>OZ014521.1:14852109-19676025 GCA_963966055.1 Lathyrus aphaca
AGTTACGTGAAGGGAAGGTATTATCACCCCTTCACATCCTTCGTAGTCGACGGGATCCACACTTGCTTGCATTTTTCAAAGGGTGTTGATATATGTTTCATCTGCTGTTAAACTGGAACTGAAGAAAGAACGGGAACGAAAAGAGAAAGAGGAACAATGTAGGGAAAAGAAAGAATTGTGCTCGAATGGACCATACCTCACTGCCTACGTATCTCAATAGGAATGAGAATCAGAGTGACGTAGTTCCCCTAACCTAGGGTGGCAATTTGTTTGTTTGTGTTTTTGCAGTGACGTTGCCATAATTCTAACTCAGGTGTTGCAGACTCGTCGAACCGAGTGTGTTACCGTCTTGTTATTAAACTGAAGAGACAAGTCAAAAATCGTCCGCAAAGGAGTGTGAGATAAGATGAGAAGACGTTTTGTTTGTTTATTGTCTTTTAATAGAAGTAGATTGATCATGTGTTTGTCGTGTGTACATCACTAAAGACTATGATATAGGAGAAAATACTTTACAAGGTCGCTCCCAATGGAACGTTTGCAAAGAACTCTAGAAGAGCGAATGAGACTTTCACTAATCATTTCCTATATAGCTTAAGGCTCGTGGTGCACTATGCACACTCTTGTTATTAAGTGTTTTTGCTTTTCTTTGAAGGGAAGAAGAGAGACTCAAAGTTAAAAAGAAAAATCTAAAGGGGACTAGACTTCTACCCTAATTATTAGCATGCAAGATTAATCTTATGTTAGGTTTCTATTCCTAAAGAAAACATGAAATAAAAGCACAAGTAAACACAAGTGTGAATGAACCTCTGAATTTCTGTGTTATGGTAAATGAGATGTGTGATGATTTGAAAGGATTGATGAAATGGAATAGGATAGGATAGGTTGGTTGCAACATGCAAGATGATCGACTTACGACATGAAACATACAAGGCGTGCAGGATTAATGGAGTGGGGTGAAGTTTTGAATGATGGGAGATACGTGGAACCCTAAAGTGGAGCATACAAAGTTGATTTGTTTACTTTGAAAAGTATTTCGATGTTGGATCGAGTTTTAATTCTTTTTGTTATTTTGAGATTTTAGTTTTCTAGCGATTATTTTTATCTTCTCTATCTTATTAACATACAAGCATACAATCATACTATTACATCATATGAGGAGTACAGAATAAACCCACCGAGGGGTGACCTAAAACTAGAAAGCGATAAAACCACAAAAAAATACATCGAAAATAATGATAATCTGAGTCCATAAGCGACAAATTCTCAAGCGGTACCTCACAAAACAAGAAGAAAATGTTAGTATATAAGATATATAATATGCATGAAAAATGCCATGAGAAAGTGAATCGAAATGATTAATATATGGATATGCAAAAATCGAGAAAATTGGAAATTAAAAAATACTTAAAATTATTTAATATCCTAAAATACTAAAATGAATTTTTCTGGAATTTTTATATGAAAGAAACTATTTTCTAAAAATGATTTTTGAAGTGTTATAAAAAATATTAAATAAAATTGAATTAATCCTGGGAGGTGCAAGAAAAGTAATTTTCAGTTCAGAAAGGTTAATGGGCCTGGATAGTGGGGTGCTGATAGTAACGAGGGCAAAACCCAATGGCGTTTGGGTCCTGAGATCTATGATATGGTCCTTAGTCAACATTGTTGACTTCCTCTTGAATCCAGCGATTTGATCATGATGATAAGATGAAAGGTTAAGATGGATGGTGTATGGTAATGGAGATGAGGATGACGCGCATGGGATTAAACGGATGGTCCTATCGGACAGCGGCAAGTGTCACCGCCTAAGTGGACCACACCACCACAACCTTATCCTTATCATAAAGGTGACAGTGCATCAATGAACATTTAATCACTTTTTATAACTTTCTTCATAATATTATTACTTTCTCACAATGCCTCTCCCTCTGTATTTTCGCCTCGTCTGAAACCTAATCCTGCCGGAGAAGGTCGATGACCGACGATGGCGTTGTAGTCTTCTCCGACCATTCGTCGCCTCCAAATCCTAAACTCTCAACACAAACCCTAACTAATTTCTTTCCCTGATTACAAATCCGCAACTAGAATTTCCAATCCTAACGACGCGATCGAAACACTCCAAAATTCGAACAAAAATCACTCTTAACCCAAGACTCACGTATCAATCGGAACAACGACGAAACGTCATAAAGTATGTTGAACTAATCGAAGCTACATGATATCAAGTTGAAGACTACAGCAAAAACATGAGATCGGAGGTGAATCGAGCGTACCTTACGACGAGAAAAACGATGGCGCTACAACGTTCAGGTATGGTCCTTCAAATCGCTCTCCCTTCTATTTACTATGCCTTGCTTCAACTTCGTTGTTGTGGTGGTTCTTGTTCTCTTTTTCTTGATTCTGCTCACTCCTCTTCTTCTCGTGAGATTGTTGTTGGTGTTTTGTATTATGAATCTTGAGTTATAGTTGTAACAACGTATTCTACAGGTTCTTGACAATTAACGGAAGAGATGAATTGATGAAGATGTGATGATGTCAATGCGGTTTTGGTGATGATTATGTGTTAGGTTAATGAAGCTTGGTGAGATTTTCCTATGGCTGAAGAGTTATTGAAGATAAAAGTTTGATGTAGGGAGTTTGGTAAAAGGTGATGAAGATTGGAGAAAACGAAAAATGTGAGAGAGATCCAAATCTACAGCAATGGTGCTCTTTTATAAAAGAAGATCATGAGGGTGTTTTGGTGATTTCTTAGTTGAATTCATTTAGATTTTTGTTATGAATTTGTTAGAAGTTATTAGTTAGTTAGGGAGAATTTAGTTATAGGTAGATTGTATGTCAAATTTTGTCAAGTCTTTTTCAGGTGGAAATTAAGCATACTGTGAATTTTTGTTGCTTATTATTTTTTGCAGATGATGTATCGTCATTTCAGCTCTTGGGAAGCAATTTAATGAAGAACATTGCTTGATGATCGAGAATTTCTTGGTTATGATGTCTTGGCTTCCACAACTTCAAAAAATACCGTTATCACAAGAATAATTCATCACAAATACGTAAAACCCAAAGTGATACACAAGATCCACTTCATGATGTCTTGAGAGAGAGAGAGAAGCAACTTATCCCAAATTTGAGCCTCGCTGACTTTGGAATCAGTATTCAAAGTTCTGGCAGCCAATTCAATGCCTATAGTGGACTTTGATCTCAAATTGAACTTGTTTCTAGTAAACCTATAAAGCAAGTTATATTTCCCTACTAAAAAAATCAACCATCCGGATGAGTTTGAAGAGGTAATCTTACTCGTCATTGCTCTATATCCATGTAATCACGGTGATTTTAAGAACTAGACTTTCTATTTTTTATTTATTTCGCAGAGCGAAATGTTGCAGTTATGCATGAGTCGCCACCGTCTTTTATTTTATCCAACTTATTCGGAAAGGAAAAAAGTACATAAAAGACCTTTAAAAGAGTTTTGGATTCGGGGGTATTATATGAAGGGAAGGTGTTAGCATCCTTCGTATCCATGGTTATCCATGGGCTCTTATCTTACTTGCTCACTTTTACTTTTTGAAAATTGTGTGTATGTGAGTGTGATGCTTTGAAGAATATTTGAAAAGGTGCCTATTGTAAGGAAAACTTTGCATCCTCTCTTGTTTCAGTCATCAGGGGAGTTTGCAAATTGTTTGAGAAATATACTTTTATGTGCTCATTGTAAGGCAAAAAGTGTTTGTTTTATTTTTGTTTTCAAAGTATAGTTATAAAAAAATTAGGAGCAAGTAGGCTATGAGTTAATACCCTCCTAAATTTTGAACTTTTTCTATTTGTTTTTTCTTTCGTTTTAAAGGAAAGAGACTATCCATACCATTAGTTGGTAAGAAGTCCTTTCATTGGATGTACGGGACATCGTAGGGTCAATGTATGGTCATATAAAACAACTTGTAGGAATACCTTAGCGTTTCGAATGGACAATCATCATTTTTCGAGGGACTAGATCATTTATCGTAAGCAACCTTGAAGCGACATCGAGAGACTATGATCTTTTACCGTAGGGACTATGAAAATTTTATTTGTAGGCAACGTGCTAAGGTATCTCTACGTTCGAGGGACATGACCATTATTCGAAAGGCAAAAAGAGAGATTACCCTAGAGGTGAAGTGTGCAAGTGTGTTCCATTCAGTTATTTTATCTTAAATATCAAGGTTATTCTAGCGTTTGTTTTTAAGTCTTGCCATACACGCCTAATTACTACACAGTTGAATATATATATATATATATATATATATATATATATATATATATATATATATATATATATATATATATATATATATATATATATATATAAGCATATGAATATAAGGTACGAGGAAAATAAGTACGCTATTACAGGGCTTTGGGACAATTACACTATTTAATCGTGCGAGAAACAAAACCTACACTATTATATTTAAAAGTGCAACCTATACATTTTCTCTAAGAAATTTAAATAAATAAAAGATAAACAAAATTGATAGTAAATTAATTAAAAAACCTATGAATTTCTAAGTTAATTGATTTTGTTTTTTTTTTTTTATTAAAAAAATTAATTAACTAACTTCAAAATTAACTTTAGTTAATAAAAAAATCAAATGTCAAAATTATTTTTAAAAAAATTAAGTCTAATCATAAATTATACACAAACTAAAATAAATGTCCCTAAATCAAAATAATTGAATTAAATACAATATTAATAAAAAAAATATGGGACTCTATTGTGAATTATCTAAAAAAAGAAACTTTTATGAGATATGAATAAAATAAAATAAAAATAATAAGAAAAATTATTTTTCACTTATTAAGCACAGAATAACATACATCTCTAAATCAAGAAAAGCGCACAACAAAACGAACCCGTATTAGTAGTAATAGTATATGACAAAATGAATAAAAGTAGAATATCGATCAATAATCTCGTCTGAGTGTAGGAGTAGTTTGTCGACAGATCTCGTGGAGTGTGAGATGACGGGGTGGATGATTGATGATGATGGAGAAGCGTGTAGTTTTGTGTTGATGAAATCGTCGTGGGAGATGGTGCAGTTGCTGAATTACGAGCGTCAGAGTTCTTCTGCCTTTCCTCTTTTCTTGGGCAACTTTCTCTTTCAATTTTGACTCATATTTTTCTCCCCTTTGTCTTATGCAACGCATATATATATATATATATATATATATATATATATATATATATATATATATATATATATATATATATATATATATATATATATATATATATATATATAAGTTTTCAACAATAAAACAAGAATGTTTAAAAGAATTAAAATCATATTTTTTGTGTCTTTTATAATAAGACAGGAATAAAATGAATTAAAAATCATGTTTTATATATATATATATATATATATATATATATATATATATATATATATATATATATATATATATATATATATATATATATATATATATATATATATATATATATATATATATATATATATAAGTTTTCAACAATAAAACAAGAATGTTTAAAAGAATTAAAATCATATTTTTTGTGTCTTTTATAATAAGACAGGAATAAAATGAATTAAAAATCATGTTTTATATATATATATATATATATATATATATATATATATATATATATATATATATATATATATATATATATATATATATATATATATATATATATATATATATATATATATATATATATATATATATATATATATATATATATATATATATAAGTTTTCAACAATAAAACAAGAATGTTTAAAAGAATTAAAATCATATTTTTTGTGTCTTTTATAATAAGACAGGAATAAAATGAATTAAAAATCATATTTTTGTGTTTTTTATAATAAGACAAGAATAAAATGAATTAAAAATCATGTTTTTGTGTTTTTTATAATAAGACAAAAATAAAATGAATTAAAAATCATATTTTTGTGTTTTTTAGACAAGAATAACAAAGAATTAAAATTATGTTTTTTTTAATAATTAAACAAGCATAACAAAAAATTAAAATCATGTCTTTATATTTTTTTTATTAAAATGGTAAATAATGATTAAAAAGGTGGGATTAGAACTCATGAACTTATATTTGCAAAGCTTACCTCCTTACCAATTATGTCAATTCATCTATTCAAAATAAAAATGTACTTGAAAATATATGAAGGTCAAATAACTATTGGTTATTTAAAATAAATAGTTTAAAGTAAACTATTGTATATTTTTAAATAAGCAAAATTAACAACTGTTAAAATGTCAGTAACAATGAACTAAATTTTTTGTAAAGACCAAGTTTAAAAATAATGTGACTGTTAGAAATAGGGCGGGCGAATTTGTGAAGCAAGACTTGAAACTTGACATGGAGATACTTTGAAACATATGAGACACCATGAAGTCCACTTGATGCCTTAAAAGTTCAATTTCCTTTGAGAGAATCAAAACCCTAATTAGGAACTCATTGCTTAGGAGGAGAGCTTGAATGTTCAATCCTTGAATAGTCTTTGAGCTTTTGAGACTCCTATGAGCATGAGGATACCTTTTAACACAAATTGTTTTGAAGATATGAGGGAAAATTTGAGGGTGCAACAATCCAGCCATGATTGAAGTGAAAAATTCGGATCTTAATGGTTTCTTAGCTGAGATACATGCAAGAGAAGCTCGTCTCTACTTAATCCAATGACACTACGGGTCACAATCCCTGGGGGATGTTATTTGTAGTTTGGATGGCATTAGATGTCAATTAACGTGATACTACTGGTATTTTTTGTTGTTGTTTGCAAGGTGGAAACATGCATATGGTGAGAAGAAACAATGCTTAGACACGGGTTAAGGCACATGATGAAGCTTAAAGGGCTTGTATGAGGAAATGGGATTAAGGTTTATGATTGGCAGACTTCTATCAGTTGACTTTGGTCACCTGGTTAAAATTTGTAAAAAATTTATGTGTAATTTTACTTTTGTATTCTTTTGTAATAGATATTATTTTGGCATGAAAAATGGATGTAAGTCATGTAATTTTGGTGTTTTGATATGGATAGTGAAATTGAATTTGAGTTAGAAAAATGGACTTTAGATTTTGATTTCAAAAATGGCAAAGATGTGGTTTACGGACTGAACTTGACTTGGTAATGGCTTATAGAATGATGATTAAAAATGGGTGGAAAATCAATAGTGGTTTATAGCATGGATACTTATAAGGACTTTAACTTGAAAATAGTGAATGATTAGAAAAATGAACTTGTAAATTGAATTTTGAGCAATCCACACACTCAAACTTAGTACGTTCAATCCATATTAAGTATAAAATCCAAAGTAGATTTATGTTCATACTAAGCCTTCAACTTCAATTACTTCGAACTTAAATTCCCTCAAACTTGTATCATAAGCAAATATCAATCGAGAGGCCATCAATGCCTTGATTACAACTTGAGTCCACAACTTAATCTCTTACACCATAACTCAATGCTTTGTCACTTAATTCACTAATATTTTGTCTTTATGACCAATGATCCTTTACACGCAACCCTAGCTTCATGACCTTCAACGGAGGAGTGAAAAACCCTAAGTCCCCTTGATTGCACCTAACAATGATGAGGAGAGAGTAGCCTGGGATGCTAAAAGGAAGTAAATCCTTAATTCACACTAATATCATCTTGACCCAACACTTCTGATGAAACCTCTGGATAGGGAGAAACTTGGAACTTGATGATACTCTGAAATAGGAATATGCTCGTGATTATGTGAGTTTAACCTTCGTCTCAATCTCAAGGATAATGACCAGATAAATCATCACAAGAAAATGTTGTGATCCCATGTTTTAGGAGCTTAATGAAAATCATGAATGCAAAGTGTGCTTATGACCTAATAGAGATGCATGTGAATGTAAAGCAAAATCCGATCAAGGTTATAAATAAGAAGGCAAATTTTGGGGTAATACACTCCGACAACAAAAGGATGCAGGTAGACTGAAAATTAAATAAATCACTACCACCAAAAGGATGATAAGGCGGTCCCCGACACCAAAAGGATAAAGGTAGACTGAAGATTAAATAAATTGCTGCCACCAAAAGGATGATAAGGCGATCCCCGACACCAAAAGGATGCATGTAGACTTAAAATTAAATAAATCGCTACCACCAAAAGGATGATAAGGCGATCCCCGACACCAAAAGGATGCATGAAGACTGAAAATTAAATAAATTGCTACCACCAAAAGAATGATAAGGCGATCCCCGACACCAAAAGGATGCAGGTAGACTGGAAATTAAATAAATCGCTACCACCAAAAGGATGATAAGACGATCCCAGACACCAAAAGGATGTAGGTAGACTGAAAGTTAAACAAATTTCTACCACCAAAAGGATGATAAGGCGATCCCCGACACCAAAAGGATGCAGTTAGACTGAAAATTAAATAAATCGCTCCCACCAAAAGGTTGATAAGGAGATCCTCGACACCAAAAGGATACAAGTAGAGTGAAAATTAAATAAATAGCTACCATCAAAAGGATGATAAGGAGATCCCTGTCACCAAAAGAATGCAGGTAGACTGAAAATTAAATAAATCGCTACCACCAAAAGGATGATAAGATGATCCCCGACACCCAAAGGATGCAGGTAGATTGAAAATTAAATAAATCTCTACCACCAAAAGGATGATAAGGCGATCTCCGACACCAAAAGGATGCAGGTAGACTGAAAATAAATTAATTGCTATCACCAAAATGATGATAAGGTGATCCCCGACACCAAAAGGATGCAGGTAGATTGAAAATTAAATAAATCATTACCACCAAAAGGATGACAAGGAGATCACCGACACCAAAATGATGCACGTAGACTAAAAATTAAATAAATCGCTACCACCAAAAGGATGATAAGGAGATCTCTGACACCAAAAGGATGCAGGTAGACTGAAAATTAAATAAATCGCTATCATAAAAAGGATGATAAGGAGATCTTCGATACCAAAAGGATGCAGGTAGACTAAAAATTAAATAAATCGCTACCACCAAAAGGATGATAAGGTGATCCTCGACACCAAAAAGATGAAGGTTGACTGAAATAAAATATATCTCTACCACCAAAAGGATGATAAGGCTATCCTCGACACCAAAAAGATGCCGGCAGATTGAATTTTAACTTAATTGCTATCACCAAAAGGATGATAAGGCGATTACCAACACCAAAAGGATAAAGGTAAAAACAAAACTAAAAAAATGTCTATCACCAAAAGGATGAAGATAATTTGGTTGAGAAATACTGGTATAATGATTAAGATTGCTTGGGGAGATCAACAAAAGGTTGAAGAAAATGATCCAATGGGGAACACCCACTGAATAACACTTAATAAGAACTTTTCTTGGAGAAATACTTGATTGACTTGAGAATCAGAGCTTCATAAACAAAAGGTTGAAGAGAAAAGTTCCACGGGGAACACCCACTGGATTTGCTGAGGAAAATAACTTTATCAACAAAAGGTTGAAGAGAAAATCTGCATGGGGAACGCCCACTGGATTTGCTGAGAATCGGTATGGAATCTTTGATTGATCCTGGATCCTGACTTATGCATGTATGCATGTTTGATTTTTGAAAATGGTACTCCATTATGATGGAAATACAATGAAAATGTTTATGCAATGAGTTATAAGTGTAAATGTTGGGGATATGAAAATTTTGATTCGTTTATGTATGTGAATGATGCGTAGGATGTAGATGATGCATAATGATGCATATGATGAGTTGATGTAAATGATGCATAATGATGCATATGATGAGTTGATGTAAATGATGCATAATGATGCATATAATGATTGGAACTGATGCATAATGATGCATATAAGTGATTGGAATAAGTTTGATGAAAGATGTCAGCTTAGTGGACTTTTGATAGTTGCCAATAATGATTGGACTTTGGATGGGTGGAAGGGTTTGATTTCCCGATACTCGATTTTCGACAATGTATGGTCAGAAGATGGATCTGGATGCTCTAAGTTTGGTCACTTGTTGATGAGCATAGCGACTTGATTGCTGTATGAGGATTGCCTTTGCTCTGAATGGTTGCCAATGTCTAGAAAGATTTGCTTGTTCAGCTGGGGAATAGAGATAAAAAAGACTTTCTCCTTGTTTACTTGCCCCTATCTGTAGGGTTTTTGAAAGAATTCTGGTGGGGAAGCTTTGAGAGTGACCATAACATTATTTGTACCATTGTTTGGAGATGGTAGGCGTCTGCCCCTGATTGAGTTGTTGAGGGTCTTGCCTCTGATTAAGTTAATTTTGAGGAAGTCTAGATCCAAGTTCCTCTTTTGATTTCTCCTTGTTGGGAATGTATTGATGTTAAGCACTCATTTTAAATTAAATTGTTCATACAAAAATAGTAGTGTTAATGCAAAGTTCATGCAAGTTTTGAAAAAGTCATTTATTTTAATGAAGTGATAGTGTGACGAATGGACCATTAGTCTAAACGTGGGGCTGATTTAGAAAATGCGTGAAAGGTATAACAAGAAGAATATGCTATCAAGATTGAGGATTAGCAAATCTCTAAGAGTCAGTTAACGTAACCTTGTTATTGTATGCTTTCAGAATTAACCTTGCCTCGATTAGGTCTTTTGAGGGTTGTAACGTGGTCTGGTTCATGGTTTATGAAACAAAATTATAAGGCTCAAAGTTTGATTTTTACCCACCCCTTCTTCGTGGTGTTCTCCATTCCTACATTCAGTTAACTTTACACATACTTTTGCCTTCCAAAAGGGATTTGTCATTGTAAGATGAAGATGAAGCTTCATGGTTCGCTTGGAAGTGGTAGTCATCTTATTTTGTCGGTGACCCTTTGATTTCTTATGTGGTGGTCATATGATCCTTGTTTTGTATTTGTTGAGGATTTGACGACCTCAATTGCTTTAACTCCGTTCTGGATTTTCTTGGACTACTTTTTGAAACGCTTGGTCCATTGGGATTTTCTATGATTCGTTTTTTTTGCTAAGTCTCCCTTTGGGTGATTAAATTAGTGGTTTTCTTTGATTTTTCTTTGTATTTTATTGAATATTGTGATTTCCAAGTCATTGGTTGATGGTCCTCCGACGAAATGTCTCATCTTATGATTTGAAGTCGTAGTCAGGTTAACTAAATAACTACCCTACCTCGAGTTAAGTGTAAGGGTTTTAAATATCTAAAATAAACTCCTACTTCTAGGCTCGAAGTGGTTGACTAGGGATTAACTCCTTATATCTCCAGTGTTTGGGGATTTGAAAAATGCTTGTACATCATTGACGAGGTTTTATCCGAAAGCATACCACAACAGTTATGCGTATTCAGTTTTAATCATCCTCCCTCAAATCTTTGCTAAAGTGATGTGAGGAAATATTTTTGTGATTAGGTGATAAATGATAATTGATGAGCGAATGTGAATAGACTAATTCAAAACATATATAAACATTAACAAAAACGAATACAAATGACAATGTTCAAAGCAAATAGTACTTAACTAAACAATACAAAATACAAGGATGCAAAATGATAAAAGGCATATGATGGCCTTCATCTGAGGAATTGAACTTCTCTTGATTTGATATGCTTCTTCAAAGTTGTAGACTAATCTGCTTGGTCTTCAACAACCCCTTTAAAAGCTTTCAATTATGGACCTCATGCGGCGACATAGCCTTGTTGAATATGATCCATTAATCGTTTGATGTTGGCTTGAGCGGCATGGGAGTGTCGAGGAATCAGCTTGATGATTTCTTTTGTTGGAAGATGAAATGAGCTTTTTTTGTTTTTCGGAATGAATGCAAGATGAATAACCGATGCAATGACATGATTTTTATGGATGCAATGCAAGATCCAGGATCATTGGTTCAATCTGCTTTATGGTCGGTCACAGTAACAAGTATGTAACCGGTGTCTCCCCAAAGGTAGGTTTTAAATAGGTAGGTGCCTCGAAGCATGAATCCTTATCAAAGAAATTATTGCCATGACAGAGATCCGTCGGATGATAATATCTTTGAAACGATCGCTTCAAGGTGAGGTATTCGTATCGGCCTACGAAGAAGATTCCTTGTAAGCTTTTAATACACAACCATCAATCCCATGTTTCGAAAACAAGATTCTCAGACATCGTCGATCAAGGTTGAAAATATTACTGTCAGATAGTAATATGTTCAAGGGATCTAGTCTGATTGTGGTTTTCACATTAACTCGTTGAGTCACAAAGATCTCGTAAGTTAACACTACTAACAACTATGAATGGGTTTGAAGGTCCCTGGAGCCGACAATTCAACTTAGAAACATTGTCACACGACGAAGGAACATCACACCACAGTATCTCCAAGAGAATCTATTCCAAGTGATGGTTTTCGTTTTGTACCCCGAGGAAGATTCCCCGTAGTCCACCACTACGCAACCATTTTCTTGTCCTATGGTTTTTTCTCTGGCTTGGGTAGTGAGTGATAACACGAATTTGTATCGATTATTTAGTATGGTTTCCGATCATTGAAGTTACTAATTTCTTTATTTCGAACAATATTATGTGAATTTTGTGTTTATTTTGCAGGTATTCAGTTACACTTGACTTGTGGAAGGAAATAATGAAAATGAGACAGAAACAAGACTTTAGGACAAGAAATGAGGCAAAACTGCAGAAGAAATGAAGTTTCTAGTTTTTACTGTAGGACGACCGTCACAGAATAGTGATGACTGTCCCACATCCCAGATGATCGCCCCACATCCAAGATGATCATCACAAGACCTATATCAGAAACCTAAATCTACATCAGTTCAATCAAAGTTACAAATAGCCATTGTGCGCGTTCTTCTCATTCAACATAGATTTTTCCTCAAACCTACTCAACCTCAGTCCAACTCAAGTGGTCAAGGCCCAACAAGTTTTATGACTGTTGGAGCTCAACCACCCCACTTCCTCTCCAACGTTCACATTTTCCATCCCTATAAATAGGTACCTTCACACCCACTTTCTCACCAACTCCTCAACCACCCCATTTCCATAGCATTTTTAGAAACCATTTCTTCATTATGTTTCTATATAACAACAGTACGAGCACTAGTCTCATATCACCACCTTCTTTGTGAAAAAACTAGAACCTTATTTTTCTTTTTATCTCCTTTCATTTTCCAACCTTTGAATCAATGACAAACCCAATACCCATCAATATCCTTTCATGTGATGGTGAATCCAGAGAACTCCAAAATGCACGATTTCATTGCCTATCGCGATAGAATGGTCGAAGTAACTCATTATATTAACGAGGAGTGCCTAACCCAACTTGGGCTCCTTGACAATGTTAATTGGTTGCTCTCGAATACTGGTCTAACATCGCTTTGCAAAAGCAACAGTATGACATACACCACTCTGACCCTGGAGTTCTTAAGCTCTTATTCTTACAACACTCCAAGCGACGTAACCAAATACCTGGTCTGTAACACTATGTTTCACCTACTCGGAACGGAGTATACCATTACTCAGAAGACGTTTAGCGAGTGGTTCAGATTTAAACAAGGTGACAGTGTGCAACTCTGCCTTCCAAGAGACATGTTGGTGATTTTAGTGTCATCAATGCATTTTAGTAGTAGTGCACGCTTGTCAAGCCAACATATAATTGAATGCGAATAACTTAAACGGGGTTCCAAGGGGAGAAGCCCCTGGCGGGGTGCGGGGCAGCGCCCCGTTGGGGTTCCAAGGGGCGAAGCCCCTGGCGGGGTACGGGGCAGCGCCCCGTGGGGTTCCAAGGGGCAGAGCCCCTGGCTGGGGTCCCGCTGTCCTAGCAGCGCCCCGAGCGAAATTTTCGTTTGAACTTTCGAACCTATCCCCAACGGACATAACCATTTCCGAACTGGTGTGTCTTTTCGTTTGAATTATTGAACTCCTATATAAGGAGTCGTTTGGCCTCTATTTTCGTGGACAATAACAAAACCAAAAAACCTTCTACATTCTGAATAATTTCTTTTGCCAAGAAACTATTTGTTCTTCAAGAATTATCCCCACAAAGATTTCGTGAACCCAGGCATAATAGGGTCGAAATACTTTGTTCGGAAAGTGAACGAACACGATTCTTCGAAGAAATCCAAGATTATAAAACCATTTATCCAACAAACGAACAAAGTATTCTTTTGATAATCATGGCTGGAGGAAGCACCGTCAAGGAGATGACTACAAACTTCGGAAAATTGGACAAGTTTCAAGGACAAGACTTCACGCGCTGGCAGAAGAAGATGCATTTCATGTTGACAACGTTGAAGGTGGTGCACGTCCTGTCTACACCGATTCCTGAACTTCTGGAGGACGACACAGTTGAAAATCTGAGACGCAGATCAAAATGGGAGAATGACGACTACATATGCAGAGGGCACATTCTTAACGGTATGTCTGATCCCTTATTTGATATTTATCAAAACATGGAATCTGCTAAGGAATTGTGGGATTGTCTTGAATCCAAGTACATGGCAGAGGACTCATCCAGTAAGAAGTTCCTGGTAACCGATTTCAACAATTACAAAATGGTTAAATCGAGGTCTGTCATGGAACAATTCAATGAACTCCTCCGAATCCTTGGACAATTCACACAACACGGATTGAAGATGGATGAAACAATATATGTCTCAAGCATCATAGACAAGTTGCCTCCTTCGTGGAAGGATTTTAAACACAATCTGAAACATGGAAAAGACGAATTGTCTTTGGTCCAACTTGGAAGTCACTTGCGCATAGAAGAATCTCTAAGAGCGCATGAGGATGACAAAGGAAAAGGCAAAGAAATTGCTGGACCCTCGGTTAATATGGTCGAAGAGGGTGGTAAGTACGATAACAACAAAAACAAAGGAAAGAAATGTGCTTTCAAGAACAAAAAGGGCAGTTTCAGTGCTAACAAGAAACCAAAACTAGAATGTTGGAAGTGTGGCAAAACAGGCCACTTCAAGAAGGATTGTCGTTCCGGCAAAAAGCACGATAACACGAATGCAAGTGGTTCAGGAAAGGGGTCTAAGGACCAATCCGAAAACCAAGGTCAGAAATCAATTCGTGATTTGAATAGTTTTATTAAACATTCGGTTTCACTAAATTCTGAAGCATTTTATGTGCAGGATGATGCTATCGCGTGGTGGATTGATTCTGGCGCCACAACACATGTTTGCAAGGATCGTTTCTGGTTCAAGACTCTTGTTCCAGTGGAAGATGGTTCTGTCCTCTACATGGGAGATGATCACTTCGCTCCCGTTGAAGGCAAGGGAAACGTGGTGCTAGAATTCAGTTCTGGAAAGACTATTACTTTGTTTAATGTTTTGTATGTTCCTAAATTACGTAAGAATTTAATTTCTGGTCCTGTATTAAATAAGCTTGGATACAAGCAAGTGTGTGAATCTGATAAATATGTATTATCAAAGTCTGGTGTGTTTGTAGGATTTGGATATTATAATAATGGTATGTTTATGATGAATTTGAATGGAGTTCCTAAAGATTCTTGTTATGTATTTATGTCTTCTTCGAATGTTATCAATTCATCGTTATGGCATGCTCGTCTAGGACATGTACATTATAAAAGATTGCATGAAATGTCTAAAAATGAGTTAATTCCTGTTTTTGATAAAAATGTAGAGAATTGTAAAACTTGCATGTTAACTAAGATCACTAGGCAATCTTTTAAAAGTATAACAAGGAAATCTATCATTCTTGAGTTAATACATAGTGATTTATGTGATTTGCATGCTACTCCATCATTAGGACATAACAAATATTTTGTCACTTTCATAGATGATACATCTAGATTTTGCTATGTTTATTTGTTGCATGCTAAGGACGAAGCATTAGATAAATTCAAAATATATAAAACTGAAGTTGAAGTACAACAGAATGTGTTGATTAAAACATTACGTACAGATAGAGGTGGTGAATAAGAAACGACCCAACTTAACATTTCTACGTGTTTGGGGTTGTAGGGCCGTGGTTAGACTCCCGGACCCAAAAAGGAAAACTTTGGGCGAAAAGGGTGTGGCTTGCATCTTTGTTGGATATGCTGAGCACTCCAAGGCCTATAGGTTTTATGTTATAGAACCTAATGACTCGATTTCTATTAACACTATTATAGAATCAAGAGATGCCATATTTGATGAGAATTGTTTCTCCTATGTACCTAGACCAAAGGACTCTGTACCTAATTCAGATGAATCTCTGAGGGATGATCATTCAAATGATGTGCCAAGTGAGACACTTGAACCCTGTAGGAGCAAACGAGCTAGAAAATCTAGATCTTATGGATCTGATTTTCAACTATATTTAGTTGAGGGATCAAAGGATCAGATTGACACTCAATACTATTATTGCTATAGTATAGAGGAGGATCCAAGAACGTATGATGAAGCTGTGAAATCTTGAGATTCAGTTTTTTGGAAAGAAGCAATTGATGAAGAGATTGGTTCTATCATGGAAAATAATACTTGGGTATTATCTGATTTACCACCAGGTTGCAAACCATTGGGTTGCAAATGGATCTTCAAAAGGAAGATGAAAGTCGATGGTACAATTGACAAGTTTAAAGCTAGACTAGTTATCCAAGGCTTCAGACAAAAGGAAGGAATTGATTATTTCGATACCTATGCTCATGTTGCCCGTATCACTACTATTAGATTGTTGATTGCCTTGGCGGCCATTCATAATCTAGTGATTCATCAAATGGATGTCAAAACAACATTTCTAAATGGTGATTTGGAAGAAGAAGTGTATATGAAGCAACCTGAAGGATTTGTAATGGCTGGTAATGAGCATAAAGTGTGTAAACTAGTTAAGTCATTGTATGGGCTGAAACAAGCTCCGAAGCAGTGGCATCAAAAGTTTGATGAGGTTGTTTTGTCTAATGGTTTCATTCTAAACCAAGCTGACAAATGTGTATATAGTAAATTTGATACATCCAGTAAAGGAGTTTTCATTTGTCTATATGTTGATGACATGTTGATCTTTGGCACCGACCAAAATCAAATTGATAAAACGAAGAATTTCTTGTCATCAAAATTCTCCATGAAGGATATGGGAGAAGCAGACGTTATTCTTGGTATTAAGATTAAACGGGAGAATAAGGGGATTGTAATTACGCAATCTCATTACATTGAGAAAATACTCAAGAAGTTCAATTATGAAAGTTGTTCTCCAGTAAGTACTCCTATGGATCCAGGAGAAAAACTTATGCCAAATACAGGTAAACCTGTGGATCAACTCGAATATTCAAAAGCTATAGGCTCTTTGATGTATGCTATGATTAGCACTAGACCGGATATTGCTTATGCGGTTGGAAAGTTGATCAGATTTACTAGTAATCCTAGTAGACATCATTGGCATGCGATAACTAGGGTATTCAAGTACCTAAAGGGTACAATGAATAATGGATTGTCATATATGGGATTTCCTTCGGTGTTAGAGGGTTATTCGGATGCTAGTTGGATAAATAATGCTGAAGATTCATCCTCTACAAGTGGATGGGTGTTCTTGCTTGGGGGAGGTGCCATCTCATGGGCTTCCAAGAAGCAAACATGTATAACTGGTTCCACAATAGAATCTGAGTTTGTAGCATTAGCTGTTGCTGGTAAAGAAGCGGAATGGCTAAGAAACTTGGTATATGAGATTCCGATATGGCCTAAACCGATATCACCAATATCTATCTGTTGTGATAGTACTGCCACATTGGCTAAAGCTTATAGTCAAATATACAATGGAAAGTCTAGACATTTGGGTGTTAGACATAGTATGATTAGGGAATTAATCATGAATGGGGTGATATCTATTGAGTTTGTTCGGTCGCAACAAAACATAGCTGACCACTTGACGAAGGGGTTAGCTAGAGACTTAGTAAAGAAGTCGGTAATTGGGATGGGATTAAAGTCCATTTAAATCTATTAGCTACGGTATACCCAATTCCCTTCTAATACAATGTTAGAAGCAGAATTCAATGTGGAAAGATCATAGTTAGAGATTGGAGCAATTGTATTTGTCTTACCAAGGTATGTGCTCAGACCTGCAAGTGATGGATAGGTTGAAGTATATCTTCTTAATGTTTCTTTTGGAAAATTGCAAATGCAGGTGCAAGATTAAAAGAATCACCTATATGAGCATGAAGTTTTGCCGCTTCAAGAAGCTTGGACTTGGCTTCCTATATGCTTATTAATGGATTAGGACACATGGCTTGTAAAGTGTCAAGTATGAATAGTAGAGTATTGTGAGAAACATATGTGTATTATATCTTCAGATATTCAAATGGATTGACGGGTTCAATCGCTATGACACCCCGATTTTCGAGTATTTGAAATGTGTATTTGTACTAAGATGAAAATTCAATCGCAAGACATTTTCATTTATGCATTTGTTTGATTGTTATACCTGTGTGTTATATTCTTGTGTATATTATTGTATATACTGAGTAAATCAAAGATTACACTAAAATGGGGGGATTTGTTGGTGATTTTAGTGTCATCAATGCATTTTAGTAGTAATGGGATTTACTACAGGCCAAAGCAATTATACGTTAAAGCTTGGAAACGAGTTAGGGTAGTGCGGAGTGCACGCTCGTCAAGCCAACATATAATTGAATGCGAATAACTTAAACGGGGTTCCAAGGGGCGAAGCCCCTGGAGGGGTGCGGGGCAACGCCCCGTTGGGGTTCCAAGGGGCGAAGCCCCTGGCGGGGTACGGGGCAGCGCCCCGTGGGGTTCCAAGGGGCAGAGCCCCTGAGCGAAATTTTCGTTTGAACTTTCGAACCTATCCCCAACGGACATAACCATTTCCGAACTGGTGTGTCTTTTCGTTTGAATTATTGAACTCCTATATAAGGAGTCGTTTGGCCTCTATTTTCGTGGACAATAACAAAACAAAAAAACCTTCTACATTCTGAATAATTTCTTTTGCCAAGAAACTATTTGTTCTTCAAGAATTATCCCCACAAAGATTTCGTGAACCCAGGCATAATAGGGTCGAAATACTTTGTTCGGAAAGTGAACGAACACGATTCTTCGAAGAAATCCAAGATTATCAAACCATTTATCCAACAAGACACATATTGGCAGGAAGAAGCTTTTCAGCTTTGGGAAGATTTGTCAGGTGAACGACATTCGACATGGGACGAACTCTATGCCACTCACATCCAAAACCCCTCCATATGTTACTTTCAGAGGGTTTTGAGCAACATCGTTTTTGGGAGATACAACAATCATAAAGTGAACCAGAGGGAGTTGATCTGCTCCGATGTGCTTTTATTTCCATCCCTGTGAATCCAATGGCCTTTATATTATCTAACATCCATCTCACATGTACAAGAGGGAAGGCTCCTTTTTGTTGTGGCGCGATGATCACTGATATCACGCTGAAGTTTGGTCTAGGTGATCGTCTTGGTTATTTGTGATCCACTCCCGCCTTGTTTCTTGATATGGAGTATTGCAAGAAAATCCACCTCATCAAGAAGCGGAAAAATGGAAGATAAAACTTGGTAATACATAACCGAGTTATTCGAAGCATAAATCTTCCCTGTCATACCCGCACTGATGCAAGTCCTCCTGGCAGACAAAGTTGCTTCCTGGGCCTGACTCATTTGGATCAAAGCCAATGTATACAAAGGGCACGGTCACTATATTCCAATCAATGGGGCATGCCATGTTATTGTCCAATTCATCTGGGGAAGTCAGGTCAAGATTCAACGATGTTTAATAGCTAGGGGAAGATCTCCTCATCTGAAGTAACATTACTGAGTTCACGATGCCAATGGCATGTTATTATGGGGCATCTCGTTTATTTCTCTTGAGGCATCTCCTTTCAAATACTTCCATTCTGGGACAAATCATCCTCAGTTAGGGGCAACGCTCTTTTCAAATCTAATCAGATCAAATTCAGTTGCAAGCTCCTTAACGATTACCCGATGCATACACGATCCACCGCAGTCTGAAAACACATTCCTCTCATTACATTGCCTTGATACCGAGTTTCAGCAAAAGCCATTAGGAAAATTAATTGTTTGTGCCAATAGTATCAGATGGTGTCAGTATCATGTCTTCGGATTCAATCATGATAATTCCTATAAAATTACTCAAGGAAGTCAAGAATATCAGAAGTTCTGAATCCATTGGTTATTTTGAATGAATTTATGATTTTGAATATGATTGATGTTTACCAAAAAAATGAATATATATAAAATTACAATAATAGCATTTACTAAGGACTCTTGGAGGTTGGAATCCCCAGCAGAGCTCATGTTCGACAGATCTCCACAGGCTAATCCCCACAGAGTAATCTCTAAAGAGTTGTTCCAACAAATTATTTTAAGCAGTCTCTTCCCTAACAGAGATTGTGTTTCTAACACTACAAAGCCCCGACAAGATTCTCTTCTACAACATAATTTAATTAAGCCTGCTATCCCCCAGAAGGGTTGATACCTGGTCAGATAGTACAACGGAGGAATGTCCATCTCTTTTATCCCCAGTTAGGGTATTTAGAAACTTAATCCTTCAATAAAAGCATGACGAACGATCGACTCTCCTCGACTGATATTTGGAGTAATGTCTTCATCATCCCCAGCAATGAACAGGGATTTATTTTCCCCAGCTAGCAGTTGTTACATGAAGCTACTAATGTGCTTCAACTATATAATGTATCCATACATCATCTACAGCATATCATAACATACACATCCACAATGCATACAACATTCTCATTTATGTTAAGAACATCATCTTAGTTCAAAGACGATCAAAACAAATATCTAATTCTGATACTTAGTTCAGGATATTTTCCAGAGACAGTTCAGAGACGATCAAAAGAAAGATCTATTTCTGATACTTAGTTCAGGATATTTTCCAGAGACGGTTCAGAGACGATCAAAACAAAGATCTAGTTCTGATACTTAGTTCAAGACATTTTCCAGAGACAGTTAAGAGACAATCAAGACAAAGATCTAGTTCTGATACTTAGTTCAGGATATTTTCTAGAGACAGTTCAGTGATGATCAAGACAAAGATCTAGTCCTGATACTTATTATAGAACAACATTCAGATAGAGTCAAACGTAGACACATTATGATACTTTGGATGGCATCTATTAGCCCATCTCCAAATACTCCGAATGACATCTTTAAGCTCATTCAAGCAATACAATCAAACAACAGTGTTACTTTGCACACCGACGAGTGCAAATTTTTGGGCTTTAAGTGTTCAATCTTCTTCCACCTTTAGGTCACGAATGGCGTGCATGCCGGTCCAACCCCTCAGGTTTCAGAAAATTGAACAGGGGCAGCTGTTGTACCCCAAAATTTTCCCTCATATCTTCAAGACAATATGTCTCAAGAGGTCTCCCAATGTTCATAAGATTCTCAATTGCTCAAAGGAACTCAAGGTTTCATCAGACAAAGCCTCATCCTAAGCAATAGATCTCAAATTAGGATTTTGTGTTTCTCAAGGTAAATTGGACTTCCAAAGCCTCAAGTGGACTTCATGATATACCATATACTTCAAAGGATCCTCATGTCAAGTTTAAATAATTGCCCTACAAGTTTGGTCAATCAGATGCTCAGATGATCAATAATTAGTTAACTTGGGTAAAAAGTCAACTGTGGTCAACATACAGTCAAACTTCAAGATTTTTGGTCAACATCAAGATTATGAAGTAAGATTCATCATTTGATCAAGGGTTGATCGTGATTCATCTAGAAAACCTCAAATTCATCACAAGGCAAAAGTTTCTAAATTAGGGTTTCTTAAGGAGAAATTCAACTGAACTTTGACCAGATCTAACTTTCACATACTTCATCAGAAATTTCCCAAGCCAAGGTCAGAAATGCTTCATTTGAGAGATATGGGCCAAGACATTACAGGTCCTTT
Source organism: Lathyrus aphaca (assembly GCA_963966055.1). Taxonomy (NCBI): domain Eukaryota; kingdom Viridiplantae; phylum Streptophyta; class Magnoliopsida; order Fabales; family Fabaceae; genus Lathyrus; species Lathyrus aphaca. The sequence goes on from OZ014521.1 coordinate 14,873,968, forward strand.
AAAAAGTCAACAAAAAGTCAACTTTTTCAAAAGCTCATAACTTGAACATGGAAGATCAAATGGACATGAGACCAAAATGAGTGATTAAAGGACAATTTAAGATTTCTAAAAAGTCCAAGAGCACATTCATATGATTAAAAATGAGGAAGTTATGCATTGTTAAAGTTGAGTAAGTTTGAGGAGGTGTATAAGACGAACAATGACCAAACTTGAGTTTTTGCCAAATGAGTCTATGCTTTCACAATCCAAACTTAATCTTAAGATGATCCACGACATATAAGTCATATATTTTGATTTTCTTTGTTTATTTTATATTTTACTGGATTTAATTCATTTAAATTCAACTTTAATTAAAATAAATATTGAAAAATCAAATATTTGATTTATGGATTATTTTGGGATCAGATTTTGAGGTTTATTGTCATAATATTTGATCTAAAATTCGTGCAAAACAAGAGGAGAAAGATATGATGGCCAAATATGACCAAAATAGAAAGTTTTCAAATCAAATATCAATCAAATCCTATCATCCCAAAATAAATTGAACCCAAGCCCACAAGTTGACTTAAATCCTTCCTCTATAAATGCATAACACCTTCAGATAGCAAAGACACGAATTTTTTTATCAAAGATAGCATACAAAACTCAAAAAATTCAAGAGTAAGTTGAATTCGGTTTTAGGGTTGCAGCCATTCTCAAGGAGGTTTGAAGATCCAAAAAAAATCCTTAGACTCTTCTGAAGGTGTATCAATCATCACATTGCTCCAAAACCTCATAAAATGCCATAACCGAATTTTCTTTTTTTTTTTTTTCTTTAATTTTTTCTATTTCATATTTTTACATATAATACATCTAATCTCTTTGCATATTTGTGTTTTGTATGATGTGAGCAAGCTATCTGGGCAATCGAAATGAAGTTTAGGTGCAAGAATCATGATCTTCCATTGTTAGGGTCTGAAGCCGTGAGTTTGGGGAACCCTAGCTAGATGCAATTTCAGACCAAATTGAATGGACCAATGAACTCAAAGGACTATTCCCAACGTCCCTCCCTCTATTTTTTTGACCTATTTTCTTCTTTCTTTTTTATTTGTTTTTACTTGTTTCTTTTTTTCTTTTATTTTTCAGTAAAATTAATTATTTAATTCAATTGATTTTTTTAACCAACAAGAAAAATAGGTAACCTAATAATGTTTTTTCCATAAAAATCATAAAATATCAAAAAATATATATTTTTATAAATTAAATTAGATTTATTTTTTTTATCAAATTGATTACTTTAATTAATCATTTATTTTTTTTCTAAAAAAATATTTTCATAAAATCATAAAATACAGAATTATATTTTTTAAATTAAATTAGATTTATTTTATTAAATTATTTTTTTAATCAATCACTTATCTTTTCTAACAAAAATCAATTAATCAATATCCGAAACTTTTATCCCCTTCATATTTTCTTCCCGATTTTTTTTAATAATTGTATAGATTGCTTGAAATTGTATTATTCATATTTACTTTCCTCGCCCGATTTTTTTTAATGTAACTGCTAAAACCTTGTAATAACTTAGGTTTATTTTTCGCACTTTATATTTATGCTAGGTTTTTTATTTATTTATGTATCTCTCCCAAAGCCTTGTAATAGTTTAAATTAGGGATTATTTTCCGCATTATAAACTGTTAGATGTATGTTTAATAGGATTGTATGGTCAGACTAAAATCAATCGTTTGATAACCCTAATTTCAAGACTAAAATATCTGAATTGAATACACTTGCACACTCACACCTCTAGGGTAACCTCTCTTTGTTGCCTTATGATAAATGGTCAAGTCCCTCAAACATAGGGATACCTTAACTTGTTGCCTAAAGAAATAAATCATCACAGTTGCCTTTCAAATAAAAGATCATAGTCCCTCGGTGTCCCTTTAAAGTTGCCTTCGAATAAATGATCTTGTCCCTACGAAAAAGATCATAGTCCCTCGATGACCCTTCAAGTCGCCTACGAATAAGTGGTCTAGTCTCTCGATGATCCTACGAAAAATATCATAGTCCCTAGATGTCCCAACAAGGTTGCCTTCGAATAAATGATCTTGTCCCTACAAAAATGCTGATAGTCCCTTCAAATTATTAAGGTATCTCTACATATTGCCTTTTATGACCATAACGATGACCCTACACTTGTTCCTCCAAATCCAAGGATAAGACTACTTACTAACTAATAGAAAGGACAGTTATATCCCTAAGGAAACGAAAATGACAAGAAAGACCTTACAACTTAGGGTAAGTAACTCTTAAACGCTTTCTCACAACTTTCCAAACAAATACGTTTTACACCCCACTCTCTTTTCAAAATAATTTTAAACAAGTAAACACTTTGTGTACATTCATACGAGAATCATTACAAAGTTAAATCTTTACGAAAATATTTTAACCACACACTACACTTTTCAAACAAAACAAATAAAGTGAGCTAAGCATTTAAGAGCTCATGGATAACCATGGATACAAAGGGTGCTAACACCTCCCTTTGTATAACTTACCCCCCGAACTCAATCTTTTTAAAGGTCTTTCCTGTTATTTTATGCCTTTCCTAATTGGATGAAATAAAACTCGGTGGCAACTCTTGCTTACCGCAACATATTTTGCGACAAAAAACTAAAAGTCAGTTCTCCCACTCTGTTACAGATACAGTCTTGACACCTTAGATCCTTAGATATGCAATATCGGTTTGGATACCTTTTATACCAAAATTTGAAGCTTTAGTTCTAAATTAGCCCCGAGTAGTTTATACTAGCAATCAACACCGCCTGAAGCACAAGCTACGTGGTGAGTCGATGCAAATAAGTGATTGATCGCAAATATGCCAAAAAGAAGAAAAAGAAAAATCTTAAGATTATGCAAGCTATTGGTAAAAAAAATCAAGATGCACATATTCTAAAGAATGCAAAAATATGAGAAAAAGGCAAAGCGAAAGTCTGATGTTAGTTGGTTCAGAGGAATCTGATTCTGAACTCGGTAGGACGAATTACTATTTGATCCCCCACAACTTGCACTCAGTATATTAAAGGGTTACCGCACTTGTGTACCAGACCACGTGTTAGAAAAAGATCAAACTCACTAACAGGTTACTCCACTATGCGCTGTCGCTCCCACTAAATGAAGCCGGGTCAAATAGGGTACAAACGCGAACGGTCGGCGAGAGGAGGATGTGAGAACACACAGGAGTGAACTCACATGGAATGAAAAGAGTCGCCAGCTAGGCATTTTTATCCCGGAGGAAAGGTAATGCTGCATAGACCTAGGAAGATATGGATAAGACGGTTGCGAACCAGAGAGACTGAGAAAGGGGGTTGGTTACAACCTGGGAAGGTATTAGCACCCAGATTGTTCGCCGTACTCGACGGGATCCACGCTTAAAAGATTTGTGTTTTAAAGGGGTAGTGTTAGTGCAATTTGTGTATAAAAGAGCTAGAAAGGGATATACAGGTGTCAGTGTAAAAGAAGTGCAAAGTGTAATATGTACAGTGTCAGTGTAAGAACAGGAATAAGATGCTCAAGATCATGAGGCTAAAAGAATGATACTGGAAAGAGGGGGAATATACAGAGGCTTTTGTTCGATAACTGTTAAGTTATGCCTACGTATCCTCTTGTGCAATGAGGAAGTCAGAACACCGTAGTTCGACCCAAAGAGACTGAAAGATGAATTGACTTGTGAACTGCTTACTTGTCTATGCTCAAGTGTATGACCTGTCTGGCTCAGGTGCAAACTGTCTTGCATTAGACGGAAGAAGCAGGTTCTCGTTTATGAGTGAATGAGATGAGAAAAGAATCCTGGAGGAGACGATTATTGTTTGTTTTTGTGTTTTCAGTCTTTTATTGCTTTTGAAAATTTGTCATAAGTTAATGAGCTTAAGCCTAAACCAATGGATTTAGTAAACTCATCACATCTTCCCTCTGATTAGGGGTAATGAGAATACCTTAAGTGTGAAGTCAGCATCTCACACTTAATAACCATGGTGTAGGATTAAGATCATTAACCTACTTGTGATTATTTAGATGTTTTTGTTGTTTTTGTTTAGTGTTAAGTAATGAGATTAAGCCATAATCAGGGATTAAACAGACTCATTACACCATCCTAATAGAAGGATAATAGATGAGAATGTTTAAGCTGAGGAAAGCTCCTCAACCTAATCCATGATTAGGGATTAACTTCATGACAAAACAAAGCCTTTATTAAGTGGATTTTAGTTAATGATATGATGAAGAAATGATTTTTAGGGTTTGTAAGACAACTTGAGGGGGACTTGTCCATTAACATTAGGGTTAGTCCTTCTTAACCAATTAAGGAAGAATTAGAACCCTAATGCAAGGCCCAAGTTACAAGCTTGATGTCTTGATGATTATTAAGATGGATTGATTAAAGGATTTAAACACATTAAGGGTTTAACACTTAGGATTAAAGTTATACACTCCATCCTAATAGAAGGATGCAGGCATAAGCTTAATCACAAAGCCTTAAAGCCTTTAGGGTTTAGTCCCTGATTGTGAGATGAGAGGAGAAGACTCAATGAGACACAAAGGTAAAATCTAAATGGGGGACTACTCAAAACCCTAATCATTGTCATGCTTGGTTGTTCCTAAGGTTTGTGAGGTTTTCAAGAGACATCTTCAGAGGAACCACCAGGAAGCAGATGAAAGGAGCAGAGAGAAGCAAAGTAACTTGCTTCATTTAAAAAGACAAGTCACTTGAGGAAAGAAAGTAAGGAGAAAAAGAAAGAGTAAGCTCAATCTCAAACACAAAACAAAATGCAGCAATGATGCATAAGAGAGATGAAAAGAAAATGTGAGAAGTGAAGGCAAATTCACTTCTCAAAGTTGCTTACCACCTGAAAAGTTAGTGAAAGAAATGCAATGCAATGCAAAATGAAATGAAATGGCATGATGCAAATCAAAACCAGAAGCATATATGAGGTGATAATGATGCTATGAGATGATACAAACATGAAACAAGGCATGAGGATGATCATATGGACAAATGAATGCAAGAGAAGCATGCTTAAAACCATGATCATACATGAAAAGTTATGGAATGCAAATGACATACAAAGTGGAAAATGAATGATGCAATGATCAAACATACTTCTAACATGTCTTAAGATGTCTAATGGATCAAATGGATGCACAAAATGCTATGGAAAGTCATGGTATGTGTGCAAATGTAAGATGAATGCAAAAGGAAGCCCAAATTAGGGTTTATGATCAATGCAACAAACAAAAATCAAAACCAGAAGCAAACATCATGATAAAAAATTGAAAATGCACTCAAAGGGACCCTAAACCTATACAAACTCACTGCCCAAAGGAGGGGATCCAGTTCTTAACCTAGTGAAAGTTATGAATTTCCTAAGATTTCTAGGGTTTTAGGGTACCTTGACAAGAAAAATGTCAAACAAATGGGAAATGCAAGATCAATTCATGCCAAATTAATCCTACACACTACATGATATGCAAGACACAATGCAAAAAGAATCAAAGTCCAACTCTCAATGGTTAGGTAGAAATGAATTTTGGAAGTTTGGAACAAAATATTGCCTTGAAATGATTTTAATTCCATGAAAATTTATCAAAAGTCATCAAGATCAAAAACGAAATTTGGTTTGAGGGTTGGACAATGTTTCTAAATGATTTTAAAGGTTTCATGAATTTTTTTGTGATTTTTAAATACCTAAAAGTATTTTTAATCAATTAATTCTCATTAATTAATTAAAAATAAACTTTTAAATGATTTAAAAATATTTTTTAATGCAAAAAATAAAAATAAAAATGTTTTTGGTTTCTGAAAATTAATAAAAGTTTGTACAAAAATTTTCAGAATTTTTAAAATTGTTTTGCTATTTTAAATAAAATGGAGAAAACAATGCAATTAAATGAAAAATTATAAAATGAATTAAATCTGAAAATGAGAAAGTATGCAAGATCAAGGGCCAGTATTCAAAACCACACGCGCGCGAACTGACTTGGCGCCACATCCAAGGGCTGAGATTCAAATTTCCCTAATTAATGTCATTAACCCTAATCCTGCCCTAATCACTTTCAGGCGACCGGAACACTGTTCCGGTCGTCTTCTCCGGCTAGCTCAAATCCCTAACTCTCTCTACACGCAACATAAATGAAATCTAACTGCCCAGAATTCATCCCCACCCAAAACCGAATCAAACCCCTCAATCAAACATCATTTTTCATTCATTAATCAGCCAAATCGAATCAAAACATTCTTAGGGCAAAAAGTTTCAGAGCATTCATACATCCTGGTTTCTCAACCATTTTCAAAAGTAAACACATATTCATGATCAGGGGAGTGCATAGAAGCTTTTAAGAACTTAAAATGGAGTTTCTGGAAAAAATTTTGAGATGGCTACCTGAACTTGAAGCTTTGGTTTCTGGTACTTTCTGGCTGGTTTCTTGCTTGCAATCAACTCCACTGGATCCCCTGAGAAGCTTTCAATGCTTGTTTGAAGTTTATAATGGATGGTTTGAGAGATGGCAGAAGTTCTGTTCAATGGCAGGTGGTGATCGTATTTTTGATTCTTTGAGTTTCAGGCTATGATGAGGGGTGCTTCGTGATCAGGGAAGTGTGTTGAGTTGATTTGTGAAGTTAGTTTTTGTGTTTGAGGCTTGTGCAATCAGTTTCGAAGGGTTTTGCACAAGAGGTGGAAAATGAGAAAGCTGAGTTCTGGATGCTTTCAGGCTTGTGTTTTGTATGCTTTGGCTTGCTTTTTGTTTGCATAAACTATTGTGATAGGTCTGATGAGGTGATGTGTGCTTTTGTGATAGGTATGGCTCAAGTTGCCAAAATGTCAAAGTTGTGTAAGAGAGGCATGGGCTACTTGCTAGCCAAGGACAAAAGGTGTGTCCTGCGCAGCATGATATGGGGAAAACCCTAGGATTTATCATGAAGTCAGCAAGCAAGTGGATTCACACTTGAGTGAGTTTTTGCAACTTGCCTCACTTTTGCTTCTTATGAGATTTCTTGCTCCATAGGCCACAAAAATGAGTGATCCCTTGGCCCATTCTGAAATTTAGGTGTTGTATGATCATGTTGTGAAGTTTAGAAGTCCATTTGATAGCTTAATTTGCTTTGACAAGTGAATTTGCAACTTTGCCTCTTTGGTGGAAACCTTGAAATTTTGTGATTTTTGCCAACTTTGACAAGCCATAACTTTTGATCCAAGATGAATTAGGTCATGTTCTTGTACTTTTTGAAAAGGGAAAGGTCTATTCTACAACTTTCATGACCAAAGTTTTTCCATTTGAAGCATTTTTGAATCAAAAAGTAGAGGTTGAAAAAGTTTCCTAAAATGGCAATTTCATTAAAAGTCAAACTTTCCCAAAAAGTCAACTTTGCAAAAGACTTGAAATTCTTCAATTTTGTGAACTTCCAACCTATTACATGATCAAATAAAGATCATATACAATCAAAATGATGATGAACACCCTTTGGTTGGGTCATTGGGGGCCTCAGATGCCCTGATTTTGCACTGACTTGCTTGAAAAGTCAACTCTTGACCAGATGACTTCCCCATGGAATTTCTTCATGAAAATTGATATGCATACTCCCTATACCATATAGAGACCAATAGAAACAAGAATGACCAAAAAATTTGGAGTTATGGCCTTTGAAACCAAAACCCTAATTCTAGGTCATCTGTGCAGTCAAACCTGGCTCTGCTTCCATGCCATTCTCAGTTCTTGTGATTCTTTGACATTCTTGACTTTGAGAGGATATAATATGATGCTTGAACATACATGGACCTCTTTGAAGTGATTAATGACCTTTGGAGTGGCTCAAGAAGCTCTTGGATTGCTCAGATCACAAACCCTAGATGCAGATGACTTTGAATCAATGCAATGAATCAAAAATGTAATATGAGATGGTATGATTGAATCTATGCATATGAGAAGATCACAAGCCATGGTGTGAATGGGTGAGGGCAAATTTGGGGTGTTTACATGCGCGTGTAAAGGTAAATGGCTTAATGTGATTGCGTCAAAATGAAACCGGGTGAAACAGAAACAAGAGCATTAGGTTGAGCTATGATAGTATGATTCAGACTGGTTTGTGTAGGGGGTTTATGAACATCGTGTGTTTTAGTGTCACTAGTGTATCGGTAGTGTTTGAGCCACTGTAACTTCATTTATCAAAATGTCGCACAACCTTGTATGGATAGGTAATGTGTTTCGTGTATGCATTTAAAGGATGTTTTTCAAAACCTACTTGATTGTTTGCTTGAGGACAAGCAAAGATTCAAGTCTGGGAGAGTTTGATAACAGGAATTTGTATCGATTATTTAGTATGGTTTCCGATCATTTAAGTTACAAATTTCTTTATTTCGAACAATATTATGTGAAGTTTGTGTTTATTTTGCAGGTATTCAGTTACACTTGACTTGTGGAAGGAAATAATGAAAATGAGACAGAAACAAGACTTTTAGGACAAGAAATAAGGCAAAACTGCAGGAGAAATGAATTTTCTGGTTTTTTGCTGTAGGACGACCGTCACAGAATGGTGACGATCGTCCCACATCCCATACGAGCATCCCACATCCTAGATGATTGTCACAAGGCCTGTATCAGAAACCTAAATATGCATCAGTTCAGTTAAAGTTACAAATAACCGTTGCGCACGTTCTTCTCATTCAGCAGAGATTTTTCCTCAACCCTACTCAACCTCAGTCCAACTCAAGTGGTCAAGGCCCAACAAGTTATATTTCGTATCATTCTCAACAAAATCAAGTTACAGAAGCTATAAATAGCAGCTTCCACCAATTCCAAAGGGAGTTTCGTTTTTACATTGAATTTCTCCCAAATTTTCGTTCGAAATTTCGAGCTTATTTTATTTTTAGTTTCAGTATTGTTTATTTTTCCATTACCCAAACCAAAGTGATAGCCTCCTTCCTTGGGAAGCTATCACCATTTATTTCTTTTTAGCCACTACATATTCGTTTTTAGTTTAAGTTTCTGCAAGATTGGTCGATCAAGAATACTTCAACCAGGTTTCCAAATTTAATGTTTTACCATTTAATTATTATGTCATTTATTTTTATGCAATTCTCCTTCTACCTTTCTTCGTATTTATTTAATATGTCTGCCTAAACCGTTAATCGCTATGTGATTATATACCCGGAATGAATTCAATAGAACTAGGCTAAAACTTTAATTCGAGTTACTCTTTTGTGTTTCGATTTCTTATTATAAACAACTTTTGTTACGAGAGTAAGAAAGTATAAAAGGTTAGGATTAAGACCACGGGAGTGTGAAATTATAATCAGATAGCTTAAACTGGGCATTTCTTTTAAATACTGCGGAAGCACTTTAAAACCAATTAGAACCTCTAGGTTTCCAAAAAGTATTTCTAACTTGAATTGACACAGCGAGAGCACTCAATTGAACTTAGAAGTATAGTAATAGGCAAGACCACGAGAGTGTGAGTCAACGACTTTAAACCGACAGTTTCTACGGAAAGATAACTTGACAAACCTTAATAATTCGACCCTTTATTGAATTCGTGAAGGTGAACCAGTTACGTACCGATATCCTTATTATTAATTTAACTTAATCTAAAATTATTACTAAAATATCACTCGCCTTATCTAAACATAGTAACACCCGATAGCACTAGGTTGATTATCGAGTCTCTGAGGGATAGATATCTTTTATTACTATGTCATTAGGTTGTATACTCGGAAAGTCGCGGTCGGTGAGCCTATCTCATACACTACCGATGATCTGAGGAGCCCAAGTAGTAATAATAAGTAAGTAAAAGAGAAAAATAAATAAATAAACGGAAGAAGATAAATAATAAAGGTTGACATTCAATCAAAAATCAAACTAAGTTAGGCTTGACTCATTCCCCAACAGTTAGGCTTGACTCATTCCCCTCAGAAATGGTTACGACCTCGAGATAAAAGACCGCGAGAAAAATAAACAATAGATTCGCCATTGAACTTATTTTATTCCAAAAATTGGGAAAAGGAAAATATCTAGAAACCTTTTTGAAAAATGGTTAGAACATGGTCTTTGAAACCAGATTCTAAGTTCGGGAGCCGATTTTGTAAGGGGGAAGGTATTAGCACCCCTTATGTCCGTTGTACTCAACGGGAACCTCTTAGTTTGATTTCTGATTGAATGCTAACAAATGTCATTTGTCTTCTTCGAATAAAAAGCGGTAAGTGAATGTGAATGATTCTAATCTAAGGTTAATTACTAAAGGGGAAAATGGTGGTTATGTACCTAGGGTGCTCGACAGGGAGTAAGATTCGTGTGCCTATGTATTCCCTCGTGCAATGAGAAAGTCAGAGCCTCATAGTTCGTGATTCTACGATTGGTTAGTTTGTTGATTTAATTAGGTGTCAATTGCTCACACCCGAGTAAGGAAACTCGCACCTAAGCAATTGAGGAAAAGCATCGGAGATCCAACACTTGTCTTCTTCACCTTGTTTTGATAGTTGTTAGGTGTTTTGATTAAATAATACTGCTTGACGTTGGATCAAGGATTTGGATCTAAAATTATCGTTTTGGTTATCAGGTTGGTCTATGCAAATGGAGGTTTATTGTTCGAGTGTTTAGGTGGATCCGATTCCTTGTCCCTAGGGTTTCTCCTAGTAATACGAAACCATAACCAAATGAAATGTGCAAGTGTGCGGGTGAAACCACTTGGTGTTGGACCAAGGGTTCACGAGTGAATTAAAATCGATAAATGCGAAGAAAAAGAAAATTGCGTACAAGGTAATCGGGAGAGGGGTACAAAGTAAGTTACACGAGATTGCACGAAATAAAAGGGTTCATTGTATTTTTCCCAAGAGGAAGCGTGTGTGAAGTGTCCTAAACTATCCGGAGTCATTGCAGCTTGGATTTTAATCAGAGGCGTCGAAATGTAGCTCTTTAACTACCTTAGAACCGATTCATTGTTAGAATCGTTCTATGAGGAGTCGAGCGTCGATTTAAAATACAAAAAAAAACTAAATTAAATTAAATTGAATTTCCAAAAGGAAAATAAGATGGTCTCACCATTAATCGAGATTTCATGTCGACTTGCGACGAATCTCCGATTTTTAGATGCTCATCGACCATAAAATAAAATAAATAAATAAATAAACTAAACTAAATAAAATGGTTTTCGAAAAAAGGAAATAAATAAAAATAAAACAATAAATAGATAACTAAACTAAATAGACCTCAATTGATCAAAATTGATCAATTTAATAAAATCGAACATATTTGACCGTTTATGATATCATCGGTCCTTACAATAAAGAAATGAGAAAATATAAAAGACTCACATAAAATGAGATCCGATAATAAGCATATAATGTGAATCCAAATAAAATTCAGAAACTATTAAATTGAAATGATAACCTAGTAATAAAAAAAAACTAATAGACCCATTAAAAAGGAACACAAATAAATGGCAAGTAGAAACAAAACATAAAAATAAAAGTTGTGATTGGCGGTGGGTATGTAGATAAAGAAATTATAAACATCAATGGGCTTAGTCCAAACCATAATTTTTTTTAAAATAATAAAATAATAAAAAGAAAAAAAATAGAAAATAATTAAAGACCAAAGGATGCATCAGTTTTTTATAAAAAAAACAAAGAAGGAACACTCTCAGCCTCAGAAATAAAACAGAATGTGACTCCACCTTTTCCCTCAAGAAGAAACGACGTTGACGCCAAAAGGTGGTTCTCGTGGTGCTCTCTCTATCAAGTTATTACGTCTCTCTCACAGTTTACAGTTTCGGATTTGCGGCTCGGTTTCTCGTTGTCGGCTTCGCTCCTCTCACTCTCGGATTCACATCGTCACGATTTTGATTTTGTTCGTCTGTTTCTCATACGTTTATTTTTTTTTTATTTTGGTTTGAATCTCTCTATCTGGTTTGTGCGGTTGAGGGAATTGTAGCGTTTGAATGGGTTGTGGTGGAATATGGTGGTGGTTTCAACGTATTAGGTTTCAAACTCTCTCAAACGCGATTTGGTTTCTTGCTTTTGTTTTCTCGCTCACAGGTTTTTCTGGTTTCACTCACCTCTCGGTTCTCTTAGTTCAATTCCTTTTTTTTCGTTCGATTTTGGTACGTTCGATTTAGGTGTAGTTTGTGCGAAAGGTGTATAGTTGTTGAATAAAAGTTGGTTTGTTAGAGGTATGGGTTGATTGTCATTATGTGGTTCTGAATGATGAAGGTGAGTTGTAAGAGATTGAGGGTGAGTGAGTGATTCAGTTTTTGCAGTTTTTGTATGAAGGATGTTGAAGTTTATTGAAGCTTGATTTTGGTAATATTTTTGCAGAGTTATGAGTGTTTTTCAAGCTCGATTTGTGAAGAGGAGGAGGAGTGATTTTATAGATGGATTCAAAAGCATTTTGGGGTGACTTGAGAACAAAGATTGGAAGAAATATTTCATAATATATTGTGATTTGGATAAGATGCATGAATTGTGAAATGGTTGTTGTGTTGAGTGTAAAAAAATGTGGTTGCGGATGAAAAAAGGTACAACATACTGAGTGTGTTGTTGTTGGAATGTCTTCACGTGGATGACAAATATTTTCATTCTCATTTTTTCAAAAGTAGGTCTGGTTGGGTGCTGAAATTTTTCTCTCTTTTTTTTTAACAAGTGTTGTTGAGAATTGTGTTTGTGAATGGGAGCATATCGTGATACTGAGGAATTGTGGGAAGACTCGGGTCCGGTTTGGTATGAGCTGGAAAATTGGAAAATAATAGAATGATAATGGAAAATAAAATGAAAAACTTTTTTATAGATTTTTTCTTGTGTGAAATAAAAAATGGTAGATAATATTAAAGGGGTTTTGGAAAATGAAAAAAAAAAATTGGATATTTTAGAATAATGGAATAAAATGATAAAAATGGATTTTGGTAATGGATTTTTTCTTGGGTAAAATAAAATAAAAATGATAGATGATAAATAAAATAAATAGGATATTGGATATGGATAATGTAAATAAAATGTTAATCGGATAAACGACCTCCACACAACACACTGAGTTTTAAAGCAACAATGTACACAAACTTTTGACCTGACAAACTTGGACAAAACCTGATTTAGCCCTACACAAACCCTGAATTTGAAAAAGAAAGAAATGACATATATTTGGATTTATTTGAATAAACATTAGACAAAAAACGTATACAACTTGGACAAATTTGGGGTATGACACCCACGAACACAATGGAATCATTTAATTTCATTAATTTTGTGTGTAGAGTGAAAAATCAGTGATGAACACTGAAGAACCCTAATTTGGACTAAGCCTCATGAAATTCTACATAATGATGATTTTTTGAAATTGATTGAGGGATAATACTTAGAATATGATTACGCACACATGGTAAAAAGATAGTGCGTAGAAATATGCATGGATTATGAAATGACCAAGTTTGAGGCTTACCTGACTTGGAGCTTGCACCAGCTAGGGTGATTTTGATCTGAAGGTGTTACAGAAGACTTGTGATGATCTGAATAGCTTCCTTGGATGGTATAGAGTGTGTTTGAACACTTGGACTTGATTGCAAATGGTTGGATCAAGATCTCATCTTCAAGTTGCAGAAACAAGGTTTCTTTGAGGTTTTGAAGGGTTATTTTTGGTTAGAGGTGTTTCTGGGTTGGTTCAAGTGTTTGAATACCTCAGATACATCACATGTATTTGTTTGGGCAATTAGATTGAGTTGATAGTGGCCATAACTCAAAACCCGATAGTGTTTGCTCAAAATGTCAGGTTTTGAGTCTTTGAGAGTGAAGAAGAGAAAACTTAGGATTCAAAGGCTTTGGTGTAAGTTTTATAATTAAATTAGGTTTCTATTTATAGGAAAACATGTTGTGATTGCTTAACCTATAAGTCTTGAAGTGATAAGATTAGAAATTGTGACTCAATGCTTGCCATAATATCTCTTAAATGGTGAATTATGAGATTCCCAAATAGCTCAGCTATGCAGCAGGAAAATTCACATTCCTCGGTCCTTATAATCTTTGTTTATGAAGCCAAGTGGACTGAAGATTGTAGGACTCTAGCATGTGTGTTTTTGGATCAAAATGACCCTTGAATCAAATGCATAGGTGTTGAATTCCATAAATGCCATAAATGGAAATTCATTGGTGCAATCATGAATTTGCAGGTTTGATTAGGTTTGTAATGATTATTTAGATGCTTAAGACCACTTGATTTGATCCCTTGATTCATCAAAATCGGAATATCAAGTTTTATGAAAATCTATTTTTGGAAAACAATTTGTCATGGTGACTTTAATCCATGATTTCTTCATGTTCAAGCAAGACCTTTTCATGTCAATTGGTTCTTTGAATTGTTGGCAACATTTGTGATAACATTGATGTATAACATAGGAATTGATTATGCTTGGAACTATGAGAAAAAAGCCTCCAAGTTTTGTGGTTTTGACTGATTTTGTACTTAGGTAGATTTTGTCTAAGTGTTGAAATTTCCAACTTTTTTTTTGATTTTGATCAATCTTCAACTTAAAATCCATAATGAATTGGAGTTTTGTGTAGTTGAATCATTTGTAGTTTGTGGAAAGATCTTTCATTTGAGATTTGGTTCACAAAAATTCGATGCTTGGATCACAAGTTATGATGCTTGGAAGTAGGGTACTTGAACACTTTTTCTTATAACTTCCAAGTTTCAAAGATTGCCCCTTTTACAAGTTATCTTAAAATTTCTGATTTTTTTTTTGTGATCAAATGCATCAATGGACCATATATCCTTGTAATATAGGTCACGAGGATCATTTTGCGTTAAAAATTCAAACTTTGACTTTTTGGTCCATATGGAAATCACACTTGATACCCCTAGTTTTCTGATTTTTTTATGGTCATCCTATGAGGTATTTCAAACCTATGAATTGACTTCCAAGGTGAATATGAGCTATTTAAACCATTTCATATGTGTCGCTCCCTGGATTTCCATCCTGGTACAAACGCGAAAGTGGCGCGGAAAGAATAGAGTCGCCAGCCAGGAATTTTTATCCCGAAAGAATGGGAATGGTAATGCTGCACAAACCAGAAGAAAAGAAAAGGAAGGACAAAGGTCCTGCAAACCAAAGAAACTGAGATCGGGAGTCGATTACGACCTGGGAAGGTATTAACACCCCAGATCGTCTGCTGTACCCGACGGGATCCGCGCTTGCAAAGAAAAATGTTTCAAAGGGTGGAGAAAAAGAAAGCTGCTGCAAAAGAAAATGAACTGGAATGGGGAAAAGAACAAAAAAGAAAAACAAAGAGGAAAAATGTAGGGAAAATAAAGATTGTGCTCGAACGGGCCCTACCCCGCTGCCTACGTACCTCATCTGGACAATGAGGATCAGAGACTCCGTAGTTCCCCTAACTAGGGGTAGAAAAGATTGCTTGTGAATTAAGGCTTGAACTGCCTATGGCAATGCTCAGGTGTTGCAGGCTCGGACGACGAGTGTGTAACCGTCTTGCAAAATGACAAGAAGAAGCAAGTTCGCGGACAGAGCGAAGGAGATGAGAAAAGAATTCCCGAAGGAAAGACGATTATTGTTTGTTTGTGTTTTTTAGAGCTTTTTATTGGTGTGGCACAAGAGAATGAACTCAAACTCTTTTCTATGGAATGTGTACTTGCTACTACATTCCAAGATGGAATAATAGAACAAGTACACCAAGCAAGGAGAACTTATCCAAGACTTGTTTCCAAAGGCAAGGGCCTAATTTCATTGACTTGTTGAATTTATTAATTGTTTTAGTGATTAAAAATGTAGAAGTTTTTTTGGGGTTTTTCTTGTTGAAGATGACTTCATGATCCGACTTGTGCATCATGCTAGACAAATGCACTATTCCAAGATGGAATGAATACATATGCCCCATGGAATAAGGCTATAAAACAAGAAGTCACTTCTTTCTTTATTAATGGTTTTTAGGTTTTTGTTTTGAGATGAGAAGAGAAAGAAACCAAATGAGCAAAAAGGTAAAAGTCTAAAATGGGGAAAGACTAAACCTAATGTTATCATGCAAAAGAGGTCCTAAGGTTAGTGAGGTTTCAACTATCCTAAGAGAAAATAATAACCAAAGAGGAGCAAGAAGAAGAGGAAGCAAGAGCTAGTAAGCAACTTACTCCTCTAAAGGAGATAAGTTGCTTCTAAAGGGGGAAGAAGAAAGTTGCAACACATGATGGCATAAGGCACATCAAAAAGCACAAGGAGAAAGCACTTAAAAAGAGAGAAGGATGAAGAGTTGAAATGTGGATGAACATCCACACTTATCTTACCATGAGCCCCTGCAAGTGTTAGCAAAATCCAGCACATATTCATCAATAAAATCATGGAAATGACATGCTCAAAGTTCACACCAACCAAGATCAAACAATCATGCCAAACATAGCACACACAAGCATTTACGCGTCGAGAACATGAAAGCATACATCAACCAGCAAGAAAATCACCCAAACAATCATATTCAATGATCATACAATGATCCATGGCATTTAAAACAAGTAAGGGTATCAAACATAATAAAAATAGCCCAAACATGGCCCACTGCATTCGTGTTAACCGGTTAACCAAAGCGTTAACTGGTTAACCAGTCAAAACCTGCATAAAACAGCACAGAAACAGGTGCGTTAACCGGTTAACCAATCCGTTAACCGATTGACACTGTTAAACTAGCAGCAATTCTTGCAGAAAATCAGCTCACAAACAGCTTTTCTGATTAATCTCGCACCAGACCAGCAAGCAATTGAGCATGAAAATAGTGTATCAATTCACATTAAATGGCATCATCAAGCTCATGAACATTAATACATAGATCCGGTTACCAATCAATCAATCAATTCAAGCAACACAAGCAAATACGCAAGCACATGGCGGATCTAAAGCGCAAGCATGCAAATAAGCTAAAACAGAGCTAGATCTGAAATTAACCAACCTACAAAGATGAGGTATGCTTTGGTAATTGTTGATCGGTTTGAAATGATAGATCTCGCACAAAACTTTGAATATCCGGTGCTAAGCTTCACATTTCATGCAAAATAAATGCAAGAAAAAGGTCTTGATGCAGAATTTTGGATCCAAAAGCACTTCTAGATCCCAAACCAGATCTGAATCACCAATTAAACCAGCAAAAAGATGCAAGGAAGTTATGGATGGAGGTCTAGTTCCAAGATCTACACACCTTAAGGCAAGGTTATGTGATCTTCAAAGAGGAACTTTGAGTGATTTGGAAAATTGGGAGAGAAAAGTGAGAGAATTGTGAGTGAGAAGAGTGAAAATTCAGAATGAGAATGAAAATAGTGAGAGAGAGTTTCCTTGGTTTGGAGAGAAATGGATTAAATATGGTTTAGGTTTGGGGCCCAAAAATTAGGCTTGGGATCCAAAATTATGGTTTGGCAAAGAGATTAGGATTTTGCAATGGGATTAGGCTTGGATAAGTGCTCTAGATCCTTCTTTTTAATTCAAATTATTAAAAATCATAAAATGGAAATTGGAACCAAATCACACATGCTGAATTTGCTGCTGGAAATTCAAAATTCGCAGCCGTTAACCGGTTAACGCCAATGAATTTTAAATTTTCCCTCCTTTTGGTGGGAAACCTCAGGAATCACCCGGCGCCAACCGTTTTGATCTGATTTTGATCCTCAATGCTTTATTTAGGCTTTGACCCTGATGTCAACCTTGTAACCTGCCTTGTGAGCTTTGAATTTCCATGATAATTGATCATATGCCTTATGCTGGAATATGCAAGTGCTATGCTTCATTTTTCTATGCAATATGCTAAGGATATCACATGATGATTATGATATGATGATGATGCTAAACAGGAGAGGCCAAAATTTGGGGTATTACAGCTGCCCATATTCAAGAAACTGTTAATCTGAAAAGGACGGTAGCACGACTATCGACCGTTCAAGATGAACTGTGGTTGAATACCAAAAAGACCTGAAATTTGCACTCTGCTAGAGAATGCGAGAAATGGGAACTAAACCCAACCAAATGACACTTTGGCGACTGAAGTGGGGAGAAAGAAGACGAGCTCCTTCCAAGTTGAATTGTTACTTCGGATAGAAAAACCTAGACAGACGAGTCTTCCTCGAACACACCTGTTACGCCAGGAACCGGACATACAAGCCCTCTTCAAACAAAACCTGTTACGCTAGGTACTGGACATACGAGCCCTCATACATTTTGCAATATATGATCTGAGACAGACGAACCTCCTTCAGATAAACCTTTACGCCAGGACCGGTGATGCACTTAAGTCTGTGGGATAGACATGCATAATCAGGATAGACGTACCCTCTTCATATATTATCCGTGGATATATGGTCTAAGGCAGACGAGTCCTCTTCGAGAAAACCTGTTACGCCAGGTGCGACATTAGGATTTGACGAACCCTCTTCACAATTCTTGCGTAGATGAGTGGTCTCTGAGACAGACGATCCTCCTTTGGATAACCTGTTACGCCAGGACCGGTAACCATTTTGACGTTTAATCCCACCGCCAGGACTTCAAACCCCTTCAATACAGACGGGTATCAGATGATCATCAAGAGAACACAGACGAGTGCCAGAAGTCAATGATACGGACGAATATCAGACGATAATCCAAGAAACACAAACGAGCGCTTCAGGTGACGACATAGACGAATACCAGCCGCTGATACAGACGAATACCAGAGATCCAATACAAACAAACATTTGGAGTAGCGATACAGACGAGTACCAGAGCAATTACCAAATCCGAATTCATACGGATATAAGTCAACACAAATGAGCGGGAAGGATGATACAGACGAGTATCCAACAATGCAAACAAGCTTCGAGAAAATAACAAAACACAGACGAGTGCTGGAGAACGCCAACGAGCATCACATAAGTTCAAACACAGATGAGTGCTGGAGAACACAGACGAGCAACAAGCAAACATCAAACATGGACGAGTGCTAAGCATCAAACGGATGTTACACACAGACGAGTGTTGAGAAGTGCGGACGAGCATTAGCATCTACCAACCATGGGCGACTGCCGGGGAAGGCAAACGAGCAATGACGTGAACACAGACGAGTGTTGGGAAGTGCGAACGAGCAATGACAAAGCGTGAACATAGACGAGTGTTGTACATTGCAGACGAGCACCAAATGCTTAGTAAGAAACACAAATCTTCCGGGGAGAATATTTCACAAATGAACGAGTGCTGGGAATGCAGACGAGTAACCAGTAGATATCAAAACACAAACGAGTGCTGAGAAATGCAGACAAACACAAAACGGATACCCAACACAGACGAGCTCCAGGAGATGCAGACGAGCACAAAACGGATTACCCTGGTTGGCAACAGTAATCCCAACTCTGCAGGGGAACCTGGTCAAGAGGCTTCGATGATGCCTAACTCTGACTAGGGAGATGAATGACGGCTTCTCTGGGGAATACTCCAACGACGGGAGTGAATCTCGATCTTGAACTTTGCAGGGATATCCATCTTCAAGCTCGCATGAGGAATAGACTTGGTCACGACTCCGGCTGGGGAGAGAATTCTGAAAATTCTAACTGTGGGGAAATCAGGCATTCGGTTGCTTGCCGGGAAAACTTTATTGTTGACTCTGCTTGAGGAGAAGAACTGTTCTATTAACCTTGGGATACCACTGGGGAAATAATCAAGATCTCTTGGCAACACTTAGTTGAGCGATACAACATGAACAGATGTCTGCACTACCTTTGCCACATTGGCCAAAAATAAATTGGTGGACTCACTGAGGATATTTCAATGATTGTTGCATACCAATCATGAACTCCGAGGAAGAGACAACCTCCCGACCCAGCTGGGGAATATCCAGTCAAATTATCTTCTAACTGTCATAACTTCCATCGGTTGGGTTTGAAACTCCGCTGAAGATCCCACTTGCTCTAGCTCAGCTGGGGATGATTTCGTCTAAACTCTACTGGGGAAACCACGTCTTCCTTGTGAATAACAGCCACCACTTGGGGAGGGCACCATCTTTGATTAGATTCGAAATTCTGCTAGGGATTTCACTGCTATAGCTCACTTGGGGAGCATTCTCTGCTTGGGGAAGTGCAACCTCGCCCTGCAAAACCTGCAACAACAGTATACACACAGGTGCCCCAGGGATTTGCGCGGTATGATTTGTTCATCCATTGTCACCCGATACTCAAAGATTTTTTATTGTCTCCCTGCAATGTCAATTTTTTCCAGAAAAATCAACATGTTTCATATGCAATATTCTTTTTGCCAAAAATTAAGGACATTTTTGCAAACAAAGAAAAACAACACGGCTTTACGACTGAATATTCATTTATTGAAAGGCCTCTGAATAGGCAAAGCTTTACATCATGAAGCAACTACCTGGAAAGAGATAGCTACTAAAAATTGAGAAAAGAAACTATCCTAATGGAAATGTACACGGAATTCCAATGAGTTTCCTTCCTGCTATGACCCGCATGTCTTCAAGACTTTCTGTTCTCGCCTTTGCTTTCTGAAGAAGATTAGGGGACTGATTCCTATCCTTCTGATATTGTCAGACTGCATGAAACAGTGATTTGGTTCAGATTACCTGGATCGCAGTTGTTCGCTTATTCCCTTGTTTTGCGTCGATCGCCCTTTCGGGTTTTTAATCCACCGGGATACCCTTTTTTGCCTGAGCTGTTCGATGTGGCTTTTCAACTCAGCGGGTGTACATATTTTTATTTGTTTTCCCTAATTTTTTCCCGAGCATTTTATTCTGTTTTTAGCTCGTCGGGATGCCCTTTTCTTGCCTGGACTTCAATTCTGTTTTTGTGTCCAGCGGGTCTTTTATGCAAAGTATTTTTTAACTGCTCCGAGTTAACAAGAGACTGGAAATCTTCTCCATCCATAGTAGTGAGCATCAGCGCCCCACCTGAGAAAACTTTCTTCACTATGAATGGGCCTTCGTAGTGTGGGGTCCACTTGCCCCTGTGATTTGAACCTGGAGGAATGATTCTCTTGAGTACAAGCTCACCTACTTGATACTCCCGAGTACGTACTCGTTGGTCGAATACTCGCTTCATTCTCCTCTAATAAAGCTGACCATGACAGATAGCCGCTAATCTATTTTCCTCAATTAGGCACAAATGATTGTATCGGGCACGTACCCATTCAGCCTCATCAAGCTTCATGTCCATCATCACACGCAATGAAGGAATTTCTACCTCAACAGGCAAGACTGCCTCCATGCCATATACCAATGAGAAAGGCGTTGCCCCAGTTGACATCCTGACTGACGTTCGATACCCATGCAGTGCGAATGGTAACATCTCATGCCAATCTTTGTAAGTGACAACCATCTTCTGCACAATCTTCTTAATATTCTTGTTAGCCGCCTCTACCGCACCATTCATCTTTGGCCGGTAAGGAGAAGAATTGTGATGTTGGATCTTGAAGTCCCGGCACAGTTCTGCCATCATCTTGTTGTTTAAGTTGGAACCATTATCAGTAATGATTCGCTCGGGCACTCTGTATCTGCAAATGATGTCTCTTTTCATAAATCTGGCTACCACTTGACGAGTGACATTGGCATAAGATGCTGCTTCAACCCACTTGGTGAAGTAATCAATCGCAACCAAGATGAAACGATGACCGTTTGAAGCAATAGGCTCTATCTTCCCGATCATATCAATGCCCCACATAGAAAAGGGCCAAGGAGATGACATGACGTTGAGCGGGCTAGGAGGAACATGCACTTTGTCTGCATATATCTGACACTTGTGGCATTTACGGGCGTACGAACAACAGTCTGCATCCATTGTTAGCCAATAATACCCTGATCTCAGCAACTTCTTAGCCATTGCATGTCCTCCTGCATGAGTACTGAAAGATCCCTCGTGGACTTCTTGCATTGACAAATCTGCTTCGTGTCTATCCACGCATCTGAGAAAAACCATGTCAAAGTTCGTCTTATACAAAACCCCATCTGTATTCAAGAAGAAGCTAGTAGCAAGTCATCTCAAGGTCTTCTTGTCGTTGGATGATGCCCCAGCTAGGTATTCTTGTTTTTCCAAGAAAAGTTTGATATCAAAATACCAAGGTTTCTCATCAGACACTACGTCTACAGAGACAACGTAAGCTGGTGTGTCAAGCCTGGAAACGTCAATCCTGGGCACATAGTTCCAACACAAGACTTTGATGGACGAAGAGAGAGTAACCAATGCATCGGCAAATTGATTCTCATCTCATGGTATGTACTGAAACTTAACCGTTTTGAAGAACCTCAAAAGTCTTCTAGTGTAATCCCTATAAGGAATTAAGTGCTCTTGATGTGTATACCACTTACCGGTAATCTGGTTGATAACGAGGGCTGAATCTCTGAATATATCGAGAGTCTTAATCCGAAGATTAATAGCCTCCTCAATTCCCATTATGCACGCCTCGTATTCCACTTCATTGTTGGTGCAGCCAAAAGTAATCTAGCAGCAAAGGGAAAATGAACACCTTCGGGAGTGATAAGAACAACACCAACTCCACGTCCGTTGATATTGACCACCCCATCAAACATCAACTTCCATTTGGATTCAGGGTCTGGCCTCTCCTCTGGAAGTGGTTCCTCGCAATCTCTTTCCTGGAGGTACACGATGTCCTCATCAGGGAAATCAAACTTCATCGGCTAATAGTCCTCCTCAAGTGGTTGCTGTATAAGATAATCCGACAATACACTTCCTTTGATGGTTTTGTGGGAAGTATACTGTATGTAATACTCTATTAAGATCATTTGCCACCTTACAACCCTTTTGGTTAATGTTGGTTTCTCGAAAATGTACTTGACAGGGTCAATTTTTGAGATTAGTAGTGTGGTATGGGTCAACATGTACTGCCTTAGTCGGCGAGCAGCCCATACCAAAGTGCAACAAGTTTTCTCGAGCAGTGAATAACGAGATTCACAGTCGGTAAACTTTTTGCTAAGATAGTAAATAGCATGCTCTTTTCGACCAGACTCGTCATGTTGGCCTAGAACACACCCCATCTACCCTTCTAACATAGTCAAGTACATGATAAGTGGCCATTCTGGAATTGGAGGCATTAGAATCGGAGGTGTAATACCCTAAATTTTCCCTCTCTTTTCGTAGCATTTAGCATATCATTTTCATATTTTGCATCTGCATAGAAAAATGAAGCATGGCATTCATTGTTGAAGCATAGCATGGATCATGGCAGTGACTTCAGTTCAAGGTGGTTGTTCAGTTCGTGATTCGATTCAGGGGAACGTTTGACCTAATCTTGGTCGAACTATCGAGGGATTATCTCAACTGCAAGTCATCTGCATTGGTGGTTATTTCTCAGGCAACGCGTTTCAAGGACGGGTCATGTTGTGCGCAGATGTTATCAGTTTCCAGACAGTGGTTCATGAGAAGGTTTTGGATTCAATGATTCAGGCTAGTATTGACTATATATATATATTCAATTGTGTGCATCTGCGGATTTATTTTCCAGGGATCGATTCAGATATGTTTGAAAAGATTCAGAAAATCAAAAGTGCATGTTCGTTGTTTCAGTAGCAATTATTCAGTGGCCAGGAGTTGGTTTCATTCATTAGGTGTGGTTCTGGGCTTAAAATAAAATCATCGCTTCGTTCATTATTCAATTCATGGCCATTTTATCAGTATTCATAACATGTTTCCTCATTCATTTTGTTTCTATTTTATATTTCAATTTCCATTATCATTTTTCATCTAGAAGTTCTATCACCATTTCCTTTTCCCATATCTTTAATTCCAATCCAATATCACCAATTATCCTTTATCCATTTTATACAATTGTTCAAAATCAATTTTCTACGTCCATTTCATCATCCATTATTTGTTTACCAAATTATTTCTAATCCATATTCATTAGTCGAAATTAATTTCTACAAATCCAACACCAAAATTTAATTTCCATATTTCATTTTTTGTCCAATGATTCAATTTCTTCCCAAAATCATATTCTTATCCATATTTATTTTTCTTTTCTTCTACATTAAAATTAGTGTAGTATTTACATAAACCAATATCATAAGCCCATTATGTATAAAATCTCACCTCTTTATACCAAATAATTAAAGAAAAAAAAAACAAGAAAAAGAGGAAATAGAGTACAGGAGTAAGGTGTGAGGCAGTGAGAGGGACCAAGCAAGCATAATCAGCACACGCTTTTTCTTACTTTTCATCAAGTCACGGTTTCTACACCAACTTCACACACATGACACACCAAAGGGAGGAAAAGTTCAGTGTGTTAAAGGGTGCAATATACCATCATTTATCATACACCACACTTTGATCATTCCCGTATATCATCATCAAATCATAAGTGGACACCACATCTGTCTCATTATAATTTCATGGGCAAGCATACACCTAATAGTTT
This sequence comes from Lathyrus aphaca, assembly GCA_963966055.1. Taxonomy (NCBI): domain Eukaryota; kingdom Viridiplantae; phylum Streptophyta; class Magnoliopsida; order Fabales; family Fabaceae; genus Lathyrus; species Lathyrus aphaca. Next base: position 14,898,368 of record OZ014521.1, read on the forward strand.
TTTGAAAAAAAAGGAGGCAGAATCAAATATAATCAAAAATAAATAAATAACAGAAAAAGAAAAAACAAATGAAAACAGAATGAGAAAGAGGGAGATTTCGAAAAGAGGCTTGGAGATAACAAATTCATCACCAAAAACCAGAACTCGTGATTCTTCACCAATTTTTAATTCATCACCAATAACCATCTCATGACTCTCCTTCATTTCCTTCATCAAAAATTCACCATACTCATTCATCACAGAAAACCATAACTGAGTCCATCACAAAAGCAAAACCGAATTGGATCCAGGACTTTCATCATCATCTTCATCATTATCATGAATTCAAGCTTCATCATCTTCACCGGCAACCGAACCGCATCAACATCTTCAAGTCGACAATAGAACTCTTCAGCGCACATCGGAGACAAACTCGCCGTCAATATCACATCAACCCAAAGCCGTAGCATCACACATCATCAACGTCATCTTCATCACCAATTTTATGAACGCGATCTTGCATTCTCGTCGTTCATCCGCGAATCAAGCAAACTGAGTTGCTTTCATATCATCATCATCATCGACGTCGGTTTCATCGTTATTCATCGTCAATCGGAACACACAGAAAGAGAGAATCAAGGACGTATTCGAAGATTCATCGTTAGCAACATTACAGGTACACGGTCCCGAGATCTATTATGAAGATGTATGTGTGCTGAGTTTTGTGATTTGTTTATGTGTTTTGAAGTTTTTTGGTCCGATCGATTGAAAGGTTTTTAGGAGAAATTGTTGGTGGATTCGGATTGAGGGAGAATTGGAATGCGGTTTATGTTTGTGTTTGCGTTTGGATTCGGTTTGAGGACGAAGATTAGAGGATGTGTGTTGTGTTTTGTTGATCGGAGGAGGCTAGGGATGGCCCACGGATAAAAGATGAGGATGGCGGTTAGGGCATGTGTTGAAGAAGAAGGTGAATAGGATGTGAGGGAGAAGATGCGTGAGGGTCTGGGAGTGTTCCTTTGTTTTTGTTTTAGTTTATAAGGTTTGTATTATAAGTTTATTAATTATTAATTTTTGTTATTGAAAATTATTGATAATTGTTAAAGTTGAGGAAACCGAGAGGAAGAGATAAGGATTTGGATGTGTTTTTTGATTTCCTCCTCACCGGCGGTGACACTTGTCACCGTCCGATAGGACCCTTCTGTTTGGTTTCCACGCGTGTACTCCCACTATAGCTACCATGAGCCTTCGCCTCCCTGCCGTTGGATGATCGTACTTTTGAAAGTCTTCGAATCAGATCCTCCACAGCTGGTCAACCATTGACCGCTCCTCCACCATACTCCCCTCAGTTTGCCATGCGCATTGGGCCTTCTCTTTTCCCTATGCGCACCCCCCAGTCCAGCCCATTTCCTTTTTCTAACTTTTTTTCTTATTGTTTGCACCCCCTTCCCATTTTCTTAATTTTTATTTTCTTTTTCATATCAGTTTCATTTTAATCCATTTAAAATACTAAATCACATCATAAAATTCTATAAAAAATATTTTTAGTTTCATAACTCCATTTAGAATTCTGTCATATTTTTTATTTCCTGATTTAATTAATTTCTCAATTTTATTTCAAATTTTCTTTTATTTTCTTTTCATTCAATTTCCATAATTAACGCCTTATCTTGTAGGATTTATTTCTTTTACCTCGATTAACATTTAGATTCCGTTCTTTTTGCATTGTTTCATAGACTCATAAAAGCTCATAAAAACATTTTTCTTATATTTTTAATTCCATTTTATCCATAGTTTTGTAAGTAGTATTTGTGTGTTTCCGTTACTTGTTCCTAAGCGACTTTGTGCGATTATTCAGTGGAGTTTCGTTGTGAATTTTTGTGAGACTTTTTGACACATTATTTGTTCCTGGTTGTTGACTTTAGAGATTTAATTTCATATTTTTCTCATGTCATTTGGTATTTGTTTGGAGTTTTGTTTCTTAGGTAGCGTTTTGTGCCTCTTTCTTCCTTCTTGCTAACATAGTTTGAGGAAGGCATTTATGCGATCCTATTAAGATTCATTGTTCTTTGTTTTAGGTCTCCTATAGGGTTAGGTACTGACTTTGTTGATTATGATTGATTTGTGTTTGTCATTTTTGGTTTGCGTAGTGTTTAAATGTTCTTATTTTCATTGTATGCTTATTGCGGTTCGCTAACCATTTCGGGGGCTCTGGTAAGTGAGAGGTGTGGATGTGATTCCCACATCTCTGAATCTTATCTCTTTTCTTCTCCTTATTATTTTTCTAACCTTGTGTTTGTTGGGCTTAGGCCTTACTTCCCCCCTCTTCTATTCTTCTTTCTTCTCCTTCTCTTCTTCTTTCTTTCTTCTTTAGGATAGTAAACCTCACTAACCTAAGATTACCTTTGCATGATAACAATTAGGATTCATTAGTCCCCCATTAGACTTTTACCTTTGTGATCCTTTTGGTTCTTTTCTCTTGTCATCTCAAAGACTTAAAGAAGACACTTAATAAAGAATGAAGTGATACCTTGAGCAATAGCCTTATCCCATGAGACACTTGTAGTCTTCCCATCTTGGGATAGTACAAGCTTGTCTTGTGATGAACAAGTCTGATCAAGATATCATCTTCACCAAGAAAGTCATAAAAAACACTTCTTCATTGTAAATACCAAAAAAAACGCTTAATAAGTTAATGAGTTAGTGAGCTTAAGCCCTAATCTTTGGGTTCAAGTTTTGGGGATCTTCTCCTTACTTGAGTGTACTTGTTCTATTATTCCATCTTGGAATGTAGTGACAAGTGCACATTCCATGGAAAAGAGCCTGAGTTCACTTCCTTGTGACACACTCCTAAAAAGCTTCTAAAAAAACACAAACAAACAATAAGCGTCTTTCCTTCGGGAATTCTTTTTTCATCTCCATCGCTCCGTACGCGAACTTGCTCCTACTTGTCACTTTGCAAGACGGTTACGCACTCGTCGTCTGAGCCCGCAACACCTGAGCATTGACATATGCAGTTCAAGCCTTAATACACAAGAAATCCTTTCCACCCCTAGTTAGGGGAACTACGGCGACTCTGATCCTCATTTCCCGATGAGGTACATAGGCAGTGGGGTAGGGCCCGTTCGAGCACAATCTTTATTTTCCCTACATTCTTCCTTTTCATTTCTTTTCCAGTTCCCTTTTCTTTTCTTTTATCCAGTTCAGTTCCTTTTCTTTGCAGCAGCTTTCAGTTTTTACACCCTTTGAAACAGTTTTTTCGCAAGCGTGGATCCCGTCAGGTACGGCGGACGATCTGGGGTGCTAATACCTTCCCAGGTCGTAACCGACTCCCGAACTCAGTCTCTTTGGTTCGCAAGACCCGTGTCCTTCCTTTTCTTTTCTTCTGGTTTGTGCAGCATTACCATTCCCATTTCTTCGGGATAAAAATGCCTGGCTGGCGACTCTACTCTTTTTCCGCGCCACTTTCGCGTTTGTACCTGGATGGAAATCCGGGGAGCAACAGCTGGCTCCTGCAAATATTCTTTTATCTTTTCAAAGGCTCTTTGAAAACCTTTATTCCACCTGACCGTTTGCTATTTTCTCAACAATTTGAATATTGGCTCGCATGTGGCAGTTAGATGAGATATAAACCGAGAAATGTAGTTCAATCTCCTTAAAAACCCATGCACTTCTTTTTCTATTTTCGGTGCATGCATATCTTGTATTGCTTTTACTTTTGCAGGATCTACCTCGATTCCTCTTTGGCTAACAATAAAACCCAGCAATTTACCAGAACGCACTCCAAATGTACACTTGTTTGGATTCAACCTCAGTCTGTACTTTATCAACCTATTAAACAGCTTTTTGAGATTGACCAAATGCTCTTCTTCGTCCCGGGACTTGGCAATCATGTCGTCCACATAGCACTCAATTTCTTTGTGTATCATTACGTGGAACAATGTTACCATAACCCGTTGATACGTTGCCCCGGCGTTCTTCAATCCAAAGGGCATAACCTTGTAACACAATGTACCCCACGGGGTAATGAACATCGTTTTCTCCATGTCTTCTGGTGCCATCTTGATCTGATTATACCTGGAGAAGCCATCCATGAAAGAAAATACCGAGAACTGAGTGGTGTTATCTACCAGCACATCAATGTGAGGTAATGGAAAGTCATCCTTTGGACTTGCTCTGTTTAGATCCCGATAATCGACGCACATCCGGACCTTGCCATCTTTCTTTGGTATAGGCACAATGTTAGCTACCCAAGGTGGGTAACTGGTCACAGCAAGGAAGCCGGCATCCCACTACTTTTGAACTTCCTCCTTGATCTTCATAGCCATGTCAAGGCTAGTTCTCCTCAGCTTTTGTTTCACGGGAGGACAATCTTCCTTTAGTGGTAGCTTGTGCACAATGATGTCAGTATCCAACCCTAGCATATCCTGATACGACCAGGCGAAGATATCCACATATTCACGCAGCATACCAATCAACTCCTTCTTTACCTCGGCCTGCAGACTGACCCCAATCTTTATCTCTCTTTTTACATCCTCGGGCCCAATGTTGATGATCTCTATTTCTTCCTGATGAGGCTGAATGACCCTTTCCTCTTGTTTCAACAACCTAACCAATTCTTTCGGGAGTTCAAAGTCTTCCTCAACCCTTTCATCAGCTTGGTAGATAGGATTGTCGAAGTCATGCATAGTCATAGCAGGAACATTGTCACGAGAATCCGAATGATCAACACTGCACAAGATGTGCTTATTTCAGAATCGGGATTTCTCAAAGAAGAAGCCAATACACAAAAACACTAGAAAGAAACATTGCCATTTTATTTGCTTTGTGAAAAATTTTAAAATGAACGAAAGAGAACACAATTTGCTTGAAAAAATGTCCTTTATTTCATGGAAAAAGTATAATGCATTAAAAACATGGTGGCCCTACATATGGATCCATGCATCTTGGGCAGAGTGCAGGATTTGACATGCAGTATGATAAAAATGGAAACAAAGAAAATTACTTTGACTGCCAAGTAACTTGAACAAAATCTTTAGCAGACCAGTTCCGGGGCTCCTCCTCAGGTACGCATGGGTGAATCCAGTTATCCAAGTCGCAATCACTATCCCCATCGGCATCTGTTCCACAAACATCGCTGTAGTCGAGCATTCCAGTACTAGTGAACGCTATGGGTTTACTACCATGAGACCAGCTGCACTGACCAGGTTGATATCCGAGACCGAGCTTGTCATCCTTTTTTTCCATTTCCAACAGCTTGCCCCAGCCCTGGGCATTCCCGAATTGAACTACCTCCTTAGCTTGCTTGTAGGAGTAGATAGGAGTCCCTTCCTTCTCACTGTTCTGAACTACTGGAGACAAATTACTGACATTGACCGTCTCAAAAGCTTGGCAAAATGTCTCGTGGATTTCCTCGTCCATTTCTACGTACTTGAAGGTCGACAGATGGCTCACGAAAATGTCCTCTTCTCCGCACACAGTAATAACCTGGTCGTCTACCACATACTTCAACTTCTGATGCAACGTGGATGTTATTGCACCGGCAGCATGAATCCAAGGACGTCCCAGCAAACAACTATAAGCGGGTTGAATATCAATGACATAGAAAGTACTCTTGAACACCTGAGACCCAATCTTCATAGGTAGCTCTACCTCCCCAAACACAGATCTTCGGGACCCATCGAAGGCTTTCACAATCAAATCACTAGGTTGCAAGACGATGCCATCAACGTTCAGCTTCATGAGGGCCTTCTTAGGGAGCACGTTGAGAGAAGAGCTTGTATCTACCAGGACGTGTGATAGAACAACGCCCTTAACTCCATGGTGATATGTAAGGCTTTGTTGTGATTGCGTCCTTCAGGAGTGAGATCTCTATCTGTGAATCCCAACCCATGGCTGGCGTTTATGCTGCCTACCACAACCTCCAACTGGTTGACAGTTATCTCTTGTGGTACATACGCCATTAGTAAAACTTTGTCAAACTGTAGCGACCCCTCGTCAATCAAAAACTGCAGCCCAACCTTCAAATCCCCACAACCATTAACGGAACTCAAACAACCCTCGCAATCATAATCACACCCTGGGAAAACCTGCCCTTTTAACAATCTGCTTTTCACGACTAGTAATGAGGTCCTCACTTCATCCACATTCAAGATTAAATTCAAACTCTCGCCACTGTCAACGGAATTTATCTTGGCCCCTCCATGATTTGGAATGGGGTTTGATGTAACATTTGGAGGCGGTGTGAAGTTGATCACCTTCGAATCAATCAGGTCTTGGACCTTATGTTGCAATGCCCTGCACTTCGCTGTTGAGTGCCTGGGAGCTCCTGAATGAAATGCGCATCTTGCATTAGCATCATACCCCACTAGAAGCTCTCCAGGTGGAGGTGGTGCTAACGTCCTCAACTGAACCAAATTCAACTCCAACAATCTCTGAAGTAGTGTCGTGTATGTCATTGGGATAGCCTCGAGCACCCTGTTAGTTGGACGAGCTTGCCTCTGTTGATAGGGTCTTTGCTGATAGTTATTACGTTGCGGCTGTTGTTGTTGTTGATGTTGTGGTACAGGACCCGTGGGGATGGTGACAGCGGCCACCTGCTCATAAGATCCTTTGTATCCATGGCCCCGACCTCAACCATACACATCATTAGTCTCACCCTCCCTTCTTTTTGGAGGTCCACTGAAAGCCTTTCTCACACCGCTTGAGCTACTTGCACTAGTGTCTTGAATCTTCCCCATTTTCAGAAGAGTTTCAACCCTTTCTCCTGCTAGGTGATCGTCCTTCACCTCTTGATGATAGTCCTTCATCACGCTTATCTGATGGCCGTCCCTATCATTGACTTTTTCTATCCAACATTCATCCTATGTCGTGATAAAGAGCAGTCGTCCCCTGCTAGGTGATCGTCCTTCACCTTTGATGACCGTCCCTCATCATTATTTTATTTATTCTTTAACCCGATGGTCGTCTCCATCGTTGTTTAATTTACTTTCGGAAGCCTGGTGGTCATACCCATCTTTGCTTTTCCCTTTATTTTAATCCCCAGAGAGTCTTGTTCCTTTCCATGATGGTTATCCCCATCATGATCACTTTATTTCCCCGGCTTGTCGGCCGTCCCCGTCAATGCTTTACCCCCAGCAGTCGTCCTCTGCTCGATGGTCGTCCTCCATCGCCCGTATTTTATAATCATGCTTTACTGTCTTTTACAATTTATATCCCTTTTTTTTCTTCCCAGTGAGTGCAAATTTTGGACTATCTTTGGTATTCAACCACAAGTTATCTTGTTTGTCTGTTAAGCCAGGTGCTTACATACTACACAGCTAACTCATGCTTGAATAGGGGCAGCTGTAAACACCCCAAATTTTCCCTCACTAAATTCATACCATGGCTTGTGATATTTCATATTTTGCATTAGTTTAAGCATATCATATCATATTTCATTTTTGCTTCATTGTATTAGTTTAAGTTCATTTGCATCTAGGGTTTGTGATCTGAGCAATCCAAGATACATCTGAGCCACTTCAAAGGAAATTGATCATCTTAAGAGGGTCCATGTATGTTCAATCATCATATTATATCCTTCAAAGATCAAGGAAGTCAAAGAATCACAAGAGCTTGCAAAGCATGGAAGCAGAGCCAAGGTTTAACTACACAGATGACCTGAAATTAGGGTTTTGGTTTAAGAGGCCATAACTCCAAATTTTTTGGTCATTTTTGTTTCTATTGGTCTCAATATGTTATAAGGATCATGTGTACCAAGTTTGATGAAGAAATTCATTGTGGAAGCCATCTGATCACTGGGTAACTTCCTGAGCAAGTCAGAGCAAAATCAGGCCATCTGAGGCCCCCATCAATGGAACCAAAGTGGATTTTTCATCAAATTGAATTTATATGATCTTTATTTGATCATTGAAGTTCTTGGAAGTTCACAAAATTGAAGGAAAGTGAGCTAAACCAAAAGTTGCCAAAAATGGAAATGACTTGTAATGTAAACTTTCCATTTTGGGAAAGTTTTTCAACCTCCTCTTTCTCAACCAAAAATGCTTCAAATGAAAAATTGTTGGTCATGAAAGTTGTAGATTGGATCATTCCCTTTTCAAAAAGTATAAGAAAAAGTCCTAATTCATTTTGGAACTCAAGTTATGGCTTGTCAAAGTTGGCAAAAATCACATAATTTCCAAGAATGCACCAAAGAGGATTCTTTGCAAAACCACTTGCCAATTCATTTTGTGACTTCAAACACACTTCTAATCATCATACAAACATAGTACATTGCATAAAACTCATAATTGCCCAAATAATTTCAAGATTCCATGCCTTAAACATCAAGAATTTACAAAGGGGCCAAAACTTCACATAATTGCAAAAGGTCACATAACTTTGCTTTCACTTGCTGAATTGCCTCAAGACTGATTTTATGGACATCCTTGATCTCAGCTGCGCATGGACAAGCCAATGAGACAGCTACACCATTGCCCATACCTCAAGTACAACACTTTTGACTTTTATGCAAAAACATTCATACCAATCACAACAGTCCACCACCCACTCTCTGCCCAATCCAGACTTTACAAGCATGCTCCAAGGGTTCATTTTCATAACACACACAAGCCTAACACTCCAAGAACTCAGCATTGCAAAAATCACTCCCTCTTGCAAAAACCTTCGAATCTCTCAGCTCACTCACTCAATCTTCAAACCAATTTCATCGTTGATCTCAAAATCACTCACTGACCACAAAGCAACCATTAAACCAGCCAAAAACACCTCATACACAAAACACGATTCTCAGCCAGTTGAAGTGTAATCTCATAAACCAGCCACTCTCAAGGTCTTCCAAGCATCAAAGCTTCATCAGGAGGTCAAAAGGAGTCATTCTGCACAAAAGAAGTGGCCATAAAGCTCAAGTTTGGAAAGCTTCACCTCAGGTAGTCATCTCAAATCATTTTTCCAAAACTCCTAGTTTATGTTATATTGTGAAAGAGCATGCTTCACTGATCACTCTAAGCTTTGTATTATCGAAAATGGTTAAGAAATGAGTTTGTATGAATGTTCTGAAAGTTTTGCCATTTTTAATCTTTCCTTCGAATCTTGAGATTGAGCAAGAATAAATTTGTTTTAGGGGTAGATTCGAGTTCAGGGAGATGAGGGGAGTTGATCTGGAGCTTTAGAGCTCCAGAAATAACCTAGAGATGAAGATTTGAGTTTGCTCAGGGAGGGTGTGGCCGGAGAAGACGACCGGAGGTCTTTTCCGGCCACCTGAAAGTGATTAATGACTAATTAGGGTTAGGGCTAGGTTTAAATAGGAGCCTTTGGATCTTTAGTTCCCGCGTGAAATGGACGCCCAAGATTTGATCATTAATTTAAAATCTGGATTAGTTATTTAATTAATTAGGATTAAATGAGTTTGAATTCAGGCCATAGGATCTGGCGCGCAGTCAACTTAGAAGTTCCCAGTTTCAATCCAAGCCCTTGATTGTGCATACTTTTGTTTATTTTAATTTTTATTTCAATTTTTCTCATTTATTTTACATAATTTATTTTAAATAGCTAGAAAATTCCAAAAATTATTTTATTCTGCATTTTTATTTCAAATAATTTTCTTAACCCAAAAATATTTTTATTTTTATTTTTTTGCATTTAAAAATCATTTTTAAAACATTTAAATGTTTGTTTTAATTAATTAATGGAAATTAATTAATTAAAATATCATTTAGGTTTCTAAAAATCCCAAAACAAATCATGTTACATCCTAGGACATTTAGAAAATTATCATGCCATCCATACAAATTTCTTTTTGGTTTTGAACTATCTTTGATAATTTTCTTGAATTTAGGGTTCATAAAATTCTTATTTTTGAACCCTAACTTCAAGAATTCTTTTCTGCCTAACCATGAGTGGTATGACAATGGTTCTTTTTGCATTGATCTTCATTTAGCATGTACTATCTAACATAATTTTGTCATGAATTTCTTCTGCATTTTTTATTTGATTTGCATTTTTTCCCTTTAGGTGCCTTAAAACCCTAGATAACTTTAAAAAATCATAACTTTCATTAGGTTAAGAGTTAGGTCTCCTCCTTTGGGGTGTGATGTCATATGGGGTTAGGGTTCCTTTGATTGCATTTTAAATTTTTTATCTTGTCATTTGTTTCTGTTTTTGACTTTTGCATCTCATGTTGCATGAAAACCCTAATTTCTCATCTTCATTTGCATACATCTTGCATATGCTTCCATTCATGAACTTGCCATGACATTTCATGCATTCACATGACATATAAGACATCTTAGGACACATTAGAATCATGCTTGATCTTTTCTTCATCCATTTGACATGTTATGCATTCATTACATCCCATGAACATTCATGAACTTTCATGCTTCTTTCATGCTTCATTTGCATCCTCATTACTTGTATGATCATCCATAGCATTTGGTATGCCTTTGCATCATCTCTTAGCATCATTTGCATCATTGATATGCTTCTGGTTTTGGTTGGCATCCTTGCATACTTTTCATTTTCATCTCATCTTTTTCCTTGTACTAACCATTTCAGGTGGTAAGTAATTGAGAAGTGAATTTGCCTTCACTTCTCACGTTCTCTTCTCATCTCTCTTATGCATTCATTGCTGCATTTTGATTTTGCTTTAGAATGGGCTTGATCATTCATGTTCCTCCTCCACTTTCTTTCTTCAACTAACTTATCTTCTTAAGTGAAGTAAGTTAGCTTGTTTCTTCTGCTTCTCTTCCTTCCATCTGCTTCTTCCTTGGTGGCTATTCTTGAAGATCTCTTGCAAGCCTCATAAACCCTAGAAATACCCAAGCATGATAACAATTAGGGTTTTGATTATTCCCCCATTAGTTTTACCTTTGTGTCTTCTTTTGTGTCTCTCTTCTCATCTCATAATCAGAGACTAAACCTTTAAGGTTTTAAGGCTTTGTGATTAAGATTATGCCTGCATCCTTCTCTTAGGATGGAGTGTATAACTTTAATCCTAAGTGTTAAACCCTTAAAGTGTTTAAATCTCTTAATTAATCCATCTAATAATCACTAATACAATAAGCTTGTAACTTGGGCCTTGCATTAGGGTTCTAATTCTTCCTTAATTGGTTAAGAAGGACTAACCCTAGTGTTAATGGACAAGTCCCCCTCAAGTTGTCTTACAAACCATAAAATTTACTTCTTAACCTTACCATTAACTAAAATCCACTTTAATAAAGGTTTTGTTTTGTCATGAGGTTAATCCCTAATCATGGATTAAGTTGAGGTATCTTCCTCAGCTTAAATGTTCTTATCTATTATCCTTCTATTAGGATGGTGTAATGAGTCCATTAAATCCTTGATTATGGGTTAAACTCATTACTTAACACTAAACAAAAACTCCAAAAAACATCTAAATAATTGCAAGTAGGTTAATGATCTTAATCCTACATCATGGTGACTAAGTGTGAGGTGCTTACTTCATACTTAAGGTATTCTCATTACCCCTAATCAGAGGGAAGATGTGATGAGTTTACTAACCCATTGGTTTAGGCTTAAGCTCATCAACTTATGACAAACTTCAAAAAAGCAATAAAAGACTGAAAATACAAAAACAAACAATAATCGTCTCCTCCGGGATTCTTTTCTCATCTCATTCACTCACAAACGAGAACTCGCTTCTTCCGTCTGATGCAAGACAGTTAGCACCTGAGCCAGACAGGTCATACACTTGAGCATAGACAAGCAAGCAGTTCACAAGTCAATTCTTCCTTTCAGTCTCTTTGGGTCGAACTATGGTGTTCTGACTTCCTCATTGCACGAGAGGATACGTAGGCATAACTTAACAGTTATCGAACAAAAGTCTTTGTCTCTTTCCCCCTCTTCCAGTATTCTCTTTTAAGCCTCATTCCTGAGCATTTAACTTCACATCTCTTTTGCACTGACACCTGTACATTCTTTTCCACCTTTTGCACACATATAGCACTGACATTACCCCTTTAAACACAAAACTTTCAAGCGTAGATCTCGTCGAGTACGACGGACAATCTGGGTGCTAATACCTTCCCAAGTTGTAACCAACCCCCTTTCTCAATTTCTCTGGTTCGCGACCGTCTTGTCCATTTCTTTCTAGGTTTATGCCGCATTACCTTTCCTTCGGGATAAAAATGCCTAGCTGGCGACTCTTTTCATTTCATCTTCATTTCTCCTCTCGCCGACCCTTCGCGCTTGTATCGGGATGCAAATCTTCAGGAGCGACACACCAAGCCCAAATCAGTGATGTCAAACCCTAGAGAACTCTGAGACTGAATAGCATGAATCTGCTCCTCCATTTCTTCGAACCTTCTATTCATGTCAACCCCTTGGACTTCTGCCTTGTCCAGCAAAGTGAACTGCTCGTCCTGCCCATCCATCTGCAGGTTATTCACTCCATCATTGACAATAGTGACCCCTGGTTGCACCACAGGGATTTCAACATGACGGGCGCCAGCCCCGTTGCGATTGCCTCCATCTGCTGTCCCATTGTTCCTGACTTGATTGTTTTCCAACATCTTGCGTAGACGTTCTTGAGTTTGACCCATCCCAGCCATGAGGGTCATATAATTGTCCATTCTCGTCCTTAAGTCAGCCAGATCTACTTGCATCTGATCCATTGCTCTCTCTCTATTCACCTTTGTAGGGTATTTATGCACCGTTGACTGTCTCTGAACCTTCTTGGGAGATATAGTGCCTGAAAGTGACATGAATTTTAGAACACTGGAGACATACCTGCAAAACAACAAACACGTTATATGCATGCAATGTAACTATTCATGTTTCCGCGTCCATGCATTAACCTTCCCCAGTTCTGGTATTTTGACGAAAAACACTCCAGACGACCTTTTGGAAACTGACTTTTTCAAACTCTTTTGAGGAGTATTCAGACCCTGATGGCTTAGGACAACCAACTTTGCTCATTCAGAAACGATAATTGGAAAGTAACATTGCATAACATGAACAAACTACCAACAATCAAAGTTATAGACAAAAACAGCATTCCCCGCAGGGTTACAATTCAATACAAAAGACAAGAAGATAAAACAAGACTCCTACAACAAGCCTGCAGGTAGTCTGGATACAAGCAACAATAAACTAAAACCCTAAACTAAAGAAAATCCAGGCTCCTCTTCTGTAGTCTCCACCTTTGTTCGGTTCTTCTTGACGCCTGCTCTCAGCTTAAGATCTGCAATCTCCTTCATTGCTTCCTCCAAGGCTAGCTGGCTCTGTACCAATTGCTGGGTCTTTTCCCTTCGAACTTGTTCGACCTCTTCTTTCTTGAATGCCATTTGCGCCTCAAAGAAATCTTCCTTTTCTTTGTACTTCTTCTGCTCTTGTTCTCTTTGGCCCTGTAACCAAGCAACGGATTGACGAGCTTCTCTAAGAGTCTTCACAATCTTCTTGTGCTCCGCTTCTCTCTTTGACTCGGTTAAACCCAATCTCTAAAAATGAGCTTCTCTCCTAGCAAACTCCTTTCTTTAGCTTCTAAGGTATCCTGCATCTTCTGTAGCTTTGCTTCTGCTTCTTGCTTAGCATGATTGGCACGGTGATACAAACTAGTCATTTCAGAATTCTCTACCCGAACCTCGTGCAATTAAGCTTCCAACTTCTTGTAATCTTCAAGAGAAACAGTGGTTTGCACCGGTACCTCCTTTGGATATAGTGGAGCCTCAACCAAAAATGGAAGGAAGAAAGTATCAACCCTTCCTTGTACCCAAGCAGCAAAAGAGGGATAAGTCTTAGCGTCCACTTTTCCAAACTCTTTCTTTCCCTTACTCACCCTCACCTCCCAAGCCTGAAACGCCTGAGTGACTGGCTTCTCATTCCCTTCCAATGGTGCATACAACGATTCCAAAATTTCTTCAGCAGAGGGAGGATCTTTTAAAGAGTAACCAAACTGTTTCCGAACCAGCACGAGATTATAATTGATCATTCTTTTCCTACCCAACAACGGTACATTGGGAAACTCTCCACAACTGATAATCATTTCTCTTCCCAATAAGTCTCTGTTACTTCCCCAAGCCATATCGGCTGAGGTCAAACCTATCAATCTTCTAGACCACTTCCAGTCTTGCTTCAACTTTTTGAACGGTCCTGACTTTGGGAGTTGCTTAATAAACCAATCAGCGAATAAAGGTGCACAACAGCTTACGAATCCCTTTCTCTTCTCATTCCTGTAATGAACATTATAGTAAAAATCTCCCAACAAAGTAGGTACTGGATTCTTCTGAACAAAGATGGAAATTGCCTCTATACCAATTAACCCCTTCTCCCCTGGGAACAAACTTGTCCTGTAAACCATCAAAGCTAGTAACGCATTGAAACCTTCCCACTTGTTCCTAAAGGCAAAAAAGTGAGCCTCTGCCACTAGGAAATCCAAGGCACGTGATCAACGACCGGGACTGTTTTGATACGGAACACGGGACCTAAGTGACCAAGAAGAAAAATCCTCTAAATAAAGCCCCCTGAACAAGAATTCAGTCTCAAATAGGTCCCCGAATCAGATATCAGACGACTTAAGAACTCCAAAATCCATGTAACCTTATCAAATCATAGAACTGTACTGGAAATGAGGTATGATGAGGCCGAGGGTTCCTGCAAACCTGTAAACCCCTCCCAATCTCACGAGTGTGCTCTGGGTCAAACATCACGGACTCTCAAAGCCGAATAGCAATACTACGTTCACCATTTCCGATAAATGGCTCATGACCAAATCAGGGAATCGGTTTGGCATTATGTACTACTCAGGGAGGCCTCAACGTGAGTCCGGGAAAACAAGCATCCTTTATAAGTTCCCAACTTCAAGCGCTAGAATCGAGAAACAATAGTACATTTATCCCGAAGGGTACAATACTATCGTCATACGACCAGATGCTCTGACTGAGTTCCTATAAAAGAACCAGGCCATCCTATGCGAGTTCCTAGTGGACCCTCGGGTGCGAATGGGTTTTCCACAGAAAGTGGTCTGCCACTGTCACCACTGGAGAGGGATGTTTCCACAAAGGTCCTCAATGATCGGTCCCTAGAGGCACATAAATATTGAGGTCCTGTAATGATCCAGAAAGATTCTGATATCAATACATTCCCAAGAAGGTCGCCAGTCTGGGCGTGGAACTCACTAATACAAACATAGCAAGACTCCATGAAGCCAAAGTGGAACCACTCTAAATCCTAGGGTGCACTCGAGCCCCGGTTACGAGCTCATCTCTCAGTAACAGTTCCCAATCCCATAGAAAAAAAGAAACCAGCACAGCCAGACAGTCCAGTATAATGATGCATGAATATAAATACTGAAAACTGTAAATAAATAAACCTGTAAATAAAACTGTAAATAAATATAGTAAAATAAACACACAGCAGTAAACAAATAACACCCAACGAAACAGAAACACGCAAGTGCTAGGATTGACTCTCAGGGGAACTAGAGATACTCCGGTTAGGATAGTCCCCAGCAGAGTCGCCAATTGTTGCTCCCCGGATTTCCATCCTGGTACAAACGTGAAAGTGGCGCGGAAAGAATAGAGTCTCCAGCCAGGCATTTTTAACCCGAAAGAACGGGAATGGTAATGCTGCACAAACCAGAAGAAAAGAAAAGGAAGGACAAAGGTCCTGCGAACCAAAGTGTAAACACCCCAAATTTTCCCTCAACCATTCACACCATGGCTTGTGATCTTTTCATATGCATAAGTTCAATCATAGCATCTCATATCACATTTGTGATTCACTGCATTGTTTCTAAGTCATCTGCATCTAGGGTTTGTGATCTGAGCAATCCAAGAGCCACTTGAGCCACTCGAAAGGTCATCAATCACTTAAAAGGGGTCCATGTATGTTCAAGCATCATATTATATCCTCTCAAAGTCAATAATGTCAAAAAATCACAAGAACTGAGAATGGCATGGAAGCAGAGCCAGGTTTAACTGCACAGATGACCTAGAATTAGGGTTTTGGTTTCAGAGGCCATAACTCCAAATTTTTTGGTCATTCTTGTTTCTATTGGTCTCTATATGGTATAGGGATCATGCATATCAATTTTCATGAAGAAATTCCATGGGGAAGTCATCTGATCAAGAGTTGACTTTTTGAGTAAGTCAGTGCAAAATCAGGGTATCTGAGGCCCTCAATGACCCAACCAAAGGGTGTTCATCATCATTTTGATTATGTATGATCTTTATTTGATCATATAAGATGTTAGAGGTTCACAAATTTGAAGAATTTCAAGCCATTTGCAAAGTTGACTTTTTGGGAAAGTTGACTTATAATGAAAATTGCCATTTTGGGAAACTTTTTCAACCCTTGCTTTTTGATTCAAAAATACTTCAAATGGAAAAACTTTGGTCATGAAAGTTGTAGAATGGATCATTCCCTTTTCAAAAAGTACAAGTACTCATTCTAATGCATTTTGGATCAAAAGTTATGGCTTGTCAAAGTTGGCCAAAATCACATAATTTGAAGTTTTCTACCAAAGAGGCAAAGTTGCAAAACCACTTGCCAAGGCAAATTGAACTTCCAAATGGACTTCTAAACTTCACACAAACATGAACCAAGGCCTAAAAGTCAGATTGCATCAAGGAATCACTCATTTTTGTGACTTGTGGGACAAGAAACTTCAATAGGGCCAAAGGTGAACCAAGTTGCAAAATCTCATTCAAACCTTAATCCACTTGCTTGCTGACTTCATAATTGATCCTAGGGCTCTCCACACTTCTTGCTGCGCAGGACACCCCATTTGTCCTTGGCTAGCTATGAGCCCATACCTCTCTTACACAAAGTTTGACATTTTGGCCAAAGACCCATACCAATCACAATAGGGCACACCAACTCCACAGGCCTATCCATGAGTGATAAGTGGACCAAAGGCAAGCCATAACACATAACCATTTCATGCTGAAACACACTCCAAGCCCTAGTTCCAAGTTTATGCTTCATTTGCAAAACCTTTCGAAACTGACTCCACAAGCTTCAAACACACAAACAAACTTCACAGAACATCTCACCACATCCTCCTGATCATTTCCTTGCCTTCACTTGGCCCTAAAACCTCCTGGAATCAAAACACGATTTCTGCCCCTCTTTGAACAGAACTTCTGCAAACTCTCCAATCAGCCACCATAAACTTCAAACAAGCATTGCAAGCTTCTCAGGAGGTCCATTGGAGTTGGTTGGAAGCAAGAAACTGGCCAGAAAGTCCCTGATTTGAAAGCTTCGATTCAGGTAGCCTTGGAAATTCATTTTTCCAGAACTCATATCTCTTGTTTCTAAAATGATCTACATGCTTCCCTGAGTTCACTGAACCTTTTATTTTTGAAAATGATTGAGTTTTGAGGATGTATGGCTTGCCTGAAACTTTGCCCGTAAATTTGATTTCTGTTTGTTCTTCATGATTCACGAAAAAGAAATGAATTTTATGGCTGGATTGTTGTTTAGGAGGTTTAGATGAGTTGATCTGGAGGTTTTGGCAGGATTTGGTGAGGTTTTGAGAGAGTTAGGTCAGAGGTCTCGTCGGAGAAGACGACCGGAAGTCTTCTCCGGCCACCTGAATTTGTTTAGGGTTAATCAGTGTCATTAATGAAGTTTGAATGTGGAGCGTAGGATGGGTTGACTAGGGCTGACTCGCGCGTGATTGAATGGGCAGGATCTCTCATTAAAACCCTAATCATTTTTAATTAGATTAATTAATTCAGTTTATTTTAATTAGGCCAGTTTGAATTATAGCCCTTAGATCTGGCGCCAGTCAATGCGCGCGCAATCCATTCAAATGCTGGCCCTTGATTCTGATTACTTCTCATTTTATTCAATTTTATTTTCATTTTATTTCATTTGTTTTGTATATTTTATTAAAAATAGCAAAAATTGTTCAAAAATTCTGAAAATTTTTATTCAAGCTTTTATTAATTTTCAGAACACAAAAATATTTTTATTTTAATTTTTTGCATTGAAAAATATTTTTGAATCATTTAAAAGTTTATTTTTAATTGAATTAATGAGAATTAATTAATTAAAAATACTTTTAGGTATTTAAAAATCACAAAAAAAATTCATGAAACATTTAAAATCATTTAGAAACATTATCCAACCTTCAAACCAAATTTCTTTTTTGATCTTGATGCCTTTTGACAATTTTTAATGGATTTAATTTCATTTTTAGGCATTATTTTGATTTCAAACTTCAAAAATTCATTTATGCCCAACCATTGAGAGTTGGACAATGATTCTTTTTGCATTGCATATTGCATATCATGTAGTTTATAGGATTAAATTGGCATGAATTGATCTTGCATTTTCAATTTGTTTGACATTTTTCTTAACAAGGTACCTTAAAACCCTAGCCAACTTAGGAAATTCATAACTTACACTAGGTTAAGAATTGGATCCTCTCCTTTAGGCAGTGAGTTTGTATAGGTTTAGGGTTCCTTTTAATTCATTTTCAATTTTTTATCATGATGTTTGCTTCTGGTTTTGATTTTTGTTTTGTACATTGATCATAAATCCTAATTCATGCCTTCCTTTGCATCCATCTTCCATTTGCTTGCATACCATGACTTGCCATGACATTTTGTGCATCCATTTGATTCATAACACATCTTAGGACATATTAGAATCATGTTTGATCATTGCATCTTTCATTTTCCATGTTGTATGTCATTTGCATTTCATAACTTTTCATGTATATTCATGTTTCTAAGCATGCTTCTCTTGCATCCATATGTTTGTATGATCACCCTCATGCCTTGCCTCATGATTGCATCATCTCTTAGCATCATTAACATCATGTTCATGCTTCTGGTTTTGGTTTGCATCATCACATTGCATTCCATTTGCATTGCATTCCATTCCTTTTGCTAACTTTTCAGGTGGTAAGTTACTTTGAGAAGTGAATTTGCCTTCACTTCTCACAATCTCTTTTCATCTCTCTTATGCACCATTGCTGCATTTTTTGTATGTGTTTGGATTGAGCTTGCTCATTCTTGTTCATCTCACTTTCTTTCTTCAAGCAACTTGACTTCTTAAGTGAAGCAAGTTGTTTTGCTTCTCTTTGCTCCTTTCATCTGCTTCCCTCCTTGGTGGTTCTTTGAAGATCTTTCTTGCAAACCTCACAAACCCTAGGAATGACCAAGCATGATAATAATTAGGGTTGATTAGTCCCCCATTTAGCTTTTACCTTTGTGTCATCTTTGAGTCTTCTCTTCTCATCTCATAATCAGGGACTAAACCCTAAAGGCTTTAAGGCTTTGTGGTTAAGCTTATGCCTGCATCCTTCTATTAGGATGGAGTGTATAACTTTAATCCTAAGTGTTAAACCCTTAATGTGTTTAAATCCCTTAGTCAATTCACTTAATAATCATCAAGACATCAAGCTTGTAACTTGGGCCTTGCATAAGGGTTCTAATTCTTCCTTAACTGGTCAAGAAGGACTAACCCTAGTGTTAATGGACAAGTCCCCCTCAAGTTGTCTTACAAACCATAAAACTCACTTCTTCATCTTATCATCAGCTAAAATCCACTTAATAAAGGCCTTGTTTTGTCATGAAGTTAATCCCTAATCATGGATTAAGTTGAGGAGTTTTCCTCAGCTTAAACATTCTCATCTGTTATCCTTCTATTAGGATGGTGTAATGAGTCTGTTTAATCCCTGATTATGGCTTAGTCTCATTACTTAACACTAAACAAAAACAACAAAAACATCTAAATAATCACAAGTAGATTAATGATCTTAATCCTACATCAAAGGTGATTAAGTGTGAGACCCTGACTTCACACTTAAGGTATTCTCATTACCCCTAATCAGAGGGAAGATGTGATGAGTTTACTAACCCATTGGTTTAGGCTTAAGCTCATCAACTTATGACAAACTTCAAAAAAGCAATAAAAGACTGAAAATACAAAAACAAACAATAATTGTCTCCTCCGGGATTCTTTTCTCATCTCATTCACTCACAAACGAGAACTCGCTTCTTCCGTCTAATGCAAGACAGTTTGCACCTGAGCCAGACAGGTCATACACTTGAGCATAGACAAGAAAGTAGTTCACAAGTCAATTCTTCCTTTCAGTCTCTTTGGGTCGAACTACGGTGTTCTGACTTCCTCATTGCACGAGAGGATACGTAGGCATAACTTAACAGTTATCGAACAAAAGTCTCTCTATATTCCCCCTCTTTCCAGCTTTATTCTTTTAGCCTTATTATCATGAGCATTTCATTCCTGATCTCACACTGACACTTCACTTATACACTTCACTTTTTTTTACACTGACACCTGTACATCCTTTTCCTGCTCTTTTATACACAGATAGCACTGACACTACCCCTTTAAAACACAAATCTTTTAAGCGTGGATCCCGTCGAGTACGACGGACAATCTGGGTGCTAATACCTTCCCAGGTTGTAACCAACCCCCTTTCTCAGTCTCTCTGGTTCGCAACCGTCTTATCCATATCTTTCTAGGTCTATGCAGCATTACCTTTCCTCCGGGATAAAAATGCCTAGCTGGCGACTCTTTTCTTTTCTTGTGAGTTCACTCCTGTGTGTTCTCATTCCCTTTTCACCGACCGTTCGCGTCTGTACCCCCTCTTGGCCCCGGTTGTCATTTTGGTGGGAGCGACACAAAGGAACTGAGATCGGGAATCGGTTACGACCTGGGAAGGTATTAGCACCCCAGATCTTCCATCTTACCCGACGGGATCCGCGCTTGCAAAGAAAAATGTTTCAAAGGGTGGAGAAAAAGAAAGTTGTTGCAAAAGAAAATGAACTGGAATGGGGAAAAGAACAGAAAAGAAAAACAAAGAGGAAAAATGTAGGGAAAATAAAGATTATGCTCGAACGGGCCCTACCCCGCTGCCTACGTACCTCATCTGGACAATGAGGATCATAGATGTCGTAGTTCCCCTAACTAGGGGTAGAAAAGATTGCTTGTGAATTAAGGCTTGAACTGCCTATGTCAATGTGTCGCTCCCCCGAAAAGACACCTGGTCAGATAGGGTACAGACGCGAACGGACGGTGAAAGGAGAAGATGAAATGAAATGAATAGAGTCGCCAGCTAGGCATTTTTATCCCAAAGGAAAGGTAATGATGCATAAACCTAGAAAAAGATGGATAAGACGGTTGCTAACCAGAGAAACTGAGAAAGGGGGTTGGTTACAACCTGGGAAGGTATTAGCACCCAGATTGTCCGTCGTACTCGACGGGATCAACGCTTACAAGATTTGTGTTTAAAGGGGTAGGGTATGTGTTATGTGTGTGCAAAAGCTGGAAAAGAGTATAGAGGTGTCAGTGCAAAAGGTGAATTCTCAAAAGCTGAGGCTTAAAAGAGAATGCTGAAAGAGGGGGAAGACAAAGAGACTTTTGTTCGATAACAGCTAAGTTATGCCTATGTATCCTCGCATGCAATGAGGAAGTCTGAACACCGTAGTTCGACTCAAAGAGACTGAAAAATAAAATTGACTGTGAACTGCTTGCTTGCCTATGCTCAAGTGTATAGCTCGTTTGGCCCGAGTGCTAACTGTCTTGCATTAGACGGAAGAAGCAAGTTCTTGTTTGTGAATGAGTGCGATGAGAAAAGAATCCCGAAGGAGACGATTATTGTTTGTTTTGTGTTTTCAGTTTTGTTATTATTTTTGGTGTTTTGCATAAGTTAATGAGCTTAAGCCTAAATCAAGGGCTTGTAAACTCATTATATCCTCTCTGATTAGGGATAATGAGAATACTTAAGTATGAGATAAGCATCTCAACTTAATTACCATGATGATATAGGATTAAGATCATTAACCTACTTGTGATTAATTAGATGTTTTTGGGCTTTTGTTTAGTGTTAAGTAATTAGTTTAATCTCTAATCACAGATTAGTGAACTCATTACACCATCCTAATAGAAGGATAATAGATGAGAAAACTTAAGCTGAGGAAGATACCTCAACTTAATCCATGGTTAGGGACTAAATTCATTATATAACAAACCTTTATTAAATGGGTTTTAATTAAAGGGTGAGATTTAGAAATGAGTTTTATTGTTTGTAAGACAACTTGAGGGGGACTTGTCCATTAAACACTAGGGTTAGTCCTTCTTAACCATAAAGGAAGAATTAGAACCCTAATGTAAGGCCCAAGTTACAAGATGAAGTCTTAGTGAATATTAAGATGATTTGATTAAGAGGTATAAACAAATTAAAGGTTTAACACTTAGGATTAAAGTTATACACTCCATCCTAAGAGAAGGATGCAGGCATAACCCTAATTACAAAGTCCTAAAACTTTAAGAGTTTAGTCTCTGATTATTGAGATGAGAACAGAGACTCAAGGAGACTCAAAGGTAAAAAGCTAAGGGGGACTAATCACAACCCTAATTATTATCATGCTTGGATGTTCCTATGGTTTGTAAGGCTTGAGAAAGATCTTCAAAGAAGCCACCAATGGAAGAAGCAGATGAAAGGAGGAAGAAGCAGAAGAAATAAGTTACTTACTTCATTGAAGAAGATAAGTGACTTAAAGAAAGAAAGTGAGAAAGAATGAACACAAGTGAACAAGTTCACTTCAAAGAAACCAGCAAGATGCATATGAAAGAGATAAAGAGAAATGAGAAGTGAAGGCAAATCCACTTCTCAAAGTAACTTACCACCTGAAAATGTTAGCATGAATGCATAAAGTTCAAGGCATAAAGAAATGAAATGAAATGATATGAGATGAGATGAAATGACCAAAGTCAGAAGTGCTTATGCAATGTTAAGGTCATGTGAGATGATGCAAAGGCATACAAAGTGCATATGAATGATCATACAAAGATGAGATGTCATGTAAGCATGCTTTGAAGTTTGAAAGTTCATGAAAGTTAATGAAATGGAATGAATGCAAATCATTGCAAATGGATGAAGAAATGATCAAGAATGAGTCTAACATGTCTTAAGATGTCTAAGATGACATATGAATGCAATAAATGTCGTGGCAAGTTCATGTATGGATGCATATGCAAGATGAATGCAAATGAACATGAGAAATTAGGGTTTTACGGACAAGCAAGATGCAAATGAACAAAACAGAAGCATATGACATGATAAAAATTTGAAACCAAGCTCAAATAAACCCTAATCCCCTACTAGGTCACACCCCAAAGGAGAAGTTCAGAAGCCTTACCACTCAAAAGTTATGAATTTCCTAAGTTTCTAGGGTTTTTTGGATGATTCTCAAAGGAAAATACGAATCAATTCAAAATGTGAGATAAATTCATGAGATAAATATCCTATAAACTACATGCTATGCAAAAAACAATGCAAAAAGAATCATCTTCAAACTCTTCTTAATTAGGCAGAAAAAAATATTTCAAGTTAGGGTTCAAAAAATGTAATTTAATGACTTTTAATTCAAAGAAAATTCTCAAGTTATGATCAAACCTAAAAAGAAATTTGTGTGAATAGTTTGAAAATGTTTCGTAATGCATTGGGATGATTCATGATTTTTTTGGTGATTTTTAGAAACCTAAATGTATTTTTAATTAATTAAAATACTTTAATTAATTAAAAATAACATTTAAATATTTTAAAAATACTTTTTTAATGCAAAAAATAAAATAAAAATCATTTTCAGGTTGAGAAAATTATTTGAAACAAAAATGCAAAAGGAAATATTTTTTGAAAGCTTTTTGGTATTTTAAATTAAATATGCAAGAAAATGCAATTAAAATGAAATAAAAATGAATTAAAATGGAAGGTATGCGTATCCAATGGCTGAGGTTCAAATTCAGGGGGAAGGGGTTGACTGCGCGCGCAGATGGAGGGTTGGGATCTATCTTGAGTTAATTTAATTAATTAATCCTAATTAATTTAATTAAACAGATTTAAAAATTAATGAAGCAATCTGAGCCACACATTCACGCGCTAATCCTCATCCAAGGGCCAGAATTCAAACTGGGCAACAGAACCCTAATTAGGGTTCTAATTATTTTCGGGTGACCGGAACAGTGTTCCGGTCATCTTCTCCGGCGAGCAAAAACCCTAAGTCTCTCTACAGGCCACCCCACCCCAAATTGATTGCCCAGAAATGATCCCCTACTCAAACTAAACTCAAATCAACCTTCAAACATGATTTATAACACACAAACATGGAGAATCGAGGAAGAACAAAAATCTGGACAAAATTTCAAAAACCCATAACATGCTCATTTCTTGGCTATTTTCGAATCTAAAAGCATCAGTGTGATCCCCATAACATATATTTTCATTTTATAACAAAAAAACTAAGCTCTGAAAGATTTTGTTCTTGAGGTTACCTGAGCTGATGAACTGCAGATGAGAGCTTTCAGGACCTCTCCTTTGTGCAAAAAGCCTCTTTTGATCCTCCTGAGGCTAGTGGAATGCTTTAAAAGCTTTTATGATGGATGGTTTGAAGGTTCCAGTTCTTGTGTAGCAGAAAATGAGGTTTGTGTTTATGATGTTTCAGGCCATTCCAATGGTTGGTTTGTGTTCTATGGATGATTTATGAATGGATGGTGAACGAATTTCTGAAGTTTGATGGATGGTTTGAGAGAATCGAAGAAGGGAAGATTTTTGCAAGTTTTGTGTAATCTGATGTTGTGTGTGTTCTGAGCTCATGAAATGCTTGGTTTATGATCCTTATGCAATCCCTAAACTATTGGAATGAGTCAGAAGATTTGATATGCACTGTGGGAATGGTATGGAGCAATTGGCCAAAAAGTCAATAGTTGGTGTCCTTGGGTATGGGCCATGGCAGGAGGTGTTTTAGGGTTGCTCTGAGTTCAGCTGTCTTCAAGTATGGACATGGGATGATTTAGAGTGATCAGAAGTGAATGAATGGTGAGATGGCACATGTTTTTCATTTTCACAACTTGGTGTATTTTGAGACATTTGGTCATGGAAGTGTCTTGTTCAATGCTGAATTTTGGTCATGGAATGTTACATGATGTTGCTATGATGCATTGAGACAAGTTAGAGGTCATACCAAACCTTAGAAATCACTCTTGCAAAAATCCCTCTTTTGAGAATTTTGTGAAAAATGGCTTATGGAAACTTGTGATCCAAGGCATGATTTTTGGGCTTGCAATGTTGCATTGTCGTGTAATGAAGTTCAGAAGTGAATTAGAGGTCACTTGAATGCTTGAAACTTGATTTTGCAAAAAATCATCTTTGGCATGAAACTTGAAATTATGTGATTTTTGCCAACTTTGAAAGGCCATATATTGAGTTCTAGGATGAATCAAGACATGTTCTTATACTTTTTGAAAAGGGAAAGACCCAATCTACAACTTTCATGACCAAGAATTTTTCATTTGAAGCATTTTTGGTTGAGAAAGAGGAGGTTGAAAAACTTTCCCAAAATGGAAAGTTTCCATTACAAGTTATTTCCATTTTTGGCAAGTTTGCAAATGGCTCAAAATTCTTCAATCTTGTGAACTTCTAACCTCTTATAAGATCAAATAAAGATCATAGAACTTCAATTTGATTAAAATACCCCTTTGGTTCCATGGTTGGGGGCCTCAGATGCCCTGATTTTGACTTGACTTGCTCAAGAAGTTACCCAGTGAACAGATGACTTCCACAATGAATTTCTTCATCAAACTTGGTACATATGATCCTTATAACATCTTAAGAACAATAGAAACAATAATGGACCAAAAATTTGGAGTTAAGGCCTCTGAAACCAAAACCCTAATTTTGGTCATCTGTGTAGTGAAAACCCTAGCTCTGCTTCCATGTCTTGCCAGTTCTTGTGATCTCTTAAATTCCATGAACTTTGAGGGATATAATATGATGATAGAACACACATGGACCCTCTTGGAAAGCTTTGAGGCATTTGGGATGGCTCAGATGGATTCTTGGATTGCTCAGATCACAAACCCTAGATGCAGATGAACTTGAACTTATGCAGTGAAACAAAAATGCAATATGAGATGGTATGCTTATGTTTATGCAAACATGAAAGATCACAAGCCATGGTGTGATATTAGTGAGGGAAAATTTGGGGTGTTTACACAATGTTCAGGTGTTGCAGGCTCGGACGATGAGTGCATAATCGTCTTGCAAAATGACAAGAAGAAGCAAGTTCGCGGACGGAGCGAAGGAGATGAGAAAAGAATTCCCGAAGGAAAGACGATTATTGTTTGTTTGTGTTTTTTAGAGCTTTTTATTGGTGTGGCACAAGAGAATGAAGTCAAACTCTTTTCTATGGAATGTGTACTTGCTACTACATTCCAAGATGAAATAATAGAACAAGTACACCAAGCAAGGAGAACTTATCCAAGAATTGTTTCCAAAGGAAAGGGCCTAATTTCATTGACTTGTTGAATTTATTAAGTGTTTTAGTGATTAAAAATGAAGAAGTTTTTTTGGGGTTTTTCTTGTTGAAGATGACTTCATGATCCGACTTGTGCATCATGCTAGACAAATGCACTATTCCAAGATAGAATGAATACATATGCCCCATGGAATAAGGCTATAACACAAGAAGTCACTTATTTCTTTATTAATGTTTTTTAGGTTTTTGTTTTGAGATGAGAAGAGAAAGAAACCAAAGGAGCAAAAAGGTAAAAGTCTAAAATGGGGAAAGACTAAACCTAATGTTATCATGCAAAAGAGGTCCTAAGGTTAGTGAGGTTTCAACTATCCTAAGAGAAAAGTATAACCAAAGAGGAGCAAGAAGAAGAGGAAGCAAGAGCTAGCAAGCAACTTACTCCTCTAAAGGAGATAAGTTGCTCCTAAAGGGAGAAGAAGAAAGTTGCAACACATGATGGCATAAGGCACATCAAAAAGCACAAGGAGAAAGCACTTAAAAAGAGAAAAGGATGAAGAGTTGAAATGTTGATGAACATCCACACTTCTCTTACCATGAGCCCCTGCAAGTGTTAGCAAAATCTAGCACATGTTCATCAATAAAATCATGGAAATTACATGCTCAAAGTTCACACCAACCAAGATCAAACAATCATGCCAAACATAGCACACACAAGCATTTATGCGTCGAGAACACGGAAGCATGCATCAACCAGCAAGAAAAATCACTCAAACAATCATATTCAGTGATCATACAATGATCCATGGCATTTAAAACAAGTAAGGGGATCAAACATGCTAAAAATAGCCCAAAAATGGCCCACTGCATCAGTGTTAACCGGTTAACCAAAGCGTTAACCGGTTAACCAGTCAAAACCTGCATAAAACAGCACAGAAACAGGTGCGTTAACCGGTTAACCAATCCGTTACCGGTTAACACTGTTAAAACAGCAGAAAATCCTGCAGAAAATCAGCTCACAAACAGCTTTTCCGATTAATCTCGCACCAGACCAGCAAGCAATTGAGCATGAAAATAGTGTATCAATTCACATTAAATGGGATCATCAAGCTCATGAACATTAATACATAGATCTGGTTACCAATCAATCAATCAATTCAAGCAACACGAGCAAATACGCAAGCACATGGCGGATCTAAAGCACAAGCATGCAAATAAGCTAAAATAGAGCTAGATCTGAAATTAACCAACCTAAAAAGCTGAGGTATGCTTTGGTAATTGTTGATCGAGCTGAAAACGATAGATCTCGCACAAAACTTTGAAGATCCGGTGCTAAGCTTCACATTTCATGCAAAATAAATGCAAGAACAAGGTCTTGATGCAGAATTTTGGATCCAAAAGCACTTCTAGATCCCAAACCAGATCTGAATCACCAATTAAACCAGCAAAAAGATGCAAGGAAGCTATGGATTGAGGTCTAGTTCCAAGATCTACACTCCTTACGGCAAGGTTATGTGATCTTCAAAGAGGAACTTTGAGTGATTTGGAAAATTGGGAGAGAAAAGTGAGAGAATTGTGAGTGAGAAGAGTGAAAATTCAGAATGAGAATGAAAATTGTGAGAGAGAGAGAGAGTTTCCTTGGTTTGGAGAGAAATGGATTAAATATGGTTTAGGTTTGGGGCCCAAAAATTAGGCTTGGGATCCAAAATTATGGTTTGGCAAAGCGATTAGGATTTTGCAATGGGATTAGGCTTGGATAAGTGCTCTAGATCCTTCTTTTTAATTCAAATTAATAAAAATTAGAAAATGGAAATTGTAACCAAATCACACATGCTGAATTTGTTGCTGGAAATTCAAAATTCGCAGTCGTTAACCGGTTAACCAATCCGTTAACCGGTTAACGCCACTGAATTTTGAATTTTCCCTCCTTTTGGTGGGAAACCTAAGGAATCACCCGGAGCCAACTGTTTTGATCTGATTTTGATCTTCAATCCTTTCTTTAGGCTTTGACCCTGATGTCAACCTTGTAACCTGCCTTGTGAGCTTTGAATTTCCCTGACAATTGATCATATGCCTTATGCTGGAATATGCAAGTGCTATGCTTCATTTTTCTATGCAATATGTTGAGGATATGACATGTTGATGATGATTATGATATGATGATGATGCTAAACAGGAGAGGGCAAAATTTGGGGTATTACACTATGGTATTGGCTCTTGTCCAAATGAAAATTTTGACTTTGGGTTCCCCGACCAGTCAGAAACCCTGATTTGGACACTATGAGATCCTAATCTTGAAATCCTTGATCTTTGTATCTCTTGAACTTATAGATGGCTTGTCAAAGTCATGTATACCTTTATTGATAACATGTGGAGGCCTTGGCTCTTTTTTCCTTGAAAAATTTCATCTGGAGGGCTTAGTTGACTGAAACCCTAATTGGTGATACTGATGACTCGGGGCCCAGATCACTGCAATTTCTGTACAGTCTTTGAAACATTCTTCATCATTTGAGATTCCGTGATCCTTTGAGAATGATTGAAAGGTTTAAAATATTAGGTATCAATTATTGGTCATTTGTCTGAATCCTATTAGGGACTCAGGAATCCTAATTCATTGCGGGGATACTTTTTAGACCAGTCTGACACAGTCCTTAGGTCAGTGGATTTCCTCTGATGAGGTTTATATCTTAGGGTCAAAATTTAGGATATGACACTAAGGCATTACTTTCAAGGAGACCAAGTTACAATCAAGACCAATTACCTTGTCAAACAAATCTTGAGGAAGCCCGATTTAGCAGGGCGCATGATGAAGTGGGCGATAAAACTCTCAGAATATGACATTGACTTTGTTCTGAGGACTAGTATTAAATTGCAGGCTTTGGCTGACTTTGTGGTGGAGTTAAGTGCACCAATAAAGGAGGAGGCTGCATATGGATGGGTGTTATACGTGGATGGGTCTTCCAATATCAAGGGCAGTGGAGTCGGGATAGTACTAGAAGGCTCAGGCGAACTAACATTGGAATACTCTTTGTGTTTTAAATTTCATGCCAGTAATAATCAAAAAGAATATGAGGCTCTGATTGTAGGAATATGTTCGGCAAAAGAAGTAGGGGTTGCTCGACTCCTGGTAAAGACAAACTCTAATTTAGTGGTAGGGCAGATGAGGGATGAATTCCAAACTAAGGACTCATCTTTGATTAAATATCTTTAGAAAGCGTCAATATTGACTAAATCATTTATTGAGTTTGAGATATTGAACATACCTAGGGAAAATAATACTCGGTCTGACGTATTAGCTCGTCATGCCAGCTCTAAAGGCTCAGGCATAAACCATACAATAATATTGTAACACGGTGGGAGAACTGACTTTTAGTCATGTTGCGGATAGCAAGAGTCGCCACCGACTTTTATTTTATCCATAAGGAATGGACATAAAAGAACAGGAAAGACTGTTTTAAAAGACTTGGGTTCGGGGGGTAGGTTATATAAAGGGAAGGTGTTAGCACCCTTTATATCCATGGTTATCTATGGGCTCTTAGTTACTTAGCTCACTTAATTGTTTTGAAAAGGTGAAGTGTGTGATTAGAAAATTTTCTAAGTACTTTGTAATGATCCTCGGACGGATATATACAACGCCTTGTTTGAAAAATGTTTGAAAAATAGTGAGGTGTGAAAAGTATTTTGAAGTATGAGTAAGTAACTATGAGGTACCTACCCTAGACTAAGTCATTCATGTTCTTATATGTTCTTTCAAGGGTAAGACTATCCCTATTATTAAGGAATAGGTAGTCATTACCTTGGATTTTATTAAGGGACAAGCGTAGGGTCATCATACGATCAACGAAGGCAATTGTAGGGTGTCTTTAGCAATTGGGAGGGACTATCATCTTTAATCGAAGGGACAAGATCATTGTAGGCAACATCGTAGGGACTTGATCATTTAACCAGGGAGGGACTAGATGATTTATTCCATGAAGGGACTTTGCTTAAGACACCCTACTTTCGAGGGACTTGGCCATTTTTAAAGAAAACTTAAGAGAGGTATACCCTAGGAGGTGCAGACAGCGATCATAGATCGACTTACGTGTGTGAGTGTTTATTTTCAAATATTTAATCTTTTTGTTTAATTTTTCTAAGTCCATATTAATCAAATATTTATTTTTCACTCCCTAGGTTTACTAACCACGCAATTAAAATATTTGCAGAAATTAAAAGCAGAATTTAAATATCTTACGTTATTACATTGGGGGAGGGGGTACATTTTCCTTTTACAAGGGGATTACAAAGAAATAAAATACAGGAATTTAAAACTAGACTATTACATAATTGGAGCAATTACAAAAATCAAACGGAAAAGGAATTAAATAAATAAATCTATACAATTAAAATAAACCAAGTAAATTAATTGAAAATAAATAATAAAAAAATTTAATGAAAAGATTAGGATTCTTTTTTTCTAGTCTTAACTAATTATAGAAAAAATAATAATTACGTGATAATAATATTAAAATTTATTTACCAAAATTAATTTAAGAAAAATATTTAGGAGAAAAAATTATTTGAAAGTTTTAACAATTAATCAAAACCTAATTAGTTAGTTAATTATTTAGTTAATTAATTTGTTAATTAGAAACAAAAATAAATTAGTTAAGAAAACACTTAAAAAGGAGGAAAATGGATTTTTGGAACAAAATGCGGAGGGAGGGTGTTGAACCCACGCCCCCTGCTTCATTGGTGTAGCCTTCCGCCACTGGGTTGCACGCCTGGTTTGTATATAACCTGAGTAAAATAGCTTAAATGTTAAATCTGGAAAATAACAGAATAAATAAGGAAAAAAGGAAAGACCTGGGATCGAACCCAAGTCAGGACATTCATATGTACGCGATATAACCACTGGGCTAGTAAGCACTAGTTGACATAAAACAGAAACATATAATTAAAAGGGAAAACTTAATTTTGAATTGGGGATTTGGCGCCTTCAAGCTTCATCTTCTTCTTCAGAATTTGCAGGTTTACCTGCGAATTTTCCTGCAACCTTTCCTGCATATTTTTATGTGGAATTTGCTGTGAATTTTCTTGCGTCCAAAACCTGCAAAAACCAAACGTTGAAATACAGTGGATAAATGGATTTTAGTGATCCAGATCGATTAATATATTATTCTTAAACCCAATTAGATTATCAATTTCACAAGAAATCTCTTCCACCATGTGTCCCTAATTTGAAATTCCTCAAGAACCCTAATCATGGCTCTATCCTTGTATGACTACGAATCTTTGAATTGACTGCCCAGAAACATTCTATATCATCACGGAAATAATGTTAGTCAAACAAAAACACTTAAAATATCAAAAACAGTCAAAAACGAAAAATCAAAACAATTGGTATAAATATGCATTTGGTTTAATCCTTATGGCATGATTTTGATGAAGATGTTGATTGGAGTAGTGTCAAGAATGTCCAAGGATCAAATATAAGCCCTTAAAATACCTTAAATCGACCTGCAAATAAGAAAACGAAAAAAGGCAATTTTTTTGCAAAAGTTTTGAAGTTGGAAAGGTGTGGATGACTGCTGAAATTTTTTGTCTCTTTGAATAGCTTCTCATTTGTGTTTATATAATGAATGGAATTAGGTCAAACAAGATGGGCTTTTTGTCATGGGTTTTGATTGCTTCATTGTGAAGAAAGAATCAAATATAATTGTGAGAAAAAAATCATATATTCTCTTGCCAATCTGATCTAGCACGAATTTGGAGAGTATCAAATCATCTTAAATGATGTTTATGAGCTTCTAGAACAAGAATCTAATCCCAATATTGGCTTTTTAGATTTCAATTAGCAGCTGCAAGTGAAAAAACAGAGCTATGTATTGATGCAAGACTGGTATGAGTCGATGCATGCTAGTTCTTTTAACGTCTATGAATCTATACAAGGTGTATGCATCGATTTATATTGTAATTTTAACAATTTCCAGCAAGTTAATTCAACTATGTATCGATCCATGTCACGGATGAGTCGATACATGGTTTGTTTTCAAAAACATAAAGGAATATGCATCTATGCATAACTCGTATGAATCGATACATAGCATAGAGGAAACATGCATCGATGCAAAAATCGTATATGTCGATTCATACAAAAGCAACTTCCCTTGTTTGTGATAATTAAAGACTTGTATCGATACAAAACCAGGATGCATCGATGCATACACTAGCAAAATTGTTTTTTCCATCATTTATTGACAAAACTTGATAAGTAGGACTCTTGTACACCTTGAGAAATATTTATACACATTGCTTTGATTATGGGAGGGTAAATTTTGGAGGTACAACAGATACAGGAAACTATTGAGGCACCCGATATTTAAACAGAGGAAGTATTCATGACGGGTGATAGCCAGGGGTGGATGACGCCTATCTTTGTTTATTTGACTCAGGATATTTTTCTGAATGAAAGTAATAAGGCTAAGATGATTAAAAGAATATCTACCCGGTTTACGATTATTGTTGATACCCTATATAAAATGGGGCATTCGACGCCCATGTTAAGGTGTGTTTCGGAAGAGAAATCCCAATTTATAATCAAAGAAGTTCATGAAAGGGCTTGTGGCAATCACATAGGAGTCAAGTCGTTAGCTGGGAAAATTTTGAGAGTCGGGTACTACTGACCAAGGATGGTGAGGGACTGTAAAGCTTTTGTTAGCAGGTGCAAGAAGTGCCAAATATTTTCTCTAGGAACACATGTATCGGCTTAGGTTTTTCATTCAATATCTACCTCGTGTTCGTTCCATCAGTGAGGGTGGATATTATGGGACCATTCCTGCTGGCTACTGGGCAACTCAAATTTCTCATCATAGTTGTTGGTTACTTTAAAAAATAGGTGGAGGCCAAGGTTGTAGCAAGAATATCAACTGAAAAAGTAATGAGATTTGATGGGGCAAAGACGTGATGTGTCTAGCGGTATCTGAACTACAAGTGCATAGCCTATCGCAATAGTAATAAAAATATGTCGAACCCACAGGGACTTTGTAAACACTCTAGTGCTAGAAGGTATTCTAGTTTAGCTAAGGCGGAAATTTGTCACGGTTATGGTTTTAAGGATTAAACGGGAATTAAACTTAGTTAAGGGAATAATGATAAGGCGGTCGGTATGTAATTATATTAACCTATGCGGGTCAATCTAGTATAAGCTTATAAAGATGTTTCACTTAATTATTTCTGTAGAGATTACCAGTTTAAAAACCCTCGACTCACACTCTCGTGGTCTTATCTCAGATCATACTCCTAAAACCCTATGTCTGCTCTCGCTAGCCCATAAGTGTTTAGAGAATAATTTTTGAAAACTTAATAAGTCTAATTCGTTTTAAAGCACTCTCGCTGTATTAAAATCGAATGCTTAACTTTAGCTATCCGGTTAAAATCTCACACTCTCGTGGTCTCGACCTAACCTATTTCACTTCTCTTACTCTCGTAACAAAAAGCTTGATTTTAATTATAAAAAGTTACAGCCAGAATATAAGTTCATAATTGTTTTTAGCTTAGATTCGATTTATCCGTTTTGGTTGCTTTATTACATACCGACTAAATTAATTTAGCTACTCATATTTATTAAAACAACAGACAGATACAAAATGAAATTAATAAATATTGAAACATGCATTATATAATGATAATAGAAACTTAACATAAATAAATTAACTTAATATTAATTGCAAAACAAAAAACCTGAACAAATGAATTCTTAGGCTCCTTCTTCCACAAATTGGCAAGCTTGGAATGTCGGAATCGAAATAAAAGTAACGAAATTCTGATGCTAAAAGAAATCTAATTAAGATAACAATTTCCTAATGTTGGAAATTGTTATTAAAGGGTTTGGAAATTAAAAAGAGAAACAGCAAGAACAAAAGCTGGAAATAAATGGGTTGTAAAAACGGCAGAGCTTCCGCATAAAATTTCAATCCAAAACTTTGTCCTTTCTTCATCTGCATCTTTGATATTTATAGAAGAGAATTTTGGCAGTTGAAGAGTAGTAGCGTGGGCTTCGGTGCTTCAGTTTTGAGAAAATCCAGGAGACATGGTTTACTGGGCGTTGCTGAAGTTGAGAGAAAGTAGGAGTCTCTGAAGACTCTTTCTATTCGTTGCACGTTCTCAATTATATTCAAACAAATTAAATAACTTTTGCTTGTCACGTTCGTGACATGGTGTAACGGGCAGATTTCCTCATATTAGCGCGTCACGGTCGTTAGAACATGGTAACGATCATGAGACCTCAAATTGGCGTGTCACGGTCGTGAGGCAATTGTGACGACCGTGAGAGTAACAAAATATGCAGTCTTTAGCAGAATTGATTTCTCTCTTTTCATTTCATGCTAATTTTTGTTCCTTTGATATTTTTCTCATAATTTGGCTCTAGACATGTTATACCTGCAATGTGACATAAAAACTCGAAACAATCGGGAGTTAAAAGGACTAATGTATGATAAAACGGACTAAAAACATAGTAATAATACGATACAATTTCTCGTTATCAAACTCCCCCATACTTAAACCTTTGCTTGTCCTCAAGCAAATAGTCAATTGAAAAATGATCGGACAATTTTCATCAGACGCATACACATAACATACCATATGAGAAGTCATTAGTTAGATAGACCGATACTAGAGTAGAACACTAACGATACACTAATGACACAAGCAACAAGCTAAGTCGTCGACTTCCCTTTAAACGAAACATTCAGTAATTCCGTTATGATTCTACCTAGAGTCCTTCGTTCTTATTTCACCCGGTTTCATTCAAGCGCAATCACATTAAGCCCTTTGTCTTAGCACGCACGTAGTGAAGTAGCCGGTTAGTGACTTTGATCCTTTATTAGCACGGGGTCTGGTACACGAATGTGGTAACCCTTTACATATTATCCAAATTGGAGGTTGTGGGGGATCGAGCCGTAGCACGCCCTACCAAGTTCAGAACCAGGTACCCCTGAACCAACCAGCAATGGACTCCTTATTATATTACTCATCTCTTATATGTGACCTTTGTACTTTGGTGCAATTTCATTTTATGGCAGCGAGATATGAAGGATCGTTTATAGATTAGGCATCAAACACTTATGTTCATCGGCTCCCCACGTGGTTTGTGTCTAGACGGTGCTGACTGCTAGTATAAACTACTAGGGGTTACGTTAGAACTAAGACTTAAGGTATAATCGTAACAATTGTCGAAATGGAATGCTTAAGTAGGAAGTCTAAGGTGTCAAGACTGTATTGATCTTGTTGGATCTTTCTCAGCTTCCTAACTATGATTTCATAGGGATGTCGAGTAATGCGAAGATAAAGCAAAAAAAATTCGGTATGGCTAAATAAAGCGGGGAAGAATTAAAACTTAAGAAATAGCATAAATATTACTTGTTCATTGAAAATGCGGAAAGAGAAAATACAATGAATGGAAAACGGGAAAGGTACCTCTCCCACACTATATCAGACATTGTCCTCAATACTGTGATATAATAGCGAGGAAATACGTTACATAAACAAAATGCAAAAACAAAAAGAAAAACTAAT
Organism: Lathyrus aphaca; assembly: GCA_963966055.1. Classification (NCBI taxonomy): domain Eukaryota; kingdom Viridiplantae; phylum Streptophyta; class Magnoliopsida; order Fabales; family Fabaceae; genus Lathyrus; species Lathyrus aphaca. The sequence continues at coordinate 14,934,148 of OZ014521.1, forward strand.
GCTACTGACGACCACGGCCTCGGCTTCTGGTGCGGGAGCGTCTGGTAGGAGTGGCTTCCTCATCAGAACCAGTGACACTAAGAGCGGTGACGTCCATCCGCAAAGCTTCTAACTCGCTGAAGATCTCACCTAACTTTTCATCTGTTGCTTCCTGGTTTCTGACAACAGCGGCCAGGAGTGCATCATACTGCTCCTTCTGCTTCCGCTCAAGTGCGGCATTCATCTGATTTTGCTGGTGAATGGCACGGAGGATATCTTCAAGGGTGATCTCAGCAGAAGGCGGATGCCTGGTGGAAGACTCAGGTATGTCCTGAGCTGGCTCAGCAGCATCCATCGCATCTTGCATCTCATCTACAGGTGCATCAGGCTGGTCGTCAACAATCGGAACATGACTTGTGGGAGCCAGTAAATCAAATAGCCAGTTGGCTCGGATTGATGGATCAATTCGGTTCCTACAAGGCAAAACGATATTATGATAGATGGTGCCTTGTATCACAGGGTTGAACCTGCCATCCTCACGCTGAGAGATCATATGAGCGGACTTGCAGTAGCTCATGGTAAGCAGCTCCGGTGCTCTATGAGGAAAATGAGAGAGGTGGTCACCAAGATTCAACTGTATAGCTAAGGAAGTGACAATCCCGCCAATATAGAAGGGAGTGGCTCCTCTTTATGCTACCGAATGAATGTGGGCCAGAAGGAACAGAGCGGCGTTGATGCGTTCTTCATTCAGAGCACAATGCAAGAATAGGAGCTCTTTGGAATTGAGCTTATAGTTGCTCTCTCGGGCGAAGATTGTGTTGCAGATGATACGATGAAAGTATTGTTGTCGCTCCCACCTGATGACACAGGGCCAAGAGGGGTACAGACGCGAACGGTCGGCGAAAAGGGAAGGAATGAATAGAGTCTCCAGCTAGGCATTTTTATCCCGAAGGAAAGGTAATGCTGCGTAAACCTAGGAAAAAGATGGATAAGACGGTTGCGAACCAGAGAAACTGAGAAAGGGGGTTGGTTACAACCTGGGAAGGTATTAGCACCCAGATTATCCGCCGTACTCGACGGGATCCACGCTTAAAAGATTTGTGTTTTAAAGTGGTAGTGTCAGTGCTATTTGTGTATCAAAGTTGGAAAGAATGAAAGTGTCAGTGTAAAATAAGTGAGAAGTGTATAAGTGAAGTGTCAGTGTAAGAACAGGAGTGAAATGCCCAAGATAATGAGGCTAAAAGAATAATGCTGGAAGGAGGGGGAATATACAGAGACTTTTGTTCGATAACTGTTAAGTTATGCCTACGTATCCTCTCGTGCAATGAGGAAGTTAGAACACCGTAGTTCGACCCAAAGAGACTGAAAGGTAAATTGACTTGTGAACTGCTTACCTGTCTATGCTCAAGTGTATGACCTGTCTGGCTCAGGTGCAAACTGTCTTGCATTAGACGGAAGAAGCAAGTTCTCGTTTATGAGTGAATGAGGTGAGAAAAGAATCCCGAAGGAGACGATTATTGTTTGCTTTTGATGATTTCAATGTTTTATTGCTTTTTGAAGTTTTTCATAAGTTGATGAGCTTAAGCCTAAACCAAAGGGTTAGTAAACTCATCACATCCTCCCTCTGATTAGGGGTAATGAGAATACCTTAAGTATGAAGTAAGCACTTCACACTTAATCACCATGATGTAGGATTAAGATCATTAACCTACTTGTGATTATTTAGATGTTTTTGTTGTTTTTGTTTAGTGTTAAGTAATGAGTTTAAGCCACAATCAAGGATTTAATGGACTCATTACACCATCCTAATAGAAGGATAATAGATGAGAACATTTAAGTTGAGAAAGACTCCTCAACTTAATCCATGATTAGGGATTAAACTCATGACAAAACAAAACCTTTATTAAAGTGGATTTTAGTTAATGATAAGATGAAGAAGTTGATTTTTATGGTTTGTAAGACAACTTGAGGGGGACTTGTCCATTAACACTAGGGTTAGTCCTTCTTAACCAATTAAGGAAGAATTAGAACCCTAATGCAAGGCCCAAGTTACAAGCTTGATGTCTTGATGGTTATTAAGTGAATTGATTAAAGGATTTAAACACATTAAGGGTTTAACACTTAGGATTAAAGTTATACACTCCATCCTAATAGAAGGATGCAGGCATAAGCTTAATCACAAAGCCTTAAAGCCTTTAGGGTTTAGTCCCTGATTATGAGGTGAGAAGAGAAGACTCAAAGATGACACAAAGGTAAAAGCTAAATGGGGGACTAATCAAACCCTAATTATTATCATGCTTGGTTATTCCTAGGGTTGATGAGGTTTACAAGAAGATCTTCAGAGAAACCACCAGGAAGGAAGCAGATGAAAGGAGGAAGAAGCAGAGAGAAGCAAGACAACATGCTTCACTTAAGAAGTCAAGTTACTTGAAGAAAGAAAAGTAAGATGAACATGAATGAGCAAGCTCAATCCAAAACAAGATAAAATGCAGCAAAGATGCAAGAGAGATGAGAAGAGATTGTGAGAAGTGAAGGCAAATTCACTTCTCAAAACAACTTACCACCTGAAAAGTTAGCCAAAAGAAATGAAATGCAATGCAAATGAGATGAAATGTCATGATGCAAACCAAAGTCAGAAGCAATTACTTGATGTTAGTGATGCTAAGAGATGATACAAACATGAGGCAATACATGAGAATGATCAAACAAGCATAAGGATGCAAATGAAGCATGCATTGAACCATGAATGTACATGAAAAGTTATGAAATGCAATGGACATATAACATGGCAAGTGAAAGATGCAATGATCAAACATGATTCTAATATGTCCTAATATGTATTATGAATCATGTGGATGCACAAAATGTCATGGCAAGTCATTGGATGCAAGCAAATGAAAGATGGATGCAAAGGAAAGCATAAATTAGGGTTACATGCATCATGCAAAGCAAAAACTCAAAACCAGAAGCAAATGACATGATAAAAAAATTGAAAATGCAATCAAAGATACCCTAAACCTATACAAGCTCACTGCCTAAAGGAGGGGATCCAACTCTTAACCTAGGGCAAGTTATGAATTTCCTAAGATTACTAGGGTTTTAAGGTACCTCATCAAGAAAAATGCAAAACAAATTGAAAATGCAAGATCAATTCAAACCAAATTTATCCTATAAACTACATGCTATGAAGGATGCAATACAAGAAGAATCATCATCCAACTCTCAAGGGTTAGGCAGAAGGTGTTTCCAAAGTTTGAACCAAAATATTGCCTTAAAATGAAATTAATTCCAATGAAAATGATCAAAAGACATCAAGAACAAAAAAGAAATTTGGTTTGAGAGTTGGATAATGTTTCTAAATCTTTTGAAATGCAATGTGGATTTTTTTGTGATTTTTAAATACCTAAATGCATTTTTAATTAATTAATTTTCATTAATTAATTAAAAATAAACATTTAAATGATTTAAAAATAATTTTTAATGCAAAAAATAAAAATAAAAATATTTTTGGGTGTTAAAAATTAATGAAATCTTTGAAAAAAAATTTCATAATTTTTAATGATTTTTGCTATTTTAAATAATTCGTGCAAATTAAATACAAAAAAAATGAATTAAAAATAAAATAAATGAGAAGTATGCAGAGGGAAGGGCCAGGATTGATTCTGGGAAATGATTTGTTGACTGCGCGCCAGATCTTGTGGCTGGAATTCAAACTGAGTTAAACCTAATTAATTAACTTAATTAAACACAATTAGGGCTAAGTGAAAACATCCTGGCCCTCCAACACGCGCGGGAAGCCTAGATCCAACGCCCCACATTTAAACCTGGCTAACCCTAATTATCAAACCCTAATCACTTTCAGGTCACCGGAGAAGAGCTTCGGTCGTCTTCTCCGGTGACACCCTCCCTGAGAAATCTCAAACTCACTCTCCTGGTCATTTCTGGAGCTCTAAAGCTCCAGATCACTTCCTCTCACCTCCCTAAACTCATCTCTGCCCTCAAATGGAATTTATTTCTCACCATGAAACAGTTTCGAAGCAAGATTCAAAAATGGCAGGAATTTCAGTTAGACCATACACACTCATTTCTTCATCATTTTCAAAAATAAAAAGTTCATTGAACTCAGGGGATCAAACTTATCCATTTAGTAACTTAAAACAAAGCTTCTGGAAAAATGAATTTCAGTGGCTACCTGAGTTGAAGCTTTCAATCCAGGAGCTTTTTGACCAGTTCCTTGCTTCCAATCAACTCTACTGACCTCCCTCAAGTGTTTGCAAAGCTTGTTTGGAGTTTATTTTGGCTGGTTTGTGAGATTGATGGAGTTCTGTTCAGAGAGGGGGGGAATCGTGTTTTAGTTTCAGGGGGTTTCAAGGCAAGGTGAAGGGTCAGGGATGATCAGTGGAGTGTTTTGAGATGGATGGTGGAAGAAATTTGAGGAATGGGTGGCTGAGTTAAGGGATTCGATAGAAAATGCAAGATGGAGGATTTTTGTGAACTATGGCTATGAGAGAGATCAGGCTTGTGTGTGTGTTGTGTTGAGTCTCTTTTGGTCCACTTATCACACTTGGATGGGTCAGAGGGGTTGGTGTGGCACTGTGGGATTGGTATGGGCCATTTTGCATAAAGTCAAGTCTAGGTGTACTTGAGGTATGGGCAAGTGGGAGGCTGTGATAGGGGCATGGCTTGGCTCAGCTGAGATCAGGGAGAACCATGGAAATGGATTAGAGGCAATGCAGCAAGTGGATTAGGGTTTATGAGAAGTTTTGCAACTTTGTGATCTTTTGGCCCTTTTGTGATTACTTGAAGCATAAGTCATGAAATTGGACAAATCTTTGGTGCATTCTGATTTTTAGGCATTGGTTTATGTTTGTGTCATGATTAGAAGTCTATTTGAAGTTACAATTTGCCTTGGCAAGAGGTTTTGCAACTTTGCCTCTTTGGTGCAAAACATGAAATTATGTGATTTTTCCCAACTTTGACAAGCCATAACTTTTGATCCAAAATGAATTAGGACAAGTTCTTGTACTTTTTGAAAAGGGAATGATCCATTCTACAACTTTCATGACAAAAGTTTTCTCATTTGAAGCATTTTTGAATCAATTTGAGGAGGTTGAAAAACTTTCCCAAAATGGCAAGTTTCCATTACAAGTCACTTTCCCAAAAAGGAAACTTTGCAAATGTCTTGAAATTCTTCAATTTTGTGAACTTCTAACATCTTCTATGATCAAATAAAGATCATACACATTCAAAATGATGAAAAACACCCTTTGGTTGGGTCATTGGGGGCCTCAGATGCCCTGATTTTACACTGACTTGCCCAAGAAGTCAACTCTTGATCAGATGCCTTCCCCATAGAATTTCTTCATGAAAATTGACATGCATGATCCTCATATCATATAGAGACCAATAGAAACAAGAATGACCAAAAAATTTGGAGTTATGGCCTTTGAAACCAAAACCCTAATTCTAGGTCATCTGTGCAGTTAAGCTTGGCTCTGCTTCCATGCCTTTCTCAGTTCTTGTGATTCTTTGACTTCCTTGACTTTGAGGGGATATAATATGATGCTTGAACACACTTGGACCCCTTTGAAGTGATTGAAGACCTTTGGAATGGCTCAAGTGGCTCAAGGATGGCTCAGATCACAAACCCTAGATGCAGATGACTTAGAAACAATGCAGTGAAGTAAGTATGCAATATGAGATGCCATGATTGAACTTATGCATATGAGAAGATCACAAGCCATGGTGTGAATGACTGAGGGCAAATTTGGGGTGTTTACAGCTGCCCCTATTCAAACATGAGTTAGCTGTGCAGGATGTAAGTGACGGCTTATCATTCAAACAAGATAACTTGTGGTTGAATACCAAAGACAGTCCAAAATTTGCACTCACAGAATGAAGAAGAAAAGGGATATAGATTGTAAAAGGAAGATAAAGTATAATTATGAAGTGCGGATGACGGAGGACGACCGCCGAGCAGAGGACGACTGCTGGGGATATGAGAGATAGTGACGGGGACGACCATCAAGTAAAGCTATAAGGCTCCCTGGGGATTAGAGGTAAATGAAATAAATGATGAGGTACGGTCATCAAAGGGTGAAGGACAATCACCTAGCAGAGGACGGCTGCTCTGTTGGGGATAAGATGAGGGACGGTCATCTAAGGTGAAGGACGATCACCGGGCAGGGTACGGCTGCCGAAAGTACCACGACATAGGACGAATGTCGGGTAACAAGGTCGACGATGGGGACGGCCATCGGATAAGCATGATGAAGGACGATCATCAAGAGGTGAAGGACGATCACCTAGCAGGGTACGGCTGCTCTCGGGGTTAAGATGAGGGACGGTCATCTAAGGTGAAGGACGATCACCTAGCAGGGGACGGCTGCTAAAGATATCACGACATAGGACGAATGTCGGATAAGAAGGGGTTCTAATGAATAGAGACTCCACTGGGGGTTGATGAAGGACGATCATCAAAGAGGTGAAGGACGATCACCCGGCAGGGTACGGCTGCCAAAAAGGTATCATGACATAGGACGAATGTCAGATAGAAAGAAAATAGTTTAACAAGTTTTGTTGGGGACTTCGCTGGGGAAAAGTAAACACGGACTAGTGTCTACATCCAAGAAATGAGAGGTATAAGTGTTTGGGTACTTTGTATAGACTAAAGATGCGGACGAGCATCCTTAAGACTATGATACGGATGGGTATCAAGTAGAAACAAATGCTAACACATGTTCGAAGATGATGATACGGACGAGTATCAACTAGTTAACAAAGAACACGGACGAGTATTGATTCTGCGAGGACTCTTCTGGGGAATAATAGACATAGACGAGTGTCTAAGTCCAAGAGATGAAGGTATAAGTGTTTGACACGGTGTATAGATTAAAGATGCGGTCGAGCATCCTTAAGACTATGATACGGACGGGTATCAGGTAGAAACAAACGCTTGACGCATGTTCGAAGATGATGATACGGACGAGTATCAACTAGTTAACAAAGAACACGAACGAGTGTCGGATCTGAGGGGATGTATAAGCGGTATATATAAGATACGGACGAGTATCTGTATAAGTGAAAGGTATGAGTGAGACACAGACGAGTGCTCAATTTGCTGAGGAGAACACGACACGGACGGGTGTCGGAAGAAGTGTATTATAAACAAGCATTTGATTTACAAAGTATTTAGGTAACTATGTTGGGGAAGGTGACACGGACGGGTGTCGGGGGAGAAGTATATATACATGAATTTGTGAGTGCAAAGGGGACGATGTGGCTTTCTGCTGGGGATATGACACGGACGAGTGTCGAGAAGTATCTGTATCTTTAGGGAAAGTGCCTTGGCTCTCTGCCGGGGGATCTGGGAAGTTTTATGTATATCGTTGGTGGATCGCCAGTATTTACGAGTGTTCTGTTCGACACATGGCTTATGATTATGCAATATGTCTGATTTTTGCCGTAATGCTCCGTATTAGACGGAATGCTACGCTCTGCAGGGAGAATATGATGCGAATGCTATGATTATGCAAAAGATACCGATCCGGGATTCGGATCCCGTTATCGTGGAGATCTCTGGTTGATCTGCTTGAAGTAGACATCCCAGCTGGGGATGGAGATCATTGGTAGATCTGTCATGTATGACTCTGTATGGGGAAGTAGGTCACTTTAGAGATTTTTATGGGGATCCTGCTGAGGATGATACTTGACAACTCAGCTGGGGATATGAACACCTTCTGGTGCTGCTCTGAAGGAAGTGTTGGAGAAGTGATGCCTGGAAACTCTGATGGGGAGAAGGCATCCCTGGTACTTTTTGGAGAGTGTGCTGAGGAAACAATGATTTGGCAGCCTACTGGGGAGAAGCTTCCATGCCCCATGTCGCGTTTTGAATACCTGCAAATCCTGAAAAGACAGAGAAACGCACAAGTCTCCCGAGGTATCCTTTACTGGATTCCATCATAGGAGTTTAGACACTCCCGGGAGTAAACATATTTCCTGCAAGCATGTAGTTTAGGATAGACGCATATGTATTTATGCGATTAACAAAATAATGACATCGGACATTTTTGCAAATGAAAGAGTAAGAGACCATGTGTGACTGAAAATCTGATTTTATTAATTCGTGTGCCCTGAATTGGCAAGATACAGTCAAAGAAACAAATCCCCTGAAATGAGGAGATTGTTACAAATTGAGAAACAAAAGATGTTGGCAATGTTGATGACGCTTCAAGGAGCTTCCCTTTTTGCTATGACTCGTATGACATTTGACGTTCTTCTCGTCTTGCTTTCTGAAGAAGGCTGATTCTGACCGACGCTCAAACCTTTTGGAACTTGTCAGGTTGTAAGTGATACAGATGAATTCAGAATGCAATTGTTCGCTTACTCCCTTATTTTGCGTGGATCGCCCTTTCAGGTTTTCCATCCACCGGGATACCCATTTTTGCCTGAGTTGTCCAATGCAGCTTTTCAACTCAGCGGGTGTACATTTTTATTTATTTTCCCTTATTTTTTCTCGAGTCTTTTATTCTGTTTTTGACTCGCCGGGATGCCCTATTTTTGCCTGGACTTACATTCTGTTTTTATGTCCAGCGGGTCATTTTATGCGAAGTATTTTTTAACTGCATCTGAATTCACAGGGGACTGGAAATCTTCACCATCCATAGTACTGAGCATCAGTGCTCCACCAGAGAAAACTTTCTTTACTACGAATGGCCCTTCGTAATTTGGAGTCCACTTGCCCCTGTGGTCTGTATGAGGAGGAAGGAGTCTTTTCAACACAAGATCTCCTACTTGGTACTCTCGGAGCCTGACTTTCTGATCGAAGGCTTTCTTCATTCTTTTCTGATACAGCTGCCCATGACAGATTGCAGCTAATCTCTTCTCTTCAATCAGACTCAGTTGTTCATACCGGGAGCGGACCCATTCTGCTTCATTTAGTTTAACATCCATCAATACCCGTAAGGAGGGTAATTCAACTTCAACTGGTAGGAATGCCTCCATACCATAAACAAGCTGATACGGTGTTGCCCCAGTGGATGTTCGGATTGACGTACGGTACCCATGCAAGGCAAACGGTAGCATTTCATGCCAATCTTTATATGTAACTACCATCTTCTGCACAATCTTCTTGATATTCTTGTTAGCCGCCTCAACAGCGCCGTTCATCTTTGGCCTGTAAGGAGAAGAATTGTGGTGTTGGATCTTGAAGTCCCAGCATAGCTCTGCCATCATTTTATTGTTTAAGTTGGAACCCTTATCCGTAATGATTCGCTCGGGAACTCCATACCGACAGATGATGTCCTTCTTCAAAAATCGGGCTACCACCTGCCTTGTAACATTTGCATAAGAAGCTGCTTCAACCCACTTGGTGAAATAGTCAATAGCAACCAGGATGAATCTGTGGCCATTTGAAGTAGTCGGTTCAATCTTGCCAATCATATCAATGCCCCACATGGCAAAGGGCCAGGGTGAAGACATCACATTCAAAGGATTGGGAGGCACATGCACTTTATCCGCATAAATCTGGCATTTATGGCATTTTCTGGCGTAAGCACAACAGTCTGCATCCATTGTGATCTAGTAATAGCCCGATCTTAGCAACTTTTTAGCCATTGCGTGTCCTCCTGCATGGGTACCAAAAGATCCTTCGTGCACCTCGTGCATCAACAAGTCCGCTTCTGTCCTATCAACGCATCTGAGGAGTACCATATCAAAGTTTCTTTTGTACAGGGAACCGTCAGTATTCAGGAAGAAACTACCAGCTAGCCTTCTTAATGTCTTCTTGTCATTGGAAGATGCCCCAGGTGGGTATGTTTGATCCTCCAAGAAGCATTTGATGTCGTGGAACCAAGGCTTATCATCTTTGGCAACATCTGCTGCAAATACATATGTTGGTCTGTCGAGTCTAGATACTGAGATCCGAGGCACAAAGTTGGCAGCTTGAACTTTGATCATTGATGAAATGGTAGCCAGAGCATCTGCAAACTGATTCTCATCTCGAGGGATATACTCAAGCTTGACTGTTGTGAAGAAAGTCAATAACCTTCTTGTATAATCCCTGTAAGGTATCAGATGATCTTGGTGGGTGTACCATTTGCCGTTGGTTTGATTAATTACCAGAGCTGAATCTCTGAATACAGTCAAAGTCTTGATCCTGAGGTCAATGGCTTCCTCAAGACCCATAATGCATGCTTCGTATTCAGCTTCGTTGTTAGTGCAGTTAAAGGTGAGTTTCGCCGAGAAAGGCATGCGAACTCCTTTAGGTGTAACGAGTACTGCACCGACACCACGACCATTCATATTAACAGCCCCATCAAACATCATAGTCCATTCTTCTTCCGAGTCAGGCCCTTCAGTGTGAATAGGCTCTTCATGATCTTTTGCTTTTATGAACATGATGTCTTCATCAGGGAAGTCAAATCTCATAGGCTGGTAATCATCAATGGGTTGCTCAGCAAGATAATCAGACAATACACTGCCTTTGATGGCCTTCTGAGATGTGTACTGAATGTCATATTCTGTGAGGATCATTTGCCATCTTGCAACCCGTCCGGTAAGTGATGGCTTCTCAAAAATGTACTTAACTGGATCCATCTTCAAGATCAATAAGGTAGTGTGGGTCAACATATACTGCCTTAGTCGGCGAGCAGCCCACGCTAAAGCACAGCAAGTTTTCTCGAGCAGTGAATAACGTTGTTCACAGTCGGTAAACTTTTTGCTTAGGTAGTATATTGCATACTCTTTTCGACCAGACTTGTCATGCTGGCCCAGCACACACCCCATTGACTCTTCTAATACTGTCAAGTACATGATTAGAGGTCTTCCTTCAACTGGAGGCATAAGGATAGGAGGCTCTTGTAGGTATTCCTTGATTTTGTCAAAAGCCCTCTGGCAGTCTTCGTTCCACCTGACCATTTGTTCTTTTCTTAACAGCTTGAACAAGGGTTCACAGGTTGCAGTAAGGTGAGATATGAACCGTGAAATGTAGTTCAATCTACCTAGAAACCCTCGAACTTCTTTTTCAGATTTTGGTGCAGGCATTTCTTGAATGGCTTTGACTTTATCATGGTCAACTTCAATCCCTTTTTCACTTACAATAAATCCCAGCAGCTTACCAGATCGTACCCCGAATGTGCACTTGTTGGGGTTTAACTTCAGTTGGTATTTCCTCAGACGCTTGAATAACTTCAGCAGATTTACCAGGTGGTCTTCTTCTGTGAGGGACTTGGCAATCATTTCATCCACATAACATTCAATTTCTTTGTGGATCATGTCATGGAATAATGTTACCATAGCCCGTTGATAAGTTGCACCAGCATTCTTCAGTCCGAATGGCATCACCTTGTAACAGAACGTGCCCCAGGGTGTGATGAAAGTTGTCTTCTCCATGTCTTCAGGTGACATCTTGATCTGATTGTATCCTGAAAATCCGTCCATGAAGGAGAATACCGAGAACTGAGCCGTATTATCAACCAATACATCAATGTGAGGTAAAGGGAAGTCATCTTTCGGGCTGGCTCTATTCTGATCTCGGTAATCCACACACATCCTCACCTTGCCTTCTTTCTTAGGCACAGGTACAATATTAGCAACCCACGGCGGATAGATGGTTACAGCAAGGAAACCGGCGTCCCACTGTTTTTGTACCTCTTCTTTAATCTTCATTGCCATATTTGGGCGAGTACGGCGCAGTTTCTGTTTTACCGGTGGGCAGTCTTCTTTCAAAGGCAGCTTATGCATGACAATATCGGTGTCCAACCCTGGCATATCCTGATAAGACCAAGCAAAGACATCCACATATTCTCGAAGCATATCAATCAGTTGTTCCTTTACTGAATCTTGTAAGCAGGCTCCAATCTTAACCTCTTTCACATCTTCTTCCGTACCAAGATTAACCGTTTCGACCTCCTCCTGATGAGGAGTGATAACCTTCTCCTCTTGCCTTAACAACCTGGCTAGCTCTTCAGGTAGCTCGTAATCTTCTTCAACCCCTTCATCAGCTTGATTGATTGGATTGTCAAAGTCATACGAAGTCATAGCTGTGTTGTTGTCGGTGCAGTCTGAAAGGCACTCTCTGCAAGGGTTTAGATTGTTCATTTTAGTGATCAATTTTAATCATGTTTAGAAAAAGTGAAAAGAAGTTATCATTTTGGAAAACATTGCCATTTTATTTTTGTACAAAAAGAAAAATGGAAAACAGTGAGCGGAAAAGGAAAAGACTCATTTGCAAAAGATGTCCGATATTCATTGATTGATCTGTTTGCACAAAATTACAAGATGGCCCGATTACAAAATGAGTCTTGTCACCTTGGGCAAGATGCAAGACTTAATGCATGCTTAAAAATATAGGAAATAATAATTACTCTGCAGGAATAACCCTTATAATTTCCTGGGAAGACCAGTTAAGGACTTGGCTCCCCGGGGTCCTTGGATGTATCCAGCTCTCCAGGTTGCAGTCGCTTTCTTCCTCGTCTTCCACATTGTTCACAGCATCCGGGGTGAGCATTCCCCCGCTGACAAAGTTGGGCTTCTTGGCAGCCTCCGATTGATCTTGTTGAGTTGGCTTGTAACCCAACCCAAATCTGTCTTCCTTCTTTTCCACGGGCAACAGCTTGCCCCAGCCTTGGGCAGTACCCTCTTCAACAACCTTCCTGGCTTGCTGATAAGACGTCATGGAGGTTCCCAGTATAGCAGATGCTTCATTAATGTTCAGGGCCTCAAATCCCTGGCTCATAGTTTCATGGATTTCTCCATCCATTTCAATGTACTTGTACGTAGCCAGATGGCTAACAAAGATGTCTTTTTCCCCACAGATGGTGATGATTTGGCCTTCCCACTCGAATTTCAGCTTCTGGTGAAGGGTAGACGTAACAGCACCAGCGACATGGATCCACGGTCTACCCAACAAACAGCTGTAGGCCGGCTGAATGTCCATCACATAAAAGGTAATTTTAAAAGTCTGCGGGCCAATCATCACAGGCAGATCAATCTCCCCAAGCACTGATCTTATAGAGCCATCAAATGCTCTCACCACCAAATTACTCGGGCGCAATGCCAAGCCATCATACTCCAGCTTCACTAAGGCTTTCTTTGGTAGGACATTGAGTGATGACCCAGTGTCCACCAGTACATGAGACAGAACAGCACCCTTGCATTCTAGAGTGATGCGTAAAGCCTTGTTGTGGTTATGTCCCTCAGTTGTTAAGTCAGCATTGGTAAAGCCTAGCCCATGACTGGTATTGACATTTGCTACCACAGTTTCTAGCTGATTAACAGTGATCTCCTCTGGCACGTATCCTGCGTGCAGGACTTTCAGTAATGCATTCCTGTGAGCTTCAGAACACATTAACAGGGATAATATGGAGATCTTTGAGGGATTTTGGTGAAGCTGATCCACCACCTTGTAATCACTTCTCTTTATGATTCTCATAAACTCGTCTACATCTTGCTCAAAAGATGTCTTCTGAGTTTCTTTGATAGCTGGCTCTTCAAGCACCACACTCTTTCCTTTTGCTTTGGCAGCAGCTTCTGCTTCGGCATTAGGTCTTTGCACTTGTGAGGCAAAAAGGTGTCCGCTTCTGGTGAAGCCTCCGCCTCCCCCAACATTATCAATTTTTGGAGAAGAGGTCGATGAATTCAGAGTGATTTTCTCCCCGTTGCAGTAGAGATCAGAGCCATAATGCCAAGGTATGGCATTACTGCTTTCATATGGAACTGGTCCAGGCACCATAATGGTAACTGGACTGACTGCTGCAGAGGAGGGGACTGAAATGGTGTGCAGATTGTAGTAAATGGTGACTGGTGATCTGGCAGGAGGTACCACTGTTTGTTGCTGAAAGTTGTTATTTGGAGGAACATTTGATGGATCATAGTAGATGGTGACTGCTGAGATATCTTCATTAATTTCTGTTGGTGTTGTAGAAGATTCTGCTGAATAAATGGATGTTGATGTTGTAGAAGAAAGGGTTGTTGACATTTGATTCGTTGAAGTGATGGGTGGAGCCATTGTTGATGATAGTGATGAATCGGTCGGAATGATTGTTGCTGCTATTGTAGGAGACTCAGGAATTGTTGTCAAAGGAATTGCTGGATTTGTAGGCACCGTTGTTGTGATCTGAAGGATACCGTCCTTGATAAGACTATCTATGTCGCCTCTCAAGTTATCACACCCATTGACTGCAATGTTGCAATACCCACAACCGAGCTCACACCCGGGGAACATCTGGTACTCTAGAAGCTGAGCTTTAATTTCGACCAGAGGTGTCCGAATCTGTCCAACACTGGTGATTAAGAAAGATGGCTTGTCTTCCTCAATGGCATTAATTCTTGGCCCTCCATGATTGGGCATGGGATTCTTGTTGACATTTGGAGGGGGTGCAAAGTTGAGGGCTTTCGAATCCACCAGATCTTGGACTTTCATTTGCAAAGCCCTACACTTCTCAGTATTGTGGCCAGGTGCATTAGAGTGGAAAGCACACCTGGCGTTGACATCATAATTTCTTGGAAGATTGGAGGGATCTGGTGGTGCCAACGTCCTTAATTCAACCAAGTTGAATTTCAGGAGTTGTGGCAATAAGGCAGCATAGGGCATAGGGATAGGATCAATCACCCTATTTGCCTGTGACGGTCTTTGCTGAAAAGGTCTTTGTTGTTGATTGCTGTTGTTGTTGTTGTTGGTCCTCTGTGGCGGATACTGAACTTGCTGTTGATAATGTGGTTGTTGTTGTGGTTGATATGCTGGTTGCTGAGGAATCGGAGCTGGAATAGTGACAGCTGCCACTGATCTATGAACATACTGAGGTCTGCCTCTGTTGGTATGAATGGCATTTGCCTCACCGGTTCTTCTAGGTCCCACAAAAGGCTTCCTGGGATTATTGGACGAACTTGCACCATTATCAGAAATCTTACCCATTTTCAAAAGGCTTTCAATCATTTCCCCAGCTATAACTACGTCAGCAAAACTGGTGGAAGAAAAGGCAGCTAGCCTATCAATATATGTTCCTTGCAGAGTGTTCATGAACATGTCGGCCATCTCTCTTTCCGACATGGGTGGCTGGACAGCAGCAGCAAGTTGTCTCCACCTTTGGGCATATTCCCTGAAGCTTTCCCTGGAGGATTGAGACATTCCCATCAGAAGAGTTCTGTTAGGAGCCATGTCTAGATTGTATTGGTACTGCCTGATGAAAGCTTCAGCTAGGTCCTTCCAACACCTGATAGTAGCTCTGGTCAAATGTGAATACCACTCTCTTGAAGCCCCAGTCAAACTGTCTTCAAAATAAAACATCCACAACTTTTCATCCATGGTGTATGCCTTAAGTCTCCCCAGGAAGGACTGTAAGTGAGTTCGTGGACAGGAAGCTCCATTGTACTTCTCGAAGCACGGGGGTTTAAACGTGTGGGGAATCCTTACCCCGTCTACTAACCCCATATCCATTACATCGAAGCCTAAGGAATTTTGAGACTCCAGAGATCTCAACTTCTCAGCAATTTCATCAAACCTCCTATCATAGACTTCATCCCCAGCTCCCATTACAGTAAACTGCTCCTCTTGAGGATCTTCTTGCAAGATCCTGCCTGCAGTAGTGTTGCCCTGTACATTCCTTGGGATGTTGGCCTCTGGATCTAGATGAGGTCCAAACACTGGTGGGTTAACATACCAGTGCCAGGATGAGGTTCCTCGGGGTTTTGTCTTTCTACCAATGCCCTTAACCTCTCTTGACTTTGGGCCAAGTTAGTCATTACAGTCATGAATTGGGCCATTTGGTTCCTCATCTCCACTCTTTCGTTAGCCATCTGAGTTCTGACCTCTGTCAGGTCCTGCTGTACTTGATCCATTTGGATACCAGGAAGATTGTTGCGAGTAGGATACCGGTGCGGACGGTTGAGAGGAAACACCCGGCGGCGAGCAATAATTCCTGAACCACAACAGAGTTAGTAACAAACATAACAAAGGCAAAACCTACAAAACAAAACAAAAGTTAGTATGCAATGCAGTATGCTTATTTGTTTTCAACGGTATCCGACTTGGCTCTTGGTTTTGACCTTTCCAGACCCCGAGGAAGATGCTTTGATGTTGCTTTGAGAAAAGAAACTCATTGAAACAAACTAACAAATACATTACAAATGGTGGATCATACATAGTTTGTTTTTACAACATATGCCTCTGAAGGGTCAAAATACAACATAAAAAGGAAAGTACATCAAATGGAAATAACAACAAGCAAAGAAGTCAAACATCTAATCCAAACTCATCCTCCTTAACCTCCTTCAAAAGTGCTTCAGTTACAGGACCAGCAGGATGCTCTGTGATGTTTCTGATGAGGAGGTTTCTGGTGGCAATAGCAGTGGTCAGCTTCTTGTGCCTGTCTTGGTCCTTTGACCTCTTCAAACTAGCCCTAAACTTCAATTCTGAAATCTCCTTCTGGGCTGCCAGCAAAGCTTCCTGTTGTTTCTTTTCATTGGCCTCTAACTGCTCAATCCTAGCCTGAATTCTCTGATCTTCTTGTGTCCGGGCTTCAGTGATCTTGACCCACCTAGCCTGACTTTGTTGTAGATAGAGATCAGTCCTAGCCTTCTGAAATTGGGCCTCTTTGCAGGCATTCTTCAATATTTGCTCCCCAGCTCTTACTTTCTTGATATAGTCTTCTGTTTTTTCAATCTTAGCCAGATGCTCCACCTTAAGCTTCTCCAACCTCTCAATGTCCAGACGACCATCACTCCTCTCCCAGAGGGTCTTCTTCAGAGATTGAGACAGATTCTCATTCCTTTCCTTCAGCTTCTCAAACTCCTCTAGGCTGACAGTGACTGGAGGTTGTACTGTGGATGGTCCAGGTATATCCTCAATGGTGAAGGGCATCCCAGAAATCTGAGCTCTAGCATGAGACCACTCATAGTACTGTGCTGAAGCAACATTATTGCACCTCCCAAGAATAGTCATCCCTTTGGTCTGGATGTTGTCCCAAGCCCAGGATGTTTGTCTGACAACAGCTAGATTAGGCTTTATCTCACAATACAGGGTTTCAGCTAAATCTTGCACTCTAGGAGGGTGGACCAAATCATAGCCCAATTGTCTTTTAAACAGCAAAGGATTGTAGTTGATGCAACCCTTCACTCCTACTAGAGGAACATTGGGGTACTGCCCACAGCTAGTGATTATGTCCTTGCCCTTGGTGCTCTGGGTGCACCATCTAATGTCATCTGAAGTCAAAACAATAAGTCTCTTAGCCCAATTCTTCTGTTGGTGAGGATTCAGGAAGGCATCAGTCCTAGGTAAGTGTTTGAGCAGCCAGGTGTGGAATAGAGGAGCACAACATCTCACCAACTTTCCTCTTTGCTTCTCATTCCTCTGATGAATGGAATAATAGAAATCTCCCAGCAAGGTGGGTACTGGGTTCCTCAGAAGGAAAATATGAATGGCATTCTTGCTGATAAACTTGGGCTCATCTGAAAATAGTATAACCCCATATATACTAAGGGCTAACAATGCACAAACTGCCCTCCATTCTCCCAAGGAGGCCTTCAGGATGGCCTGGGAAATCAAGAAGTCTAAGTGCAAACCAGGGATCCCAACCTTTGTTGTCATGTTCTGCTCAATCAATATAGGCTCTAGGTACAGTGCTTTTGCCACTTCTCCATCACTGGGAAAAGTCATCTCTGGGTTGAAGGGGACACCACCCCTGACAGGTACTCCAATCAATGTTGAGAACTCCTCTAGCAGAGGTCCTAACTGAAAGTTCTGGAAAGTGAAGCATCTCAAAGGAGGGTCATAAAACTGTAGGCAGGTGTGGATCATACTCCTCTGATAAGGGTCCAGGTCCATAACCATATCAAGGATGCCTCCATAATGCTCTCTGAATAATGGGATGTGGTCTGGAGTGATAAGTGCCTGGACCTTCCTGATGCCAGTCAACACAGGCTCAAAGAAATGGTATGAAATGTTGCTTTTCCTGGGTGTCATGACTGCTGATGAAGATCTGAAGACAAGTGCTGATGAAGATCAAGACTGGTACTGGAGATGAGTCACTGATAGGCTGATGCTGGTGATGAAGGCAACTGAAGCAGGCAGCTGATGAAGATAGCTGAAGCAGATAGCTGATGAACAGAGGTCTATGCAGAAGAAGGGGTCAAAACCAAGCCAGATGTAATGTGGATACCCTGAAAAACAAATAAACAAATGTTAAATGATGCAAATGATGAGTATTCAAATGATATGCAAGGGTTTGTGATCAAGCTGGATCTGATTAATTGTCTTGATATAAGGTCCATGTACATTCAAGAAGTCCAGACGGAGGTTCAGAAATCCAGTAACCAAGGTGGGGGACTCAAATAAAGAGTCACATGTCCAGTGTTAAATCACAAGAACTGTCCAAAGTGAGGTACTCTTAAACCAAATAGTAACAGGGTATGATGTGGCCAATGGTACCTGCAAACCTGTAAACAGCCCAACCCCCCTCACAGGTGGTGTTCTAAAACAAGGATCCTCAGACTTGGATCAGTTATGAGAAGTGTAAACACTTCTAACCCGGAGGTACAGTGTTTACAATAACCATAAAAGATCCTCCTCTAATTCACCTCAGTTTCTGAAGATCATAATAAAGGTCATCCAGACTTAGCAGGCTTCCCAGATAGCCCTAGCACTACAGGAAATCTGTAGCACAGAGTTCTCAAGAAGAAACCCACATCTGAACCGTGTTTCATATTCCCGCACCAGACCGAAATGGAATGGGAAAGAACATGAACCACTCTATCCTAGGTGTCACTCAGGTCCCAGGTATAGGACCTCAAACTCTCAATAGAACCCCACCCATCAAAACAAAAACCAGATCCAGCAAGATGACAGTATGACAGTATGATGTGTAAAGCTGTAAAGAAAGCAATAAATAACTGTACATAAAGCAGTAAATAAAGAAACTATATATAAACACAATTAGCACATAACACCCCAGTAAACACAAATTAAACAAGCGCTAGGAGGAACCCACAAAAAGAACCAGAAGCCCTGGTTGCAGTATAAGGATCCCCAGCAAAGTCGCCAAGCTGTCGCTCCCACCTGATGACACAGGGCCAAGAGGGGTACAGACGCGAACGGTCGGCGAAAAGGGAAGGAATGAATAGAGTCGCCAGCTAGGAATTTTTATCCCGAAGGAAAGGTAATGTTGCGTAAACCTAGGAAAAAGATGGATAAGACGGTTGCGAACCAGAGAAACTGAGAAAGGGGGTTGGTTACAACCTGGGAAGGTATTAGCACCCAGATTGTTCGCCGTACTCGACGGGATCCATGCTTAAAATATTTGTGTTTTAAAGGGGTAGTGTCAGTGCTATTTGTGTATCAAAGTTGGAAAGAATGCAAGTGTCAGTGTAAAAGAAGTGAGAAGTGTATAAGTGAAGTGTCAGTGTAAGAACAGGAGTGAAATGCCCAAGATAATGAGGCTAAAAGAATAATGCTGGAAGGAGGGGAATATACAGAGACTTTTGTTCGATAACTGTTAAGTTATGCCTACGTATCCTCTCGTGCAATGAGGAAGTCAGAACACCGTAGTTCGACCCAAAGAGACTGAAAGGTAAATTGACTTGTGAACTTGATGGGCTAAAGACGTGTCTACTTATGCGTCTAGCGGTATCTTACTGCAAGTGCACAGCCTATCGAAGTAATATTTAAGATTATCGATCCACAGGGATTCTATGGTTACCTAGTGCTAGATGAACTTCTAGTTTAGCTAAGGCGAATGGTTGTCACGATTTTTGTTGATTTTAGAATATTAAAGGCGGAATTAAATTTAAACTTTAATTAAGTAGTTTTAAGACGGTCGGTATGTAGTTATACTAACTTAGGTGGGTCAATCTAACCTAGGCTTATTTAAGGTGTTCACTTAATCTATTCGGTAGAGATTACTAGTTTAAATACCCTCAACTCACACTCTCGTGGTCTTATATCAGATCTTATCTCTAAAGCCCTATGCCTGCTCTCGCTAGCCCATAAGTGTTTAGAGGTAATTTTTGGAAACTAAGTAATTCTAATTTATCTTAAAGCGCTCTCGCTGTGTTTAATTTAAATGCCTAACTTTAGCTATCTGGTTAAAACCTCACACTCTCGTGGTCTTGACCTAACCTAATACTCTTTTCTTACTCTCGTAACGAAAAGGTCTTTTTTACTTAAAAAGTGTCAGCCAGAATGTTAAGTGATTAATTATTTTTAGCCTATGGTTATATTTTACCGGTTAAGTTCGTTCTAACTACATACCGCCCTAAGGTGTTTAGCTACTCATCGATGTTGAACTAGACAGAGACAGAAAATTAAATAACAAATTACTCATGGCAGAAAAATAAACAAACATTATAAATAATTAAATTTCAATATAATAAAACCTGGTTAACAATATCAGAGCGGACTCCTTCTTCCACAGACCGGAAAGCTCGGAGTTGGCGAAATCAAAAATAAACGAATGATGAAGGCTTAGAAAAAATAATAAACGTATAACAATTTCCTGATATTGGAAATTGTTATATGGCGGGTTTGGATACAATAAAGCGAAAAAGAAAATAATGCAGAAAATAAAAACGGGTCGTAAATCAGTTCGGCAGAGCTTCCGCAGGAAATTGAATAGAAAAATGCTCTGTACATTATTCATAAAACTGGTGCTATTTATAGAACTCCAAATGGGCTGGATTTTTGGACTTTAGTTGGTATGGGCCTTGCTGAATTTGTGGAGAAAATGTAGGTAGTGGCAACAAAATAGGTGGAAATGGCCTTCACGTAATTCTTTGACGACGTCTTGGTCAAAAACCTAGAATATCCTTTGTCACGGTCGTGACAATGCTTTTACGCTCGTGACTTGTGACTTTTAAGTGTCACGGTCGTGACACATATCTCACGGTCGTGATGCTTCATTTTGGGGTGTCACGGTCGTGACACCCTTGTGACGGTCGTGACTGCTGCAAAATATGCAGTTTTGCAGGAAGCTTCATTTCTTCCTCTTTTTATGATCGATTTTGTTCCTTTTTGTCTTAGTTCATGATTTAGCTCCACATAATGGTGTACCTGCAAAATGGTAAGAAAAACTCGAGAAATCGAGTGTTAAAACGACGATTATTCGATAAAACGTTAATGAAACCTAGCAATATAATCGATACGTTTTCTCGTTATCAAACTTCCCCAAACTTAAACCTTTGCTTGTCCTCAAGCAAATAGTCGGTTGAAAATCGGCGGACAAGATGTTATTCACATATACTCATAACAAATCAAACGAGGGATCGTTTTGTCGGATAATCCGATACTTTGATAGAACACTACCGATACACTAATGACGCAAGCAACAAGCTATGTCGTCGACTTCCCGTTAAATGAGCCAATCGGCAATTACTTTACGATTTCACCTAAAGTTTTTCGATCTTATTTCGCCCGGTTTCATTCTAGCGCAATCACATTAAGCCCTTTGCCTTAGCACGCACGTAGTGGAGTAGCCGGTTAGCGACTTTGATCCTTTTTTTTTTTAAGCACGGGGTCTGGTACACGAGTGTGGTAACCCTACATTTTGTATCCGATTTGGAGGTTGTGGGGGATCGAGCCGTAGCACGCCCTACCGAGTTCAGAACCAGTACCTCTGAACCAACCCGCAATGGACTCCTTCTCATATTTCTCGTTTCTTGTATGCGACCGTGTACTTTGGTGCAATTTCTTTTCATTTTTGCGTCGAGATCTGAAGGATCATTATTGATTAGGCATCAAACGCTTATATTCATCGGCTCCCCACGTGGTTTGTGTTCAGACGGTGCTGACTGCTAGTATAAACTACTCGGGGTTACTTTTGAACTGAAACTAAAAGTGTACTCGTAATGGTAATCGGGATAGAATCGCTTAAGTAGGAAGTCAAAGGTGTCAAGATTGTATTGGTCTTGTTTAATCGTTCTCAGCTTCCTATTTACGATTTCGTAGGTAAGTCGGGTAATGCGAATAATTAAAAAAATTTCGGTTATGGCTAAGTAAGCGGGAAAATTCGAAACTAAAGAAAATATCATAAAGATTTTGCACGCTTCATTAACTTGCTAAAGGGAAATACAATGGAATTGAAAATACAACGAAATGGAAAAATGCGAAAAGGGAAAAATACGGAAATGAAAGGTACCTCTCCCACACTATATCAGACATTGTCCCCAATGTTGTGATATAAATGCGGTTAAAGTACAGTACAAACGACAAAAACGAAAAACAAACAGAAGAAAAACAAAAACTATGGCTGCTGAGGACCGCGGGGTCGGCTTCTGGTGCGGGAGCGGCGTCTGGAAGGAGTCGCTTCAGGATCAGAACCGGTGCTGGTGGTCCCAGTGATGTCGATACGCAAGGCGTCTAACTCGCTGAAAATCTCGTTAAACCTCTCATTTGTAGCTGCCTGGTTAGCTGCAATCGTGCCGAGTAGAGCGTCGTACTGTTCCTTCTGCCTGCGCTCCAGTGCGGCATTCATCTGGTTCTGCTGATGAATCGCACGGAGGACATCCTCAAGAGTGAAATCTGGTGCAGTAGGCTGTCGGGTAGATGATTCTGGTATATCCTGGACAGGCTCACCTGCATCCATAGCGTCCTGCATCTCATCCGCAGGGAGGTCTGCCTGATCATGGATAGGAGCGTGGTCAGCAGCATCAGGTAGAACAAAGAGCCAGTTGGCTCGGCTGGATGGGTCGATGCGGTCGCGGGACGGCAGAATGATATGATGAAATACGGTGCCATGGACAACAGGGCTGTACCTGCCATCCTCTCGCTGTGCAATCAGGTGAGCGGACCTGCAATAACTCTTGGTGAGGTATTCGGCGGCTAGATGAGGCTGATCTGCGACCAAGTCACCAAGCCCCATCTGAATGGCCAGGGTGGTGACAATGCCGCCAATGAAGAACGGAGTGGATCCTCTGTGCGCAATAGCCTGGATGTGGTAAAGCATGAAAGGGGCAGCATTGATCGGCTCGTCATTAAGAGCACAATGCAAGAATAGAAGCTCCTTAGAGTTGAGCTTATGGTTGCTTTCTCGAGCGAAGATGGTGTTGCAAATGACTCGGTGGAAGTAGCGGATGGCCGGATTGTGAATGTGCGTGGCGTTGAGGCTTTGGAAGGCGGATGCACGGGTGTTTGTTAAGTCGTGCCATAGAGTGAAAGCTTGTTCACTAAAATTATCGGGCACGCGACGGTGAGCCTCAGTTCCGTGATCGAAGCCTAATAACTCGGCGATCCTGTCTTGCGAAAGGTTGAACTCTTGGCCATGCAATCTGAATTTTGCGAAACCAGTGAGCTGACTCAGAGAACCGGTGCCGGTGATGTAACTGAATGAACTTAAGAACTCCAGTGTCAGAAGTTCGAAGGTTGGCTGAGGTTGACTGCAAAGGTCCCAGAGCCCGACTTTGCGAAGCAGGTTCGTAACACTGGCCAACATTCCGAGTTCCCTCAAACACACAGTGTCAATGTAACGCGTAGGTTGCACACCGCGGCTTTGGAAGCGGAGAAATCGTTCTCTCTGAGTTTCTCCAGCATCACCTTCTCTAAAAGTGATAGTATCCATTGCATGCAAGAGCTTAGAGTGAGGAATGAAGAATTTTGAAGTTTTTGTGAAAAAATGGTAAAATGGGAGAAATATTGATTCGGGATAAATAATGGAGAGTGAGAATGTAGTAGGTTGTGATAATGGGTGGTTAATGAGATTAAAGATGGTAAATGGGGTGTTACGGAGGTTATGGAGAAGATGGGTAGTTTTTTAGGAAGTTATGGAGAAGAAGAAGAAGAGGCACGAAGAGAAACAGTTCTGTTTCTCACGATTTCTGGTATAAGGGTCGTCACGGTCGTGACAGGGGTACGACGATCGTGAGACTCAAAAAGAGCGCGTCACGATCGTTATGGGGCAGTGACGACCGTGAGGCTTGCTACGTTAAATAATTTCCAGAAAAACACTTTCTCTCTTATTTCACATATTCTATATTAATGCATTTTCTTCACTAACACTCATAATAAATTATAAACACCATATAGTATATAGTTTCAACACAGTACTTCAATAGCTTGCAAGGCATGAGAGATTTGTATATATAATGAATAAATGCAAGCATAACAGGACATAAAATTAAAAGTACATAAATTGCTAAAAATGGAGAATTTTTGGAATTAAAGATGCATTGCATAATGTAATTGAAAATGAAGTTACATAAACGGAAATTTGCGGTAAGAAATTGGTGCGAAAATTAAATCTAACTAGAAACGAAAACAATGAAAAAAATAAACTAAATCACTTATAACATTATCAAAAGCGTTTCTTCAAGTCTTCGATGGCGGAATTCAAGTGATAGAACTGTTCGCATGTTATGTCAGTCAATCCTATAATATCCAATCGCATGCTCTTAATGTCTTCTTTAAATAGGTTAATGTCAGTTTGGTAAGCATTGAGAGTGTTCATGATGTTTTGCAAGTTGTTAGCATAATCTCCTTGATTCACTTCAGGGGTTTCATAAACTTCTTCAGTGTGGCCAATGTCATGGTAACCAGGAGGCGTCTCAGGGTCAGTTTCGACATCGGTCATTGTATCATCTTTTATCTTGTAAGACTGAGGTGTTTCAGGAGTGGGTGGATAATCAGGTGGGTTTAACTCATAAAGCCAGTTATCCTTATTGTGAACACTTACTTTAGCATGGTTAGGCAATGTGAACAGGGTTACTACCTCGTTCCGGATTAGGTACTCAAAAGGTGGATGTCCTAAATTTCTTATGATATGTCTATTGAAGCAGAAGTTAAGATCCATAGGACGGATGTTACCTAAACGGTTGCACCTGTGCAATTGGTACCTAAGTCCTATGGCATCAGCAATCATGGTTACAAGACCTCCTACTAATATAGGTAATTCAGGTTCTTCTTGGATACGGGTGAAGGTTTGCATCATGAAAGGTACACCATTAACAGGCTGTCCATTAGTGAAACATGACATAATAAATATTTCATCTTTAGAAACTCCGGTAATGTTTTCTTCTTTTCCAAAGAATGTGTGGGCAAGGAATTTATGGAAGTAACGGAGAGCAGGATTATGGATCTCATCATTATTCATGTTATTTGGTTCAGGGTGGTAGTTTCCGGTTAAAGTTCCCCAAAAGAAATCTAGCTCAATATCCATCAATTCTACCTGTGTGGTAGTGAAAGCAAATGGTCCACTAGGGAATCCTAACAAGTCAGCTAGTTCTTTATGGTTAAAGTCATATTCTATTTCAAACAGGCGGAAACTAATAAATCCTTTCCTAAATCCAAAACCGCGCTCAGGTAGGTAAATTAAGGAGCTAAGGAACTCAAGAGTGAGCTCGCGGTAAGTCACAAACTTATGTTGGATCAATGCATTCTCCCATCCGATTCGGTTAAGCAAGTACATAATGCTATCATGTATTCCTAAGGTTTCCATAGTCCGATCATCCGGGTACAGGGTCAAATCCATTTGCCTCTGTGATAACTCTTCAAATTTCATTCTTTGGTTCCTACCCCTAAATTTGGTTTCCATGTGGTTAATTGGTTGGTTAGCCATAGTCAGTGCAAATATGGAGGAAACAAATCAGGAGAAGAAGGAAGGTGGAAAAGACTTTTTAGAAAATCTGTAAAAAGTGATTTAAAAATAAGAAAATGAAATGCATAATGTAATGGCAATAATAGTAAAATAAAACTATGAAACGACAAAACAAATAAACAAATAGTAAACGATAAAAAAATAAAATGATGGAGAGAATAATTTAAATAGTTAAATGAGTAAATGGGTTGCCTCCCACTAAGCGCTGTTTTTATCGTCAAAAGCCTGACGTAATGCTTAGGTTTAGATTAATCAGGGGATTCAGTGGACAATTCTAAAAGCTTTAGATTATTCGCATAATCTCGATTTTCAACTTTATGATAATGTTTTAAACGTTGTCCGTTTACTATGAATGGTTCATTATTCCTACCCTTAATTTCTATTGCTCCACTCGGGAATACTTTAATTATTTCAAAGGGTCCTGACCATCTAGATTTTAATTTTCCAGGAAAGAGCCTAAGTCTTGAATTAAAGAGGAGTACAACGCCTCCCACACTAAATTCTTTCCTAGATAGGCGTTTATCATGCCATCGCTTAGTTCTTTCTTTATATATTTTAGCATTCTCATAAGCATCTAGCCTTAATTCTTCTAATTCGTTAATGTCTAGGATTCGCTTTTCTCCTGCAGCATTATAGTTTATATTGAGAGTTCTAATCGCCCAATAAGCTTTGTGTTCTAGTTCTACTGGGAGGTGACAAGATTTTCCATAAACTAATTTGAAAGGTGTAGTACCTATGGGTGTCTTGTAAGCGGTCCTATAAGCCCATAAAGCTTCATTAAGTTTAGATGACCAATCTTTCCGAGATATGGCGACAGTCTTTTCTAAGATTTGTTTAATTTCTCTGTTTGAGACTTCGACTTGTCCACTTGTTTGTGGATGATATGGTGTAGCCACACGGTGTCTTACTCCATACTTAGATAGTAATTTGTCAAATATTTTTGAGATGAAGTGCGAGCCACCGTCACTTATGACGAGTCTGGGCACACCAAATCTGGGAAAGATTATATTTTTAAAAAGCTTTATTACTACTCGTGTATCGTTTGTAGGAGAAGCTATGGCTTCAATCCATTTCGAAACATAATCAACAGCTACGAGTATGTAATTATTACTGAAAGATGATGGGAATGGTCCCATGAAATCTATTCCCCAGACGTCAAAGATTTCTACTTCTAATATTCCTTTTTGAGGCATTTCATCTCTTCTTGAAATATTGTCAGTGCGTTGACACCGATCGCAATTTATAACAGCGATGTGGACATCCTTCCATAGATTAGGCCAGAATAAACCGGTTTGCAAGATTTTTGCACAAGTTTTGGAAGTGCTTGCATGTCCACCATAAGGAGATGAATGGCATTGAGCAATGACATCTTCTATTTCTTCTTCGGGAATACATCGGCGAAAGATTCCATCTGGTCCTCTTTTGAACAATAATGGTTCATCCCAATAGTAATGTTTCAGATTATGAAAGAATTTCTTTTTCTGCTGATAGGTTAGATCGGGTGGAAGAGCTCCTGCGGCTAGGTAATTGACAATGTCAGCGTACCATGGCAGTCCTACAGTTGTCTGGATTGTTTCCACGGATTCTGGTTCATTTATATCTAACCGAGCGAGGTCGCTTCCTAATTGTGCTATCAGCTGTTCATACGGAAAATCATCGTTAATCGGCACTTGTTCGGGTTTAATACCTTCTATTCTAGATAAATGGTCCGCTACGACATTCTCAGTACCTTTCTTATCTTTTATTTCTAGATCAAACTCTTGTAAAAGTAAAATCCATCTTAAGAGTCTTGGTTTAGCATCTTTCTTTGTTAATAAATATCGGATAGCAGCATGGTCTGTGTAAATGATTATTTTCGCTCCTACTAAGTAAGAACGGAATTTGTCAAGCGCAAAGACAACTGCTAACAATTCTTTTTCGGTAGTGGCGTAGTTCATCTGGGCAGAATCCAAGGTTCTACTGGCATAGTAAATCGCATGAAGTTTCTTTTCCTTCCTCTGGCCTAGAACTGCGCCTACAGCATAGTCACTCGCATCGCACATGATTTCAAAAGGTAATCTCCAGTCAGGGGGTTGCATGATTGGTGCGGTGATTGTCGCTCCCGACAAATGAAACGGGGTCAGATGAAGGTACAGACGCGAACGGTCGGCGAGAGGGACAATGAGAACACACAGCCGTGAACCCACTGGAGATGAATAGAGTCGCCAGCTAGGCATTTTTATCCCGGAGGAAAGGTAATGCTGCATAAACCTAGAAAGAGATGGATAAGACGGTTGCGAACCAGAGAGACTGAGAAAGGGGGTTGGTTACAACCTGGGAAGGTATTAGCACCCAGATTGTCCGCCGTACTCGACGGGATCCACGCTTAAAAGATTTGTGTTTTAAAGGGGTAGTGTCAGTGCAATTTGTGTATAAAGGAGCTGGAAAAGGATGTACAGGTGTCAGTGTAAAAGAAAGTGATGTGTGATATGAAAGTGTCAGTGTAAGAACAAGAATAAGATGCTCATGATAATGAGGCTCAAAGAATAATGCTGGAAGGAGGGGGGATATACAGAGACTTTTGTTCGATAACTGTTAAGTTATGCCTACGTATCCTCTCGTGCAATGAGGAAGTCAGAACACCGTAGTTCGACCCAAAGAGACTGAAAGGTGAATTGACTTGTGAATTGCTTACTTGTCTATGCTCAAGTGTATGACCTGTCTGGCTCAGGTGCAAACTGTCTTGCATTAGACGGAAGAAGCAAGTTCTCGTTTGTGAGTGAGGATGATGAGAAAAGAATCCCGAAGGAGACGATTATTGTTTGTTTTTTTGTATTTTCAGTCTTTTATTGCTTTTGAAAGTTTGTCATAAGTCAATGAGCTTAAGTCTAAACCAATGGATTTAGTAAACTCATCACATCTTCCCTCTGATTAGGGGTAATGAGAATACCTTAAGTGTGAAGTCAGATTCTCACACTCAATCACCTTTGATATAGGATTAAGATCATTAACCTATTTGTGGTTATTTAGATGTTTTTGGTGTTTTTGTTTAGTGTTAAGTAATGAGATTAAGCCATAATCAAGGATTAAACAGACTCATTACACCATCCTAATAGAAGGATAATAGATGAGAATGTTTAAGCTGAGGAAAGCTCCTCAACTTAATCCATGATTAGGGATTAAACTCATGACAAAACAAGCCTTTATTAAATGGATTTTATTTAATGATATGATGAAGAAGTGAGTTTTATGGTTTGTAAGACAACTTGAGGGGGACTTGTCCATTAACACTAGGGTTAGTCCTTCTTAACCATTTAAGGAAGAATTAGAACCCTAATGCAAGGCCCAAGTTACAAGCTTGATGTCTTGATACTTATTAAGTGAATTGATTGAGAGATTTAAACACATTAAGGGTTTAACACTTAGGATTAAAGTTATACACTCCATCCTAAGAGAAGGATGCAGGCATAAGCTTAATCACAAAGCCTTAAAGCCTTTAGGGTTTAATCCCTGATTATGAGATGAGAAAAGAAGACTCAAAAGAGACACAAAGGTAAAACTAAGAGGGGAGACTAATCAAAACCCTAATCATTGTCATGCTTGGTTGTTCCTAAGGTTTGTGAAGTTTTCAAGAGATATCTTCAATGGAACCACCAGGAAGCAGATGAACAAGATCAAGAGAAGCAAAGTGACTTGCTTCATTCAAGAAGTCAAGTCACTTGAAGAAAGAAAGTGGGAAGAACAAGAATGAGCAAGCTCAAACTCAAACACATATAGGAATGCAGCAATGGATGCAAGAGAGATGAAAAGAAAAGTTATGAGAAGTGAAGGCAAATTCACTTCCCAAGTTTACTTACCACCTGAAATGTTAGAAAGAAATGCAATGCAATGCAAGATGAGATGAAATGGTATGATGCTAAGAAAAACCAGAAGCATGTTGATGATGATTATGATGTTATGAGGTGCTGCAAACATGAGGCAAGACATGGAGATGTTCATACAAGATCATGGATGCAAATGATGCAAGCTTAGAAGCATGAATACACATGAAAAGTTATGAAGCATACAAGGCAAATGACATGGCAAATATGTGATGCAATGATCAAACATGCTTCCTACATGTCTTAAGATGTCAAATGAAACACAAGCATGCATAAAATGTAAAGACAAGTCATGTTATGCAAGAGAATGCAAGAGGGATGCAAATGAAAGCCCAAATTAGGGTTTATGAATCAAACAACAAACAAAAACCCAAAACAGAAGCAAACCCTAAGATAAAAAATGGAAAAATGCTACCCAAAGAAACCCTAAACCTATACTAAACCAAGGTCCAAAGGGGAAGTCTCAACTCTTAACCAATCTCAAGATATGATTTTTCTAAGTTATTAGGGTTTTTTAGGGTCTTTAACAAAAGAAATGCCAAAAAAATTGAAATTGAAAGATCAAATCAAGACCATTTAATCCTAGAAACTACATGCTAAACATAGAACAATGCAAGAAGAATCAATGTCCAAACCTTCTTAGATAGGCAGAAATGAATTTTTGAACTCATGATCAAAATAATGCATAAAAAATGATTTAATTCAATGAAAAATTCTTAAAATGCATCAAGATCAAAAAAGAAATTTGGTTTGAAGATTGGACAATGTTTCTAAATGTCTTAGAACATTTCATGAATTTTTTTGTAATTTTTAAATACCTAAAAGTATTTTTAATTAATTAATTCCCATTAATCAATTAAAAATAATCTTTTAAATATTTAAAAATGCTTTTTTAATGATAAAAAATAAAATAAAAATATTTTTGTGTCATAAAAATTATTAAAACCCTTAGGAAAAAGTTTCATAATTTTTAGGAATTTTTAACTATTTTTAATAAATTATGCAAGTTAATTGAAAAAGAAATGAATTAAAATTTAATAAAAATGAAAGTAAACAGAAAGGAGGGCCAGGATTTGATCTGGGCTTGGTCTGGTTGACTACGCGCCAGATCCAAGGGCCCAGATTCAAATCTGGCTAATTAATAATTATGAATTATTTAAACACAAATTAAATGGATAATCAGGATTAGGGCTTCTAATGACTCATCTCAGCCTTTCATTCACGCGCGGGAGAGTCCATCCAAGGGACCAAATTCAAAGTTCGCTAATTAATGACACTTAGCCCTAATCACACTCAGGCTGCCGGAGAAGACTTCCGGTCGTCTTCTCCGGCGAGCAACTCCCCTGAAAACTTCCCAACTCACTCAAATCGTATCAAAAATGAAAACTAAGAATTGGGAAATGTTCCTTACACACTCACGAACCAAACCCCTCTCTCAAAACAAATTTCTTTTCCCTAACTAAGCTGAATCGAAGAAGATAAAAACTAGGGCACGCAAGTTTCAGAAGCTAATTAAATACTCAGTTCGAAACCATTTCAAAAACCAAAAACACCAGGATACTCAGGGAAGCATAGAGAACAAGTTTATAACAATAAAAATGATTTCTGGAAAAATAAATTTCAAGCCACCTGAGATTTGGAGCTTTCAACCTGATGACTTTCTGGCCACTTCTTTTAGTGCAAACCACTACACTTGATCCCCAGATGATGTTTGAATGCTCAAGAAGAGTTTATGTTGGCTGGATAATGAGTTTCGAAAACTTCTGCTCAAGCTCAGTCAGAAATGGCTATGGTGATTCTGGCACTTTCAGGTCATTGTGAGGGGTTGTTTGTGATCCTGAGGGTGAATGGAGAAGGTCTGTGGTGTTTGTTGGTATGTTTGTGAGCTATGGTGAGAGTTTCGAAGGAAACTGCAAAATGAGGTGAAGAATGGCAGTGGGATGTTCTTGCTTGTTTTTGGCCAGGCTCTTGGTGGTTTGAGGTCTATGAAGTGTGATGAGTTGAATGGTGAAAATGGTTTGAGTGTTTGAAGGCTGGGCAGAGAGATTCGAAGCAACTTGCAGCTTGGTGTGTTTTTGTGAATGTGTTCTTATGAAATGTTTCAGCCTTGCTAGATGTATGGAATGGCCAGCATTTGGAAAGTATATTTTAATCCCATAGGTCAGGTGATGTGACCTGGCCTATGGTGATTGGTAAGTTTGCTTTTGCTCAAAAGTCAAATTTGGTGTAAGAGAAGTATGGCTCATGATCTAGGCAAGTACAAGCATGGCTCTGGTGCAGCAAGATGAGGTGAGAGGCTAGCAAAGTGCAGTAACCAATGCAGCAAGTTGTAGGAAGCATGATCATGAGTTTTTGCAAGTTGTGGCTTTTGGTTCACATGTGACTATTTTTGCTACACAAACCATAAACATGAGGGATTCTTAGTCCAAATCTGATTTTTAGTGTCTATGTGATGTTTGCATACTGGTTTGAAGTGAGCTAGAGGTCACAAGAGGCATTGGTTCATGACTTTGCAAAATTTCCATTTGAGGCATGCCTTGAAAATCAATGATTTTGGCCAACTTTGCCACACCATAACTTTTGATCCAAGAAGAGTTTGATCATGTTCTTGTACTTTTTGAAAAGGGAAAAATGAGATCTACAACTTTCATGACCAAAGTTTTTCCATTTGAAGCTTTTTTGGATCAATAATCAAGGCTTTGAAAAATGACATAAAATGAAGCATTCTTGAAAAGTCAACTATGCCCAAAAAGTCAACATTTGCAAAAACCCTAAATTCTTGGTTCTTATGAACTTCAACCTTCTTCCATGATCAAATAAAGATCATATACACTCAAAATGATGAAGATCACCCATTGGTTGGGTCATTGGGGGCCTCAGATGCCCTGATTTTGCACTGACTTGTCCAGAAAGTCAACCCTTGATCAGATGACTTCCCCATGGAATTTCTTCATGAAAATTGATATGCATACTCCCTATACCATATAGAGACCAATGGAAACAATAATGACCAAAAAAATTGGAGTTATGGCCTCTGAAACCAAAACCCTAATTTTAGGTCAACTGTGCAGTCAAACTTGGCTCTGCATCCATCCAAACCCTAGTTCTTGTGATCCTTTTGAATTCTTGACTTTGTGAGGATGTACCATGATGCTTGAACACATGTAGACCCCTTTGAATTGATTGGTTGCCTTTGGAGTGGCTCAAGATGCCCTGGGATTGCTCAGATCACAAACCCTAGGTGCAGATGACTTAGAATCTATGCAGTGAATCAAAAATGAGATGTGAGATGATATGATTGTGTTTATGCATATGAGAATGATCACAAGCCATGGTGTGAATGGGTGAGGGCAAATTTGGGGTGTTTACAGTGATAAGGGCTGTTTTTAGAGTTTCGAATGCTTTAAGACAATCTTCATTGAATATGAACTCAGCGTCTTTCATTAACAAACCAGTAAGAGGTTTAGTGATTTTCGAGAAATCTTTGATGAATCGTCGGTAAAAACCGGCGTGTCCTAAAAAGCTTCGTATTTCTCGAACGGTTTTAGGGGGTTGAAGATCTTTTATTACTTCAATCTTAGCTTTATCAACTTCAATTCCCTCATCTGATATTACATGACCTAATACGATTCCTTCGTTGACCATAAAATGACATTTCTCCCAGTTAAGCACGAGGTTTACTTTTACACATCTTTCTAATACCATTTCTAAGTTCGATAAACATCCTTCAAAACTTTGCCCACATACAGAGAAGTCGTCCATGAACACTTCCATGATGTTGTCTATAAAATCTGCAAAGATTGACATCATACATCTTTGAAAGGTTGCAGGAGCGTTGCATAATCCAAAGGGCATTCGTCTATAGGCGAACGTTCCATAAGGGCATGTGAATGTAGTTTTCTCTTGATCGTCTGGATGGATAGGGATTTGGAAAAATCCTGAGTAACCGTCAAGATAACAGAAGTAAGAATGCTTGGCTAATCGTTCTAACATTTGATCTATAAAAGGTAGTGGGAAATGATCTTTTCGAGTGGCTTTGTTTAGTTTACGATAATCTATGCACACTCTATATCCCGTCACTACTCTTTGCGATATTGATTCGCCTTGAGCGTTTTTCACAACAGTGATACCTCCTTTCTTTGGCACTACATGTATTGGACTAACCCATTCACTATCAGAGATTGGATATATTATTCTGGCATCTAATAATTTCTTAACTTCTTCTTTTACTACAGTGCTAAGGGTTGGGTTAATTCTTCTTTGAGATTCTCTGGAGGTTCTGCAATCTTCTTCTAGCAGAATACGATGCATACAAACTGAAGGACATATTCCTTTGAGATCAGATATGTTATATCCTAATGCAGTCGGATATTTCTTCAAAACATCTAAAAGTTTCTTTGTTTCTATAGTTCCTAAACTGGAATTTATTATAACTGGTCTTTTACATTCAACGTCTAAGAATTCGTACCTTAGGTTATGAGGTAAAGTTTTTAATCCTAATGTAGGTTTTTCTTTACTTGGCATAGGATCCGGTGTAAGTGCTAAACTTTCGCTTAGACTATCGTCCTGATATGGTTTACGCCAATTATCATCTTCGAAAATTGGAGGGATTTGAATTTTCATAATTTCAGAATAAGTGGTCTCTTTTAGTTCCATTTCTCTTACACATTCGTCAATTACGTCCAATAGATAGCATGTATCCTCTATAGCTGGTGATTGTAAGAATTGTGTTAGAATAAATTCAACTTTCTCTTCACCTACTTCAAAGGTTAGCTTTCCTCTTTTTACATCTATTATAGCTCCGGCGGTAGCTAAGAATGGTCTTCCTAGTATGATAGGTGTAGTGGAGTCTTCAGAGATGTCCATGATTATAAAGTCAGTAGGGATGTAGAATTGTCCTATACGTACTGGGACGTTTTCTAGTATGCCTACAGGATATTTAACAGAGCGATCGGCTAGTTGAACAGACATTTTAGTTGGTCTCAGGTCTCCCATGTCTAGCCTTTTGCAAATCGTTAAGGGCATAACACTGATACTGGCTCCTAAATCGCATAGAGCTTTGTCAATGACGAATTTTCCTATTACACAGGGTATAGAGAAACTTCCTGGATCTTTTAGCTTAGGAGGCATTTTATTCTGAATTATGGCGCTACACTCGGCAGTAAGTGTAACTGTTCCGTTATCCTCTATCTTTTTCTTATTGGATAAGATTTCTTTTAGAAACTTAGCATACGAGGGTATTTGGGTAATTGCTTCTGTAAACGGAATAGTAATATTCAACTGTTTCAGAAGTTCGACAAATTTCTTAAATTGACCCGTCGTCTTGGAATTTATTAATCTTTGAGGGTACGGAATTGGTGGTTTATAGGGTGGTGGAGGCACATAAGGTTGTTCTTTCTCCACTACCTCTTGATTGTCATCTTCCTTTTCTTCTGGATCATTCACCATTTCAGTCGGTTTATCCGGTTGTTGGTACATGGCTGGATTGTCAAGTCTTGGATCGGTAGGTCCGTCAAGTTCCTTGCCACTTCTTAATATCACAGCGTTAGCATGTCCTTTCGGATTAGGTTGAGGTTGTCCAGGGAATACTCCAGCTGGTGCAGCAGTAGGTGCTTGTTGTTGAGCTACTTGTGAAATCTGAGTTTCTAGGATTTTGTTATGTGTAGCTAATGCATCTACTTTGCTCACTAATTGTTTGATCTGCTCATTAGTGTGAATGTTTTGGTTTAAGAAGTCCTTGTTTGTTTGAGATTGGTTAGCTATAAAGTTCTCCATCATCAACTCAAGGTTCGATTTTCTAGGGATATTAGGAGCAGTCTTTTGATATCCTGGTGATGTAGCTGGTGCTTGACCTGGTGCGTATAAAGCGTTGTTATTCTTATAGGAGAAGTTCGGATGATTCTTCCAACCTGGGTTATATGTGTTTGAGTAAGGGTTTCCTTGAGCATAGTTCACTTGATCAGTGGGAGTTCCTGTCAATAGTTGACAATCAGAAACTTCGTGTCCTGAAACTCCACATAACTCACAGTTAGGTGTTACTGCAGCCATGTTGGCTGTTGGTGTTATGGCCAAGTTGTCGATCTTTTGGCTTAGTTGGTCAAACTTCGCATTGACTTGGTCCATACTACTTACTTCATACATACCTCCCTTTGTTGGTTTCTCAGTTGCGACTCTTTCGCTTCCCCAGAGGTAATGATTTTGAGCCATACTTTCGATAAGTGCATAGGCATCATTATATTCTTTATCCATCAATGCACCGCCCGCGGCAGCGTCAATTGTCATTCTTGTATTGTACAAGAGTCCATTATAGAAGGTATGGATGACCATCCATTCTATTAATCCATGATGTGGACAAAGTCTCAGCATATCCTTATAGCGTTCCCAAGCTTCGAATAATGATTCACTTTCTCTTTGCTTAAATCCGTTGATCTGAGCTCTCAGCATAGCTGTCTTGCTGGGTGGAAAATACCTGTTTAGGAAAACTCTCTTTAGTTCCTCCCACGTAGTTACTGAGTTCGAAGGCAGAGATTGAAGCCAAGCTCTTGCTCTGTCTCGAAGCGAAAAAGGAAATAAACGTAATCTAATAGCTTCTTGGGTAACTCCATTGGCTTTTACGGTATCGGCATATTGCACAAAGATCGAAAGATGAAGATTCGGATCCTCGGTAGGATTTCCGGCGAATTGATTTTGTTGCACGGCTGATATCAACGAAGGTTTTAGTTCGAAATCGTTTCGGTTGATAGCCGGCGCTGCAATGCTTGAATGCGGTTTAGCTTGCGAAGGACTGGCGTAATACTTGAGTGGATGATTCTGTTCTTCAGCCATCTCTGCGTCCTTTGATGTTACGACTGGTTTAGGCGGATCTAATTGAAGATCTGGAATGTTGTAATTATTTTCGTAATCGAATATACGTCTTCTTACGTGTAAGAAGCGTTCCGATTCAGGGATTAGAGGTTGCAAGTCTTCGCTTTTAGAGCGAGTACTTGGCATACACTCGGAAATTAAATTAAATTAAATAGTTGATACCTTAGTCTAGACAATGCTACCTAAATGCACTAGTAACTAAATTAAGGAGTCCCCGGAAACGGCGCCAAAAACTTGATGGGCTAAAGACGTGTCTACTTATGCGTCTAGCGGTATCTTACTGCAAGTGCACAGCCTATCGAAGTAATATTTAAGATTATCGATCCACAGGGATTCTATGGTTACCTAGTGCTAGATGAACTTCTAGTTTAGCTAAGGCGAATGGTTGTCACGATTTTTGTTGATTTTAGAATATTAAAGGCGGAATTAAATTTAAACTTTAATTAAGTAGTTTTAAGACGGTCGGTATGTAGTTATACTAACTTAGGTGGGTCAATCTAACCTAGGCTTATTTAAGGTGTTCACTTAATCTATTCGGTAGAGATTACTAGTTTAAATACCCTCAACTCACACTCTCGTGGTCTTATATCAGATCTTATCTCTAAAGCCCTATGCCTGCTCTCGCTAGCCCATAAGTGTTTAGAGGTAATTTTTGGAAACTAAGTAATTCTAATTTATCTTAAAGCGATCTCGCTGTGTTTAATTTAAATGCCTAACTTTAGCTATCTGGTTAAAACCTCACACTCTCGTGGTCTTGACCTAACCTAATACTCTTTTCTTACTCTCGTAACGAAAAGGTCTTTTTTACTTAAAAAGTGTCAGCCAGAATGTTAAGTGATTAATTATTTTTAGCCTATGGTTAGATTTTACCGGTTAAGTTCGTTCTAACTACATACCGCCCTAAGGTGTTTAGCTACTCATCGATGTTGAACCAGACAGAGACAGAAAATTAAATAACAAATTACTCATGGCAGAAAAATAAACAAACATTATAAATAATTAAATTTCAATATAATAAAACCTGGTTAACAATATCAGAGCGGACTCCTTCTTCCACAGACCGGAAAGCTCGGAGTTGGCGAAATCAAAAATAAACGAATGATGAAGGCTTAGAAAAAATAATAAACGTATAACAATTTCCTGATATTGGAAATTGTTATATGGCGGGTTTGGATACAATAAAGCGAAAAAGAAAATAATGCAGAAAATAAAAACGGGTCGTAAATCAGTTCGGCAGAGCTTCCGCAGGAAATTGAATAGAAAAATGCTCTGTACATTCTTCATAAAACTGGTGCTATTTATAGAACTCCAAATGGGCTGGATTTTTGGACTTTAGTTGGTATGGGCCTTGCTGAATTTGTGGAGAAAATGTAGGTAGTGGCAACAAAATAGGTGGAAATGGCCTTCACGTAATTCTTTGACGACGTCTTGGTCAAAAACCTAGAATATCCTTTGTCACGGTCGTGACAATGCTTTTACGCTCGTGACTTGTGACTTTTAAGTGTCACGGTCGTGACACATATCTCACGGTCGTGATGCTTCATTTTGGGGTGTCACGGTCGTGACACCCTTGTGACGGTCGTGACTGCTGCAAAATATGCAGTTTTGCAGGAAGCTTCATTTCTTCCTCTTTTTATGATCGATTTTGTTCCTTTTTGTCTTAGTTCATGATTTAGCTCCACATAATGGTGTACCTGCAAAATGGTAAGAAAAACTCGAGAAATCGAGTGTTAAAACGACGATTATTCGATAAAACGTTAATGAAACCTAGCAATATAATCGATACGTTTTCTCGTTATCAGAATTGCTTACCTGTCTATGCTCAAGTGTATGACCTGTCTGGCTCAGGTGCAAACTGTCTTGCATTAGACGGAAGAAGCAAGTTCTCGTTTATGAGTGAATGAGGTGAGAAAAGAATCCCGAAGGAGACGATTATTGTTTGCTTTTGATAATTTCAATCTTTTATTGCTTTTTGAAGTTTGTCATAAGTTGATGAGCTTAAGCCTAAACCAAAGGGTTAGTAAAATCATCACATCCTCCCTCTGATTAGGGGTAATGAGAATACCTTAAGTATGAAGTAAGCACTTCACACTTAATCACCATGATGTAGGATTAAGATCATTAACCTACTTGTGATTATTTAGATGTTTTTGTTGTTTTTGTTTAGTGTTAAGTAATGAGTTTAAGCCACAATCAAGGATTTAATGGACTCATTACACCATCCTAATAGAAGGATAATAGATGAGAACATTTAAGCTGAGAAAGACTCCTCAACTTAATCCATGATTAGGGATTAACCTCGTGACAAAACAAAACCTTTATTAAAGTGGATTTTAGTTAATGATAAGATGAAGAAGTTGATTTTTATGGTTTGTAAGACAACTTGAGGGGGACTTGTCCATTAACACTAGGGTTAGTCCTTCTTAACCAATTAAGGAAGAATTAGAACCCTAATGCAAGTCCCAAGTTACAAGCTTGATGTCTTGATGGTTATTAAGTGAATTGATTAAAGGATTTAAACACATTAAGGGTTTAACACTTAGGATTAAAGTTATACACTCCATCCTAATAGAAGGATGCAGGCATAAGCTTAATCACAAAGCCTTAAAGCCTTTAGGGTTTAGTCCCTGATTATGAGGTGAGAAGAGAAGACTCAAAGATGACACAAAGGTAAAAGCTAAATGGGGGACTAATCAAACCCTAATTATTATCATGCTTGGTTATTCCTAGGGTTGATGAGGTTTACAAGAAGATCTTCAGAGAAACCACCAGGAAGGAAGCAGATGAAAGGAGGAAGAAGCAGAGAGAAGCAAGACAACTTGCTTCACTTAAGAAGTCAAGTTACTTGAAGAAAGAAAAGTAAGATGAACATGAATGAGCAAGCTCAATCCAAAACAAGATAAAATGCAGCAAAGATGCAAGAGAGATGAGAAGAGATTGTGAGAAGTGAAGGCAAATTCACTTCTCAAAACAACTTACCACCTGAAAAGTTAGCCAAAAGAAATGAAATGCAATGAAAATGAGATGAAATGTCATGATGCAAACCAAAGTCAGAAGCAATTACTTGATTTTAGTGATGCTAAGAGATGATACAAACATGAGGCAATACATGAGAATGATCAAACAAGCATAAGGATGCAAATGAAGCATGCATTGAACCATGAATGTACATGAAAAGTTATGAAATGCAATGGACATATAACATGGCAAGTGAAAGATGCAATGATCAAACATGATTCTAATATGTCCTAAGATGTATTATGAATCATGTGGATGCACAAAATGTCATGGCAAGTCATTGGATGCAAGCAAATGAAAGATGGATGCAAAGGAAAGCATAAATTAGGGTTACATGCATCATGCAAAGCAAAAACTCAAAACCAGAAGCAAATGACATGATAAAAAAATTGAAAATGCAATCAAAGATACCCTAAACCTATACAAGATCACTGCCTAAAGGAGGGGATCCAACTCTTAACCTAGGGCAAGTTATGAATTTCCTAAGATTACTAGGGTTTTAAGGTACCTCATCAAGAAAAATGCAAAACAAATTGAAAATGCAAGATCAATTCAAACCAAATTTATCCTATAAACTACATGCTATGAAGGATGCAATACAAGAAGAATCATCATCCAACTCTCAAGGGTTAGGCAGAAGGTGTTTCCAAAGTTTGAACCAAAATATTGCCTTAAAATGAAATTAATTCCAATGAAAATGATCAAAAGACATCAAGAACAAAAAAGAAATTTGGTTTGAGAGTTGGATAATGTTTCTAAATCTTTTGAAATGCAATGTGGATTTTTTTGTGATTTTTAAATACCTAAATGCATTTTTAATTAATTAATTTTCATTAATTAATTAAAAATAAACATTTAAATGATTTAAAAATAATTTTTAATGCAAAAAATAAAAATAAAAATATTTTTGGGTGTTAAAAATTAATGAAATCTTTGTCAAAAATTTTCATAATTTTTAAATGATTTTTGCTATTTTAAATACTTCGTGCAAATTAAATACAAAAAAAATGAATTAAAAATAAAATAAATGAGAAGTATGCAGAGGGAAGGGCCAGGATTGATTCTGGGAAATGATTTGTTGACTGCGCGCCAGATCTTGTGGCTGGAATTCAAACTGAGTTAAACCTAATTAATTAACTTAATTAAACACAATTAGGGCTAAGTGAAAACATCCTGGCCCTCCAACACGCGCGGGAAGCCTAGATCCAACGCCCCACATTTAAACCTGGCTAACCCTAATTATCAAACCCTAATCACTTTCAGGTCACCGGAGAAGAGCTTCGGTCGTCTTCTCCGGTGACACCCTCCCTGAGAAATCTCAAACTCACTCTCCTGGTCATTTCTGGAGCTCTAAAGCTCCAGATCACTTCCTCTCACCTCCCTAAACTCATCTCTGCCCTCAAATGGAATTTATTTCTCACCATGAAACAGTTTCGAAGCAAGATTCAAAAATGGCAGGAATTTCAGTTAGACCATACACACTCATTTCTTCATCATTTTCAAAAATAAAAAGTTCATTGAACTCAGGGGATCAAACTTATCCATTTAGTAACTTAAAACAAAGCTTCTGGAAAAATGAATTTTAGTGGCTACCTGAGTTGAAGCTTTCAATCCAGGAGCTTTTTGACCAGTTCCTTGCTTCCAATCAACTCTACTGACCTCCCTCAAGTGTTTGCAAAGCTTGTTTGGAGTTTATTTTGGCTGGTTTGTGAGATTGATGGAGTTCTGTT
This sequence comes from Lathyrus aphaca, assembly GCA_963966055.1. Lineage (NCBI taxonomy): Eukaryota > Viridiplantae > Streptophyta > Magnoliopsida > Fabales > Fabaceae > Lathyrus > Lathyrus aphaca. The sequence continues at coordinate 14,975,173 of OZ014521.1, forward strand.
CAGAGAGGGGGGGAATCGTGTTTTAGTTTCAGGGGGTTTCAAGGCAAGGTGAAGGGTCAGGGATGATCAGTGGAGTGTTTTGAGATGGATGGTGGAAGAAATTTGAGGAATGGGTGGCTGAGTTAAGGGATTCGATAGAAAATGCAAGATGGAGGATTTTTGTGAACTATGGCTATGAGAGAGATCAGGCTTGTGTGTGTGTTGTGTTGAGTCTCTTTTGGTCCACTTATCACACTTGGATGGGTCAGAGGGGTTGGTGTGGCACTGTGGGATTGGTATGGGCCATTTTGCATAAAGTCAAGTCTAGGTGTACTTGAGGTATGGGCAAGTGGGAGGCTGTGATAGGGGCATGGCTTGGCTCAGCTGAGATCAGGGAGAACCATGGAAATGGATTAGAGGCAATGCAGCAAGTGGATTAGGGTTTATGAGAAGTTTTGCAACTTTGTGATCTTTTGGCCCTTTTGTGATTACTTGAAGCATAAGTCATGAAATTGGACAAATCTTTGGTGCATTCTGATTTTTAGGCATTGGTTTATGTTTGTGTCATGATTAGAAGTCTATTTGAAGTTACAATTTGCCTTGGCAAGAGGTTTTGCAACTTTGCCTGTTTGGTGCAAAACTTGAAATTATGTGATTTTTCCCAACTTTGACAGGCCATAACTTTTGATCCAAAATGAATTAGGACAAGTTCTTGTACTTTTTGAAAAGGGAATGATCCATTCTACAACTTTCATGACCAAAGTTTTCTCATTTGAAGCATTTTTGAATCAATTTGAGGAGGTTGAAAAACTTTCCCAAAATGGCAAGTTTCCATTACAAGTCACTTTCCCAAAAAGACAACTTTGCAAATGGCTTGAAATTCTTCAATTTTGTGAACTTCTAACATCTTCTATGATCAAATAAAGATCATACACATTCAAAATGATGAAGAACACCCTTTGGTTGGGTCATTGGGGGCCTCAGATGCCTTGATTTTACACTGACTTGCCCAAGAAGTCAACTCTTGATCAGATGCCTTCCCCATAGAATTTCTTCATGAAAATTGACATGCATGATCCTCATATCATATAGAGACCAATAGAAACAAGAATGACCAAAAAATTTGGAGTTATGGCCTTTGAAACCAAAACCCTAATTTTAGGTCATCTGTGCAGTTAAGCCTGGCTCTGCTTCCATGCCTTTCTCAGTTCTTGTGATTCTTTGACTTCCTTGACTTTGAGGGGATATAATATGATGCTTGAACACACATGGACCCCTTTGAAGTGATTGAAGACCTTTGGAATGGCTCAAGTGGCTCAAGGATGGCTCAGATCCCAAACCCTAGATGCAGATGACTTAGAAACAATGCAGTGAAGCAAGTATGCAATATGAGATGCCATGATTGAACTTATGCATATGAGAAGATCACAAGCCATGGTGTGAATGAGTGAGGGAAAATTTGGGGTGTTTACAACTGTATCGCTGGATTATGAATGTGCGTAGCATTGAGACTTTGGTAGGCTGAAGCACGGCTGTTTGTGATGTTGTGCCACAAAGTGAAAGCGGTTTCATTGAAGTTTTCGGGCACACGAAGGTGGGCACCGTCACCATGACTGAAGCCTAAAAGTTCAGCGACTCTGGTTTGAGTGAGTTCGAACTCTCTGCCAAGCATTCGGAATTTTGCGATGCCTGTGAGTTGGTTCGTTGATCCAGAAGGTGTGATGTATTGGAACGAACTCAGGAACTCCAAAGTGAGGTTTGCGAATGTTGGTTGCAGTTGGCTGCATAAGTCCCATAAGCCAACTTTTTCAACTAGTAGCTGTAAACACCCCAAATTTGCCCTCACTCATTCACACCATGGCTTGTGATCTTTTCATATGCATAAGTTCAATCATAGCATCTCATATCACATTTGTGGTTCACTGCATTGATTCTAAGTCATCTGCATCTAGGGTTTGTGATCTGAGCAATCCAAGAGCCACTTGAGCCACTCCAAAGGTCATCAATCACTTCAAAGGGGTCCATGTATGTTCAAGCATCATATTGTATCCTCTCAAAGTCAAGAATGTCAAAAAATCACAAGAACTGAGAATGGCATGGAAGCAGAGCCAGGTTTAACTGCACAGATGACCTAGAATTAGGGTTTTGGTTTCAAAGGCCATAACTCCAAATTTTTTGGTCATTCTTGTTTCTATTGGTCTCTATATGGTATAGGGATCATGCATATCAATTTTCATGAAGAAATTCCATGGGGAAGTCATCTGATCAAGAGTTGACTTTTTGAGCAAGACAGTGCAAAATCAGGGCATCTGAGGCCCCCAATGACCCAACCAAGGGGTGTTCTTCATCATTTTGATTGTGTATGATCTTTATTTGATCATAGAAGATTTTGGAAGTTCACAAAATTGAAGAATTTCAAGCCATTTGCAAAGTTGACTTTTTGGGAAAGTTGACTTATAATGAAAATTGCCATTTTGGGAAACTTTTTCAACCCTTACTTTTTGATCCAAAAATGCTTCAAATGGAAAAAATTTGGTCATGAAAGTTGTAGAATGGATCATTCCCTTTTCAAAAAGTACAAGAACTTGTTCTAATTCATTTTGGATCAAGAGTTATGGCTTGTCAAAGTTGGGAAAAATCACATAATTTCAAGTTATGCACCAAAGAGGGAAACTTGCAAATTCTTGTACCAAGGCAATTTGTGACTTCTAATTAATGTCTAACCCTTACACAAACATCATGCATGATTTAAACTTCAGATTGGCCCAAGAATTTCTTAAGTTCCATGCCTTATACTTCAAGAATTACAAAAGGGACCAAAGTTGTGACAATTTGCAAAAGGGATCAAAACTTCTCATCCACTTGCCTCAGTTCATAAAATCTGATCCAAAAGCATTCCTTGATCCTTGCTGAACTCAACCATGCTCCTATCCTAGCCTGCCACTTGCCCATACCTCCAAGTACAACTTGCTTCATTTTTTGCAACTTGAAGCCATACCAATCCCACAGTGACACAACCACTCTCTGCCCAATCCAGACTTTACAAACACATCCCAAGGCTTCATTCTCATAACACACACAAGCCTGAAAGCTCCAAGAAGACAGCATTCTCACTTTTCACCTCATATGCAAAACCATTCGAAACTCATCATACAAGCTTAAAACACACAAACAAACCTCACCATCAATCTCAACATGACTCACTGATCACAAACCAATCATCAAAACAGCCTGAAAGTCATTGAAACCAAGATACGATTTCTGCCCCCCCCCCCTTTGAACAGAACTTCAGCAATCTTTCAAACCAGCCATTTTAAACTCCAAACAAGTATTGCAAGCTTCTCAGGGGATCCATTAGAGGTGTTTTGGATCAAAGGGCCAGCCAGAAAGTTCCAGAAATCAAAGCTTCGATTCAGGTAGCCATGGAAATTCATTTTTCCAGAACCTTTACTTCTTGTTTCTAAATGATAAAGCATGCTTCCCTGAGTTCACTGAACCTTTTACTTTTGAAAATGATGGAGAAATGAGCTTGTATCGTGTTTCTGAAATTTTTGCAGTTTTTTATGTTTGATTCGTATCTTGATTTTGAGTTGAAATAAATGGGATTTGTTGCTGGATTATGTTTTGTTGTTGATCATTGAATGTTTCTGGAGCTTTTGGTGAAGTTTCATGGCGTTTTGAGGGATTCAGGGAAGGGGGTTGGCCGGAGAAGATGACCGGAACACTGTTCCGGTCATCTGAAAGTGATTAGGGTTAGTTAATTAGGGTTTAGTCTTAATTACGGAAGTTTGAATGCTGGCCGTCCAGATGCGCGCCTAGTCCATTCCCGCGCGTTCCAATTCGAATCCTGGCCACTGGATCAGCATACTTTTCATTTTATTCAATTTTATTTTCATTTATTTCCATTTATTTTGTACATTTAATTAAAAATAGTAAAAATCATCAAAAAATTCTGAAAATTTTTATCAAGCATTTTATTAATTTTCAGAAACCAAAAATATTTTTATTTTTATTTTTTGCATTGAAAAATATTTTTAAATCATTTAAAAGTTTATTTTTAATTGATTAATGAGAATTAATTAATAAAAAATACTTTTAAGTATTTAAAAATCACCAAAAAATTCATGAAACATCTAAAATCATTTAGAAACATTGTCCAACCTTCAAACCAAATTTCTTTTTTGATCTTGATGCCTTTTTGACAATTTTCAATGGATTTAATTTCATTTCAAGGCATTATTTTGATCCAAACTTTGAAAATTCCTTTCTGCCTAACCATTGAGAGTTGGACAATGATTCTTTTTGCATTGCATCTTGCATAGAATGTAGTTTATAGGATTAATTTGGCATGAATTGATCTTGCATTTTCAATTTGTTTGGCCTTTTTCTTGATGAGGTACCTTAAAACCCTAGCCAATTTAGGAAATTCATAACTTACACTAGGTTAAGAATTGGATCCTCTCCTTTGGGCAGTGAGTTTGTATAGGTTTAGGGTTCCTTTGAATGCATTTTCAAATTTTTATCATGATGTTTGCTTCTGGTTTAGAATTTTGTTTTGTGTGTTGATCATAAACCCTAATCCATGCTTTCCTTTGCATCCATCTTTCATTTGCTTGCATACCATGACTTGCCATGACATTTTGTGCATTCATTTGATTCATGATACATCTTAAGACACATTAAAAACATGTTTGATCATTGCATCTTTCATTTGCCATGTTTTATGTCATTTGCATTTCATAACTTTTCATGTATGTTCATGGTTCTAAGCATGCTTCTCTTGCATCCATATGTTTGTATGATCATCCTCATGTCTTGTCTCATGTTTGCATCATCTCTTAGCATCATTAACATCATACTCATGCTTCTGGTTTTGGTTTGCATTATCACATTGCATCTCATTTTGAATTGCATTTCATTTCTTTACTAACCTTTTCAGGTGGTAAGTTGTTTGAGAGGTGAATTTGCCTTCACTTCTCACAATCTCTTTTCATCTCACTTATGCATCATTGCTGCATTTTTGTATGTGTATTGGATTGAGCTTGCTCTTTCTTGTTCATCTTACCTTCTTTCTTCAAGCAACTTGACTTCTTAAGTGAAGCAAGTTGTTTTGCTTCTTGCTCTTTTCATCTGCTTCTCTCCTTGGTGGTTCCTTGAAGATTCTTTCTCTCTTAAGCCTCACAAACCCTAGGAACAACCAAGCATGATAATAATTAGGGTTTGATTAGTCCCCCCATTTAGTTTTACCTTTGTGTCATCTTTGAGTCTTCTCTCCTCACCTCATAATCAGGGACTAAACCCTAAAGGCTTTAAGGCTTTGTGATTAAGCTTATGCCTGCATCCTTCTATTAGGATGGAGTGTATAACTTTAATCCTAAGTGTTAAACCCTTAATGTGTTTAAATCCTTTAATCAATTCACTTAATAATCATCAAGACATCAAGCTTGTAACTTGGGCCTTGCATTAGGGTTCTAATTCTTCCTTAATTGGTTAAGAAGGACTAACCCTAGTGTTAATGGACAAGTCCCCCTCAAGTTGTCTTACAAACCATAAAAATCACTTCTTCATCATATCATTAACTAAAATCCACTTAATAAAGGCTTTGTTTTGTCATGAGGTTAATCCTTAATCATGGATTAAGTTGAGGAGTTTTTCTCAGCTTAAACATTCTCATCTATTATCCTTCTATTGGGATAGTGTAATGAGTCTGTTTAATCCCTGATTATGGCTTAATCTCATTACTTAACACTAAACAAAAACAACAAAATCATCTAAATAATCACAAGTAGGTTAATGATCTTAATCCTACATCAAAGTTGATTAAGTGTGAGATTTTGACTTCACACTTAAGGTATTCTCATTACCCCTAATCAGAGGGAAGATGTGATGAGTTTACTAACCCATTGGTTTAGGCTTAAGCTCATTAACTTATGACAAACCTTCAAAAGCAATAAAAGACTGAAAACTCAAAAACAAACAATAATCGTCTCCTCCGGGATTCTTTTCTCATCATCTTAACTCATAAACGAGAACTCGCTTCTTCTGTCTAATGCAAGACAGTTAGCACCTGAGCCAGACAGGTCATACACTTGAGCATAGACAAGCAAGCAGTTCACAAGTCAATTTATCTTTCAGTCTCTTTGGGTCGAACTACGGTGTTCTGACTTCCTCATTGCACGAGAGGATACGTAGGCATAACTTAACAGTTATCGAACAAAAGTCTCTGTATATTCCCCCTCTTTTCAGCTCTATTCTTTTAGCCTCATAATCTTGAGCATTTCACTTCTGTCTTTACACTGACACTTCACTTATACACTTCACTTTTCCTTTTACACTGACACTTGCATTCTTTCCAGCTTTGATACACAAATTGCACTGACACTACCCCTTTAAAACACAAATATTTTAAGTGTGGATCCCGTCGAGTACGGCGGACAATCTGGGTGCTAATACCTTCCCAGGTTGTAACCAACCCCCTTTCTCAGTCTCTCTGGTTCGCAACCGTCTTATCCATATCTTTTCTTAGGTCTATGCAGCATTGCCTTTCCTCTGGGATAAAAATGCCTAGCTGGCGACTCTTTTCTTTTCTTGTGAGTTCACTCGTGTGTGTTCTCACATCCTCTTTTCGCCGACCGTTCGCGTTTGTACCCCTTCTGACCAGGTTGTCATTTGGTGGGAGCGACAGCTTGGCGACTCTGCTGGGGAAACCTTATACTGTAACCAGGGCTTCTGGTTCTTTTTGTGGGTTCCTCCTAGCACTTGTTTGATTTGTGTTTACTGAGGTGTTATGTGCTAAGTGTGTTTGTATATTTGCTTTATTTACTGCTTTATGTACAGTTATTTATTGCTTTCTTTACAGCTTTATATATATCATACTGTCATACTATATCTGGCTGGATCTGGTTTCTGTCTTGGTGAGTGGGGTTTCATTGAGAGTTTAAGGTCCTATACCTGGGACCTGAGTGACACCTAGGCTAGAGTGGTTCATGTTCTTTCCCATTCCATTTCGGTCTGGTGCGGGAATATGAAACACGGTTCAGACATGGGTTTCTTCTTGAGAACTCTGTGCTACAGATTTCTTGTAGTGCTAGGGCTATCTGGGAAGCCTGCTAAGTCTGGATGACCTTTACTATGACCTTCAGAAACTGAGGTGAATTAGAGGAGGATCTTTTATGGTTATTGTAAACACTGTACCTCCGGGTTAGAAGTGTTTACACTTCTCATAACTGATCCAAGTCTGAGGATCCTTGTTTTAGAACATCACCTGTGAGGGGGGTTGGGCTGTTTACAGGTTTGCAGGTACCCTTGGCCACATCATACCCTGATACTTTTTGTGTTTAAGATTGCTTCACTTTGGACAGTTCTTGTGATTTAACCCAGGACATGTGACTCTTTATTTGAGTCCCCCACCTTGGTTACTGGACTTCTGAACCTCCATCTGGACTTCTTAGACATACATGGACTTATATCAAGACAGTTAATCAGATCCAGCTCGATCACAAACCCTTGCATATCATTTGCATACATCATCATTGCATCATTTAACATTTGCTTATTTGTTTTTCAGGGTATCCATATCACATTTGGCTTGGTTTTGACCCCTTTTACCTGCATAGACCCCTGTTCATCAGCTATCTGCTTCAGCCATCTTCATCAGTTGCCTGCTTCAGCTACTGTTATCACCAGTCTCAGCCTGTCAGTGGCTCATCACCAGTATCAGTCTTCATCAGCAGTTATTTTCAGCTCTTCAACAGCAGTCATGGCACCCAAGAAGAGCAACATTTCATATCATTTCTTTGAGCCTGTGCTGACTGGCATCAGACAGGTCCAGGCACTCATTACTCCAGACTATATCCCATTATTCAGAGAACATTATGGAAACATCCTTGATATGGTTATGGACTTGGACCCTTCTCAGAGGAGTTTGATTCACACCTGCCTACAGTTCTATGATCCTCCTTTGAGATGCTTCACTTTTCAGGATTTTCAGTTGGGACCTCTGTTGGAGGAGTTTTCATCACTGATTGGAGTACCTGTCAGGGGTGGTATCCCCTTCAACCCAGAAATGGATTCTCCTAGCAATAAAGAGGTGGCAAAGGCACTGCATTTGGAATCTATCCTGATTGAGCAGAACATGACTACAAAGGCTGGGATTCCTGGCCTACATTTGGATTTTCTCACTTCTCAGGCCATTCTGAAGGCCTCCTTGGGAGAATGAAAGGCAGTTTGTGCATTGTTAGCCCTCAGTATATATGGGGTTATACTTTTTGCAGATGAGCCCAAGTTTATCAGCAAGAATGCTATTCATCTCTTCCTTTTGAGGAACCCAATGCCCACCTTGCTAGGAGACTTTTATTATTCTGTTCACCAAAGGAATGAGAAGCAGAGAGGGAGATTGGTGAGATGTTGTGCTCCTCTATTTCATACCTGGCTGCTTAAACATTTACCCAAAACTGATGCTTTCCTGAACCCTCACCAACAGAAGAACTGGGCTAGAAGACTTACTGCTTTGACTTCAGATGACATCAGGTGGTGTACCCAGAGCACCAAAGGAAGGGATATAATTACTAGCTGTGGGCAGTTCCCCAATGTACCTCTGATAGGAGTGAAAGGTTGCATCAACTACAACCCTTTGCTATTCAAAAGACAGTTGGGCTATGCTCTGGTTCACCCTTCTAAAGTGCAGGACTTGGCTGAAACCCTTTATTGTGAGATAAAACCTAATCTAGCTGTTGTCAGACAAGCATCCTGGGCTTGGGACAACATCCAGACCAAAGGGGTGGCCATTCTTGGGAAATGCAACAATGTGGCTTCAGCACAGTATTATGAGTGGTCTCATGCTAGGGCTCAGACTTCTGGGATGCCTTTCACCATTGAGGATGCACCTGGACCATCCACAGCACCCCCTCCAGCTACTGCCAGCCTAGAGGAATTTGAGAAACTAAAAGAGAGGAATGAGAATCTGTCTCAAGCTCTGCAGAAGACCCTCAGGGAGAGGAGTGATGGTCGTCTAGACAATGAGAGGTTGGAGAAGCTAAAGGTGGAACATCTAGCCAGGATTGAGAAATCAGAGGACTACATCAAGAAATCAAGAGCTGGGGAACAAATTCTGAAGAATGTCTGTAAAGAGGCCCAGTTTCAGAAGGCTAGGACTGACCTCTATCTGAAAGAAAGTCAAGATAGGTGGGTCAGGATCACTGAAGCTCGCACTCAATAAGAAAAGAGAACTCAGGCCAGGATTGAACAGTTAGAGGCCATTGAGAAGAAACAACAGGAGGCTCTGCTAGCAGCCCAGAAGGAAATCTCAGAATTGAAGCTTAGGGCTGGTGTGAAGAGGTCAAAGGACCAGGACAGACACAAGAAGCTGACCACTGCTATTACCACCAGGAACCTTCTCATCATAAGCATTACAGAGCATCCGGCTGGTCCTGTAACTAAACACTTTTGAAGGAAGTTAAGGAGGATGAATTTGGCTTAGATGTTTGACTTACTTGCTTGTTGTTGTTTCCATTTCATGTACTTTTCTGTTTATGTTGTATTTTGACCCCACAGGGGCATGAGTTGTAAAAACAAACTATGTATGATTCACCATTTGTAATATATCTGTTAGTTTGTTCTCTTTTTCTCAAGCAACATCAAAGCATCTTCCTCGGGGTCTGGAAAGGTCAAAACCAAGTGCCAAGCCGGATACCTTGGATACAAATAAGCATACTGCATTGCATACTAACTTTTGTTTTGTTTTGTAGGTTTTTGTTTTGTTCGTTACTAACTCTGTTGTGATTCAGGAATTATTGCTCGCCGTCGGGTGTTCCCTCTCAACCGTCCACACAGATATCCTACTCGCAACAACCTTCCTGGTATCCAGATGGATCAAGTACAGCAAGAGCTGACAGAGGTCAGGACCCAGATGGTTAACGAAAGGCTGGAGATGAGAAACCAAATGACCCAGTTCATGGAGGTAATGAATGGCTTGGCTCAAAGCCAAGAAAGATTGAGGGCATTGGTAGAAAGGCAGACCCCAGAAGAACCCCATCTAGGGACTGGAGGAACAAGTAACAATGAGAGGGTTCAGCCTCATGTTAACCCACCAGTATATGGGCCTCATCTTCATCCAGAGATCAACATCCCTACTAATGTGCAAGGGAATGCTACTGCAGGCAGAGTCTTACAGGAAGACCCCCAAGAAGATCAATTCACTGTAATGGGAGTTGGGGATGAAGCCTATGATAGAAGGCTTGATGAAATTGCTGAGAAATTGAGATCTCTGGAGTCTCAAAACTCCTTGGGTTTTGATGTCATGGACATGGGGTTAGTGGATGGGGTAAGAATCCCTCATAAGTTCAAACCCCCGTGCTTCGAGAAGTACAACGGAACTTCCTGTCCACGAACTCACTTGCAGTCTTTTCTGGGAAGACTTAAGGCATACACCATGGATGAAAAACTGTGGATGTTTTATTTTGAAGATAGCTTGACTGGGGTTTCAAGGGAGTGGTACTCACATTTGACCAGAGCTACAATCAGATGCTGGAAAGACCTAGCTGAGGCTTTCATCAGGCAGTACCAATATAACCTGGACATGGCTCCTAACAGAACCCTCCTGATGGGAATGTCTCAGTCCTCCAGAGAAAGCTTCAGGGAGTATGCCCAGAGGTGGAGACAGCTTGCTGCTGTTGTCCAACCACCCATGTCGGAAAGGGAAATGGCCGACATGTTTATGAATACCCTGCAAGGGACATATATTGACAGGCTAGCTGCCTTTTCTTCCACCAGCTTCGCTGACGTAGTCATAGCTGGAGAAAGAATTGAAAGCCTTCTGAAGATTGGCAAAATTACTGATAATGGTGCAAGCTCTTCAAGCAATCCCAGGAAGCCTTTTGTGGGACCTAGAAGAACCGGTGAGACTAATGCTATTCATGCCACCAGGGGCAGACCTCAATATGTTCATAGGTCAGTGGAAGCTGTCACAATTCCGGCTCCAATTCCTCAGCAACCAGCATATCAACCACAACAACCACCCCACTATCAGCAGCAATTTCAGTATCCACCACAAAGAAACTACAACAACAACAACAACAACAACAATCAGCAGCAAAGACCCTTTCAACAAAGACCATCACAGGCAAATAGGGTGATTGATCCAATCCCTATGCCTTATGCCGCTTTATTGCCACAACTCCTGAAACTCAACCTGGTTGAGCTAAGGACATTGGCACCTCCAGATCCTTCCAGTCTTCCAAGAAATTATGTTGTCAACGCCCGGTGTGCTTTTCACTCCAATGCACCTGGCCACAGTACTGAGAAATGCAGGGCTTTACAAATGAAAGTACAAGATCTAGTGGATTCCAAGGCTCTCAACTTTGCACCCCCGCCAAATGTCAACAAGAATCCCATGCCCAATCATGGAGGACCAAGAATTAATGCTATTGATGAAGATAAGCCATCTTTCTTAATCACCAGTGTTGGGCAGATTCGGACACCTCTGGTAGAAATTAAAGCTCAGCTCCTAGAATGCCAGATGTTCCCCGGGTGTGAGCTCGGTTGTGCTTATTGCAACATTTCGGTCAACGGGTGTGATAACTTGAGAAGCGGCATACATGGTCTTATCAAAAGTGGTATACTTCAGATCACAACATCAGTACCTGCAAATCCAGCAATCCCTCTGACAACGATTCCTGACTCTTCTACAACTGCAACAACAATCATTCCAACAAATTCATCAATATCATCAACAATGGCTTCATCTATCACTTCAACAAATCAGATGTCAACAACCACTTCAGCACCCATTTATTCAACAGAATCTTCTACAACACCAACAGATATCTCAGCAGTCACTATTTACTATGATCCAGCGTATGTCCCTCCAAACAACAATTTTCAACAACAAGCAATGGCATCTCCTGCCAGGTCACCAGTCACCATCTACTACGATCTGCACACCATTTCAGCACCCTCCTCTGCAGCAGTCAGTCCAGTTACCATCACGGTGCCTGGACCCGTTCCATATGAAAGCAGTAATGCCATTCCTTGGCATTATAGCTCTGACCTCTACTGCAATGGGGAGAAAATCACTTTGGATTCTTCAACCTCTTCTCCACAGATTGATAATGTTGGGGGAGGCGGAGGCTTCACTCGAAGCGGACGCCTTTTTGCCTCACAAGTGAAAAGATCTAATGCTGAAGCAGAAGCTGCTGCCAAAGCAAAAGGAAAGAGTGTGGCAGTGGAAGAGTCAACTATCAAGGGAACTCAGAAGACATCTTTTGAACAAGATGTAGATGAGTTTATGAGGATTATAAAAAGAAGTTATTACAAGGTGGTGGATCAGCTTCACCAAACTCCCTCAAAGATCTCCATATTATCCCTGCTAATGTGTTCTGAAGCTCACCGGAATGCATTACTGAAAGTCTTGCACGCAGCATACGTGCCAGAGGAGATCACCGTTAATCAGCTGGAAACCGTGGTAGCAAATGTCAATACCAGCCATGGATTGGGTTTTACCAATGTTGATTTAACAGCTGAGGGACGTAACCATAACAAGGCTTTACATATCACTCTAGAATGCAAGGGTGTTGTTCTATCACATGTACTGGTAGACACTGGGTCTTCACTCAATGTTTTACCAAAGAAAGCCTTGGTGAAGCTGGAGTACGATGGCTTGGCATTGCGTCCAAGTAATTTGGTGGTGAGAGCATTTGATGGCTCTAAAAGATCAGTGCTAGGAGAGATTGATCTGCCTGTGATGATCGGCCCGCAGACCTTCAAAATTACCTTCTATGTGATGGACATTCAGTCGGCCTACAGTTGTTTGTTGGGTAGACCTTGGATCCATGCCGCTGGCGCAGTTACGTCTACCCTTCACCAGAAGCTGAAATTCGAGTGGGAGGGCCAAATCATCACCATCTGTGGTGAAGAAGATATCTTTGTTAGCCATCTGGCTACATACAAATACATTGAGATGGATGGAGAAATCCATGAAACCATGAGCCAGGGGTTTGAGGCTCTGAACATAAATGAAGCATCTGCTGTACTAGGAACCTCCATGACGTCTTATCAGCAAGCCAGAAAGGTTGTTGAAGAGGGGACTGCCCAAGGCTGGGGCCAGCTGCTGCCCGTGGAGAAGAAGGAGGACAGATTTGGTTTGGGTTACAAACCAACTCAACAAGATCAATCAGAGGCTGCTAAGAAGCCCAATTTTGTCAGCGGGGGTATGCTCGCCCCGGATGCAGTGAACAACTTGGAAGATGAGTCGGAAGATGAGCGCAACCTGGATAGCTAGATATGTCCAAGGATCCCGGGGAGCCGTATCTCAAACTGGTCTTCCCAGGAAATTATAAGGGTTACTCCTGCAGAGTAATTATTATTTCCTGTATATTTTAAGCATGCATCAAGTCTTGCATCTTGCCCAAAATGACAAGACTCATTTTGTAATCGGGCCATCTATAATTTTGTGCAAACAGATCAATCAATGAATATCGGACATCTTTTGCAAATGAGTCTTTTTCTTTTCCGCTCACTGTTTTTCCATTTTTATTTTTGTACAAAAATAAAATGGCAATGTTTTCAAAATGACAACTTTATTTCACTTTTCTAAACAAGATTAAAATCAATCACTAAAATGAACAATCTAAACCCTTGCAGAGAGTGCCTTTCAGACTGCACCGACAACAGCACAGCTATGGCTTCGTATGACTTTGACAATCCAATCAATCAAGCTGATGAAGGGGTTGAAGAAGATTATGAGCTTCCTGAAGAGCTAGCCAGGTTGTTAAGGCAAGAGGAGAAGTTTATCACTCCTCATCAGGAGGAGGTCGAAACGATTAATCTTGGTACGGATGAAGATGTGAAAGAGGTTAAGATCGGGGCCTGCTTACAAGACTCAGTAAAGGAACAACTGATTGACCTGCTTCGTGAGTATGTAGATGTGTTTGCTTGGTCCTATCAGGATATGCCAGGGTTGGACACCGATATTGTTATGCACAAGCTGCCTTTAAGAGAAGATTGCCCACCGGTTAAATAGAAGCTACGCCGTACTCGCCCAGACATGGCAATGAAGATAAAGGAAGAGGTACAAAAACAGTGGGACGCCGGGTTCCTTGCTGTGACTAGCTATCCGCCGTGGGTTGCTAATATTGTACCTGTGCCTAAGAAAGACGGCAAGGTAAGGATGTGTGTAGACTACCGGGACTTGAACAGAGCCAGACCGAAAGATGATTTCCCTTTACCTCACATTGATGTATTGGTCGATAATACGGCTCAGTTCTCGGTATTTTCCTTCATGGACGGATTTTCAGGATACAATCAGATCAAAATGTCACCTGAAGACATGGAGAAGACAACTTTTATCACACCCTGGGGCACGTACTGTTACAGGGTGATGCCATTCGGACTGAAGAATGTTGGTGCAACATATCAACGGGCTATGGTGACATTATTCCACGACATGATCCATAAAGAAATTGAATGTTATGTGGATGACATGATTGCCAAGTCCCTCACCGAAGAAGACCACCTGGTAAATCTACTGAAGTTATTCAAGCGTCTGAGAAAGTACCAACTGAAGTTGAACCCCAACAAGTGCACATTCGGGGTGCGATCCGGTAAGCTGCTGGGCTTTATTGTGAGCGAGAAAGGGATTGAAGTTGACCCTGATAAAGTCAAAGCCATTCAAGAAATGCCTGCACCGAAAACTGAGAAAGAAGTTCGGGGGTTCCTAGGTAGATTGAACTATATCTCAAGGTTCATATCTCACCTTACAGCAACCTGTGAACCTCTGTTCAAGCTGTTGAGAAAGGAACAAACGGTCAGGTGGAACGAAGACTTCCAAAGGGCCTTTGACAAAATCAAGGAATACTTACAAGAGCCTCTAATCCTTATGCCTCCAGTTGAAGGAAGACCTCTAATCATGTACTTGACAGTATTAGAAGAGTCAATGGGGTGCGTGCTGGGCCAGCATGACAAGTCTGGTCGAAAAGAGTATGCAATATACTACCTAAGCAAAAAGTTTACCGACTGTGAACAACGTTATTCACTGCTCGAGAAAACTTGATGTGCTTTAGCGTGGGCTGCTCGCCGACTGAGACAGTATATGTTGACCCACACTACCTTATTGATCTCCAAAATGGACCCCGTTAAGTACATTTTTGAGAAGCCAGCACTTACCGGACGGGTTGCGAGATGGCAAATGATTCTCACAGAATATGATATTCAATACACATCTCAAAAATCCATCAAGGGTAGTGTATTGTCTGATTATCTTGCTGAGCAACCCATTGATGATTACCAGCCTATGAGATTTGACTTCCCCGATGAAGACATCATGTTCATTAAAGCAAAAGATCATGAAGAGCCTGTTCACACTGAAGGGCCTGACCCGGAAGAAGAATGGACTATGATGTTTGATGGGGCTATTAATATGAATGGTCGTGGTGTTGGTGCAGTACTCATTACACCTAAAGGGGTTCACATGCCTTTCTCGGCAAAACTCACCTTTAACTGCACTAACAACGAAGCTGAATACGAAGCTTGCATTATGGGTCTTGAGGAAGCCATTGACCTCAGGATCAAGACTTTGACTGTATTCGGAGATTCAGCTCTGGTAATCAATCAAACCAATGGCAAATGGTACACACACCAAGATCATCTGATACCTTACAGGGATTATACAAGGAGGTTATTGACTTTCTTCACAACGGTCAAGCTTGAGTATATCCCTCGGGACGAGAATCAATTTGCAGATGCTCTTGCTACCATTTCATCCATGATCAAAGTTCAAGCTGCTAACTTTGTACCTTGGATTTTAGTGTCCAGACTTGACAGACCAGCATATGTGTTCTCAGCAGATGTTGTTAAAGATGATAAGCCTTGGTTCCACGACATTAAGTGCTTCTTGGAGGATCAAACATACCCACCTGGGGCATCTTCCAATGATAAGAAGACATTGAGAAGGCTTGCTGGTAGTTTCTTCCTGAATACTGATGGTTCCCTATACAAGAGAAACTTTGATATGGTACTTCTCAGATGCGTCGATAGAACAGAAGCAGACTTGTTAATGCACGAGGTGCACGAAGGATCCTTTGGTACCCATGCCGGAGGGCATGCAATGGCAAAGAAGTTGCTAAGATCAGGCTATTACTGGATCACAATGGATGCAGACTGTTGTGCTTACGCTAGAAAATGCCATAAATGCCAGATTTATGCGGATAAGGTGCATGTGCCTCCCAATCCTTTGAATGTGATGTCTTCACCCTGGCCCTTTGCCATGTGGGGCATTGATATGATTGGCAAGATTGAACCAACTGCTTCAAATGGCCACAGATTCATCCTGGTTGCTATTGACTATTTTACCAAGTGGGTCGAAGCAGCTTCCTATGCAAATGTTACAAGGCAAGTAGTAGCCCGATTTCTGAAGAGAGACATCATCTGTCGGTATGGAGTTCCCGAGCGAATCATTACTGATAATGGTTCTAACTTAAACAACAAAATGATGGCAGAACTATGTCGGGACTTCAAGATCCAGCACCACAATTCTTCTCCTTACAGGCCAAAGATGAACAGCGCTGTAGAGGCAGCTAACAAGAATATCAAGAAGATTGTGCAGAAGATGGTAGTCACATACAAAGACTGGCATGAAATGCTACCATTTGCCTTGCATGGGTACTGTACGTCAATCAGAACATCCACTGGGGCAATGCCGTATCAGCTTGTGTATGGTATGGAGGCAGTCCTACCTGTTGAAGTTGAATTACCCTCCCTACGGGTATTAATGGATGTTAAGCTGAACGAAGCAGAATGGGTCCGATCCCGATACGAACAACTGAGTCTGATCGAAGAGAAAAGATTAGCTGCAATCTGTCATGGGCAGCTGTATCAGAAAAGGATGAAGAAAGCCTTCGATCAGAAAGTCAGGCTCCGAGAATACCAAGTAGGAGATCTTGTGCTGAAAAGACTCCTCCCTCCTCATACAGACCACAGGGGCAAATGGACCCCGAACTATGAAGGGCCATTCGTAGTAAAGAAAGTTTTCTCTGGTGGAGCACTCATGCTCAGTACTATGGATGGTGAAGACTTCCCGTCCCCTGTGAATTCAGATGCAGTTAAAAAATACTTCGCATGAAAATGACCCGCTGGACATAAAAACAGAATGTAAGTCCAGGCAAAAATAGGGCATCCCGGCGAGTCAAAAACAGAATAAAAGACTCGGGCAAAAATACGGGAAAATTAACAAAAAATGTACAACCGCTGAGTTGAAAAGCCGCATTGGACAGCTCAGGAAAAAATGGGTATCCCGATGGATTGAAAACCCGAAAGGGCGGTCCATGCAAAATAAGGGAATAAGCGAACAACTGCATTCTGAATTCATCTGTATCACTCGCAACTTGGTAAACTTCGAAAGGATCAAGCTTCTGTCAGAATCAGCCTTCCTCAGAAAGCGAGACGAGAAGAACGTCAAATGTCATACGAGTCATAGCAAAGGGGAGCTCCTTGAAGCGTCATCAACATTGCCAACACCTTTTGTTTCTCAATTTGTAACAATCTCCTCATCCTAGGGGATTTGTTTCTTTGACTGTATCTTGCCAATTCAGGGCACATGAATTAATAAAATCAGATTTTTCAGTCACATTTCGTCTCGTACACTTTACCTTCATTTTCAAAATGTCCGATGTCCTTAAGATACTGATTGCATAAATACAGATGCTTCTCTTAAAACACGTGCTTGCAGGAAATATACTTACTCCCGGGGGTGTTTAAACTCCTATGATGGAATCCGGTAAGGGATACCTCGGGATTACTTGTACATTTCTCTGTCTTTTCAGGATTGCATGTATTCAAAGCACAGCATGGGACATGAAAGCTTCATCCCAGCCGGCTGGCAAATCATTATCCGCTCAGTCTTAGCACCATAGGTGTTTCCTCCCCAGCTGAGTTGCCAGTCATTATTTCTCCCCAGCCGAGTTGCCATTTACTTCCTCCTCAGCCAAGTACAAAAGCCAGGGAACCACCTCCCCACAGAGCTTCAGCCTCCATCCAGAAGAGTAATGCCCGAAGAACTCACAACAGAGTGAAGAAAGCTTCTACGAACCCCAGCTGGGTCCCTCATTACCAAGGATAGGTTTATCAGTAAGCAGAGTACCATATGTCAGATCTACCAATGATCTCATCCCCAGCTGGGGATATCCACTTCAAGCAGATCAACCCGAGGTCTTCATAGCAACGGGACCCGGATCCCGGATCGGTATCTTTGCATAATCATAGCATTCACATCATATTTCCCACAAAGCGTAGCATTCCGTCTAATACGGAGCATTACGGCAAAAATCAAACATATTGCATAATCATAAGCCATGATCTGAATCAAACACTTGTGAATATTGACAATCCATCAACAATATACAAAAGACTCCCCAGATTCCCCGGCAGAGAGCCAAGGCACCTTCCCCAAAGATATGGATACGTCCTGACACCCGTCCGTGTCATATCCCCAGCGGAGAGTTAAAGCTAAAACATCGGCCTCACACTCACAAATACAAATACACCCCTTTTGGCACTCGTCCGTGTCATCATTCCCCGATAAAGTCACCCGAGCCTTCTTTACGAACAGACACTTACATGTTACAGATAATTCTTGACACCTGTCCGTGTCATATCCCCAGCAAAAATCCAAAGCGTCCTCTTTGCACTCACAGATACACCTTTATACAGATTCCCTGACACCCGTCCGTGTCACTTTCCCCAACATAACTACTTGAATACTTTGCAAAGCATATACTTGTTTATATTACACTTTTCTCTTTTGACACTCGTCCGTGTCACTCCCCCCAGCAGTTTAAACACTCTCCTATACACCACTAATACTTTTTTCACTCATACAGATGTTCGTCCGTATCCTGTATACATCACTCATAGCCCTTCAGATCTGACACTCGTCCGTGTTCTATGTTAACCCGTTGGTACTCGTCTGTATCATCATCTCAGAACATGCGTCAAGCGTTTGTTTCTACATGATACTCGTCTGTATCATAGTCTTAGGGATGCTCGTCCGCATCTTTAATCCATACACGTGTCAAACACTTATGTCTTCTCGAATTAAGACGCTCGCCTGTGTCTACTATTCCCCAGGAGAGTCCCCTCGGAATCAACACTCGTCTGTGTTCCTTGTTAACCAGTTGATACTCGTCCGTATCACCATCTTTGAACACATGTCAGTATTTGTTTCCACCCGATACTCGTCCGTATCGTAGTCTTAGGGATGCTCGTCCGCATCTTTAATCTATACACAACATCGAAAACACTTATACCTTTTATTTCCTGGATGTGAACACTCGTCCGTGTTTACCATTCCCCAGTAGGTCGCCAGCAAAGCAACCTTTTTCTATCTGACATTCGTCCTATGTCATGATAAACCTTGAGAGCAACCGTCCCCTGCTGGGTGATCGTCCTTCACCTCTTGATGATCGTCCTTCATCATGCTCATCCGATGGCCGTCCCCATCGTCGACCTTTTATCCGGCATTCGTCCTATGTCGTGATTTTTAGCAGTCGTACCCTGCTAGGTGATCGTCCTTCACCTTTTGATGATCGTCCTTCATCATTTTATCCGATGGCCGTCCCCATCGTTGATCTTGTTATCTGAAATTCGTCCTATGTCATGATAAACCTTGAGAGCAACCGTCCCCTGCTAGGTGATCGTCTTTCACCTCTTGATGATCGTCCTTCATCATGCTCGTCCGATGGCCGTCCCCATCGTTGACCTTCTATCCGGCATTCGTCCTATGTCGTGATACTTTCGGCAGCCGTACCCTGCCAGGTGATCGTCCTTCACCTTAGATGACCGTCCCTCATCTTATCCCCAACAGAGCAGCTGTCCCCTGCTAGGTGATCGTCCTTCACCTTTGATGACCGTCCCTCATCATTATTTCATTTATTCTTTAACCCGATGGCCGTCCCCGTCGTGGTCCCTTTTCCTTTTCCTGATGATCGTCCTTCATCAGTTTAGCCCGATGGTCGTCCCCATCATTGTTTACATTACTTTATGAACCTGATGGTCGTCCCCATCATTTTTCATCAATCCCCAGGGAGTCGTATAGCTTTATTTGATGGCCGTCCCATCATAATCCCTTTTTTCCCCAGCATGTCGGTCGTCCCCGTCATTGCTCTTTTCCCAGCAGTCGTCCTCTGCTCGACGGTCGTTCTCCGTCGCCCAAACTTTACAATATACTTTATTTTCTTTTACAATCTATACCCCTTTTTCTTCTTCATTCTGTGAGTGCAAATTTTGGACTGTCTTTGGTATTCAACCACAAGTTATCCTGTTCGCCTGTTAAGCCGTTGCTTACATTCTACACAGCTAACTCATGTTTGAATAGGGGCAGCTGTAAACACCCCAAATTTGCCCTCACTCATTCACACCATGGCTTATGATCTTTTCATATGCATAAGTTCAATCATAGCATCTCATATCACATTTGTGGTTCACTGCATTGATTCTAAGTCATCTGCATCTAGGGTTTGTGATATGAGCAATCCAAGAGCCACTTGAGCCACTCCAAAGGTCATCAATCACTTCAAAGGGGTCCATGTATGTTCAAGCATCATATTATATCCTCTCAAAGTCAAGAATGTCAAAAAATCACAAGAACTGAGAATGGCATGGAAGCAGAGCCAGGTTTAACTGCACAGATGACCTAGAATTAGGGTTTTGGTTTCAAAGGCCATAACTCCAAATTTTTTTGTCATTCTTGTTTCTATTGGTCTATATATGGTATAGGGATCATGCATATCAATTTTCATGAAGAAATTCCATGGGGAAGTCATCTGATCAAGAGTTGACTTTTTGAGCAAGACAGTGCAAAATCAGGGCATCTGAGGCCCCCAATGACCCAACCAAGGGGTGTTCTTCATCATTTTGATTGTGTATGATCTTTATTTGATCATATAAGATGTTGGAAGTTCACAAAATTGAAGAATTTCAAGCCATTTGCAAAGTTGACTTTTTGGGAAAGTTGACTTATAATGAAAATTGCCATTTTGGGAAACTTTTTCAACCCTTACTTTTTGATCCAAAAATGCTTCAAATGGAAAAACTTTGGTCATGAAAGTTGTAGAATGGATCATTCCCTTTTCAAAAAGTACAAGAACTTGTTCTAATTCATTTTGGATCAAGAGTTATGGCTTGTCAAAGTTGGGAAAAATCACATAATTTCAAGTTATGCACCAAAGAGGGAAACTTGCAAATTCTTGTACCAAGGCAATTTGTGACTTCTAATTAATGTCTAACCCTTACACAAACATCATGCATGATTTAAACTTCAGATTGGCCCAAGAATTTCTTAAGTTCCATGCCTTAAACTTCAAGAATTACAAAAGGGACCAAAGTTGTGACAATTTGCAAAAGGGATCAAAACTTCTCATCCACTTGCCTCAGTTCATAAAATCTGATCCAAAAGCATTCCTCGATCCTTGCTAAACTCAACCATGCTCCTATCCTAGCCTGCCACTTGCCCATACCTCCAAGTACAACTTACTTGATTTTTTGCAAATTGAAGCCATACCAATCCCACAGTGACACAACCACTCTCTGCCCAATCCAGACCTTACAAACACATCCCAAGGCTTCATTCTCATAACACACACAAGCCTGAAAGCTCCAAGAAGACAGCATTCTCACTTTTCACCTCATATGCAAAACCATTCGAAACTCATCATACAAGCTTAAAACACACAAACAAACCTCACCATCAATCTCAACATGACTCACTGATCACAAACCAATCATCAAAACAGCCTGAAAGTCATTGAAACCAAGATACGATTTCTGCCCCCCCCCCCCCCCCCTTTGAACAGAACTTCAGCAATCTTTCAAACCAGCCATTTTAAACTCCAAACAAGTATTGCAAGCTTCTCAGGGGATCCATTAGAGGTGTTTTGGATCAAAGGGCCAGCCAGAAAGTTCCAGAAATCAAAGCTTCGATTCAGGTAGCCATGGAAATTCATTTTTCCAGAACCTTTACTTCTTGTTTCTAAATGATAAAGCATGCTTCCCTGAGTTCACTGAACCTTTTACTTTTGAAAATGATGGAGAAATGAGCTTGTATCGTGTTTCTGAAATTTTTGCAGTTTTTTATGTTTGATTCGTATCTTGATTTTGAGTTGAAATAAATGGGATTTGTTGCTGGATTATGTTTTGTTGTTGATCATTGAATGTTTCTGGAGCTTTTGGTGAAGTTTCATGGCGTTTTGAGGGATTCAGGGAAGGGGGTTGGCCGGAGAAGATGACCGGAACATTGTTCCGGTCATCTGAAAGTGATTAGGGTTAGTTAATTAGGGTTTAGTCTTAATTACGGAAGTTTGAATGCTGGCCGTCCAGATGCGCGCCTAGTCCATTCCCGCGCGTTCCAATTCGAATCCTGGCCACTGGATCAGCATACTTTTCATTTTATTCAATTTTATTTTCATTTATTTCCATTTATTTTGTACATTTAATTAAAAATAGTAAAAATCATCAAAAAATTCTGAAAATTTTTATCAAGCATTTTATTAATTTTCAGAAACCAAAAATATTTTTATTTTTATTTTTTGCATTGAAAAATATTTTTAAATCATTTAAAAGTTTATTTTTAATTGATTAATGAGAATTAATTAATAAAAAATACTTTTAAGTATTTAAAAATCACCAAAAAATTCATGAAACATCTAAAATCATTTAGAAACATTGTCCAACCTTCAAACCAAATTTCTTTTTTGATCTTGATGCCTTTTTGACAATTTTCAATGGATTTAATTTCATTTCAAGGCATTATTTTGATCCAAACTTTGAAAATTCCTTTCTGCCTAACCATTGAGAGTTGGACAATGATTCTTTTTGAATTGCATCTTGCATAGAATGTAGTTTATAGGATTAATTTGGCATGAATTGATCTTGCATTTTCAATTTGTTTGGCCTTTTTCTTGATGAGGTACCTTAAAACCCTAGCCAATTTAGGAAATTCATAACTTACACTAGGTTAAGAATTGGATCCTCTCCTTTGGGCAGTGAGTTTGTATAGGTTTAGGGTTCCTTTGAATGCATTTTCAAATTTTTATCATGATGTTTGCTTCTGGTTTAGAATTTTGTTTTGTGTGTTGATCATAAACCCTAATCCATGCTTTCCTTTGCATCCATCTTTCATTTGCTTGCATACCATGACTTGCCATGACATTTTGTGCATTCATTTGATTCATGATACATCTTAAGACACATTAAAAACATGTTTGATCATTGCATCTTTCATTTGCCATGTTTTATGTCATTTGCATTTCATAACTTTTCATGTATGTTCATGGTTCTAAGCATGCTTCTCTTGCATCCATATGTTTGTATGATCATCCTCATGTCTTGTCTCATGTTTGCATCATCTCTTAGCATCATTAACATCATACTCATGCTTCTGGTTTTGGTTTGCATCATCACATTGCATCTCATTTTGCATTGCATTTCATTTCTTTACTAACCTTTTCAGGTGGTAAGTTGTTTGAGAGGTGAATTTGCCTTCACTTCTCACAATCTCTTTTCATCTCACTTATGCATCATTGCTGAATTTTTGTATGTGTATTGGATTGAGCTTGCTCTTTCTTGTTCATCTTACCTTCTTTCTTCAAGCAACTTGACTTCTTAAGTGAAGCAAGTTGTTTTGCTTCTTGCTCTTTTCATCTGCTTCTCTCCTTGGTGGTTCCTTGAAGATTCTTTCTCTCTTAAGCCTCACAAACCCTAGGAACAACCAAGCATGATAATAATTAGGGTTTGATTAGTCCCCCCATTTAGTTTTACCTTTGTGTCATCTTTGAGTCTTCTCTCCTCACCTCATAATCAGGGACTAAACCCTAAAGGCTTTAAGGCTTTGTGATTAAGCTTATGCCTGCATCCTTCTATTAGGATGGAGTGTATAACTTTAATCCTAAGTGTTAAACCCTTAATGTGTTTAAATCCTTTAATCAATTCACTTAATAATCATCAAGACATCAAGCTTGTAACTTGGGCCTTGCATTAGGGTTCTAATTCTTCCTTAATTGGTTAAGAAGGACTAACCCTAGTGTTAATGGACAAGTCCCCCTCAAGTTGTCTTACAAACCATAAAAATCACTTCTTCATCATATCATTAACTAAAATCCACTTAATAAAGGCTTTGTTTTGTCATGAGGTTAATCCCTAATCATGGATTAAGTTGAGGAGTTTTTCTCAGCTTAAACATTCTCATCTATTATCCTTCTATTGGGATAGTGTAATGAGTCTGTTTAATCCCTGATTATGGCTTAATCTCATTACTTAACACTAAACAAAAACAACAAAATCATCTAAATAATCACAAGTAGGTTAATGATCTTAATCCTACATCAAAGGTGATTAAGTGTGAGATGCTGACTTCACACTTAAGGTATTCTCATTACCCCTAATCAGAGGGAAGATGTGATGAGTTTACTAACCCATTGGTTTAGGCTTAAGCTCATTAACTTATGACAAACCTTCAAAAGCAATAAAAGACTGAAAACTCAAAAACAAACAATAATCGTCTCCTCCGGGATTCTTTTCTCATCATCTTCACTCATAAACGAGAACTCGCTTCTTCCGTCTAATGCAAGACAGTTAGCACCTGAGCCAGACAGGTCATACACTTGAGCATAGACAAGCAAGCAGTTCACAAGTCAATTTATCTTTCAGTCTCTTTGGGTCGAACTACGGTGTTCTGACTTCCTCATTGCACGAGAGGATACGTAGGCATAACTTAACAGTTATCGAACAAAAGTCTCTGTATATTCCCCCTCTTTTCAGCTCTATTCTTTTAGCCTCATAATCTTGAGCATTTCACTTCTGTCTTTACAATGACACTTCACTTATACACTTCACTTTTCCTTTTACACTGACACTTGCATTCTTTCCAGCTTTGACACACAAATTGCACTGACACTACCCCTTTAAAACACAAATCTTTTAAGCGTGGATCCCGTCGAGTACGGCGGACAATCTGGGTGCTAATACCTTCCCAGGTTGTAACCAACCCCCTTTCTCAGTCTCTCTGGTTCGCAACCGTCTTATCCATATCTTTTCTTAGGTCTATGCAGCATTGCCTTTCCTCCGGGATAAAAATGCCTAGCTGGCGACTCTTTTCTTTTCTTGTGAGTTCACTCCTGTGTGTTCTCACATCCTCTTTTCGCCGACCGTTCGCGTCTGTACCCCTTCTGACCAGGTTGTCATTTGGTGGGAGCGACAGTAGCTTCACTCTGTCAAATAATCCTAACTCTTTTAGACAGTCGAGGTCGACGTACCGAGTTGTTTGGATGCCACGGGTTTGAAACTTTTCAAACTTCTCTCTCTGGTTTGCTCCTTGTTCTCCTTCTCTAAATTGAATGTTTGCCATTGCATGCAAATGAGGTTTATCGTGAGATAGGTTTTTGAGGTTTTGTGATGAAAATGTGAAGAAATTGATTGATTTATAGTGGAGTGAAGGGAATATGTGGAGTTGGGGTTAAATGAGGAAGTGGAACGGAGTAATGGTGAATAATGGGTGATTATGGGTGGTTACGAGAGAAGAATAGGGTAATGGGCGGTTAGAATGTTTTGTGAAAATAGAAGTGGAAACGAAGAAGAACGGCCTCTATAACTCAGAGGTCATGCATTCAGAATGTCATGGTCGTGAGGGGGATGTTATGGTCGTGACTCGCTTAATTGCCCGTTACGATCGTGAGGGGATGGTTACGACCGTGAGGTTCACAAAATTTGGAATTTCCAGAATGTTTACCTCAGTTCAATCCAATTATAATTTTTACTCATTAATTTATTAATTCCAACATAACACATAACAATGGATCAATATATAACAGCATTAGATTGCATCACACAAAAATTCATCAAAATATCCAGCAATCAAAAGTATCAGTATATGTTATAACTGATAATATCAAATTGCATGCAATATAAAGCAAACATGCAATTGGAATTTTGGTAAATGCACTAAATTATGAAAACATGTAAATAGACTGAATGAAAAATTGCATAAATGGAAATACTTTGTTTTTAACATAACAGAATGAAATTACAGTAATAAAAATAAACTATGAAATGTTGCAAAAATTTAAAACTAACTAGAAACAAAAAGCAAAAAGTAAAATTAATCAGATTACTACAGCTCATCAAAGTCGTTTCTTCAGGTCTTCAAGTGCGGAATTTATATGGTAAAACTGTTCACATGTTATATCAGTTAAGCCTATAATGTCCAATCTCATGCTTTTAACTTCATCCTTAACAACATTAATGTCAGCTTGGTATACTTCAAGAGTTGTCAAAATTTTGTTTAAGCTGTCAGCATATCCTACTTGGTTGATTTCAGGGGTCTCAATATCTTCATCAATTTGGTTGATGTCATGGTAACCAGGAGGGGTCTCAGGGTCACTCTCTACATCAGTCATCATATCATCCCTAATTTGGTAGGATTGTGGTGTTTCAGGTGTTGTTGGATAGTCAGGAGGAGTAAGCTCATAAAGCCAATTATCTCTGTTGTGAACACTGACTTTAGCATGGTTCGGCAATGTGAACAAGGTTACGATTTCATTCCTAATTAGGTACTCAAATGGTGGTTGTCCTATGTTTCCTATAATCTGGTGGTTAAAGCAGAAATTCAAATTCATAGGGCGAATGGTACCAAAACGGGTGCACTTGTGTAATTGATATCTAAGTCTGAGGGCGTTAGCAATCATGGTTACTAGGCCTCCTACCATTATTGGTAGATTAGGTTCTTCTTGGATGCGGGTAAAGGTCTGCATCATGAAGGGTACAGCATTTACGGGTTTGCCATCGGTCAAACAGGACATTATGAATATCTCGTCCTTAGATACTTCAGTAAGGTTCTCTTCCTTTCCAAAGAAGGTGTGGGCAAGGATTTTGTGAAAATAGCGGATAGCGGGGTTGTGTATTTCATTATTGTCCATGCTATCCGACTCAGGGTGGTAGTTTCCTATTAAAGTTCCCCAAAATAAATCTAGCTCAATATCCATTAGTTCTACCTAGGTGGTAGTAAAGGCAAAAGGTCCGCTAGGAAATCCTAGTAGGTCAGCTAGTTCTTTGTGGTTATAGACATATTCGATACCGAATAGTCGGAAACTAATAAATCCTTTCGTTAGTCCAAATTCGCGCTCAGGTAGGTAAACTAGGGAGCTTAAAATTCAAGGGTTAGCTCGCGGTAAGTGACAAACTTATATTTTATGAGAGCTTTCTCCCATCCAAGTTGGTTAAACATGTATAGGATGCTATCATTGATACCTAAGGTTTCCATAGTTTGTTCATCATAATACAGAGTCAAATCCATGTGTCTCTATGATAATTCCTCAAATTTCCTCGTTTGGTTCCTACCTCTAAATATGGTTTCCATGAAGTTTCTTGGTTGGTTAGCCATAGTTAGTGTTAAAGCGGGAGAAACAAATCAGGGGAGAAAGAGGTAAGGTAGAAAAGACTTTAGAAAATCTGTAGCAAGGTAAATTTATAATGATTTAGAAAATGAAAGTTAAAAATAAAGAAAATAAGGAAAGAAATACATAGATAAAGTCAATAATAAAAATGAAATAAAACAATAAAATGGGTTGCCTCCCACTAAGTGTTGTTTTTATCGTCATAAGCCTGACGTAGTGCTTAGTGGTAGATTAATCAAGGAAGTTAGTGGACAAATCTAAAAGTTTTAAATTATTCGCATAATCTCTGTTTTCAATATTATGGTAATGTTTTAATCGTTGTCCGTTTACTGTGAACGGTTCACTATTCCTACCCTTAATTTCTATTGCTCCGCTCGGGAACACTTTAGTAATTTCAAAGGGTCCTGACCATCTAGATTTTAGTTTTCCAGGAAAAAGCCTAAGTCTTGAATTGAAGAGGAGCACAACGTCTCCCACACTAAATTCTTTCCTAGATAGGCGCTTATCGTGCCGACGCTTGGTTCTTTCTTTGTATATCTTAGAATTCTCGTATGCGTCCAACCTTAATTCTTCTAATTCATTAATGTCGAGGATTCGCTTTTCTCCAGAGGCAGTGTAGTTTATATTGAGTGTTTTAATCGCCCAATATGCTTTGTGTTCTAGTTCAACCGGGAGATGACAAGCCTTCCCATACACTAGTTTGAAGGGTGTAGTTCCTATGGGTGTCTTGTAGGCTGTCCTATAAGCCCATAAAGCTTCATTAAGTTTAGATGACCAATCCTTCCTAGATATGGCGACAGTCTTTTCTAGAATTTGTTTTATTTCTCTGTTCGAGACTTCGACCTGTCCACTTGTTTGCGGATGATATGGTGTTGCTACACGGTGTCTGACTCCATACTTAGATAGTAATTTGTCGAATATTTTCGAAATGAAATGCGAGCCACTGTCACTAATGACAAGTCTAGGCACACAAAATCTTGGAAAGATTATATTTTTGAAAAGCTTAATTACTACCCGTGTGTCATTTGTAGGAGAAGCTATAGCCTCGATCCATTTTGAAACATAATCGATAGCTACGAGTATGTACTTATTACCGAAAGATGATGGGAATGGTCCCATGAAATCGATTCCCCAGACATCAAAGACTTCTACTTCTAATATTCCTCTTTGAGGCATTTCATCTCTTCTCGAAATGTTATCGGTGCGTTGACACCGATCGCAATTTATAACAGCGATGTGGACATCTTTCCATAGATTAGGCCAAAATAGGCCGGCTTGTAAGATTTTTGCACAAGTCTTGGAAGTGCTTGTGTGTCCACCATAAGGAGATGAATGACAATGAGCAATGACATCTTCTATTTCTTCTTCGGGAATGCACCGACGGAAGATTCCGTCAGGTCCTCTCTTAAACAATAATGGTTCGTCCCAATAGTAATACTTAAGATTGTGGAAGAATTTCTTTTTCTGCTGATAGGTTAAGTCCGGTGGAAGTGCTCCTGCAGCTAAGTAGTTGACAATGTCAGCGTACCATGGCAGTCCTACGGTTGTTTGGATTGTTTCCACGGCTTTTGGTTCATTTATGTCTAACTGAGCTGGGTCGCTTCTTATTTGTGCTATCAGCTGTTCATACGGAAAATCGTCGTCAATCGGCACTTGTTCGGGTTTAATACCTTCTATTCTAGATAAATGGTCCGCTACGTCGTTTTCAGTGCCTTTCTTATCTTTGATTTCGAGATCAAACTCTTGTAAGAGTAAGATCCATCT
This sequence comes from Lathyrus aphaca, assembly GCA_963966055.1. NCBI lineage: Eukaryota > Viridiplantae > Streptophyta > Magnoliopsida > Fabales > Fabaceae > Lathyrus > Lathyrus aphaca. The sequence continues at coordinate 15,004,347 of OZ014521.1, forward strand.
CAAGAGTCTTGGTTTAGCATCTTTCTTGGTTAGTAAATATCTGATAGCAGTGTGTGTAACACCCCAAAATTTGCCCTCTCATTTTCATGCCATTTAGCATATCCTTGCATACATTGCATTGCATTTAGATCACAATTGCATCATAAACATACATGAATATACATCTCCATTTGAGCTTTCACAGGTTGCGACTGGCCTTTATTTTTTCATGCGGAACGTGCACAAGAATCTTAGAAGAAACCAAAAGTTCTCGGTTGATTCAAAGGAGTTTAAGCAGAATATCAGTTTTATGGTGCAGTTTGCAAAAGTTGTAACTTATGCTCGGAAACTCATTTTGGCTTGAAACTCAATAGTTTAGACTATTTCGGTATTCTCTACAACTTTTGTGTTCGGCTCGGAGGCCAATTCATCAAGGAAAATGGCGGGAATTATTTGTTTTTGAAATTTCGGTTTCGCCGATTAACTGTGCTAGCGGTATTCAAGAGTTCGTAACTTCTGATTGGGTCTACATGTTTGAGAGATTCATATGCCAAAAGTTCCGTCTTGATATCCTTTCTAACTTTTGGGTTTTGGCCGAGAACTAATTCTTTGAAGAAGATCTCAGAATGTGCGAGTCTTTAGAGTCGACATAGTGAAAAACAGTGCTGAACCGCTGAGTTTTGAACACTAAAAAATTCATAACTCTTGACTCGTTCATCGAATTGATGTTGTTTCGGTGCTTAAAATTCCGATTAGATGTTATCTTCATTATGTGAATTCAGTTTGGGTTAGGTCCGAGCGGAAGGATCTCGAAAATGCGAATTACCAGTAAGGTTCTTTGATGCAGTGCACTGTCTGTCAGATTTTGTAAAATTCATAACTCGGTCAATTTTCATTGGATATCACTCGTTCTTGAAGCGTTGGTTCACAAATTTTATCCTCTTCAATTTCAAATACAAAAGTGAGTTCGAACGGGGCTCCAAAGATTGTCGTTTTGGTTTATTTCACAAAACTGAAGTGCTGAACCGAAGAAAAATGCTGAAAGTGGTTTCACGAGAAACTTCATATCTCCCTCTTTGTTTGTCCGGTTAAGCTTAGATTTTAACACCAGGTCACTGACTCATAGATCTACAACTTTGATGACAAAGTCGAGTCGAGATTATGCTCCGAAGAGGTTGGCCTCGTCACATTTTCGAGTAGCGGACACCAAATAAGCCGAAAAAACAACTTATTTAGTGACGTCTTGCAGCTTAAACGTATCGATCGCACTCGATTTTGATCGTATGACGTCCGTTATTTTTGTGTTGCAACTGTGATTCAGAGGCGGACGATATTGTGGAAGGCTCAGAGTCGAAATTTCTTGCCGAAGATATTGTTTGTTTCACTTAAGCCGAAATTCTACCTTTTGTCTTTCATTTTACACTCCACTATATATTCTTTTGACCCACAATTTGTCTCATAACTTCAATCATAATTTACAAACGCCAAAAAACTCTCACAAACTCTCTCTAAAGGATCAAAGTTCATTCTCTCAATTCTTTCTCAAGAACACAACAACAACTTCATCAAGAACTCAAGAACACAACAATTCCGATCAAGCTTCTGGTAGCCGAGCCGCCACGAACCACCACCTCCGGTCAACTTCACCACCGTAAAACCACCATCTTCCGCCACCGGCAGCCGCGCGGTCTCTCCTCCTCTCCTCCGTTCATGATCGCGTCTCACTTCCTTCGGATTCGCAATTTCTTCGTCGATTCTTCATTCGGTAAGCTTCTTAAACTTTAATTCATGAATAATTGTTGAATTGTTTCTTGAATTGAATTTTGAAGTTGAATTAATCTTGTGGAGATTATGTGCATTGATTCATAATTTTATTATTGATTGATTCTTGATTAATTTATCCTAATAATTGTTGTGGTGCATGATTGAAAAGGCTTGGTAACGTTGACATAGAATAATCGGTGAATGTTAGGTGTTTGACAAAATTCCTAAGAGAGCTAATTATTATGACTTGATATTGATTGAAGTGTTTGACTTTTAAATTCATGCTTGTTTCAATGTGCAAATTTGAAATAGGATAGGTTGACGTTTAATTGTTGATGTTGTTCATGTGTCGCGTGTCGAGAATATGTTTTGGTCATAACTTCCTAACCGTAGCGCGTTTTTGCGAATGTGAATAGTGTAAATTGACTTTGTTGATTATTTCGGAGCCATTGGTGAAATTTTTAGTCGATTTCGGACAATTTTTTCCGGCTATTTTGCTACTGCCAGCCGATAAAATCGGCCAAAAAGTATCACTTCCAAGCGGAATTTTCAAAAACCGATTGCATATTTGAATCTGTTGGCACGTTTGCAAGTTACCATGCGATTTTCGTTCAATTCCGAGTCGGTGATTTTTGACGCGTTTTTTCGTTTTAAGACTTTTTAAGTTCGATTTGGTGCGATTTTGATGCATTGATCTTGTTTTGACTTGTATATATGTTTGTTGATCATTTGCCATTCATTGCATGTAAATTTGTTCGATTCCGGTTTGAGTTTGCATGTTGTTTATGTTAGAGCATAAGTGCTGCCCCGTTTTGAAACGTAAATTTCAATGCATGTCCATGACTCGTATATTCATATTTCTACTTGATTTGGAGTTGTGAGGCATAGGTGCAACTTCCGGTTGCACCTCTTTTTGGTTTCTAATGCGTTTGTTGAGTTCATGCAAGGTTCTCGCAAAGATCTTAACGACGGTTGTTTGGTTGGTATTCCACTTTATTTGTGGGATACCTTTGGATTCAAATGATATTTTGTGCCGTTGTTTTTGTTTCGATTATGGGGGATCTTCACAAAGCAATTATGGAAGATGAGCATTTATTTTGCTCATGGGAGATTACAAGGCTTGGCTTGAAGTTTTTTTTTTTGGATTTCTTTTATGTGAAAGAATCGGCACTTCGACCAAGTAAGTAATCTCGATTCTCTACTTTAATGCACTATTCTAGTTGTATGCGACTTAGGATCATATAACTTAAGGTGCATATTGAGCCCTCCCACCTGAGGCATTGGATTTATTTGTGATTTTTGATGATATGTATCGATTTCGGAACTTAGGGGTTAGGTTACGAACCATTAGGATCGCTTCCTTTCACTTCCCCTTAAAATCCACTTTTTTGCCCGTTTCGTCGCAATTATTAAAAATATTTTTAAGTGAGATAAAATTCTGGAAATATTCATGAGTAATCCTTATCCTCTTAATTAATTTTTCATATTTTTTGTTTCCAGATTTGGATGGTTTTAATAATTAATTTGGATTTTAGAGCATAAACTGTCCCAAAAAGAAGTGTTTTGACATAAGGGACCGAAATCGATTTTTCCCCATAGGTGTGAAACCTATTTTTTGTGTGTGATTAATCACTGTAATTTGTGACATTTTGATGCTCATTAGGCATTTTTTTCATAATTTTTAGTGCCCTTTTTGATCCACTTTGTGGAGTTGTTTTTTGGTGATCATGCTTTGTCACCTTGCTAATCAAGGAGTTTGTTTTGGCACTTTAGTGCATAATTTTGTGGAATACTTTTAGACCATGTAATATAATGACTATTTTATTCCAGGGATTTAATTTTATAATTTTTTAAGCCTTTTTGCTATTTTTCCATGTCACCTAGATCCTAGGTTGATTCATGTGTTTATGTGTCGCATAACCCAAATATTAGAAAGGCATTCATGCCATTTTCTTGAGGGGATTTTTTGTAGCTTTTAGGAGTTGATTATAGGTCATTTGTATGTCTTTAATTCCAGTCATAGGTCATTTTTTGAACCATACTCATTTGGTTTGTTTTGGTGCTTTAAAGTGCATACTTATGTGAATTAACTTTAACCTAAAATAGATTTCTCTTCTCCTCTAAATAATAACATTAATTATGTGGAAATCATTAATGCCTATTCATGAATTCTAAGTGCATCCCATACCTTGTATGCTACTGACCCATAATCATTTCATGCATATTCACATGCCATTCTTCCTTAACTTTCATCATGTGCGATCTTATGCGATTTTTGTTCGTTTCTTCTCATATCTTCTTCTCATTGCTCCATATGCCTAATCCATTGAATCCATGATTTTATATTCACTCATCCATCTTCATAATCATTCACTACTGACTTTTATGTTCATTTCATGTATTAATTCATGCTTGTAAGCCATACGCATTCATACTTCATCCATAAACCCTAACTTGCATTTAGGTGAACTTAGGTGAACTTTTTGTACATAGTTTGACATAGTTTGATCTTGTGAGGTATCCTAGCATCCTTAGGGACCTATAGCATGTAGCTACTGACTTTAGAAGTCATGTAACCTTTAGGTACCTTCACCTTTAGACTTAGGTCTTATTTTGAACCCTAGTTCCATTCTAGGACGTTTATGGTACTTAATCGCTTTCATGCTTTGATTTTACTTCCAATATGCATTGTCATGCTAACTTTTGTTTTATAGGGGGGAAGATTGAGGTAAGCATTACTTCATTCATATCTCTTATGCATTTTAATTGTGTTTTCCTTAGCACCTTGTGCTTTTCTTTTAGGCTTTCCCTTTCTCTAGAGACAACTTAACTTCCTTAGGAAGTAAGTTAGTTTCTAATTCTCTTTTTCTTCTTTTCCTTTTCTTTCTTAGGATTAGAATACCTCATTAACCATAAGACCTCATTTATAAATAAATAAAATTAGGGTTGTGTCTTAGTTCCCCTTAGTTTTTGTCCTTTTTGCAATTTGAGTCATTCTTTCTCATCTTCAAACAAAATCCAAAAACACTTAACAAATAAATGAAAGGATCCTTTGTGTATAGCCTTATTCCATGAAGCACTTGCATTCATTCCATCTTGGAGTGGTGTAAGCTCGTCTATCATGATGTACAAGTCTCATCAATGGATTGTTTCATAAAAAAAAATTCAAAATATTTCTTTTTAAAAGACCAAAAACACACAATAAGCGACTATCCTGCGGGAACTTCTTTTCTCATCCCATTCACTCATAACGCGAACTCGCAACGACTTGTCTCATTTGCAAGACGGTAAACGCACTCGTACCAGACGAGCCTGCAACACCTGAGCATAGACATACGCAGTTCCAGCATAAAAAAACACAAACAAATAGTTCCCGCCTTAGTTAGGCGAACTACGTCGACTCTGATCCTCATTATCCCGATGAGGTACGTAGGCAGCGGGGTAGGGCCCGTTCGAGCACATTCTTTATTTTCCCTACATTTCTCCCTTTCTTTCCATTTTCTTATTTCAGTTCTTTTCTCATTTCTCATCCTCATTCCAGTTAGCGGTTTTATTCAGCAGCATCTTATTTTCTCACCCTTTGAAACAAACAAGCAAGCGTGGATCCCGTCGGGTACGGCGGACGATCTGGGGTGCTAATACCTTCCCAGGTCGTAACCGACTCCCGAACTCCGATCTTTGGTTCGCAAGACCTTGTCCTTTCCTTATTCCTCAGGTTTGTGCAACATTACCTTTCCCATTCATTCGGGATAAAAATGTCTGGCTGGCGACTCTAACCTTTCCGCGCCACTTTCGCGTTTGTACTAGGATGAAAATCCCGGGAGCGACAGCTGGCGACTCTGCTGGGGAATTAACCTGATTCTTCCGGTTTCCCTTTGTAGAGTCAATCCTAGCGCCTGTTTGGTTTTGTTTCTTTGGGTGTTTATATGTTTGTTGCCGTGTGCTTTAGTTTAGCTTTATTGTTTTCATTTATAGTTTTACTTTACATCTTTACTTTACCGCTTTCAGTATTTTATTTCCCATGCATCATATTATACTGGACTGTCTGGCTGTGTTGGTTTTCATTTTTTCAGTGGGATGGGGTTACTGTGAGATGAGCTCGTAACCGGGGCTCGAGTGCACCCTAGGACTTAGAGTGGTTCCACTTTGGCTTCATGGCATCTTGCTATGTTGGTAGTAGTGAGTTCCACACCTTGACTTGCGACCTTCTCGGGAATGTATTGATACCGGAATCTTTCTGGGTTAATGCGCTACCTTGATAGTTATGTGCAGTCAGGGGACCGATCATTGAGAACCTTTGTGGAAACATCCCTCTCCAGTGATGACAGTGGCAGACCACATTTGTTGGCAAACCCACTCGCATCCGAGGGTCCACTGGGAACTCGCATAGGATGGCCTAGTTCTCTCATAGGAATCCAGTCAAGGCAAACTGTTCGTATGACGATAATATTGTACCCTTCGGGATGAATGTATTATTGTTTCTCGATTCAGTGCTTGAAGCTGAGGACTTATGAGGGATGCTTGTTTTTTCCGGACTCAGCTGAGACCTCCCTGAGTAGTACATAATGCCAAACCGATTCCCTGATTTGGTCATGATCCATTTCTCGGAAATGGTGAAAGTATTATTGCTATTCGGCTTTAAGAGTCCGTTATGTTGACCCGAGTAGCACACCCGTGAGATTGGGAGGGGTTTACAGGTTTGCAGGAACCCTAAACTTCAACATACCCGCTTTGCCGGTATTGTTTTGTGATATTATCTGGGGCTATATGGTTATTTGATTCTGAGATCTGGGATTTCTATTCAGAGAGATTGTTACTGTGATTACCATTGTGACCTTGATATTGTGACTCTCCACAGACACTTGGCTCGTTGTTCAGCTTCAAAACCATCAGTGACTATTTAATTATGTGATCCACTTCTACAGTTATTGGGTTCTCAGTTATGGGGTTCTATACAGAGATGGTGCCGCTATTGTGATTCTATACAGACAGTTGGTTCACTGCTCAACACCAGCATCAGACTATTGATCACATGCCTGTTGCATACATGACATCATAGCATTTCTGCACACATGTTCAGTTATTTCCGAGGATCACATATCTGAATCATGCCATTGGACTTTGTCTGTGTCAAAACTTGAATCAAAGTAGATAGATTCCTCAGAAATAATTGAACATGGCATTTGCATACATCCTTGCATTCTTGACAGGTGTTCAGAGACAAATTCTTTTCCTGACTTGATTTCTCATCAGAATGGACAACTTGAATCATAGTCATCAAGGTATATATTTGAAGCAACTTCGGGCGGAGGTAACCGAAAGGAAGACCCAACTGGGGCAATTCAGGGTAGAGGTATAAGCTTTATTTCAGAACCAAAAACTGTTGAAAGAGGAAGGCAACCAGATAAAGACTCAGATGAGCTTGGTTATGGAAATTTTGAACGAACCTATTTTCATCCCTACTGAGGGGAACTACGCTGCTCTGATTCTCCATTGGTCAATGGAGATACGTAGGCAGGAGATCACATGAGATCTTTCCGAGCAACCTTATTTATTAACTGTATTAACCTCTTCCCTCCATATGTCATTTGTCGGCATCCAATCTCAGCTTCCTAAGAGAATCCTTGGGGAAGAGCATATGGGTAAAGGCCAGAGAAGCTTGAGAAGAAGTTTGATCATATTCCGAGGTCGCACGTGTAACAAGTTTCCTCATTTGCTCAAATTCGAACTGGTTGAGCTAGACGCATCAGGATCATCTCTGACAAAGCTTCCTTTGGGGTTTCAATTCCAAGTATAATTACCATTCTGGGTCACCTGGCCATTTAATTGAAGATTTCAAGTTTTTCAGAGACAATGGTAAATACAAGGTCGCGAATTTGATTGACTCCAAGACTATTGTGTTCACACCAAGTAAACATGGGAATATGGCACCGAATCAGTAATAGATTGAACATCCAGACTGCTGACTGCTGAAAGCCTCCAAAAGCAATAAATCCAGACGGAGTTAGGCCTCCTCAATAATGGAAACCACGATGTGAATGCTAGATGCAAGTACCACTCAGGGGCATTTGGGCATACCATTGACAATTGTGAGGTGTTCAAGTACAAGGTGCAAAGGTCATCATGCCAGAAATTTTGCCCAGATATTGAAGTCTCCTCATCAAATTAACCTCCCAATTTGTAAGGGCATCTTCAGAAGCGATAAGTCCAGACGGAGTCAAGTCTCCTCAATGACGGCAATGTTCAGCTTCTTTACTGCATTTTCATTTGTAGTTTATATTGTTTGTTTAAACATTTGTATGCATGCATGAAACTTATTTGTTTTTGAATGATAGCCATAATAAAATGCACATGTTTTTCTTGAAGTAATCCATTCGTATTCACTCATGATTTTGTATATGTGCATTGCAATACCAACTATTGTGCTTAAACTCTATTAAGGAGGATGACAAAATGAAAACGCAAAAATCTCTAATTGTGTGCTTTTGAGAAAGACCATGTTGATGATGTACAGGCATTGTTTCAAATCCTAAACACCGGAGATATAAGGGAGATAGACCCTCGCCAACCCATTTGAGCCTTGAAGTAGAAGTTTATTTTTGCATGAAAAAACCCTTGCACTTAACCTAGGGGCAGGGTAGGCGTCAGTTAGTTTGACCGAGTGTTCAAATTTCAAAAAGGGGTGCAAACCTGAGGATCCATTATCTTTCGTTGTACCAAACTAAGAGGTCCAATGACCAGAAACCACAATGGTTATCCCAAGCAAGAGGTCCAGAGACCGGAAACCACAAGGGTTATCCTTCGTCAACCAAGAAGTGAAATAGTCATGACCCTTTCAAAGCAATCAAGACAACCAGTGTCACACGATTTGTTCAAAAAAGAATCAAAAAAAAATGAATGAGAGAGCCCGCTAAGTCGAAACTTGAAAGCAAGCGACTTAGGCAAAAATAAGGGCATCCTGCTGGACTTCACAAGCAAAGATTCACAAGAATCAGTCCAGGAAAAAGTTAGGGATAAGAAAAATAATGCAAAAGCGAAAGAAGAAAAGGATTTCACAAGAAAGATCCTTAAAACAAGAACAAAGTCGTGTGGCACAGACACCAATGATAAGAAGGGTGACTGACTCCAAATGACAACCTAATTGGTGCTTAAACCGTTAGCGTAATTGGTTCCTCAACCATCACAAAACCCTTTTTGAGAGGTGAGCGCTTGTGAAAGCTAGCTGAACATAGGAATGGAGAACATCACGAAGATGGGTGGGCACAAATAAATTTCGAGCCTATATCCTTTGTTTCTATAACCGTTAACCAGGCCACGATACAACCCTCAAAAGACCTAACTGAAACAGGGTTATCTTGAGAGCGTACTACCACAAGATTGTGTTCCTGACTCCTATGAGTTGTGCTAAAAGTTCTTTGTTGGTGTTGCATGTGCAGGCTTTCATTCATCAAAAATCAATGTCGTATCTTAACCAGTGATTCACTCACAAGGGTTGGCGACATCTTTTTACAGTAAAACTTCAGGATTAACATGTGTGTTGCATTAGAATTTTCATTCTTAAAATAAACATTTTCTGCTTACATACATTTGTTTGGCATCATAAAAGTTTACATATGGAATCTCAGTACAGAAGCTTAATCTTGCCAAGTTGAGAATTCTGAAACTTCCGAAGGACAATCTATCGAGGTGCACTTTTCAAGAAAACTCCATTGAGTAGGGACTTTCCCAACAGTCGTGGTAAGAGCCAACTAATCTGGGGAAATCATGTCGAGCAATCTCTTCAAAGTTCAACCAAACTGGGGCAATTACTTCGAGATCCAATCTCTCAAAGAACAATTGGCATGGGTGTTTTATTCAAAACACAGTCATTCAGGGGTGATCACTTCAAGACTTGTACCGGGGCAGGCCATCCTAAGAGCATGAGAAGTACTTTCTCCCGAAGACGGTAAATCCAAAGCACCTATCCAAAGGTCAAAATACTGGGGCATAATATTTCACGGTGATATGAGGTTTTTCATTAATCTTCGTGAGGCAAATTTCTTTCATAGACCATGCAGTCTGGGGCAGTTATTTCGAGATCCGACGAATCTCTCCAAGAGTTTGAAGACACTGAGGCATTTCGTATGCCAGTTTTCTGTAAAATCCTCTTGAGACATTTTCTTCCGATGGACCTTAATCTGAGGCGAGTTGAAAATTGCAAAGAATCATTGTTCACTCATGATTAGTCGGCAACCTAGCAACCCAGGGCTAGGGGCAAAGCCATTGTCGGCACAGTACTTCAAGAGTTGTTTCGTCGGCGGACTTCATTGATTAGAATTCCTTAGCAAGTCTCATTAGACAATCCCTCCTCCAGTAGTGCGGCAAATGGAAGGTTACTTCTTAAGCAGAAGGATATCATCATCTCTCATCCCCGGCATGAGACGCCTTACATCTCTCATTCCCAACATGAGAGGATTTATCTCTTATCCCCCAGCAAGTGGTAATTTGAGCTCTTATCTTCAGCGGGAAGCTTTATCATTGACATTATCTGTCATCCCCAGTAGAGGTGGAAGTTGAAATCTCTCAATAAGGCAACAGAAAGTTGGTATCCTCCCCAAGAAGAGACTTCCCTTCAATACATGGGCAATTCTTAGCAGTATAAGGAGTGTCATTCCTCCCCAGCAGTTTGCTCCCTCAACGGTGTCATGCCTTTGGTTCCCAGCCAAGTCAGGAGGTCCTCACCTCCCCACCAGAGTACAAGAAGGGCCCATCTCCAGCAGGGTCTTGGCTCTCCAATCTCAAAGTCCAATTTATTTTTAGCAGTGGCGGCTGTTCCGAGCCGGTGAATTATTAACAGTTTTCCCCGCAGAGTTGTTTCCTCCTCATCAGGATGAACCAGATCAATGCAATGATCATCAGTTCTCCCCAGTCAAGCCATCTGGGATGCTTGCAGTCTCCTTTCTGGGAGATCCTTTGCATTTGCATTTGCATATAGTGATCATCATTACATTTGTATCCTCCAAAGCATAGCATTTCCATCATCATGGAGCATTACGCCATAAATTCAAACATATGAATGCCAGCATGGGCCAGTTTTGAGGTATTACATACGACCTATAATATCTTCTCAACCTGAAGTACTCCGCACAGAGGTTACCAATATCATTTTTCAGACATCCTTGTCTTTTCAAGTCAATGTTTATCATTTATTCCGCGTCTTGTTTGGTACAGCAGTCGCGTCGCAGGTTCCCGTTTTGTACAATGGTCCTGTTTGCTTGGGCTCTCGTTTATGTACAACGATCCCGTTCCATCTTGTCCTATTTTATTTGTTTCTGGTTACCGCCTGCGGCCGGTATACCTTTGCGTCTCCATTCGAGGATGGTTTCGTGTTAGATCTGAGGATCTTTTGATTTTTCATTCGAGGATGGCATTTCTTTTCTTCAAGTCCTTCTGAGGTTGGTCTTGTTGTTGTGGCTATTATTCGAGGATAGTAGTTCACTTTTTGAGCTTATTGATCGAGGTCAGTTTGTCTCTTTTGCAAAGTCTGTCTGAGGTCAGCTTTGTGTTTGGTTATCAATCGAGGCTGGTATACCTTTGCATCTCCATTCGAGGATGGTTTCGTGTTAGATCCGAGGATCTTTTGATTTGTCATTCGAGGATGACATTTCTTTTCTTCAAGTCCTTCCGAGGTTGATCTTGTTGTTGTGGCTATTATTTGAGGATAGTAGTTCACTTTTTGAGCTTATTGATCGAGGTAAGTTTGTCTCTTTTGCAAAGTCTGTCTGAGGTCAGCTTTGTGTCTAGTTACCGCCTGCGGCCGGTATAACTTTGCGTCTCCATTCGAGGATGGTTTCGTGTTAGATCCGAGGATCTTTTGATTTGTCATTCGAGGATGGCATTTCTTTTCTTCAAGTCCTTCCGAGGTTGGTCTTGTTGTTGTGGCTATTATTCGAGGATAGTAGTTCACTTTTTGAGCTTATTGATCGAGGTCAGTTTGTCTCTTTTGCAAAGTCTGTCTGAGGTCATCTTTGTGTTTGGTTATCAGTCGAGGCTGGTATACCTTTGCGTCTCCATTCGAGGATGGTTTCGTGTTAGATCCGAGGATCTTCTGATTTGTCATTCGAGAATGACATTTCTTTTCTTCAAGTCCTTCCGAGGTTGGTCTTGTTGTTGTGGCTATTATTCGAGGATAGTAGTTCACTTTTTGATCTTATTGATCGAGGTCAGTTTGTCTCTTTTGCAAAGTCTGTCTGAGGTCAGCTTTGTGTTTGGTTATCAGTCGAGGCTGGTATACCTTTGCGTCTCCATTCGAGGATGGTTTCGTGTTAGATCCGAGGATCTTTTGATTTGTCATTCGAGGATGACATTTATTTTCTTCAAGTCCTTCCGAGGTTGGTCTTGTTGTTGTGGCTATTATTCGAGGATAGTAGTTCACTTTTTGAGCTTATTGATCGAGGTCAGTTTGTCTCTTTTGTAAAGTCTGTCTGAGGTCAGCTTTGTGTTTGGTTATCAGTCGAGGCTGGTATACCTTTGCGTCTCTATTCGAGGATGGTTTCGTGTTAGATCCGAGGATCTTTTGATTTGTCATTCGAGGATGACATTTCTTTTCTTCAAGTCCTTCCGAGGTTGGTCTTGTTGTTGTGGCTATTATTCGAGGATAGTAGTTCACTTTTTGAGCTTATTGATCGAGGTCAGTTTGTCTCTTTTGCAAAGTCTGTCTGAGGTCAGCTTTGTGTTTGGTTATCAGTCGAGGCTGGTATACCTTTGCGTCTCCATTCGAGGATGGTTTCGTGTTATATCCGAGGATCTTTTGATTTGTCATTCGAGGATGACATTTCTTTTCTTCAAGTCCTTCCGAGGTTGGTCTTGTTGTTGTGGCTATTATTCGAGGATAGTAGTTCACTTTTTGAGCTTATTGATCGAGGTCAGTTTGTCTCTTTTGCAAAGTCTGTCTGAGGTCAGCTTTGTGTTTGGTTATCAGTCGAGGCTGGTATACCTTTGCGTCTCCATTTGAGGATGGTTTCGTGTTAGATCCGAGGATCTTTTGAATTGTCATTCGAGGATGGCATTTCTTTTCTTCAAGTCCTTCTGCGGTTGGTCTTGTTTGTGGCTATTATTCGAGGATGATAGTCCATTTTGTGAGCTTATTGATCGAGGTCAGTTTGTCTCTTTTGTAAAGTCTGTCTGAGGTCAGCTTTGTGTTTGGTTACCGCCTGAGGCCGGTATACCTTTGCGTCTCCATTCGAGGATGGTTTCGTGTTAGATCCGAGGATCTTTTGGTTTGTCGTTCGAGGACGGCATTCTTTTCTTCAAGCCCTTCTGCGGTTGGTCTTGTTTTGTTTGTTGTGGCTATTATTCGAGGATGGTAGTCCACTTTTTGAGCTTATTGATCAAGGTCAGTTTGTCTCTTTCGCAAAGTCTGTCCGAGGTCAGTCTTTGTCGTTGATGGTTATCGCATGCGGCCGATATACCATTATGTTTCTATTCGAGGGGGGTTTTAGTACTGGATCCGAGGATCCCGTGTGAGTGGTCATTCGAGGATGGCATTCTTTCCAGCATATTTCCACCTGGTTCTATTTTCGTTACCTATTCAGAGGTCAAAATCAAAAAAAAAATACATAAATAAATAAATGGGCAGATGGCATTTCTGTTGCCCTCAGTGTGCAAATTTTCAGGTTTTATTCGAGTATTCAATCACTCCATACCTTGAACGTCTAAAAGTTGTTGCAATTATCCATTCAAGTCTGCAGATGATTGAATAGGGGCAGCTGTAACACCCCAAAATTTGCCCTCTCATTTTCATGCCATTTAGCATATCCTTTCATACATTGCATTGCATTTAGATCACAATTGCATCATAAACATACATGAATATACATCTCCATTTGAGCTTTCACAGGTTGCGACTGGCCTTTATTTTTTCATGCGGAACGTGCACAAGAATCTTAGAAGAAACCAAAAGTTCTCGGTTGATTCAAAGGAGTTTAAGCAGAATATCAGTTTTATGGTGCAGTTTGCAAAAGTTGTAACTTATGCTCGGAAACTCATTTTGGCTTGAAACTCAATAGTTTAGACTATTTCGGTATTCTCTACAACTTTTGTGTTCAGCTCGGAGGCCAATTCATCAAGGAAAATGGCGGGAATTATTTGTTTTTGAAATTTCGGTTTCGCCGATTAACTGTGCTAGCGGTATTCAAGAGTTCGTAACTTCTGATTGGGTCTACATGTCTGAGAGATTCATATGCCAAAAGTTCCGTCTTGATATCCTTTCTAACTTTTGAGTTTTGGCCGAGAACTAATTCTTTGAAGAAGATCTCAGAATGTGCGAGTCTTTAGAGTCGACATAGTGAAAAACAGTGCTGAACCGGTGAGTTTTGAACACTAAAAAATTCATAACTCTTGGCTCGTTCATCGAACTGATGTTGTTTCGGTGCCTAAAATTCCGTTTAGATGTTATCTTCATTATGTGAATTCAGTTTGGGTTAGGTCCGAGCGGAAGGATCTCGAAAATGCGAATTACCAGTAAGGTTCTTTGATGCAGTGCACTGTCTGTCAGATTTTGTAAAATTCATAACTCGGTCAATTTTCATCGGATATCACCTGTTCTTGAAGCGTTGGTTCACAAATTTTATCCTCTTCAATTTCAAATACAAAAGTGAGTTCGAACGGTGCTCCAAAGATTGTCGTTTTGGTTTATTTCACAAAACTGAAGTGTTGAACCGAAGAAAAATGCTGAAAGTGGTTTCACGAGAAAATTCATATCTCCCTCTTCGTTTGTCCGGTTGAGCTTAGATTTTAACACCAGGTCACTGACTCATAGATCTACAACTTTGATGACAAAGTCGAGTCGAGATTATGCTCCGAAGAGGTTGGCCTCGTCACATTTTCGAGTAGCGGACACCAAATAAGTCGAAAAAACAACTTATTCAGTGACGTCTTGCAGCTTAAACGTATCGATCGCACTCGATTTTGATCGTATGACGTCTGTTATTTTTGTGTTGCAACTGTGATTCAGAGGCGGACGATATTGTGGTAGGCTCAGAGTCAAAATTTCTTGCCGAAGATATTGTTATTTTCACTTAAGCCGAAATTCTACCTTTTGCCTTTCATTTTACACTCCACTATATATTCTTTTGACCCACAATTTGTCTCATAACTTCAATCATAATTTACAAACACCAAAAAACTCTCACAAACTCTCTCTAAAGGATCAAAGTTCATTCTCTTAATTCTTTCTCAAGAACACAACAACAACTTCATCAAGAACTCAAGAACACAACAATTCCGATCAAGCTTCCGGTAGCCGAGCCGCCACGAACCACCACCTCCGGTCAACTTCACCACCGTAAGACCACCATCTTCCGCCACCGGCAGCCGCGCGGCCTCTCCTCCTCTCCTCCGTTCATAATCGCGTCTCACTTCCTTCGGATTCGCAATTTCTTCGTCGATTCTTCATTCGGTAAGCTTCTTAAACTTTAATTCATGAATAATTGTTGAATTGTTTCTTGAATTGAATTTTGAAGTTGAATTAATCTTGTGGAGATTATGTGCATTGATTCATAATTTTATTATTGATTGATTCTTGATTAATTTATCCTAATAATTGTTGTGGTGCATGATTGAAAAGGCTTGGTAACGTTGACATAGAATAATCGGTGAATGTTAGGTGTTTGACAAAATTCCTAAGAGAGCTAATTATTATGACTTGATATTGATTGAAGTGCTTGACTTTTAAATTCATGCTTGTTTCAATGTGCAAATTTGAAATAGGATAGGTTGAGGCTTAATTGTTGATGTTGTTCATGTGTCGCGTGTCGAGAATATGTTTTGGTCATAACTTCCTAACCGTAGCGCGTTTTTGCGAATGTGAATAGTGTAAATTGACTTTGTTGATTATTTCGGAGCCATTGGTGAACTTTTTAGTCGATTTCGAACAATTTTTTCCGACTATTTTGCTACTGCCAGCCGATAAAATCGGCCAAAAAGTATCACTTCCAAGCAGAATTTTCAAAAACCGATTGCATATTTGAATCCGTTGGCACGTTTGCAAGTTACCATGCGATTTTCGTTCAATTCCGAGTCGGTGATTTTTGACGCGTTTTTTCGTTTTAAGGCTTTTTAAGTTCGATTTGGTGCGATTTTGATGCATTGATCTTGTTTTGACTTGTATATATGTTTGTTGATCATTTGTCATTCATTGCATCTAAATTTGTTCGATTCCGGTTTGAGTTTGCATGTTGTTTATGTTAGAGCATAAGTGCTGCCCCGTTTTGAAACGTAAATTTCAATGCATGTCCATGACTCGTATATTCATATTTCTACTTGATTTGGAGTTGTGAGGCATAGGTGCAACTTCCGGTTGCACCTCGTTTTGGTTTCTAATGCGTTTGTTGAGTTCATGCAAGGTTCTCGCAAAGATCTTAACGACGGTTGTTTGGTTGGTATTCCACTTTATTTGTGGGATACCTTTGGATTCAAATGATATTTTGTGCCGTTGTTTTTGTTTCGATTATGGGGGATCTTCACAAAGAAATTATGGAAGATGAGCATTTATTTTGCTCATGGGAGATTACAAGGCTTGACTTGAAGTTTTTTTTATTTATTTCTTTTATGTGAAAGAATCGGCACTTCGACCAAGTAAGTAATCTCGATTCTCTACTTTAATGCACCATTCTAGTTGTATGCGACTTAGGATCATATAAATTAAGGTGCATATTGAGCCCTCCCACCTGAGGCATTGGATTTATTTGTGATTTTTGATGATATGTATCGATTTCGGAACTTAGGGGTTAGGTTACGAACCATTAGGATCGCTTCCTTTCACTTCCCCTTAAAATCCACTTTTTTGCCCGTTTCGTCGCAATTATTAAAAATATTTTTAAGTGAGATAAAATTCTGGAAAAATTCGTGAGTAATCCTTATCCTCTTAATTAATTTGTCATATTTTTTGTTTCCAGATTTGGGTGGTTTTAATAACTAATTTGGATTTTAGAGCATAAGCTGTCCCAAAAAGAAGTGTTTTGACATAAGGGACCGAAATCGATTTTTCCCCATAGGTGTGAAACCTATTTTTTGTGTGTGATTAATCACTGTAATTTGTGACATTTTGATGCTCATTAGGCATTTTTTTCATAATTTTTAGTGCTCTTTTTGATCCACTTTGTGGAGTTGTTTTTTGGTGATCATGCTTTGTCACCTTGCTAATCAAGGAGTTTGTTTTGGCACTTTGGTGCATAATTTTGTGGAATCCTTTTAAACCATGTAATATAATGACTATGTTATTCCATGGATTTAATTTCATAATTTTTTAAGCCTTTTTGTTATTTTTCCATGTCACCTAGATCCTAGGTTGATTCATGTGTTTATGTGTTGCATAACCCAAATATTAGAAAGGCATTCATGCCATTTTCTTGAGGGGATTTTTGGTAGCTTTTAGGAGTTGATTATAGGTCATTTGTATGTCTTTAATTCCAGTCATAGGTCATTTTTTGAACCATACTCATTTGGTTTGTTTTGGTGCTTTAAAGTGCATACTTATGTGAATTAACTTTAACCTAAAATAGATTTCTCTTCTCCTCTAAATAATAACATTAATTATGTGGAAATCATTAATGCCTATTCATGAATTCTAAGTGCATCCCATACCTTGTATGCTACTGACCCATAATCATTTCATGCATATTCACATGCCATTCTTCCTTAACTTTCATCATGTGCGATCTTATGCGATTTTTGTTCGTTTCTTCTCATATCTTCTTCTCATTGCTCCATATGCCTAATCCATTGAATCCATGATTTTATATTCACTCATCCATCTTCATAATCATTCACTACTGACTTTTATGTTCATTTCATGTATTAATTCATGCTTGTAAGCCATACGCATTCATACTTCATCCATAAACCCTAACTTGCATTTAGGTGAACTTAGGTGAACTTTTTGTACATAGTTTGACATAGTTTGATCTTGTGAGGTATCCTAGCATCCTTAGGGACCTATAGCATGTAGCTACTGACTTTAGAAGTCATGTAACCTTTAGGTACCTTCACCTTTAGACTTAGGTCTTATTTTGAACCCTAGTTCCATTCTAGGACGTTTATGGTACTTAATCGCTTTCATGCTTTGATTTTACTTCCAATATGCATTGTCATGCTAACTTTTGTTTTATAGGGGGGAAGATTGAGGTAAGCATTACTTCATTCCTATCTCTTATGCATTTTAATTGTGTTTTCCTTAGCACCTTGTGCTTTTCTTTTAGGCTTTCCCTTTCTCTAGAGACAACTTAACTTCCTTAGGAAGTAAGTTAGTTTCTAATTCTCTTTTTCTTCTTTTCCTTTTCTTTCTTAGGATTAGAATACCTCATTAACCATAGGACCTCATTTATAAATAAATAAAATTAGGGTTGTGTCTTAGTTCCCCTTAGTTTTTGTCCTTTTTGCAATTTGAGTCATTCTTTCTCATCTTCAAACAAAATCCAAAAACACTTAACAAATAAATGAAAGGATCCTTTGTGTATAGCCTTATTCCATGAAGCACTTGCATTCATTCCATCTTGGAGTGGTGTAAGCTCGTCTATCATGATGTACAAGTCTCATCAATGGATTGTTTCATAAAAAAAAAATTCAAAATATTTCTTTTTAAAAGACCAAAAACACACAATAAGCGACTATCCTGCGGGAACTTCTTTTCTCATCTCATTCACTCATAACGCGAACTCGCAACGACTTGTCTCATTTGCAAGACGGTAAACGCACTCGTACCAGACGAGCCTGCAACACCTGAGCATAGACATACGCAGTTCCAGCATAAAAAAACACAAACAAATAGTTCCCGCCTTAGTTAGGCGAACTACGTCGACTCTGATCCTCATTATCCCGATGAGGTACGTAGGCAGCGGGGTAGGGCCCGTTCGAGCACATTCTTTATTTTCCCTACATTTCTCCCTTTCTTTCCATTTTCTTATTTCAGTTCTTTTCTCATTTCTCATCCTCATTCCAGTTAGCGGTTTTATTCAGCAGCATCTTATTTTCTCACCCTTTGAAACAAACAAGCAAGCGTGGATCCCGTCGGGTACGGCGGACGATCTGGGGTGCTAATACCTTCCCAGGTCGTAACCGACTCCCGAACTCCGATCTTTGGTTCGCAAGACCTTGTCCTTTCCTTATTCCTCAGGTTTGTGCAACATTACCTTTCCCATTCATTCGGGATAAAAATGTCTGGCTGGCGACTCTAACCTTTCCGCGCCACTTTCGCATTTGTACTAGGATGAAAATCCCGGGAGCGACAGTGTGATTTGTGTAGATGATTATTTTTGCTCCTACTAGGTAGGAACGGAATTTATCAAGCGCAAAGACAACTGCTAACAACGCTTTTTCAGTAGTGGTGTAGTTCAATTGAGCAGAATCTAAAGTTCTACTGGCATAGTAAATTGCGTGAAGTTTCTTGTCCTTCCTTTGTGCTAGAACTACGCCTACAGCATAGTCACTCGCATCGCACATGATTTCGAAAGGTAATCTCCAGTCAGGTGGTTGCATGATTGGTGCGGTGATGAGGGCTGTTTTTACAGTTTCGAATGCTTTAAGACAATCTTTATCGAAAATGAACTCAGCGTCTTTCATTAATAAACCGGTAAGAGGTTTAGTGATTTTCGAGAAATCTTTGATGAATCGTCGGTAGAAACCGGCGTGTCCTAAAAAGCTTCGTATTTCTCGAACGGTCTTAGGGGGTTGAAGGTCTTTTATAACCTCTATCTTAGCTTTATCAACTTCAATTCCCTTGTCAGATATAACGTGTCCTAGTACGATTCCTTCTCTGACCATAAAATGGCATTTTTCCCAGTTAAGTACGAGGTTTACTTTTACACATCTTTCTAACACCATTTCTAAATTTGATAGACATCCTTCAAAACTTTGCCCGCATATAGAGAATTCGTCCATGAACACTTCCATGATGTTATCTATGAAATCTGCGAAGATTGACATCATACATCTTTGAAAGGTTGCAGGAGCGTTACATAATCCAAAGGGCATTCGTCTATAAGTGAATGTTCCATAAGGACGTGTGAATGTAGTCTTCTCTTGATCATCTGGGTGAATCGGGATTTGGAAAAATCCTGAGTAACCATCTAGATAACAGAAATACGAGTGTTTGGCTAATCGTTCTAACATTTGATCTATAAAGGGTAGTGGGAAATTATCTTTTCGAGTGGCTTTGTTTAGTTTTCGATAATCGATGCACACTCTATGTCCGGTCACTACTCTTTGTGATATCGATTCGCCTTTAGCATTTTTCACAACAGTGATACCTCCTTTCTTTGGTACTACATGTACTGGACTAACCCATTGACTATCAGAGATTGGATATATTATTCCAGCGTCTAGTAGTTTCTTAACTTCTTCTTTTACTACAGTGCTAAGGATTGGGTTAATTCTTCTTTGAGATTCTCTAGAGGTTTTGCAATCTTCTTCTAGCATAATACGTTGCATACAGATTGAAGGACATATTCCTTTGAGATCAGATATGTTATATCCTAATGCAGTTGGGGTATTTCTTTAAGACATCTAAAAGTTTCTTCGTTTCGATTGTTCCTAAACTGGAATTGATTATAACTGGTCGCGTACATTCAGTGTCTAGGAATTCGTATCTTAGGTTCTTAGGTAAGGTTTTTAACTCTAATGTAGGTTTCTTCTTACTTGGCATGGGATCCGGTGTAAGTGCTAAACTTTCGCTTAGACTATCACCTGATACGGTTCACGCCAATTGTCATCTTCGAAAATCGGAGGGATTTGAATTTTCATAATTTCAGAATAAGTAGTTTCTTTCATTTCCATCTCTCTTACACACTCGTCAATGACATCTAATAAATAGCATGTGTCCTCTATAGCTGGTGATTGTAAGAATTGTGTTAAAATAAATTCAACTTTCTCTTCACCTACTTCAAAGGTTATCTTTCCTTTCTTTACATCTATAATAGCTCCGGCGGTAGCTAAGAATGGTCTTCCTAGTATGATAGGTGTAGTGGAGTCTTCAGTGATGTCCATGATTATAAAATCAGTAGGAATGTAGAATTGACCTATCCGTACTGGGACATTCTCTAGTATGCCTACAGGATATTTAATAGAGCGGTCGGCTAGTTGAACAGACATTTTAATGGGTCTTAATTCTCCCATATCTAGCCTTTTGCAAATTGTTAAGGGCATAACACTGATACTGGCTCCTAAATCGCATAGAGCTTTGTCAATGACGAATTTTCCAATTACACAGGGTATAGAGAAACTACCTGGATCTTTTAGCTTAGGAGGCATATTGTTCTGAATGATTGCGCTACACTCAGCAGTAAGTGTAACGGTTCTGTTATCCTCTATCTTCTTCTTATTGGATAAGATTTCCTTTAGAAATTTAGCATACGAGGGCATTTGAGTGATAGCTTCTATAAACGGAATAGTAATATTTAACTGTTTCAGAAGTTCAACAAATTTCTTAAACTGGCCCATCGTCTTGGAATTGGTTAATCTCTAAGGGTACGGAATCGGTGGTTTATAAGGTGGTGGAGGCACATAAGGCTTCTCTTTCTCCACTGCCTCTTGATTATTATCTTCCTTTTCTTCTGGTTCATTCTCCTTTTCAGTCGGCTTATCCTGCTTTTGGCACATGGTTGGATTGTCAAGTCTTGGTTAGGCGGGTCCGTCAAGTTCTTTGCCAATTCTTAGTATCACAGCATTGGCCTGTCCTTTTGGGTTAGGTTGGGGTTGTCCAGGAAATACTCCAACTGGGGCAGCGGTAGGTGCTTGTTGTTGAGCTACTTGTCAAATCTGAGTTTCAAGCATTTTGTTATGTGTAGCTAATGCATCTACCTTGCTCACCAATTGCTTAATTTGCTCGCTAGTGTGTATGTTTTGGTTTAAGAATTCCTTGTTTGTTTGAGATTGGGTAGCTATGAAGTTCTCCATCATTAATTCAAGGTTTGATTTTCTAGGAACATTAGGAGCAGTCTTTTGATATCCTGGTGGTGTAACTGGCGCTTGACCTGGTGCTTATAAAGCATTGTTGTTCTTATAAGAGAAGTTCGGATGATTCTTCCAACCTGGGTTGTATGT
This sequence comes from Lathyrus aphaca, assembly GCA_963966055.1. Lineage (NCBI taxonomy): Eukaryota > Viridiplantae > Streptophyta > Magnoliopsida > Fabales > Fabaceae > Lathyrus > Lathyrus aphaca. The sequence goes on from OZ014521.1 coordinate 15,026,166, forward strand.
GTTCGAGTACGGGTTTCCTTGAGCATAATTCACTTGATCTGTGGGAATTCCTGCTAATAATTGACAATCAGGGACAGCATGTCCTGGAACTCCACATAACTCACAGTTAGGTGTTACCGCAGCCACGGTGGTTGTTGGTGTTATGGCCAAGTTGTCGATCTTTTGGTTAAGTTGGTCAAACTTTGCATTAACTTGATCCATACTACTCACTTCGTACATACCTCCTTTTGTTGGTTTCTCAGTTGCGACTCTCTCGCTTCCCCATTGGTAGTGATTCTGAGCCATACTCTCGATAAGTGCATAAGCATCATTATATTCTTTGTCCATTAGTGCGCCGCCTGCGGCAGCGTCAATCGTCATTCTTGTGTTGTACAAGAGTCCATTGTAGAAAGTATGGATGACCATCCATTCTACTAATTTGTGATGTGGACAAAGTCTCAGCATATCTTTGTATCGTTCCCAAGCTTCGAAAAGTGATTCGTTTTCCTTTTGCTTAAATTTGTTGATTTGAGCTCTTAGCATAGCTGTCTTGCTAGGTGGGAAATATCTGGTCAAGAAGACTCTCTTTAATTCCTCCCACATAGTTACTGAATTCGAGGGTAGAGATTGAAGCCAGGCTCTTGCTCTGTCTCGAAGTGAGAAAGGGAAAAGGTGTAATCTGATTTCTTCTTGGGTAACTCCATTAGCTTTTACTGTATCTGCGTACTGCACAAATATCGAAAGATGAAGGTTCGGATCCTCGGTAGGATTTCCGGCGAATTGGTTTTGTTGCATGGCTGATATCAGTGAAGGTTTCAACTCAAAATCATTTCGATTGATAGTCGGCGCGGCAATGCTGGAATGCGGCTCAGCTTGGGAAGGACTAGCGTAATACTTTAGTGGATGATTTGGTTCTTCAGCCATTTCTGCGTCCTTCGATGTTCCAACTGGTTTAGGTGGATCAACTTGAAGATCTGGAATGTTGTATTTTCGTTGGTATTCGAATATTCGTCTTCTTAAATGTAAGAAGCGTTCTAATTCAAGGACTGGAGGTTGCAAGTCTTCGCCTTGAGAGCAAGTACTTGGCATACACTCGGTAAATTAGATTAGGGAAAATAAATTGTTACCTTAGTCTAGACAGTGCTACTCTAATAGTGCACTAGTGACTAAATCAAGGTCCCCGGCAACGGCGCCAAAAACATGATGGGGCGGAGACGTGATGTGTCTAGCGGTATCTGAACTGCAAGTGCACAGCCTATCGCAATAGTAATAAAAAGATGTCGAACCCACAGGGACTTTTTAATCACTCTAGTGCTAGAAGGTCTGCTAGTTTAGCTAAGGCGGAAATTTGTCACGGTTATGGTTTTAAGGATTAAACGGGAATTAAACTTAGTTAAGGGAATAATGATAAGGCGGTCGGTATGTAATTATATTAACCTATGCGGGTCAATCTAGTCTAAGCTTATAAATATGTTTCACTTAATTATTTTTGTAGAGATTACCAGTTTAAAAACCCTCGACTCACACTCTCGTGGTCTTATCTCAGATCATACTCCTAAAAACCCTCGACTCACACTCTCGTGGTCTCGACCTAACCTATTTCACTTCTCTTACTCTCGTAACAAAAAGCTTGATTTTAATTATAAAAAGTTACAGCCAGAATATAAGTTCGTAATTGTTTTTAGCTTAGATTCGATTTATCCGTTTTGGTTGCTTTATTACATACCGAGTAAATTAATTTAGCTACTCATATTTATTAAAACAACAGACAGATACAAAATGAAATTAATAAATATTGAAACATGCATTATATAATGATAATAGAAACTTAACATAAATAAATTAACTTAATATTAATTGCAAAACAAAAAACCTGAACAAATGAATTCTTAGGCTCCTTCTTCCACAAATTGGCAAGCTTGGAGTGTCGGAATCGAAATAAAAGTAACGAAATTCTGAGGCTAAAAGAAATCTAATTAAGATAACAATTTCCTAATGTTGGAAATTGTTATTAAAGGGTTTGGAAATTAAAAAGAGAAACAGCAAGAACAAAAGCTGGAAATAAATGGGTTGTAAAAACGGCAGAGCTTCCGCATAAAATTTCAATCCAAAACTCTGTCCTTTTTTCATCTACATCTTTGATATTTATAGAAGAGAATTTTGGCAGTTGAAGAGTAGTAGCATGGGCTTCGGTGCTTCAGTTTTGAGAAAATCCAGGAGACATGGTTTACTGGGCGTTGCTGAAGTTGAGAGAAAGTAGGAGTCTCTGAAGACTCTTTCTATTTGTTGCACGTTCTCAATTATATTCAAAAAAAATAAATAAATTTTGCTTGTCACGTTCGTGACATGGTGTAACGGGCAGATTTCCTCATATTAGCGTGTCACGGTCGTTAGAACATGGTAACGATCGTAAGACCTCAAATTGGCGTGTCACGGTCGTGAGGCAATTGTGACGACCGTGAGAGTAACAAAATATGCAGTCTTTAGCAGAATTGATTTCTCTCTTTTCTTTTCATGCTAATTTTTGTTCCTTTGATCTTTTTCTCATAATTTGGCTCTAGACATGTTATACCTGCAATGTGACATAAAAACTCGAAACAATCGGGAGTTAAAAGGACTAATGTATGATAAAACGGACTAAAAACATAGTAATAATACGATATGATTTCTCGTTATCAAGATTCTATTAAAATAACATCATTTTTCGATTTAGTTTACCAGGAGTCATAGTCTCAGATAATATGGCTCAATTCGTTAGAGCACCTATGGTTGATTTCTGTAAGGATTTTAATAAAAATTGATTCACTTTAGTGGGACATCCACAGACAATACAAGATGAAGCGGCCAATAAGATAATCTTAAGAGAGATAAAAATGAAGTTGGAGGAAGCGAAGGGCATGTGGGTTGAGTTCTTGCCAAAAATCTTGTGGTCATATCATACTACCCCACATTCAACCTTTGAAGAAACTCCTTTCAGAATGTTGTACGGGGTTGATGCAATGATTCCGATAAAATTCAACACTCCCACATGGAGACAAGAATACTTTGCATAGGCCACCAATAGGAAAAACTTAAATGACTTCGCATGCTAGATAGATGAAATCCGGGAAATAGCACGGGTCCGAGAAGTGACTGCCAAGCAAAGGTTGGCACGAAGATACAACTTAAAGATAAGGAAAATGTAGTTTTATGAGGGAGATCTAGTTTTGAAGAAAATTGTGGATCCAAAGAACAAAGGAAAGCTGGCACCCAACTAGGAAGGCCCATTCAGAGTGTCATGAAAACTAAACAATGGAGCATATAAATTAGAGACATTAGAAGGGATAGAAGTAGCTAGGACTTAGAATGTATCCAGTCTCAGAATGTATTTTATCTAAAATAATCATGTAACATCTGCATGAATAAAAATTTGGGCTATACTATTTTCCCTTGCAAGGGCAAAGGTTTTTAACGAGGTACCCAGTCTTGCAAACATTTAGGTTTTAATTCTGATCTAAGAATACGATTGATAAATCCATATGCACAAGTTGCCCCTAAATGTGTGGACTTTCTTTGCGTACTTGGGTTAATTAAACCCCTATAAATGTGTTAACTAGCTCTGCATACATAGGTCACCCTCAAACGCATTGATTAAGTCCGTGTAGGGTTGGGAAACTCCTATAACATGTTGATTACGTCAGTGCTTCATAGGTTTCCCACAAGCTTGTTGACTAGTTCCGGACAGGGTTGATAAACCCTATAAATGTGTAGACTATCTCCGCATACATAGGTCGCCCTCAAACGCGTTGATTAAATCTACGTAGGGTTGGAAAAATCCTATAACATATTGATTACGTATGTGTTTATAGATCACCCACAAGCCTGTTGACTAGCTCCGGGAAGGGTTGATAAACCCCAATAAATGTGTTGAATAGCTCCACATACACATGTCTTCTTTAAATGTGTTGATTAAATTCACGTAGGGTTGGAAAACTCCTATAACATGTTGATTACGTTCGTGTTCATAGTTTTCCCACAAGCTTGTTAACTAGCTTCGGGCAGGGTTGATAAATCCCTATATATATGTGTTGACTCGCTTCGCATACATAGGTTGCCCTCAAACGCGTTGGTTAAATCCGTGTAGGGTGGGAAAAATCCTATAACATGTTGGTTATGTCCATGTTTATAGGTCGCTCACGAGCCTGTTGATTAATTCCGGCAGGGTCAGAAAAAAATTTGTGACACATTGATTATATTTGTGTTCATGGGAGACCACAAGCATACATAGTTAAATATTGGGTCAGTCGAAGCTAAAAGACTGGAGCTCCCAGTTAAAAATCGGCGGATGCTAAGAGCAAGCATAAGCCATTGACACATTGTGAGGCATCGTGCATGGGTCTTTGTGGGTATATGAAGTAGAAGCAAGGATGAAGATAATGCCCAAAATTCTATAATAATGTCATATTGACTTAAGTACTCGAGGTGATAGCATATACGTACATAATTCTTCTAGCAATACGTACGGAATTTTTCCTACTGAGGAATGAAAAGTAGATAATGTTTTAATCAAAAAGATTGAAATAGTAAAATCCATAAAAAAAAAGGCCAGAGCAGTGTGCATGCTCGAAGGCAGTTAGAATTACAAAACAAAAAAGGGGGACGATACCATACTTCCTCACAGAAGACTACATAAAACGCATCTCAAAAGATGACTAACAAATCTTAATACAAAAAGCAGTTAACTGGAAATAGAATTGTCGGTGGAGTTGTCCTCTGGGTTCACATTCTCGACAGGAGTAGTGTCAACAGAGACGACTATATTTTCCGTTTCTGGTCCTTCTTCGGGTCCTCAAGGTATATAAGGCGTCCGTCTTGAACCTCCTTAAAGAAGTCAAACTTTGATAAATTCAAGTCAGGATAGAGACAATGGACTTGTTCCTTAGCTCTCTCAAATGTTTCATCACCGGTGGAGAGGACTTATATCTGATACATTCTCAAGGACTCGGTAAGCTCTTCACAGGAGGACTCGGATAATTTTAGCTTTGATAAAATATTCTCGTTCTCCGTTTCCAAAGTTGCTTTGGCTTTCTTCTCGGAAACCAAGTCTTCATCCATGCGTGAGAGTTTCTCCTTTAGTTGAGTGACTTCTCCTTTCAACCTTGATTCTGCTTTCTCAGAGTAAATATTGGATTCATACAAACGTCGGGCAAGCACAACACACCGCATCAAATAGGAACTCAAGTTTTGAGTGGTCTCTTCTTGACATATCCTTCTCATTTTGTTGACATCCTCAGTTGTATTCAAGTGTTGTTTCAAGAATTTAAGCCCATCAAAGTTGTTGGACCAAAACTTAAACTCTTTGGAGGATGTTTCTCCTCCAGGAACGCACATGAGAGAAGTAATATCTACATCAACTTTGTATACCTTGTCAGACCTAAGGTTTTTATGTCTCTTCGTGGTACCTTGAGAAGGCTCTTTGACGGACGAAGAAGGAGGTACCAGAGTACCGCTAATAACATCCTTAGAGTTGGTCGCCCTGGTACGCTTTGACTGTTGTGTTTCCAACTCGGACATGTCCGACTTGGATGTGGTGCTCCCAATACCCTTTCTAGCCTCACGGACTGCTTGCATCTATTTATTCTTCTCGTCCAAAGAGATTTGAGTCATAGTTCCTGCAAAAAGGTCACATATATGAGAATTTTAACAAACTTAGGTATGAAAAATGAAAGAAAGACGGTTACCCAAGAAGGTGAGTAGTAGCTCGTTATCCAGAACCAAAAGTTCCTTAACTTTCATCAACCAAAAGGAGCTTAGAATTTCTAACGCCAAAGTCTCCAACTCATTCAATTTATCAGGGTTAAACCCAGTGACAGCGACAGGGTTTTCAACCCAATAAAAAGGAAAATGGGGTGATCTGTCGAGGAGTGAAGCACCTGAGGACATATTGGTCTGCTTCTCACTCTCACGAATCAATTTTTATAATGTTTGTAGTTGAAGGTAAGGGTTTGGAGAAAACTTCGATCGGGTATCCCACTCACTTGTATCCGGCCTCCTTTATCAGCAATTTTCACTTCAAAAAGGGAAAATAATAAACCCATTATGGGTGTAATTTTCAGAACTTCACAGATCCTTTCGAAAGCTTTTATAAAGCCCCAACTATTAGGGCGAAGTTGTGAAGGAGCTATGTTAATGGTTTTTAGTATGTCTGATTCAAAATCAGAGAAAGGGATCATGATGTCAAAATCTTCCAAAACCCCTACATAAAAAAAGAAGGTGTCTTCTGTAACGCCCTTGGGACGGAGAAGGAAAATCGGCTCTCCAGGTAGACATGCATCTAAAATAATGTCATATTCGGATTCGGTCGAGGACACCTATTTTCGCGCTCGTAAACTAATGATACCTTATTTATCCATAATACTCTGCTTGTGGTTGATAACGTCAGAGTCAAAGGCTATGGTGGAAGACATTTAAGCTTCTAGGAAACCTGGGGCAGAAGAGCCAGAAGTTAAATTACTCTCAGGTATGGGAAGGTTGCCATAAACCTCGTTTATAACACGCCTAAATTTCAGTGAACCTAAAGCAATTTTCATCTCCCACATGCACTCATCCCACAGTCTTTTTCTTTCTAAGGTGTTCATGAGTATAAACCTTATCGTCTAAAAGCTACAATTATTGTGATACCTAAAAATATTATCGCGTTACAAGAATAAATTTGAAAGAGGTAGAGAAGTGTTACCTGAGATTGAGGAAGTACTGAGGAAGGAGATGAAGTTGCTCTTCTGAATATGGAGGAAGGATAGGAACTGGGAGTGAAGTGGTTGGAAACTTTAATATAGCAAATACACTGGGAATTGAGGCTTTATAGAGCTCTCATTATGCTAGGAGAAATGAAGAGACACAACCCTCATGCCACGTAATAGTCGGGTAGTAAGCCGGCCCAAAATGCATGTTGGTCTTAGATGTGGCTGAACCCTATACCCGTAGAAACGGGAACAGAGCTCTGAGTGCTTATGTTCATACCAAAAATATATGATGGGTCGGGCTATGAGGCCAGAACTTTGAGCCATGAGCGAGGTTACTGAAACAAAGGGAGTTCAAATTTATTAGCATAACTTGGGACAAGTACCTACCCGGACATGACATAATTGCAAGGTCCGACACTAATTCTACCAGGTATGATCATGCAACCGATCATACGGGAACAACAGAGAAGGTAATCCAAGGGATATAATGGTTTCGGAGCAACAATAAAAGTTGTTACCAAATCTTTATGGCAAGCAATGATGAGAAGAGTTATGAAGGATAAGGAGACAGAGGGACAAGGCTGAATGATCTTCCCTCCAGAAGGCAATTATATATAAGGGGCTCCCCCCTAAGGGATAAGCAAGACACTTTCTCTTGAGACTTGCTACCATAACACTGCTCTCAAATCCCCAAACTTATGAAACAAAATAGACGGCGTAACTCTCCCTGCTCAATGGAATGAGGGCTAGCACTTTTGGTGTATCTGACCAAATTTGACCAGAACAATATATATATATATATATATATATATATATATATATATATATATATATATATATATATATATATATATATATATATATATATATATATCAAAAATTATTTTTATATAGAAACTATTTAAAATAGTTTCAAATCACATGATTTTTTAAATTTTAATATTTTAAAAAAAAGTTATAAGAAAAAATTGAAATATCTTAAATATTAAAAAATATTTAGAACAATTTTTCATTTAAAGTTGTTTTCTTTTAATTCTTTATAAAAAAAATTGATCTGTCAAGATAAATTCACTTAAACTAACACACGAGTTTCTTAGAAAATTTATCTTAATCATTGAATTGATAAGAATTTAATCATTGAATTTATAAGAATAAAAAGTAGGATTTTGTGTCACGACACCTCTGTATATAATATAAGAGGCGGTCGAAATTTTATTCTCTTTAGCTATCAAATTTATTTTGAATATTTTAAAACCTAAAATTTCATAATAAATTCGGATTCTATTGTACAAGGTGTCTTTATTTTAAATCATAATATCCTCTTTGAAATGAGTATTTTACATATTGATTGGTAAATCTCCGTTTAAAAAGTTCTGAAAAATGACATTATACACTTCAAAATCAAAAGAGTGAAAAGTTATAGAAAATTGAATTGAACTTTTTAAACCAGATAAGCCAATTCTAAAGTGTAAAACATCATTAAAAAATTTTATGTCTAGTATAAAATGTCGGCATTCTTATAAGTTTTAATAGTCCGAATTACCATGTAATACGAAAGGGTTAAAATTGGAAAGCTCTTGAAAATGTAGGGGCAGAAAGAGAAATTTTCTTCATTTATTACTTGCTCTATTTAGGAGAGGGTAATAGATTCCAGCTCTTAAAGATCTTCATTTTTTTTTTTACTTTCAACAGCATTCTACAATAGCAGCATTTGAATTTTTACGAAAAAACATTGGTATATGTCTAAGTTTCATGGCTAAATTATGTTAAAAATCTTCAATGAGATTGGTATATTTGACCTTGTATGAAGGTGTCCTACCTCTAATCTACATTTCTTTTTAAATGACAACATCCAGAAAATAATATAGTTATAATTTGTTACACAATTTTTGTATCACCAACAAAACCTCATCGCGAACAAGCACTTCAAACACTGATAATAGAAGAATCTATGCTATATTAAGAAGATTGGGACTTCTGGTGTGTTTTCATATTGCATCATTTACGCAACATCAGCTGCAGTTGCTGCAGATGCAACACTTGATTTCTTTGATCCGGGGGCAGAAGATTTATCTGCTCCGGTGTGAGACTCATGACCTGCTGAAGCAATGCCTTCTCCATATCTGGGGTCAACTGCATTTAACAAAGGAGAGAACATCAATAGACAGCAGGACAAATTCAAGAGAATAATGCTTATTTACAATGATTACCACAGGAGGGCGAAGAGGCTGATTAGCAGCACCCATCTGACCAGAAACCATAGATGGTGGTCCCGGAGGACCAGAATGCTGTGCTAGGTTTTCTGAAGGACCGGGCATCCAAGAAGAGCCTCTATCAATTTGCATTGCATTTCCAGCTTGACTGCCAAAATCAGACCCAAAAGGCATATTTCCAACCTAACATACAAGAATGACTCAGCACCTGAATAACCAATTACTATCAAGCACAAAGTACTATTGAACATCATCATGACCGATACGACTTAGGGGTGGCAATAAAATCCATTAATCTAAAATCTATCCAATTCATCCACCAAATTATCCATCCATTACAAAAATTATTAGTTAATGGATTGAATCCAATCCATCCATTTAATGTTATGGATGGATACAATCCATCCAACCAATTTAAAAAAGCCATTGGATTGTTTAACTATTTCTATAAACTTTAATGGATAATTTTTAAAATCAAACAATACTAATATTTTGTAAAAATGAAAACAAAAGTTGATTATTTTGTAAAGCTCTCTCACGTTATACTGAATGTTATATAACATGAAGCTTTTTTAAAATCAAATAAACTTTTGAAGCTTTTTTACGGGTGAAATTTAATGAAATTATAATTAAAAATGACAGTGGTGGTAACGTTGATGTAAATTAACGGTAATGTAATTTTTTTTGCGTAAATATAAAATTCTTTAAACAAAAAGGATTAGACTTTTAAAATTTAAAAAAGTAAAATATTTAATTTCATTTTATAGATGGATATCCATCCATTAGAATTATGTTAATGGATGGATTGAATTGGATTTTATTCTTAAAGGATGGATTGGATTGGATTTTTTAGAAGAAATTTTAGTGGATCATTGATGGATTAATGGATTATTTTGATCCATCTATTAACAATCCAATCCATATCTATCCAATCCATTCATTTTGCCACCCCTAATACGACTTTTCAAACCGTTTTACTTAGGTTTGCTTCTTTCAGTTGAATCACCAAAATCAACTTGGGTTTAGGCAAATGCCAGCACGCTAGTTAATTAAACAAAACTCATAAGCTCAATAAAGTCAAATGGGCAAATGATACATTTGTCCAGAACAAATGGTGTACATTTTTCTCTTCCTTCTGTTATTAATTGGTTTCAACTTTCGGAATTCAGCCATGGTAGTCATCTGTGAAATATGGCAGCAGAGCAGAGCCTGGCCACTATAAGACTTCCATTGCCTTACATTTTTCAGTCTTGAGAGCGATTGTGACCCCCTATCTGAGAAACTAGGGACTGATGCAGGTGGTATACTTCACAGAGAAAGAAAACAAACATGTTTACCCGATTTTCTTTGGGAAAAAAACAGCTGCAGCAGTCCCTATTTTCCATGGACACCCTCCCACCGCAGTAGCGGCTATTTGCCGCTTTAAAACAAAATACATATATATAAACACAGTATAGATTATTATCTTGTATATATGTTTTTCATACAGCAGACACCCCACTATAGTGTTATTGGAATCAGCTAACACTAATTTAATTAGTGTACTGGCATTTGATAAATATCAATAATTTAATTTGATTTGAAAGGTACTTTCCATATAAACAAAGATCAAATTTGTGTTGTGAAAACTGAAAGCTGCAGTCTAAGCCAACATTTTTGAAATGCCAATGCCAATGCTATAAGGCATTAGCAGATAAGCTTAGTGCCTAATAATTTAGTGTGGGGAAGAGGTAGGGTGGGGGATGCCAACATAAAAACAAGAACTTTACTGCTGCAAAATCACAAGTCATGATACCAAAGCAGTTTTCAAATCTTAACTATCAGTTGTATCTTCTATCTTGACATACCTGATAGGGTGCCTGAGATGATTGTTGATTTTGTAGTGGTGTCTGCCCCAGTGGGAATGCAGATCCAACATTAGAAGGAGGTTTTGTACCAGGCTGAAAATTTCATCAACAAATACTGTTACAGTTCAACATGACATTAGATCATAAATTGTAATCTGAGATATTTGGCTTACATGATACATGTGTTGCGGATGATTGTGAGAAGCACCACCAGCATGTTGAAAACCTAAGTTTGCACCCATTTGTGGGGGATATTGAGGGTGGAAGGTTTGCACTGAAGGTGGTCTGACCTGTGGTGGCAGTGGTGGTTGCATAGGCATATGTGAAAATCCAGGTGTCTGCAATGGTTGCTGACTAGAGGTAGATGGCATTTGTGTTGGATGATGTGGCTGTGAAGACGAATGAACAGAGGGTGGAGGTATCTTTGGAAGTTGTGATGATTGTGGAACAGCTGCCGGAGCCACTTGCGGAGTCAGGTGTCCTTTGGGCTGTTGTGGCAGCTGCATAGAATGTGCAGCCATGGGCTGAGTCTGATGACTCGTTGCAGGAACAGTAGCATACGAGACTGGCACTGGAGGCTGGTTTTGGTGTTTCCTTGGAGGAATATGAGTGTGAGATACACCTGCCTGATCCCGTGCACCACCCTGCGCAGGCAATAATGGAGCTGGCTGAATGCTTGACTGTTGTGTTGGCTGTATTGTCTGCTGACTGTTCTGTGGAACCACTGGCTGAACTTTCGGAACCTAGAACCAACATTTCTTAAATGTAAATTTCTACCAAAGGAAGGTTGTGAAAAATGACATCAAAATATTGTGAGAAATACCGCTTGTGGCGACTGCACCATTCCAAGCATGATTTGTGCCTGATTGACAAAACAAAATGGACAAAAATCTCAAAGTTAAACATATAACCAATGAGACTGAAGCCCTTGAAATAGTATTTAAATGAGATTAATTTAAATTTTTCTAAAAAATACACACTACTCTATTTATTGAAACAGTCTCAAAAAGTAAATGATTTTATTAATATACAGTTTGCATATATTAACAAAAAACAAGACTACATACAGATTTGAAATCTTATTTATCCCTATATAACTCAAATGATTCCTATTCTTCCAAAGCATGTAATTCACTTCAGGGGGTCAAGTAAAGAATCTCAATTAGTGATAAAAAAATTAAAAAATCAACTGTTGAAATTCCATACACATGTATAACCAATTACAGGTGTGTTAAAATTTCATCAATAGTTGAGATGTCATACTTTACTGTCTAAAGTAAAATCTAACTTCAGAGTCACCAAATCCAACTCAAAGAACATTGGTGAAATAGATAGAAACATTGGGAAATGGGACAGCCTAAATAAATCTTCATGTGTAAAAGAAAAATTTATTTTTTTCTAGTGTGTCATGAGGTATAAGCATACAGAAAATTTTCATCATCTAATAATCTAACTCAGTAACTATATGGTCAGTCAATGGCATCAAGAAGTGAAATATTAGAAGTTTCAAATGATTTGAAAGCTCACTTAAGAGTAAGGAGTGATTCCAATTTGTATAAACCACCATATAAGAAATTGAATGTGGTAATCTTTCTTTAAAGGAAAAATGCATTAATAAGCTATGAGCTCAGCACAAAGCATGCAAAGAACAGACCAAGAAAATTACAAAGTCAAAAAATGAGCAAACTATCACCCCGTATACAGGAAACCAAACCATCACCAAAGCTATTCAAAACTATAACAATGATACAACAAAACTGTAAAAGAAGTGCCACGTATAATGTGTAGTCAGCAGCTAAGGTGGAGGAAAAGAATAGGAACGCAGGTCTGAATAGCCAACAAATTACTCGCGGATTATATGACAGGGAATATGTGAGAGCATAACGTTTATGATACAATATTTCTCATTATGTTAAGTCCCTCTCAGGCTCTCACTAAACACGATGGTATGTGCGGTGGCTCTGGCCAATTTGTTTTTAAGAAAAATACCCTGCCATAACCAAAACCAAATTAACTTCACCAAATGTATCACAGCAACAAACACAAACCCACCATACTAGAAATCCTCCAATAACCCATTCAAACCAGAGCAAACACCACACTTACAGAAATCCAATTTACCACCATTATTGACAACACCTATTAGCAAACTGCTGACCCAAAACTCACAAAACCAGACCATTAAAAGGATGTCTGCAGCAGAAATTCAACTTAGGAGAGACAAATGGCTGTTATTTCTGTGATGAAATGAAAAGTTGTATTGCTCAACTCAAACAAGTGCCCAAACAAAACACCAGATGATGAAGCTGCAATTGAGTGATGAGGAAGACACTGAGACAGACCCTGAACCGACTGACTTGGAAAAACATACTGAGAGTATCATCACAAATGACCATCACCTATCCTTGAATGCCATAAAAGGAGGTACATGTGTGGGAGGACTATTCAATTTGCATGAGAAATTGATCATATTCCAATTCAAATATTACTACATGGTAGCAGATCTGAAAATATTTTGCAGCAAGAATTGCTAAATTTTTTGAAACTGCCTATTGAAAACTCGTTCGATAGGGAATGGTCAAACAATGCAAACCGAAGGACAAGTGGGAAAATCATCTGTGCAAGTGCAGAATCATGAGCTAGCAGTATTTGTGTCTATAACTGTAACTGGACATGCTGGGGTTGGACTGAACCCAACAAGATGCTTAGGCCCATCACTGCTTCATGGAGGATCTTTATGGAATGGACATTGGGTTTTTTGGGCTGGTCCTTTCTTGGCCTGCTTAGTGCACTACATTGCCTCTATTAATCTACCAAAAGAGGGTTTGGATAGGGTTGATGGAGAATATGATGTCTTAAGGTTGGCTATGGGTTCTTGTGGGACTCTCTCTACTAGTGCAGTCTGAAATGATACATGGTTGTAAGACAACATAGGGTTCTAGGCGAAAGTATGAAAAGAAAGAGGCAAGCTGGTTTTTTTTTGTTATCACTGTATTGGACTGCAAATAAATGTTAGTTTGAGGAAAGGAATTTTCACTTTTTCATCCCTTGAAAACATGAGAATGTTTTATTCTTTTTTGGCAAAAAAGTCATGTGGTATTGTACTTTGTGCAGTAGCTAAATAAAACATGTTGCATTAGGTAAATTCATATTAAACTGAAGAGAAGATTGTAAAGGTAATGAGTGTGAAATCAAGCACTTAACTAATGCATACAATAGCCAGGAATTAAAGTTATGACTTAACACTACCGAGTTACCACTTAGTAATACTGTAATTTTAGTTATTACCAGTCTAAACTTTTAAATAGATCAAGCATAATACCAAATTACAAGCCAAAACTTAATACAACACAAAGGGCGGTTCTGCAGGAAAAACATCAACAGAGAACATTCTCATACCTACAATATTGAAGTCAATTCACATAACTTTTATACTTCATGCACAAGTCTTTTGCAAAAGAAGCATCGTTGATTTTGAAAATCTTCTTTTACTTTGAATATTAAGAATTTCCTAATTTTGGAAGCCTATTGTTACTCGCAGGCTTGCAGCATTGTTGAAATTGAAACAAAGAAAATTAAGGAGTTGCTGGGAGCAATAATAGGCTTCCAAATCCATGTGATTGTATAGCTACGGAAATTCATCTCACAAGCAACTTTAGAAATTACTTGAAACTGTTAGGGGTTTTGAAAACACGGAGTATAGTCAGGAAATAAATCCCCAACGTCCAAAGTCATTTTGATTTCTATTAACATTTGGAGGTGAAATTTTCATGGAAGCACATCCCAGAGTTAAGACTACATGCATTATGAAACATGAATAAAGTGTCGCAGAGATGAGGATATTGTGTTGGATGTGTGGTTAGACTAGACGAATAAGATTAGAAATGACAATACTACAGAGTGTTGGGGTAGCACCTATAGTAGAAAAGATGGTGGAAAATCGACTTAGGTGATTTGGGCATGTAGCGAGAAGACTTGTAGATTCTATTGTAAGGAGAGTAGAACAAATGGAGAGGAGTCAAACAACTAGAGGTAGAGGAAGACCTAGAAAAACTATGAGAGAAACTATTAAGAAAGATCCCGAGATTAACGAGTTAGATAGAAACATGGAATTGGATAGAACATTATGGCGGAATTTGATTCACGTAGCCGACCCTATTTAATGAGATAAGGCTTAGTTGTTGTTTTTCTTTTCTGATTACTTCTTTCTAGACAAAATCACAAAATGATAAGAATTTAGTTTTCATTCTCCTGCCTTCCATATTACAAGACCCATTTGATCTTCTATTTGGTTCTATTCTATTCTAAAGGTAGTTCTTCACAATCTATTTTTTCTGGAGCAGGTTAGAGGTATTGATTTTGAGCTTTGACTTGCCATATACAAAGCACAAATATCGGGAAAATCATTAATATTTTGTACTGCATATTTAAACATTCTCATATCTTATATTTTATTCTTTTCCTCCAGCATCGCACTGGTGAAACACACAAGTTTATATTTAAATCAAAGCCACTCCAAAGCTAATTGTCATGAACACCCTTACTCCTGCTCCAACATATAAAGTAGAAATGATAATGCCCTTAAAATGATACCACAATAACACTCCTTGTTTCCAATTGAAAGAAAAAATTAGATAAATGTTATCCATACTTTCAGAAAATTGAATTTAGGGTTTTATCTTATGACCGACGATATATGAATTTTGGGGAAAATAACAGCTCTAGATCTAATCACTAGAAAGCATATGTATATGATGATAGAAAATATGAATTAATGTATGCAATGCAATCAATTGAGAATTAGTATAAGCAAAATCGGAGAAAGAAATTGGAAAAGCATAAAAACCTGAAAAAGTGATTTGGTCAACATAGGGTTTTGAATGAGGATCTGCCTTGCTTGTTGCTGGTTCTGTTCAATCAGATTCTGAATGAGAAACAAAATCGAAAGGGTTAGGTTTAGCAATAGCGGGTGCTAATTGGTACGTGGAGAGTGAAAAAGAGTATGCAATGTTGTTACCTTCATCTGAGACATGATATCGTAAAGCTGATTCATTGACATTCCGGCGAGGTTCACCGGTAAAACCTCGCCGCTGCCTTGTTTTCCGGCCATTGCTCAACCCACGAAAATGCTACAAACTCGGCCCAGCGTTTGTATGCAAAATACAGCGCTTTAAGTTTCAACCCACAACCAGTTGGTTATTTTTTATATTATTATTTTTTTTTTTCTATAACACCTTAATAATTTATGGTAAATTCTTAGGTACAGGTAATTTTAGTGGAAATTGATTAAAAATATAAATTTATTTTTAAATAAAATATAAATAAAAAATGACATGACATTTAATGTGATTCTTTCATTAGATGAGAATATTGGTACCCAACTAAATCCGGGAATATTCACTATAACTTATTATTGGTTTCAATTTTTTTTTGGTACAATTACTAGTTTCTACTTTGTAATAATTAAAAGTAGGTATTTTTTTTTCTATAACACCTTAATAATTTATTACTAGTTTCAACTTCTTTTTTTTTGGTACAATTACTAGTTTCTACTTTGTAATAATTAAAAGTAAGTATATTGTATTGAATTTTAAAATCCTTAAAATCGATAATTAAATGTGCACAGTTTTTCATGTTTTTATCCAATGGTTCGAGAAATACTGAGTTGAGTGGTGTTCTGGGCTAGGCCTCCAGACTATATTGGGCTACGGCCCCATATGTCGAGCAGAGGCTCATACGCTCGGGCAAGCACGTCTGCTAGACAGACAGAGACGCTTAACGGTCGGACACACTTCCTATGCGTCGGACACGCACTCAGAACGGACAAAGAACGTGTCTGTCAGTTCACTTGCCACGTCACCCAACTGTCCCCCATTATCTCCTGAAAGATAGGGGCAGTTGGACCAAGGACCAGACCACTTAGCTAGGTCTTCACGCTTCTCACGCGTTCCTTGACAGTTCTTCTTTGGGCCTAGTTGATCCAGCCCAAAGGAGAACCTTGGCTCAGCGCTGGGGGCTCACTATAAATACATTTTTTCACTAAAGGGTCAGGTATTTTGATTTCACTCTTCTACTTACCTATTTTGCTATACCTTTATTGACTTTGGCATCGGAGCGCCTTGCAGGTACACCCCATCCATTCCATCCACTTGTTGTTTTCACCCAATTACTGGAAGGTCCTCCTGATCAGGTAAGATCAAGTGGTAATTCACAGATGAACTCTATAATAATTTGATCTAGATTCAACATTCTTCTTGAGTTGATTTTATTGTACTGTTTAGTCGGTTCGATACAACTGTCCTTAAATTTTTGTTAACGAATACAAAACTTGTTTGGTCGTCAAATTTTTGGGGTCAACATGAAGAAAAAAAATCGTTGAGGTCTTTCTTTAAATGCAACACATTTTATGAGAGACTTATCACATATTCACCTAAAACTTTAAGGTGATATGTGTGTGGATTTTCTCACTTATAAAATAGGATATTTATGAGCAACACACCTTATGAGAGACATATTACATATTCACCTAAAACTTTAAGATGATATGTGTGTGGATTCTCTCACTTATAAAATGGAATATTTATAAGCAACATACCTTATGAGGTACATGTCACATATTCATCTAAAACTTTAAAGTGATATGTGTGTGGATTCTCTCACTTATAAAATGGGATATTTATGAGCAACACACCTCATGAGAGACATATCACATATTCACCTAAAACTCTAAGGTGATATGTGTGTGGATTTTCTCACTTATAAAATGAAATATTTGTTAGCAACATATCTTACGAGAGACATATCACATATTCACATAAATCTTTAAGGTGATATGTTTGTGGGTTCTCTCATTTATAAAATGATCTTCATTTTTAATCAATGTGAGACTTTTCCCACATTTTGCTTCTCAATACTTTCAACTCGATTATGTATGTATGTATGTATGTATGTATGTATGTATATAATCAAGTTGACTCATTAACCTAACGAGTTGAACCGTATATAGTTCAAGTCCAACTCATGTAATTAACGAAATTAGTTTTTTGCTCATATTCAGCTCATTTGGTTCATTAACCTAGTTTAACGATTTAGTTGTCGAATCGATTTTTGAACTATGTTGGAGTTGATTCGGTTCATTGTCAGATCTAAAGTGAGACTAAGTGATCTCTGAAACATATGTGTCGCTCCCGGGATTTCCATCCCGGTATAGACGCGAAAATGGCGCGGAAAAGGAAGAGTCGCCAGTCAAGCATTTTTATTCCAAGGAAAGAGAAAGGTAATGTTGCACAAACCTGAGGAAAAGGAAAGAACAAGGTCTTACGAACCAAAGAGACTGGGTTCGGGAGTCGGTTATGAACTGTGAATGTATTAGCATCCCAGATCGTCTGTCGTACCCGACGGGATCCACGCTTGCTTGAACTATTTCAAAGGGTGAGAAATAAACTGTTGTTGAACTGAAAATGATACATGGACAAGGAAAAAAAGGAATGGGGGGAAATGTAGGGAAAATAAAGAGAGTGCTCAAATGGGCCCTACCCCACTCCCTACGTATCTCATCGGAAATGAGAATCAGAGTTGACGTAGTTCCCCTAACTAGGGAATAAAACTGCTTGTTTGTATTTTTTAAGATTGAACTACTTATGTTTATGCTCAGGTGTTGCAGGCTCGTCTGGCACGAGTGCGTTTATCGTCTTGCAAATTGTAACGCCCCAATTCGATATTTCCAAATTTTGTTGAGTCTTTTATTGTGTTTGAGTGATAATTATCTTATTTGCGAAATTGACATGATAATATGATATGTTGATGTGTTAATGTGGTATTTTGGTATGATATGTGATTTTACCGTTTTGGGAATTTTTGGGTAAAATTAAATTGGAGGGTATTTTAGACTTTTGTTATTTAATGATAAATTAGAAATTAGACAGAATTATATTTTATGAGAAAATGATATTTGGTAGAAAATGGAAGAAAATGAGTTAAGTGTAGAAATAGTTAGTAAGAGAGAAAAATAGAAATTTGAAAGAAAAAGATATAAGTGTGAGAAAGAAAGAAAAGAGAGATAGAAAGAAAAAGAGGAGAAAGAAAAGGGAGATAAGAGAAAAGAAGAGAAAAGAGGGGAAAGTTGGAAATTCATCAAGATTGCTCCTAGGAATCGGAATAATCGGGTAAGGGTGATAAACATTGTTATCTTAATCTTTTATATGATTATGTATGTATGTGGATGATTGGCTTTTGATTTTGATGAAGTTTAGAGAAAATGAATAGATAGGGTTTTGATGAAATTTTGAGAGATTAGTATATTAATCGGTTAGTAGTTGTTATAATCGAAGTATGATGTTAGATACATGTTGTTTATCATGTTTAATGGGGTTTTTGTGGAGTTTTGAGTGATTTGGGTTGGCTGTCATGCAGCTGAGAAATTCTGGAATTCGTTGTTGTCGCTCGGCAAGCTGTCCTCGCTCAGCGAGAGTTCCAGGGATTTCCTCGCTCAGCGAGCGAGAAGGGCGTTCAGTGAGCCTGGAGGTTTTTGGGAGGTTTTGTGTTTTAATTCGTAACTTTAGTTTCGGTTATCCGTTTTGGGCATTCTTTATATCGATTCGAAGCTAGAGACGTGTAGAAACTAATGATGCTAAGAAAAGTAATTTTTAGCCGACTTTCACCCGACTTTTCAAATAAAACGTAAATGCGTTAATTATGGAAATGTGGGTTCGATGTGATGTTGTGGCCGTTTGGCAAATGAATACATTGCTTGAATTGAATGCATATGTATGTTAATTGAATGAGTTGAATGCATAATTATGTTGTGAATAATGTATGCATTTTCAAGAATGTTGTGTGTCATTTTGCATGCGAAGCATAATGTATGCATTCTTGTGTTGTGGGATTCTTTGTGAATCTGTTGTAGCATTGTGTGCTCATGTGGAGTGTGAGCGATGACTACAACACGATCGTGTGCCCATGTGGGGTGTGAGCGATCAGATTGTGTGCCCGCGTGGGGTGTGAGCAATCCATAAACATTGTGTGCCCGTGTGGGGTGTGAGCAATGGGTGATTTATTCACATTGATTGTGTGTCTGTATGGGGTGTGAGCAATCGGATTGTGTGCCCATGTGGGGTGTGAGCAATCCATAAACATTGTGTGCCCATGTGGGGTGTGAGCAATGGGTGAACATCGTATGCCCGACGGAGTGTTACTTTAGGTAACGGGCGATGGTTCCAATTAGTTCCTGAGTGAACTTGATGATTGTAAACACCCCAAATTTGCCCTCTCTTTTCTCTCACACCTTGGCTTGTGATCCTCCATATTGCATTGCATAAGCATACCATCTCACATTGCATAGTTATTTCACTGCATAAGTTGCACAACTAGGGTTTGTGATCAGATGAATTTTAGAAGTAGTTTGAGCTATCTCAAAGGCCATGAAGCATGCCAAGAGGGTCCATGAGTGTTATATGATCATATTATGCCTCCAAGGGTTCTTGAAAGTCAAAAGATCACAAGATATTACAGAGCCACCCAGGCAGGCTCAGGGCTCCTACACAGATGACCAGAAATTAGGGTTTTGGGTTTGAGGCCCTTACACTCAAAATTTTTGTCCATTCTTGATTCTATTGGTCTATATATGTCATAAGGAGCATGTGTATCAAATTTGAAGCAAAAATTCCTTGTGGAAGTCATCTGATCAAATGGTAACTTGTTGTGTAAGAAAAGTCAGAATCAGAGCATCTGAGGCCACCAACAAGGGTTCCAAAGGGTCATCATCATCAATTTGAGGTCCTATGATCTTTATTTGATCTTAGGAATGCTTAGAAGTTCACAAGATTGAAGAATTTTGAGCCATTTGAAAAGTTTCTATTTTTGGGCATGACTTGTAATGAAAACTTTCCATTTTGGGAAAGATCTTCAACCTCGTCTTTCTTGATGAAAAAGGTTTCAAATGAATTTTCTTCAAAAATGAAAGTTGTAGATTTGATCTTCCCATTTTCAAAATGTACAAGAACTCCTCTTGATCCATCCTAGAACTCAAGATATGGCAAGTCAAAGTTGGGAAAAATCTTGTAACTTTCAAGTTCATGTCAAAGAGGGAAATGTGCAAAATGGTATTTCAGGCCTTTATGTGACCTCTAATCCACTCAAATACATCATGCCATGATCAAACAACTCCTAAAGATCAGAATTGGGCCAAGAACCTAGGGTTTTCATGCCTTGCTTCTCAAGAAATGTCAAAGTTGTGAAATTGCAAAAACCATACAAACTATTGATCCAAGCATCACAGCTCACAACATTTGATCCTAGGGTGCTCCTTGAACTCAGCTGAGGCAGCCCAAGACCTCAAATCACTTCTGCACCATGCCATACCTCAAGTACACAAAATTTTGACTTTTTGCATTTCAAACCATACCAATCCCACAGTGCCACAACAACTCCTCTGACCAATGGCAATTATTTATAGAAACCCTAAGCTTCATAAAACAGAACACTTCAAGCCTTGAAACAAGCCAAGCATCAGATTGCACAAAATCCCCCAAAAACTTCCTCTTTTCGATTCTCACTACTCAGCCATCAAACATCCAAAATTCTTTCACCATTCAATCACACATAACACAAGGAACACATCCCACCCCTCACCATGGCCTGAAACACCATATACAAGAACTTCATTTTCTGCCATATCAGAACTGCAACTTCAAAAATAGCCACTATAAGCTTCATCCAAGCATCTCATTAGCACAAGGGGGACCGGTGGAGTTGGTTTGCACAAGGAAAGGCTCAGAAAGCTCCAGTTTCAAGAACTTCAGCTCAGGTATAGCTCAGGAACATTTTTTTTCAGAACACCTTTTTCTTGTTGTAATATGAATTTATAAGTTATGTTGATCACCGTGATGTGTTTAGAATTGAAAATGGTTGAGAAATGAGTGTGTATTGATGTTCTGAAATTTTGCCCGTGAAAAATGTTTGCTTCGATTTGCTTGATTCATGAAGTTTAAATGATGTTTGATGATTGATTTTGATTGTATGATGCATAGGGAGTGTTTCTGGGCAGTTATTTTGGCTTGGGGTGACCTGTAGAAGAAACTAGGGTAGGAGCTCGCCGGAGAAGATGATCGGAGCTTATCTCCGGTCACCTGAAAGTGTTTAGGGTTAATTAGGGTTTAGGTTGCCAGATTGAATATCAGCCTTAGGATCTATTTTTAATTAGTGTATGAATGGTCCAGATTTATCATTAAACCCTAATTATAATTAATTAACTAAAACCTAATTAATTAACTCAGATCAAACCAAGGTCATTGGATCACGCGCGAATCTAATTTTTGAATCTAGGCCCTTAGATCAGCCTACCTCAAGTCTTGCTGACTCTCATCCTGGACCATTGATCTCGCTCTCACGCAATCTGAACCATCCCTTTTATTTACTTTTCATTTTCTTTTTTATTTATTTTGCATTTGTTTCCTTTAATTATTTAAAATAGCAAATCATTTTCAAAAATTACGATCTTTTGCATTTTGTCTTTAAATAATTTTCAGAAACCAAAAACATTTTTTTTTAATTTTTGTATTAAAAATCCATTTTTAAACCATTTAATTGTATTATTTAATTAATTCATTAATTTTAATTAATTAAAAATACTTTTAGGTATTTAAAAATCACCAAAAAAATCATGAAGCATTCTTACATATTTAGAACAATTTACAAACTCATTTTACAAATTTCTTTTAGGGTTTGATCATGTTTTGACAATTAACCATGAATTAGGGTTTCCAAATTTCTTATTTTTCTAACCCTAACTTCAAAAATTCATTTTTGATCAACCAAGATGAGTTTGTGCATGGTTTGTTTTGCATTCTTTCATACTTTGCATGTAGTATCCAGGGCATTTAACTCATATTTTTGCATTGCATTTTCTATTTGTTTGACATTTTTAATGAAGAAGTACACAAAACCCTAGCCTAACTTAGAAAAACTATAACTTGACTTTGGTTTAGCTTCTGGCTTCCTTCTTTGGGGAGTGATCTTATGTGTTTTTAAGGTTCATTTGGTTGCAATTTCAATTTTTTATCATGTGTTTTGCTTCTGTTTTGATCATATGCATCTCATACTTTCTTAAAACCCTAATTTGCCATGTTTATTTACATTCATCTTTGCATACCTTCATTGTGTGAACTTGTCATGACATCTCATGCATTTGTATGTCATCATAGACACCTTAGGACATGTATGAAGATTGGTTGATCATTGTTGCATCCATTTGATATGCTTTGCATTCATTCATTCTCATGTGTATTCATGTGATTCCAAGCTTCTAACTTGCTTTCCTTTGCATCTCACCTCTTGTATGATCATACATAAACATTGTACACGCCTTTGTATCATTTCATAACACATTTGCAATGTGTTTGCACTTCTGGTCTTGATCATTGCATCTTAATTTGCCTTATTCCCTTTTGTTTCATATCTTATGCATTCACACTAACCATTTCAGGGGCTTCAGGTAAGTTGTTTAGGATGTGGATTTGCCTCCACATCCAACCTCTTCTTATCTCTCCATTTGCATATTTATTTGTCTTTGAAGTGAGTTTAACTCACTTATGCTCTCTCTTGCTCCCTTTCTTTCTCTTAGGTTACTTAACTTTTTCAGGAAGTAAGTAACCTATTTTCTTTTCTCTTCTTTTTTCATCTGCTTCTTCTTCCTTGGTGGCCACCTGGAGATCTTTTCTTAAGCCTCACAAACCATAGGAATATCCAAGCATGATAACTTTAGGGTTGTATATAGTCCCCCTTAGTTTTTTATATTTTGAGTCTCCTTGAGTCTGTGCTTCTCATCTCATGATCAAGGCTAAACAACAGTTAAAGCTTTAAGACTCTGAATTAGGGTTATGCATGTATCCTTATCTTAGGATAAAGTGTATAACTTTAATACTTAGTATTAAACCTTTAAGATGTTTTCACATTCTAATCAAAACACCTAATAATAATTAAGACTTAAGCTTGTAACTTGGGCCTTATATTAGGGTTACATCTCTTCCTGTTGGTTCAGAGGGACTAACCCTAGTGTTTAATGGACAAGTCCCCCTCAGGTTTAGTCTAACAAACATAAAATTCATTTCTTAATCCCACCTTTAATTAAAATCCACCTTAATAAAGGCTTGTTATATAATGATTTTAATCCCTAACCATGGATTAAGTTGATGAGCCTTCCTCATCTTAAGTGTTCTCATCTATTATCCTTCTCTTAGGATGGTGTAATGAGTTCACTAATCCCTGATTAGAGATTAAACTCATTACTTAACACAAAACAAAATCCAAAAACACTTAATAATCACAAGTAGGTTAATGATCTTAATCCTGCATCATTAGGGTAATTAAGTTGGTATATCCATCTCATACTTAAGTAGACTCATTATCCCTAATCAGGGGTGATATAATGAGTTTACGACCCTCGATTAAGGCTTAAGCTCATTATCCTATGCAAAACACAAAAAACAATAAAAAACTGAAAACACAAAAACAAACAGTAAACGTCTCCTCCGGGATTCTTTTCTCATCACATTCACTCTGAAAACGAGAACTCACTTCTTCCGTCTAATGCAAGACAGTTAGCACTCGAGCCAGACGAGTCATACACTTGAGCATAGAAAAGTAAGCAGTTCACATCAAAATCATCCCAGTCTCTTTGAGTCGAACTACGATGTTCTGACTTCCTCATTGCACGAGAGGATACGTAGGCATAACTTAACAATTATCGAACAAAAGTCTCATTGTCTCCCCCTCTCCTCCTTCTAGCACTATTTCCTTAGCCTCAGTCTTGAGCACTCATTTTCTTATTTTGCACTGACACTCTGTACATCTTTTTCTCCCTAGCTTTTATACACAGTCTAGCACGTACATTATTCCCCTTTAAACACAATCAAGTAAGCGTGGATCCCGTCGAGTACGACGGACGATCTGGGTGCTAATACCTTCTCAGGTCGTAACCAACCCCCTTTCTCAGTTTCTTTGGTTCGCAACCGTCTTATCCATATCTTTCCAGGTTTATGCAGCATTGCCTTTCCTTCGGGATAAAAATGCTTAGCTGGCGACTCTATTCAACCTCAACCTCCAACATCGCCGACGGTTCGCGTTTGCACCGGGATGAAAATCCGAGGAGCTATAATGATGATTGAGTCGGTACCGCATTTTCATCTACATAGAGTCGTGTGTCGGTCTCTATGATTTGCATTATCATCTAAATTGTGAGATGAAGGAATAAACATGAATATATATATATATATATATATATATATATATATATATATATATATATATATATATATATATATATATATATATGTGTGTGTGTGTGTGTGTGTGTGTGTTTATATGGAGATGAAAGTATGTATTGATGAAAACATGCTTGTTTATATATACATATGGATGTGTGAATATATATATATATATATATATATATATATATATATATATATATATATATATATATATATATATATATATATATATATATATATATATATATATATATATATATATATATATATATATATATATATATATATATATATATATATATATATATATACATTGTGGTGAATATGTGTGAATTGTGCATAACGAATGTGCTAGTGTGAATATGTATATATGTATACATTGTGATGTGTATAGGTGATGAGAAGTGATTGTGGTGAGAATATGCTTTATGTGCATTTTATATGTTAAGATATATAATTATATGCAATGTTATTATGATAATGTTTCTCACCCTTCTGCTGTTTTATGATGCTCTATGAGGCATTCCAGAGTAGGTTGTTGGAGGTCTTTTTGTGAAGCTTGCCTTCATTATTTTTGGTCGGTCGGCTCTGATATGTAGCACCGGGTAGCTAGGGTCGGCTTGATGCTTTTTGTGATACATTTTGTACATGTATTTTGGTGATGAATGTTTTATGTAAACATGAAATATTTGGGGAATCAAACTTGTGGATATATTTATGATAAGTATATAAGTTTAAAATTGTTATGTTTGTTTCCGCTGTTATTTGAATTTATTGAATACAGGTGTAAGGATGAAATCCTTTTGTTGCAAGTTATCCTGTTTTGTTGCATATCTTTAATGAGTAGGTGTTGTATGTTTTTAATTTCACTGTTGATGTGACATGCCTATTTTATACCATGTTTAAAATATACTCTGATGAAATTTTTAATATGTGACTAAATGATTTGATTGTTTATTTTGGGGAATAGAAAGGAGGTGTTACACAAATGCCAAGTAGAAGTAAGTTATTTCGTTAAAAGTAAATGAGGCGAGAAAAGAATTCCTGAAGGAAAGAAGCTTATTGTTGGTTTGAGTGTTTTTAGAAGCTTTTATTGAGTTTGGCACGAGAAAGTGTATTCAAACCTTTTTCCATGGAGTATGAACTTCTTACATTACTCCAAGATGGAATAAGGAAGAATCACACCCAAGCAAGGAGAAGAACCCCAAAACTTGGTTCCAAAGATTAGGGCTTAAGTACACTAACACATTACCTTTATTAAGTGTTTTTGTATTTTGAAGTGAAGAAGTGTTTTTTAAGCTTTTCTTTGTGAAAATGACTTCAAGTTTAAAATTGTACATCATTCTATACAAGTTCACATTACCCCAAGATGGCATAGATTCAAATGCTCAATGGAATAAGTCCATAACACAAGAAGTTACTTCAACCTTTATTAAGTTTTTTTAAGTTGTTTTGAGATGAGAAAGAGAAAAGCACCAAAGGATCTTCAAAGGTAAAATGTCTAAGGGAAATTAAACCTAATAAAGTTATCATTCTTGGATATTCTAGGTTTGTGAGGTTTGAGGATTTATATCCTAATGAAGAAGAAAGAAGAGAAGAAGAAAAGAAAAGAAAAGAAGAAAGGATAAAGGGTTAGAAAACAACTTGCTTCCAAGATGGAAGTTAAGTTGCTTCTAAAGGGGATGAGAAACAATTATAAAAAGACAAAGAATATGAAATGCTTAAACAAACACAAGTATGAAAATTAAAAGGGAAATGATTGATTGGGATGTGAAATCACATCCACATCCCTTCAACTTACCAAAGCCCCTGCAAAGTTAGTAAAAGAAGCACGAAAGTTCAAGAGAGAAGACATAAGAGCTAAACACACCCAAAGAACCAAATGAATTGCAATAAAGGGTATTAAGACCCTAAAAGTCAGAACCAAGTTATAACAACACTCACCAAGTTCAAGGAACTCAAACATAATCAAACAACTAGAAAAGAGGTGCAAAAAAGATGAAGAAGTTCAAGGGAGATGCATAAGAAGTAAGAAGGTAAAGGTGCATAAACATGGTCAAAGGCAAATGACAAACCACAAAGTCAGAACTCAAACATCACCTTTAAATGCATAAAATCATCCTAAATGATCATGCAAACATTGATGAGTTAGTTCATGGTAGAATGGGAGATGAGTAGAGAGATGTAAACATACATTCATGTTATAAGACAAGTGAAGTGAAGATGAAGATATAAGATGCAAGGATGATATGGAATGGTCAAAGTCATAAGCATAGGAATAACATGACATATTAGAGATGCATAAATGATCATGGCAAAGATTCATGGCAATCAAGTTCAAACAACCATGCAAACATGTAAGAAGAAGTCACATTATAGAATGATGCTTCATACTTGAAATGAAATGCAAAAGATGCGAAATGGCATGCAAGTATGGATGATTATGAATGAAGTAAGTAGAATATCATGTATGAGAATGCAAATGAGATGATGATATGAACACATTTGAGGCACATAAGCAAGCATGAAAGGCAAAGGATGAATGCATGGAAAGAAATAGGTTAAAACCTCACATAAAATGCATCAAACCAAACACAAAGGAAACACATACCAAGTGGATTCAACAATGATCAAATACGACTTCTAATAGTTTAAAAATAACACCCAAACTCATACAATGGACCTCAAAGGATGGCATAAATTCCTTCAAGCAACTAGGGTTAAGGAAGCGGTGAGAATGGTTCATGAAAAGTAACCTCAAGCACGAGCAACCAAACACTTATCAAATGACATTAAAAAAAATTCAAATTATACCTAAGGAGACCTAACTCATTGGCTAATCACTCACCAAAAGCTCACACAAAAATTCAAAAGGGAACTATTTTAAACAATGGTTTAAAGTCGCATAAGGATCTAATAGCAAAGGTACAAAAGAAAGGGATCAAAATGAAATTAAAAATGATTTTAAAAATATGTAAAAAATGTATTTCTGAAACTTAAGATGTTAGTTGATGAATTCAAAAAGAATGGGTGAAAAATTGTTTATGAGTCAGGAGAAAGAAATTGATAAAGCTGGACTATTAAAACAAAAATCCATTGAAAAAGAAATATGAAAGAAAATCAAAATAAAATCTAAAATTAGAGATGTGCAGAATTTCTAAAATGGATTAATATTCTATCATAATTTTTGTAGAATTATTATGCAATGGAAACTATTTTTAATGAGAAAAAAATTAAAACGATGTTAAAATAAAAATGAAAATTAAAGGAAGTGAAGGGGGTGAACACATAGCAAAAATTTATTTATAACAAGGAGTGGGCCTAAATGAGGGGTGCGAGTAGTAAGGGGACTAATGTGCAAGTGCAATGGAGGCCTGAGGTGTATGGTGAGGTTGTAGTTAACATGCTTGACTGAATCCGGAGCGTTGATCCTGATGGCTTGGGAAGTAATCTCATCCAATGGTTATGAAAATGAAGGTGCGTGATAGTTACAAAGTGCAACACACATGCGATTGGGAAGGAAGGTCCTATCGGAAGGTGACAAGTGTCACCGTCGGTGTGGATGGAAATCAAAAATCTCTTATCCATTAGCTCTATACTAATCTTTATTGCACCAGAAGCATTAAAATCACAATTAAACTCACAATTCCAAATTTAGTCTCACGCCTATCTCTCTCTCCATGATGAGATTCTTCTCTCTCAAAACTAACCCTAGCCGTCGGACTTCGCCAGAGAAGGCGGTGTCGCGCGGTGGCTGTCGTCGTCCTTCTTCGACCAAACACCTCAAAAACCTAAAAATTCTATCACAAACCCAACCTTATTTAACTCCCTCTTTACGAATTTGAAACTAATTTTCTCAAAATCTAAACCAAACGGTGGGATCGAAGCAATCAGAAGCAAGAGAAAACAACATCAAAACATGCAACAACAATCACATCTAGAGGAGTTCAAATTCGTGTACATGTAAATCGAAGATGCTAAGAACGAAACTATTGTAAGATTCACTTCTAACTTTTCTCGAATTCTTCTTCCTTCCTTTGCGAATTTCATTTCTTCTGCTGATTTTGTTGCTGCGAATCGTTGAGGAGTGATGAGGTTGATGATGTGATTGATGAAGAGTGATTATGTGACACTTAGGTTGTTGAAGAGTGATGAAGTTGATACTTTGGTTGATAAAGAGTGATGAAGTTGGGATTGATGAAGAACAATTTGTTGAGATTGATGAAGAGCGATTTGTTGAGATTGATGAAGATTGGTGTTGAAGATTGATGATGGATTCAAGAAACAAATGATGATGATAATGATGATGGTTCTGTTATAATACTCCTTGAGATTGAAGAGAGTGATTGAAAATTAGTGTAACTGAATTCTGTTATATCATTGATGGAGAAGGTTTTTGGTTAGAGAATGATGAAAGTCCTGAGATTGAGAGAAATTGAGATTGAGAGATATTTTGTTAGAGCTCTCCTGGAAAAATTTGTTACTCTCTCATTTTTGTTAGCATATTTCTTTTTTATTTTTCTGATTGGTCTTTTTTTGAATTTTTTAGTAAAATTTTTGTTATCTCTTTTATTTTCTGGTTTTTGTTTGGAATATGTTTTGTGTTTTATTATTATGCCAATGTGTTTCAGTCCATGCTTATTTTCATATGCTTCTCTGCTTTGTATGCTTCAAACTGATTTTGCAAACGTTGCATTTTACGCCTTTAGTCATGGTGTTTCACAACTTGTGTGTGTATGGATGAGTAGCTTTGGTGTGACGTTGGATTTTAGCCGCTTCAACTGTGTGTGTGTGTGTGTGTGTGTGTGTGTGTGTGTTGCAGCGGAATTTTGCCTTTTACTTGCTTCAAATGGACTATATTTTTTTGCAATTTTTAGATGGGCCATGTCATGATCTTTCTCTTTCTTTTTGTAATAATTTTTGGATAATGGGTGTAAAAAATATATTCATGGGCTTTGTGAATTTGCAGTGGACTTGCAATTTTTATAATGGTTAATTAATAAGTGGAAATGAATATTGGTTATAATAAATATGGTCATTGGCACAAATTAGATTTTAAATGGGAATGTATATTGAACATGAAATGTGGAACTTTATGGACATTTTGGATTTTTGAAATTGGATATGGTTGAATATGAAATGAAATGAGTTAAGAAAAAGGATATAGATTAGAGAAAAGGTTTAGAAATTGGTTTATTGAAAATAAATACGGCTTAGAAATTGAATTTATATGGATAATGAATGGTTTAGTAAAATGAATATGCACCTCCACCAATATTTTCCCACACATGGCCATGAAACTTTGATCTTTAACCTAATCTTCCAAAAATCCATTTAATTAAAATGATCACAGCCACCATCGTCCAGCTCGCAACTTGACTAAATATCCACCAAGCTTGAATTGTTCAAGACAAATCTCTGAATGAATGAAATAAGTTCTGAATCATTTTGAATTTGTCTGAACCAATCTCTGGGAAAATAAATCCACAGATGAACCTGACTTCCTGAACCAATCCTCATATGAACCACTTTCAGCATACGACAACTTGACCTTGAATATTCATTATTTGAGAAATATCCATTGGCACAAATAACTTGTAGTTGAAGCAATTTCCTGATAGTTTGACCAAGATTAGGTCAAACATCCATCTGAATCGGATCATAACTGAACAACCACATTTGAAGTGAAATCATTGTCATGCTCTATGCTTCAACAATGAATGTTATGCTTCATTTTTCTATGATATGAATGCAATTCAAAGTATGAAAATGACATGCTATATGTTATGAAAATGAGAGGGCAAATTTTGGGGTGTTACAATATGCATTAAATGTTTGTCTTGTCACTAAAATGTTTCTTTTTGGAGACGTTATACGTGGACATGTGCCTCTAGGACATGAAGGCGACAACATTTGAATGATTGAGTGTACTCGAGTGTCATTATGGAACTGAGGTTGAATCTCAATCGTTGATCACGTCTTCCGTTATTTCATTGTATCTTTGTCATAGATCCAGATGCTCTTATTTTCCTATAAATTGAGGAAATGTATTTAATTGCTCTTTTCGCTTCCTTTGCTTCAGAGTATCATACCCCTTAAATCTTTGATGGGGTCTTCATTCTTTCAATGATTTTCCTACTTTATTTGATATCCACGTTTGTGTGATATTTTTGGGTCTTTGGTGGTTCTACTCTTCAATCCATTAAATCTTGCACATACTTAAGGCACCACTTTCTTCATTTGTCGTTATGGTTGCTTATGTTTATTTATATATATGGTTAATGTAGGAAACACTAACATTTTGTTCGTAAATTTTCTCAATGATGATGATATAAGTGATGCTTCCTCTCAAACTGAAATGATAAACCTATAAATATTAGTGGTGTCCCATTTAGATGTAAGACACCCCTTAGCAGACTTCATAGAGATTAGTGAGATTTCTAATAATGTGACGAGTTCAAACAAGGATATTGATTATTTGGAAGATCCCATATAATAACTCATTCATGTTTGACATCAGATAAGTCGCTCGTGATGTTGCCTTCCCTAAGGTCCATATACTAAACCTGGAGATTGTAGATATTTACATGGACAAGTTGAAGGCCTGAATCTAAATTAAAGCCTTTATGTTCCTTAACATTCATAAACCCAATTACAGTGAAGTTAAGTGATGGATAGAGATGCTATCATGCTATAGTACCCACAACCGTAATTTTTTATCTATTGACTATGAGGTTGAGATGATTTAAAGGGGACAACGGAATCTTGAGATCTTTTTTGACACAAACTAGTTCCCTTGGGTGGAACAATATATCTTAGGAATAACATGTGTTTTTAATGAGTCACATCAGATAGAAAATACTTATCGCGATGTAGGTTTGTCCTTTAACTAAGCGATTTGACATGTTTATCCCATCAAATATAATATGCATTCATTTTGATGGTGTAGTCGTAAAATCATGAGTGTAAGTTATTAGTTAACTTAACTCAAAGTAAACAGAGTCGTCGTCGCGCTTTTATTTTATTCTAAATGGAAAAGGAAAAAGAGCGAATAAATCCTAATGAATCTAAATGCAAAAAGCTAAAAGAATCGAGCAGAGAACGAGTAAGGGGATTGGTTACAAAATGGGAAGGTTTTAAGCACCCAAAATGTATGTGGTACTCCACGGGAGCCCTTTGAAAAACTTATTGCTTTTGGTTTGAAAATGGTTTGTTAAAAGAGATTGAAGAGATGATAAGAGAAATGTTTTTTAAGATTTTTGTGTTTGACGAGATGCGTACCTCATACCTACGTACCCACGACGTGCAATGTAAGATCAAAACCCTGTAGTTCATGGTATAAATATTGAAAAATTAATGTGTTAAATTGATTTTAAAATATAAAGATAAGTCGTCATTCTTTAGCGAATAACTCCGCTAGAAATAATGACTCGTATCTAAACATGTGAAAATGGTTAAGAGGAAAAGTGCGCGAGGGCACAAAAGGATTGAATGAATTTTTGCATTTTTTAAGTCTTTTAAAAAAGGTTTCGATATGCTTATGCGGTATAGCATTTATTAAGAAAAATAATATAAAAGGTAAAATTTCTTGACCTAAGTCAAACTTTGATTATGAAAGCGGTTTAAAGTTTGAAAACAAATAAGGTTTTGAAAAGAGGGAGAAGTTTTGAAAATTAAAGAAGTGGGAAGAGATGAAGAGGCTATCCTAAGACTTGAAGTAAAAGTTAAAGTAAGAACAATCTGACTGTATGGTGAGCACTATTTGAAGTATAAACAACAATAGGATTTCATCCTCATAAACAAGTGAACCAAGTAAAGTCTAAGAACTCCAATCCATAATAACTCAAGCAAAGGGAATGATCCTAAAATTAAAGTCCAAAACTTCAAGTCCAATGCAAAGGATAATGGCCATAGTCCAAGATTAAAGTCACAAGTTTTTTAGAGGTTTAATCTTTTTTTAATATTTTTATGTCCAAATGGACAAAGGAAAAAGCATAAAGATATGAATATAAACATAAAAAATATGATGAATGATAAAACATAATAAAAGAGATAAGGAACGAGAGATAAAAATAAAGAGGATAAGGTGCAAGAAGGAATTAAAATGTTAGTATAGTAATAGTAACAATAATATGTACATAATAATGGTATGGTGAACTTAATAATCCACAACCAAGAAAGTAACAAGGCAATCGATTTAGCTTAGTATCTTACACTATAGTGATTTATTGAGGCGATTGGATCCAAATTCAATGAAACTTGAAAGAAAATTGGGATACCCAAAGCAACTACGCATCAAGCTTCATAAGTTATGGATCTTAACGCAAAAAACTAACCACTTTAGGATTACGCGACCAATACGAGGTCCGATCCATGAAAGTGCAAGTATCCAATTGGATTTTTATTCCGAATTCGGGACATATTTAGGTCTATGTTAAGCAATAGCCAAGTAATTTACAGAGTAATTACCCTACAGATGAGGTCGGCCAAAACCAATTAAGGTTAACGATGTTAGTGCTAATACATGCAAGATAAATGATATGTAAATCGCCATCCGAACATAATACCGCACAAAAATAAAGATGAATACCAAATTGAGTTACACTTATGGTATTCTTTCATCTTTAAGATCAATCACTCATTTTGGTGGATTCAAATATGAAAATATCTCACTAATACAAAGTACCTAAAGTGAATTAAATAATTCACTTAGAGGTAGATTTGGACTAATGAATATTAGCCACTTTAATTTACACCCAAAGTCCACTAAATTTAAAGTGAAATCAGTCCCAAAAATGTCTCTCAAGGTAAAAATAAGAAGAGGGGGAAGAGGAGGCAAAAGAGCTCCAAAACAAGACAAAAAATTAGTTTCAGGCCTGTGCAAATAGATTGCACCAGTGTGCAAATCGATTGCACGGTGCAAAAATTCAAATCTAGGCCAAAAAACACAATACAAATCGATTTGCACAGGATGCAAATCGATTGCACAAGGCAAAATCAACGAATAATTGTGAAGAAAAAGGAAGTGTAAACACATTGTTCAGTTTTCAAAAATCAGCGTTTAAATGGCAAAATCCAAGTTCAATCATTCTTTCAAACACCATATGACCATAGATTCAATGAGCACGAATTTTCCACTAAATCACAGCAAATAACACCAATAAGAACACAATTGCGAGATCCAAATATCAAGCAACAAGAACTAATAAATATCTAAATTCTTGATGATGAAGATGAATGGGTAACAGTGGAGGAAGATGAATTACCAAGAACAAACTTCAAATTACTCCACTAGCAAGCTTGATATACTAAAATCGATGAAGAAAAATGAAAAGGATGAAGGTTTAACTTAAATTTAATTAAGAATGCAATGTGAATTCTTGATAACTTTCAAAAGAAGAAGAGCTTTGGTGAATTTGTAGTTTGAGAAGATGTTTTGCAAGGGAATTTTTGGCTATCAAAAGCTTGAGAAATAAATGAGAAAAGGCCTCTATTTAAAGAGTTTAGGTATGGAGATTTTGTGGATTGGAGCTTGCCTTTGAAATTCAAAATTAGACTTGGAAATTCAAATTTGGAGGGAAATTCATAAAAGAATGGTGATTAGTGAAGGTTTATGGTGGAAATTAATTTTAATGATATAGGGGAATTAAATGGAGATGGTCTAGAATATTCTCAAATAATACAAATTGGTGTCAAATGCCTCAAAACTTAAAAAATGTTGATTTTGGCCAAATATGTCTTCGTGCAATCGATTTGCATAACATTTGATTAAAGGTTAGTAAACATAAAAAAAGGAACAAACAAAGGCAATGGTGATCCCCTGTAAGGCATAAACATGCGACCAAAAAGGATAGACGAACCAGTGCAAGATCTTGTTTGTATGCAAAAGATGAAAAATATGGAAAATCTTAGGGGCAAAAATTAGGGTATGACAGATGCCCCTATTTAAGTTTCTTCAATCCAGAGATATGAAGATTGAAATCTTCATTTCGTTAAGAGGAAAAAGACTTAAATATCAGAAAACGCAATTTTTGGCCCTAAGAGGCCATAAAACGGAATGAAATGAAATGATATGATATGAAAGCAACGATATGAAGTGTAATGAAAGCATATGAAATGTAATGAAAGCATATGAAATGTTATGAAAACATATGAAATGTTATGAAAATGTTATGAAAGCATAGAGATTTGTGGAGAACAAAACGACACAGAAGACAAAATAAACGCTGAGGATAAGGAGAATAAAACTCTGATGGGGAAACAAAGCACACCACATGCTGAACACTACAACATGGCTTAACTGAGACAAAGATGTCCAAGAGTGCCAATTGGGAAAAAAGAATCACAACATTCAATAATTGAACTGAAAAAGTGAGAAAAATCCCGAAAAGTACATCAAAAGCATCCATGAATGACATTAATGACTTTACTAGGGATATCCAAGAATGGTAATCAGATAAAATAGAAATACAACATCCAAGAATTGAACTAAATGAAATGAGAAAACTCCCAGAAAGTACATCAAATCAATGATGACTCCACTATGGACATCTGAGAATAGCAATTGGAAAAAAGTGTAAAATCTTAGAAAAAACAATAAGTATGTGAAGAAAAGGTTCTGAAGAGACAAAGATAAATGCCAAGTAAGTTGGACTTTGATCACAAGGTAAGATGTTGAAAACAACAGGACCTCGAGAAATGCATATGAGGACTAAAACACTCATTATGCAGACATATACGAAAATGGGGACTAAAACACCCAAGAAAACACATAATGAAGACTAACACACTCAAATATGCCAATGTAAACGAAAATGGGGACTAAAACACCCAAGAAAACACATAATAAGGACTAACAGACTCATATATGCAAATGTATACGAAAATGGGGCCTAAAACACCCAAGAA
This sequence comes from Lathyrus aphaca, assembly GCA_963966055.1. Lineage (NCBI taxonomy): Eukaryota > Viridiplantae > Streptophyta > Magnoliopsida > Fabales > Fabaceae > Lathyrus > Lathyrus aphaca. Next base: position 15,062,099 of record OZ014521.1, read on the forward strand.
AATAATATGAGAGAAAATGATGACAACCAGTTTAGACTCTAAGGAGAGTGAAAATCAACAAGTTTGTACTCTTTTGGGGAGTGAAGTTCAACAAGTTTATAATCATTTGGGGAGTAAAAATCAACAAGTTTATACTCTTTTGGGGAGTGAAAAAGATTGGAAGTCTGATTCCTCAACACGAAGATCACTGCCATTCTGCTTGAATATTAGAGATGTTGCTCTTGAATAAATCTATGTCCCACTGGTAAATTGTATCAAGTTAATAATCTTTCGGGAAAAGTCATGAAAAACTGCTTGGGGATTCTTGAAGAAAGTTGCCTCAAATTCAATGACTGGTGAGGGTAAACTGATAATGGATTCAGATCCTGACTATTGTCGGAGAAAAATTGATCAATTCTTGAAATGACTGTCAAAAGAATAAACTGATCATGGCTTCAGTTCTTAAAATGAATATTGAGAAGATAAACCTAGTATGAAACTTGAAGAGAAATCTTTTGGTTAACCAAATCTAAGAACAACTTGTACTAAGCAACAACTCTTTCGAACCAGGTGATCTGGAAGGAACTTTCCCCTGATAGGATCACTAACCAAGTTTCTCAACTGTTTGAAAATTCCTTGATAAGGAAAGTTTGTTTGTAAAAAAATGTTTGTACAAACATAGTAATTTTAATGCAAAGTTTATGCAAAATTTTGAAATCAAAAATCATTTTTGGAATGAAATTTATTGATGTAAAGTAACTGAAAACATTGTCAAAACACGATGGTTAAGACAAAATGAAAGATAAAGCAAAGTCAAGAAAACAAATGACTGGTAACAAACTTGGGAGTCAGTTTATGCAACCTTGTTGTAGTATGCTTTTCAAAAGAAACCTGGATTCAATTAGGTCTTTTAAAGGTTGTAACATGGTATGGTTCATGGTTTATGAAACAAAGGATATAAGCTCAAAGTTTATTTGTACCCAACCCAATCTTCGTGATGATCTTCAGTCCTACATTCAATTAATTCAACCTATGCATTCAGGTTCCAATAAAGTTTGGGATTGCACAGATGAAGATAGTTCATAAGCCATGAAATTCTGAGACAGCAGTCACATCTCCCTTTTGTTATTTTTGGTGAGGACTTTGGTCAACTCATCTTATTTTTACTGAGGATTTTGATGACCTCTTGATTGATGCTTACTTTTATCACCCATAACTTTTGCCTGAACTGTCATTTGAACTTACAGTCAGCAGGATGCCCCAGTTTTTGCCTAAGTCTCCTTTATATGTTTTGACTTAGCGGGTTTTTATTTTTTTAATCATTTTTTCAATATAACTTTGTTTTGAAAGATAATGACTATTTGGCTTAATGATTACAGTGAACCATCATTGGCTTTTGAATTGGAAGACATCTTCGACACTACTTTGATGTGTGCGAAGGAAAACTTGAGATTGTAACCTTTATTGAAAGATGTCTTGAATGATTATCTTGTACTTGAATGCAAATTTGAATTAATTGAGAACTACCCATCCCCAAGTTAAAATTGCGGGTTTTTATCGAATAGAAAGAAACTCAAACTTCAAGGCTCAAAGGGGTAGACAAGGGATTAACTTTCTTATTTCTCCAGTGTTTGGGAATTGAAACAATGTATGAATATCGTAATTCAAGTTTCAATTGAAAGCATACCAACAACAATTATGGTTATTTCGTTTCATCATTCTCCCTCCAATCATTGTAAAAGCTTGAGAAAAGAAAATGAACAAGAAATAAAAGCATAAAGATGCAAATAGTGAATGAAATTGAATCAAAACATTGTAATGCCCATTTCATTAAAATCAACATGAAAGTACAAACAAAGTTTAAAAGCAAACAATCAATACAATTGAAGAAAATTGCAAACAGAAAGAAACAATGGCCTAGTGATCCATCAACAACAAGGATGATTTGTCCCGTCTAAAAATTGGCCTTGAAGATGATATGAATTGCTGAAGTCATCTGAAGATTCATTTCTCATGATTCGGCAGAGAATTGTTGACGACAACAGGATTTGTATCCTAAAAGGCGATCATCATATTTCTGATAAGCTCTTTCACTATAACCTTTAATGCAAAACAATGTTCCAAGTCAAAACCAGTCCCACCTTGATGAATTCACAGTGAACATCCACTCTATAGCCAGCTGGAAAAGGATCTGGAATAGGAGGCGCATGCCTAGTAGTAATCTAACCATTATGGACCAAGTAAGGATACAACTCAGTATAAGTCACACGAATAGGATCAAGGTGACCCCTAGTCCTAACATTACGATTCTGGTTTTGGACAACATTCCTTTAAACTGATGGAACATTAATCATAGGAGCAACTGCAATAGGGTGTGGTTGTTCATGGTGTTGTTGTCTGCGACGAGGTCTCTCAACAACACTTGTTTCACCAACAAAAACATTGACTTTGTTGTACCCCAAAATTTCCCCTCCCACAATCAAGACAATCTCTCTCAAGACTTCTAAATGATCATAAGGTCCTCAAGACTCCCAATTGGTTAAGAAGTGTGGAAGTTTCCTCAGACAATGCCTCCTCCTAAGCAAAGTGACCAAAATTAGGATTTTGTGTTTCCTCAGGTTAAAATGAGTTTCAAGGCTTCAAGTGAGATTCATGGAATCCCTTATGTGTTCAATAATCCCCATGTCAAGTTTCAAGGATTTCCCAAAGAGTTTGCCCAGTCAGATGATCATATATGCAAAAATCAGTCAAAGTAGTTAAAAAGTCAAACTAAGGTCAACTGTGGTCAAATCAAAGTCAAACTTCAATATTTTTTGCCAACATCAATTTTATGAAGTAAAATTCATCATTTGATCAAGGGTTTATCATGATTCATCAAGGAAGTTTCAGATCATCAAGAATCAGGAAGTTTCTAAATTAGGGTTTTCTTAAGGAAACTCAACTGAACTTTGACCAGCCATAACTTTCACATGCTTCATCAAAAAATTCCCATCCAAAGCTAATTTTGAAGGAAATTGAATTCTCTACAAGTTTGTGTCTCACAAGCCAAGCCTAAAAATGCTTCATTTAGAAGGTATGAGCTAAAACATTATAGGTCATTTCAAAAGTCAACAAAAAGTCAACATCTTCCAGGAGGCATAATTTGAAAATGGTAAAGGATATGGACATGAGACCAAAGAGTTTGGTTAGAGGACTATTTAAGCTTTCCAAAATATCCAAGAACACCTTCATAGCCTTAAAATTGAGGGATTTGTGCCTTTGCAAAGTTGGGAAATTTTTTAGGGGTATATTAAACAAATGAGGTCTTAAAACCAAATTTTTCCAAACGGGCTTGCAATTTTGTAATCCAATCCTTACAATGACATCATGCACGACCCAATGATTATTTTTTCAGATTTTTATAGTTTATTTTATATTTATTTGGATTTTATTCATTAAAATTCAATTTAAATATATATAAAATATGAAAAGTCAAATGAAGCATGAAATCTTTGATTGAAAATTATTTGAATTATATTTAGAATGATTGAAAATTAACTAAAGTCAGATTGGACCAAAAATAGAAAGGTTAGATGAGATTTTTTGAATATTTGAAAGTGAGGAAACTTCATGATCAAGCAACCTTCACAAGCCCACAAATCCACAAGTTTTTGACCTAAATTGGATCACTACATATACACAAAGTCAAAAAAATTCATCAAAAAGTGAGATTCGGTTTTGGAGCTAGAGAGGATTTTAGGTCATTCTAAAGGTTGCAAATCACTTATGGATAATCACTGAATTAATTTGCATCATTCAAACCATCAAAATCATGGCCATATGCATAAACCGAACCTCAATTTTCTTCTTTTTTCAATTTTTCGATTCCCTTTATTTATGTATTATTAACAAATTTTAACCTCATATTATTGTTTGTGATGATGTTTAGATTGTTCCTGCACAATTTCTTGAAGTTTTGTGGCCGTAATCGTATATCACCATTCTTAGGGTTTTAAAAGCTTGAAATTGGGAATCATGGATAGAGACGATTTCACGTGAAATTAAGGATCCAATTAGACTCATATGACTACCCTTGACTGATTTGAATCAATAGATTGAATTTATTTTGTGTGCTGTGCATTTTTCAATTTGCAGGACATGTAGTGACGTGTAAAAACCGTCACTACAGGCTTTAGTGACGAACGACTGTCACTATAACCTAACTGGACAGCTAGAGGAAGAAGATGAAGTCTGGCGCGAAATTTGATTTTTATAACTTTGTTTATTTTATTAGGTTTTTTTTGTATTTATATTTTAGAAGCGCTGCTTGGCTCAGCTGGTTGATTGTACGCGTATGGAGGTAGAATGCTTGGGTTCGATTCTAACTTGAAGCAATTTTTTTCTTTTAATTCATCTATTTTGCAGGTTCATCATATAATAATTGCTTCTCATACATTCATCACTACACGCTAGCCCAGTGGCAAGACCTCTGTTCTGGTAAGGGGAGGTCCTGGGGTCAAAACCAGGCCTCCCCACTTTTTATTTTGTTACATATTTTGTTTCTTTTTTCTATTTTTATATATATAATTATTAATAATTAATTAATTTGTTTAATTTAAAACCAATAATGTTTTTTTATAAATAATTAAACTTTATATTTTTTATTAACTTCATAATTTTTCTTAATTATTTATTTTAATTAATCTTATAATATTTTGTACATAATTTTTATTATATATATTTAAATAAAAGCTTATTTATTTTAATTAAATATTTTCTAAACCCTAATTATTTTCTAAACCCTAATCTTTTCACTAACCTTTAAAATTTAACCTAATTTTTCCCAACCCTAAATATTTCTTTTATAATAACTATTTTTTATTTTATTATTTTAATATTTTTTATAATATATTATCCTTTTATTATTAAATCCTTTAAACTTATATTATTCTTATAAACCCTAAAATTCTAACTTATTTAATTTCTTTAAAAAATTCTAATTTTTCTTTTATTTCCTCATTATTATTTTCTTTATTTTCTTTTCCTAATATTTATTTATTGTTTTATTATTATTATTGTTTATATTTGCTTTACTATTATTTTTTATTATCCAATTATATTGTAACTATCCCAAAGCCATGTAATACTTCTAGATTTATTTTCCGTCTTTATTTTATTATAAATATTTTATTGTGTGGTTAATATATAGGGTGTGGAAACTTATTTGTATTTAATTTAATTTAGATAATTAATTTAAAAAGATAAATATTTGAAAATAAACACTCACACACGTAAGTCGATCTTTGATCGCCATCTTGCACTTCCTAGGGTATTCCTCTTGGTTGCCTTTAATATGGTCAAGTCCCTCGAATATAGGGATGTCTTAAGCAAAGTCCCTTCAAGTATAAATCATCAAGTCCCTACAGTTTAAAAGATCAAGTCCCTTCGAGGTTGTCTACGGAATAATGATCTTGTCCCTTCGAATAAATGATGATAGTCCCTACGAATTGCTAAAGACATCCCTTAAGTTGCTTTCTATGACCATACAATGACTTTATGCTTGTCCCTTAACACATCCAAGGTAATGACTACCTATTCCTTAATAATAGGGATAGTCTTACCATTGAAAGAACATACGAGAACATGAAAGACTTAATCTAGGGTAGGTACCTCTTAGTTGCTTGCTCACATTTCAAAATACTTTTTACACCTCACTTTCTTAAACATTTTTCAAAACAAGGCTTTGTATACATCCATACGAGGATCATTACAAAGTACTTAGAAAAATTTCTAATCACACACTACACTTTTCAAAAACAATTTAAGTGAGCTAAGTAACTAAGAGCCCATGGATAACCATGGATATAAAGGGTGCTAACACCTTCCCTTTGTATAACCTACCCCCCGAACTCATGTCTTTAAAAATAGGTATTTCCTGTTCTTTTATGTCCTTTCCACTTGGATAAAATAAAAGTCGGTGGCGACTCTTGCTATCTGCAACATGACTAAAAGTCAGTTCTCCCACCATGTTACAGACTTGATGCATGACAATCCTCTGGGGTTGAATTTCCCTAGTAGTCAAAGTCTAGAATTTCCATGATCTTTCTCACATTGCTTTTCAATTCATCAAGGTCTTCCCTAACTCTCTTGTTATGATGGGCTTGATTATCCATTATCGATCTGACAACAACTCTATTTCCGTATTTTTGTTGAGGAAACAACTTGACGGATGACAGACAACTAAAGAAGGAAACAATTGGGATGAGTTCCCACACAACTTGGATGAATGCAAGAATATGCAAGAATGCAATGACATACAATGTTCACTTCCATTTTCGGGAAACAACTCGACTATTGCAAACATGGTCAACATTAAGAATACAATCACAAAAAATCTTGACAAAAAGAATATTTGCTTTGCCCATATTTTGCAATAATCTGAATTGTTTTCCTAGAGAAATGGTTGTGATAATGTTTATGATGAATGTGTGGATGCAACAACCACAATCAAGATCACGTAAAGCACACAGGTTCAAAGGTTTGGATCACGAGCATGGAATCAAGGGATAATAACTAACCCACAAAGGTATGTATTAAGGTTTGTCTTCATTGTACCTGCAGAAAACCAAAAGGGTTCTAACAAAGGTTCCCGGAGTTAGCAACCATCTTTTGAATATTATCAGTACGTTGGACTACTCCCCAACCAATAACATTCTTAAGAAAGACCTCGTCCGAGTGTAGTATCGCGTGACAACCACCCCAGGTCTACACCTAGATAACTTTCGCACTATGTTCCTAAAATGGCTTGGATGGGTTAAGGGTTCTATGACCCTCAGTATGATCAGCTCAAGGTCGGAAAGTAATGTCCTGATACGACTAGTCGTCATGACATCAGTAATCCGAGAGAGCCTAACTGAGTGGAGATTATCGAATTGATATCACTTTAGACTACTCCATCACATATCACTTTGAATATCGTCATCCTATCATAAGTTCACTCAGATCCGGGTATAGAATCTATCTCACTCATAGAGGATCACCAAACTAGAACAAAACAAGCAATAACAAAAAAATCAAACCAAAGCATAAAAAAATCAAAGTAGGTCGAACCCGCTTAAAGACTACTCCCCAGCAGAGTCACAACTTTACTGTAGCGGTAAAATCATGAGTGTAAGCTATTGGTAAACTTAACTCAAAGTAAATAGAGTCGCCACCGCACTTTTATTTTATTCCAAATGGAAAAGAAAAAAAAGCAAATAAATCCTAATGAATCTAAAAGCAAAAAGAAAAAAGAATCGAGCAGAGAACGAGTAAGGGGGGTTGGTTATAAAATAGGAAGGTTTTAAGCACCCAAAATATTTGTGGTACTCCACGGGAGCCCTTTGAAAAATTTATTGCTTTTGGTTTGAAAATTATTTGTTAAAAGAGAATGAAGAGATGAGAAGAGAAATGTTTTTTTTTAAGATTTTTGTGTTTGACGAGACATGCGTCTCATTCCTACGTACCCACGACGTGCAATGTGAGATCAAAACCCTATAGTTAATGGTACAAATAGTGATAAATTAAAGTGTTGAATTGATTTTAAAATGTAAATATAAGTCGTCATTCTTTAGCGAATAATTCCGCTAGAAAGAATGACTCATATCTAAACATGTGAAAATGGTTAAAAGGAAAAGTGAGTGAGGGCACAAAAGGATTGAATGAGTTTTTTCATTTTTTAAGTCTTTTGAAAAAGGTTTAGATATGCTTATGTGGTTTAGCATTTATTAAGAAAAATGAAAGAAAAGGTAAAATCGCTTGACCTAAGTCAAGCTTTGATTATGAAAGCGGTTTAAAGTTTGAAAACAAAGAAGGTTTTGAAAAGAGGGAGAAGTTTTGAAAATTAAAGAAGTGAGAAGAGATGAAGAGGCTATCCTAAGACTTGAAGTAAAAGTTAAAGTAAGAACAATCTAACCGTATGGTGAACACTCTTCAAAGCATAAACAACAATAGGACTTCATCCTCATAAACAAGTGAACCAAGTAAAGACTAAGATCTCCAATCCATAATAACTCGAGCAAAGGGAATGATCCTAAAATCTAAGTCCAAAGATCCAAGTCCAAACAAAGGATAGTGGCCATAGTCCAAGATTAAAGTCACAAGTTTTTTAGAGGTTTAATCCTTTATTAATATTTTTGTGTCCAAATGGACAAAGGAAAAAACACAAAGATATGAATATAAACATAAACAATATGATGAATGATAAAATATAATAAAAGCATAATAAAAGAGATAAGGAGCGAGAGATAAAAATAAAGAGGATAAGGTGCGAGAAGGAATTAAAATGTTAGTATAGTAATAATAGTAATAATATGTACATAATAAAGGTATGGTGAACTTAATCATCCACAACCAAGAAAGTAACAAGGCAACTGATTTCGCTTAGTATCTTACACTATAGTGATTAATCGAGGCAATTAGATCCAAATTCAATGAAACTTGAAAGAAGATTGGGATACCCAAAGCAACTACGCATCAAGCTTCATAAGTTGTGTATCTTAACGCAAAAGACTAACCACTTTGGGATTACGTGACCGACACGAGGTCTGGTCCATGAAAGTGCAAGTATCCAATTGGATTTTTATTCCGAATTCGGGACATATTTAGGTCTATGTTAAGCAATCGCCGAGTAATTTACAGAGTAATTACCCTATAAATGAGGCCGACCAAAACCAATTAAGGTTAACGATGTTAGTGCTAATACATACAAGATAAACGATGTGTAAATCGTCATCCAAATGCAATGCCAAGCAAAAATAAAGATGAATACCAAATTGAGTTACACTTATGCTATTCTTTCATCTTTAAGTTAAATCACTCATTTTGGTGGAATCAAATATGAAAATATCTCACTAATGCAAAGTACCTAAAGTGAATTAAATAATTCACTTAGAGGTAGATTAGGACTAATGAATATTAGCCACTCTAATCTACACCCAAATTCTATTGAATTTAAAGAGAAATCAGTCCCAAAAATGTCTCCCAAGGTAAAAATAAGAAGAGGGGGAGAGAAGGCAAAAGAGCTCCAAAACAAGGCAAAAATTCAGTTTCAGGCATGTGCAAATCGATTGCACCAGTGTGCAAATCGATTGCACAGTGCAAAAATTCAAATCCAGGCCAAAAAACACAGTGCAAATCGATTTGCACAGGATGCAAATCGATTGCACAAGACAAAATCAGCAAAAAATTATGAAGAAAAAGGCAGTACAAATCGATTTTCCCAAGATGCAAATCGATTGTACGTTGTTTAGTTTTCAAAAATCATTATTTAAATGGCAAAATCCATGTTTAGTCATTCCTTCAAACACCTTATGACCATAGATTCAATTGAGCTCGAATTTTCCACTAAATCAACAGCAAATAACACCAATAAGAACACTATTCCAAGATCCAAAGATCAAGCAACAAAAATCAATCAAGATCTACATTCTTGATGATGAAGATGAATGGGTAACAATGGAGGAAGATGAATTACCAAGAACAAACTTCAAATTACTCCACTAGCAAGCTTGATCTACTAAAATTGATGAAGAAAAATGAAGAGGATGAAGGTTTAGCTCAAAGTTAATCAAGAATTCAATGTGAATTCTTGATAACTTTCAAAAGAAGAAGAACTTTGGTGAATTTGTGGTTTGGGAAGATATTTTGCAAGGGATTTTTTGGCTATCAAAAACTTGAGAAATGAATGAGAAAAGGCCTATATTTAAAGAGTTTAGGTATGGAAATTTGGTGGAATGGAGCTTGCTTTGGAAATTTAAAATTAGGATTGGAAATTCAAATTTGGAGGGAATTTCATAAAAAAAAATGGTGGTTAATGAGGGTTTATGGTGGAAATAAATTTTAATGATGTAGAGGAATTAAATGGAGATGGTCTAGAATATTCTCAAATAATAAAAATTAGTGCCAAATGCCTCAAAACTTAAAAAATGTTGATTTTGGCCAAATCTGTCTTTGTGCAATCGATTTGCATAACATTTGATTAAAGGTTAGTAAACATAAAAAAAGGAACAGACAAAGGCAATGGTGATCCCCTATGAGGCATAAACCTACGACCAAAAAGGATAGACGAACTAGTGCGTGATCTTGTTTGTATGAAAAAAATGAAAAAAATGGAAAATCTTAGGGGGAAATTAGGGTATGACAGATGGATGTGAGTTACCGCTTCATGAATGTTTTTTTTTCGTAATGAGTTTTAGGATTCCTTTCAACATGTTTGGAGTCGAGATCAGAAATCACTTGTGAATTGCCCTCTCACAATTGTACCCCATGAGTTAGGCATATGCTAAGGTTTTTCAATATTTGTGTGATTAAAAGAATATAATCTCCATTCAAAGGTCTTATTCCATATTTTCCACAATTATTGCACCTTAGCTAAAATCACATCAAGACAAAGGATTACTTTCCTTTAGCAATGGGAAGAAGATGTCAGAAGCTTACATAGAAAACTTTAAAAAATTTAAGTATAAGTATTATTTGGCTACCCCTCTCAGTTGTGATGCCCATGAAAGCTTGTGTGTGATATTGAAGGGTCAAGTGGGTCGTAGAGACCTCCCCTTGGGGCACACCCATTCTTCTCCTTAAGATAATCCAATGGCTCAGAAGTGTGTGGACAATTTCCCAAAGTATTGGAATGTGTAGTCTTTTTTTAAGGGACCAAAGACTTACATCGACATGTTTTCTGGGATGATATCGACTTTGTAGATGAAATTGTTCCTTTTACAAGGCCCCAAAAAGGAAGATGTGTCACTTAGAAACTTGGTTGTTGGAAGAGGCAACCACCAAATAAGAGAGGTAGAAAATATTTTGTGAGGATATTAACCTTAGTTGATTATTATGTTTTTAATATTACATGGTTTCCCCTATGTATTAATTGCTTATTCTTTTTTCCTTGGAGATAAATTTAGCATCCCTAACTCGATGGTGGTGATAAAGAGAGGCCTTGGTAAAATTATGCCTCCTCCTTTTGTTTTTCCTCTACAACAGCCCATGGAGGCACATATAGTGGTTAAACATGAATGTGTATAACAAGAAATCAGTTTTCGAAGGGTCAACCCCGAGGAGATAGGTCGAAGGATGTATATAAACAAAGCCTTATGACTTTTGAGGATCAGAGTAAAAAAAACGATCTCCTTGACCATAATGCTTATGATTGATCTTCATTAAGGACAATTAGTGAAGATTCTTCCACTCAGGAAAAGGACAAAATACGTATTATTTATGTGTCGGATTCAAAAAGGCTTAAGGTGAGGATACCTGAGTTAGGGAAGTTAATAATATATGGGACTCAAAGTGTGATGCCTATTTTTGCCATACACATGTTTTTTTCACTCTAAGCCATGGGTCAACCAAGGATGTCCAGTCCAGCCTCTCAAACAATAATCACATTTATTTTTCTCACTTGATATAGTTAAGTTGTCGGGAGTCAATGGAGGCGATGTCTTACCATATGCACTGAGCAACCTTTGTGTTTTCCATTGGACCATTCGGTAAAGAAAACATCTTAGCCCTAGAAAAATCATGAGTAAATGTCTTTGGAAGCTATCACTTTTGACAACTATGGAAATTAACAGTGGTAGAATTGGTTAATAAAAACGATTGTGACAATGCAAGAGAAGAAATTCGAGAAGTTCAAAGTGGAATTTTGTGAGAATCAAGAAATATTTCTCACAAATAGCGCCATTAATCCAATGTGGAACATGAAATTGGTGATGAGTCGGTGAAATCCACCATGGAAGGTTTCCTAAAACTATTGTGGATGAAGATAGGGTTGTACCTACAAGGTTGATACTTCAACGTCCAAGTTAATTAATTCATAGAGAAAAAAAACTTGCAAATGTATAATGAATCATATATTAGTGTGATGTTCCATAATAAAATATTTAATTCTCAGTCCCGCAAGTGAAAAAATATTCGTTAAGTCCATAGATATATGTTTTGCTCCTACCAACCATGTACACCAAAACATTTACTAGCCTAAAATAATAGTAATCTATATTTTGGGAACAAAAATTTGAAAATATTTTAACTATGATGAGAAAAAAATTAAAATACATGCTGACTAATTAAAAATGACTAAAACTGTGGCGGAATATTTTGTAAACACTAAATATAATAAAGTTAAATAAGAACTAAAACCATAACAAGTTGAGATGGCCGAGTTGGTCTAAGGCGCCAGATTAAGGTTCTGGTCCGAAAGGGCGTGGGTTCAAATCCCACTCTCAACATATATTTTTGCCTTACAAAAATGTATTATACCAAAATTACATAATCACTCAATTACATAAAATGGTTAAAGTTTTTAATATGAAATTGAATTAATGGCCTTTTTACTTGTTTTTTTCTTTATTTTCTATTATATTTTAGTGATTTTGATTAATTAAAAGTGTATGGGTGCTAAAAGAAAAACAAACATAATTTTGTAAGAATAATAAAGTCAATACTATGGCTTTGTAGGTGACTCAATGTAGTGGAAATAATGCCAAAAAATATTATCGGAAGACCGGGTTTCATATAGTAATAGTCTAGGTTCTTGGATTATTGACTCAGAGGCTACTGATCATATCAGTAGTTCCAAGCTGGATTAATTCTTATAACGAAATAGTCCCTATTAATGTCAAATTACCAGATGGGCAATGTGTTGTTGCTAAACATTAAGGAAAAATCAAATTTTCCCATCAATTTTGTCTCAAATGTCTTATTGATTCCTGAATTTTCTTTAAATTTGTTATCTATTTCAAAACTGTGTGAATTTTCCAATTGTAATGTTCAGTTTATTGATTCTAAATGCATTATATAGGATAAAACCTCGAAGAGGATGACTGGTTTTTCTGAAAATAAGGATGGGTTGTATTACTTAAAGCTAGGAGATAATGATTTGCATGTCAATATAGATCTTAGAAATGTTCTAGCTGCCACTGTAACATTACCTAATAGAGCCCTTTGGCATTCAAGTTAGGACATTTATCACACAATAGGCTATTGTACTTACATACTCAATTTCCTTTTATCACAGTAAACAATAAAGTTGTTTATGATGTGTGCTACTTTGCTAGACGAAGAAAACTTTCTTACAATATTAGTAATAACAGAGTTGATCACCCTTATGATATAATCCATTTTGACATTTGGGGACCTATTTCCATCAAGTCTTTACATGGTCATGCATATTTATTAATAGTTGTTGATGATTGCAACAAATATACATGGATAACACTTATGAAATCCAAATCTGAAGTTAGACAACATGTCATAAATTTTGTTAAACTCATTGAAAATCAAAAGGGTACTAAAGTCAAGATCATTAGAACTGATAATGGTCTTGAATTTAATATGCATGAATTTTATGCATCTAAAGGTATTTTACATCAAACAAGTTATGTGGAATATCCATAACAAAATGGTAAAGTGGAAAGGAAGCATCAACATATTTTAAATGTAGGTAGGTCTCTTCTCTTTCAATCAAAACTTCCAAAGAGATTTTGGTCATATGCCCCTTTAAATGCTACTTTCATTATAAACAAGCTTTCTACACATGCTCTAAATAATATTTCACCTCATTTCATAATGCATAATGAGATTCCTGATATGCACAATCTAAAAGTTTTTGGATCATTGGCATATGCATCAACTCTTCATGTGTGATCAGTGCATTTTAATGGACAGTCTCTTATGTTTGTACTTAGGCATTCCTATAGTTTATTTGAGTATTTTAACTATTTTAATGTGTTTTCCTATTTAAGTTTATTTTTGCACTTATTTAATTTTCGTCTTTTATTTTCAGCTTTTGCAACTTTTAGTAAAAAATTCATAACTGGAGCTTCGGGGATCGGATTAAGACGTTTTACTAGTGGATGGAAAGCTAAGACAGAGAGCTACAACTTTTGTGTTTGACGAAAGTTCTGATTCGGACTGTAGATGCCTAGAAAAAGTCGTTGAAGTTGCAACATTATAAATATTAAGTGTGTCAGGTCAATTAGAATTGGGTCTGGGTCGGGGTTTATGACCCGATTTGTATCAGAATTGAAACACGTATTTTATAAAAACACTTTTAGGGGTTGTGATACTGTTCACACCGTATTCACTATTCACGTTTTCCTTTTTTTTGGCTTTTACAATCAAATGGAGAACTAATTCCGAAGACAAATTTATGTTGTTATGAATTCCATACTTTGAGGTTTTTTTAATCTTTAATCTAATTTCTTTTCCCTTTTCAATATTAATCTATATACCTTGTTTGTATAATTCGAGTTATATAGAATACTATTGATTTATATCGATTGATTGATGTTCCTTGAGTTTTAGCATAGTTTATCGTTGCTTAATCGTTAGACCGCGTATGTTAGAATCACGTTTGCTTAATTCGTGATTGTGCTTATCTGTTTGCTTTATTCGGAAAATAGGAATGCAATCTTATAATGTCAATTTCGCTTGTTAATTGGTGTTGTAATCGGAAGGGGGATAAAAAGTGTTTAGGGGGTTGAAGTTTATTGAACCAATGATAAGTCGGTACTTGAATCAGTAGTATTGTCGTTTCAGCTTATTTGATAATCACTTATTTTAATCCATTTTTATAATTCGACCTTAAAACCAACCCCCAATTAATTGTTACTATCGTTAGTTTACAAGATTAAGAATCCTTGTGAGACGATTCGAGTCATTGTCGTTATACTACATTTTTTAAAAAATACTCATTTTTGATCCGTGCACGACACACAAATCAATGTGCATATAACAAAACTTGAAACAAGAGGTAGAAAATGTGTATTCCTAGGATATAAAAATGGTATGAAGGGCGTTATGCTATATGATCTTAGCAATCATGAAGTTTTTGTTTTTAGAAATGTTACACATCATGAACATATTTTCTCATATTCAAGTAACAATTCATATAATTGGGAATATCACTCTCACACTGATTCTAGGAACACTAAATTACCTGAAAATTTCTTTGTCGCTCAAGATAATTCTGAACATGTCCCCACCGATCCTCCTAACCTCACACAAAACACTAACAATGATACTAAAATTTTAAATTCTCCAAATATTGCACACTTAAAACAACAACTAGATCATGTTTCATTAGACAAATCTGAACAATCATTTTTAGAAGCTACTGAAACAAACCATAACAATAACTCTCCAGACCAAGCCATAACAGAACCTGAACCTGACACACAAACCAGACCTATAAGGAACAAACATGTACCTCATTATCTCTCAGATTATGTATGCAACATCTCCAATGTTTCAGCAGCCACAACATCTTCAGATAACACTATGCCAAACAAGATATTAGACAACGTTTTTTTTACCTTAGACAGCGCTTTAAAGCATTGTCTAAACCTGCGCTGCTAAAGGTTTAGACAACACTTTGGTTAATGTCAAAAGCGTTGTCTAAAGTGGATTTATATAACGCTTTTATCGTCAAAAGCGCTTTCTAAACCCCACTTTAGACAAGGTTTTTTTTGCCTTTTTTTAATATACCTTAGACAACCCTGTGTGCCTTTTTTTAATATACCTTAGACAACGCTTTTTATTTTTATTTTAATGGTATACCTTAGACAACACTTTCACTAAAAGCGCTTTCTAAACCCCACCTTAGACAACGCTTTTAATGAAAGCGCTTTCTAAACCCCACCATAGACAACGCTTTTTATTGAAAGCGCTATCTAAGGTATACAAAAATTTTAAAATAATTTCATTTAAAAAGCGTTGTTTGTAATTGCCAAATTATATGCACCTGTTTTGTATCCACATTTTCACCTGGTTTTTAAACCAAAATTTGTACCTGTTCATTCCAATCCAGAATTTGCACCAAATTATCCTATTTAAAACCTACTAATTTAGGCACCGATTTATAGATACAAAACAATCAGATTTTCAAACCAATATAAACGAAACAATTCATACAATCGTACCAATATCTACGAAATAATTCATACAATCGTACTAATTTACAAACCAATTTAATATATACAACATAGTTTTTACAAATCATTTCATCCAACTATACATTTTGTTTCAAATGAAATCTACATAAACAAAAATGTGATAACACTTGAGCTATAAATTTTCATCCAATTGCAACTATACTATAACCTGAAACAACACAAAAATATTGTAATTGATCAATTAAAACAAGTCATAATTAATATGTCTATAGTTACATACACATACTCAAAATTTTCATCAATTAAAGTAAGAGTAAAATATACCTTATAACACTCTAAGCTCCATAATGAATTGACACCCTTTCTCTTTAATTTCTTCCAAATGATATCTTGAATAATATGCACACTTGAATTCATCAAAGTACTACATAATAATATAACATAGTTTGATTTAGTT
Organism: Lathyrus aphaca; assembly: GCA_963966055.1. NCBI lineage: Eukaryota > Viridiplantae > Streptophyta > Magnoliopsida > Fabales > Fabaceae > Lathyrus > Lathyrus aphaca. Next base: position 15,078,443 of record OZ014521.1, read on the forward strand.
TCAACTATTTAATGATATCAGAAATGTGTGTTAAATATTAAAATAACTCATAAGTTAGAAATACATACATCGGATGGAATCTCTAATCGATCCAAAAAAAGAGTTTCTCTCATAAACCTCAACATGAAATATCCACAATCTATACCGTTACGTTGTCGAGGACACTACAGATGAAAATAAAATATGGATAAATCCTAAGTTTTATCAAGTATTATCACTAATATAATAAAAAATGTGATAATTAATAATATACCGCCACTTTTATCCATGTAATGCTGTTGGCTCTCTTCTTTGATACTTGGATATCTCATTGAGCTCGAAAAGCTTGTATAATGCTAATAAAATATAAATGAATATTTAGAACAATTCACATAAATAAATAAATACACACATGAATATTTAGAACAATCTCACTTACGTGTCAATCATGTTCTTCATATTCAGGGTATGTTGTCAAATCATTTCCTAACGAGTCAAGATAATAAACAAATTCTCTGATAATATTAATTGCGACCAACAACCAATGTCCACTGTAAGATTAAACAAATGTTAGATGGAAACTTTCTACACGACGTCAAAATACAAAATAATTATAATAGATGAATTTAGAATGAAAATCTAACCCGATATTAAACGGTAAAAAGAACAACTTTTTCGTATCTTTGTTGGCCATGAAGAGGTTGCGTACGTACACCATGACCTCATCCGGTTTACTTAAGATTATTAAACTTAAGTTGACAGATGCAGGGCTTAAGAATCCAAATCTTTCGTCCGGTCCACTTGGGCGCATCAATTTGTCATACAAAAACCTAGAATACAAACATCATTAACATTAGACTATTCATTTGAAACATAAAGTAAATAAGTTGTTCAATTAATATAACAAAGTAGATCGGATATACCTCATGTATGTATTGACAACACTGATGCCTAATTCTTCAAGACGAAAAACATGCATAAATTCTTCATTATCAACTGATTGTTGATATTCAAAAACAAAAATACCTTCCTCCATATGTATAAGACGAATACCTCTGGTTGGAATATCTATCAATTCTAGAAATGTATTAAGGCACGACCTATACTTAGAGGTAGTTTTTTTTTTCTAGCCGCAGTCTTCTTAGCACCAACCTTTTTTGTGTGTGCAGACGTTGTTAATCTCCTTATAATGAAGCTACATATCATATAATTAGTTAGATGAGGTATAAAATCAAGAATTTAACATTTTCCATGCATAAATATCATATAATTGTGATGTACCTGTTTTTTTGAAACAACGGACTCGGTATGCCGCAGAATAGCCTTATTTTTTGATTTGGATCTTGTTGGAGTCTAATTAACATTACCATGTAAAAAATGTACGTAAAATGTGTGTAAAAACTTTGAATCTACACATTAAGGTTAATAAAGGTTCATAATGGTTTTAAGCATACCTCATATCCTACGCTAATGAGGCTTGTCGGCCATGCAACAAACGAACCTATTGCTAGTTCCATTGTTGTTGCATCCAAAACATTGTCAGGATATGGTAATAATGCATTCGGCTCTACTGCAATTTCAACCGCGAATTTCAAACATCCAGTAGAGAGTGGTCTAGTGTGAAGTAATTCTCCGCTAGTGTTATGCATTTTTCCCTTGCCAACCATCCGATAATATGGTGACGATAAGTAGAGGTGACAAGGGGAAATGCCCTAAAACCAATAATAAATATGAAATTGTTAATGTGTATATATGTCAATCACATAATTTAAGTTAATAGTTTAATTTCATTAAAATATATATAATTACCTCTGGAATGTTAGGTTGAAAGTTATAATTGATACTATCTTTGTCTGAACCATCTTTAAAACATGTTGAAGCGCTAGCCTCCTTTTGTTTCCTTAATGCATGAACTTCAGCTTCCAGTGCTTCCAATTTTTTATTAAGTTCTTTATTACTAGGAGCCTTTCCTTTTTTAATACTCAAGGAGGTCGAAGTGATCCCAAATCCCTTACCCCTCACCCGACCCGAATACTCACGGACATCTAATGCCCGACTAAGTATGCTCCTAGTATCATCTGGAGATAAAGACTGAGATAGTGCCTCCTGAAAATCAGATGAATATAGAATATTTGTCAAATATTTGTTAATAAAGTTTTTATTTAATTAAATAGATAATGTTCTACTTACACATTTCTCATATACTTGTAGAACATCGTCTTTAGCAACTCCAGACTTGCCCACACGGGCTTCCTTCCACAAAACATGTGCAAGAAGAGATGTTTCAGAACTTTTCTCCTTCTGCAACTACACATAAGTCATATAATATGATCAAATAAAACTCATGATGAACAAATATATTATTGCAATTTATAGAAAATTACCATAGATTGTTCTAAGCGTCCATATCCGACACGTCTTTTTCTGTATGGATATGTGGGACTTGATGCTCTTTCCCGATTTGTTTTACTTATTCTTTTAAATTCTGGGGTTTTTTATTTGGATTTAAACGTGTCCCATTCTTCTTGTGAAATCAAACTTTCATATTTCTTTGGAAGCTCCGCATCAACATGATTACCATCTTCATCCCTAAGATACATGGATGATAAACAATTTCTAAACCCTCTTAGTAGCTTTCCGGCCAATTTAAGACAACAATTTCTTCTATCATCTTCGATGTTGAAACACCTCTAAGAAAAACATACACATTGTACGTTCGTACAAGTAATTTAAAAGACATAATTAGTTCGCATAATTAAAGATATAATTATTGTACCTTTATCTCAATCCAAATTTTGTCTTTGGATTCTTTCAACTCTTTTTTTATCCAATCATCACAAGTAATTGGAATCTCATTCCTTACTAGTGCACCAATGAAACTAGTAAAGGTATGACCGTTAGGTTTTATAAGCTGCCCAAATGGGCTCCAATGCACATATAAAATGATGCCTCGGTCTCTACCATGGATCACTTTCTTCATCACTGTTATGCCTCTTATAATCTCGTCTTCCATAGATACCTTTTTAATACCTCCTTCATGCGTAGAATCATCATCATGCGGGTGATCATCGTTAGTGTCCATATCTAACCTGTAATAAAGAAACCAAGGATATTACATATAAATTATAATGAAAGCAATTGAAAATGAAAATAAAGAAACGGATGAAAATGACATAATAAATAACATTTTATTATATTACAATTGAAAATGACATAATGAAAGCAGTTGAAAATGAAAAATAAAGAAACAGATGAAAAATAAATTATAATGAAATCAATTGAAAATGACATAATATATAACATTTTATTATATTACCTTTTCACTAACATCTCTTTCTTTTCTTTGTTGGAATATTAATTATTTGTTTCTTAGCAATGCAGACAGATAAATTGATCAAAATTCCCTCGTTATGATCATTTCTGCTATATGTCTCATCCGCTATAAGATCCCCATCTTGATCATTTCTATTCAACTCATTCCGTCTAATGCACGTCTCATTCTCAACATCAATATCACATTGATTGACACCGCTATCATCAACCACTTTGTTAGATAAAAGCACCACATACCATTTTGTACTCATCGGGTCATTGACATAGAACACTTGTTTAGCTTGAGATGCTAGAATAAAAGGCTCATCTTTGTACCCCACCCTAGTAAGATCAACTTGCAAAAATCCAGACTTATCCATTCGTATGCCACTACTATTTACCCACTTGCAACCAAAGATGGGAATCTGAAACTTCTCGTAATCAAACACCCAAATGTGCTCAATAATTCCAAAATATGACAAATTTGCATATTTGGGGTTTAAGTCCTTCATACTTGATATATGAATTGCTTCATCTAGCAAGGTGACACCACTATTTTGCATAGTACTCTTATCATCTTGTTCTTTGGTATAAAATGTGTATCCATTAATTACGTATGCGCTATGAGAGAACACATGCAAACTTGGACCATATGCCAAACATCTCAACCTTTTTGTTGCCGAAGCAGGATCTAAAGAACGCTTCGAATAAATATGATCCTTTAACCATTGTATGAAACTTTGATTGTGCTCTCGTACTATCCAATTTTTATTTCTGTTTGGATTTAACCTTTGGAGTACATCCTGTGCATTTCAACATATGGCTCAACCTCATTATCATTGTGCAGAACATATAAATGCACTTGATCCTGTTCATCCCTTGATACTATCACAATTTTATTTCCAATTAATTTTTTACCTTCCTTTTTTTCCCGAAAATATGAGCTTTGGGGAGTCCAATCGATTGGACGTTGGACAAATATTCAGTACAAAACTCAACAGCTTCTTCAACAATGTATCATTCAACAATATAACCCTCTGGTCAACTTCAGTTTTTCACGTACTCTTTTAATATTTTCATATACTGTTCAGCAGGGTACATCCATCTCATATAAGCTGGTCCACACAACTATGTCTCTTTCACAAGATGAACGACTAGATGAACCATTATTTCAAAAAAAATAGGGAGGAAAATACATTTCAAGCTCACACAAGGTAATTACTATCTCTTTTTGTAGTGTTGGTAAGATCTCGGGATCAATCACCTTACTACAAATTGACCTAAAGAAAAAACACAATTTAGTTATGGCACTTCTTACTTTTTCTGGCAAAATAGAACGTATACCTATTGGTAGAAAATGTTCCATTATAACTTGGCAATCATGTGTCTTCAAACTCTTCAACTTGAGGTCTTTCATAGACACAAGTCTTCTAATATCTGAAGAGTATCCTTCTGGAACCTTAACTTCACTCAAAAACTTACACAATTTTTTTTCTCCTTTCTAGATAGAGTAAAAGCATCATGTGGTAGATATGTTCGTCTTCCTTTCTTCACGGGTGCTAATTCAGTTCTCATTCCCATTTTTAACATGTCCTCCCTTGCTTTAAGACCATCCTTAGACTTTCCTTTTATATTGAGTAACGTACTGATAACACTTTCAAATACATTTTTTTCAATATGCATAACATCGAGAAAATGTCTCACGTACAAAGACTTCCAATACGACAATTCAAAAATATCAACCTCTTCTTCCACCCACCATTGACAACCATATGTGCAAAAGGCTTGCCAAACTCAGTACGCACATCTTTCACCTTTTCAAAAACCTGGTCACCTAACAATGCGGGTGGAGCTTTACGCTGTTAGGTGTCTCCATTGAATGCTTTTCTCCACCCACAATAGTGATGTTTAGAATGTAAGAATCCACGATGACCGAGAAACACATTCTTCTGACAAAGTTCCAATCGAATCGTATTTGTTCCATCTTCACAAACAGGACATGCACGTTGACCTTTAATGTTATACCCAGATAGATTCTCGTATGCTGGAAAATCATAAATTGTGCCAAACAACATCGCCCTCAAATTGAAACTTTCTTTCATATATCCATCATAAACCTCCACACCGTTCTCCCACAAAATCTTTAAATCGTCGATCTAAGGTGTCAAGTATACGTCTATGTCATTCCCTGGTTGTTTAGGCCCAGAGATTAACATAGATAACATCATGTACTTACGCTACATACATAGCCATGGAAGTAGGTTATAAATCATAAGAATCACAGGCCATGTGGTATGTGAGATACTTTGAAGACCATGCGGGTTCATTCAATTAGTAGATAATGCCAAGCGAAGGTTTCTTGCTTCTTCTCCAAAGTCAGGATAATCATTATCAATTTTTGACCACAGTGGTGAATCAGCCAGATGCCGATTCTTTCATCTGCATACCAAGTCAGGTGTCTTGCATCGGTTTCACTACGAAACATGCGCCTAAATATCATAATTATAGGAAAATACCATAAGACTTTTGCTGGAGACAATCTTTTCTTATATCGAGACAAACCACATTTAGGGCACTCAGTTAACGATGCATATTTGTTACGAAACAAAATGCAATCATTTGGATAAACATGTATCTTATCATAGTTCATGCCAATAGAGCGTGACATTTTTTTGCCTCATTGGTTCGATTAGGAAGTGTAGCGGTAAAAAACATGAGTGTAAGCTATTGGTTAACTTAACTCAAAATAAACAGAGTCGCCACTACGCTTTTATTTTATTCCAAGAGGAAAAGGAAAAAAGAACGAATAAATCCTAATGAATCTAAAAGCAAAAAAGCTAAAGAAACACAACAGAGAAACAGGTAAGGGGATAGGTTACACAATGGGAAGGTTTTACGCACCCAAAATGTCTGTGGTACTCCACGGGAGCCCTTTGAAAAAATTACTGCTTTTGGTTTGAAAATGGTTTGTAAAATGTGAGTGGAGAGATGAGAAAAGAATTATTTTTAATATTTTTTGTGTTTGGAGAGGTTTACCACCTCATGCCTACGTACCCACAAAGTGAAATGTAAGATCAAAACCCCGTAGTTCGTGGTACAAATAGTAAAAAGGGTGAGTTATGATTCATTTTATTAAGTGAAGAGAATTTATCATCTTCAAGTGGATAGCCAAACAAATCTACCATGAGAATGAAGGCATGGACTCATACATCATTATGGGGAGGGCGCCAACTCGGAAAAAATCGACGAGTATGCCACTAAACCCCCACAAATGACAAGAGACTCAATTACATCAAACTACGACCATGGATATTGAAAGACTTGCACCAGACTAAAGAATAATGACTAATAATCGGCACTCTTTAAAAGAAAATAAACAAAAGTGCACAAAGGCATAAAAACAAATTGAATGAGTTTGATTCTTTTTATTTTTTGAATTAAAGTCAACATGATTAGATACATTGATTTTTAAAGAGAAAAGAAAGATGTAAAAAGCCACTTGACAAAAGTCAAGGTTTTTTTTTTTATTATTAAAGAGGTGATGATTTAAAAAGAAAGAATCCTTTGAAAAAGGGAGAAGGTTTTGAAAATTGAAGAATGGGAGGAGATGAAGGGACTATCCTAAAAAAAATAAAGAGATAAGGGAAGAAAGATCTAACCAAACTTGATGACATTCCAAATTATGAGCATAAGAGTTCCATCCTTATAAGCTAGCAAATGGCCAAATAAAGGCTACATCCAACTTTATGAAGAACAAGGCAAAGGAAGTGTCCTAAGAATCTAAGTCCAAATCTTCACTCCCAATGCTAAGGATAGTGGCCATAGTCCAAGAATTAAAGTCGCAAGTTTTTTTAGAGGTTTAATCCTTTATTAATGTTTTTGTGTCCAAATGGACAAATAGAAAATCAATCAACAAATAATAAGATCAAATAATAAACATGATATGGATGAATAAAGCAAAAATAAGATAAAGGCAATAATAGTGCAAGAAATTAAATATTAGTAATAAAAAGAAAATAAAGTGCAAGAATCTAAAGTATTATTAGTAGTAATAGTATAATAATATTTACATAATAATGGTATGGTGAACTTAATCAACCACAACCAAAAAAGGAAAAGTGACCAAAATCGAAGGCAACCGGATCCGCTTAGCATCTTACACTATAGCGATTAATCAAGGCAAACCAAATCGAATTCAATGAAATTTGAAAGGCGATTGGGAAACCCAAAGCACTTACGCATCAAACATTCATAAGTCTCGATTCTTGATGCAATATGATTAACCACTTTGGGATTACGCGAACAACAAGAGATGCGGTCCACGAAAGTGCAAGTACCCAATTAGATTTTTATTCCGAAGTCGGGACACATTTAGGTCTATGTTAAGCAATCGCCAAGTAATTTACGAAGTAATTACCCTACAAATGAGACCGGCCACCACCAATTAAGGTGCATAATGTTAGTGCTAATGCATGCGAGATAATCGATATGTAAATCGTTATCCGAACGCGATACCGCACAAAACTAAAGGTGAATACCAAATTGAGCCGCACTTATGGTATTCTTCCATCCTTAATTTCAATCACTCATCTTGGTGGATTCAAGCATGAAAATGTGTCGCTAATGCAAAGTACCTTAAATGAATTGAATAATCCACTTAAAGGTAGTTTTGAATTAATGAACATTAACTACTCTAATCTACACCCAAAGTTCATTAAAATTAAGGAGGAATTACTCCAAAAAATGCTTCCCAAGGTAAAAATAAAAAGGAGGAAGAAGAAGAAGAAAGAGGAACCAAAAAGGGGCTTGAAATAAGCCAAAAACACCATTCTGACTGGTGTTAACCGGTTAACGCAAGCATATTTTGGACAATTTGCGCTATTTTTAAACTGGTTAACCGGTTAACGCTGTACCAGAGGCTGAAAAATGCAGAAAATTCAGCATGATCCATTTTGAAACCTTTTCTCAAACATTGGATGATCATGATCCGAATTTGCACGAATTTTAAAACCAAAATACCGTGGAATCCCTGCAATCAAACAACAAATACAGATCCAAAGGATTTGGAAACAAAAGCACCAAAGATCTACATCTTGAATGTTGATGGTGAATATGGGTTTATGGAGGAAGATGAATTACCAAAAGCTTTTCTTCAAATTGAACCAACACAAGCTTAAATCCACTGAAATTGATGACCAAAAGAATGAAAGGATGAAGGTCTAGCTCAAGTTAATCAAGAATTCAATGTGAATTCTTGATAACTTCAAAAGAAAGAAAAATGAGCTTTGGAGAATTTTGGTGTTGGTGGAGTATTTTGCAAGAGGTTTTGTGGCTATCAAAAGCTTGTGGAATGAATGAAATTGTGGTCCTATTTAAAGGCCTTAGGTATGGAAATTTGGTGGAATGGAGCTTGCTTTGGTAATTTGAAATTAGGTTTGGTAATTGGAATTTTGGTGGGAAATGAAAAAGAGTGGTGATTAGTGAGGGTTTATGGTAGGAAATGATCAAAGTGATGTAGAGAAATCAGAAACCAATGGATCTAAAATATTCCAATTAAATCAATAATCTAAGGGTGCTGAAGTTGAACAAAAAATTCAAATTTCGCACTGGTTAACCGGTTAACCAAGCTGAAATTTGAATTTTTTATTCAAACATGGTTGCTTGGTTTTTTCGGCCCGATTCTTTTGTACGTCGAAGAAATAAACACGTGAACCTTGGAGATCTTTTGAATGAATCAATTAACTTGGAAAATCCTTGATCTGATAATTTTGAATTATTTGCGGATCGTCTTCGACTTTTGTGAAATTTACTCGAGCTGCAGGACTGCTATTTTTTGGCATTTTTATATGGTTCCTCTTCCTGAAAAAAGGTTAGCAAAAGGAAACAAAATATTTTTTTGGATTTTGATTAATGGTTAGTAAACACAATCAAATAAAACAATTAAAGACAACGGTGATCCCCTGCGAGGCATAATCCTAACCCGAGAAGAACCGTGCAACCAATGCGATCTTGTTTGTATGCAAGATGCAGATGAGAATGCAAAGAACACTTAGGGCAAAAATTAGGGTGCAACAGGAAGAACATTATCCTCCGGTAGAATTTCTCTCATAAGGGCCAACAAATCTGTGAAACTTTTATCTGACCATCCATTGCATGCCTTTAAGTTGTACAACTTTAATACCGCAGATAGTCTTGAGAATTTAGTGCAACCTTTATACAACAGTTTCTCTGCATCACTTACCAAATTCTCAAACATTTTGGGACAATCATGAAGATAAAGTAACTCTAGTCCTAGGTGATAAAGTAACTTTAGGCAATTACGATTATGATCAAGCACGCAAATAACAAGAATTTACGGTTAAGATAAAGTAACTCTAGTCCTAGGTGATATTTATTATCATATGTTTTTATCAAGGTCAACAAATAACTGTTGTCCAACCTTAAATTATTCAGATCTAAATCCATTTTTCTGACGGATGAAGCATTAAACAGTGAAACAAGAACAAATCAATGATTAATGAATAAAATAGTTAATGCATTAATAAACTCGAATTCATTACATTCAAAATCAGGGTCAACCCCTAGAAATGGGGGGTTTAGCTACTCATAATTTAAATAAAAACAAAAATCGAAAGTGTTACCATTACAGAATTTCTTGAGGTCTCAATCTTCAATCGTTAAGCAACTCTTGAACATATGAAAACCTTGTAGAATTCTGAGATTTCTAGCCTTCAAAACTCGTATTATTTCGTAAAATCGCCCAACCCTTGAAAACCGCGTTCTGGAAATAAATAGTCGGAATTTGGGTTTTTCTAAATTTTTGGGTCCATTACGCGTAATGCCCAGCCTGTTACGTGTAATTTCCTGCTGGGCAACAGAAATCCCTACGTGTATCAAACCTGGGGCCAACCAGCATGCAAGTTGTTACGTGTATGGCCAAACCCTTATGCGTAACAACAAAATCCTTGATATTCTTCACTTTTTCACCCCCTTTGTTGGACTGCGTAAGCTACGTGTATGCTAGGATCATAGGCGTAACAACTAGAGTGTTACGCGTATGGGAAACAACTCTTTCAATTCTTGGCTTTTTTTCCGTTTTCTCAATCTGGCTCAGTTTCACATCCAATGCTAGATCCACTGAGCTTCCAAACCTATTTTTGACCCACTAACATACCCAAAAGTGTAAAATATCCTCAAGAAACTCATAAGTAATAACACATTGCACATATCTAAAATAAACCTAATTATAACTAAAAAACACTTAAATTCACAGAGTGTACATGACTTATTTACGATTAAATAGTGAAATACCTAGCACAAATAGTGACTGATCATAACCCAAAACTTAGCTTGTTGCTTGTCCTCAAGTAACACTCTATAGAACATAGATCACGTCACCCCAAACTTACTGTAAAAACAATTCTTACCATAATACTGTTGAAATCTTTCGCATCGGGCCCTTTGATGTTGCCTTGGGTTTTCTGATTGTCCTTCATAGCCAGCGAGCCAGAAACACTTTCACTTGGAAACACTACTTCACCTGTCATCTTATTTCACACTCTCACCAAGACTCTCGTGGTTAAAGTGTTATAACGCTCAAATCACGATGATCAATATTAGATCAACAATTTGAATAAATTCTCTAATCCTATCAACATGAACAATACACACACTTTTTGAGGTCTTTAGATTGTATAGGGGCTTGGGTTAAAGTGGGATATAAAAGGAAAATAAGGGTTTTTGGTTTAGAGTACGTGAAATCATTCTTATCACTACGTTCATTCCATGATACTTTGTTGGGTAATTTTCTTTCGATACGGTGAATGCAACATTTTTCTCCTCAAAATTTTTCTTTTCTTCTCTTTTTTTTGGTTGAAATTTTTATTCAACTTCTACTTTAAGAGCTTTTTCTTTAAAAGAAATTTTCTTCTTCTTTTATAAGCACTCACCACCTTCAATCACTGCAAAACAACCCCAAACTTAAAGGTTTCTATTCCAACAGCAACCCCAAACTTAATTGTAAACATAGATCCAAAAACAAGAACACATACACTAAACATGGTAGGATAATAATATGGCCACAGATAAATAATAACGAGTAAATAACAAACAAAGGGATATAGGCTCAAAAGTGGTAAACGAAGGATAAACCAAATAATAAAGGGATGGCTAGAAAGGCTCTAGGTGATTAAAAAAAAAGTGCCTCAGTGTGTGTACTCATACAACTGACATTAAAAAGAACGTACGCAAAATATGATAAATACAGTCATATCTAATATCTCTCTCATGATGATATGTGTTTGACTCTTTTTGATCTCACCAAGACGGATAAAACTGACAATGTTCGTAATGTTTCTTTGTTCAACGCTCATTTGCTCCTGTTTCTAAGACTTTATTTAACCAGTGCGTCCAATCATATACAGCAGTATCAATAGTCAAGGTGACTCAAGAAGAGGACATTCAAGTTTGTGGTGGCTGTAATTAGGATCATCCACTTTTAGCTAGTAATAATTACATATCTAAAAGAGAAATAAATCAAGAAATTATATGCAAAATAAAACAAAATTCATTAAATTCTGAAAACCTATATCAGGCTATTACACGCAAACCAAAAATAAAACAAAAACTAAATAAGAGAAAAGTACATAAATGAAAACCAAAAAGTACATCAGAAAGGAAAATAAGAGAAAAATCTAAAAAAATAACATAAGATGAAAATCATCAGAACCCTCAGTCTCCAGGAACTCCGTCCTGCATATGCACATCAAAGTCATCCTCTCCAATGGTATCAAAATCAATGTCAAGTCTCCCACGTGAGAGGGCAGTGATGGGAGTCATCTCCTCAAAGTGGCATGAATGCGCCTGCTATGGTTGAGGGATAAAAGGACTTTGCGGTGGCTACTGAGGCGGTGTCTGGTGTTGTTGTGGTTGAGGTTGCTGAGGTATCTCACCCCCAATCTGAACTGGCCGAGTCCACCAAGGAAAGGTGAACTGCCCAAAATGAGGTGTTGGAGGGGTTGCGGAGTATCGGTCACTGAAACGCTGGGAAGCATCCCACACATTTGTCTGATGAGTAAAAAATATATACCTGAGATCCCATATGAGTAGCAAAAATCCTGCATCATACATAAGTTGGCCATCCATATTCGGTGGTCCAATGAATCCTCATTAATAGGAGGACGTGATTGAGCAGTCCGCGCGTCTGTACTAGGACCAGCCTTTTGTGTCATGTGAACTTCTCAGAAGTCTGGGTCGGTCATCTGTAATAGTCATCTCCTTCATCCACTCGACATTTAGTGTCGTTGTTGGTCTCAACATCCAACTTCCTTCCAAATCAAGCACCCCAGCCTTCTTACACAGAAGTTAAATAACTGTAGCGTTGTCCACAAATATTTTCGATAACTAGGAAATATCATCCATATCTGTAGAAATAATGCGCCTGATATTCACCCGCTTCTTCTTAAGAAAATGAAAAAGAATCAGCACACGCTTAGTAATCATCTCTGAACTGCTCCTATTTGTACTCAGGCTGTGATGAATAAAATACACCATAGCCATCAAAATCGGTGCCAAATCTATAACCATGATCTTAGCCGGAACAACTTTGGATGTTTCGACCCAATCCCGACCTGGTCTCGCAATCAAAGTTTTGATCTCCTCATAGGGCCACCTGTTCTTGTCAGAACGTTTGAAATCAGCAAAAAGGCAGAAAGAATCAGTGAATCTACACTTTAGCACAAAATTGATCGTCTTTGAATCATACTTCACTTCTTTGCCCCTAACCCATGAAACAAATTCCTAATTATCAATAGGATCTCCTTCATCAGTGGCTTGATACACATTCGAATAGAATTACCATATGTGCTCTTTGGCCACAAACATAATTTGGATATTAAAATGAACAAGCTTTTGTTTCTTCAGGATTTCAACAACTTCTGGAAATTCACCCTTATTCAGTAACTAGGGTTTCCCCTCAACAATTTTTATGGAACTAATATTATCATATCTTGCCTCATGTTTAGTAGTATGGAAGATTTGGATCTCATCTGATGATTGAGATATGTTACAGACCTGTGAAGCTGAGAAAGAAAGAAGAGTGAAACAGAAAAACAGGGTGATACACAGGATTTGCGTAATATAAAAAACAGAAAAAATGACACAAATATACAGAAAAGTAATTTAAATAGACCCTAAAAGACACTATGCGTAACATACACAAGCATTACACATAAGAGGATCTATTACATGTATCATACGTAACAAAACTCACTGTAAAATGCACTTTTTGCGTAACAAATCACGTAACACAGTGTTACACGTAACATATGATATTTTGCGTACCAGATCACGTAACGAGTGACATTATGCGTAACATAATTCAAGTAAAGGGACCTGGTACGCATATGATACGTGAATGAGCATAGGACCCCGTATATTTCAATCTGTTATGCGTAACACAACCCTATTACGCGTAACAACAGAGAGTTTCTATTTTTTCAAAAATTCAGTTTTTTTTTATTTTTTCTAAGTTAAAATTCGGACTCTTTGGGGGTTCCTCTACTGCATCAGACTCAAAAACATGCTTAAAATGACTTAAAAATAACAATACTCAAAATAAATGGACGAAAATAAAATAATAGACTCTCTTGGGTTGCATCCTAAGAAGTGCTTTGTTTAACGTCACATGGCTCGACGAGTTACCTCATTCCCTCTATAAGGGATGATACTTCAACTTCCACACCTTATTGGTTGCCTCAGATGTCTAGAATGCTACAACTTGGGAGATTATTCTAGAGGTTTATTTCTTATGTGGCTTTAAGCTCTTTCCCTTTTTCTCTGTTTGGATTCTTCCAACTGACGATTGACTCTTTTTCTCTTCACCTCTCTCTTTGATGTTCAACACTTTTACAGTTATTTCTTCATCAAAAGATTTCACTGATACTTTACATGTTTCCATACCAACATTGCACCAACTAGTTATCAAGAATGGTTGGCCAAGGATGATTGGAGTTTCTTCGTCTTCCAAAATGTCCACGATCTCAAAATCAACTAGATAGGTGAAATTCTCAATTGTCACCAACAAATTTTCTGCTAGCCCATATGAATGCTCAGTCGTGTGGTTGGAAAACTTCATATTTGTACCTGTATCACTAACTTTTCCAATACCCAATTTTATAAAAATAGATAAAGGCAAGAGAATTACACTAGCACCTGAATTAATAAGAACCTTATTGAATGTTTTGTCTTTTATAGTGCCCAGGATGGAGACATCTCTAGGGTCTTTCTGCTTGATTGGAATTCTCTTACCTTGTAACACTTCAATGCACTGTTCAGTTACACTTTTCTGCTCCTCTCCACTGGGTCTCTTTTTACCAATCATTTCCTTTATTAATTTCTTGTACAATGGCATTTGCTTGAGTGCTTCAAAAAAAGGAATATCAATCTCTAACTTTTTGATCATTTTGCTGAATTTCTCAAAGTCTTTTTCCTCTTGCTCTTTCTTCTTCACTCTCAGAGGATAGGGTAGCTTAATTTTTGGTTTGCTCTCCTCTTTCTTTTTCACTTCTGTTGGCTTAACTAGAGGTGTAGCTTTTTTGGTTCTTTCTCATTTTCTCTCACTTCCAGATCTACCTCTATACAATACTCCTTTTTCATCTTCTCTCTCTTCTTCTTTTTCCATAACTTTTCGGCTTCTCGTGTTCACCGCATTGACATTCTCTTGATTTCTTGGATTGGTAATAGTTGCACTCGGTAAAGCACCTTGTGCTTGAACATTTGTTATCTGTTGTGCTACCTGTCCCAGTTGAACTTCCAAATTTTTAATAGAAGCATTAGTGTTTCTCTAATTATTTTTGGTATCTTCTTGTAATTAAACACTTTGAGTAGCCATTTTCTCAAAGGAAATTCCCAATCTACTTTCTTCGGTACCTGTTGTTGATATTGTTGTTGTGAGTGTTGATATTGTTACTGCGGTGGAGTCTAATATTGCATAGGTCCCTGTTGTTGAACATTCCCTTGCAGCTCTTTCTAAGAGAAATTAAGACGATTCTTCCAACCTAGGTTGTAAGTATTAGAATACGAGTTATTCTATTTGAAAAGCTTGATTTCTTCAATCCATTTACAAAATTATCCATTTGTTCAGTTGCATCCAAATTATGAGTGGGACATGCAATTAAACACCTATTTAAGCATTTGTAAGCATCTCCAAATGACTATTCATCCTTTTGTTTAAAATTTAGTATGTCATATCTCTTAAGGATGTAAACAGAATGGGAAAGTACTCATTTATGAATGTTGTTTCCATATGTTACCAAGTAGTAATACTTCCTGCAGGTAGGGAATAAAACCACTCTTCAGCATCCTCAGATAAGGTAAATGGAAACATGACCAGCCTCTTCACAATGCCCCTCATTTTTCAATGATGTAGTCATAGTCAGGAACCTTAGTAGGTGCTTATTCGCATCTTCATTGTTTTTTTTCTTCCCGAAAAGGCTTACTTTCTAGTTGACGAATAGTTGATGAGTGCAACTGAAAGTGAGCAACATTGACTAGTTGGTTAACTATTATCAATCACACTACTGATTATTCTTTCTGCCATAGTCACCAAGAAGTCTCTCTACTGGAGGTGGATTTTCACCCATGATAACAACTTCTAGATGTGAATTTGTGTCTGTCTCGTTTCCTGAATCAGAATGCTCAAAATGAACACTAATATTCTCTTATTCTTGCTCTTGTATCACCAGGCATGCTTCAGACGTTGCCAGTCTTTCTCTTTTCGCTTGTCCGAGTTTAGCGAGCAAAGTTCGTTCTGGTTTTGCATCAAAAGAAAAATCAACTGAGGTTTTTCCTTGCATACATAGGTTACACAGAAATTAGTAAAAATAATGGTAAAAATATATATAATAACAGAATTCTAATTTAAATAAATCGAAGAACTTTATTAGATTTGGCAGTCCCCGGTAGCGGCGCCAAAAACTTGATAGGAAAATAACAAGTGTATTATTTTGCCTACTGTAATAATAAAAGGAAAAATCCCAAGTATCGAATCTCAAGGACTGCTCGACGATACAAAGTTTGGTAATGATTTTAGTTAAACAAAAAGACTTGTTTTTTTGTTTGGTAATTTATAACTAAAATTGCAAATAAAGAAAGCAAGTAAATAGTTGAACGAAGAACAAATATGAGTAGATTGCTAGGGTTCAGTGAATGAATCTTCCTGTAACATTTTCAATTTGCCATTGCAATAACATAGGTCACAACAATTGATTATCAGCTCTCTAGGGCATCTAATCCTAAGTCCTTAGTGAAAAGATCATTGAACACATAACCTAATTACTATGTCCATAGGCAATTACGGTTATGATCAAGCATGCAAATAACAAGAAATTTCGGTTAAGATAAAGTATCCCTAGTCCTATGTGATATTTATTATCAGATGTTCTTATCTAGGTCAACAAATAACCACTGTCCAGCCTTAAATTATTCATATCAGATCTAAATTCGTTTTTCTGACGGATGAAACATTAAACACTGAAACAAGAACAAATCAATGAATACCGAATAAAATAGTTAATGCATTAATAAAATCTAATTATTTACATTCATAATCGGGATCACCCCCTAGTAATAGGGGGTTTAGCTACTCATAATCGAAATAAAAACAAAAATCAGAAGTGTGGTCATTACAAAATTTCTTGAGGTCTTAATCTTCAATCATTAAGGAACTCTTGAACATATGAAAATTTTGCAGAATTATGAGATTTCCAACCTTCAAAACTCGTATTTTCTCCATAAAATCACCCAACCCTTGAAAAATCACGTTCTTGGAATAAATAGTCGGAGTTTGGGCTTTTTTGAATTTTTGGGCCCATTACGCGTAATGCCCAGCCTGTTACGCGTAATGGCCGGTTGGATAGCAGAAATCCTTATGCGTATCATACCTAGGGCCAGCCAACATGCAAGTTGTTACACGTATGACCAACCCCTTATGCGTAACAACCAGAGCCTTTATATTCTTCATTGTTTCCACCCCTCTGCTGGACTGCATATGTTAGGCGACATACACGTAACAACTAAAGTGTTACGCGTATGGGCAACAACTCCTTCAATTCTTGGCTCTTTCTTTCGTTTTCTCACTCCGACTCAGTTTCGCATCCAATGTTAAATCCACTGAGCTTCCAACCTTGTTTTTGACCTGCTAACATACCCAAAGTGTAAAATATACTCAAGAAACTCATAAGTAATGACACATTGCACATAACTAAAATAAACCTAATTATAACTAAAAAACACTTAAATTCACACAATTTACCTGACTTTTTTACGATTAAATGGTGAAATACCTAGCATAAATGGTGACTGATCAATTCCAAGATTTGGATAAAATTGATTTGCAAAAATATTTATTTAAGATGTTAATAAATAAATGTACCATGAAGTTTAATTGAATTTGTTTTAATTACAAGATTTAGATTTGCACTTAATGAGAAAGTCTTCAACCTATATTAAATATGATTTATCACGTGTTCAGTTTTGGAAGAGATTTCATTCTGAATTCTTTACTTGATAGTTTGGAATTCTTATTTATATCAAGTTAAGGCAATATTGGAATTGTTATAATGAAGAATCAAAATTGAATTTAAGAGATTTTGTGGAAAGTAACATGTTAAGCAAGATGTCTGACATTCAACTTAACATCATGTCTCGAACTGCTTGCTTGACGCACAAGGTTAATTAAATATTATATTGAACTTTTAAGTTTTGTTTCCTTTTCTGTTTAATCAGAGATATAAGTGTGTTCGCATGCGTATAGATTTGGAAACGATTTATCATAAATCTGTTTTTAGCAAGATTGCATTTAGTGTTCTTATTTGTTCAAGATTTATATCAATCAAGAATCTCAATCATCATAATGAATATTTGATTGATTATGTGAATATTTTGAAAGGTTTAATCTAAATCAAATTTAGCAATATTGAAGTTGTTATAATCACAAGATTTATATTTATTCAAGGTTTGATCAATCAAATATTTGCAATCAACATTATTGAAGATTGATCTAGTGCTTTTCAGGTTCCATCTGAATTCATGAAAAAACCTAGTTGGATTTCAAGTTGGATCATTGTTTCTATTTAAGGAGGCAATCTCCTTCATGAAGACTTAAAACTTCAAAGAAAATATCTATTGTATTGGAGAGTTTTAGTTGAGTCTTGTATATATATTGTGTACATCTATTCCTTGGCATTAATTCTAAAAGAAGAATAGAGTATTGAGTTATATTAAAGTGTTATATTTTATTTTTATAACCAAATAAACACTTAAGAGAGTGCTTGAGTAAAGTGGGAAGTGTCTCAGATTTAGGGGGAGCCCTGATTGAATCTCCATGAGTAGTATTAGGAAAGTGGCACTGGACGAAGTTAGTTCAGATAAGACCAATTGTATTTCTGACTATTAAGAGTGGATTTCTTTCAATAGGGAGTCCTAAATAGAGATTCACATGAGGTATTAAGAAAAGGGCATTGAACTGTGAGAGTTCAAATTAAACCAATTTGTACTTCTGACTATTAAGAGTGAATTTTCTTTCATTGGGTTAACACCCTCCATATGTAGGTGATTGCACACAAAATTAGGTTACCAATTCATGAGTTATTTATATTTTGCATTTATTACACATTGAACCTGTCATACACATTGTTACAACATTGTGTCTGACATCTTGTCATCCAAAGAACAAAGTTTTAATTGGCATTAGGGCAAACACCTTGTTCTGTTTGGGTGTATTCTGGGATTCTTATTTTGTTCAAGATGGAGAATTCCAAATAAGGAAGATTCGTTAATCGACCAATGATTCTTGATGGTACTAAGAATCCTTTAAAGATTGTAATTGAATATAATTTTGAAGATTGTGAAGAACAAGTAAAATATGACACAGAAAAAATATCATGCTTGCTAAGATCTTGAGAAGGTCGTGAGAAAAATATACATGAGATATAAGAATAATGTCTCTACCAATTTCAAAGACAATCAACAACAACATTTCAATAGTTATAACTTTCAGCGTAAAGGAAAAGATGGTGAAATACAAAACCTAACTTTTCTTACAGAGGCAAAGGGATCCAATGTCATGAATGCAAAGGTTTTATACATATTTGAGTTGAATGCCTAATTTTTCAAAGAAAACAAATAAAAATATACAATATCACTACTCACATCTCATCAAGAAAACAATGTTTCAACTTTCACTACTCACATCAAACACATGAAAGGTGTTTGATATACTGGTGAACCATCCAATTTAAAGAATTTATGTGTTACTCCTATTAAAAAAAAGAATTCACAATGTCAGGTAACAAATCTTAACATCCTGACAAACATAATTACCAGTTTGTTATTTTGTTAGTTTGAATATGGAGTAATTTGTCTAGAATGGGGTTGAATAGACAAGTAAAATTCCTTTCTTTTCAATTTAAAAATCAGATTACACAAGCAGAAACAAATATGGTGAAAACTTGTTTTGGAATGGTTTTAAGATATTGGAAGAAGATTGATAATTTACACACACATTAGTGCAGGAAAGACTTTATACATAGGGAGAAAAACACATTTTACATCGGATCTGGGTCCGATGTAAAGCCAAGTGATGTTGTAAATTGATGACATTACGCCCGATGTGAAAAATACACGTACTACATCGGTTGACTGCTATGTTTGATGTGAAATATGGGTTTAAATTTTTTTATATAAAATAATTGCACATATAACATCGACTTCCTTTCTGGCCCGATGTAAAATGTAGGTTTTTAAATAAGTTGCCTTTCTGGCCCAATGTAAAATATGGGTTTTTACATCAATTGCAAGGCGCGCCCGATGTAATATATATATATATATATATATATATATATATATATATATATATATATATATATATATATATATATATATATATATATAGAGAGAGAGAGAGAGAGAGAGAGAGAGAGAACACCAAGATATATACTAGTTTGATGCTATCATCCTCACATGCACCTACATCTAGCCTCCGATGGCGAACTACCGATTTTTTTTCTTCCATTAATATGAATTTTTAGTTGGGTTCGTATTACAACAATCCAGATAAGCAAAATATAAACTATAACAATCCAAACTATCTCATTCATTGAGTCTTGATAGAACGTACTTGTTTGCAACTAGCTACAACCACTAAAACTTTGATATTTACCATGATTTTGATCTTCAACCTTTGATGGAATTCTATCTTGATAAATTCTTTAATTTTCACTCATTCTCAAAATTATAAGCCTTAAATCCTTCTCTTTAACAAGTTGGCAAATCTACAAAAAATTGTCTACAACAATGGAGAAAAGTTCCTTCTTCTTTTTCCTTCAAAAAATTTCAAACCATTGAAATTCTTCAAGAACAAATTCCTCTTTGTAACAATCTACAGACATCAATGAACAATTATATCTCTAATGTTTTCTCACAATCAATCATCACACACACACACACACATGAGAATATTTTTTATGAACATGATTAAGATGAAGATTTGAGAGAGGAAGAAGTTATGTTTGAAAAAATTGAATGAAAATCATATATATATATATATATATATATATATATATATATATATATATATATATATATATATATGTATGTATGTATATGTTTATATGTAGTTTGTAAATGATTTATCGAATTTTTTTTGTTAGCAAGGCTGTATTTGGCATTCTTATTTGTTCAAGATTTGTATCAATCAAGGATCTCAATCATCATAATGAAGATTTTATTTATTATGTGTGTTTTTGGAATGGTTTAATCTGAATCAAATTTAGCAAGATTGAAGTTGTTGTAATCAAGAGATTTAGATTTATTATGGGTTTGATCAATAAAAGATTTGCAATTAACATTATTGAAGATCAATCTTGTATTGTTGAGGTTCCAGTCAAATTTGATGACAAAAATTTAGTGGGTTTTCTAGTTGGATCATTGTTGGTATTTAAGGAGGAAATATCCTTTGTAAAGACTCAAAACTTTAGATAAAATAT
The DNA here is from genome assembly GCA_963966055.1 of Lathyrus aphaca. NCBI lineage: Eukaryota > Viridiplantae > Streptophyta > Magnoliopsida > Fabales > Fabaceae > Lathyrus > Lathyrus aphaca. Next base: position 15,099,778 of record OZ014521.1, read on the forward strand.
ATACTATATTGGAGAGTTTTAGTTGAGTCTTGTATTTGCAGTTTGTACAATCTATTCCTTGACATTAATTTTAAATTATTTGAATAAAGTATTGAGTTATATTATAATGTTATCTTTTATTTTTGTAAGTGATAAACACTTAGGAGAGTGCTCGAGAGAAAGTGAGAGGTGTCTCAGATTTAGAGGGGAACTCTGATTGAATTTTCACAGGTATTATTAGGAAAAAGGCATTGAACTAGTAGAGTTCAAATCAGACCAATTTTTATTTTTAACTATTAAGAGTTAATTCTTTTTATTGGGTCAACGCTATCCAAACATATGTGATACCACACTGAACTGGGTTATCGGTACTTGTGTTATTTATATTTGGGATAATTATACGAAACCCCCTTGCCATTAGGGCGAGATTCGGTTTTGCCCCCCTGAAGTTTTTTTTTATCAACCCCCCCTTATAAAATCAAAAACCATATTTCACCACCCCCTTTTACTTATTTACTGTTCATCATCTTCCCCAACCACTCTCCTTCATCCTCTCCTTCATCACCAAATTAGGGTTCATGAACATAATTTCAGGTAGAACGATCCTAGAAAACTGGCAACCTCGTTCTTCACCGACGCAGCTCAATCCGTTGTTTGGTCCACATACACCGCCTCAACAAAACCGCTTCAGTTACTCTTACATGAAACCGGTAACCTCGTTCTTCAAGAACTAAACACAAACGGTTCCATCAATGGCACTATCTGGCAAAGCTTTAATTTCCCAACAGATACACTTCTACCAGACCAAACGCTCACCAGATTCACAAAACTAGTTTCATCTAGAAGCGAAACAAATTTCTCATCTGGTTTCTACAAACTCTTCTTTGACAACGACAACATTCTCCGTCTTCTTTACGAAGGTCCAAGAGTTTCAAGTGTTTTTTGGCCAGATCCTTGGCTTACGAGCAACAGTGCTGCTGGAAGTGGTAGCAAATCAACTTACAACAGTAGCAGTAATAAGTCTCATGAGTCAAGGTTTTTGGCTTTACCTCATGTTGATTTTTATGGATATGATTATGCTTTCTATGTGAATAAAACCTACAAAGAATGTGAGGATCTATGTTCAAACTTGTGTGGTTGTGCTGGATTTCAGTATACTTTTACAGCTGAATATGGTGGTTATTATTTATGTTATCCAAAGATCCAGTTGCTTAATGGCCATCGTTCACAGAGTTTTCTAGGATCGTTCTACCTGAAATTGCCAAAAAGTAGCCATTTTGTTGATGAGATGAAGATTCAACAAAATGGGATGAAGGAGAGGATGAAGGAGAGTGGTTGGGGAAGATGATGAACAATAGATAAGTAAAAGGGGGTGGTGAAATATGGTTTTTGATTTTATAAGGGGGAGTTGATAAAAAAAAACTTCAGGGGTGCAAAACCGAATCTCGCCCTAATGGCAAGGGGGTTTCGTATAATTATCCCTTTATATTTTTCCTTTATTTTGTTTGTTATACATTTAACTTGTCATACACATTGTTATAACACCATGTTTGACATCTTGTCATATGAAGTACATAATTTCAACTATCGCAAATGAAACTGACTTTTATAAATGGCGAAAGTTCTCCTAAAAGTCAAGAGGTCATTGTCGCTCCCGACAAATGAAACAAATCAGATGAAGGTACAGACGCGAACGGTCGGCGAGAGGGACAATGAGAACACACAGCCGTGAACTCACTGGAGATGAATAGAGTCGCCAGCTAGGCATTTTTATCCCGGAGGAAAGGCAATGCTGCATAGGCCTAGAAAGAGATGGATAAGACGGTTGCGAACCAGAGAGACTGAGAAAGGGGGTTGGTTACAACCTGGGAAGGTATTAGCACCCAGATTGTCCGTCGTACTCGACGGGATCCACGCTTGAAAGATTTATGTTTTAAAGGGGTAGTGTCAGTGCAATCTGTGTATGAAATAGCTGGAAAAGGATGTACAGGTGTCAGTGCAAGGTGTATAAGTGATGTGAAGTATGAAAGTGTCAGTGTAAGAAAGGAGTGAAATGCTCAAGATCATGAGGCTAAAAGAATGAGGCTAGAAAGAGGGGGAATATACAGAGACTTTTGTTCGATAACTGTTAAGTTATGCCTACGTATCCTCTCGTGCAATGAGGAAGTCAGAACACCGTAGTTCGACCCAAAGAGACTGAAAGGTGAATTGACTTGTGAACTGCTTACTTGCCTATGCTCAAGTGTATGACCTGTCTGGCTCAGGTGCGAACTGTCTTGCATTAGACGGAAGAAGCAAGTTCTCGTTTATGAGTGAATGAGATGAGAAAAGAATCCCGGAGGAGACGATTATTGTTTGTTTTTATATTTTCAGTCTTTTATTGTTTTTGGATTTTGTCATAAGTTAATGAGCTTAAGTCTAAACCAATGGATTTAGTAAACTCATCACATCTTCCCTCTGATTAGGGGTAATGAGAATACCTTAAGTGTGAAGTCAGCTTCTCACACTTAAACACCTTTGGTGTAGGATTAAGATCATTAACCTACTTGTGATTATTTAGATGTTTTTGGTATTTTTGTTTAGTGTTGAGTAATGAGATTAAGCCATAATCAAGGATTAAACAGACTCATTACACCATCCTAATAGAAGGATAATAGATGAGAATGTTTAAGCTGAGGAATGCTCCTCAACTCAATCCATGATTAGGGATTAAACTCATGACAAAACAAGCCTTTGATTAAGTGAATTTTATTTAATGATATGATAATGAAGTGATTTTTATGGTTTGTAAGACAACTTGAGGGGGACTTGTCCATTAACACTAGGGTTAGTCCTTCTTAACCAATTAAGGAAGAATTAGAACCCTAATGCAAGGCCCAAGTTACAAGCTTGATATCTTGATGATTATTAGATGGATTGATTAAAGGAATTAAACACAATAAGGGTTTAACACTTAGGATTAAAGTTATACACTTCATCCTAATAGAAGGATGCAGGCATAAACTTAATCACAAAGCCTTAAAGCCTTTAAGGTTTAGTCCTTGATTATGAGGTAAGAAGAGAAGACTCAAAAGAGACACAAAGGTGAAAACTAAGTGGGGAGACTAATCAAAACCCTAATCATTGTCATGCTTGGTTGTTCCTAAGGTTTATTAGGTTTACAAGAGATATCTTCAAGGGAGCCACCAGGAAGCAGATGAACAGGATCAAGAGAAGCAAAGTGACTTGCTTCATTCAAGAAGTCAAGTCACTTGAAGAAAGAAAGTAAGAAGAACAAGAATGAGCAAGCTCAATCTCAAACACAAACAAAAATGCAGCAATGGATGCAAGAGAGATGAAAAGAAAGGTTATGAGAGGTGAAGGCAAATTCACTTCTCAAAGTCACTTACCACCTGAAATGTTAGAAAGAAATACAATGCAATGCAAAATGAGATGAAATGGTATGATGCTAAGCAAAACTAGAAGCATGTTGATGATGATTATGATGTTATGAGGTGCTACAAACATGAGGCAAGGCATGGATATGCTCATACAAGTTCATGGGTGCAAGTGGTGCAAGCTTAGAAGCATGGATACACATGAAAAGTTATGAAACATACATGGCATACAACATGGCAAATGCAAGATGCAATGATCAAAGATGCTTTCTATATGTCTTATGATGTCAAATGAACCAAATGGATGCTTGAAATGTCATAGCAAGTCATGTTATGCAAGAGAATGCAAGAAGGATGCAAAAGAAAGCCCAAATTAGGGTTTATGAATAAAACATCAAACAAAAACCAAAAACAGAAGCAAACCCTAAGATAAAAAATGGAAAATGCCACCCAAAGAAACCCTAAACCTATACTAAACCAAGGTCCAAAGGGGAAGTCTCAACTCTTAACCAATCTCAAGATATGATTTTCCTATGTTATTAGGGTTTTTTAGGGTTCTTAACAAAAGAAATGCCAAACAATTTGAAAATGCAAGATCAAATCATGGCCATTTTATCCTAGAAACTACATGCTAAACACAAAACAATGCAAGAAGAACCAATGTCCAACCCTTCTTAGATAGGCAGAAATGAATTTTTGAACTTATGATCAAAACAATGCACAAAATATGATTTAATTCAATGAAAAATTCTTAAAATGCATCAAGATCAAAAAAGAAATTTGGTTTGAAGATTGGACAATGTTTCTAAATGTCTTAGAACATTTCATGAATTTTTTTGTAATTTTTAAATACCTAAAAGTATTTTTAATTAATTAATTTCCATTAATCAATTAAAAATAATCTTTTAAATATTTAAAAATATTTTTTTAATGATAAAAAATAAAATAAAAATATTTTTGGGTCTTAAAAATTAATAAAACTTTTAAGAAAAAGTTTCATAATTTTTAAGACATTTTTGCTATTTTTAATTAATTATGCAAGTTAAATGAAATAAAATGAAATTAAAATAAGAAAAAAAGAAAAGTAATCAGGATGGAGGGCCAGGATGGGCTCTGGATTCAAATTGGTTGACTGGCGCGTGAATGGAGGGTCTGGATTCAATCTGGCCAAATTAATTTAATTACGAAATAATTAAAACTAATTAAGTGGATTAGGGCAAAATGACATGATCTGGACCATTCACTAGCGCGCGGGAAACATCATCCAAGGGTCCAAGTTTAAAGTTCACTAATTAATGACAATTAGCCCTAATTACATTCAGGCTGCCGGAGAAGACCTCCGGTCGTCTTCTCCGGCGAGCAACTCCCCTGAAAACTTCCCAACTCACTCAAATCGTATCAAAAATGAAAACTAAGAACTGGGAAATGCTCTCCAACCTCTCACGAATCAAACCCCTCTCCTAAAACAAATTTCTTTTCCCTAACTAAGCTGAATCGAAGGAAATAAAAACTAGGGCACGCAGGTTTCAGAAGCAAATTAAATACTCATTTCAAAGCCATTTTCGAAACCAATGACATCAGGATGATCAGTGAAGCACATAGAACAAGTTTATAACATGAAAAATGATTTCTGGAAAAATAAATTTCAAGCTACCTGAGATTCGAAGCTTTCACTCTGATGACTTTCTGGCCACTTCTCCTTGTGCAATCCACTCCACTTGATCCCCAGATGATGTTTGAATGCTCAAGAAGAGTTTATGTTGGCTGGATAGTGAGTTTCGAAAGCTCCTGCTTCAAGCTCAGTCAGAAATGGCTATGGTGATTCTGGTAGTTTCAGGCCCTTGTGAATGGTGGTTTGTGGTCCAGAGGATGTATGAAGAAGGTCTGCAAGGTTTGTTTGGATGTTTGTGAGCTAGGGAAGGAGATTCGAATGGAACTGCAGCTTGAGGTGAGAAATGGCTATGGGGTGTTCTGGTTGATTCAGGCTTGTGTTCTTGCTGGTTTCTACTCAATGATGCATGGTGAGTTGAATGGTGAAAATGGTTTTTGTGTTTGCAAGCTGTGGAGGCAGATTCGAAAGCTTAGGCAATGTGGTGTGTTTTTGTGAATGTGTTGTTGTGTGTAGTTTCAGCCTTGCTTAGTGTTATGTCTAGCTTGCAAATGGAAAGTATAAACAAATCTGATTGGCTGGATGATGTGACATGGCCTGCTATGATAGGTAAGTCACCTTTTTGCAAAATGTCAACTTCTTTGTAAGAGAAAGTATGGGCAGCTTCTAGGCTAGTACAAGGCTGGTTCTGGTGCAGCATGGTGAGGTGAGAGGCTAGCAAAGTGTAGTAACCAATGCAGCAAGTTGTAGGAAGTGATCATGAAGATTTTGCAAGTTGTGACTTTTTGGTTCACATGTGATTCCTTGGCCCAACCAAACATAAACCATGGGTCTTCTTGGTTCAATTCTGATTTTTATGACTTGGAGAATGCTTGCATACTGGTTTGAAGTGAACTAGAGGCTGCAAAAGGCATTGGTTCATGATCTTGCAAAATTTCCATTTGAAGCATGCCTTGAAAATCAATGATTTTAGCCAACTTTGTCACACCATAACTTTTGATCCAAGAAGTGTTTGATCATGTTCTTGTACTTTTTGAAAAGGGAAAAATGAGATCTACAACTTTCATGACCAAAGTTTTTCCATTTGAAGCATTTTTGGATCAAGAATCAAGGCTTGAAAAATGACCTAAAGTGAAGCATTCTTGAAAAGTCAACTATGCCCAAAAAGTCAACATTTGCAAAAACCCTAAATTCTTGATTTCTATGAACTTCAACCTTCTTCCATGATCAAATAAAGATCATATACACTCAAAATGATGAAGATCACCCATTGGTTGGGTCATTGGGGGCCTCAGATGCCCTGATTTTACACTGACTTGTCTGAAAAGTCAACTCTTGATCAGATGACTTCCCCATGGAATTTCTTCATGAAAATTGACATGTATACTCCCTACACCATATAGAGACCAATGGAAACAAGAATGACCAGAAAATTTGGAGTTATGGCCTTTGGAACCAAAACCCTAATTTTCAGTCAACTGTGCAGTTTAACCTGGCTCTGCATCCACTCAAACCCTAGTTCTTGTGATTCCTTTGCATTTTTGACTTTGAGGAGATGGAATATGATGTAAGAACACTCATGGACCTCTTTGAAGTGATTGGTGATCTTTGGAGTGGCTCAAGATGCTTTGGGATTGCTCAGATCACAAACCCTAGGTGCAGATGACTTAGAAACTATGCAGTGAATCAAAAATGAGATGTGAGATGATATGATTGTGTTTATGCATATGAAGTGATCATAAGCCATGGTGTGAATGGGTGAGGGCAAATTTGGGGTGTTTACAGCTTCCCCTATTCAAACATGAGTTAGCTGTGCAGGATGTAAGCAACGGCTTAACAGGCAAACAAGATAACTTGTGGTTGAATACCAAAGACAGTCCAAAATTTGCACTCACAGAATGAAGAAGAAAAAGGGATATAGATTGTAAAAGGAAAATAAAGTATATTGTAAAGGTGCGGAAAACAAAGCAATGACGGGGACGGCCGACATGCTGGGGATAAAAGGTAAAGCCAAGACGGGGACGGCCGACTAGCTGGGGAATGTCAAAATATGATGGGGACGGCCATCAGGGTAAAGCTGTAAAATTTTCTGGGAGTTAATGAAACATGACGGGGACGGCCATCAAGTTCATAAAGGTAAAGTAACCAACGATGGGGACGGCCATCGGGCTAAAAAAAAAAAAAAAAAAAAGGAAAAGGGACCACGACGGGGACGGCCATCGGGTTAAAGAATAAATGAAATAAACAGATGATGGGGTACGGCCATCAAAGGTGAAGGACGATCACCTAGCAGGGGACGGCTGCTCTGTTGGGGATAAAAGAAATATGATGGGGACGGCCATCAAAGGTGGAGGACGACCACCTAGCAGGGTACGGCTGCCGAAAATATCAACGATGGGGACGACCATTGGATAGAAAAGGTCAACGATGGGGATGGCCATCGGACGAGCATGATGGAGGACGACCATCAAGAAGTGGAGGACGACCACTCAGCAGGGTACGGCTGCTCTCGAGGTTTCTCACAACATAGGACGAATGCCAGATAACCGAAATCAACAATGGGGACGACCATTGGATAAAATGATGAAGGAAGATCATCAAAAGGTGGAGGACGACCACCTAGCAGGGGACGGCTGCTAAAAAGATCAACGATGGGGACGGCCATCGGGCGAGCATGATGGAGGACGACCATCAAGAAGTGGAGGACGACCACTCAGCAGGGTACGGCTGCTCTCAGGGTTTATCATGACACAGGACGAGTGTCAGATAAAAGAAAATGCTTTGTTGGTGATCTACTGGGGATATAGTGAACACGGACGAGCGTTCACAACCAAGAAAGGAAAGTGTAAGTGTTTAGATGTTGTGTATAGATTAAAGATGCGGACGAGCATCCTTAAGGCTATGATACGGACGAGCATCAGGTAGAAACAAACTGACACGTGTTCAGAGATGATGATATAGACGAGTATCAACTGGTTAACAAGGAACACGGACGAGTGTTGAATCTGAAGGGACTCTTCTGGGGAATAGTAGACACAGGCGAGTATCCATATTCAAGAAGATATAAGCGTTCGACACGGTGTATGGATTAAAGATGTGGACGAGCATCCTTAAGATTATGATACGGACGAGTATCATGTAGAAACAAACACTAGACGCAATGTTCTGAGATGATGGTACGGACGAGTACCAACTGGTTAACAAAGAACAAGGACTACTGTCGAATCTGCGGGTATATAACTGGTATATACAAGATACGGACGAGTATCTGTATAAGAGCGAGTGGTGTATAGATGAGTGTTTAACTGCTGGGGTGGGTGACACGGACGAGTGTCAAAGTAGAAAAGTGTAATATGAACAAGTACCTGCCATGCAAAGTCTAGGCGACTGCGCTGGGGATATGACACGGACGGGCGTCAAGGGATTATATATACAGGTATGTGTGAGTGCAAAGAGGGTGTCTTTGGCTTCCTGCTAGTAATATGACACGGACGGGTATCATGAAGTATCTGTAATACGGGTGATCTTGTTATAAAGAGTGTTCCAGCGACTTTACTGGGGAGTGATGGACAGGTATCAAAAGGAGATATAAACTGGTGTTTGTGATTTGTAAGGCGACTGCTTTTGCTGGGGACTCTGGGGGATTTTGGGGGAAGTATTTTGTATTCTGATGAATGATTATTATTCACAAGTGTTGATTCCGAACATGGCTTATGATTATGCTATGCGTTTGATTTTTTCCGTAATGCTCCGTATTAGACGGAATGCTACGCTCTGAGGGGATAGTATGATGCGAATGCTATGATTATGCAAAGATAACAAACTGGGGTTCGGATCCCACTGCTGCGATGATCTCCGGCCAATCTGTTTGAAATGGACCTCCCAGCTGGGGATGAGATCATTGGTAGATCTGATGAGGTGTATCTGCTTAGGGATATAGGTCACTGATAGACACATCCTTGAAATGAGGGACCCAGCTGGGGTTTGTAGAAGCTTTCTTCACTCTGTCGTGATCCCTTCATGCGTTGCTCTTCTGGTTAGAGGCTGAAACTCTGTGGGGTGACGGCTCCCTGACTTTTGCACTTAACTGAGGATGAAATGGCAACTTGGCTGGGGAATTATGAGAGGCAACTCAGCTGGGGAGAGCAACAAGAGGATGCTGAGATTATTTGTTGATTTGCCAGCTTGCTGAGATGTAGCTTGCATGCCCCAAGTTGCGTCCTGTATACCTGCGATCCTGCAAAGATAAGGAAACGCACAAAAGGTCCCGAGGTATCCCTTACTGGATTTCGTCATAGGAATTAAGCATTCTCAAGAATAAGTTTATTCCCTGCAAGCATGTGTTGTTATTTTCTTAGAGGAGAGTATCTGTACTTATGCAATCATTTTTAGAGACATCAGACACTTTTTGCAAATATAAATATACAAAACGAAACATGACTGAAAAAATCTGATTTTATTAATTCATGTGCCCTGAATTGGCAAGATACAGTCAAAGAAACATATCTCCTGAAAGGAGGAGATTGTTACAAATTGAGAAACAAAATGCTGGCAGTGTTGACGACGCTTTCAAAGGAGCTTCCTCTTCCGCTATGACTCGTATGACAATGACGTTCTTCTCGTCTTGCTTTCTGAAGGGGGCTGATTCGGATTGAAGCTTGATTCTTTGGAAGCTTACCAAGTTGCTGACAATACAGACGAATTCAGAATGCAGTTGTTCACTTATTCCCTTATTTTGCATGGATCGCCCTTTCGGGTTTTCAATCCATCGGGATACCCATTTTTGCCTGAGTTGTCCGATGCGGCTTTTCAACTCAGCGGGTGTACATTTTTTATTTATTTCCCTTATTTTTGCCCGAGTCTTTTATTCTGTTTTTGACTCGCCGGGATGCCCTATTTTTGCCCGGACTTACATTCTGTTTTTTTATGTCCAGCGGGTCATTTTTATGCGAAGTATTTTTTAACTGCATCTGAATTCACAGGGGACGGGAAATCTTCACCATCCATGGTGCTGAGCATCAGTGCTCCACCAGAGAAAACTTTCTTTACCACGAATGGTCCTTCATAATTTGGAGTCCATTTGCCCCTGTGGTCTGTATGAGGAGGGAGGATTCTCTTCAGCACAAGATCTCCTACTTGGTACTCTCGGTGCCTGACTTTCTGATCGAAGGCTCTCTTCATTCTTTTCTGATACAACTGCCCATGACAGATTGCAGCCAATCTTTTCTCTTCGATCAGACTCAGTTGCTCGTAACGGGCCCTGACCCACTCTGCTTCGCTCAGTTTAACATCCATTAATATTCGCAACGAGGGTAATTCAACTTCAACAGGTAGGACTGCTTCCATACCATACACAAGCTGATACGGTGTTGCTCCAGTGGATGTTCTGATTGACGTGCGGTACCCATGCAAGGCGAATGGTAACATTTCATGCCAGTCTTTGTAGGTGACTACCATCTTTTGCACAATCTTCTTGATATTCTTGTTTGCCGCCTCAACAGCGCCATTCATCTTTGGCCTGTAAGGAGAAGAATTGTGATGTTGAATCTTGAAGTCCCGGCACAGTTCTGCCATCATCTTGTTGTTCAAGTTGGAACCATTATCAGTAATGATTCGCTCGGGAACTCCGTATCGACAGATGATATCTCTTTTCAGGAATCTGGCCACCACTTGTCTTGTAACGTTTGCATAGGAAGCGGCTTCGACCCACTTGGTGAAATAGTCGATGGCGACCAGGATGAATCTGTGGCCATTTGAAGCAGTTGGCTCAATCTTACCAATCATGTCAATACCCCACATAGCAAAGGGCCATGGTGAAGACATTATGTTCAAAGGATTGGGAGGCACATGCACCTTATCCGCATAAATCTGGCATTTGTGGCATTTTCTGGCGTAGGCACAACAGTCTGCATCCATTGTGATCCAGTAATAGCCTGATCTCAATAATTTCTTAGCCATGGCATGCCCTCCTGCATGGGTACCAAAAGAGCCTTCATGCACTTCATGCATCAACAAATCTGCTTCCTTCTTGTCAACACATCTGAGGAGTACCATATCAAAGTTCCTCTTGTATAAAGACCCATCAGTGTTCAGAAAGAAACTTCCAGCGAGCCTTCTCAAGGTCTTCTTATCATTGGAAGATGCCCCAGGTGGGTATGTTTGATCCTCCAAGAAGCACTTAATATCATGGAACCAAGGCTTATCATCTTTGACAACATCTGCTGCGAATACATATGCTGGTCTGTCAAGTCTCGATACTGAAATCTGAGGTACAAAGTTAGCAGCTTGAACTTTGATCATGGACGAAATGGTAGCCAAGGCATCTGCAAACTGATTCTCATCCCGAGGGATATACTCAAGTTTGACTGTTGTGAAGAAAGTCAATAACCTTCTTGTATAATCCCTGTAAGGTATCAGATGATCCTGGTGTGTATACCATTTTCCGTTGGTCTGATTGATTACCAAAGCTGAATCTCCGAATACGGTCAATGTCTTGATCCTGAGGTCAATGGCTTCCTCGAGACCCATAATGCAAGCTTCGTATTCAGCTTCGTTGTTAGTGTAGTTGAAAGTGAGTTTTGCCGAGAAAGGCATGTGAACTCCTTTAGGCGTAATGAGTACTGCACCAACACCACGACCATTCATATTAACAGCCCCGTCGAACATCATAATCCATTCTTCCTCCGGGTCGGGCCCTTCAGTGTGAATAGGCTCTTCATGATCTTTTGCTTTAATGAACATGATGTCTTCATCAGGGAAGTCAAACCTCATAGGCTGGTAATCATCAATGGGTTGCTCAGCAAGATATTCAGATAGTACACTGCCCTTGATGGCTTTCTGAGATGTGTACTGTATGTCATATTCTGTAAGGATCATCTGCCATCTTGCAACCCGTCCGGTAAGAGCTGGCTTCTCAAATATGTACTTAACCGGGTCCATCTTTGAGATCAACAAAGTAGTGTGGGTCAGCATATACTGTCTTAGTCGGCGAGCAGCCCACGCTAAAGCACAACAAGTTTTCTCGAGCAGTGAATAACGCTGTTCACAGTCGGTAAACTTTTTGCTTAGGTAGTATATTGCATACTCTTTTCGACCAGACTCGTCATGTTGGCCCAGCACACACCCCATTGACTCTTCTAATACTGTCAGGTACATTATCAGAGGTCTTCCTTCAACTGGCGGCATGAGGATTGGAGGTTCTTGCAAGTACTCTTTGATCTTGTCAAAAGCCCTTTGGCAGTCTTCGTTCCACCTGACCGTCTGTTCTTTTCTTAACAGCTTGAACAAAGGTTCACAGGTTGCTGTAAGGTGAGATATGAACCGTGAAATGTAGTTCAATCGACCTAAGAACCCTCGAACTTCTTTCTCAGTTTTCGGTGCAGGCATCTCTTGGATGGCTTTGACTTTATCAGGGTCCACTTCAATCCCTTTCTCGCTTACAATAAAACCCAGCAGCTTACCAGATCTCACCCCGAATGTGCATTTGTTGGGGTTCAACTTCAGTTGGTACTTTCTCAGACGCTTGAACAACTTGAGCAGATTCACCAGATGATCTTCTTCAGTAAGGGACTTGGCAATCATATCATCCACATAACATTCTATCTCTTTGTGGATCATATCGTGGAATAATGTTACCATAGCCCGTTGATACGTTGCACCGGCATTCTTGAGCCCAAATGGCATTACTTTGTAGCAGAACGTGCCCCAGGGTGTGATGAATGTTGTCTTCTCCATGTCTTCAGGTGACATTTTGATCTGGTTGTATCCTGAAAATCCATCCATGAAGGAGAATACCGAGAACTGAGCCGTGTTATCCACCAATACATCAATGTGAGGTAATGGGAAGTCATCTTTCGGGCTGGCTCTGTTCAGATCCCGGTAGTCAACACACATCCTTACTTTGCCGTCCTTCTTAGGCATAGGTACTATGTTAGCAACCCACGGCGGATAGCTAGTTACAGCAAGGAACCCGGCGTCCCATTGCTTTTGTACCTCTTCCTTGATTTTCATAGCCATGTCTGGACGAGTACGGCGTAGTTTCTGTTTAACTGGTGGGCACTCTTCTCTCAAAGGTAGCTTGTGCACCACAATATCGGTATCCAACCCTGGCATATCTTGGTAAGACCAAGCGAACACGTCCACATACTCTTGAAGCAGGTCAATCAGTTGTCTCTTCACTAAGTCGTGCAGGCAGGCCCCGATTCTAACTTCTTTCACGTCTTCCTCTGTACCAAGATTAATCACTTCAACCTCCTCCTGGTGAGGAGTAATGACCTTTTCCTCCTGTCTTAACAACCTGGCTAGCTCTTCAGGAAGCTCATATTCTTCTTCAACCCCTTCATCAGCTTGATTGATTGGATTGTCAAAGTCATACGAAGTCATCGCCGTGCTGTTGTCAGTGCTGTCTGGAAGGCACTCTCTGCAAGGGTTAAGTTGTTCATTTTAGTGATTCGATTTTAGTCTTATTTATAAAAGTGAAATGAAGTTGTCATTTTGAAAACACTGCCATTTATTTTTTGTACAAAAAAGAAAAAATGGAAAAACAGTGAGCGAAAAGGAAAAGACTCGTTTGCAAAAAGATGTCCGATATTTCATTAATTGATCTTGTTTGCACAAAAAGTACAGATGGCCCGATTACAAAATGAGTCTTGTCATCTTGGGCAAGATGCAAGACTTTGATGCATGCTTATAAAAATACAGGAAATAATAATTACTCTGATCGAGTAACTCTTATAATTTCCTGGGAAGACCAGTTCGAGATACTGCTCCCCGGGATCTTTGGACGAATCCAGCTTTCCAGGTTGCGTTCCTCTTCCAGCTCGTCTTCCAGACAGTTGATAGCATCAGGGGTAAGCATCCCCCCACTCACAAAATTGGGCTCTTTCGCAGCCGCTGCTTGATCTTGTTGAGTTGGTTTGTAACCCAACCCAAATCTGTCTTCTTTCTTCTCCACCGATAGTAGCTTGCCCCAGCCTTGGGCAGTTCCTTCCTCAACAACCTTTCGGGCTTGTTGGTAAGATGACATTGGAGTACCAGATACAGCAGATGCTTCATTCACATTCAAAGCTTCAAACCCCTGGCTCATTGTTTCATGGATCTCCCCATCCATTTCAATGTACTTATAGGTTGCCAGGTGGCTGACAAAAATGTCCTCCTCTCCACAGATTGTGACAACTTGGCCTTCCCACTCATATTTTAACTTTTGGTGAAGGGTAGACGTTATTGCGCCGGCGGCGTGAATCCAGGGTCTACCCAACAAACAGCTGTAGGCGGGCTGAATGTCCATCACATAAAAGATAGTTTTAAAGGTCTGTGGGCCAATTGTCACAGGCAACTCAATCTCTCCCAGAACCGATCTCTTAGAACCATCAAAGTCTCTTACCACCAGGTTGCTGGGTCTCAATGCCAATCCGTCATATTCTAACTTCACCAGAGCCTTCTTTGGTAAGACATTCAGGGATGAACCTGTGTCCACCAGCACATGTGAAAGGACAGCTCCTTTGCATTCTATGGTTATGTGCAAGGCTTTGTTGTGGTTGCGGCCGTCCGCTGTCAAGTCAGTATTGGTGAACCCTAGCCCATTGCTAGCAGTAACATTTCCAACCACGGTTTCCAACTGGTTGACAGTAATCTCTTCAGGCACGTAAGCTGCGTGCAAGACCTTGAGTAGTGCATTCCGATGGGCTTCGGAGCACATAAGCAGTGAGAGGATAGAGATTTTGGATGGCGTCTGGTGAAGTTGATCCACGATTTTGTAATCACTCTTTTTGATGATTCTCATAAACTCATCAACTTCTTGATCGAACGGCGTCTTCAAGGCTTCTTTAACAGCTTGGTCTTCCTGCACAGGGCTCTTCCCTTTTGCCTTGGCAGCAGCTTCTGCTTCGGCAGTGGGTCTTTGAATTTGTGGGGCGAAGAGACGTCCGCTTCGAGTGAAGCCTCCGCCTCCTCCCACATTATCTACTTGTGGTGCAGGTGTTGATGTTTCAAGAGTGATTCTTTTTCCTTCGCAGTACACGTCTGAGCCATAGTGCCAAGGGATGGCCCTATTGCTTTCATATGGTACTGGTCCAGGCACCGTGACAGTGACTGGACTGATTGCCGCTGCTGAAGGGACTGTAATTGTTTGTGGATCATAAAAGATTGTAACTGGTGCTCTGGTGGGAGCAGCACCTTCTGAATGGTAGGCGGAGTTGTTCTCAGGATCATAAAATATTGTGACGGTAGAGACATCTTCATGATTGATTGCTGGAGTTGTAGGAGACATTGTTGGAAGTACGGATGTTGTCGTTGTAGGAGGTTCAAAATGGAGTGAAGCTGAAGTTGTAGCAGGAAAATTTGTTGAAAACTGATCGGTTGAGATGATGGATGGAGTACTTGTTGATGAAACCGAAGAATTGTCAGGAACAATAGTTGCTGCAGTTGTAGGAGGTTCTGAAACCGTTGCTGATGATATTGCTGGATTTGTTGGAAATGATGTGGTGATCTGAAGTTGGCCACTCTGAATAAGGCCATCTATGCCATTCCGCAAATTATCGCACCCATTTACCGAGATATTGCAGTAAGCACAACCTAACTCACACCCCGGGAACATTTGACATTCCAAGAGTTGAGCTTTGATTTCTACCAATGGTGTCCTGATCTGTCCCACACTGGCTATTAAATAAGACGGCTTGTCTTCTTCAATAGCGTTAATCCGGGGACCACCATGATTTGGCATCGGATTCTTATTGACATTGGGTGGTGGTGCGAAATTCAGAGCCTTGGAGTCTACCAGGTCTTGTACCTTCATATGCAGAGCCCTGCATTTTTCTGTACTGTGGCCAGGTGCGTTTGAATGAAAAGCACACCTAGCATTGGAGTCATAGTTCCTTGGTAGACTGTTGGGATCCGGAGGTGCCAACGTTCTTAGCTCAACCAGGTTGAGTTTCAGAAGCTGTGGCAGCAATGTAGCATATGGCATCGGGATCGGATCGATCACTCTGTTAGCTTGAGAGGGCCTCTGCTGAAATGGCCTTTGCTGATTATTGTTGTTATTACTGTTGTTGTAATTCCTTGGAGGATACTGATTTTGCTGATGGTATTGAGGTTGCGGCTGATAATTTTGTTGAGGAGGCTGATAGACTGGCTGAGGATGAGCTGGAGCAGGGATGGTGACTGCTGCTATTGACCTTTGAGCATATTGGGGCCTGCCCCTGTTTGAATGGATGGCATTGGTCTCGCCAGTTCTTCTCGGGCCCGCAAAAGGTTTTCTTGTACTACTGGACGAGCTTGCACCATTGTCTGAGATCTTTCCCATTTTTAACAAGCTTTCAATTCTCTCCCCAGCTATGACAACATCTGCAAAGCTAGTAGAAGAGAAAGCAGCCAACCTGTCAATATATGTTCCCTGAAGGGTGTTCATGAACATATCTGCCATTTCCCGTTCAGACATAGGTGGTTGAACAGCAGCAGCCAGTTGCCTCCATCTTTGGGCATATTCTCGGAAACTCTCCCTCGAAGACTGTGACATTCCCATCAGGAGAGTCCTGTTGGGTGCCATGTCTAGATTATACTGATACTGTCTGATGAAGGCCTCTGCCAGGTCCTTCCAGCATCTAATTGTTGCTCTTGTCAGATGGGAATACCACTCCCTCGAAGCTCCAGTCAAGCTATCTTCAAAATAGAACATCCACAATTTCTCGTCCATGGTATAAGCTTTTAATCTCCCGAGGAAAGATTGTAGATGGGTCCGAGGACAAGAAGTCCCATTATACTTTTCAAAACATGGAGGCTTGAACTTGTGGGGAATCCTAACCCCGTCTACCAAACCCATGTCCATGACGTCGAAGCCCAAAGAGTTTTGAGATTCTAAGGACCTCAACTTCTCAGCTATCTCATCCAACCGTCTATCGTATGCTTCTTCCCCAGCACCCATTACTGTGAACTGGTCTTCTTGAGGGTCTTCCTGTAATACCCTCCCTGCTGTGGCAGTCCCTTGTATATTGACAGGGATGTTGGCCTCTGGATGGAGATGGGGTCCAAAAACTGGGGGATTGACATGAGGTTGGACCCTCTCGTTGTTACTTGTGCCAGCAGTTCCCACATGGGGTTCCTCTTGATTCCTCCCTTCTACCAAAGCTCTGAGCCTCTCCTGGCTTTGAGCTAAGTTGTTCATTACTTCCATGAACTGTGTTATCTGAGTTCTCATCTCCAACCTTTCGTTGGCCATCTGGTTTCTGACCTCCGTAAGGTCCTGCTGCATCTGATCCATTTGAATTCCCGGAAGATTGTTTCGGGTTGGATAACGGTGCGGACGGTTGAGGGGAAATACCCGGCGCCTAGCAATAGTTCCTGGTGCATCACAACAGAGGTTAGCAACAATAAAACAAAACCTACAAAACAAGCAAAGGGTTAGCATGCAATGCAGTTATGCTTATTTGTTCTCAAGGTATCCGGTTTGGCCTTCGGTTTTGACCCTTCCAGACCCTTGAAGATGCTGTTGAATGTTGCTTCCGAAGTAAACTAACATGAATATATTACATAAGGTGAAATAATACAACTTGTTCATTTTACAACACTAGCCCCTTAAGGGGTCAAAATACATCACAAAAAGTAAAAGTACATGGAAAGAAAACAACAACAAACAAATGGTCAAACATCAAGACCAAACTCATCCTCACGAACTTCCTTGAGAAGTGCTTCGGTCACAGGATCAGCCGGACGCTCCGTGAGATTCCTGATGAGGAGATTCCGGGTCGCAACAGCTGCTGTTAGCTTCTTGTGCTGATTTTGCTCTTTGGACCTCTTCACCCCTGCTTTGATCTTCAGCTCTGACATCTCCCTCTGGGCTGCTGCCAGGGCTTCTTGTTGTTCTTTTGCATTAGCTTCAAATTGCTCCATCTTGTCTTGAACTCTCTTGTCCTCCAGAGTACGGGCCTCGGTGATCCTGACCCACCGGGCTTGACTCTCTTTCAAGTACAAGTCTGTCCTTGCTCTCTGGAACTGGGCTTCTTTGCAAGCATTCTTCAGAATTTGTTCACCAGCTTTAGACTTTTTGATATAATCTTCAGACTTCTCAATCCTAGCCAGATGCTCTATCTTCAACTTCTCCAGCCTCTCAATATCCCTCATGCCTTCACTCCTCTCTCGGAGGGTCTTCTGCAAAGCCTGGGTTAGCTTCTCATTTCTTTCCTTCAAGCTCTCAAACTCCTCCAAACTGATGGTGGCAGGGGGTGGTGCTGAAGATGACTCAGGCATGTCTTCTATGGTAAAGGGCATTCCAGAGAATTGAGCCCTGGCACGGGACCACTCATAATATTGTGCTGATGCCACATTATTACACTTCCCCAGAATGGTGACTCCCTTGGTTTGAACATTATCCCAGGCCCAGGCAGCCTGCCTAACAACAGCCAAACTAATCTTGTTCTCACAATAAAGAGTTTCCACCAAGTCCTGTGCTTTAGGAGTATGGACCAGTGCATAGCCCAGTTGCCTCCTGAACAGCAGAGGGTTGTAATTGATACTACCCTTAACTCCTATCAAAGGCACATTGGGAAAATGCCCACAGCTGGTGATGATATCCCTGCCCTTGGTGCTCTGAGTGCACCATCTGATGTCAGCTGAAGTTAGAACAGTGAGTCTCTTAGCCCAGTTGCTCTGCTGATGAGGGTTCAAAAATGCATCTGTCCTGGGTAGATGCCTGAGAAGCCAAGTGTGGAACAACGGAGCACAACACCTCACTAATCTCCCCCTCTGTTTTTCATTCCTCTGATGCACTGAATAGTAAAGATCCCCCAATAAAGTTGGCACCGGGTTCTTCAAGATGAACAGATGGATTGCATTCTTGCTAATGAATCGAGGCTCATCTGCAAACAACACAATTCCATATACACTTAAGGCCAACAAAGCACAAACAGCTTTCCACTCCCCCAGGGAAGCCTCCAGACTAGCTTGAGAAATTAAGAAGTCCAGATGAAAACCAGGGATTCCAGCTTTAGAGGTCATATGCTGCTCAACCAAAACAGGTTCCAGATGCAAAGCTTTTGCTACTTCTCCATTAGCAGGAAAGACCATCTCAGGGTTGAAAGGAATTTCTCTCCTGATAGGCATACCAACTAATGAGGAGTACTCTTCCAACAAGGGGCCCAACTGAAAGTCTTGAAAAGTAAAACATCTCAATGGAGGATCATAAAACTGAATGCAGGTGTGGATGAGGCTCCTCTGTGAAGGGTCTAGATCCATAACCATGTCAAGTATATCTCCATAACTCTCCCTGAACAAAGGTATGTGATCTGGAGTGATCAGGGTCTGAATCCTCCTGATGTCTGATAGCTCTGGCTGGAAGAAGTGATAGGTGATGTTGCTTTTCTTTGGAGCCATGATGACAAATATTGATGAAGATACTGAAGAGGAGGGCCACTGATTGGCTGGAATAGATAGCTGGTAGCAAGTGCTGATGAAGGCAGGTCAAAACTAAAGATGGGGTCAAAACCAAAACCAGATGAAGATGGATACCCTGAAACACAAATAAGCAAATGTTAATATGATGCAATGATTATGTATGCAAAGGATATGCAAGGGTTTGTGACTGAGCTGGGTCTGATCAAAATGCCCTGATATAGGTCCAAGTGTGTTCAAGAATTCCAGTTGGAGGTCTATAAATCCAGTAACCAGGGTGGGGGACTCAAATAAAGAGCCACATGTCCAGGGTTTAGAATCACAAGAACTGTCCAACATGGAGTATTCTTAACAGATCAAAGTAATAGGGTATTCTGAGGTCAAGGTACCTGCAAACCTGTAAACAGCCCAACCCCCTCACAGGTGGTGTTCTAAAACAAGGATCCTCAGACTTGGATCAGTTATGAGAAGTGTAAACACTTCTAACCCGGAGGCACAGTGTTTACAATAACCATAACAATTCCTCCTCTAATTCACCTCAGTTTCTGAAGGTCAATACTAAAGGTCATCCAGACTTAGCAGGCTTCCCAGATAGCCCTAGCATTGCAGGAAATCTGCAACACAGAGTTCTCAAGAAGAAACCCATATCTGAACCGTGTTTTATATTCCCGCACCAGACCGAAATGGAATGGGAAAGAATATGATTCACTCTAGCCTAGGTGTCACTCAGGTCCCAGGTATAGGACCTTAACTCTCAATATAACCCTACCCACCAAAGGAAAACCAAATCCAGCCAGCAGCATGACAGTATGATATATACAAAGTGCAATAAAGAAAAGCAGGAAGCAAACTGTACATAAAGCAAAATAAATACAAGCACAAATAAGCACATAACACCCTAGTAAACACAAATCAATCAAGCGCTAGGAGGAACCCACAAAAAGAACCAGAAGCCCTGGTTGCAATATAAGGGTCCCCAGCAGAGTCGCCAAGCTGTCGCTCCCGACAAATGAAACAAATCAGATGAAGGTACAGACGCGAACGGTCGGCGAGAGGGACAATGAGAACACACAGCCGTGAACTCACTGGAGATGAATAGAGTCGCCAGCTAGGCATTTTTATCCCGGAGGAAAGGCAATGCTGCATAGGCCTAGAAAGAGATGGATAAGACGGTTGCGAACCAGAGAGACTGAGAAAGGGGGTTGGTTACAACCTGGGAAGGTATTAGCACCCAGATTGTCCGTCGTACTCGACGGGATCCACGCTTGAAAGATTTATGTTTTAAAGGGGTAGTGTCAGTGCAATCTGTGTATGAAATAGCTGGAAAAGGATGTACAGGTGTCAGTGCAAGGTGTATAAGTGATGTGAAGTATGAAAGTGTCAGTGTAAGAAAGGAGTGAAATGCTCAAGATCATGAGGCTAAAAGAATGAGGCTAGAAAGAGGGGGAATATACAGAGACTTTTGTTCGATAACTGTTAAGTTATGCCTACGTATCCTCTCGTGCAATGAGGAAGTCAGAACACCGTAGTTCGACCCAAAGAGACTGAAAGGTGAATTGACTTGTGAACTGCTTACTTGCCTATGCTCAAGTGTATGACCTGTCTGGCTCAGGTGCGAACTGTCTTGCATTAGACGGAAGAAGCAAGTTCTCGTTTATGAGTGAATGAGATGAGAAAAGAATCCCGGAGGAGACGATTATTGTTTGTTTTTATATTTTCAGTCTTTTAATGTTTTTGGATTTTGTCATAAGTTAATGAGCTTAAGTCTAAACCAATGGATTTAGTAAACTCATCACATCTTCCCTCTGATTAGGGGTAATGAGAATACCTTAAGTGTGAAGTCAGCTTCTCACACTTAAACACCTTTGGTGTAGGATTAAGATCATTAACCTACTTGTGATTATTTAGATGTTTTTGGTATTTTTGTTTAGTGTTGAGTAATGAGATTAAGCCATAATCAAGGATTAAACAGACTCATTACACCATCCTAATAGAAGGATAATAGATGAGAATGTTTAAGCTGAGGAATGCTCCTCAACTCAATCCATGATTAGGGATTAAACTCATGACAAAACAAGCCTTTGATTAAGTGAATTTTATTTAATGATATGATAATGAAGTGATTTTTATGGTTTGTAAGACAACTTGAGTGGGACTTGTCCATTAACACTAGGGTTAGTCCTTCTTAACCAATTAAGGAAGAATTAGAACCCTAATGCAAGGCCCAAGTTACAAGCTTGATATCTTGATGATTATTAGATGGATTGATTAAAGGAATTAAACACAATAAGGGTTTAACACTTAGGATTAAAGTTATACACTTCATCCTAATAGAAGGATGCAGGCATAAACTTAATCACAAAGCCTTAAAGCCTTTAAGGTTTAGTCCTTGATTATGAGGTAAGAAGAGAAGACTCAAAAGAGACACAAAGGTGAAAACTAAGTGGGGAGACTAATCAAAACCCTAATCATTGTCATGCTTGGTTGTTCCTAAGGTTTATTAGGTTTACAAGAGATATCTTCAAGGGAGCCACCAGGAAGCAGATGAACAGGATCAAGAGAAGCAAAGTGACTTGCTTCATTCAAGAAGTCAAGTCACTTGAAGAAAGAAAGTAAGAAGAACAAGAATGAGCAAGCTCAATCTCAAACACAAACAAAAATGCAGCAATGGATGCAAGAGAGATGAAAAGAAAGGTTATGAGAGGTGAAGGCAAATTCACTTCTCAAAGTCACTTACCACCTGAAATGTTAGAAAGAAATACAATGCAATGCAAAATGAGATGAAATGGTATGATGCTAAGCAAAACCAGAAGCATGTTGATGATGATTATGATGTTATGAGGTGCTACAAACATGAGGCAAGGCATGGATATGCTCATACAAGTTCATGGGTGCAAGTGGTGCAAGCTTAGAAGCATGGATACACATGAAAAGTTATGAAACATACATGGCATACAACATGGCAAATGCAAGATGCAATGATCAAAGATGCTTTCTATATGTCTTATGATGTCAAATGAACCAAATGGATGCTTGAAATGTCATAGCAAGTCATGTTATGCAAGAGAATGCAAGAAGGATGCAAAAGAAAGCCCAAATTAGGGTTTATGAATAAAACATCAAACAAAAACCAAAAACAGAAGCAAACCCTAAGATAAAAAATGGAAAATGCCACCCAAAGAAACCCTAAACCTATACTAAACCAAGGTCCAAAGGGGAAGTCTCAACTCTTAACCAATCTCAAGATATGATTTTCCTATGTTATTAGGGTTTTTTAGGGTTCTTAACAAAAGAAATGCCAAACAATTTGAAAATGCAAGATCAAATCATGGCCATTTTATCCTAGAAACTACATGCTAAACACAAAACAATGCAAGAAGAACCAATGTCCAACCCTTCTTAGATAGGCAGAAATGAATTTTTGAACTTATGATCAAAACAATGCACAAAATATGATTTAATTCAATGAAAAATTCTTAAAATGCATCAAGATCAAAAAAGAAATTTGGTTTGAAGATTGGACAATGTTTCTAAATGTCTTAGAACATTTCATGAATTTTTTTGTAATTTTTAAATACCTAAAAGTATTTTTAATTAATTAATTTCCATTAATCAATTAAAAATAATCTTTTAAATATTTAAAAATATTTTTTTAATGATAAAAAATAAAATAAAAATATTTTTGGGTCTTAAAAATTAATAAAACTTTTAAGAAAAAGTTTCATAATTTTTAAGACATTTTTGCTATTTTTAATTAATTATGCAAGTTAAATGAAATAAAATGAAATTAAAATAAGAAAAAAAGAAAAGTAATCAGGATGGAGGGCCAGGATGGGCTCTGGATTCAAATTGGTTGACTGGCGCGTGAATGGAGGGTCTGGATTCAATCTGGCCAAATTAATTTAATTACGAAATAATTAAAACTAATTAAGTGGATTAGGGCAAAATGACATGATCTGGACCATTCACTAGCGCGCGGGAAACATCATCCAAGGGTCCAAGTTTAAAGTTCACTAATTAATGACAATTAGCCCTAATTACATTCAGGCTGCCGGAGAAGACCTCCGGTCGTCTTCTCCGGCGAGCAACTCCCCTGAAAACTTCCCAACTCACTCAAATCGTATCAAAAATGAAAACTAAGAACTGGGAAATGCTCTCCAACCTCTCACGAATCAAACCCCTCTCCTAAAACAAATTTCTTTTCCCTAACTAAGCTGAATCGAAGGAAATAAAAACTAGGGCACGCAGGTTTCAGAAGCAAATTAAATACTCATTTCAAAGCCATTTTCGAAACCAATGACATCAGGATGATCAGTGAAGCACATAGAACAAGTTTATAACATGAAAAATGATTTCTGGAAAAATAAATTTCAAGCTACCTGAGATTCGAAGCTTTCACTCTGATGACTTTCTGGCCACTTCTCCTTGTGCAATCCACTCCACTTGATCCCCAGATGATGTTTGAATGCTCAAGAAGAGTTTATGTTGGCTGGATAGTGAGTTTCGAAAGCTCCTGCTTCAAGCTCAGTCAGAAATGGCTATGGTGATTCTGGTAGTTTCAGGCCCTTGTGAATGGTGGTTTGTGGTCCAGAGGATGTATGAAGAAGGTCTGCAAGGTTTGTTTGGATGTTTGTGAGCTAGGGAAGGAGATTCGAATGGAACTGCAGCTTGAGGTGAGAAATGGCTATGGGGTGTTCTGGTTGATTCAGGCTTGTGTTCTTGCTGGTTTCTACTCAATGATGCATGGTGAGTTGAATGGTGAAAATGGTTTTTGTGTTTGCAAGCTGTGGAGGCAGATTCGAAAGCTTAGGCAATGTGGTGTGTTTTTGTGAATGTGTTGTTGTGTGTAGTTTCAGCCTTGCTTAGTGTTATGTCTAGCTTGCAAATGGAAAGTATAAACAAATCTGATTGGCTGGATGATGTGACATGGCCTGCTATGATAGGTAAGTCACCTTTTTGCAAAATGTCAACTTCTTTGTAAGAGAAAGTATGGGCAGCTTCTAGGCTAGTACAAGGCTGGTTCTGGTGCAGCATGGTGAGGTGAGAGGCTAGCAAAGTGTAGTAACCAATGCAGCAAGTTGTAGGAAGTGATCATGAAGATTTTGCAAGTTGTGACTTTTTGGTTCACATGTGATTCCTTGGCCCAACCAAACATAAACCATGGGTCTTCTTGGTTCAATTCTGATTTTTATGACTTGGAGAATGCTTGCATACTGGTTTGAAGTGAACTAGAGGCTGCAAAAGGCATTGGTTCATGATCTTGCAAAATTTCCATTTGAAGCATGCCTTGAAAATCAATGATTTTAGCCAACTTTGTCACACCATAACTTTTGATCCAAGAAGTGTTTGATCATGTTCTTGTACTTTTTGAAAAGGGAAAAATGAGATCTACAACTTTCATGACCAAAGTTTTTCCATTTGAAGCATTTTTGGATCAAGAATCAAGGCTTGAAAAATGACCTAAAGTGAAGCATTCTTGAAAAGTCAACTATGCCCAAAAAGTCAACATTTGCAAAAACCCTAAATTCTTGATTTATATGAACTTCAACCTTCTTCCATGATCAAATAAAGATCATATACACTCAAAATGATGAAGATCACCCATTGGTTGGGTCATTGGGGGCCTCAGATGCCCTGATTTTACACTGACTTGTCTGAAAAGTCAACTCTTGATCAGATGACTTCCCCATGGAATTTCTTCATGAAAATTGACATGTATACTCCCTACACCATATAGAGACCAATGGAAACAAGAATGACCATAAAATTTGGAGTTATGGCCTCTGGAACCAAAACCCTAATTTTCAGTCAACTGTGCAGTTTAACCTGGCTCTGCATCCACTCAAACCCTAGTTCTTGTGATTCCTTTGCATTTTTGACTTTGAGGAGATGGAATATGATGTAAGAACACTCATGGACCTCTTTGAAGTGATTGGTGATCTTTGGAGTGGCTCAAGATGCTTTGGGATTGCTCAGATCACAAACCCTAGGTGCAGATGACTTAGAAACTATGCAGTGAATCAAAAATGAGATGTGAGATGATATGATTGTGTTTATGCATATGAAGTGATCATAAGCCATGGTGTGAATGGGTGAGGGAAAATTTGGGGTGTTTACAGTCATATTTATATAGGAAGCAAGCAATATATCAGATCATCAGGAATGAGAAGTTACAAATCAATGACTGGATTTTGCCAAGGAAATGCAAATGAGTTCAAGTGCACCTGAATTCCCAGGGGAGGCATCATATCCTAACTGGCTAACCTAAATCCACACATCTAAAAAAGATAGTGAAACGTTTTCAATGATGGGAAAGTATTTAATGTGCCTACCCCCACTACTTTTTAAAACAAATTCATGGCTTTCTTGCTTCTCGTTATGGTCATACATCATGCACAAAACCAATCAAGATTATCCAACGTATATAGTCAGCACACGTGAGATTCAAAGTACACTTTTATGATCTCTACTTTTCACTAAATTTATCTTGGACTCTGAACTGACTTAGACGTTAGAGTTATAACCTTGCAGATCTAACCTGCATCACCGTGCCAGAGATTAACATCGTTGCTTCTTGATCTTACCTGATCAGGAGGACCTTCCAGCAATTTGGTGTAACAGCCAAAGAATGGGGAGAAAAGGGGTGTACCTGCAAGACACTCCGATGCCAAAGTCAATAGAGGTACAATGCAGTAGGTAAGTTAATAGAATGAATCAAAATACCCGACCCTTTAGTGAAAAAGGCTTTTTATAGAGAGCCCCCAGCGCTGGGCCAAGGTCCTTCCTTGGGCTGGATTAGCTAGGCCCAAGGAAGAACTGCCAAGGAACGCGTGAGGAGCGTGAAGACCTAGATGAATGGTCTGGTCCTTGGTTCAACTACCCCTATCTTTCAGGAGATAAAGGGGGGACAGCTAGGTGACGTGGCAAGTGGACTGACAGACATGTTCCTTTCCAGCTCTGAGTGCATGCCCGACGTATGGGATGCTTGCCCGACCGTTAGGCGCCCCTACCCGTCTTCCAGGCGTCACTGCTCGAGTATATGGGCCTCTGCTCGACCTATTGGGCCATAGCCTAATATAGCCTTGAGGCCCAATCCGGAACAGGAGCCCCCAAGTCGAGTCTCCTAGTCGGAGCGACGAATTGTAGTATAGTCGGGCGTAGGCGCGTTGGATAAGGCGTCGGGCGTATAGCTGTGTCGAGCATGGTGTTAACAGAGTCAAACCGATGCGTTTTATTGTCGGGCATGTGGAGTTTAACAGAGTCGAGGATGTTTCTGTCATACCCCAAATTTGTCCTACCTTTTATTCTATTTTGCATTTTTTTATATTTTTATTTTTTTTTATAAATATTTATAATGTGAGTAGCCCATTTTAGTGTAATCATTTGATTTTTGGCCATAATTTCCTAATTAAATCCTTGTGAATATATTTTTTTTTGTTTTTGTTAAAGGGTTTCCACTTTTCCTTCATTAAATTTCTTTTCACAAGTTTGTCAATTAGTAATAGCATGAGGAGAAACATGTGCCTCTTTTATTCTAGATCGGTACATGTTTAATTTATTGGTTGAATGGATGATTTGTTTTGTCATACTTGGTCTTGTGTTGAAGTTTAGGATTATCATTTTTGTCTCATCAAAATGCGAAATAGTGCTCAAGAAGGGTTTTAAGGACATTGATCTAGGGAAAGCCCAGTTATTTTTTCCAAGAATAGTTTGGTTAGCATAGTTTTAAGAAAAATTCAAGTCAAATGAACATAAGATTCTAAGGTGGCTTCAGTTTTGTTATTAGCAAAATAAATGGACAGACTTGCAAATTGGTTACAAATCCAAACAAAGTTTAAAAAGGGTAATAAAGAGAAACTATAGGTGAACTTTTAATACAAGGAGTCAATTTCAAGCACAGTGTTATTTATGCAAGCGGTGTAACCGATGTGTCATTAGTAATCCCAATGAATTTGAAACGAAAAAAGAAGAGCCTTACAATGTTGTTTGTACATGTGATAAAATATAGAGTCTTTATTGCTGCAAGGTTCGAAAATCTATGGATAGCCATAAGATCCTATCATGAGTAATCAAGTGAGTCTCATCCAAGTCTTAATACCACCTTTTCCAAAGAAAAGTTCCTTTATCCACTTGCCAATGTCAACGCCAACTTGCAGGAGGTCCCTATTTTCATGCATTATCTTGCCATGGCATAGCTCTTCCTTATTGTGACAAGCATCCTACATCTACATTGCTCACCTACAAGAAGATACAAGAATTCCTAAGTTCAAACAAACTTCAAGTCTAAGCCATGGATTGCACACTGTTAAGCCACATTCCGAATATTCAACCATATACACAGTCACACGCCGTTCACAGCTGTGAATTCATGACGTTCTGATTCCCTCATGTCATCAGCATCAAAGTTTTAGCCGGTTTCCATCAGATGTAAAGTTACAAGAGCTAGCATCACACACCTTTGCTTCACATCACCGTGGTCTTTACCAAGCACATCCAATTTCCACGTTATATGCCGATTTCAAGCTTGCCAAAGCATTGGTTATGCAGCCATTTCAAACCTGCGCAATACCGAACAAGGAAGCTTATTACTGTATAAACAGAAGAATGAGCAGGGCTGAGGAAACATGGGCAACATGATTAATAAAGCTCCGTCAGACCATTTTCACATACATCAAAAAGAAAACAGGGCAAAGGTCATAAGCATAATTTCAAGTTTTTGCAGCAGTAAACAAGAAGGTAACAATGCAGTGAATGGATTTGATCAATGCAAGGTAACATGAACAGAAAGAGGATTGAAATAAGATCATAATGTCAAATGGTAATATTTTTAAATCCTACTGAAATAACTTTGTTTTGCATCACAAACAGCAAACACACGTGGTTCAGTCTCAGTATATCTCTCTCAATTACAGTTCATATTGAAATTGATTCAAGCACATATCAATTTAAAATATTTGTCACACTAAGTTCTTACAAGGAAAAAAGTTGAAAGAGCATATATGAAAAGTGAGACCAATATCAACAAAGTCTATGAGGACTGATGAGAACATAAAGAAAACCACATAAATCTATCTCATCAATCCTCCAACCAAGTGCAAAATGCGGAACGGGCAAGTTTTTCTTCCTAATAAAGATTCAAGATTTGGCAGGTACAAAACATAAAATCACTTAAACTTACCAGTTGAATTGAGGAAGCTAATTCGGTTCTTGTGGAGCCTTCAAACTCAAGTGTATCAGCTGCTAGTACCATGTTTAGTAGCAAGGGCACATCAAGAGGCATCAATCTCTATCTCTCAAGAGGGTTGTAACCAGCAGCACAAACCATGTCATTACATAATAGGAGGTTGATATCTCAAATTCTCATATATACTCCTATAAGTGCACACCTGGAAAAAGAATGGATTAGGTCACAAGATTCAAGCAAGTCTTACAAGCAGTAAAAAATAGTTTTACAGTGAAAATACTCAAGAGTTACAGTCAGTGAAAATCAAGTCATCACCAATTACCACCTTGTTTCTAGAAGAAGGTCCTAATCACTACAGACAAACAAATTGGGTGAGTCACCCTTTTGGACCCCACAAAATCATCGAAGAATCCTTTCCAGCGGATGGATTTTGATTCACAAATAACAGCTCTTCTAAGCTCAATCCTCAATTTTTGATCCTATAAATAAAGAGATCCAATCATTGAGAAACAGACATGGAAAAATCCTTCACAACAGCACCAAACCAGAAACGAAAATAAATACAAATCACGGCTTACCTCCTTCTTTTTTTTTCTTCAGATCACCAATCGCCCTCCCTCCATTGTGAAACTCACCATAAATCTCCTCACGCAAATAACAACCAAACAAACCCTTAAACCCTCACCATCACCTTTCAACCATCACAACCCTCAAATCCCACAAACAGAACCGTGAATCTCGAAATGAAGTGCACAGATTAAATAGAAACGAAAACGGAAACTGCGAGTGAGTTCCGAGAGTGAGAGGCTGAAACTGAGCATCATCACCGTGAGACCTTAACTGCGAAGAATCGAAACTCGCCGCCGTCGTGAAGTCTTGAGGGTGGGTTTAAGTTTTCCTGAGATGTGAATAGCATTGTTTATTTTACTTGTCTGAACCGTGTTGGATTATGTTACTGAATCTATATGTTTGTGGTTTTAAAAGAGGAACTATTTTTTTCCTTTATTTTTTTAATGTTGTTTGGCTTTTTTTTAATAAGAGAGAGGCTCATAAGAGTCGTTGTTGCTGTTGTAGATGGTTTGGGCTCAGCCCAACTAAGATTCACAGATCCTGAGTCTCATGGAACCTTTTTGTTGTTCTTCAATATTTATTGTATTGTTATTTAATTATTTTATTTATTTTTAATTGTTTGTTGATTATTAAGTTCAGTTTTCTTTATATCTCTTTTCATTACACTTTGTTTTTAGGGTCTATGATATAACTGTGTTTCCTTGATGTCGCTCCCACCAAATGACACAGGGTCAGATGGAGTACAAACGCGAATGGTCGGCGAGAGGAGAACATGAAGATGAACTGAATAGAGCCGCCAGCTAGGCATTTTTATCCCGAAGGAAAGGTAATGCTGCATAAACCTGGAAAGATATGGATAAAACGGTCGCGAACCAGAGAAACTGAGAAAGGGGGTTGGTTACAACCTGGGAAGGTATTAGCACCCAGATTGTCTGTCGTACTCGACGAGATCCATGCTTGAAAGTTTGTGTTTAAAGGGGTAGTGTCAGTGCTATCTGTGTGCAAAAGCTGAAAAAAAGAATGTACATGTGTCAGTGCTGGAAAGTGAAGTGAAGAAAAGGAGTGTCGGTGTGGGAAAAGAGTGCAATGCCCAAGACAACGAGGCTTAAAAGAATGGTGCTGGAATAGGGGGATATACAGAGACTTTTGTTCGGTAACAGTTAAGTTATGCCAACGTATCCTCTCGTGCAATGAGGAAGTCAGAACACCGTAGTTCGACTCAAAGAGACCGAAAGATGAATTGACTAGTGAACTGCTTACTTATCTATGGTCAAGTGTATGACATGTCTGGCTCAGGTGCTGACTGTCTTGCATTAAATGGTAGAAGTGAGTTCTCGTTTATGAGTGAAGATGATGAGAAAAGAATCCCGAAGGAGACGATTATTGTTTGTTTTTAATGTTTTCAATCTTTTATTGCTTTTTGTGTTTGTCATAAGAAAATGAGCTTAAGCCTAAACCAAGGGTTAGCAAACTCATCACATCTTCCCTCTGATTAGGGGTAATGAGAATACCTTACGTATGAAGTAAGCACCTCAAACTTAATTACCATGATGGTGTAGGATTAAGATCATTCACCTACTTGTGATTATTTAGATGTTTTTGGAGTTTTTATTTAGTGTTGAGTAATGAGTTTAAGCCATAATCAAAGATTTAATGAACCCATTACACCATCCTAATAGAAGGATAATAGATGAGAACATTAAGGCTGAAGAAGATACCTCAACTTAATCCATTAGGGATTAACCTCATGACAAAACAAAGCCTTTATTAAAGTGGATTTTAATTAATGATAAGATTAAGAAGTGAATTTTATGGTTTGTAAGACAACTTGAGGGGGACTTGTCCATTAACACTAGGGTTAGTCCTTCTTAACCAATGAAGGAAGAATTAGAACCCCAATGCAAGGCCCAAGTTACAAGCTTATTGTCTTAGTGATTATTAGATGGATTGATTAAGAGATTTAAACACATTAAGGGTTTAACACTTAGGATTAAAGTTATACACTCCATCCTAAGAGAAGGATGCAGGCATAACCCTAATAACAAAGCCTTAAAACCTTAAAGGTTTAGTCCCTGATTATGAGAGGAGAAGAGAGACACAAAAGATGACACAAAGGTAAAACTAATGGGGGACTAATCAAACCCTAATTGTTATCATGATTGGGTGTTCCTAGGGTTTATGAGGCTTGCAAGAGATCTTCAAGAAAAGCCACCAAGGAAGAAGCAGATGAAAGGAGGACAAGTAGAAGAAACAAGTTAACTTACTTCACTTAAGAAGATAAGTTACTTGAAGAAAGAAAGTGGATGGAGAACATGAATAAGCAAGCTCACTCTAAGACAAATACAAAATGCAGCAAGGATGCATACAAGAAGAGATGAGAAGAGAAGTGAGAAGTGAAGGCAAATTCACTTCTCAAAATACTTACCACCTGAAAAGTTATCATAAGGAAATGAAATGAAATGAAAATGAAATGTATGCAAGGATGCAAACCAAAACCAGAAGCATGTTCATGATGTAAATGATGCTAAGAGATTATGCAAAGGCATGTCAAGAGCAATGGATGATCATACAAGTGATGAGAATGCAAATGAAACATGAAAGAAACATGAAAGTTCATGAGTGTTCATGGAATGTAATGAATGCATAACATGGTAAATGGATGAAGAAATGATCAAGCATGATTATAATGTGTCCTAAGATGTCTTATATGTCATGTGAATGCATAAAATGTCATGGCAAGCTCTTATATGAATGCTTATGCAAGATGCATGCAAAAAAGGATGAGAAATTAGGATTTTCATACAACATGAGATGCAAAAAACCAAAAACAGAAGCAAATGACAAGATAAAAAATTAAAAATGCAATCAAAGGAACCCTAACCCCATATGATATCACACCCCAAAGGAGAAGACCTAGCTCTTAACCTAATGAAAGTTATAATTTTTCTAAGTTATCTAGGGTTTAAAGGCACCTAAAGGGAAAAAATGCAAATCAATTCAAAAATGCATAAGAAATTAGTGACAAAATTATGCTAGAAACTACATGTCAAATGAAGATCAATGCAAAAAAACCATTGTCATACAATTCTTCGTTAGGCAGAAAAGAATTCTTGAAGTTAGGTTTCTAAAATAGGAATTTTATGAACCCTAAATTCAAGAAAATTATCAAAGGTGGTTCAAAACCAAAAAGAAATTTGTGTGAATGGTATGATAATGTTTCTAAATGTTTAAAGATGCAATGTGAATTTTTTTGGGATTTTTAGAAACCTAAATGATATTTTAATTAATTAATTTCCATTAATTAATTAAAATAAACATTTAAATGTTTTAAAAATGATTTTTTAATGTGAAAAATAAAAATAAAAATATTTTTGGGTTAAGAAAATTATTTGAAATAAAAATGCAGAATAAAATTATTTTTGGAATTTTCTTGCTATTTTAAATAAATGGTACAAAATTAAATGAGAAAATATGAATTAAAACTGAATAAATGAAAAGTATGCACATCCAAGGGTTCTCATTGATTATGGGGATTTTGGGATTGACTTGGCGCGTGATCCTACGGCCTGAATTCAAATTTCATTAATCCTAATTAATTAATTCTTTAATCCATAATTAAAATTAATGACAAGATCCCAGCCACTCAGCACGCGCAGGAAGGGAAAATCAGACGGCTCACATTCAAACCTAGCCCTAACCCTAATTACACAATTAATGACTTTCAGGTCACCGGAGAAGAGCCCCGGTCGTCTTCTCCGGTGACACCCTCACCTGAAAATTTCTAACTTCCTCTCTAGGTTATTTCTGGAGCTCTAAAGCTCCGGATCAAACCTTCTCACTCTCCTAAGCTCAATCCACACTCAAAACACATTTATTCATGCTCATAAACAAGATTCGAAGAAAAGATCAAAAATGGCAAAAATTTCAGAGGTTCAGTACATACTCATTTCTACACCATTTTCAAATATTCAAAGCTCAGAATGATCAGTGAAGCATGCTTATTCATTTTGTTACATAAAAAAGAGGTTCTGGAAAAATGAATTCAGATGACTACCTGAGATGAAGCTTTTCAAACTTGAGCTTTCTGGCCACTTCCTTGGTGCAAAATGACTCTAATGGCCTCCCTGAAGAAGTTGCAATGCTTGGAAAGCTTTGAGAATGGCTGGTTTGAGTGGTAGCAATCCAACTGGTCAGAAATCGTGTTTGGTATATAAGGTGTTTTTGGCTGTTTTAATGGGTGGTTTGTGATTAGTGGATAATTTTGAGATGAATGGTGGAATTGTTTTGAAGATTGAGTGAGTGAGCTGGGAGTTTCGAAGAAAAATGCAAGAGGGAGTGTTTTTGGCAATGCTGAGTTCTTGGAGGTTTCAACTTGTGTGTCTTATGAAAAATGATCTTTGAGGCATGCTTGCAGTGTCTGGATTGGGCAGAGAGTGGGTGGTGGACTGTTATGATTGGTATGGGTGAATTTGCACAAAGTCAACATTTCTTGTACTTGAGGTATGGGCAAGGATGCAGTTGGCTTTTTGGCATGTCCATGTGCAGCTGAGATCAAGGATGTCCATAGAATCCATTTGGAGGCAATTCAGCAAGTTGAAACAAAGTTGTGGGACCTTTTGCAAATATGTGAAGTTTTGGCCCTTTTGAGAAATCTTGATGTTCAAGGCATGTAATCTTGCAATTCTTTGGGCAATTCTGATCTAAAGGCAATGCACTATGATGTTATGATACATTGAAGTGTATTTGAAGTCACAAAAAGCTTTGGCAAGTGGTTTTGCAAATAATCCCTTTTGGTGCATTCTTGAAAATTATGGGATTTTTGCCAACTTTGACAAGCCATATCTTGAGTTCCATAATGAATTAGGACTTGTTCTTGTACTTTTTGAAAAGGGAAAGATCAAATCTACAACTTTCATGACCAAAAATTTTTCATTTGAAGCATTTTTGGTTGAGAAAGAGGAGGTTGAAAAACTTTCCCAAAATGGAAAGTTTACATTACAAGTCATTTCCATTTTTGGCAACTTTTGGTTTAGCTCAATTTTCTTAAATTTTGTGAACTTCCAAACACTTCAATGATCAAATAAAGATCACATAACTTCAATTTGATGAAAAATCCACTTTCGTTCCCATGTGGGGGGCCTCAGATGCCCTGATTTTGCTCTGACTTGCTCAAGAAGTTACCCAGTGAACAAATGATTTCCACAATGAATTTCTTCATCAAACTTGGTACACATGATCCTTATAACATATTGAGACTATTAGAAACAAGAATGAACAAAAAATTCTGAGTTATGGCCTCTGAAACCAAAACCCTAATTTCAGGTCATCTGTGCAGTTAAACCATGGCTCTGCTTCCATGCTTTGCAAGTTCTTGTGATTCTTTGACTTCCTTGATCTTTGGAGGATATAATGTGATGATTGAACATATATGGACCTATTGGAATGATTGATGGCCTTTGGAGTGGCTCAAATGGATCCTGGATTGCTCAGATCACAAACCCTAGATGCAGATGAATTTGAAGTAATGCAGACAAAAAGGCAATATGAGATGATATGCTCAAACTTATGCAAAGATGAAAAGGTCACAAGCCATGGTGTGAACTTAGTGAGAGCAAATTTGGGGTGTTTACAGCTGCCCATATTCAAGCATGAGTTAGCTGTGCAGGATGTAAGCGCCTGGCTTAACAGACAAACATGATAACTTGTGGTTGAATACCAAAGACAGTCCAAAATTTGCACTCACTGGGGAGAAGAAGAAAAGGGATATAAATTGCAAAAGGCAGTAAAGTATGATCATAAAGTGCGGGCGATGGAGGACGACCATCGAGCAGAGGACGATTGCTGGGGATAAAGCAATGATGGAGACGACCGACATGTTGGGGAAATAAAGAGATCATGATGGGGACGACCATTAAGTAAAGAAAAAAGACTCTTTGGGGATTAAAATAAAGGCAATGATGGGGACGACCATCAGGTTTGCAAAGTAAAGTAAACATGGATGGGGACGGCCATCAAATAATAAATGAAATAAATGATGAGGGACGGTCATTAATGGTGAAGGACGATCACCTAGCAGGGGACGACTGCTCTTTATCACGACATAGGACGAATGTCGGACAGAAAAAGTCGACGATAGGGACGACCATTGGATAAAATGATGAAGGAAGATCATCAAAAAGGTGAAGGACGATCACCTAGCAGGGGACGGCTGCTCTTGGGGTTTATCACGACACATGACGAATGTCAGATAACAAGATCAACGATGGGGACGACCATCGGATAAAATGATGAAGGACGATCATAAAAAAGGTGAAGGACGATTACCTAGCAGGGGACGACTGCTAAATATAACGACATAGGACGAATTCCGGATATAAAAGGGTTCCAATAATGGAGACTCCGTTGGGGAAAGGGATGAGGGACAATCATCCGATAGGTGAAGGACGATCACCTGGCAGGGTAAGACTACCGAAAGTATCATGACATAGTACGAAGGTCAAATAACCGAAAGATCACTTTACTGGGGAATGGTAATCACGGACGAGTGCTTACGCCTTAAGAAGCAAAAGTATAAGTGTTTGACACCGTGTTATAGATTAAATATGCGGATGAGCATCCTTAAGACCATGATACGGACGAGTATCGGTAGAAACAGACGTTGGCGCATGTTCAGAGATGATGGTACGGACGAGTACCAACTGGTTAACAAAGAACACAGACGAGTGTCGAATCTGTGGGGAATAAGTGTATATACAAGATACAGACGAGTATCTGTATGAGTAAAAACAAGCATTGTGAAGTATGAGCAAGACACAGACGAATGTTTAGCTTGTTGGAAAGGTGACACGGACGAGTGTCAGAAGAGAAAGTGTATAAGTTATGAATTTACGAGCGTAAAAGGGTATTTAGGCAGTCTGTGGGGAAATTGAGAGGTATTATAATAAGTATTCGGCAACCATGCTGGGGAATGGTGACATAGATGAGTGACAGAAGAGTTTGTATAGGTACCTGATTGTGGTTTATATCTGCTGGGGAATGATATGACACAGACGAGTGTCAAAAGAGGGTATATGAATAGGTATTTATGAGTGCAAAGGGGACGCTTTGGCTTTCTGTTGGGGAAATTGAGAGGTGTTTTGTATATTGTTGATGAGGTATTGTTGGTATTTACAGGCGACGGGTTCGAACCTGACTTGTGATCATGCAATATGTTTGATTTTTGCCGTAATGCTCCGTATTAGACGGAATGCTATGCATATTTCGGTGTTTTATGATGCGGATGCTATGATTATGCAAAAGAAACCGATCCGGGACTCGGATCCCGCTGTCTGCGGAGATCTCCGGCTGATCTGCTTGAAGTGATATCCCAACTGGGGATGAGATCATTGGCATATCTGATACAACATATGGTTCTTCTTGGGGAATTAGATCACTGATAGATCTATCCTTGTAAGGAGATAACCCAGTTGGGGATGAAGAAGCTTTCATCACTTTGTTGTGTGAGAATCCAGACCTTGCTCTTCTGGGAGAGGTTGGAGTTCTGTGGGGAGAAGGTCTCCTTCAACCTGGTACTCTGTTGGGGGAGGAAAGACCACTAAACGATCTTCCTAGAGATATCTGTTGGGATCCTGCTGAGGATGAAGAGACTGGACAACTCAGTCGGGGAAATGAGCATCCTGATGCTGCCTGAAGAAGATGTGATGGAGAAGTGATGCCTCGGCAACTTCGTTGGGGAGAAACATTCCAGATACTGTTAGGGGAGGAAGTATGCTTAGCATTCCCCATGCCGCATATTGAATACCTGTAATCCTGTTAAGACAAAGAAACGCACAAGTGTCCCGAGGCATCCCTTACCGGATTCCGTCATAGGAGTTAGATATTCCTGGAAGTAAATACATTTCCTGCAAGCATGTAATTAGAAAGACACATCTGTTTTATGCAAATATTTATGGATATTGGACATTTTGCAAACGAAACAGAAATGTAAAAGACGAAGTGTGACTGGAAACTCTGATTTTATTAATTTAGGTGCCCTGACTTGGCAAATACAGTCAAAGAAACAGATCCCCCGAAATGAGGAGATTGTTACAAAATTGAGAAAAGTAAAGGTGCTGGCAATGTTGACGACGCTTTAGTGAGCTTCCCTTTTCTATGACCCGTATGACCTTGACGTTCTTCTCATCTTACTTTCTGAGGAAGGTTGATTCTGACCGATGCTTTAACCTTTCGAAGTTTGTCGTGTTGTAAGTGATACAGACGAATTCAGAATGCAGTTGTTCGCTTATTCCCTTATTTTGCGTGAATCGCCCTTTCGGGTTTTCAATCCACCGGGATACCCATTTTTGCCTGAGCTGCCCAATACGGCTTTTCAACTCAGCGGGTGTACATTTTTTTAATTTTCCCTTATTTTTGCCCGAGTCTTTTATTCTGTTTTTGACTCGCCGGTATGCCCTATTTTTGCCTGGACTTACATTCTGTTTTTATGTCCAGCGGATCATTTTATGCGAAGTATTTTTTTAATTGCATCTGAATTCACAGGGGATGGGAAATCTTCACCATCCATGGTAGTGAGCATCAATGCTCCACCCGAGAAAACCTTCTTTACTATGAACGGACCATCGTAATTCGGAGTCCACTTGCCCTTGTGGTCTGTATGAGGAGGAAGGAGTCTTTTCAGCACAAGATCTCCTACTTGGTATTCCCGAAGCCTGACTTTCTGATCGAAGGCTTTCTTCATTCTTTTCTAGTATAACTGCCCATGAAAAATTGCAGCTAATCTCTTTTCTTCGATCAGGTTCAGTTGATTGTAACGAGATCAGACCCATTATGCTTCATTCAACTTGACATCCATCAGTACCCGTAAGGAGGGTAATTCAACTTCAATGGGTAGGACTGCCTCCATACCATACACAAGCTGATACGGTGTTGCACCAGTGGACGTTCTGATTGAGGTACGATACCCATGCAAGGCAAATGGTAGCATCTCATGCCAGTCTTTGTATGTAACCACCATCTTTTGCACAATCTTCTTGATATTCTTGTTAGCTGTCTCAACAACGCCGTTCATCTTTGGCCTGTAGGGATAGGAGTTGTGATGTTGGATCTTGAAGTCCCGACACAGTTCTGTCATCATTTTGTTGTTCAAATTGGAACCATTATCAGTAATGATTCGCTCGGGTACTCCATACCGACAGATGATGTCTCTTTTCAGGAATCGGGCTACCACTTGCCTGGTGACGTTGGCATACGAAGCTGCTTCAACCCACTTGGTGAAGTAACCAATGGCTACTAGAATGAATCTGTGGCCATTTGAAGCAGTCGGTTCAATCTTTCCAATCATGTCAATGCCCCACATGGCCAAGGGCCAAGGTGAAGGCATCACGTTCAAAGGATTTGGAGGCACATGCACCTTGTCTGCATAGATCTGACATTTGTGACACTTCCTGGCATAAGCACAACAGTCTGCATCCATTGTGATCCAATAGTAACCTGATCTTAGAAATTTCTTAGCCATCGCATGTCCTCCAGCATGGGTACCAAAAGATCCTTCATGCACCTCGTGCATCAGCAAGTCTGCCTCCTTCTTATCAACACATCTGAGAAGCACCATGTCAAAGTTTCTCTTGTATAAGGAACCATCAGCATTCAGGAAGAAACTACCAGCCAGCCTTCTTAATGTCTTCTTATCATTGGATGATGCCCCGGGTGGGTATGTCTGATCCTCTAAGAAGCATTTGATGTCATGGAACCAAGGCTTGTCATCTTCAGCGATGTCCACAGAGAAAACGTATGTTGGTATGTCAAGTCTGGATACTGAAATCTGAGGCACAAAGTTGGCAGCTAGAACTTTGATCATGGAGGAAATGGTAGCCAGAGCATATGCAAACTGATTTTCATCTCGAGGGATGTACTCAAGCTTGACTGTTGTGAAGAAAGTTAGTAACCTTCTCGTGTAGTCTCGGTATGGAATTAGATGCTCTTGGTGAGTGTACCATTTGCCGTTGGTCTGATTGATTACCAAAGCTGAATCTCCGAATACAGTTAAGTCTTGATCCTGAGGTCAATGGCTTCCTCAAGACCCATGATACAAGCTTCATATTCAGCTTCGTTGTTAGTGCAATTAAAGGTGAGTTTTGCCGAGAAAGGCATGTGAACTCCTTTAGGTGTAATAAGCATTGCACCAACTCCACGACCATTCATGTTGACAGCCCCATCAAACATCATAGTCCATTTTCTTCTGGGCCAGGCCCTTCAGTGTGAACAGGCTCTTCATGATCTTTTGCTCTTAGGAACACGATGTCTTCATCAGGGAAGTCAAATCTCATAGGCTGGTAATCATTAATGGATTGCTCAGCAAAATAGTCAGACAGTACACTGCCCTTGATGGCCTTCTGAGATGTGTACTGAATGTCATATTCTGTCAGAATCATTTGCCATCTTGCAACTCTTCCGGTAAGTGCTGGCTTCTCAAATATGTACTTGACTGGGTGTTGCACCCCAAAATTTTCCCTCACAATACAAGACTTTGTTTGCTAAGAAGGTTCACAAGGTTCACAATACCTACAAGACCTTTCATGAGGTTCATGAAGTTTACAAAACACTTCATGAGGTTCACAAGGTTCACAAGGTTCACAATACCTACAAGACCTTTCATGAGGTTCA
Source organism: Lathyrus aphaca (assembly GCA_963966055.1). Taxonomy (NCBI): domain Eukaryota; kingdom Viridiplantae; phylum Streptophyta; class Magnoliopsida; order Fabales; family Fabaceae; genus Lathyrus; species Lathyrus aphaca. The sequence goes on from OZ014521.1 coordinate 15,139,538, forward strand.
TGAAGTCTACAAGTCACTTTGTGAGGTTCACAAGGTTCACAAGATTCACAATACTTACAAGACCTTTCATGAGGTTCATGAAGTCTACAAGTAACTTTATGAGGTTCAAAAGGTTCACAAGGTTCACAAGACCTCCCATGAGGTTCACAAGACATTTTATGATGGTTCACAAGGTTCACAAAGTTCACAAATGGTCAGAAGATTTGACAACTCCCTCAGACAATGCACCTCCTCAGCAGTGCATCCAAAACTAGGGTTTTGACTTTAATCAGGCTAAATGAACTTCCAATACTTCAAGTGAGCTTCATAGCATCTTATATGTGTTTAAGAATCCCCATGACAAGTTTCAAGACTTTTCTCAAAAGTTTGCTCAGTCAGATGATCAGATAAGTCAAAATCAGTCAAAGCAGTAAAAAGTCAAACTGAGGTCAACTGTGGTCAAACCAAAGTCAAACTTCATGATTTTTTGCCAACATCAAGTATATGAAGTAAAATTCATCATTTGATCAAGGGTTGATCATGATTCATCAAGGAGGTTTCAGATCATCAAGAATCAGGGGTTTCTAAATTAGGGTTTCCTTAGTAAAAGTCAACTGAACTTTGACCAGCCATAACTTTCACATGCTTCATCACCAAGTCTCCATCCAAATCTAATTTTAAAGGAAATTGAATTCTCTACAACTTTGTGTCTCACAAGCCAAGCCCAAAAATGCTTCATTTGGAAGGTATGAGCTAAGACATTATAGGTCCTTTTGAAAGTCAACAAAAAGTCAACAACTTCAAAAGGGCATAACTTGAGAATGGTAAATGATATGGACATGAAACCAGTGGGGTTGGTTAGAGGACTCTTCAAGCTTTCCAAAATGTCCAAGAACACCCCCATAGCTTTAAAATTGAAGGATATGTGCCCTTGCAAAGTTGGGAAATTTTTGGTTGGTTTATGAAGAAAATGGAGGTCTAAAACCAATTTTTTCTAAATGGGTTTGCCATATGATGACCCAATCCATACTATGACCTCATGCACGACCCAAGTCAATAAAAATCAGATTTTTTATCATTTTATTTTTATTTATTTTGATTTAATTCATTAAAAATCATTTTAAATTAAAATAAAATATAAAAGTCAAAGATTTAAAAAGGATTGAGCTTCTAGAAATTCATAAAGTTGATTGGTATCAAAGTGGTAAGAGAATCATGTTGATTTGCCTAAAATAGAAGGTGTTCATACAAGGATATTTGATTTTTAAGGCCTAATATTTTTGAATCTTTTCCAATCAAATCTTCCACACAAACATCAATTTTTTCTGACCTAATTCATCACTCTATAAGTATAGAACATAACCCTAATGATTGCACACGATTTCCAGCCTCCAAAGTGTAAGTTTGCATTTTCAAAAAACCTCTCCAAACTCAAATTCGGTTTCAACTCCACAAGGCATTTGAAGGTATTTTGAGGACACAAGAATGTTTCTAAGACATCATAGAATCATTCCCAATGCTCATATACATCCATAACACCCTAAATCTTTCAAACCGAATTGCTCTTGTTCTTAAAATTTAATTTTTTCGATTTTGGCTTTTCATGCATTGCTAATGAATTTTGGTTGTACTTTATTGTTTATGAGGTTCTAGGGATTGATTCTGGACGAAAACATGGAAGTTTCATGGTGTAATCAGTTTATCACCATGGTTAGGGTTTATACCTTCGAATTGGGGTTTCTTAATCTAGCGTATATAAATACATTCTAAGGCCGTAGATTGATTGAGTGAACTGTGTAGATTACAATGGTATGCTCAATTGGATGAAATTGTACTTGTTTGGCATAGTTTGTATTTCGCAGGTTTATACACGCAGGAGAAATCGTAGGAAATTCTCCAGGAAAATTCGCAGGAAAACCTGCGAAAATCCAAGGAGGAAGACGAAGCCAGCGCGCGCATTCCAGGATTCAAAAATTAGGCATATTATTTTATGAATTGTTTTCTGTTTTATTTCACAAATGTTGGCTAGCTCAGTTGGCAAGGGACGCGCATGTGATGTTTATGTCCAGGGATCGAATCCTGGCTTCACCACCTTTTTCTTATTTTTTCTATATAATCATCAATCTTAAAATATAATGAATTAAAGTCACTACTTCAACAGGTGCGCTCTCCCAGCTGGATTGGTTAAGGTGTTTGTTTGTATTGTGAAGGTCCTGGGTTCGATCCCCCCAGGCCTTTTGTTTTCTTTCTTTTTTCTTTGATTTTCAGGAATCAACAACAAAACAAATTCCTCTCCTTTCCTTGTCACCCGCGCGCTTGTAGCCTAGTGGAAGGTCTTGTTGGTTAGTGTTCTTGGAGGCAAAGGGGCTGGGTTCAATCCCCAGCCCAGGTAAGTTTTTTTTTTTATTCTGTTTTATTTATTTTATTAATTGTTTAATATTATTTCTATGATTAATATGTAAATCTATTTAAATGAATATATAAATATTATAGGTTATAAAAATAATTCCAAAAATAATAATATTTTCTAAAAAAATTATTTTCTTTTATTAATATGTATGTATATAATTTATTTGTATAATTGAATTAATAATTAATATCTAACATTTTTTTTTATAAAACCCTAATTCTTTTTAAACCCTAATTTTTTCTTTTTCTACTTATATAATGCTATTATTTGTATATATTATCTTCATAATTTAATTAAAATTCTTAATTTAATTTTTATTAATGTATAAATTGTTTATAATTTACATTTTTTTATATATGTTTAAAAAATTAGAATTCTTAATATGATAATATGATATAATTGGTTTAGAACTTAATTTTTGCATGTAAATAATTATATTATATGTTTAAAAATATGTAAAAATTGCTAATTTAATTTTTATGATTATAATTCTATTTTCATGTTATGTTCATAATTAATTTTTTATATAATTTATATATACCTTAAAATTTTTATAATAATTAGTATAATTGTCTATATTTTAATATTGAATGATAATTGTTTATAAATTTGAATTTTTTTTATTTCATTATTATTATTGTTAATTATATCTATATGATTATTACTAACCCCATTTAATTTGGTATTTTTATTATTGTTTTCACTAACCCTATTATAATTATTTATTTATTTTGCTTATTTATTTATTTTTGCTTATTATATTTAATTTTTGCTTAATTATTATGTAATTGCTCCTGGATGTAATATTTTATAATGTTTATTATTTATTTTATGCCATGGTTAGTAAATAGGGAGTGTAACATGTATGTTTATTTAAAATTAATTTAGATCATTTAATTTAAAGATAAATATTAAATTGTACATTCACACACGTAAGTCGATCTGTGATCGCCATCTCACTTCCTTAGGGATACCTCTCATTGTTGCCTAATCAAAAGGTCAAGTGGGGTGTATAAAGCAAAAGTCCCTCAAAATAAAGTCATCTAGTCCCTTAACAATAAAAGATCAAGTCCCTTTTCGAATGTTGCCTTCGTTATGATCTTGTCCCTTTCGAATAAAGATGACAGTCCCTCCAAAATTGCTTAATACACCCTACAGTTGCCTACATTAACAGATGACCCTTACTTATCCCTCACATCCAAGGTAATGACTACCTATTCCTTAATAATAGGGATAGTCTTACCATTTAAAGGATCCAAGAACAGAAAAGACTCAAACTTAGGGTAGGTTCCTCATAGTTACTTGCTCACTCTTCAAAACTTTTCAAATACTTCACACTTTCAAACGAATTTTCAAAGCAATGGTTTTTTACGCATCCGTACATGGATCATTATCAAACTCTTAAGAAATTTTTTTATTCACACACTTCACATTTTCAAAAACATTTTAAAGTGAGCTAAGTAACTAAGAGCCCATGGATAACCATGGATGTAAAGGGTGCTAACACCTTCCCTTTACATAACCTACCCCCCGGACCCAAAAATCTTTTAAAAGGTCTGTCCTGTTCTTTTATGCCTTTCCTTTGGATAAAATAAAAGTCGGTGGCGACTCTTGCTATCCGCAACATAACTAAAGTCAGTTCTCCCACCGTGTTACAGAACTGGAGACTCTGCTGGGGATTTAATAAAAGAGGGGTACCCTTAGGAATTAGATCACTTTAAAATTGTTTGCCTTGTTTGCTTTATACTTATCTTGTTGGGTGCTCTTATGTGTGAAAGATCCTAACCCGGATCTAGTGTAACTTAGGTAAATGACAATAGACCAAGGAAACTGTACGACGTATACCGATATGGTTGATCTGGTGGCCATAGTTAGTGTGACTTCTTGGTTGGTGCTTATGTTCCTTAAGTCAAGTTGAGGATAATATGAGGCTGCCATATGTTGTCAATGCACTAACTAACTTTTAGAACCCTAGTTATCCCATCTTGGCCTTTAGCAAAGTAGTGAGATAACTGGCTTTGGTGCAGACTGAAGTTGGTTGATACTCGATGCTACGCTCATTGAGATCTTAAACTTGGAGGGTTTTGGTTGGCAAGTAAGTTACCTACTGAACAACCACCCTTGTGAAGGATCAATGATATTGAGATCCCTTAGAACATGGTTACTTTTGTAGGACAGGATGAACCATCTAACTTCAGGGGAGGGTACTTACCTTTAAACCTCATGCAAGCCTTCAAACCTAGGGCTATTGTGTGATTTGTTTGTGTGTGCCACATGTTTGTGATTGAACATAACATCATGAAATCATCATGCATCATAAGCATAGCATTTTCACTAACCATTTCAAGGACCAAAGGATTTATCTTTGTTCTTTGTTACAGGTCATGGCTTCTGCTCGTAGAAACACTATCAGGATCAACTTTGTAGGGATACCTTCCAAGCTTAAAGAGTTGGTTTCTCAAGTGTCTGATCATTCCCAGTTTATCAAGAGACATGGTCACCTATTGGATCTAGTCACCTCAGGGTTCAATGAAGACATGATGAGTGTCCTATTTCAGTTCATTGACCCTAAACACCATTGCTTCACATTCCCTGACTATCAACTGGTTCCTACAATGGAAGAGTTCTCTAAACTTCTGGGTATACCTGTCCTTGATCAAAGACCCTTCACAGGTTTGGAGAAGGAGCTTAAACCAGAGGTTATTGTTGCAGCTCTACATCTAAAGAAGTCTGACATTGTTCTAGAAACGAGAAGTGGAGTTAAAGGTATTCTTGCTAAGGTACTAATGGATAAGGCTCAAGTGTTCTTGAAGGCCATGAGCTATGATGCTTTTGAGGAGATCTTAACCTTGCTGATTTATGGCTTAGTATTGTTCCCCAATCCAGATCAGTTCATAGACGTTCATGCCATCAACATATTCCTGAGTCACAATCCAGTGCCTACATTGCTTGGAGACATCCTACATTCTCTTCATACTCGTACTACAAGGGCAAGAGGAACTTTGATGTGCTGCATACCTTTGCTTTCTAGGTGGTTTATTTCTCACCTTCCTCGCTCAGTAATGAAGAATGAGCAAGGGTTCAGGTGGTCCAAAAGGATCATGTCACTCTCGCATTCAGATATCCATTGGTGCTCCAGATCTATGGAGAATGTCACTATCATTGACCGTTGTGGGGAGTTTCCTAATGTGCCACTTCTAGGCATAAGAGGAGGCATTACTTACAACCCTTCTTTAGCTTTACGACAGTTTGGTTACGCTCGGAGTGATGGCCCACATGACATGTTGATTCAAGGCATTGTGTTTGACTACGACAACGATCTTCAAGGTTACCGTCAGAGATTCATACGAGCATGGGGAAAAGTGAACAAGGTTGACAGCAAGACACTGGAGCCTAAGTACACTATTCCTATGGAGGCTTATCTCAGATGGGTGCGATCTCGTGCTCAGACTCTCATGATGCCATATCCTGCTATCCTGCCAGTTACCATGGAACCTGTTGCTGAAGGAGATACTTCTTATACCATCCTTCACCCAGACATGCCTACTGACATGGAAGACTTACAGAGATCCTGGATCCAGCTGAAGGAGCAAAGGGATACTTTCGAGGCTCATTACAAAGCAAGCCAAGAAAGAATCCTGGAACTAACAAAGCAACTTCATGAGGAACGGAATCTCAACTCATACCTCAACACAAAGAGGAAACGTCCATGGGAGACTTAAAACCCCATCTTTTGTATTTATTTCATTTTATTTTGTAAGCCCAAAGGGCAAATAAATTTATTACTAATAAAAGTTTACCTTCTTGTCTGTTTAAGCAAATTTAAGTCCTGCGGTCCTTGAAAACATTGCATACGCATTTACATACCATATCATTGCATCACAGGTTTCTTGTGCACAGGTTTCTTATCTTCTCGCTGTTTATTTCAGTAATGGCTCTTGAACAAACAGTCAAAGATCTCCAGGCACAAAATGCACAGTTCCAAGAGCTGATCCTGAACTTGTCCAAAGGGCAGGATGAATTGAAGACACTGCTGGCTAAGAAAAAGAATCCAGAGGATAACAAAGATGATCAACTGAAACGACTACAAGCTGAGATAACAGAAATGAGGATCCAGATGAATGGCCAGGTGGCTCTTATCCAAAGTTTAGCTCAGGGGCAAGAAGAGCTGAGAACCTTTGTCCAAAAACTTCAAAGTAATGGATTCAGGAATCTAATTGTCAATCAACCTCCGTTAAAACAAGCTGATTTGGTTGAAAGGAAGATGAGGATAAAAGAAGGTAAGAAACCGGTTACCACTGATTGTTCTTCAGTTAAAGAAAAAAGACATGGTAAAGTTAATCCACCTCAACACAAGGGATGTAGAAGACAGTTTATCAAATTCAGCACTCCAATGTCACAAGTTCTGCAATGCTTGTTGGAGATGAAGCTAATTTCCTTGAAAAATTCTCCTCAAAATCCTAAAACTTCCTCTCCTCGCTATAATCCCAAGGCAAGGTGTGGGTATCACTCCAACTGTCCTGGACATGATACTAATAGTTGTTGGACATTGAAGAAAAAGATCCAAGACCTGATTGTCGAAGGAATCCTAGAGGTTACTCCAGAAGGTCAAGTTGAATTCTACTATCACCCATCAAACATCGAAGCTGCAAGACAAGCTGCCCAGTGTAGCAAGAAAGGAAGCCTACCTATTCCTGTTGAGATATGGGGCACCTTGGGACATCCAAGTGGTAAATTTGATTTCATGGTGAAGTATACTGCTCCTAAAAGTTCACAGATTGCAATTGAAGACATTCAGCCAACTGGATGGGACAACATTTGAATTTTCATTTGTAATTCCTTTGTTTTGTTTAAACACTTACTATTATGTTAAACTTTTGTTTTCATTAATGCATTACATATGTTTGTCTTGAATTAATCCATTCGTTTCACTATATTTTGAACTATGCTTCATGTTTCTATTTTGTGATATTTAACTCCTGATAAAGCTATAAGCCTGTAGAGGGAGGATGACTTAAACAATACCATAATATTAGGCAGTATGCTTTTGAACAGACTATGCTGACGATGTACAGGCATTGTTTCAATTCCTAAACAGTGGAGATATAAGGAAGTTAATCCCTAGTCAACCCTTTTGAGCCTATGAAGTAGGAGTTTTTATTCTCGCACAAATTAAAACCCTTATTCATAACCCGGGGCAGGGTAGTTACTCGATTAACTCAAATATGCCAATTATCTGTGTTGTACACAACTAATGATGGTTCTCTGTAATCATGAAACCTGACAGTCAATATCCAGCAAAAGAACAGTTCACTAAGTCAAAACCTATGAAGGAGACTCAGCAAAAAAAATTAAGACATCCTGCTGACTGTAACCTTGAAATAAACAGTTCAGGCAAAAGAAGGGATAACAAAGTTAAAAGAAAAAAAGAGGTCACTATGAATCCTCAACAAAGAAAGATGACTGAATGTTCAAATAAATTTTCGGTTTCTGAACCATCATAAATGTCAGTGTTACAATTCCAAACTCCTTTGAGCCTCAATGCATAAGTTAACTGAGCATAGGACTGAAGAACATCCCGGAGATTGGGTTGGGTACAAATAAAATTTGAGCCTTTATCCTTTGTTTCTTAAACCGTGAACCAGACCACGTTACAACCCTTTAAAAGTCCTAACTGAAGCATGGTTAGTTCGAAAGCGTACTGCTACAAAAAGGTATCCTGACTCCATTAGGGCTTATTATAAAACTTGAGTTAATATCACAGTTTTCTTAAAAAAAAAAAATTTAAAATAATTCTTTTTCAAAAACTTCAAGACAGACGTAAGCATTGCATTTTTGAATATATTTGTTTGCATATACCTGAGTGTTTGACAAATGGAGAAACTTACAGGATGAATGTTCAATGAACCAAAGTCCTTCCGATGAACAAAGTTGCTTCCTGGATCAAAGTCCATGTATACAAAGGGGCATAGTCATTATCTTCCAATCAAGGGGGCAGGCCATGATACTGCCTAACTCATGTGGGGCAATCAGGACAGGATTCAGTTATGTTTAAGTATCCAGGGGCAGATCTCCACATCTGTCTAAATTACCGAGGGTAACATTACAAAGTTCATAATGCCAGGGGCATAGCCACTGTTTCCCAGTCAAGGGGAATTCCAACTTACTGTTCAATTCATTTGGGGCAATCAGGTCCAGATTCAACAATGCTTAATAGCCAGAGGCAACTCTCCTCATATATTTGAATTTCATGATGTCAGGGGCATATTATTGTGAGGCACTCTGTTTATTTCTCTTGAGGTAACTACATTCAGATACTTCCATTATGGTATAATTCATCCTCAACCAAGGGGCAATGCTTTCTCTTCAAATCTAATACCCGGAGCGTATATGGTTCATCACAATTTGAAGACACATTCCTCTAATTGTATTACCTTGATATTGGATTCTCAGCTGAAACCATGATGGAAATTAATTGTCTACGCCAGTAGTATCAGATGGTGCAGTATCATGTCTTCAGATCCAGCTATGAGGATTTCTGGGAAGGTATTCAGGAAAGTTAAAAATTTCAGGAGCTCCAAATCCAATTGGTTATACACTCTCGAAGTTGAAACGATTCTGTTTTCAAGTTCAGCTTTACTTTTCCTCTGAATCCAGATTTACTTTTACCCTATTTACATATGCGAAACGTCCATTGGTTGTGTTTGAATGTGTGTATGCTTTTGAATATGATTGATGTTTACCATAAATGCATGAAATGCAGTAATAGTATTTACTAAGGACGAACGAGGAAAAGAATTCAACGAAGCTTCGCCGGTTCATCTCTACAAGACAATTACAAACCCTCAGTAGGGAAAATCCATCTTCATAAAGTCACATCTCCCCTGGAATTTATATCCATCTCTTTTATCCTCATACGGATATTCGGGAATTTACTTTCCAATAAGAGTACGACGAACGAAGACGGGAGGTTATATATACCTTACTATCCCCAGCAGATGGGAGGTTATATATACCTTACTATCCCCAGCAGACGGAAAAGTTATGTATACCCTACTATCAAACAAGACGGGAACAAGTTCCTCATATTCTTCAGCAACAAATCGGGATTTATTTTCCCGGGCCAGCAGTTGTTATACGAAGATATCCAGACGCTTCAGGCAGCATCATATCATACATACATCATTTACATCATACCATAACATACATATCCATGGATACATAATACGCTACTTAAGTGCATCATATTATACATGCATACATAATGCATAAACTAATATTACCATATAGAATGCTACCTTGTTTTCAGGTTAATTCTCCAGCAGACAGACTACATCAACAACTTGTGACTATCAGGACTGCTTTATCCTCCTGAAAGTTATCAATCCCTCAGGACTGCTTTATCCTCCTGAAAGCTTCTTATACCTCAGGACGTTGTTATCCTCCTGAAAGCATATTATTACCTTGGGCCGTTGTTATCTTCCCAAAGGTTACTATTACCTCATGACTGCTTTATCCTCCTGAAAGCATATTATTACTTTGGGCCGTTTTTATCTTCCCAAAGGTTACCACTTCCTCAGGACGTTGTTTATCTTCCTGAAAGCTATCACCCCTACCTCAGGACGTTATCCTCCTGAAATCATATTATTTCCTCAGAACGTTGTTTATCCTTCTGAAAGCATATCATTTCCTCAGGACGTTGATTATCCTCCTGAAAGCTATTACCACTACCTCAGGACGTTGTTTATCTTCCGGAAAGCTATCATCACTTCCTCAGGATGTTGTTTATACTCCTAAAAGCATATTACTACCTCGGGACATTGTTTACCTTCCTGAAAGCTATCACCATTACCTCAGGACGTTGTTTATCCTCCTGAAAGCATATTATTACCTTGGGCCGTTGTTTATCTTCCCAAAGGTTACATCATTTCCTCAGGACGTTGTTTATCCTCCTGAAAGCATATCATGACTATTGGGCCGTTGTTTATCCTCCCAAAAGTTATACTTATACCTCAGAACGTTGTTTATCCTTCTGAAAGCATATCACTACCTCAGGACGTTGTTTATCCTCCTGAAAGCATATCTTTACCTTGGGCCGTTGTTTATCTTCCCAAAGGTTACATCATTTCCTCAGGACGTTGTTTATCCTCTTGAAAGCATATCATTACCTCAAGACGTTGTTTATCCTCCTGAAAGCATATCATTTCCTCGGGACGTTGTTTATCTTCCTGAAAGCTATCACCATTACCTCGGGACGTTGTTTATCTTCCTGAAAGCTATCACTTTACCTTCATATTTTAGACTGCTTTATCCTCCAAGAAATGTATCTGAAGAACTTTTCTCCAAGTGGCATCTTTAAGCCCACTCAAGCATATTCAACTAGTCATCTGTATCACTCTATGCACTGGTGAGTGCAAATTTTTGGGATTTTGTGTTCAATCCCCTTCAACCTTCCAGGTCACGACTGGCAAATATACCAATCTAACCCCTCAGGTTTCAGAAAATTGAACAGGGGCAGCTGTTGCACCCCAAAATTTGCCCTCACAATACAAGACTTTGTTTGCTAAGAAGGTTCACAAGGTTCACAATACCTACAAGACCTTTCATGAGGTTCATGAAGTTTACAAAACACTTCATGAGGTTCACAAGGTTCACAAGGTTCACAATACCTACAAGACCTTTCATGAGGTTCATGAAGTCTACAAGTCACTTTGTGAGGTTCACAAGGTTCACAAGATTCACAATACTTACAAGACCTTTCATGAGGTTCATGAAGTCTACAAGTCACTTTATGAGGTTCACAAGGTTCACAAGGTTCACAAGACCTCCCATGAGGTTCACAAGACATTTTATGATGGTTCACAAGGTTCACAAAGTTCACAAATGGTCAGAAGATTTGACAACTCCCTCAGACAATGCACCTCCTCAGCAGTGCATCCAAAACTAGGGTTTTGACTTTAATCAGGCTAAATGAACTTCCAAGACTTCAAGTGAGCTTAATATCATCTTATATGTGTTTAAGAATCCCCATGACAAGTTTCAAGACTTTTCTCAAAAGTTTGCTCAGTCAGATGATCAGATAAGTCAAAATCAGTCAATGCAGTTAAAAAGTCAAACTGAGGTCAACTGTGGTCAAACCAAAGTCAAACTTCATGATTTTTTTCCAACATCAAGTATATGAAGTAAAATCCATCATTTGATCAAGGGTTGATCATGATTCATCAAGGAGGTTTCAGATCATCAAGAATCAGGGGTTTCTAAATTAGGGTTTCCTCAGTAAAAGTCAACTGAACTTTGACCAGCCATAACTTTCACATGCTTCATCACCAAGTCTCCATCCAAATCTAATTTTAAAGTAAATTGAATTCTATACAACTTTGTGTCTCACAAGCCAAGCCCAAAAATGCTTCATTTGGAAGGTATGAGCTAAGACATTATAGGTCCTTTTGAAAGTCAACAAAAAGTCAACAACTTCAAAAGGGCATAACTTGAGAATGGTAAATGATATGGACATGAAACCAGTGGGGTTGGTTAGAGGACTCTTCAAGCTTTCCAAAATGTCCAATAACACCCTCATAGCATTAAAATTGAAGGATATGTGCCCTTGCAAAGTTGGGAAATTTTTGGTTGGTTTATGAAGAAAATGGAGGTCTAAAACCAATTTTTTCTAAATGGGCTTGCCATATGATGACCCAATCCATACTATGACCTCATGCACGACCCAAGTCAATAAAAATCAGATTTTTTATCATTTTATTTTTATTTATTTTGATTTAATTCATTAAAAATCATTTTAAATTAAAATAAAATATAAAAGTCAAAGATTTAAAAAGGATTGAGCTTCTAGAAATTCATAAAGTTGATTGGTATCAAAGTGGTAAGAGAATCATGTTGATTTGCCTAAAATAGAAGGTGTTCATACAAGGATATTTGATTTTTAAGGCCTAATATTTTTGAATCTTTTCCAATCAAATCTTCCACACAAACATCAATTTTTTCTGACCTAATTCATCACTCTATAAGTATAGAACATAACCCTAATGATTGCACACGATTTCCAGCCTCCAAAGTGTAAGTTTGCATTTTCAAAAAACCTCTCCAAACTCAAATTCGGTTTCAACTCCACAAGGCATTTGAAGGTATTTTGAGGACACAAGAATGTTTCTAAGACATCATAGAATCATTCCCAATGCTCATATACATCCATAACACCGTAAATCATTCAAACCGAATTGCTCTTGTTATTAAAATTTAATTTTTTCGATTATGGCTTTTCATGCATTGCTAATGAATTTTGGTTGTACTTTATTGTTTATGAGGTTCTAGGGATTGATTCTGGACGAAAACATGGAAGTTTCATGGTGTAATCAGTTTATCACCATGGTTAGGGTTTATACCTTCGAATTGGGGTTTCTTAATCCAGCGTATATAAATACATTCTAAGGCCGTAGATTGATTGAGTGAACTGTGTAGATTACAATGGTATGCTCAATTGGATGAAATTGTACTTGTTTGGCATAGTTTGTATTTCGCAGGTTTATACACGCAGGAGAAATCGTAGGAAATTCTCCAGGAAAATTCGCAGGAAAACCTGCGAAAATCCAAGGAGGAAGACGAAGCCAGCGCGCGCATTCCAGGATTCAAAAATTAGGCATATTATTTTATGAATTGTTTTCTGTTTTATTTCACAAATGTTGGCTAGCTCAGTTGGCAAGGGACGCGCATGTGATGTTTATGTCCAGGGATCGAATCCTGGCTTCACCACCTTTTTCTTATTTTTTCTATATAATCATCAATCTTAAAATATAATGAATTAAAGTCACTACTTCAACAGGTGCGCTCTCCCAACTGGATTGGTTAAGGTGTTTGTTTGTATTGTGAAGGTCCTGGGTTCGATCCCCCCAGGCCTTTTGTTTTCTTTCTTTTTTCTTTGATTTTCAGGAATCAACAACAAAACAAATTCCTCTCCTTTCCTTGTCACCCGCGCGCCTGTGGCCTAGTGGAAGGTCTTGTTGGTTAGTGTTCTTGGAGGCAAAGGGGCTGGGTTCAATCCCCAGCCCAGGTAAGTTTTTTTTTTATTCTGTTTTATTTATTTTATTAATTGTTTAATATTATTTCTATGATTAATATGTAAATCTATTTAAATGAATATATAAATATTATAGGTTATAAAAATAATTCCAAAAATAATAATATTTTCTAAAAAAATTATTTTCTTTTATTAATATGTATGTATATAATTTATTTGTATAATTGAATTAATAATTAATATCTAACATTTTTTTTTATAAAACCCTAATTCTTTTTAAACCCTAATTTTTTCTTTTTCTACTTATATAATGCTATTATTTGTATATATTATCTTCATAATTTAATTAAAATTCTTAATTTAATTTTTATTAATGTATAAATTGTTTATAATTTACATTTTTTTATATATGTTTAAAAAATTAGAATTCTTAATATGATAATATGATATAATTGGTTTAGAACTTAATTTTTGCATGTAAATAATTATATTATATGTTTAAAAATATGTAAAAATTGCTAATTTAATTTTTATGATTATAATTCTATTTTCATGTTATGTTCATAATTAATTTTTTATATAATTTATATATACCTTAAAATTTTTTATAATAATTAGTATAATTGTCTATATTTTAATATTGAATGATAATTGTTTATAAATTTGAATTTTTTTTTATTTCATTATTATTATTGTTAATTATATCTATATGATTATTACTAACCCCATTTAATTTGGTATTTATATTATTGTTTTCACTAACCCTATTATAATTATTTATTTATTTTGCTTATTTATTTATTTTTGCTTATTATATTTAATTTTTGCTTAATTATTATGTAATTGCTCCTGGATGTAATATTTTATAATGTTTATTATTTATTTTATGCCATGGTTAGTAAATAGGGAGTGTAACATGTATGTTTATTTAAAATTAATTTAGATCATTTAATTTAAAGATAAATATTAAATTGTACATTCACACACGTAAGTCGATCTGTGATCGCCATCTCACTTCCTTAGGGATACCTCTCATTGTTGCCTAATCAAAAGGTCAAGTGGGGTGTATAAAGCAAAAGTCCCTCAAAATAAAGTCATCTAGTCCCTTAACAATAAAAGATCAAGTCCCTTTTCGAATGTTGCCTTCGTTATGATCTTGTCCCTTTCGAATAAAGATGACAGTCCCTCCAAAATTGCTTAATACACCCTACAGTTGCCTACATTAACAGATGACCCTTACTTATCCCTCACATCCAAGGTAATGACTACCTATTCCTTAATAATAGGGATAGTCTTACCATTTAAAGGATCCAAGAACAGAAAAGACATAAACTTAGGGTAGGTTCCTCATAGTTACTTGCTCACTCTTCAAAACTTTTCAAATACTTCACACTTTCAAACGAATTTTCAAAGCAAAGGTTTTTTACACATCCGTACATGGATCATTATCAAACTCTTAAGAAAAATTTTTATTCACACACTTCACATTTTCAAAAACATTTTAAAGTGAGCTAAGTAACTAAGAGCCCATGGATAACCATGGATGTAAAGGGTGCTAACACCTTCCCTTTACATAACCTACCCCCCGGACCCAAAAATCTTTTAAAAGGTCTTTCCTGTTCTTTTATGCCTTTCCTTTGGATAAAATAAAAGTCGGTGGCGACTCTTGCTATCCGCAACATAACTAAAGTCAGTTCTCCCACCGTGTTACACTGGGTCCATCTTTGAGATCAATAAAGTAGTGTGGGTCAACATATACTGTCTCAGTCGGCGAGCAGCCCACGCTAAAGCACAACAAGTTTTCTCGAGCAGTGAATAACGTTGTTCACAGTCGGTAAACTTTTTGCTTAGGTAGTATATTGCATACTCTATTCGACCAGACTCGTCATGCTGGCCCAGCACACACCCCATTGATTCTTCTAATACTGTCAAGTACATTATTAGAGGTCTTCCTTCAACTGGAGGCATAAGAATTGGAGGTTCTTGTAAGTATTCCTTGATTTTGTCAAAAGCCCTCTGGAAGTCTTTATTCCACCTGACCGTTTGTTCCTTTCTTAATAGTTTGAACAAGGGTTCATAGGTTGCAGTAAGATGAGATATGAACCTTGATATGTAGTTCAATCTACCTAGAAAACCCCGAACTTCTTTTTCATTCTTTGGTGCAGGCATCTCTTGAATGGCTTTGACTTTGTCAGGATCCACTTCAATTCCCTTTTCACTTACAATGAACCCCAGCAGCTTACCGGAACGTACCCCGAATGTGCATTTGTTGGGGTTTAGCTTCAGCTAGTACTTCCTCAGACGCTTGAATAGCTTCAACAGATTTACCAGGTGATCTTCTTCTGTGATAGATGTCGCTCCCAAAAGACGAGACTGGGCTCGAATGAGGTACAGACGCGAACGGTCGGCGAAAGGAGGGTGTGAGAACACACAGGAGTGAACTCACAGGGAATGAATAGAGTCGCCAGCTAGGCATTTTTATTCCGGAGGAAAGGTAATGCTGCATAGACCTAGAAAGATATGGATAAGACGGTTGCGAACCAGAGAGACTGAGAAAGGGGGTTGGTTACAACCTGGGAAGGTATTAGCACCCAGATTGTCCGCCGTACTCGACGGGATCCACGCTTAAAAGATTTGTGTTTTAAAGGGGTAGTGTCAGTGCAATTTGTGTATAAAAGAGCTGGAAAAGGATATACAGGTGTCAGTGTAAAAGAAATGTGAAGTGTATAAGTGAAGTGTCAGTGTAAGGATGAGAGTATGCTCATGATCATGAGGCTAAGAGAATGATGCTGAAAGAGGGGGAATATACAGAGACTTTTGTTCGATAACAGTTAAGTTATGCCTACGTATCCTCTCGTGCAATGAGGAAGTCAGAACACCGTAGTTCGACCCAAAGAGACTGAAAGGTGAATTGACTGGTGAACTGCTTACTTGCCTATGCTCAAGTGTATGATCTGTCTGGCACAGATGCAAACTGTCTTGCATTAGACGGAAGAAGCAAGTTCTCGTTTATGAGTGAATGAGGTGAGAAAAGAATCCCGGAGGAGACGATTATTGTTTGTTTTTTTGTATTTTCAGTCTTTTATTGCTTTTGAAAGTTTGTCATAAGTTAATGAGCTTAAGCCTAAACCAATGGATTTAGTAAACTCATCACATCTTCCCTCTGATTAGGGGTAATGAGAATACCTTAAGTATGAAGTCAGGGTCTCACACTTAATCACCTTTTGATGTAGGATTAAGATCATTAACCTACTTGTGATTAATTAGATGTTTTTGTTGTTTTTGTTTAGTGTTGAGTAATGAGATTAAGCCATAATCAGGGATTAAACAGACTCATTACACCATCCTAATAGAAGGATAATAGATGAGAATGTTTAAGCTGAGGAAAGCTCCTCAACTTAATCCATGATTAGGGATTAAACCCATGACAAAACAAAGCCTTTATTAAGTGGATTTTAGTTAATGGTGAGATGATGAAGTGATTTTTATGGTTTGTAAGACAACTTGAGGGGGACTTGTCCATTAACACTAGGGTTAGTCCTTCTTAACCATTTAAGGAAGAATTAGAACCCTAATGCAAGGCCCAAGTTACAAGCTTGATGTCTTGATGATTATTAAGTGTATTGATTAAAGGAGTTAAACACATTAAGGGTTTAACACTTAGGATTAAAGTTATACACTCCATCCTAATAGAAGGATGCAGGCATAAGCTTAATCACAAAGCCTTAAAGCCTTTAGGGTTTAGTCCCTGATTATGAGATGAGAAGAGAGGACTCAATGAGACACAAAGGTAAAAACTAAGTGGGGGACTAATCAAAACCCTAATTATTGTCATTCTTGGTTGTTCCTAAGGTTTGTGAGGTTTACAAGAAAGATCTTCAGAGGAACCACCAGGAAGCAGAGGAAAGGAGCAAAGGAAGCAAAACAACTTGCTTCATTTAAGAAGACAAGTCACTTGAGGAAAGAAAGTAAGAAGAGGGAGAATGAACAAGCTCAATCTCAAACACAAAACAAAATGCAGCAAGGATGCATAAGAGAGATGAAGAGAAGTTGTGAGAAGTGAAGGCAAATTCACTTCTCAAAATGACTTACCACCTGAAAAGTTAATGAAAGAAATGCAATTCAATGCAAAATGAAATGAAATGGCATGATTAAAATCAAAACCAGAAGCATTTGTGTGATGATAATGATGCTATGAGATGCTACAAACATGAAACAAGGCATGGGGATGATCATATGATCATATGGATGCAAGAGGAGCATGCTTAGAACCATGAACATACATGAAAAGTTATGAAATGCAAATGACATACAACATGGCAAATGAAAGATGCAATGATCAAACATGCTTCTAATATGTCTTAAGATGTCCAATGAATCAAATGGATGCACAAAATGCTATGGCAGGTCATGGTATGCAAGCAAATGCAAGGTGAATGCAAAAGGAAGCCCCAATTAGGGTTTATGATCAATGTACAAAACCAAAACCAAAACCAGAAGCAAACATCATGATAAAAAAAATTGAAAATGCATTCAAGGGAACCCTAAACCTATACCAACTCACTGCCCAAAGGAGGGGACCCAATTCTTAACCTAGTGAAAGTTATGAATTTCTTAAGGTTTCTAGGGTTTTAGGGTACCTTGACAAGAAAAATGCCAAACAAAATGGAAAATGCAAGATCAAATCATGCCAATTTAATCCTACAAACTACATGATATGCAAGACACAATGCAAAAAGAATCAAAGTCCAACTCTCAAAGACTAGGCAGAAATGAATTTTTGAACATTGGATCAAAATAATGCTTTGAAATAGAATTAATTCCATGAAAAATTGTCAAAATGCATCAAGATCAAAAAATAAATTTGGTTTGAGGGTTGGACAATGTTTCTAAATGATTTTAAAGGTTTCATGAATTTTTTGGGATTTTTTAAATACCTAAAAGTATTTTTAATTAATTAATTCTCATTAATTAATTAAAAATAAACTTTTAAATGATTTAAAAATATTTTTTAATGCAAAAAATAAAAATAAAAACGTTTTTGGTTTCTGAAAATTAATAAAAGTTTGTACAAAAATTTTCAGAATTTTTAAAAATGTTTTGCTATTTTTAATAAAATGGAGAAAAGAAATGAATTAAAATGAAAAATAAAATGGATTTAAATGAAGGTATGCGCATCCAAGGGACAAGATTGGTTCTGGGGATTTTTGGCTTGACTTCGCACGCAATCTAACGGCTACAATTCAAATCTGGTTAAATTAGGTTTATGAATTAATTAATTGGGATTAATTAAGTCAACGTGGATTAGGGCAAAATGGTGGAATCCTGGCCAACCAAACGCGCGCGGGTCAACACATCCAAGGGCCAGAATTCAAACTTCCTTAATTACACAGATTAGGGCTAATCAAACTCAGGTGGCCGGAGAAGACTTCCGGTCGTCTTCTCCGGCGAACCAAAACCCTAGATTTTGCTACAGGTCACCATACCTGAAATTTCTTCCACAGAAATGATCCTCACCCCCATCTAAACCTAACCCCTCTTCCAAAAATCATTTATTTTCATTAACAAGCTTGAATCGAAGGCAAATGTGAAACACGGGCAAACTTTCAGAGAGACATGAAATGGTCATCTCTTACTTATTTTCAAATCTAAATACATCCAGATGATCAGTGCAACATATAGATTCAATTTGTAACAAGAAAATGGAGTTCTGGAAAAATTGTTCTTGAGCTATACCTGAGATGGAGCTTTCTGATCCTGTGCTTTCTGGGCTGTTTCTTGGTGCAAACTCACTCCTTTGAACCCTCTGATGATGAAATGAAGCTTAAGAAGCTTTGAGAATGGCTGGTTTTTGAAATGGCAGAAGTTCTGCTCAAGGTGGGGTGGGAATCGTATTTGTGATTCAGGGAGTTTAAGGCAATGGTGATGGGTGCTTTGTGATCGGGAAAGTGTGTTGAGTTGATTTGTGAAGTTGGTTTTTGTGTTTGAGGCTTGTGCAATCAGTTTCGAAGGCTTTTGCAATTTTGAGCAAGAAGTGATAACTATGGCTTGGGTGTGTTTCAGCTTGCAATGTGTGGTGTGTTATGCTGGCTTTGGTCCATGTATCAAAAAGGGATAGGTCAGAAAGTTGTTGGTGGCCTATGGTGATTGGTATGGGTCTTTGGCCAAAATGTCAACTTGATGTGTACTTGAGGTATGGGAAATGGTACAACTTGCTTTTTGGCATGCTTGGGCTCAACTTGAATCAAGGAATGCTGTGAAAAGAGTTTAGAGGCAATGCAGCAAGTGGTTTGTAACTTATGATGAGTTTTGCAAGATGGTTCAAGTTTGGTTCCTTTGAGATTTCTTGAGTTTCAAGGCATGAAATGAGATGATTCTTGGGCCAATTCTGATTTTAGAGGTTACATGATCATATTGTGAAGTTTAGAAGTCCATTTGATAGCTCAATTTGCCTTGACAAGTGAACTTGCAACTTTGCCTCTTTGGTAGAAACTTTGAAATTTTGTGATTTTTGCCAACTTTGACAAGTCATAACTTTTGATCCAAAATGAATTAGGTCATGTTCTTGTACTTTTTGAAAAGGGAATGATCCATTCTACAACTTTTATGACCAAAGTTTTTCCATTTGAAGCATTTTTGAATCAAAAAGCAAGGGTTGAAAAAGTTTCCCAAAATGGCAATTTCATTAAAAAGTCAACTTTCCCAAAAAGTCAACTTTGCAAAAGACTTGAAATTATTCAATTTTGTGAACTTCCAACTTCTTCTATGATCAAATAAAGATCATATACAATCAAAATGATGAAGAATCCCCTTTGGTTGGGTCATTGGGGGCCTCAGATGCCCTGATTTTGCACTGACTTGCTTGAAAAGTCAACTCTTGATCAGATGACTTCCCCATGGAATTTCTTCATGAAAATTGATATGCATGCTACCTATACCATATAGAAACCAATAGAAACAAGAATGACCAAAAATTTTGGAGTTATGGCCTCTGAAACCAAAACCCTAATTTTAGGTCATCTGTGTAGTTAAACCTGGCTCTGCTTCCATGCCATTCTCAGTTCTTGTGATTTTTTTTGACATTCTTGACTTTGAGGAGATATAATATGATGCTTGAACATACATGGACCCCTTTGAAGTGATTGATGACCTTTGGACTGGCTCAAGAAGCTCTTGGACTGCTCAGGTCACAAACCCTAGATGCAGACGACTTTGAACCAATGCAATGAATCAAAAATGTGATATGAGATGCTATGATTGAGTTTATGCATATGAAATGATCACAAGCCATGATGTGAATGGGTGAGGGCAAATTTGGGGTGTTTACAGCTGCCCCTATTCAAACATGAGTTAGCTGTGCAGGATGTAAGCAACGGCTTAACAGGCAAACAAGATAACTTGTGGTTGAATACCAAAGACAGTCCAAAATTTGCACTCACAGAATGAAGAAGAAAAGGGATATAGATTGTAAAAGGAAAATAAAGTATATTGTAAAGTGTGGGCGACGGAGGACGACCGTCAAGCAGAGGACGACTGCTGGGTAAAGAGCAATGACGGGGACGGCCGACACGCTGGAAAAGTGCGGGAAATAAAGCAATGACGGGGACGACCGACATGCTGGGGATAAAAGGGATTATGATGGGGACGGCCATCAAGTAAATCTATAAGATTCTCTGGGGATTAATGAAAAAAAATGATGGGGACGGCCATCAGGTTCATAAAGTAAGGTAACCAACGATGGGGACGGCCATCGGGCTAAACTGATGAAGGACGATCATCAGGAAAAGGAAAAGGGACCATGACGGGGACGGCCATCGGGTTAAAGAATAAATGAAATAATGATGAGGGACGGTCATTAAAAGGTGAAGGACGATCACCTGGCAGGGGACGGCTGCTCTGTTGGGGATAAAATGAGGGACGGTCATCTAAGGTGAAGGACGATCACCTGGCAGGGTACGGCTGCTTTGTTGGGGATAAGATGAGGGACGGTCATCTAAGGTGAAGGACGATCACCTGGCAGGGTACGGCTGCTCTGTTGGGGATAAGATGAGGGACGGTCATCTAAGGTGAAGGACGATCACCTGGCAGGGTACGGCTGCCGAAAATATCGCGAAATAGGACGAATGCCGGATAAAAGGTCAACGATGGGGACGGCCATCGGACGAGCATGATGAAGGACGATCATCAAGAGGTGAAGGACGATCACCTAGCAGGGGACGGCTGCTCTCAAAGTTTATCATGACATAGGACGAATGTCAGATAAAAAGATCAACGATGGGGACGGCCATCGGATAAAATGATGAAGGACGATCATCAAAAGGTGAAGGACGATCACCTAGCAGGGGATGACTGCTAAATATCACGACATAGGACGAATGTAGGATAGAAAAGGTCAACGATGGGGACGGCCATCGGATGAGCATGATGAAGGACGATCATCAAGAGGTGAAGGACGATCACCTAGCAGGGTACGGCTGCTCTCAGGGTTTATCATGACATAGGACGAATGTCAAATAGAAAAGAAATTTTGCTTTGCGGGCGATCTACTGGGGAATAGTAAACACGGACGAGTGTTTATATCCAAGAAACAAAAGGTATAAGTGTTTAGATGTTCGTGTATAGATTAAAGACGCGGACGAGCATCCTTAAGACTACGATACGGGCGAGTATCGAATAGAAACAAATACTGACACATGTTCAGAGATGATGATACGGACGACTACCTACTGGTTAACAAGGAACACGGACGAGTGTTGAATCTGAGGCGACTCTTCTGGGGAATAGTAGACACAGACGAGTGTCTATATTCACGAAGACAAAAGTGTTTGACACAGTGTATGGATTAAAGATGCGGACGAGCATCCTTATGACTATGATACGGACGAGTATCAGGTAGAAACAAACGCTTGACGCATGTTCTGAGATGATGGTACGGACGAGTACCAACTGGTTAACAAAGAACAATGACTAGTGTCGAATCTGCGGGGATTTAAGTGGTATATACAAGATACGGACGAGTACCTATATAAGAGTAACATGAGTAGTAAGTATGAGGGATGTGTAGTTGAGTGTTCAATCTGCTGGGGAGAGTGACACGGACGGGTGTCAAGAGAGAGAAAAGTATAATATAAACAAATGTATGGTTTTCAAAGTGTTTAGGCGACTGTGCTGGGGAAGGTGACACGGACGGGTGTCAAGGAATTGTATATACATGTATCTGTGAGTGCAAAGAGGATGCTTTGGTCTTTTATTGGGGATATGACACGGACGGGTGCCACAAGGAGTATGTACTGATATTTGTGAATGTAAGGCAACGACCTTTAGCTTTAGTTCTCCGTTGGGGAATCTGGGGAGCAATCTGTATGTTGATGGATTGTCATTATTCACTAGTGTTTGATTCAGAACATGGCTTATGATTATGCAATATGTTGGATTTTTGCCGTAATGCTCCGTGTTAGACGGAATGCTACGCTTTGTGGGGAGAATATGATGCGAATGCCATGATTATGCAAGGATACCAATCCGGGATTAGGATCCCGTTGCTGTGAAGATCTCTGGCCGATCTGCTTGAAATGACCATCCTAGCTGGGGATGAGATCGTTGATAGATGCATCTGCTTGGGGATATAGGTCACTGATAGACCTATCTCAGTTAATGAGGGACCCAGCTAGGAGTTTGTAGAAGCTTTCGTCACTCTGTTGTGATTCCTTCATGCGTTGCTCTTCTGGATAGAGGTTGAAGCTCTGTGGGGAGACGATTCCCTGGCTATTGTACTTGGCTGAGGAAGAATGATTGGCACCTCGGCTGGGGAGAAACAACAAGTGGCAACTCTGCTAGGAGAGAACACTTCGGGTGCTAAGACTGAGTGAGTGTTGATTTGCCAGCTTGCTGGGATGAAGCTTACATGCCTCATGTTGTGCCTTGAGTACCTGCAATCCTGCAAAGACAGATGGACGCACAAGTAATCCCGAGGTATCTCTTACCAGATTCCATCATAGGAGTTCAGACACTCCCGGGAGTAAGCATATTTTATGCAAACACGCATTCCTATTTTTGAAGATAAGCATCTGTATTCATGCAATCAGTTTTTTTTAAAGACATCAGACATTTTTGCAAATAAAAGAGTACGAGACATCGTGACTGAAAATCTGATTTTATTAATTCATGTGCCCTGAATTGGCAAGATACAGTCAAAGAAACATATCTCCTAAAATGAAGAGATTGTTACAAATTGAGAAACAAAATGCTGGCAATGTTGACGACGCTTCAAGGAGCTTCCCTTTTGCTATGACTCGTATGACATTTGACGTTCTTCTCGTCTTGCTTTCTGAAGAAGGCTGACTCTGATTGAAACTTGATCCTTTCGAGGTTTACGAAGTTGTAGGTGATACAGACGAATTCAGAATGCAGTTGTTCGCTTACTCCCTTATTTTGCATGGATCGCCCTTTCAGGTTTTCAATCCATCGGGATACCCATTTTTGCCTGAGTTGTCCAATGCGGCTTTTCAACTCAGCGGGTGTACATTTTTTTGTTTATTTCCCTTATTTTTGCCCGAGTCTTTTATTCTGTTTTTGACTCGCCGGGATGCCCTATTTTTGCCCGGACTTACATTCTGTTTTTATGTCCAGCGGGTCATTTTATGCGAAGTATTTTTTAACTGCATCTGAATTCACAGGGGACGGGAAATCTTCACCATCCATAGTGCTGAGCATCAGTGCTCCACCAGAGAAAACTTTCTTTACTACGAATGGTCCTTCATAGTTCGGAGTCCACTTGCCCCTATGATCTGTATGAGGAGGGAGGATTCTTTTCAGCACAAGATCTCCTACTTGGTACTCTCGGTGCCTGACTTTCTGATCGAAGGCTTTCTTCATTCTTTTCTGATACAACTGCCCATGACAGATTGCAGCCAATCTCTTCTCTTTAATCAGACTCAGTTGTTCGTATCGGGATCAGACCCATTCTGCTTCGTTCAGCTTAACATCCATCAGTACCCGTAGGGAGGGTAATTCAACTTCAACAGGTAGGACTGCTTCCATACCGTACACAAGTTGATATGGTGTTGCCCCAGTGGATGTTCTGATTGACGTGCGGTACCCATAAAAGGCAAACGGTAGCATTTCATGCCAGTCTTTGTAGGTGACTACCATCTTCTGCACAATCTTCTTAATATTCTTGTTAGCTGCCTCAACAGCGCCATTCATCTTTGGCCTGTAAGGAGAAGAATTGTGGTGTTGGATCTTGAAGTCCCGACACAGTTCTGCCATCATTTTATTGTTCAAGTTGGAACCATTGTCAGTAATGATTCGCTCGAGAACTCCGTATCGGCAGATGATATCTATCTTCAGAAATCTGGCTACCACTTGCCTTGTAACGTTTGCATAGGAAGCTGCTTCGACCCACTTGGTAAAATAGTCAATAGCAACCAGGATGAATCTGTGGCCATTTGAGGCAGTCGGTTCAATCTTGCCAATCATATCAATGCCCCACATGGCAAAGGGCCAGGGTGAAGACATCACATTCAAAGGGTTCGGAGGCACATGCACCTTATCCGCATAAATCTGGCATTTATGGCATTTTCTGGCATAAGCACAACAGTCGGCATCCATCATGATCCAGTAATAACCCGATCTTAGCAACTTTTTAGCCATGGCATGCCCTCCTGCATGGGTACCAAAGGATCCTTCGTGCACCTCGTGCATCAACGAGTCTGCTTCTGTTCTATCAACGCATCTGAGGAGTACCATATCAAAGTTTCTTTTGTACAGGGAACCGTCAGTGTTCAGGAAGAAACTACCAGCGAGCCTTCTTAAAGTCTTCTTATCATTGGAAGATGCCCCAGGTGGGTATGTTTGATCCTCCAAGAAGCACTTAATGTCATGGAACCAAGGCTTATCATCTTTAACAACATCTGCTGCGAACACATATGCTGGTCTGTCAAGTCTGGACACTGAAATTTGAGGTACAAAGTTGGCGGCTTGAACTTTGATCATGGATGAAATGGTAGCCAGAGCATCTGCAAACTGATTCTCGTCCCGAGGGATATACTCAAGCTTGACTATTGTAAAGAAAGTCAATAACCTCCTCATATAATCCCTGTAAGGTATCAGATGATCCTGGTGTGTGTACCATTTGCCGTTGGTTTGATTAACTACCAGAGCTGAATCTCCGAATACGGTCAAAGTCTTGATCCTGAGGTCAATGGCTTCCTCAAGACCCATAATGCAAGCTTCGTATTCAGCTTCGTTGTTAGTGCAGTTAAAGGTGAGCTTTGCCGAGAAAGGCATGTGAACTCCTTTAGGTGTAATGAGTACTGCACCAACACCACGACCATTCATATTAACAGCCCCATCAAACATCATAGTCCATTCTTCTTCTGGGTTAGGACCTTCAGTGTGAACAGGCTCTTCATGATCTTTTGCTTTTATGAACATGATGTCTTCATCAAGGAAGTCAAATGTCATAGGCTGGTAATCATCAATAGGTTGCTCAGCAAGATATTCAGACAATACACTGCCCTTGA
This sequence comes from Lathyrus aphaca, assembly GCA_963966055.1. NCBI lineage: Eukaryota > Viridiplantae > Streptophyta > Magnoliopsida > Fabales > Fabaceae > Lathyrus > Lathyrus aphaca. The sequence continues at coordinate 15,165,480 of OZ014521.1, forward strand.
TGGCTTTCTGAGAGGTGTACTGGATGTCATATTCTGTGAGGATCATTTGCCATCTTGCAACCCGTCCGGTAAGTGCTGGCTTCTCAAATATGTACTTGACTGGGTCTATCTTTGAGATTAATAAGGTAGTGTGGGTCAGCATATACTGTCTCAGTCGGCGAGCAGCCCACGCTAAAGTACAGCAAGTTTTCTCGAGCAGTGAATAACGTTGTTCACAGTCGGTAAACTTTTTGCTTAGGTAGTATATTGCATACTCTTTTCGACCAGACTCGTCATGCTGGCCCAGCACACACCCCATTGACTCTTCTAATATTGTCAAGTACATGATTAGAGGTCTTCCTTCAACTGGAGGCATAAGGATTGGAGGCTCTTGTAAGTATTCCTTGATCTTGTCAAAAGCCTTCTGGCAGTCTTCATTCCACCTGACCGTTTGTTCTTTTCTCAGCAGTTTGAACAAAGGTTCGCAAGTTGCTGTAAGGTGAGATATGAACCGTGAAATGTAGTTCAATCGTCCCAAGAACCCTCGAACTTCTTTTTCTGTCTTCGGTGCAGGCATTTCTTGAATAGCTTTGACTTTATCAGGGTCAACCTCAATCCCCTTCTCACTCACAATAAATCCCAGTAGCTTACCGGATCGCACCCCGAATGTGCATTTGTTGGGATTCAACTTCAGCTGGTACTTCCTCAGACGCTTGAATAGCTTCAGTAGATTTACCAGGTGGTCTTCTTCAGTGAGGGACTTGGCAATCATGTCATCCACATAACATTCGATTTCTTTATGGATCATATCGTGGAATAACGTCACCATAGCCCGTTGATATGTTGCACCAGCATTCTTCAGTCCGAACAGCATTACCTTGTAACAGAACGTGCCCCAGGGTGTAATGAAAGTGGTCTTCTCCATGTCTTCAGGTGACATCTTGATCTGGTTGTATCCTGAAAATCCGTCCATGAAGGAGAACACCGAGAACTGAACCGTATTATCAACCAATACATCAATGTGAGGTAATGGGAAGTCATCTTTCGGGCTGGCTCTGTTCAGATCCCGGTAGTCAACACAAATTCTTACTTTGCCGTCTTTCTTAGGCACAGGTACTATATTAGCAACCCACGATGGATAGCTAGTTACAGCAAGGAACCCGGCGTCCCACTGCTTTTGTACCTCTTCTTTGATTTTCATTGCCATGTCTGGGCGAGTACGGCGCAGTTTCTGTTTAACCGGTGGGCAATCTTCTCTTAAAGGCAGCTTTTGCATAACAATATCGGTGTCCAACCCTGGAATATCTTGATAAGACCAAGCAAACACATCCACATATTCTTGAAGCAGGTCAATCAGTTGTCTCTTCACTGAGTCTTGTAAGCAGGCCCCGATTTTAACTTCTTTCACATCTTCATCTGTACCAAGATTGATCGTTTCGACCTCCTCCTGATGAGGAGTGATAACCCTTTCCGCTTGTCTCAACAACCTGGCTAGCTCTTCAGGAAGCTCATACTCTTCTTCAACCCCTTCATCAGCTTGATTGATTGGATTGTCAAAGTCATACGAAGTCATAGCCGTGCTGTTGTCGGTGCGGTCTGGAAGGCACTCTCTGCAAGGGTTCAGATTTGTTCATTTTAGTGATTTGATTTTAATCTTGTTTAGAAAGAGTGAAATGAAGTTAACATTTTGAAAACATTGCCATTTATTTTTGTACAAAAAGAAAAAATGGAAAAACAGTGAGCGGAAAAGAAAAAAAGACTCATTTGCAAAAGATGTCTGATATTTCATTGATTAATCTTGTTGCACAAAATTACAGATGGCCCGATTACAAAATGAGTCTTGTCATCTTGGGCAAGATGCAAGACTTGATGCGTGCTTAAAAATACAGGAAATAATAATTACTTTGCAGGAGTAACTCTTATAATTTCCTGGGAAGACCAGTTTGAGATACTGCTCCCCGGGATCTTTGGACGTATCCAACTCTCCAGGTTGTGGTCGCTTTCATCCTCGTCTTCCAAGTTGTTCACGGCATCGGGGGTGAGCATCCCCCCACTGACAAAATTGGGCTCCTTAGCAGCCTCTGCTTGATCTTGTTGAGTTGGTTTGTAACCCAACCCAAATCTATCCTCCTTCTTCTCTACGGGAAGCAACTTGCCCCAGCCTTGGGCAGTCCCCTCTTCAACAACCTTCCGGGCTTGCTGATAAGATGTCATTGAGGTTCCAGGTACAGCGGATGCTTCATTTATGTTCAAGGCCTCAAACCCTTGACTCATAGTTTCGTGGATCTCCCCATCCATCTCAATGTATTTGTATGTAGCCAGATGGCTAACAAAGATATCTTCCTCTCCACAAATAGTAACGACTTGGCCCTCCCACTCGAATTTTAACTTCTGGTGAAGGGTTGACGTCACGGCGCCAGCGGCGTGTATCCATGGTCTACCCAATAGACAGCTGTAGGCAGGCTGTATATCCATCACGAAGAAGGTCGTTTTGAAAGTTTGTGGGCCAATCGTTATAGGCAACTCAATTTCTCCCAGAACTGATCTTTTAGAACCGTCAAAGGCTCTCACTACCAAGTTGCTGGGACGTAATGCCAATCCTTCATACTCCAGCTTCACAAGGGCTTTTTTAGGTAAGACATTGAGGGATGATCCTGTGTCTACCAGTACATGGGAAAGAACTGCACCCTTACACTCCATGGTAATGTGCAAAGCCTTGTTGTGATTGCGACCTTCCGTAGTCAAATCAGTGTTGGTAAATCCTAGTCCATGACTAGCGTTAACGTTTCCAACCACTGCCTCTAACTGATTGACTGTAATCTCCTCTGGCACATAAGCTGCGTGCAAGACTTTTAGTAGTGCGTTCCGATGAGCCTCGGAGCACATTAACAATGATAAAATGGAGATCTTGGAAGGTGTCTGGTGAAGCTGGTCTACTATCTTGTAATCACTTTTCTTGATGATTCTCATGAATTCATCAACCTCTTGATCAAAAGGGGTTTTCAAAACTCCTTTAGCAATTTGTTCTTCTTGCGCCAGGCTCTTCCCTTTTGCTTTGGCAGCAGCTTCTGCTTCAGCAATGGGTCCTTGAATTTGCGGGGCAAAGAGACGTCCGCTTCGAGTGAAGCCTCCGCCTCCCCCCACATTGTCTATTTATGGTGAAGAAGTTAACGATTCCAAAGTGATTTTCTGTCCTTCGCAGTATAGATCGGAGCCGTAATGCCAAGGGATGGCATTACTGCTTTCATAAGGTACTGGCCCAGGCACTGTGATAGTGACTGGACTGATAGCAGCTGCAGAAGGGACCATGATAGTATGTGGATCATAGTATATTGTAACCGGTGCTCTGACAGGAGTGGCACTTTGTGAGTTGTAGGCAGAATCATTTGCAGGATCATAATAAATTGTAACCGTTGAGACACTTTCATTGTTTGCTGTTGATGTTGTAGGAGACACTGTTGACTGGATGAGTGTTGCTGTTGTAGGAGATTCTGAATGAAGGGGTGCTGAAGTTGTAGAAGAGATGTTTGTTGATATTTGGTCCGTTGAAGTGACAGATGAAGAATTTGTTGATGAGATTGAAGAGTTGTTTGGAACAATTGTTGTTGCAGTTGTAGAAGAATCGGGAATTGTTGTTAAGGAGATTGCTGGATTTGGAGGTGTTGATGTTGTGATTTGAAGCAGGCCACTCTGGATGAGACCATCTATGCCATTTCTCAAGTTATCGCACCCATTTACTGAAATGTTGCAATAAGCACATCCTAGCTCACATCCGGGGAACATTTGACATTCAAGGAGTTGAGCTTTAATCTCTACCAAGGGTGCCCGAATCTGCCCCACACTGGTTATCAAGTAAGACGGCCTATCTTCTTCAATAGCATTGATTCTGGGTCCTCCATGGTTTGGCATAGGATTTTTGCTGACATTGGGCGGGGGTGCAAAGTTTAGAGCTTTAGAATCCACTAGATCCTGTACTTTCATGTGCAAAGCTCTACACTTTTCCGTACTGTGGCCAGGTGCATTTGAGTGAAAAGCACATCTGGCGCTGGCGTCATAATTTCTGGGGAGACTGGCAGGATCTGGAGGTGCCAATGTCCTTAGCTCAACCAGGTTGAGTTTCAGGAGTTGTGGCAATAATGTGGCATAGGGCATAGGGATCGGATCAATCACCCTATTGGCCTGAGATGGTCTCTGTTGAAACGGTCTTTGCTGATTGTTGTTGTTAGTGTTGTTGTTGTTATAATTTCTCTGAGGTGGATACGGAGCTTGTTGCTGGTAGTGAGATTGTTGCTGCGGTTGGTATGCCGGTTGTGGATGAATTGGAGCGGGAATGATGACAGCTGCCACAGACCTATGAACATATTGGGGTCTGCCCCTGATGGTATGGATAACATTAGTCTCACCAGTTCTTCTTGGGCCCACAAAAGGCTTTCTTGGGTTGCTGGAAGAGCTTGCACCGTTGTCAGAAATTTTGCCCATCTTTAATAGGCTCTCAATTCTTTCTCCAGCTATAACTACATCCGCGAAGCTGGTGGAAGAAAAGGCAGCTAGCCTATCAATGTATGTCCCTTGGAGGGTGTTCATAAACATGTCGGCCATCTCCCTTTCCGACATGGGTGGCTGGACAGCAGCAGCAAGCTGTCTCCACCTCTGGGCGTACTCCCGGAAGCTTTCTCTGGATGATTGTGACATTCCCATCAAGAGGGTCCTGTTGGGAGCCATATCCAAGTTGTACTGGTATTGTCTAATGAAAGCCTCAGCCAAGTCCTTCCAACATCTGATGGTTGCTCTGGTCAAATGAGAGTACCATTCCCTTGAAGCTCCTATTAAGCTATCTTCGAAATAAAACATCCATAGCTTTTCATCCATGGTGTATGCCTTCAGCCTCCCCATAAAAGATTGCAAGTGGGTTCGCGGACAGGAGGTTCCGTTGTACTTCTCAAAACACGGAGGTTTAAACTTGTGGGGAATCCTGACCCCGTCCACTAAGCCCATGTCCATGACATCAAAACCCAAGGAGTTTTGAGACTCCAAGGACCTTAATTTTTCAGCAATTTCATCTAGCCTTCTATCATAGGCTTCATCCCCAGCTCCCATCACTGTGAACTGATCTTCCTGGGGGTCTTCTTGCAGTACCCTACCTGTAGTAGCATTCCCTTGTACATTAGCAGGGATATTGATCTCTGGATGAAGGTGGGGTCCAAACACAGGTGGGTTGATATGAGGCTGAACCCTCTCATTGTTGCTTGTTCCACCAGTCCCTAGATGGGGGTCTTCCTGAGTCTGCCTCTCTACTAAAGCCCTTAATCTCTCTTGGCTCTGAGCTAAACCATTCATCACCTCCATAAACTGGGTCATCTGATTCCTCATTTCCAGTCTCTCATTGGCCATTTGAGCCCTGACCTCTGTAAGGTCCTGTTGTACCTGGTCCATCTGTATACCCGGAAGGTTATTGCGGGTAGGATATCTGTGTGGACGGTTGAGTGGGAACACCCGACGTTGAGCAATAGTTCTTGAACCACAACAGAGTTAGTAACAAACAAAACAAAAACCTACAAAATAAAACAAAAGGTTAGTATGCAATGCAGTATGCTTATTTGTTTCCAAGGTATCCGGCTTGGCACTTGGTTTTGACCTTTCCAGACCCCTGAGGAAGATGCTTTTGATGTTGCTTGAAGAATTACAAAAAGTAAATGATACATAGTTTGTTTCTTTTTACAATACATGCCCCCTGAGGGGTCAAAATAACACAGAAAAGGAAAAGTACAATGAAATGAAAGCAACAACAAGCAAAAGTCAGACACCAAGACCAAACTCATCCTCCTGAACTTCCTTTAGAAGTGCTTCAGTCACAGGATCAGCTGGACGCTCTGTGAGGTTCCTGATGAGAAGATTCCTGGTAGCAACAGCTGCAGTTAGCTTCTTGTGTCGACTCTGGTCCTTTGACCTCTTCACACCAACTCTAATCTTCAACTCTGAGATCTCTCTCTGGGATGCTAGCAGGGCTTCCTGTTGCTCCTTTGCATTAACCTCCAACTTCTCAATCTTGTCCTGAGTCCTTTTATCTTCCTGAGTACGAGCTTCGGTGATCCTGACCCACCTAGCTTGACTCTCCTTTAGATACAAATCCGTCCTGGCCTTTTGGAACTGAGCCTCCTTGCAGGCATTCTTCAAAATTTGTTCTCCAGCCCTTGACTTCTTGATGTAATCCTCTGACTTCTCAATCTTGGCTAGATGCTCCACCTTTAGCTTTTCTAACCTTTCAATGTCCAAACGACCATCACTCCTCTCCCAGAGGGTCTTCTGTAGAGCCTGAGTCAGATTCTCATTTCTCTCTTTCGATTTCTCAAACTCTTCTAGGCTGACAGTGGCTGGAGGTGGTGCTGTGGAGGGTCCAGGTGTATCCTCAATGGTGAAGGGCATCCCAGAAATTTGAGCCCTGGCATGAGACCACTCATAGTACTGAGCTGAGGCCACATTGTTGCATCTCCCCAGAATAGCCATTCCCTTGGTCTGGACATTGTCCCAAGCCCAGGATGCTTGCCTGACAATGGCCATATTAGGCTTAATCTCACAATAAAGGATTTCAGCCAAATCTTGTGCTCTAGGAGGGTGGACCAATGCATAGCCCAATTGTCTTTTGAATAACAGAGGGTTGTAGTTGATGCAACCCTTCACTCCTATCAGGGGTACATTGGGGAACTGCCCACAACTAGTAATAATGTCCCTGCTCTTGGTGCTCTGAGTGCACCACCTGATGTCAGCTGAGGTCAAAGCAATGAGTCTTCTAGCCCAATTCTTTGGCTGGTGAGGATTCAAGAATGCATCAGTCTTGGGCAAGTGCTTGAGCAGCCAGGTATGGAACAGGGGAGCACAACACCTCACCAATCTTCCTCTTTGCTTTTCATTCCTTTGGTGGACAGAGTAGTAGAAATCTCCCAGTAAGGTGGGCACTGGGTTTCTCAGAATGAAAAGGTGTATGGCACTCTTGCTAACAAACTTAGGCTCATCTGCAAAAATTATAACCCCATATATGCTGAGGGCTAACAAAGCACAGACTGCCTTCCACTCTCCCAAGGAGGCCTTCAGGATGGCCTGAGAAGTCAAGAAATCCAAGTGTAGACCAGAGATTCCAGCCTTGGTAGTCATGTTTTGTCCAATCAGAGAGGGTTCCAAATACAATGCTCTTTCCAACTCTTCATTACTAGGAAAAGCCATCTCAGGGTTGAAGGGGACTCCACCCCTGACAGGTACACCAACCAATGATGAATACTCCTCTAATAAAGGCCCCAACTGAAAATCCTGAAAAGTGAAGCATCTCATAGGGGGATCATAGAACTGCAGGCAAGTATGAATCAAGCTCCTCTGGGAAGGGTCCAAATCCATAACCACATCAAGGATGCCTCCATAATGTTCTCTGAATAGTGGTATATGATCTGGAGTAATCAGGGCCTGGATCTTCTTGATGCCAGCTAACTCAGGCTCAAAGAAATGGTAGGAGATATTGCTCTTCTTGGGTGCCATGTTGCTGAAGAAGAGCTGAGACAGATGTTGATGATGGAGAATAATACTGAAGATGGGCCACTGATAGGCCAATACTGATGATGCATGTGACTGAAGCAGGTAGCTGATGAGGATAGCTGAAGCAGATAGGTCTATGCAGATGAAGGGGTCAAAACCAAGCCAAAATATAGTATGGATACCCTGAAAAACAAATAAACACATGTTAAATGATGCAATGATGATGTATGCGAATGATATGCAAGGGTTTGTGATCAAGCTGAATCTGATTACTGCTTTGATATAAGTCCATGTATGTTCAAGAAATCCAGATGGAGGCTCAAAAGTCCAGTAACCAAGGTGGGGGACTCAAATAAAGAGTCACATGTCCAGGGTTCAAAATCACAAGAACTGTCCCAAAATGGAGTACTCTTAATCAAAACAAAGTAACAGGGTATGCTGAGGTCAAGGGTACCTGCAAACCTGTAAACAACCCAACCCCCTCACAGGTGGTGTTCTAGAACAAGGATCCTCAGACTTGGATCAGTTATGAGAAGTGTAAACACTTCTAACCCGGAGGTACAGTGTTTACAATAACCATAAAGGATCCTCCTCTAATTCACCTTGGTTTCTGAAGGTCATAATAAAGGTCATCCAGACTTAGCAAGCTTCCCAGATAGCCCTAGCACTACAGGAAATCTGTAGCACAGAGTTCTCAAGAAGAAACCCATATCTGAACCGTGTTTCATATTCCCGCACCAGACCGAAATGGAATGGGAAAGAACATGAACCACTCTAGCCTAGGTGTCACTCAGGTCCCAGGTATAGGACCTTAACTCTCAATAGAACCCCACCCACCAAAGCAAAACCAGATCCAGCCAGAACAGTATGACAGTATGATATATGTAAAGCTATAAAGAAAGCAGTAAAACAACTGTACATAAAGCAATAAACAAAATAAATATACAAACACAAATAGCACATAACATCCCAGTAAACACAAATCAAACAAGCGCTAGGAGGAACCCACAAAAAGAACCAGAAGCCCTGGTTACAGTATAAGGGTCCCCAGCAGAGTCGCCAAGCTGTCGCTCCCAAAAGACGAGACTGGGCTCGAATGAGGTACAGACGCGAACGGTCGGCGAAAGGAGGGTGTGAGAACACACAGGAGTGAACTCACAGGGAATGAATAGAGTCGCCAGCTAGGCATTTTTATCCCGGAGGAAAGGTAATGCTGCATAGACCTAGAAAGATATGGATAAGACGGTTGCGAACCAGAGAGACTGAGAAAGGGGGTTGGTTACAACCTGGGAAGGTATTAGCACCCAGATTGTCCGCCGTACTCAACGGGATCCACGCTTAAAAGATTTGTGTTTTAAAGGGGTAGTGTCAGTGCAATTTGTGTATAAAAGAGCTGGAAAAGGATATACAGGTGTCAGTGTAAAAGAAATGTGAAGTGTATAAGTGAAGTGTCAGTGTAAGGATGAGAGTATGCTCATGATCATGAGGCTAAGAGAATGATGCTGAAAGAGGGGGAATATACAGAGACTTTTGTTCGATAACAGTTAAGTTATGCCTACGTATCCTCTCGTGCAATGAGGAAGTAAGAACACCGTAGTTCGACCCAAAGAGACTGAAAGGTGAATTGACTGGTGAACTGCTTACTTGCCTATGCTCAAGTGTATGATCTGTCTGGCACAGATGCAAACTGTCTTGCATTAGACGGAAGAAGCAAGTTCTCGTTTATGAGTGAATGAGGTGAGAAAAGAATCCCGGAGGAGACGATTATTGTTTGTTTTTTTGTATTTTCAGTCTTTTATTGTTTTTGAAAGTTTGTCATAAGTTAATGAGCTTAAGCCTAAACCAATGGATTTAGTAAACTCATCACATCTTCCCTCTGATTAGGGGTAATGAGAATACCTTAAGTATGAAGTCAGGGTCTCACACTTAATCACCTTTTGATGTAGGATTAAGATCATTAACCTACTTGTGATTAATTAGATGTTTTTGTTGTTTTTGTTTAGTGTTGAGTAATGAGATTAAGCCATAATCAGGGATTAAACAGACTCATTACACCATCCTAATAGAAGGATAATAGATGAGAATGTTTAAGCTGAGGAAAGCTCCTCAACTTAATCCATGATTAGGGATTAAACCCATGACAAAACAAAGCCTTTATTAAGTGGATTTTAGTTAATGGTGAGATGATGAAGTGATTTTTATGGTTTGTAAGACAACTTGAGGGGGACTTGTCCATTAACACTAGGGTTAGTCCTTCTTAACCATTTAAGGAAGAATTAGAACCCTAATGCAAGGCCCAAGTTACAAGCTTGATGTCTTGGTGATTATTAAGTGGATTGATTAAAGGAGTTAAACACATTAAGGGTTTAACACTTAGGATTAAAGTTATACACTCCATCCTAATAGAAGGATGCAGGCATAAGCTTAATCACAAAGCCTTAAAGCCTTTAGGGTTTAGTCCCTGATTATGAGATGAGAAGAGAGGACTCAATGAGACACAAAGGTAAAAACTAAGTGGGGGACTAATCAAAACCCTAATTATTGTCATGCTTGGTTGTTCCTAAGGTTTGTGAGGTTTACAAGAAAGATCTTCAGAGGAACCACCAGGAAGCAGAGGAAAGGAGCAAAGGAAGCAAAGCAACTTGCTTCATTTAAGAAGACAAGTCACTTGAGGAAAGAAAGTAAGAAGAGGGAGAATGAACAAGCTCAATCTCAAACATAAAACAAAATGCAGCAAGGATGCATAAGAGAGATGAAGAGAAGTTGTGAGAAGTGAAGGCAAATTCACTTCTCAAAATGACTTACCACCTGAAAAGTTAATGAAAGAAATACAATTCAATGCAAAATGAAATGAAATGGCATGATTCAAATCAAAACCAGAAGCATTTGTGTGATGATAATGATGCTATGAGATGCTACAAACATGAAACAAGGCATGGGGATGATCATATGATCATATGGATGCAAGAGGAGCATGCTTAGAACCATGAACATACATGAAAAGTTATGAAATGCAAATGACATACAACATGGCAAATGAAAGATGCAATGATCAAACATGCTTCTAATATGTCTTAAGATGTCCAATGAATCAAATGGATGCACAAAATGCTATGGCAGGTCATGGTATGCAAGCAAATGCAAGGTGAATGCAAAAGGAAGCCCCAATTAGGGTTTATGATCAATGTACAAAACAAAAACCAAAACCAGAAGCAAACATCATGATAAAAAAAATTGAAAATGCATTCAAGGGAACCCTAAACCTATACCAACTCACTGCCCAAAGGAGGGGACCCAATTCTTAACCTAGTGAAAGTTATGAATTTCTTAAGGTTTCTAGGGTTTTAGGGTACCTTGACAAGAAAAATGCCAAAAAAAATGGAAAATGCAAGATCAAATCATGCCAATTTAATCCTACAAACTACATGATATGCAAGACACAATGCAAAAAGAATCAAAGTCCAACTCTCAAAGACTAGGTAGAAATGAATTTTTGAACATTGGATCAAAATAATGCTTTGAAATAGAATTAATTCCATGAAAAATTGTCAAAATGCATCAAGATCAAAAAATAAATTTGGTTTGAGGGTTGGACAATGTTTCTAAATGATTTTTAAGGTTTCATGAATTTTTTGGGATTTTTTAAATACCTAAAAGTATTTTTAATTAATTAATTCTCATTAATTAATTAAAAATAAACTTTTAAATGATTTAAAAATATTTTTTAATGCAAAAAATAAAAATAAAAACGTTTTTGGTTTCTGAAAATTAATAAAAGTTTGTACAAAAATTTTCAGAATTTTTAAAAATGTTTTGCTATTTTTAATAAAATGGAGAAAAGAAATGAATTAAAATGAAAAATAAAATGGATTTAAATGAAGGTATGCGCATCCAAGGGACAGGATTGGTTCTGGGGATTTTTGGCTTGACTTCTCGCGCAATCTAACGGCTACAATTCAAATCTGGTTAAATTAGGTTTATGAATTAATTAATTGGGATTAATTAAGTCAACGTGGATTAGGGCAAAATGGTGGAATCCTGGCCAACCAAACGCGCGCGGGTCAACACATCCAAGGGCCAGAATTCAAACTTCCTTAATTACACAGATTAGGGCTAATCAAACTCAGGTGGCCGGAGAAGACTTCCGGTCGTCTTCTCCGGCGAACCAAAACCCTAGATTTTGCTACAGGTCACCATACCTGAAATTTCTTCCACAGAAATGATCCTCACCCCCATCTAAACCTAACCCCTCTTCCAAAAATCATTTATTTTCATTAACAAGCTTGAATCGAAGGCAAATGTGAAACACAGGCAAACTTTCAGAGAGACATGAAATGGTCATCTCTTACTTATTTTCAAATCTAAATACATCCAGATGATCAGTGCAACATATAGATTCAATTTGTAACAAGAAAATGGAGTTCTGGAAAAATTGTTCTTGAGCTATACCTGAGATGGAGCTTTCTGATCCTGTGCTTTCTGGGCTGTTTCTTGGTGCAAACTCACTCCTTTGAACCCTCTGATGATGAAATGAAGCTTAAGAAGCTTTGAGAATGGCTGGTTTTTGAAATGGCAGAAGTTCTGCTCAAGGTGGGGTGGGAATCGTATTTGTGATTCAGGGAGTTTAAGGCAATGGTGATGGGTGCTTTGTGATCAGGAAAGTGTGTTGAGTTGATTTGTGAAGTTGGTTTTTGTGTTTGAGGCTTGTGCAATCAATTTCGTAGGCTTTTGCAATTTTGAGCAAGAAGTGATAACTATGGCTTGGGTGTGTTTCAGCTTGCAATGTGTGGTGTGTTATGCTGGCTTTGGTCCATGTATCAAAAGGGGATAGGTCAGAAAGTTGTTGGTGGCCTATGGTGATTGGTATGGGTCTTTGGCCAAAATGTCAACTTGATGTGTACTTGAGGTATGGGCAATGGTACAACTTGCTTTTTGGCATGCTTGGGCTCAGCTTGAATCAAAGAATGCTGTGAAAAGAGTTTAGAGGCAATGCAGCAAGTGGTTTGTAACTTATGACGAGTTTTGCAAGTTGGTTCAAGTTTGGTTCCTTTGAGATTTCTTGAGTTTCAAGGCATGAAATGAGATGATTCTTGGGCCAATTCTGATTTTAGAGGTTACATGATCATATTGTGAAGTTTAGAAGTCCATTTGATAGCTCAATTTGCCTTGACAAGTGAATTTGCAACTTTGCCTCTTTGGTAGAAACTTTGAAATTTTGTGATTTTTGCCAACTTTGACAAGCCATAACTTTTGATCCAAAATGAATTAGGTCATGTTCTTGTACTTTTTGAAAAGGGAATGATCCATTCTACAACTTTCATGACCAAAGTTTTTCCATTTGAAGCATTTTTGAATCAAAAAGCAAGGGTTGAAAAAGTTTCCCAAAATGGCAATTTCATTAAAAAGTCAACTTTCCCAAAAAGTCAACTTTGCAAAAGACTTGAAATTCTTCAATTTTGTGAACTTCCAAATTCTTCTATTATCAAATAAAGATCATATACAATCAAAATGATGAAGAATCCCCTTTGGTTGGGTCATTGGGGGCCTCAGATGCCCTGATTTTGCACTAACTTGCTTGAAAAGTCAACTCTTGATCAGATGACTTCCCCATGGAATTTCTTCATGAAAATTGATATGCATGCTCCCTATACCATATAGAGACCAATAGAAACAATAATGACCAAAAATTTTGGAGTTATGGCCTCTGAAACCAAAACCCTAATTTTAGGTAATCTGTGCAGTTAAACCTGGCTCTGCTTCCATGCCATTCTCAGTTCTTGTGATTTTTTTTTGACATTCTTGACTTTGAGGAGATATAATATGATGCTTGAACATACATGGACCCCTTTGAAGTGATTGATGACCTTTGGACTGGCTCAAGAAGCTCTTGGACTGCTCAGGTCACAAACCCTAGATGCAGATGACTTTGAACCAATGCAATGAATCAAAAATGTGATATGAGATGCTATGATTGAGTTTATGCATATGAAATGATCACAAGCCATGATGTGAATGGGTGAGGGCAAATTTGGGGTGTTTACAATGGACTTGGCAATCATGTCATCCACATAACATTCAATTTCTTTGTGGATCATGTCGTGGAATAATGTCACCATAGCCCGTTGATAAGTTGCCCCGGCATTCTTCAGTCCAAATGGCATCACCTTATAACAGAATGTGCCCCAGGGTGTGATGAAAGTAGTCTTCTCCATGTCGTCAAGTGACATCTTGATCTGATTATACCCGGAGAATCCGTCCATGAAGGAAAACACTGAGAACTGAGCCGTGTTGTCAACCAATACATCAATGTGAGGTAAAGGGAAATCATCCTTCGGGCTTGCTCTGTTCAGATCCCGATAATCCACACACATCCGTACTTTCCCATCCTTCTTAGGCACTGGTACGATGTTAGCAACCCACGACAGATAACTAGTTACAGCAAGGAATCCGGCATCCCACTGTTTTTGTACCTCTTCTTTTTTCTTCATGGCCATATCCGGACGAGTGCGGCGTAGCTTTTTTTTCACGGGAGGATAGTCTTCTTTTAGTGGCAGCTTGTGCATAACAATGTCGGTATCCAGACCTGGCATATCTTGATAAGACCAAGCAAAGACATCAACGTACTCTCGAAGCATGTCAGTAAATTGTTCCTTCACTGAATCTCGCAGACGGGCTCCGATCTTCACTTCTTTCAGGTCTTCTTCGGTACCAAGATTAACCGTCTCAACTTCCTCCTGATGAGGAGTGATAACCTTCTCCTCTTGTCTTAACAATCTGGCTAGTTCTTCAGGTAGCTCATAATCTTCTTCAACCCCTTCATCGGCTTGATTAATCGGATTGTCAAAGTCATACGAAGTCATAGCAGTGTCATTGTCGGTGCAATCTGGAGGGCACTCTTTGCAAGGTTTAGATTGGTTCATTTTAGTGATCAGTTTTATCTTATTTAGAAAAAGAGAAAATGAAATTGTTATTTTGAAAACATTGCCATTTTATTGTTTTGTACAAAAAATGAAAAATGAAAAACAGTGAGCGAAAAAGAGAGACTTGTTTGCAAAAGATGTCCTGATATTCATTAATTAATCATTTGCACAAAATACAAGATGGCCCTATTACAAAATGAGTCGTGACACCTTGTGCAAGATGCAGGACTTGATGCATGCTTAAAAGACAGGAAATAATAATTACTCTGCAGGAGTAACTCTTATAATTTCCTATGAAGACCAGTTAGAGACTTGGTTCCCCGAGATCCTTGGACGTATCCAGTTTTCCAGGTTGCGTTCGTCTTCTTCCTCGTCTTCCAGATTGTTCACAGCATCCGGGATAAGCATTCCCCCGCTGACAAATTTGGGCTCCGTTGCAGCCTCCGGTTGATCTTGTCGAGTTGGTCTGTAACCCAACCCGAATTTGTCTTCTTTCTTTTCTACTGGAAGCAGCTTGCCCCAGCCTTGAGCGGTACCCTCTTCAACAACCTTCTGGGCTTGTTGATATGAAGTGATGGAAGTTCCAGACACAGCAGTTGCTTCATTGATGTTAAGGGCCTCAAATCCCTGACTCATAGTCTCATGGATCTCCCCATCCATCTTTATATACTTGTAAGTAGCCAGCTGGCTAACGAAAATGTCTTCCTCCCCACAGATTGTGATGATCTGGCCTTTCCACTCAAATTTTAATTTCTGATGAAGGGTAGATGTAACAGCGCCAGTGGCGTGAATCCAGGGTCTACCCAACAAACAGCTGTAGGCCGGCTGTATGTCCATCACGAAGAAAGTAGTTTAAAGATTTGTGGGCCAATCATCACAAGTAAATCAATCTCTCCAAGCACTGATCTCTTAGAGCCATCAAATTCTCTCACCACCAAGTTACTTGGACGCAATGCCAAACCATCATATTCCAACTTCACCAAGGCCTTCTTTGGCAGGACATTGAGCGAGGACCCAGTGTCTACCAGCACATGAGAAAGAACATCACCTTTGCATTCTAAGGTGATGTGTAAAGCCTTGTTATGATTGCGTCCCTTCGTTGTTAAATCAGCATCTGTGAAACCCAGTCCATGACAGGTGTTAACGTTTGTAACCACTGTTTCCAACTGATTAACCGTAATCTCTTCCGACACGTAGGTTGCATGCAAGACCTTCAACAGTGCATTCCTATGGGCTTCGGAACACATTAACAATGATAATATAGAGATTTTGGAGGGTGTCTGATGAAGCTGGTCCACCACTTTGTAATCACTCTTTTTGATTATTCTCATGAACTCGTCCACCTCTTATTCAAAAGACATCTTCGGAGTTTCTTTAACAGTTGGCTCTTCAAGTACCACATTCTTCCCTTTTGCCTTAGCAGCAGCTTCTGCTTCAACATTGGGTCTCGGTATTTGTGGGGCAAAAAGGCGTCCGCTTCTGGTGAAGCCTCCGCCTCCCCCAACATTGTCAACTTGTGGTGAAGAGGTTGATGAATCTAGAGTGAATTTCTTCCCGTCGCAGTAGAGATCAGAGCCATAGTGCCAAGGTATGGCATTACTGCTTTCATAAGGAACACGTCCAGGCACCGTAATGGTGACCGGACTGATTGCTGCAGCGGAAGGAACTGTGATGGTATGCGGGTCGTAGTAGATTGTGACTGGAGAACTGAAAGGAGGTGTTGTAGTTTGCTGTTGAAAATTGTTGTTGGGATGAACAGTTGCAGGGTCATAATAGATCGTGACCGTTGAGACATCTTCATTAGTGTTTGTTGGTGTTGTAGGCGTTTCCGTTGATAAGATAAGTGTTGATGTTTTAGAAGTAAGTGTTGCTGAACTTTGGTTTGTTGAAACAATGGATGGAGTGATTGCTGGAGTTGTGGATGAATCAGTGGGAATGATAGTTGTTGCAGTTGTAGGAGGATCCATTGTTGTAGAAAGAGTGGTTGATGTTGTAGGAGCCGTTGTGGTAATTTGCAAAATTCCATCTCTGATAAGGCCATCTATGCCAAACCTTAGCCTCTCACAACCATTAATATCAATTCCGCACGATTCACGGTAGGCCTCACAGCCTGGGAACACTTGGCATCTTAAGAGTTGAGCTTTGACTTCTGCCAGCGGTGTTTGAATCTGTGCAACATTATCAATCAGTGCAGATGGTTGATCTTCCTCTATGGCATTAATCCTGGGCCCACCATGATTAGGCATAGGATTTCTGTTAACATTTGGAGGAGGTGCAAAATTGAGAGCTTTGGAATCGACCAGATCTTGCACCTTCATTTGCAAGGCTCTACATTTCTCAGTATTGTGACCAGGTACGTTGGAATGAAAGGCACATCTGGCACTAGCATCATAATTCTTCGGGAGGTTGAGAGGATCTGGTGGAGCCAACGTCCTTAACTCAACCAGGTTGAGCTTCAGGAGTTGTGGCAGTAGAGCGACATAAGGCATTGGAATGGGGTCAATCATCCTATTTGCCTGAGATGGCCTCTGTTGAAAGGGGCGCTGCTGTTGGTTGTTGTTGTTATTGTTGTACGTTCTTTGTTGCGGAAAATGAGATTGTTGTTGATAATGATGTTGTTGTTGTTGTTGAGGAAAAAGTGGTTATTGTGGGACTGGAGCCGGGATAGTAACAACTGCTATTGATCTGTGAGAATACTGGGGTCTGCCCCTGCCTGCATGAATAACATTTGTTTCACCCGCCCTTCGGGGTCCTGAAAAAGGTTTTCTGGGATTGTTGGAGGAACTTGCACTGTTGTCAGAGATTTTGCCCATCTTCAAAATACTCTCAATTCTTTCACCAGCTATAACTACATCAGCGAAACTAGTGGAAGAGAATGCAGCAAGTTAGTCAATATAAGTTCCTTGCAAGGTGTTCATAAACATGTCAGCCATTTCTCTTTCAGACATGGGTGGTTGGACAGCAGCGACAAGCTGTCTCCACCTTTGAGCATAATCCCGAAAGCTTTCCCTTGAAGACTGAGACATGCCCATAAGAAGGGTTCTATTGGGGGTCATGTCTAGGTTGTACTGGTATTGCCGAATGAAGGCTTCGGCTAAGTCTTTCCAACATCTTATAGTGGCCCTGGTCAGATGCGAATACCATTCTCTTGATGCCCCAGTCAGGCTGTCCTCAAAATAGAACATCCATAATTTCTCGTCCATGGTATAAGCTTTGAGTCTCCTCAAGAAAGACTGCATATGAGTATGCGGGCAGGAGGTACCATTATATTTTTCAAAGCACGGGGGTTTGAATTTGTGGGGAATCCTCACCCCATCTACCAGCCCCATATCCATTACGTCAAAGCCTAAAGAATTCTGGGATTCCAAAGACCTCAACTTTTCAGCAATCTCATCCAGCCTTTTGTCATACACCTCATCCCCAGCCCCAATAATTGTGAACTGTTCTTCTTGAGGATCTTCTTGCAAGATCCTGCCTCCAACAGTGTTTCCTTGAATATTCCTCATTATTAACATATGGGTTCAAATGGGGCACAAACTCTGGTGGGTCGATGCGAGGCTGCCCGCGTTCATTATTGTTGGTTCCTCCTGTTCCAGGGTGGGGCTTGTCGCTCCCACCAAAATGACACACAGGGCCAAGAGGGGTACAGGCGCGAACGGTCGGCGAAAGAGAAGAGAATGAATAGAGTCGCCAGCTAGGCATTTTTATCCCGAAGGAAAGGTAATGCTGCATAGACCTAGGAAGATATGGATAAGACGGTTGCGAACCAGAGAAACTGAGAAAGGGGGTTGGTTACAACCTGGGAAGGTATTAGCACCCAGATTGTCCGTCGTACTCGACGGGATCCACGCTTAAAAGATTTGTGTTTAAAAGGGGGAGTGTCAGTGCAATCTGTGTATCAAAGCTGGAAAGAATGCAAGTGTCAGTGTAAAAGAAATGTGAAGTGTATAAGAGAAGTGTCAGTGTAAGAACAGGAGTGAAATGCTCAAGACTATGAGGCTTAAAGAATAATGCTGGAAAGAGGGGGAATATACAGAGACTTTTGTTCGATAACTGTTAAGTTATGCCTACGTATCCTCTCGTGCAATGAGGAAGTCAGAACACCGTAGTTCGACTCAAAGAGACTGAAAGATGAATTGACTTGTGAACTGCTTACTTGTCTATGCTCAAGTGTATGACCTGTCTGGCTCAGGTGCTAACTGTCTTGCATTAGACGGAAGAAGCAAGTTCTCGTTTGTGAGTGAATGAGATGAGAAAAGAATCCCGGAGGAGACGATTATTGTTTGTTTTTGTGTTTTCAATCTTTTATTGCTTTTTGAAGTTTGTCATAAGTTGATGAGCTTAAGCCTAAACCAATGGGTTAGTAAACTCATCACATCCTCCCTCTGATTAGGGGTAATGAGAATACCTTAAGCATGAAGTAAACACCTCACACTTAATCACCATGATGTAGGATTAAGATCATTAACCTACTTGCATTTATTTAGATGTTTTTGGAGTTTTTGTTTAGTGTTAAGTAATGAGTTTAAGCCATAATCAAGGATTTAATGGACCCATTACACCATCCTAATAGAAGGATAATAGATGAGAACATTTAAGCTGAGGAAGGCTCTTTAACTTAATCCATGATTAGGGATTAACCTCATGACAAAACAAAGCCTTTATTAAAGTGGATTTTAGTTAATGGTAAGATGAAGAAGTGAATTTTAGGGTTTGTAAGACAACTTGAGGGGGGCTTGTCCATTAACACTAGGGTTAGTCCTTCTTAACCAATTAAGGAAGAATTAGAACCCTAATGCAAGGCCCAAGTTACAAGCTTGATGTCTTAGTGATTATTAAGTGAATTGATTAAAGGATTTAAACACATTAAGGGTTTAACACTTA
The DNA here is from genome assembly GCA_963966055.1 of Lathyrus aphaca. Lineage (NCBI taxonomy): Eukaryota > Viridiplantae > Streptophyta > Magnoliopsida > Fabales > Fabaceae > Lathyrus > Lathyrus aphaca. The sequence goes on from OZ014521.1 coordinate 15,184,784, forward strand.
GGATTAAAGTCATACACTCCATCCTAATAGAAGGATGCATGTATAAGCTTAAACACAAAGCCTTAAAACCTTTAAGGTTTAGTCCCTGATTAAGAGGTGAGAAGAGAAGACACAAAGATGACACCAAGGTAAAAGCTAAATGGGGGACTAATCAAACCCTAAATATGATCATGCTTGGTTGTTCCTAGGGTTTGTGAGGCTTAAGAGAGAAAGAATCTTCAAAGAGCCACCAAGGAAAGAAGCAGATGAATGGAGAAAGAAGTAGAGAGAAGCAAGACAACTTGCTTCACTTAAGAAGACAAGTTGCTTGAAGGAAGAAAGTGGGAGAGAGCATGAATGAGCAAGCTCACTCTAAGGCAAACACAAAATGCAGAAATGATGCATAAGAGAGATGAGAAGAGATTGTGAGAAGTGAAGGCAAATTCACTTCTCAAAACAACTTACCACCTGAAAAGTTAGCAAAGGAGATGAAATGCCATGAAAATGAGATGAAATGCCATGGTGCAAGACAAAGTCAGAAGCATACTGTAATACCTCAAAATTTGCCCTCATATTTATTCCCTTTACTGGCATATCGTTTTGCATTCATCTGCATCCTCACTAAATCATTAACAACATATCGGTGCATTTCATTGTTTCATAAGGCGCGTGATCAAAGCATTTCCTTGTAATACTGATTTTCGTATTCATAGGTGGTATATTCAGTTATTGCACCCAAATTCGAGACAAAGATTGAATTCACATCATCAGGGGAATGTTCCTATTCAAAAGATCGCCAAGTTCTAAAATTCTTCCTATTCCGAGGTTCCATAAAAATGCTAAATCGGGATATTGTCAATGTGATTAAAGGATTACTTCTTTTCATTATTGGTGGCTGCTCCCTTTATCGGATTATGATAGTGGAATGTGGAATTAGTATCCTGATGTAAGAAGTCCTTAATATCACTGTTCACCCATGTGAGTGACCCAGGGTTTCGGGTTGCAAAGAAAGTCATCAATTTTCATGGTTGTTTTGCTGTTGATTCGAGTTGAGAATTGAGGTTGGAGGGTAATTAGAGATATAAGTGTGGTGCCTTAAAACCTATTCATATTCACTATCCAAAGTCAGTCAAACACTGTGGAATATCATTCGGATCCGTTATTTGGTTTGTTCACAAATTTAAATATTATTCGCCATGTTATAAGACCATGTCCCAATTTCATTTAATTGTTCAATTCCCTAAGGCCCATTAAACCAAACATTTTTGTTTTATCTAAATCCCATTTTTTAGTCACATCCAAATGTCTGAATTTTATCCAATTCCGTCCATTTTCGTTTATTTTCGAATTCTATTCATACTATGTTTTGGTCTCTAATCAAGTTTATTTTTAGCCATGGTCCTGTTACAAGTTGGACATTCGTTTCCAGGATTACAATCCCATATTCATTTCCAGCCCATGTTCACAACAAGAAAGGGGAAGTGATAAGGAAAAGTTCAGTTGCTTATATTGACAAAAGAGAAAGTTTGCTTCTATGGCAAAAATTCAATACAGTTCATTGATACATGATTGAAAGCACAAAATTCTAGTTTTACAAATAAATCCAGCTCTATGAAATCAGTCCTAATAACTGATATAGCAGAACACCAGTTGAGAAATAGAAGGAAAGAAAATTGAGTTACAGCAGGAAAATACAAAGAAAAAAGAAAGAGAAAGGTGATGGTACATTGAAACAAACTTACAAGAGCTGACTTGGTTGTGGAGGAAATTACCAAATTTAAACACCTCAAAGGATTCTGGCTGAACAACAATCCAATCCTTAAGGAAATATCAGAGCTGGAGACGTTTAATTCAACTTTCACAAGCAATTTTGGGGAGTGGGCATTAGGCTTTTGCGCAGAGAAATATGGAAAAGATAGCCCAGCAAATGCTGATCAAGCTGACAGTCCACTGCTGAGTGTATATGTTTGTCATCCCTTTCGTATCTGAACATCCGAAGAAATCCATTGGAGCAAAGCTCAGTTGGCAACTTGTTTGGTTTGCAGAGCGGATTCCCTAGCTTATGTTCATTAGAAGTTGATATGCCTGGTCCTCTTGGTGGAAGCGCCGTTGAAGTTTCAGAATCTCTTCCAAACATTCCTGAAATAAATATTAGTACATCCAAAATACTGGAAACTGGAATGCATATAATTGGTTCAGTGCCTCTTCACTCACCCAAAATCTATAGCAGTGTTGAAGTTTCTTTTCATTCAGAGATGATTCCCTTCGGTATATGGTAGTCTTGTCCCTTTCTGTTAGCGACATTCTCGTTGCTTCTGGCATCAGAATTGGCCTTGTTGTAGGATGGTTAGCTACATGTTGTTGGTTTCGCAGTTATAGCCGTAAGAACAAACCGTCAAAACAACGTTGATCGATGCCGAGCCGATAGGAAAGCCTTCTCCATTGTCCACCGTTGAAGTGTGGACATGTACTGGAATGCTCCTAACATTTCTTGTCAGTGCACTATGTTATCCAGCATTGTTGGGGGAGAAGTATCAAAGCATTGCCTTCCGTTTTTGCTGTCAGCCGCTGTGTTGGATTACATAGCCGGTACTAGGTTGCCATCAAGGGTGAAGAAAGCCTTCCATCCTATACTTTGTTGCACACTATCGGCAGTTCGGACGACATTGGCTTTCGGGCTTGATCCTGTTCTAGGATATTACCTTACCAATTCATCAATCTCTCCAAGGGTTCTTCTGCAAAAAGCACCATAATAGAGTTCAGTTAAATGAGTATGACAACAAATTGTCGCAAAAGGGTAGAGACCGTAAAAGCAAAAAAACCAGTGCAATTGTAAACAGAATTTAGGAAATGTCCATATAATTGAAGACAGGGGATTGTAACTCAAAAAATCAAGTTCTAACCGAAATCACCAATTTAATAACAGAAATCACAAAAGCTCATAACAGAAAAATTGTTAGTTCAGAATTCATAACTGAAGGCTAACTAACTTGCATAACCGTTTTGTTCTAGAAGTTTCACTTGAAATTTCTCATAAAACTCTCCTAGTTTCTAAAAAATCAGAGTCAAAAACAAATTTCTAACAGAATTCACCAATCATAACAGCAAACAGAAATCAAAAATTGCAAACTCACCTGAGAAGCTTCCAGAAAGATCTGGAAAATCAGCTCCTATAAATCAGAGCTCTCTCTCTCCAATTCGTTTCTTCCACAATTTTTCATGACCCTGCAACCATTTTTCTCTCCATCACCAGTTTCTCACCCTGCTTCACCACTTTCGGATTGCATTTCTCATGCTTCATAACTCACTCTCCATTTGCAGCATCATGCTTCACTAATCACTCTTCTTCAACTTTCTTCATCAATCTTGAACCAATCCCTAATCTCTCAGCATCTCCAATCTACAAGTCTTCTGCAAATTTGTCTTCAGCCAGGTTCATCAATCTCAATGAAGATCCCCATCATTTTTTGACTTCATCAACAATCAGCAGCGTGATTCAACCTCCATACGCTTCTATTCACTCTCTACTCGCAACGGATTCAATCCCTCGCCAACTCTGATTATGCGAAGTTCATAAGTAACCTGCAAATCACGAAAGGAGAAGCGTCATCGAATTTCGTCACTCATCAATACCAGAACGTATTGTCAATCAAAATTGACCTGGGAATGAACGTCACCGCGACAACGATGAAACAATATCAGAGATAGCTCTCACGGATTCGAAGCCCCGAAGTGAATCGAAACTAGCGAGCCTCTGTAACGCATCAGCATTATAGCAAAAGCCTCGTCTTCGATCCAGCAGATAACAAGGTACGAGTTCGTATCGTTATTATATGAAGATTCCGTTTAGGTTTTTTTTTCCTGAGATTCGCGAGATAAGACGTGTGATTAGTTTGATTCGGTTCGTGATGAGGATAGGGTTTAGGCAAAGAGTTGTTTGAGATCACGGAGAGGGGGTTTTCTTCCATGGCTTGTGCCTCCTCCGACGGGATTCGCGGCGACTCTATTTGGAGGCGGTGGTATCGGATTAGAAGAGAGGATTAGGTTAGTTGGTGGTGTAGGATAGGTTGAGGGTGGTGTTGATGGTGGTTATGGAAGAAGAGAGGTATGGCGTTGAGGGATGAGGGCGAAGAAGGAGAGGATGAGGGTGGAGGCGCCGCGGGATGAAGAAGAAGGGTTAGGGTTAGCTGAGGTCTTGGCTGATTTTTAATAGAAATTGTGAATCTTATTATAAATCATAATTTTTAATAGAAATTATTAATCTTATTGTAAATCATAATTTTTAATAGAAATTATTAATCTTATTGTAAATCATAATTTTTAATAGAAATTTTTAATCTTAATGTAAACCATATAATTTAATATAAATTATTAATCTTAATATAAATCACATAGTTTAATATGGGCCTTCTGCTTTTGCTATATTCACCCCCTTTTGAAGCCCACTAACTGAATGAATAGAAAAAAAGCTTCTGCTTGCACCCCCTAGGCAATTCCAGCGTGTGGGCCTGTTTCCCTTTTGCTATCCGCGCCTCCCATTCTGGGCCCATTATGAAAAGCAACATAAAATAATTGCTTGCTACACCTCTCCCCAGCTCCCTGCGTATGGGCCTTGTCAGTTATGCTTTCTGCACCCCTGTATTTTAAGCCCAACACGAAAATAACTAAAAATGTGCTTTCTGAACCCCCATTTTGTTTCTTAAGAATTTTCTTTTTAGTTTATATTAGGTTAGAAATAATTCAAATAAAAATAGAAAAAAGTGTAATAAAATTCTCAAAAAATTTGAATAGATTTTTAATCACTATTAGAAATAATTGACACTTTATTTTTTCTGATTTTTTGCATTTTTGATTTTATTTGGTTTTTCCTTGTAATTAGCTTTTAGTGAATTTCTTTTAATTGTGCTTGAACTTGTTGATTTTATTTTGGTGACTTCCAGTAACTTTTTTATCCCACTCTTTTTACTGTAATTAGAGGACTCATAATAGTGCTTAGGATATTTTTAGTGGATTTTTTAGGACCTTTTATCTTAGGTTGTAGTGGTGTAATCCTTAGGAATTAGTGGTTAATTCTTAGCTGAAAACAAATAATTTTTAGGCATAGAAAAATATGATTTTTTAGAATCCCTTTTAATACAATATTATAGGTAGTATTAGGTCCCTATAGTTTAATTTTCATATTTTTTCCAGAACTTTAGATATATTTTAGAATATTAGTTCTTAGGATTAGTTATGTGTAATTCCCATTAGTTTAGGCCATTAAAAAAATAAAGTACAAAAAATATGGTATAGTTTAAATTTAGTCTTAGAATTTAATATAGGCTTAGATTAGTTTAAATTGGATTTGTAGAATGGACATTAGGCTTGACTTTGATTTAGAATGTAGGTTGAAGTTCCATTGTCATTAGAACTAGAATAAATAAAAATAGGACTATTTTTTTAGTTCATGCCTTTAATTGCATTTTTAGAATTTTATTTCTTAATTCAATTTTATTGTTTTTGCCTTATCACTTGATTTTATAACTTGCATAGGCTTCCCCCATTTGTTCTTAGAATCAACTTAACTTCATTAGGAAGTAAGTTGAATTCTAGTAGTTTCTAGTTTCTCATTAGGAATAGAAAACTTCACAAACCATTAGGACCACTTGTAAATACACAATGAAATTAGGATTGAGTCTTAGTCCCTTAGTCTTTACCTTTTTCAACTTGAGTCATTCTTTCTCCTCTCAAAAAAAGAAAAGCAATAAAACACTTAATAAAAACCGAACAATCTTGTACGACACGAGACTTTGTTGCGGAGTGTCTATACGCGTCCTGTTTCGGGGCGAGGTGTAAATACTTCCCGCGATGGATAGGTCTTAGTACAAGACCGTTCACAAACAAATTCAAAACATTTCTCATAAAATACAAAAAACAAACAATAAGCGACTATCCTGCGGGAACTTCTCTTTCTCATCTCATTCACTCACAACGCGAACTCGCGGCGACTTGTCACACATGCAAGACGGTAAACGCACTCGTACCAGACGAGCCTGCAACACCTGAGCATAGACATACGCAGTTCCAGCATAAAAAACACAAACAAATAGTTCCCGCCTAGGTTAGGCGAACTACGTCGACTCTGATCCTCATTATCCCGATGAGGTACGTAGGCAGCGGGGTAGGGTCCGTTCGAGCACATTCTTTATTTTCCCTACATTTCCCCCTTTCTTTCCACTCTCTTTTCTTATCCCTTTATCATTTCATTCCAGTTTCCAGTTAGCGGTTCATTTGTTCAGCAGCATATTATTTCTCACTCTTTGAAACAAAGCAAGCAAGCGTGGATCCCGTCGGGTACGGCGGACGGATTGGGGTGCTAATACCTTCTCAATTCGTAACCGACTCCCGAACCCCGATCTTTGGTTCGCAAGGCCTTGTCCTTTCCTTTTTCCTCAGGTTTGTGCAACATTACCTTTCCCATTCATTCGGGATAAAAATGTCTGGCTGGAGACTCTAACCTTTCCGCGCCTCTTTCGCGTTTGTACTAGGATGAAAATCCCGGGAGCGACAGCTGGCGACTCTGCTGGGGACTAACCTGATTCTTCCGGTTTCCCTTGTAGAGTCAATCCTAGCGCCTGTTTGATTTTGTTTCTTTGGGGGTATATTTGTTTGTTGTTGTGTGTTTTAGTTTAGCTTTATTGTTTTCATTTACAGTTTTACTTTACAGCTTTACTTTACCACATTTATTTACTGCTTTCAGTATTTTATTTTCCATGCATCATATTATACTGGACTGTCTGGCTGTGTTGGTTTTCATTTTTTCTGTGGGATGGGGTTACTGTGAGATGAGCTCGTAACCGGGGCTCGAGTGCACCCTAGGACTTAGAGTGGTTCCACTTTGGCTTCATGGCATCTTGCTATGTTGGTAGTAGTGAGTTCCACACCTTGACTTGCGACCTTCTCGGGAATGTATTGATACCAGAATCTTTCTGGGTTGATGCGCTACCTTGATAGTTATGTGCAGTCAGGGGACCGATCATTGAGAACCTTTGTGGAAACATCCCTCTCCAGTGATGACAGTGGCAGACCACATTTGTTGGCAAACCCACTCGCATCCGAGGGCCCACTAGGAACTCGCATAGGATGGCCTGGTTCTCCCATAGGAATTCAGTTAAAGCAAACTGATCGTATGACGATAGTATTGTACCCTTCGGGATGAATGTACTATTATTTCTCGACTCAGTGCTTGAAGCTGGAGACTTGTGAGGGATGCTTGTTTTTCCGGACTCAACTGAGACCTCCCTGAGTAGTACATAATGCCAAACCGATTCCCTGATTTGGTCATGAGCCATTTCTCAGAAATGGTGAACGTATTATTGCTATTCGGCCTCGAGAGTCCGTGATGTTTGACCCGAGTAGCACACCCGTGAGATTGGGAGGGGTTTACAGGTTTGCAGGAACCCTGATACCTTCAGCATACCCACTTTGCCTTTGGTTCAGTTTTATGATCTGGATTTCTGTTCTTAAGTTATGGATCCCGGATCAGAGGGATGATTATTGTGATATCTGGATTTTGAGACCTGGCACCGACACCTGATTATTTGATTGGCACATCACAGACACTTCACTGATCACATGCCTTGTATTGCATAAGCATCATAGCATCATTAATCATTTTGTGTTCTTTTTATTCTTAGGGTTCATTACTTCCTAGGTCCTGGTCATATTTGCTACTTCAGCATGGAGATTCCGAGGAAGAGAAATGTTCATTATACTTTCCCGCAGCCAGAGACAGAGAGTGTTCAGGGTTTGATTAGCTTAATGGGTGACCGAGTCCTTGATGATTTCAGGAAAGAGTATGGCAAGATACTGAATTATGTGAGAAAGCCCACAGTCGACCAGAAGGATAGCTTGCATTCTTTGTTGCAGTTCTATGATCCACAGCTGAGGGTCTTTGTTTTTCCTGATTACATCTTGGCACCTACATTATAGGAGGTTTCTAGCATGCTGGGTGTTCCTGTTAAGCAGGGTGTACCTTATTATGTTTCAGAGAGGATCCCTTCTCATGAGGATATCACTATTGCCTGTCATTTGAGTATGCTTAGACTCAAGATGGGATTAGAGGCTGGCCAAAGTAAAGGGATCCCTTTGGACTTTCTTATTGCAGAGGCACATGTCATGGCATCGGAAAAGAAGTGGGAAGACTTCAAAGCACTGTTAGCCATGATAGTATATGGAATCAGTTTGTTTCCAGGAGAGAAAAGGCTAATTAGCATGGAGGCCATCACCATCTTCGTCAAGAGAAATCCTGTTCCTACATTGCTAGCTGACTTTTATTATGGAGTTCACCACAGAAATGAAAAGAGGAAAGGATATGTAAACTGTTGTGCTCCCATATTTGCTGATTGGTTTGTAAGGCAACTCCCTAAATCAGGACCCTTTCAGGATTTGAAACAATCTTGGAAGTGGTCCAAAAGATTAATGGGCTTAACCTCAGCTGACATTGCTTGGGGATGCAACAGAGACTTGGTGGGCAAAGAAATGTTGGTTAGTTGCGGTAGCTTTCCAAATGTGCCTTTGATGGGAAGGAAAGGTGGGATTAGCTACAATCCTATCTTGTCCAGGAAACAGTTCGGCTATCCTTTAAGAGACGCACCTTTGATCGACGATACAAATGAGTCCTTATATTTTCCAGCAGAGGGAAACTCCAAAATGAGCATGCTAGCATCCCAAGCTTGGGAAGTTAGGGTGATGAAGGGGAAGAAAGATTTTGGAAAAGTAGATCCTAATACCTATGATCCTTTCGCCAGCTGGTTGGAGAATCGTGTGAAGACTTATCTTCTACCATTTTCTAGAGAGACACCTCTCTACCCTAAAGAGGTAGCACCAAGGACTTCGGTACCTTTGGAGGAATATCAGAAGTTAGAAGCTTTGGTTAAGCAACTTAGGGTTGAAAATCAAGAGGCTCTTAATTCTTGTCAAAAGCTGATGATCCAGAACCGTCGATTGGAGGATAGAGCTGTACAAGCCGAGGAAATAGTCCGTCTCAAGCAGAAGGACTTTGAAGATAGATAGCTCTACTTCCGAAAGAAAGGTTTAGTTGAGACTCACAAGACGGCCCAGCGCCGAAGAGAGAAGAAAGATCTTAGTGAAGCCAATGAAGCTGTTACCTTATGGCAGGAGAAATGGGACGAAAATTTGAAGAAACAAAAGGAGTTAGACGCCAAGCACAAGCAAGAAATCAAAAGTCTTCAGGATTCTTTGGATGGGCAAAAAGAACTCCTCATGAAAGCTTATTATCAAGAGAAGGATCGTCTCCAGCGCTTAGCAGAAAGCCAGCAGACACTGAAGGAAGCTCAAAAGGAAATAGAAGACTTGAAGTTGAAAGCTGATGTGAAAAGGTCGAAGGCCGAGTCAAGTCAAAGCAAGGAGAATGAGGCAGCATTCCTACAGCAGATCGAGGAGTTACACGCTTCTTCTGATACGAGGGATCTCCTCATCCAGAAGCTCATCCAGGAGCCCGGTCATCCAGATGTAGTTCAGCTGTTCCAGAGCGTCAAACGCCTTAGCTGGAGATTGAAAGATATAGAGTTCCCTAGGGTTTAATTTCATGTTATTGTACTTGGTTACCCACAGGCTTGTTGTGGGATTCCCTATATTTGATGTACTTTTGTTATTGTGATTGGCACCCTTCGGGGACTTTGTATTTTCAAACTCCAGTTTATATGATTGATTTGTTCTGGATTTCTTGTTCGTTATTTGCACCGACACGGAATAATGAGCACCGATTCTCCACAGCCGTCACTATATTTGAGTATTACTTGGGTCTTCTTCCCAATTCTTATCTTCTTAATGCCAGGACCAGAAATAGGAAAAGACTCGAGAATAAAAGGAACACATTGCATTGCATACGCATCATTTGCATTTTGTCTTTGTCTTTGCAGGTTTTCTTCGGGATGTTTAATTTATCTGTGTTCAAACAGGCAAAGATTGCGAGAGCCGCCAAGACCCGGTACCTACGACAAGATATCCCTCATCGGTACGCGACCCGCAGCAATCAAAGAACAGCAATGGATGCCATGCAGACAGAACTCAATGAAGTCCGTACCAAGATGGCATAATTTATGACTCTGATGCAGGGGATGGCCCAGGGGCAGCAGGAGCTGAGAAATGCAATTCAAGGGTTAACTCCTCCTAATACTAATGCTCAGGCAACCACTTCCGGCGGACTAGGGGGTCCTTCCAACACTAACGACGGCCCAAGTGGACCTCATGTTCCAGATCCAGATATGGCAACGTATGTTCCTGTGCACGATAGGCAGGAAGACCAATTCTAGTATTTCAACAACGATATGGGTTTCGGCGGTGATGGAAATCTTAATGACTTCTTGGTGCTTGCGGAGAAGGTCAAGGCCCTTGAATGCAAAGACACTTTGGGAATCGACGTGTCAGACATGGGTTTAGTACCTGGGGTGGTCATTCCACACAAGTTCAGGCCACCAGCATTTGATAAATACAACGGCAGCTCTTGCCCGAAAACTCACCTACAGGCCTTCTACAGGAAGATTGCGGCCCACACGCGAGACGAGAAACTCTGGATGTACTATTTCCAGGATAGCCTTTCTGGAGGGTCCTTGGAGTGGTACATGAAGCTTGAGAGGAGCTCTATTAGAAGTTGGAAAGATTTGGGAGAGGCCTTCCTCAGACAATATCAATACAACATTGACATGGCACCTAGCCGTACTCAGCTTCAAAGCTTGACACAGAGGAGCTCGGAGAGCTTCAAAGACTATGCACAGAGGTGACGTGAGGTGGCCTCCCGAGTGCAACCACCTTTATTGGAAAGAGAGATGGTCGACCTATTCCTGAATACCCTCCCAGAGCATTTCATGGAAAGATTGGTTGGTTGTTCCTCAAGTGGTTTCTCGGACATTATCTTGACTGGAGAAAGAATTGAAAGCTGGCTCAAACAGGGGAAGATCCAGAATGGAGGCGCTTCGGTGTCTGGTATCAAGAAGCCCTTTGTGAAAAGGAGGGAAGGAGAAACAGGTGCAGTATACGCACAGAGGGGAATGATTCACCAAGGATATTATCAGCAAGTGGCCCCTGTCACTATTTCAACTCCGCCCGTTCAACAGCAGGTCCAGCCTCCACAGCCGCAACGCTCACAGGGGTATCATCCAAGAGCCCCTCGTCCATACTACTCTCAGAGGTCGAAGGATAGACATATTGAAGCTCCACCAATGTCTTACTCCCAACTTTTGAAGAATCTCCTGCAGCTTCAAATGATTCAGCTCCGGACCTTGCAACCACCGAAGCCAGGCCAAATTCCTGAGGGTTATGACTTAAATGCTAGATGCGAGTTTCATTCTGGAGCTCCTGGTCATAGTACTGAGAATTGTAAAGCATTGAAGCATGTTGTTCAGGACTTGTTGGATTCTAAAGCGATCAATTTCGCTCCCTCTCCTAATGTGCTGCAAAATCCCATGCCTCCTCACAGGGGCACGGTTGGTGCAATTGGTGAAGGGGAGAACTTGAATTTGGTGGATGATGTAGATGACTTGCAGACTTCATTGGTTGCTATCAAGGTTTGTTTGTTGAAGAAAGGTATCTTCCCTAGGTGCAAGGAGGATTGTTCAGAATGTATTGAAGCTACCAACGGTTGTAAACGATTGAAGGCCGGAATTCAAGGCATGATTGATGAAGGAGTGCTGCAATTTGATAAGATTGTAAAAGAAAGTGAAGTCTCCAAAGTGACTATCTTTTATGATCCATCCCAAGTCCCTTCACGAGCCAGAGCGGCACCAATAACTATTACCACTGCTGGACCCATAATGTACCAAAGTGACAGAGCTGTTCCTTGGAATTATGGTGGTGAGGTGTACTGCAACGGCCAGAGACAAGAGTTGGCCACGACTAGCATAACCCCAGCTCAAGTAGAAAATGTTGGAGTAGGGGGTTTTACTCGAAGTGGAAGATTGTTTGCGCCGAAAACACTGAGAAACAATGTGATACCACCCAGGGATACTGCCGAAGCCCAAGCCAGAGCCAGAGGGAAGCAACCAGTAGTTTCCAATGATCCAATGCCATCAACTGATCCAGACCTCACCTTTGATAAAGAAGCTGAAGAATTCCTGAGGATCATCAAGAAGAGTGACTACAAGATTGTGGACCACTTGCAGCAGACGCCGTCGAAGATCTCCATCTTGTCCTTGCTCATGTGTTCCGACTCTCACAGAAAAGCTCTCCTAAATATTCTGAACAAGGCATACGTGCCTCAGGATATTTCCGTAAATCAGTTAGAAACGGTGGTGTCCAGCGTCAATGCCAGTCACGGATTGGGTTTCACAGACTTGGATTTAACTTCTGATGGGCGTGCTCATAATCGAGCATTGCATATCTCTTTGGAATGTAAGGGTGCAGTACTCTCCCATGTGTTGGTAGATACTGGATCCTCTTTGAACGTCTTGCCCAAGAAAGCACTGATGGAGTGGTTCTAAAGCCCAGTGATCTAGTAGTTCGAGCATTTGATGGGTCAAGAAGATCGGTGTTTGGAGAGGTGGAGTTGCCTATCAAGGTAGGTCCACAAGTCTTCAATACCACGTTTTATGTGATGGATATCCAACCTGCATATAGTTGTTTACTCGGAAGACCTTGGATACATTCGGCAGGAGCAGTATCGTCTACACTCCATCAAAAGCTAAAGTTTGTATGGGAGGGTCAAATTGTGACTGTCAGTGGGGAAGAAGATATTTTTGTTAGTCGTCTCGCCTCATTCAAATATGTGGAGATGGATGGCGAAATAGTTGAGACCCCATGTCAAGCTTTTGAGCCCTTGAAGTCTGAGCAAGCCTCCGCAGTAGCAACTTCTCCTGAAGAACCGAAGAAGGTGGTTTCCATAGCCTCTTATAAACAAGCGCTTGAATTGGTGGAATCTGGAATACGAGAAGGCTGGGGCAGTCCGGTAGAAGTGCCAGAGAAGAAAGACATGTTCGGGATTGGATATCACCCTGGAAGATCTTCGTCTGAAACAAGTGCTAAAGGTTGTCAGAGCCCGGTGACTTTCACAAGTGCGGGAGTAGTAGACTACGAAAACATCAGTGCTGTGCAGGATGACGCTGTCGATAGTGATTGTGACCTAGATGAATGGATCAGGCCTGCCGCTCTAGGAACTCAGCTTAGCAACTGGACATCGGAAAGGCTTATTTCGGTCACCTCTTTCGAAGAGTAATAATGTTTTGTTTTTATTTTTCCTGTATTAAAGCACCATGTCTTTCCCGAGGCATAGTAGCTCTTTGTAAGGGTTCATTTGTTCATTAACACAATCATAAATAAAATTGACGTTTCACATTCATTCATGTTGTTCTCTGTCTTTCATTTTTTACTTTTGTTTTTTTAAAAAGAAAGAAAAGTTTTAAAATGGCAATGTCTCTCATTTTCTCAAGTTGTTGCTAAAGCCTTGCATGAATCATCATTCATGCAGGTGCTCGTCACCGGATCTTATCAATGACGACCCTGTTAAGGCTAAGTATGACTTCGACAATCCAATTTATCAAGCCGATGAGGAAGGTGAAGAGGATTGCGATTTACCCGAAGAATTGGCCAGACTGCTTAAATAAGAGGAGAAGATGATTCAGCCGCATGAAGAAGATGTCGAAGTAATAAACCTGGGTACTGAAGAAGACAAGAAAGAAGTCAAGATCGGAGCTGCATTAGAAGAATCTATCAAGACACGTTTGATGGCTATGCTTCGAGAATACGTCAACGTCTTCGCATGGTCCTACCAAGATATGCCTGGATTAGACACTGACATTGTGGTACACAAGCTACCTCTCAGAGAAGGTTGTCCTCCGGTAAAGCAGAAGTTGAGGCGCACGCGTCCAGACATGGCAATTAAAATAAAAGAAGAAGTGCAAAAACAGTTTGATGCTGGCTTCTTGGCCGTGACCAGTTATCCTCCATGGGTTGCTAACATCGTGCCGGTTCCCAAGAAAGATGGCAAAGTCAGGATGTGTGTGGACTACAGGGATTTGAATAGGGCTAGCCCTAAAGATGATTTCCCTCTACCTCACATAGATGTACTTGTCGATAATACTGCTCAGTTTTCCGTGTTCTCTTTCATGGACGGATTCTCAGGCTATAATCAGATCAAGATGGCTCCCGAGGACATGGAAAAGACAACTTTCATCACTCCTTGGGGCACCTTTTGTTACAAGGTCATGCCATTTGGTTTAAAGAATGCAGGAGCTACCTATCAAAGGGCAATGGTGACGTTGTTTCACGACATGATTCATCATGAAATTGAGGTTTATGTTGATGACATGATAGCAAAATCCTAAACAGAGGAAGAACACTTGGTTAACCTAGCAAAATTGTTTGACAGGCTTCGGAAGTTCAGACTGAGGTTGAATCCGAATAAGTGTACCTTCGGGGTTCGTTCTGGCAAGTTGCTCGGTTTCATTGTTAGTGAACGAGGAATTGAGGTTGATCCAGCCAAGGTGAAAGCTATACAAGAAATGCCTGAGCCGAAGACTGAAAAGCAAGTGCGTGGTTTCTTGGGGAGACTAAACTACATTGCACGGTTTATTTCTCACTTGACGGCCACGTGTGAGCCCATCTTTAAGCTTCTGAGGAAGAATCAGGCCATTAAATGGAACGAAGACTGTCAGCAAGCCTTCGACCGAATCAAAGAATACTTGTTAGAACCGCCAATTCTTATGCCTCCAGTGCCAGGGAGACCTCTGATTATGTATCTTACTGTGCTCGAAGGATCGATGGGATGTGTGCTGGGTCAGCAGGACGAGTCTGGTCGAAAAGAGCATGCCATTTATTACCTTAGCAAAAAGTTTACCGATTGTGAGACGCGATACTCACTACTCGAGAAAACTTGCTGCGCTTTGGCATGGGCTGCTCGCCGACTAAGGCAGTACATGCTGACTCACACTACGCTCTTAATTTCCAAGATGGATCCTGTGAAATACATATTTGAGAAGCCGGCTTTGACAGGAAGAGTGGCCCGTTGGTAGATGATACTCACGGAGTATGACATACAATACACTTCACAAAAAGCGATCAAAGGGAGTGTTTTGTCGGAATACTTGGCCCAGCAGCCAATCGATGATTATCAACCCATGAAGTTTGAGTTTCCGGATGAGGACATCATGTTCCTCAAGTCTAAAGACTATGAAGAAACACTTCCAGAGGAGGGGCCCGACCCTGAATCCAGATGGAAGTTGATGTTTGACGGGGCTGTAAACATGAATGGGAGTGGAGTAGGTGCTGTTATTATCTCACCAGAAGGGGTCCACACACCTCTAGCCGCTCGGTTGACCTTCGAGTGTACTAACAATGAGGCAGAGTATGAAGCCTGTATCATGGGGATCGAAGAGGCAATAGACTTGCGAGTCAAGAACCTTGAGATCTTCGGAGATTCTGCTTTGGTGGTAAATCAAGTCAATGGCAAATGGCTAGTTCATCAAGCTCGTTTGATTCCTTACCGAGATTATGTCAGGAGGTTGTTAACTTTCTTTACCAAAGTCAAGCTGAGCTATGTTCCTAGAGACGAAAACCAGTTCGCCGATGCTTTAGCAACTTTGTCGTCTATGATTAAAGTTTGTCGAGAGAATTTCGTGCCTCGAATTTCGATCTCCCGGCTTGAAAGACCTGCTTATGTATTTGCAGTTGGTGATGGTGAAGATAACAAGCCTTGGTACCACGACATCAAACAATTCCTGAAGGCTCAAGAATACCCGGCTGGGGCATCTAGTAAGGATAAGAAAACTCTTAGAAGACTGGCAGGAGGTTTCTTCTTGAATCAAGATGGTGTGTTATACAAACGGAACTTTGACATGGTGCTGCTCAGATGTGTGGACAGACACGAGGCAGACCTGTTAATGCAGGAGGTTCACGAAGGCTCCTTTGGTACCCATGCTGGAGGACATGCCATGGCCAAGAAATTATTGAGATCGGGATACTATTGGATTACCATGGAATCCGATTGTTGCAAATACTCCCGTAAATGCCATAAGTGTCAAATTTATGCCGACAAGGTCCATGTGCCTCCGAATCCGTTGAGTGTCATGTCTTCACCGTGGCCGTTCTCTATGTGGGGCATCGATATGATTGGCAAGATTGAGCCAACAGCTTCCAATGGCCATCGCTTCATCCTAGTCGCTATTGATTATTTCACGAAGTGGGTTGAAGCGGCATCCTACACCAATGTCACTAAACAAGTGGTCACTCGATTTATTAAGCGGGACATCATATGCCGGTATGGAGTCCCTGAAAGAATCATTACTGATAATGGTTCCAATCTCAACAACAAGATGATGGCTGACTTGTGTCAAGACTTCAAAATAGAACACCACAACTCTTCTCCATATCGTCCGAAGATGAATGGAGCCGTCGAGGCGGCTAATAAAAACATCAAAAAGATTGTGCAGAAGATGGTTGTGACATACAAAGACTGGCATGAGATGCTACCATTCGCGCTGCATGGGTATAGAACATCAGTACGCACTTCAACTGGGGCAACTCCATTCTCATTGGTGTATGGTATGGAGGCAGTCCCACCAATTGAAGTGGAAATTCCCTCGTTGAGGTTGATGATGGACATCAAGCTAGATGAAGCTGAATGGCTCCGATCTAGATATAATCAATTGAGCCTCATTGAAGAGAAGCGTCTAGTAGCTGTATGCCATGGACAGTTGTATCAGCGACAAATGAAGCAGGCTTTTGACAATAAGGTGCGACCACAGAGGTACATGACAGGAGATTTAGTGCTGAAAAGGATTCTTCCTCCTCTCAACGATCACAGGGGCAAGTGGACACCCAACTATGAAGGACCGTTCGTGGTTAAAAAGGTTTTCTCAGGCGGAGCCTTAATGCTGACAACCATGGACGGAGAAGACTTTCCATCCCCTGTCAACGCAGATGTAGTAAGAAAATACTTCGTGTAAAAAGGACCCGCTGGATAAAAACAGAATAATAATCCAGGCAAAAATGGGCATCCCGGCGAGCCAAAAACAGAATAAAAGGCTCGGGCAAAAGTTAGGGAAATCTTGAAAAAAATGTACACCCGCTGAGTTGAAAAGCCACATCGGACAACTCAGGCAAAAAAGGGTATCCCGGTGGATTGAAAACCTGAAAGGGCGATCCACGCAAAAGAGGGATTAACAAGAACGACTGCGATCTGCGAGATCCATGACCTACCTACAGTTGAGGCTATCCTAAGGGTTGAAGATCAGTTCATTTACTTTTTCTCAAGAGGCAGAGCGAGCGGAGCGTCTTGAAGACATACGAGTCATAACTGGGTTGAGACTTGATGAGATTCACTTCTCACATTGCCAATAGGATAGTTTGTTTTTCTTTTAGTTGTTCCCTCATTCCAGGGAACTGTTTCCTTTGTATTGCCTATTCAGGGCCACCTTTCCAAATCAATAAGAATTCAACTTCAGTCAATTGACTATTTTGCTCCTTTGTTTTTACTTTTTTTCATCTTGCATTGATTGATTGTGAAAACGTCTAGCAAATGGTAACTTGCATTGTGTTATGAACATTTGAATGCTTTCTAACTCGTGCAGGAGAATAGAAACATTTAATACAACTCTGAAAGGGTGTAGAGATACCTACACAATGATTCATGCTATGAGCCTGGGGAAAGCAGGTCCCAAACTAATTCTCTATGTTGCAGGTACTATCGATTGTGTTCATGCAGGTACAGGTACTGGTGTTGCTAACAGGGCTAAAGATTATTATCCAGGATGGGCATTCCCTTTTGTTTGAACAGAAACAAGTATCTCCCAAGGTGTTTCCAATCATCCCCGGCCATGTGGAAGTTGAAATTTCACCCATCAAGGTGGCTGAGAGTGGGTGCAATCCCCAAGCAGAAGTTTCCCTTCAGACAGGGGCAATTCTCGGCAATATAAGGAGTTTTCTTTCCTCCCCAGCAGTTGCTTCCTCAGCAGCGTCATGCCTTTGGTTCCCAGCCAAGCCAGGGAGGTCTTCACTTCCCCACCAGAGTTCAAGAAGGGTCCATTTCCAGCAGGGTCTTGGCGCTTCAATCTCAAAGTCCAATTTATTTTTGGCAGTGGCGGCTATTCAGAGCCAGTGAATTATTAACAACTTTCCCCGCAGAGTTGTTTCCTCCTCATCAGGACAAACCCGATCAATGCAGTGATCATCGTTTATCCCCAGCCGAGTTATCTGGGATACCTGCAGTCTCCTTATCAGGAGATCCTTTTGCATTGTCATTCGCATAATCACCATTACATTTGCATCCTCCAAAGCATAGCATTTCCATCGTCATGGAGCATTACGCCATAAATTCAAACATATGCATGCCAGCATGGGCCAGTGTTGAGAGATATTACATAAGACCCGTTACATCTCCAATCAGATTGAAGTGCTCCCCACAGAATACAACTTCATTTCCCAGGATGGATGCTTCTACCAAGTCTTGTTGTTATCCCCAATTGAGTCTTGTTTCAGTACAACAGTCTCATTCTTTCGCGTCTCCGTTTCAGTACAACGGTTACGTCTTGGGCTCTCGTTTAAGTACAACGATCCCGTTCCTTTCGAGTTTCCATTTAAGTACAATGGTCTCGCCTTTGAGTATTGTTTCAGTACAACAATCTCATTTTCTCGTGTCTCCGTTTCAGTACAACGGTCACGTCTTGGGTTATCGTTTAAGTACAATGATCCCATTCATTCCGAGTCTCCATTTAAGTACAATGGTCTCGTATTTGAGTCTTGTTTCAGTACAACAGTCTCAGTTTCTCGCATCTCCGTTTCAGTACAACGGTCGCGTCTTGGGCTCTCGTTTAAGTACAACGATCCCATTCCTTCCGAGTCTCCATTTAAGTACAATGGTCTCGTCATTGAGTCTTGTTTCAGTACAACAGTCTCATTTTTTCGCGTCTCCGTTTCAGTACAACGGTCGCGTCTTGGGCTCTCGTTTAAGTACAACGATCCCGCTCCTTTCGAGTCTCCATTTAAGTACAATGGTCTCATCTCAGTGCGAAGATAATGGATCGGTTGATACCATTTCCGTGTTAGATCGGTTGATCATATTCGAGTTATGAATCGGTTGATATCATTTCTCTTCGAGTTATAAATCGGATGATATTACATTCTCGCTTTCCGGGGTGGATCGGTTGATACCATCTCCGCGTTTGATCGGTTGATCTTATTTGAATCGCAAATCGGTTGATGTTGCGTTAAGTCCTGTTTCGCCAACAGGCACCCTCGTTGTGGTTTTGATTCGTTCAGTAATCGCAGTGATTGCATTGATTCTATTCCACCTGGTTCTATCCCCGTTACCTATTCAGAGGTCAAAACAAAAAAATTATAAATAGATAAATGGGCAGATGGCATTTCCATTACCCTCAGTGCGCAAATTTCCAGGTTTATTTGAGTATTCAATCACTCCACACCTTGAACGTCTAAAAGCCATTGCAATTATTCGTTCAGGTTCGCAGATGATTGAATAGGGGCAGCTGTAATACCTCAAAATTTGCCCTCATATTTATTCCCTTTACTGGCATATCGTTTTGCATTCATCTGCATCCTCACTAAATCATTAACAACATATCGGTGCATTTCATTGTTTCATAAGGCGCGTGATCGAAGCATTTCCTTGTAATACTGATTTTCCTATTCATAGGTGGTATATTCAGTTATTGCACCCAAATTCGAGACAAAGATTGAATTCACATCATCAGGGGAATGTTCCTATTCAAAAGATCGCCAAGTTCTAAAATTCTTCCTATTCCGAGGTTCCATAAAAATGCTAAATCGGGATATTGTCAATGTGATTAAAGGATTACTTCTTTTCATTATTGGTGGCTGCTCCCTTTATCGGATTATGATAGTGGAATGTGGAATTAGTATCCTGATGTAAGAAGTCCTTAATATCACTGTTCACCCATGTGAGTGACCCAGGGTTTCGGGTTGCAAAGAAAGTCATCAATTTTCATGGTTGTTTTGCTGTTGATTCGAGTTGATAATTGAGGTTGGAGGGTAATTAGAGATATAAGCGTGGTGCCTTAAAACCTATTCATATTCACTATCCAAAGTCAGTCAAACACTGTGGAATATCATTCGGATCCGTTATTTGGTTTGTTCACAAATTTAAATATTATTCGCCATGTTATAAGACCATGTCCCAATTTCATTTAATTGTTCAATTCCCTAAGGCCCATTAAACCAAACATTTTTGTTTTATCTAAATCCCATTTTTTAGTCACATTCAAATGTCTGAATTTTATCCAATTCCGTCCATT
Source organism: Lathyrus aphaca (assembly GCA_963966055.1). Classification (NCBI taxonomy): domain Eukaryota; kingdom Viridiplantae; phylum Streptophyta; class Magnoliopsida; order Fabales; family Fabaceae; genus Lathyrus; species Lathyrus aphaca. The sequence continues at coordinate 15,205,024 of OZ014521.1, forward strand.
TTCGTTTATTTTCGAATTCTATTCATACTATGTTTTGGTCTCTAATCAAGTTTATTTTTAGCCATGGTCCTGTTACAAGTTGGACATTCGTTTCCAGGATTACAATCCCATATTCATTTCCAGCCCATGTTCACAACAAGAAAGGGGAAGTGATAAGGAAAAGTTCAGTTGCTTATATTGACAAAAGAGAAAGTTTGCTTCTATGGCAAAAATTCAATACAGTTCATTGATACATGATTGAAAGCACAAAATTCTAGTTTTACAAATAAATCCAGCTCTATGAAATCAGTCCTAATAACTGATATAGCAGAACACCAGTTGAGAAATAGAAGGAAAGAAAATTGAGTTACAGCAGGAAAATACAAAGAAAAAAGAAAGAGAAAGGTGATGGTACATTGAAACAAGCTTACAAGAGCTGACTTGGTTGTGGAGGAAATTACCAAATTTAAACACCTCAAAGGATTCTGGCTGAACAACAATCCAATCCTTAAGGAAATATCAGAGCTGGAGACGTTTAATTCAACTTTCACAAGCAATTTTGGGGAGTGGGCATTAGGCTTTTGCGCAGAGAAATATGGAAAAGATAGCCCAGCAAATGCTGATCAAGCTGACAGTCCACTGCTGAGTGTATATGTTTGTCATCCCTTTCGTATCTGAACATCCGAAGAAATCCATTGGAGCAAAGCTCAGTTGGCAACTTGTTTGGTTTGCAGAGCGGATTCCCTAGCTTATGTTCATTAGAAGTTGATATGCCTGGTCCTCTTGGTGGAAGCGCCGTTGAAGTTTCAGAATCTCTTCCAAACATTCCTGAAATAAATATTAGTACATCCAAAATACTGGAAACTAGAATGCATATAATTGGTTCAGTGCCTCTTCACTCACCCAAAATCTATAGCAGTGTTGAAGTTTCTTTTCATTCAGAGATGATTCCCTTCGGTATATGGTAGTCTTGTCCCTTTCTGTTAGCGACATTCTCGTTGCTTCTGGCATCAGAATTGGCCTTGTTGTAGGATGGTTAGCTACATGTTGCTGGTTTCGCAGTTATAGCCGTAAGAAAAAACCGTCAAAACAACGTTGATCGATGCCGAGCCGATAGGAAAGCCTTCTCCATTGTCCACCGTTGAAGTGTGGACATGTACTGGAATGCTCCTAACATTTCTTGTCAGTGCACTATGTTATCCAGCATTGTTGGGGGAGAAGTATCAAAGCATTGCCTTCCGTTTTTGCTGTCAGCCGCTGTGTTGGATTACATAGCCGGTACTAGGCTGCCATCAAGGGTGAAGAAATCCTTCCATCCTATACTTTGTTGCACACTATCGGCAGTTCGGACGACATTGGCTTTCGGGCTCGATCCTGTTCTAGGATATTACCTTACCAATTCATCAATCTCTCCAAGGGTTCTTCTGCAAAAAGCACCATAATAGAGTTCAGTTAAATGAGTATGACAACAAATTGTCGCAAAAGGGCAGAGACCGTAAAAGCAAAAAAAACAGTGCAATTGTAAACAAAATTTAGGAAATGTCCATATAATTGAAGACAGGGGATTGTAACTCAAAAAATCAAGTTCTAACCGAAATCACCAATTCAATAACAGAAATCACAAAAGCTCATAACAGAAAAATTGTTAGTTCAGAATTCATAACTGAAGGCTAACTAACTTGCATAACCGTTTTGTTCTAGAAGTTTCACTTGAAATTTCTCATAAAACTCTCCTAGTTTCTAAAAAATCAGAGTCAAAAACAAATTTCTAACAGAATTCACCAATCATAACAGCAAACAGAAATCAAAAATTGCAAACTCACCTGAGAAGCTTCCAGAAAGATCTGCAAAATCAGCTCCTATAAATCAGAGCTCTCTCTCCAATTCGTTTCTTCCACAATTTTTCATGACCCTGCAACCATTTTTCTCTCCATCACCAGTTTCTCACCCTGCTTCACCACTTTCGGATTGCATTTCTCATGCTTCATAACTCACTCTCCATTTGCAGCATCATGCTTCACTAATCACTCTTCTTCAACTTTCTTCATCAATCTTGAACCAATCCCTAATCTCTCAGCATCTCCAATCTACAAGTCTTCTGCAAATTTGTCTTCAGCCAGGTTCATCAATCTCAATGAAGATCCCCATCATTTTTTGACTTCATCAACAATCAGCAGCGTGATTCAACCTCCATACGCTTCTATTCACTCTCTACTCGCAACGGATTCAATCCCTCGCCAACTCTGATTCTGCGAAGTTCATAAGTAACCTGCAAATCACGAAAGGAGAAGCGTCATCGAATTTCATCACTCATCAATACCAGAACGTATTGTCAATCAAAATTGACCTGGGAATGAACGTCACCGCGACAACGATGAAACAATATCAGAGATAGCTCTCACGGATTCGAAGCCCCGAAGTGAATCGAAACTAGCGAGCCTCCGTAACGCATCAGCATTATAGCAAAAGCCTCGTCTTTGATCCAGCAGATAACAAGGTACGAGTTCGTATCGTTATTATATAAAGATTCCGTTTAGGGTTTTTTTTTTCCTGAGATTCGCGAGATAAGACGTGTGATTAGTTTGATTCGGTTCGTGATGAGGATAGGGTTTAGGCAAAGAGTTGTTTGAGATCACGGAGAGGGGGTTTTCTTCCATGGCTTGTGCCTCCTCCGAAGGGATTCGCGGCGACTCTATTTGGAGGCGGTGGTATCGAATTAGACGAGAGGATTAGGTTAGTTGGTGGTGTAGGATAGGTTGAGGGTGGTGTTGATGGTGGTTATGGAAGAAGAGAGGTATGGCATTGAGGGATAAGGGCGAAGAAGGAGAGGATGAGGGTGGAGGCGCCGCGGGATGAAGAAGAAGGGTTAGGGTTAGCTGAGGTCTTGGCTGATTTTTAATAGAAATTGTGAATCTTATTGTAAATCATAATTTTTAATAGAAATTATTAATCTTATTGTAAATCATAATTTTTAATAGAAATTATTAATCTTATTGTAAATCATAATTTTTAATAGAAATTTTTAATCTTAATGTAAACCATATAATTTAATATAAATTATTAATCTTAATATAAATCACATAGTTTAATATGGGCCTTCTGCTTTTGCTATATTCACCCCCTTTTGAAGCCCACTAACTGAATGAATAGAAAAAAAGCTTCTGCTTGCACCCCCTAGGCAATTCCAGCGTGTGGGCCTGTTTCCCTTTTGCTATCCGCGCCTCCCATTCTGGGCCCATTATGAAAAGCAACATAAAATAATTGCTTGCTACACCTCTCCCCAGCTCCCTGCGTATGGGCCTTGTCAGTTATGCTTTCTGCACCCCTGTATTTTAAGCCCAACACGAAAATAACTAAAAATGTGCTTTCTGAACCCCCATTTTGTTTCTTAAGAATTTTCTTTTTAGTTTATATTAGGTTAGAAATAATTCAAATAAAAATAGAAAAAATTGTAATAAAATTCTCAAAAAATTTGAATAGATTTTTAATCCCTATTAGAAATAATTGACACTTTATTTTTTCTGATTTTTTGCATTTTTGATTTTATTTGGTTTTTCCTTGTAATTAGCTTTTAGTGAATTTCTTTTAATTGTGCTTGAACTTGTTGATTTTATTTTGGTGACTTCCAGTAACTTTTTTATCCCACTCTTTTTACTGTAATTAGAGGACTCATAATAGTGCTTAGGATATTTTTAGTGGATTTTTTAGGACCTTTTATCTTAGGTTGTAGTGGTGTAATCCTTAGGAATTAGTGGTTAATTCTTAGCTGAAAACAAATAATTTTTAGGCATAGAAAAATATGATTTTTTAGAATCCCTTTTAATACAATATTATAGGTAGTATTAGGTCCCTATAGTTTAATTTTCATATTTTTTCCAGAACTTTAGATATATTTTAGAATATTAGTTCTTAGGATTAGTTATGTGTAATTCCCATTAGTTTAGGCCATTAAAAAAATAAAGTACAAAAAATATGGTATAGTTTAAATTTAGTCTTAGAATTTAATATAGGCTTAGATTAGTTTAAATTGGATTTGTAGAATGGACATTAGGCTTGACTTTGATTTAGAATGTAGGTTGAAGTTCCATTGTCATTAGAACTAGAATAAATAAAAATAGGACTATTTTTTTAGTTCATGCCTTTAATTGCATTTTTAGAATTTTATTTCTTAATTCAATTTTATTGTTTTTGCCTTATCACTTGATTTTATAACTTGCATAGGCTTCCCCCATTTGTTCTTAGAATCAACTTAACTTCATTAGGAAGTAAGTTGAATTCTAGTAGTTTCTAGTTTCTCATTAGGAATAGAAAACTTCACAAACCATTAGGACCACTTGTAAATACACAATGAAATTAGGATTGAGTCTTAGTCCCTTAGTCTTTACCTTTTTCAACTTGAGTCATTCTTTCTCCTCTCAAAAAAAGAAAAGCAATAAAACACTTAATAAAAACCGAACAATCTTGTACGACACGAGACTTTGTTGCGGAGTGTCTATACGCGTCCTGTTTCGGGGCGAGGTGTAAATACTTCCCGCGATGGATAGGTCTTAGTACAAGACCGTTCACAAACAAATTCAAAACATTTCTCATAAAAGACAAAAAATAAACAATAAGCGACTATCCTGCGGGAACTTCTCTTTCTCATCTCATTCACTCACAACGTGAACTCGCGGCGACTTGTCACACATGCAAGACGGTAAACGCACTCGTACCAGACGAGCCTGCAACACCTGAGCATAGACATACGCAGTTCCAGCATAAAAAACACAAACAAATAGTTCCCGCCTAGGTTAGGCGAACTACGTCGACTCTGATCCTCATTATCCCGATGAGGTACGTAGGCAGCGGGGTAGGGCCCGTTCGAGCAAATTCTTTATTTTCCCTACATTTCCCCCTTTCTTTCCACTCTCTTTTCTTATCCCTTTCTCATTTCATTCCAGTTTCCAGTTAGCGGTTCATTTCTTCAGCAACATATTATTTCTCACTCTTTGAAACAAAGCAAGCAAGCGTGGATCCCGTCGGGTACGGCGGACGGATTGGGGTGCTAATACCTTCTCAATTTGTAACCGACTCCCGAACCCCGATCTTTGGTTCGCAAGGCCTTGTCCTTTCCTTTTTCCTCAGGTTTGTGCAACATTACCTTTCCCATTCATTCGGGATAAAAATGTCTGGCTGGCGACTCTAACCTTTCCGCGCCTCTTTCGCGTTTGTACTAGGATGAAAATCCCGGGAGCGACACATACACATGATGCAAATGATGTCAAGAGATGGTGCAAAGTTATATAAGATGCATATATGTGAGCATACAAGAGAATGAAGGTATATGGAGCATGTTTTGAACCATGAAAGTTCATGAAAGCTTATGAAATGCAATGAAAGTATGACATGTCAAATGAATGATGCAATGATCAAACATGATTCTAATATGTCCTAAGATGTCTTATGAATCATGTGTGTACACAAAATGTCATGGCAAGTTCTTGAATGCAAGCAAATGAGAAATGGATGCAAAGGAAGGCACAAATTAGGGTTTATGCACAAGACACAAGGCAAAATCCAAAATCAGAAGCAAATGACAAGATAAAAAATTGAAAATGGGATCAAAGGAACCCTAACCCTACACAAGTTCACTGCCCAAAGGAGGAGACCTAACTCTTAACCTAATGGGAGTTATGATTTTCTCAAGTCAACTAGGGTTTTGGGATACCTCATAATGAAAAATGCACATTAAATTGAAAATGAAAGATAAATTCAAACCAATTTTACCCTAAAAACTACATGCTATGAAGGATGCAATGCAAGAAGAAACATTATCAAACTCTTCATGGTTAGGCAGAATGAATTTTTCTAAGTTTGGACAAAAATATTACCTTTAAACAACTTTTATTCCAATGAAAATTGTAAAAATACATCAAGGACCAAAAAGAAATTTGTTTTGAGAGTTTGATAATGTTTCTAAATGTTTTAAAATGCAATGTGAATTTTTATTGTGATTTTTAAATACTTAAATGAATTTTTAATTAATTAATTTCCATTAACTAATTAAAAATAAACATTTAAATGATTTAAAAATAATTTTTAATGCAAAAAATAAAAATAAAAATATTTTTGGGTTCTGAAAATTAATGAAAGGTTTGAAAAAAAATTCAGATTTTTTAAATCATTTTTACTATTTTTAATAAATATATGAAATAAAATATGAAATAATTAAAAGAGAAAATGAAAAGTAAGCAAAATCAGTGGCTGAGATGCAAAGTTGAAGGATCCAAGAGCTGCGCGTGCAAGTCAACAAGACTGGTGGTAATCAGAATCCAAGGCCATGGTTCAAAGTTGCTAATTCGCGCGTGATCATGTGGCTCATATTCAAACTGACTAATTAAGCTAAATTAATTTAATTAATCAGGTTTTAGGGTTTAATGACATGATCTGGTCCATCCAAGTGCGCGTGGGAAGCATGATCCTAGGGTTAGAATTCAAAGTTACTAATTAAACAGGTTTTGCCCTAATTAACTTCAGGCGACCGGAGATAAGCTCCGGTCGTCTTCTCCGGTCGTCCCTCTCACCTGAAACACTTAAAACACATCCCCAAGACCCCTAAAGCTCCATAATCAATCCTCTAACATCAAGGAACAAGAATCCAGGCACGAAAACAATTTATCTTCAGAAACAAGCATGAATCGAATCAATCTCTTTTTAGGTCAAAAATTTCAGAGATTCGGTTCATGCTCATTTCTTCACCATTTTCAAAACCACAAAGCTCAGAGTAATCAGGAGATCATGAGGAACAATTCTATAACTTAAAAGAGGATTTCTGGAAAAAAAGTTTTGAGAGAGCTACCTGAGATGGAACTTTCAACTCTGGAGCTTTCAGGCAGCTTTCTGGCTTCAAAGTCCCTCCAATGATCTCCCTGAAGATGCTTTGAAGCTTAGTTGGAGTTTATTGTGGCTAGTTTGTAAGATTGATGAAGTTCTGTCCAAAGGGAGTGGAAAATCGTGTTTCTGTTTGGGGTGGTTTCAGGGACAAATGAGGATTGGGAAATGATCATAGGATCATGGTGAGTGGTTTTGTGAAGTTTGTTTTGATATTTGAGGCTTGAGTGCTGGGATTCGATAGAAAATGCAAAAAGAGGGATTTTTGTGAACTCTAACAATGCTGTGTATTCAGGCTTGCTTCTTGTGTGTTTTTAGTTCCATTTGGCCCACTTATCAAACTGTGATAGGTCAGTGGAGTTGGTGTGGCCTATGCTAATTGGTATGGTCCATTTTGCCAAAAGTCAATGTTAGATGTCCTTTGAGGTATGGGTCATGGCAGGCCAAGGACAAGGGCATGTCTTGTGCAGCTGTGATCAAGGAGAACCATGGAAGTAAGATTGAGGCAATGCAGCAAGTGGATTGAAGCTTATGGGTGGTTTTGCAAATTTGTCCAACTTTGGCCCTTTTGGAAATTCTTTAAGTTCAAGGCACCAAAATGCATAATTCTTGGGCCAATTCTGATCTTTAGAGGTCACATGAGCATGTTGTGAAGTGTTTGTGCACATTTGAAGCCTTTAGAATGCCTTATCATACCATTTTGCAAAATGCCTCTTTGGTGTAAAACATGAAATTATGTGATTTTTGCCAACTTTGACAAGCCATAACTTTTGATCCAAAATGAATTAGAATGAGTTCTTGTACTTTTTGAAAAGGGAATGATCCAATCTACAACTTTCATGACCAAAGTTTTTCCATTTGAAGCATTTTTGAATCAAAAAGAGGAGGTTGAAAAACTTTCCCAAAATAGCAAGTTTACATTATAAGTCACTTTCCCAAAAAGGCAACTTTGCAAATGGCTTGAAATTCTTCAATTTTGTGAACTTCTAACATCTTCTATGATCAAATAAAGATCATACACAATCAAAATGATGGAGAACAACCTTTGGTTGGGTCATTGGGGGCCTCAGATGCCCTGATTTTACACTGACTTGCTCAAGAAGTCATCTTGTGATCAGATGCCTTCCCCATTGAATTTCTTCATGAAAATTGATATGCATGATCCTTTTAACATATAGAGACCAATAGAAACAAGAATGATAAAAAAAATTGGAGTTATGGCCTCTGAAACCAAAACCCTAATTTTAGGTCATCTGTGCAGTTAAGCCTGGCTCTGCTTCCATGCCTTTCTTAGTTCTTGTGATTTTTGACTTTCTTGACTTTGTGAGGATGTGATATGATGCTTGAACATACATGGACCCCTTTGAAGTGATTGATGACCTTTGAAGTGGTTCAAATAAGCTCTTGGATTTCTCAGATCACAAACCCTAAATGCAGATGACTTTGAAACAATGTAGTGAAGCAAAAGATGCAATATGAGATGCTATGGTTGAACTTATGCACATGAAAAGATCACAAGCCATGGTGAAATGAGTTAGGGCAAATTTGGGGTGTTTACAGGGCTCTTCAGGAGTCTTCCTTTCCACCAGCTCTCTCAGCCTTTCCTGGCTCTGAGCTAAGCCAGTCATCACAACCATAAATTGGGTCATTTGATTTCTCATCTCGACCCTTTCGTTTGCCATTTGATTTCTTACTTCATTCAGGTCCTGTTGTACCTGATCCATCTGAATGCCTGGAAGGTTGTTTCGCGTTGGGTACCGGTGTGTTCGGTTGACAGGTGTAGCGGTAAAATCATGAGTGTAAGCTATTGATTAACTTAACTCAATATACACAGAGTCGCCACCGCGCTTTTATTTATTTCCACAAGGAAAAAGGCAAAAGAACGAACAAAGCCTTAAAGAATCTTAAAAGCTAAAAAGCTAAAAGAATCAGACAGAAAATGGGTACGGGGATTGGTTACAAATCGGGAAGGTTTTAAGCACCCGACTTGTCTGTGGTACTCCACGGGAACCCTTTGAAATGTTTACTGCATTTTTTGGTTTGAAATGGTTTGCTTGAAAAAAGATTGAGGAGATGAGAAGAAGAATGTTTTTTAAGATTTTGGTGTTTGAAGAGACGAACATCTCATGCCTACGTACGCACAAAGTGCAATGCGAGATCAAAACCTCGTAGTTCGTGGTACAAATTGTAAAAAGGCAAATGAGTTGAATTGATTTTAAAATGTAAAGATAAGTCGTCATTCTTTAGCGAATAATTCCGCTAGAAATTATGAATCATATCTAAACATAAAAAATGGTTAAAAGGAAATGTGCACGAGGGCACAAAAACAATTGAATGAGTTGTGAATGTTTTAAAGTTTTTGAGAAAGAAAGTTTCGATATGCTTATGTGGTTTAGCATTTATTAAAGAAATGAAATGAAAAGGTAAAAGCACATGACCGAAGTCAAGGTTTGATTGCGAAAATGTTTGAAGTTTGAAAACCAAGAAGATTTGAAAATAGGAAGGAGATTTGAAAATTTAAGAAGATGGGAAGAGATGAAGGGACTATCCTAAGACTTGAAAATAAAAGCTAAAGGAAGAAACGATCAAACCATAAGGCAAGCAACTTTGAGACAATTGGATTTCCATCTTCAAAGGCCAATGAAATAATTTGAGGCCGAGGTTTCTAATCCATTCCAACTTGAGCAAGGGGGAAGATCTTAAAGTCTAAGTCCATTCTCCGAAGCAAGGGATAGGAACCATAGTCCAAAATTAGAAGTTACAAGTCTTTTAAGGGTTCAATCCTTTATTAGTGTTTTGATGTCCAAATGGAAAAAGGAGAAATAACAAACAACAATATAAACAATAAGCAAATGATGAATTATATAGTATAATAAAGCATAATAAAGAGATAGGGAACAAGAGATTGAAATAAAAGAGGATAAGGTGCGAGAGATTAAAATTAAATGTTAGTATATTCACATTATTAATATTTACAATAATAAGTGGTATGATGAACTTAATCAAGCACAACCACGAAAAGAAAAATAAAATCGAGGCAACCGGATCCAAGTGGATCGCATTCCGAATCGGGACAACTTTAGGTCTATGTTAAGCAATCGCCGAGTAATTTACGGAGTAATTACCCTACAAATGAGGCCGGACACCACTAATTAAAGTGGGAAATATTCGTGCTAATACATGTTAGAGAAACAATATTATGAATCGTTCTTCGAAAACATGCCACACAAAAAGAAAAGGAACGGTCTAATCTTAATCGAGATTTTCGTTAAATTTCTCGAAAAGCAATCTATCACGATCTCAAAGTATGGAGAATGATCCAAATGATCATTCATCCATAGATTTGAAATAATGAAGATTAAACCGATCGGAAATCAACAATCACGAATCGGAGATTGTCATCGACCAAAATTAAAAGAGATGAATAAATGGATCTAATAATAGAATCCAAAAAGAAAGAAATAGAAATAGAAATATTTTTAAATCTTTTTTCTTAAAGCTCTTTTCTAAATTTGTTTTTTTAAAATTCTATTCTAAATCTTTTTTTCTAAAATACTTTCTAAAACTTTTTCTAAAACAAAAAAAAATTCTAAACCTCTTTCTAAAATGTTTTATATAAAAAAATAGAAATAAGAATATTTAAAGAACAAAAGAAAAAAAAAGAACTAAAGTAATGACAAATAATAATAAAAAAAATATAGAAAGGGAAATAGGGAGAGGGAAGGAAACGCAGGGGAAGTGTGGATAGATGGTGCGGACAAATGGCCTTGGGCCCATACACCTCATATCCTTATTAAAATAAAACTGGGAAAAACCAAATATATAAAATCAAAAAAAGAAAATCTGAGTCTTCTTCTTCCTTGTTCAAAGCCGCGGCTCACCTTTCTCAAACAAAACAACAAAACACAGCCAATACACCTCTCTTTCTTCTCAATTTTGAAAATCAATGGAATAAATAACCAAATTTCACCATGAATGAGTTGATTCTCCTCACAATAGCCGCGGAAATACTCCCTCCGTTAATCACTCTTTCTCTTTCCGCCGATCTAAAATTCCTTCTTCTCTCTCACTCTCAGATTCAAACCGAAAGAAAAAGGAAAGAGGTTATGAAATCGATGGAAGGTTGATTGAAGGTGTATTGAAGCTTTTTCCAATTTGGTGGTGGTGAGATTTCAACAGGGATTTTTTGGCTTTCTAAAGCTTCCTATTGAGAAGAGAAAGGGCTTCCTTAAATAGAGGGTTGAAGGTGAATTCGAAGGCCGTTTTGAGTTTAATTGAGATGCGTTTTGAAGGTCACAAGGATTCCGTTTGCGTTTGCGTTTTTCCTTCTGAGTTTTTGCGTTTTGATGTCATGAGTTTAATGTGTGCAGAATCCCTTTTGCGTTTTGTTTGAATTCTTGATGCGTTTTATTGATGTACAGGAAGTGTGATGTATGCGTGCCGTGTGTGTGGTGTGCGAAGCTGAGTGTGAAGTTTGCTGGCTGTTTGTTTTTGTTGTTTTGTGCAGCTGATATGATGCAGGCTGGCTAAGGCTTGTGAAATGTGTGCGAAAAGTTGTGGTGTTGGCTACGTATTCGCGTGCGGCGCGGGAGTATGTTTTTGTTTTGGCTAGGGAAATCATGGCTTGAAGTTGTACGTGATGGGCTGATGTTTTACGGCTTGGCAATTGTGTGAAGGCTGAAGTGCGTGCGGGATTTGCTGCGGCGTACGCGTGAGGTTTTTGTGAGGCTTCGGCTTTGTTGTACGGATGCTGAAGCCTTGTGGCTGTGCGTGTTCGTGTAGCTAGCAGCTGGGAAAGATATGTGTGAAAGGCATTGAAGCTTGTTGGGCTAGTGATGTAACTTGGATGTAGTTGGACAGGTGGGGATACGGCTTGCATTGAAGTTGGGCAAAGTTGGAAAACGTGTGACATACGGATGGGAAAAGGATGAAGCCTTGTGACTTTGTGGATGAAATGATGTGTTCTCTTAGGCTTTTGTTTTAATTTTTTTTTCAATATTTTGTATAGAATCTAAGGGGGCCTAAAAGCAATGGGCTTAAACACAAAAATGAATGGCTTTGATAACTCTTTTTTTTTTAGTAAATATATAAGAGGAAATGAACTATTTTTTAAAAAAAAAGAATAAAACAAAATTGATTAGTGAATGAAATGAACTAAAAAAAATGGGGATTGAAATAGTGGTGAATATAGGTTTGGAAATTTAGAAATGAAAAATGGAACTTGAAATGCGACTAATCGAAATAGATCAGATAATGGGAATATGGAAATGATAAAAAAAAATGGATATATGATGAAATGGATAAAATTAAAAAAAAAGTTATTGAATATGGATAATCGGAATAAAAATGAAAGAAAAGATGGTCGTTGGATAAAAATGGATAATGGATATGGAATGGTTTAATGGATGATGATTTTTTTAGCCCGCAACCTTATTTTCTTGCCAACCACTGATAAAGTTGAATATAACCAGCACGAAACCACTGAGCAAACTTGCCAACTCTAACACAATCACTGGAATCGTCTGAATATTGTCAGAATACTGCTTGATAAACTGATAAATTTTGCACACAACACAGCTTGAACTTTTTGAACACACAGTCTGAGAACAATTCACTGGCACACACACAACTTGCAGTCGAAACAATCTCTTGATAGTTTGACCAAGATTAGGTCAAACGTCCATCTGAATCAAATCGTGACTGAACAAACGCATATGAATTGGAATCACAACCCTGTCTTTGAAATCATGCAACACAGAAGAAGAAGAAGCAACTGCAACATATTTTTTTGTATTTTGGTTAGAGGTTAGTGAATATAAACAAATAACAGAAATTAAACATGGCGATCTTCTGCAAAGCATAGACCTGCACCTGAAAAAGGATAAACGAACAGTGCGTGATCTTGCTTGTATGCAAATGCAGATGAGATGCGAAAAATCTTAGGTCAAAAATTAGGGTCTGACAACAGGGAACACTCTGCGACGAGCAATGTTTCCTGAAACCACAACAAAGTGAGAAACAAATAATAAACAAAAACCTACAAAACAAAGAAAAAGTTAGTATGCAATGCAATATGCTTATTTGTCTTCCAGGGTATCCGGTTTGGTTCTTGGTTTTGACATTTCCAGACCTCGAGGAGATGCTGATGATGTTGATAGAAAGCCCACCAAAATAAGACAAACTGATATATTACAAATAATGAAAATACATAGTTTGTTTACAATACATGCCCATGGTGGGTCAAAAATACAACGATCAAAAGCAAAAAGTACATCAAAAGGAAAGAAAAACAAGCAAAAGGAATCAGACATCCAATCTGAAGTCATCCTCCCTGACCTCCTTAAGGAGAGCCTCAGTCACTGGACCAGCTGGGTGCTCTGTAATAGTCCTAATGAGGAGGTTCCTGGTAGCAATGGCATTAGTCAGCTTCTTATGCCTGTCCTGATCCTTTGATCTCTTTAACCCTGCCTGGAGTTTCAATTCTGATATCTCCTTCTGAGCTGCCAACAAAGCTTCCTGCTGCTTCTTCTCATTAGCCTCTAGCTGATCAATCTTGGCTTGAGTCCTCTGGTCTTCTTGTGCACGAGCCTCGGTGATCCTGATCCACCTAGCCTGGCTCTCCTCCAAATAGTGCTCAGCCCTAGCTTTCTGAATCTTGGCCTCCTTGCAAGCATTCTTCAAAACCAGCTCTCCTGCTCTTGCTTTCCTTATGTAGTCATCTGTCTTTTCAATCTTGGTCAGATGCTCAGTCTTGAGTCTTTCCAATCTCTCAATGTCCAGACGACTATCATTTCTCTCCCAGAGAGTCTTCTTCAGGGCTTCAGATAGCTGATTATTCCTCTCTTTCAGCTTTTCAAATTCCTCTAGGCTAACAGTTGTTGCAGGCTGTACTGTAAAAGGTCCAGGTGTGTCTTCCAAGGTGAAGGGCATCCTGGTGATCTGAGCTCTAGTACGGGACCAGTCAGAGTACTGGGCTGAAGCAATATTGTTGCACCTTCCAAGGATGGCTGTCCCTTTGGTCTGGATGTTGTCCCAAGCCCAGGCAGCTTGTCTGACAATAGTAGAGTTAGGTTGCACTTCACAGTATAGGGTCTTAGCCAAATCCTGTCCTCTGGGAGGATGGACCAAAGCATATCCCAATTGTCTCTTAAACAGTAAAGGGTTGTAATTGATGCAACCTTTTACTCCTATTAGAGGCACATTAGGGTATTGCCCACAGCTTGTAATAATATCCTTGCCTTTGGTGCTCTGGGTACACCATCTAATATCATCTGATGTTAAGGCAATGAACCTCTTGGCCCAATTCTTCTGCTGATGGGGGTTCAAGAAGGCATCTGATCTAGGCAAGTATATGAGCAGCCAAGAGTAAAACAGAGGAGCACAGCATCTGACTAGCTTCCCTCTTTGCTTTTCATTTCTCTGATGGATGGAGTAGTAAAAATCCCCTAGCAATGTAGGCACTGGGTTCCTCAGCAGGAACAAGTGGATGGCATTCTTACTCACAAATTTGGGCTCATCTGCAAACAATATAACCCCATATATGTTGAGGGCTAAAAGTGCACAGACTGCCTTCCATTCTCCCACTGCAGCCTTTAGGGTGGCCTGAGAAATCAAGAAGTCCAGATGCAAGCCAGGAATCCCAGCTTTGGTTGTCATGTTTTGCTCAATGAGGGCAGGCTCCAAATGAACTGCCTTAGCTATCTCTTCATTTCTGGGAGTAGTCATCTCTGGGTTGAAGGGGATCCCTCCTCTGATAGGCACTCCAATCAACAAGGAAAACTCTTCCAACAGAGGCCCTATCTGGAAATCAGGAAAGGTGAAGCATCTGAGTGGAGGGTCATAAAACTGCAAACATGTGTGGATCATGCTCCTCTGAGATGAATCAAGATCCATGACCATGTCTAAAATACCCCCATAGTTCTCTCTAAACAGTGGGATGTGGTCAGGTGTGATAAGTGACTAGACCTGCCTGATACCAGTCAAGGAGGGCTCAAAGAAGTGATAAGATATGTTGCTTTTCCTTGGAGCATCCATGAGTGCTGATAAAGGAACTGAAGATAAATGCTGATGAAGATCACAGACTGAAAAGCTGGAGGTAAGTCTCTGACAGACTGGTGCAGGTGTTGAAGGAGATAGCTGAAGCAGATGCTGAAGAAGATAACTGAAGCAGAGGTCTAAGCAGCAGAAGAGGTCAAAACCAAACCAAATATGAAGATAGATACCCTGTAAAACAAATAAACAAATGTTAAATGATGCAATGATGATATATGCAAATGATATGCAAGGGTTTGTGATTAAGATTTGGATCTGATTATCTGTCTGGGTATAAGGTCCATGTATGTTCAAAGGTCCGGATGGAGGCTCAGAAATCTAGTAACCAGGGTAGGGGGACTCAAATAAAGAGTCACATGTCCAGGGTTAATCACAAAAACTGTCCAAAGTAAAGTATTCTTAAACAATACAGTAACAGGGTATGATGTGGCCAAGGGTTCCTGCAAACCTGTAAACAACCCAACCCCCTCACATGTAATGTTCTAGAACAAAGATCCTCAAACTTGGATCAGTTATGAGAAGTGTGAACACTTCTAACCCGGAGGTACATTGTTTATAATAACCATAAAAGATCCTCCTCTAATTCTCCCTAGATTCTGAAGGTCAAAATAAAGGTCATCCAGACTTAGCAGGCTTCCCAGATAGCCCTAGAACTACAGGAAATCTGTAGCACAGAGTTCTCAAGAAGAAACCCACATCTGAACCGTGTTTCATATTCCCGCACTAGACCAAAATGGAATGGGAAAGAATATGAGCCACTCTAGCCTAGGTGTCACTCAGGTCCCAGGTATAGGACCTTAATCACTCAGTGAAACCCCACCCACCAAAACAGAAGCTAGATCCAGCAATGATAATGACAGTATGATGTATAAAACTGTAAAGAAAGCAATAAGTAAAGTTGTACAAAAAGCAATAAATAAAGCTGATAAATGAGCACAAGTAGCACCTAACACCCCCGTAAACACAAATCAAACAAGCGCTAGGAGGAACCCACGAAAAGAACCAGAAGCCCTGGTTGCAATATAAGGGTCCCCAGTAGAGTCGCCAAGTTGTCGCTCCCACCAAATGACACAGGGTCAGACGGGGTACAGACGCGAACGGTCGGCGAGAGGAGAACATGAAGATGAACTGAATAGAGCCGCCAGCTAGGCATTTTTATCCCGAAGGAAAGGTAATGTTGCATAAACCTGGAAAGATATGGATAAGACGGTCGCGAACCAGAGAAACTGAGAAAGGGGGTTGGTTACAACCTGGGAAGGTATTAGCACCCAGATTGTCCGTCGTACTCGACGGGGTCCACGCTTGAAAGTTTGTGTTTAAAGGGGTAGTGTCAGTGCTATCGGTGTGCAAAAGCTGAAAAAAAGAATGTACAAGTGTCAGTGCTGGAAAGTGAAGTGAAGAAAAGGAGTGTTAGTGTGGGAAAAGAGTGCAATGCCCAAGACAATGAGTCTTAAAAGAATGGTGCTGGAAGAGGGGGGATATACAGACAATTTTGTTCGGTAACAGTTAAGTTATGCCTACGTATCCTCTCGTGCAATGAGGAAGTCAGAACACCGTAGTTCGACTCAAAGAGACTGAAAGATGAATTGACTTGTGAACTACTTACTTGTCTATGCTCAAGTGTATGACCTGTCTGGCTCAGGTGCTAACTGTCTTGCATTAAACGGAAGAAGCGAGTTCTCGGTTATGAGTGAAGATGATGAGAAAAGAATCCCGAAGGAGACGATTATTGTTTGTTTTTGATTTTTTCAATCATTTATTGCTTTTTGTGTTTGTCATAAGAAAATGAGCTTAAGCCTAAACCAAGGGTTAACAAACTCATCACATCCTCCCTCTGATTAGGGGTAATGAGAATACCTTAAGTATGAAGTAAGCACCTCAAACTTAATTACCATGATGGTGTAGGATTAAGATCATTCACCTACTTGTGATTATTTAGATGTTTTTGGAGTTTTTATTTAGTGTTGAGTAATGAGTTTAAGCCATAATCAAAGATTTAATGAACCCATTACACCATCCTAATAGAAGGATAATAGATGAGAACATTCAAGCTGAAGAAGATACCTCAACTTAATCCATGATTAGGGATTAACCTCATGACAAAACAAAGCCTTTATTAAAGTGGATTTTAATTAATGATAAGATTAAGAAGTGAATTTTATGGTTTGTAAGAAAACATGAGGGGGACTTGTCCATTGACACTAGGGTTAGTCCTTCTTAACCAATGAAGGAAGAATTAGAACCCCAATGCAAGGCCCAAGTTACAAGCTTATTGTCTTAGTGATTATTAGATGGATTGATTAAGAGATTTAAACACATTAAGGGTTTAAAACTTAGGATTAAAGTTATACACTCCATCCTAAGAGAAGGATGCAGGCATAACCCTAATCACAAAGCCTTAAAACCTTAAAGGTTTAGTCCCTGATTATGAGAGGAGAAGAAAGACACAAAAGATGACACAAAGGTAAAACTAATGGGGGACTAATCAAACCCTAATTTTTATCATGCTTGGGTGTTCCTAGGGGTTATGAGGCTTGCAAGAGATCTTCAAGAAAAGCCACCAAGGAAGAAGCAGATGAAAGGAGGAGAAGCAGAAGAAACAAGTTAACTTACTTTACTTAAGAAGATAAGTTACTTAAAGAAAGAAAGTTGATGGAGAGCATGAATGAGCAAGCTCACTCTAAGACAAATACAAAATGCAACAAGGATGCATAAAAGAAGAGATGAGAAGAGAAGTGAGAAGTGAAGGCAAATTCACTTCTCAAAATACTTACCACCTGAAAAGTTAGCATAAGGAAATGAAATGAAATGAAAATGAAATGTATGCAAGGATGCAAACCAAAACCAGAAGCATGTTCATGATGTAAATGATGCTAAGAGATTATGCAAAGGCATGTCAAGAGCAATGGATGATCATACAAGTGATGAGAATGCAAATGAAGCATGAAAGAAGCATGAAAGTTCATGAATGTTCATGGAATGTAATGAATGCATAACATGGTAAATGGATGAAGAAATGATCAAGCATGATTCTAATGTGTACTATGATGTCTTATATGTCATGTGAATGCATAAAATGTCATGGCAAACTCTTATATGAATGCTTATTCAAGATGCATGCAAAGGAGGATGAGAAATTAGGGTTTCCATACAACATGAGATGCAAAAAACCAAAAACAGAAGCAAATGACAAGATAAAAAATTGAAAATGCAATCAAAGGAACCCTAACCCCATATGATATCACACCCCAAAGGAGAAGACCTAACTCTTAACCTAATGAAAGTTATGATTTTTCTAAGTTATCTAGGGTTTTAAGGCACCTAAAGGGAAAAAATGAAAAT
The DNA here is from genome assembly GCA_963966055.1 of Lathyrus aphaca. Classification (NCBI taxonomy): domain Eukaryota; kingdom Viridiplantae; phylum Streptophyta; class Magnoliopsida; order Fabales; family Fabaceae; genus Lathyrus; species Lathyrus aphaca. Next base: position 15,223,267 of record OZ014521.1, read on the forward strand.
CAATTCAAAAATGCAGAAGAAATTAGTGACAAAATTATGCTAGAAACTACATGTCAAATGAAGATCAATGCAAAAAAAAACCATTGTCATACCATTCTTGGTTAGGCAGAAAAGAATTCTTGAAGTTAGGGTTCTAAAATAGGAATTTTATGAACCCTAAATTCAAGAAAATTATCAAAGGTGGTTCAAAACCAAAAAGAAATTTGTGTGGATGGTAAGATAATGTTTCTAAATGTTTAAAGATGCAATGTGATTTTTTTTGGGATTTTTAGAAACCTAAATGATATTTTAATTAATTAATTTCCATTAATTAATTAAAATAAACATTTAAATGTTTTAAAAATGATTTTTTAATGTGAAAAATAAAAATAAAAATATTTTTGGGTTAAGAAAATTATTTGAAATAAAAATGCAGAGTAAAATTATTTTTGGAATTTTCTTGCTATTTTAAATAAATGGTACAAAATTAAATGAGAAAATATGAATTAAAATTGAATAAATGAAAAGTATGCACATCCAAGGGTTCTCATTGATTCTGGGGATTTTGGGATTGACTTGGCGCGTGATCCTACTGCCTGAATTCAAATTTCATTAATCCTAATTAATTAATTGTTTAATCCATAATTAAAATTAATGACAAGATCCCAGCCACTCAGCACGCACGGGAAGGGAAAATCAGACGGCTCACATTCAAACCTAACCCTAACCCTAATTACACAATTAATGACTTTCAGGTCACCGGAGAAGAGCTTCGGTCGTCTTCTCCGGTGACACCCTCACCTGAAATTTTCTAACTTCCTCTCTAGGTTATTTCTGGAGCTCTAAAGCTCCAGATCAAACCTTCTCACTCTCCTAAGCTCAAATCCACACTCAAAACACATTTATTCATGCTCATAAACAAGATTCGAAGAAAAGATCAAAAATGGCAAAAATTTCAGAGGTTCAGTACATACTCATTTCTACACCATTTTCAAAAATTCAAAGCTCAGAATGATCAATGAAGCATGCTTATTCATTTTGTAACATAAAAAAGAGGTTCTTGAAAAATGAATTCAGATGACTACCTAAGATGAAGTTTTTCAAACTTGAGCTTTCTGGCCACTTCCTTGGTGAAAAATGACTCTAATGGCCTCCCTGAAGAAGTTGCAATGCTTGGAAAGCTTTGAGAATGGCTGGTTTGAGTGGTAGCAATCCAACTGGTCAGAAATCGTGTTTGGTGTATGAGGTGTTTTTGGCTGTTTTAATGGGTGGTTTGTGACTAGTGGATGATTTTGAGATGAATGGTGGAATTGGTTTGTAGATTGAGTGAGTGATCTGGGAGTTTCGAAGAAAAATGCAAGAGGGAGTGTTTTTGGCAATACTGAGTTCTTGGAGGTTCCAGCTTGCGTGTCTTATGAAAAATGATCTTTGAGGCATGCTTGTAGTGTCTGGATTGGGCAGAGAGTGGGTGGTGGAATGTTGTGATTGGTATGGGTGAATTTGCACAAAGTCAACATTTCTTGTACTTGAGGTATGGGCAAGGATGCAACTGGCTTTTTGGCATGTCCATGTGCAGCTGAGATCAAGGATGTCCATAGAATCCATTTGGAGGCAATTCAGCAAGTTGAAACAAAGTTGTGGGACCTTTTGCAAATATGTGAAGTTTTGGCCCTTTTGAGAAATCTTGATGTTCAAGGCATGTAATCTTGCAATTCTTTGGGCAATTCTGATCTAAAGGCAATGCACTATGATGTTATGATACATTGAAGTGTGTTTGAAGTCACAAAAAGCTTTGGCAAGTGGTTTTGTAAAGAATCCCTTTTGGTGCATTCTTGACAATTATGGGATTTTTGCCAACTTTGACAAGCCATATCTTGAGTTCCAAAATGATTAGATCTTGTTCTTGTACTTTATGAAAAGGGAATGATCCAATCTACAACTTTCATGACCAACAATATTTCATTTGAAGCATTTTTGGTTGAGAAAGAGGAGGTTGAAAAACTTTCCTAAAATGGAAAGTTTACATTACAAGTCATTTCCATTTTTGGCAACTTTTGGTTTAGCTCAATTTTCTTCAATTTTGTGAACTTCCAAACACTCCATTGATCAAATAAAGATCAGATAACTTCAATTTGATGAAAAAACCACTTTGGTTCCCATGTGGGGGGCCTCAGATGCCCTGATTTTGCTCTGACTTGCTCAAGAAGTTACCCAGTGAACAGATGATTTCCACAATGAATTTCTTCATCAAACTTGGTAAACATTATCCTTATAACATATTGAGACTATTAGAAACAATAATGAACAAAAAATTTGGAGTTATGGCCTCTGAAACCAAAACCCTAATTTCAGGTCATCTGTGCAGTTAAACCCTGGCTCTGCTTCCATGCTTTGCAAGTTCTTGTGATTCTTTTACTTCCTTGATCTTTGGAGGATATAATGTGATGATTGAACATACATGGACCCTCTTGCAATGATTGATGGCCTTTGGAGTGGCTCAAATGGATCCTGGATTGCTCAGATCACAAACCCTAGATGCAGATGAATTTGAACTAATGCAGACAAAAATGCAATATGAGATGATATGCTTAAGCTTATGCAAAGATGAAAAGATCACAAGCCATGGTGTGAACTTAGTGAGAGAAAATTTGGGGTGTTTACACTTGATATTCGGTTTACCGACGTTATCGGAATCGTTATGAGACCATTTTGTCTATATTAATTCGTAAGCATTTTTATACTCATTTTATTATTTATATTCATTTTATTTCGGCCAATGATATAATCATAACTTTTTGATATTCGATTTTAAATCGACGTTATCAAAGTTGTTATGAGGCCACTTTTATTTTTCGCTATTATTTTATATTTATTATATGGCCTATGATAAAAATATTGGTTTATTGACATTCCATTTTGCGACGTTGTCTAAACCAATTTGAGGCCGACTTTTTCTTCATGTATTATTTTATCGATTTACTGATTTATTTATATTTATTATACGGTCTATGATATTATTATCCGATTTGTGACATTCGATTTACCGACATGGTCCAAATTGATATGAGACCGTTTTCTATTATTTTATGGTTTCTAATTAATTTTAGATCCATTATTATTTATCAACTTTATTCTTATTTCGGCCAATGATAAATGGTGATATTCGATTTCTAATAAATCGACGTTATCCCCTAATTTGAGGCCACACGTTTATTTTCCTTATCTCAATTTATTTTATTTTGGCCGATGAATAAATATTTAAATATTCGATTTCGAATAAATCGATGTTATTTAAATTAAATATGAGGCCAAATTCTTATTTTATTATTATTTCGATTTTATTTTATTTTTATGGTCGATGATATAACAAACGATCAAAATGTTCGATTTCGATAAATCGGTGTCATTTAGATCAATATGAGACCAATTTTATTTTTTTATCGCATTTCTTTTATTTAAATAATTATTTGATTATAAAGTAACGCTCGACTTCTCATAGAATGATTCTAATTTTGAATCGATTCTAAGATAGTTAAAAGAGCTATATTTTGACGCTTTCGGTTTAATCTCGAGCTTCAACAGCTCCGCGTTAGCTTAGGACTAGGACTAGATCCCGCATAATTAATTAATCCTTAACCTCCATTTTGCACTCACCCTTCGCGATCGCTTTGCGCCTCGCAATCGACCTACCAAGATGATTCTTTTAAATCTGAACCCTTGATCCAACGTCATGTGGTCTTAGGTAATAAAATACTTTAATAATATGAGAAACATTGTACGCCACGAGCCTTAAGTGGTAGAAAGGAGGATTACAAGCTCTCGTTATTCGCTCCGATTATTCCGTCGCAAGATGCTTGGCTTGTTGGTTCGGAATAAACTACTCATAGTCTTTAGTGTAATTCGACTCCTAAATCCTTTCGTTAAAGAAAGATAATAAAATTCAAATCTTTTTCCTCTTTTAGCAAGTAATTCATTAGGCATAGACATCCTTTCGCGCGTGACAATTTAGAAGGTTCCCATCGAGTACGATGGATGTAGGGGGTGCTAATACCTCCCCCTGCATAACCGACTTCCAAACCTAGGCGATGGTTCGACGACCTTGTCTTTATCCTTTCTTCCCGGGTTTTATCTATATTTTCCTTTTCCCTCTTTGGGAATAAATCAAAATTAGGTGGCGACTCTCAAGTCAGCCCAGCCGCGACCGCATTCGCGAGGATCGTATTTTTCGAGGTACGACAGCAGGCGACTCTGCTGGCGACTGGTTCACCCCTATGCAAGTCAAGCCTATTCTAGGTTGTTTCATGCTTGTTTGTATGTTTTCCTTTATGTCTTACTTGATTATTTTTATCGCTTTCTTTATCGCTTTCCATATTATACCTTGTGGTTCTTGGATCGATACTTTGATTGCAAAATAAAATTGAGTGAAAGGCTCTATACCTGGGTCTATGAGTATAAACATAAGCTAGGAGAGGTTGTGTTGTATGGGCTCCCGAGGGAACCGCTCTCGTGGGTTGTCGATACGAAAACCTCGTTTGGAGTAGATTCTATTGAGAACACTAACAACTGTCAAGCTCTTGACGTGTGTGCTCAGTTATTTTCATTAGGGTCGTCGACTCTGAGGACCTTTAGAACCTTAAACCGTGTGGCTTAAAACATTGGTTGATGGTCGCGTAGTATGGGGCACCGGAGTTCGTCTTTGTGTGGCTCGATATGAAGACCTCACTCAGAATAGACTTTCTCAATGGAGTTGGTTGACTGTCAAGGATATATATATATAAAAATTGACACGTGCATCAAACAATTGAGGAAGGTCCATAACTCTGAGACTTTGTTTTAAACCCCGTGTCGATATTCGCGTAGTATGGGGCACCGAGAGACTTCCCTCTCGCGTGGCTCGATACGAAGATCTCACCCAAAAGAGATTCATATGGTGGAGTCAATCAACCGTCATGCTTCTGGCGTGTGTGATGAACAGCCATAGGGATTGTTAACTTTGGGATTCCTTTGAACTTTATGGCCTACCTGACAAAATCCTTGTGAGGAGAGCAATCTGAGTATCCTCCATCCGTACCTGGGACTTGTGATACCATGGCTTTATGTTTAACATTTTTTTTCACATTTTATTTGCATATCATTGCATTCATATTTGCATTCATATTTGCATTCCATTTGCATTCATAGTCGCTCATGTTCATCCATTCTCGTCCTCAGATTTGTTGAGTCTTCATCAAGCTGATTCCTAAGCACAAATTCGGAACTGAAGCCAACATCGGAAGGAGAATGGAAAATCCAGAGCAGCATAACATAAGGGTTAGAGAAGACCTCAATAAGTTGAAAGGAAACATGAATATACTCATGGAGATGATGCAAACATTGTTGGCTAGGGAAGCTCAGTCCCAGAGGATTGTCATACCTCAAATTAATGTTACCCCTACGGGTATTGTTTCCCAAGTTGTTTATGAGAATCCTTACGTTTTGAACCATGATTCTGAGTCTTCTGGAAAATCCTCTGAAAAGCTTCAAAAGAGGAAGGACTTTGTGGTAAAAGCAGAAGATGGGGCTCCCCCACAAAGGAGTGCTCGTCAGAGTCAGACTCGTAATCCCAGGCCTAGAACTTCAATTGATCCTATTCCCATGAAATATGTTGAGCTATATCCTTACTTGGTTCTGAAAGGCCTTATCACAACTAGATTAGACACTACCTAAAGTCAGTGGGTCAGACGGGAAAGCTCATCCTTGCTACTGATTAGACACTGGGCCTTGTTTCTTTCAGTTTTAATTTCCTTGTTTGTATTATATGTACTTGTTTAAAGACTTTGTTTATTCTCTAATGTTAATGTTAATGAAATGAGCATCACATGTTTTTGAATCAATTCATTCACCTTCATATTTGTGTGTATTTCATGCTTTTCATTTTCAAAATTCCAAAAAATATATATACCATTGTTTCTCTTATTCATATGTTGTATAAGCAATGATTGGAGGTAGGATGACGAAAATAAATACCCAAACTGTTGAATGGTATGCTTTCAAAATAAAACCTTGCTGATGATATACAGGCATTGTTTCAACTCCCAAATACTGGAGAAATAAGGAAGTTAATCCATTGTCAACCCCTTTAAGCCTAGAAGTTGGAGTTTCTTTCTACACGAAAAAAAAACTGTAATTTTAACCCGGGGCAGGGTAGTTCTCAATTAATTCGAATATGTATTCAATTTCAGGAGAATCATTCCTTGCACTTTTAATAAGGGTTTTAAGCCCAATTTTGTCTTCGCACACATCAAATAATTGTCGAAGAAGTTGATGGCAGTCATTGTCCAAATATAAAAATGACAGAAAAAATCCGCTAAGTCAACACCTAAAAGGCGACTTAGGCAAAATAAAAGCATCCCAGTGGACTGAAAACATCAAAGATGCAGTCCATGCAAAAGTTAGGGATAATACACAAATCAAATCAAAAGAGGTCACCAAAATTCCTCAACAAATACGAAAGATGAGTTGACCCAAAGTCCTCAACACAAAAAAAAAATGTTGTGATAAAGCAATGACTGTTATCCAATAATCCTTTGGCTTCTGAGCCATCCTCATCAATGCAACTACAAAAAAACTGAATGCGTAGGTGGAGTTAATTAAGCGTAGGACTGTAGAACATCATGAAGTATGGGTTGGGTAAAATAAATTGAGCCTTATATCTTTTGTTTCATAAACCGTGAACCAGACCACGTTACAACCTCTTAAAGACCTAATTGAAGCTAGGTTTGTTTTGAAAGCATATTGCAGCAAGGTTGCATAAGCTGACTCCCCAAGAGACTTTCCAATCATTTGCTTTGGTATCATACCTTTTGCATTATCTTTCAATTTGCATTATCTTTCACTTTCTGTGTCTGAATTAATATTGCATTCTTACCAGTGATTCATTTGCTATACACCAATATCATTCTAATAATGATTTTTTATTTCAAAATTTTGCTTGAACATTGCATTAAAATTAATATTTTTGAATGAATATTTTATTTGCAAGTAAGCACTCATCATCAAGGAATTTTAAACAGTTGAGAAATTTGGCCAGTGATCCTATCAAGGGCATATCACAGTCAAAGATTTTGCTATTCAAAGAATTTCTCTTTCAAGACTCATGCTGGGGCAGGTATTTCAAGCGGCCAGTCAGGCTGTCATTCCATAATCAATCAACATGGAGCAGTCTACTTCAAGCAATCCCCAAGCAAATCTTATCTCTCCGTCCCAACAAGATCAACATCATTGATACTTCTAACAAGTGTGATAGAAGTCGTGTTCAGGATATCTTTCAAGGGGCATAGTTGGCAAAGTTCACTGTGTTTTGGAATCAGCTGCTTCAGCCGCACCTCTCCAAAAGAGTCTTATCCCGTGGTCTTAGCATTTGCATTATAATCATGCACCATTTACATCATACAATTTCATATCAAGCATAGCACGAAGTTTACTTCATGCTCATATGCATTTTCTGAGGTCTTGTTATCTTACCTTGTGGTCGAAATCCAATTTCGTTTGGCATCCTTAAAGTCCAATTTTCATTGGCAACTACCAAAAGTCAAAATCCAACTTACTTGGAACCTATCAAAGCAGTCGTGTATGTCACCCTGTCTTTCATGTTTATTTTCTTTTCCTTCAAACTGTGTTAAGTTTGGCGTGGAACTCTTTTCCTTCAAATTTGTCTTGTTAAGAAAATTTGGCGTGGACATTTACTTTTCCTTCAAACTGTGTTAAGTTTGGCGTGGAACTTTTTTCCTTCAAATTTGTCTTGTTAAGAAAATTTGGCGTGAATATTTTCTTTTCCTTCAAACTGTGTTAAGTTTGGCGTGGAACTCTTTTCCTTCAAATTTGTCTTGTTAAGAAAATTTGGCGTGGATATTTTATTTTCCTTCAAACTGTGTTAAGTTTGACGTGGAACTCTTTTCCTTCAAATTTGTCTTGTTAAGAAAATTTGGCGTGGATATTTTCTTTTCCTTCAAACTGTGTTAAGTTTGGCGTGGAACTCTTTTCCTTCAAATTTGTCTTGTTAAGAAAATTTGGCGTGGATATTTTCTTTTCCTTCAAACTGTGTTAAGTTTGGCGTGGAACTTTTTTCCTTCAAATTTGTCTTGTTAAGAAAATTTGGCGTGGACATTTTCTTTTCCTTCAAACTGTGTTAAGTTTGGCGTGGAATTCTTTTCCTTCAAATTTGTCTTGTTAAGAAAATTTGACGTGGACATTTTCTTTTCCTTCAAACTGTGTTAAGTTTGGCGTGGAACTCTTTTCCTTCAAATTTGTCTTGTTAAGAAAATTTGGCGTGGATATTTTCTTTTCCTTCAAACTGTGTTAAGTTTGGCGTGGAACTCTTTTCCTTCAAATTTGTCTTGTTAAGAAAATTTGGCGTGGATATTTTCTTTTCCTTCAAACTGTGTTAAGTTTGGCGTGGAACTCTTTTCCTTCAAATTTGTCTTGTTAAGAAAATTTGGCGTGGATATTTTCTTTTCCTTCAAACTGTGTTAGGTTTGGCGTGGAACTTTTTTCCTTCAAATTTGTCTTGTTAAGAAAATTTGGCATGGATATTTTCTTTTCCTTCAAACTGTGTTAAGTTTGGCATGAAACTCTTTTCCTTCAAATTTGTCTTGTTAAGAAAATTTGACGTGGATATTTTGTTTTTCTTCAAACTGTGTGAAGTTTGATGTGGACCCTTCTCCAACTGTCTCTCTCCGGTTCATCCCATTGAGAAGTTTGGCGCTAATCTTTTTTCAAGTAGCATCTCTGTGAATGTTTCGTTGAAAAATTTGATCTCTCCCTTTGTGTTTCTTCATGATTTGGTTTCATTCCACATCTAGTACTCTTCTAGATGTTCCAGGCACTGATTTCCAAGTTTGGTGCTTGTGCATCTAAGGCATTGCTAGATGACATTAATTCCTCTTCCAGGGTTTACCCCTTTTCATTCCAAGTATTCCTGATTATTCTCCGTTGTTCAGACAAATATTCATAAGTATCTTGTACTCCAACCATTTTTCTTACCTTATTGTTTCCAATCATTTCATCATCCTCACAGACTTTATGTCATCATATTTCATATCGCATTCAAACAGCATTAAATCCCCAGCAATTGCATTCATATATGCATTTCATGTTTCAACATCGCATTACATTTTGCATCGGACAAATTTTGGGTCTTCTTATATCTAATTGACTTTTGCCCTAAGAAAATTGAGCGCCTTGCGACAGTTCACTTCTTCGGGTTTAAGACAATTAGATAGGGGCATCTGTCATACCCCAAATTTGTCCTACCTTTTATTCTATTTTACATTTTTTATATTTTTATTTTTTTTTCTAAATATTTATAATGTGAGTAGCCCATTTTAGTGTAATCATTTGATTTTTGGCCATAATTTCCTAATTAAATCCTTGTGAATAATTTTTGTTTGTTAAAGGGTTTCCACTTTTCCTTCATTAAATTTCTTTTCACAAGTTTGTCAATTAGTAATAGCATGAGGAGAAGCACGTGCCTCTTTTATTCTAGATCGGTACATGTTTAATTTATTGGTTGAATGGATGATTTGTTTGGTCATACTTGGTCTTGTGTTGAAGTTTAGGATTATCATTTTTGTCTCATCAAAATGTGAAATAATGCTCAAGAAGGGTTTTAAGGACATTGATCTAGGGAAAGCCCAGTTATTTTTTCCAATAGTTTGGTTAGCACAGTTTTAAGAAAAATTCAAGTCAAATGAACATAAGATTCTAAGGTGGCTTCAATTTTGTTATTAGCAAAATAAATGGACAGACTTGAAAATTGGTTACAAATCCAAACAAAGTTTAAAAAGGGTAATAAAGAGAAAGTGTAGGTGAAATTTTAATACAAGGAGTCAATTTCAAGCACAGTGTTATTTATGCAAGCGGTGTAACCGATGTGTCATTAGTAATCCCAATGAATTTGAAACGAAAAAAGAAGAGCTTTACAATATTGTTTGTACATGTGATAAAATACAGAGTCTTTATTGCTGCAAGGTTCGAAAATCTATGGATAGCCACAAGATCCTATCATGAGTAATCAAGTGAGTCCCATCCAAGTCTCAATACCACCTCTTCCAAAGAAAAGTTCCTTTATCCACTTGCCAATGTCAACGCCAACTTGCAGGAGGTCCCTATCTTCATGCATTATCTTGCCATGGCCATAGCTCTTCCTTATTGTGACAAGCATCCTGCATCTACATTGCTCACCTACAAGAAGATACAAGAATTCCTAAGTTCAAACAAACTTCAAGTCTAAGCCATGGATTGCACACTGTTAAGCCACATTCTGAATATTCAACCATATACACAGTCACACGCCGTTCCTAGCTGTGAATTCACGACGTTCTGATTCCCTCATGTCATCAGCATCAAAGTTTCAGCCGGTTTCCATCAGATGTAAAGTTACAAGAGCTAGCATCACACACCTTTGCTTCACATCACCGAGGTCTTTACAAAGCACATCCAATTTCCACGTTATATGCCGATTTCAAGCTTGCCAAAGCATTGGTTATGCAGTCATTTCAAACCTGCGCAATACCGAACAAGGAAGCTTATTAGTGTATAAATAGAAGAATGAGCAGGGTTGAGGAAACATGGGCAACATGATTAATAATGCTCCATCAGACCATTTTCACATACATCAAAAAGAAAACATGGCAAAGGTCATAAGCATAATTTCAAGTTTTCGCAGCAGTACACAAGAAGGTAACAATGTAGTGAATGGATTTGATCAATGCAAGGTAACATGAACAGAAAGAGGATTGAAACAAGATCATAATGTCAAATGGTAATATTGTTAAATCCTACTGAAATAACTTTGTTTTGCATCACAAACAGCAAACACACGTGGTTCAGTCTCAGTATATCTCTCTTAATTATAGTTCATATTGAAATTGATTCAAGCACATATCAATTTAAAATATCTGTCACACTAAGTTCTTACAAGGAAAAAAGTTGGAAGAGCATATATGAAAAGTGAGACCAATATCAGCAAAGTCTATGAGGACTGATGAGAACATAAAGAAAACCACATAAATCTATCTCATCAATCCTCCAACCAAGTGCAAAATGCGGAACGGGCATGTTTTTCTTCCTAATAAAGATTCAAGATTCGGCAGGTATAAAACATAAAATCACTTAAACTTACCAGTTGAATTGAGGAAGCTAATTCGGTTCTTGTGGAGCCTTCAAACTCAAGCGTATCAGCTGCTAGTACCATGTTTAGTAGCAAGGGCACATCTAGAAGCATCAATCTCTATCTCTCAAGAGGGTTGTAACCAGCAGCACAAACAATGTCATTACATAATAGGAGGTTGATATCTCAAATTCTCAGATATACTCCTATAAGTGCACACCTGGAAAAAGAAAGGATTAGGTCACAAGATTCAATCAAGTCTTACAAGCAGTAAAAAAGAGTTTTACAGTGAATATAATCAAAAGTTACAGTCAGTGAAAATTAAGTCATCACCAATTACCACCTTGTTTCTAGAAAAAGGTCCTAATCACTACAGACAAACAAATTGGGTGAGTCACCCTTTTGGACCCCACAAAATCATCGAAGAATCCTTTCCAGCGGATGGATTTTGATTCACAAATAACAGCTCATCCAAGCTCAATCCTCACCTTTTGATCCTATAAATAAAGAGATCCAATCATTGAGAAACGGACACAGAAAAATCCTTCACAACAGCAACAAACCAGAAACGAAAATAAATACAAACCGTGGCTTACCTCCTTCTTTTTTTTTCTTCAGATCACCAATCACCCTCCCTCCATTGTGAAACTCACCATAAATATCCTCACATAAACAACAACCAAACAGACCCTTAAACCCTCACCATCACCTTTCAACCATCACAACCCTCAAATCCCACAAACAGAACCATAAATCTCGAAATGAAGCGCACAGATTAAATCGAAACGAAAACAAAAACCGCGAATGAGTTCCGAGAGTGAGAGGCCGAAACTGAGCATCATCACCGTGAGACCTTAACCGCGAACAGAATCGAAACTCGTCGCCGTCGTGAAGTCTTGAGGGTGGCTTTAAGGTTTTCCTGAGATGTGAATAGCTTTGTTTGTTTTACTTGTCCGAACCGTGTTGGATTATGTTACTGAATCTATATGTTTGTGGTTTTAAAAGAGGAACTATTTTTTTCCTTTATTTTTTTTTAATGTTGTTTGGCTTCTTTTTTTTAATAAGAGAGAGGCTCATAAGAGTCGTTGTTGCTGTTGTAGATGGTTTGGGCTCAGCCCAACTAAGATTCACAGATCCTGAGTCTCATGGCACCTTTTTGTTGTTCTTCAATATTTATTGTATTGATTTAATTATTTTATTTATTTTTAATTGTTTGTTGATTATTAAGTTCAATTTTCTTTATATCTCTTTTCATTACACTTTATTTTTAGGGTCTATGATATAACCGCGTTTCCTTGATATTCGGTTTACCGACGTTATCGGAATCGTTATGAGACCATTTTGTCTATATTAATTCGTAAGCATTTTTATACTCATTTTATTATTTATATTCATTTTATTTCGGCCAATGATATAATCATAACTTTTCGATATTCGATTTTAAATCGACGTTATCAAAGTTGTTATGAGGCCACTTTTATTTTTCGCTATTATTTAATTGTTTATTCGATTTATTCTATTAATGATAAAATGAGATATTTGATTATTTAATCGATGTTATCCATTAAATTGAGACCGATTTCATTATTTTTATCCGTTATTTTATTTTATTATTCGGTTAATGATAAAATGAGATATTCGATTATTTAATCGACGTTATCCATTAAATTGAGACCGATTTCATTATTTTTATGCGTTATTTTATTTTATTATTCGGTTAATGATAAAATGAGATATTTGATTATTTAATCGACGTTATCCATTAAATTGATAGCGATTTCATTATTTTCTCATTATTTTATATTTATTATATGGCCTATGATAAAAATATTGGTTTATTGACATTCCATTTTGCGACATTGTCTAAACCAATTTGAGGCCGAATTTTTCTTCATTTATTATTTTATCGATTTATTGATTTATTTATATTTATTATACGGACTATGATATTATTATCCAATTTGTGACATTCGATTTACCGACGTGGTCCAAATTGATATGAGACCGTTTTCTATTATTTTATGGTTTCTAATTAATTTTAGATCCATTATTATTTATCGACTTTATTCTTATTTCGGCCAATGATAAATGGTGATATTCGATTTCTAATAAATCGACGTTATCCCCTAATTTGAGGCCACACGTTTATTTTCCTTATCTCAATTTATTTTATTTTGGCCGATGAATAAATATTTAAATATTCGATTTCGAATAAATCGATGTTATTTAAATTAAATATGAGGCCAAATTCTTATTTTATTATTATTTCGACTTTATTTTATTTTTATGGTCGATGATATAACAAACGATTAAAATGTTCGATTTCGACAAATCGGTGTCATTTAGATCAATATGAGACCAATTGTATTTTTTTATCGCATTTCTTTTATTTAAATAATTATTTGATTATAAAGTAACGCTCGACTTCTCATAGAATGATTCTAATTTTGAATCGATTCTAAGATAGTTAAAAGAGCTATATTTTGACGCTTCCGGTTTAATATCGAGCTTCAACAGCTCCGCGTTAGCTTGGGACTAGGACTAGATCCCGCATAATTAATTAATCCTTAACCTCCATTTTGCACTCACCCTTCGCGATCGCTTTGCGCCTCGCAGTCGACCTACCAAGATGATTCTTTTAAATCTGAACCCTTGATCCAACGTCAAGTGGTCTTAGGTAATAAAATACTTTAATAATATGAAAAACATTGTACGCCACGAGCCTTAAGTGGTAGAAAGGAGGATTACGAGCTCTCGTTATTCGCTCCGATTATTCTGTCGCAAGACAATTGGCTTATTAGTTCGGAATAAACTACTCATAGTCTTTAGTGCAATTCGACTCCTAAATCCTTTCGTTAAAGAAAGATAATAAAATTCAAATCTTTTTCCTCTTTTAGCAAGTAATTCATTAGGCATAGACATTCTTTCGCACGTAACAACTTAGAAGGTTCCCATCGAGTACGATGGATGTAGGGGGTGCTAATACCTTCCCCCTGCACAACCGACTTCTGAACCTAGGCAATGGTTCCGACGACCTTGTCTTTATCCTTTCTTCTCGGGTTTTATCTATATTTTCCCTTTAACTCTTTGGGAATAAATCAAAAATAGGTGGCGACTCTCAAGTCAGCCCAGCCGCGACTACATTCGCGAGGATCGTGTTTTTCGAGGTACGACAGTTTCCTATAGTCGGGCGGGTATACAGTCGCCCGACATCGTTCAGGATTCTTGTGGATTGACGTGTCTCAGCATTAATGGTGTGTCGCTTTGTTTCCTGTGCAAACGGCGGTATAGGCACTAGGTAATGATGATTCGGCGTGTCCGTCCACACGCTTATGGCTATATAACGGGAATGATCCACTTCATTTGGATTTTTTCGCTTTGACGTTTGACCGGAAGCTCTGAAGAAAAGTCTTTCTCCGTCCGTCTCCGCCGTCTGCACCGTCGTCTCTTCCCATGCGCCACCGTTTATTCTTCACTTCAAATATGTCAGGTACCACTTCAGATTCCCTGTTTTACATGCTTTTTCGTTTAGCAGCTAGAAATTTGCATGATTTATTTGTGTAGAGTATGTAGAACTGGTCTGGGGATAGTTTTTTAGGTTTTAGGTATGAAAATTTCTGGTAGGATTAGAATGTCCTGGGCAAAAACTTCATACGCGCTTGAATAAGCCGGGCGTGTTTAACATGTCACGGGCGAAAAATTCATGTGTGTATGAATCTCCTGGGCAATTTTCGTAAGCTCCGGGCGTAAAATTCATATGCGCATGAATGTCCCGGGAAAGTTTAGCATGCCTCGGGTGTGAAATTAATACGCGTGTGAATATTCCTGGGCAAGGCTAGCATACCCCGGGCAAAGAGTTTATGTGTGAATTCGTAGATCGGGACTTTACGTGCCCATACGCTCGTGAGGGTTGCCCCTTCGTCGGCCTAGGCTAATAGTCAGGCTTTGGGGCGTGCGTTTTAGCTTTACGCCCTTTCACTTGACTTGTGGTGGAAGGGTGGATTTGATGCGATGTCGAATTCACTTTTTCTGTCTGCGTTTCAGGTACAACCGAGCATCTGCAGGTCGGGGGAGGAGATGCCGAACCGCGACCCATTGATTAGGAGGAGGTCGTGCATCGAAATGTCGAGGAAGGAAATGCCGGGAGGATCATGAGCACGTTTCCTCGTCCGGGCGTAATGACCTATCCTGGGTTGCGGACGAGCCCTTGGAAGAAGAATCATATTTTTGTGACGAGACGACCCACGCATACGTCGTGGTTGAAGATCTTAGTCCCGAGGAGTCTGGGAATTGGCAGTGTCTTGCTCCTCAAGAGGCGGACCAAATATGTCATCGCTTCCCGGGGAAGCAGTTCGCCATGTACGAGTTCACCTTATGAGAAGCGAGGGTCAGGTTGCCTTTCAACTCCTTTCAGATGGGGGTTTTCAAGTGGCTCCGACTGGCACCGTCACAACTGCACCCAAACACCATTGCTTTTATGCGGGCGTTCGAGTTAATCTGCCGCTTCCTCGGCGTTGGGTGCACCCTGCCCCTCTTTTTCCACATCTTCCACCTGCAAAGTTCTGGTGTCCGAGGGCGTCATAGCTGGGTGTCCTTCAAGCAGCCGGTGAGGTTATTCAAGACTTACGTGGATTCTGCTCGACACTTTAAAGGGCGGTGGTATACGGTGAAGCCGATCACCCGTTCCGCCTTACACTCCCTTTATTATTACAAGCGGAATGTTGCTGGGGAGGAGAAACTTATGTCGAGGATACCCTTGAGATGGCAGCCTGACCACTTCAATCTCTCGACCAGTCACTACCGGGTAAAGTTCTCGAGCCTGGGGGCCGAGGACAAGCTGGCTTATAAGAGGCTGGTAGAGTATGTGCAGAGTTTCAACCTGGCGGTTTGGGTCGATCGAAAAGGTGCTCCCTATGTCGATGAAGCTGGGATGCCGATCTGCGAACCCCGTCTTATAAACACGAGGGCTCTGCTCGAGTGTGATACCGATGAGGAGGCATTGGAGCTACTGCGTAGGTGTTCTTTTGCTCGCTTATTTTCCTCGGTCGCGTCTTTCCAACTAATGTGTTTTTGTTGTTTTTTTTTGCAGGAGCTATGCCTGCCCTCCATGAACGCATGCTGAAGCTGGCGAACCAGGCCGGAGCCCCGGACAGGGTCTCTAAGAAAAAGAAGAAAGTGGCACCCCAAGTTCAAGAAGTGGCCGCTGACCCCTGGGCATGTACCTCTAATACTGCTAGCCCGGTGTCTACTTCTCCTCCGCCTGCTCAACGAACCTCCCCGGTCCAGATACAGGACAACCCTCATCCTTCCACCTCTCCTCTTCTCAAACGGAAGCGTCTGAACGGGACTCTTGCCCGGTCTGCTGCAGTGGGGGCAGTAATTCGGGTGCCCTTGGGAGTTATCTGTTGCCTCCCTACTATCTAGAGCAGGAGTTTTTTAAGGCTGAAGGTGCTGTCGTGGTGGCGGTTGTAACACGGTGGGAGAACTGACTTTAATTATGTTGCGGATAGCAAGAGTCGCCACCGACTTTTATTTTATCCAAAAGGAAAGGGTATAAAAGAACAGGAAAGACCTTAAGAGATATTTTTGGGTCCGGGGGGTAGGTTATGTAAAGGGAAGGTGTTAGCACCCTTTACATCCATGGTTATCCATGGGCTCTTAGTTACTTAGCTCACTTTTGAATTGTTTTTGAAAATGTGAAGTGTGTGAATAGAAATTTTCTTAAGTGTTTATAATGACCCATGTACGGATGCGTATAAACCTTTGTTTTGAAAATTGTTTGAAGTTTGTCAAGTGTTTGAAAATTTGGAATGAAGTGAGCAAGCAACTAGGAGGTACCTACCCTAAAATTTAAGTCTTTTCTGTTCTTTATCCTTTAAATGGTAAGACTATCCCTATTATTAAGGAATAGGTAGTCATTACCTTGGATGTGAGGGACATATGAGGGACATCTGTTAATGAAGGCAATTGTGGGGTGTATTAAGCATTTATGAGGGACTATCATCATTATTCGAAAAGGGACTTGATCTTTAAAGGCAACCATTAGGGACTTGATGATTTTTCTTTTTAGGGACTTGCTTTATACACCCCACTTGACCTTATGATTAGGCAACATGAGGGATAACCTTAGAAAGTGAGATGGCGATCAAAGATCGACTTACGTGTGTGAGTGTTTAATATTATTTATCTTTAATTAAAGTGATCTAAATTTGATTTTAAATAGAATACATGTTCGCACTCCCTATATTACTAACCATAGCAAGCAAATTAAATAATTAAATATTTACAAAAAAATTTACATCCAGGAGCATTTACATAATTATTATAATAAACAAATAAATAGCAAAAATAAATATATAAGCAAAATATAATAAGGGTTAGTAATAATAATAATTAAAAATAGGGTTAGTAAAATAATAATGAAAAATTAAATAATGTTAGTGAAATTATAATAAGCAAAAATAAATAGATTAATAATAATATGGTTAGTAATAATAATTAAAATAAATAGAATTAGTAAAAATATTATAATAACATGATAAACACAAAATTACATTTTAATATAGACATTTATTTAAAAAAAACAAGAACAATTAAAGGATTATGGTAATATTTTATTTTATGTACAAATTATTAAATTATTTATAATTACAAAATTAAATTATTATAAATTTAGTTGTTTCTAAACACATGTTAAAAGAAAATAATTTAGGTTATGAACATAGTATATAGAATATATTTACATATTATAAAAAAAAAAATAGGTTATAATTATATTTACAAAAATTAATTATATTAAAGATTATATTAAATAAATATATACATGATAATTATATTAAGAATTAGAAAATAAAAATCATTTAGAAAATAAAGTTAGGGTTTTTTACAAAATTAAGATTCATTTAGAAAATATTTTTAGGGTTTATAATAAAATTAAGATTCATTTAGAAAATATTTTTAGGGTTTATAATAAAATATACAAAATTTATTTTAATAAATGTACATATATTGATAATTTTAATTACATAATAAAAGAAAAATGATTTAAATTGAGAAAAATAAAAGTTTAGAAAATTTTTTAGAAAAAAAATATAAGTGTTGTTTTTTAGATATTTATTAAATATACATATTCAATTTATATTTTTTTTTATTAATAATAAGAGAATAGTTAATTAAATAAATGAAACAGAAAAATTGATAAAAAAGAAAACTGACCTTGGCTGGGTTTGAACCCAGGTCATTCTGCCTGCAAGCATCAAAACCTTCCACTAGGCCAGCCATGCGTAGGTGATAAGGAAATAGCTTCAATTTGTTTTGTGCGTTGACTTTGAAAAATCAGAAAAATAATGAACAAGCAAAAGGCCTGGGGTGGTGTTGAACCCAGGACCTTTACACACACAAGCGCACGCATCACCACCCGGCTGGAAGAGCCCATCTGATAATAGAATGGCCATTGAACATAATATATTATGTTTCCTTCGTAACCTGAAAAAATAGAAAAATAATGGTACAAGGCAGGATTCGAAC
The DNA here is from genome assembly GCA_963966055.1 of Lathyrus aphaca. Taxonomy (NCBI): domain Eukaryota; kingdom Viridiplantae; phylum Streptophyta; class Magnoliopsida; order Fabales; family Fabaceae; genus Lathyrus; species Lathyrus aphaca. The sequence goes on from OZ014521.1 coordinate 15,241,922, forward strand.
CCTGGCCCTATAGTCAAACATACGCCTGGCCTTCCACTAGACCACACAACATGTGGTGACAAATATCCAGAACAATAAAATAATATTTTAAATCAAAATTTCAAATACAGAATTCGCGCCAAACCAACTTCGTCTTCAACCTCAAATTCGTAGGTTTTCCTGCGAATTTTTCTGGGAAAACTCTTACGAATTTTCATGCCATTCAAACCTGCGAATCACATACATCATCATACGAGTGAAATTTCTTCAAATTGAACCTGCAAACATGATCTACACAACAAATACAGTCCAAATATGAGTCCATTATCAATTTATATTAGGTATTCTAGGAATCCCTAATTTTGAAGCTTTAACCCTAATAATGGCCGATTGCTGTTTAGGTACTCATTCTTCAATCCAATTGTCCAGAATCATTCTACATAACATCACAAACAATATTATATAACCAAAATTCATTGATATGCAGCAAATTAATAGAATCGAAAAAAATATTTTCAAGAGTAAATTGAATTCGGGTAGAGCATTATGGCATGTATGGGATGCATATGAGTACTGGTTTATGATCAGTGATGTCCAATGAAGCTTGCCATGTCTTTGTTTTACCTTCTAAAGTCCTAAATCCAAGAATCCGAATGTGACTTTTGTGAAGAATTTTTGAACAATGGAACTTACACTTAGAGGCAGAGAATTCGTGGCCTTGTGATTGAATTAGGTTTAGTACTTATAGATGAGTGAACTTAGGTCATAAAATTGAATTGTTGTGTGGAAATTTTGATTCAAAAAGATTGAAATTGATCATGTCTTCAAATTCAAATATTTGTGTATGAAGGCTTGCTATTTTTGGATCAATCTTATGATTTCCTTCCCTTTCAATTCCAATCAATATTGAAGACATTCTAGAAACCAAATCTCCATTAAATAACATATTTTCATATTTTATTTCTATTTAAAATGATTTTTTATGAATTAAATCAAAATAAATAAAAATAAAATAATAAAAATTCTGATTTTTAATCATTTGGGTCGTGCATGATGATAGTGTATGGATTGGATCATAATTTGACAAGCCCATTTGGAAAGAATTGGTTTTAGACCTCCATTTTCATCATAAACCATCACAAAATTTCCCAACTTTGCAAGGGCACATATCCTTCAATTTTAATGCTATGAGGGTGTTCTTGGACATTTTGGAAAGCTTAAAGAGTCCTCTTAACAACCCCACTGGTTTCATGTCCATATCATTTACCAATCTCAAGTTATGCCCTTTTGAAGTTGTTGACTTTTTGTTGACTTTTGAAATGATCTATAATGTCTTAGCTCATACCTTCCAAATGAAACATTTTTGGGCTTGGCTTGTGAGACACAAAGTTGTAGAGAATTCAATTTCCTTCAAAATGAGATTTGGATGGAGACTTGGTGATGAAGTATGTGAAAGTTATGGCTGGTCAAAGTTCAGTTGACTTTTACTGAAGAAACCCTAATTTAGAAACTCCTGATTCTTGATGATCTGAAATCTCCTTGATGAATCATGATCAACCCTTGATCAAATGATGAATTTTACTTCATATACTTGATATTTGCAAAAAATCATGAAGTTTGACTTTGGTTTGACCACAGTTGACCTCAGTTTGACTTTTTAACTGCATTGACTGATTTTGACTTATCTGATCATCTGACTGAGCAAACTTTTGAGAAAAGTCTTGAAACTTGTCATGGGGGTTATTACACACATATAAGATGTTATGAAGCTCACTTGAGGTCTTGGAAGTCCATTTAGCCTGATTAAAGTCAAAACCCTAGCTTTGGATGCACTGCCTAGGAGGTGCATTGTCTGAGGGAATTGTCAACTCTTCTGACCAATTGTGAACTTTGTGAACCTGGTGAACTATCATAAGATGTCTTGTGAACCTTTTGAACCTCATGGGAGGTCTTGTGAACCTTGTGAACCTCATAAAGTGACTTGTAAACTTCATGAACCTCATGAAAGGTTTTGTAAGCATTGTGAATCTTGTGAACCTTGTGAACCTCATAAAGTGACTTGTAGACTTTATGAACCTCATGAAAGGTCTTGTAAATGTTGAGAAACTTGTGAACCTTGTGAACCTTCATAAAGTAGCTTGTAGACTTCATGAACCTCATGAAAGGCCTTGAAATCATTGTGGAACTTGTGAACCTTGTGAACCTTCATAAAGTAACTTGTAGACTTCATGAACCTCATGAAAGGTCTTGTAAATGTTGAGAAATTTGTGAACCTTGTGAACTTTCATAAAGTAACTTGTAGACTTCATGAACCTCATGAAAGGCCTTGAAAGCATTGTGGAACTTGTGAACCTTGTGAACCTTCATAAAGTAACTTGTAGACTTCATGAACCTCATGAAAGGTCTTGTAAGCATTGTGAATCTTGTGAACCTTGTGAACCTTCATAAAGTGACTTGTAGACTTCATGAACCTCATGAAAGGTCTTGAAAGCCTTGTGAATCTTGTGAACCTTGTGAACCTTCATGAAATGACTTGTAGACTTCATGAACCTCATGAAAGGTCTTGTAAACATTGGGAAACTTGTGAACCTTATTAGCACACAAAGTCTTGTATTGTGAGGGCAAATTTTGGGGTGCAACATCTGCCCCTGTTCAATTTTATGAAACCTGAGGGGTTAGATTGGTATATTTGCCAGTCATGACCTGGAAGGTTGAAGGGGATTGAACACAAAAGCCCAAAAATTTGCACTCACCAGTGCATGAAGTGATACAGATGGCTAGTTGAATATGATTGAGTGGGCTTAAAGATGCCACTTGGAAGAACTGGAGATGGGCTTAGAGATGCCATCTAAAGAACTGGATGTAATGATAGCTTTGTGTTGATACTGGATCTCAGTACTAGGTCTTCGTATAGGCCGTTTCTGAATCGTTTATAATTTGAATTTGTTGAATAGACCAGTAGAAATAAATCTTCTTGACGATTATCTTTTCTGGAAATATCTTGGATTAGGGAATAGATCTTTTTACAGACCGTTTGCCTACTCTCCAAGGTCAAAAGAACGTCAGGATTTGTTCTTCTGAAAAAAATCTTGAACCAGGGAATGGATCTTTTTGCAGACCGTTTGCCTGCTATTCAAGGGCCAAAAGAACGTCAGGATTTGTTCTTCTGAAAGATATCTTGAACCAGGGAATGGATCTTTGTATAGACCGTTTTCCTGCTATTCAAGGGGCCAAAAGAACGTCAGGATTTGTTCTTAAGGGTCAAAAGAACGTCAGGATTTGTTCTTCTGAAAAAGTATCTTGAACAAGGGGCCAAAAGAGCGTCAGGATTTGCTCTTAAGGGTCAAAAGAACGTCAGGATTTGTTCTTCTGAAAAAGTCTTGAACAAGGGGCCAAAAGAGCGTCAGGATTTGCTCTTAAGGGTCAAAAGAACGTCAGGATTTGTTCTTCTGAACAAGGGGCCAAAAGAGCGTCAGGATTTGCTCTTAAGGGTCAAAAGAACGTCAGGATTTGTTCTTCTGTACAAGGGGCCAAAAGAGCGTCAGGATTTGCTCTTAAGGGTCAAAAGAACGTCAGGAGTTGTTCTTCTGAAAAAGTCTTGAACAAGGGGCCAAAAGAGCGTCAGGATTTGCTCTTAAGGGTCAAAAGAACGTCAGGATTTGTTCTTCTGAAAAAGTCTTGAACAAGGAGCCAAAAGAGCGTCAGGATTTGCTCTTAAGGGTCAAAAGAACGTCAGGATTTGTTCTTCTGAAAAAGTCTTGAACAAGGGGCCAAAAGAACGTCAGGATTTGCTCTTAAGGGTCAAAAGAACGTCAGGATTTGTTCTTCTGAAAGATGTCTTGAACCAGGGAATGGATCTTTTTACAGACCGTTTGCCTGCTATTCGAGGACATCTTGAGTAGTGTATGGATCATTTCTGACCTGTTGTAAATTGTTGATGCTGTTTTATCTGCATGTAACTATCCTGCAAGGAGAATGTTAGTTTATGTTATATGTATGCATGCATAGTATGATGCACCTAAGTAAATGTATTATGTATTTATGGATATGTATGTTATGGTATGATGTAAATGATGTATGTATGATATGATGCTGCCGGAAACGTCTGGATATCTTCGTATAACAACTGCTGGCCAGGGAAAATAAATCCCGATTCGTTGTTGAAGAATATGAGGAACTCATTCCCGTCTTGTTTGGTAATAAGGTATACATAACCTCCTTTTTGCTGGGGATAATAAGGTATACATAACCTCCCGTTTGCTGGGGATAGCAAGGTATATATAACCTCCCGTTTGCTGGGGATAATAAGGTATACATAACCTCCCGTTTGCTGGGGATAGCAAGGTATATATAACCTCCCGTTTGCTGGGGATAGCAAGGTATATATAACCTTCGTCTTCGTTTGATAGTAGGGTAGATATAACATCCCGTCTTCGTTCGTCGTACCCTTATTGGAAAGTAAATACCCGTATATCCGTATGAGGATAAAAGAGATGGATATAAATTCCAGGGGAGATGTAACTTTATGAAGATGGATTTGCCCTACTGTGGATTTGTAACTGTTTTGTAGAGATGAACCGGCGAAGCTTCGTTGGAATCCTTCCCTCGTTCGTCATTAGTAAATACTATTACTGCATTTTCATGCATTTCTGGTAAACATCAATCATATTCAAAAGCATAATACATTCAAACACAACCAATGGACGTTTTTGCTAGGGTAAGAGTAAATTTGGACTCAGAGGGAAAAGTAAAGCTGATTTTGAAAGCGGAATTGTTTCAACTTCGAGAGTGTACAGCCAATTGGATCTATGGCTCCTGAAATTCTTTAACTTTCCTGAGTACCTTCCCAGAAATCCTCATAGCTGGATCTGAAGACATGATACTGACACCATCTGATACTACTGGCATAGACAATTAATTTCCATCATGGTTTCAGCTGAGAATCCAATATCAAGGTAACACAATGAGAGGAATGTGTCTTCAAACTGTAATGGACCATATACGCTTCGGATACTAGATTTGAAAAGAAAGCATTGCCCCTTGGTTGGGGATGAATTGTCCCATAATGGAAGTATCTGAAATGAGCTACCTCAAGAGAAACAAGCAGAATGCCCCATAAGCATATGCCCCTGGCATCATGAACTTTGCAGTGTTACCCTTGGCACTTCAGGTAGATGGGGAGATCTGCCTCTGGCTGCTTAAACATAGTTGAATCTTGTCCTGATTGCCCCAAATGAGTTAGGCAGTATCATGGTCTGCCCCCTTGATTGGGATATAATGATTATGCCCCTTTGTATACATGGATTTTGATCCAGGAAGCAACTTTGTTTATCGGAAGGACTTTGGTTCATTGAACATTCATCCTGTAAGTTTCTCCATTTGTCAAACACTCAGGTATATGCAAACAAATATATTCAAAAATGCAATGCTTATGTCTGTCTTGAAGTTTTTGAAAAAGAATTATTTTAAAACTTTTTTTTTTTAGAAAACTGTGATATTAACTCAAGTTTTATAATAAGCCCTAAAGGAGTCAGGATACCTTTTTGTAGCAGTACGCTTTCGAACTAACCATGCTTCAGTTAGGACTTTTAAAGGGTTATAACGTGGCCTGGTTCATGGTTTAAGAAACAAAGGATATAGGCTCAAATTTTATTTGTACCCAACCCAATCTCCATGATGTTCTTCAGTCCTATGCTCAGTTAACTTATGCGTTGAAGTTCCAAAGAAGTTTGGTATTGTAACACTGATATTTGTGATGGTTCAGAAACCCAAAATTTATTTGAACATTCAGTCATCTTTCTTTGTTGAGGATTCATAGTGACCTCTTTTTCTTTTTTCTTTTGACTTTATTATCCCTTCCTTTTGCCTGAACTGCTTATTTCAAGGTTACAGTCAGCGGGATGTCTTAATGTTTTACTAAGTCTCCTTCATAGGTTTTGACTTAGTGAATTGTTCTTTTGATGGATATTGACTGTCAGGTTTCATAATTACGGAGAACCATCATTAGTTGTGTACAACACATATAATTGGCATATTTGAGTTAACTGAGTAACTACCCTGCCCCAGGTTATGAATAAGGGTTTTAATTTGTGCAAGAATAAAAACTCCTACTTCATAGGCTCAAAAGGGTTGACTAGGGATTAACTTCCTTATATCTCCACTGTTTAGGAATTGAAACAATGCATGTACATCGTCAGCATAGTCTGTTCAAAAGCATACTGCCTAATATTACGGTATTGTTTTCGTCATCCTCCCTCTACAGGCTTATAGCTTTATCAGGAGTTAAATATCACAAGATAGAAATAAGAAGCATAATTCAAAATATAGTGGAACGAATGGATTAATTCAAGACAAACATATGCAATGCATTAAAGAAAACAAAAGTTTAACATAATAGTAAGTGTTCAAACAAATAAAAGAAATTACAAATGAAAAATTCAAATGTTGTCCCATCCAGTTGGCTGAATGTCTTCAATTGCAATCTGTGAACTTTGAGGAGCAGTATACTTCACCATGAAATCAAATTTACCACTTGGATGTCCCAAGGTGCCCCATATCTCAACAGGAATAGGTAGGCTTCCTTTCTTGCTATACTGGGCAACTTGTCTTGCAGCTTCGGTGTTTGATGGATGATAGTAGAACTCAACTTGACCCTCTGGAGTAACCTCTAGGATTTCTTCGTCAATCAGGTCTTGAATCTTTTTCTTCAATGCCCAACAGCTATTAGTATCATGTCCAGGACTGTTGGAGTGGTACTCACACCTTGCCCTGGGATTATAGCGAGGAGAGGAAGTTTTAGGATTTTGAGGAGGATTTTCCAAGGAAATTAGCTTCATCTCCAACAAGCATTGCAGAACTTGTGACATTGGAGTGCTGAACTTTATAAACTGCCTTCTATATTTCTTGTGTTGAGGTGGATTAACCTTATCAGGTCTTTCTTCTTCAACTGAAGAACAATCAATGGCAACCTGTTTCTTACCTTCTTTTATCCTCATCTTCCTTTCAACCAAATCAGCTTGTTTTAATGGAGGTCGACTAACAATTAGATCCCTGACTCCATCACTTTGAAGTTTATGGACAAAGGCTCTTAACTCTTCTTGCCCCTGAGCTAAACTTTGAATAAGAACCACCTGGTCATTCATCTGGGTCCTCATTCCTGTCATCTCAGCTTGTAGTTGTTTCAGCTGATCATCCTTGTTGTCCTCAGGACTCTTCTTAGCCAGCAGTGTCTTCAATTCATCCTGCCCCTTGGTCAGGTTCAGGATCAGCTCTTGGAACTGTGCATTTTGTGCCTGGAGATCCTTAACTGTTTGTTCAAGAGCCATTGCTGAAATAAACAACGAGAAGATGAGAAACCTGTGCACAATTAAAAACCTGTGATGCAATGAAATGATATGGGAATGCATATGCAATGTTTTCAAGGACCGCAGAATTTAAATTTGCTTAAACAAACAAGAAAGTAACTTTTTATTAGTAGTAAATTTGTTTTGCCTTTTAGGCTTACAAAAAATGAAATGAAATAAATACAAAAGATGGGGTTTTAAGTCTCCCATGGACGTTTCCTCTTTGTGTTGAGGTATGAGTTGAGGTTCCGTTCCTCGTGAAGTTGCTTTGTTAGTTCTAGGATTCTTTCTTGGCTTGCTTTGTAATGAGCCTCGAAAGTATCCCTTTGCTCCTTCAATTGGATCCATGATCTCTGCAAGTCTTCCATATCAGTAGGCATGTCTGGGTGAAGGATGGTATAAGCAGTGTCTCCTTCAGCAACAGGTTCCATGGTAACTGGTAGGACGGCAGGATATGGCATCATGAGAGTCTGAGCACGAGACCGCACCCATCTGAGATAAGCTTCCATAGGAATAGTATACTTAGGTTCCAGTGTCTTGCTGTCAACCCTGTTTACTTTTCCCCAAGCTCGTATGAATCTCTGACGGTAACCCTGAAGATCGTTGTCATAATCAAACACAATGCCCTGAATTAACATATCATGTGGGCCATCGCCCGAGCGTAACCAAACTGTCGTAAAGCTAGAGAGGGATTGTAAGTGATGCCTCCTCTTATGCCTAGAAGTGGCACATTAGGAAACTCCCCACAACGGTCAATGAGGGTGACATTCTCCATAGATCTGGAGCACCAATGGATGTCTGAGTGAGAAAGTGACATGATCCTCTTGGACCATCTGAACCCTTGCTCATTCTTCATTACGGAGCGAGGAAGGTGAGAAATAAACCACCTAGAAAGCAAAGGTACGCAGCACATCAAAGTTCCTCTTGCCCTTGTAGTACGGGTATGAAGAGAATGCAGGATGTCTCCAAGCAATGTAGGCACTGGATTGTGACTCAGGAAAATGTTGATGGCATGAACATCTATGAACTGATCTGGATTGGGGAACAATACTAAGCCATATATCAGCAAGGCTAAGACCTCCTCAAAAGCATCATGACTCATAGCCTTCAAGAACATTTGAGCCTTCTCTATCAGCACCTTGGCAAGAATACCCTTAACTCCGCTTCTCGTTTCTAGAACAATGTCAGACTTCTTCAGATGTAGAGCTGCAGCAATAACCTCAGGTTTAGGCTCCTTTTCCAAGCCTGTGAAGGGTCTTTGATCAAGAACAGGTATACCCAGAAGTTTAGAGAACTCTTCCATGGTTGGAACCAGCTGGTAGTCGGGGAATGTAAAGCAATGGTGCTTAGGATCAAAGAACTGAAACAGAACACTCATCATGTCTTCATTGAACCCTGAAGTGACTAGATCCAATAGGTGACCATGTCTCTTGATGAACTGGGAATGATCAGACACTTGAGAAACCAACTCTTTAAGCTTAGGAGGTATCCCTACAAAGTTGATTCTGATGGTGTTTCTACGAGCAGAAGCCATGACCTTCAACAAAGAACAAAGATAAATCCCTTGGTCCTTGAAATGGTTAGTGAAAATGCTATGTTTATGATGCATGATGATGTCATGATGTTATGCTCAATCACAAACATGTGACACGCACAAACAAGTCACACAATAGCCCTAGGTTTAAAGGCTTGCATGAGGTTTTAAGGTAAGTACCCTCCCCTGAAGTTAGTTGGTTCATCCTGTCCTATAAAAGTAACCATGTTCTAAGGGATCTCAATATCATTGATCCTTCACAAGGGTGGTTGTTCAGTAGGCAACTTACTTGCCAACCAAAACCCTCCAAGTTTAAGATCTCAATGAGCGTAGTATCGAGTGTCAACCAACTTCAGTCTGCACCAAAGCCGGTTACCTCACTACTTTCTAAAGGCCAAGATGGGATAACTAGGGTTCTAAAAGTTAGTTAGTGCATTGACAACATATGGCAGCCTCATATTATCCTCAACTTGACTTAAGGAACATAAGCACCAACCAAGAAGTCGCACTAACTATGGCCACCAGATCAACCGTATCGATATACGTCGTACAGTTTCCTAGGTCTATTGCCATTTACCTAAGGTACACTAGATCCGGGTTAGGACCTTTCACACATAAGAGCACCCCAACAAGATAACATAAAGCAAACAAGGCAAACAATTTTAAGTGATCTAATTCCTAAGGGTACCCCTCTTTAATATTAAATCCCCAGCAGAGTCGCCAGTTCTGTAACACGGTGGGAGAACTGACTTTAATTATGTTGCGGATAGCAAGAGTCGCCACCGACTTTTATTTTATCCAAAAGGAAAGGGTATAAAAGAACAGGAAAGACCTTAAGAGATATTTTTGGGTCCGGGGGGTAGGTTATGTAAAGAGAAGGTGTTAGCACCCTTTACATCCATGGTTATCCATGGGCTCTTAGTTACTTAGCTCACTTTTGAATTGTTTTTGAAAATGTGAAGTGTGTGAATAGAAATTTTCTTAAGTGTTTATAATGACCCATGTACGGATGCGTATAAACCTTTGTTTTGAAAATTGTTTGAAGTTTGTCAAGTGTTTGAAAATTTGGAATGAAGTGAGCAAGCAACTAGGAGGTACCTACCCTAAAATTTAAGTCTTTTCTGTTCTTTATCCTTTAAATGGTAAGACTATCCCTATTATTAAGGAATAGATAGTCATTACCTTGGATGTGAGGGACATATGAGGGACATCTGTTAATGAAGGCAACTGTGGGGTGTATTAAGCATTTATGAGGGACTATCATCATTATTCGAAAAGGGACTTGATCTTTAAAGGCAACCATTAGGGACTTGATGATTTTTCTTTTTAGGGACTTGCTTTATACACCCCACTTGACCTTATGATTAGGCAACATGAGGGATAACCTTAGAAAGTGAGATGGCGATCAAAGATCGACTTACGTGTGTGAGTGTTTAATATTATTTATCTTTAATTAAAGTGATCTAAATTTGATTTTAAATAGAATACATGTTCGCACTCCCTATATTACTAACCATAGCAAGCAAATTAAATAATTAAATATTTACAAAAAAATTTACATCCAGGAGCATTTACATAATTATTATAATAAACAAATAAATAGCAAAAATAAATATATAAGCAAAATATAATAAGGGTTAGTAATAATAATAATTAAAAATAGGGTTAGTAAAATAACAATGAAAAATTAAATAATGTTAGTGAAATTATAATAAGCAAAAATAAATAGATTAATAATAATATGGTTAGTAATAATAATTAAAATAAATAGAATTAGTAAAAATATTATAATAACATGATAAACACAAAATTACATTTTAATATAGACATTTATTTAAAAAAAACAAGAACAATTAAAGGATTATGGTAATATTTTATTTTATGTACAAATTATTAAATTATTTATAATTACAAAATTAAATTATTATAAATTTAGTTGTTTCTAAACACATGTTAAAAGAAAATAATTTAGGTTATGAACATAGTATATAGAATATATTTACATATTATAAAAAAAAAATAGGTTATAATTATATTTACAAAAATTAATTATATTAAAGATTATATTAAATAAATATATACATGATAATTATATTAAGAATTAGAAAATAAAAATCATTTAGAAAATAAAGTTAGGGTTTTTTACAAAATTAAGATTCATTTAGAAAATATTTTTAGGGTTTATAATAAAATTAAGATTCATTTAGAAAATATTTTTAGGGTTTATAATAAAATATACAAAATTTATTTTAATAAATGTACATATATTGATAATTTTAATTACATAATAAAAGAAAAATGATTTAAATTGAGAAAAATAAAAGTTTAGAAAAAATTTTAGAAAAAAAATATAAGTGTTGTTTTTTAGATATTTATTAAATATACATATTCAATTTATATTTTTTTTTATTAATAATAAGAGAATAGTTAATTAAATAAATGAAACAGAAAAATTGATAAAAAAGAAAACTGACCTTGGATGGGTTTGAACCCAGGTCATTCTGCCTGCAAGCATCAAAACCTTCCACTAGGCCAGCCATGCGTAGGTGATAAGGAAATAGCTTCAATTTGTTTTGTGCGTTGACTTTGAAAAATCAGAAAAATAATGAACAAGCAAAAGGCCTGGGGTGGTGTTGAACCCAGGACCTTTACACACACAAGCGCACGCATCACCACCCGGCTGGAAGAGCCCATTTGATAATAGAATGGCCATTGAACATAATATATTATGTTTCCTTCGTAACCTGAAAAAATAGAAAAATAATGGTACAAGGCAGGATTCGAACCCTGGCCCTATAGTCAAACATACGCCTGGCCTTCCACTGGACCACACAACATGTGGTGACAAATATCCAGAACAATAAAATAATATTTTAAATCAAAATTTCAAATACAGAATTCGCGCCAAACCAACTTCGTCTTCAACCTCAAATTCGTAGGTTTTCCTGCGAATTTTTCTGGGAAAACTCTTACGAATTTTCATGCCATTCAAACCTGCGAATCACATACATCATCATACGAGTGAAATTTCTTCAAATTGAACCTGCAAACATGATCTACACAACAAATACAGTCCAAATATGAGTCCATTATCAATTTATATTAGGTATTCTAGGAATCCCTAATTTTGAAGCTTTAACCCTAATAATGGCCGATTGCTATTTAGGTACTCATTCTTCAATCCAATTGTCCAGAATCATTCTACATAACATCACAAACAATATTATATAACCAAAATTCATTGATATGCAGCAAATTAATAGAATCGAAAAAAATATTTTCAAGAGTAAATTGAATTCGGGTAGAGCATTATGGCATGTATGGGATGCATATGAGTACTGGTTTATGATCAGTGATGTCCAATGAAGCTTGCCATGTCTTTGTTTTACCTTCTAAAGTCCTAAATCCAAGAATCCGAATGTGACTTTTGTGAAGAATTTTTGAACAATGGAACTTACACTTAGAGGCAGAGAATTCGTGGCCTTGTGATTGAATTAGGTTTAGTACTTATAGATGAGTGAACTTAGGTCATAAAATTGAATTGTTGTGTGGAAATTTTGATTCAAAAAGATTGAAATTGATCATGTCTTCAAATTCAAATATTTGTGTATGAAGGCTTGCTATTTTTGGATCAATCTTATGATTTCCTTCCCTTTCAATTCCAATCAATATTGAAGACATTCTAGAAACCAAATCTCCATTAAATAACATATTTTCATATTTTATTTCTATTTAAAATGATTTTTTATGAATTAAATCAAAATAAATAAAAATAAAATAATAAAAATTCTGATTTTTAATCATTTGGGTCGTGCATGATGATAGTGTATGGATTGGATCATAATTTGACAAGCCCATTTGGAAAGAATTGGTTTTAGACCTCCATTTTCATCATAAACCATCACAAAATTTCCCAACTTTGCAAGGGCACATATCCTTCAATTTTAATGCTATGAGGGTGTTCTTGGACATTTTGGAAAGCTTAAAGAGTCCTCTTAACAACCCCACTGGTTTCATGTCCATATCATTTACCAATCTCAAGTTATGCCCTTTTGAAGTTGTTGACTTTTTGTTGACTTTTGAAATGACCTATAATGTCTTAGCTCATACCTTCCAAATGAAACATTTTTGGGCTTGGCTTGTGAGACACAAAGTTGTAGAGAATTCAATTTCCTTCAAAATGAGATTTGGATGGAGACTTGGTGATGAAGTATGTGAAAGTTATGGCTGGTCAAAGTTCAGTTGACTTTTACTGAAGAAACCCTAATTTAGAAACTCCTGATTCTTGATGATCTGAAATCTCCTTGATGAATCATGATCAACCCTTGATCAAATGATGAATTTTACTTCATATACTTGATATTTGCAAAAAATCATGAAGTTTGACTTTGGTTTGACCACAGTTGACCTCAGTTTGACTTTTTAACTGCATTGACTGATTTTGACTTATCTGATCATCTGACTGAGCAAACTTTTGAGAAAAGTCTTGAAACTTGTCATGGGGGTTATTACACACATATAAGATGTTATGAAGCTCACTTGAGGTCTTGGAAGTCCATTTAGCCTGATTAAAGTCAAAACCCTAGCTTTGGATGCACTGCCTAGGAGGTGCATTGTCTGAGGGAATTGTCAACTCTTCTGACCAATTGTGAACTTTGTGAACCTGGTGAACTATCATAAGATGTCTTGTGAACCTTTTGAACCTCATGGGAGGTCTTGTGAACCTTGTGAACCTCATAAAGTGACTTGTAAACTTCATGAACCTCATGAAAGGTTTTGTAAGCATTGTGAATCTTGTGAACCTTGTGAACCTCATAAAGTGACTTGTAGACTTTATGAACCTCATGAAAGGTCTTGTAAATGTTGAGAAACTTGTGAACCTTGTGAACCTTAATAAAGTAGCTTGTAGACTTCATGAACCTCATGAAAGGCCTTGAAAGCATTGTGGAACTTGTGAACCTTCATAAAGTAACTTGTAGACTTCATGAACCTCATGAAAGGTCTTGTAAATGTTGAGAAATTTGTGAACCTTATGAACCTTCATAAAGTGACTTGTAGACTTCATGAACCTCATGAAAGGTCTTGAAAGCCTTGTGAATCTTGTGAACCTTGTGAACCTTCATGAAATGACTTGTAGACTTCATGAACCTCATGAAAGGTCTTGTAAGCATTGTGAATCTTGTGAACCTTGTGAACCTTCATAAAGTGACTTGTAGACTTCATGAACCTCATGAAAGGTCTTGAAAGCCTTGTGAATCTTGTGAACCTTGTGAACCTTCATGAAATGACTTGTAGACTTCATGAACCTCATGAAAGGTCTTGTAAACATTGGGAAACTTGTGAACCTTGTGAACCTTATTAGCACACAAAGTCTTGTATTGTGAGGGCAAATTTTGGGGTGCAACAGCGGTGCCCGAGGCAAAGGCCATCTTGAGCCAGGATGCGGATGTCCAGCGAAGGGAGCTGGCCAGGGATCTGGCCGCTGTTATCCGGGTGATGGAGACTGCAATGGTCCTGTCCAACACGGCTGTTTCCGCAGCTTCTTTGGAGGATGCCCTTTTGAAGGCTCGCACTGAGAAGGAAAGGTTGTCTAAGGATCTATCTGACTACAAAGAGGAGCATCAGTTGCAGAAGGGGATGAAGAAGGAGCTAGAGGAGGTGAAGCATGAACGGGATACGCTGAAGGCTGAAAAAGAGAGCCTGAAGGATCAAGTTGCCGGGCACAAAAAGGTGGCCGAGGAAAATGCACAGCTCCGTGCCCGGATGGCTCTGCTCGAGGGTGTCGCTCCCGATAAATGAGACATGCCCACATAAAGGTACATACGCGAACGGTCGGCGAGAGGGACAGTGAGAACACACAGCCGTGAACTCACTGGAGATGAAGAGTCGCCAGCTAGGCATTTTTATCCCGGAGGAAAGGTAATGCTGCATAGACCTAGAAAGATATGGATAAGACGGTTGCGAACCAGAGAGACTGAGAAAGGGGGTTGGTTACAACCTGGGAAGGTATTAGCACCCAGATTGTCCGTCGTACTCGACGGGATCCACGCTTAAAAGATTTGTGCTATAAAGGGGTAGTGTCAGTGCAATTTGTGTATAAAATAGCTGGAAAAGGATGTACAGGTGTCAGTGTAAAGGAAGTGAAGTGTGATATATACAGTGTCAGTTCAAGGAATAAGAATGAATTGCTCAAGATCATGAGGCTTAAAGAGTGAGGCTAGAAAGAGGGGGGATATACAGAGACTTTTGTTCGATAACTGTTAAGTTATGCCTACGTATCCTCTCGTGCAATGAGGAAGTCAGAACACCGTAGTTCGACCCGAAGAGACTAAAAGATGAATTGACTTGTGAACTGCTTACTTGTCTATGCTCAAGTGTATGACCTGTCTGGCTCAGGTGCAAACTGTCTTGCATTAGACGGAAGAAGCAAGTTCTCGTTTATGAGTGAATGAGATGAGAAAAGAATCCCGAAGGAGACGGTTATTGTTTGTTTTTGTGTTTTCAGTCTTTTATTGCTTTTTGGATTTTTGTCATAAGTTAATGGGCTTAAGTCTAAACCAATGGATTTAGTAAACTCATCACATCCTCCCTCTGATTAGGGGTAATGAGAATACCTTAAGTGTGAAGTCAGATTCTCACACTTAATCACCTTTGGTGTAGGATTAAGATCATTAACCTACTTGTGATTATTTAGATGTTTTTGGTGTTTTTGTTTAGTGTTGAGTAATGAGATTAAGCCATAATCAGGGATTAAGCAGACTCATTACACCATCCTAATAGAAGGATAATAGATGAGAATGTTTAAGCTGAGGAAAGCTCCTCAACTTAATCCATGGTTAGGGATTAAAATCATGACAAAACAAACCTTTGATTAAGTGGATTTTATTAATGATATGATGATGAAGTGAGTTTTATGATTTGTAAGACAACTTGAGGGGGACTTGTCCATTAACACTAGGGTTAGTCCTTCTTAACCAATTAAGGAAGAATTAGAACCCTAATGCAAGGCCCAAGTTACAAGATGTCTTGATGATTATTAAGTGAATTGATTAAGAGATTTAAACACATTAAGGGTTCAACACTTAGGATTAAAGTTATACACTCCATCCTAAGAGAAGGATGCAGGCATAAGCTTAATCACAAAGCCTTAAAGCCTTTAGGGTTTAGTCCCTGATTATGAGATGAGAGGAGAAGACTCAAAAGAGACACAAAGGTAAAACTAAGAGGGGAGACTAATCAAAACCCTAATCATTGTCATGCTTGGTTGTTCCTAAGGTTTGTGAGGTTTTCAAGAGAAGTCTTCAATGGAACCACCAGGAAGCAGATGAAAGGATCAAGAGAAGCAAAGTGACTTGCTTCATTCAAGAAGTCAAGTCACTTGAAGAAAGAAAGTGGGAAGAAGAAGAATGAGCAAGCTCAATCTCAAACACAAACAAAAATGCAGCAATGGATGCAAGAAAAATGAAAAGAAAAGTTATGAGAAGTGAAGGCAAATTCACTTCTCAACCTCACTTACCACCTGAAATGTTAGAAAGAAAAGCAATGCAATGCTAAATGAGATGAAATGATATGATGAAAAACAAAACCAGAAGCATGTTGATGATGATAATGGTATTATGAGATGCTACAAGCATGAGACAAGGCATGGAGATGTTCATACAAGATCATGGATGCAAATGATGCAAGTTAAGGAGCATGATCTTACATGAAAAGTTATGAAACATACATGGCAAACAAGATGGCAAATATGGGATGCAATGATCAAACATGCTTTCTATATGTCTTAAGATGTCAAATGAATCAAATGGATGCTTGAAATGTCATGGCAAGTCATGTTATGCAAGAGAATGCAAAGGGGATGCAAGAGAAAGCCCAAATTAGGGTTTATGAAACAAACATCAAACAAAACTCAAAATCAGAAGCAAACCCTAAGATAAAAAATGGAAAATGCCACCCAAAGAAACCCTAAACCTATACTAAACCAAAGTCCAAAGGGGAGGTCTCAACTCTTAACCAAACTCAAGTTATGATTTTTCTAAGTTATTAGGGTTTTTAGGGCTCTTAAACAAAAGAAATGTCAAACAAATTGAAAATGAGGAATCAAATCATGGCCATTTAATCCTAGAAACTACATGTTAAACACAATGCATTGCAAGAAGAATCAATGTCCAACTCTTCATGAATAGGCAGAAATGAATTTTTGAACTTTGGATCAAATTAATGCACAAAGATGATTTTAATTCAATGAAAAATTCTCAAAATGCATCAAGATCAAAAAAGAAATTTGGTTTGAAGGTTGGACAATGTTTCTAAATGTCTTAGAACATTTCATGAATTTTTTGGTGATTTTTAAATACCTAAAAGTATTTTTAATTAATTAATTTCCATTAATCAATTAAAAATAATCTTTTAAATATTTAAAAATGCTTTTTTAATGATAAAAATAAAAATGAAAATATTTTTGTGTCATAAAAATTAATAAAACTCAGGAGAAAAAGTTTCATAATTTTTAAACCTTTTTTAATATTTTAAATTAATTATGGAAAAGAAATGAAAAGAAAATGAATTAAAATGAAAATAATGGAAAGTCAACAGAATGGAGGGATGAGATGAATCCTGGATTTGAATGGGTTGACCACGCGCACTATCCAAAGGCTGTGGTTGATTCTGATTAAATCAATTTAATTATGGTTTAATTAAGCTAACACGTGGATTAGGGCTAATTGGGTGAATCCAGGCCACACACACACGCGGGAGGTCAACGTTTTCAACGCAATCCACGGTCCAAATTCAAACTAGAGTTAATGACAGGATTAGGGCACAAATCACTTTCAGGCTGCCGGAGAAGACCTCCGGTCGTCTTCTCCGGCCAGCATCTCCCCTGAAAATCCCCAAAACCCCAAAAACCTAACTAAAATGAAATCTAAGAATTGGGAAATGATCCCCACTCACTCACGAACCAAAACCCTCACTCAAAACCAATTTATTCTTCCTGGAATTCATGAATTGAACAAAACAAATTCCTAGGTCACAGAGTTTCAGAAGCTAATTAAATACTCATTTCAACACCATTTCAAAAAACAAAAGCACCAGGATACTCAGTGAAGCATAAAGAACAAGTTTATAACATGAAAAACGATTTCTGGAAAAATAATTCTTGAGCTACCTGAGATTCGAAGCTTTCACTCTGATGACTTTCTGGCCTCTCCTCTTGATGAAAACCACTCCACTTAACCCTCTGGTGATGCTTGAATGCTCAAGAGGAATTTATGTTGGCTGAATGAAGAGTTTGAGCAGCTTCTGCTCAAGCTCAGTTGAAAATGGCAATGGAGTTTCAAGCTGTTTCTAGAAATGGTGAAGGGTTGTTTGTGGTCCAGATGATGAGTGGAAAAGGTCTATGGGGTTTGTTCTGATGTTTGTGAGCTGTGGAGAGAGTTTCGAATGAAACTGCAAGTTGGGGTGAAAATGGTGCAGTGGGGTTACAGCTTGTTTCAGGCTTGTGTTTTTGCTGGTTTCTACTCAATGAGGCATGGTGAGTTGAATGGTGAAAATGGTTTGGATGTTTGGTGGCTGGGCAGAGAGATTCGAAGCAATTTGCAGCTGGGGTGTGTTTTGTGAATGTGATCGTATCAAGTGTTTCAGCCTTGCCTCTTCATATCTTTGGCTTGCCAAGGGATATTGTATTTTAATCCTATAGGTCAGATGATGTGACCTGGCCTATAGTGATTGGTAAGTTTGCTTTTGCTCAAAGTCCACTTTTTGTGTAAGAGAAGTATGGCTCATGATCTAGGCTAGTACAAGGCATGGGCTGCGCAGCAAGGGTGAGGGGAAAGGCTAGCCAAAGTCAGCATCCAAGGTTGCAAGTTGTAGGAAGTGTGATCATGAGTTTTTGCAAGTTGTGGCTTTATGGTTCACATGGAAAGATCTTATCCCAAAAGCCATGAAACATGAGCAATGCCTAGTCCATTCTGAATTTTAAGACTTACATGATGTTTGTGTCATGGTTTGAAATGAACTAGAGGTTACAAAAGACATTGGTTCATGGTTTTGCAAAATTCTCACTTGAAGCATGCCTTGAAAATCAATGATTTTTGCTAACTTTGTCACACCATAACTTTTGATCCAAGAAGAATTTGATCATGTTCTTGTACTTTTTGAAAAGGGAAAGATGAGATCTACAACTTTCATGACCAAAGTTTTTCCATTTGAAGCTTTTTTGGATCAAGAATCAAGGCTTGAAAAATGACCTAAAATGAAGCATTCTTGAAAAGTCAACTATGCCCAAAAAGTCAACATTTGCAAAAACTCCAAATTCTTGATTTTTGTGAACTTCAACCTTCTTCCATGATCAAATAAAGATCATATACACTCAAAATGATGAAGAATGCCCATTGGTTGGGTCATTGGGGGCCTCAGATGCCCTGAGTTTGCACTGACTTGTCTAGAAAGTCAACCCTTGATCAGATGACTTCCCCATGGAATTTCTTCATGAAACTTGATATGCATACTCCCTATACCATATAGAGACCAATAGAAACAAGAATGACCAAAAAATTTGGAGTTATGGCCTCTGAAACCAAAACCCTAATTCTTAGGTCAATTGTGCAGTCAAACTTGGCTCTGCATCCATTCAAACCCTAGTTCTTGTGATTCTTTGGAATTTTTGACTTTGAGAGGATGTAATATGATACTTGAACACATATGGACCCCTTTGAAGTGATTGGTTGCCTTTGGAGTGGCTCAAAAGGCTCTTGGATTGCTCAGATCACAAACCCTAGGTGCAGATGACTCAAAATTGAGATATGAGATGATATGATTGTGTTTATGCATATGAAATGATCACAAGCCATGGTGAAATGGGTGAGGGCAAATTTGGGGTGTTTACAGCTGCCCCTATTCAAGCATGAGTTAGCTGTGCAGGATGTAAGCAGCGGCTTAACAGGCAAACAAGATAACTTGTGGTTGAATACCAAAGACAGTCCAAAATTTGCACTCACAGAATGAAGAAGAAAAGGGATATAGATTGTAAAGGAAAATAAAGTATATCGTAAAGCGGGAAACAAACGCAATGACGGGGACGGCCGACATGCTGGGGATAAAAGGTAAAGCCAAGACGGGGACGGCCGACTGGCTGGGGAAAATCAAATTATGATGGGGACGGCCATCAGGATAAAGCTGTAAAATTTCTGGGAGTTAATGAAACATGACGGGGACGGCCATCAAGTTCATAAAGCAAGGTAACCGACGATGGGGACGGCCATCGGGCTAAAAGAAAAGGAAAAGGGACTATGACGGGGACGGCCATCGGGTTAAAGAATAAATGAAATAAACAGCTGATGGGGTACGGCCATCAAAGGTGAAGGACGATCACCTAGCAGGGGACGGCTGCTCTGTTGGGTAATAAAGGAATTATGATGGGGACGGCCATCAAAGGTGGAGGACGACCACCTGGCAGGGTACGGCTGCCGAAAAAATCAACGATGGGGACGGCCATCGGATAGAAAAGGTCAACGATGGGGACGGCCATCGGACGAGCATGATGGAGGAAGACCATCAAGAAGTGGAGGACGACCACTTAGCAGGGTACGGCTGCTCTCGAGGTTCATCATGACATAGGACGAATGCCAGATAACCAAAATCAACAATGGGGACGGCCATTGGATAAAATGATGAAGGATGATCATCAAAAGGTGGAGGACGACCACCTAGCAGGGGACGGCTGCTAAAACAACGATGGGGACGACCATCGGATGAGCATGATGGAGGACGACCATCAAGAGGTGGAGGACGACCACCTAGCAGGGTACGGCTGCTCTCGAGGTTCATCATGACATAGGACGAATGCCAGATAACCAAAATCAACAATGGGGACGGCCATTGGATAAAATGATGAAGGACGATCATCAAAAGGTGGAGGACGACCACCTAGCAGGGGACGACTGCTAAAACAACGATGGGGACGGCCATCGGATGAGCATGATGGAGGACGACCATCAAGAGGTGGAGGACGACCACCTAGCAGGGTACGGCTGCTCTCAGGGTTATCATAACACAGGACGAGTGTTAGATAAAAAGGAAAATTTGCTTTGTTGGCGATTTACTGGGGAGAAGTAAACACGGACGAGTGTTTATATCCAAGAAACAAAAGGTACAAGTGTTTAGATTTTAGTGTATAGATTAAAGATGCGGACGAGCATCCTTAAGACTATGATACGGACGAGTATCAGGTAGAAACAAACTGACACGTGTTCAGAGATGATGATACGAACGGGTATCAACCGGTTAACAAAGAACACGGACGAGTGTTGAATCTGAGGGGACTCTTCTGGGGAATAGTAGACACAGACGAGTATCTATATTCAAGAAGATATAGTGTGTGACGCGGTGTATGGATTAAAGACGCGGACGAGCATCCTTAAGGCTATGATACGGACGAGTATCATGTAGAAACAAACACTAGACGCAATGTTCTGAGATGATGGTACGGACGAGTACCAACTGGTTAACAAAGAACAAAGACTACTGTTGACTCTGAGGGGATTTGAGTGTTATATACAAGATACAGACGAGTATATGTATAAGAGTGGTTGGTATATAGATGAGTATTTAACTGCTGGGGAGAGTGACACGGACGAGTGCCAAAAGGAGAAAAGTATAATAAGTAAGTATATGGGTGATGAAAGTGCAAGCGACTGCGCTGGGGATATGACACGGACGGGTGTCAAGAAAGTGTATATAGGTATATGTGAGTGCAAAGAGGACGTCTTTGGCTTTCTGCTGGGATATAACACGGACGGGTGTCAAAAGGAGTATATACTGGTGTTTGTGATTTGTGAGGCAACTGCTTTTGCTGGGAACTCCGGTGGGGATTTTTCCTCTGTATGTTGATGAACTGTAATCATTCACAGGTGTTGATTCACAACATGGCTCATGATTATGCTATGCATTTGATTCTTGCTGTAATGCTCCGTGTTAAAACGGAATGCTACGCTTTGTGGGTGAATATGATGCAAATGCTATGATTATGCAAAGAGGCACAGATCTGGGATTCGGATCTCGCTGCTGCAGAGATCCCTGGTTGATCTGTTTGAAGTGAATATCCCAGCTGGGGATGAAATCATTGATAGATCTGATGAGATGTATCTGCTTGGGGATCTAGGCCACTGATTGGCATATCCTAGTAAAGAGGACCCAACTGGGGTTTGTAGAAGCTTTCTTCACTCTGTTGTGATCTTCTATGCGTTTCTCTTCTGGATAGAGGCTGGAGCTCTGTGGGGAGATGATTCCCTGACTCCTGTATCTTACTGAGGAAGAATGATTGGTACTATGGCTGGGGAGAATTTGTTGGTAACTCAGCTGGGGAGAGTAATGAGAGGCAACTCGGCTGGGAATAGAGCATTTCGGATGCTGAGATTATTTGTTGATTTGCCAGCTTGCGGAGATGTAGCTTGCATGCCCCAAGTTGCGTCCTGCATACCTGCAATCCTGCAAAGATAAGGAAACGCACAAATGGTCCCGAGGTATCCTTTACTGGATTCCGTCATAGGAGTTAAGTACTTTCGAGAGTAAGTATATTCCCTGTAAGCATGTGTTTTTATTTTCTTAGAGAAAAGCATCTGTACTCATGCAATTAGTTTTTTTTTTTAGAGACATCAGACATTCTTTGCAAATAAAAATATACAAAACGAAACATGACTGAAAAATCTGATTTTATTAATTCATGTGCCCTGAACTGGCAAGATACAGTCAAAGAAACATATCTCCTGAAATGAGGAGATTGTTACAAATTGAGAAACAAAGTGCTGGCGATGTTGATGACGCTTTAAAGAGCTTCCTCTTCTGCTATGACTCGTATGACTTTTGACTTTCTTCTCGTCTTGCTTTCTGGAGAAAGTTGATTCTGACTGAAGCTTGATCCTTTGGAGTTTTAACCAGGTTGCTGACAATACAGACGAATTCAGAATGCAGTTGTTCGCTTATTCCCTTATTTTGCATGGATCACCCTTTCGGGTTTTCAGTCCATCGGGATACCCATTTTTGCCTGAGCTGTCCAATGCGGCTTTTCAGCTCAGCGGGTGTACATCTTTTCATTTATTTCCCTTATTTTTGCCCGAGTCTTTTATTCTGTTTTTGACTCGCCGGGATGCCCTATTTTTGCCTGGACTTACATTCTGTTTTTGTGTCCAGCGGGTCATTTTATGCGAAGTATTTTTTAACTGCATCTGAATTCACAGGGGATGGGAAATCTTCACCATCCATGGTGCTGAGCATCAGTGCTCCACCAGAGAAAACTTTCTTTACCACGAATGGTCCTTCGTAATTTGGAGTCCATTTGCCCCTGTGGTCTGTATGAGGAGGGAGGATTCTTTTCAGCACAAGATCTCCTACTTGGTACTCTCGGTGCCTGACTTTCTGATCGAAGGCTCTCTTCATTCTCTTCTGATATAGCTGCCCATGACAGATTGCAGCCAATCTTTTCTCTTCGATCAGACTCAGTTGTTCGTATCGGGCCCTAGCCCATTCTGCTTCACTCAGTTTAACATCCATTAATACCCGTAGGGAGGGTAATTCAACTTCAACAGGTAGGACTGCTTCCATACCATACACAAGTTGATACGGGGTTGCTCCAGTGGACGTTCTGATTGATGTGTGGTACCCATGCAAGGCAAATGGTAGCATTTCATGCCAGTCTTTGTAAGTGATTACCATCTTCTGCACAATCTTCTTGATATTCTTATTTGCTGCCTCAACAGCGCCATTCATCTTTGGCCTGTAAGGAGAAGAATTGTGATGTTGGATCTTGAAGTCCCGGCACAGTTCTGCCATCATTTTGTTGTTTAGATTGGAACCATTATCAGTAATGATTCGCTCGGGCACTCCATATCGACAGATGATATCTCTCTTCAGAAATCTGGCTACCACTTGTCTTGTGACGTTTGCATATGAGGCTGCTTCAACCCACTTGGTGAAATAGTCAATGGCGACCAAGATGAATCTGTGGCCATTTGAAGCAGTCGGCTCAATCTTGCCAATCATATCAATGCCCCACATGGCAAAGGGCCAGGGTGAAGACATGATGTTCAAAGGATTGGGAGGCGCATGCACCTTATCTGCGTAGATCTGGCATTTGTGGCATTTTCTGGCGTAAGCACAACAGTCTGCATCCATTGTAATCCAGTAATAGCCTGATCTTAACAACTTTTTAGCCATGGCATGCCCTCCGGCATGGGTACCAAAGGAGCCTTCGTGCACTTCATGCATCAGTAAATCTGCTTCCGCCTTATCAACACATCTGAGGAGTACCATATCAAAGTTCCTTTTGTATAAAGACCCATCAGTGTTCAGGAAGAAACTACCAGCAAGCCTTCTCAAAGTCTTCTTATCATTGGAAGATGCCCCAGGTGGGTATGTCTGATCCTCCAAGAAGCATTTAATGTCATGGAACCAAGGCTTATCGTCCTTGACAACATCTGCTGCAAATACATATGCTGGTCTATCAAGTCTCGACACTGAAATCTGAGGTACAAAGTTAGCAGCTTGAACTTTGATCATGGATGAAATGGTAGCAAGAGCATCTGCAAATTGGTTCTCGTCCCGAGGGATATACTCAAGCTTGACTGTTGTGAAGAACGTCAATAACTTTCTTGTATAATCCCTATAAGGTATCAGATGATCCTGGTGGGTGTACCATTTTCCGTTGGTTTGATTGACTACCAAAGCTGAATCCCCGAATACGGTCAATGTCTTGATCCTGAGGTCAATGGCTTCCTCAAGACCCATAATGCAAGCTTCGTATTCAGCTTCGTTGTTAGTGCAGTTGAAAGTGAGTTTTGCCGAGAAAGGCATGTGAACTCCCTTGGGTGTAATGAGTACTGCACCAACACCACGACCATTCATGTTAACAGCCCCATCAAACATCATAGTCCATTCTTCCTCTGGGTCAGGCCCTTCAGTGTGAACAGGCTCTTCATGGTCTCTTGATTTAATGAACATGATGTCTTCATCAGGGAAGTCAAATCTCATAGGCTGGTAGTCATCAATGGGTTGCTCAGCAAGATATTCAGATAGTACACTGCCCTTGATGGCTTTCTGAGATGTGTACTGTATGTCGTATTCTGTGAGAATCATTTGCCATCTTGCAACCCGTCCGGTAAGAGCTGGCTTCTCGAAAATGTACTTAACTGGGTCCATTTTGGATATCAACAAAGTAGTGTGGGTCAACATATACTGTCTCAGTCGGCGAGCAGCCCACGCTAAAGCACAACAAGTTTTCTCGAGCAGTGAATAACGTTGTTCACAGTCGGTAAACTTTTTGCTTAGGTAGTATATTGCATACTCTTTTCGACCAGACTCGTCATGCTGGCCCAGCACACACCCCATCGACTCTTCTAATACTGTCAAGTACATAATCAGAGGTCTTCCTTCGACTGGCGGCATAAGGATTGGAGGTTCTTGCAAGTACTCTTTGATCTTGTCGAAAGCCCTTTGGCAGTCTTCGTTCCACCTGACCGTCTGTTCTTTTCTTAACAGCTTGAACAAAGGTTCACAGGTTGCTGTAAGGTGAGATATGAACCGTGAAATGTAGTTCAATCGTCCTAAGAACCCTCGAACTTCCTTCTCTATTTTCGGTGCAGGCATCTCTTGAATGGCTTTGACTTTATCAGGGTCAACTTCAATCCCTTTCTCGCTCACAATAAAACCCAACAGCTTACCAGATCGCACCCCGAATGTGCACTTATTGGGGTTCAGCTTCAGTTGGTACTTCCTCAGACGCTTGAATAACTTCAGCAGATTCACCAGGTGGTCTTCTTCTGTAAGGGACTTGGCGATCATATCATCCACATAACATTCTATTTCTTTATGGATCATATCGTGGAATAGTGTCACCATAGCCCGTTGATATGTTGCACCAGCATTCTTCAGTCCGAATGGCATCACTTTGTAACAGAACGTGCCCCAAGGTGTGATGAATGTTGTCTTCTCCATGTCTTCAGGTGACATCTTAATCTGATTGTATCCTGAAAATCCGTCCATGAAGGAGAATACCGAGAACTGAGCCGTATTATCAACCAATACATCAATGTGAGGTAAAGGGAAATCATCTTTCGGGCTGGCTCTGTTCAGATCCCGGTAATCAACACACATTCTTACTTTGCCGTCCTTCTTAGGCACAGGCACAATATTAGCAACCCACGGTGGATAGCTAGTTACAGCAAGGAATCCGGCGTCCCATTGCTTTTGTACCTCCTCTTTGATTTTCATAGCCATGTCTGGGCGAGTACGGCGCAATTTCTGTTTGACCGGTGGGCACTCTTCCCTCAAAGGCAGCTTGTGCACAACAATGTCGGTATCCAACCCTGGCATGTCTTGATACGACCAAGCAAACACATCCACATACTCTTGAAGCAGATCAACCAGTTGCTTCTTCACTGAGTCTTGCAGGCAGGCCCCGATTTTGACCTCTTTCACGTCTTCATTTGTACCAAGATTGATCACTTCAACCTCCTCCTGGTGAGGAGTAATAACCTTCTCCTCTTGTCTTAACAACCTGGCTAGCTCTTCAGGAAGCTCATATTCTTCTTCAACCCCTTCATCAGCTTGATTGATTGGATTGTCAAAGTCATACGAAGTCATAGCCGTGCTGTTGTCGGTGCTGTCTGGAAGGCACTCTCTGCAAGGGTTAAGTTTGTTCATTTTAGTGACTTGATTTTAATCTTTATTTAGAAAAGTGAAATGAAGTTGTCATTTTGAAAACACCGCCATTTATTTTTTGTACAAAAAGAAAAATGGAAAAACAGTGAACGAAAAGAAAAAGACTCGTTTGCGAAAAGATGTCTGATATTTCATTAATTGATCTTGTTTGCACAAAAAGTACAGATGGCCCGATTACAAAATGAGTCTTGTCATCTTGGGCAAGATGCAAGACTTTGATGCATGCTTATAAAAATACAGGAAATAATAATTACTCTGCATGAGTAACTCTTATAATTTCCTGGGAAGACCAGTTCGAGACACTGCTCCCCGGGATCTTTGGACGAATCCAGCTTTCCAGGTTGCGTTCCTCTTCCAGCTCGTCTTCCAGACAATTGATAGCATCAGGGGTAAGCATCCCCCCACTCACAAAATTGGGCTCTTTCGCAGCCGCTGCTTGATCTTGTTGAGTTGGTTTGTAACCCAACCCAAATCTGTCTTCTTTCTTCTCTACCGGTAGTAGCTTGCCCCAGCCTTGGGCAGTTCCTTCCTCAACAACCTTCCGGGCTTGTTGGTATGATGATATTGACGTACCAGATACAGCAGATGTCTCATTCACATTCAAGGCTTCAAACCCCTGGCTCATTGTTTCATGGATCTCCCCATCCATTTCAATGTACTTATAGGTTGCCAGGTGGCTGACAAAAATGTCCTCTTCTCCGCAGATTGTAACGATTTGACCCTCCCACTCATATTTTAATTTCTGGTGAAGGGTAGAGGTCACGGCGCCAGCAGCGTGAATCCATGGCCTACCCAATAAACAACTGTAGGCGGGCTGTATATCCATCACGTAGAAAATAGTTTTGAAGGTCTGCGGGCCAATCGTTACGGGCAGCTCAATCTCTCCCAGAACCGATCTCTTTGAGCCATCAAAAGCTCTTACCACCAGGTTGCTGGGTCTCAATGCCAATCCGTCGTACTCTAGCTTCACCAAAGCCTTTTTAGGTAGGACATTAAGGGATGACCCTGTGTCTACCAGCACATGGGAAAGGACAGCACCTTTGCATTCCATGGTGTAAACACCCCAAATTTGCCCTCACCCATTCACACCATGGCTTGTGATCATCTCATATGCATAAATACAATCATATCATCTCACATCTCATTTTTGATTCACTGCATAGCTTTCAAGGCATCTGCACCTAGGGTTTGTGATCTGAGCAACCTCAGAGCCTCTTGAGCCATTCCAAAGATCACCAATCAACTCAAAGGGGTCCATGTGTGTTCTTACATCATATTCCATCTCCTCAAAGTCAAAAATGCAGAGGAATCACAAGAGCTAGGGTTTGAGTGGATGCAGAGCCAGGTTGGACTGCACAGTTGACTGAAAATTAGGGTTTTGGTTTCAGAGGCCATAACCCCAAATTTTTTGGTCATTCTTGTTTCCATTGATCTCTATATGGTATAGGGAGTATGCATATCAATTTTCACGAAGAAATTCCATGGGGAAGTCATCTGATCAAGAGTTGACTTTTCAGACAAGTCAGTGTAAAATCAGGGCATCTGAGGCCCCCAATGACCCAACTAATGGGTGATCTCCATCATTTTGAGTGTATATGACCTTTATTTGATCATGGAAGAAGGTTCAAGTTCATAAAAATCAAGAATTTAGGGTTTTTGCAAATGTTGACTTTTTGGGCATAGTTGACTTTTCAAGAATGCATCATTTTAGGTCATTTTTCAAGCCTTGATTCTTGATCCAAAAAGGCCTCAAATGGAAAAACTTTGGTCATGAAAGTTGTAGATCTCATCTTTCCCTTTTCAAAAAGTACAAGAACATGATCAAACTCTTCTTGGATCAAAAGTTATGGCAATGCAAAGTTGGCAAAAATCATTAATTTTCAAGGCATGCCTCATTTGGAAATTTTGCAAAGTCATGAACCAATGCATTATGTGACTTCTAATTCATCTCAAACCAGCACACAAACTTTCTCTAAGCCACAAAATCAGATTTGAACCAAGATCACATGTGTTTAGTTCATGTAACAAGGCACTTTTTATCATGTGAACCATAAAGTAACCAAGTTGCAAAACTCATGATCATGCTTCACCAACTTGCTGCATTGGTCCTTGAATCAAGCTAGCCCTATCACCTCATCTTGCTGCGCATCACACAGCCCTTGTACTTGCCTAGCACCTCACCATACTTTCTCTTACACAAGAGTTGACAAATTGCAAAAGTGGCCTCACCTATCCATAAAGCACATGCCAAATCAACTGACCAATGAGAGAGAGTTATGTGGACAATTTGCAAGCTAAAGACATCACAAGGCAAGGCTGAAACACATTCATTCATCACATACACAAAAAGACACCAAGCTGCATTTTGCTTCGAATCCCTCTGCCCAGCCACAAAACATCCCAACCATTTCCATACTTGAAATCACCATGATCCATTGAGTAGAAACCAGCCAAGAGCCAGGCCTGAAACCAACCACAAAGCCACTTCACCATTTTCATCTCAGCCTGCATTTTCTTTCGAATCTCCCTCTACAAACCTCAAACACAAGAACAAACTCCACCAACAATCTCCACTCTCCTCACTGACCAGAAACCAACCTTTGTTTTGGCCTGAAACACCCTGTATCTCAAATACGATTTTCACATCTCCTTGGTCAGAGCTTCTGCAAACTCTTTCAGGAGGCTGTTTAACTCTAACTAAGCATCCAAAGCTTCAAAGGGAGATCATTGGGACCTGTTTGAGCCAAAAGACCATCCAGAAAGCTCCTGAATCAGAAGTTCAACCTCAGGTGACTCCATGAACTTTTTTCCCAGAACTCATTTCTCTTGTTAAAATCTTGTTGTGCATGTTACACTGATCATTGGGATCTCTTTACTTTTGAAAATAAGCCAGAAATGAGCATGTTACGTTGCTCTGAAAGTTTGACCTAGAAATTTCATGGCTTCGATTCTTGTTTGTGTGTGAGTTTAAATGTGATTTGATGATGGATTCGTGCTTAGGATAGTTGGTAGGTGGTTTCTGGAGATTTAGGGCTTCTGATTTGGCCTAGGGAGAGAGTTGGATTTTGGGGTTGGCCGGAGAAGACGACCGGAACACTGTTCCGGTCGCCTGATTGTCATTAGGGCACAATTAGGGTTTAATCAGTGTCATTAGCAAGTTTGAATTTGAGCCGTGAGATGTGGCGGGGAGTCAATGCGCGCGCTGGCCAGTTTAAATCTCCACCCTAGGATTTGAATACTTTTCATTAATTCAGAATTAATTCATTTATTTTCTTTTCTTTTTCTTTTGTTTTATACAATTATTTTAAAATAGCAAAAAATACATAAAAATTATGAAACTTTTTCCTCTGAGTTTTAACAATTTTTATGACCCAAAAATATTTTTATTTTATTTTTTATCATTAAAAAAGTATTTTTAAATATTTAAAAGATTATTTTTAATTAATTAATGGGAATTAATTAATTAAAAATACTTTTAGGTATTTAAAAATTCCAAAAAAATTCATGAAATGTTCTAAGACATTTAGAAACATTGTCCAACCTTAAAACCAAATTTCTTTTTTGATCTTGATGCATTTTAAGAATCTTTCATTGAATTAAATCATTTTTTATGCATTATTTTGATCATGGATTCAAAAATTCATTTCTGCCTATTGGAGAAGGTTTGGACATTGGTTCTTCTTGCATTGTTTTCTATTTGGCATGTATTTTCTAGGATAAAAAGGCCTTGATTGGTTTCTTCATTTTCCATTTGATTGGCATTTCTTTTGTTAAGAACCCTAAAAAACCTTAATAACTTAGAAAATTCATATCTTGAGTTTGGTTGAGAGTTGAGAGCTCCCCTTTGGGCAGTGGTTCATTATAGGTTTAGGGTTTCTTTGGGTAGCATTTTCCATTTTTTATCTTAGGGTTTGTTTCTGTTTTGGGTTTTTGTTTGATGTTTGATCCATAAACCCTAATTTGGGCTTTCTCTTGCATCCTTCTTGCACTCCCTTGCATAACATGACTTGTCTTTGCATTTTGTGCATGCTTATGATTCATTTGACATCTCAAGACATGTAGAAAGCATGTTTGATCATTGCATTACATATTTGCCATGTCATTTGCCTTGTATGCTTCATAACATTCCATGTTTGTTCATGCTCCTTAGCTTGCTCCATATGCATTCATAAATTTGTATGAGCATCTCCATGTCTTGCCTCATGTTTGCAGCACCTCAATACATCATTTTCATCATCAACATGCTTCTGGTTTTGATTTGCATCATGCCATTTCATCTCATTTTGCATTACATTGCATTCCTTTCACTAACTTTTCAGGTGGTAAGTCACTTTGAGAAGTGAATTTGCCTTCACTTCTCACAATTTCTTTTCATCTCTCTTATGCATCCTTTCTGCATTTTGTTTTGTGTTTGAGATTGAGATTTCTCTTTCTTCTCCTTCTTACTTTCTTTCTTCAAGTGACTTGTCTTCTTAAATGAAGCAAGTTACTTTGCTTCTCTTTGTTCCTTTCATCTGCTTCCTGGTGGTTCCTCTGAAGATCTTTCTTGTAAACCTCACAAACCTTAGGAACAACCAAGCATGATAATAATTAGGGTTTTGATTAGTCCCCCATTTAGATTCTACCTTTGTGTCTCTTTGAGTCTTCTCTTCTCACCTCATAATCAAAGACTAAACCATAAAGGCTTTAAGGCTTTGTGATTAAGTTTATGCCTGCATCCTTCTATTAGGATGGAGTGTATAACTTTAATCCTAAGTGTTAAACCCTTAATGTGTTTAACTCCTTTAATCAAATCACTTAATAATTATCAAGACATCACACTTGTAACTTGGGCCTTGCATTAGGGTTCTAATTCTTCCTTAAGTGGTTAAGAAGGACTAACCCTAGTGTTAATGGACAAGTCCCCCTCAAGTTGTCTTACAAACCATAAAAATCACTTCATCATCATACCACTAAATAAAATCCACTTAACCAAAGGCTTGTTTTGTCATGAGTTTAATCCTTAATCATGGATTAAGTTGAGGAGCTTTCCTCAGCTTAAACATTCTCATCTATTATCCTTCTATTAGGATGGTGTAATGAGTCTGTTAGATCCCTGATTATGGCTTAACCTCATTACTTAACACTAAACAAAAACACCAAAAACATCTAAATAATCACAAGTAGGTTAATGATCTTAATCCTACATCAAATGGTGTTTAAGTGTGAGAATCTGACTTCACACTTAAGGTATTCTCATTACCCCTAATCAGAGGGAAGATGTGATGAGTTTACTAAATCCATTGGTTTAGGCTTAAGCTCATTATCTTATGACAAATTCTCAAAAGCAATAAAAGTCTGAAAACACAAAAACAAACAATAATCGTCTCCTTCGGGATTCTTTTCTCATCACCTTCACTCATAAACGAGAACTTGCTTCTTCCGTCTAATGCAAGACAGTTTGCATCTGTGCCAGACAGATCATACACTTGAGCATAGGCAAGCAAGCAGTTCACAAGTCAATTTATCTTTCAGTCTCTTTGGGTCGAACTACGGTGTTCTGACTTCCTCATTGCACGAGAGGATACGTAGGCATAACTTAACAGTTATCGAACAAAAGTCTCTGTTCATTCCCCCTCCTTCTAGCTTCATTCTTTAGCCTCATGATCTTGAGCATCTCACTTTCATTCTTACACTGACACTGCATATATTACACTTTACACTTCTTTTGCACAGACACCTGTACCTTCTTTTCCAGCTCTTTACACACAAATTGCACTGACACTCCCCCTTTAAAACACAAATCTTTTAAGCGTGGATCTCGTCGAGTACGACGGACAATCTGGGTGCTAATACCTTCCCAGGTTGTAACCAACCCCCTTTCTCAGTCTCTCTGGTTCGCAAACCGTCTTATCCATCTCTTTCTAGGTCTATGCAGCATTACCTTTCCTCCGGGATAAAAATGCCTAGCTGGCGACTCTATTCATTCTCCAGTGAGTTCACGGCTGTGTGTTCTCACTCCTCCTCTCGCCGACCGTTCGCGTCTGTACCTTTATTTGGGCCCGTCCCATTTATCGGGAGCGACACATGGTTATGTGCAAGGCTTTATTATGGTTGCGGCCTTCCGTTGTCAAATCAGTATTAGTGAACCCTAGTCCGTGACTAGCATTAACATTTCCAACTACTGCTTCCAGCTGATTGACAGTGATCTCTTCGGGCACGTAAGCTGCGTGCAAGACTTTGAGTAGTGCATTCCGATGGGCTTCAGAGCACATAAGCAATGACAGGATCGAGATCTTGGAAGGCGTTTGGTGAAGCTGATCCATTATTTTATAATCACTCTTTTTGATGATTCGCATGAACTCATCAACCTCTTGATCGAATGGTGTCTTCAAAGCTTCCCTAACAGCTTGATCTTCCTGCACAGGGCTTTTCCCTTTTGCCTTGGCAGCAGCTTCTGCTTCGGCTGTGGGTCTCTGAATTTGTGGAGCGAAAAGACGTCCGCTTCGAGTAAAGCCTCCGCCTCCGCCCACATTATCAATTTGTAGTGCAGGGGTTGATGATTCAAAAGTGATTCTTTGTCCTTCACAGTACAAGTCAGAGCCGTAATGCCAGGGGATGGCATTACTGCTTTCATAAGGTACGGGTCCAGGCACCGTGATAGTGACTGGACTGACTGCAACTGTTGAGGGAACTGCAATAGTCTGTGGATCGTAATAAATTGTAACTGGTGCCTTAGTGGGAGCAGCACCTTCTGAGTTGTAGACGGAGTTGTTTTCAGGATCGTAAAAGATTGTGACAATAGAGACATCTTCATGATTTGCTGCTGGTGTTGTAGGAGACAATGGTGGAAGGATGGATGTTGTTGTTGTAGGAGCTTCATAATGGAGTGGTGCTGGAGTTGTAGAAGGAACATTCATTGATATCTGATCAGTTGAAATGACAGATGAAGTACTCGTTGATGAAGCCGAAGAATTGTCAGGAACAATAGTTGTTGCAGTTGTAGGAGGTTCTGAAACCGTTGCTGATGAGATTGCTGGATTTGTTGGAAATGATGTGGTGATCTGAAGTTGGCCACTCTGAATAAGGCCATCTATGCCATTCCGCAAATTATCGCACCCATTTACCGAGATATTGCAGTAAGCACAGCCTAACTCACACCCCGGGAACATTTGACATTCCAAGAGCTGAGCTTTGATTTCTACCAACGGTGTCCTGATCTGTCCCACACTGGTTATTAAATAAGACGGCTTGTCTTCTTCAATAGCGTTAATTCTAGGACCACCGTGGTTTGGCATTGGGTTTTTATTGACATTGGGTGGCGGTGCAAAATTCAGAGCTTTCGAGTCCACCAGGTCTTGTACCTTCATATGCAGGGCTCTGCACTTTTCCGTACTATGGCCAGGTGCGTTTGAATGAAAGGCACACCTAGCGTTGGAGTCATAGTTCCTGGGTAGACTGTTGGGATCCGGAGGTGCCAACGTTCTTAGCTCAACTAGGTTGAGTTTCAGGAGTTGTGGCAGCAGGGTAGCATATGGCATAGGGATCGGATCGATCACCCTATTAGCTTGAGATGGCCTCTGTTGGAATGGCCTTTGTTGACTGTTGCTGTTGGTGTTGCTGTTGTTGTAATTTCTTGGAGGATACTGATTTTGTTGGTGGTACTGAGGTTGTGGCTGATAGTTTTGCTGAGGAGGTTGATAGACTGGCTGAGGATGAGCTGGAGCAGGAATGGTGACTGCTGCTATTGACCTCTGAACATACTGGGGCCTGCCCCTGTTGGTGTGGATGGCATTGGTCTCGCCAGTTCTTCTCGGGCCTGCAAAAGGCTTTCTTGTACTACTGGACGAGCTTGCACCGTTGTCTGAGATCTTTCCCATTTTTAACAAGCTTTCAATTCTCTCCCCGGCTATGACAACATCTGCAAAGCTAGTGGAAGAGAAAGCAGCCAACCTGTCAATATATGTTCCCTGAAGGGTGTTCATGAACATATCTGCCATTTCCCGTTCAGACATAGGTGGTTGAACAGCAGCAGCCAGTTGCCTCCATCTCTGTGCATATTCTCGGAAACTTTCTCTTGACGACTGTGACATTCCCATTAGGAGAGTCCTGTTGGGTGCCATATCTAAGTTATACTGATACTGTCTGATGAAGGCCTCTGCCAGGTCTTTCCAGCATCTAATAGTTGCCCTTGTCAAGTGAGAGTACCATTCTCTTGATGCTCCGGTTAGGCTGTCTTCGAAATAGAACATCCAGAGCTTCTCATCCATTGTATAGGCCTTCAGCCTTCCCAGAAACGATTGTAAATGAGTCCGGGGGCATGAAGTCCCGTTGTATTTTTCAAAGCAAGGAGGCTTGAACTTATGGGGGATCCTGACCCCGTCTACCAAGCCCATGTCCATGACATCGAAGCCCAAAGAGTTTTGAGATTCTAAGGACCTCAATTTCTCAGCTATCTCATCCAATCTTCTATCATAAGCTTCCTCCCCAGCACCCATTACTGTGAATTGGTCCTCCTGAGGATCTTCTTGAAGTACCCTAGCTGCAGTAGCAGTCCCTTGAACATTTGCAGGAATATTGACCTCAGGATGGAGGTGTGGTCCAAATACCGGAGGGTTGACGTGAGGTTGGACTCTTTCATTGTTACTGGTACCGGCAGTCCCTATATGTGGATCCTCTTGATTCTGCCTTTCCACCATGGCCCTCAATCTTTCCTGGCTCTGAGCCATGTTGTTCATAACTTCCATAAACTGAGTCATTTGATTCCTCATTTCTAGCCTTTCATTTGCCATTTGATTTCTGACCTCAGTAAGGTCCTGCTGCATCTGATCCATCTGAATTCCCGGAAGGTTGTTTCGGGTTGGATAACGGTGCGGACGGTTGAGGGGAAATACCCGGCGCCTAGCAATAGTTCCTGAACATCACAACAGAGTTAGCAACAATAAAGCAAAAACCTACAAAACAAACAAAGGGTTAGCATGCAATGCAATATGCTTATTTGTTCTCAAGGTATCCGGTTTGGCATTCAGTTTTGACCCTTCCAGACCCTTGAAGATGCTGTTGTTGTTGCTTGAAGAAAACTCAGATGAAGCAAACTAACACAAATATATTACAGAAGGTGAAATAATACAACTTGTTCATTTTACAACACAAGCCCTCTAAGGGGTCAAAATACATTACAAGAAAATAAAAGTACATGGAAAGAAAGCAACAACAAACAAATGGTCAAACACCAAGACCAAACTCATCCTCACGAACTTCCTTGAGAAGTGCTTCGGTCACAGGATCAGCCGGACGCTCCGTGAGATTCCTGATGAGGAGATTCCGGGTCGTAACAGCTGCTGCTAGCTTCTTGTGCTGAGTTTGTTCTTTGGACCTCTTCACCCCTGCTTTGATCTTCAATTCTGATATCTCCCTCTGGGCTGCTGCCAGGGCTTCTTGCTGTTCTTTTGCACTGGCTTCCAGTTGCTCCATCTTGTCTTGAACTCTCTTGTCCTCCAGGGTACGAGCCTCGGTGATCCTGACCCACCGGGCTTGGCTCTCCTTCAGATACAAGTCTGTCCTTGCTCTCTGGAATTGGGCTTCTTTGCAAGCATTCTTCAGAATTTGCTCACCAGCCTTAGACTTTTTGATATAATCCCCAGACTTCTCAATCTTAGTCAGATGCTCCACTCTCAACTTCTCCAATCTCTCAATCTCCCTCATACCTTCACTCCTCTCTCGGAGGGTCTTCTGCAAAGCCTGGGTTAACTTCTCATTTCTTTCCTTCAAGCTCTCAAACTCCTCCAAACTGATAGTGGCAGGGGGTGGTGCTGAAGATGACTCAGGCATGTCTTCTATGGTAAAGGGCATTCCAGAGAATTGGGCCCTGGCACGGGACCAATCATAATATTGTGTTGATGCCACATTATTGCACTTCCCCAGAATGGTCACTCCCT
This sequence comes from Lathyrus aphaca, assembly GCA_963966055.1. NCBI lineage: Eukaryota > Viridiplantae > Streptophyta > Magnoliopsida > Fabales > Fabaceae > Lathyrus > Lathyrus aphaca. The sequence goes on from OZ014521.1 coordinate 15,278,407, forward strand.
TGGTTTGAACATTATCCCAGGCCCAGGCAGCCTGCCTAACAACAGTCAAACTGATCTTGTTCTCACAATAAAGAGTCCCAACCAAGTCCTGTGCCTTAGGAGTGTGGACCAGTGCATAGCCCAGTTGCCTTCTGAACAGCAGAGGGTTGTAATTAATACTACCCTTAACTCCTACCAAAGGCACATTAGGAAAATGCCCACAGTTGGTGATGATATCCCTGCCCTTGGTGCTTTGAGTGCACCATCTGATGTCAGCTGAAGTTAGAACAGTGAGTCTCTTAGCCCAGTTGCTTTGCTGATGAGGATTTAAAAATGCATCTGTCCTGGGTAGATGCTTGAGAAGCCAAGTATGGAACAATGGAGCACAACACCTCACTAATCTCCCCCTCTGCTTTTCATTCCTCTGATGCACTGAGTAGTAAAGATCCCCCAATAAAGTTGGCACTGGGTTCTTCAGGATGAACAGATGGATTGCATTCTTGCTAATGAATCGAGGCTCATCTGCAAACAACACAATTCCATATATGCACAAGGCCAGTAAAGCACAGACAGCTTTCCACTCTCCTATAGAAGCTTTCAGGGTAGCTTGAGAAATTAAGAAGTCCAGATGAAAGCCGGGGATTCCAGCTTTAGAGGTCATATGCTGCTCAATCAAAACAGGTTCCAGATGCAAAGCTCTTGCTACTTCTCCATTAGCAGGAAAGACCATCTCAGGGTTGAATGGGATTCCACCTTTGATGGGTATACCAACTAATGAGGAGTACTCTTCCAATAAAGGGCCTAACTGAAAGTCTTGGAAAGTGAAACATCTCAGTGGGGGATCATAAAACTGAATGCAGGTGTGGATCAGGCTTCTCTGTGAAGGGTCCAGATCCATAACCATGTCAAGTATATCTCCATAACTTTCCCTGAACAATGGTATGTGATCTGGAGTGATCAGGGTTTGAATCCTCCTGATATCTGATAGCTCTGGCTGGAAGAAGTGATAGGTGATATTGCTCTTTTTAGGAGCCATGATGCTGAGACTGAGTAGAGACATGTGCTGATGATAATACTGAAGAAGTGGGCCACTGACTGGCTGGTGCAGGTGATAACTGAAGCAGATAGCTGATGAGGACAAGTCAAAACTGAAGATGGGGTCAAAACCAAAACCAAATGAAGATGGATACCCTGAAACACAAATAAGCAAATGTCAATATGATGCAATGATTATGTATGCAAATGAAATGCAAGGGTCTGTGACTGAGCTGGATCTGATCAAAATGCCCTGATATAGGTCCAAGTGTGTTCAAGAATTCCAGTTGGAGGTCTATAAATCCAGTAACCAAGGTGGGGGACTCAAATAAAGAGTCACATATCCAGGGTTTTAGAATCACAAGAACTGTCCCAAATTGGAGTATTCTTAAACAATCAAAGTAACAGGGTATTCTGAGGCCAAGGTAACTGCAAACCTGTAAACAGCCCAACCCCCTCACAGGTGGTGTTCTAAAACAAGGATCCTCAGACTTGGATCAGTTATGAGAAGTGTAAACACTTCTAACCCGGAGGTACAGTGTTTACAATAACCATAAAAGTTCCTCCTCTAATTCACCTCAGTTTCTGAAGGTCAATACTAAAGGTCATCCAGACTTAGCAGGCTTCCCAGATAGCCCTAGCATTGCAGGAAATCTGCAACACAGAGTTCTCAAGAAGAAACCCATATCTGAACCGTGTTTCATATTCCCGCACCAGACCGAAATGGAATGGGAAAGAATATGATTCACTCTAGCCTAGGTGTCACTCAGGTCCCAGGTATAGGACCTTAACTCTCAATGAATCACCCACCCACAAAAAACCAGATCCAGCCAGCAGTACAGTATGACAATATGATATAATGCAAAAGCAATAAAGAAAGCAGTAAAGCAAACTGTACATAAATACAAATATACAAACACAAATAAACACATAACACCCCAGTAAACACAAATCAATCAAGCGCTAGGAGGAACCCACAAAAAGAACCAGAAGCCCTGGTTGCATTATAAGGTTCCCCAGCAGAGTCGCCAAGCTGTCGCTCCCGATAAATGAGACATGCCCACATAAAGGTACAGACGCGAACGGTCGGCGAGAGGGACAGTGAGAACACACAGCCGTGAACTCACTGGAGATGAATAGAGTCGCCAGCTAGGCATTTTTATCCCGGAGGAAAGGTAATGCTGCATAGACCTAGAAAGATATGGATAAGACGGTTGCGAACCAGAGAGACTGAGAAAGGGGGTTGGTTACAACCTGGGAAGGTATTAGCACCCAGATTGTCCGTCGTACTCGACGGGATCCACGCTTAAAAGATTTGTGCTATAAAGGGGTAGTGTCAGTGCAATTTGTGTATAAAATAGCTGGAAAAGGATGTACAGGTGTCAGTGTAAAGGAAGTGAAGTGTGATATATACAGTGTCAGTGCAAGGAATAAGAATGAATTGCTCAAGATCATGAGGCTTAAAGAGTGAGGCTAGAAATAGGGGGGATATACAGAGACTTTTGTTCGATAACTGTTAAGTTATGCCTACGTATCCTCTCGTGCAATGAGGAAGTCAGAACACCGTAGTTCGACCCGAAGAGACTAAAAGATGAATTGACTTGTGAACTGCTTACTTGTCTATGCTCAAGTGTATGACCTGTCTGGCTCAGGTGCAAACTGTCTTGCATTAGACGGAAGAAGCAAGTTCTCGTTTATGAGTGAATGAGATGAGAAAAGAATCCCGAAGGAGACGGTTATTGTTTGTTTTTGTGTTTTCAGTCTTTTATTGCTTTTTGGATTTTTGTCATAAGTTAATGGGCTTAAGTCTAAACCAATGGATTTAGTAAACTCATCACATCCTCCCTCTGATTAGGGGTAATGAGAATACCTTAAGTGTGAAGTCAGATTCTCACACTTAATCACCTTTGGTGTAGGATTAAGATCATTAACCTACTTGTGATTATTTAGATGTTTTTGGTGTTTTTGTTTAGTGTTGAGTAATGAGATTAAGCCATAATCAGGGATTAAGCAGACTCATTACACCATCCTAATAGAAGGATAATAGATGAGAATGTTTAAGCTGAGGAAAGCTCCTCAACTTAATCCATGGTTAGGGATTAAAATCATGACAAAACAAACCTTTGATTAAGTGGATTTTATTAATGATATGATGATGAAGTGAGTTTTATGATTTGTAAGACAACTTGAGGGGGACTTGTCCATTAACACTAAGGTTAGTCCTTCTTAACCAATTAAGGAAGAATTAGAACCCTAATGCAAGGCCCAAGTTACAAGTGTGATGTCTTGATGATTATTAAGTGAATTAATTAAGAGATTTAAACACATTAAGGGTTCAACACTTAGGATTAAAGTTATACACTCCATCCTAAGAGAATGATGCAGGCATAAGCTTAATCACAAAGCCTTAAAGCCTTTAGGGTTTAGTCCCTGATTATGAGATGAGAGGAGAAGACTCAAAAGAGACACAAAGGTAAAACTAAGAGGGGAGACTAATCAAAACCCTAATCATTGTCATGCTTGGTTGTTCCTAAGGTTTGTGAGGTTTTCAAGAGAAGTCTTCAATGGAACCACCAGGAAGCAGATGAAAGGATCAAGAGAAGCAAAGTGACTTGCTTCATTCAAGAAGTCAAGTCACTTGAAGAAAGAAAGTGGGAAGAAGAAGAATGAGCAAGCTCAATCTCAAACACAAACAAAAATGCAGCAATGGATGCAAGAAAAATGAAAAGAAAAGTTATGAGAAGTGAAGGCAAATTCACTTCTCAACCTCACTTACCACCTGAAATGTTAGAAAGAAAAGCAATGCAATGCTAAATGAGATGAAATGATATGATGAAAAACAAAACCAGAAGCATGTTGATGATGATAATGGTATTATTAGATGCTACAAGCATGAGACAAGGCATGGAGATGTTCATACAAGATCATGGATGCAAATGATGCAAGTTAAGGAGCATGATCTTACATGAAAAGTTATGAAACATACATGGCAAACAAGATGGCAAATATGGGATGCAATGATCAAACATGCTTTCTATATGTCTTAAGATGTCAAATGGATGCTTGAAATGTCATGGCAAGTCATGTTATGCAAGAGAATGCAAAGGGGATGCAAGAGAAAGCCCAAATTAGGGTTTATGAAACAAACATCAAACAAAACTCAAAATCAGAAGCAAACCCTAAGATAAAAAATGGAAAATGCCACCCAAAGAAACCCTAAACCTATACTAAACCAAAGTCCAAAGGGGAGGTCTCAACTCTTAACCAAACTCAAGTTATGATTTTTCTAAGTTATTAGGGTTTTTAGGGCTCTTAAACAAAATAAATGTCAAACAAATTGAAAATGAGGAATCAAATCATGGCCATTTAATCCTAGAAACTACATGTTAAACACAATGCAATGCAAGAAGAATCAATGTCCAACTCTTCATGAATAGGCAGAAATGAATTTTTGAACTTTGGATCAAATTAATGCACAAAGATGATTTTAATTCAATGAAAAATTCTCAAAATGCATCAAGATCAAAAAAGAAATTTGGTTTGAAGGTTGGACAATGTTTCTAAATGTCTTAGAACATTTCATGAATTTTTTGGTGATTTTTAAATACCTAAAAGTATTTTTAATTAATTAATTTCCATTAATCAATTAAAAATAATCTTTTAAATATTTAAAAATGCTTTTTTAATGATAAAAATAAAAATGAAAATATTTTTGTGTCATAAAAATTAATAAAACTCAGGAGAAAAAGTTTCATAATTTTTAAACCATTTTTAATATTTTAAATTAATTATGGAAAAGAAATGAAAAGAAAATGAATTAAAATGAAAATAATGGAAAGTCAACAGAATGGAGGGATGAGATGAATCCTGGATTTGAATGGGTTGACCACGCGCGCTATCCAAAGGCTGTGGTTGATTCTGATTAAATCAATTTAATTATGGTTTAATTAAGCTAACACGTGGATTAGGGCTAATTGGGTGAATCCAGGCCACACACACACGCGGGAGGTCAACGTTTTCAACGCAATCCACGGTCCAAATTCAAACTAGAGTTAATGACAGGATTAGGGCACAAATCACTTTCAGGCTGCCGGAGAAGACCTCCGGTCGTCTTCTCCGGCCAGCATCTCCCCTGAAAATCCCCAAAACCCCAAAAACCTAACTAAAATGAAATCTAAGAATTGGGAAATGATCCCCACTCACTCACGAACCAAAACCCTCACTCAAAACCAATTTATTCTTCCTGGAATTCATGAATCGAACAAAACAAATTCCTAGGTCACAGAGTTTCAGAAGCTAATTAAATACTCATTTCAACACCATTTCAAAAAACAAAAGCACCAGGATACTCAGTGAAGCATAAAGAACAAGTTTATAACATGAAAAACGATTTCTGGAAAAATAATTCTTGAGCTACCTGAGATTCGAAGCTTTCACTCTGATGACTTTCTGGCCTCTCCTCTTGATGAAAACCACTTCACTTAACCCTCTGGTGATGCTTGAATGCTCAAGAGGAATTTATGTTGGCTGAATGAAGAGTTTGAGCAGCTTCTGCTCAAGCTCAGTTGAAAATGGCAATGGAGTTTCAAGCTGTTTCTAGCAATGGTGAAGGGTTGTTTGTGGTCCAGATGATGAGTGGAGAAGGTCTATGGGGTTTGTTCTGATGTTTGTGAGCTGTGGAGAGAGTTTCGAATGAAACTGCAAGTTGGGGTGAAAATGGTGCAGTGGGGTTACAGCTTGTTTCAGGCTTGTGTTTTTGCTGGTTTCTACTCAATGAGGCATGGTGAGTTGAATGGTGAAAATGGTTTGGATGTTTGGTGGCTGGGCAGAGAGATTCGAAGCAATTTGCAGCTGGGGTGTGTTTTGTGAATGTGATCGTATCAAGTGTTTCAGCCTTGCCTCTTCATATCTTTGGCTTGCCAAGGGATATTGTATTTTAATCCTATAGGTCAGATGATGTGACCTGGCCTATAGTGATTGGTAAGTTTGCTTTTGCTCAAAGTCCACTTTTTGTGTAAGAGAAGTATGGCTCATGATCTAGGCTAGTACAAGGCATGGGCTGCGCAGCAAGGGTGAGGGGAAAGGCTAGCCAAAGTCAGCATCCAAGGTTGCAAGTTGTAGGAAGTGTGATCATGAGTTTTTGCAAGTTGTGGCTTTATGGTTCACATGGAAAGATCTTATCCCAAAAGCCATGAAACATGAGCAATGCCTAGTCCATTCTGAATTTTAAGACTTACATGATGTTTGTGTCATGGTTTGAAATGAACTAGAGGTTACAAAAGACATTGGTTCATGGTTTTGCAAAATTCTCACTTGAAGCATGCCTTGAAAATCAATGATTTTTGCTAACTTTGTCACACCATAACTTTTGATCCAAGAAGAATTTGATCATGTTCTTGTACTTTTTGAAAAGGGAAATATGAGATCTACAACTTTCATGACCAAAGTTTTTCCATTTGAAGCTTTTTTGGATCAAGAATCAAGGCTTGAAAAATGACCTAAAATGAAGCATTCTTGAAAAGTCAACTATGCCCAAAAAGTCAACATTTGCAAAAACTCCAAATTCTTGATTTTTGTGAACTTCAACCTTCTTCCATGATCAAATAAAGATCATATACACTCAAAATGATGAAGAATGCCCATTGGTTGGGTCATTGGGGGCCTCAGATGCCCTGAGTTTGCACTGACTTGTCTAGAAAGTCAACCCTTGATCAGATGACTTCCCCATGGAATTTCTTCATGAAACTTGATATGCATACTCCCTATACCATATAGAGACCAATAGAAACAAGAATGACCAAAAAATTTGGAGTTATGGCCTCTGAAACCAAAACCCTATTTCTTAGGTCAACTGTGCAGTCAAACTTGGCTCTGCATCCATTCAAACCCTAGTTCTTGTGATTCTTTGGAATTTTTGACTTTGAGAGGATGTAATATGATACTTGAACACATATGGACCCCTTTGAAGTGATTGGTTGCCTTTGGAGTGGCTCAAAAGGCTCTTGGATTGCTCAGATCACAAACCCTAGGTGCAGATGACTCAAAATTGAGATATGAGATGATATGATTGTGTTTATGCATATGAAATGATCACAAGCCATGGTGAAATGGGTGAGGGAAAATTTGGGGTGTTTACAGAGGGTACAATCCGCCCCCGAGAGGATGAGACTGAAGATGCGCTTGCCCTCCGTACCCGGGGCGAGTTGGTCGGACACATCCGTGCTCTCAACAAAGATCTGGTGGGGATGTTCAAGGAAAGATTCAACAATGTCATCGATCAGTTGAAGGTATTGAACCCCGGGTTGGTGACGGAGGGGTCGGCTCATAATTACTGTGTTGCCGACGGGGAGATTGTGTGCCCCTTCGAAGCTGATGAGGAGCTAGAAGATGAAGAGTAACTCCGGGCGGAGTCTTTGAATTTTGTTTTGTTACTTTTGTATGGCCTGCGTGCCTGTATATGACGGCATATGTGCCTGTATGAATATTGGCCTTCGGGCTCATTTTGTATTTTCTTTGGTTGCGGCCGCGTTTAATGAATGGTTTTAATTCGCCTTATTTGTTTATTTGTTTGTCTAACGTCGGTCTCGTTGGTTTTGTTATATTTTTAAACTGTTTGTGCTCGACAATGCTGGTCTCGTCGGTTTAGGGAACCGACGAGGTGGCGGGCGTTGTGCTCGCCTAAAATCGAGGTAGAGTTTGCGGTTAGAGAACTCTGACCTCGGGGCTTGGGCTTTCCCATCGCGAGCTGGGTGCCCTGTCAATCGTGGTACTGCGACATTGGGGCTCGTTTAAGGTGGCCAGCGTCGGGGAGGGTTGTGTTCTCTAGGAGGGTTGTGTGCGCCCCCGGGGTAGCGTAGATCCTCCCTTTTGTTTTGGTGGTGAAGAGCGTGGTCGTACCTCCCATGTATCCCCGGGTTATATTTAGCTATAATATTGTCTAAGTTTTTCTGCGTTCCATGGTCGAGCGAGTTCTTCACCTTGTATGTTTTCCAGATAGTAGGCCCCGTTGCTCGTCTTGTCGCGGACGCGGTAGGGGCCTTCCCAGTTGGCGACCAGTTTACCCTCTCTTGGGTTTTTTTGGTTTCTTCAGACGACCAGGCTGCCCACCTGGAACTCTCTTTTTATGACCTTTGCGTCGTGGCGTAAGGCTTTTTTTTAGGGATATTTCCCTAACGGCTGCTTCGGAGCGGATCTCGTCGAGAAGATCCAGCTCGGCTCGAAGTGCCTCGTCGTACATCTCCTCGTCGAGGGGCTCCTCTATGCGTCTCGTCGGTTCTCGTATTTCCACCGGGATGACTGCTTCAGTGCCGTATGTTAGTCTGAATGGGGTTTCCCTGGTCGTGGAATGTGGTGTCGTGCGGTATGCCCATAGGACGATGTGTAGTTCCTCGACCCATGCCCTATTCGCCTCGCCGAGTCTACGCTTCAGTCCGTGCAGGATTACCCTGTTGGCTGACTCCGCTTATCCGTTGGTTTGAGGATGCTCAACGGACGTGAAGTGTTGTTTAGTGCCTAAGTTGGCCACGAAGTCCTGAAATACTCCGTCCGTGAACTGCGTTACGTTGTCCGTGATGAGGACCTGGGGTATGCCGAATCGAGCGAGGATATTTCGTTTGAAAAATCGAAGAATGTTCTGCACCGTTATTTTGGCCAGTGCTTATGCTTCGATCCATTTGGTGAAATAGTCTACCCCTACAATGAGGTATTTGTTTTGGTACGATCCAGTTACGAATGGGCCGAGGATGTCCATGCCCCACCATGCGAAGGGCCAAGGGGAGGAGAGCGTTTTTAGCTCGTTTGGGGGTGCGAGGTGCATGTCGGCGTGTCGTTGGCATTTGTCGCATTTTTTGACGTGTTCCTTGGAGTCGTGTTGCATAGTCAGCCAATAGTAGCCCGCTCGAAGAGCCTTGCGTGCCAGCGACCGTCCGCCGGGATGTTGGGCGTTGATTCCTCGGTGCATTTCCCTTTGTATGTCGGGGTCTTTCTCCTCCTCGACGCATTTGAGTAACAGGATGGAGAGTCCTCTACGGTAGAGTTTCCCTTCAAGGAGGACGTATGAGCATGCCCTCTGTTTGGTAGTGGCCGCATCTTTAGGGTCTGCGGGGAGTTCGCCCTTTGTGAGGTAGTTATAGATGGGTGTCATCCAGCAACGAGTGTCCCCGATCACGTTAACCTCGAGCGGAGGAGGTGGCTTTTCATTGCTGGGTCGAGGAAGGATTTCTTGGATTACTGATATGTTTCCGCCTTTCTTCCTCGTGCTAGCGAGCTTTGATAGGATGTCCGCTCGCGTGTTATGTTCGCGGGGCACGTGTTGGACCTCCCACTTCTCGAATTTTTCGAGTCTTTCTTTGACCAATGCTAAATATTCGATGAGGTTGTCGTTCTTGGTTTGGTACTCTCCCCGTACTTGTGATGCCACGAGCTGGGAGTTTGTCGATATTTTTACTTCCTTTGTTCCTAGGTCTTCGGCCAATCTTAGACCGGCGATGAAAGCCTCGTATTCGACTTGGTTGTTGGAGGTTGGGAAGGCTAATGCAAGTGAGACCTCAATCAGGATTCTGTCCTCGTTTTCGAGGATGATCCTGGCCCCGCTTCCGTCGAGCTGGAGGCACCGTCGACGAAGATCGTTCATTTGTGGGCGCCGTCCGCTGGCTTTGGGTTGTGCGCCATTTCTGTGACGAAGTCGTCCAGGGCTTGAGCCTTCAAAGCTTTCATGTGTCTCGTATTGTATGTCGAATTCGGAAAGTTCCAGCGACCATTTTAACATTCTGCCGGCCATGTCTGGTCGACCAAGGAGTTGTTTTATTGGTTGATCGGTTCTTACCTTGATCGTGTGAGCGAGGAAGTAGTGACGTAATCTTCTCGCAACGTTTATGAGGGCTAATGCAACCTTTTCAATTTGTTGGTATCTGAGCTCGGGGCCATGGAGTGCTTTGCTCGTGAAGTTGATGGGTTTTTGTCCCTCGTCGGTTTCTCTAATAAGAGCGGCGATGATGGCCTCGGTTGCCACGGACAGATACAGGTATAAGGTCTCCCTCTGCAATGGTCGTGACAAGACCGGGGGTTCGGAGAGTGCCTTCTTCAGATGGAGCAGTGCCTGTTCGCATGTGTCGGTCCATTCGAAGGTGGCCTCCTTTCGGAGGAGTTTAAAGAAAGGTAACGCGTGTTGAGCAGATTTGGCGATGAAATGGGAGAGCGAGGCGAGCACCCCGTTGAGGGATTGAATGGATTTTTTAGACTTCGGGGTCGGAAACTCTGAGAATGCTCGACATTTGTCGGGATTGGCCTCGATTCCCCTCTCGGTGAGGTAGAAACCTAGGAATTTTGCTACTCGGACGCCGAACGTGCATTTCTCAGGGTTAAACCTCATTTTGCATTGTCTCGCCTACTCGAAGACCTTGCGGAGGTATCGTGCATGGTCAATCTCCACGTGTGATTTGACGATCATGTCGTCCATGTATACCTCGAGCATGTCCCCGATTTCTCCTCGGAAGACTTTATTCATCATGCGCTGGTGCGTGGCCCCGACATTCTTTAGCCCGAAAGGCATTACGTTGTAATAGTAATTTCCGGTCGGGGTCATGAATGTCGTGTGTCTCTTATCCATGTCCAACATAGGGATTTGATTATATCTTTTGTATGCGTCCATGAAGGACAAGAGTTTGAAACCTGCAGAATTGTCGACGATTTTATCTATGTTAGGGAGAGGAAAAGCATCTTTGGGGCAAGCCCTATTAAGATCAGTATAATCAACACACATGCGCCATTTTCCATTATTTTTCTTAACGAGGACTACATTAGAGAGCCAGATTGTGTACTGGGCTTCAGAAATAAATTTTGTCTCTAGGAGGTCTTTTACAGCTCGCTCGGCAGCCTCCGCTTTCTCGGGGGACTGCTTGCGCCTACGCTGTGCTACAGGCTTGATTGCTCGGTCTAAAGCTAATTGGTGACATGTGACCTCAGGGTCTAGGCCGGGCATCTCCGCGGCGTTCCATGCGAAGAGGTCAGCGTTCTCCCTGAGGCATATCGCGAGCTGATTCCTCGTTTCCTCGGGCATCCCCATACTTATCTTTACCGTCCTGTCGGGGTCATCACCAAGTGGGACAAGCTCGAACTCTCCGTCCGGGACTGAGCGGAACGGGTGAGTGGGAGCCTGTCCCTTGGCGGGTCTCTATTCTTTAGCTTTGTCCTTGCCGATGTGGCAATCGAGGTTGATGGCGTTGATTCCCTTGGGGGGAGGCTCCTCGACCTTGGGCTTTTTGTTATTCTTTGTGTTGATTATGGCCTGTCCCTTTACTGTGGCATCGTAACACCTTCGGGCGGCTTCGATGTCGCCGTGGATTGTGACCACGCGGCCCAGTTTGGTGTAATATTTCATCTTCAGGTGGATGGTGGATGGGACCACCGTCAGCTAAGCCAAAGTCGGGCGGCCGAGGATGCAGTTGTAAAGAGAGGGGCATTCTATGACCAGGAACTGGATCTTGATTTCTCTGGCTGTCTCTTGCTCTCCGAAGGTGACGAGGAGCTCGACGTAACCCCACGACTTTGTTGTGGCCCCGTTTAACCCTTGGAGGTCGGATCCGACGTAGGGAGATAGGTTGGTTTTGTCCAACTTTAGGGTTTTGAAAAGGTGGACGTACATGATGTCCACTGAACTGCCTTGGTCGACCAGGATGCGTCGGACGTCAAAGTGAGCCATCTTGGTTCTGATCAGCAGCGGGATGCTCGAGTTGGGGGAACCACCCGGAAGCTCCTCTAGAAAAAAGGATATTGGATTGGACTTGCCTCGGTAATTTGTCAATGTTTCCCTTTGCTCGGGTGCAGTCAGAAGGATTTCGTCGAACTTGCGTTTTACTGAAAGGGCAGCGGTTTCGCTGTTCATCCCTCCACCCGATATGACAAGGGCAGTTGGAAAGTCTTCCCAGGGGCTAAGAGCAGTGATCCGCCCTTCTGGTGGCGAATCGGGGAAGATAAAGTCTTCTGGTCGTGATACGCATAGGGCCACTTGATAAGAAGAGTCGTTGGGGGGAGTGTCCTCCCGGGGTCTCTTCTTTTCTTGCTCTTCGTGTTTGAAGGCATCATTCTTCCTAGTGTATTATTTGAGATGTCCCTCTTGGATCAAAATTTCTATTGCGTCTTTCAAGTGGACACAATCTTCAGTCATGTGCCCATGGCTTCTGTGGAACCTGCAGTACTTGGATTTGTCAGTGTGGGGCTTGGGTGCAGAAGGTTTTGGGAACCTCACCCTACCCTGCTTGAAATCGGAGTTGATGCATTCGGCGAGGATGCGCTCGCGGGGAGCTGTCAGCAATGTATACTCGTTGTATCGGCCCGCGGGCCCTCTTCCTTCACGAGGCTTGTGGGGTTTCTCTTCCCTTCGCCTGTCCCCGTTGCGACGAGGAACGTTCGGGTCCTCGCGCTTGGGATGGTCGGTTTCCCCGGCATTACGACTGCTGCGAGCATTGTGGGTGACCTGTTTTTCCTCGTATCTAATGTAAGCCTGGGCTTTATGCAGGAGGTCATTCAGAGTGCGAATAGGCTCTATCCCGACTGCCCTGATAAGTTCGCTTCCGGGAAAGAGTCCCCTCTCGAGGAGGTATTTCTTCATGTGTTCCGTGGTGTCCACCTCGACAGCCTCTTGGTTGAATCGCTCGATATACGAGCGCAGTGTCTCATTTATCCTTTGCACTATGGCTTCGAGGGTCGCCTCGGTCTTAGGATGGAATCGGGAGGCTGTAAAATTCCTCGTGAACATGGATCTCATGACTCTCCAGGATGTGATGGACTCTGGGGCTAAACTTTCGTACCAGGCCATGGCTCCTTTCCTGAGGGTTGTCGAGAACAGCCTGCACTTGAGGTGCCCGGTGATGTCATTGCGGTAGTCGAGCATCGCGTTGACATTGTCGACGTGATCGTCGGGGTCGGTGGTACCGTCGTAGATGGCCAAGTTTGGGGGTTTCTCCATGCCTTTGGGGAGTGATGCCTCCATTATCGCCCGTGAGAGGGGGAAATGTGGGTCTTCCTCGTCGCTCCTCGGTGGGGAGAGCTCGTTATTATCAGGGCTCCGGTTGCGCCTTGGCGAGGTCTCTGATCGACCGGGATCCCGGCGGGCATGTGACCTGCTCTTGTTGGGTTCTGGGGAGCGTTGTCCACGTTTCTTCGTCGCTTTTGGACGTTGTTGTGTCCTTCTTTCCTGCTGAGGTCGGCTCTCCTGCCGGTCAGCTTCTAGGGCCATGATTCTTTCGTGTTGTTGGTGGAGCATGAAGCTAGCTTGGTTAAGGGCGTTCACCATAGAAATCATGGTGGCATCCCTTTCGAAGGGTACGGGGATGGGTTGAAATGTGTTGATCGCCTGGTCTTGAACCTGAGGTTGGTTCCCATTGTTCTCGGGTTCAGGAGACGGGGTGGCTGGGCGCCCATCTTGGGCGTCAGATTCATGGTAGTTCAGATTGTCCTCCATCGTGTAGTCGACGAGGGGACGGCTGCGTTCGTTGAGCTGTTCTTCGGACGTGCTGAAAGGATGGAGTGTTTGAGCTTTGATCCTCTGCTATGGAAGAAGGGGAAGCTAGATTCCCACAGACGGTGCCACTGATTTTACCTGATCAGGAGGACCTTCCAGCAATTTGGTGTAACAACCAAAGAATGGGGAGAAAGGGGGTGTACCTGCAAGGCACTCAGATGCCAAAGTCAATAGAGGTACAATGCAGTAGGTAAGTTAATAGAATGAATCAGAATACCTGAGCCTTTAGTGAAAAAAAGGTTTTTATAGAGAGCCCCCAGCGCTGGGCCAAGGTCCTTCCTTGGGCTGGATTAGCTATGCCCAAGGAAGAACTGCCAAGGAACGCGTGAGGAGCGTGAAGACCTAGTTGAATGGTCTAGTCCTTGGTTCAACTGCCCCTATCTTTCAGGAGATAAAGGGGGGACAGCTAGGTCACGTGGCAAGTGGACTGACAGACATGTTCCTTGCCAGCTCTGAGTGCATGCCCGGCGTATGGGATGCTTGCCCGACCATTAGGCGCCCCTACCCGTCTGCCAGGCGTCACTGCTCGAGTATATGGGCCTCTGCTCGACCTATTGGGCCGTAGCCTAATATAGCCTTGAGGCCCAGTCCGGAACACTTCTATAGTTTTAAATAATCAATCAATATCAATTTCGTTCAACAATGAAACAAATATACTAAAAATTAATATTATAAAATGACAATGATCAATTAGGTTTTAAACAAATGAAATAAAAAAAACTAAACTAATAAATAGTACTAAAAAATAAGTATAAACAAATAAATAAATTACTACAATATATCATACTAATATAAATAAATAAGTTTTAAAATATATGCACCGAATTTGGTTCACTTTGGATAGATTTTTGAATAACCAATTTAAAATTCGACCATTGTTATTTTCAAAAAATAACATTCAAACACATTTAGTAGTATTCAATTTTTATTTTGTAATTTCTAATTCTTTTAAATTGGTTTGCGATTTTTATTTGACTTGCTTTGAAATTGAACACTCTAATCCCACAGTATACTAGGTTTTATGAAATGATGGAAAACACTCAGTTTAGGAAGTACATTCCTGATCCATCTCATGTGATTAAATTGGATGATGTGCAAGTTAGAGAGAACTTGACAGTTAAGACTTTGTCGCTAAGGATTGATGATCATAAAGTGAAGCACTTGTGAGGCAAGGATATCACTTTAGTGAATGTTGTTTGGGAAGGTCATGTTGGTGGCGGTGTGACGTGGGAGCTCGAGAGTAAGATGTGAGAGTCTTATCCAAAGCTTTTCCCGTCAGATAATTTTCGAGGGCGAAAATTCTTTTAAGTGGGAAAGAGTTATAATAATCCAATTTTTATTCGTCATTTATTTAATTATTTATTGACTCATTTAATTGAGTTATTTGAATATTATTTTGGGTGATTTTGGGTGGTTAGGACGATGAGTAACAATTGCGGGGAATTGTGCTTAATTAATTGATTTTAGTGAGATTTAATTAATTAAATAAATATAAATTGGTAAGTATTTAGAGTTGGGAAGATTTTGAGAATTAAGGGAATTAGGTCGTGAATGGGGGGAAGCTGAGTTTTAGTTGGGCAAAAATTATAACTATGAGAAGATAATTAGAAATATTATATAATTAGAAAATTAGAGAAATAAAGGTTATTTGAGAGTTTATCAATGAACGTGAAAAAGAAGAGAAAGTTGGAGAAAGAGCCTTGGAGAGCTAGGGCGACTAAGAAGAGAAGACCTTCGAAATTGATTTTGTGTGCTTTTGATGAATTCATATAGTAGTGGGAATTATTTATCTAAGGGTTCCTTGATCATGAAAGGGTATACAAGTTTCCTTTAACCTTCTATAAGGTTTTTTATTTTCTTTTGATTGTTTATTGGATGAATTATATGAATGCAAATGTGTTTTTATGTCATGAATTAACATGAAATTCGTGCTTGATGTTGTATGATTGTTGTCTATGTGAAATTTCTCATTAATGGATTGCTTGTGTTGGAATTGAGGAGTTTTTAGGTATGATCATGAATATGAATTTTATGGTTAGATGATAGAATAACATGGTAATTTAATGGGAAATAAAATGCTAATATGTGTTAACCATATATGTATCAAATATGGACTGGTTGAAGATGTTTAGGATTGAATTGGAAGGGTTTGGAGGTTCTGTAGTGCAAAAATTGTGTTTTTGATGTTGCTGGTATATAAGACCTCACCCAGTGAGCTCACCTGGAGAGCTTGGCCCTGTGAGCTTTGTAACACCCCAAAAGTTGCCCTCTTATTTATTACTAATATTAAGTAACTTATGCTTCGTTCATTTGCATTTAGGTCATAACTAATCATACATGCATCATTGATTCTGAAGGGCATGTAATCTATCTTCAAATGTAAATGGGAAAAAAAGGAGAATTACTCAAAATAAGATGTCACATTTTCAATCACACAAGTCATTAGGGCCCTCATACCTCAAGGCATCATGTATGGCCTCTATAGAAAAAACATTGACCATCCATTTTATTCTAACAGGCTTAAGTTGGTCGAATAATTGAAAAATAGTCAAATCGAGAAAAAGTCAATTGTATGGAGAGAAAAAAAGTCAACTCCCAATTTTTTCATGTCGATTTTATCAAAAATAGCCAAAGGATGGAATTTGGGGTGAGAAATGTAAAAAAAAGTATCAAGAAAAAAATGGATCATTTACTACCAATTGGTGAATTTAGGGGTGCAAATAATTAAAAAGTAAAAAGGAAAATATGAGAACAAATTGCTATTATATATCACCCACACCCTTTATCATGTACCCTCACCATAGCATACTGCGGGGATTAATCACAAACTCAATGCTCAGTTTACATTAACCTCATTTCCTCTAATTTTTCTTAACCCCAATTCTAACAAACTTTGGACCCTGGTTAGTGTTAAACCATTATTTAAACTCACCATATATAAACTCAAAACCCTCATAAACAGAAGGAGGTTCACTTTCCAAACTCTTAAGATCAAAATCACCATAAACTTCATTTTTCTCTCTCTTCTACAAAAAAGTTTCGTTCTCTCTATTTTTGTGAATTTTCATAAGGTGCCTTCATCACTATCACCACTATCACCACCACCACATTTCTCTACTATGTGCATTAGAATTGTGTGAAACCTCTACTACAGTTTTATCAAGATTCATCATCATCTTCACAAATTCCAGATTTTGTTTAAGATTCAAAGGTTAATGCATTTATTTTGTCCTGGTGTTGATTTGAAGAGGTTGCAAGAAGCATTTGGGGTTTCTGTACGTGAATCTCCATTTTAAACAAGGTAAGCTTCCAATGATTATTGTATATTCATGATAGTGGCTTGTTATTAGGATCATCGGAAGAGTGCATATTGAAGTCCTATGGTGATATAGGCAATCTGTTGGATAGAAATTAGAAACTATGAAATCTTGTTAAATTCAGTGTGTGGATCCATAACTTCGTAGGAATTTTATCTATGATTCAATACTGGTTTGTTTAAATTAATGGTGAATTCATGCTCCTGGTTTTAAGAACTACAATTTAGGGTTTTATTTTGCTTGATTTTGTGGATAATTGATGGTTAGATCGTAAAATGAAATTGATCGTAATTATGGTAATTGTTCTGGTTTTCTAGAATTTTGCATGAACACTAATGAAGACGATGAGGTGGCATATGGTAATTGGTAGGGAAAATAAAATAGGTATGAGTTTTGGTGGTGCACTCCACCCTTATGAGAGAGTGACCAAGGTGGCGCACGCCACCCATTAGCCAAGTGGCTCCTGCCACAAGAAATGTGGCTCCCGCCACACTACACCAATGTGGCTCCCGCCACTTGTGTAAGGGATAAGGGTGTCACCAACCACCCCTATTTTCTTTATTTTTTATTTCTTTTTTTCTTTTCCAGGGTGGACTAAGTGAATAAATGCATAGTTTCTTTATTTTTCTTCATTTCTACACTCACAAAATCACATTATTAAAAATATCTCCACTTGAATAAAAATTATAAATAAATTCATGAGTGATCCTTGACATTTTATTCATTTTTTAGAATTTTTTCCATGTGATTTTCCTGTGTTATGAATTTTCTATGGAATTTCTCCCAAAAACATGTAAAAATGGACTAGTGTTGTTCAAGGCATCAAAAACATTTTAATTGACCAAGTTTCCTTCTGATTTTATTTTCATGATATTTGGTAACATCATTTCACACATCTTAAAGAGCATTGTGTTTTTTAGATAATTTTTAGGTCATTCCTTCATGGTTATTTGAATGAGTAATTAGGATGGTTTGTAATCGATCTTTTGATGTAAATATTTTTTGCATGATTCATTTATGGTCTTTTTAATTATGGGTCCAGGTTTCATAATTTTTCTCATATTTTTTATTTATTTTCTTTCCCTTTTGGATTATAGGTCCTATTTTAGAATGCCTTAACTTGTAAATGAGATTGTAAGGAGGCGTTTATGTCACCCTCGTAGGTGATTTTTACGCACATATTATAGGTCACTTTTAGGTCCTCAATCACAATTATAGGTCACTTTTTGAACCATATTCATTTGGTTTGTTTTTGTATTCCAAAGTGCATCCTTATTTGAACTAGTTTGACTTGAAACTTGTTCTCTTCTCTCCTAATTGTTAACATGGCTTGTGTGTTAATCATAAATGTCTATCCATGCATTCTAATTGCATTTCATCTTGTGTATGCCACTTACCTATAACAATTTCATGCATTTCAAATTCCATTCATTCATAACTTGTATGCTTACTTGAACCATTTTGACCTAATTTGCACCTTTTCCTCAACTAGTTTCAAGGTGACTTGCATATGTATTTGGTATGACTAATTCTTTCATGCTAACCTTATCTTAATTTTTGTTTGGTACTGAACTTATCCATGTTCATTCATCTTTGTTGGTGACTTTGGCTTATGTTTCAAGTTACTTCATGTTATGTGATACATGTTCACTTCTTCCTACTCCTTCTTCATCTTACTTCTTCTATCACTTGAACATGCCTTCTCATGATTTGTATGCTCCTTCATAGGAATTATAGGAAATTCATAAATGATTTATGCTACTGACTTTGGTCATTCATTAAGCATTAACGCATGTCCATCTTGCATAACCATCCATTCTTTCTCAACGAACTTCGCATTGATTTTCTTTGGTGTTTTGTGTATAGTTTGTGCTTAGTTGGTTTGTGTTTGGTTTCTTAGACTTAGTAAGCTATCTTAGAGATTAGAAACTGACTTTATAAGTCATGTGACCTTTAGGTACCTTTAGTCTTAGGTTTGGGTTTGGTTTGAATCATAGTTTTACTTTAGGACTTGTGTGATGCCTAATTGCCTTTATTCATTTACTTTTGCTTCCAATGTGCAATTGTTTTATTAACTTTTCAGGGGCTATGGTAAGTCATTAGAGTGTGTATGTGCATCCACATTCCAAATTCTTCTCTCACCTTTTAGTTTTTCAACTTGTGTTTGTAAAAAGCACTTGATGCTTCTTTGCCATTTCACCTTCTCTTCATCCCTTTGAGTTCTTATCTTATCTTCAATATTTGAAGTGAGTTAGAACTTATTCTTCTTCTTCTCTCTTATTTTAAGATTAGAGTTATTCAAACCTCACTAACCCTAGGACACCTAAGTATGACTATTCATAGGACTCATCTTAGTTTCCCTTAGAGTTTTCCTTTTCTCTCCACTTGAGTCTTCTTTCTATCATCTCAAAACAACTCAAAAATACCTAATAAAGGTTGAAGTGACCTCTTGTGTTATATACTTATTCTATTGGGTATTTACATCTATCCAATCTTGGGGTAATGTAAACTTGTCTAACATGATGTACAAGCCTTAGCATGAAGTCATTTTCACAAAGAAAACCTAAAAAGTACTTCTTCATCAAAAACAACAAAACACTTAGTAAGCAAAAGTAGGCTAGTGTGTTTGAGCCTCAATCCTTGGAACTAAGCTTAGGTATCTTCTCCATCCTTAGGTGTGCATCTTATTAATTCCATCTTGGAGTGATGTAAGAAGTACACACTCCATTGAATGAGACTTGAATACACTCTCTTATGCAACCTCAAATAAAAATCTTCTAAAAAGATCCAAACCAACAATGAGCGTCTTTCCTGCGGGAATTCTATTCTCATCTCCTTCACTTCAAACAAAATAACTTGCTTCGACTTATCTTTTGCAAGACGGTAAACACACTCGTTCCAGACGAGCCTGCAACACTTGAGCATATGCATAAGCAGTTCAATCATAAAAAATACAAACAAATAAATTCCGTCCCTAGTTAGGGGAACTACGTCGCTCTGATTCTCATTCTCGATGAGATACGTAAGTAGTGGGGTAGGGCTCATTCAAGCACAATTATTTATTTTCCATACATTTTCCCGTTATTTTTTCTTTCCAGTTCAACAACAGATGAAGAAGATGTTTATACCCTTTGAAACAGTACAAGCAAACGTGGATCATGTCGAGTACGACAAACATGAATGGGTGTTAATACCTTCCCTTCACGTAACTGACTCCCTTACCTGTTCTCTCTTGTTTGCAAGACATCGTTCTTTCCTTTCCCCCAGGTTTGTGCAGCATTACCTTTCCTTTTCCATGGGATAAAAATGCCTGGCTGGCGACTCTTCTTCTTTTTCCGCGCCACTTTCGCGTTTGTACTAGGATGAAAATCCCGGGAGAAACAAGCTTTTTCCACCGAGTTATTATGCTCGTTTGGCGAGGATGACCACACATAATTGTTGTTCGCGACTCAAATTATCGTAACTTGAGTTTTGGGACTCGGATTGAGGCTCAGCTTGAAGCATTGGAAAGCTAACGCACAAAGTCACATCATATAGTAGTGCTTTGGGATATGAATTGACATGTTTGAATGATGTATGTATGTATTTTAATTGTTTGAATGTATGTATAATTGTGTGAATTATTGTACATGCTTAATGATGAATCTGTGTTGAAATGATTTAATATGATTGAGTGTTGAGTGTGAATATGTTAATTGATGTAATGTTGTTGTTTTGTGATGTTATATAGTGTTAATATGATATGTATTGTGTATGAAATTTATGATTATATGGTGATTAATTATGTATTCTTAGTGTGCATCATTCTTGTTATTGGTGGATAGTAATTCAGAAAGGGGATTACTATTGTGTGTCAATGCATGTTGTTTATGGTCAGAAGGGGCCGTACGCATTATTAATGTTGTTACTCCATTGATTTTAATGGAAATGTATCATTATGTCATGTCATTGAAAAAGGTAGGTTTGCTAGTTCAGAAGGGGGACTAGTGGCTTGTCCCAATCTCGGAAGGGGGATTGGAGCTTAGAAAGGGGCTCAAGGTTTGCAGTTGATCAGAATTCGGCTCATATGAATAACCAAATGTTGAATCAGTACCACATGCATATAGAGTCGAGTTTTGAGTCCGATTCAAAGTGGGGACCATGACGAGCATGAGTTGAGTCAATCATTACATTGCATTGCATTACATGATGACTAGGTGTTTGTGTAATTATGAGTAATCTTGTATGATTTTGTGAGTTGGACCGTTATGTGGGTGATATGTGAATACATGATATTGTGATGCATATTTGATATGTGTATGTTGTTGTAGTGTGTGAATCTACTATAACTATTTTGTGCACCAGTTCTTATTTGAACTTATTCTCACCTTTTTTGTGTTGTTGCTTCTGTGTTGTTATGAAGTACAAACAATCAGGTACCTGAGTAGGAGATTAAGGTTGAGTAAGGTGTTGTTCCTCTTTAGTTTCTTGTCGATCGAGTCTTATAGTTCGAGTCACTCTGATATGTAAAATGAGGGGAACTGACTGTTCTTTTATTTATTTTATGTTGCATATATTTCCTTTGATTTTTAATGATGAACCACTTTTCAAACTAATAATGTTGCTAAGGCTTTTAATGCCAAGTATTTTTATAATTTATGTTGCTTACGAAACGATTTCATTTTCAATAACGTGGTTCAGATATGAGTTTGATTATTGTTGAGTAACATCCTACTTGAAGGATATATGTGTTTTACATGTTTTATTTAATTAATTGTCGACTCGGAAAGTAGGGTGTTACACCAAGCAGGAAAACGAATTTGGCATCACCTTGCATGTATACCACTTTTCATGATCATAACACGATTTTTGAAAAACCCTACCAAAATATCCTTCCACTCTCATTCAAGATTTGTACTTATAAACAATATTCTTCTATAATTTGACATCAAAATGAGCAAAAAAATTAAGAGTTCCAGGTAACGAACATGTATTTAATTGATTATAATAGAGAAAACTTGTTTCATTTTGTCGAAATATATACGGTGTGTCCGGATTTTGAAATCCAATTTTTGTTACATTGCATCAGGAAATTGAAATTTGGACTGTTTTAATGTTGGATTTAAATTGTCTTATGTTATGATTGGTTGAAGTTATGGTGCTCAACGATGTTGTCCTCGAGGCTATTGTATTTATGGATGTTAAATCGGGTGATGTCCATATTGATATTGGAAAAAAAATTATAAATAAAAAGGAATTTTTTATACATGAATATATACTTCAATAGGTTCGTACAAAGGAAACCAAATTAGGATTCAACATTGTATTAGAGAGGTCAAGTTTTGGTTATGATATAGGACATGCATTTATAATGATAATATGCGAAAGAAGTGTAAGTATAAATAATCCATCATGAAGTTGAAAAGCGATGACACCATAACAAGATAATGTGAGTGTCCTTTTATGTTGTTCAGGTACCACAAGGAGAATAATACACAAACATTTAATGTGGTTTGTTGTATACATTGTCATGATTTATGTTACAAGTTAGTCACTCATACCATTGTATATTGTCTGAATTATAAAGAGAAGAAAAGTGTTTCTAACATGGCATTGGACATGGTTCACCCTAAAAACATACTCACAACTTTGAAAAAGGAAAGACTTGAAGTGTCCCAGATATTAGGCAAGTATACAATGTCCACACCCGAAACCACAAGGCGGTAAGAGGTCCAAGATCTGAAATGCAACAAAGCTTTTGGATGGTGATCATTATGTATCTAAGTACAAAGTGTACGAGGATGGAAATATTGTTAGAGATGTATTTTAGACCCATCCGGATTCCTTCAAGTTGTTGAACATATTTTAGTTTGTGTTGATAATTCATTCAACATATAAAACCAACAAGTACAAGCTACCACTTCAGGAAATTGTTGGTGTTACTTCTATACATAAGAATTTTTCAATTAGGTTTTCATTTTTGGAAAGTGAAAAATAGGACAATGTTATGTGGGCATTCGAAGTGTGCAAGACTATGTTTAATGACTAAGAAAACATGCCACAAGTGATTGTCACCAATTGCGATACTACACTGAAGAATTTGTTTGTAAATGTGTTTCCCGCATCATATGTTTTACCGGGTAGGTACCATACAACAAAAAAGTGTGAGAAGTAGACTTAGGCTTACGTCAGGGACCAAACAAATCAATAGTGAATACATGAAAGTATAATGGATGTCTGGAATGTTATAATAAATTCTTCTATTGAGAAGTTATATGCAAATTTGTCATATTGTTCATAAGGGTGTGTGTGACATGTAACACCCCAAATCTACCCGGCGGAAATTCATAAATCAGAGTTTCAAAAATTCAACAACAAAACAGGATGCTACATTTTTCAACTTTAACAAATTCATTTTATTTCATGAACATCGATACATAACACTTTCAAACAAGATGAAACTATAATGTCAACTCTTATTCAATTCCTTGAAGTAAAACAACTTTTACAAATAGGCAATGGATCCACAAATATTTAACTTTGCATCAGTTAACAACTTTTTCAACCTAACAACTTAGTAATAACATGTTTTTCATTGAGACAACTTAAAATAACAACAACTAAATATAACAACAAAACAATTAAGCGTTCATCCCCCCGAGTGTTACGTATCAGAGCATCGATTGACTCGCTACAATTGAAGATAACAATCTTCCTTCAAGCTAACCCGCATGTTACCAACCAAGGGTAACATTCAACACAGAAGGGGTGAGATATCAAACCATATAAACAAGAGTATGATAATTAATAAGCTAGATAGAATTATACAATTTCATACTATCCCACAACAACATCTTACCAATCACCACAACAATCAACATAATATTATCAGCTTAGTTCACACATCAACATCACTAACTCCAACTATAAAATTATCATACACACCTTCATCAACTTCGACGAACATATACAACATATTCAAACTCTTCAATATCAGCATAATCGACTTTACGCACATAAACATATAAACAACTCAGGCAACATAATCATATAATAAACTTATCCAACATAATCATATAATCAACTTATCCAAACATAATCATATAATCAACTTAGCAACATTATCAACTTATCCAGCATGAACCACTTACTCAACGTAATCAACTTAAACCACATAATCCACTTAAATCTACATAAACAACTTATTCAACTTGAGCAACATACACAACTTTATCAACATAAGCATTAAGAACAACTTTATCAGTTTGGCAACGTAAACAACACAAACAACATAATTAATTGCGACATGGAATGCGACTCGACTGTGCATATGCATGTGGTACCATTGGAGTAAAACTCCCAACTTAAAATATACCAGGTTATCGAGGTATCTGCAAGGCATAAGCCTTCAACTTAATAATTTTTCCAATCCAGGCCAACATGGTGAGCATCCGCTCCAACTTAGAAATGCAATATATGTCATGCGACCAACAGCGAAACACATAAACAACGAACAACTCAAAACAACATACAATGAATAACGCATCAACTTAAATCCAACACGATTCAACTTTGGTGATAGGCTTATAACTTTCAACGTTGGTCATACGACCTACAACTTTAACATCAATGTTGGTCTTACGACCTACAACTCAAATAATCAACATGGGTCCTTCGACCTTCAACTTAAAATACCCAAATACCGGGACAAAACGACATAAGCACCTATACTTGAAAATTCACACGTTCAACACTAATTAACAAAATACACCGACTAAAATCACCTATTTATTATTTCAAACTAACTCGACAATTTTCATTAAATTCCGGACAACTAATTTTTCCGCTTAATTCGGCTAAATCGGCACTACTTAATTTTCTGGCAAAACTACTGATAAACTCCACTTATTATGCTAAATTCCAATTTACCAATATCTGCATTTCTCTGCTACTATCTCTTAACTTTCACCTAATTCAATCCTGCTACAATACTATTACCTACTAACTTTCATTTTCTGGTTATACCAGCTACTGTTTTCTGCTAACCTCTTAACCTGCACTTTCTGCTAAATTACATAATTCAGTGCTATTCTGAAAACTGGTTTCCCACTGTTCGTTTTACATTAATTAAAATGCTAAGCAACCATTACTAGTTATACTTCTTCCTAATTCTACTAATTTATGATTTAGAAAATTATATAATTTAGGATGAGTCCATAAAATTATTTAAGAAAAGAAAATAGGTATTAATTAAAAATTAGAAAACTCCCCCAATAACTACAGGGTGGCATGTGCCACCCTTTCACTCTCCATCACTATGGCATGCGCCATAGGTGGGAAAGGAATCCCTGTGGCCTGCGCCACAGTCCTTTATGTAGCAACACAAGTGGCATTCTCCCCACTACCATGGCCTGCGCCATGCATTGCTTTCTTGCAACATGGCATGCGTCATGTGTCCAATACAGGTGTGGCCTGCGCCACATCTCTCAGTTTATGCTACCGGTCATGTTCGTCGTCCCCAAATCAACAAATTTCCAGCAATGTACATCAATTAATTTAACAATAAAACTCAACAACATCGGTTAATCCAATTCCACAAACGACATTATTTTATCAGTTTCGCAACCACAAGATCGACCAAATCAACTACGGACAACACAAAATTATATGATCCCAAACACGCATACTAATAATCATAATCCCGATTATAGAGTTCGAATCCTGCCCTTACCTTAATCGATGGTCACTTGAATCTTCGATCGGCTTTCCGGTTGGCTTCCGATAGTGACTTCTCGTAACCGCTTCCTCCATTTTTCCTCGTTCTCCAATTTTACTCGTTCTACTTTTCCACGTTCCACTTTTCTCAACTCTTACTGATTCCACTCCTCCTCTTGACTAATTCTCCTTTTTATTTTTATTTTTATTATAATCATTATTATAATAATTCAAATCTTAATTGGACTTTCTAATCCGCACCCCCACGACTTCTACCATCAACGCCACAACTAAGTCCACTTAAATGAATACTCTTATAATTCCATAATATTAATTCTAATATTATTTCTTCTGACTAAATCGACTAATTACCGACTATCAAATAAATCGTTCGAGCCACCAAATCAACATATTCAACTATAAACGCGAAATATCCAATATTATTTTCCCCAACTTAAATCAACTTATTAAATTAATTCAACTTGAATCAACTTATAAACATCAACGAAATATTCTGATAATTCGGAAATCAACTTAAATCAACTCAAATACACAAATCACCGCAAATCAACACGACACAATACAAATATATTTAATTAAATAATTAATTAAATAAATGAGTGTTACATGACATATCAAGGTTTCTTTTAGTATGTTGAAAGCATAATTCTAGACTGGGTGAAAGATAATATTTTTTGTGCTTGGACCGATCAGGTTAGACACTTTGGAAATACTACAACTATTAGAGTTGAATCTTCTCATGCTACATTGAAGAATTTGTTGATAAATAGTAAAGGGGATTTATGTAAGGGTTATGGATCAGTGAACCAAATGATTTTGAATCAACATAACAAGATCCAAACATCATTTGGTCTAAGCACCACAATATTAGAACACATATTCAGAGACAATAATCTTTATTCTTAGTTGGTCGACAATATATCTCGAGCGAGATTGAATTTTATTTATCACGAAGCTAAGTGGGCAGAGAAAATAGGCTTAGATAGCTCAAAGTGTGTTTGTACACTTAGGCATATATTTGGTCTTCTGTGTACTTATTTAATTTCTAAGAAGATTAAACTTGATATACCCATACATATGGATGATGATTACATGCACTAGAAAAGGCTTGTGTTTGATGATGTTGATGGTGTGGTGAAGGAAAGTAAATTGAATATATTTATTATGACAAAATGAGAGGTGATTCGAGAGATTTTTGAAAGCTAGTGATAACATGAAACTTCACATCAAATATCAATTGGGGAAGATTTTCTATCTAGAAATCACAAATTTAAAATCAATAGTGGAACAGGTAAAAACAAAGGGTGCTCATAATAATGACAAAACAACACCGAGTGACAATTCAACCAAGCAGTCTCCATTCTATTTTGAACATGTTGACACACTTTTTCTGGACTTTCATGGATTTCACAATCCAAAAAAAGTTCTATCAAAGGTGCTCACATCAGTAACCCATCACATTCACCACTTTTACTAAAAATGATACATATTGAAGAGATGTCAATTTTTATGTAAAAATATATTGACCAAATTATAGATGTTTAGGGTGACGGTAACCAGGGCTATTGTGATGTTTCAGCTTTGCTGGGTAATAGAGAGAAGAAACATACACTTTTCTGGAAACATCTTATCAAAGATTTGAAGGCGCGTAAGGAATCATATACAATGCTCTACGGGAAAATAAGAGTTCGATGGAATTCATGCATCTCTTATTCCTTGTGTTAGCAGTCCAACACCAGAGGCAAAATGAATGTGTTTTCCTGAAATGAGTCATCTTATAGCATGTGCATATAATAGGGTGTGTATCAATATGACAATATATGGTTATTTAAAAACATTTTTGTCACTTCGAAGTGGCCCCTTAAATTCCAACATAGTGCATCATGAGTATTCGGTGGCTTTAAAAATCACAATATTTTGTTCAAGTTTATTTGAAATCAGGATGTTCTATATCACAAACATCCCTTGAGTGGATATCTCATTCCACAAAAGAAGTTAAAACTTGTCTGCATAATTTTTTGGGTAGGATGGAAAAGTTTACCAAGTTGTGCGAGATTGAAAGAGAATCAAATTGGAAAAAGTCAAAAACGAAACCACCCATAGATATTAATTTAGGCAGTGACACATTTTTTTACGCATTTTAGTTTTATATTACAAACACATTTAGGTATTGACACGTTTTATGTATGTAATGTTTGATTTGTATTTTCAACGACATAATTCATATACATTTTTGTGTTTTTTTAATGTATATCTAACATTAATTTAATGTATAAAATTGGACTTAAAATATTCTATGTTAAAAAACACATTTTTACATGTGTGTAAAACTGTCTGATTGTAAAAATAACTTTTGTAAGGGGTGAATCCATATTTCAATATCCGTACAAACACTATTTTTTGTGTTATTTCTTACGTAAATGGTTCATCTAAAGTTCAATATTCAGACAAACCCTTATTTATACTTGATTGAATCCAGATTTCAATTTCTAGAATATCCCCTGAAACAATATTATTTTTATATGGTCCATATTGGTCTAAAACTTGTATAAATATACTTCATATGTTGTTAACAAAAACACACAAGAATGAAAAAAATATTGGTATATCACATTTGTTTACTTCAACGACGTGAAGACACCCCTCTTGTAGATCTGAAATTCTAATTGGAGAATCTCTTGTACTACTCATACAATCGAAGGGTTCTTAAGATCGAACATCGTTCACCCTCGATTGATAATGAAGGGAAGATGAAGTTCAACACATTTGAGATGAGAATGGATGAAGATTTAAAAGTTATGTGGAGTATATTTCACAGTTATGCATCAAAGGGTCTAATCAATATGGACGTGACTGTTGCAAGATCGACAATCATTATTCTAAAGGTATTGAAACCTCCTAAACCATCTCTTGATGATGAAATGTCATGTTAGATTTATGTTAATAAATAACTATGTAATGTTATGTATTTTGTATATGTGATAACAAATATTTATGTTAAATTATGTTTTTCTTTACCATTTGTCTGAAATTGCTTCTGATTTTGTGATAACAGTGTATAATACAAATTTCAAAATCCGGGCAAACCCCCTAAACATTATTGCATGTGAGATTCAGAATGGTTTGTGATATCTCGGAAGGATCCGAATTTTAAAATCCGAACAAACCCTTGAACATTATGGGAAATTGACTTTGGATGTGATATGGTGGAACACATCCGGAGTCAAAACTTCGAACTTATTTTTTATCTTTAATTTGATGTGTTTCGAAGCGGTCCATGCTCCGTCAAAATTTTAAAATATAAAATCTAGGAGTATTTTTAGAATTTCACTGGAATATGAATATGGAAGTAAAAAGTAATAAACCATCTCCTATATTGAAAAAAAAAAGGTTGAATTTGGACATAATTGTAACGCTTGAGATGATAGATTTATTTCTCATATAAACATTATAGGTGCACACCAACAAATAAGTTATAAAATACTATATAACTTATTCCTTATAGACAACACTTGTTCATAATCTGCAATCTTAATAACCACGTTAAAGACAAGGATCAATAAAAGAGAATTCTCATTTCTCACACACATCAGCAGGAAAGGAATACATTTAAGCTTTAACATATGAAGATTTTGAGTCATAATATTCAACTTCTTGTTGAAGAATCACACACAATCCTTTATATAAAAAAGTGAACTTCATGTTTGTCTACCTATGCGTGTGACTTGGTTTTAGTCTCTTCTTTTTTGCTTTTACTCAAATAGGAAAGTTAAAAATGAAACTTACCCTATTTTGACATTTGAAAAACAATGTTGAAAGCAACTTAAGATACTTTTTCTCTCTTTGTTTTAGTGGTGGAGTCCTCACTTTGGAACAACCTCAAAGAAAATGCTATGTCCCAAAGAACATGTTCTTCTTAAACTCTTCAACAATGTCTCAACCTCTTTCCAACTTCTCTTCTTGCTACTCTTTTCGATTTCTATTTTTCTTCTCACATTCTTCACCTTCACCGGCCGATTCCCCTTAATCCAAAGGTCGTGTTAGTTCTCTTCTTTTACAACTCGCTCGCACATTGATTTTGCATATAACATTTATCTAACTTCGAGTTTCTATATATTGTAGGGATCAAAAATACGAATATGTGTTTTCAGACTATGAAGAAGAAGAGGAGGAAGAAGAAGATGACGACGAAGAAACTCAAGAAAATTATTCTTGTGTTGCCTTGTGTGACAAGGTAGAGCGACGAATGAATCATTCTAGTTATTCCGAAGAGTTCATTACCCCGCGAGAGAGTTTCATCCAAGACTTAGAAGAAGAAGTTTGTTATGAAACATTGTCTATTCATAACTCGCCACAAGTTTCTGACTTCGAAAACGAAGAAACGAAGGCGTTTCGAGAAGAATTTCAATCAAGAAATGTTGTTGATGCTGTTTCAAATTATGTTCAATTCGAAAGTAGTCCAACCTCTTCCATGATCAACTTGAACCTATACAAAAGTAACAAAAACTATAAAGGTATTATAAAAATTCGTCTCGAAAATTAACAAAAATTTTCAAGTATTTTAAGACGATTTATCAATCCGACGAATTTATTATGCAGATGATGAAGTTGGTGTTGGAATAATCAAAAATAAAAAGGTGCAAGAAACAAATCATACAAGGGATGAGAGATTCTTTGTTTTTGCTTCGAAACAATTGAATAGTAAGAAGATGATTGTTGATGAAGAAAACGATAATGATGATGATGATGATGATGATTCTAGTTGCTCCTCTTATGAATGCAGAAGCTCCATTCATGGCAGAGATTCAGGAACAGATGATGAATTTTCTACTACATCTAGAAGAAGTTGTCCTAAGTGGGAATCATATACTTTGTTTGAAAAATTTGATGAAGAAAATGCATTCTTAGATAGAGTTAATGCACAAAATAAACTTCACGAAACCGGTAAGTGGTAACTATCGTGAATTAATTTAATCTGTTTCGATTGATTTATTTGAACTTATATACTGGCGTAAGAATCTAGATAAGTAATCTCATTTTCAGAGTCTTTAAGATCAATCCAAGTGTCTCCAAGATCGATATCCGAGCGAATTGCGAACAAGTTTTCGAGTATAAACAAAAAGCCAACTGATGTAGGTCATAATCCATATCATGAACTAGAGGCTGCATATGTTGCACAAATTTGCTTAACATGGGAAGCTCTTAGTTGGAACTACATAAATTTTCATTCCAAAAATGCATCACAATCGCGCCATGATCTCGATGTCGGCTGTTCTGCAATGATTGCCCAACAATTTCAGCAGTTTCAGGTTTTGTTGCAGAGATACATAGAAAATGAGCCTTATGAACATGGCAGAAGACCTGAAATCTTTGCTAGAATGAGACTTCTAGCACCAAAGTTGCTCCTTGTGCCTGAATATCACGGTAAGAATATGATATAATTACTATTTTCTCCTTCTCTTCTAGAATTTCACATTAAAAGATATAATATGAAACTCAAGTCCATGTATTAACTAACTAAAAATCACGGAGTTGATTCTATCATTGTTATCTCTGTACTTTCGACACTTTTCATTGAAGACATGTTTGATATCTAACACGTATCAGTGTCTTTTATTTATATACTATCGACACTTCTGATTGAAGACATGTCTGATATCAGTGTCTTTTATTTATATACTATCAACACTTTTGATTAAAGACGTGTCACGTATCTTATATGTATCAGTGTTTGTCTAACATAAGTATCTGACGCCACGTGACACGTATCAATGACGCCAACACAAGACCAACACATATGATTATATTTGACTATTTTTCTTGTTTTTGTTACAAGATTCAGAGGAAAATCAGATGGAAAGTGATTTTATATCTTCAGCTTCATTTCTTAAGATAATGCAAGGTGGAATCAACACATTCATGAATTTTCTGAAAGCTGATAAAGAAAAATCATGTGAAATCCTAACAAATTACTTTAGGAGAAACAAAAGAGGCATGGTTGATCCAACACTACTCAAGTTAATGAAGAAAGTTAATCAAAAGGTATGTTGCAAATTTGAAACATACTTTTATTCATTATTTTTCTACGAAGCACCGACATCAGAAACACAACACGCACATATAGGTTGTCTTCAATAATATTTAAAAAAATAATGAATAAATTAAACGCTGACGCCGACACAGATTCGTTTTTTTTAGTTGATTCACCTAACTAACAGAAGTATACATGATGCAGAAGAGGGTGAAGGTTAAGGATGTAAGCCATACAGGAAAAGGATTGAAAAAGAGAAAGTTAAAGGTGGAAGAAGAGATTGAAATGTTAATGGCACAAATAGACTTAAAAGTGGTGTCAAGGGTTTTGAGAATGGAAGAATTAAGTGAAGAAAAATTGCATTGGTGTGAGAAAAAGATGAGTAAAGTGAGAGTTGTGGAAGGAAAACTTTGTAGGGATTATTCAACTCCACTTTTCTTCCCTTCAAATTGATTGAACCATCATCACTTTTGTATTATTTGGTCATTGGACAAAAAAGAAAAAGGAACATGGATATATGCAAACACTCGTCAAATGACAAACATTTGGAGTCTTGATTACAATGAAAAGAGAGATGAATTATGATGAATGTTTTATTGAAGCATTTTGGAAGTGAGAGAGAAGAGTGAGAAAAATGTGACATGGAAGATATTAGACTAGTGAAGTAACTTGCTTACTTAGGAGATTATGTCAAATTTAAAAAGGTGCAAAAAAATTGGGGAATAAAATACTCTCCTTGAATGGCAAGGTTACAACTTTTGTATTTGTATTCTTATTTTTATAATTCTACTTGTAGAACTAAACTTATACAAATATACTTCATGTAATAAAAATTGACAATAACTTGTATATGAATTTTTTTTTTGTGACAAAAATGTTTAAGATAATTTATTGATCTCAAATAGATGAGAGTACAGAGTATACAATTTAACATGGTTAAATCGTAATTAAATAAAATTTAAAAAAATATTTATCACAATTAAATTATGATAAATAAGATTTCAATTTTTTTTATCACAATTAAACTATAATAAATAAAACACATTTATTTTATTATAGTTGAATTACGTCTAATATATATATATATATATATATATATATATATATATATATATATATATATATATATATATATATATATATATATATATATATATATATATATATATATATATATATATATATATATATATATATATATATATATAGTTTTTCTTACATATATTAAATATTTGATAAATATCAATTTAATTAAAAAAAATTATGCTATAAAGTTAGTGACAAGTTTTATATTTTTTAATAAAAAATTATTAGAATAAAAAATTGATTATAATATATAATAAGTTACCACTTCTTTTTTAAGGGTGATAGACAAAATTTAGATAGGATATTATAATATTCGTCTCCATATTTGTAGTTAAATTTTATTTTTTTTTGTATTCGAACTCATATCTATTTGGATATTAATATTGGCACTCATATATATATATATATATATATATATATATATATATATATATATATATATATATATATATATATATATATATATATATATATATATATATATATATATATATATATATATATATATATATATATATATATTCCATGGGTATGTAAGTGTCCTTAAAAAAAATTATTGTTGAATTATGAAATAAAAGATAAATATGAAGTAGTTTGAAAATGATGTTTTTTTTTTAAAATTTATAAATGTTTTTTTTATATGATAATATCAATTAAAATATATAAATATATATTATGCGGGTATGGGGCGAGGTGAATACTAAGGTGTCCATCCCCGCACTCATCCCTACTTATTTAAGTGGGTAATTACCCGAACCCATGTTAGTATCCATTTTTGCGGATTTGTATCCTATCTATTGTGGATAATTTTGGAGAATTTCTTACCCCACCCTTTGAATGTCTCACGCACCTTGTGTGTTACCAATTTTGTCATCATGCTTTCACTAATGTGTATTTTCTGACACACTTTTTTTTATTGAATTTTAGTTTGTTCCATAGATACATCAGCGAAAAGCTTTCGTAGCTACATCAGCGAAAAGCGTTTGTAGCTACATCAGCGGAACATATTTTGATATACTTCGCGCGAAGTCCTTTCTCCTCCCTCATTCTTCACTTTTCATATTCTTCAAATTCTCAAAATCTCTCTCAACTCTAAAAAAGAAATTCCATAAAACTCGATTTTTGTCGCTCAAGTTCAACACTAAGAATCATTTACAATGATCAACAAGCTCCTAATAATTTGTAGCTCCTTTTAATCGGTAAGTTTTTGAGTTTATGAGTTTTCGAGTTTTTTTCGAGTTTTCTCCGTAATCGATTTAGAGTAGCTATTTAGGTGTAGAAATCATTAGATAAGTTTAGAAACATAGTTTAGAGACAATGTAGGTAATGTTTGATGGATTAAACGGGCGTTAAGGGGTTAAAATTGATAAACTTCTCTTTAAGGTCCGTTAATGGCATCACCACTGTTTTATGAAGTTTCAGAGCTTCTGCAAGTGCATCAATGAAACAAATGAATGTTGGGACGTTCCGTAAATGCACTTGCGAAACTACCCAGACTTTCTGAATTATGGGTGCTTCCGTAAATGCATTTGCGGAAACCTTCCGTTAAAGCATTTACGGAACAAAAAATGTATTTTTTTTTATTATTTTACTTTTGTTGTATCTAACTTTAATTTATTGAATGTATGCAGACTATGACGAGTGACTCAGATTATGATTACGAGATACCTACATCCAGACGGATACATGGACAGGTTGCCCAACATGCCTCTGTCCAAAATGAGAAGACCCGACCAGATGTACCATTTACATCACAGGCCACGCGATATGTACATATGTCTACAGTACATGCCGATGGCACTTCTTCATCTCGGAAGCCACATGATGCTATTGAGGGTACGTCACAGTCTCTGCCCTCCCGCAAGCGACGTCAGGAGAGTCCGGTTCCATTACGGGAGTATGATATTGATCATGTCCCACCTGTAAAGGGTGATCACGCTGACAATGATGATGCTCCTGAGGGTTTTCTGGGGGATCCATCTGATATGTCTTTGTTGACCGGCTACGCAGATCATACTGCCATATATGCCCAGCTGAGAGAGACAACATTACTGAGATTTTTTTTTATTTTTTCTGAATTTATTATATGTAACATTGTTTCTTATTAAAATTGGTTCCTTTGTTAATTTTCAATTTCGTGACCCCTAGAGGTTCTATAACCATGGGCGGAAGAGATTGGAATTGTCAGAGGATGAGTGGTTCGTGACAGCCATGATTGAGTATGATCTGAAGGACGTCAGATCAGAGTAGTACATCTGTCTACAGTACATGCGGATGGCACTTCTTCATCCCGGAAGCCATATGATGCTATTGAGGGTACGTTAGTCTCTTCCCTCCCATAAGCGACGTCAGGAGAGTCCGGTTCCATTACGGGAGTATGATGTTGATCAGAGTTGCCACATAAGGATGTCACATTTAATGAAAAATCATAAAACATATGTGTTATGTCACGTAACACGGGTTACATCATGTATATTCATTTAATCATCAATTACGTAGCGAAAACCATAATACTTCAATCAAACCTCATAATATGTCAAATAATTAAACATACTTCAACTATTAGTCAATTCAACATAATTCGAGTTCAACTAGAACTTAACCTATAAAACAAAACAAAACGAAGCAAAACAAAACAAAGAACCCTAAGGTTCACATTCGTTCCCAACCCGATGTTACATGACACAGAATAGGACACCACTTCTTACTTCTAACGGAAATAAAAGACGGAAACTTCAAGCTAACTCCACACCGATAGTTATCCTTCTTAAGTATTTGCATGTTACCCACGTAGAGGTGACATTCAAACAGGAAGGGTGAGTAATCACGAATCAATATAAATGACATAAAGTAAAGGTAATAAACAACGTTCATCACATTTCATCACATCGTAAAATCTCACCCATCATAGTACACAACTCATCAAACATCTAATAAATACAAAATGCATCATGCTATGTCACCAATAATAAAATGCAACTTCTTAAATGCACGTGGTACCGATTTCAACATATGATGGACATTGGGCCATTTACCATCCACAAGAGATCACAACATAATCAACAACATCCTGATCCATATTATGGGATCGAAGCCTCCAACAACATAGGTATTCCATGAATGCAAGATGCAACAAAATCATCATTATCAACATATTAGATCAACATTTGCATCCGTATCCATGAAAATTCATCAATTAATGCTACATACATCCTAACTTCATGTTCATCCCATACATCATGAAATCATCCATATAACATCAAAATAACACCTAACAACAAGTACAACACATCATAACATCATTACTTCATACCTACACTCTAATGAATAATTTTTCAGAATTGAAATAATCATTTTTGCACTTCCAGGTCGCGCTAAGCACCCCTATCCCCCGTGCTAAGTGCGCAACTCACTGACTCTTGGGGTTGAAAATTCTTAAGAACGCGCTAAATGGGCACTGCAATTTCAGCAGAAAAACCTTGCGATAACAACCTATCTCCTACTATGAAAACAACCTACGAAAACAATCCTTTTCCACAATTAATCACATATTTCCTCTTTAAAACATACTACTATCAAGCATACATCAAAATACAACAATATAAAATCATGATTCATCATAGTTCATAAAAATCCACTCTTTAAACCCTAGGTTTTCTATAAAATCCCAATTCCCACAACACCTAAACCAAACATAAAAAACATTAAAAAGACGAATGTAGACAAATGAAAGTGAAAGGTGAGAGATTAGTGCCTTGAATGTTTCTGATGTTCAAAAAGGTGGAAAGCTAAGCAACAAGAAGAAAGTCCATGGAATCACGTAAAGTAGCAAGATCTGAAGGATGGTGATTAAGTAACTATGAGCTAAGGGTGTAAATCATAAAACTTTTGCAATGGTTATCACTGAAATCACAAGAAGAAGAAGAAGTTTAGAGAAATTGACAACAAAAGAAGATGAAAAAGGAAAACCAACTTCGTTTTCCCAATTTATAAGAAACGAGATCACCAAGATCAATGGTTAAAAGTTTAAGAAACACCAAAGGTCATAATCAACAATCAAGATGAGACTTCGATCTTGTAGCGATACTCAACTCATGTCACCTCTCTACCCTTGGCACGTGAGGCCACATGAAAACCTTCCCCGAAGAAAAGTATTAGAGAGTGACATGAATTTGAGGCGTACATTCCCAATTCCATGAACTCTCACTCAACATCTCAACACACTACTTCCTCTCCCTAGAGTATCCTACCAACAAAAATTGCACTCCCTCGACGAAGCTCACACGGGGACGAGTCCCAAAGCTCTTATATCAATAGTATTTATTTTATGACTAATAGAAAGAACTTAGGAGGGAAACTATTTCGGTTGACCAAAGTTCCAATCCAACCAGAATTGAAATCGCTATGTCGGTAACAATGAATTCATGTGTATTTTGATGTTTTGCTGCATTTGTGAAAGTTTTGAATTATCGTTTATTTGTAATTTGATTCTATCATTTGTATCTTAAGTTGATTGCATTAGATGATTTCTTTATGTTTCATAAATAATGTACCTTGATTCATCCCTTACATTCAACTAAAAATTAAATCCCTTACAATTTGTTTTTAGTTTGAAAAAGTTGGTCAAAGTAAAAAAATTATGTGTGTCTTGAATCACAAGTTATAAAATATAAAACTAGGAATTTTGAAGTTTGATTTGAATCAAGGATATGGCTGATTTGACTCAATAATTCAATATGAAATATGGATTTTGGCACTGTATTAATGATTAGAATTAAGAATGTGTTTGTTTCGAATCGTTATCCCCCTTGATATAAATCACAACATGGTATGCTCGAATAATGATTAAACACACTTTTGGAAATCAACTACGATATCATGTAAGTTTGATTCAAATCACATGTATCAAATCAAGATCTGAATCAAACAAGATATTTCTAGATTTTATCATCTTGATTCATGTCATTCTTTCATCTAATTAAAATTATAACTATATGACCTGGCTCGTTTTTTTTTAATTTTCTCACATATTTTGTGTTTTACCTCTCTCAAATAGTAATGATGATAATGATTCAATCATAATAAAAATAAAAATAAATCCTCGAGTGCTATTTCTTTCACATACTCTCTCTCTCTCTCTCTCTCTCTCTCTCTCTCTCTCAAGTCAAGCATATAGAAAAAACTTCATAGTGTGTTTTATTATGTTAGACTTATTTAGGAGTTGGGTGAGTTTCTTTAAGATAGTCAATCATCTTCAACCTTGAATCAAGAAATCCCATTTTATGGTACTTAACTCTAAAAATTATCTGTAAGTGGTAGATACAAGCTATATTAGGGATCTAATGTTTTTTTTGTAAAGCTTTTTGTGTGTATCGGGTTTAAGATTTTATATTGTAATTATGATGTCTAGAGACTGACTTCCACCAAGGAAAAAATATTTCTCTTTCCATTAAAGATTTCAGTAGTACCAAGTGAAGGTAGTTGTGAAACAGAGTTGAGAGTTTTCAAGATTCTTGAGTAGAACAAAAGGTTTAGATAAGGTCCTAGTAAAATTAAGTGAGGACTCTAGCAGAACAGAATCTTGGAGCGACATTTGGGTCTAACAAACAAGGAAATTGACCCACGATCAAGTGAAATCTTATGAATTTGGCAGTTTTGAATGTTATGCTACAACTGAAGGAAAATCCAAATTTAAACATGTGTTGGCTTAAACAATTTGACATGTAGTCTATTATCTACTAGTACATATCAAAAGTAGATTGTATGATTTGCCCATTATGTCATTTTACCAAAATATTTGTACACTACAATATAGACAAAATAGTAATTAAAAAATGTTACAATTAAAACATCCTTAAACCTCTCTATGTATGATACATGTCATACATTTATTCTCTCTCTCTTCATTTAAATTTCAAATTTCAAATTTCAAATCTTCATTCAAATATTATATACACACATTCTCTCTCTTCATTCAAATTTTAAATTTCTCTCATATTTTTTGCCACACTTTTTCATTTTCATTTTTATTTTTTTCTCTATTTATTTATTATCACTAAAAATACTAATAATCTATTTTTTAATTTTAATAAAACTAAAAATTTATTTTTCTCACGGGTCACTATCAACATAATATATATTTTATTTTAATAAATATTTATCTTAATTTGAGAGACAAATTTTGTATTTTTAAATATTAATTTTTTTTATTTCTCCATCTCATAATTATTTTATTTTTTTATATAATTATTTACTATAATTTAATTTAAGCCTAATATATTATTGTTCATAATTATGACTATCAACATAATTATTTTTTTATAAAAATTTTATATTTTTACAATAAAAATATAAAATAATTGTTTCATTTAAGAAAAAACATTTAAGCCTAATATATTATTATAATTATTTTGTTACGTTATCTCTTTATAGAATACCTTTCAAAAAAAAATTTGTATTTTTAATAAGAATTTTTTTTTATCACCACCAATTTTGTTCGATTCGGGAGTCAGTTTTGACATCAAGTAATTTCAATCCTCTCCAACATCAATCATCATTACCATTAGACCAATTGACCATTTAAAAATTTAAGAAATGTGAGAAGTGTTTCTAAAGAATATGTGTTTGTTGAGTTAAATAAATATAACGTGTTAGTTTACGATCCAATCTCTAAATATAACTAAGTTATCGATCCTTATAAAGTAACAATTTTACAAATTAATAAAAAAATTAATTGAATTAGTTAATTATTTACAAAAGAAGAATAACTAGGCATAAATAGTAAGATAGAAGAAAAGTTAATTCTGAAAAGTAAAAAATTGAAAATCAATTTTAAATATTAATAAATTGAATATTTTTATTATTCTTATTATTTTAATTCTCAAACCTACATTCTCCTACAATAATATTAGCTGGTTATACTTTTTTCTTAAGAAGGTGTTAGGCTTAAATTAATAATCAACTAACATTTAACTTTTTTATATAAATAAATACAAATATGTATATTATTCAAAAATAAAATGAAAAAAGTGATTAATAAATTATTCTTATTAATAATTGGTATATTTTGATTATTACAAATGTATACTCGAAAATTTTAAATTGGAATTTAGGGGTGATGCACGTCATAAAAAAATCATTAATTAATTTATAAATTAATTTTAAATAATTTTTTATTTTAATTAATAAATAAAAAAGATAAAAATTTAAAAGGAAAAATATAGAATATTTTTTATGAAAAAAATAAATAATTTCTTTTGATAGGTAGATAAAGTGATAATAATCATTAGAAACTCAAAAAATAGCAAGTATCATAATTATCCATTCTAGAGGCAACCCGGTAAATGTATAAGTCTCATTAAGAAGAAATGCAGTCGATGGATCCAAATATAATGAAACATCCAAACCTCGCCAACATGTGCATGAATATAATATATCAAAGAATACCATGGACCAAATATAAGCTCCTATCGGGAGGCTTAAGAAGAATGTGGCGTCAATCGAGAATAATAGAAGTTACAACTTGACAAGATAAATTACCTTTAGAAAATGCAATTATAATATTGTCTCTAGTTTGAAGTATGAAATTGAAACATATTTTTTAGTGCATAGATGAAAAAAAGTATTAGAAAAGGACATTACACAACTTCCTTTCACATATGAAATCAACAATGGACTAATGCCAAGAAAATTTTGACTCTTTACTATGGGGGAGTATAATGCAAAGATATATCCAAAAAGCATTTGGCGTCCTTCAATACTAGAATCTTTACTATGGGGGAGTATAATGCAAAGATATATCCAAAAAGCATTTGGCGTCCTTCAATACTAAAATGAAACTTCAACATGCAAATGACACTATAAAATGCATTGTCTTCCCATGCACATTGGAAAAAAGTTGTCATTGTATGGTTCTCACACCTCTAAATATTTTTGTCAAGTAATGGAAATTACTAATCTAGATATTTGTGCCCATATTCATCACAAGTCAGATTACTTATAAGGAGAAGGTACATGAATCTCTCAGCTTGTTCATTGATTGTTTCGATGGCGAGATATCTCAAATAAAAAATTGAAATCAAGAATATGTGTTGTCCTTTCAAGACGCTTAATGAGTTGAGAAATATAGTAAAAGAATACATGACTATAGATGAAAGTTGCAACCTAAAAGGGAGAGTGCAAAAGTTATCCACATAACGATCAAAATCACAGTGGATGATGAAACTATATTAGAAAATACATGAGAATGATGTACTTCATAAACTTTATTTCATTAATAGAGAGACCTTAAATTATCCTTTGTTAAGTATATGGCTCTAATTTGGTCAATCTTCCTCGCAAAACAAAGTAAATTCTTAATGCACATATGAGGATATACTATGGAACAACATTATACATGTCCACCTCCTGAGATGACCGTAAATGATTAAAATCCAAATTAAGATGTTGATTCGAGAAGGCCATTAACGAAAGTATGTGAAAAATGAAAAGCAACCTAGAGATTCAAGCAGGTCTTTACCTTGGAGGAGATGCTCCATACTCCTTAACCATAGAAAAATTCAATGATTATTAAAGAATGTGCAGCACATATGACATGAGAAGTATAAGGATTTGATGGATAATGATTTTTCACTAATGCTAGTAAAAGACACATTTGAGATACATAGTTAATACACACCTTGAAAATAAAATGAGAATGTCATGTCAACAATCATGTTCTTAAAAGGGATTACAAGGGAATACACAGACAACAAGACGACTCAATAGTTATCTCTATAGGAATGATAAATTACAACATAAACATAAAGGGAAGTCTAATTGATTAAGGTAATTCAGATGATATCATATTCAACAAAGCTAACAAACAACTTAAGCTCGCAAGAATTGGTCCATAATTCTTACAATAATATCCGACCAAAGTTATCGAGAGACAACGAAATTCATAGAATATAAGCATATACTGCAATCACAATCAGTTCTATCAAACTAAAATATATCAAAATCAATTTAATCAATCCAAACACACACTATAAATGTTATATAATCCTCTCGAGTGACAGCCTTAACTTAAAAAAAAAAAACATTTAATATGTAAACATTATACTATTGAAAATGGTAAATTTATTTTATAATAATGAAAAAATTGTTGTTTTCAAGATAAAATGAATTGCACTCCATCTCATTTTTACCTTTTAATTATAGCATTTTGACTTTGACAAAAGATCTTGTAAAAACAAATTGTTGAAATTTGGGACACAATAAATACATTCACGTTACTTATCAAGTGTGCACTTTCCAACACAATGGTTTTTAACAGACTGTAATGTCCCTATCTGACTTTCTAAGGGGTAAAAAAGAAAATTCACACAAACAAACAAGCACCAATACTCACTATTCACTTCAACATGTTGTTAATCAAACTTTGACTCATCCATAAGATAAGAAGAATCTAACATCAGAACCCAACCAACCATAACTAAGTGCGGTCTCACATCACTTACTATACACTTACACCCACCCTATAATATTCTTCTTCACTATGAATACCCACCAAGCACCCAACAATATCCTTTCTCTTTCTACCTCTGCTTCCTTCTTAGGTATTCTCTATCTCTCTCCACTTTTTTTCTTGTCTTTTGTTTATGCTTTTTGTGATTTTTAATAATGTTTTTCTTCTTGTTTTTCTTTTGTGATTTTAATGATGTTTTTTTTTTGTTGTTGTAGGTGTTTTTGTTAAGATTTGTGATTTTTTTTTCAAGAGAAGATGAATTGCTACTATGGATTCCCACAGATGAACACAATGACAAACAGCTTTGAAGAAGTGAAGATGGAGTCTGTGGTTTGTCCTAAACCTCGTCGGTATCCTTCCATCAACAGACCCTTCAGGCGTCCTATGAGGTAATTTCCTTTTTGTTTTGTTTTGTTTTTTTATAATAAAAATCATGTTTTTCTTACTTTTTGTTCCATAAAAATCAGCTACCAATCTGAGATTGAAGATTCAGGAGTTGGGGCAGAACTTCTTGACATCATTCATCCCAAGGTTTGTGTTTTTTTTTACGTACTTTCCTATGTAATCTTCATTTTTATCCTAGTATTAGGTTTTTCCTGTGTAACATAATTGTATTTTCCTATGTATTGTGTCTTTTTTACAGAATTAACCTGATAGTTCATGTTGGTTTCTTGTGAAACTATTTTTTATGATTTATGACAGTTCCTTTTAAAGAATCAAACTTGATTTGTTTGTACTTGTAGGGCTATACGGAGAGACCGGTATCGGCAGCAGATAAATTGTTGGGATCATCCCCGCCATATTTCATCGGATCTCCACCGAGCAGGGCTTCGAACCCTGTTATCCAAGACGAGCGATTCGGTAATGGTAATGGGAATTTTAGTAGTCCATTTACCATGGCATCGCTTTCGCCATCGGCTCGAGGATGCGGTGTTCCGATGGAATTCGGCAACACTCAAGCTGCTGTTAGGATTGAAGGTTTTGACTGTCTTAGAAGAGATAGAAGGAGTATCTCTGCTGTAGCCTAATCCATTTTTGAAGAAAGAAAGAAGAAAATAGAAAATAGTGAGAGAGAGAAAGAGAACACAACTCAATACCAAGAATCAGCAGAGGAGTTTTTTTGTTTTTTTGTTTCCGAAAGAGGATCTAATCTTAATAATTAGTACTGTTTGATGTATATATAATTGTGATGTTTGAAGTTTGATGTTAATGAATAAAGAGAGAACAAATCAGAGTAAACAAGGTAAGAAAAGAAGCCATTTTCTTCTGTTTTGTTATTAGGTTTTAAGGTTATGTTTATGTTACTCAGATCCTTCCTATGTAATTGTAATTTGGAGGAACTTTGAATTTTGTACATCATATTATTATTATAATAATGAGATTTTGAAGGTGTTGTTGTTTATTTGATTGTGTTCTGAGAAATCTTAGGAAGCATCAAAGAGATTGTTTTTTTGAATGATTTGTGTTGTGTGGTGGATTGAATAGTTTGGAAAAGAGGATTAGTATTTGGTGATGTGAAAGGGTATAGAAAAGTGAGATGATGATGGGTCTGATAAGAGCATGTGAAGGAGAGAGAGAGAGAGTTATGTCATGTGGTAAACACATGATGTGTTGTGGGTTAGATTGATCTTGAAACATGATATATTATTCATTAAAGGGTCCCATGTGAAGTTGAGATTCGGAGTTGCGTAATGCTTTCTCAATTTAAGCATATAAAACTCAGTTATTAGACAAGTTGGATGGTAATGCCAAACTGTGAAGTAAATAGCCACTTGCACTTGTCAGTTGCAAGATGAAAAGCCAAAAGCCAAAATTAGGTACAACTAAATGTTCATTCTAGTTTTAGTCGGTTAATCCAGTTGCAAGATGAAAGCCAGAGTCAAAATTAGGTACAAGGAAAAGTTAATTCTAGTTTTAGTCGGTTAATTATACTTTTATTCTCTGTTGCCCAGTGGAACTAGAGTTGATTGGAAAACAAGGAGGCAGATGGCAGTGGTCATGAACTTCTGATGTGGTGGAGCGAGACTGATATGTAAGATTAACCCTCAAATTTAAGTTAATAAGAGAGTATAAAGTGTTTAGAATGAATTTAAATATTGGAGAAATGATGCACTTTCTTTAAATAGAAGAAACAATTGTCAACTAAAAGATTGAATTAAAGTGTGGGTCGCGGTTAGTCATTAGATTGATCTAAAGAGTGAGTTAGTCGTTAGATTGATCTAAACAGTGAGTAGGGTTCTCGTGCATAGTGCATAGTGTGGATCACAGTTAGCCGTTAGATTGATCTGGGCAGCCAACAAAGTTCTCGTGCGTTGAATTAGGGTGTGGTTTGCGGTTAGCCGTCAAATTGATTTGGACGGCCAACAGGGTTCTCGCGCGTATTGTCAACTAAAAGAGTGAGCTAAAATATGGATCACGGTTAGCCGTTAGATTAATCTGGACGGCCAACATGGTTCTTGCGCATAGAATCACCTACCCAGAAA
Organism: Lathyrus aphaca; assembly: GCA_963966055.1. NCBI lineage: Eukaryota > Viridiplantae > Streptophyta > Magnoliopsida > Fabales > Fabaceae > Lathyrus > Lathyrus aphaca. The sequence continues at coordinate 15,323,081 of OZ014521.1, forward strand.
GGAAAAAGAATCTACTTACTCGGCACTTATCCTTAGACCTTGTGAGCAACTCACAAGAGTTACATTCTTAGATTATGTTGAGATTATTTTAATGGTTACATCAATGGCATAATCCCTTGTTGATGATTTATGTTGAATATTGATTATTGATTAATATACATATGGCTTATTGATATTTTTATAGCTTATATATTTAAAACTGTTTGAGATATTCAAGACAAACTAACTCACGTGCATTTATTGTTACTCAAATTTTAGGCAACCATCATTTCACAGCTCATATATGCATGTGGTTCAACTTCATAGTAGCCACAAAACACACATCTCTATCATAAAAGTATGTGTGTAATTATTACTATTAATTTTCAGCCCAAGCTCACACAGTTCATCACTACTGTAACTATATCAGTTTGTTGAACTTCTGTTACAAAACTTGTTTTTCTTTTCATATGATTATGAATACCAAATCTGTTACAATATTATTCACAAAATGTAACAAACAATTCAAGTGTTAGAAGTTCCAAGATATCAATGAAGTGAATTATACAATTATATTTACATGAATCCGAACTCACTGCAGAAAAATGACAGTTATACACATCAATGAGCTTCATCAGATCTCATATTATGCCTTACTCAAAACACCTTCAAATAATCTTCATAATTAGTTTGAGATCGAACAATCAGGATCAATAATTCCGTAAGGCATTCATTGCGTCCAATCTGAATTCATATTTACATGGCACATTTGGAATTGTGAAAACTCTGCAATTTGATTGTAGCTACTGCCACCTTTTTGAACCTTTAATGTGGCTAATACTTGGGCTTTTTGTGAGACCTGAAATCAAATTTACGAAGAAAGTTGAAAAATCTAAAATATTTTACAAACATCATAGTGAAGATTAACACGACCGATGTGCAAGTGCACGGATGACAAACACAAATCGAGAAGATTTCATTTTAACTTGCATTTACCTGGTCCTTTCTTCAAGGAGTCTTTTTCTAAACCCGTGCTAGAGGGAATTCGGCCTAATTTCCTCACTGTTTTAACGGCTGTGGTTAATACTTTAGATCTGCAAGATACAAATCAAAATTTTAGACATGACTTCTAATTAGTGCAGATGTTGTAATAATATAAGCACTACTCACTTCATCGTATCTGAAGTTTTTCTACTTTCACGGCTAATAGAATTATCAGAAGAACCATCGGTTTCGTTGCCCAAAGCAAGACTATTATTGTCAGAGTTATCACTTGATCTTTCAATATTACCCGTATCTGAAAATCCTTGAGTTTTTCGCCTAGCATTTTCAGATGGATGGAGAAATTCATTTTGCTGTGCATGATCGAACGTTCGCTGTTGGATATCACCTTCAACAAGATGCTTATAACTTCCACTTGATTGTTTTTGAATTTGTTTAGAAATACCACCAACCGGCGTATTTAGCGACTTAAGACGCTCAATCTCCTCATCTTTTTTCGAAATAGCATTCTTCAAAGAAGTAACCTTCAAGGTACAACAAGGTAGAAAACAATTATCGAAGTACACCATAGAACCATGCCAACATATTCAATTTACATGAACAAGGTAAAATACCTGTTCCATTAATTCTCTCGCTTCTTTGTTATTCCGTGCGGCTCCTAGTTCAACTGAAGAAACTCTCTCAGCAAACTTTAAAGTACTCAGAGTTTCAGAATATGAACTCGCGTCCGAGTTAATTTGGACAAACATCAGAGTCTTTGCATGACCACCTGTGTAGCGAAATCAAAGACAACATTCAAATCAAAATCTAGTTGAAGCTTGAAACAAAATCAAATGCATGCTGACACAATAACCGATGAACATTGATTTACCAAGAGAATTTTGCAGAAGTTGAGTAAGCTTGCTGTTTCTATATGGTACGTGGGAGCTCTTTTGAGAAAGGGCGAAAATGACATCTCCGAGGGCAGAAAGTGATTTGTTTATATGTTGCGCTTCCCTAAGCCTATCTCCAGTTACTTCAGAACGATCCACTCTTTCACTTCCCGCCAAATCTACCAAATGAAGATTGCCATGCAGAGTAGAACCCGACTTGAAATCCTTCCCACGAACATGAATTGAGATCACACTAAGTTTATACGACATAAAGTGTAAAAGCACGTTAAATTTAATACACAATGAAGCGCAATAGAAAAGAAGATATGCTCGTCTGTTATATAATTCGTACTAAAAAGCTTTTCCTTCAATGTTGGATGTCAAGGAAAGAAAGAAATTATCTAACCTATGAGAACGGCTACTTCTTTCGTTCATAGCGGTCGCGCCAACAGCTCTATTTTTAAGGCCAATGTCCATCAACTTAATGACATCCGAAGGTGATTTAACCGGAAACATGCTAGCATCGGGTACTGCTATACCGTTGGATTGAGATTGAGTCAATATCCCAAGTGTGTGCAAATCAAGGAAACCAGAGAAGAAAAAACGAGAAAAGAAAGTTCATGCAAAAAAATAAAATAAACTGTCTATAAAGATATTAAAAAAGGATATCTTTTCTGAGAATCGTCGGTGGATAACAAGTCACGAACTTGCTCGTTATATATCTCAACCATTTGAACCCAAATCTCATAGTCTGTGAAGCTTGCCCTACTTGTGGAAATTCTGAAGAGATCATTTAGTGCTCGATAATTAACACCAAGATTTTCACTTGTTGCTCCACTTGGACCAGTCTGAGAAAAAACGATTTTTTTTGTACTATGAGAAATTTCTTTAATAACATGAAGTATAAGATAAAACCAATATGTCCAGACGGTTTATACCATTGTGTAAGTTTTCCCGGAACCAGTTTGTCCGTAAGCGAACATACAAACATTATATCCGTCTAGCACTGATCTTACAAAAGGTTGAATGTCAGAGTATACATCCCCTATGCACCATTTAGAGTAGAATCATGGAACAACATCAGAATATCGACATTACAACTAAAATAATGAAAAACGGTAAAATGGATACACAGGAATAATGACACAAAATCTCCATAGCCTAATGTCATAAAACGGAGAGTATATAGAAATAAACCTTGAGTCGTGGCAGGACCGAATATCTTGTTGAATTTAAATGATCGAAGCGCGTCTTTCCCTTTGGATGGATTTTCCACAACTAAATCATTTTCACCTATGTCTTCTATAATTGACTGTGGTTCCTTTTTGCCTACAAGGAATGGTCGAATTCGACAAAATACTCTGATATTTCCTGTATAAAAAACCATGTGTGAATTCATAGTACACTTACATAAAAGAACACAAGAAGAGAGACGCGGGATGCTACCTTTTAGTTCTTGAATTTCGTTGAACATTTTTTTATTTTCCGCAAGGATGGCTTGATAGTTCTGAGATGCATGAACGAGTGGTTTGAGATTTACACCTGAACAAGTTACATTCGAAATATTAGCGATTACATTCCAAAAGATGAAGATTTATTAAAATGATGTTCTAACGGAAAAGGTCTACCTAATCGATTACACTCTTCTGCGTAAACCGTTTGCTCTTTCATAACATCTTGCCTAATCGATTCCCAAGATAATTTCAATTTCTGGATGTTTACAAATCAAGCACAAAATTGTAATGTTTGGCACCACAATTATAACATTGACATTGACACATTTTTAAGTGTACCTGTAGAGAACTAAATTGAAAATTTATAACCGCCTGCAATTGGTTCTTTTTCATGTTCCACTCCTGATATTTCGAATCGGAAGAAATCTCAAGTTCTTTAACCTCGTTCCTCAGTTCTTCAGATTGATTCTCATATTCTTGAGATTTCTGTCTCAACTCTGCTTTAGCATCCCCGGCTTCTTCTTCCAACTGCGAGCAATGTGTTTCGTATTGATTTTTGGTTGCTTCAAGTTTTTGTGTCAATTCTAAAATTACCAAATTTTTGTCCTCTAGCATTTTCATCAACCTAATAATTTTTTTCTCATTTTCCTTTTTATCTTCCTCTTTGATCTTCTCAACCTGGATTGAAGAGTTGAAACATGAAAATAATCGAATTAAAACCTCTTGTATTATCATGAAAATATATGTTGCTTATGATGCAAGTAAGGAATTGTTACCTTCAACTGTTGAAGCTGGCTAGCAAATATCTGTTACAAAAGTTCTCTCTGATATCAATTAGCGAAATACGAAGGAATATAAAGGATCCTCTTCTAACAAAACGACAAAACGATAATATTTTGAAATACCTCGCTCTCTTCTTTATTTCCAGATGCGATTGCCTCGAGTACTCTTATTCTCGACTGATACTTTTCTTCCCGGGCCTTAAAAAGATTACTTTGCTGAGCGCAGTTAAAGAGAGCAACATGAGGAAACCAATTGAGAAAATAAGAAGTAAATATCTATTAAGAATTATGAAACGGACATACGGTTCGTAAATGTTCCGCTTGAGTTGATATGCGCCGCTCAATCTCCTGTGAAACCTTTCTCAACAAGCACGCCACGCGCTAAACAAACAAAAGTGAAAAAAAAAATTACAAAACTGTATCGGTTACATGAGTTTGAGTAGCAAGTCATTCACATGGATATATACTTGTATTTTCATTTGCAAGCCATACATGAGGTATTTCTCCATTTTTTCTTTCGACGCTTTCTTCAAGAATACCATTGACTACACTAAGTAGCGACTGAGTCGGAGCATTCTGCCACAATGGACACTTTGATAAACATTCATGAATCAAACATCGAAAGTGTGAATATATGTATCTAAAGGTCGAGTGTAATAACTTACATCTAAACTATTTGATTTCATCATTTCGGATATTTTTGCCGCGGGAAGATCTGCATAGCTTCTAGGTTTAATTTGAAACACCTCATGGAACTTATTACCAACTTGGTATATTAACGAAGCCGGTGGTTCTGCACAAGATTCAAACGAATATAACCCATCAGTCACTTATAAAGACAACAATACAATATAATCGGTCCACCGAATATTTGCTTCGAAAATTCAAATTACATACATCATCGATAAGCTTTATCATTAACAAGTCACCATGTTTAGGAAATTTGATCTCATTATATCAATATATATTTTACAACAAAAACATACAGAAGGAAGAGGATGTGTTTAATAAAATTCACCGGACCCGCCATAATAGGGCTACTCAAAACACGATGAAACCTCGACTCAGATGAAGCCCTCCGCTTATCCACGCTAAATGGTGGGGAATAATGAAAACTCGAAGATGCATATCCACGAGGGCTCGATGCAGTGGAACTAGCTGAAGAAACATTCTCCCCCAAAGAATTCATCAAGCTTTTGATTCTGAGTATTAGAAGACAATCCACAACAGGCTTCATAGATCCCTGCACAACAAAAGCGACAGCGGCAAAGAAGCATGAACCAAACTCATGAAAATATCATAGCTTCAACAAATATAAAGTCATGATGCAAAAAACATCGGCATAAATCGGGTCTCTTATACCTTCTCTAGGTCTGATATTTCAAACCGCGGCAATCCCAATCCATCCAAAGCTTTCAGAAAGGTTTTAACGTTTTCGGATTGTGATGGCAGAGAATGATCAGATTCACTAACCTACAAAAAAAAGAATCTACATGAACTCTGAGATCAAATTTGCCAAATCTATTGTTGAAGAAGTTAAAAAAGTATTACCATAGTCACGGAACCGGGTCGAAGTTTGTTCAGTATCTGGCACAAAACAGTACCATTGCTTAAGCAGGCTCTTAACTCACCATCCGTGACATTCATCGAGAAGTCCAACGAAGGAAGAAGACTATTTAACCATTGAACCAAAACCAATCGATGTTTCGCTGAAAACATTCAAACAGAAAAATGTCAATTCATCTCATAAAAGGAACAACATGCAGGGTTTAAGTGGAATGAATGATCTCCATACCTTCGACCTCGCCGTTAGGGGATAATCCTAAATGACCATTTCTTTCAACTCCATAGAAAATGTCATCTGGATTATCCAATTCTTTGGGTACTATAATCTTTATATCAGATGGGGAATTCATTACTTAGGTCATTATATCAAAAGATACATTTCAAAGTAATAATTCCCTTTCTTGTGTTATGTCACCCAAAGAACTCTTCAAAGCCTGAAATTCAACATTCAACACTTACTACTAAATTGCAACTATAGCAGAACAATAACATAACAATAGTCACAAACACCAGAAACACGACATTGACACTAACACTTAAATAATAATTTTAAAAAATAATAAATTAAACGTAATCACAAATATATACATCAGTTTTTTATATTGACACTAACACAAACACACATTTTACAACTTTTTTTTTTCCTGAGGTGTCGATGCTGCAGAGGTTACGAGCAACAAAAACACTTTTGATAGAGGATCAAAGAAAGGCATAAGAGAAAATGAAGAATTTTATAAAGAAAAGTCCAAAGGAAGAAACTTGGAAAACAGGTTATAGAAATTTCCGGATATAGATGACAAATATATGTTTGTTTGCATGCAAAATTCAAAATGAATATTGAAATTTCATGAAAATTACCAGGAAGGAACCAACATTTGACTTGTGTAAGAAATGATTAAAAAATAGCAATAAAAAGGAAAAAAAAAAGAGAGAGAAAGATTGAAACCTGGGAATGTTGAGGTTGAATGAAGAATGGTGGTGGTTGAGGAGAATGAATGAAACATGCATCCATTAGATTGTGTACGTGATTAATTAAGTTTAATTAATTAATAATTGATGATTAGTAACTAATGAATTAATTAATGATTAAAAATAAATTAGAATGTTAGTGTGTTAGGTGGAAAATATTGGAAGGAAAGAGAAAGAGTGGTCCGAAAAAAGCTCTGTGCGTCACAATGGATGAATTGTTTGGCGCCAGCGCCACAAACAAACGCCAAAATGAATACAAATAATATAACACGAGTACTGCAATTTGTTCCTCTCCACGATCCCACTCTTTTTTACAAAATACTACCAACGTGCTCATCACTCTAAATATAATGTTATGTATTTCTTTTTCAGTTTTTGTTTTATTTTAAATTATTCTATTTCTTATCTAATAATTAATTTTATTGGTTGTTGGAGTTCAATAATGAACCTCAATTAACAATGTACAAGAGGAATAAGATGATGAACAATTACTGAGAAGATATAAAGAATTTTTTAACTAACTTTCTCAATTTAAAAATTTGTAAGATTTTGTTACAAGTTCACATTCATTTGAGTTTTTATACAAAGATTCAAATGAAACTCAAATTTAAATGAAACCTTAAATGGAATACAAATTAAATTCAAATGCAAAATTAAATGTAAATGAAACTAATCTTGAATGTTGAATTACATTCAACACTATCCCTTAATTCACATTCAAGTTAACATTAACAACACTAATTACATCTCTTAAATTGATGAAGTGTTCAATTTTGGTTGTCTTGGTCAGCACATCTGCAAGTTGTTTATGAGTGCGGAAGTGAACAACCCCAAATACCTCATTTTGAACTTGATTGTGCAGAAAATGCTACTTGGTATCAATTTTCTTGTTTCTTCCATGCAACACTGGATTCTTAGCAAGACTTAGAACATATTTTTTGTCAATCATCAATCTGACTAATTTACTCACCTTGACAAGATGACAAAGCACCAACTGTGTATTCAATTTCACATACTGACAATGCAATCTCTGGTTGCTTCTTAGAACACCAAGAAAATTGGGCTCTTAGATACATAAACATGTACCTTATAGGGATTTTTCTATCCACGGTGTCCCCACACTAGTAGGAGTTTGAGTAGCATACTAGTTCAACATCATCTGATACTCCAAATGGAAACAAAATTACATACCTCAGAGTTTCTTTTACATACCTCATAATGCTGACTACAACTTGGTAATGTGACCACTTTGACATACTCATAAACATACTCACCATTCCAATTGCATAACATATGTCAGGACTAATTTTACATAGATACCTCAGACAACTAACCAACCGTTTAAAGGTTGTAACATCTACATCCTCTCCATTATCATCAGAGTTCATCTTATGATTTATCTTAGCACGTGTGACTGCTAACTTACAATTCATTAGTTCAGATCTCTCCAGCAACTCAATTTCATACTTCAGTTGGTGCACAATGATTCCTTTCTCAAAGTGTAAAATTTACATCCCTAGAAAATATACCATATTTCCAACTGAAATTCTGGTATGACAGACTCAGATGTCGAATATGATGTTGAGACATATGATCTATTACTGATAAACAAGGTAAGGTACAAACAACAACATCATAACATTCTGATATACCAGATTCCAACTATCCTACAGGATGTTTAAACATCTGGTTTGACATTAAGCAAGAATACTACATAAAGTATAAAACAAAAAAGATGTAAATAACACATTTGAATTATTAACCCAATTCGATGCAAACTCATCTACTATTGGGGGCTACCAAGCCAAGAAGGAAATCCACTATGCAGTATCAATTCAAAGACTTCTCAGCAAGCACCTACAGTTTATAGTTTTCTCACTTAATCACTGTCAATGCAACTTTTACTTAGGAACTCCTAAATATGAGACACATATCTCACTCCCTCACAATCACCTCAGTGATAAACTTAACAATTAAAAGTCATAAGACACACTTCCATGACAACACCTTAACATTGCTTCACAACTTTAGTCAAGTACAAAATATCTCTTGCTTAAAAGCTTCGAGAATTACAAATAAAAATAGCCATGTTGAATAAACCTTTTGGCATATGGCTACTACAAGAACTCAACCCTAATGATATTACTTTTACATCTTTGGTTGGTTACTAAACCTAGGTTACAAGGTTTCTTTTTATAACCTAATCCCAACTGGATTTTGGGCCTAAAAACGCAGCATAACAATTGTTACAATAATGCAGAAAAAATATGCTACAAAAAGATCTTCAAATTAACAACTTCCTAAAATATCTCTAAATATAGAAACTCTATATTTATTCAATATTTGTTATTTGTCTTCAATATAAATTTGAATCTTCAAGATCTTTAAATTAGTGCCACATTGGATTGCTTCATATCCTCTGAATATTCTGTTTCTGTTAAAGCATAACAAAATATTCAATCCACTTTTGTCAGTTCATGATGTCGAATGAACTGTCTTGACATCTTCTTCGACATGTTGTTCCAAATGTTGAAACATTTCAACACAACATGTTTAGGCACACAAAAGGACTTCCTTGCTTAACCTGTTCTTTGTTTTGCAAGATCATGTACATTTTATTGCGGCTATATTTGGTTTACAAAATTAATGCCAACTCTATAAAAACAGAACTTACACCAACGTCAGTCATATCAAATGCATTCATCAGCACCTTTTTGAACTTGTTTATCTTAGAAATATAACTTCTTATTAGTAGTATGTCATCCACATAAAGACACATTGTAATCATATTGCCTTCAAATATATGCTGCACATACACAACATATTTTATTTCACATTTTTTGAATCTCAAATTCTTGAAAAATGAATCAATCTTCATATTCCAAGTCATTAGAGCTTGTTTCAGCCCGTACAATGCTTTATTCAACTTGTACACCATCCATTCTTTGTTCTCTTTCACAAATACATGAGGTTGTAACACAAACTTCCTATTGCAATGGACTATTTATAAAAGTCGACTTTACATCTAAATGCATCATATGCTAATTTCTATTTGCAGCTATAACAATAACCAACCTTATGGTTTCATGCCTAGCTACGGGTGAAAACACTTCAAAGTGGTATAAACCATAATTTTGTAGGAATCCTCTAGATACTTGCCTTGCTTTATGCTTAGCAATTAAACTATATGGCTTCAACTTTATCTTGAAAACTCATCTCACATTGATGACTTTCTTGTTTTGAGGTATAATAATTAATTCTCATGTCTTGCTTATTTCATTAGCCTCAATCTCTTCCTTCATGGCGTTCATCTACACCATCTTCTTAATAGCCTTATTGATGCTTACAGATTCAGATTCCACCATCATGACACTCTGTATGATTTCTCCTTTAGAATCAATCTCAGTATCTTACAAGAACTCAAAATCTGCAAGTCTCCGTGGTATTTGTCTAACTCTTTGTTTCCTCTGGAAACCTTCAAAAGCAAGACCACCTTTAGAAGCTTCACCTTAAGAAGTTCCACCTTCAGAGGCTGGAAGGCCTTTAGAGGCTGGATCACCTTTAGAGTCTAGGTTACTTTCATAGGTTGGATCACCTTCAGAGTCAGATCCACCATCAGAGTCAGACTCACCTTCATAATCAAGGTCATCTTTAGAGTCAGACTCACTTTTAGAGTCAGAGTCATCTTTAAATTCATACTCTTCTTCAAAGTCAGAAGAGTATTATGGTAACATATAAGTAACATGACTTTGTTGTTGTCATCCAATTTCCTTCTAATAGCATCTAGTATATGTTTGTAACATACAAAACCAATACCCTTAAAATGAATGACACTTTTCTTTCTTCTAGACCATTTATCAATAGGAATTATTTCCTTTAATTTATTTTTTTGACATCTATTGAGCACATATACTGATGCGACAATTGTTTCACCCCACAATTGCTTAGAAAAATTCTTCTCCTTTATCATGCTCCTTATCGTGTCAAGTAGAGTTTTATTTCTCATTTAAGCAAGACCATTATGTTGTAGAGTGTATGAAGCAGACACATTGTCTCTCCCCCGAAAAGACACCGGGTCAGATAGGGTACAAACGCGAACGGTCGGCGAAAGGAGAAAAGGAAATGAAGATGAATAGAGTCGCCAGCTAGGTATTTTCATCCCGAAGGAAAGATAATGCTGAATAAACCTAGAAAAGATGGATAAGACGGTTGCGAACCAGAGAAACTGAGAAAGGGGGTTGGTTACAACTTGGGAAGGTATTAGCACCCAGATTGTCCGTCGTACTCGACGGGATCCACTTTTACAATATTGTGTTTAAAGGGGTAGGGTATGTGTTATCTGTGTGCAAAAGCTGGAAAAGAATATACAAGTGTCAGTGCAAAAGGGTGAATGCTCAAGAACTGAGGCTTAAAAGAATGCTGAAAGAGGGGGAAGACAAAGAGACTTTTGTTCGATAACAGTTAAGTTATGCCTACGTATCCTCTTGTGCAATGAGGAAGTCAGAACACCGTAGTTCGACTCAAAGAGACTGAAGGTGAATTGACTGTGAATTGCTTGCTTGTCTATGCTCAAGTGTATGACTCGTCTGGCTCGAGTGATAACTGTCTTGCATTAGACGGAAGAAGCAAGTTCTCGTTTGTGAATGAGTGTGATGAGAAAAGAATCCCGAAGGAGACAATTATTGTTTGTTTTTGTGTTTTCAGTTTTTTATTGGTTTTGGTGTTTTGCATAGGATTATGAGCTTAAGCCTAAATCAAGGGTTGTAAACTCATTATACCCTCCCTAATTAGGGATAATGAGCCTACTTAAGTATGAGATAAGCATCCCAACTTAATTACCATGATGATGTAGGGTTAAGATCATTAACCTACTTGTGATTAATTAGATGTTTTTTGGGTTTTTGTTTAGTGTTAAGTAATGAGTTTAATCTCTAATCATAGATTAGTGAACTCATTACACCATCCTAATAGAAGGATAATATATGAGAACACTTAAGCTGAGGAAGATACTTCAACTTAATCCATGGTTAGGGATTAAATTCATTATATAACAAACCTTTATTAAATGGATTTTAATTAAAGGATGAGATTGAGAAGTGGATTTTATGGTTTGTAAGACAACTTGAGGGGGACTTGTCCATTAAACACTAGGGTTAGTCCTTCTTAACCATAAGGAAGAATTAGAACCCTAATGTAAGGCCCAAGTTACAAGATAAAGTCTTAGTGATTATTAATGTGATTTGATTAAGAGGTTTAAACAAATTAAAGGTTTAACATTTAAGATTAAAGTTATACACTCCATCCTAAGAGAAGGATGCAGGCATAACCCTAATTCCAAAGTCCTAAAACTTTAAGAGTTTAGTCTCTGATTATGAAGATGAGAAGAGAGACTCAAGGAGACTCAAAGGTAAAAAATAAGGGGGACTAATCACAACCCTAATTATTATCATGCTTGGATGTTCCTATGGTTTGTAAGGCTTGAGAAAGATCTTCAAGGAAGCCACCAATGGAAGAAGCAGATGAAAGGAGGAAGAAGCAATTCTGACCAGTTTAACCATATATTTTTTGGGTTCGGGTTGATACGGATTCAAGTAATTAGACTGACTTATTTAGATTTTCATTTTCATTTGGACCAATGCGAAATCCAGTCCAAAGAATAAATCCAATATATTCTTTTTCATTTTTGTAAATTAAAGAATTCTACTTGTAACTCCCACCCTTATATCTGTCACCTCCAATCACGTTGAAATTCCATTTTTTTCCTTTAATTTATTTTTGAAAATGATGAATTTTTTAGTGGTATACCGGGAATTTCAAAATTTCAAGTAAAATATACCGAAAATTTTAAAATTTTCGATAAAAAGCACCGGGAATTTTGAAATCTCCGATAAAAATACCGGAAATTTCGAAATTCCCGATAAAAAAATAAAATTTTCATTTTTTACACTACAACCAATTTTGAAACTTGTGGCACTCTACCGAAAATTTCAAAATTTCTGATTTTGTACTGCGAATTTCGAAATTGGTGGTAGTGTAAAAATACAAAATTTATAACTTTTGAAAATTTTCACTACCAGAAATTTTGAAATTTTCGAAAATTTCCAAACATTACCAGAAATTTAAAAATTTCCAGTTGTTAAATTTTTTTCCAATTGTTTCAAATTTTTTCAAGGATAGTTTTGGCATTATGAAATATTAAGGGGTGTCAGGTATAATTTGGGAGTGTGGCAAATAGAATCCTCTTTAAATTCTAATCAACAAGTTAGTAACTGGGCTACTCAAATTTCAAGCCCAAATACAACCCAATATTATATTATTTTAATTTTAAAAGAGACAGATTACCTTATTTTTTATATATAAAAAATATTGATTATTTGATTTAAAAAAATATTGATTATTTGTTCAAAAGGGCTATTTTGAGCCATTTTTAGGAAGATTTTACCCCGCACCCCCCCACCTATACCTGTACCCCCACATTTTTTTAAAAATGCCCATTTTAACCTTAGATTATTTTATTATATTATTATTATTTTTTTTTTTTTACCATTTGTGTCAGACCGTCAGATTAAAGTAAAAATTTGTCAAAAATTACACGTTCCGGAAGACTTTGGGAATGAGTTCCGGTACGTAAATTTACATACCGGAAGACTTTATGTAAGTCTTCCGGTATTATGATGTTTGTACACCGGAAGACTTAATAAAAGTGTTCCGGTACGGAAGACTTTTATTAACTCTTCCGGTAGCAATGAATATGTGTACCGGAAGACTTTATGTAAGTGTTCCGGTATTGTAAGAGTGCAATACCGGAAGACTTGCATAAAGTCTTCCGGTTTGAATTTTTTTTTTTATTATTTAAGTTTTTTTAATTCATTTTTTTAAAAAATATTATTATTTTGTAGGTGCAGTACCTTTACACGAAAAAGAACCGATATGTGTGAATACATCAGATGTATTTACAACGACAGAAATATTTGGTACACGAGAAGAGGTGATAAGATGGGTCAAAGACACCGGATTACGAAATAAAGTGACGGTCGTCATCACTCGTTCAGATACACAAACAGGCAAGAGAGGAAGAAAGAACAAAATAATATTTGGTTGCGATAAAGGTGGGAAATACAAGGATATTCGTAGTGGAATAGAAAGTGCGACGAAGAAATGTGGATGTCCATTTAAGATCAGGTCGATTCCGACAAAAGATGGATCTGGATGGAAGATTGATGTAAAATGCGGCGTTCATAACCATGATTTACCCGATAGATTAGAAGGTCACTCATTTGTTGGTAGGTTGACAGTGGATCAGAAGCAACATGTTGCTGATTTAACAAAGAGAAAGGTTGCACCCAGAAATATATTGCATTCCTTGTACGAGATTGATCCAGATTGTGTCACTCGTATCACACAAATATACAAGCAAAAGAGTATGATGGAAAAAGAGATAAGAGGTCCTAGAAGTGAGATACAACATTTGTTTAAGCTTATCGAGGCTGCAGGTTATGTTTATTGGAGTAGAAAAAGAGATGACTCTGAAGTTATTAAAGATATATTTTGGGCACATCCAGATTCAGTTAAGTTGTTGAATATGTTTCCTATTGTGTTAGTTATGGATAGCACTTATAAGACAAACAAATACAGACAACCTTTGTTTGAAATTGTTGGAATGACATCTACCGAGTTGACTTTTGCTGTCGCATTTGCGTATATTGAGTCTGAGCAGACTGAGACTTTTTGTTGGGTGTTAGATAAGCTTAAAAAATTGTTTGTGAAAAAAGATTTATTTCCACAAGTTATGATGACAGATAGAGATCTTGCTTTGATGAAAGCCATTGAAACTGTGTTTCCGAAGACAAATAATTTGCTATGTCAGTTTCACATTAACAAAAATGTTGGTGCAAAAAGGAAACTATTAGTGGATCCTGATAAGCAGGAGTCAATTGGCAAATTATGGACAGATGTTGTATGGGCTAGTGATGAGGTTGAGTATGCACAACATTTAAAAGAACTTGAGCAAGAGTGTGTTGATTGTCCTAAATTTTTTGAGTACGTGAACGACACATGGTTGACACCACATAGACAAAGGTTTGTTTGCGCATGGATTAATCGAGTCCTACATATGGGTAACACGACGACTAATCGGTATGTTTTGTTTTAGATCCCAAAATATACTTTTTGTGAATTTTTTATTTTTCTTACTTAGTTTAAATATGTATTATTATAGGGTTGAGTCTGCTCATTGGAAGTTAAAGCAGATGTTGGGTAACAATATTGGTGACATGGTCAAATGTTGGGAGGCCATGAATGACAACTTAAAGATACAAATTAGCAACATTCGAGCTTCTTTTCAAAAGAGTGTGTATGAAGTTGCACATGTCCATTCAAGTCCATTTTACACATATTTACGTACTTCAGTGTCGCGAATAGATGCAACTGGTGGCTCATCATAGGGCTCATCATAGGGCTATGATAGGGCTCAGGAATAGATGCAACTGGCAGCTCATCATAGGGCTCATCATAGGTAGGAGGTACCAATCGAGGATGCGAAACACGATAATACCACTCTAGGTATCCATCCTCTACCTCAAATGGGATAGTCGCCCGTGTAGCAGAACGAATCACCTGGCCAGCGCTCTGGGTGTAACTAATCCACTCAACATCAATGTCACCAGCCATCCTAGGATCAATGGGTGCAGGTGGAATGGACTGACGGTATCCAAACTGTCGAAGACACCTGTCAGGCATGTATGGAACAATAGTATCTCCCCACCTCAAACAACCCCTGAATAGAGAAATCTCATCAAAACGACGATGAACTCTATGATCCTCGAACGGCCTCCATATGACATCAGTCGGTGTCAGCTCATCCATAATGGGTCGCAACTCATCCACCTTTAACGCCCCCTGTTTGTACGTCCACCTCATCGCACGCGGGAGTCCACAGTTCTGAGCAGGTATCCAATTCTCTCCTTTTTTCCCAAGTGTAGGAAAATACTCGTGAATCCAGCACTGTTAAAAAAACAATAACATAATAATTAAATAGAACATAATGAACATAATAAAATTAAAATTAGAATTAAAAGAAAATCAATAAACTAAATTTAATATATAACTTTAACATAATAAACTGAATTTAAATATATACCTGTAGGAGAGTCGGATAACCACCAAGCTGTTTGCAGCTAAACATAGACGCATCTCCAAGAAACCTATACAGTGTCACCAATGCAGCTGTTGCCCAACTATAGGTGGACAACGCATCCAGGTCCCTAAATAATGCCAAGTATCGCGCCTCCACGAGTGTAAATGACTTATCCGCAAAGATGGTGCAGCCCACTAACACCATCAAATAACATCGGGTCGCAAATGCCCAACGTGAAGCTGCTCGATGCTCTACGAATCGATCATATAACCACTCTATCTTGAAGTACGATCCTCTGCACTCACGAACCTGGAAAAGTGTCACTCTCGATGTCACTCCAAGATAGTCAACAGCCCACTCAATGGCTAACTCCTCACTGATGGGTTGTGGGTTCCAGAATACCCCCCTAATAGGCAAATGAAGCAGACATGCCACATCATCGAGAGTAATCGTCATTTCACCGAACGGCAGGTGAAATGAAGATGTCTCTATATGCCATCTCTCCACAAATGCAGAAACCAAGTTTGCATCAATCTTCTTCAAACTCGATCTCTGTAAGGAAGCTAAACCGGATCTCGATATGATACCATCAATCTCCGGTGGAAGCTGTTGTGGAACCATCTGGGTCAACTTCAACCCATGTCCCGCCACCTTCAGTTCCTTCTTCGCCCCCCTCTCCTGAAATCAAATAAAATTAAACAAATTAGATAAACAAATTATATAATTTCGGTTATTTATTCAAAACTAAATAATTATAATTTCATTACCTCGCCAAACCATACACGTCTCGCCACGTGATGCTCGTACGAGACCAAAAGCCTGGTATCGTACGGACCACCAGGATACCCCACAGGGTCAGCTGCAGCTGCAGATGTACCAGCATCATCTGCGCGTGATCTACTCGTCTCGCCCCGTCCCATCGATCGCACTGGAATCCTCCCATCTCTGCCGCGTGATCGCACCACTGAAAAAAAAACAGAAAAACAATTATTTAATAAAAAAAAAAAAAATTTAAATTTCCGGAAGACTTTCTTCAAGTCTTCCGGTACACACGAAACCATTCAGGATGACTTCAACAAAGTCTTTCGGTAGACATTTTTTTAAAAAACATTCCGGAAGACTTTGATGAAGTGTTCCGGTAGTCATCCAAACCATACCGGAAGACATTCATAAAGTCTTCCGGTACCGGAAGACTTTTACAAACTCTTCCGGTACATAATTTTTCATTCCGGAAGACTTACTTGTAGTCTTCCGGTAAACACGTACGAAAAGTGAAATTTTTTTTCTCTCTGTAACTTTTGGAAGAACGATAAAAATGGAAAGTGAAATTGAATTAGTAACTATTTATATGAGGGCATTTTGGTCAAAAAAAAATTGGTGGGGGGTACAAGTATAACTGGGGGGGTGCGGGGTAAACTCTTCCATTTTTAGTTCATCCTTCTAAAATCCATAAACATAATAGTTGAATATTTTCAATGAAATTGGATACTAAATCATCCAAAAACAATATTAAATAACATTAAAAATAAAACTAAATACTTAACTATATATAAATCACAAATTTAATAAGATATAATGCAAAACCGAAACCAATACAAATTTGGAATTATCTAAAATACTAGCCGTCTTTTCGTGCGATGCACGATAAATTATAATCTAATAATTTAAATTTAATGAAAAAAAATATATATTTACTTTTAATACAATTAAAAAACACAAAGCGTTATAAAAAATGCAATATGTTTATAAACAAAAATTCATATTCTAATCTATTTTATACAAATTAAATTATCTTATATAAGTAAATTAAAGAATATGAAATTAAAGATAAATACAATTGGATAAATTATAATAAACAAAAAGAAGAAAAGGAAAGAAAAAATAATAGTAATTAAATGAAAATAAAACATAATTAAGAAATAGAAATAAAGAAAGATAAAACATAAATAATATAATAATTTAAAATTAATAAACAACATTGAAATTAATAGAACTTCAAAATCAATACTTAAAAATTAATTAATAATTTAAAAATATTAAAAGTTGCTATAAATAAGAATTAATCCATTAATCTTAATTAACGGGTTAGTGAAGGTGGTTATTCCATTTTTATTTTTAAATTGTTATATTTAATTCAAACAATAAAAAAATGTAAATATGATATTAATAAATATTTTTGAACATAATAAATATCAAATCCCTAAATTTTATAACCTATTCTTTTATATACATTAATTCAATTTTTAGGTGTAATTTCAACACTCTTGTGATATTTTAATATCAATAAAATTAAATAATGTAAAAAATTGATTGACAATTGAATGATATATAGTGAATTATATCTTAATTCTATTGTCAATTTTATCATCTATGAAAATATGCAAATAAGAAGAGAGAGAAAACAAAAACAAAAACAATATAATAGAGAGGATTACATATTATGATTTGGAGTATATATCTATTGTGATTTAATAGTTAGAATTTAAGAAGTTGCAATAATCATTCATATAGAAGAAATGGATAGTGGAAAAAGTTAAAGAATAATTAATTAAGTAATAGAAAAATATTAATGATAGTAGTTTTATTCATTTATTTTATAATTAATTATATTGATTTTTATAAATTATTTAATTAGTATTATTTAATTAATAGAAAAATATTAGTGGTGGTTGGTAAAAAATAAAAATAAAAATATTTTAAATAATTAATAAATTAAATTAATTTTATTAATTACATGTAATGGAAAAATATTAATGATGGAAGTGGTTGCTAGAAAAATAAAATAAATTAATAATCGTAGGAGTTAAAATACCAATTTTAACATTGAAGATTTTAGAGGGAAAAATTAAAAAAGACATTATAAGATTATAATTTAGTATGATACGAATCTAACTAACAAAATGAATTAGAAGCTACATAACAACTTTCTATATGCAATGTTAAGAGCATTATCCTCTTTTCTTTTCTTTTTTTATCATTGGTGGGCCCATGAACCAACACAAAACAAGACTACTGTAACAATAACTTCTCCTACCTACACAAAACAAAACTTACTAACAGAATTTAAAAAAACTTTCAGAACAAAACTTATTAATTTACTTTTCCGCTCTTTATTTTTCAACTTCTTATTCATTCATCTATTCATAATTCTGAAAAATTAAAAAAAAATCAGAGAAGTGTTTAAAATCTCTAAAAATACAATTACACTTAATTCACTCACTCTTAGGTTGTGCACTCAATGCTAATAATTGATATCAAAGTAGATTATAGGTAACATGTTTCTAAAAATCTAGGAATGGTTTCCACAAATCTAGTTTTTTGAGATGGTGGTAGCAACAATAAGCCTCAATTGTTTTGTGGTGAATACTTTGATCTTTAAAAAATTCGTATGAAGGCACATCTTGAAGCACAAGGAGAAGAAATTTGGGATGCTGTAGAAAATGATATGTACGTTCCTATAAGTGTTGTCAAGATGTTGGTACAACCAAGATCAAAAGTTCTTAGAATGAAGATGATATGAAAATGTTCTCTATAACAAGAAAGCAATAAACTTACTTCAAGTGGCCCTAAACATGGATAGATTCTTCTGCGTCTCTCAATTCACAACGACGAAAGAAATATGAGATACATTAGGGTCACTCATGAAGGTACAATTCAAGTAAAAATGTCAAGATTGAACACTTTATGTCAAGAGTATGAATTATTCACAATGCAGCCCCGAGAATCAATACTTGACTTGCAGAAAAGATTTATGTATTTGACCAATCACTTGATTACTCTTGGTAAGTCATTTTCTATTGATGAACTTAATCTTAAAGTACTTAGATATTTGACAACGGAATAACAACCAAAAGTCACAATGATATAAGAAAATAAGAGTCTAGCCAACATGACTTCTGCAACATCGTTCAGAAAACTCCAAGAGTATGAAATAGAACTTGATAAATTGGAGAAACATGAAATTCAAAAAAAAAATTCAAAAAATATTGTCTTAAAGACGAAAGTTAAAAATCATGATAGCAACCAAGAGGATGAGTCCACTAGTGATGAAGATGATGATCTTATTAAGAAGTTTGAAAAGTTCTTAAGAAATGAAAGGAACAAAGAGATGATTAAAAAGGAAGCACCAACATGGAAGGTTACATGCTTTGAATGTGGAGAAAGATGGCATATTAAAACTGACTTCCATACACTTCAAAAGAAGAATAAATTCAAGAGCAAGAAGGACAAAGGACCAAAGAAAACATATCTAACATGAGTTGACAATGAAACTTGGAATATAAGAGGGCATATGGTCCACTAAAGGAGTGTGTGTGGGCTTAAGAGTGGTTGGGATACTTGTTGCCATGGGCAATAAAACCATTACTCCAGACATTATCGTCACACTCGTCACTAGGTGTAGGATATGTTCATTAGTCCCTATGGGATTTGTATTTTCCGTTGTTCCAACCGTTGAGGCGACATATTGTTTAATATCTAGAACATTATTTTGGGGAAGTGATGTATTCTTAGGATAGACAATTTCGACTAAAGTCTTACCACTCATCAAACGCATATAAATTCAGATGTAGAAAACATTATTTGAATGCAAGAAAAATTACAACAAAACAAACAAAAAAAAATGCAAACACATTTTTGAAGAAATCACTCAAAAATTGCACAAACATATCCCACTAGGCATGCCAATTTGTTCACCGATATTTTTGGTAAACAATCACTTAGTTTTAATTTTATTACTTGAAGAACAAAACTAGAAAATCCTATGGCAAGTTTGTGCTAAGTGTTTGAGAAAGTAAAATGTGCATTTATTGTTGTCAGACTGTTTACATCAAATGATGATTATCTTAGAAAAATAGTAAAGTTTTGAAAGTAAGTACAACAACTTATTACGACTGGGTTGAAATTAGTTATTTGAATGGTAAATAAAAGTAGATAAAAGTAAAAGTAACTTAAGTAGAAAGGAAATTTATTTGCATAAATGTAAAAGTCGTATGCAAGTACATTTCTTTAGAAAACTCGTTTCTCTCTTACGTTTGGGTACTTTGAGTGTATTTTAAAGTTTACAATGATTTTTTTGCCACCCCAATTCAAACACTAGAACTCCTATTTTAATGCTACAAGACTAACAATTTTCCAACATTAAAATGTCTTTCCATTTGGCACGTCATCTTTACATGCTTGACTAGATTTTGATTGGTCTCCATGTGTACCTAACGTTTTGGATACGACCAAAATACAATTATTTAAGTTTGAAATTTGAATTTGTTTCAGAATTATTTAAGTTTGAAATTTGAATTTGTTTCTAGTCGACCTCCTTCAACCAGTTGAACATGTCAAATGACAAAACCCCTTTAAAATTCCACTTAGTCCCAAACCAGACTTCTCAGCGTCGAATGTCGTTGTTTTTTCTTCCAAAGTCTTTGGTTGAAAGGCATCTTAACTTTGCCTTGTGTCTGCGGAAATTCCAACCGGTTTCTCTGTTGAATTCCCTATTGTGAAATTTCTTGGCTAAAATAGTGGCGGATGGTCATTTGTCACCCCGACTGGGGTCGGGGGCATGGCTAGTTCATGGAGGCAGGGCAGGTCTGATAATACTTCAACTTGCTCCTGTCTCGCCCCGTTGCCATGCATACTCTTATAAATTCAACATATAACGGGATCCAACACCAGATCCACTTTTTGTTCCCCTACCAAATCGAACCATGACTTTGAAACCACTTGATAAGAAATCCGAGGAAGTTGAGAGCAACAACGAACGTCCAATTCTCTAGGACCGAGAGAGAGAGAGGGAGAGAGAGAGAGAGAGAGAGAGAGAGAATATCTCTATCTAAAACCTTAAAACAATGGGTAAATTAGTCATTTCTATTATAAACCAAATATTTCGCTCATTTAAATGCGATATGAGACTTAACAACTTACCATTTTGTCCTAATATAAATATAGTAACCAAGTAGTCTATAATAATTGGATCTTATAAATGGTGACAAGATGATGATGGTAACATGTTGTATGATGGTCCATCTACCATGTTGAGTTACAGCCATATGCCATCTCTTTTTTGAAAATTTTGTTATTTCATTTTCACAAACTCTGGCCCATTGACCCCCAATATTTTTTGGACCATATTGCTTTTTATAGAAAGATAACAAAACATGCATTTCAGGATAGCACCTCTTGGGATTTCAGAAAGACATAGTACACTATTTCATGTATTTACCACCACCAACACAAACCGATACATCGTGTTGATGTTTTTTCCTCATAATTATACAAATAAATATGACTTTATAAGTGGCTATCAATATTAATTATGATCTTATGGTTGGAGATTAAACCTTTTGTTTTTGACTCTCGTGTCATAACTAGCTCCTACTCTTATCAAATTATTTAAATAAAAGAGAATAAATTTAGTGAGCTTTGTGAGAAAGAAAAATAAAAAAGAGATAAGAGATAAGATGAGATGAGAGAGATAATGATGTAAAAGAATAATATTTTCAATTGAACATTAGAGTGGTGTGAGTGTGACAGTGTAATTGAACATTAAAGTGATTATTTTAGATGACCAGTAAATTCACTACTATAATTTTAAACTATGATAATTCTAATTTAATAGTTTTATTTTTTTAAACTTAGTAAATAAGTATAATATCGTGGGTTCAAACTAGTCTAATATTTAATGTAATAGAATTTAAAGAATAGATTTTTAATACATTTTATAAGTGTGATTATAAAGAATTTAATTAAAATATATATTAAAACTGTTACCCTATTATCGCATTATTATAATCCATAATTAAAAAAAATAAAAGATATTTTACCCTATTATCTAATCATAACTATTATTTTTTTTTAAAAATATTTTTTAATCACATATAAAATATCACTTTTAAATAGTTGTGATGTCTAACTGTACATAACAAATATTCTCTATTGTAAATATCTAACATATAATAATAATAATAATAATAATAATAATAATAATAATAATAATAATAATAATAATAATAATAATAATAATAATAATAATAATAATAATAATAATAATATATAATATGGTTGTAAAAGTTTAACAAACAGTTAAAAGTCCAAAAACTGATATTAAAAATATATTTTTAGCATAGTAATTCAGTTAAGAACACAATTTCAATATAAAGAATATTTTCAAAGTATTAAGATATAAATTTAAGCTATTAAATATATGAATTATTATATCCTATCAAAAAATTATATGAATTATATATATATATATATATATATATATATATATATATATATATATATATATATATATATATATATATATATATATATATATATATATATATATATATATATATATATATATATATATATATATATATATATATATATATATCACAAGTGTGAGTTCTTCCTATCCTAATTTTGATCCAAACAATATGATCATTTTCTCACTCCCACATCAAATTAAAATTAGACTTTAATACTTTGTGTTAGAAAGTCTAAAAACATGTCAATGTTTCAATATGACAAGAGATACACATTTCTACTTAATACTTTAAAACATAAGGTATACAAGTAAATTATTTAATATATTAACATTTAACTCATGAATAATCAGTTGAAAAACAAATGTGAGTTGTGTTGGAAAAAAAGTGTGAGTTCTAAGTTCCACATTGATTAAAAGGGTGGAGTTTGAGCACTTTATAAGTAAGATGACCCATACACCTATCACCTTAAAATTTTGTGTGAAAATATGGTGTCTCTCTCACTTGTTTGGATAATTATTTAAACTTTAGGTGAGTGTTTGACCAAATACGAATATTTCTCCCTCATGATGACTCATCACTGGTATCAGAGTCTGGTTCGGATAAGGGACCAACTCCTTGTGTCGAAAGTCTTCGTGACATGGTGGTCTGTCGACGTATTTCGTTGAAGTGTCGATGACAAGATAAATGTGTCTCTCAATGGTGGTACACACATGTGGATGAAATGGCTTCCATTTAAGTGGAATCATAATGGATGGACTTACACTCTAGGGGGAGATTATTGAGAAACAAGTGTGAGTTGTGTTAAGAAATAAAGGTGAGTTCTAAGTCCTACATTACTTAGAAAAGTAGAGGTTGAAGATTTTATAAGTAAGAGGACCAATACACTTATCACCTTAATATTTTGGGTGAATATGTGGTGTCTCTCTCACTTGTTTTTGTGAGCCGCTGACCTTTAGGTGAGTGTTTGATTCAATGTGAATGCTTCTCCCTTATGATGACCCATCAGTGGTATCAGAGAATGGTTTGAGTAAGGAACCAACTCCTTGTGTCGAAAGTCTTCCTGACATTCTGATCAGGCGACGTATTCCGTTGAAGTGTCCATGACGAGATAAGTATGTCTCTAAATGGTAGTACAAACATGTGGATGAAATAATTTCCGTTTTAGGGGGATCATAGTGGATGGACTCACACTTGAGGGAAAGATTGTTGAGAAAAAAGTGTGAGTTGTGTTGAGAAACAAGTGCAAGTTCTAAGTCCCATATTTCTTATAAAAGTGGAGGTTGGACACTTTATATGTAAGAGGACCTTACACCTATCACCTTAATATTTTGGGCGAATATGTGGTGTTTCACTCATTTGTTTGGGTGAGTTTTTGACCTTTAGGTGAATATTTGACTCAATCCAGATGATTTCCATCATGATGACCCATCATAATCGATATGGAACTCACACTTGAAATTAACTCAAAGCATGTCAAAAATAGCATTATGAGAAGAGGTGGCATCATCTACCCATTATTAAGACTAATTTAAAATTATTTATGGTGGTTAATTTTAGTAACTTAGTTATGATTGAATTTATCATGCCATACCCCTTTTATCTATCTTTCCAAAGTAAAACATTTTCAACCATCTTCGACAAGGTAATAACTAAGTTATCTATTTAGAAAGTGCATCTTATTTCTATAATGGTATGTGTTTAGCTTGTTAGATCTGCTAACCATAGAATGTAACTTTATAGCATCAAAATTTGTAACTGGCTAGTGACCTTTTGAATAGAATGAATAACTACATCAAAAACTTAGACAAACAATATTGACACAAGGAAACTTATCACTTTCTTTTGGAATAATGTTTGCACTCATATCTCTACATATGGATTCAGTATGAGGAAAATGAAGAGTATTAATAAACTAGGATATCTCAATCTTGGATGAAAAATGTTCACAATCAACATAAAATGAATCATCACCCTTAAAATCAAATACTTCTAGAACATGCACTACTACAGAAAATCCATTTAACAAAGGTTGAAAATTATGTATAACGACGCAGATCAAGACGTTGTTATGTAGAATGTTGACGTAAGTACGCTACTTATAATCACAAACCTGAGATTGTCGTTGTATTCTGTAAAACACGCAGTATATTGCATTTGTTAAGTATAACAACCGTTGTAATATATACTAAATATCACAACAGTTATGAGTTTCAATCGTTGTGGAACATCTTAATTTTCAAATACATCTTAATTTTCAGATTATACGTTTCTATGTCAATTTAAATTATTGTATTTTCAATAAAAGGATAGTGAAATAAACAATATACATATATAATAAACTAAATTTCATATACAATATAAAAATGACTTATATATATATATATATATATATATATATATATATATATATATATATATATATATATATATATATATATATATATATATATATATATATGTGTGTGTGTGTGTGTGTGTGTGTGTGTGTGTGTGTGTGTGTGTGTATGTACCTTATCAACTCATACTATACGCTTGCTACCTCCATCTTCATCACCATGTATCATCTTTACTATAAAACTTCAACTATTTCAAATAAAAGAAAATTAGTTAGTAAAAAACAAAACCAGTAAAAGTTGAAACAAAACCCTAAGAAGTGGGATTGTAACCTAAGTGATATTGTAACAAAACAAGATACATTGTTGTCATATGTACCATTACAATGAAGTTCACCTAGCTTGTGAAACATCCTTAGTTTGAAAAATATCTTGTTCGTGAAGAAATGATGAAAAAGTATAAGCTAGATGAAGTTTCCATCATAGCTTCATACTTCTTATATATTTTTCCATTGCTACACAAAAAATATGTCCCATATACAAAGTATGGTCTATGTTAAATCATTAAAGTCAAATCTGCAAAAATGAGAACACTCAACAAAAAACATGAAGCAAAAGATATAATGGGAACTATCTAACAAGAAGATTGAAGTAGAAGAATATCTTATTTTCCATATCTACACAAACAATATGTACATTAAGCTTGCTACCGCCAACATCATCACCATGTTCATCTAGTTTGTGAAATAATGAAGAAGAAATACAAGGAGGAATAAGCTTAAACAAAAGCTTCATACTTCTTATATTTCTTTTCATTGTTTCTAAAACTAGACAGAGTTTGTTGCCTAAGATGGAAGAAGAAGAAGAAGAATAAACAACATGCAACAAAAGAGATAATGAGAAATATCTAACAATAGATGGAAGAAGAAAAATACCTTAATGTATAAAGCACAATAGAAAGAAAAAAAAAGGTGATATGGTTTTGCTGTGAAGGAAACGGTGCTAGTCAATAAGGGAAAGTTAATTCGCTTATATGGGTAAATATTTCACAACGTTTATCGTAAAAAAACCACAATGATAAGTATATATTTATTATAAATATATCACAACGGTTAAAAATAAGAACGTAGCGATACCCTTTTATTTGGTACAAGGTTTGACTCCTAGCAACAACATTTTTTAAATTTTACATAATATATCACAACAATTATAATAAGAAACTGTTGTAATATTACAATATTTGCTCTTCCCGGAAGAGAGAAACATTCATCCCAAGTATAATAATGATTTATGATTTTCTCCGTTTTACAAAAATATTGTTCGAGAATATCAACCATTACAATTAATCATCATTGCAAACACCAAACTATCATACTTTTCATCTTCAACCTCATATATAATAGACATTTTTACATTTCTTCATAATATATTTTTTGTAACAACGAGTTCAATCAATGAGAATGATAACACAAACATCACAAATTAACAACGTCAACAACCAAATGAGGAGGTCCAACCATCTGGATCTTT
This sequence comes from Lathyrus aphaca, assembly GCA_963966055.1. Taxonomy (NCBI): domain Eukaryota; kingdom Viridiplantae; phylum Streptophyta; class Magnoliopsida; order Fabales; family Fabaceae; genus Lathyrus; species Lathyrus aphaca. The sequence goes on from OZ014521.1 coordinate 15,349,954, forward strand.
GGTTGTCAGGGATACGTTAAGGGTGAGGAATGCCAAGAAAAAGAAAAAGAAGTCGAAGAAGAAAAAGGAAAAGATGTAGATGAAGAATTTTTTTTATGATTCTGATGAAGGAAGTGAGGAGAGAGTCTCAGATTATGAAGATTCATTTGTTGTTATGGGCTCAGACATTTGATAAATCTATGTAATATATGATTATCAATGTACTCTTCTTTTCTGGAATTATAATAAAAAATTCATCTATATATACTCATTTCTTTCACTTTTTAAAAAAAAATGAAGTTTTAAGTTTTTAGGGTAATAACACTAAAAAATGAAATAATAAGATAAATTTGAATTTTAATGAAGTTTTGATCAAACTATTCTCTTTCACTTAAAAATAGAAAAACAAAGATGAATTTTGTGTTTTGAGGTTAAAGTCCCTGTAACACTAAAAAATGAAATAAAATATATGTTTAAAATGTAAAAATATGGAAACAAAATGTAGTTGTTGGAAATCAATGTTTGTTACACATCATGTATTACAACGGTTTTAAGGACAATTGTTGTTAAATCTGGCTGTATTACAATGACTTTTAAGTCAACTGTCGTTAAATCTGACGTTATAAGCCAGCAACAAAAATTTTAACTTATTACAACTGTGTATATGAATTTGTTGTAAACCTGACGTTGTTGTTTGTGAGTTTTGTAGTAGTGATGTAACATATTTGTAGACACCCTAAATTTGCCCTCTGGTTTTTTCTTCTTTGTCGGCTTTTCATTTTGCATTCATACGCATTTTGCATATCATTTGCATAGGTTCCTAAGACATGGTATCGAGATCATCGGAAGAATCAAGGTTTCACGTCCTTATGTGCAGATTATCAGAAGGATCCAAGGCTTTGGCTTGCAGTCATCAGTGGGGCTATTTCTCAGGCAGGGGGTGCTCAAAGACAAGTTGTGGTTTACAAGAAGCTTTGGGCCAATTTGTCTTTTCGTTTGTTCATTAGTGGTCCATCTATGGTTTTATTTTCCAGAAGGTTGTTTCTGACAGATTTAAGGTGATTCACAGCTTATTTGGCCACGGATTCAGAGGATGGTTAACTCAGATGGTTATTTGCTTCGGTCACGAACCATTCAGTTGTTAGTGAGCATCATTGCTTTTATCAGAAGGGTGTGGAGTAGTGCAGGTTGTGTCGTGGTTGCGTGCATGTTGGTGATTGTCGGTCCATTCCATAAGATCAGTCCATGCCCACTTCTCATTAGTCATTTTTCATCCGATTAATCCGTTTCTTTTATATAAAACCATTCTTTTCTTTCCTTTTCCAATTTAAGCCTAATTGAATATTATATATATATATTTTTTTTTTAAATATTCGTTATTCATATTTCCTTATATCCATTTTATCTATCCATTTTCTAATATAAAATTCTTATTCTATTTTTATCCCATTATTACACGATATTCATACTTAATATCCATTTCCATTTTTCCGCATGTTTCAAAACCATTTTCTAATTTATTCCTAAACCATTTTCTAATCATCATTTTTATTCCATATTTCATTAATTCTCTTTTTGTTATTAATTATCATCCATTTAACTCCATCTTTTAGTCTAATTTCTATATCCAGGTTTTTCTCAACATTCATTTCTTTTTCTTATTCATTCAAGGCCCATCTCTTGTTTATTTGAGCAAGTACAGCAGAAGGAAAAAAAAAGAAGGAAGCACACATCCTGCTTCCATGACCAAGACATTATACCACAAGGAAATGTAAAATCCGTTGGCAAGAGGCCCCACACGCAAACACACAAACGCACTCACAACAGGTATGTACCCAACAGAAAATTCCCTTAACCTCTCATAACAATTTCCAGCAAATTCCACTACAACAACATAGTAGTAACCAAATCCCTCACGCACCACTTCTTTCAGCATCTTGCAAAACCGTACCAGCCACTCACCAACTTTTTTTTCATTCACACCATCACACGCATCACACACAGCAAAACAACATTCAACTCTCCTCGCTCTCATTCTTTTTTCACTGAAACCATCACAATTTTCACAACAAACAAAAATCAGTCACGCACAAGCACACACACAAAAAAAACCGTACCGCAATGATCCAATTCTCACACCAATTTCATCTGGCCCCACCACTCACAATTCCGCAACTGCATCACTCTTCTTGACGGCAACAAAAAGCAAAAACGCAGCACCCTGCGATAATCCACAAACCAACAACATCAATAACAAACCTCACTCAAATCTCACTACCTCATTTTTCATCACGCATTTTTCGGCATTCCGTATCACAAACAACCTTCAGCCAAAATCCTTTCAAAAAAATTCGTCTAACCAATCCTCACTACCACGGAACCATAACATTTTTCCTCGACCTTCTTCAAATATCACCAACAAAAAACCATTCTCCCAACAACCTAACAATAACCTTCAATCCGTTCAAGTAAATCTGAACCACAACACGAATCACCACTCTCCATCACCATAGACTTCACTCACCCTTCACTTTCCCGCATCAAACCTACTCCAAATCTCCAACCCAAACCTACCACAAATCTCATCAATCCACCACCTTCAACCTCACTTCTCCCTTCAACAACTAACAGAACTCAGAGCAGAACCAAAATCAGAAAGAAACAAGACGAAGAGGAAATCAAGATTAAGAAAGGTTTTACATCGAAAGCTCACCATTAATCAGAGATCGTGTGAGACGAAGAGGCTCAGCTCCGACGCGTTGGTTTCGTTGGTATTTCGGCGGAAAACATCTCGGGAGAAGGAAAACGCGATTAACCCAGAGAGTGACGGAACTATGCGCGATCAGAAGCAAAAAGATTCGGCGGTGGCTTGTCGGAGGGAACGAAGGCGGTGAGATCGGAAAAGCAATGGAAGCTTCAAGGATGAACGCGTGAGAGAGGATGAGATCGCGAAGGAACAAGGGACGATGTTGAAGGTGGTCGGCTGAGGTTTTGGCGTTGAAAGTTGGTTGCCGTTGTTTTTCGGTGATGAACAGTGTCGGCATGGTGATGCACGAAGAAGAAGGATCTTGGCTCTATTTCTTTTAATTTCTATTTACTCTCCTTTTATTTTGTTTTTCTATATAACTTTGACCTTTCACTTTATTTTATGTTACTGAATTGTGGATTTCTTTTCTTGTTGTTGTTGGCATGGGTTGTAGGCCCATTGATTTCCCTGCAATACCCTGTTCCAGCGACCCGACTTGTGTTTGTGTTTGCTGGGGGACTTTAACAAAGCCCACTGAATTTCTGCATACTCACACCACCATCCCAGCGCCTGCTCCCCCTCTTTTGTTTAGTCTCTTTATCTTTTTATTTTCTTTGTTTTATTTTAATTATATTTTCTCTACAATTTGTTCAATTAATTATTAACTAATTATTAATTAGTTTGGTAAGGATTTTAGATTTTATTAGAATTTGGATTTAGCTTTTTAAATTTTAATTTCCTTCAATTAATTTGTTTTAATTAAATAGGATTTCATTTGATTTCGGTTTTAGTTTTCGTTTAATATTTTGTAGGTTTCCTGATGATGGCAGATGTAGCATGGTGATGAATTTATATAAGATTATTTCTTAGGCTTGAAGACTCATGTTGACAGTTGGTCTTGCTATTCGACTTTTCGCTTAAGTTGGATGATGAAGGATGTTGCTTGGTGACGGCCCTGATGTTAATTGTCCGTGAAATTCTTGATATCCTGAACCAATGATTCGTGATGTGGAACACTAGAAGACTTACTGGAAGTATTTGTGTGATTCTTCTTGATATTATATCTTGATTCCTCTTGCGCGTATTGAAGAGGCAACGGACCTTCTCCGTTAGGTACCACTGAGGCCTGATTTTACTTATTGCATGCTGCTGCATCTGGAAGTCCTACTGGTGTAGGCTCTGTTTGTGCATTATTCATCTTATCTCCATTTCGCATTCTCATCTCTCTATCTTATTTCTTCTCCATTGCATTCTTCTTTCTTATTTCTTCTTCATCTTATTTCTTCTTCTTCTTTTATTCTTGTCTTGCTGGAGGTGTGCTAAGGCCACCATGGAGCTTCTCCTTTCATCTTTCTCCTCTTCTTTCTTTCTTCTTTAGGATAGTAAGCCTCACTAACCTAGGACCATCCGAGCATGTGAATATTAGGATTAGACTTTTCCCGTTAGCTTTTACCTTTATGATCCTTTTGGTGCTTTCTCTTCTCATCTTCAAACTCATTTCTAATTCATTTAATAAAGGTCGAGTGCTTTCATGTGACATGAGACTTTGCTATGAGATACTTGCACGCGTTCCATTTCGGGGCGAGGTGTGAGTCATCAATCGTGGTGGACAGGTCTTAGCATGAGTACCTCACAAAGAAAAGCTAAAAAACACTTCTTAACCAAAAACCACAAAAATACTTAATAATGGTAATAGGTCAGTGTGCTTAAGCCTTCACTTGTGGGACTAGCTTTGGGGATTTCCTTCATAGATAGGTGTGCCTCTTGCGCATTCCATTTCGGGATGATGTGAGATGTACACATCCCATTGAGTAAGACTTAGGTACACTTACCTATGCAAACTTTCACTCATAAAAGCTTCTAAAAAACACCAAACAAATAATAAGCGTCTTTCCTTCGGGAATTCTTTTCTCACCTCATTCGCTCCGTACGCGAACTTGCTCCTACTTGTCACCTTGCAAGACGGTTACGCACTCGTCGTCCGAGTCTGCAACACCTGAGCAATGGCATAGGCAGTTCAAGCCTTTTAATTCACAAGCATTTCCCTTTGTTACCCCTAGTTAGGGGAACTACGGCGTCTCTGATCCTCAGTATCCTGATGAGGTACGTAGGCAGCGGGGTAGGGCCCGTTCGAGCACAATCTTTATTTTCCCTACATTTTCCCCTTTGTTTCTTATTTCATTTCTTTCCAGTTCCAGTTTTCCTTTCATTTTCATTTCTTTAGCTGCAGTTTTCATACCCTCACCCTTTGAAACAGTTTCTTTTGCAAGCGTGGATCCCGTCGGGTACGACGGACGATCTGGGTGCTAATACCTTCCCAGGTCGTAACCGACTCCCGAACTCAGTCTCTCTGGTTCGCAGGACCTGCGTCCTTCCTCTTTCTTTCTTCTGGTTTGTGCAGCATTACCATTCCCTTTCTTCAGGGATAAAAATGCCTGGCTGGCGACTCTATTCTTTTTCCGCGCCACTTTCGCGTTTGTACCAGGATGGAAATCCGGGGAGCGACAATATTAAAGATCACACATCTTCTTGAATATGGGTTGGTTTAAAACATGCCTTGGAAACTCCTCACTTATTCTTGAATCGCAACCACACATTGTAATTTTGAATGTTTTGGAAATCTTGTTATGCATGCAACTTGATTGAACTACCTTTGTAAACATATATTACTAGTCAAGGTTGAAGTTCACAGCTCAATAATCATATCATTTCAATAATTTTATTAGTCTTATGAAAAACTTGGCACACAAGAAGTCAACTTAGATTTAATGACGTTTAGATAAATTTTGGCAGAGAACTTAGAGATACACAAAAAAATTATTCATAACACATCTACCTCTCTCAAAGGATATATGTACTCATTGATACATGAATTCACTATCCTAAAACACTTTGATATCAAACGTCGACCTCATGTACAGTCCATTAAACAAATCTATTAAAGATGTGTGTAATCGCATCGTGTAAAATGTAACACATAAGGGGCATCTCGAGGTAATTTTGGACTTGCAACATGTGGACAAATTTTTAAAGATTTGTTGGGCACCTACTTAGGTTCATTCTAAGAAAATATGAGTATTGCAACCTCTTTTCAAATTAAATTTACAAGGATCATTCTAGCTATCAAACATGCTTCTATGAGAGGATGAAATCAAGTTTTGCTTGAAAATGACTTTCTGCTTGTTATACGACAATTCATTAATATTATCATTGTCTCTTGAAAACTTTTATACAAATGAAAAAAATATCTTCAAATCATTAAGTCTTTCTATTTTAAGGTGGCTCACATTTACCGTAAAAATAATAATTATATTGATAGTATAACAAATGCATATTTTTATATTCATGATGAGATTTAATGGGACTACATCTTAATTTGTGTGAAACATGGTTTCATCAGGGATAAATTTGGTTTAAGTACCTTTTATTTTTATTGATTTTTTTTGTTGAATGGTTAGGTTGTTACCTCCATATTTTCTTTTTGTACTTTTTTAAAGTTACTTAGTGATTGACTGGCTTTTTTTTATAGGATAACTTAATTAGGATATCGTACAATCATAATCTTCTTACAATCATAATCATTGTATCAAATTTTTCAACATTACAAATCATTAATTTCAACCTAATATTAAACATATGTAGCCAAAATAATGGACAATGTAACCATATAATCATTCGTTATCGTGGAGTATGCGGTTGAATGGAAGTGCAATGTTGAATATAAGAATTCAATCTGGTATATTATTTGTTGGAATATTTGGATAGTTTCGAATCGAATTATGTTCAAAGACGAAATCGAAAATGTGGAGGCAATTTACCATTCTATTGTTACGATTTCTTGGATATGTTAACTCTGGGAGGGAATCGTTCTTATCCTTGTACTTTGTATAAATGGTATAAATCTCCTTTATACTTTTGTAATTAAATGGATTTATTCCTCTTGTCGAGGTTTTGTTTGTCTTTTTGGCTTTGCTGGTTTTTTGGTACCCATAGTGTTGTACCCAAAAAATTTCCCTCACATATTTAAGACAATATGTCTCAAGGTCTCCTAAAAGTCACAAGATTTTCAATTGCTCAAAAGGATTCAAGGTTTCATCAGACAAAGCCTCCTCCTAAGCAATGGATCTTAAATTAGGGTTTTGAGTTTATCAAACCAAATTGGACTTCTAAAGCCTCAAGTGGACTTCATGATATCCCATATAATTCAAAGAATCCTCATGTCAAGTTTCAAGGCTTGCCCTACAAGTTTGGTCAGTCAGATGACCAGATAGTCAAAAATCAGTTAACTTGGTCAAAAAGTCAATTGTGGTCAACATACAGTCAAAATTCAAGATTTTTGGACAACATCAAGATTATGAGGTTAAATTAGTCATTTGATCAAGGGTTGATCATGATTCATTAATGAAACCTCAAATTCATCAAGAACCAGAAGTTACTAAATTAGGGTTTTTGCTGGAAAAGTCAATTGTACTTTGACCAGCCATAACTTTCACATGTTTCATAAAAAATTTCCCATCCAAAGTTCATTTTGAAGGAAATTCAATTTCCTACAACTTTGTGTCTCACTAGTCAAGGACATAAATGCTTCATTTGAGAGATATGATTCAAGACATTACATGTCCTTTTAAAAGTCAACAAAACGTCAACTTTTTCAAAAGCTCATAACTTGAACATGGAAGATCAAATGGACATGGGAACAAAAGGAGTAGTTAGAGGACACATACATGGTATAAAAATTTAGAGAGTTATGCATTGTTGAAGTTGGTTGAATTTAAGGACGTGTATAAAGCAAGAAATGACCAAAACTCAAGTTTCTTCCAAATAGGTCCATATTTTTCTAACCCAAACTCAATCATAAGATCATTCACGACCCATAAGTCATAATATCTGATTTTTTATATTTATTTTATATTATATTGGATTTAATTTATTTAAAATCAATTTTAATTAGAATAAATATTAGAAAATCAAATATTTAATTTTGGGACTATTTTGGGATGAGATTTGGATGTTTATAATCATTATAAGGATCCAAATTTCATGAAAACCAAAAGAGTATGTCTTAATACCATATTTTTACCAAATTAGAAAGGAAGAAACTTCATTCCCAAACAATCTCCAATCCAACACAAAAGCTCAAAATTTAACCTAATTTGAATCTTCTATAAGTACACAACAAGACCATAAGGACAAGGGACGAAAATCTGAGCAAGAGAACCCTTATCAAAACTTCAAAAATTCAAGAGCAAAGTCAAAATAGATTTGCCATTTACAGCCATTTACAAGAGGTTTTGAAGGTCTAAATAGCTTCCTAAGGATCTTTAAAGCGCATACCAATCATCAACATCATTAAAACATCATGATTTTGCACAAACTGAATATGTTTTTAACTTGTTTTTCGATTTTGATCATATGTGCATTCTAACTTGAATTTAATTATTTATTATTGTTTATGTTTATGTTTCAAAGCTTTTTGGACTGGTTAATTTGATTTCGGTGCAGGTATAGCAAGACGCCATTGTTATGGTTTTAGAGTTCGATTTTGGGAACTCTATTTAGAGGCAATTTCAGGACCAATTGACGACTCTAATGAACTCACAAGATGATTTGTAGTTAATTTATACCACTGGATGTGATTAATCGTGCTTATTTGATGTTTTAAAAAAACGCAGGTGTTATAGTGACGGACAGAGCCGTCACTATAGGTCTAGCTACAGAAAATCGTAGGTAAAAGTTCCTTAGACGGACAGAGGAAGAAGAAAGAGTTTGGGCGCGCGTCTGGTTTTTGAATTTTGGTTTTATAATATATTTTTTCTTTTCCAATTGATAACGTTGCAGACAAGCTAGCCCAGTGGAAACGCGCACGTGTTGGGAGGGGGAGATCATGGGTTCGATCCAGGCCTCCGACCCTTATATTTTTACCCCTTTTCTTTTTTTTTTCTTCTTTTTATTAAATTTTTTTTTCCTAATTTTAACTAACCACTTTTCTAATATATAAAAAATTCATAATTTTTTTTCTAATTAACCTATTTATTTCTTATGACTAATAAATTTATTTTTACACAAAAAATATTTTTTTAGGTTATTCATTAATTAATTTTGTAATTAATTTGTTATTAACTTAATAATTAGGGTTTAATCAATATTAACTATAATTTTTGTTTTCTAATTCTAATTTATCTAATATTTTGATATAATCTTAAATAATTAGTATTTTTGACTTAAATTTATTTTCTTAATAAAAATATTAATTAATTTTTTTATTAATTTAGATTTTATTGTCATAATCTTTTCTTTAATTTTATTGTTATTCTCTAGAAAGTTGTATATGATACACGACTCATGTAAATTTATTTTCTCGCACTTTTTCGATTATGTATCTGCTCCTGGATTGTAATAGTTTAATTAAGGTTTACTTTCCACACTTTTATTTTCCGCACTCCCTTAATTTCAATATGTATCCCCCTCCCTATAATGTAATAGTCTAGGTTTTTATTTTTCGCATTTAAATTCCGTAAAGTATTAACTGCGTTATTAGTAAATGTAAGGTGTGAAAAAGAATGTATGTGAACAAAATAAACAGACTTAGATAACCCTAATTTTAAAAGATAAAATAATTGTAATTAATACACTTCTCACACATACACCTCTAGGGTTTATCCTCTTGTTGCCTTACGAAGATGGTCAAGTCCCTCGAATATAGGGGTATCTTAGCAAGGTTGCCTACGAATAAAAAAAATCATCATCAAGTCCTTACGATATAAAGATCATAGTCCCTCGTTGTCCCTTCGAGTTGCCTACGAATAAATGATCCCGTCCCTCGATGACCCTACGGAAAAATAATGATAGTCCATTCGAATTGCTAAGATACCCTTATCTATTGCCTTCTATGACCATACAATGACCCTACGCATGTCCCTTTAAATCCAAGGACAAGACTACTTACTAACTAATAGTAAGGACAGTTTTGCCCCTAAAGAAACGAAATAACAGGAAAGACCTTACAATTTAAGGTAAGTAGTTCTTAAGTGTTTGCTCACAAAATTTTCAAAATACTCTTCACACCTCACTTTTTCAAATACTTTCAAACTAAACACTTTGTATACATTCATACGAGAATCATTACAAAGTTAAAGTCTTTATGAAAATATTTTCTAATCACGCACTATACTATTTTCTTTCAAACAAAGTAAAGTGAACTAAGCAGTTAAGAGCCCATGGATAACCATGGATACAAAGGGTGCTAACACCTTCCCTTTGTATAACTTACCCCCCCCCCCCGAACTCAATTTTTTTTCAAAGGTCTTTCCTGTTCTTTTATGTCTTTCTTTATTGGATAAAATAAAAGTCGGTGGCGACTCTTGCTATTCGCCACATAGATTTTGTGAAAACAAAAACGCCTAAGTCAGTTCTCCCACTGTGTTACACATATGATTGAGATACCCTTTATCTCCTTCTATAAATTTCTGGCTTATAAAAAAAAGTAACCATATCATCAACATTTGAACAATTGATCCATTTTCTAAAAAGGAACAATAACAATACATAAATGGCTTCCAAAAATCAATAGCCAAATCTTCAACTAGCTCATAATTAAAGTGTTATACCATTAGTATTACTCATTAAACATGAAGCTAGAGAGATACATTGAAACATCCCAAGCAAAAACTCTACTAACAAAGTAACAACATTATTATAATACATACTATACACATCCATCCACATGCACCAAATATTAATCAATCTATGTTTGCAGAAAAGCAAACATAGAAACTCAATTAATATAACTAGTTCATCATATTCATATTCATGTTAGTGATAATTAGTTGGAAATGAAGTTGCTCCTCCTGCAAAACATGTTGTTGTTCTCTTAACAAAACGACCTTTCATTCTTGGTCTCTTTTCTGCATTCAGTTTCCTTACTTCATATCTTATCTTCTTTGCAAACAAACGTGTTCTTCTTTTCTCTCTATACCTTGATACTCTTGCTTCTCTTCCTCCATCTACATTACTTCCGATTAAGTTCCCTCTTATGCTTCTTAATTCTCCATCTACACCACTTGAACCCTGAAATCAATGTTCACAAAACACTCACATGTCAAATATTATCATAATTACCATATATACATGTATGTATGTAGTGATAAAACAACTATGCAAAGACCACAATTTACTGAGACTTAGCTCTATTCGTAAAATAACATATACATGTATGTAGTGATAAAACAACTAAGCGGATGACCATAGTGGTATGACACGATTTATTGAGATTTAACTCTAGTCGTAAAAAAACATATACATGTATATATGTAATGATAAAACAACTAAGTGGAGACTATGGTAGTCTGACACGATTTACTGAGATTTAGTTATTGTCGTAAAAAAACATATACATCTATGTATGTAGTGATAAAACAAATAAGCGAAGCCCAGAATGGTCTGATACGATTTATGAAGATTCAACTCTTGTTGTAAAAAAACATATACATGTATGTATGTAGTGATAAAGTAACTGAGCGACAAACAATAATGATTTGACACGATTTACTAAGATTCGATTTTTGTTGTAAAAAACATATACATATATGTATGTAGTGATAAAGCAACTAAGCGGCAGACCGTGGTGGTTTGGTCAGCCACAATTTACTTAAATTCAGCTCTTGTTGTTTTGATTATATCTCTACGCTGATGTTATGTCTTTTAGTAGTGTAAAAGTGATAATTGAGAAAAGAAAGTACCAAGAAGTTTTGCCATGAATCATCATCAGAGTTGAACTTAGGAGGGTTTCCCGTAGTCCATGGAGAAGGAGAGCCTTGCCTAGTCCAAGCACTAATAACATCTTCATAGTTTAGTCTCAAAAATTTCTCTCTTTTAGTTTCTTCTTTAGTAATAACACTCTCACAAACACCAACACTACTATTACTCAAAGGCATAAAGTGTTTCTCTTGGTGTGCCAATGATTCATCATGATCAATATTCCAATGAAAAACTTCATCACTTGCCATATCAAAAACCGATTCCAAATCATCAAGTTCTTCATCTTTAACCTTTAATATTTCATTTTTGGATGGATCCATTTCATTCTCTTGTTTATAATCCAACACTTGTTCGGATGAATTGTCATGAATCTCACTAGTCCCAACACCAAGTAAACTTTCAACATTAGCTGCAAATTCAGCAAGATCAACATCAAACTCACAGAAACTATCCAAATCACACATGTCCTCAAAATCAGCAGCATCATTTTTGACATTACAAATCTCTAAATCAAAAGGGTCGACATCATAAACGGGGACGCGACACAGCAACTGCTCTTCCTCCTCCTCAATCTGGTTAATATCAACAAGTAATCCCCGTTCTCCATCATCTTCCTCTTCCCCTCCGAGCTCAGGAACGAGGGGAAGAAAACTAGTATTGAAAAGAACCTTCTCCTTAAGCCGTTGTTGTTGCTGTTGAACCGAGGAATTCTTGTTATGACGCGGCGTTCTTGCTTTTCTAGTAAATCCACTATGCCATGCTTTTGCCGTTGCTGTCGTGGTAGTCACCTTAGCAGAAGCGGTTTGAAGACGAACCCTTTCGTGTCTACTCGCTAACTGATTGGCGGAATGAACCAAATTATCACAACCATGACAAAGAAAAGCATCATCCGCAGCACAGAACCAACGAGCTCTTCTTCTCAAACAGCTATCACAAGCTCTCGCTGTCTTGGCTCCCAAGGCACCAGCATCTGCGCCACCACTTTTCATATCGGTTATCATAAAAAAAACTTCCTATATCAATAAAATGATTCAATTAATGATTTGTGAATGTTGAAAAAACTAGACAGTGTGATGAAGGAGACACTAATGTCAGTAGGGACTTTTGGGAATGTGCTACAGGAATATTAATGGAGGTTCATAGGACCTACCAATTGCTCTCATCTTAGTGTTGATTGGTTAGAGAGTTCATGTTAATCTTATTCTATGAATTCTCATTGGTTATCTTGTTAATTATAGGATTTCTTATGGACCCATTTTTTGTTTCTGCATTCAAATTTTGAGTAAGACATTTTTGTTGTCTTACATTTCATGCATAATAATTCAATATTGTCTCTATTTGTGGTCCCTTTAACAATTAGGTTGCTTTCACTTTACCCCCACTCACATTCTACCCTTATTTTACATTTTCCTTCTATCTCTTGTTATTAGTGTTGGGATTCTGGTTACTACAACTTGTATTGTGGTTGTTGTAGCGTGAATTTTTAATAAAAAAGTACTTGAAATATAGTTAAGAGACACTCTAAATTAAGATTTTTCAATAGTTGGAATATCGAATTTTCGGTTTTAAAATGAATGTTATTTAATATTTTTATATATGAATTAAGAAATACAATAATATTTACACTTTTATTAAATTAGTTTTATTAATATGTTGGAACTAGTATAGTGAATAATAATTAAATGATATAATTAAAATAATTATTATTTTTACATTGAAAAAGTAAAAATACCATTTATTTTAAAACAATTTTTTTTCTAAAACGACAGTCCTTTTATAAAAGGTGAGTATTTTGTTAAAGAGATCTAAGTTCAATTTTACTTGAATAATTTTTGTATAGTGTTTCAGCTAGCTATAGAGTTAGTTGTTTGATATTGACTATCCAAATTTAGTTAGTTTAGGATTTGCATTGGTGACTCACCTTTTTTTGACAAACAAATTCAAACCAATCAATTTTCTCATTGGTTAACTATTAATTTTCATCCTATGCCATGTAAACATTTGATTTATTGACAAAAAAAAAGGTGAAAATGGAGATTGGTGTATATAGATAAATGATTGATAAGAGGGAAATGGATGTATTGTTTCCAATTGGGTAAGAGAAAAAGTAGAAAGCTATTGTCTATACAAAAACAAACCTTGAGTGTTGACATTCTAGGAATAAGTCCAAAGAATAGTTCACCATAGAATTTCATATAAATCTTGGTCCAGTTAAATTTACATATATTTCAAAACAATAAATTGCACTGTTTTTCCCATATATAGATGACAGATACTGTTGGAGTGTGATGTTTTTGTTTCTATTTGTTTTGCACAATCATGCATAGTATGAGAAAATATCTAACTCTTATAATAAATAAAATATTTAGGATTGAAAACAGTTTATAAATACTAGAATATCATCTAAAGTTGGTTGTTAATATATTAGGCTATCACAAATTGATGACAAATTCATTATGCTATTGATTTAGAAATTTGATTTGGTTTGTACAAGAATCCAAATAATTCAGTCTTTAAATAAGTTTTTAGTAAGGAATTGATATTATTATAACTACACTAATATACTTATACATCTATCTAAAACTCATGAATTATCTTATACATGAACTAATATTAGTCTAGTTACATGCTTATTCAATACACTAGGTACATGTTTCTAATACAAACATTTATCATATAACACATTATTCATTAAAAAGTTCTAATGATACACCTGGTCAAGAAGATATCTTAAGTCATATCATTCAAGAGATTCAAATTTCAATTGAAGCATTAAGTCATTAAGTCGTTGTTGTATCGAGGAAGGGAATTTGAAGATCTGAAATTGTAAGTGTGAAAGCGCCTATGATTCTACGCTTTGCGTCTTAGAGTGATTAGTTAAAAATGTCAAGAGTAAATCAAGAAGTATTTAGAAAATCACATACATAAGAGTTTTTTTTAACATTCACTTATTTCAGAAAATTTCTCGAAAAGTTATCAAGGTTTTGTTAGTGCGCGAGGCACTTTTAGTGAGAAGAGAAAAAGAAAATAAGAAAATAAGGATTGATATTATTAAATTGAAGGATGATAATAAAACTGAATTAAAAGGTGTCTATTTATATACACCTAAGTGATTTGACTACTAAGCAACAAATAATAAATTAAGTAACAAACCCTAAACCCTAACTAGCTTTGGATTTGGGCCACACAATTCAACTTGGATTATATCTAATATCTCAACAGGTTTGTGTGAAATTGATTAAGAAGTATCTCTAATCAATAATTTATTTTACACGACCTAATCAATTAAGGATTTGGTCCAACTGATTAGAGTAAGGTAAATGGCCTCTTAATAGATTAAAAAAAATTTATTGATTAAACCATATATTCATTTTAAGATTACTTATTGAATTAGAATTGTCGTAATTTGAAAGTCCTTAATCGATTAATATATAAGGTTAATCGATTAAGTCATTAAAATGACCCATGAATTATTTTCACTTTGAGCAACAAAAAAAACTTAGGGTGTGTTTGATTTGCAAAATAAGAAATACTTGACAGAACAGTACAAAACAATTTTTTATTGTATACTCTATTTGATGGTCGATGTACTGGACAACTTTTTGTCTATTTTATTTGATATATTTATGCACTAAATAATATAAGTTTTACTATAATATGTTTATTGATATATAAAATATTGATATTCATGAATCAAAATATTAAATAATGAGAAGGAGAAGAAAAATGAGGAAGAAAAAAAATTTTACTCAACTTTATTTGATATAACCATGCCTCTGACAAAAATATAATATTTTTTATTAATAAATAAAATATTAATATTATATTTATAAATCAAAATATTAAATAGAGTGAGATTAAAAAGTGTATTTTGATTTATTTTTTTATAACTTATGTTTGAGATAAAAAGTTGTCTCATGGTTTAGTGAGGGACAAAAATTCATGTTTTTGTCTTGTTCTTTATCATATATTTTGTCATGTCCCCTGATAAATTTTTGTATCAAACATGATACGAAAATAATTGTCATGCTCAGTCCCTCATTTTTTAGCAAATCAAATGCACCCTTATATAAAAGAGGTTTCAACTTTCATTTTACACCAAATATATGACTAGAAACTCTCTCTCTCTCTCTCTCTCTCTCTCTCTCTCTCTCTCTCTCTCTCTCTCTCTCTCTCTCTCTCTCTCTCTCTCTCTCTCTCTCTCTCTCTCTCTCTCTCTCTCTCTCTCTCTCTCTCTCTCTCTCTCTCTCTATATATATATATATATATATATATATATATATATATATATATATATATATATATATATATATATATATATATATATATATATATATATATATATATATATATATATATATACACACGTGAAACAAAGCAGTTGAATCTAACAAGATGAATCGAGATGTTTTTGTACTTTTAATGAGTCGAGTTTGAACTTTAAAAAATTGTATCGGACCCAAACCGATATTTAAGCTGAATCAATTCTTAGCGAGTCGAGTCGAACTAGTTCGACTCATATCCAACTCTACTTGTTAAATTTTTCCTTTCAAAAATTATAGTTGGGAGATGATTTTAATTTTTTCTGTTCAAAAATTATAGTTAAGAGGATTTACAATTTTTCCATTTAAAAATTATGTTTGAGAGTTAACAATTTTTTCTTTCAAAAGTCATAGTTGAGAGATGGTTTTAAAATTATGTTTAAAAGTTATGTTTAAAGATTTCTAAAACAAAGTTCATGTAAAAGTTCTCTATGTTGGTTATTGAATTTAACTAGTATAAGAGTTTTATTTATTTGTTAATAAAGATTCGTAGAAAAATCCTATAAAAATTCAGTCGAACTATTAAGAGAAAATTCTTTGGAATAGGCCGAAGAACGATAGTCTTCAATCTTAGAATATTATTTTATTATGGATTGAAAATAGACGATGACACCTTAACAAAATCACATTTATCTTAAATAGCCTTAAAATTGTAAATAGTCGTGAAATTTATTGTCGCTTTTATTTTATGTTACTAATTTATGTTACTAACTGATCTTCCAACACATTTTCAGTTCCATTGCACCACAACTTTCCTGTCATTACATTCTCTACCACAGATGCCACTGCTATCCACAACAGGAGACAAATGCATATAAACATCAAATTTGCATAACTATCATACAATAACAAGTGGCATGTAACTATTAGCTTAAAATTTAAGGAATCTTATCTTACATTAGTACTTCAAATTTTCACATAGTTGATGGAACAATTGCAGCAAGTTATTTTATGACACATGTTTTGAATCTCATGACACCATGAATATAATTGATAGATTAGTCAAAACTTGTTCCAAGTAATTCCTATGACGCATAGCTATCACTTAGATAAAACGTTTCCCTATAGTTTCTGCTTAATGTCATATTTTTAAAGTGTATCAATGATATTTGTAGGCTTAGATTGAAGTATTGTAGTTATTTTATACTAGACCCAAAAAAAATAGAGGAATCTTTTTTCCACCCCTTAAATTCTACTTGGCACCCCACATTCCCTATGTTTTTATTATAATATTTTTTTTTGTGAATTTCTTATGTATTTTGAAAAATGGTGTGTTTTTCTTTTGGATTTCTGAAACTTTTTGAATTTGTATTGGATTTTTAAAGAATTTCATGAGTTTTTATCGGATTTTTGGAGGATTTGGGTTTTTATCAGATTTTTGAATTATAAGATTTTTCAAATATACTATCAAAAATTTCAAAATCCTATAAATTTATTTTTATTGGAATTTTCAAATACACTATTAGATTTTTTTAAAAAAAGTATGAGTATTTACTAGATTTGTCAAAAAATCTAAATCTTAACCGGATATTTTGAAGGGGGAAAAAACTATAAGTTTTTAAAGAATTTTTCAAAAAAAAAGTATGCCTTTTTACTGGATTTTTCAAAAAATCTATGAGTTTTTATCAATTTTTTCAAAATACACTATCGGAGTTTTAAAAAAACTATGGATTTTTACTAGTTTTTTCAAAATACACTATCGAATTTTTCAAAAATTAATGAGTTTTTTTTCACCGGATTTTTCAAAAAATCTGATATTATATCGGATTTTTTGAAAGATTCAGTAGTGTTAATTTCGATTTTTTTGCCAATCTAAATTAATTGTTGGATTTTTCAAAAAAATAATGAAAAATTACAAAATATGTATCGGACTTTTTGAATTGTACTACCGGATTTTTTGTTTGCTCTTTTTAGTTAAGTTTTGACAAGAGTATTTGTCATTATGAAAAAATGTGGGGATGCCAAGTTTAATTTGGAGGGTGACAAGAAGATTCATTGTTTATTTACTTATGAGCATATAGAAATGAGTAAGCCCATAATCATCAAAGGTCCACTTCGATTATCTGCAACAACAAAAAATAAAATTTATAAGGGTTAAATATGTTTGTGGTCCTCCTAAATGTCTCATATTTCACTTTTAGAGGATACTTCAACTTGAAATTGCAATCCTGTGAATCTATTCATTTCTAATTGCAAGGTTATCTATTCTTTTTCGTCTATTGTGCTACTCAGATTTCAACCAGTCGCGTACTTATAAAGTCCTCTAAGTTTCATCTATTTCTACAATCCACTTAGCTCTATTATTGGTTTGTACTTGATTCTTCATTACCAATTATCTCTTCTCGGTGTACACCCAACAAAAATATGTGCTTGAGTTTTCTCTACATCAGCCAACAGTTACTTCCCGATGTTGGAGGATTTTCCAAGATCAGGTTAGTAACAACTCCAACTCCATCAGTCTTGGATATATCCATTTGAACATGATCTTGGTTCTATGCTTCGGGTTCAAAACATATGAAGTCGAGTGCTCTATATGGAGGAACATGTCTTCTTAAATTCCTATTTTATCGTACATCTGCCATACTAGTTATGCCCATCATTTCCCAAAGTTTATCCTCGACAATGCAATCCCACTCTTATATGGTCACAAGGTTTCTTCTAACTCGCTGAGGATTCTACCTACACACACTTCCTCCATAGTATCACAGTTCATCCTTACGGATATCCAATAGTTCTAACACAATTTTGAGTTTTTCGAGTATCAATCGAATTTGAAGTGTACCTTAGAAGGTAGCACTCCTTAACTCCTAAGTAAAACCATGATAGCAACAATCTACATGTTATGCTTCAGAACATTCTTTCGGGAAACTATAACATTTTCTGATTCAGATGGGATCCTGCTCTTCTCAATCTATCATTGCCACTATTCTTGAAAGGTCTATTAATACTCCAACTGGGGATATATCACCATTAAGGGTGGGAATATGTCAGGTCAACTAACAGGGGCTTATGGTCTAGCCTACAAAGGCCAAGGTCGGGCCAGGCTTTTTTGTAAATAGAAAAGGCCTAGGCTTTTTTATAAGCATATTTAGTTAAATAGGTTAGGCCGTATGCCATACAAAAAGCCTTATAAGCCTATCAGGTCGATCTATTTATTAAATATGAATGAATTTATTATTTTTATATTATATTTTATACATTCTATTAAAATTCAAAAGTAAAACTTAGTTATATTTAAGAATGTTTGAAAATAAGTTGAATGAAATCATATGAATAATGTTATAAAGTGTTTTCATTAGTTCTCTCAAACAAAAAATCTCACAAAATTTATGTTATTATGTAAACTCAGATAATTCAATGGAAACAAATATTTAGTCTCATTGTACTTTTGATTTTCTAGTCTATTTAAACATTAGTTGAATTTCTTATTTACATATGTTTTCAAATAGGGATGGCAACAGGGCGGGGACGAGTTTAACTATACCTGCAACCGCTTTCCTTTAGCATACTCGCACCCGCCCCCAAACCCAGTCGGGGGTAAAAATTTAACACCCGGACCCGCCCCCAATAGAGAACGGGTTTTCCCGCACCCGCCCCGCCCCCACACGCAAAAAACTATTTTTTTTTAATTTCAATAAAAATTAATAATTTAATTAAAAAACTAATTATTTTAATAACTTAATTAATAATTTAATTAAAATTTTAATTAATAAATAAATAAATATTAACTTGATTAGTTTGATTATTTTAATTGTAATAAGGGTATTAATAATTTAAATAAAAACATAATCAATAAATAAATATTAAAATAAGTAAAATAAGGGAATTAAAGTAAATTATAGTAAGCGGGGGTAGGGCGAGGGTGAGTGTGGACGGGTCTTAGTGTCTACCTGCCCCTCCCCCGCACCTGTAGAAAGAAAACAGACTTGAGTTTGCTAATATCTTCAGAGGATAATCTTCGCGCTTGGACCTCGTCTATGATTGGTTTTAATTGATCTCTACGCCATTGTAATGGAGAATACCACTCAAGAGTAGTCCAAATTAAAGACTTGTGGTTCTTGGGATCCATTATGTGATGATACATAGCCTTAGTGGGAATAAGAACAGGCATAAAATACAAACAGGTGGCACACCAGATATACCACAAATGGTTTTTTGTGAATTTAACATTTGGGTTTATTAAAATCTGTAGGAGAAAAGGTGTGTCTGGGAAATAAGGACTATGATCAGGTAGTTTATTCCTTATGATTTTTGTCATGTAATAGAAGAAATTGTTCCTGGCATACTGCTTGAGATGGGACGGTGAAAAGGATATTGTTACCCCTAGAGGAAGATTTTTGGTTTTGGATGCATTGGCTGGTATTGGTTTGACCATAAGAATCAGAGGAAAAGTATGTTTGGCTGTGATGATCTGGATAGGTTTCATAGGTCTGGATAGTAGATCAGAGATTACATTTTGATTTCGTTTGATATATTTTACAGAGAAATCATATCTAGAAAACCAATCTTTGAGCCTGAGAGTTTGAGGATCAGGAGGAATCTTATTCTTGAAATCAAGGATCTTAGGAAAAGAGGAGTTGTCCATATGTACTTCAAATTGGTAGCCTCTTAGGTGAAAGTCAAACTTTTGGATTCCCATTTTCACGGCGAGAGCTTCTTTGTAGGTTGTGTGGTAGTGTTTTTCAGCTTCTTTAAATTGACCACTAGCATGACCACAATAGTATCTTTTCCCATCAAGTTCTTCTATTAGAACAACTCCCCAATAGTGATCACTGGCATCGGTCTGCAGGATTCTCTTGCCATTCCCAAGAATCTTTAGGACAGGTGGAGTTTGTGCGATTTTCTTCAAGGATTTTATTGCTTCAGTTTTTTTTGCTCCCCATGGTGGAGGTTTTTTCTTCAGAATTTGGGATAAGGGACTTGTGTATCTCACCAGCTTCGGCAGGAAATCTCAGATATAATTAATTATGCCCAGAAATTGTTGGATTTGCTTAACTGTGAGATTTTCATCAAGAGAGTTTAATAGTTATTGGGCAATATGAGGTTGGGGTTGATATTTTCCTTGGGAGAAATGCATCCCTAGAAAATCAATCTCTGTTTGCCCCAATTGACTTTTCTTTTAAGAGAACATCATTCCATGATGTTGGGCTATTTGAAGGAATCAACCCAATAATTGTTTTGGGGCTTTTTCATCTTTTGAGAATAATAGCACATCATCAATATAGATCAGGATGCTATTGAGAATGGGTTCAAATATTCTAGTCTTGGCTTTTTGAAAGAGAGATGGAGGCACCTTAAGTCCAAATGGTAACACTGTCCATTGGTATTGGGCGTTAGGAATGCAGAATGTTGTTTTGTGACGATCCTCAGGATCAATGCCTAATTGCCAAAAACCTGACTTGAGATCAAACTTAGGATAGATCTGGGCATCTTTGATGAAAACATTCAACGACGACGCCTTTGGAATGAGAAATTTATCATCTTTGAGAAAATGATTTAGAGGTTTGTAATCGATTACTAGCCTCTTCTTTCCTCTCAACTTTCCAGATCTCTTCTCCACATAAAATGCTTAGCAAGCCCATTCTGATTTAGTGGGTTCTATCAGACCTTGCTTGAGAAGCTGGTTGCATTCTTCCCTGGCTATTGTGTAATCTGATGGACTCATTCCTGAATGAGTGGCCTTGGTTGGATTAACATCTGTATTAAGCTTGAAAGGAAGTTGAACGAAGAAGTCTTTATTCTTCCATAGAGGTTTTGGGTGACAGAAATTTTCATGGTTGTCTGCATATAATTTGAGTAGCTTGGACTTGATTTCTTCATAGCCTGCAGGGGTTTTGGAAAGTGAGTATAGTTTCAATATCCCAAAATAAGCTTTGAATTCTCTTTTGTATTTGATTCATGTGGGGAGAATTTGAAGTCTACTTGTTGTTGAATAGACATTCATTCCTACTACAATATCTTTGTTTGAAAGATTACTGCCAATGACCCTGGTCTAGACTATGCAGTCTGGGAAGAATTTAATTCCTATTTTGTCTTAGTCATTAAATCTATCTTGACAACTTTTCCATCTGCTGCTACAAAGTATGCAGCATGCGTCACCCATGATTCTGTAGGGAGAATGTTGGGATTCATCATTGTAATCTGGGCTCCAATGTCCATGTAAGCTATGACTTTTTTCAGACGGGAAAACTTTGTTGTGAGGATATAAGCTTCAACACAAGGAAGTGGTGTAGTAGGAAGAGAGCTTTTTATCTCTTTGAAGGAGTAAACAGGGAGATATTTGTCATCGTCATTTTCTGAAAACGAGGCTTCATCAGAGGAAGAGTCTTGAAGGGCAAAAATTGTTTTTTCATCAGTAGAGCTTTGTTCAGAATATAAAGATTCTATGTCTCCTTCTAGAGGCTGTAGAGAATTAATCAGTTTTGCAGCTTTATGGGTGTTATTAGGACATTCTTTAGAGAAATTCCCTTTTTTCCACAAATAAAGCATCTTTGATTTCTCCCTTTTCCTCGGAAAGGCTTTTTCCTAAAGAACTTCATATTCTTTCTTTTCTTTCCCTTGAATATCCAAGGAGATTTGGTGTATTTTTTTATGATGTGTTTCTTTTTTGTTGCACAACTACATCTTTTGTCTTTACACTTAATCTCCAGGTAGGGGTTCTTACATGCTTGGGTGAACTTGGACTTTTGTTCTATAACTTCGGAGAATTGATGATGGAAACTATAGAGCTTTTAAAGTGCTTCTAGTGTCACCTGGTGGATTTGGCCAAGACTCGTTGTTTTAATATCCCTTTGATTTGTGGCTAACATCCTGTGAATTTCTGGTTGGAGTTCTTGTAGTAGAGATGATACATAGGTATTCTTCAGACTAGGTTAATTGTATCCATTAAGGACATAATACCTTTGTGCCATCATTTGATAATGTTTGTCATGATCCTTTGTTTTGAGAGAGCAACACTTCATCTCAAAGAATTCTTGTCTGTTTTTTCTATCAAATATCTCCATGTCACTAATGAATTCACGGTGAAGCATATCAAGAACATTAACTGTAGTTTCTAAACGATGCAACTCATCTTGTTTGAAATCTCTAAGATTGTGATACCATTCTTTCATCGTGCCTGTTATTCTACAGCAAAATTCTTTAATGATCTTATAGTTATTTGCACTTGTCTTCATCATTTGGGTGTCAAGCCAAGCTCCAAATTCCAGTTGTCTCTTTCTCCATCGGCTAGGTGGTATATCATCAAAAGTGAACTAGGGACCGCCATTTGGTCTAGTCCTTTCAGGGACTAGAATTTCTTCAGGGGATTCCTCTTCAAAAAAGGAATCTTCCTCTTTTATATTTTTCATGAAGAGTCTTGGGATATGATGGTCTTCGGATTCTGGTATAGATGAAAAGGATCTCGGTGTTTCATCAGAGGACGTTTCTTGATCAGAGTTGTTGTCACCATATGAAGAAGATTCGTCTTCCTTTTGTGTTGATGATTCAGAGTAATTTATTTGGGAAAATTCATAATTTCTAGTGATTGCCAAGGATTGGAAACCTTTATTAGGAAATTCTTCCTCCTTTTGGATTTTTGGAAGAGATGTTTCAGGGATATCTTGAGATTCTGGTGATGAGGCACTCAAACATATAGCTTTCTCTTTTTTCTTGGAGGTTGAGGTAGTGGTAGTTCTGGTGGATTTTGGTCTGTAAGTTTTAGGTATGTATTTGACCAGGTTTGGTGGCGATGAAGCATATGAAGGGTAGAAAGGAGAAGGCCTTTCTAGTAGGTTTGAAATATTTAGGAAAAGCAGTAGGGTCTAAGAAAGAGTTTTCAACAGGCTTGGGGTTTCTTTCATGAGAGACTCTTAAGAAATCATCTATCTATTTTACTTGGCCTTGTAGACTTCTGATCTCTCTTTCCTTTTGGTCAAAAGTTTTGCCAAAATTCCTCTCTTCTAACATCTTCCGCAAATCACAATCTAGTTGGGATACTTGGGCTTTCAAGCTCCTGTAGTGTTTCTGCATTTTTTGGGATAAAACCTTGAGGTACTCATCTGTTTCATCTATTTTCCCAGCAATCTTGTCTACCATTTTGTCAAGGTTTTGGAGAATCTCATTTTGAGAAACCATGTTTTCAGATTTCCAGTTCAGAACTTCTTCAGCTTGAGTTAAAGGTTTAAGTTTCCCATCTTGCTGAACTTCACTTGGATGAATGAAGGGCTTAGATGTTCTGCCTGTGATTGGATCTATCTTTCTTTCCAAAGCAGGAAATTGTCGACCGTAGTCTGAATTTTTGGATGAGTACATAAAGTAAGGAATTGGTTGGACAACATATGGAGGATGTGGTTGTTTACATTGTCAGTGACCATGTAATAAGAGTCAGATCATCAGGTGGTAACAATCCTTCTTTCTGAAGAATCTTATGTCCTTCTTCATAGATATTGAGGGGTTTATTTTTACCATGGATTCCTACCCATGGACCATTTTCTAGATCAGATTTCCTTTATGGAGGTGGATGAGGTTTGCATTTTCCTTTTTTCTTTGTTTTAGGAAGAATGATATCTCGGTCGATATCATTATCGTGCATCCAGCAGTCGCAATCGAGGTCACATCTTGTTGGATCAACATCCCAGATGAAGTGGCCATCTATTTTTATCAGTGTAGATGGGTTTTCCCTCTGTTGTAACATCATTGTCTGGAAGATTGGAGATATTGAGCTCGACCCTTCGTTTGGCTTCTTGAAAATCGTTTTGACTGTCTTGTCAACGGATCTTCTAAAAGTAGCCTCTTGGGATTGGATATGTCGTCTGTCAACATGGAGTCTCTCGTAGTTGGTTATCCATTCAAGGGGAATTAGCTTAGTCAATTCTTCCCCTGTGATTCTTCTCGAAATTTGGACTATTGAGGGTATGTCTTCTTCTCTATTGGTAATAAACCAATAGCGAATCAGAAGAGCATCCGAGATCGGAAGATCTATTGAGTGATTCTGTAAGCGGTATATTATTTGGTGATGAAGGGTAGTTGGCATAGCTTCTAGAACTTGGTCAGTTCCGGTGATATGGATTTGTACTTTCAGTCCTGTAGATAAAGTATTATCATTAAGACTTGCGTTATAGTTTGGGAAAATGGTGAGGACAACACTTCTTGCATGAAGTGTAATTAGAACATTCCCTATCACAACATTTTCATAGTGGAGGTAGTTGGAGTCCAGTAGAGCTATTTTGCAAAAGACGGGTTGGTTCTTGCTTCCATGAAGGGAAAGGATGAGTCTGACAGCCCTAAAGTGTAAGGTTGTGTGTCCTTCAGTCTTCTAGTGGTTTATGAGATACTGAGGAATCTCCATATCTACATACTGCTCCTGGTTTGTAGCTCTTAGGCTACATTGGTCTAGTCTGGATGACTGGACATATTCTTTCATATGATGGCGGTTTGTAGATATGAGATTTCTGGTAGATCTGGTAACACTTTGTTGTCTTTTGATGTTATATATTATACTAATAAAAAATAAATAATAATTAAAATATATGAATGCAATTCAATTTGATTTGGATTGATTTTAAAAAATCAATTGAAAATTTACAAATTTTTATTTGAATCGGTTTGAATTTAAATATCCCTACTAAGTTTGATTTCCTCGAAAATAATGATAAAACGGGTTTGAAATACTGAACATTTCCATCAAATTTAAACTAAATTTAAATTTGAATTTAAATTTTTTGAGTTTTAGTCTAGATCTGAAAAATATATATTTAACAATAAATTTTGATCAAATGAGTAGGTCAATAAGCCATATATGATCATAATTAAAATACAATGGTTTATTTCAAATCATGAGTTTTGACTATATAAAAGAAATTCTATTAAAATCATTGAAAATAATGTGTATTACAAATAGAAATATAGAATCCTAATAAGGTTATGGAAGGATGAAATAATTCTACTAAGGCGGAGTCTCGTGCATTAATAATGGCGATTAAGTTTGTATGTGAATGTTTCTTCAATCGTATTCAACCTGAAACAAATTGAAAGTTGGTTGTGGAAACCAAAGAAGAAACTCATAGTATAATTTCTATGGGGTTATGAAGAGGATAATAACTCATTTTAGAGAGTCTCAAATCAGTTTTTCTAAAAGGAAAACAAAACAAGTGGCCCATGTCCTGACCCATAATGATTTTTTTTTTAAAACATAAAACATGGTTTTGAGGATTTAACATACCACCCACTAATAAAACCTGACACCCCTATTTTTTTTATAATTTTTAAATTGTTTATGATAAATTTGAATCAAAAGTAGGAATAAAATTTTCGATAGTTCATTGAAAATATCGAAAATTTCAATACTGTAAAAATTGTTTATTTTGCCGAATTTCTTCAAATATTTTCCTAAATTTTTTGAAAATTCTAGTATTTTTTTGAAAATTGTGGTAAACGCAATAGAGAATCTTAAAATATATATGTTCAATTTCAGCGTTGTAGAATTGATCAAGTTTGTAAATCTGTTTTGATTAAGTAGGTAAAAGGGTAGAAGGTATTTTGATAGAAATGAAGAGAATAGATATGTTAGTGGGACCCACCGAACGTGTATCTTTTCTCCTTTTACGGTTGGATGTAGAAGTGGTGCGTGGGAGCCAACGAGGTCTGAAAATTAGATTAACGCAAACAGACTGTGCCTTGTCACTTGTCACCCTAACTTCTTCTTTTTTTATTAAAACTAACTAATAATATCTCTCTAAATTTCAATAAAGACAAAAGATTATTCTTCAATATGTGAACCCAAACTCATTAAAACTACTCATACATGATAACTTCATCAGCGGTCAAATTAAAAGATTGTTGATTAAAACTTTATATAATTAAATCAAATTATTCGGTTACACATCTCTTATTATACTCCATTCATTTCAAAATATTTGTTCACTCCGTTTTAAATTATAAAATATTTTTACTCTCTCATCTAAATTAAAAAAACATTATTATTATTATATGGAAATAAATTATTTTTATTATTTTACAATATTTTTTTATTCATTATAGATAAAATAAAAATTATAGGTAAAATTATTTTTGATGTGTTTGATTTATTTAAAGTAGAATTTATTATATCTACCAAATTAATCCTACTTAGAATTTAAAGCTTATGTATTTGGATTTAAATATAATTTTTATAAAATTTATTGTTTTATTTATTTTTACACAAATATATTCAAACGTTACTCAATTCTATTAAATCAAATTCCGTTAAAACTAATTACTTAATTAGTATATCAAACTCAATTCGACAGAAATGAATTCTATTTACCATCACTCATTCATTTTTATTCCTTGAAAGGTTATGAATAGACAATTAAAGTGTAGTTATTAATTATAATCTTTTTGGTCTTTCATATTTATAGAAAATGGAATAGTTGTACAGGCGTCTTCCTTAATTTAGATCTTTAAAATAGACAAAAAGTTGTCAAGTACTTCGACCATCAAACAGAGTACAAAATAAAAAATTGTCTTGTATTATTTTATACTATCTAGTATTGTTCTGTCAAATACTTCTTATTTTACAAATCTAACGCACCCTAGAAGTAGAACATGAAGAAAAATGAAATCCCTAAATTGAATATGCCATTATAGTTTGCTTCATCTTTGTCTATCTTGTAGCATTGTCTCTTCCTAAATCAAAATTGTCATCTTCCTCTTCGACTCACTACACATAGTAACTTTATTTCACAAAATAATTTTATTTCCAAAATCATTATATTTCTATAGCTCTGAACTAACATCTTATGTTTTTTCTTCCCCTTTCCCCCAAACTTAGTCATGTCAGCAACATCCAAATCTAGACGAATAAAATCAATCACATTGTCTTTGTCTTTTGTAAATAAAATAAAAAACGGATCCGACACATTTATGGTTGTTATGTTCGTATGGTGTCATATCATTATAAGAATGGGCCCTAACAAAGAGAGAAAAATTGAATTCCCATTTTGGCAAGTGTTTCATTAAAAACACCTTAAATGTATGGTGAAATGATGGAATGTAGTCTTGGTGTAGTTGAACAATCTTCTGGTGCAGTGGAATGGTGGTGGATCTGCTAGGTTAGCATTACAACGCCCAAGTCAGTGAGTAAGCAACATAAGAGTAGAGTAAGTTATCGTTAGAACAAACCTCATATCTCGCGTGGGATACCTTATATATAAGGGACACTTATACATTGTTCATGCTTCTCGACATGGAATGCAGAGAATTGTTAAATAATATCCAACAGTGAACAATCGTCTATAGCATGAATCAAATATGAGTCTCAAGGTCGTGGGTGCATTGTACTTCAACACCTTATAACTTTTGAATGATGACTAAGAATCCTCATAATTGGGCCTCTAGACGATCCAAAATAGTTTCCCCCAAGCCTTGCCATTGTACAAAAATGGGAAATTTTCCAAAATACTGGATCGATTTCGCCTTAGATTGGGATCTTCACGACAGGTTCTTCGTTTACAAAAGTGAAAAATATTTAGAAAGTCGGAGTGAGTGACCATGGGGACATGCGCATAAAATGTCATTCTTACCATTAAAGCCATTCACGTGATTATTCATACATGTGGCCCTAGGTCCCTATGGTAGAATGTGGCTATTCTCTTTAGGGTGCTCAAGTATACTCAAGTGTTGTTTCAATCCCGAGGGAAATCTGACTGTTTTTTTTTCATATGCGTGTTTCCCTTTATTTTGGTTCGTTGATTTTTCAACATCGCTCAACTATATAAAGGTTTTTCATCCCCCAGAGTATGTTTCCACTATTTGCGCAAACTACAATGTTTCAATTGTGAATCAGATACCTTAGAAACAAAGTATAATAGGTTTCTTTATGATCAAGAAACCCACAAGGGTTAGGATTTAGGATAACCACGGATAAAAGGAATGGTTATAAACTATTATTCTTTTCTTTCTCTTGAAACAAGATTACAAGTATACAAGAATAACAAATAACCTCTCTCACTTTTGAATTGACGTTTGATCTTGCTATTTTCCCTTATACAAAATATGAGAGACTAGTATGTTAGTTATAAGAAAAATTAACACACTAACCTAATGGACTTTTTAACAATTACCCATTACAAGCTAACTTAGGGTACAAGCTAACTTAAACAATTGGATCCATAACACAAGACCCAATTAAACAATAACATGTGAGCGGACTTCGACGACATGTTATTCGTACTAGGGTTTGTTCCAATATTCCGTTGTTTCTCTTATCTTTGAAAACTCTGATTATTCTTTCTCGAGCTTCAATGATTCCCATTTTGCATGTTCCTTTCCTTCGTTGGAATTCTCATTTCGTTGGTTTGTCACACCTTCAAAAAGGCCCTTCTTCATATCATTTTGTTTTGACTATGGTTAATGTAGGAGATAAACATATGAATGTCATATAAGTATCTAGTGGTGATGATATAACTGATGCTTAGTTTTGCATTGAGGAAATAGGCTATGAAATGTTGAATGTCGCTCTTATGGAAGTAGCTCACCTCTCGCAACATTTATTATTCTCACTGATATTTCTAAAGTTAGTGAGGTTTCTGGTCTGGTATGATAAGAGTTGATCTTCGTGGCCTTCATAATAATTATTTGTAAGAGTGAAGGGGATGTACTTACAAGGCACTTTGATGCTAAAGTAAGAATTAGATGGAGTGAGGTAAGTACAAAGTATGTGTTAGAATGGTAAAATACCTGACTCTCTAGTGAATGAGGGTATTTATAAGTGAGCCCCCAGCACTGGGCCAAGGTCCCCATTTGGGATGAAATATCAGGCCCACAATGGGACTGTCAGGGTCAACGTAGAAGCAAGGAAGACCTAGCACATGGTCTTCTCCTTGGTCCAACTGAATCCGTAATCTTCGGAGGGACAGTTCGTCGCGTGAACTGTAAGGCACGTGGGGGAGATGCCTTCAACGACTATATCTCCATCGGTTGTATCCCTAATGGGTATATTATGTTTGATCCTTTATTGAGTCTTGACCAAAGTTGGACTGGATTGGGCCTTGGTTGACGGTGGTTCAGCTACCAGTCCAGTCCAGAACAGGTTCCATCAAAGATGGTAGTGAACCATAGAGTCCTCACTTTAGTGGAAATACATATGCTTCTACAAAAGGAGTTAGATGGGTGAACGCGAATTGTCTCATTGTTGGGGAGGTTAGTGTTGGTCCCCCGTCTTCTGTATTTCCCAGGGTGTATCATGACTACTAGAGGGCTCGTACTTCCATTAAAGATTTTAGATTTATGAATGATCAAGAACCTTGTGGAAAGGAGGTTAGGGACCATATGTACTTCAAGGTGCATTCCCAAGTTCATGATGAACATTATCCTTTTGTTGACAATTAGGTTTACATGGTTTGAAATGACCAATAAGGTTTCGTACTCACTGCCAACTTCGTTCAACATTTTTTGGCTGGAGACTAAATTTTTATTGATGGTCGATGGATTTCGTCTTCAGAAGCGCTCAAAGTTTGTAGGATGTTTGTTCAGATGTGAGACCGTCTTTAGATTGTTTTATTTCTCATATCGGACCCAACAAGAGGGTGTGTAGCTCCTTTGATCGATGTTCATTACCTATCTACGAATGTATGTTCTCCAAAGTTAGGTTTAAACTCTGATTTACAAGTTTTGAGGTGGGAGTATTAAATCATTTGAAAATCGATTCGTCCCAGCTACACCCGATAGCTTGGGCATTTGTAAAGGTTTTCCATTATTGGTGTGAGTATTGGAAAAATGTGATGCATACTCATGCTCGAGAGAAAAAGGGGCAAGGGTTGCTTCCCCTCTGTTTGCAGATGAAGGAGTTTAAAGATATTATTGAATATATCTCCCCCCCCCCTGTTACCCCATGTTTGGAGCCAGATAAATGTGAGAACGAAATTAAGAAATGTTGGGCCCGAAATCATTTTTTTTCTTGCCTTCAAAAAGTTATGCATTTGTCTCTGTCATTCTGACCCCGAAAGGAAAGTCAATTAAGAAGAGTTTATTTGCCTTCTGAGTGTATTTATCGTGAAATTTGATAAATAAAGACAAATTTGATTTTACTTAAGAAATTAAACTCGAAAATATATCGAAACAACTTCATGCAAAAAAAATTGCAAGTTTTAAATTTTTTTTACAAAGAATATATAGTACATCGAATAAAAAAATAATACAATAAAGTGAATAGGCCACAAACGAAATCCCGCAAGTTTGAAGAAGAAGGGTTTCGTCATTCCTTGCATGTCTAATTTGTGTCCCTACCAAATTGAACATTTCAAAAAGCTATTTTTCAATTCTTTTTTCTTCTTTTTGATGTTAACGTTAAAGCAATTTTTAACGAAACAAGTTTAAATGTCAAACACAATTGAAATTAGTTTGCTTTTATCATGTAAATGGAAAATAATTTGCTGTCATTTTAATTAAAGAATGCTACTTTTCTTGTAGGAAATTGCACTACTTTTTAATCTTTGACAAATTCACTCCTTAACGTTTGAAATATTCTAAAAACTATTCTTTTCGTCGCCCATCAATCTACTTTGTATATTTTCTTGATCAATCTATCTATATCCACTCTCTCCCTCCCTTTTCAAACTATTCTTTTTTTTTATTTCGATTATGAAAAAATAAACCATTTTTTAATAACTTTATTTGTTTGCAATTTTCAAGAGTAAAAGTTATCTATTGTTTTATTATAATTATTTTTATTTATTTATTACATATATAAATGTAATTTGATGATAAATATTTACAGTATATAATAGAAATAAATGTAAAAAGTATATATATGTGATTCAAGCTATCAATTTGTGTTAAATAAAATGTCATAATTATTCCACAAATCTTATCTCATTTAAAAATACCTAATATTGTTATATTTTATGTCATCAATCAGATTTAAACTCGAGATTTCTAAACTATGCCATATGTAAAATTTAATATTTTGGTTATATTAGGTCATTTTATATTATTAATAAAATATAATATATTATATTTCACTATATATTATATTTTTATGGGTAATGTTTTTTTTAAGGTTAGTATCTGACTTTTCGACCGATTAATTTAATAATAAAGTTCTGTATTAATTGATCCACACAAAGATTGATTGTTTAATAGAATTTGAATCTGAAATTTTGAGAGGAGTGAACTCTTAAGACTCAAGTCTCCATTACTAGATCAATCCTTAGGGACTAGTTTTATGGATGGTAATGTTATTTTGTACGTTAAGAACACAAGTTAAAAATTAAATGAATAAATCTTGTGCATAAATTTTAGTAAAAATATATAATTAACTTTTTATTGTATTTTTCAGTGCAAACTATAAATAGTTTTCTTAACTTGTATTTTAAAGATTCAAGTTAACAATATCCTATTTTTATTTAGAATTTAATTGAAATTGTTCTGGACTGGGCCATGACGATATGCACGGCATGGCCCAATGCTCGTCGGGTACAGGCCCAAACGTCCGGGCACACGAATGTGTCGGGCAAAGGTCCTTCCACCCACGTCGAAGGGACATCTCCTCGACAACTCTACTGTATGTCGGGCAAGGAGCACGTCCCCCATCCATTGGTCTTCATCCACATACCACCTGCCTGTATCCCAGGCACATGAACCATGTCGGGCAGAACCACGTCTGCCACCTCATCTGGCACGTCACCCAACTCCCCTATACTATCTCCGTAGGGATAGGGGCAGTTGGACCAGGGGATAGACCTTTGGTCTAGGTCTTCACGCTTCTTACGCGTCCCCTGGCAGCTCCTCCTTGGGCTTAGCTAAATCCAGCCCATTTG
Source organism: Lathyrus aphaca (assembly GCA_963966055.1). Lineage (NCBI taxonomy): Eukaryota > Viridiplantae > Streptophyta > Magnoliopsida > Fabales > Fabaceae > Lathyrus > Lathyrus aphaca. The sequence goes on from OZ014521.1 coordinate 15,382,536, forward strand.
GAGCCTTGGCCCAGCGCTGGGGGCTCAATATAAATACCCTTTCATAGCAAAGAGTCAGGTATTCTAACTTACTCAAAAAATAACCTTATTCTGTACCTCTTCTGACTTAAGCATTGGAGCACCTTGCAGGTACACCCCCTCACTCACCTTACTCTCTGGCCCAGTCTTCAAATACTTGGAAGGCCCTCCTGATCAGGTAAGATCAGTGGCGCCGTCTGTGGGAACTAGCTATCCCCGTCTTCATCAACAGAAGATCAAAGCTCATCCATTCCTGTCCTTCCAACATGGCCGGAGAACAATCTAGCGAGCGCAGCCGTCCCCTTGTCGACTACACTATGGACGATGGCCCGCAGCCCCATGAAGCAGACGCTCGAGACGGTCGTCCATCTACCCCGTCTCCAGAACCTCAAAACAACGGGGATGTCTCTTACACCCAAAACCAAGGGGTAGAGACATTTCATCCCATCCCCGTTCCCGTTGAAGGAGACGTCACAATGATTGCCATGGTGAATGCCCTCAACCAGGCCGGTTCTATGCTCTACCAGCAGCACGAAAGAATCATGGCCCTCGAAGCCGAGCGACAAGAGGCCCGACCCCAGCAGGAGAGAAGGACACAGCAACGTCCAGAGCCAACAAAGAAGCGCGGGCGTCGCTCTCCCGAACCTCACGTCAGCAGGGCACGCGCCCGTCGTGACAACGATCGAGCAGGAACATCACCAAGGCGCGGGCGCAGCCCCGACAACAATGAATTATCTCCATTAAGGAGCGACGAGGAAGACTTGCACTGCCCCCTGTCTCGGGCAATAATGGAAGCCCCGCTCCCCAAAGGCATGGAGAAACCGCCCAATCTAGCTGTGTACGACGGGACTACAGATCCCGACGACCACGTCGACAACGTCAACGCAATGCTCGACTACCGCAATGATATCACCGGTCATCTCAAATGCCGACTGTTTTCAACAACCCTCAGGAAAGGGGCCATGGCTTGGTACAAAAGCTTGGCCCCCGAATCCATCACATCTTGGAGAGTCATGAGGTCCATGTTCACCAGGCACTTCACGGCTTCCCGTCGTCATCCCAAGACTGAGGCGACCCTTGAAGCCATAGTGCAGAAGAAGAATGAAACACTGCGCTCGTACATCGAGCGATTCAACCAAGAAGCTGTCGAGGTGGATACCACCGAGCACATGAAGAAGTACCTCCTCGAAAGAGGACTCTTGCCCGGCAGTGAACTTAGCAGAGCCGTCGGGATCGAGCCTCCCCGCACCTTGAATGAACTTCTGCATAAAGCCCAGGCCTACATCAGATATGAGGAAAAACAGGTAGCACACAACGCCCGCAGCGGCCGTAATGCTGGGGATACCGAGCATTCCAAACGCGAGGACCCAAACATCCCCCGTCGCAACGGGGACAAGCGAAGGGAAGAAAGACCTCGCGAGCTCCGAGAGGGAAGAGGCCCCGCAGGCCGATACAGCGAGTACACCTTACTGACAGCTCCTCGAGAGCGCATCCTCGCGGAGTGCATCAACTCTGAATTTAAACAGGGCAGAGTCAGGTTCCCAAAACCATCTGCGCCAAAGCCTCACACCGACAAATCTAAGTACTGCCGGTTCCACAGGAGCCACGGGCACGTGACCGAAGACTGCGTCCACCTGAAGGATGCAATAGAGATTTTAATCCAAGAAGGGCACTTAAAACAGTATACGAGGAAGAACGAAACCCCCAGACATGACGAGGCAGAGAAGAAGAGACCCCGGGAAGAAACACCCCCCGACAACTCTCCTTACCAAGTGGCCCTCTGCGTGTCACGCCCGGAAGATTTCTTCCTCCCTGAGCCATTGCCCGAAGGTAGAATCACTGCACTCAGCCCCTGGGAAGATTTCCCAACCGCACTGGTGATATCAGGTGGAGGAATTAACGGTGAAGCCGCTGCCCTCTCGGTCAAACGCAAGTTCGACGAGCTCCTACTGACTGCCCCCGAGCAAAAGGCAACGCTGACAAAATATCGGGGTAAATCCAACCCAATATCCTTCTTCCTGGAGGAACTTCCGGGCGAATCCCCGAATTCGGGCATCCCACTGTTGATCAGAGCAAAGATGGCCCAGTTCGACGTCAGACGCATCCTGGTCGATCAGGGCAGCTCGGTGGATATCATGTATGTCCACCTCTTCAAGACTCTGAAATTAGACAAGACCAACCTGGCCCCCTACGTCGGATCCGACCTCCAGGGATTCAACGGAGCAACAACGAGACCGTGGGGATATGTCGAGCTCCTCGTCACCTTCGGGGAGCAGGAAACGGCCAGGGAAATCAAGATCCAATTCCTGGTCGTGGACTGTCCATCCCTTTACAATTGCATCTTTGGACGCCCGACACTGGCCGAACTCACCGCGGTCCCATCCACCGTCCACCTGAAGATGAAATACTACACCAAATCGGGTCGCGTGGTCACCATCCACCGTGACATCGAAGCTGCCCGACGGTGCTACGACGCTGCGGTAAAAGGACAGGCCATGGTCAACACAAAGAATAACAGCAACAACAAAAAACTCAGGACCGAGGATCCTGCCCGGGGAGTTAACTCCATCGACCTCGACTGTCGTATTGGGATAGACGAAACCGAAGAAGGTAAACCCACCGAGGAACGATCTCTCGAACACCCGGTCCGACCAATACCCGACGGAGAGTTCGAACTCATTCCTCTCGGGGACGATCCAGACAGGACAGTGAAGATAGGCAAGGGACTGCCCGAGGGAACAAGGGAGAAGCTCGTGGCATGCCTCAAAGAGAATTCTGACCTCTTCGCCTGGAATGCCGCAGAAATGCCCGGGCTGGATCCTGAGATCGCGTGTCACCAGCTAGCTTTAGATCGGGCAGTCAAGCCCGTAGCACAGCGTAGGCGCAAACAGTCCCCCGAGAAGGCGGAGGCTGCCAAACGAGCTGTAAAAGACCTCTTAGAGGCAAATTTTATTTCTGAAGCCCAGTACACAACCTGGCTCTCTAATGTAGTCCTCGTTAAGAAAAATAATGGAAAATGGCGTATGTGTGTTGATTATACTGATCTTAATAGGGCTTGCCCGAAAGATGCTTTTCCCCTCCCTAATATAGATATGCTCGTAGACAATTCTGCAGGTTTTAAACTCTTGTCCTTCATGGACGCATATAGTGGATACAACCAAATCCCTATGTCGCCCACAGACAAGAGACACACAGCATTCATGACCCCAACGGGCAATTACTATTACAACGTAATGCCGTTCGGGCTCAAGAACGCCGGTGCCACGTACCAACGCATGATGAACAAAGTCTTCAAGGAAGAAATAGGGGACATGCTCGAAGTATACATGGACGACATGATCGTCAAGTGACACGAGGAGGTTACGCATGCTCGACACCTAACCAAAGTTTTCGAGCAGGCGAGGCAATGCAAAATGAGGTTCAATCCTGAAAAATGCACGTTCGGGGTACGGGCAGGAAAATTCCTGGGTTTCTACCTCACCGAAAGGGGGATCGAAGCCAACCCCGACAAATGTCGGGCGTTCTCAGAATTTCCGACCCCGAGGACCAAGAAATTAATCCAATCCCTCAATGGAGTGCTCGCCTCACTCTCCCGTTTCATCGCCAAATCCGCCCAGCACGCACTGCCATTCTTCAGACTCCTTCGCAAAGAGGTCAGCTTCGACTGGACCGATGAATGCGAGCAAGCATTACTCCATTTGAAAAAGGTTCTCTCCGAACCCCCAGTCTTATCACGACCATTGGAAAAGGAAACTCTATACCTATATCTATCCGTGGCGACCGAGGCCGTCAGCGCCGTTCTAATAAGGGAGACCGACGAGGGACAAAAACCCATCTATTTTACGAGCAAAGCACTCCAAGGCCCTGAGCTCCGATATCAGCAAATCGAAAAGGTCGCCCTGGCCCTCATAAATGCGGCGAGGAGGCTACGTTATTACTTCCTCGCACATATGATAAGAGTAAGGACCGACCAGCCGATCAAACAGTTACTCGGGCGACCAGATATGGCCGACAGAATGCTCAAATGGTCACTGGAACTCTCCGAATTCGACATACAATACGAAAATAGAAAGGCCTTGAAAGCCCAAGCACTGGCCGACTTCGTCGCGGAAATGACCCACTGCCCAACACCGACGGACGGCGCCCACAAGTGGACGATCTTCGTCGACGGCGCCTCCAGCGTATCGGGCAGCGGAGCCGGGATCATCCTCGAGAATGAGGATGGGATCCTGATCGAGGTCTCATTAGCATTGGCTTTCCCGACGTCGAACAACCAGGCCGAATACGAGGCTTTTATCGCCGATCTGAGATTAGCCGAGGACCTAGGAGCAAAAGAAGTGAAAATATCCACAGACTCCCAACTCGTGGCATCACAAGTACGAGGAGAATACCAAACCAAAAAAGACAACCTCGTCGAATACTTGTCCCTTATCAAAGAAAAACTTGACAAATTCGAGAAGTGGGAGGTTCAACACGTACCTCGCGAGCACAATACACGGGCAAATATCCTCTCAAAACTAGCCAGCACGAGGAAAAAGGGCGGAAACAAATCCGTAATTCAAGAAATCCTTCCTCGACCTAGCATCGAGAAACTACCTCCTCCATTCGAGATCAACGCGATCGGGGATGCTCACTGTTGGATGACGCCCATCTACAATTACCTAACAAAAGATGAACTCCCAGTGGACCCAAAGGAGGCGACCACCACCAAACGACGGGCATGCTCATACGTACTCCTCGAAGGTAAACTCTACTGAAGAGGGTTCTCCATCCCGTTACTCAAGTGTGTCGAGGAAGAGAAAGTTCCCGACATACTCGGAGAAATACACCGGGGGATTAACGCTAAACATCTCGGCGGGCGATCGCTCGCACGAAAAGCCCTCAGAGCAGGCTACTACTGGCCGACCATGCAAAACGACTCAAAGGAACACGTAAAAAAATGCGACAAATGCCAGCGACACGCCGACATGCACCTCGCACCCCCGAATGACCTAAAATCACTGTCTTCCCCGTGGCCCTTCGCATGGTGGGGCATGGACATCCTCGAACCTTTTGTCACCGGATCGTACCAGAATAAATACCTCATCGTCGGGGTGGATTATTTTACGAAATGGATTGAAGCAGAAGCATTAGCTAAAATAACCGCACAGAACATTCTCCGGTTTTTTAAACGCAACATCCTCGCTCGGTTCGGCGTACCCCAGGCCCTCGTCACGGACAATGGGACACAATTTACGGACGGAGGATTCCAGGACTTCGTCGCCAGCTTAGGTACTAAACAGCATTTCACGTCTGTCGAACACCCACAGACGAACGGGCAAGCGGAGGCGGCCAACAGGGTAATCTTACGTGGCCTTAAACGAAGACTCGGCGAGGCGAAAAAGGGCATGGGTCGAGGAACTACATAGCGTCCTATGGGCTTACCGCACGACACCACACTCCACCACCAGGGAGACCCCATTCCGACTGACTTACGGCACCGAAGCAGTCATCCCGGTGGAAATACGGGAACCAACGAGGAGGATAGAAGAGCCCCTAGACGAGGAAATGAACGACGAGACCCTTAGAGCCGAGCTCGACCTAGTCGAAGAGATCCGTTCCGAAGAAGCCCTAAGGGAAATGTCCCTCAAACAAAAAATAGCACTACGCCACGACGCGAAGGTCATAAGAAGAGAGTTCCAGGTCGGCACCCTGGTCCTCAGAAGAAACCAGAAAAACCCAAAAGAGGGCAAACTGGCCGCCAACTGGGAAGGCCCCTACCACGTCCGCGACAAGACGAGCAACGGGGCCTATTACCTAGAAAACCTACAAGGGGAAGAACTTGCTCGACCATGGAACGCAGAAAAACTTAGACAATATTACAATTAGATGTATCACGGGGAGACGTGGGAGGTACGACCACGCTCTTCGTCTCCAAAATCCCAAAGAGGAACCGCAAGACCCGGGGACGAACCGGGCCACACAGCAAACACAACCCTCCCCGACGATTGGGATCTCAATCGAGACCTAACGTCGAAGTACCACGGCAGTCAGGGCACCCAGCTCGCGATGGGAGAGCCCAAGCCTCGAGGCCAGAGTCCGAACAACGAACCCGGGCTTCGATCCCAACGGACACAAAGTCCGACACTTCGTCGGTTCCCTAAACCGAGGAAACTAACGAGGTCGAGCAGAGTATAAATTCATAAAAAGCAAATATAACGCATACACGAACACAATGACTGACAACAGAAAACATTCATATATTTAAAATAATATAACAACGGCCGAAGCCAAGTACGCCCGAAGGCCATATTACATATGCCCGCAGGCCAAAATACATGAAGGGCACGCAGGCCACACAACAAGGCACGCAGGCCATAACAAAAACAACAAATAAAAAGAAAAATAATCAAGTCTCCGCCCGGAGCACATCCTCAACATCCTCCGCCTTCTCCTCGTCATCCCCCAGCTCCTCCTCAGCTTCAAACGGGCAGACGATCTCTCCCTCCCTGACGCAATAATTATGGGCCGACCCCTCCGTCACCAACTCAGGATTCAGAAGCCTCAGTTGTTCGACGGCATTGTCGAAACCCTCCTTGAAAACGGCCACGAGGTCCTGGTTGAGAGAGCGTATGTGCCCCAGCAGTTCACCACGGGAACCAAGGGCGAGCTCCTCCTCGGTCTCATCAGCCAAAGGACGGACCTTTTCCTCGAGAGACTCAAGCTGAGCCCGCAGTCCAGCATTGTCCTCGATCAGCTTCTGGTGCCCGGCCACCTGCTCCTCCAAGCTCACCTTGGCTGCCTTCAGCTGGTCCCGCTCTTGTTCTGCCTCTTCCAATTTCTTTTCCAGCCCCTCCTGCAGCTGATGTTCTTCCTTGTAGTCCGACAGGTCTTTGGACAGCTTGTCCTTCTCCGACCGAACCTGCACGAGAGCATCCTCCAGGGAGGCAGTGGAGACCGAGGTATCAGTCAAGACCATGGCCGTCTCCATCACCCGGATAACAGCTGCCAGGTCCCGAGCCAGCTCCTTACGTCGGGCACCAGCATCTTGGTCCAGGATAGCCTTGGCCTCAGGCGCCGGCACAGTGATCGCATCCTCGGCTTTGAAGAACGCCCGCTCCACATAGCAGGGAGGTAACAAATAGCTGCCCGGTCCACCCGAACTTCCCAAGGATGACCTCGAAAGAGTCCCCGTCGGACGTTTCCGTTTGTGGAGAGGAGAGGCCGATGGCGACGGACTATCAGGTATGTCTATCGGAGACACCCGAGGAGGATAGGAAGGGGTCGAGCTTGCCGTGTTCTAAGTCCCGATCCCAGCATCAGCAGCGGTCACCAGAACACGAGCCACGGTTTTCTTTTTCTTCTTCGGCACTCGATCAGCCGCACCGGCCTGGTTGGCCAGCTTCAGGACTCGATCACGCGTACTGGGCATGGCACCTGCGAAACATTACACACAAACATTAGCGAGCGAAAACATAGACAAAAATAAAAGATTAAGAAAAATCTGCCTACTCAATAATGCTAGAGCCTCCTCCTCGGTCCCACACTCGAGGAAGGCCTTTGTATTAATATAGCGCGTCTCAGTAATTGGCGCTCCAGCCTCGTCAAGATAGGGCACGCCCTGTCGATTCGCCCAGACCCCCAAACTGAAACTCTGCACGTAATCAATCAGCTTCTTGTACGCGAGCCTATCCTCGACACCGAGCATCGCATACTTGATCCTATAGTGGGCGGTGGAGAGGTCAAAATGATCACGCTGCCACCTCAGCGGTATCTTCGACATCAATTTCTCCTCCCCGTTTGATGCTCGTTGATAATAGTACAGGGAGTGAAGGGAGGCACGGGTGATCGGTCTCACCACATACCAACGACCCTTGAAGTGACGGGCAGAGTCCACGTACGTCTTGAACAGGCGCACGGGCTGTTTAAAAGAAACCCAACTATGGTGCCCGCGGAGGCCGGACCGCTGGAGGTGGAAGACGTGGAAGAAGAGGGCTCGAGTACACCCGATGCCGAGGAAGCGGCAGACCAACTCGAATGCCCGCATGAAGGCGAGAGCGTTGGGATGCAGTTGGGACGGCGCCAGCCGAAGCCATTTGAAAATCGACATTTGGAAGGAATTGAAGGGTAGTCTGATCCCCGCCTCCCGGAAAGCGAACTCGTACATAGTGAATTGCTTCCCCGGGAAATGATGGCATATACGGTCCTCCTCCTTGGGGGTACAGCAATACCAATTCGGCGGATCTTCCCGACTTATGTTTTCGACCATGGCGTAAGCAGGGATAGCCTCGTCACAGAAATATGATTCCTCCTCCAAAGGTTCATCCGCAACCCAGGAGAGGTCGACCTGCCCGGAAGATGAGGCGTGCTCGGTACCATCCCTGACACTCCCATCCCCTACAGGTAGGCGAGCGATGGCCGCATCTTCATTCGAGGACCCGAAATCTTCCCCCCTCGGTCGTAAACGCCCGGTAGCACCTGAAACGCAGACAGAAAGAGTAAATTCGACGTCATATCAAATCCACCCTTCCACCGCAGGTCAAGTGAAAGGGCGTAGCAGCAAGGGACACTAACTGTGCTCAACGCGAAGAACACGCACGTTCTTAAGAGACCGGGCAGAAAATTCATACAGCTTATGCAAATATTGCCCGGCATATGTAATTTCTGCCCGGGACAGTATAACCCTAATCCTATTTTCTACCATCTATAGTCCATCTACAATCCAGTTTACTATTCCTAAGTCAAATCTAACCACATACTACGAATATGACATACATTTGTAGACATTTGACATAAAACAGAAAGGAAAATGATGGATTACAGAAGCAAAGTGGTACCTGACATATTGAAGTTGAAAAATAGACGGTGGCGCACGGGCAGGGACGGTGTTTCAGGCAACAAGACAGGCGGAGGCGGCAGTTCAGACGGCCAGGCGAGCAGACACAGGAGAAATCTTCAGAACTTCCGGTGAACGTAGGAGCGAAAAAGTGAAAATGAAGTCACTCAACTTCCTTTTATAATCCCTGGCGTGTGGGCCAACGCGCTAGGTCATCATTGCCTACTGCCTACGCCGTCTTTGCACACGAAACGAAGCGACGCCATTAAGTCTGAGACACGTCTACCCAAAAAAGAAACTGAAACGACACCGGGCATCTGTCCATCTCCCCGACTCATCAAGACGCCATATCCCCGCGTCGAGCCCTCGGCCGTTACGAGGAGGATGCATACCCACCGATTACTTTCCATCCCCGACACTACCGTGGAAAGAGGAGCCCGCGAGCAAATCTATTATAACCTCCCATGCCGAACGACCGCATCTCTCCCTCAACACGGGGAACCCCAGCTGCAATATAAGTCATCACTCTGACTCAGAGACTCGACTTGGGGGGCTCCTGTTCTGGACTGGGCCATGACGATATGCACGGCATGGCCCAATGCTCGTCGGGTACAGGCCCAAACGTTCGGGCACACGAATGCGTCGGGCAAAGGTCCTTCCACCCACGTCGAATGGACATCTCCTCGACAACTCTACTGTATTTCGGGCAAGGAGCACGTCCCCCATCCATTGGTCTTCATCCACATACCACCTGCCTGTATCCCGGGCACATGAACCATGTCGGGCAGAACCACGTCTGCCACCTCATCTGGCACGTCACCCAACTCCCCTATACTATCTCCGTAGGGATAGGGGCAGTTGGACCAGGGGATAGACCTTTGGTCTAGGTCTTCACGCTTCTTACGCGTCCCCTGGCAGCTCCTCCTTGGGCTTAGCTAAATCCAACCCATTTGGAGCCTTGGTCCAGCGCTGGGGGCTCAATATAAATACCCTTTCATAGCAAAGAGTCAGGTATTCTAACTTACTCAAAAAATAACCTTATTCTGTACCTCTTCTGACTTAAGCATTGGAGCACCTTGCAGGTACACCCCCTCACTCACCTTACTCTCTGGCCCAGTCTTCAAATACTTGGAAGGCCCTCCTGATCAGGTAAGATCAGAAATGTATTGTCAGTATAAAAATTTTACACTGTTAATTAATCTTAAACGTTGAACTTTAAGAACTATTTGATTTTTATTTTGTAAATAGATAATAATAATAAATTGACAGTATAAAATTTTTATATTAACGGTTATAATAATTAATCTTTTTTATTTATAATATTTTTATCATAATTATTCAATTAATATCTTTTAAAACATAATGAATTTTTTTAAGACATCGATGGAGGGAGTAATTTTCAAATAACATTTTTATTTTTAGGATTAACATGCTATTTGGAAATTATTGTTCTTGTTGAATAACAAGCTATTTTCATACTAAATCTCGAATAAGAGTGAGGAATATGTCAAACAGATTTAGACCTTTAAACAAACTTACACAAGGTCTGGATCCAACTAATTTTATATAACAAATACATAAAACTGAAATATTTTAGAAATATATTTATCTATAAAAGTTAGTGTTGTTTTTTTTTTAATTTTATTATGGTTTGAGTTTGGGTGGAAAAACCTGAACTTAACGCGTGTGAGCGTGAATGTTATTTTGCCACCCGAATAAATTTTGGATTCGGGTTCGGATGGTGATTTCGGGTACGGGTTTGGGTAATATGAAATTCACACCCAACCTTACCCGCTGTCATCCCAATATTCGAATCACACGATCCGTTGAGTCGAATCACACTAACTAGAGGAAAAACATGAATTTGTGTGAGCTTGTGACTCGAATAACAACTTACATATGATTTGAATCATGGTCCTTGTGAGTGAGACCATAATTTCAACATGAGTCAAATCATGAGACTTCCTTCAGCCCCTGTCAAGTTTGATTTGAATCATGACTTGTACCTAATGGTCAAAGAAAATTAATCAATTAAGGGGTAACATACAAAAATGATAATGTTAATGAAATGTATATTCGACAATATACTTACGTGCACCAAAATTGCAAAATATATACTTCAAGACACTTAAATCCTGCGAGAAAATCTCTTACATCTTCAGGACTGCAATACATTACATCCAATTGCGGGCAATGTTCCAGCGGGAGAGGTTGCGATAAATTTGTTGTTGCAATGAAGATATATAAATTGGTTATTTAATTTGGACTAGGATCCAATAATCCATTGCGGTTATCCACCGGGGGGGATGGGTTGTATTACTTCATGTTGTAGAAGCGCGATTTACAACACTTCTACTTGGAGTTTGATGATCATCACCATCAACACAATGATTATCTTCATTTATTCGTTGTTCGAGGTTTTCACTTAATTTCTACATCATAACATTGAATTACAACATAAATAAAAAAATAAGCACAATATATATCATACATCTCAAGTAAAGCACATACCGAACATAACTCTTGTAACTTTTTCATGTCTTTTTCCCTTTTTTCCCTCTCCTCTTCAAACATCCTCCGTTGTTATTCCAATTGCCTCTCAACATTTTCAATCTTTTGTCATTGAGCATTTAATTCAGGGGTTTCGGTGCTTCTCCTTTGATACCCAAAGTATTACCTCAAACTGACACCTTTTCCAACACCACAGACATAACCTACATGCTCAGCTGTTCCGATAGCTTCCACTAGTATGTCATGTCGTGCTTCCGGAATAAATGTGCCTTCACAGACCGCCACAACCAAATTATCCTACACAACATGAGCAACTTACATAAGAAAACACATTTAAATAACATAAGCAAAAGAAAACGTATACTTACAATTTTTTCAACAACTACTTTTGAAGCCTTATAGGTGTACTCTCCATTAGGTCTTACTCGAGTTCTCTTCCATTTCTTGTGCCTTGATGGTGGAGATGGAATGTCACCATCTCCCATTTGTTGTTGTTTTTCAAACATCATTTTCTTCTAAAGTTTCATGTAACCCCCATGTAAACACCCCAAATTTGCCCTCACCCATTCACACCATGGCTTGTGATCTTTTCATATGCATAAACACAATCATATCACCTCATATCCCATTTTTGAGTCACTGCATAGTTTCTAAGTCATCTGCACCTAGGGTTTGTGATCTGAGCAATCCCAGAGCTTCTTGAGCCACTCCAAAGGACACCAATCACTTCAAAGGGGTCCATGTGTGTCCTTATATCATATTACATCCTCTCAAGGTCAAAAATGCAAAAGAATCACAAGAACTGGGATGGGTGTGGATGCAGAGCCAGGCTTAACTGCACAGTTGACCTAAAATTAGGGTTTTGGTTTCAGAGGCCATAACTCCAATTTTTTTGGTCATTCTTGTTTCCATTGGTATCTATATGGTATAGGGAGTATGCATATCAATTTTCATGAAGAAATTCCCTGGGGAAGTCATCTGATCAAGGGTTGACTTTTCAGATAAGTCAGTGTAAAATCAGGGCATCTGAGGCCCCCAATGACCCAACCAAGGGGTGATCTTCATCATTTTGAGTGTATATGGCCTTTATTTGATCATGGAAGAAGATTGAAGTTCACAAAAATCAAGAATTTGAATTTTTTGCAAAGTTAACTTTTTTGGGCATAGTTGACTTTTCAAGGATATGTCATTTTAGGTCATTTTTCAAGCCTTAATTTTTGATCCAAGAAAGCTTCAAATGGAAAAAACTTGGTCATGAAAGTTGTAGATCACATTTTTCCCTTTTCAAAAATTACAAGAACATGATCTAGTTCTTCTTGGATCAAAAGTTATGGTGTGACAAAGTTGGCCAAAATCATTGATTTTCAAGATGTGCACTAAAAGGAAAATTTGCAAAATCATGAACCAAGGCAAATTGTAACTTCTAATTGTCATCAAACCATTACACAAGCATCATGCAACTCTTAAAAATCAGATTTGAACCAAGTTTCTCATGGTTTATGGCTTGTTGGACAAGGAAATCACATGTGAACCAAAGTTGGAACAAGTTGCAAAACTCATGATCACACTTCCTACCACTTGCTACATTGGATGCTGAGCTTTGCTAGCCCTTCCCCTCACCCTTGATGCGCCAGCCCCATGCTTGTACTAGCCTAGAACCAAGCCATACCTCTCTTACACAAAGAGTGGACTTTTGGCAAAAGTTAACTTACCAATCAATAAAGGCCATGTCAAATCATCTGACCTATAGGATTATTTTATACTATCCTTTGGCAAGCAAAACATATCAAGAAGCAAGGCTGAAACAGATCACAAGACACCATACACAAACACACCTCATTTTGCAAAACTCTTCGAATCTGCCTCCACAAGCCTCAAACACTCAAACCATTTTCATACCTCAACTCATCATGCCTCATTAAGCCCAAACCACCAAAGAACCAATCCTGAATCAAGCAAGAACTCCACTTCTCCATTTTCACTCCAACTTGCAGTTTCTTTCGAAACTCACTCCACAGCTCACCAACATCCAAATAAACTCCACAAACCTTCTTTGTTCATCATCTGGACCACAAACAACCCTTCACTAGTGCCAGAAACATCCTGAACCACCATCACCATTTTCAACTGAGCTTGAGCAGAAGCTGCTCAAACTCCTCAACCAGCCAGCTTAAACTCTTTATAAGTATTCAAGCATCACTAGAGGGTCAAGTGGAGTGGATTACACCAAGAGGGAGGGTCAGAAAGTTGCTGGAGTGAAAGCTTCGAATCTCAGGTAGCTCAAGAAATATTTTTCCAGAAATCATTTTTTAAGTTCTAAACTTGTTCTTCATGCTTCACTGATTGATCTGATGCTTTTAGTTTTGAAAATGGTGATGAAATGAGAATTTAATTGATCTCTGAAACTCTGTGACCTAAAAATTTGTTTTGCTCGATTAATGAGTTTGGGGAAGAATAAATTTGTTTTGATTGGGGGTTTTGGTTCGTGAGTGAGTGGGAATCATTCCCATGTTTTTAGATTTCGTTTTAGTTAGGTTTTGAGAGAGTTTGGAGATTTTCAGGTGGGCTTCCCACCGGAGAAGACGACCGGAGGTCTTCTCCGGCCACCTGAAAGTCATTATGCCCTAATCCTGTAATTAAATGCCATTTGAATTTGGACCGTAGGATCAGTTGACTCCATTGACCTCCCGCGCGTGTGAATGGCTCAGATCTGATCATTATGCCCTAATCCATTTAATTAGTTTTAATTAATTATAATTAAATTAATTCGTCCAGAGTGAATCTAGACCCTCCATTCACGCGCGCAGTCCACCCATTCAAACCCAGAATCAATCTCAGCCACTCTTTCTGTTGACTTTTCCTTTTTTCTTTATTTTAATTCATTTCTTTTCATTTTATTTGCATAATTAATTTAAAATAGCAAAAATGTCTTAAAAATTATGAAACTTTTTCTCAAAAGTTTTATTAATTTTTAAGACACAAAAATATTTTTATTTTTATTTTTAGCATTAAAAAAGTATTTTTAAACATTTAAAGGATTATTTTTAATTGATTAATGAAAATTAATTTATTAAAAATACTTTTAGGTATTTAAAAATCACCAAAAAATTCATGAAATGTTCTAAGACATTTAGTAACATTGTCCAACCTTCAAACCAAATTTCTTTTTTGATCTTGATGCATTTTGAGAATTTTTCATTGAATTAAAATCATTTTTGTGCATTATTTTGATCCTAAGTTCAAAAAATCATTTCTGCCTATCCATGAAGAGTTGGACATTGATTCTTCTTGCATTGCATTGTGTTTAGCATGTAGTTTTTGAGATAAAATGGTCATGATTTGATCTTTCATTTTCATTTTGTTTGACATTTTTCTTGTTTAGGAACCCTAAAAACCCTAAAAACTTGTGAAAATCATAACTTAAGATTGGTTAAGAGTTGAGACCTCTCCTTTGGGCAGTGGTTTAGTATGGGATTAGGGGTCTTTTGTGTGGAATTTTCCATTTTTTATCTAAGGGTTTGCTTCTGGTTTTGGTTTGTGTTTGATGTTTGATTCATAAACCCTAATTTGGGCTTCCATATGCATCCATCTTGCATTCTCTTGCATAACATGACTTGCCATGACATTCCATGCTTCCATGTGATTCATTTGACATCATAAGACATATAGAAAACATGTTTGATCATTGCATCATGTATTTGCCATGTTGTATGTCATGTGCACTTCATAACCTTTCATGTATGTTCATGCTTCCTAACTTGCTTCATTTGCATTCATAAGCTTGTATGATCATTTCCATGTGCTGCCTCATGTTTGTAGCATCTCATAGCATCTTTAGCATCATGTATGTGCTTCTGGTTTTGTTTTTCATCATATCATTTCATCTCATCTTGCATTGCATTGCATTTTCTTTTCTAACTTTTCAGGTGGTAAGTGGCCTTGAGAAGTGAATTTGCCTTCACTTCTCATAACCTTTCTTTTCATCTCTCTTGCATCCATTGCTGCATTTTCTTTGTGTTTGAGATTGAGCTTGCTCATTCTTCTTCTTCTCACTTTCTTCCTTCAAGTGACTTGACTTCTTAAATGAAGCAAGTTACTTTGCTTCTCCTGATCCTTTCATCTGCTTCCTGGTAGTTCCTTTGAAGATCTTTCTTGTTAACCTCACAAACCTTAGGAACAACCAAGCATGACAATGATTAGGGTTTTGATTAGTCCCCCACTTAGTTTTACCTTTGTGTCTCATTGAGTCTTCTCTTCTCACCTCATAATCAGGGACTAAACCCCTAAGGCTTTAAGGCTTTGTGATTAAGCTTATGCCTGCATCCTTCTATTAGGATGGAGTGTATAACTTTAATCCTAAGTGTTGAACCCTTAATGTGTTTAAATCCTCTAATTAATTCACATAATAATCATCAAGACTTCACACTTGTAACTTGGGCCTTGCATTAGGGTTCTAATTCTTCCTTAACTGGTTAAGAAGGACTAACCCTAGTGTTAATGGACAAGTCCCCCTCAAGTTGTCTTATAAACCCTAAAACTCACTTCATCATCATATCATTAACTAAAATCCACTCAATAAAGGCTTTGTTTTGTCATGAGTTTAATCCCTAATCATGGATTAAGTTGAGGGGTTTTCCTCAGCTTAAACATTCTCATCTATTATCCTTCTATTAGGATGGTGTAATGAGTCTGTTTAATCCCTGATTATGGCTTAATCTCATTACTTAACACTAAACAAAAACAACAAAAACATCTAATTAATCACAAGTAGGTTAATGATCTTAATCCTACACCAAAGGTGTTTAAGTGTGAGAAGCTGACTTCACACTTAAGGTATTCTCATTACCCCTAATCAGAGGGAAGATGTGATGAGTTTACTAAATCCATTGGTTTAGACTTAAGCTTATTAACTTATGACAAAATCCAAAAGCAATAAAAGACTGAAAATACAAAAACAAACAATAATCGTCTCCTCCGGGATTCTTTTCTCATCACTTTCACTCATAAGCGAGAACTTGCTTCTTCCGTCTAATGCAAGACAGTTTGCACCTGAGCCAGACAGGTCATACACTTGAGCATAGACAAGCAAGCAGTTCACAAGTCAATTCATCTTTCAGTCTCTTTGGGTCGAACTACGGTGTTCTGACTTCCTCATTGCACGAGAGGATACGTAGGCATAACTTAACAGTTATCGAACAAAAGTCTCTGTATATTCCCCCTCTTTCTAGACTCATTCTTTAGCCTCATATTCTTGAGCATCTCATCTTTGTTCCTGCACTGACACATCATTTATACACTTCACTTCTTTTACACTGACACCTGTACATCCTTTTCCAGCTCTTTATACACAAATTGCACTGACACTACCCCTTTAAAACACAAATATTTTAAGCGTGGATCCCGTCGAGTACGGCGGACAATCTGGGTGCTAATACCTTCCCAGGTTGTAACCAACCCCCTTTCTCAGTCTCTCTGGTTCGCAACCGTCTTATCCATATCTTTCTAGGTCTATGCAGCATTGCCTTTCCTCCGGGATAAAAATGCCTAGCTGGCGACTCTATTCATCTCCAGTGAGTTCACGGCTGTGTGTTCTCATTGTCCCTTTCGCCGACCGTTCGCGTCTGTACCTTTATCTGGACTTAGCTTCATTTATCGGGAGCGACAGCTTGGCGACTCTGCTGGGGACCCTTATTCTGCAACCAGGGCTTCTGGTTCTTTTTGTGGGTTCCTCCTAGCGCTTGTTTGATTTATGTTTACTGGGGTGTTATGTGCTTATTTGTGTTTGTGTATTTGTATTTATTTTGTACAGTTTTGTTTATTGCTTTCTTTATAGCTTTATGCATATATTATCATATTGCCATACTGTGCTGCTGGCTGGATCTGGTTTTGCTTTGGTGGGTGGGGTTCTACTGAGAGTTAAGATCCTATACCTGGGATCTGAGTGACACCTAGGATAGAGTGGTTCATATTCTTTCCCATTCCATCTCGGTCTGGTGCGGGAATATGAAACACGGTTCAGATATGGGTTTCTTCTTGAGAACTCTGTGTTGCAGATTTCCTGCAATGCTAGGGCTATCTGGGAAGCCTGCTAAGTCTGGATGACCTTTTAGTATTGACCTTCAGAAACTGAGGTGAATTAGAGGAGGAACTTTTATGGTTATTGTAAACACTGTACCTCCGGGTTAGAAGTGTTTACACTTCTCATAACTGATCCAAGTCTGAGGATCCTTGTTTTAGAACACCACCTGTGAGGGGGTTGGGCTGTTTACAGGTTTGCAGGTACCTTGACCTCAGAATACCCTGTTACTTTGTTTGTTTAAGAGTACTTCATTTTGGGACAGTTCTTGTGATTCTAAAACCCTGGACATGTGGCTCTTTATTTGAGTCCCCCACCTTGGTTACTGGATTTATAGACCTCCATCTGGTATTCTTGAATATGTCTTGGACTTATATCAGAATATTTGATCAGATCCAGCTCAGTCACAGACCCTTGCATATCATTTGCATACATAAACATCGCATCATATTGACATTTGCTTATTTGTGTTTCAGGGTATCCACTTTCATCTTTGGTTGTGGTTTTGACCCCATCTTCAGTATTGACCCATCTTCATCAGCATCTGCTTCAGTTATCAGCTATCTATTCTAGTCACCTGCATCATCCAATCAGTGGCCTATTCTTCAGTGTTATCATCAGCACCTGTCTCCACTCATCTTCAGCATCATGGCTCCTAAAAAGAGCAACATCACCTACCACTTCTTCCAGCCAGAGCTATCTGACATCAGGAGGATTCAGACCCTGATCACTCCAGATCACATACCATTGTTCAGGAAACACTACGGGGATATACTTGATATGGTTATGGATATGGACCCTTCACAGAGAAGCCTGATCCACACTTGCATCCAGTTTTATGATCCCCCTCTGAGGTGTTTTACCTTCCAAGACTTTCAGTTGGGCCCCCTATTAGAAGGATACTCATCATTGGTTGGTTTGCCTATCAAGGGTGGAATCCCTTTCAACCCTGAGATGGTTTTTCCTGGTAATGGAGAAGTGGCAAAGGCTTTGCATCTGGAGCCTGCTTTGGTTGAGCAGCATATGACTTCTAAAGCTGGAATCCCTGGTTTCCATCTGGATTTCTTGATCTCTCAAGCTACCCTGAAAGCTTCTTTAGGAGAGTGGAAAGCTGTCTGTGCTTTACTGGCCTTGAGTATATATGGAATTGTGTTGTTTGCAGATGAGCCTCGATTCATTAGCAAGAATGCAATCTATCTTTTCATCTTGCAGAACCCAGTGCCCACTTTATTAGGGGATCTTTACTATTCAGTGCATCAGAGGAATGAAAAGCAGAGGGGAAGATTAGTGAGGTGTTGTGCTCCATTGTTCCACACTTGGCTTCTCAGGCATCTACCCAGGACAGATGCATTTTTGAATCCTCATCAGCAAAGCAACTGGGCCAAGAGACTCACTGCTCTAACTTCAGCTGATATCAGATGGTGCACCCAAAGCACCAAGGGCAGGGATATCATCACCAGCTGTGGGCATTTTCCCAATGTGCCCCTAATAGGAGTTAAGGGCAGTATTAATTACAACCCTCTGCTATTTAGAAGACAACTGGGCTATGCCCTGGTCCACACTCCTAAGGCACAGGACTTGGTTGAAACTCTTTATTGTGAGAACAAGGTTAATCTGGCTACTGTTAGGCAAGCTGCCTGGGCCTGGGATAATGTTCAAACCAAAGGAGTAACCATCTTGGGGAAGTGCAGCAATGTGGCATCAGCACAATATTATGAATGGTCCCGTGCCAGGGCCCAATTCTCTAGGATGCCCTTTACTATAGAAGATATGCCTGAATCATCTTCAGCACCACCCCCTGCCACTGTCAGTTTGGAGGAGTTTGAGAGTTTGAAAGAAAGAAATGAGAAGTTAACCCAGGCTTTGCAGAAGACCCTCCGAGAGAGGAGTGATGGTATGAGGGAGGTTGAGAGATTGGAGAAGTTGAGAGTGGAGCATCTGGTTAAGATTGAGAAGTCTGGGGATTATATCAAAAAGTCTAAAGCTGGAGAACAAATTCTGAAGAATGCTTGCAAAGAAGCCCAGTTCCAGAGAGCGAGGACAGACTTGTATTTGAAGGAGAGCCAGGCCCGGTGGGTCAGGATCACCGAGGCTCGTACTCTGGAGGACAAGAGAGTTCAAGACAAGATGGAGCAACTGGAAGCTAGTACAAAAGTGCAGCAAGAAGCCCTGACAGCAGCCCAGAAGGAGATATCAGAGTTGAAGATCAAAGCAGGAGTGAAGAGGTCAAAGGACCAAAATCAGCACAAGAAGCTAACAGCAGCTATTACAACCCGGAATCTCCTCATCAGGAATCTCACGGAGCGTCCGGCTGATCCTGTGACCGAAGCACTTCTCAAGGAAGTTCGTGAGGATGAGTTTGGTCTTGGTGTTTGACCATTTGTTTGTTGTTGCTTTCATTCCATGTACTTTTATTTTCCTGTAATGTATTTTGACCCCTCCGAGGGCTTGTATTTGTAAAACAAACTATGTACCTTTTGATTTTTGTAATATATGTATTAGTCCGAGTTTCACTTCAAAAGCAACATCAACAGCATCTTCAAGGGTCTGGAAGGGTCAAAACTGAATGCCAAACCGGATACCTTGAGAACAAATAAGCATAACTGCATTGCATGCTAACCCTTTGTTTGTTTTGTAGGTTTTTGTTTTATTGCTGCTAACTCTGTTGTGATGTTCAAGAACTATTGCTCGGCGCCGGGTATTTCCCCTCAACCGTCCGCACCGTTATCCAACCCGTAACAACCTTCCGGGCATTCAAATGGATCAGATGCAGCAAGACCTTACTGAGGTCAGAAATCAAATGGCAAATGAAAGGCTAGAGATGAGGAATCAAATGACTCAGTTTATGGAAGTGATGAACAACATGGCTCAGAGCTAGGAAAGATTGAGGGCCATGGTGGAAAGGCAGAATCAAGAAGATCCACATATAGGAACTGCCGGCACTAGCAACAATGAAAGGGTCCAACCTCATGTTAACCCCCCTGTATTTGGACCACACCTCCATCCTGAGGTCAACATTCCTGCAAATGTTCAAGGGACTGCCACTGCAGCCAGGGTGCTTCAAGAAGACCCCCAAGAGGACCAGTTTACAGTAATGGGTGCTGGGGAAGAAGCTTATGATAGAAGGCTGGACGAGATAGCTGAGAAATTGAGGTCCTTAGAGTCTCAAAACTCTTTGGGATTCGACGTCATGGACATGGGCTTGGTAGACGGGGTCAGGATCCCCCATAAGTTTAAGCCTCCTTGTTTTGAAAAATACAACGGGACTTCATGCCCCCGGACTCATTTACAATCATTTTTGGGGAGGCTGAAGGCCTATACAATGGATGAGAAGCTCTGGATGTTCTATTTCGAGGATAGCTTAACTGGAGCGTCAAGAGAATGGTACTCTCACTTGACAAGGGCAACTATCAGATGCTGGAAGGACCTGGCAGAGGCCTTCATCAGACAGTATCAGTACAACTTAGACATGGCACCCAACAGGACTCTCCTAATGGGAATGTCACAGTCGTCAAGGGAAAGTTTCCGAGAATATGCCCAGAGATGGAGGCAATTGGCTGCTGCTGTTCAGCCACCTATGTCTGAAAGGGAAATGGCAGATATGTTCATGAACACCCTTCAGGGAACTTATATTGACAGGCTGGCTGCTTTCTCTTCCACTAGCTTTGCAGATGTTGTCATAGCTGGGGAGAGAATTGAGAGTCTGTTAAAAATGGGTAAGATATCTGACAACGGAGCAAGCTCGTCCAGTAGTACAAGAAAACCTTTTGCAGGTCCGAGAAGAACTGGCGAGACCAATGCCATCCACACCAACAGGGGCAGGCCCCAATATGTTCACAGATCAGTGGCAGCAGTCACCATTCCTGCTCCAGCTCATCCTCAACCAGTTTATCAACCTCCGCAACAAAACTATCAGCCACAACCTCAGTACCATCAACAGAATCAGTACCCTCCGAGAAATTACAACAACAGCAACACCAACAACAATAATCAGCAGAGACCATTCCAACAGAGGCCTTCTCAAGCCAACAGGGTAATCGATCCGATCCCTATGCCATATGCTACATTGCTGCCACAACTCCTGAAACTCAACCTAGTTGAGCTAAGGACGTTGGCACCTCCAGATCCCAACAGTCTACCCAGGAATTATGATTCCAACACCAAGATGTGCCTTTCATTCAAATGCACCTGGCCACAGTACAGAAAAGTGCAGAGCCTTGCACATGAAGGTACAAGACCTGGTGGATTCGAAAGCTCTGAATTTCGCACCACCACCCAATGTCAACAAGAACCCAATGCCAAATCACGGTGGTCCCAGAATTAACGCTATTGAAGAAGACAAGCCGTCTTATTTAATAACCAGTGTGGGTCAGATCCGGACACCGTTGGTAGAAATCAAGGCTCAACTCCTCGAATGTCAAATGTTCCCGGGGTGTGAGTTGGGTTGTGCTTACTGCAATATTTCAGTCAATGGGTGCGATAACCTGAGGAATGGCATAGACGGTCTCATTCAGAGTGGCCAGCTTCAGATCACCACATCATTTCCTACAAATCCAGCAATCTCATCAGCAACAACTCCAGAACCTCCTACAACTGCAACAACCATTGTTCCTGACAATTCTTCGGTTTCATCAACAAGTACTTCATCGATTATCTCAACTGATCAGTTATCAACAAATTTTTCTTCTACAACTCCAGCACCACTTCATTTCGAAACTCCTACAACAACAACATCCATTCTTCCACCAATGTCTCCTACAACATCAGCAACAAATCATGAAGATGTCTCAACTGTCACAATATTTTACGATCCAGAAAACAATTCTGCCTACAACTCAGAAAGTGCTGCTCCCATCAGAGCACCAGTTACAATTTATTATGATCCTCAGACTATCACAATTCCTTCCGCAGCTGCAGTCAGTCCAGTCACTATCACGGTGCCTGGACCAGTACCCTATTGTAAACACCCCAAATTTGCCCTCACCCATTCACACCATGGCTTGTGATCATTTCATATACATAATCTCAGTCATGGCATCTCATACCGCATTTTTGATTCACTGCATTGGTTCAAAGTCATTTGCATCTAGGGTTTGTGATCCGAGCAATCCAGAAGCTTCAAGAGCCACTCCAAAGGTCTTCAATGTTCAAGCATCATATTGTATGCCCTCAAAGTCAAAAGAATGTCAAAGAAACACAAGAACTGAAATTGGCATGGAAACAGGATCAGGTTATGAGGTCCGCGCATATCAAGTTTCATGAAGAAATTCCATGGGAAGGGTATCTAATCAAGGGATGACTTCTGGAACATGTCAGTACAGAATCAGGATATCTGAGGCTCCCGAGGTCCCGACCAAAGGGTATACTTCGTCATTTTGATTGCATATGATCTTTATTTGATCATATGGGATGCCAGAAGTTCACAAGACTGAGGAGTTTCGAGCCACTTTGCAAAATGGCCTTGAATTGAAGAACTTGCAAATTCTCATGGCAAGCTTTTGTGTGATTCCAGTGCGATTTCCAATCGTCACGCAGGCCTAAATCAAGGCCTTAAATTTTTGAATGCACCAAAGAATCTCCAAGTTTCACGGCTCGTGCATCAAGGGATCACAAAGGGGGCAAGCTTGTACCAATTTGCAAAGACCCATGTGACTATGCCTCCACTCATTGCAATTTCCCAAGATCTGACCCATAGGCCTGTGTCACACCAGTTGTCCTTACCCATCAAAGACCTTACAAATATGTTTCCCGCAAATCATTTCAATCAATTGGAGTCTCATTGATGATTAAGCGTCATTAAAGTTTCAAAGTGGTTTTAAGTTATTGTGAATTTTATTTTCAATAAATTGATAAGCCATGGGTTAATCTTATTGCACTTTTTGTTAAGAAAAATAATAAGTGTGACTTCATTGGTTCATTGGTTTCGAAAAATAAAAGAAAAAAAACTTCATGGTATCATGTTGGACTCGGATTCAAAAGGCATTTCATGGGCATTTTGTGGCATTATGTTGGATTTGGATGCACGTTTGTTGGGAGTCATGATTCATTTTACGCTGTTATGTGTTAGTTAAGGTGCATTGTGCTCAAGCATGGTAGTATTGATATTTTCCAAGTTTTGTAAGACATTGAGATCCTGATTGGTGCATTGTCAAGGCGAATGGAAGTGAAAACCACAAAGACGAATTATACTGAAAGATTTAAATGCATAATGTTTTGTTAACAATTGAAGGTTCAAGACCATACTCCAAAAGTGCAAATTAAAAGGTAAAGCAGCGTTCAAGTAAAAAAAAGAAGATGTGCGTTCCCAATCCTTCAACTCTCTCTGATCCTTCACTTTTTTTTCTTCTTCCGTGAATACCTTGAAGTGGCGTCCAAACAGGAACTCAAGGATTGGCAGAAGAATCCTCCTACCTCATGCAGCGCAGGTCCTGTTGCTAAGGATATGTTTCACTGACAAGCAACAATCTTGGGGTCGGCTGATAGCCCCTATTCAGGTGGCGTGTCTTTGGTTTCAATTCACTATTCTCCAGATTATCCATTCAAGCCACCAAGGGTTGCATTTAGGACCAAGGTATTCCACCCAAACATCAACAGCAATGGAAGTATCTGTCTCGGCATTATGAAAGAGCAATGAAGCCCGGCATTGGCTATTTCCAAGGTCCTCTTGCCGATTTGCTCGTAGTTGACGGATCCCAATCCGTGACGTAAATGCGGCTTTGAAATTTAATTTTTGATTCTGTAAAAAGGGAGGAGTCAAAGAAATGAGACGGATTCATACCAAAAAGAGTGAATATTCAGAAGGAATTCAAAGGGATTATAGGGCACTTAAATTCGAAGTTAAAGCAAATCCAGAAATCTGATTTGTTTCGAAAGCTACTTGCCCTTCAAGTCTTTGTTCTATTTCTTCCCCAACATAACTCCCACGAACATCCTTGCCAATCTGTCATGAATATCCACCAACAAATATGTTCAGAGACTTAAAACAACAAGCTGTGAAAAGTCAAGGTTTTGTATCAAATGATTAGTGTTTTCCATAGTAAGAAGGTAGCTTTGAGCTTCAGTATACCTGATCGCAAGTCATGAAAGTTGGAGGTACAATATCTTCATCCTCGCGCAGCTATTGATGCCAGTATTGGCCTGAATCCAGCTCCTCAATTAGAGCTTCCAGCTGCAATTGGAAGCAAAGATGCACCTATGGGTGCTGAGGTTGTCTTCCTCTGAGAACAGATTTACCATTGGAACTTCACAGTCAATAGATCCAAAAACAGTTTTGAGGACTCAATTCGGTGATGATAGAAAAGCCGCCTTCCACTCATCCGACCCTGCAAAGGCTCAATTGCTTTCAAACACGCTTTATCACAGACGCCAGTGGTATTCATCGTGGATTCATAGAGCTCAGGAGGGATTGAAGTCTTTATGCAGACATTTCCGTACTTGAATGTTTGGAGTGCATCTAAATTCTGAATGTGGTCAGGGTATCTCCCAGCAAAAGACTCAGACCTGCCTTCCAATTTGAACCATTTCTAGTCTGTTGACATTGAAACAAGACTGTGCATTAGAGGTTTTTCTAGCCAGTTCAAGCTCTATCAGTTTAAGATGAAAAATGAATAGCATAAAGTACCTGGCTCATGTTTAATGTTATCCCAAAAGAAATCAACTTCAGCTCTTCATTAGTGTGTAATGGAGAGTACTGCCTAAATGGTGAAATCCACATCATTTTGAACCATTGGTAGAGCAGAGAGGATTATCCATGTAGTCATCACAGTTCGACTCATTCACTTTCCTGAAACATCTGCTGCTCAAGATAGGAAGAATTGGCAGCCATGGTTCTCTGAGTGGGCCCTGCAAAATTCAAAAATTATCACATGGTTAGCAGTTAAAAAATTGAGTTTACGGCGGTAAAAAGAATAACTAATCCAGTCCAGATACAACTTATTCAGTTCATTTCAAAACAATCAGTTGAAACTAAGTTGAGCAAGGTGCAGTAACAGGCATAAACAGACAAAGAATCCATAGCAGAAATGTCAGCAGGTTGCAGGGCGAAATTTCACAAAAGAGCAAAAACATTTTTCTGTTACAGAAAAGAAGAAGAAAACATAGTCAGATTGGGATTGCTGAAACCCTAATTTTCACTATAAGATCAAGTTGAACTCATGAATCAGAAAAAACCCTTGAAGAGCCGCATCAAAGAACACACAGAAAAAAAACCTAAATCGTTTTTCATCAGAAAAGAATCAAAACAAAAATCAAACCTAGCCACCATTCGATTCGAAGAAAATCAACAAGAAGCTGAGAGGTCAAAGAAAGGAGGGAGTCGAGAAACAATACCGAAAAGAAGTCGATACCTTTTTCCGCGTCTTCGGCGTTTGTAATTGGTATACATTTCTTCTCTTTGCGTTTTTCTGTTTCTACTTGCTTGACCTCCATTTGTGTGTTGATGATTTTTGTGAATTGAATAATTTAGGGTTAGATTTTCTTCTCTATTTAGGTGTTAGGTTAGCTCTTGTGATAATCTTGGTTGTTGTTTAGGACGACGATTTGGTTTTTCCTGGGTTCTGTTGTTGTTCGTGGGCGGAATGTAGCGTTATGAACACCGGAGAGGTATGAGCAAGAGAGAGATGAACGAACCATGAGGTTGAGAGTTGTGAACAGAGGGGAACAACGGTTGAGGAACTGGAAGAGAGGTTAGGGGTGAAGAGGGAGCGTATCCTAGGTTGTTGAGGGGGGGGATACGAAGAGGGTGGTCAAGCCGTGTTTTTTTTTCTTCGTTCTTGATACTGAAAGAGGAGTGAGAACAGAGGGGGGGGGGGTGATTCGTAACCCTAGATCTTTGCCTCTTTTAGAAGGCAACCGGGCCGGGTTTGGGTTGGTTTAACCCGACCGGTGCTGGTCAAAATCCAGCGCCCTTTTGGGCTTTATTTGCTTTAGTTTTTTTTGCCAAACCTTTTTCTTTTCTTTTTATTAATCTTTGCACAACCCTTCTCTTTTTTTTAATATTTACTCAAATTCTTTAGGCTTTTATTTTCTAGTTTTTTTTTTTTACTCATTTAAATTTTGAAAACCATTTATTTATTTTCTCTAAGATAGATTTTGAAAACTATTTAGTTATTTCTTTAGATAAATTATATAATCTATTTATTTATTTAGGGAAAATTATGTAAAACTTTTTAGATATAGCTATAAAAAAAAAAAATCCAAAGAAGAGAGAGAGCATCCCCTTTTTAGGTAGTTATATGAGGGGAAGTCATTTTAGTTAGTTATTTATTTCTGTTAATCATTCTCATTTTGACTTAGCTATTTATTTTTTCGTTTGTTCTCACTTGTACTATAATTCATATCATTTTCGGTTTGCACTCTAATATCAAGTTCATTTTCACTTTATTTATTTCTTTCGTGCTAACTTTTTCAGGTGGTAAGTATTCCGAGAGGTGAATTTGCCTTCACTTCTCGCATTTCCTTTTCATTTCCTTTGTACATCATTGTTATATCTTTTGGTATGGATCTTGGAGTGAGCTTGCTCCTCCCTATTTTATTACATCTTCTTCCTTCAAGCAACTTGACTTCTTGAGTGAAGCAAGTTGTTTTGCTTCTCTTCACTTCTCGATCCTTTCATCTGCTTCCTGGTGGCTCTCTTTGAAGATATCTCTAAAAAACCACACAAACCCTAGGGTTTCCAAGCATGATAACAATTAGGGTTGATTAGTCCCCCCATTTAGCTTCCACCTTTGTGTCATCTTTGAGTCTCTTTTTCTCACCTCATAATCAGGGACTAAACCTTAAAGGCTTTAAGGCTTTGTGATTAAGCTTATGCCTGCATCCTTCTCTTAGGATGGAGTGTATAACTTTAATCCTAAGTGTTGAACCCTTAATGTGTTTAACTCCTTTAATCAATCCATCTAATAATCACCAAGACATCACACTTGTAACTTGGGCCTTGCATTAGGGTTCTAATTCTTCCTTAATTGGTTAAGAAGGACTAACCCTAGTGTTAATGGACAAGTCCCCCTCAAGTTGTCTTACAAATCATAAAAAACACTTCATCATCATAACCATTAAATAAAATCCACTTAATCAAAGGCTTGTTTTGTCATGAGTTTAATCCCTAACCATGGATTAAGTTGAGGAGCTTTCCTCAGCTTAAACATTCTCATCTATTATCCTTCTATTAGGATGGTGTAATGAGTCTGTTTAATCCTTGATTATGGCTTAACCTCATTACTCAACACTAAACAAAAACACCAAAAACATCTAAATAATCACAAGTAGGTTAATGATCTTAACCCTACACCAAAGGTGATTAAGTGTGAGAATCTGACTTCACACTTAAGGTATTCTCATTACCCCTAATCAGAGGGAGGATGTGATGAGTTTACTAAATCCATTGGTTTAGGTTTAAGCTCATCAACTTATGACAAACTTCAAAAAGCAATAAAAGACTGAAAACTCAAAAACAAGCAATAACCGTCTCCTCCGGGATTCTTTTCTCATCTCATTCACTCACAAACGAGAGCTCGCTTCTTCCGTCTAATGCAAGACAGTTTGCACCTGAGCCAGACAGGTCATACACTTGAGCATAGACAAGTAAGCAGTTCACAAGTCAATTTACCTTTCAGTCTCTTTGGGTCGAACTACGGTGTTCTGACTTCCTCATTGCACGAGAGGATACGTAGGCATAACTTAACAGTTATCGAACAAAAGTCTCTGTATATTCCCCCTCTTTCTAGCCTCATTCTTTTAGCCTCATGATCATGAGCAATTCATTCTCATTCTTACACTGTACATTTATACACTTTACACTTCTTTCAGCACTGACACCTGTACATTCTTTTCCAGCTATTTTATATACAAATTGCACTGACACTACCCCTTTAAAACACAAATCTTTCAAGCGTGGATCCCGTCGAGTACGGCGGACAATCTGGGTGCTAATACCTTCCCAGGTTGTAACCAACCCCCTTTCTCAGTCTCTCTGGTTCGCAACCGTCTTATCCATACCTTTCTAGGTCTATGCAGCATTGCCTTTCCTCCGGGATAAAAATGCCTAGCTGGCGACTCTATTCATCTCCAGTGAGTTCACGGCTGTGTGTTCTCATTGTCCCTCTCGCCGACCGTTCGCGCTTGTACCGGGATGCAAATCTTTGGGAGCGACAGCTTGGCGACTCTGCTGGGGACCCTTTATACTGCAGCCAGGGCTTCTGGTTCTTTTTGTGGGTTCCTCCTAGCGCTTGATTGATTTGTGTTTACTGGGGTGTTATGTGCTTATTTGTGCTGTATATTTATTTTTTTTTTTGCTTTATGTACAGTTGCTTTACTGCTGTCTTTATTGCTTTTGTATATATCATACTGTCATGCTGCTGGCTGGATTTGGTTTTTGCTTTGGTGGGTGGGTGTTCCATTGAGAGTTAAGGTCCTATACCTGGGACCTGAGTGACACCTAGGCTAGAGTGAATCATATTCTTTCCCATTCCATTTCGGTCTGGTGCGGGAATATGAAACACGGTTCAGATATGGGTTTCTTCTTGAGAACTCTGTGTTGCAGATTTCCTGCAATGCTAGGGCTATCTGGGAAGCCTGCTAAGTCTGGATGACCTTTTAGTACTGACCTTCAGAAACTGAGGTGAATTAGAGGAGGAATTGTTATGGTTGTTGTAAGCACTGTACCTCCGGGTTAGAAGTGTTTACACTTCTCATAACTGATCCAAGTCTGAGGATCCTTGTTTTAGAACACCACCTGTGAGGGGGTTGGGCTGTTTACAGGTTTGCAGGTACCTTGACCTCAGAATACCCTGTTACTTTGATTGTTTAAGAGTACTCCATGTTGGACAGTTCTTGTGATTCTAAACCCTGGACATGTGACTCTTTATTTGAGTCCCCCACCCTGGTTACTGGATTTATAGACCTCCATCTGGGTTTCTTACACATGGACTTATATCAGAGCATTTTGATCAGATCCAGCTCAGTCACAAACCTTTGCATATCATTTGCATACATACCCATAGCATCATATTGACATGTGCTTATTTGTGTTTCAGGGTATCCATCTTCATCTGGTTTTGGTTTTGACCCCATCTTCAGTTTTGGCCTCCCTTCATCAGCATTTGTTACCAGCTATCCACTCCAGCCAATCAGTGGCCCTTCTCTTCAGTATCTTCATCAACACTTGTCATCATGGCTCCAAAGAAAAGCAACATCACTTACCATTTCTTCCAGCCAGACTTATCAGACATCAGGAGGATTCAGACCCTGATCTCTCCAGATCACATACCTTGGTTCAAGGAGCATTATGGGGATATACTTGACTCGGTTAGGGATCTGGACCCATCACAGAGAAGTTTGATCCACACCTGCATTCAGTTTTATGATCCCCCACTGAGATGTTTCACCTTTCAAGACTTTCAGTTGGGCCCACTATTAGAAGAGTACTCATCTTTGGTTGGTATACCTATCAGGAGAGAAATCCCTTTCAATCCTGAGATGGCTTTCCCAAGCAATGGAGAGGTAGCAAAGGCTTTGCATCTGGAGCCTGTCTTGATTGAGCAACATATGACCTCTAAAGCTGGGATCCCTGGTTTTCATCTGAACTTCCTAATTTCTCAAGCTGGTCTGAAAGCTTCTCTAGGAGAATGGAAGGCTGTTTGTGCTTTGTTGGCCTTAAGTGTATATGGAATTGTGTTGTTTGCAGATGAGCCTCGATTCATTAGCAAAAATTCAATCCATTTGTTCATCCTGAAGAACCCAGTGCCAACCTTGTTAGGAGATCTCTATTACTCAGTACATCAGAGGAATGAGAAGCAGAGGGGTAAGTTAGTGAGGTGTTGTGCTCCATTATTCCATGCTTGGCTTCTCAGGCATCTACCCAGGACAGATGCATTTCTAAATCCTCATCAGCAAAGCAACTGGGCTAAGAGACTCACTGTCCTAACTTCAGCAGATATCAGATGGTGCACTCAAAGCACCAAGGGCAGAGATATCCTCACCAGCTGTGGGCACTTTCCCAATGTGCCCTTAATAGGAGTTAAGGGAAGTATCAATTACAACCCTCTGCTGTTCAGGAGGCAATTGGGCTATGCACTGGACCATACTCCTAAGGCACAGGACTTGGTTGAGACCCTCTACTGTGAGAACAAGATTAGTTTGGCAATCGTTAGGCAGGCAGCCTGGGCCTGGGATAATGTTCAAACTAAGGGGATAACCATCTTGGGAAAATGTAACAATGTGGCATCGGCACAATACTGTGATTGGTCCTATGCTAGGGCTCAATTCTCTGGGATGCCCTTTACTATTGAAGATGTGCCTGGACCTTCCACAGCACCACCTCCAGCAACTGTCAGCCTGGAGGAGTTTGAGAAGTTGAAAGAAAGAAATGAGAAGTTGACTCAAGCCTTGCAGAAGACCCTCTATGAGAGGAAGGATGGAAGACTGGATATTGAGAGGTTGGAGAAGTTGAAGAAAGAGCATCTGGCTAAGATTGAGAAGTCTGAAGAGTATATTAAGAAGTCTAGGGCCGGAGAACAAATTCTGAAGAATGCTTGCAAAGAAGCCCAGTTCCAGAGGGCTAGAGCAGACTTGTATCTGAAGGAGAGTCAGGCTAGGTGGGTCCGGATCACCGAGGCCCGTACTCTAGAAGACAAGAGAGTTCAAGACAAGATGGAGCAGATGGAAGAAGCCCTGGCAGCAGCCCAGAGGGAAATATCGGAGCTAAAAATCAAAGCAGGAGTGAAGAGGTCTAAAGACCAAAGTCAGAACAAGAAGTTGACTACCGCTGTTGCTACCCGGAACCTCCTTATCCGGAATCTTACGGAGCGTCCGGCTGATCCTGTGACCAAAGCACTTCTCAAGGAAGTTCGTGAGGATGAGTTTGGCCTTGGAGTTTGATCATTTGCTTGTTGTTGTTTCTATTCCATGTACTTTTACTTTAGAGGGCTTGTGTTGTAAAAGGAACAAGTTGTATTATTTCACATT
Organism: Lathyrus aphaca; assembly: GCA_963966055.1. NCBI lineage: Eukaryota > Viridiplantae > Streptophyta > Magnoliopsida > Fabales > Fabaceae > Lathyrus > Lathyrus aphaca. The sequence continues at coordinate 15,413,918 of OZ014521.1, forward strand.
TTGTAATATATTTGTGTTATTTTGTTCCGTCCGAGTTTACTTCAAAAGCGACTTCAACTGCATCTTCAAGGGTCTGGAAGGGTCAAAACTGAACGCCAAACCGGATGCCTTGAGAACAAATAAGCATAACTGCATTGCATACTAACCCTTTTGTTTGTTTTGTAGGTTTTTGTTTTATTGTTACTAACCTCTGTTGTGATGTTCAGGAATTATTGCTCGGCGACGAGGATTCCCACTCAGCAGGCCACACAGGTACCCAACTAGAAACAATCTTTCGGGCATCCAAATGGATCAGATGCAGCAAGACCTCACGGAGGTCAGAAACCAGATGGCCAACGAAAGGCTGGAGATGAGAACTCAGATAACACAGTTCATGGAAGTAATGAACAACTTAGCTCAAAGCCAGGAGAGGCTCAGAGCTCTGGTAGAAGGAAGAAATCAAGAGGATCATCAGCCTGGGACTGCTGGGACCAGTAACAATGAAAGGGTCCAACCACATGTTAATCCCCCTGTCTATGGTCCCCACATCCATCCAGAGGCCAACATTCCAGTCAATATACCAGGGCCTGCTACAGCCGGGAGGGTACTTCAAGAAGATCCTCAGGAGGACCAATTCACAGTAATGGGTGCTGGGGAAGAGACTTATGATAGGAGATTGGATGAAATGGCTGAGAAGTTGAGGTCCTTAGAGTCTCAGAACTCTTTGGGGTTCGATGTCATGGACATGGGCTTGGTAGACGGGGTCAGGATCCCCCATAAGTTCAAGCCTCCTTGTTTCGAAAAGTATAATGGGACTTCATGCCCCCGGACTCATTTGCAATCATTTATGGGAAGGCTGAAGGCCTATACAATGGATGAGAAGCTCTGGATGTTCTACTTCGAAGATAGCTTGACTGGAGCCTCTAGGGAATGGTATTCCCATTTGACAAGGGCAACAATTAGATGCTGGAAGGACCTGGCAGAGGCCTTCATCAGACAATATCAGTATAACCTGGACATGGCACCCAATAGAACTCTCCTAATGGGCATGTCACAGTCGTCAAAGGAAAGTTTCCGAGAATATGCCCAGAGATGGAGGCAATTGGCTGCTGCCGTTCAACCACCTATGTCTGAGAGAGAAATGGCAGACATGTTTATGAACACTCTTCAGGGAACGTATATTGACAGGTTGGCTGCTTTCTCTTCCACTAGCTTCGCAGATGTTGTCATAGCTGGGGAGAGAATTGAAAGCCTGTTGAAAATGGGTAAGATTTCCGATAATGGTGCCAGCTCGTCCAGTTGTACAAGAAAGCCTTTTGCAGGCCCGAGAAGAACTGGCGAGACCAATGCCATTCACACCAACAGGGGCAGGCCCCAATATGTTCAAGGGTCAATAGCAGCAGTCACCATTCCTGCTCCAGCTCATCCTCAGCCAGTCTATCAACCTCCGCAACAAAACTTCCAACAACAACCTCAGTATCAGCAGAATCAATATCCTCCAAGAAACTACAACAACAACAACACCAACAACAACAATCAACAGAGGTCATTCCAGCAAAGGCCATCCCAAGCTAACAGAGTGATCGACCCGATCCCAATGCCGTATGCTGCCTTGCTGCCACAACTTCTGAAACTCAACCTAGTTGAGCTAAGAACGTTGGCACCCCCGGATCCCAACAGTCTACCAAGAAACTATGACTCCAATGCTAGGTGTGCTTTTCATTCCAACGCACCTGGTCACAGTACAGAAAAATGCAGGGCTCTGCATATGAAGGTACAAGACTTGGTAGACTCCAAGGCTCTGAATTTTGCGCCGCCGCCCAATGTCAATAAAAACCCTATGCCAAACCATGGTGGTCTCCAAATTAACGCTATTGAAGAAGACAGACCGTCTTATTTAATAACCAGTGTGGATCAGATCCGGACGCCATTGGTGGAAATCAAAGCTCAACTCCGTGAAAGCCAAATATTTCCGGGGTGTGAACTAGGGTGTCCCTACTGCAATATTTCATGGAATGGGTGTGAGGACCTGAGGAATGGCATTGACAGCCTTATTCAGAGTGGCCTGCTACAGATCACTACATCATTCCCGACAAATCCGACAATCCCATCAACAACGGTTTCAGAACCTCCTACAACTGCAGCAACCATTGTTCCCGACAATTCTACGACAACATCAGCAAGTACTTCATCAATTTTCTCAAATGATCAGTTTCCAACAATTTCTCCTGCTACAACTTCAGCTTCATTCCATTTCGAATCTCCAGCAACAACAACATCAGTCCTTCCAACAATACCGCCTACAACTCCAGCAATCAATCACGAAGATGTCTCTACTGTTACCATATTCTACGATCCTGAAAATAACTCCGCCTACCATTCAGAAGGTGCTGCTCCCATCAGAGCACCAGTTACAATCTCTTATGATCCACAAACGATTACAGTCCCTTCAACAGCAGCAGTCAGTCCAGTCACTGTCACGGTGCCTGGACCAGTACCATATGAAAGCAATAGGGCCATCCCTTGGCACTATGGCTCTGACGTGTACTGCGAGGGAAAAAGAATCACTCTTGAAACATCAACCCCTGCACCACAAGTAGATAATGTGGGAGGAGGCGGAGGCTTCACCCGAAGCGGACGTCTCTTTGCTCCACCAATTCAAAGACCTACTGCCGAAGCAGAAGCTGCTGCCAAGGCGAAAGGAAAAAGCCCGGTGCAGGAAGATCAAGCTGCCAAAGAAACCCTGAAGACTCCGTTCGATCAGGAAGTTGATGAGTTTATGCGAATCATCAAAAAGAGTGATTATAAAATTGTGGATCAGCTTCACCAGACGCCATCCAAAATCTCTATCCTCTCACTGCTTATGTGCTCCGAAGCCCATCGGAATGCACTACTTAAAGTCTTGCACGCAGCTTACGTGCCTGAGGAGATTACTGTCAACCAATTGGAAACCGTGGTTGGAAATGTTACTGCTAGCAATGGGCTAGGGTTTACCAATTCTGACCTGACAGTGGATGGCCGCAACCACAACAAAGCCTTGCACATAACCATGGAATGCAAAGGAGCTGTCCTTTCTCATGTGCTGGTGGACACAGGTTCTTCCCTGAATGTCTTACCAAAGAAGGCTCTGGTGAAGTTATAATATGATGGATTGGCATTGAGACCCAGCAACCTAGTGGTAAGAGCCTTTGATGGTTCGAAGAGATCGGTTCTGGGAGAGATTGAGCTGTCAGTGACAATTGGCCCACAGACTTTTAAAACTATCTTTTATGTGATGGACATTCAGCCCGCCTACAGCTGTTTGTTGGGTAGACCCTGGATTCACGCCGCCGGCGCAATAACGTCTACCCTTCACCAAAAGTTAAAATTTGAGTGGGAAGGCCAAGTTGTTACAATATGTGGGGAAGAGGATATTTTCGTTAGCCATCTGGCTACTTATAAATACATTGAGATGGATGGGGAGATCCATGAAACAATGAGCCAAGGTTTTGAAGCCTTGAATGTCAATGAAGCATCTGCTGTATCGGGGATCTCCATGTCGTCTTATCAACAAGCCCGGAAGGTTGTTGAGGAAGGAACTGCCCTAGGCTGGGGCAAGGTCTTAGCTGTGGAGGAGAAGAAGGACAAATTTGGGTTGGGTTACAGACCAACTCAACATCAAGCAAAGGCTGCTGAGAAGCCCGGTTTTGTCAGTGGGGGGATGCTTACCCCCGATGCTATCAACTGTCTGGAAGACGAGCTGGAAGAGGAGCGCAATCTGGAGAATTGGATTCGTCCGAAGATCCCGGGGAGCAGTATCTCGAACTGGTCTTCCCAGGAAGTTATAAGAGTTACTCGAGCAGAGTAATTATTATTTCCTGTATTTTTATTGCATGCATCAAAGTCTTGCATCTTGCCCAAGATGACAAGACTCATTTTGTAATCGGGCCATCTGTACTTTTTGTGCAAACAAGATTAATTAATGAAATATCAGACATCTTTTTGCAAATGAGTCTTTTTCTTTTCTGCTCACTGTTTTTCCACTTTTCTTTTTGTACAAAAAATAAATGGCGATGTTTTCAAAATGTTAACTTTGTTTCACTTTTTCTAAGCAAGATTAAAATCAATCACTAAAATGAACAAACTGAACCCTTGCAGAGAGTGCCTTCCAGACAGCACCGACAACAGCACAGCTACGACTTCGTATGACTTTGACAATCCAATCAATCAAGCTGATGAAGGGGTTGATGAAGAATATGAGCTTCCTGAAGAGCTAGCCAGGTTGTTAAGACAAGAGGAAAAGGTTATCACTCCTCACCAGGAGGAGGTTGAAGTGATTAATCTTGGTACAGATGAAGACATGAAAGAGGTTAAAATCGGGGCCTCCCTACAAGACTCAGTGAAGAGACGACTGATTGATCTGCTTCGAGAGTATGTGGACGTGTTTGCTTGGTCGTATCAAGATATGCCAGGGTTGGACACCGACATTGTTATGCACAAGCTGCCTTTGAGGGAAGAATGCCCACCGGTCAAACAGAAGTTGCGCCGCACTCGCCCGGACATGGCAATGAAAATCAAAGAGGAGGTACAAAAGCAGTGGGACGCCGGGTTCCTTGCTGTAACTAGTTACCCGCCATGGGTTGCCAACATAGTACCTGTGCCTAAGAAAGACGGCAAAGTAAGAATGTGTGTTGACTACCGGGACCTGAACAGAGCCAGCCCGAAAGATGATTTTCCATTACCTCACATTGACGTATTGGTAGATAATACGGCTCAGTTCTCGGTATTCTCCTTCATGGACGGATTTTCGGGATATAACCAGATCAAGATGTCACCTGAAGACATGGAGAAGACAACATTCATCACACCTTGGGGCACGTTCTGTTACAAAGTGATGCCATTCGGACTGAAGAATGCTGGTGCCACATATCAACGGGCTATGGTGACATTATTCCACGATATGATCCATAAGGAAATCGAATGTTATGTGGATGACATGATTGCCAAGTCCCTTACAGAGGAAGACCACCTGGTAAATCTGCTCAAATTATTCAAGCGTCTGAGGAAGTACCAATTGAAGCTGAACCCCAACAAGTGCACATTCGGGGTGCGATCCGGTAAGCTGCTGGGCTTTATTGTAAGCGAGAAAGGGATTGAAGTTGACCCTGATAAAGTCAAAGCTATTCAAGAGATGCCTGCGCCGAAAACAGAGAAAGAAGTTCGAGGGTTCTTAGGTCGATTGAACTACATTTCACGGTTCATATCTCACCTTACAGCAACTTGTGAACCTTTGTTCAAGCTGTTAAGAAAAGAACAGACGGTCAGGTGGAATGAAGACTGCCAGAAAGCTTTTGACAAGATCAAAGAATACCTGCAAGAACCTCCAATTCTTATGCCTCCAGTTGAAGGAAGACCTCTGATAATGTACTTGACAGTATTAGAAGAGTCGATGGGGTGTGTGCTGGGCCAGCATGACGAGTCTGGTCGAAAAGAGTATGCAATATACTACCTAAGCAAAAAGTTTACCGACTGTGAACAACGTTATTCACTGCTCGAGAAAACTTGCTGTGCTTTAGCGTGGGCTGCTCGCCGACTGAGACAGTATATGTTGACCCACACTACCTTATTAATCTCAAAGATGGACCCAGTTAAGTACATTTTCGAGAAGCCGGCTCTTACCGGACGGGTTGCGAGATGGCAAATGATTCTCACAGAATATGACATCCAGTACACCTCTCAGAAAGCCATCAAGGGCAGTGTACTATCTGAATATCTTGCTGAGCAACCTATTGATGACTACCAGTCTATGAGGTTTGACTTCCCTGATGAAGACATCATGTTCATAAAAGCGAAAGATCATGAAGAGCCTATTCACACTGAAGGGCCTGACCCAGAAGAAGAATGGACTATGATGTTTGACGGGGCTGTTAACATGAATGGTCGTGGTGTTGGTGCAGTGCTCATTACACCTAAAGGAGTTCACATGCCTTTCTCGGCAAAACTCACTTTCAACTGCACTAACAACGAAGCTGAATACGAAGCTTGCATTATGGGTCTTGAGGAAGCCATTGACCTCAGGATCAAGACATTGACTGTATTTGGAGATTCAGCTCTGGTAGTTAATCAAACCAACGGCAAATGGTACACACACCAGGATCATCTGATTCCTTACAGGGATTATACAAGGAGGTTACTGACTTTCTTTACAACGGTCAAGCTTGAGTATATCCCTAGGGACGAGAATCAGTTTGCAGATGCTCTGGCTACCATTTCATCCATGATCAAAGTGCAAGCTGCCAACTTTGTACCGCAGATTTCAGTATCCAGACTCGACAGACCAGCATACGTATTTGCAGCAGATGTTGTAAAAAACGATAAGCCTTGGTTCCATGACATTAAATGCTTCTTGGAGGATCAAACATACCCACCTGGGGCATCTTCCAATGATAAGAAGACTTTGAGAAGGCTTGCTGGTAGCTTCTTTCTGAACACTGATGGTTCCCTATACAAGAGAAACTTTGATATGGTACTCCTCAGATGCGTTGATAGAACAGAAGCAGACTTGTTGATGCATGAAGTGCACGAAGGATCCTTTGGTACCCATGCTGGAGGGCATGCCATGGCTAAGAAATTGCTAAGATCAGGTTATTACTGGATCACAATGGATGCAGACTGTTGTGCCTATGCCAGAAGATGCCATAAATGCCAGATCTATGCAGATAAAGTGCATGTGCCCCCCAACCCGTTGAACATAATGTCTTCACCATGGCCCTTTGCTATGTGGGGCATTGACATGATTGGCAAGATTGAACCGACTGCTTCAAATGGCCACAGATTCATCCTAGTCGCCATCGACTATTTTACCAAGTGGGTTGAAGCAGCCTCATATGCAAATGTTACAAGGCAAGTGGTAGCCAGATTTCTGAAGAGAGATATCATCTGCCGATATGGAGTTCCCGAGCGAATCATTACTGATAATGGTTCCAACTTGAACAACAAAATGATGGCTGAGCTATGCCGGGACTTCAAGATCCAACACCACAATTCTTCTCCTTACAGGCCAAAGATGAACGGCGCTGTTGAGGCAGCTAATAAGAATATCAAGAAGATTGTGCAGAAGATGGTGGTCACTTACAAAGACTGGCATGAAATGCTACCGTTTGCCTTGCATGGGTACCGCACGTCAATCAGAACATCCACTGGGGCAACACCGTATCAGCTTGTGTATGGTATGGAAGCAGTCCTACCTGTTGAAGTTGAACTACCCTCTTTACGGGTATTGATGGATGTTAAACTGAGTGAAGCAGATTGGGTTAGGTCCCGATACGAGCAACTGAGTCTGATTGAAGAGAAAAGATTGGCTGCAATCTGTCATGGGCAGTTATATCAGAAGAGAATGAAGAAGGCCTTCGATCAGAAAGTCAGGCACCGAGAGTACCAAGTGGGAGATCTTGTACTGAAAAGAATCCTCCCTCCTCATACAGACCACAGGGGCAAATGGACTCCAAATTATGAAGGGCCATTCGTGGTAAAGAAAGTTTTCTCTGGTGGAGCACTGATGCTCAGCACCATGGATGGTGAAGACTTCCCGTCCCCTGTGAATTCAGATGCAGTTAAAAAATACTTCGCATAAAAATGACCCGCTGGACATAAAAACAGAATGTAAGTCCAGGCAAAAATAGGGCATCCCGGCGAGTCAAAAAACAGAATAAAAGACTCGGGCAAAAATAAGGGAAATAAATAAAAAATGTACACCCGCTGAGTTGAAAAGCCGCATTGGACAACTCAGGCAAAAATGGGTATCCCGATGGATTGAAAACCCGAAAGGGCGATCCGTGCAAAATAAGGGAATAGGCGAACAACTGCATTCTGAATTCGTCTGTATCACCTACAACTTGGAAAGCTCCAAAAGGATCAAGCTTCGATCAAAATCAGCCTCCTTCAGAAAGCAAGACGAGAAGAACGTCATTGTCATACGAGTCATAGCAGAAGAGGAATCTCTTTGAAAGCGTCGTCAACATCGCCAGCATTTTGTTTCTCAATTTGTAACAGTCTCTTCATTTTAGGAGATTTGTTTCTTTGACTGTATCTTGCCAATTCAGGGCATTTGAATTAATAAAATCAGATTTTTTTCGGTCATGTTTCGTTTTGTACATTTTTTTTTATTTGCAAAAGAATTGTCTGATGTCTCTAAAAATATAATTGCATAAGTACAGATGTTTTTCTCTAAAAAATAAAAGCACATGCGTGTAGGGAATGTAATTACTCTCGAAAGTACTTAACTCCTATGACGGAATCCAGTAGAGGATACCTCGGGACCTTTTGTGCGTTTCCTTATCTTTGCAGGATTGCAGGTATCCAGAACGCAACTTGGGGCATGCAAGTTACATTCCAGCAAGTTGGTAAACCAACAAACAGTCTTAGCACTCAAGGTGCTCTTTCCCCAGCTGAGCTACCTATAACTCTCCCCAGCCGTAGTACCAATCATTCTTCCTCAGCAGAATGCAGGAATCAGGGAATCATCTCCCTACAAAATCCTCAGCCTCTATCCAGAAGAGCAACGCATGAAGGAGTCACAACAGAGTACGGAAAGCTTCTACAAACCCCAGCTGGGTCCCATATTACAAGGATATGTCAATCAGCAACCTAGATCACCAAGCAAATACATCTCACCAGACCTATCAATGATCTCATCCCCAGCTGGGATGTCCACTTCAAACAGATCGACCAGAGATCTTCATGGCAACGGGATCCGGATCCCGGATCGGTATCTTTGCATGATCATAGCATTTGCATCATATTCACCCACGAAGCGTAGCATTCCGTCTAATACGGAGCATTACGGCAAAAATCAAATACATGGCATAATCATAAGTCATGTCGTGAATCGAACACTTGTAAATGTTGACAGTCAATCAACAATGCACAGAAATCCACCAGAGTTCCTAGCAAAAACAGTTGCCTCTCAAATCACAAACACCAGTATATACTCCTGTGGACATCCGTCCGTGTCACTTTTCCCCAGTAAAGTTGCCTGAATACACTTTACAAACAAATCACCCGTATTACAGATACTACCTGACATCCGTCCGTGTCAAAATCACCAGCAGAAAGCCAAAGACATCCTCTTTGCACTCACATACATCTATATATACGTTTTTCTTGACACCCGTCCGTGTCATATCCCCCAGCGCAGTCACTTACACTTTTACGACCCATAAACTTGTTGATATTATTACACTTTTCTCTTGACACTCGTCCGTGTCACTCTCCCCAGCAGATTAAACGCTCATCTATACAATACTCATACTCACTACTCATGCTATACACCATCTATGTCCCCACAGATTCGACAGTGGTCCTTGTTCTTTGTTAACCAGTTGGTACTCGTCCGTACCATCATCTCAGAACATTGCGTCTAGTGCTTGTTTCTACATGATACTCGTCCGTATCATAGTCTTAAGGATGCTCGTCCGCATCTTTAATCCATACACCGTGTCAAAAACTTGTGCCTTCTTGAATATAGATACTCGTCTGTGTCTACTATTCCCTAGAAGAGTCCTCTCAGATTCAACACTCGTCCGTGTTCTCTGTTAACCCGCTGATACTCGTCCGTATCATCATCTCTGAACATGTGTCAGTTTGTTTCTACATGATACTCGTCCGTATCATAGTCTTAAGGATGCTCTTCCGCATCTTTAACCTATACACAGCATCTAAACACTTATACGTTCTTTTCTTGGTTGTAGACACTCGTCCGTGTTTACTATATCCCCAGTAGATCACCAACAAAGTGAATTTTCTTCTTATCTGACATTCGTCCTATGTCATGATAAACTTTGAGAGCAGCCGTACCCTGCTAGGTGGTCGTCCTCCACCTCTTGATGGTCGTCCTCCATCATGCTCATCCGATGGCCGTCCCCATCGTTGTTTTTTTAGCAGCCGTCCCCTGCTAGGTGGTCGTCCTCCACCTCTTGATGATCGTCCTTCATCACTTCATCCAATGGCCGTCCCCATTGTTGATTTTGGTTATCTAACACTCGTCCTGTGTTATGAGAAACCTTGGGAGCAGCCGTCCCCTGCTAAGTGGTCGTCCTCCATCATGCCCGTCCGATGGCCGTCCCCATCGTTGACCTTTTCTATCCGGCATTCGTCCTATGTCGCGATATTTTCGGCAGCCGTACCCTGCCAGGTGGTCGTACTCCACCTTTGATGGCCGTCCCCATCATATTTCTTTTATTCCCAACAGAGCAGCCGTCCCCTGCTAGGTGATCGTCCTTCACCTTTGATGGCCGTACCCCATCATCTGTTTATTTCATTTATTCTTTAACCCGATGGCCGTCCCCGTTGTGGTCCCTTTTCTTTTTTTAGCCCGGTGGCCGTCCCCATCGTCGGTTATTTTGCTTTATGAACTTGATGGCCGTCCCCGTCATGATTCATCATTTTCCAGAGAATTTTACAACTTTATCTTGATGGCCGTCCCCATCATATATCACTTTCCCCAGCTAGTCGGCCGTCCCCGTCTTAGCTTTACCTTTTATCCCCAGCATGTCGTCCGTCCCCGGCATTGCTTTATTTTCCGCACTTTTCCCAAGCATGTCGGCCGTCCCCGTCATTGCCCCTTTACCCAGCAGTCGTACTCTGTTCGACGGTCGTCCTCCGTCGCCCACACTTTACAATGCACTTTATTTTCCTTTTACAATCTATATCCCTTTTCTTCTTCATTCTGTGAGTGCAAATTTTGGACTGTCTTTGATATTCAACCACAAGTTATCTTGTTTGCCTGACAAGCCGTCGCTCACAGCTAACTCATGTTTGAATGGGGGCAGCTGTAAACACCCCAAATTTGCCCTCACCCATTCACACCATGGCTTGTGATCATTTCATATACATAATCTCAGTCATGGCATCTCATACCGCATTTTTGATTCACTGCATTGGTTCAAAGTCATTTGCATCTAGGGTTTGTGATCCGAGCAATCCAGAAGCTTCAAGAGCCACTCCAAAGGTCTTCAATGTTCAAGCATCATATTGTATGCCCTCAAAGTCAAAAGAATGTCATAGAAACACAAGAACTGAAATTGGCATGGAAACAGGATCAGGTTATGAGGTCCGCGCATATCAAGTTTCATGAAGAAATTCCATGGGAAGGGTATCTAATCAAGGGATGACTTCTGGAACATGTCAGTACAGAATCAGGATATCTGAGGCTCCCGAGGTCCCGACCAAAGGGTATACTTCGTCATTTTGATTGCATATGATCTTTATTTGATCATATGGGATGCCAGAAGTTCACAAGACTGAGGAGTTTCGAGCCACTTTGCAAAATGGCCTTGAATTGAAGAACTTGCAAATTCTCATGGCAAGCTTTTGTGTGATTCCAGTGCGATTTCCAATCGTCACGCAGGCCTAAATCAAGGCCTTAAATTTTTGAATGCACCAAAGAATCTCCAAGTTTCACGGCTCGTGCATCAAGGGATCACAAAGGGGGCAAGCTTGTACCAATTTGCAAAGACCCATGTGACTATGCCTCCACTCATTGCAATTTCCCAAGATCTGACCCATAGGCCTGTGTCACACCAGTTGTCCTTACCCATCAAAGACCTTACAAATATGTTTCCCGCAAATCATTTCAATCAATTGGAGTCTCATTGATGATTAAGCGTCATTAAAGTTTCAAAGTGGTTTTAAGTTATTGTGAATTTTATTTTCAATAAATTGATAAGCCATGGGTTAATCTTATTGCACTTTTTGTTAAGAAAAATAATAAGTGTGACTTCATTGGTTCATTGGTTTCGAAAAATAAAAGAAAAAAAACTTCATGGTATCATGTTGGACTCGGATTCAAAAGGCATTTCATGGGCATTTCATGGCATTATGTTGGATTTGGATGCACGTTTGTTGGGAGTCATGATTCATTTTACGCTGTTATGTGTTAGTTAAGGTGCATTGTGCTCAAGCATGGTAGTATTGATATTTTCCAAGTTTTGTAAGACATTGAGATCCTGATTGGTGCATTGTCAAGGCGAATGGAAGTGAAAACCACAAAGACGAATTATACTGAAAGATTTAAATGCATAATGTTTTGTTAACAATTGAAGGTTCAAGACCATACTCCAAAAGTGCAAATTAAAAGGTAAAGCAGCGTTCAAGTAAAAAAAAGAAGATGTGCGTTCCCAATCCTTCAACTCTCTCTGATCCTTCACTTTTTTTTCTTCTTCCGTGAATACCTTGAAGTGGCGTCCAAACAGGAACTCAAGGATTGGCAGAAGAATCCTCCTACCTCATGCAGCGCAGGTCCTGTTGCTAAGGATATGTTTCACTGACAAGCAACAATCTTGGGGTCGGCTGATAGCCCCTATTCAGGTGGCGTGTCTTTGGTTTCAATTCACTATTCTCCAGATTATCCATTCAAGCCACCAAGGGTTGCATTTAGGACCAAGGTATTCCACCCAAACATCAACAGCAATGGAAGTATCTGTCTCGGCATTATGAAAGAGCAATGAAGCCCGGCATTGGCTATTTCCAAGGTCCTCTTGCCGATTTGCTCGTAGTTGACGGATCCCAATCCGTGACGTAAATGCGGCTTTGAAATTTAATTTTTGATTCTGTAAAAAGGGAGGAGTCAAAGAAATGAGACGGATTCATACCAAAAAGAGTGAATATTCAGAAGGAATTCAAAGGGATTATAGGGCACTTAAATTCGAAGTTAAAGCAAATCCAGAAATCTGATTTGTTTCGAAAGCTACTTGCCCTTCAAGTCTTTGTTCTATTTCTTCCCCAACATAACTCCCACGAACATCCTTGCCAATCTGTCATGAATATCCACCAACAAATATGTTCAGAGACTTAAAACAACAAGCTGTGAAAAGTCAAGGTTTTGTATCAAATGATTAGTGTTTTCCATAGTAAGAAGGTAGCTTTGAGCTTCAGTATACCTGATCGCAAGTCATGAAAGTTGGAGGTACAATATCTTCATCCTCGCGCAGCTATTGATGCCAGTATTGGCCTGAATCCAGCTCCTCAATTAGAGCTTCCAGCTGCAATTGGAAGCAAAGATGCACCTATGGGTGCTGAGGTTGTCTTCCTCTGAGAACAGATTTACCATTGGAACTTCACAGTCAATAGATCCAAAAACAGTTTTGAGGACTCAATTCGGTGATGATAGCAAAGCCGCCTTCCACTCATCCGACCCTGCAAAGGCTCAATTGCTTTCAAACACGCTTTATCACAGACGCCAGTGGTATTCATCGTGGATTCATAAAGCTCAGGAGGGATTGAAGTCTTTATGCAGACATTTCCGTACTTGAATGTTTGGAGTGCATCTAAATTCTGAATGTGGTCAGGGTATCTCCCAGCAAAAGACTCAGACCTGCCTTCCAATTTGAACCATTTCTAGTCTGTTGACATTGAAACAAGACTGTGCATTAGAGGTTTTTCTAGCCAGTTCAAGCTCTATCAGTTTAAGATGAAAAATGAATAGCATAAAGTACCTGGCTCATGTTTAATGTTATCCCAAAAGAAATCAACTTCAGCTCTTCATTAGTGTGTAATGGAGAGTACTGCCTAAATGGTGAAATCCACATCATTTTGAACCATTGGTAGAGCAGAGAGGATTATCCATGTAGTCATCACAGTTCGACTCATTCACTTTCCTGAAACATCTGCTGCTCAAGATAGGAAGAATTGGCAGCCATGGTTCTCTGAGTGGGCCCTGCAAAATTCAAAAATTATCACATGGTTAGCAGTTAAAAAATTGAGTTTACGGCGGTAAAAAGAATAACTAATCCAGTCCAGATACAACTTATTCAGTTCATTTCAAAACAATCAGTTGAAACTAAGTTGAGCAAGGTGCAGTAACAGGCATAAACAGACAAATAATCCATAGCAGAAATGTCAGCAGGTTGCAGGGCGAAATTTCACAAAAGAGCAAAAACATTTTTCTGTTACAGAAAAGAAGAAGAAAACATAGTCAGATTGGGATTGCTGAAACCCTAATTTTCACTATAAGATCAAGTTGAACTCATGAATCAGAAAAAACCCTTGAAGAGCCGCATCAAAGAACACACAGAAAAAAAACCTAAATCGTTTTTCATCAGAAAAGAATCAAAACAAAAATCAAACCTAGCCACCATTCGATTCGAAGAAAATCAACAAGAAGCTGAGAGGTCAAAGAAAGGAGGGAGTCGAGAAACAATACCGAAAAGAAGTCGATACCTTTTTCCGCGTCTTCGGCGTTTGTAATTGGTATACATTTCTTCTCTTTGCGTTTTTCTGTTTCTACTTGCTTGACCTCCATTTGTGTGTTGATGATTTTTGTGAATTGAATAATTTAGGGTTAGATTTTCTTCTCTATTTAGGTGTTAGGTTAGCTCTTGTGATAATCTTGGTTGTTGTTTAGGACGACGATTTGGTTTTTCCTGGGTTCTGTTGTTGTTCGTGGGCGGAATGTAGCGTTATGAACACCGGAGAGGTATGAGCAAGAGAGAGATGAACGAACCATGAGGTTGAGAGTTGTGAACAGAGGGGAACAACGGTTGAGGAACTGGAAGAGAGGTTAGGGGTGAAGAGGGAGCGTATCCTAGGTTGTTGAGGGGGGGGATACGAAGAGGGTGGTCAAGCCGTGTTTTTTTTTCTTCGTTCTTGATACTGAAAGAGGAGTGAGAACAGAGGGGGGGGGGGTGATTCGTAACCCTAGATCTTTGCCTCTTTTAGAAGGCAACCGGGCCGGGTTTGGGTTGGTTTAACCCGACCGGTGCTGGTCAAAATCCAGCGCCCTTTTGGGCTTTATTTGCTTTAGTTTTTTTTGCCAAACCTTTTTCTTTTCTTTTTATTAATCTTTGCACAACCCTTCTCTTTTTTTTAATATTTACTCAAATTCTTTAGGCTTTTATTTTCTAGTTTTTTTTTTTTACTCATTTAAATTTTGAAAACCATTTATTTATTTTCTCTAAGATAGATTTTGAAAACTATTTAGTTATTTCTTTAGATAAATTATATAATCTATTTATTTATTTAGGGAAAATTATGTAAAACTTTTTAGATATAGCTATAAAAAAAAAAATCCAAAGAAGAGAGAGAGCATCCCCTTTTTAGGTAGTTATATGAGGGGAAGTCATTTTAGTTAGTTATTTATTTCTGTTAATCATTCTCATTTTGACTTAGCTATTTATTTTTTCGTTTGTTCTCACTTGTACTATAATTCATATCATTTTCGGTTTGCACTCTAATATCAAGTTCATTTTCACTTTATTTATTTCTTTCGTGCTAACTTTTTCAGGTGGTAAGTATTCCGAGAGGTGAATTTGCCTTCACTTCTCGCATTTCCTTTTCATTTCCTTTGTACATCATTGTTATATCTTTTGGTATGGATATTGGAGTGAGCTTGCTCCTCCCTATTTTATTACATCTTCTTCCTTCAAGCAACTTGACTTCTTGAGTGAAGCAAGTTGTTTTGCTTCTCTTCACTTCTTGATCCTTTCATCTGCTTCCTGGTGGCTCTCTTTGAAGATATCTCTAAAAAACCACACAAACCCTAGGGTTTCCAAGCATGATAACAATTAGGGTTGATTAGTCCCCCCATTTAGCTTCCACCTTTGTGTCATCTTTGAGTCTCTTTTTCTCACCTCATAATCAGGGACTAAACCTTAAAGGCTTTAAGGCTTTGTGATTAAGCTTATGCCTGCATCCTTCTCTTAGGATGGAGTGTATAACTTTAATCCTAAGTGTTGAACCCTTAATGTGTTTAACTCCTTTAATCAATCCATCTAATAATCACCAAGACATCACACTTGTAACTTGGGCCTTGCATTAGGGTTCTAATTCTTCCTTAATTGGTTAAGAAGGACTAACCCTAGTGTTAATGGACAAGTCCCCCTCAAGTTGTCTTACAAATCATAAAAAACACTTCATCATCATAACCATTAAATAAAATCCACTTAATCAAAGGCTTGTTTTGTCATGAGTTTAATCCCTAACCATGGATTAAGTTGAGGAGCTTTCCTCAGCTTAAACATTCTCATCTATTATCCTTCTATTAGGATGGTGTAATGAGTCTGTTTAATCCTTGATTATGGCTTAACCTCATTACTCAACACTAAACAAAAACACCAAAAACATCTAAATAATCACAAGTAGGTTAATGATCTTAACCCTACACCAAAGGTGATTAAGTGTGAGAATCTGACTTCACACTTAAGGTATTCTCATTACCCCTAATCAGAGGGAGGATGTGATGAGTTTACTAAATCCATTGGTTTAGGTTTAAGCTCATCAACTTATGACAAACTTCAAAAAGCAATAAAAGACTGAAAACTCAAAAACAAGCAATAACCGTCTCCTCCGGGATTCTTTTCTCATCTCATTCACTCACAAACGAGAGCTCGCTTCTTCCGTCTAATGCAAGACAGTTTGCACCTGAGCCAGACAGGTCATACACTTGAGCATAGACAAGTAAGCAGTTCACAAGTCAATTTACCTTTCAGTCTCTTTGGGTCGAACTACGGTGTTCTGACTTCCTCATTGCACGAGAGGATACGTAGGCATAACTTAACAGTTATCGAACAAAAGTCTCTGTATATTCCCCCTCTTTCTAGCCTCATTCTTTTAGCCTCATGATCATGAGCAATTCATTCTCATTCTTACACTGTACATTTATACACTTTACACTTCTTTCAGCACTGACACCTGTACATTCTTTTCCAGCTATTTTATATACAAATTGCACTGACACTACCCCTTTAAAACACAAATCTTTCAAGCGTGGATCCCGTCGAGTACGGCGGACAATCTGGGTGCTAATACCTTCCCAGGTTGTAACCAACCCCCTTTCTCAGTCTCTCTGGTTCGCAACCGTCTTATCCATACCTTTCTAGGTCTATGCAGCATTGCCTTTCCTCCGGGATAAAAATGCCTAGCTGGCGACTCTATTCATCTCCAGTGAGTTCACGGCTGTGTGTTCTCATTGTCCCTCTCGCCGACCGTTCGCGCTTGTACCGGGATGCAAATCTTTGGGAGCGACACCTATGAAAGCAGTAATGCTATCCCCTGGCATTACGGCTCTGACCTGTACTGTGAAGGACAAAGAATCACTTTTGAATCATCAACCCCTGCACCATAAATTGACAATGTGGGAGGAGGCGGAGGCTTCACTCGAAGCGGACATCTTTTCGCTCCACAAATTCAGAGACCCACTGCCGAAGCAGAAGCTGCTGCTAAGGCAAAAGGAAAAAGCTTGGTGCAGGAAGACCAAGTTGTTAAAGAAGCCTTGAAGACACCCTTCGATCAAGAGGTTGATGAGTTCATGCGAATCATCAAGAAGAGTGATTATAAAATAGTGGATCAGCTTCATCAGACGCCTTCCAAGATCTCAATCCTGTCATTGCTTATGTGCTCCGAGGCCCATCGGAATGCACTACTCAAAGTCTTGCACGCAGCTTACGTGCCTGAAGAGATCACTGTCAATCAGCTGGAAGCTGTAGTTGGAAATGTTAATGCTAGTCACGGACTAGGGTTCACCAATACTGATTTGACAACAGAAGGCCGCAACCATAACAAAGCCTTGCACATAACCATGGAATGCAAAGGTGCTGTCCTTTCCCATGTGCTGGTAGACACGGGGTCATCCCTCAATGTCTTACCTAAAAAGGCCCTGGTGAAGCTAGAATATGACGGATTGGCGTTGAGACCCAGCAACCTGGTGGTGAGAGACTTTGATGGTTCAAAGAGATCGGTTCTGGGAGAAATTGAGTTGCCCGTAACGATTGGCCCGCAGACCTTCAAAACGATCTTCTACGTGATGGATATACAGCCTGCCTACAGCTGTCTATTGGGTAGGCCATGGATTCACGCCGCCGGCGCCGTGACCTCTACCCTTCACCAGAAGTTAAAATATGAGTGGGAGGGTCAAATCGTTACAATCTGTGGAGAAGAGGATATTTTTGTCAGCCACCTGGCTACTTATAAGTATATTGAGATGGATGGGGAGATCCATGAAACAATGAGCCAGGGTTTTGAAGCCTTGAATGTCAATGAAACATCTGCTGTGCCTGGTACTTCAATATCATCATACCAACAAGCCCGAAAGGTTGTTGAGGAAGGAACTGCCCAAGGCTGGGGCAAACTACTACCGGTGGAGAAGAAAGAGGACAGATTTGGGTTGGGTTACAAACCAACTCAACAAGATCAAGCAGAGGCTGCAGAGAAGCCCAACTTTGTGAGTGGGGGGATGCTCACCCCTATTGCTGTCAACTGTTTGGAAGACGAGCTGGAAGAAGAACGCAACCTGGAAAGCTGGATTCGTCCAAAGATCCCGGGGAGCAGTATCTCAAACTGGTCTTCCCAGGAAATTATAAGAGTTACTCATGCAGAGTAATTATTATTTCCTGTATTTTATAGCATGCATCAAAGTCTTGCATCTTGCCCAAGATGACAAGACTCATTTTGTAATCGGGCCATCTGTACTTTTTGTGCAACAAGATTAATCAATGAAATATCAGACATCTTTTTGCAAACGAGTCTTTTTCTTTTTCGCTCACTGTTTTTTCATTTTTCTTTTTGTACAAAAAATAAATGGCAGTGTTTTCAAAATGACAACTTTATTTCACTTTTCTAAAACAAGATTAAAATCAAATCACTAAAATGAACCAACTGAACCCTTGCAGAGTGTGCCTTCCAGACAGCACCGACAACAGCACGGCTATGACTTCGTATGACTTTGACAATCCAATCAATCAAGCTGATGAAGGGGTTGAAGAAGAATATGAGCTTCCTGAAGAGCTAGCCAGGTTGTTAAGACAAGAGGAAAAGGTTATTACTCCTCACCAGGAGGAGGTTGAAGTGATCAATCTTGGTACAGATGAAGACGTGAAGGAGGTTAAAATCGGGGCCTGTTTACAAGACTCAGTGAAGAAACAACTGATTGACCTGCTTCAAGAGTATGTGGACGTGTTTGCTTGGTCTTATCAAGATATGCCAGGGTTGGACACCGACATTGTTGTGCACAAGCTACCTTTGAGAGAAGAATGCCCGCCAGTTAAGCAGAAACTGCGCCGTACTCGTCCAGACATGGCTATGAAAATCAAAGAAGAGGTACAAAAGCAATGGGACGCCGGGTTCCTTGCTGTAACTAGTTATCCACCATGGGTTGCTAACATAGTACCTGTGCCTAAGAAAGACGGCAAAGTAAGGATGTGTGTGGACTACCGGGATCTGAACAGAGCCAGCCCGAAAGATGACTTCCCATTACCTCACATTGATGTATTGGTAGATAACACGGCTCAGTTCTCGGTATTCTCCTTCATGGACGGATTTTCAGGATATAATCAGATCAAGATGTCGCCTGAAGACATGGAGAAGACAACATTCATCACACCCTGGGGCACGTTCTGCTACAAGGTAATGCCATTTGGGCTCAAGAATGCTGGTGCGACATATCAACGGGCTATGGTAACATTATTCCACGATATGATCCATAAGGAAATCGAGTGTTATGTGGATGACATGATTGCCAAGTCCCTTACAGAGGAAGATCACCTGGTGAATCTACTGAAGTTATTCAAGCGTCTGAGGAAGTACCAGTTGAAGCTGAACCCCAACAAGTGCACATTCGGGGTGCGATCTGGTAAGCTGCTGGGATTTATTGTAAGCGAGAAAGGGATTGAAGTGGACCCTGATAAAGTCAAAGCTATTCAAGAGATGCCTGCACCGAAAACAGAAAAAGAAGTTCGAGGATTTCTAGGTAGATTGAACTACATCTCAAGGTTCATATCTCACCTTACTGCAACCTGTGAACCTTTGTTCAAACTGTTAAGAAAAGAACAGACGGTCAGGTGGAATGAAGACTGCCAGAAGGCTTTTGACAAGATCAAGGAATACTTACAAGAACCTCCAATCCTTATGCCTCCAGTTGAAGGAAGACCTCTGATAATGTACTTGACAGTATTAGAAGAGTCGATGGGGTGTGTGTTGGGCCAGCATGACGAGTCTGGTCGAAAAGAGTATGCAATATACTACCTAAGCAAAAAGTTTACCGACTTTGAACAACGTTATTCACTGCTCGAGAAAACTTGCTGTGCTTTAGCGTGGGCTGCTCGCCGACTGAGACAGTATATGTTGACCCACACTACTTTGTTGATATCAAAGATGGACCTAGTCAAGTACATTTTCGAGAAGCCAGCTCTTACCGGACGGGTTGCAAGATGGCAAATGATTCTCACAGAATATGACATCCAGTACACATCTCAGAAAGCCATCAAGGGCAGTGTACTATCTGAATATCTTGCTGAGCAACCCATTAATGACTACCAGCCTATGAGGTTTGACTTCCCTGATGAAGACATCATGTTCATAAAAGCAAAAGATCATGAAGAGCTTGTTCACACTGAAGGGCCTGACCCGGAAGAAGAATGGACTATGATGTTTGATGGGGCTGTTAACATGAATGGTCGCGGTGTTGGTGCAGTACTCATCACACCCAAAGGAGTTCACATGCCTTTCTCGGCAAAACTCACTTTCAACTGCACTAACAACGAAGCTGAATACAAAGCTTGCATTATGGGTCTTGAGGAAGCCATTGACCTCAGGATCAAGACATTGACTGTATTCGGAGATTCAGCTTTGGTAGTCAATCAAACCAACGGCAAATGGTACACACACCAGGACCATCTGATACCTTACAGGGATTATACAAGGAGGTTATTGACTTTCTTTACAACAGTCAAGCTTGAGTATATCCCTCGGGACGAGAATCAGTTTGCAGATGCCCTGGCTACCATTTCATCCATGATCAAAGTTCAAGCTGCCAACTTTGTACCTCAGATTTCAGTGTCCAGACTTGACAGACCAGCATATGTGTTCGCAGCAGATGTCGTTAAAGATGATAAGCCTTGGTTCCATGACATTAAGTGCTTCTTGGAGGATCAAACATACCCATCTGGGGCATCTTCCAATGATAAGAAGACTTTGAGAAGGCTTGCTGGTAGTTTCTTCTTGAACACTGATGGTTCTCTATACAAGAGGAACTTTGATATGGTACTCCTCAGATGTGTTGATAAGACAGAAGCAGACTTGTTGATGCATGAAGTGCACGAAGGATCTTTTGGTACCCATGCAGGAGGGCATGCCATGACTAAGAAATTGTTGAGATCAGGGTATTACTGGATCACGATGGATGCAGACTGTTGTGCCTACGCCAGAAAATGCCATAAATGCCAGATTTATGCAGATAAGGTGCATGTGCCTCCCAATCCTCTGAACATCATGTCTTCACCATGGCCCTTTACCATGTGGGGCATTGATATGATTGGCAAGATCGAGCCAACTGCTTCGAATGGCCACAGATTCATCCTGGTTGCCATTGATTATTTCACCAAGTGGGTCGAAGCAGCTTCCTATGCCAATGTCACAAGACAAGTGGTAGCCAGATTTCTGAAGAGAGATATCATCTGTCGATATGGAGTTCCCGAGCGAATCATTACTGATAATGGTTCCAACTTGAACAATAAAATGATGGCAGAGCTGTGCCGGGACTTCAAGATCCAACATCACAATTCTTCTCCTTACAGGCCAAAGATGAATGGCGCTGTTGAGGCAGCGAACAAGAATATCAAGAAGATTGTGCAGAAGATGGTAGTCACTTACAAAGACTGGCATGAAATGCTACCATTTTCCTTGCATGGGTACCGCACGTCAATCAGAACATCCACTGGGGCAACACCGTATCAGCTTGTTTACGGTATGGAAGCAGTCCTACCTGTTGAGGTTGAATTACCCTCTCTGCGGGTACTAATGGATGTTAAACTGAGTGAAGCAGAATGGGTTCGGGCCCGATATGAACAACTGAGTCTGATCGAAGAGAAAAGATTGGCTGCAATCTGTCATGGGCAGTTATATCAGAAGAGAATGAAGAAGGCCTTTGATCAGAAAGTCAGGCATCGAGAGTACCAAGTAGGAGATCTTGTGCTGAAAAGAATCCTCCCTCCTCATACAGACCACAGGGGCAAATGGACTCCGAACTATGAAGGACCATTTGTGGTAAAGAAAGTTTTCTCTGGTGGAGCACTGATGCTCAGCACCATGGATGGTGAAGATTTCCCGTCCCCTGTGAATTCAGATGCAGTTAAAAAATACTTCGCATAAAAATGACCCGCTGGACATAAAAACAGAATGTAAGTCCAGGCAAAAATAGGGCATCCCGGCGAGTCAAAAACAGAATAAAAGACTCGGGCAAAAATAAGGGAAAATAAACAAAAAATGTACACCCGCTGAGCTGAAAAGCCGCATTGGACAGCTCAGACAAAAATGGGTATCCCGATGGATTGAAAACCCGAAAGGGCGATCCATGCAAAATAAGGGAATAAGCGAACAACTGCATTCTGAGTTCGTCTGTATCATCTACAACTTGGTAAACTTCAACAAGATCAAGCTTCAATCAGAATCAACATTCTTCAAAGGCAAGATGAGAAGAACGTCAAAAGTCATACGAGTCATAGCGAGAGAGGAAGCTCCTTAAAGCGTCATCAACACTGCCAACTTTTTGTTTCTCAATTTATAACAATCTCCTCATTTCAGGGGATATGTTCCTTTGACTGTATCTCGCCAATTCAGGGCATATGAATTAATAAAAATCAGATTTTCAGTCATGTCTCGTTTTGTACATTTTATTTGCAAAAATGTCTGATGTCTTAAAAGAAAAAAAACTGATTGCATAAGAATACAGATGTTTATCTTCAAAAGTAAAAAACATGCTTGCAGGAAATATACTTACTCTCAGAAGTATCCTAACCCCTATGACGGAATCCAGTAAAGGATACCTCGGGATTATCTTGTGCGTTTCTCTATCTTTTTCAGGATTGCAGGTATCCAGAACGCAACTTGGGGCATGTAAGCTTCATCCCAGCAAGCTGGCAAATCAACACTCAAACTTTAGCACCCAAAGGGCTTGCCCTCCCCAGCTGAGTTGCCTTTCATGACTCCTCCCAGCTGAGTTGGCCACTATTTATTTACCTCCATCAGAATGGGCAGGTATCACAGAAGATGCCCATATCCCAGGCTGAGTCAAGGATCCTCTTCAACAGAATCCCTAGGGAGGTCTCTCAATGATCTCTCTTCCTCCCCAGCCGAGTTGCCATCTCGCCCTCAGCCGAGCACAAGAGTCAGAGAGCTATCTCCCCACAGAGTTCCAGCCTCTATCCAGAAGAGCGGCGCATAGAAGATCACAACAGAGAGAGGAAAGCTTCTACAAACCCTAGCTGGGTCTCTCATTCATAAGGATGGGTCTCTCAGTGACCCAAATCCCCAGGCAAATATCATTAGATCTACCGATGATCTCATCCCCAGCTGGGATGTCCATTTCAACAGATCGACCAGGAGATCTTCGCAGCAACGGGATCCAGATCCCGGTTTGGTATCTTTGCATAATCATAGCATTCGCATCATACTTACCCACAAAGCGTAGCATTCCGTTTTAACACGGAGCATTACGACAAAAATCCAACACATAGCATAATCATAAGCCATGTTTTGAATCAGCACTTGTGAATAATGACAATCCGTCAATATACAGAATACTTTCCCCAAAATCCCCACCAAAGTTCCCAGCAAAAGCAGCTGCCTCTCAATCCACAAACACCGGTACATACCCACTTTGACACCCGCCCGTGCCATCTTCCCCCAGTAAAGTCGCCTGAACACTCTTTACAAACAAGACCACCAGTATATACTCATTTTTGACACCCGTCCGTGTCATCACCAGCAGAAAGCCAAAGACATCCTCTTTGCACTCACATATACTTATATACAATTCTTTGACACCCGTCCGTGTCATATCCCCAGCGCAGTCGCCTACACTTTATATATCGGATACTTGTTCATATTATACTTTTCTCTTGACACTCGTCCATGTCACTCTCCCCAGCAGTTAACTACTCATACTACTCAGATACTCGTCCGTATCTTGTTTATATCACTCTTATATCCCCACAGATTCAACACTAGTCCTTGTTCTTTGTTAACCAGTTGGTACTCGTTCGTACCATCATCTCAGAACATGTGTCAAGCGTTTGTTTCTACATGATACTCGTCCGTATCATAGTCTTAAGGATGCTCATCCGCATCTTTAATCCATACACTGTGTCAAACACTTATGTCCTCTTGAATATAGACGCTCGTCTGTGCCTACTATTCCCCAGAAAAGTCCCCTCAGATTCAACACTCGTCCGTGTTCTCTGTTAACCAGTTGATACTCGTCCGTATCATCATCTTTGAACACGCGTCAGTTTTTGTTTCTATCCGATACTCGTCGGTATCGTAGTCGTAGGGATGCTCGTCCGCATCTTTAATCTATACACAATACCAAATACTTATACCTTTTGTTTCTTGGATATAAACACTCGTCCGTGTTTACTACTCCCCAGTAGATCGCCAACAAAGCAAATTTTCTTTTTATCTGACACTCGTCCTGTGTTATGATAAACCTTGAGAGCAGCCGTCCCCTGCTAGGTGGTCGTCCTCCACCTCTTGATGGTCGTCCTCCATCATGCTCATCCGATGGCCGTCCCCATCGTTGATATTTAGCAGCCGTCCCCTGCTAGGTGGTCGTCCTCCACCTCTTGATGATCGTCCTTCATCATTTTATCCAATGGCCGTCCCCATTGTTGATTTTGGTTATCTGACATTCGTCCTATGTCATGACAAACCTTGAGAGCAGCCGTCCCCTGCTAGGTGGTCGTCCTCCACCTCTTGATGGTCGTCCTCCATCATGCTCATCCGATGGCCGTCCCCATCGTTGACCTTTTCTATCCGGCATTCGTCCTATGTCGCGATATTTTCGGCAGCCGTACCCTGCCAGGTGGTCGTCCTCCACCTTTGATGGCCGTCCCCATCATATTTCTTTTATTCCCAACAGAGCAGCCGTCCCCTGCTAGGTGATCGTCCTTCACCTTTGATGGCCGTACCCCATCATCTGTTTATTTCATTTATTCTTTAACCCGATGGCCGTCCCCGTCGTGGTCCCTTTTCCTTTTTAGCCCGATGGCCGTCCCCATCGTTGGTTACTTTGCTTTATGAACTTGATGGCCGTCCCCGTCATGTTTCATTAATTCCCATAGAATCTTACTTTATCTTGATGGCCGTCCCCATCATAATTTGATTTTCCCCAGCTAGTCGGCCGTCCCCGTCTTGGCTTTACCTTTTATCCCCAGCATGTCGGTCATCCCCGTCATTGCTTTGTTTCCCGCACTTTACAATATACTTTATTTTATTTTACAATCTATATCCCTTTTCTTCTTCATTCTGTGAGTGCAAATTTTGGACTGTCTTTGGTATTCAACCACAAGTTATCTTGTTTGCCTGATAAGCCGTTGCTTACATCCTGCACAGCTAACTCATGTTTGAATAGGGGCAGCTGTAAACACCCCAAATTTTCCCTCACCCATTCACACCATGGCTTGTGATCTTTTCATATGCATAAACACAATCATATCACCTCATATCCCATTTTTGAGTCACTGCATAGTTTCTAAGTCATCTGCACCTAGGGTTTGTGATCTGAGCAATCCCAGAGCTTCTTGAGCCACTCCAAAGGCCACCAATCACTTCAAAGGGGTCCATGTGTGTCCTTATATCATATTACATCCTCTCAAGGTCAAAAATGCAAAAGAATCACAAGAACTGGGATGGGTGTGGATGCAGAGCCAGACTTAACTGCACAGTTGACCTAAAATTAGGGTTTTGGTTTCAGAGGCCATAACTCCAATTTTTTTGGTCATTCTTGTTTCCATTGGTCTCTATATGGTATAGGTAGTATGCATATCAATTTTCATGAAGAAATTCCCTGGGGAAGTCATCTGATCAAGGGTTGACTTTTCAGACAAGTCAGTGTAAAATCAGGGCATCTGAGGCCCCCAATGACCCAACCAAGGGGTGATCTTCATCATTTTGAGTGTATATGGCCTTTATTTGATCATGGAAGAAGATTGAAGTTCACAAAAATCAAGAATTTGAAGTTTTTGCAAAGTTGACTTTTTTGGGCATAGTTGACTTTTCAAGGATATGTCATTTTAGGTCATTTTTCAAGCCTTAATTTTTGATCCAAGAAAGCTTCAAATGGAAAAACCTTGGTCATGAAAGTTGTAGATCACATTTTTCCCTTTTCAAAAAGTACAAGAACATGATCTAGTTCTTCTTGGATCAAAAGTTATGGTGTGACAAAGTTGGCCAAAATCATTGATTTTCAAGATGTGCACTAAAAGGAAAATTTGCAAAATCATGAACCAAGGCAAATTGTAACTTCTAATTGTCATCAAACCATTACACAAGCATCATGCAACTCTTAAAAATCAGATTTGAACCAAGTTTCTCATGGTTTATGGCTTGTTGGACAAGGAAATCACATGTGAACCAAAGTTGGAACAAGTTGCAAAACTCATGATCACACTTCCTACCACTTGCTACATTGGATGCTGAGCTTTGCTAGCCCTTCCCCTCACCCTTGCTGCGCCAGCCCCATGCTTGTACTAGCCTAGAACCAAGCCATACCTCTCTTACACAAAGAGTGGACTTTTGGCAAAAGTGAACTTACCAATCAATAAAGGCCATGTCAAATCATCTGACCTATATGATTATTTTATACTATCCTTTGGCAAGCAAAACATATCAAGAAGCAAGGCTGAAACAGATCACAAGACACCATACACAAACACACCTCATTTTGCAAAACTCTTCGAATCTGCCTCCACAAGCCTCAAACACTCAAACCATTTTCATACCTCAACTCATCATGCCTCATTAAGCCCAAACCACCAAAGAACCAAGCCTGAATCAAGCAAGAACTCCACTTCTCCATTTTCACTCCAACTTGCAGTTTCTTTCGAAACTCACTCCACAGCTCACCAACATCCAAATAAACTCCACAAACCTTCTCTGCTCATCATCTGGACCACAAACAACCCTTCACTAGTGCCAGAAACATCCTGAACCACCATCACCATTTTCAACTGAGCTTGAGCAGAAGCTGCTCAAACTCCTCAACCAGCCAGCTTAAACTCTTTCTAAGTATTCAAGCATCACTAGAGGGTCAAGTGGAGTGGATTACACCAAGAGGGAGGGTCAGAAAGTTGCTGGAGTGAAAGCTTCGAATCTCAGGTAGCTCAAGAAATATTTTTCCAGAAATCATTTTTTAAGTTCTAAACTTGTTCTTCATGCTTCACTGATTGATCTGATGCTTTTAGTTTTGAAAATGGTGATGAAATGAGAATTTAATTGATCTCTGAAACTCTGTGACGTAAAAATTTGTTTTGCTCGATTAATGAGTTTGGGGAAGAATAAATTTGTTTTGATTGGGGGTTTTGGTTCGTGAGTGAGTGGGAATCATTCCCATGTTTTTAGATTTCGTTTTAGTTAGGTTTTGAGAGAGTTTGGAGATTTTCAGGTGGGCTTCCCACCGGAGAAGACGACCGGAGGTCTTCTCCGGCCACCTGAAAGTCATTATGCCCTAATCCTGTAATTAAATGCCATTTGAATTTGGACCGTAGGATCAGTTGACTCCATTGACCTCCCGCGCGTGTGAATGGCTCAGATCTGATCATTATGCCCTAATCCATTTAATTAGTTTTAATTAATTATAATTAAATTAATTCGTCCAGAGTGAATCTAGACCCTCCATTCACGCGCGCAGTCCACCCATTCAAACCCAGAATCAATCTCAGCCACTCTTTCTGTTGACTTTTCCTTTTTTCTTTATTTTAATTCATTTCTTTTCATTTTATTTGCATAATTAATTTAAAATAGCAAAAATGTCTTAAAAATTATGAAACTTTTTCTCAAAAGTTTTATTAATTTTTAAGACACAAAAATATTTTTATTTTTATTTTTAGCATTAAAAAAGTATTTTTAAACATTTAAAGGATTATTTTTAATTGATTAATGAAAATTAATTTATTAAAAATACTTTTAGGTATTTAAAAATCACCAAAAAATTCATGAAATGTTCTAAGACATTTAGAAACATTGTCCAACCTTCAAACCAAATTTCTTTTTTGATCTTGATGCATTTTGAGAATTTTTCATTGAATTAAAATCATTTTTGTGCATTATTTTGATCCTAAGTTCAAAAAATCATTTCTGCCTATCCATGAAGAGTTGGACATTGATTCTTCTTGCATTGCATTGTGTTTAGCATGTAGTTTTTGAGATAAAATGGTCATGATTTGATCTTTCATTTTCATTTTGTTTGACATTTTTCTTGTTTAGGAACCCTAAAAACCCTTAAAACTTGTGAAAATCATAACTTAAGATTGGTTAAGAGTTGAGACCTCTCCTTTGGGCAGTGGTTTAGTATGGGATTAGGGGTCTTTTGTGTGGCATTTTCCATTTTTTATCTAAGGGTTTGCTTCTGGTTTTGGTTTGTGTTTGATGTTTGATTCATAAACCCTAATTTGGGCTTCCATATGCATCCATCTTGCATTCTCTTGCATAACATGACTTGCCATGACATTCCATGCTTCCATGTGATTCATTTGACATCATAAGACATATAGAAAACATGTTTGATCATTGCATCATGTATTTTCCATGTTGTATGTCATGTGCACTTCATAACCTTTCATGTATGTTCATGCTTCCTAACTTGCTTCATTTGCATTCATAAGCTTGTATGATCATTTCCATGTGCTGCCTCATGTTTGTAGCATCTCATAGCATCTTTAGCATCATGTATGTGCTTCTGGTTTTGTTTTTCATCATATCATTTCATCTCATCTTGCATTGCATTGCATTTTCTTTTCTAACTTTTCAGGTGGTAAGTGGCCTTGAGAAGTGAATTTGCCTTCACTTCTCATAACCTTTCTTTTCATCTCTCTTGCATCCATTGCTGCATTTTCTTTGTGTTTGAGATTGAGCTTGCTCATTCTTCTTCTTCTCACTTTCTTCCTTCAAGTGACTTGACTTCTTAAATGAAGCAAGTTACTTTGCTTCTCCTGATCCTTTCATCTGCTTCCTGGTAGTTCCTTTGAAGATCTTTCTTGTTAACCTCACAAACCTTAGGAACAACCAAGCATGACAATGATTAGGGTTTTGATTAGTCCCCCACTTAGTTTTACCTTTGTGTCTCATTGAGTCTTCTCTTCTCACCTCATAATCAGGGACTAAACCCCTAAGGCTTTAAGGCTTTGTGATTAAGCTTATGCCTGCATCCTTCTATTAGGATGGGGTGTATAACTTTAATCCTAAGTGTTGAACCCTTAATGTGTTTAAATCCTCTAATTAATTCACATAATAATCATCAAGATTTCACACTTGTAACTTGGGCCTTGCATTAGGGTTCTAATTCTTCCTTAACTGGTTAAGAAGGACTAACCCTAGTGTTAATGGACAAGTCCCCCTCAAGTTGTCTTATAAACCCTAAAACTCACTTCATCATCATATCATTAACTAAAATCCACTCAATAAAGGCTTTGTTTTGTCATGAGTTTAATCCCTAATCATGGATTAAGTTGAGGGGTTTTCCTCAGCTTAAACATTCTCATCTATTATCCTTCTATTAGGATGGTGTAATGAGTCTGTTTAATCCCTGATTATGGCTTAATCTCATTACTTAACACTAAACAAAAACAACAAAAACATCTAATTAATCACAAGTAGGTTAATGATCTTAATCCTACACCAAAGGTGTTTAAGTGTGAGAAGCTGACTTCACACTTAAGGTATTCTCATTACCCCTAATCAGAGGGAAGATGTGATGAGTTTACTAAATCCATTGGTTTAGACTTAAGCTCATTAACTTATGACAAAATCCAAAAGCAATAAAAGACTGAAAATACAAAAACAAACAATAATCGTCTCCTCCGGGATTCTTTTCTCATCACTTTCACTCATAAGCGAGAACTTGCTTCTTCCGTCTAATGCAAGACAGTTTGCACCTAAGCCAGACAGGTCATACACTTGAGCATAGACAAGCAAGCAGTTCACAAGTCAATTCATCTTTCAGTCTCTTTGGGTCGAACTACGGTGTTCTAACTTCCTCATTGCACGAGAGGATACGTAGGCATAACTTAACAGTTATCGAACAAAAGTCTCTGTATATTCCCCCTCTTTCTAGCCTCATTCTTTAGCCTCATATTCTTGAGCATCTCATCTTTGTTCCTGCACTGACACATCATTTATACACTTCACTTCTTTTACACTGACACCTGTACATCCTTTTCCAGCTCTTTATACACAAATTGCACTGACACTACCCCTTTAAAACACAAATCTTTTAAGCGTGGATCCCGTCGAGTACGGCGGACAATCTGGGTGCTAATACCTTCCCAGGTTGTAACCAACCCCCTTTCTCAGTCTCTCTGGTTCGCAACCGTCTTATCCATATCTTTCTAGGTCTATGCAGCATTGCCTTTCCTCCGGGATAAAAATGCCTAGCTGGCGACTCTATTCATCTCCAGTGAGTTCACGGCTGTGTGTTCTCATTGTCCCTTTCGCCGACCGTTCGCGTCTGTACCTTTATCTGGACTTAGCTTCATTTATCGGGAGCGACACCCCACAAGACAATCTATGGGGGTACATGTTTTTTGCCTTGTTTTGAACTCCTACTTTGCTTTTAGTCTGTTATTAACAAAGTGGTTAATGTGTATGATTAATATATATAACTCATTAGCATAAAATTATCAATTAAATAAGACTAGTACTAACCTTGAATTCCTCAGAACGATGTTTCTTCGCAAACCTGTGCCACACCTTCCTCGATATAAAAATATATTGAATCCATGGAGGTTCAAGACCGCTCTTAGGCCTCGTAATATAGTCAGCCATGAGTTGTGACTTAAATCCCCTCCAACGAACACCGACATAAGATATCCACTTATTTTTCAATTTTGAGTTATTGGCAATCTCAAAATTCAAATATAGTTGAATCAATACATAATTATGAATAAAAACTATAGGTGGTGAATTAGAAACTATAAAGTATGAATTAGAAACTATGTAATACTTTAACGTCTGTCCATATGCTATATTTGACATTATCATCCATTTATCTCTAGTCATCTATCATTATATTGTCCTTGCTACGTGCAAGAAAAGAAACATAACTCTTAAAAGTATATTCATGTAGACAATCCACTACTATGTACAACGAATCAAACTCATTCGGAATTTTCACACCAAAAGAGTTATGAGTTGATGTGAGTTGGGGCATCATTGTGACACCTTTTTGTGATCTTTTCGTTTGAGTTGTATTCACAGAACACTCAATCGTTTGAGTATCTTTGTTGCTTTCTATTAAAGAACTCAATAAGGTCGACATCTATGTTCAAAAACAACAAAAACAACATCAATAACAACATGAACAACAATAACATAAACAACAACAAAATGAACAACAATGGAAAATTAGTTTATTGTAGATACATGGGGAAAATATGTTACGTACCCTAAACGTGATGAGTAAGTTAACGATGTTGGTGTTGATGTTGGTGTTGTCTTCCTTCCTTGCAATAACGACGGTGTTGTTGTTATCTTCCTTCTCGACGGTGACAATGATGACGGCGATGTTGGTTGGTGCGTAATCTTACTTCTATAACGATGATGACAAAAATGACAACAACACGGTGAATAATGGATACTAATGATGCAAGATTTGGTTGAAATTTATTATTGTTTTCACAGTATTAAACGTTAGGGTTTATGATTGAAATCGTCTATCATTTCATCTAGTTTCTATTTTAAATGGAAAAAGGATATTGAAGAGACAAGTAAACTAGCTAGGAGTATATTGTAAAGCTACTACAACGGTCTATACAATTAATCGTTATGATACAAAAAATATTGAAACTATACTACGACGGTCATTATTACAAGTCGTCATGATATATTCCTTTCATAATGAAATTTCATAATGAAGCGCCACAGTCTTATTTAGAATTAAAAAAATTAAAAATCATACAAAATATATTACAATGGTGGAAAAAACAACTGTAGTCATAACCTTTAAGTTTTTTTTATTTAAAAGTAAATAAAAAAAGAAAAGGCACGTCTTAACATAAAAGGAATAATATATATGACGACGATGAGGTTCGAACCCATGTGTTAGTTCTGTGATTGACAGAAATATTGGTAAAACATGTTGTTGCTCACAAGATGTCACGAATAATGTCTTGACATTATGTTCTAATAGTTATGCAAGTATGTTTGTGTTGTTGCAGGAATCTGGTCTTGATGTCAAGACGGATGTTCTAGCATTTTATAACAAAACTTTCTTTTCATAATGTTATGATTGTCTGTTGGGTTGTTATCTTTTGTGCCTTTTTTTTAGTGATTGACTGCGCTTTTATTAAGCTAATTATTAGAGCTAAATATTTCTCTTTTGGAAGGTTCAAATGTTTCCATTCTTATGCTTTCTAAATTAAGAAGATTTGAAGATCAATATGCTTTTATGAAGATCAAAATTGTTCGTTTTCTGAGCCCTAGTCCTTGAATATTATTCTCTTCTTAAAGAGGTGTGACCCTAATTGGATTTACACAAAATTAGAGATTGAAGTGTTGTGCATTATGATTTAGGGGTTTTTACATTGTCTTGTTATTTTTTGTGAGCCATTCATACATCACCTAGATGTTTGAATTGGACTGATTTTGAGTTGTAATTTTGTCCACTCTAAGATTTTAAGCATGTGTGTTTGTTCTTGATCAAAGCTTTTAAGCAAGATCAAAGTGTTGTGTTTTGGAAGAGTGTTCTTTTGTTTTCTTGGATATAATTTGTTAATTATCACAATGTGTGATTGGGGGGGAGTGAGTGGGTATGCTCACATACTAGGAGTGAGGAACTCTTAGGTAGAAGTTGCATTGGGTAATGCTTAAGTGAAGGGTATAAACTGGGATTGTTTAACTCAGAATTGATACTACTAATAGAGGATTTCCTCCTTGGCTTGGTAGCCCTCAGAGTAGGCAAATTTGCACTGAATTGGGTTAACAATTCCTTGTGTTTTTACTGCTATACTTTATATTATACTTACCTTGTTAATATTCAGATAGTAATGTCATGACATCACCTTTAACATCACGTATCTGATACCAGAACTTCAATTGGTATTAGAGCAAGCATCATACACTGTATTTGGGTGAAATCTAGGGAAGTTACTTTCTGGTATTATGGACAAGGAGGTAGGATTGGTGAACAGTCCACCCTTTGTGAATGAAACTAATTATGATTACTGGAAGCAATAATGGTTTCTTTTTTGAAATCTTTAGACAACAAAGCATAAAAAGTTGTTCTGAAATGATGGGATCATCCTGTTGTGAGAGACAAAAATGGGAAGGCCACAATAGTTTTGAAGCCTGAAGAGGACTGGTCTAGAGAAGAAGATGATCTTACTCTTGGGAACTCAAAAGCATTGAATGCCATATTCAATGGAATTGACAAAAACATTTTCAGATTGGTTAACACATGTGTTGTAGCTAAAGATGCTTGGGATATTCTAAAAACTACTCATGAAGGTACTTCTAAGGTAAAAATGTCTAGGCTTCAACTGCTCACTACTAAATTTGAAAACTTGAGGATGAAAGATTATGAGAGCATTCATGATTTTTATATGAACATTCTTGAAATAGCTAATGCCTCAAATTCTCTAGGAGAAACAATGCCTGAAGAAAAATTGGTAAGAAAAACTCTCAGATATTTGCCTAAGAGATTTGACATGAAAGTCACTACTATAGAAGAAGCTCATGACATTATCAAGATTATAGTGGATGGACTTATTGGATCTCTTCAATCTTTTGAGATAGGCATGAATGAGAGATCTGACAAGAAGAATAAAAATAGTGATCTTGTTTCCAACACCAAAGATAGAATAGAAGATTTTGATCTGGATACCGATGATGGCCCAGCAAATGCCTTAGTGGTGTTTGGGAGGCTGTTTAATAAAGTGATAAGAAGGATGGAGAAGAAAACAATACCAGATGTCAAGAACATCTCTTCTGACATCAGCAGAGAAACAAAAGCTGGAGAGAGCTCTGCTCAAGGAAAATGAATGCAATGTTATGGTTGTGATGGTTTTGGTCACAATAAACCTGAATGTACCACACATCTCAGGAACAGATGACGGGTCTTACTGTGGCCTGGTATGATGCGGTGTTTGGAACAGAAGACGGGTCTTATGGTTTAATAATTGCTCTTAACGTTGAGGCTGTTTGGTTCTAACTTTAAAGTAACTGCTAGAAAGGTAGGAAGACGTATTTGTTGGAAAACAAATTGGTTATAAATCTAAAATCATTGAGTTTTGATGATAACAAAGTATACAATATAATTTTGTACGCTAATAGTTTGTTAAGTGTGCAAAATATGAATTGGCCAGATACTGGATAAAGCAGAATCTGAACAAGCCTGATGTTGGATAAAGTAGACATTGAACAAGCCATACGCTGAACAGAGTAGACTCTAAACAAGTTAGATTCTGAATAGTGTCGACTCTGAACAAGCCAGCAGTTAGACAAAGAAGACTATGGACTCTAGACATCATCAGACTTTGGACTTCATCAGACTCTGAACACTGAATCCATCATATTCTGAACCAAAGCTAGAATACGAAGAAGTGCTTAACTAAAGTTAACTATGTATATCCTAGTCAACTATTATGAAGCAAATAATCCATACATACTCTGATAAAGTCATGCCTCATTTTTACTAGACTTTGAAGTCTAATATTCAAGGCTCTGAACTCTTATTAAGCTTCAAATCATCTTTAATACGAATCTAATGATTTAGAGGTTAATGATTGAAATAATATTCATGATAACCGCACATTCAAGCGAGAAAATAAAATGTTTCCTTAAGGCTATGTTTGGATTGATGGAACGTAACGGAGCGGAGCGGAGTGGAACATAGCGAAGCGGAATGGAGCGGAGCGGAATGGAATATAGATCCCACTCTATTGTTGGATATCTTATTAAAAATATCACATTCCATCACATACATCCCAAATTGGATGGAACAAAAAATGAGGATTTGGATGGAATGGGATGGAATGGATTCCATCATGTTCCGTTCCATTCCATCAATTATTTGCAAATCCAAACAATGGAATCACATTAGTTACCACTCCATTACATTCCATTCCATCACATCCCACCGATCCAAACATACCCTAAATGACAAATATGCTGGAAGTATTAAGGAATGTAATACCAACGGTACTCCACGTTTCACGACTCAATCTCGTACCACTATTACAGCTGTGGAATTGAAGATGTTTCTAATTCTATCCTTCAATCGTACTATTCATCATCTATATAAAGAGGACAAATGAATTGTGAAAGATAACGAAATACATAACAAGAGACGTACAAATAGACGAGTGATATACACCAACGAAAAGAAAAGAACAACACTCATTAGAGCTTTTCATTTCTATATTTTCTTAAGTGTAAACTCTGAATTTCATTGTGAGTATCTGCTTGTTAAGAAGTATTATTGTAAACATGTATCTTTGTATTGCAAGTTAAGAAACACACTTATAGAAAGTTTGTATTGAAAATATCAATACAAATTTAAATTTTGTATTTTTATTAAATGCAGTACACAATTTCCAAGATATTATTTTTCGATTTAGTTCTTAACTTGTGCCCCGAGGACACAAGTTAACATTATCCTATTTTAAAATCTAATGGTTGATATATATATATATATATATATATATATATATATATATATATATATATATATATATATATATATATATATATATATATATATATATATATATATATATATATATATATGTCATGTCATGACACTTGCCTCTATATTCTATGTTGGAGATCTGTCATTGTTTTAAGACGTCTTAAAATATGAATTATTAATAAATAATTGTCGGCTCAATCTATCATTTAAAAAAATTAAGAATATAAAAAATACATGTCATGACACAAAAATTTCAAAGGACACCCAGCCAGCTTTATTATCGAGAGACGGAGTCGGTCACCTTTAAAATAAGCAATTCCATCCAGCCACGAATCGAATAAAGGATTTTTTTTTTTCTTTCTTCCTCTTAAAATAGAGTTGTTATTCACACTATCCTATTAATTATATTTACTTAATTTATATTGTAGATACTTAATTGTTAAGTATGAGTGGATATAGATGATCAAAACCAAACGTGGAATAGGAATACAAATACCAGTACCATTAGTCAAATAGAGACAAAAATAAAATAAAATATAAAAAAGCAATTTACGGCCACAAATACGACAACCCACCATAACGTCAATATGATAAATATCACAAAGAATTTGTCAAAACAAAGAAAATATCTCGTGTCAAATCCGAAACTAAAAAAATATAAAAAAAACAAAGAATCCAACAACATGGCTCCTCCACCGATTGGACTAACGACCACTCCAAAAGAAAGAATAAAAAAATAAGTAAGATTAGGAAACCAGGCACATGATTCCTGCAACATAGGTGGGGCCCATACTGGCGGACTTGAAATAATAATAAAATAGAGTTAAATTGGAATAATCGACATCGAAAAATCTTGCCTCGTTAACCGGCAATAATACAAGTGGAGCCCACAGACAAAATTGTGCAGATTTTTTATTATTCTTTGGTCGTTATCACATCACTCACTTTCCATACTGTATTTTTCGGTCATAAATGTACTATAAACTTTGTACTATTGCTTTCCGTTTTAAATAAATTAATATGATTTTTATTTTTATTTTCAATTAATATTATTTATATTATATTAACATTAATATTTTTATTTTATTTATGTAAGTTTTTAAAGGAAAATAGATAGTTCAACGGATGTATAATAATTGAGTTAAATAAAATAAATAACTTAATATTTATAATTAACAAATAAAAGTTATATATTTTAAAATTATATATGAATCAACTAAATAACTTATTTTAATATGTTTAAAGCCAAATTTAAACGTATTCATTACTCTTTGTTTTAATATATAATATTTACTTTTAAAAATTGATTAAGTTTATATACCAAAATATTTTAAGTTTATTTTGGTGAGCACAACTCATAAATTTTTTCTTATAAAATACAAAAGTATCTTAAAATTATAAGTAATTATTTTTCAATTTTCAATATAATATTAGTTAGTTCTTAAAAAATTGTATTTAATTAATATTATTTAAATCATTTCAACTTTATATCTTTTGATTGATATTTATGTAATGATAAATACACATATTTTTGTAAGATGGTTTTATAAGATATAATTTTATTTATATACTATTTTTTAATCTAGGTAAATAGTTATAATATTCACTTATTTTAAAAAGAAAACATTGAAATCGAGTTTTAAAATAGTAAGACTCTTTTGTCTCTATCTCTTTGATGAGAAACATTGGAAACGAGTTTTAAATTGATTTTTATAAATTTGTGTATAATAAACTATGATTTTTTTAAAAATTATTTGAAGGAATTTGTCTGATAAATATTAAATTGATCAAAATCCATCTGATTTATTTGATAAATCAATCTAACCGAATCGGTTAAAAACTAAAATTTTATCGAATTGAACCTTTAAAATAAAATTATAGTTTGTGTCTGATTAAAATTTTAGACCCCTAAATTGATGTATTATTCGACCCTAATTAATTAAGAGATATATTTTGTATTATAGAAGCATAATATCAATGGTTTTGTTTTCCAAAGTATTTTTAGAAAAGAATAAATAAGTAATCAGGCGAAATTTGCTTAAAAAACATAATCAACACTCATGTTGGATATCTTTAGAAATTTAATAGAAAAAACAAACGAGGCTTCAAATTACATTAGCACTCATGCATTACTAATGTTTGGGAAAGTAGTTTTGTTAGAGTAATTATATTTAATTTATTTTTTAATGAAAATAAAAGTACAAAGAACTCTCAAGAAAGTATAGTACATGATTAAAGAATAGTATCTCCAATGGTTTAATTCATTTTTGAATTTTTGTGAAATGCATTTAGACACGTTATTTTCACATAATTCATCTAATTTTTATTTCAATGGTATAATTCTAAAGAATTCATATTGATTCTTGTTAGAACAACATCAAATCTGAATTTGAAGATGATAACAATGGTGGAAAAGAAAATTGGGGAAGAAGATCAATATTGAGAGAGAAAGAGAGTAGAGAGAGTAAATTTTGGATGAATTGTAATATTGACATTAACCTTGAATTGAGATTATTACACTGTATTTATACATGAGAGAATACAATAGAAAAAACTAAAAATGCAACTAAATTGATACATGATGTTAAAACTACTGCTGTTGTTTTTCTGCAAGTAACCGGTTACTACCTGGAGAGTAACCGGTTACTGCTGTTGCAAAGTCAGCAAAAACAGCTTTAACCAGCATTCAACACACTACCTCACTTTAGTTGCTCCAAGTCCATCATGTTCAAGCTCTTCAACAGTCTCTTAAACACCTCATTTGTCACACCCTTCGTCAATAAATCTGTAACTTGGTCCTCACTTCGGCAATAGCTCAATCTAAGCTTCCCATCACCGACTAATTCTCTCAAGTAATGAAACTGCATCTCGATATGCTTGCTCCTTCCGCATGCAATCTGATTCTTCGCAAGATTAATCGCAGAAACATTATCCACATACAGCATTGTAACATCATCACCACCACATCCAAATTCCTTCATAAGATTCACAAGCCACATAGCTTGGCATGCACTCAATGAAGCCGCAATGTACTCGACCTCGCAAGAATAGAGTGCTACAACCAGTTTCTTCTTTAAACACCAAGAGATTGGCGTACTATCGAACATAAAGATGTAACCTGCCGTCGATTTCCGATCATCTTTATCTCCGCACCAATTAGAATCGGTGTAGTCAAGTAAAGTACATTTGCGTCCCATATCCGACGCAGGAAATAAAATTCCACAACCAATAGTACCTTTCACATATCTAAGGATTCTCTTGACCGCTTCCAAGTGTGACACCTTAGGTCTCTCCATGAATCTACTCGCAATACCGACACTAAAAGCCAAATTCGGCCGCGTATTACACAAGTACCGCAATGATCCAATCAAACTCTGGTAAAGTGTTGGATCAACATCATCCTCATCATCACTTTTGGACAGCTGCACTCTCGCTTCACAAGGTGTAACATAAGCATTACAATACTCCATTTCACACCTTTTCAAGATATCTAGTGCATACCTCCTTTGGTGCATAAGCAGCCCCACTTTTGACTTGTGAAACTCTATGCCAAGGAAGTAATTCATGACACCAAGGTCTGTCATCTCAAACTCACTCATGAGCTCTACTTTGAACCTTGAAATATTCTTGTCATTGTTGCCCGTAATCAAGAGATCATAAACATACAAGCATAGTATAATAACACCATTAATAGTATCCGATCTCACATAAACACCGTGTTCGGATACACATTGTTTGAAACCGATGTCAACAAGAAAGTCGTCTATACGTTTGTTCCAAGCTCTTGGAGCTTGTTGCAAACCATACAACGCCTTGTGTAGCTTGTAATACTTCCTCTCTTGATTTTTAATCACGAAACCGGGTGGCTGCCCCACATAAACTTCCTCATCAAGAGGACCATTAAAAAACGCAGATTTCACATCCATTTGGTAAATCACCCAATTGTTGCTATGCGCAATCCCAACAACCAAACGAATAGTCTCCAATCTAGCCACCGGTGCAAATACCTCCTCGTAGTCTATGTCTTCACGTTGCAAGAACCCTTTCGCCACTAATCGAGCTTTATGCTTGATTACTTCACCTTTTGGATTCGCTTTAACTTTATAGACCCATCGCACACCTATCGGTTTCTTCCCAAGTGGTAAATCGACCAATTCCAAGTACCATTTTTCTCAATTGATTCCAGCTCCCCTTTCATTGCACATATCCATTTAGGATTACTTAAGGCTCCCTCCTCATTTACCGGTTCAGATTCGGCCATAAGCGCGAAATGAACAAAGTCACCATCATTATTCACTTTGTTATCTTGGAACCTTTCATAGTCTCGGAGTCTTTGAGGCAAGGCTCTTTGCCTCACAGGTCTACCCTCATTCACAACATTGTTTTCAACTGCTGTAGGTGCTGGTACAGCGGCATCGGACACCTCCGGATCAAAAATTTCAAAAATCTGCTGCTGCTGATTTTCTGCTGGTAACTGGTTACTACCTGGGGAGTAACCGGTTACTGCTGTTGTTTCTGCACTTTTAATTTCATCAAAAGTCATGTCCCGACTTATCACGATTTTCCGATTATTCTCATCAAACAACTTATAACCACCAGTAGAGTGATATCCAATAAATATCAACTTCTCACCTTTATCATCCAACTTCTTTCTAAGTTGATTCGGTACATGGCGATTTGCAATCAATCAAAAAACGCACAAATGATTCACACTCGGTTTGAAACCACTCCAAACCTCTTCCGGTGTGATCTTCTCCAGCTTCTTAGTAGGTCACATATTCAACAAGTATGTGGTTGTAGATATGACCTCACCCCACAACACTTTAGGTAACTTCTTCCCACAAAGCATACTACGCACCATGTTCATTATTGTACGATTTTTCCTCTCGGCAGCTCCGTTTTGTTGAGGTGTATATGGAGGCACCACCTCACGCACAATACCCTCAAGATCACAAAACTTCCCAAATTCACTAGAGGTATATTCACCTCCACCATCCGTTTTGAGAATTTTGAGCTTCCGGCCGCTTTGACGCTCCACCATGGATTTGAAACTCTTGAACACTCCAAATACCTCATCCTTTCTCTTGATAAGATAAGTCCAAATCTTCCTACTATAATCGTCAATAAACGTAACAAAATATTGATTGCCGCCGTATGTCTCTACTTGCATCGGTCCACAAACATTGGAATACACCACCTCAAGTAAGCCTTTGGCTCTCCGACCCGCATCCTTGCTAAACACCTTCTTGTGTTGCTTAGATGTGACACATTCCTCACACAATTTTGTCGGAACACTAATATGTGGCAGCCCCGTTACCATTCCACTTTGTTGCAACATCTTAAGATCCCTAAAATTAAGGTGACCAAGACGGTAATGTCATAGCCACTCCTCTCTACTTTCCGCGGTAGCTAAACAACGATGCTCCGTAACCTTTAACTCAACCTTAAAAGTTCTATTGGCAGCCATCGGTGCTTTTAGAATCAACACACCGTTTGAATCTAAAACGCGTAACATCTTGTCTCCAATCGAATTAAATACCCTCTTTCAAGTAATTGGCCAATACTTAAAAGATTGCACTTAATTCCCAGTATGTACAAGACATCTTTGATCTTTGAATGTCCACAATTCTTCCTTTGGATCAAAACATCTCCTACCCCTTCGGTGCTTAAAGTGGTGTCATCGACAAACTTGACTTTATTCTTTGTCGCTTGATTGATTTGCACAAACCAATCCTTTCGACCCGTCATATGTGTTGAACAACCGAAATCCAAGTACCATTCATCTTTACTTTGGACTCCCTCACACACGGTAACTAATGCATTTCGATCCGAACACATTATTTCGCCACTTTCCAAAACAGTACAGCTGCTGTCCCGCACACTATCATCATAGTAGCTGCTGTCCGGAACATCAACAGTGCCATAATTCTCCTCTGTGATCATCAATAGAAGAGTGTCTTCATCCTCTACCTCTTCCCTAGTAACCTTGGCCTCATCCGCATCATTTTCCTTGCGTTTGGAGTGACAATCTCTCGCAAAATGCCCAAACCTTTAACAATTATAACACTTCACGTAACTTTTGTCGAACACTTTGTTGGCGCTTTGATTACCCTCTTTGGAGCTTCCTTTACCCTTTGGCGCCTTAGAATTTTGTGGATCTTTTCCACCAAAATTCTGAAAAATTCTTCTTACTTCTAGAAGGCAACTTCACTTTCGATCTCTTGTTTTTCTCATTCAAACGCGCTTGCAAAGCGATCTCCGCTTTGGCTTTGTCGGCACCTCTCTCATCCATTCTTTGTTCATGCACCTCTAACGAACTTTGTAACTCATCCTTGCTCAAAGTCGTTAGATCCCTTGATTCTTCAATAGCCACAACAATGTTATCGAACAGTGATGTCAATGAACGCAACACTTTCGATACAACATTCTGCTCAAGAATCGTTTCACCACATGACTTAATTTGATTAACCAACCGGGTAATGCGTGTAATGTAATCGTTGATCGTTTCTTTATCCTCCATTTGTGTTAACTCGAATTGACGTTTGTAAGTTTGTAACCTTACCACCTTCTCTTTAACGACTCCAGCATATGCTTTCTCCAAGATTTCTCAAAATTGCTTCGCGGATTCACAATCACCAACCTTCTCAAAATTGTCGTTATCAACACAAGAGTGAATCAAGAATAAAGCTTTGTAATCCTTCTTCTTTTCTTCCTTGTGTGTAGCCCTACGAGCCATGGTAGCATCATCCCCTAACGGCGTGACTCCATTAGTGACAATTTCAAGCACCTCTTAATAACCAAATATAACCTTCATTTGTTTTGCCCATTTTTCGTAATTCTTCGAATCAAGAATTGGGAGATTTGTGGGAATTCGATCATTGGAAACGGTAACCATTGTTGCAACGGAATATAATCAATAACCGGAGCTCTTGATGCCAAATGTTAGAACAACATAAAATCTGAATTTGAAGATGGTAACAATGGTGGAAAAAAATTGGGGAAGAAGATCAATATTGAGAGAGAAAGAGAGAAAGAGAGTAGAGAGAGTAAATTTTGGATGAATTGTAATATTGACATTAACCTTGAATTGAGATTATTACACTGTATTTATACATGAGAGAATACAATAGAAAAAATTAAAAATGCAACTAAATTGATACATGCTGTTGAAACTGCTGCTGCTGTTTTTCTGCAAGTAACTGGTTACTACCTGGAGAGTAACCGGTTACTGCTGTTGCAAAGTCAGCAAAATCAGCTTTAACCAGCATTCAACACACTACCTCACTTTAGTTGCTCCAAGTCCATCATGTTCAAGCTCTTCAACAGTCTCTTAAACACCTCATTTGTCACACCCTTCGTCAATAAATCCGCAACTTGGTCCTCACTTCGGCAATAGCTCAATCTAAGCTTCCCATCACCGACTAATTCTCTCAAGTAATGAAACCGCATCTCGATATGCTTGCTCCTTCCGCATGCAACTGATTCTTCGCAAGATTAATCCCAGAAACATTATCCACATACAACATTGTAACATCATCACCACTACATCCAAATTCCTTCATAAGATTCACAAGCCACATAGCTTGGCATGCACTCAATGAAGCCGCAATGTACTCGGCCTCGCAAGAATAGAGTGCTACAACTGGTTTCTTCTTCGAACACCAAGAGATTGGTGTACTATCGAACATAAATATGTAACCCGCCGTCGATTTCCGATCATCCTTATCTCCGCACCAATTAGAATCGGTGTAGCCAAGTAAAGTACATTTGCGTCCCATATCCGACGCGGGAAATAAAATTCCACAACCAAGAGTACCTTTCACATATCTAAGGATTCTCTTGACCGCTTCCAAGTGTGACACCTTAGGTCTCTCCATGAATCTACTCGCAATACCGACACTAAAAGCCAAATCCGGCCGCGTATTGCACAAGTACCGCAATGATCCAATCAAACTCTAGTAAAGTGTTGGATCAACATCATCCTCATCATCACTTTTAGACAACTGCACTCTCTCTTCACAAGGTGTAATATAAGCATTACAATACTCCATTTCACACCTTTTCAAGATATCTAGTGCATACCTCCTTTGGTGCATAAGCAGCCCCACTTTTGACTTGTGAAACTCTATGCCAAGGAAGTAATTCATGACACCAAGGCCTGTCATCTAAAACTAACTCATGACCTCTATTTTGAACCTTGAAATATTCTTGTCATTGCTGCCCGTAATCAAGAGATCATCAACATACAAGCATAGTATAATAACACCATTAATAGTATCCGATCTCATATAAACACCGTGTTCGGATACACATCGTTTGAAACCAATGTCAACAAGAAAGTCGTCTATACGTTTGTTCCAAGGTCTTGGAGCTTGTTGCAAACCATACAACGCCTTGTGTAGCTTGTAATACTTCCTCTCTTGATTTTTAATCACGAAACCGGGTGGCTGCCCCACATAAACTTCCTTATCAAGAGGACCATTCAAAAACGCAGATTTCACATCCATTTGGTAAATCACCCAATTGGTTTTATGCGCAATCCCAACAACCAAACGAATAGTCTCCAATCTAGCCACCGGTGCGAATACCTCCTCGTAGTCTATGTCTTCACGTTGCAAGAACCCTTTCGCCACTAATCGAGCTTTATGCTTTATTACTTTACCTTTTGGATTCGCTTTAACTTTATAGACCCATCGCACACCTATCGGTTTCTTCCCAAGTGGTAAATCGACCAACTCCCAAGTACCATTTTTCTCAATAGATTCCAGCTCCTCTTTCATTGCACATATCCATTCAGGATTACTTAAGGCTCCCTCCTCATTTACCGGTTCAGATTCGGC
Source organism: Lathyrus aphaca (assembly GCA_963966055.1). Taxonomy (NCBI): domain Eukaryota; kingdom Viridiplantae; phylum Streptophyta; class Magnoliopsida; order Fabales; family Fabaceae; genus Lathyrus; species Lathyrus aphaca. Next base: position 15,458,381 of record OZ014521.1, read on the forward strand.
CATAAGCGCGAAATGAACAAAGTCACCTGCATTATTCACTTTGTTATCTTGGAACCTTTCATAGTCTCGGAGTCTTTGAGGCGAGGCTCTTTGCCTCACAGGTCTACCCTCATTCACAACATTGTTTTCAACTGCTGTAGGTGCTGGTACAGCGGCATCGGACACCTCCGGATCAGAAATTTCAAAAATATGCTGCTGCTGATTTTCTGCTGGTAACCGGTTACTACCTGGGGAGTAACCGGTTACTGCTGTTGTTTCTGCACTTTTAATTTCATCAAAAGTCACGTCCCGACTTATCACGATTTTCCGATTATTCTCATCAAACAGCTTGTAACCACCAGTAGAGTGATATCCAATAAATATCAACTTCTCACCTTTATCATCCAACTTCTTTCTAAGTTGATTCGGTACATGGCGATTTGCAATCAATCCAAAAACGCACAAATGATTCACACTCGGATTGAAACCACTCCAAACCTCTTACGGTGTGATCTTCTCCAACTTCTTAGTAGGTCACCTATTCAACAAGTATGTGGTTGTAGACATGACCGCACCCCACAACTCTTTAGGTAACTTCTTCCCACAAAGCATACTACGCACCATGTTCATTATTGTACGATTTTTCCTCTTGGCAGCTCCGTTTTGTTGAGGTGTATATGGAGGCACCACCTCACGCACAATACCCTCAAGATCATAAAACTTCCCAAATTCACTAGAGGTATATTCACCTCCACCATCCGTTTTGAGAATTTTGAGCTTTCGGCCGCTTTGATGCTCCACCATGGATTTGAAACTCTTGAACACTCCAAATAACTCATCCTTTCTCTTGATAAGATAAGTCCAAAGCTTCCTACTATAATCGTCAATAAACGTAACAAAATATTGATTGCCGCCGTATGTCTCTACTTGCATCGGTCCACAAACATTGGAATACACTACCTCAAGTAAGCCTTTGGCTCTCCGACCCGCATCCTTGCTAAACACCTTCTTGTGTTGCTTAGATGTGACACATTCCTCACACAATTTTGTCGGAACACTAATATGTGGCAGCCCCGTTACCATTCCACTTTGTTGCAACATCTTAAGATCCCTAAAATTAAGGTGACCAAGACGGTAATTCCATAGCCACTCCTCTCTACTTTCCGCGGTAGCTAAACAACGATGCTCCATAACCTTTAACTCAACCTTAAAAGTTCTATTGGCAGCCATCGGTGCTTTTAGAATCAACAAACCATTTGAATCTAAAACGCGTAACATCTTGTTCTCCAATCGAATTAAATACCCTCTTTCAAGTAATTGGCCAATACTTAAAAGATTGCACTTAATTCCCGGTATGTACAAGACATCTTTGATCCTTGAATGTCCACCATTCTTCCTTCTGATCAAAACATCTCCTACCCCTTCGGTGCTTGAAGTGGTGTCATCGGCAAACTTGACTTTATTCTCTGTCGCTTGATTGATTTGCACTAACCAATCCTTTCGACCCGTCATATGTGTTGAACAACCTAAATCCAAGTTCCATTCATCTTTACTTTGGACTCCCTCACACACGGTAACTAATGCATTTCGATCTGAACACATTTTTTCGCCACTTTCCAAAACAGTACAGCTGTTGTCCCGCACACTATAATCATAGTAGCTGCTGTCCGGAACATCAACAGTGCCATAATTCTCCTCCGTGATCATCAATAGAAGAGTGTCTTCATCCTCTACCTCTTCCCTAGCAACCTTGGCCTCATCCGCATCATTTTCCTTGCGTTTGGAGTGACAATCTCTCTCAAAATGCCCAAACCTTTGACAATTATAACACTTCACATAACTTTTGTCGAACACTTTGTTGGCGCTTTGATTACCCTCTTTGGAGCTTCCTTCACCCTTTGGCACCTTAGAAATTTGTGGAACTTTTCCACCAAAATTCTGAAAATTCTTCTTACTTCTAGAAAACAACTTCCCTTTCGATCTCTTGTTTTTCTCATTCAAACGCGCTTGCAAAGCGATCTCCGCTTTGGCTTTGTCGGCACCTCTCTCATCCATTCTTTGTTCATGTGCCTCTAACGAACTTTGTAACACATCCTTGCTCAAAGTCGTTAGATCCCTTGATTCTTCAATAGCCACAACAATGTTATCGAACAGTGATGTCAATGAACGCAACACTTTCGATACAACATTCTGCTCAAGAATCGTTTCACCACATGACTTGATTTGATTAACCAACCGGGTAATGCGCGTAATGTAATCGTTGATCGTTTCTTTATCCTCCATTTGCATTAACTCGAATTGACGTTTGTAAGTTTGTAACCTTACCACCTTCGCTTTAACGACGCCAGCATATGCTTTCTCCAAGATTTCTCAAAATTGCTTCGCGGATTCACAATCACCAACCTTCTCAAAATTGTCGTTATCAACACAAGAGTGAATCAAGAATAAAGCTTTGTAATCCTTCTTCTTTTCTTCCTTGTGTGTAGCCCTACGAGCCTCGGTAGCATCATCCTCTAACGGCGTGACTCCATTAGTGACAATTTCAAGCACCTATTAATAACCAAATATAACCTTCATTTGTTTTGCCCATTTTTCGTAATTCTTCGAATCAAGAATTGGAAGATTTGTGGGAATTCGATCATTGGAAACGGTAACCATTGTTGCAGCGAAATATGATCAATAACCGGAGCTCTTGATGCCAAATGTTAGAACAACATAAAATCTGAATTTGAAGATGGTAACAATGGTGGAAAAAAAATTGGGGAAGAAGATCAGTATTGAGAGAGAAAGAGAGAAAGAGAGTAGAGAAAGTAAATTTTGGATGAATTGTAATATTGACATTAACCTTGAATTGAGATTATTACACTGTATTTATACATGAGAGAATACAATAGAAAAAACTAAAAATGCAACTAAATTGATACATGCTGTTAAAACTGCTGCTGCTGTTTTTCTGCAAGTAACCGGTTACTACCTGGAGAATAACCGGTTACTGCTGTTGCAAAGTCAGCAAAAACAGCTTTAACCAACATTCAACAATTCTCACCACTTTACTTGCTATATTAATATATTATTTATATTAAATTTCATTTTATTTACTCGATACTATTGTTGCAATGCAATGCAACTTTTGCGAGTTGATGAACTTTGAATTCCAATTTTTACCCTTTATCTTACATCTAAATGGAAAACTTATGGAAAAAATCGTCTGCTGAAGTTTTTCTAAGTTAAATGAATTTAAGATTGAAATGTGAAGGAATCACTTTTCTAATCATGTTTCAAACACTTTCAAATATTTTAGAATCAACCCAAAAAAATATTTAGGATGATTCAATCTATTTCTAATTTTCACAAAACCAAATAAAACTCGAAAATATGGAAGATGAAATCTATTTTTTTTATTGAAGATGAAGTACTTTTGTAATTTGTTTATCTAAATGTGAAATGATCAATTTATATAGCAAGTAGTGTTGTTTCACTAGGTTGCGACCTCTTGATGAAACACACCATTTTAGTAACACATTTTACTAAATGTTGCAACATTTTGTCTATTGCAATAATTTACAAGTGTTGTCTATTTGCTTACTACAACACTTTACAAAACACCACATTTTTTCGAATTCAAAACCACACGTAAGCAACCACAATTAAAAATAGGAGTAGCAACCACTACCAAGCTCCGACGAAGTAGCATTGCTTTTTTATAAGGCCTTTTAAAGTGTGTGATATTTTCTATGTGAGACTATTTTTCATGTATTGATTACTCGTTTTCTCACTCACACATTTTTATACCGTTTTGGAACACACTCATGGAAATTATTATCATTAATTAAAATAATCACTCACTTGTTCTAATAATATTGATAAGACCAGTTACAGAAAAAAGAGATAAAGAATGTTAATACAATTAAGTATTTTTCAATTTGAACTTAACCTTAGTAAGAACAAGACAAAGTCTAATCAAAATTTTAGATATCAATGCTTTGAACTTGTGATTAGACTGACGTTACCTTAAACATACTCATTAAAAGTTAATTTCCTACATCTCTCGTCTAACACTATTTATAGATATGTGATTTTCCTGTTTTGTGAATTTTCCGTGAGAGAAATTCTAATTCTCACTTTGAGACGACACCATCTTGAAATTTGTCTAGGTGAAGTTCATGTTGTATCTATATTTCTTGAGATACATATTCTCAACATCGAACTTAATTAAAGCTTTGAAGGGAAATGAATGGGGAGGGCTTTGAAAAATAGGAAGGGTTGAGTGAAAAAAATAGAATGATTTTGGTTAAAAGGGTTTTTGGAGGATTTGTGTTTATTCGTAACACCAAAAATCCTCTAATTTGGGGATACTCAAAAAATTTATTGGATGGAGATTTTTGAGGATTTAGACAAATAGTTCAAATATAATTATTAGTTGTTATAGTATTTTTAAAAATTAAAAATATATTAATGATAAACATTATTTTATCATTCTAAACAAAATCTTTTTTTCTCTTTCAAAAATATATATTTTCCCTCTAATTTTTAAATTTTTCTCTTTCGAAACCCTCATTCCCACTCTCCTCCAAACTTCCAAACAAAACCTAAGAGTTGAAAAAATTCAACCCTCAATATACAATAGTTAACATTACTACATAAGATTGAACTAATATCCAAATCAATATCTTATTATTATACATTAAATCCTGAGGTTAATAAAACAATTTTATAAAAAATATTCCCGGATAAAAATCACTTCCGAAACATTTGATGAACTCAAGCGTTATTAAATGGATGCCACCATTATATATCTTTTTTTTTTTTACTCAAAGTAGTTAAGAAAAGAATCTCCTAACAAAAATTAAAAGCAGGTATAATTAGGGGTGTTTAATTCCAAACTAATTCAAATAAAAAATCGAAAATCGATCCAAAAAAATTAAAAATCAAAAAAACCGATTTGTTTTGGATATATTTGAATGTCATTTTGTAAGAATCAATCGGTTCAGATCGAATTTTAAATTGATTTTTCAAAACCGATCCAAACCAAACCGTATGTATATATATTTTTTACTTGTTTATATTTTATTAGTATATATATTGTATTAGTTTAATATTAGATGGTATTTATCTTTTAAAATATTATTTATTAATTTGATTTAATTTTTATTTTATTTTTTTCATCTTATTAATTTTTGATATAGTATAAGATATATTATATCAAACTTACTATTTTGTAGTATTTTTAGAATAGTAATAAAAATTATAATTTATAATTTGGCTATAAAAAAACTGATCCAAATAAATCGCATGAAATTGGATCGGATCGGATCGATTTTTTTTAATCAATCATCCAAAATCGAACCAACCTATAAATAAATTTATATTCGGATCAGATGATATTTTGTTTTAAAATTGATCCAAAGCAAACCGCAAACACCCTTAGGGAGAGGGGTATAAATTTCTTTGGGGGTCTCATATTTAAAAAAATATATGGTGTATTTTTTATTATAAATATTTTTTACACTTATAAATTAGTTGTACAATTAAAGAAAAAAATTAATAAAAACTTTGAAATTAGAAGTAGTAAATAACAATATTTTTATTTATGGTAAATGTAACGGAATAGAGAGAAAAGAAAATTTGAAAAATTCTGAAAAGTATTGTTAAAGTCAGAGAGATTATTAATGGAGTATCTTATTATGTACAGCATGTATGCAGAATTGTAGATACCGGATGCGATTTTTTCTGCTACACGCACGCGCCTGTCTCTTTCTGCCGTTTAATTATGAATTTAACTAACCAACGTAACCCTATTTTCTATCTAACCTACTTTTTCCATCCTTTATATATACCCTCCACCCTCTCTTTCTCCCTCCACAACAACACTTTCTTTTTCTCTCTCTACATACACTCTCTTAACACCACCACTTTCCCCCAACACAACAACATGCCGGATTGTATAAATGATAATAGTACGAGGAAGCGAGTTCGTGATGACTCCGATTTTTCCGACTCGAACGACTCCAAGCGAGTTGTCCGAGTTGACCCGGTTTCTTCTTATGATAATGACTCGTCCGAGTCGAGTCTCGAACGTGTCAACTCGTTCGGGTCGTGTGTTGACTCGGACGGGTCTGAAACTGAAATATTTCGGGTTGAATCTGAACATGACTCGTATGAAGTTAACGAGATGGCAGATGAGATTCTGAACATACTTGATGAGACGGATAATGTGACGGAGCGTGAAACTACCGTTACCGCCGTTCAAGGACTTGACTCTGTTATTAAGAGTTTTGAAGATGAGATATTTGCCACGGGTCAAGATTTGGATCCGAACCAAATACCCGAGTCAAGTGAGTACAACCCGAATCTAGGTTATTTACTTGAAGCCTCGGATGATGAGCTTGGTTTGCCACCTACGGTGGTTTCAACCGAGGAGACAGTTTTACCGGAAATCAACGATTCCGGTCGGGTTGGCCCGGATGGAGTCGATTTGAGCGGGTTTTATTGGTTTGAAGAAGATATTCGTAACAATGAACCTTTTGGGTTGCTGGGTTATGATAACGTTGGCGATGAGAACGACGGTGGCTATGTGACGATTGATGGACTGTTTGATTATGGTGAACCTACCGATTTTTTATGGCGGTCAGAGTCGTTGCAGGCTATGTAGGACATTCCGGTGCGGCGGAATTTTATGACTTCGCTGGAATGTTTGGATAATGGGTTTTTTAGACAGCACATATGACGTAGGAGGGTAGATGTGAAAATTTAGAATTATGAAATTTGTTGAATAGTCCCTGACTTGTTCGATAATTATTTTTTGTTCTAAAAATGTTTATTTATTATATGATGTGAATGTGACTCTAGACATGGTTTTTAATTATTCCTCCTTTTTATTACTTTAAAACAAGAAATTGACTTATGGTGATAAGTCATTTGTTCTAGATTCAAACTTTATTTTTGGAAATTATGTTTATTGTTTTTTAATCATTTTTTTAATTTTATTTTTTGAAAAATCAATTAAATATGAAAATCATTTTTTTTGGGACATACTCAAATTATCTAATTTTTTTTAATTTTATTTTTGGAAAAATCAATAAAATATGAAAATCATTTTTTTTTTGGGACATACTCAAATTATCTAATTTCTTTTTGGGACATACCCAAACCCAAATGATCTAATTTTCTTTTTTGCACCCAAATTATCTAATTTTCTTTCTTCCATGAACACGTTAAAACAACTTTATTTTACGATAAATTTATGATGAGTAGATAGGTATGGTTATCTTTTTAAAAAATTGATTTAAAGTATTAATTTATCTTTAATTTAAAATATATAAAATTAATATGACATTTGAAGTTTTAATCTATTTTTAATTAAAATAAATATATAAAAATAATATGACGTTGACTATAATTATTTTTATTGAATGAATGTATATTTATCCAATTAAATTAATTAATTTTAATTTTATATATATATATGATGTTGAATATAATTTTAATTTTAATTTTATATAATAATAATATGATGTTGAATATAATTATTTTATTGAATGAATGTATATTTATCCAATTAAATAGAAAAATGGAACTATTTTATTTATTTTTAAAATGAAATATAAAATGAATGGAAATAAATTATGGGTTTACTTTTTGTATTTTAATTTGATTTTTGATGTAGATCTTTAAAAAAAAAATAAAGATGCAAAATTTATATAAAATGCATTCGAAATATACCGGTAATCTTGCATACTATTTATCACAACATACTTCAATAAATTTATTAATAACTAAAACTCAAGTAAAGCATGGGGCAAGTCCCTCAAGTATAATTTGCGGTGTGTCACTCAAGTAGAGTTTCAAATGAGTTCTTTAAGCGTCACAAACAAATGTATGTGTGGTATTAAAAACAAATCATTATTGGTTCTTTGCAAGTGTCAAAAACTCAGAGTTTTTGAATTATAGGATCTATTGATGTCAAATGAGGTGTTTGTGACATTAGGTCTTGAATTTATATTTATTTTCTTTATAACTTTGTTGAACTGTCTTCCAAGCATAGTTATAGCTTCTGTTAGGCTTTCCTCAGTTTCCATCTCACATTCTTTTGTTCCTTCTTTAGTATTAGAAACAAAGGCTATACTCTTATTCTTCTTTTCAGAGATATCACTGATTCTCATTTCAAATGTTTGAAGGGATCCAATGAGATCATTCACCTTCATATTGCAGATGTCATGTACTTCCTATATAGCAGTAATCTTCATAGCAAATCTTTTAGGAAGAGATCTGAGAATTTTCCTCAAAAGCTTTTCATCAGACATTTTTTTTTCTCCTAAAGCTCCCGAAGTGTTGACAATCTCAAGAATATTCATGTGAAAATCATGAATAGTCTCATCCTCTTTCATCCTCAGATTTTCAAATTTTGTAGTGAGTAACTGAAGTCTTGACATTTTGATCTTGGAAGTTCCTTCATGAGTGGTTTTGAGAGTATCCCAAACTCCTTGGCCAATTCACAATGGTGCACCAACCTGAATATATTTCTATCAATTCCATTGAACAAAACATTTAAGGCTTTAGAGTTTCCTAGAGCCAACTCATCCTCCTCTTGCTCTATTCTTCCTCAGGTTTTAAAGTCTTTGATCCATCTTTTCCAACAATGACAGGATGTTCCTATCCTTTGTATGCATCTTTCCATGTCTTCCTATCCAAAGATTTCAAGAAACCACCATACGAGGTTTCCAGTAATCATAGTTAGATCCATCCAGAATGAATGGTCTGTTCACAAATCCTCCATCCTTGTCCATAGTACCAGAATATACTTCCCCCTATATCTCACCCAGAAAAACAGGCAGGGTGCCTGCTCTGATGCCAATTGAAATTCTGGAACCATATATGAGATGTTGAATGAGATGTTACGACACTAATATCTGACAGATTTAAATATGGACAAGTTAAATAATCACAAAACAACTGTATGAGACACAAGTAATTGTTAACCCAGTTCGGTGTAATACACCTACATCAGTAGGCTACCAAGCCAGGAGGAAATCCACTGTAAGTAGTATTAATTCAGAGTCAAACCTAACAGTTTACACCTTTCACTTAATCCCTACGCAATACAACTTCTTATCTAAGCAACACTCAGATATGTGATACTTTTCACTTCCCCTCAATCACATCAGTGATAATAATCTAACAACCAAGCAATAGAAGACACACTTCAAAGACAAACATTGACCTTGCTTAAAAGCTTCAGTAAAAAAACAAATCACTCTTGCTTAAAAGCTTTGAGTGGACAACTTACAACTCAATAAAACCTAGTCCAATGCAATTATCAACATGACAATTATTTGGCTCACAAGAAAACTAAGAACACTTAAAAACCCTAACACAAATAACACAATTCAACATTTTTTCTCTGTGTCTTCAAATAGGGATTCACAGCCTTTAAATTGAGGTAAGAACGCAGGCATGGGCTTGCTGCAACTGAGAATAAGTTTTAACCTAATAAAAATAATTCCCATAAATAAAGGAACAAATATAACAACCATATAAAATATTCTTAAAAGAATAAACCATGCTGAATAACAACCTTCCAAATATATCGCCTAATAAATCTCAACAAAAGCACACAACAAAATTACTGAATACGCGCGCAAAATTAATTGAACCAATCAGGACTTAAAAAACCAGACAACGATGTCATGATATCAGTCTTGATATCCTGATAAAACAACAACACACTAAAACTTCACACCTTCAGATTGCTTAAACATCATGTCCTGACATCAATCATGACTTTAGAAACACATAACTTATTTTACCAAAAATTGCTGCCAATCTACAACATCTACATAAAAGGAGATGTAGGAATGATTTGAAGCACGAATCCAAAAGCTTACCAACTACTTCAAGAAGCCTAATCTCATGCATCTCATGAGTCTTGTCTATGAGAAGAATCCGAACGAATGCCTTGAAAATTCCCTACTAATCTAAGGAAGGCCCATGAGGAACTTAAAAACCTCAAAGCCTATAGTCGTCGTTTGAAGGAATCTTGTTAATTCTTAAGGGGATAAAGTAGACAATTGCAAGCAATGGCCCAACTCCTAGAGGGTCTTGTACAATGGGACTAAGATATTATCCAACATATTCACCTAGAATTTGGGATGTGGTATGGAAAATGTGTCCAAATGGTCGAACTCCCCAACAATCTGCTGCAAAACATGCCTTTGAAGTTAAGGGATGCATTTGAGGATAAGATACCCGAGAACACTCCTCTGGTTGTTTTTGACTTCATCATCTTTTGTAGACTCATGATCAAAGATCTCAAAGTAAAATTAGAGCTACTTGAGGAGGCGCAAGTCGATGATAGTGGCTAGAGGATCTTATACTTATATTCTCAGATAATGTATTTGTCTACAATTAATGATTGAAAGACTTGTTTTAGTTGTTATTTTCTTTGCCATTCTTACGCATTTAAATGCTTAACAACTGACGAGTCCGAAGATTCCCGAAAAATAAAATAAAAAAACATAATTTTTTTTTGCATATGCATCAACATATACCAACGTTTACATGCATTCCAATTTTCAAAACGAAAACTCATACCCTTTCTCCACCTTCTTCAGAACCAAACCTGACATAGCGACATCGTTACGTAACACTAAGAAAATTCTGCATAATCGCGAAGCTCGCTTAGCGAGAAGAGTCAGTAAGTTGGGCGCTTAGCGAGCCCTCAAAAAGTTTGAAAAATGTCTTTATTTTGAAAATTGTTTTGAGGTGATATGTTCTAGGATGCTATGATGTTGTAGAGTTGTCTTATAATATGTTTTAATGGACTAAATTGAGCAGGATTATTATCATACGATATATGGAGATTGTCTTAATTTTTATGAGTTGTGAAGTATGAGTAGGATTAGTAATTAATCGATGTATGATGAATTATTTGATTTCTTTGAGTTATGATGTATGATTTTATGATTTTATGATGTAGAGATGTGATGTAGGATGAGTGTGTTGTATGATTTCATGATGTAGATATGTGATGTAGGATGAGTGTGTTGTATGATGTCCCATGAGTATGTATATGATGTTATGAATGAGTATGAGGAATAATTAATTAACAATGAATGCGAATGCAATGTTATGATGTTTTGAGGATGATGTATGTATATTGCGTTTTGCATTCATGGCATTGAATTTATGAGGGGACTTCATTCCAATGATAACTTCAATCCCATTGTGTGGATTAAAGTGATATGATGTTTATGATGTGCTCCCTAAGGGGAGGATTGATGACCCAGTGTCCATCCATGAGGATGTTTCGGTACCACATGCATTATTCAGAGGTTGCATTTCATTCTAAATGACATAGCATGACTTGCATTGATTTAATTTGTATAATGATGAGATATCTTTGATGATGTGTATTAAATAAGTATGGTGAATGTTTCTATGATGTGATGATGATTATGATATGTATAACTGAGTTGTAAATGAATTGTTGTTATTGTTGATTATTTAAAATTCTTATTTCTATATTATTTTATTTAATGTGAATTTACTCACCCTGTCTGCCTTCTGGTGATGGTCTATTATGTCATCCTGCAGATAATCAAGGTTAGTTCGGTGCGTGCTTAACTCGAGATAATGAGTCGTCGAGTTAGTTAGAAGTGGAGTCTTGCTTTGTATCCAGTAACACCGAGATGAGTTTCGTTTGTTATGTTTTATTTGGATTAAGATGTTGAATTTTGTTTAAATATTTTGATAAAATGTTATTTTAGAACGAGTTATAAGTTTTGTTTTATTAAAGATGATTTTATGAACTATTTGTTTTTCCGCTGCATATTTATGAATAAAAACTTTTATGTGTTTCCATGATTTTATGAACCCGTGTTATGGGACAAGACTTTAGTGTGATGTTATGATTTTTGGTTTAAGAAGTAATGTGATGTCCTTTTAATGAGTTTACTCCGATATATGATTTAAATTGCCTATTTATGTGATGGGGTAGAAAGGATGTTACAACATCCCTCGAATATGACTCCGAATGATTTGGACATGACAGAAAGAAAAATTTGGTCGCTCAATCCCAAGAGCCAAGCACTTGCTTGCCATGCCAAAATATCGTCTTCACGGGGAAGCAACATGACGAGTCTAGTTTATTATAGTTCAAGGAAGGATTGAACTAATGGAAAGTTGTACTATAAACACCCTTGTAGTTTTCAAGACACCAAACTAAAAATTGTATTATTTTCAAGATATCAAGGAAAATGGCCGTCGCAACCAAATTCAGGTTCGAGAGTTTATTATAGTTTTAAAAATACAATGTATAAAATTGAAGTGTTTTCTCTAGCTCTAAATATTTCTCTTGCATTCGTCAAAGCGGATTCAACGATGCAGTTACTGCAAGTAATTCTAGGATCTGAAGCAGTTGAACAATCTGGTCCAAAATCCAGCAGAGGTCACCACAACTGGTTCAAGGGGGTCCTTAAAATTAGCTTTCTCACCCAATTCTTCAAATGAATCCACCAAGTTTTGAAGCCTAGCTACAAACTCAATGAGAAGCGATGTAAAAGTCGTTAGAGACAACGAACTAGCACTTTCTAAAGTTTTTGATTCTTCCACTTTTGCCTTCGCATCTGGTTTGTAGTAAACATGAGCATGCCAAGACTGTGGTTGTTTCATAGACATGTCTTCATCTATAGTTTTTCCATCCCAATTGTTTTGAACTTCAACCAATCTAAGACCAAGTACAACTTCACTTAGAGACTTGTACTCTAAAAAATTTCTATCTTGATCCATGTCAAAGAGGCCCTTAGAATTACTATTATCCGTTTCTTCTCTGGGACGACTTCCGATTTCCCAGAGCTCTGAGTTTACTAGGAGGTAAGATTTTTTATCGATCTTTTGTTGCAATTCTTCGGCAGCTTCGTGAACTTCGTATAACAAATCTTCCCTGCCTAGTTTCTCCATCTTCTTGACTTTGTTTCCAAGTTCGCGCAACACTTTTGCTCCTTCAGAACCTACCCTCTTCAACTCATTGCGGAAAACCTGTCTCTTCTCAGCTGGAGCCTATAAATCAAGAAGAAAGTTTAGTATTTTCATCAGTTTGGTAGGCTATGCAATGCGAACAAAAACGGTTTTACAAAAAAGTTTGCAAATGATTAGAAGTACCTGAATTTCGGAAAGTATGCATCCATGCATGGCCATGACCATAAATGCACAATGTCTAAGAGCTCCACTTACTTTGACATAATTCTTCCATGGATAATTTAGACTTTTGTATCGACCATGAGGTGGTTCCCACACGGCAAATCCCAACTTCGATCAATAACACGTGTGTCAATAGTAATTTACGATGAAAACTAGAAAAATCATGAAAGAGTCAGAAAAATGAAGTAGATATTATACCAATGAGTCCTCTTTACTCGTAGATTCAACCGCTGATCTATAACCACTGTAAACCGGATCCTCAACAGCAGCTTGATAAGTTAGAATTTTAGATGGAATTTTCTCGTATTCAACACAATTAAGATAGTGATTCACAACCCCTGAAAACAAGTTCAACAAAGTTGTTCAATTAAATCAATCCATGAAACAAGATTAAGCAGCAGAAAACTAAATAAAACTCCACCCATTCCCAAAGATATAAATTTTGGTTGCAGATGTGTATATAACCCCAGACTTTGACAAGAGTACACTCTCACACTCTCACGTCCCAAGCCTTCACCAAGATGTGAACCCATGAGGGTTGCGCGCAGAAAAATACTTGATTCATACCAAATATCTAATGCCAAAAATGCTTTTAAATTATGGTTGCAACTTTGATCACAATGCAATTGCAATCTGATTTAGTTATAACTATAAAGACGATTTTTTTCAAAACTTAAAAACGTGATCTCCAAATCACAAGACATCAACTTTACCATTGCAGCGAGGCTTGCTCTCACATGATATTTTATAGTAACTACAAATAAAAAGTGATCATAAGAAAAATGTTGAAAAATACCTTCCAAAGAAGTTGCAACACCCATGAAATTCTTTGTCACGACTATGCAGATCCTCACCAGCCCAGATAGGATATATGCAAACATTGATTCCTAAAGATACAGCAGCACCAAGTGCAATGAGCAAAAATCTACTAATAGATTTATCAAGAAATTCACCCGTTTGATAACCCAATACCGTAATATAGCAATAAGTAATCACAAACACACGGAAACCATACTCATAAGGCTTCAAAGTTGGGTAAAGTTTCACATAGGTAGCACAAAATCCAACAACAAATGTATTAAAAATAACTATAACTTCTTTCCATTCTCCGGCCAATTTCGATAACTCTCCCATTCCTACCGCAAGTCCTCCGGCCGATAACGTCCCTAACCCTCTGTTAAACCCCTTGCTCAATGTCGCCCCTGCAAAATTGAACGAACTCAATCAATACGAAAGGTAAGTAAAGTCTGATCCACAATTGTTATAAAAAAAAAGATTTTGCATGAAAACAGAATTACCTATACTGAATTCAAATGTGAAAACAACAGTTAGAATAGCCCAAACAGAATGACGAGTAATATCCTTAAAGGGTGCTTTAATAAAAATCAAAACTGATATAAAAATCAAAGCAAGACCCATTTTAGCAGAAAAGATAATCCTCTTCGGATCAGAACGGCCCATTTCATACGCCATGTTAGCAACACGTTTCACCTCCTTCTTAAAACTCGCCATCCTACATTGTTCTTGTTTATGTTGCAAACCAACAATGTCAGTACCTTTCATTGGAAGAAGCTTCTCCTTTTTATCAGATAAATTTGGAGCCATAATTTATTATCTGGTTGCTAGGCAAAACAGAAGAAGAGAGTATATATGAATGAAAGTGAAAGAGAACCAGAGTGGATATTATAGAGAAACTGAATTTGAGGATTTCTCATGAATGGTTCCCAAAAAAACAGAATTTTGAATTTTCATGATTGCTTTGTTTAGCATTACAACCAAAGCATCACAATTTTTTATTATTAAAAAATAAAAATAATTTTTTCTATCTAAAATTATTCTATGGTTTCAATTAAAAACAAAATATAAATTTAAAATAATTTAAAACTTTTCTCTCTTATTGTTGATTATTTTTAAGAGAGTTTGACGAAGAGATGTAATAAATGTACAAATATCATTATTTTAGAGATAAATTTTTAATTAATTTAAAATATACTATCTTTTTAATAGGAATCATAGAGTAGAGGTGATAATAAATGATTGAAATTTATTCTATTATTTTTTATTCTTACATTTTCTTATTAATAAATATTTTTCTTTTTAAGAATATAAATATAGATATAGTAAAAAAAAATGTGTGTTTGTATGCAACTATTTCTCTCCAAATAATAATAAAAAAGGTTGAACACATCAGAAAAACGTGCTCATGTGCATATAGTTCTTCCATGTGCACTGCATATGTATAATTATTATTCATGTATTATTGTTTCGGTAGACAACTCGACATCACTTGGTTGTTTTATTCAATAGAATAATTATTATGTTGGATTTAAATGTTTTTTTTAACATGCCAAACTTTTATTAAAATATTATTTAAAATTATCACCTTAATTATATATCATTATTTTTTGTATTTTTAAATAAATAATCATTCACAATAAAATTATCACCTTATGTAGTAACTAGTAACTAGGATACTAGCTACTACTACTTGGAATTGGATTGTAGAGATATCATTGATAAATTAATGTTACTTTTGGTTACTAAATAGTTAATAAATAATCTCGATTTATTAAATATAGTACAGTATCTCGATTTAATAATCTCAACGAAACATCAAAACAAATATTCTAGCTATAATAAAATGTTAATCTGGAAATAAATAGATACAGTACCCCGTGAGTTATAAGTGCATGGTTTGCATGTTTATCTATGTCTATTTATAATTTAGAAAAGGTTGCCTTGAACTCATTCATGAAGCAATTTAAAATGCATGGTTTGCATGTTGGAGACCAACGTAAATTACTAAAATAAAATAGTCTTTCGTTGTCACTGCACTATAGTCTAATTTTTCATACACGTGATATTGGAGAAAAATCTATTTCTCTCATCGTCTAAAAATATGATTTAAGCTTATAATTTAAAAAAACAAATTTGGTAATGTTTAATTATCTTGGAATTTTTTAGGCATTAGCTGTAGAGTAGTTATAAATTCTGATTTTTTTTATGATGTTCATCTTAGCGACGGAATAACGATAGTTTTTCTATTACTATAACTTTAATTAATATAAAAATTAAATTTTTTGGAAGAGATTGTCATGTGGCACCTACGTCATCATTTTTTGTCACGTCAACATTGTCACGTGTATGACTAATCATCAAAAAAGTTCCACGTGTGTCGTACCTCGAAAAATACGATCCTCGGACGCGGAAAAAACAACAGAGTCGTCATCGATTTTTAATTTATTCCTACGGAAGGGAAAGAGTAAATATCGATAAAATCTAAGGTAAGGAAATGGTCGTTGGAACCAAATTCTATGTTCGGGAGTCAGTTACGCAAGAGGAAGGTTTTAGCACCTCTCACGTCCGTTGTACTCAACGAGAACCTCTTAGTCTAATCTGTGATTGAATGTTAACTTATGTCATTGTCTTCTTCTTAAAGGTAAAGAGTTTGCTAAGATTGTTTGTTTTATTTGTTACAAAAATGATTAGTTTTTTTATTAGGGTGCTCGCCAAGGGTTAAAATCCTTGTGCATACGTATTCCCTCATGCAATGGGAAAGTCAGAGCGTCGTGGTCCGTGTGACTATGGTTTATTGGTGTTTTTTAATGAAAAAGTGTTTAGCTCGCAAGCTAACGTACTGCTTAAACATTGACTTGTCCGCTCTTTGGGAGGCTCAAGCACTAGTTTATATGCGCGTTAGTATGGATCTAAACAAAGTTCTTTTGAGAAAGATATTTGATCTTGGTTAAGATGTATTAGAGACGAAAGGTTGGATGAATCACAACCCAAGGGCTAGCCTCAAGAGCGATAATTCAAGAATTCAAGGAATGCGAGACTCCAAGAACTCAGTTCTTTCGTTAATTAATTATGAAAAAGATTTTGTATTTGTTGGATAGATTTTAAGTTGGGTTTAACACAAAGAGACAAGTCGTCATCTTTAAGGGAGATATCTCACCTATTACAACACAAACATTTGAGGGAGAAAATAAAAATGGAAAAAGCTTTAAACTTGGATATAAGATCAACAATCAATTGCCACATTCTTCCTTGAGCGAAATTGTTTGAAAAGTTTGATTTTGTGTTTGTGGGGGATAGAAGAAACGTCTTTCCTATGGAGATGAATCATGTCCAATCTCTTCGGGGGAGTTGAGTTGTTTTGAGATGAAAGATTTGAATGAATCAAAATTCAAGGAGTTAACCCTAAGAGCAATCATTCAAGAATTCAAGGAATGTGAGACTCCAAGAACACAGTTCTTCTATTATTTGTTTAAGAAAATAATTTGATAAGTTAAGTATTTTAGGAACGAAAGATTGGATGAATTACAACCCAAGGAGCTAGTCCTAAGAGTAATCACTCAAGATTTCAAGGAATGCAAGACTCCAAGAACTCAGTTCTTTCGTTGTTTTTGATAAAATTGTATTTGATAAAGAGCTTTTATATGGGTTTATAAGAACTACTTAGAGGTTGATGGTGATGCGCGAAGCGATCATCTTACATGTAAGGTATGTATAAAGTGTGATCAATTGATGTTGACCAATGTTTTTGAAAATGGGACTAAGTGTTGACCAAGTTCTTTGAAAGATTGATTTTAATTATTATTTTTTAATTAATTAATTTCTACCTAAATCAGAATAAAACAAGAAATAAAAATACAATTACAATAAAAGACATAACGACGTTGGATCGTTGAATATTAACACAAATTGACAAAGCGCAAATTGCTACCGCATAAGCGATCATCGCAAGTTAAATAAAAAAACCACAATATAATAAAATCAAAATCAAATATAAAGTTGCAAATCGAAACACGAATTAGTCAGTACACAAAAAACGGATTGCCGCTAGGCCAAGCCATCAGACGTGTGTACAAAATCAAAGAGCAACAATAATCAATTAAAAACTCACACATGAAACAATAAAATAAAACACTAGCTTGCTACACTTAACGTGATCATCGCAATAGGAATCAAAAAATAGTGCAAATCTAAATTTATCAAAAAGAAAAATAAAGCAAAAGAAATTTTAAATACTAAGAAATTAACAATGTCGCTAGCGCAAAAATGCGATCATCGCAACTGGATCGGACAAACACAAGTATCATTTATCTTACACTCCTATATGCGAACAATGTATCAATATGATTCAATCCGAACAATATAATCCAAACATAAATAAAAAACAACATTATCAGATTAATTATATATATAAACAATAATATCAACAATATATATATATATATATATATATATATATATATATATATATATATATATATATATATATATATATATATAATATCAAACTGTAAAGTATATATAATATGTTAGTAAAACGTAAATTAGAAAAATATAAGTATATATGCATAACAATAAAACAAAATAACTATATGTAAGTTATACAAAATATGCTCACACGACGGTACGGCGGCAACACAAAGAAAACTTGTGAGGATAGGAAATAAGAACACTTATGACCTTTACTATTTAACAATTTGAGAAGAGTATTAATTTCTATGATTGATCGCGTGTGTTTGTAGATCCGATGTATAGACAAAAATATTAAACTCAAATAATTTTATGTTATATTTCCAAAACATATAGACATGAATATTAAACTCAAATATTTTTGTGTTTTTTTATAAATGAGGAAACTATTGATAAACAAATTAAATAATTTAAAATAAACTTAAATTAAAATACCTAATTACATAAATCAACTAAAATGATTAATTTATATAAAAATTAAAAATAAAAAAAATAAAAAATGAATAAACAGTTGGGTATCAAAGTACTCGAAAAATGAAAATGAATGCATCAAAATGATCAGCACGAAGTAAACGACTCGGAAAAATATAGCGTTTAGTCAGATTTTGAAATAAATTTATGACTGTTTAAACTGCCCAGGTTGATCAACACGTGATCAAAAAATAGTCGTAAAAATACATTTAACACACCAAATCAAACCTCGTGAACCGCAAATTAATATTATTGAAATTTGCAAATTTAAATTTGACATTTTCCGTTCATTGATTTTTTTAGGTACAATAGAAAATTAGTTCGACCAGTTTGTCTGTAAATTTGAGAAATTATTCCAGATAATATTTTGGTCACTATGTGAGACGAAATGGTTTTATTCGGTGATGATTGCAGTGAGAGATAATTAAATATTAAAATACCTAAATTTTGTCTCTAAATGTGGATGAAATGATATGACATGCAATATTATAAATTTATGACGCTCTTTTGTATTTTTTATGCAATGAATGATGATTATGATATGAATGATAAGTATGATAGAAACAAAAGATACGTAAATGACCAAGGGTAAAGACTCATTGGGGATGACATATACTGAGATAAAGAAACGAAATTGAGGAGTATTCCAAGTGAAAAATCAGCAGGTTCAAGTTTAACTGCTGACACTAAGAACAACAAAAGATGGAGACAAAAGGAAATCCAAAGTGTTTGATCAACGAATACAGGCAAGGCCAAATTGAACACTTAGGATGAAAAGAAAAAACCAGATGAAGATTCTTGAAATGAAAGATCAGTGGCTCAATGAGACCAGCTGACACTAAGAATAACAACAACAAAATATTCAAAGTGAATGTGCAGCAGGTTCAAAACCGCTTGACACTAAGAATAGTAACAAAAGGAATAACGTCCATGGATGGTATTGGACGATGTGGAATAAAAACTGACATTCATGGATTGTATTGGATGACAAAAGGAACAAATTTCATGGATTATAGTGAACAAGGTCGAACAAAAACTGACACCCATTGATTGTATTGGATGAAAAAAGGAATAACGTCCATATATTGGATTGGACAAAGGTAAAGTAAGAGATTTTCAATCATGGCTTTGAACAAAAGGCAAGACATCCAATCATAGATTTAGACAAGGGACACAATATCCGAGAATGGCATTGGATAAGATGAGAAAGGGTTTTCAGGAATGACACTAAAGGTAAAGACAAATCACTATATTTAAGGATGGCAGTGAATGCAAATGAGAGAACTTATCTAGGAATAACACTTAAGTGAAAAGAAGAAGAACAAGATATCCAGGAGTGGCACTGAAGTGAAAATATATCCAAGAATAACACTGGAGGAAAAAAATATCCAGGAATGGCACTGGAGTGAAAGAAAAGTAGGTTTTTGGTAGGCGCCAAGTAAGTTGGACTTTTAAAGTAGGGTAAAATGTTGACAACAACATGAATTATGCTAATGAAAATGAGGATAAAACACTTTTGTTAAGCATGATATATGAGTTGTTATGATGTATGATCAAATGTATGTAATGCAGATGTTAACAACACGACTTGACTATTTTATAGAGTAGACAATACTGGAAAATTGATTCCTCAACATTGTGCGATCACTATCATTCTGATCAGGGGCTAAAGATGCTGATGTTGAATATATATTTGCCACACTGGTAATTGTATAAATTTTTTGATCCTTGGAGAATGAATGAAGTGTTGTTTAGGGATTCTTCCATCGAATTGCCCCAAATAAGCTGTCTGTTGTAGATGAACTGATTATTGCTTTAGTTTGACTGATTCTGGAAATGACTGCTTTATGGTGCACTTGGAAACTTGCCCCAATATATGTCTTTGAAAGATCTTATGGAGAAACCAACTCTGATATGGACTTGCATTGGACGACAAATCTTGAACTGATTCTCACAGGGTCTGGAAAAAGTTTGCCCCTGATAGGATCACTGATCGAGTTTCTTAATTGTTTGAAAATTCCTTGAAATAAAAGATAGTTTGCAAAAAAAAAAGTCCATACAAACATGGTAATTTAAAAGCAAATTCAACTTTTGAAATCAAAATCATTGTTAGAAACAAAGCAAAGCAAATGAATCACTAGTCAAAACACAACGGTTTATGACTTTCAAAACGGAAGTAAAGCAAAGATATGTATAAAACAGATGAATTGCAAAAAATCTTTTTGGAGTCATCTTACGCAACCTTGTCGTAATATACTTTCATAATAAATTGTGCCTCAATTAGGTCTTTTGAGGGTTGTAACGTAGTCTGGTTCACGGTTATTAAAACAAAGGATATAAGGATCAAATTATGTTTGTGAGACATGGTGTAGGTTTTGAAATAGTCAAAAAATTGATATGACTGAAATTATGTGGGGACTCAAGGATCTTATGTGTTAAAACTTATTTTGGAGAAATTTCAACTAAATGAGCCAACTCAATTGGTCTGTTGAGCCGACTCATTCAACTCAGATGATTTGAGTCGACTCAAAGCTTGTTTTGAGCCGACTAAATTAAAGTGTTTCCTCTTGAAATCTCTCGGGTCCCAACAGGCTGAGTGAGCCTTATTTTGAGCGACTCAAATGGTATGTTGAGCCGAATCAACCTTTCATTTGAGCCGACTCATCCCTGTTGCTGTCATTTTTTTAATTAATTTTTTCTTTCTATATTTTATTATTGTCTAACCAATATAAATAGCTATTTTAATTTCTTTTGAGAGGTTAACAAGAAAAATGAAATTGATACACACTCTTCTCTTCATCTTCTTCTTCTTTGCATCAATCAACAATCACACACAACAATCTTTGTCGATCAAGGTGAAAATCAAGAAGATAACGTTCAATTGTGAAATAGGGATTTCAGATTGGGTTTAGAAGGTGTGGGTTTTTCTTGTAAAAATATTTGGGGTTTTCGGCTCCAAGATCAAAGAGGATTTGGAGGTTTTGCACACAATCATTGTTCGTAGATTCAACCGAGTAAGGTAGATTGAAGATCAAGTGGGTCATTCTTTCATATCACGGTAGACAGAGGATTACGAATATCTTTGTGGGTTCACAAGTGTTGAAGAAACTCAGTCGTGCTCAAGGTTTGGAGGATTGTATATCATTGCAAGAAGGGAGCAGTTAACCGCAGGCTTTCTCGACACGCGTGAAGGACTTGGTTCTTCTCGAATCAAGGGACAAGAAGAAGTGTGCTCAACATTCACAACTCGGATTGGTTTTTTTGTTTCAATTTTATTCTTGTAAAAACAATTGCAATATTAATGAAATTGCCCAATTCGGTTGAGAATTGAGGGCAGGGTACTTCTAGCGAGGACGATGAAGGAACTACTTAAACAAATCTCTCGTGTTCCTTTATTGCTTCATTCTTATATTTTCTGCATAATTTGATTGTGTGTAGTTTGAAAAATTCTGGTTAGGTTGAATTGGTGCACATTACCTATTTGAGAAATTGCTATCAATTTTTGACAACATTATTGTGAAAATTCTGCACTAAGTTCAACAGAAAAATAACACTTTGTGTGATTGCACACCAAGTGTTTCTGAAAAATTTAAACCACACACATTCATTTTTCTTGAGCTTATTTCTTCTCTATTAATTCATTGTTGGAAGTGGGTTATCAAATAAATTGAATTTAAGTGATTTGGTTGCAAAGTATTAAGCGTCTTATTATTCTTTACTTCCCATTTGGTTTCTAAACGCATATCCGATCACTGGTGACACTGTTTGTTTTATATGAGTTTTCTGGGAAAATTCCGCAAAACATTTTTCAAATATTTTTGAAAAGTAAATTTTTGAAAGGGATCTATTCAACCCCCTTCTAGATCTGCGCCATCGTCTAACAAGTGGTATCAAGAGCATCGGTTCATCTAGTGCTTCACATATAACTTTTAGAAAATGGATAACGATCCAATGTAGGCGTATAATAGAGCACCTATTTTCACCGGAGAAAACTAGTCATTGGAAGGATTGTATGCATATTCGTATCAACTCTGTTGATAGAAAGATATTGAAGGTTATTCAAGATGGTCCTATTCAAATAACCATGACCGGAGAGAATAACCTTGAAATACCTAAACCGGAAGCACAATAGGATGATAAGGATGAAAATAACTATAGCTACGATTGGAAATCTCGAAATATGATTATTTCTTTTTTGGGAGAAGATGAATATTTTTGAGTTTCTCATCACACTATGGCTAAAGCTATGTGGGAAGCGTTACAGATTGCCCATGAGGGAACTGATGATGTGAAACTAGGTAGAATTAACACTTTGGAACAAGAGTTTGATCGCTTTCACATGAACCAAGGGGAAACCATTGGTGAATTGGGAAATATATTTTCTCATTTGATAAATCTCTTAAATCCTCTTGGACAAACCACTCCCAATGATGTAGCTACTAATAAAATTTTAAGGTGTCTTACTAGGGAATGGTTACCAAAGGTTACGACAGTCAAAAAAGCCAATGATGTTATGACATTGGATTTGACAAAGTTGATTGGTAATCTATAAAAACATGAGCAAGAGCTCTTAATTCTTCATGTGCATGAAGAAAATGAGAAAATCTCGTTCCCACTAAATCCATCAAGAAATCCTGACCATAAATGGTCAAGGGACACTTCAAACACATCCTGTTAGTCGTAACTGAACCGTCAACAAGCATTTCAATCAACATATTACTATTCATAACGGTCAAAGGTAAATTCAACCTAGTCACACACTCAATCGAAATAAACGAATGAGGAGTTCCAGTATCAATTATAGCAACCAATTCAACATCATTAATAAAACAAGTACCTCTAATCAAGTTGTATTTCTTCTGAGCATCTGAGCCACTCAGAGCAAACACTCTACTAGTAGTATGAGCCGCAGTAGCAACCTTCTCCGGTTTTGAGCATTGAGTACTGATATGTCCTTCTTCACCTCAATTAAAACAAGTTGGTTTAGCACTAGTACACTCATTCTTCATATGACCCTTCTTTCCACACTTATAACATCTTATCACAGTAGCAGTGCACACATCAGATTTGTGACATGCTTCTCTACACTTATAGAACTTGAGAGGAGTAGAACCCTCTCCTTCACTTGGATTTTTCCCATCATTGCCCTTCTTCTTCCCTTTATCATTTGGAGTTGCATAAGGTTTCCCTCGGAACTGACACCTGTCTTTCTTCTCACTCACCTGCTTATAGTGAGCACATCTAGCTCGACTATCCTCATCATAAATCCTACTCTTATCCACAAGTTCAACATACTTGCGGATATGCTAACAACCAATCACTTGCTTGATTTCCGGTCTCATCCCATTCTCAAATTTCAAACACTTGGACAACTCAGCATCATCACAGTTGTAGTGAGGACAGAACTTCACCAACCTCTCGAATTTGGCAGCATACTCTGCAACCGTCATGTTCCCCTGCTTCAGTTCCAAGAACTCTACCTATTTCTTGCCATGAGCGTCTTCAGGAAAATACTTACTCAAGAATTCCCTCCTGAACACATTCCAAGTAATTGCAGCCCCAGTCCCTTCCAATCTCTGACGGGTATTATCCCACCAATCCTCAACCTCTTCATCCATCAAGTGGGTGCCAAAATGTACCTTTTGAGCATCAGAGCATGCCATAGTCCTGAAAATCTTCTCAATCGCCTTCAGCCACTTATGAGCGTTCTCCGGTTCATGAGAACCCTCGAACTTGGGCGGATTATTTCTCTGAAAAACCCCCAAAGCATGAAACTCATCTCGAACATTGTTCTGCACCGTAGCATGAGCAAGTGCAGCTACCGCATCCGCAAGAGCACGATTCGAAGTCATTCTACAAATCACCAACAACATCAGAAAACAACTCAATCCTCAAAACACTCAAACTCAAAAACCGACACGGCTAACAACGACACGACCGACAGACCGACCGACTTTGATACCACTAATGTAACACCCTTCTACCCCATCACATATTGAAGCAATTTAAAACAATTATCATAGTACAACTCTTTAAAAGGGCATCACATTTACTTTTTAAAAATCAAAAGTCAAAAACATCACATAGAGTCATGTCCTGTAACACGAGTTCATAAAATCATAAACAACATCATAATTCTTTTCTCAATAAATATGCAGCGGAAAACCACTAAGTCATAATATCTTCTTTATAAAGCAAAACTCAAGTATTATCTCAAACACCATTTTATAAAAATACTTAAAACAAAACTTAACATCTTAATCCAATTAAAACATAAACACTCAAGCGAAACTCATCCCGATGTTACTGGATACAGAGTAGGACTCCACTTCTAACTAACTCGACGACTCACTATCTCCGAGTTAAGCACGCACCGAGATAACCTTGATTATCTACAGGATGGCATAATAGACCATCACCAGAAGACATGCAGGGTGAGTAAATTCACATTCCATAATATAATATAGAAATAAGAATTCAAAAACAAAACAACAACAACAGTTCATTTACAACTCAATTATACGTATCATCATCAAGTCATTGAAATATTCCTCATGCTCATTTAATACACCTCATCAGATACATCTCATCATTACACAAAACATCAATGCACTCATGCTATGTCATTTAAAATGAAATGCAACCTCTTAAATATGCACGTGGTACCGAAACATCCTCATGTGATGGACATTGGGCCATCAACCCTCCCCTAAGGGAGCATATCATAAACATCATATCACTTCAATCCACACAATGGGATTGAAGCTACAATGGACCAAAGTCCCCTCATAAAATTAATGCCATGAATGCAAGACGCAATATACATACATACATCATCCTCAAAACATCATAAAATTGCATCCGCATTCATTATCAACTATCATTACTCATACTCATCCATAACATCATGTACATACTCATGGAACATCATACAACAAACTCATCCTACATCATAACTCTACGTTATATAATCATACATCTTACTCAAGGAAATTAATTTAATTTTCACATCTCAATTAAATACTAATCTCACTCACATTTCACAACTCATAAAATCAAGGTAAATCTATACACATCATATAATACTAATCCTACTCATTTAGTCCTTAAAATATATCATGAGATAACTCTACAACAACATGGCATCCTAGAACATATCACCTCAAAACAGTTTTCAAAACAAAGACATTTTCCAAGTTTTTCAGGGCTCACTAAGCGAGGCATCATGCTCGCTGAGCACCCAACTCTCTGACTCTTCTCTCTAAGCGAGTTTCACGATTCTGCAGAATTTTTCTGCGATTTCAGTCTTCTCCCTTCTGTGACAAAACCCCTCCAAAACCCACAATTCAACAGTATTACACCAGAAAACATCATTAACATCAATATTCATCATAAAAACATCCTTTACATCATATACATCATTGTATTCATCTAATTCATCATGAAATCATCATCAACAACACAAAATACTAAAATCAAAACCTTATTCCCTAACTACACCACAAAACCCCCAATCCCATTCCCATATTATATTATCGAAAATAAAATACTCCCCATATCTTAATTTCGTAAGCTTTCAATAAACTTTTCGCAATTTATCTCTAGCCTTCAAGCCCTAGCTTCTCTTCTTCTCCAGAGCTCTTTTCCCCAAAAGTGCGATCGTTCCAAATGATCGTTCTTTCCAACTTTTCCCTCTTTTGTCACTCTTGCCACTAGGACCCCTTTTAGTCTTTCCCCATAAAACTCTCATTTATCCTCCACCAAAAGACCATAATGCCCTCATCCTCTAATTCCTTTTTATTTTATTTAATCAATCTCAATTAATAAGCTAAACCCCATAAACTTAATTATTCTAATATTATTAAAATAATAAGCTACCCTCAAAACTCCACAAAACAACAATAAATATCACAAACATCATAATTCACAAGAAAACACATCAATATAATTAAAATCGACTTTGGGGGTGTTACATACAACACCTGATAAGTCTTTAAAATAAATACTTCATTACTACGCAACAGATTCATAAAATTCAGCTTAAAACAACTTTAATCGTATTCAATTTCAAAACAACTCAAAAGCAACAATTCATTAATAAAACAACTTTAAAATTCAGCAACTAAAATAAAATCCAACATCAACGGAAAACAAGCGTTATCCTTCCGAGTGCTACATAGCAGAGCGACAACACCGACTCGAATCTACTAAGGTACTCAGCTCTACTCTGGATTACCTGCACGTTACCAACAAAGGGCAACATTCAAACAAAATGTAATACCCCATATTTAATTAAGTGCTCTGGATAATATTAATTAAGTTTAATAGGGTTTCGGTGTACTCTGAGAGTTTTCAGTTAAAATAATTAGAGCAACCGACGAACTTAATTTAATTAATTAAGTATTATCTGACACATAGGCTTTATTAAATATTCGACTCAGAGACATTTTTGGATACTCTCAAATTGGACCAGTTAGTGTTACTAACTAATGAATGTTAATTATTTTATAAAAAGAGAAAAGAAGGGTTTATAAGAAAGAAAAGAAAGTTAGTAAGGGAAAAGAAAGGAAAGAAAAAGGGAAGAAAGGAAGAGAAGAGAAGAGAAAGAAGGAAAAACTCTAGAAGAGGGAATGCTTGGATCTTCACCATTCTTCATCAATCTTCACCAAACTCCTTTTCATTGTCAAGGTGTGTTCTAGTTAGAAACCTTTTCTTTTAGAAATTCTTGATTCTAAGAGATAGGTTACATTTTGAGGAAATGATAAAAATTGATAAATCAAAAGATTAAACGGTTAAAACTCGATAAAATGAAAGTATGATGATTAATATATGATGGTATCCATGTTTGGTGGTCGATTCCTCTGTTTTGGTGGTGTTTTAATGAGTTTTGGGCTTTTCAAGAAGTTCCATTCGCGACTCGTTTTTTGATGTTTTTGTAGAGCTCGCTTAGCGAGCAGGAGCTCGCTTAGGGATCAGTTTGTTTCCTGAGAAATTCTCAGTTCTGGTGTAGCTCGCTTAGCGAGCCTGGCAGTTTTTAATGTTTTACGTTTTAATTCGTAACTTTTGTTTCGGGTATCCGTTTTTAGTATTCTGCATATCATTTTGAAGCTAAAAACATGAACTACCTTATGAGACTAAGAAATAGTATTTTGACCCAACTTTTGCCCGACCTTTCAAATGAACCGTAATTACATTAATTAGGAATTGCAGTGTTAACCGATTTGTGGCATATGTCGAATCATGAGGATTGATTGAAGTAAAGACAATGAGATTACTGTGAAAATTGTTTAATGGTGATAATTAAACTAAAATGTTATAATTATATGTTTAAGAACTATATAATTAAAAGTATCAAGAATAGAGAAAGAGTGAGGAAATCTTACCATAAACCAATAGTGCGGCCTAGTAGTGCAACTAGAAATTGTTAGATGGTATGACTTATGAGATGCTTAGGTTCATCTTAGGTTGTTGCAAATCATTGACGCGTAATACGCGGTGTCCTACGAAAAGTCTTGAGTAAGCCTTGTGGTGGGTATTACATTGAGTCCCACGGGAAGTATCCGTAAAGGCTCGAGGTACCATCGGTATGGTTTAGGCTTGTGGTGGGTATTACATTGAGTCCCACCGGAAGCATTGAGTAAGTCTTGTGGTGGGTATTACACTGAGTTCCATGGGAAGCATCGTTTAGGCTTGTACTGGGTATTACATTGAGTCCCACGGGAAGCATTGAGTAAGTTTTGTGGTGGATATTACACTGAGTCCCACGGGAAGCATCATTTAGGCTTGTGGTGGGTATTACATTGAGTCCCACGAGAAGCATTGCGTAAGTCTTGTGGTGGGTATTACACTGAATCCCACGGGAAGCATCAGACTTATTTTAGGCTTGAGATGGGTGTTATACTGAGTCTCACGAGAAGTATAAAGGTAATATCCTAACTAGTAATAGTAGGATTTGTAGAACTCTCAGACGTGGTGCCAAGGAGTGTGAGACGTGTGAACTCAAGGTCATTTTCCTTTCATAAAGACTTGAGTTAGCTTTGATAGAACCTTTAGAGCCGAGAGAACTCTAAGATAGGGAACCCACTGAGATGTTGTTATCTCACCCCACTATTGTTGTTGCTTTTCAGGTTTCTTTTGCAGGTTTGATTTACAAGTGGAGCTATGCTCGGGATGTTTCAAGTGAAGCATAGTTTTAGTCTTCCGCTGTGTATTTTTGTATCTTTGTACAATAATGGATATTGTATTTGATCTTAGTATTATTGTGTTAGCATAATTTCCATGTCTTGTACCTTTGTTGTATAGAATTTTTATAATTGATCAAGAATGTGAATTATGATATTAGGCACTTATGATGGTGTCAATACCAAAAATAACACTTGTATGATATTATTCTAGATATATATTATATGGGCGTTACACAAAAGGTGTGAGATATCTAATAATATAATAAAGAATATGATAAATAACATATCAAATTGGATTACATAAATCACCGCTTCACAACACACCAGCAACTTAGAATCAACATAAGATACAACACAACAACGTAATATGCAACTCATTATGCAACTTAGACAAACGTGATGCATGTGATACCATTGGAGCAGACTTCCCAACTTATAAGCTTGCCAATTAATATATGCATAAGCCTTCAACTTTATTTTGCCAATCCAGGCCAACTTGCCGAGCAAACGGCTCCAATTTAAATAATGATATGTTATGCAAATCAATATGAATACCAAACAACAACAACTATAGCAACAAAGCAACACAACAACATTCAACTTTGGCCAAAGGCCTATAACTCATATTCTTGTGTTGTGATGCCTTGTTATAAGTTGTATAGTTGTTGTTTGTTGTTTTATGTTGCAGTGCCTTATAAACAGGGCGTTACATAAACAGTCATGAAATCCTCAATGCTCGTGTATTTAGGATTGTTGTCCGTCATTAGTTACTTTGAGCTTCCTCGAAAAGAACAGGAATAAAGAGAGTCATTATCACTTGTAGAAATACTAGTGATTGCATAACTCCCAAACATGCTTATTAAGAGCTTGTAGTCGATTGAACCATCCACCTGTACAACATTCCTCATGTAACGAAGATACATTTCTAACCACTCTCTTTTCTTCAAAGGCTCTTCCATTTTACCATTTTTATTTAAATCGCCAATTATTTCCATTAATAAGGAAATGAGAAAATAAAAGTAATAACTTACTCCTGTAAATGAGGGAATGAAAGTTGTACTTGGTGAAGTTTGGAAGCGAGTTTTCTCTGAGCTTTATGAAGGTTCAATTGAGAGTTTAAAGGAAAAGTATCCAAAAATTGAGAAAATGGAGGTTGAAACCCTATTTATAGACATTTGAAATTCATACCTAGTAGGTAATGATAAACCTTTCACTATGTACATGAATGGTTTATAAAAGGATCCTCACGTCTCTGGCACTTGCAAGGAACCAATAATGATTTATCTTCCCAATACAAATCCATCATTAGTTGCATTTAATGTCACACATGTGCTTGTATGTGACGTTTAACGAAATCTCCCTAAGTTCTGCTTGAAAGACACAACCCAAGTTATTCTTGAGGGAGTCATCCCATGTTCTACTTGAGGGATTCACCCCAAGTCATGCTTGAGGTATTCACACAGAGTTCTAGTTAAGGTACTTTCCCCAGGGACGATCCAAAACGCTCTTTGGGGTTTAGCCCAAACGTGAAATTTTAAAACAATCAAATTAAATCACTTTGTCATTTATAAGTCCTCGTGTTTGAGGGACTATGTACTGCTATAATTATATTGGGCCTTAAGAAGGGACAACTCACTTAAGGAAGGCAAAACATGTCAGCAAGGGTGAGTTTTTCTATGGAGTCATAGGACTCCCTAATTAGGCTATGAGATCTTCTGGATCTTAGTAGTCGCCTGACAACCTCCAAATGGTGTGAGCCCACCTGAACTCACTTCCGTTATCCATTTGCCTAGTGAATGTAGGAGTTGATGTGTCCCATCATAACAAACTAGGAGAAAGGGTCAAAGAGGATAATTGTCATTCTTTTGATATGAAGGATAATAACTTTCTTACTCTCCACGTTTTAGTGAGAAGAGTGAAGTTCATCTCTCTTTAGTGCGAGCCCAATTAGCTTCGCTAAATACCTCAGCCTTAGAATTGGAAAATAAATATCATTTTAACTCAGAAAACATATATACAACGTCTCTCATCACTCTACATGACCTAGTTGTAACTCCATCAACAACCCTAAATAACACATACATATATTTTTTTCATTTCTCTATTATTTTATATATTTTTTATTCCTTTTAATAATTATTATTCATTTTATATTTAATAATATTTATTTTAATCTCGTACAAAATTAAATAAATTTACGTTTTATTAAAAATTAAAACTGAAAGCTAGAAAAAAGACAAACAACAAAAAAGAAATAAAACAAATTAAAACTAATAAAAACTAAATACTAGGAATAAAAGATAAAAGAAGAAAAGAACATTTAAATCCAACATAATAATTATTCTAAGAATAAAAGTATAAAACAACTAAGTGATGTCGACCCTCGACCGAAACAATAATACAATATACGTACTTCAATTGACTGCAGTTACGTAGTCCCTAAAATCATGCAGCCACCCAGTCATTACCGTTCGATCACGATCAAACCGTTCTTACTCTAAACTAGCCTTTTTGAATTATAATTAAAAAAATTAACATATTTTTTCTAGACCGTGCGATTAATATCAAATGGTTACTACTACTAATACAGTAACAGTGTAGAATCTATTTTCATATATAAGGGTTGTCGTTTTTGTGACGTGTTCAATCTTGTTTGTTATATAGTTCCCTAAACAAAACAAAACAAACAAATCAATCATGAAAATTCTGGTTTTTTGAACCATTCATATAAAATCCTCAAATTGTGTTTCTCTATAATATCCACTCTATACCAGATTCTCACGTCTCTCTTCTTCTCTTTCACTTTCATTCATTCATATATATATATATATATACTCTCTTCTTCTCTTTCACTTTCATTCATATAACTACCATTCCACCATCTTTCTCTTTTGCTCAGCAATAAAGTAATTAATTATGGCTCCAAATTTATCTGATAAAACGGAGAAGCTTCTTATTCCAGTGAAGGGTAGTGTTGTTGGTTTACAACAGGAACCAGAACAATCTAGGATGACGAGTTTTAAGAAGGAGGTGAAACGTGTTGCTAACATGGCGTATGAAATGGGCCGCTCTGATCCGAGGAAGATTATCTTTGCTGCTAAAATGGGTCTTGCTTTGATTGTTATATCAGTTTTGATTTTTATTAAAGCACCCTTTAAGGATATTACTCGTCACTCTGTCTGGGCTATTCTAACTGTTGTTGTCACCTTTGAATTCAGTATAGGTAATTCCGGTTTCATTATAAATCATTTTTTTTCTTTCGGTTTTATATCATTGCATGGTATATGTTTGATTTTATGCAGAAGCTAGTTCATGTAGTTAATTCATACAGAATCTTTTTTTATTTTATAACAATTGTGGATCAGACTTTACTTACCTCTCGTATTGATTGAGTTCGTTCAATTTCGCAGGAGCGACATTGAGCAAGGGGTTTAACAGAGGGTTAGGGACGTTATCGGCCGGAGGACTTGCGGTAGGAATGGGAGAGTTATCGAAATTGGCGGGAGAATGGGAAGAAGTTATAGTTATCTTTAATACATTTGTTGTTGGATTTTGTGCTACCTATGCAAAACTTTACCCAACTTTGAAGCCTTATGAGTATGGTTTCCGCGTGTTTGTGATTACTTATTGCTATATTACGGTATTGGGTTATCAAACGGGTGAATTTCTCGATAAATCTATTAGTAGATTTCTGCTCATTGCACTTGGGGCTGCTGTATCTTTGGGAATCAATGTCTGCATATATCCTATCTGGGCTGGTGAGGATCTGCATAATCTTGTGACCAAGAATTTCATGGGTGTTGCAACTTCTTTGGAAGGTATTTTTCAACATTTTTCTTATGATCACGTTTTATTTGTAGTTACTATAAAATATCATGTGAGAGCAAGCCTCGCTGCAATGGTAAAGTTGATGTCTTGTGATTTGGAAGTTATGAAAACCGTCTTTATAGTTATAACTACATCAGATTGCAATTGCATTCTGATCAACGTTGTAACTGAACAGTGAATCGTAACACAGCTGCAACAAATTATGTGTTCACTCAAATTATTTTTCTCTCTTTCGTTTCTATACATGAGGTTTTGGAAAAAAATTGGAGATATGTGACTTCTAATATAAGTAAAAAAACTATAAGATTTTAAGCTAATAAAACATAAATTCATGACGTGACGACCTGCAATGTCTACAATCACAATGGTCATATCCGCATCTGCAACCATAATTTAAAAGCGTTTATGGCAGTAGTTTTTTTTTTGGTATGAATCAAGTATTTTTCTGCGCGCAACCCTCATGGGTTGATTTGTTGGTGAAGACTTGGGACCTGAGAGTATGTTCCTCTTAAGTTCTGAGGTCATATCCGCGCAACCCTCATGGGTTGATTTGTTGGTGAAGACTTGGGACCTGAGAGTATGTTCCTCTTAAGTTCTGAGGTCATATCCGCGCAACCCTCATGGGTTGATTTGTTGGTGAAGACTTGGGACCTGAGAGTATGTTCCTCTTAAGTTCTGAGGTCATATCCACATCCGCAACCACAATTTATATCTTTTGGGAATGGGTGGAGTTTTATTTAGTTTTCTGCTGCTTAATCTTGTTTCATGGATGGATTGAATTGAACAACTTTGTTGAACTTGTTTTCAGGGGTTGTGAATCACTATCTTAATTGTGTTGAGTACAAGAGAGTACCATCCAAAATTCTAACTTATCAAGCTGCTGCTGAGGATCCAGTTTACAGTGGCTACAGATCAGCAGTTGAATCTACGAGTAACGAGGACTCATTGGTATACTGTCTACTTCATCTTTCTATCATTTTTATGAATTTTCTATTTTCATCATAATTTACTCATTGACACACGTGTTATTGATCGAAGTTGGGATTTGCTGTGTGGGAACCACCTCATGGTCGATACAAAAGTCTTAGTTATCCATGGAAGAATTATGTCAAAGTAAGTGGAGCTCTTAGACATTGTGCATTTATGGTCATGGCCATGCATGGATGCATACTTTCCGAAATTCAGGTGCTTCTAATCACTGACAACTTTTCTGTATAACAGTTTTTATTCTCATTGCGTAGCGTACAAAACTTAAATTTTGTTTTCGATACGATGAAAATACTAAACTTTCTTCTTGATCTATAGGCTCCAGCTGAGAAGAGACAGGTTTTCTGCAATGAGCTAAAGAGGGTAGGCTCTGAAGGAGCAAAAGTGTTGCACGAACTTGGAAACAAAGTCAAGAAGATGGAGAAACTAGGCAGGGGAGATTTGTTATACGAAGTTCACGAAGCTGCCGAAGAATTGCAACAAAAAATCGATAAAAAATCTTACCTCCTAGTAAACTCAGAGCTCTGGGAAATCGGAAGCCGTCCCAGAGAAGAAACGGATAATAGTAATTCTAAGGGCCTCTTTGACATGGATCAAGATAGAAAATTTCTAGAGTACAAGTCTCTAAGTGAAGCTGTACTTGATCTTAGATCGGTTGAAGTTCAAAACAATTGGGATGGAAAAACTATAGATGAAGACATGTCTATGAAACAACCACAGTCTTGGCCTGCTCATGTTTACTACAAACCAGATGCGAAGGCAAAAGTGGAAGAATCAAAAACTTTAGAAAGTGCTAGTTCGTTGTCTCTAACGACGTTTACATCGCTTCTCATTGAGTTTGTAGCTAGGCTTCAAAACTTGGTGGATTCATTTGAAGAATTGGGTGAGAAAGCTAATTTTAAGGACCCCCTTGAACCAGTTGTGGTGACCTCTGCTGGATTTTGGACCAGATTGTTCAACTGCTTCAGATCCTAGAATTACTTGCAGTAACTGCATCAATGAATCCGCTTTGACGAATGCAAGAGAAATTTTTAGAGCTAGAGCAAACACTTCAATTTTTTACATTGTATTTTTAAAACTATAATAAACTCTCGAACCTGAATTTGGTTGCGACGGCCATTTTCCTTGATATCTTGAAAATAGTACAATTTTTAGTTTGGTGTCTTGAAAACTACAAGGGTGCTTATAGTACAACTTTCCATTACTTCAATCCTTCCTTGAACTATAATAAACTAGACTCGTCATGTTGCTTCCCCGTGAAGACGATATTTTGGCATGGCAAGCAAGTGCTTGGCTCTTGGGATTGAGAGACCAAATTTTTCTGTCATATCCAAATCATTCGGAGTCATATTCGAGGGAAGTTCCCAAGAAAAACAATGTACCAGTTGAGCGACAACAAGTTTAACGGTAATTAGTCCCAAGTTTATTCCAGGACATCCTCTGCGACCAAAACCGAACGGTATAAACCGGAAATCATTTCCGCGGTAATCTAAATTTTTGTCCACAAATCTCTCGGGATAAAATTCTTCTGCATTGTCGGACCATACCTTAGAATCTCTTCCTATTGCCCATAAATTCACAATTATTCTTGATTTCTTTTCTAGGAAATAACCATCCACCGTAGCATCCTCCGTTGACTCGCGTGGCACGAGAGGTCCCGCAGGATATAATCTTAATGTCTCCATGATCACAATATCTAAGTAACTTAACTTTGACAAATCATTTTCCTCCACCATTTTGTTCACCCCAACCACATTATCTAACTCTTGTTG
Organism: Lathyrus aphaca; assembly: GCA_963966055.1. Lineage (NCBI taxonomy): Eukaryota > Viridiplantae > Streptophyta > Magnoliopsida > Fabales > Fabaceae > Lathyrus > Lathyrus aphaca. The sequence goes on from OZ014521.1 coordinate 15,494,064, forward strand.
GAGATTTTTCATTACTCCTGGATGTCGCATGAGCTCGGATAAAGCCCACTCCACGACGGTTGCAGAAGTTTCGAATGCACCAGCAATCATGTCTAAGACTATAGCCTTTATATTTGTTCGATCAACGACATTGTTTTGTTCGCTAGACGAATCTATCGGCTGGTTCATCCGTGACAGTAGAATGTCTATGAAGTCCTTATGCTTTTGTCCTCCATTCTGTTTTTCTGAGCTTTCTTCATGCTCCTTAACTATCTTCTCCAACACTTGGTCAAGTTCTTTACGAGTTCTCTTGTACCTTCTTCTTAAACCCTAACAATAAAAGTCAACGCAAAATTATTCAAGTCAGAAAGTCTGTGATTTGAAATAAGAAACTCTTGCAGACGGGATTCAAGTCAGATATATTACCTGAAGATCAAAAACACGAAGAAAAGGAACATAATCAGCAAGATTAAAAGCACCAGAAAGGTTCATCCCTTGTTGAATTAGCCTCTTCAAATCAAAAACCTCGTTGATACTACACCCCAACACCATTTTACACACAATATCCATTATAACATCATGCACGAACTCACTCACATCAACAACCTCACCCGAACTCGCTGCTTTCTTCAACGACTTCAAAGCTAACTCCATTTCTCTCTTTCTCAAAGACGAAAACGACTCGACTTTAGAAGCACTTAAAAGCTGCATAGTACAAATCTTCCTCATGTTACGCCAATACGCGCCATATTCAGTGAAAACTAACCCCTTAGAACCGTAAGATAGGTAGTGTGTGGCTTCGAGTTTAGGACGGCTGGCGAAAGCAAGGTCATTTGCTTTGAGGAATGTTTCGGCTGATGAAGATGAAGAGACAATGACAGTTGGAACTTGGCCTAAACGGAGTGACATGATGGGACCATGTTTTTTGGATAAGGCTTGGAGGGAACGGTGTGGGTGGGTGCCTAACATGTGGAGGTTACCGATGAGAGGATAGCCCGGTGGACCTGGTGGTTGTTTGGTGTCATGTTTGGGGTGTTTTGGACGGAGGAAAAAGGTGGTGGTGATGATGAGAATGAAGGTGAGTGTGAAAAAGAGGAATAATGGTATCATGTTATGGTTGAAAGTTGAAAGTTGAAAATGAAATGTTTTGTTTCTGGTTTATCATAAGCACGTAGTTGGTTGATAACTTCAAGCTACCACTCTGCGGCGTTTAATATATTAGCTACCTACCTACCCACTTGGCGAGCTTAGAAATTGTCAATTTCTTTGAAATTGAACGAGAAGTAACATGGTAGGTAAACTTAGAAAATGTCAATTACTTTGATATTGAACTAGCAAACAAACATATAAATTGACGGAATGAAAACTAAAGAATAATATAACTATAAAAAATTTCACCACTTGCTTAAAGTTTAGTCACGTTATTGAAAATTCAAAGCACAAAAACCTGTCTGAGATCTATGGTGTGAAGGTGCATAGAGCTTTACCTCAATGTGGTGACATTGTTTCACAATGTACTTAAAGTTAGGTTGTACTCTCCAAACTATTATCAATAACTTTTATTTTCCAAAACATTACGTTCAAAAAAGAATTATGTTCTTCAACTGCAATTTTTTTTATAATTATTTCGAAGAGTATTAAGTGTTGTGTTTAAACTATTAAATTGAAAATACATATAATGTCAAATATAGAAGAAATATTAATGAATAAAAATCTGTAAAATATTTTGTATGATTTATTCTGTGTGTTGAAAAAATTACAAGCATCATGTTTAAAGAAAAACACTAGTTACTGTGGTGCAAATTATGTGATCTAAACTATTTAGTGATGGTGCAAACTGTTTCTTTGCGGTTGTGTGGGATGAACTTATAAAGTTAACATTTCAATGTCCATGTCAGATTTAGTAAAGAGGATAGAGAGATTTATGAATTAAAAATCAAATATTTTTGCTGCTCAAGTGGCAATATTTATGTGGTGGGCAAAATTGGGTCTTCCTTGAATGGGCTTGAGACCGACCAAGAATTGTTGCTCCAAGGCTTGGTACCAAGTCTTTGAAGGAGTTGGTTCGGGTACGATTAATTATGATCGTATTAAGAAGTGTAAAAGACTTAGGGACAATTTCGTTTAATATCATCTCATCATTGAGACGTTTCATAAGTTTCTTCGCATGTGGCCGTAGGTTTATATGTTAGGGTGTAGCGCTTCAAATTAGGGTGCTCGAGTGTACTCAAATGTCGTTACGTTTTTTGAGGTATCACATGGACTGTTTGTTTTTTTTACCTTCCATCTGATTCATTCTACAATAATGATTTATTTCATCCAGTACATTATATAAGGGTTGATCTGACTTTTCAAACAATTTTGTGTTCCCCTCATAATTGAATTTTGTAAGCATGTGAACTTTTCCTTTTCTTCTTCAAAGTACTGGTGATTCACGTTTCTTGACATACTCTCTTCTTTAGGATTTATCGTTCTTGGTCCATCGACATTGTCAAACTCTTCTTGCTCTAAGTAGTTTTTTAGTCCACCTCTTGCTTATGTACCACTTTCTAATCTTTTCCTTTGCATTTCCTATTTATCCTTTGTAGTGTTTACTGTGGCTGGCTTAGAAAATGTGTTTGGGAGTACAAACGAAACTGGTGGGAGGGAAATTCTCTAGTATTATCAATTTATGAGAACCACGATGTTCCACATGTTAAACCTCTTGAAATTAATGGCCTTAATCTCCCCCAATTTATTGTGATGAGTGATAGTTCTAAGTCTATAGGAGGTATGTAGAAAGTGGTGATTGTCCTCTTAATGATTTTGAAGGAGATGCATATGGGAACACATATAATCCAGATTATAAGGAAATGGTAGCTTGCCATGTTTCATCCATCGAATATTACATTGATATATTCATAGAGGCTCTAGATGAGCGACAAGCTCTCCGTTTTACCAATATTTTTAGGGTGGTACATGGTCGAAACCTTAGTGATATATAAATTAAAGATCATCTTGTGTGTAGGAATAATAATGTATTTTTCGACCGACATTACCTTTTGTATGACAATCAAGAAGAAGTGGTAAAGTGAGGACGTGCAGACTTAGTATCGTCGACAGGCGTCGGGTTGTACCATTGGATCTTCTTCATCATATTGAAATCCATGTCTTGCTAAAGCAATAAAGTGTTATTGAGCAACCAAGTTCACAACCAGGATTTTGACCAGTGGTGGAGCAGTAACTCCTTCAGGGGGAGTGTATCCTTGGGGAGACCCAAATTCAGGATCAACCACTTCGAGAATTCGGAGTGAAGAAGATCCAAGTTAAGGTGTGATGTTCCTAGTATTTGTAACCACATGTGGATTGTCTTCCTTCCTTGCGAGAGTTATCATGGCCTCCAAGAGTTAATCCATATTTACCTTCATAACATCCTCTTATTCTCTCATCGTCGTTGTTAATTGCTTCACATTTCGTAATGATGTCGGGAAGTCAGGTTTGGTTCTGAAGAAGATGGAGAAAAGGTATGAGTTTTCGTTTTGAAAAATGGAATGCATGTTAATGTTGGTATATGTTTGTCAGACCCTAATTTTTGACTTAATATTTTTCGCATCTCATCTGCATTTTGCATACAAACAAGATCACGCATTGGTTCGTTTATCCTTTTTCAGGTGCAGGTCTTTGCTTCGCAGGAGATCACCATGTTTAATTTTTGTTATTTGTTTATATTCACTAACCTCTAACCCAAAATATCAAAAAAAAATATGTGGCAGTTGCTTCTTCTTCTCTGTGTTGCAGGATTTCAAAGACATGGCTGTGATTCTCGATTCAGATGTGGTTGTTCAATTACAATTCGATTCAGATGGATGTTTGACCTAATCCTGGTCAAACTATCAAGAGATTTGTTTCAATTGCAAGTTGAGTGTGCCAGTGGTTCATTTTTCAGACAGTGCATATTCAAAGTTCAAAACTGTGTTATGTGCTGTGATCATCAGTCATCAGACAGTGCTTTGTGCGAAATTTGGTGTGAATCAGTCAGTTCATCAAGTTTATCAGTGATTCATCTGAGAATTTATTTTTTTCAGTATGAATTCAAGTTATCAGGATAATGTTCAGACAGATTTCAAATGATTGTGGTATAAGTGGCAAGTTGTGCAGTTGGTTCAATAGAGGCTGTTTCTCATCAATGGCTTGTGAAGGAAAATCAGGAGTTGGTTGCGGGCTAAAAAAAATCATCATCCATTAAACCATTTTTAATTTCCAATATCCATTTCTTTTCTCGATTATTCATATATCACACCATTATCCAAATAAATGTTTTTTTTATCTTTTCTCGATTATTCGATTCTCCCATCTCTCATTATTCTAATACCCATCTTTTATTCATTACATTTTTAATAAGACCCATTGTTTCTTTAGAATTCCATTTTTTATTAAATCCAATTTCATTAATCATTTCTTTTTCTATTATCCCTTTATATTTTCTTTTTTAATTCAATTCATAAAAATTCCAATTTCCCTTTCATTATCTTTTTTTATTTAGATATTATTTTTATCATTTCTTTTCATTCAATTATTCCAATTAATCCTTTTTCTTTCTAGTATAATAGTTCCTTAAGCCCATTTCTTAATTTTTATACCAAAAAATGAAATTAGAAAAATTTAATAGTTCACAATGCTTTCCAAATGCAACTTGCACTCAGCCCCAAGCCACATGCCCAATCCGTACGCAAATTCCTCCTCACCTCACTTTTCCTCACGCGCAAGCCAATTCCTCAAATTTCAAGCCAGCCTCGCCACAGAGCCGTATCACGTCATCAACCATTCTCCAAGTCACGTATCATAAGCCGTAAGCCAAACAACAAGCAAGCTGCACAACAAACAGCAAGCAGCAAATTCACAAAGCCGAAGCTACATCACAAACAAACTCAACTTGCAACCTTCTCAGCTGTCCCGTACACACCCAGCTTCACTTCGCCGCATCTTGTACTTCACTTGCCGTAACAAGTCGTAACAAGCCAAGGCCCAATTTCACACGCGTACGAAAACTTGCCCAAGCTGAACGCATTCCATACCGCACACTTCACGCTGCACAAAAACAACACCAAAGCCAGGCCCAATATCAGCCGAAACAATTTCAAAAACGAAAATACAGCAAGCAACCCATTCAAGATGCATCCAAACGCAGGCCGTTTAAAGACAAAACGCAAGAAAAATTCAATTGAACACAGGAAAAATTCGTGACCCCAAAACGCGGCAAAAAATGACCAAACGGCAGCCTTCCAATCTTCACCATCTCTCCTATAAAATCAACCCTTTCCTTTTCATTTTTCCAAGCTTAGAAAGCCCCTTGAAACCCTGCATAAAACGAATTTTTCAAGCTTCAAAATCCAGCAATAAATTTCCAAACCTTCAAATTCATCTTCCATCATCATTCTTCAATACTTACCTTGCCAATCTCACACAATCCGAAAACAAAGAGGAATCGAATCCGAATTCGTGAAAGGAAAGCCGAGTGAAGAGAAGGTCCGTGAAAATCGAAAGGAGGAAGAAGATCTATTCACGGAACTTTTTCGGAATTGACGGTGAGGAGATGGTGTTGATTTCTTTTGAAATGTTTGTTTTGCTCTTGATGCCGGTTCTGTGTTATGAAAGAGAAGAGGATTTTGGTTTATCCCCCTGTTTCACACGAAGAAGAAGACGTCACTCATCTGCTTTCCTTTTGTTTCTATTTCTTTTTTCTTCTTTTCTTTTAAATTTGTTTATTGTTTGAAGGAGTTGTATTGGGCTTGGATCCATCTTGGATCCATGGATTTTCTATATCCATACCCTTCCCCCTACGGATAATCCACCCTTCTTGTTTACTTTTTCTTTATTTTAGTTTTCTTATTATTCATTAGTTTAGTTTGTTTTTAATGATTTTGATTATGGTTTAATTTTGATGTAATATTTTTATGAAACATTTTTTTAGGAAAAGATCTAGAAAAATATTTAGGAAAACTTTGTTTTAGAAAGCAACTTTATGAAAAGATTTTAGAAAATGATTTAAAAAAGATTTATATTTTTCTTTTTCATGGATTTATTCTTTTAGATCCATTTTTCTTCATCTTTCTTTTATTTTTTGGTCGATGACAATCTCCGATTCGAGATTGTTGATTTCCGATAAGTTTAACCTTCATTATTTCAAATCTATGGATGAATGATCATTTGGATCATTCTCCATACTTTGAGATCGTGATAGGTTGCTTTTTGAGAAATTCAACGATAATCCCGATTAAGATTAGACCATTCCTTTTCTTTTAGTGTGGCATGTTTTCGGAGAACGATCTATAATATCGTTTCTCTAACATGTATTAACACGGATATTTTCCACTTTAATTAGTGGTGGCCGGCCTCATTTGTAGGGTAATTACTCCGTAAATTACTCGGCGATTGCTTAACATAGACCTAAAGTTGTCCCGATTCGGAATGCGATCCACTTGGATCCGGTTGCCTCGACTTTATTTTTCTTTTCGTGGTTGTGCTTGATTAAGTTCATCATACCACTTTATATTGTAAATATTAATAATGTGAATATACTAACATTTAATTTTAATCTCTCGCACCTTATCCTCTTTTATTTTAATCTCTTGCTCCCTACCTCTCTTATTATGTTTCTATATTCATTCATCATATTGCTTATTGTTCATATTATTGTTGCTTGTTATTTTTTTTCTTTGTCCATTTGGACACAAAAATACTAATAACGGATTAAACATCTAAAAAATGGGTGACTTTTAATTGCGGACTATGGTTACTATCCCTTGCTTCGGAGATTCGGACTTAGATTCTAGGATCATCCCTTTGCTCAATTGTTATGGATTGAAGATTTTGGTTCCGGTTAAATTCACTTGTTCATGAAGATGGAAATCCAATTGTCTCAAGATGCTTGCCATGTGGTTTGATCGTTTCTTCCTTTAGCTTCTATTTTCAAGTACTAGGATAGTCCCTTCATCTCTTCCCATCTTCTTCAATTTTCAAATCTCCTTCCTCTTTTCAAAAACTTTCTTTGTTTTCAAACTTCAAACATTTTCTCAATTAAACCTTGACTTCGGTCATGCGCTTTTACCTTTTCATTTCATTTCTTTAATAAATGCTAAACCACATAAGCATATCGAAACTTTTCCTCAAAAACTTAAAAACTTTCAAACTCATTCAATTGTTTTTGTGCCCTCGTGCACGTTTTCCTTTTAACCATTTTTTTATGTTTAGATATGATTCATCCTTTCTAGCGGAATTATTCGCTAAAGGATGACGACTTATCTTTACATTTTAAAATCAATTCAACTCATTTGCCTTTTTATAATTTGTACCACGAACTACGGGGTTTTGATCTCGCATTGCACTTTGTGGGTACGTAGGCATGAGATGTTCGTCTCTTCAAACACCAAAATCTTAAAAAAAACATTCTTCTTCTCATCTCTTCAATCTTTTTTTCAAGCAAACCATTTCAAACCAAAAAATGCAGTAAACATTTCAAAGGGTTCCCGTGGAGTACCACGGACAAGTCGGGTGCTTAAAACCTTCCTGATTTGTAACCAATCCCCGTACCCATTCTTTGTTTGATTCTTTGAGCTTTTTAGCTTTTGAGATTCATTAAGGTTTTGTTCGTTCATTTTCCTTTTTCCTTGTGGAAATAAATAAAAGCGCAGTGGCGACTCTGTGTATATCGAGTTAAGTTAATCAATAGCTTACACTCACGATTTTTACCGCTACAGAAAAGTGGCGACTCTGCTGGGGAGTCAATCTCTAAGTGGATTCGGCCTACTTTGATTTGTTTACTGTTTTAGTTTGATTTGCTTGTTACTTGGTTGTTCTGTTTCGGTTTTGGTGATCCTCTGTGAGATAGATCCTAACCCGGATTTGAGTTGGATTTTATGATAGGACGACGATATTCGAAGCGATATGCGATGGAGTAGTCCAAAGCAATATCAATTTGATAATCTCCACTCGGTTAGGCTCTCTTGGACTATCAATGTCATGACGAGTAATCGTACGTGGCATTATTTTCCGACCTTGAGCTGATCATACCGAGGACCGTAGAACCCTTAACCAATCTAAGCCAATTTAGGAACGTAGTGCGGAAACTATCTGAGTGTAAACTTAAGGTGGTTGTCACGTGATACTACACTCGGACGAGGTCTATTTTAAGGATGTTATCGGTTGGGGAGTAATCCAACGTACCGATGATATTCTAAAGATGGCTGTTAACTCCGGGAACCTCTGTTAGCACCCTTCTGGTTTTTTGCAGGTACAATGAAGACAAACCTTAGTACATGCCTGTTTGGGTTGGTGTTCTGTTACCATGACTCCATGCTTGTGATTCGAACCTTTGAACCTGTGTGCTTTGCGTGATCTTGTTTGTGTTTGTTGCATCTACATACTCATCATGATCATCATCATAACCATTTTTCAAGGAAAATAATTCCGATTATTGCAAATGTTGGAAAAAGCAAATATTTCTTTTTGTCAAGATTATTTCATGACCATATTCTCGATGTTGACCATGTTTGCAATAATCAATTTGTTTTTCTGAAAATGGAAGTGAATATTGCATATCATTGCATCCTCGCATATTCTTGTGTTCATCCGAGTTGTGTGGGAACTCATCCCGGTTGTTTCTTTCCTCAGTTGTCTGTTGATCCGTCAAGCTGACTCCTCACCACAGATACGATACTAGAGCTGTTATCAGACGAAGAGCTATTAGATTGAGAATGGAACGCCAAGAACAGCATAACATGGAAGTTCGAATGGAAATTGATGAGTTGAAAGCCGGTATGACCAAGCTCACTGAAATGATGCAAGTTCTGATTGCTAGAGGTGAACCACCTCAAAGGACTGTTATCTCTGAAGTTTTTACTGCTGTTGTTGATCCTCCTGTTGTTCAGCAACCAGCTTCTACTTGGCCAGAATATGGGTTACCTCTGGATTATGTTCCAGTTTCTTCTACTGCTCAGATTGGTGGTCCATCTGTTGTGCCAGGCTTTTCAGCTCCGACTTTTGCTGAACCTCAACCGGTTGTGCACGCTACTGCTCAGACTACTTATCAGAATTCTCCTTTCTTGTACCAAGCTGCTGGTCAACAAGCTGAAAGTCAGGGTGAACCTGGATATATGGATGAAGTTAGAGAGCAATGTTTGACTCTTGAGAAGAGGGTAAGAGGTTTAGAAGGAAAAGATGTCTTTGGTTCTGCTGCAATTGACATGTGTTTGGTTTCCAACTTAGTTCTTCCTGATAAGTTCAAAGTTCCTGTATTTGAAAAGTACAATGGTCATACTTGTCCAAAGATTCATCTGCTGATGTATTGTCGCAAAATGGCTGCGCATGCTAAGGATGACAAGTTGCTTATTCACTGTTTTCAAGATAGTTTGAGTGGTGCTTCCATGAAGTGGTATGTTGGACTTGAGAAGAGTCACATTCGAAGCTGGAAAGATTTATCTGATGCTTTTGTAAGGCAGTATAAGTATAATCTGGACATGGCGCCTGATCGTCGTCAACTTCAAAACATGTCACAGAAAGAGAAAGAATCATTCAAAGAGTACGCTCAACGTTGGAGAGAACTAGCTGCTCAAGTGGAACCACCTTTGCCCGAAAAGGAATTAACTGGTTTGTTCATGGACACTCTTCAACCGTTCTTTTGGGAGAAAATGGTAGGAAGTGTTTCATCTGGTTTTTCTGATCTAGTCACTATTGGAGAAAGACTATAGGAAGGTATCAAGAAGGGTAAGATCACCAATTCTGAAGCTCCTAATGCTGCAAGAAAGACTTTTGGGAATCCTCATAAGAGAAGAGATAGTGATGCTTATGCTGTTTCAACTGAGAGGAGGCCTTATCACCCGCAACAACGATATGTTCAACCATATGTAGCTGCAGTTTCTCCTGTTGTTAAAACTCAACCTGCTCAAACTCAAACTCAAGGTCAAGCTCGACCAGCTCAAGCTCAAGTTCACATTCGAGCTCAAGCTCAGGTTCCTCATCTTGCTGCTGGACAAAATCAGTATCGCAATAGGCCAAACTTTGATCCTATTCCGGTGTCTTACACTGAATTTTTTCCCTCCTTGATTGAAAAAGGTTTAATTACTACTAGGCCTCCGCCTCCTGTTCCAAATCCTTTGCCAGTTGGTTATAGATCAGATCTTCGCTGTGAGTTTCATCAAGGTGGAACTGGTCATGACTTAGAACATTGCTTTGCACTGAAGGCTAAGGTGCAAGAACTTATCAGGAACAACATCCTTTACTTTAATGACATTAATCCCAATGTTATCAATAATCCTTTGCCGAAGCTTGGGAAGTGAATCTTCTAGAGGACTTCAATTATCAAATTTTCTTCAAGGCCAGAATATCAGACGGGACAACTCATCCTTGTTGTTGATTGATCACTAGGCCATTGTTTCTTTATGTTTGCAATTTTCTTCAATCATATCAAGTTGTTTGCTTTTAAGCTTGGTTGTACTTTCATGTTGATTTTAATGAAATGAGCATTGCTTTGTTTTGATTCAATTTCATTTACTATTTGCATCTTTATGCTTTACATTTCAAATTCATTTATCTTTTCTCAAAGTTTTACAATGATTGGAGGGAGGATGATGAAAACGAGATACCCATAATTGTTGTTGGTATGTTTTCAATTGAGACTTGGTTGATGATATACATGCATTATTTCAAATCCTAAACACTGGAGAAATAAGGAAGTTAATCCCTTTTCAACCCCTTTGAGCCTTGAAGTTGGAGTTTCTTTCTATTCGAAAAACCCTCAGTTTTAACCTGGGATGGGTAGTTTTCAATTAATTCAAGTGTGCATTCAAGTACAAGAGAATCATTCAAGACACCTTTCAATACAGGTTGCAATCTCAAGCTTTCTTTCACACACATCAAGAAGTGTTGAAGATGTTTCTCAATTCAAAAAAGCCAATGATGGTTCATCGTAATCATTAAGCCATGCAGTCATTATCTTTAAAAAAAAAATGATGTTATTGGAAAAAATTAAAGCCCGCTAAGTCAAAACCTATGAAGGAGACTTAGGCAAAAAACTGGGGCATCCCGCTGGCTGTAAGTTGAAATGACACAGTTCAGGCAAAAGTTAGGGATAATAAAGAGAAAGATTTGTCGAGAGGTCATCAAATTCCTCAGCAAAAATAAGTTGAGTCGACCAAAGTCCTCACCAGAAATAACAAAAGGAAGAGGTGACTGCTATCTCAAAATCCTTTGGCTTATGAACCATCTTCATCTGTGCAATCCCAATTTCTGGGAACTTGAATGCATAGGCTGAATTAATTGAATGTAGGACTGGAGTTCATCACGAAGTTGGGTTGGGTACAAATAACTTTGAGCCTATATCCTTTGTTTCATAAACCGTGAACTAGACCACGTTACAACCTTCAAAAGTCCTAATTGAATCCAGGTTTCTTTTGAAAAGCATATTACAATGAGGTTGCGTAAACTGACTCCCAAGTTCTTTACCAATCATTTGTCTTCTTGCTGTTGCTTTATTTTTAATGTTGTCTCAACCGCCGTGTTTTGACAATTTTTCATTTACTTTACATTAATAAATTTTCATTCAAAAATGATTCTTGATTTCAAACTTTGCATTGAAATTTGCATTAAAATTACCAGGTTTGTACAAATATTTTTATTTGCAAATAAACTTTCCTCATCAAGGAATTTTCAAACAAGTTAAGAAACTTGGTCGGTGATCTTATCAGGGGCAAGTTTTTCTCAATTCCTTTTGTTTCAAGAGTTGTTGCTCAGTGTAAGTTGTTCTCAAGTTTGGTTAGTCAGAAGATTCTATGCAAGTTACATGTTGGGTTATTTTCTCAAGGGCTGAGGCTATGATCAGTTTACTTTCTCAACATTTTCTCAAGGGCTGAAACCATGATCAGTTTATTCTCTCAACATTCATTTCAGGAACTGAATCCATGATCAGTTTATTTCTTCTCAACAATTATCTCAAAGATGTGATTATTTTCTCAGCAGTCATTTCAAGAACTGAAGCCATGAACAGTTTATTTTCTCAAGCAGTTATTTCAAAGATTTGATTATTTTCTCCAGCAGTAATCATGAATTGAATCCATTATCAGTTTACCTTCATCAGTCATTGAACTTGGGGCAATTTTTCTTCAAGAATCCCCAAGCAGCTTTGCATGACTTCTCTCAAAAGTTTTTCAAATTGATGCAGTTGGTGTGACAGAGATTTGTTCAGTAGTAGCATCTCTAATTTCCGAGCAGAATGACAGTGACTTCTGTGTTGAGGAATCAGTCTTCCATCTTTTTCCACTCCTCTAAGAGTCTAAACTGGTTGTCATCATTTTTCTCACATTATCTCTTTGGGTGTGTTATTCCCCAGTCTAGTAAAAGTTTGCATATTTGAGTGTTTTAGTCCTCATTATGCGTATCCTTAGGGTGTGTTATTCCCCATTGTCGAAAAAGTTTGCATATTTGAGTGTTTTAGTCCTCATTATGCGTATCCTTGGGTGGTTTAGTCCCCATTTTGTCGAAAAAGTTTGCATATTTAAGTGTGTTACGCCTCATTATGCGTTTTCTCGGGTGTGTTATTCCCCAGTTTTGTTTACGGTTTCATAGTTGAGTGTTTTAGTCCTCATTATGCGTATCCTTGGGTGGTTTAGTCCCCATTTTCGTAAATGTCTGTGTACTGAGTGTTTTAGTCCTCATATGCATCTCTCAAAGTCTTGTTGTTTTCAATTCCTTACTTTATGGTCAAAGTCTAATTTACTTGGCATTTGTCTGTCTCTCCAGAATTTCTTTTCTTCATATACTTGTTGTTTCTCTCAAATATTACACCCTTTCTATCCGATTGCCATTCTTGGATGTCCATAGTGAAGTCATCATTGAATTTTATGTACTGTCCCGGACCTTTTTCCGATTTCATTCAGTTCTGTTCCTGAATGTTGTGATTCACATTTTATCTGATTGCCATTCTCAGATGTTGTGATCATTTCCTTCCGATTGCCATTCTCGGATGTCCATAGTGAAGTCATCATTGATTTGATGCACTGTCCGGGACCTTTTTCCATCTCATTCAGTTCTGTTCCTGAATGTTGTGATTCACATTTTTATCTGATTGCCATTCTCAGATATTGTGATCACTTCCTATCCGATTGCAATTCCCGGATGTCCATAGTGAAGTCATCATTGATTTGATGTACTGTCCCGGACTTTTTTCCATCTCATTCAGTTCTGTTCCTGAATGTTGTGATTCACATTTTTATCTGATTGCCATTCTCAGATGTTGTGATCACTTCCTATCCGATTGCAATTCCCGGATGTCCATAGTGAAGTCATCATTGATTTGATGTACTGTCCCGGACTTTTTTCCATCTCATTCAGTTCTTTTCCTGAATGTTGTGATTCACATTTTTATCTGATTGCCATTCTCAGATGTTGTGATCACTTCCTATCCGATTGCTATTCCCGGATGTCCATAGTGAAGTCATCATTGATTTGATGTACTGTCCCGGACTTTTTTCCATCTCATTCAGTTCTTTTCCTGAATGTTGTGATTCATATTTTATCTGATTGCCATTCTCAGATGTTGTGATCACTTCCAATCCGATTGCTATTCCCGGATGTCCATAGTGAAGTCATCATTGATTTGATGTATTGTCCGGGACCTTTTTTCCATTTCATTCAGTTCCATTCCTGAATGTTGTGATTCGCATTCTATCTGACTGCCAGTCTCAGATGTTGTGATTGCATTCCTTCCGATTGCCATTCTCGGATTTTCATGTTGAAGTCATCATTGAGTTGATGTGCTTTCCCGAATTTTTTCCCATTTCATTCAGTGTTGTTCCTGAATGTTGAGTTTCACATTTTCATCTGATTGCTATTCTCAGATGTTGTGATTACCCTTTTCCGATTGCCATTCTCGGATATCTCTATCAAAGTCAGTAATGTCATCTATGGATGCTTCTGATGTACTGTTTCGGGACTTTTCTCACTTCATTCAGTGCCATTCCTGGATGTTGTGATGTTTTCTGTCCAATTGCCATTCTTGGACATTTTCACCTCAGCTGAGCCTTGTGTTGGTCTCTAGCATGTTGTTTTTCCCGTCGGAGTCTCATGCTCCTTATCCCCAGCGTTTATTCTTTGTCATGTGTTGTCTTGTCCCTTACGGACTTCTCTGCATTTCATTCGGTTCCATATACATTTCATATCATCTCATAAATTTTCTCATAATTTTTCATATTGCTGTCACATATTTTCTCTGCATTTCATATTTTTCTCATAATATCTCATGTGCCTTCATATATTTTCATATGATTTCATAAACAGTTTCATATGCTTCATATCATTTCCCTATCATTTCCATGTTACCTTCATATCATTTCACATCGTTCATTTCATTTCATTCCAGTTTTGGCATCTTAGGATCAAAAATTGGGTTTTTTGATATTTAAGTATCTTCCATCTTGTCGAAACGAAGATCTCGATCTTCATTATCTCTGGATTGAAGAAACTTAAATAGGGGCATCTGTCAGACCCTAATTTTTGACTTAAGATTTTTCGCATCTCATCTGCATTTTGCATACAAACAAGATCACGCATTGGTTCGTTTATCCTTTTTCAGGTGCAGGTCTTTGCTTCGCAGGAGATCACCATGTTTAATTTCTGTTATTTGTTTATATTCACTAACCTCTAACCCAAAATATCAAAAAAAAATATGTGGCAGTTGCTTCTTCTTCTCTGTGTTGCAGGATTTCAAAGACATGGCTGTGATTCTCGATTCAGATGTGGTTGTTCAATTACAATTCGATTCAGATGGATGTTTGACCTAATCCTGGTCAAACTATCAAGAGATTTGTTTCAATTGCAAGTTGAGTGTGCCAGTGGTTCATTTTTCAGACAGTGCATATTCAAAGTTCAAAACTGTGTTATGTGCTGTGATCATCAGTCATCAGACAGTGCTTTGTGCGAAATTTGGTGTGAATCAGTCAGTTCATCAAGTTTATCAGTGATTCATCTGAGAATTTATTTTTTTCAGTATGAATTCAAGTTATCAGGATAATGTTCAGACAGATTTCAAATGATTGTGGTATAAGTGGCAAGTTGTGCAGTTGGTTCAATAGAGGCTGTTTCTCATCAATGGCTTGTGAAGGAAAATCAGGAGTTGGTTGCGGGCTAAAAAAAATCATCATCCATTAAACCATTTTTAATTTCCAATATCCATTTCTTTTCTCGATTATTCATATATCACACCATTATCCAAATAAATGTTTTTTTTTTATCTTTTCTCGATTATTCGATTCTCCCATCTCTCATTATTCTAATACCCATCTTTTATTCATTACATTTTTAATAAGACCCATTGTTTCTTCAGAATTCCACTTTTTATTAAATCCAATTTCATTAATCATTTCTTTTTCTATTATCCCTTTATATTTTCTTTTTTAATTCAATTCATAAAAATTCCAATTTCCCTTTCATTATCTTTTTTTATTTAGATATTATTTTTATCATTTCTTTTCATTCAATTATTCCAATTAATCCTTTTTCTTTCTAGTATAATAGTTCCTTAAGCCCATTTCTTAATTTTTATACCAAAAAATAAAATTAGAAAAATTTAATAGTTCACAATGCTTTCCAAATGCAACTTGCACTCAGCCCCAAGCCACATGCCCAATCCGTACGCAAATTCCTCCTCACCTCACTTTTCCTCACGCGCAAGCCAATTCCTCAAATTTCAAGCCAGCCTTGCCACAGAGCCGTATCACGTCATCAACCATTCTCCAAGTCACGTATCATAAGCCGTAAGCCAAACAACAAGCAAGCTGCACAACAAACAGCAAGCAGCAAATTCACAAAGCCGAAGCTACATCACAAACAAACTCAACTTGCAACCTTCTCAGCTGTCCCGTACACACCCAGCTTCACTTCGCCGCAACTTGTACTTCACTTGCCGTAACAAGCCAAGGCCCAATTTCACACGCATACGAAAACTTGCCCAAGCTGAACGCATTCCATACCGCACACTTCACGCTGCACAAAAACAACACCAAAGCCAGGCCCAATATCAGCCGAAACAATTTCAAAAACGAAAATATAGCAAGCAACCCATTCAAGATGCATCCAAACGCAGGCCGTTTAAAGACAAAACGCAAGAAAAATTCAATTGAACACAAGAAAAATTCGTGACCCCAAAACGCGGCAAAAAATGACCAAACGGCAGCCTTCCAATCTTCACCATCTCTCCTATAAAATCAACCCTTTCCTTTTCATTTTTCCAAGCTTAGAAAGCCCCTTGAAACCCTGCATAAAACGAATTTTTCAAGCTTCAAAATCCAGCAATAAATTTCCAAACCTTCAAATTCATCTTCCATCATCATTCTTCAATACTTACCTTGCCAATCTCACACAATCCGAAAACAAAGAGGAATCGAATCCGAATTCGTGAAAGGAAAGCCGAGTGAAGAGAAGGTCCGTGAAAATCGAAAGGAGGAAGAAGATCTATTCACGGAACTTTTTCGGAATTGACGGTGAGGAGATGGTGTTGATTTCTTTTGAAATGTTTGTTTTGCTCTTGATGCCGGTTCTGTGTTATGAAAGAGAAGAGGATTTTGGTTTATCCCCCTGTTTCACACGAAGAAGAAGACGTCACTCATCTGCTTTCCTTTTGTTTCTATTTCTTTTTTCTTCTTTTCTTTTAAATTTGTTTATTGTTTGAAGGAGTTGTATTGGGCTTGGATCCATCTTGGATCCATGGATTTTCTATATCCATACCCTTCCCCCTACGGATAATCCACCCTTCTTGTTTACTTTTTCTTTATTTTAGTTTTCTTATTATTCATTAGTTTAGTTTGTTTTTAATGATTTTGATTATGGTTTAATTTTGATGTAATATTTTTATGAAACATTTTTTTAGGAAAAGATCTAGAAAAATATTTAGGAAAACTTTGTTTTAGAAAGCAACTTTATGAAAAGATTTTAGAAAATGATTTAAAAAAGATTTATATTTTTCTTTTTCATGGATTTATTCTTTTAGATCCATTTTTCTTCATCTTTCTTTTATTTTTTGGTCGATGACAATCTCCGATTCGAGATTGTTGATTTCCGATAAGTTTAACCTTCATTATTTCAAATCTATGGATGAATGATCATTTGGATCATTCTCCATACTTTGAGATCGTGATAGGTTGCTTTTTGAGAAATTCAACGATAATCCCGATTAAGATTAGACCATTCCTTTTCTTTTAGTGTGGCATGTTTTCGGAGAACGATCTATAATATCGTTTCTCTAACATGTATTAACACGGATATTTTCCACTTTAATTAGTGGTGGCCGGCCTCATTTGTAGGGTAATTACTCCGTAAATTACTCGGCGATTGCTTAACATAGACCTAAAGTTGTCCCGATTCGGAATGCGATCCACTTGGATCCGGTTGCCTCGACTTTATTTTTCTTTTCGTGGTTGTGCTTGATTAAGTTCATCATACCACTTTATATTGTAAATATTAATAATGTGAATATACTAACATTTAATTTTAATCTCTCGCACCTTATCCTCTTTTATTTTAATCTCTTGCTCCCTACCTCTCTTATTATGTTTCTATATTCATTCATCATATTGCTTATTGTTCATATTATTGTTGCTTGTTATTTTTTTTCTTTGTCCATTTGGACACAAAAATACTAATAACGGATTAAACATCTAAAAAATGGGTGACTTTTAATTGCGGACTATGGTTACTATCCCTTGCTTCGGAGATTCGGACTTAGATTCTAGGATCATCCCTTTGCTCAATTGTTATGGATTGAAGATTTTGGTTCCGGTTAAATTCACTTGTTCATGAAGATGGAAATCCAATTGTCTCAAGATGCTTGCCATGTGGTTTGATCGTTTCTTCCTTTAGCTTCTATTTTCAAGTACTAGGATAGTCCCTTCATCTCTTCCCATCTTCTTCAATTTTCAAATCTCCTTCCTCTTTTCAAAAACTTTCTTTGTTTTCAAACTTCAAACATTTTCTCAATTAAACCTTGACTTCGGTCATGCGCTTTTACCTTTTCATTTCATTTCTTTAATAAATGCTAAACCACATAAGCATATCGAAACTTTTCCTCAAAAACTTAAAAACTTTCAAACTCATTCAATTGTTTTTGTGCCCTCGTGCACGTTTTCCTTTTAACCATTTTTTTATGTTTAGATATGATTCATCCTTTCTAGCGGAATTATTCGCTAAAGGATGACGACTTATCTTTACATTTTAAAATCAATTCAACTCATTTGCCTTTTTATAATTTGTACCACGAACTATGGGGTTTTGATCTCGCATTGCACTTTGTGGGTACGTAGGCATGAGACGTTCGTCTCTTCAAACACCAAAATCTTAAAAAAAACATTCTTCTTCTCATCTCTTCAATCTTTTTTTCAAGCAAACCATTTCAAACCAAAAAATGCAGTAAACATTTCAAAGGGTTCCCGTGGAGTACCACGGACAAGTCGGGTGCTTAAAACCTTCCTGATTTGTAACCAATCCCCGTACCCATTCTTTGTTTGATTCTTTGAGCTTTTTAGCTTTTGAGATTCATTAAGGTTTTGTTCGTTCATTTTCCTTTTTCCTTGTGGAAATAAATAAAAGCGCGGTGGCGACTCTGTGTATATCGAGTTAAGTTAATCAATAGCTTACACTCACGATTTTTACCGCTACAATGTTGATGCATGCAAAATGTTTTTATATATTTATTTTATTTTATTTTGGGGGAATATTTGGACTCGTCAATTGTTAAGAATTCAGAAGTGTAAGAGTGACAAAGAAAATGACAATTAAAATAAGTCTTTCATTCATTAATTGTAGAAAAATACAATATTTGATAATACAAGTATAAGATCCCCTAGAAAATATCAACGACTCACACCTTCTTAAGTAGCTCTAATTCAGCTTGGAGATCTTTGATCATGAGTCTACAAAAGATGATGAAGTCAAAAAACAACCAAAAGAGTGTTCTCAGACGTCATATCCTTAAACATATCCTTCAACTTCAAAGTCATGTTTTACAGCAAATTACTAGCGAGTTCGACCACTTGGACATATTTCTCGTACCACATCATGGATTATATGTGGATATGTTGGATAATATCTTGGTCTCATTGTACAAGGCCCTCTAGGTGTTGGACCCTTGCTTGCAATTGTCTACATTCGCCCCTCAAGACTTAACCAAAGTCCTTTAAATGGTGACTATAGGCTTTGATGTTTTTGAGTTCCTCGCGGGCCTTCCTTAGATTAGCAGGGAAGTTTTTGGGCATTCATTCTACTTCTTTTGGTAGACGAAACTCATGAGATGCATGAGCTTAGGCTCTTTAGAGTAGTTGGACGAACTATTAGATTCGTGCCTCAAATCCTTCACTCATCGCCTTATGGATCTCAAAAGTCTTATCCCAAAGATTTCTTCACTCACTGTTCCTCTGTTGAGCCTCTCTGAGCTCTTGGTTTCGTTGGCTAAGATCAAGTCATGTCCATGATAGGCATTCACCAACTCTTTTTCTTTTTCATTTTTAATCTTCAATTGTGGTCTCTTCCCTTCTTGAGTTTTTCATCTTTCTTATTGGTTTTGAACATCAAATCATTCCTCTCATAAGAAGCCCATTCTTCACTAGTCATCTCATTGATCCATGCATCTACTTTGATGACATGCGAGGTTAACCATATGTAGAGTGTAATGCCCTGATTTATTTAATTATTTTCGTAATTAAAAGTTTACAATGTTGTGTATATGTGTGTGATTTTGTGTGTTCGGTGGTGTTAGGATTGCATTAGTATGGGGTAATGACCTTAGAATTATATAGAATGAGGTATTAGGGGTGTGAGACCAATTGTATAGAGATGAGTGGTGTGGTTAGTAATTGATCAATAATATTAGAGATTTAATTATTTAATTTAGTAATATTATGTGGATATTATTTAATTAAATTATTATTATTATTAGTTTATTTGTTACTACTATTTATTTGGGATAATAATAATATAATAAGGGAAGAGAATTAGGGAGAAATAGTTTGTACGTTTTTTGGTTGAGAAAATAGAAAAAAGGGAGAATAAGAGTTTGGGTAAGGAAGAAGCATTAGGAAGAATCTTCATTGCTAAAGGTTGAAGTTTTTTGAAGAACTTTAAGGTAAGGGTGGAGTTTTTTTTATCACTTAAGGGGTAAATAATGTATGTATGAGGGTAGATAAATCATTAGGTTCATATCTACGTGTTTTCCCCATTGCTTTGATAAGTGTAGAATTGAGGTTTGCGTATCGGTGATTCTAATAATAGGTAAAATGTGTAAATTAATTGGTTGAATTGTGATTTTTGTGTTGAAAGTGATTATAATAGATGTGTGTTGATGTATAATGATGTATTAATTTGAATTCTGGAATATATGATGTTTGGGGTTGTTATGTTTGGTAAAATAAGTGCTTTCTCATGACAGAATAGCAGAAAATTGCTTATGTCAGGCGAGTAATCGACTAACCATATGTGGGAAATCGATTACACCATGAAAAATACGTGTTTTTGGGCTTTTTGATATGGGTAATTGATTAACCTATTTTGGGTAATCGATTACCAGTGGAATGGTCGGAATTTCTAAAACTTTAAGAATTCACAACTTTTGATCCGTAAATCTGTTTCAGTCGTCGTTCAAATCAATGAAAAGCTGGTTTCATGTATTACCTGTTAAAATTATTTTCAATACCAGAATTCCAACTATTTGACGCATTATTTGTGTTTATGTGTATGTTGTGATGTGTTGAACTGTGGAATGTTGAGTTCGGTTGTACGAATGCGTGTTGTAGTTGTGGATTGTGATTGTTGCAGGTTTTGGCAGGTATATGTTGTGTATTAGATAGTTGTATGTGATGTATTGGTTGTATGATAGTCATATGCATTAGTTGTTGTTGTATGTTGTCGTTGATGCATATCATGTTGCATAAGTTGTGTGATAAGTCGTCTTCCCATGAGGGGGGTGAGCGCCTTGTCCGGATTCTTTGAAATGGATTCATGTTGTTGTTTTTGTTGGTGAGATAATCGTGTGTCCATGTGGGGTGTGAGAGATAACGGGTGATCGTGTGCCCATGTAGGGTGTTAACGATCACGGATGACGTGTGTCCGTGTGGGGTGTGGGTGTTTTCTATGCAAATTCCGACGGGAATTATGATCCTGAAAAAGGTATCGAATTGGTACCACATGAATTGACTTGAGTTGTGAGTCTCGTTGCATTGCATCGTATTTGTGTGTTGTGGTGGAATATATAATTATCTGCTTTTGTAGGATTTGTAATTGTGTTGATGTTGCGATGATAGGGTGAATCATATGATTAAATGCTTTTATATTTACATTATGCATTTCTTTTGTTGATTTAATAATCTCACCCTTCTGTTAGAATGATGCTTTATACGACATTGTGCATATAATCAAGATTAGTGCAGAGTTGCGGTTAGAGAATATGAAGTCCTTCACTTTATGCTTTGAGTTGGCATCTGCTATGATATGTAACACTGGGGGTCTTGGAACGCTTTATACTTATTTTCTTTTGTTACCGTTATTACTTCTATTTTAATCGTTGATGAATATATGGTTTAACATATTATGGTTTATTGTTGATTGATGAAGCTTTTCCGCTGCTTAATAAGATGGATTTTAATAATGATATGGTTATTACCGTTAACGGTAACTATTTCGTGAGCAGGTGTAATTGTTGGAAGTAACATCCTAATGTTGAAATCTTATATGAATTTTTACTATGATAATTGTTTTATTTTTCGCGGGGATTTAGGGTGTTACATAGCGGTATCAGAGTCTGGTTGGTTTGTCCGTCCAAGTTATCGAGTCGTTGTTATGTGTGTGACAGTTAGTTAATTTTGATGTTGTTTCCTTAACCATTGTGTTATGTTGTTAATGTGTAACATATCTAGAATGGCTGGAAGGAACAATGTTGTTATTGTTGTTGCTTTGTAGGTTGTTACTCAGGTGGTACAAAACCCGCCTAATGCTGATGAGAATGATGAGTTTCGGAAGAATAGATCGCCTACCTTCGAGGGAAGATATGATTCGGATGGAGCGTATGCTTGGCTCAAGGAGATCGAGAGGATCTTTCAGGTTATAGAATGTCCTAAGGAACAGAAGGTGCGCCTAGGTACTCACATGCTGGTTGAGGAGGTCGATGAAAGGTGGATTAACACCTGTCAACTGTTAGGAGCAACAGGAGAGGTAATCACTTGGGTTGTGTTTAGTAGGGAGTTCTTGAGGAGGTATTTTCCTGAGGATGTCTGATGGAAGAAAGAGATCGAGTTTCTGGAGTTAAAGCAGGGCAACATGTCGGTTACGGAGTATGCTTCCAAGTTCTCAGATTTGGCTAAGTTTTATCCTCTCTACAGTGCGGCAACTGTTGAGTTCTCAAAGTGTGTCAAGTTTGAGAATGGATTGAGGCTTGAGATCAAACATGCAATTGGTTATCATCGCATCAGGAGATTCCATATTTGGTTGACTGATGTAGGATCTTTGAGGAAGATAACAAGGATCGCTCAGCTCACTTTAAAGGGTTGGCTGAGAGAAGAGGAAAACAACAGATGCACTGTGGGAAGCCTTATACATCTCCAGATGAGAAAGGTAAATAGAAGTATATTGATGGCAAGAAGCAAAGCGGGGGAGGTGCCCATGCTCCTCTTAAGTGTTACAAGTGTGGTGAGCTAGGTCATCATGTTCATGAGTGCATGAGTGATGTGAAGAAGTGTTTTAAGTGTGAACAGGTAGGACATATATTGTTGATTTCAAGGTTAATGTGGTGACTTCTTACAATTGTGGAGAACAAGGCCATGTCAGTACTCGTTTCCAGAAGCCAAAGCAAACTTCAATTGGAGGAAAGGTGTTCGCTTTGACTGAGACTCAAATTTCCAATGATGACAGACTAATCAGAGGTATATGTTATATTAATAATACGCCTTTAATTTCTATTTATTGATACTGGCGCTACTCATTCTTTTATTGTTGCTGATTTTATGAAAAGGATAGGCCTTGTTATTTCTCTTATGAAGGAAGGGATGGTTGTCGAAACTCCTGCGAAGGGATCAGTGACTACTTTTCTAGTTTGTTTGGATTGTCCACTATCAATATTTGATAAGGACTTTGGTATTGATCTCATTTGTTTGTCATTGGGAAATCTTGATGTGATTTTAGGTATGAATTGGTTGGAGTTCAACCATGTCCATATTAACTGTTTTAGCATGTCGATGTGATTTCTTGCTCCTGATGAAGAGGAAGAAGACAATTTTCTATCTGCTAGAGAGTTGAGAGAGCTATTGGAAGAATAAGCTCAAGTCCTTGCATTGTTTGCATCTTTTTTGGTGGAAAGTGAGTTTGTGATTAATGAATTACATGTGGTGCATGAATTTCCATAAGTGTTTTCGGATGATATTGCTGACGTACCGCCAGAAAGAGAAGTAAAGTTTTCTATTAATTTTGTCCTTGGTACCAGACCTATTTATATGGCACCATACATGATGTCAGCATCAGAGTTACCGGAAATGAAGAAGCAATTGGAAGAGTTGTTAGAAAATAAATTTGTGAGACCAAGTGTATCGCCTTTGGGAGCTCCGGTGTTGTTGGTCAAGAAAAAAGATGGCCGTATGAGGCTATGCATTGATTATAGACAACTGAATAAAGTGACGATTAAGAATAATTATCCACTTCCAATAATAGATGACTTGATGGATCATTTTGTGGGTGCTCATGTATGTAGTAATATTGACTTGAGGTCGGGTTATCATCAGATACGAGTAAAGGACGAGGATATTCAAAAGACGGCTTTCAGGATGCAGTATATACATTACGAGTATGTAGTGATGTCGCTCGGAGTTACTAATGCACCTAGTGTATTCATGGAGTATATGAATCGGATTTTTCATACTTACTTGGATCAATTTGTTGTTGTCTTTATTGATGACATCCTAATCTATTCTAAGTCAAAAGAAGAACATATAGAACATTTGTGGATCGTGTTGCAAGTGTTAAAAGAGAAGAAACTCTAAGCTAAGTTTTCTAAATGTGAATTCAGGTTGAGAGAGGTAAGTTTTTTTGGTCATGTTATTTCATGCGATGGTATTATTGTGGATCCATCCAAGGTAGATGCAGTTCTACAGTGGGAAGCTTTGAAGTCAGTGATGGAGATTATAAGCTTTTTGGGCTTCGCTGGTTATTACCGTAGGTTTATTGAAGGTTTGTCGAGGTTGGAACTTTCGTTGACTCGGTTAACTTGCAAGGGTAAAACGTTTGTGTGGGATCTTCATTGTGAGAAGAGTTTCACTGAGATAAATAAGATATTGACTACATATCTAGTGTTGATTCTACCTAAACTGGATGAACCGTTTGTGGTGTATTACGATGTTTCTTTGATGGGTTTAGGTGGTGTGCTAATGCATGATGGTAAGGTTGTGGCTTATGATTCACGACAATTGAGATTCCATGAGAGGAATTATCCTAATCATGATTTGGAATTAGCTGTAGTGGTATTCATATTGAAGATTTGGAGACACTATCTTTATGGTTCCAGATTTGAGGTGTATAGTGATCATAAGAGTTTGAGGTATCTGTTTGATCAGAAGGAATTGAATATGAGGTAGAGAAGGTGGTTAGAATTCTTGAAGGATTACGATTTTGGCTTGAATTATCATCCCAGTAAAGCTAATGGCGTAGCTGATGTTTTGAGTTGGAAGACTTTGCATATGTCTGCTATGATGGTTAGAGAGTTGGAATTGATTGAGAAATTTATAGATATGAGTTTGGTTTGTGAATAGACGTTGCATAGTGTAATTTTGGGTATGTTGAAGATTAATAATGAATTTCATAATAGTATCAAAGAGGGTCAGAAGTTGGACGTGAAACTAGTGGAATTGATAGTCGGAAATGATCATGCAGAAAGTAATGACTTTAAAGTAGATGAATAAGGTGTGTTGAGGTTTCGTGATAAGATTTGTATTCCTGATGATCTTAAGTTGAAAAGAATGATTTTAGAAGAAAGTCATAGGAGTAGCTTGAGTATCCATCCAGGATCTACAAAGATGTATCAAGACTTGAAGAAGATACTTTGGTGGCCAGGATTGAAATGTGATGTGGCTAAGTTTGTGTATGCTTTTTTGACTTGTCAAAAATCAAAGGTGGAACATTTGAAACTTGTTGTTTTAATGTAACCATTAGATATTCTAGAGTGGAAATGAGATAATATTTCTCTGGATTTTGTGACAAGATTGCCCAATACTCAGAGAGGGCATGATATTATTTGGGTAGTTGTGGATAGATTGACGAAGTCAGCACATTTTATTCCAATTAATATAAGTTTTCCTTTGCATAAGCTGGAAGAGATTTATATTCGGGTGATTGTGAAGTTGCATGAAATTCCATTGAGTATTGTGTCGGATAGAGATTTGAGGTTCACTTCCAGATTTTGGGAGAGTTTTCAAGAAGCTCTGGGATCGAAGCTGAGATTGAGTTCAGCTTATCACCCGCAAACTGACGGACAGACGGAGAGGACTGTACAGTCTTTAGAGGATTTATTGAGGGCTTGTGTGCTTGAACAAGGAGGTGATTGGGATAGCCATCTTCCGTTGATAGAATTCACGTATAATAACAGTTATCATTCCAGTATTGGAATGACACCTTTTGAAGCTTTGTATGTGATGCGTGATTTTCGCAAGTGTACGAACACGTCAGAGTAATATAAAAGATTGTCGAATCCACAGAGACCAAGTGTCAATCTATCGTACCTGTTGTTATGGTGTGTATCTAAGGCAATTGAATATAATAGTTTTAAAGAGTGCACAGTGGTAAATAGAATAATAATTTTAAACAATTAATAAAGACAGGCTCAAATGTAATTCACATAATCAATTGATAATCCGGTACTTGTTAATAGAACTACTTATGAGCAATGTTTTCCACTTTGAAAAGAACCAATTTAACAGGAACTGTCGCTTTTGCGTATTCAGAACCGAGTTGTACTCTCTAATCAACCCCTCATATTGTCACGGATAAAAAGGTGCGTACTACGTTAGAGTAGTAAACCTATTTTTAAGAAATATAATATCTTAACTAAGTTGAAAAGTATTTTAACCTGGATTTCTTAGCAAAAATAGCTTCTCACGAACCAGACTCTAAACTTCTTAACGTGGCCAAAAATGGTTTTAAAATCTCTTTTCTTTTTAATCCAAAAACTCCTAATGAACTAGACAAAGCGCTCTTGGCTGTTTTTGAAATAGTTATTAAACTTAAATTGAAAGTTAAAATAGCCTTTAAGTGTTTCTACGAACAGTTGTACGGATTACCGGTTCAATTATGATCCTTACATTCTAACCTTTATGGATTTAGTTAGACATGGTAAAGTAAAAGTTCATTTTATTATTTTTCATAAAAGTATTTAGTGCGAGTGCGGAAAGTAAATAAAAGTAGTGCGAGTGCGAGAAATAAACGAAAGTAAAGCGAGTGCCAGAAATAAAGGTATTTAAAGCGAGTGCGAGAAATAAAAGTAAAGTAAAGCGAGTGCGGAAATAAAATAAAGTAAAGCAATGCGGAAAGTAAATAAAATAAAGCGAGTGCGGAAAAATAAAATACGAACTGGAATTAAAATGGCGGCAGGATTAACTTCCTCCCAGAGTGCTCCAAAACTCGATCACATAGACGTATACAGACTCGATCACTCGATTGTAGTAACACCCTGATGTGAAGTGATTACTACTTTAAGACTGATATATGCCTAAGAGATTCTAAGTTTGGATGATTGAAAATGAAAATCTAAGGCACTATTTATAGGAGAACAAATAGTAAGAAAAGACCAGGATGTCCCCTCCATTAAAAAGTGGAGGGAAACCACTTTTGCCTTGTGGCGCCCGCCACAGGCCTATGGCGCCCGCCATGAGTGCATTTTGGTGGAGAGAGTGGGGATCATGGACTCTTGCAGTTGTGGAGTGGTCTTGGGACATGGCCACGTCATGGCTGACCCCATGGCGCCAGCCATGGTGGGTGCCGTAAGTATAAAAAGCTGAATTTCTTGATTTTTGTCCGTTTTAGCACTTTTTTCGCTCCTTTTCTCGATTTAGGCCCCGATTACATAAAAAACCTGAAAAAAAAGAAAAAAAGTAATAACATAACAAAATAGCAATAAAAACTAAGAATGCATGCGAAATCGGAGTCAGAAATACGGTGAAATTTAGTGTTATCAAATCCTCCCACACTTAGACATTTGCTTGTCCTCAAGCAAACATTTAAAGCTCAAATGAAGAAAACTGGTGTTAACACGTGATTTTGGGATAAAAGGGCTTCTAAGTTTAGTTTAGGATGCAGTGACAGGTACTAACCAAGTGAACCAAGGGTATCATAATAACACAGACATAGACCCCAATCCTATTTTAACCAACCCATGTCATCCCACAATACCTAGGCCTATATTTTCATCTCTTTTTGGATCCTTTTCATTTAGGCGCAATCACATTAAGCCCGTTATTCGTACATGCATCATAGTAGAGTTACCGGTTAGTGATTCTGATCCAAAACATAAGGTTTCTGGCATATAAGCATGTGTAAACCCTTTTATTTGACCTAAATGCAGTTGTGAGGGATCGAATCGTAATCCGCCCTACCAAGTTCAGTGCCAGATACCTCTGAACCAACTAGCAACAAGTAACTGCAATTTTTTCTTTTTGTGGCAAGAATTTTTTTCTTCTCTTTTTTTCGGTTTAAATGACTTTGTGAGGGTCACCTATCCCAGAGTTTGCCTTTTTCTCTTTTTTATTAGCACTGGATCATTCACTTATGTTCATCGGTCCCCTACGTAGAGCATGCTTAGGCTGGAGCTGACTTCTAGAATAAACTACTTAGGAAATTTTTTTGAATGATAATAAAGGCCATGGTGTGCGGGGTTTAGGAGTGATTCCTATATTCAAGAAGTCTATGGTGCTAAAACGATATTGATGTTTCAAAAAGTTTACCTAAGTCACCACATCCTAATCCAAACTTGTCTCAAAGCCCAAAAAACATGTGAAACAACATTGTTTTCTTTTGAAATTTTTTGGTAAGGCTAAGGAAATGGGAAAAATGAGGGTGTACTAAAGATACACTATACTGGTGACTCGTCAGACTCATGCATTATCTAAAAAAAAACATAAACTAAATAGCTAACTGAAAAGGAAAATAACAGAAAACAAATAAATAACTAAGAAAAGGGAAATAACATAAAGCAATAAAATCCCCTCCCACACTTAAATCGAACATTGTCCCTAATGTTTTGAAATAAGATAAGGAGAGTAACCTGGAAAACTACTGCGGAGGACCACTGGTGCCCTCGCTGTCCTGCTGTGATGGTCTGGAACGACGGGATCTACTGCGTTGTTGGTCTCTCCGGTCTAATCGTGCTGATAAGGAAGCCTGGGCTCTCCGGACCTCTCGAAGGTTACCAAGAATGGAACCCTGAGTGGCCTCCATAAGCTGGTGGTGTCGTAGGTTGACTTCTCGCTGACGGGCCTGCTCTGATGTGATGTCGGTCAAGGTGCGGCAAATGTTACCGTAGGCACGATCCAAAACCAATCGCGATTGTTCCATGTAGCTCATGTTGTCTGTCAGTTGTTGTGAAATGGTAGAGTGTAAGTCGTCTCGCCTTTCCTCTCTAGCCGTCATATCATGACACATCTCCTCAGTGATATAGAATCCAAGCGGAGCACCTGCAACAGGGTTAGAGGAAGATGGTGCGGTGTGTGACTGTGAAGGATGATGGGGGGACACGTGAGGTACGGGAGAATGCTCTCTTTGTTCATATTCTTCATCAGTGTCATGTGCCTCCCCATCAGGAATATTAGGAGGAAGTGGACCTAAAACAGGTGGGGCATTCAGATCATAGGTCCAGTTCCTTTCATTATGTACATCGGTACGTCTACTGCAAGGTAAAGCAACAAATGAGATAGCTACCCCATGAACCATTAACTCATAACCACCTGCTCTCCTGTTCGGCATAATTTCATGTCTTCTAGAAATTTTAAATTAATTGTGCAAAGAGGTAGGGGTTCAAGTGTAGCTATCTCATTGTTTAGGTTAAGAGCCCGAGCAATAGACGTAACAAGTCCTCCAATAACAACTGGTCCTGCTTTATTAACAGTTAAAGCCATGTGTGCAAGCATAAATGGGACCAGATTGATATGACTATTTGTGAGGCTTCCGTGCAAAAATAGAAGCTCTTTAGCGTTTACCTTATTTGGACTCTCCCGACCAAAAATAGTACATGCCAAAAGATATCTGAAAACTCTTATGGTCGGGTTATGGATGGTCGACGCAAGTATTCCTTCAAAAGAATTTATTGAAGTACTTTACAACCTCTGCCAGAAGGAAAATACTTCGGCCGACCATTCCGAATCCAAAGGTGCCTCACATATAACACATTACCAATGAGGGATTCCTAACAAGCGTGTTAGTTCTACGATACTGTATTCGTATTCAATTCCAAACAGTCTAAAATTAACAGTACCGACTGTGCTAGCAGTGTTAGGACTGACAATGTATATTAACGAACTCAAAAATTCAACTGTCAGCCTCTCATAGGTAGGTTCCTGATTCATAAAAATATTATGCAAGCCTAGAAAATCTAATAAATGAAAAACACTATGATATAGACCCAGAGAGTACAAACAATTATCATCTATTTACCTAGTCGAGAGAATTTCTCGACTCTGAAGCCTTTGAATGATCTTCCTCTGCCTATCTCCCGGTCTACCATCGCGAAGAAGATGTCCATTGAACTCCATTGTTATTGCTCTTTGAGAAGTTGAATATGGTGAAGAGTGGTTTATGTAGGAAATGGTAAAGATTGGATTTTTATGGTTTGTAGTGAATGAAAATAAAAATGGATTTTGGATGGGTTTTATAGATGGTGAATGTATGAGAATGGTGGGAGCTTTAATGGGGTTCAATGGGGGGGGGGGGGGTTTGGAAGTTGGAAAAATGGGTTTTGGAAGTTTGAAAGTGTAAAAATGGTGGGGGAGATGAATCTGCCCCGAAATAAGGTGGAACGACATGGCGGACGCCATAGGCTTATGGCGGGCGCCATAAGGCCATTTCCCTTATGGGCCAAAAAATTTTAATTCCCCTTGTGGGCTTTGCGTACCTTTTGTCTTCAGGGGGTCCGGATAGCGTTTTCTTCTTTCTTCTAAGGCACAAAGCTTGCATACTTTTTATGAAGGCAAAAATAAAAAAAAATATTTTTCCTTTTTTTTCATTATTAGACATAAAATAAAATAAAATAAAATGAAAGAAAAGAAAAAATGAGTATTAGTGCACGAAATAATATATAAGATAAAAATCAAAGTACATGGGAAATGTAGCATATGCAATAGTATAAAATATGTTTGGAAATGCGAGAAATAAAATAAGGCATTAACTATTAAATACTAGAGTAATAATGTCAGTGTAAAACGATCATGTGGTAGGCTTCTCTGCCTGGTCCGATCCACGAATCTCAGCTATCTCTCTCCGGAGCTCTCCAATCTCCTGATATAGAGCGTCGGCCTCTGAGGCATGGGTGAGATCAGATATCTCAATCTGTAATGCCAAGTCCCCTACTTCCTGCTTGAGCAGGGCAGTCTCCCTGCGGAGCTCATAAATCTGGGTCTGTAGATCAACCGGCTGCAAAGACATATTGTTAGACATAACAGTGATTTAGGGAGAAGGAGGTATAGGAGTATACTCAGCGGCGGGAGGTGATTTTGGCTCTTCGATAGTCTCTCTATAACCCTCTAAAGCATAACTCCAATTAGCAGGGTCGTGGACACTGGTCATCAGCGGGTCAGGTAATGTAAAGTAATGTATCACTTCGCCGTCAATCAATAATCTAAACATGTTGGGCTCAAAAGAGGCCCTCCTCATCAATCCTCTATCAAGACAAAACTCAACATCCAGGGTGGTGTAGCAGCAGAAGGTCCCGAGGTGCAATAATTTGTGAGACAAACCCAATGCAGTAGCAATCTGTATAACAATCCAACTGACATGTATAATGCCTACAGATGACCTGGAGACACTGGCAAGGCCCCTCAACAGAAAGTTGCCACAAGCAACTGGGCGTGACTGAGTCGCACAAAACAGTAGGAAAATCTCCTCCTCACTCAGCAAAGTCTATGTATTTGGAAAACCGAGGAAAGAGTGTGCTAGAATCATCTGGAAGTACCTTAACACAGGATTGTGGATTACCTGAGAAAACTGAGTGGAAGGATCTTGGCTGCCTCCACCTGAGATGTTACTCCAAAACTTCTCCACTTCTCTGCTCATAAAATACCCCATCGGTGTCTCTGGAATAACATCAGGAGTTGTCTGGAAACCTAGTAAATCACCAAACTCTTTGTGAGAGAAAGAGTAATCAGTCCCGAACAACCTGAAAACATCATGTCCATCGGGTCCAACCCAAGGATCATAATCAAACGAGCTGAGGAACTCTAGAGTCAAGTTCCTGTAAGTGTTGTTCATGTCGTCGAACTGGTCCCACTGGAGTTGGTGGCATAAGAATCTGACGTTTGGCTCTATCCCCAAGGAATCCATGCAATCTTGGTCTGGATACCGTGTAGGTGCCATAGGACGTCTCATGTGGACATAGTAACGCTCTCTCTGTGCGTCGTCTCTGAAGGCCACGTGCATGTCGTCGGGGTTCTGCATTCTACACAAGGTTAGCAAACAAGGGTCCTGAAATCACATAAAAAATTCAATCTTTGGTCCTGACAGAATAATAAAGAAAACAAATTAAAATAAAGTAAAAATAAATAAAAGTAAGTAAGATAAGAAAACCATGGGTTGCCTCCCATGCAACGCTTGTTTAACGTCATTAGCTCGACAACCAGATTTTACACATCATTCGAAGGATTTGGTGGATCACTTGGAGTATGGCTGAAGTATGTCGTTAGAATTTCACCTCCTTCGTAGGGCTTCAGTCTCTGTCCATTGACGATGAACGATTTACATGTTTGGTTCTTAATTTCAATAGCTCCAGATCTTAGAATCTTAGATACTTCGAAAGGACCAGTCCATCTCGAACGAAGCTTCCCTGGAAAAAGTTGTAACCTAGAATCGAACAGGAGAACATGATCGCCTATTTTGAAGTATTTTATTATGATTCTTTCGTCATGCCAAGCTTTTGTTCTTTCTTTGTATATGATGGCATTTTCGTAGGCAAATTGTCTGAGCTCTTCTAATTTGTGGATATCAAGGATACGTTTTTCACCAGCAGTTAGGTAATCTGAATTCAAAGTTTTGATGGCCCAATAGGCCTTATGCTCCAACTCAAAAGGTAAGGGACATGATTTTCCATAGACCAGTTGATAAGGGGTTGTTCCTATAGGGGTTTTGAAAGCGGTTCTATAGGCCCATAACGCTTCTTGAAGTTTCTGCGACCAATCTTTTCTAGATATAGAGACAATCTTCTCAAGAATTTGTTTGATCTCCCTATTAGATACTTCCACTTGTCAATTAGTCTGTGGGTGGTATGGTGTTGCTACTCTATGATTAACTCCATACTTGCTTAAAAGTTTATCAAATATTCTCGATATGAAGTGTGATCCTCCATCATTTATGACTAAACGGGGTGTTCCAAACCTGGGAAATATATAGTTTTTAAATAATTTGATGACTACTCTGGTGTCATTCGTGGGTGCGGCGATAGCTTCAATCCATTTAGACACGTAGTCAACAACTACTATGGCCTTTATTATCATTCAAAAAATTCTCCCAAGTAGTTTATTCTTGCAGTCAGCTTCGGCCTAAGCATGCTCTACGTAGGGGGCCGATGAACATAAGTGAATGATCCAGTGCTAATAAAAAAAAGAAAAAAGGCAAACTCTGGGATAGGTGACCCTCACAAAGTCATTTAAACCGAAAAAAGAGAAGAAAAAAAATTGTTTGCCACAAAAAGAAAAAAATTGCAGTCACCTATTGTTAGTTGGTTCAGAGGTATCTGGCACTGAACTTGGTAGGGCGGATTACGATCTGATCCCCCACAGCTACATTTAGGCAAAATAAAAACAGGTTTACACATGCTTATGTACCAGAAACCTTATGTTATGGATCAGAATCACTAACCGGTCATTCTACTATGAAGCATGTACGGATAATGGGCTTAATGTGATTGCGCTTGAATGAAAAGGACCCAAAAAGATGAGAAGATAGTCCTAGGTATTGTGGGATGACATGGGGTGGTTAATATAGGATTGAAGTTTGTGTCTGTGTTATTATGGTACCCTTGGTTCACTTAGTTAGTACCTGTCACTACATCCTGACTTGAACTTAGAAGCCCTTTAGCCCAAAATCACGTGTTGACACCAGTTTCTTCATTCTTGAGCTTTAAATGTTTGCTTGAGGACAAGCAAAGGTCTAAGTGTGGGAGGATTTGATAACACTAAAATTCACCATATTTCTGACTCCGATTTCGCATGCATTCTTAGTTTTTATTGTTATTTTGTTATGTTATTACTTTGTTTTTCTTTATTTTCAGGTTTTCTATGTAATCGGGGCGTAAATCGAGAAAAGGAGCGAAAAAGGAGTGGAAACAGACGAAAACCAAGAAATTCAGCTTTTTACACTTACGGCATCCGCCATGGCTGGCGCCATGGGGTCTGCCATGACGTGGCCACGTCTCAAGACCACTCCACAACTGCCAAGACCCACGATCCCCACTCTCTTCTTCCACATTAGTCTCATGGCGGGCACCATGGCCTTGTGGCGGGCGCCACAAGGCTAAAACGTTTCCCTCCACTTTTTAGTGGAGGGGGCATCCTGGTCTTTTCTTGCTATTTGTTTTCCTATAAATAGGGCCTTAGATTTTCATTTTCAATCATCCAAACTTAGAATCTCTTAGGCATATATCAGTTTTAAAGCAGTTATCATTCCACATCGGGGTGTTACTTCAATCGAGTGATCGAGTCTGTATACGTCTGTGTGGTCGAGTTTTGGAGCACTCTGGGAGGAAGTTAATCCTGCCGCCATTTTAATTCCAGTTCGTATTTTATCTTTCCGTATTGCTTTATTTTATTTATTTCACGCACTCACTTTACTTTTATTTAATTTCCGCACTCGCTTTACTTTTATTTATTTCCCGCACTCGCACTACTTTCGTTTATTTTCTGCACTCGCTTTAAATACCTTTATTTCTCGCACTCGCACTACTTTTATTTAATTTCCACACTCACACTACTTTTATTTACTTTCCGCACTCACACTAAATACTTTTATGAAAAATTATAAAAATAACTTTTACCTTACCATGTCTAACTAAATCCATAAAGGTTAGAATGTAAGGATCGTAATTAAACCAGTAATCCGTACAATTGTTCGTGGAAACACTTAAGGGCTATTTTAATTTTCAATATAAGTTTAATTGTTTTTAACTATTTCAAAAACAGCCAAAAGCGCTTTGTCTAGTTCATTAGGAGTTTTTAGATTAAAAAGAAAAGAGATTTTAAAACGATTTTCGGACGCGTTAAGAAGTTTAGAGTCTGGTTCGTAAGAACCTCTTTTTGCTAAGAAATCCAAGTTAAAGTACTTTTCAACTTAGCTAAGATACTAAATTTCTTAAAAATGGGTTTACTACCTTAACACAGTACGCACCTTTTTATCTGTGACAATAGGAGGGGTTGATTAGGGAGTACAACTCGGT
Source organism: Lathyrus aphaca (assembly GCA_963966055.1). NCBI lineage: Eukaryota > Viridiplantae > Streptophyta > Magnoliopsida > Fabales > Fabaceae > Lathyrus > Lathyrus aphaca. The sequence goes on from OZ014521.1 coordinate 15,528,718, forward strand.
TCTGAATACGCGAAAGCGACAGTTCCTGTTAAATTAGTTCTTTTCAAAGTAGAAAACATTGCCCATAAGTAGTTCTATTAACAAGTACCGGAATATCTATTGATTGCGTGAATTATATTCGAGCCTGTCTTTATTAATTGTTTAAAATTATTATTTTATTTACCATGGCGCACTCCTTAAAACCCTTATATTCAGTTGCCTTAGATACACACCATAACAACAGGTACGATAGATTGACACTTGGTCTCTGTGGATTCGACAATCTTTTATATTACTCTGACGTGTTCGTACACTTGCGAAAAACACGCATCAGCTTTTGACAAAATCAAGGAGTACCTACAAGAACCTCCAATTCTTATGCCTCCAGTTGAAGGAAGACCTCTAATAATGTACCTGACAGTATTAGAAGGATCAATGGGGTGTGTGTTGGGCCAGCATGACGAGTCTGGTCGAAAAGAGTATGCAATATACTACCTAAGAAAAACGTTTACCGACTGTGAACAACGTTATTCACTGCTCGAGAAAACTTGATGTGCTTTAGTGTGGGCTGCTCGCCGACTAAGACAGTATATGTTGACTCACACTACTTTGTTGATCTCAAAGATGGATCCAGTCAAGTACATATTTGAGAAGCCAGCACTTACCGGAAGGGTTGCAAGATGGCAAATGATTCTGACGGAGTATGACATTCAGTACACATCTCAAAAGGCCATCAAGGGCAGTGTACTGTCTGACCATCTAGCTGAGCAACCCATTGATGATTACCAACCAATGAGATTTGATTTCCCTGATGAAGACATCATGTTCCTGAAAGCAAAAGATTATGAAGAGCCTGTTCACACTGAAGGGCCTGACCCAGAAGAAGAATGGACAATGATGTTTGATGGGGCTGTCAATATGAATGGTCGTGGAGTTGGTGCAGTGCTCATTACACCTAAAGGAGTTCATATGCCTTTCTCGGCAAAACTCACCTTTGCATGCACTAACAACGAAGCTAAATACGAAGCCTGTATCATGGGTGTTGAGGAAGCCATTGACCTCAGGATCAAGACTTTAACTGTATTCGAAGATTCAACTTTGGTAATCAATCAGACCAACAGCAAATGGTACACTCACCAGGAGGATCTAATTCCATATCGTGACTATACGAGGAGATTATTGACTTTCTTTACAACTGTCAAACTTGAGTATATCCCTCGAGACGAAAATTAGTTTGCAGATGCTTTGGCTACCATTTCCTCCATGATCAAGGTTCAGACTGCCAATTTTGTGCCTCGGATCTCAGTATCCAGACTAGACCGACCAGCATACGTATTCTCCGTAGACATTGCTAAAGATGACAAGCCTTGGTTCCATGACATCAAATGCTTCTTAGAGGATCAGACATACCCACCTGGGGCATCATCCAATGACAAGAAGACATTAAGAAGGCTGGCTGGTAGTTTCTTCCTTAATGCCGATGGATCATTATACAAGAGAAACTTTGACATGGTACTTCTCAGATGTGTTGATAAGAAAGAAGCGGACTTGCCGATGCACGAGGTGCATGAAGGATCTTTCGGTACCCATGCTGGAGGACATGCAATGGCTAAGAAATTATTAAGATCAGGTTACTACTGGATCACAATGGATGCAGACTGTTGTGCCTATGCCAGGAAGTGTCATAAATGCCAAATCTATGCAGACAAAGTGCATGTACCTCCGAATCCGTTGAACGTGATGATGTCACCTTGGCCCTTTGCAATGTGGGGCATTGACATGATTGGAAAGATTGAACCGAATGCTTCAAATGGCCACAAATTCATCCTGGTAGCCATTGATTACTTCACCAAATAGGTTGAAGCAGCTTCATATGCAAACGTCACCAGACAAGTGGTAGCCAGGTTCCTGAAAAGAGACATCATCTGTCGATATGGAGTACCCGAGTGAATCATTACTGATAATGGTTCCAATCTGAACAACAAAATGATGGTAGAACTATGTCGGGACTTCAAAATTCAACACCACAACTCTTCTCCTTACAGGCCAAAGATGAATGGCGCTGTTGAGGCAGCTAATAAAAACATCAAGAAGATTGTGCAAAAGATGGTAGTTACTTACAAAGACTGGCATGAAATGCTACCGTTTGCCTTGCATGGGTCTCAGACCTCAATCAGAACATCCACTGGGGCAACACCGTATCAGCTTGTGTATGGTATGGAAGCAGTCTTACCTGTTGAAGTTGAATTACCTCTGGACAGATGATTGCCAGAAGGCGTTTGAAAGTATTAAAGAATATCTGCTTGAACCTCCTATTTTGTCTCCTCCGGTAGAAGGTAGACCGATGATCATGTACTTGACTGTGTTGGAAGATTCCATGGGTTGTGTGCTTGGTCAGCAAGAGGAATTTGGAAGAAAAGAACATGCAATTTACTACTTGAGTAAGAAATTCACTGATTGTGAGTCTCGGTATTCCATGCTTGAAAAAACTTGTTGTGCCTTAGCTTGGGCTGCAAAGCGTCTTCGCCAGTATATGCTGAATCATACGACTTGGTTGATCTCTAAAATGGACCCAATCAAGTATATCTTTGAAAAGCCTGCTTTAACTGGGAGGATTGCTCGTTGGCAAATGTTATTATCAGAATATGATATCGAGTACTGAACTCAAAAAGCTATAAAAAGTAGTATCTTGGCTGACTATTTCGCACATCAACCGATTGATGATTACCAACCTGTCAAGTTTGATTTTCCAGATGAAGATGTGATGTTCCTGAAAGTGAAAGATAATGATGAACCTTTGATTGAGGAAGGGCCGGAGCCTGGATCTCAATGGGGTTTAGTTTTTGATGGTGCTGTGAATGCACGTGGAAGAGGAATTGGGGCAATGATCATTACTCCCCATGGTTCACATATTCCTTTTGCCGCAAGATTGACTTTTCCTTGTACCAACAATGAAGCTGAGTATGAAGCCTGCATTATGGGTCTTGAGGAAGCTATTGATTTGAGGATCAAACATCTTGATGTGTACGGAGATTCTGCTTTGGTAATTAATCAGATTCAGGGCACGTGGGTGACTCATCAACCCCACTTGATCCCCTATAGAGATTATGCCAGGAAGATATCAACTTTCTTCACCAAAGTTGAATTTCATTATATTCCTCGTGATGAGAACCAGATGGCAGATGCCTTGGCAACCATAGCTTCTATGATAAAAGTGCACTAGTGGAATGATGTTCCTATGATCAGTGTGAATCGACTTGAAAGACCAGCTCATGTGTTTGCGGTTGAGGAAGTCCATGATGACAAGCCTTGGTATCACGATATTAAATGTTTCCTCCAAAGTCAAGAATACCCGCTTGGGGCATCTGGTAAAGATAAAAGAACTTTGAGGAGATTGGCAGGAAATTTCTTCCTGAATGGAAATGTGCTTTACAAGAGAAATTTTGACATGGTCTTGCTCAGATGCGTGGATAGACACGAAGCAGACATGTTGATGAAAGAAATTCATGAAGGATCTTTTGGCACTCATGCCAATGGGCATGCAATGGCTAAAAAGATGTTGAGAGCAGGTTACTATTGGTTGACAATGGAATCTGATTGTTGCAAGTATGTAAAAAAATGCCATAAGTGTCAGGTGTATGCTGATAAGATTCACGTGCCACCAGCTTATCTCAATGTGATTTCTTCCCCATGGCCTTTCTCCATATAGGGAATTGATATGATTGGCATGATTGAACCCAAGGCTTCGAATGGACATCGTTTTATTCTTGTGGCAATTGACTACTTCACCAAGTGGGTTGAAGCGGCATCGTATGTTAATGTGACCAGACAAGTTGTGGTTCGGTTTATCAAGAATAATCTTATCTGCAGATATGGTGTTCCGAATAGAATCATTACTGATAATGGTTCGAACTTGAACAATAAGATGATGAAAGAGCTTTGTGAAGATTTCAAGATTCAACACCATAATTCCTCTCCTTATAGACCGAAGATGAATGAGGCTGTTGAAGCTGCGAATAAGAACATTAAGAAGATCATTCAGAATATGGTTGTGACGTACAAGGACTGGCATGAGATGCTCCCATTTGCTTTGCATGGATATCGTACATCTTTCCGCACTTCAACAGGGGCAACCCCTTTCTCACTTGTTTATGGTATGGAAGCAGTGCTCCCCGTCGAAGTTGAGATCCCATCAATGAGAGATCTGATGGAAGCCAAGTTGATTGAGGCTGAATGGTGTCAAAGTAGATTTGATCAGTTGAATTTGATTGAAGAAAAAAGAATAACAGCTTTGTGTCATGGTCGGTTGTACCAACAAAGAATGAAGAAAGCTTTTGATAAGAAGGTCAAACCTCGTGTATTCAGAGAAGGCGACCTCGTGCTCAAAAAGATTCAGTCTTTCCTTAAAGATTCTCGGGGCAAGTGGACTCCGAACTATGATGGCCCATATGTTGTTAAGAAAGCCTTCTCTGGCGGTTCATTAATTCTTGCAACTATGGATGGTGAGGAGATCACTCGTCCCGTGAATGCGGATGCAGTCAAGAAATACTTCGCCTAAAAAAATAAAAGAACAGCTCGCTAAGTTGAAAACCCGAAAGGGCGGCTTAGGCAAAAATGAGCGTCTCGGTGGATTGAAAACCCGAAAGGGCGGTCCAGGCAAAAATTAGAGACAAAAACAGAAATAATTATCCCGGTAGATTGAAAACCCGAAAGGGCAATCTAGGCAAATGTTAGGGATCATGGCAAGTAACTGCGTCGACAGACTGAATCGCTTGTAGTAACCGAGGATTTCAGAGTCTTGTTCTCAGAAGAATTATTCACCAAAGTTTCTTATTCACTCATCCTTGACTGAAGTTTCGGACACAGTGGAGTTCAAAGTTGATAGGGAGAATAGTGATCATTGTATCTCAATGTAGCCCTTTTCCATGTATTTACCATTTTTCAAACTTGTAATGATCCATGGAGTCATGCCATTTGCTGACTACCATTCTATCAATAAATTTGAACTTTTATCCATTTGTTTGCAATTCTTTATATTATTTATGTTTGCAAAATTTCAATTTATTGTTGATGATGATTTTTGAAACAAATTTAATAAATTTAAATTTTTGAAGATTTTAAAAACATTTTTCTTTTGATATATGAACAAAGAAAGGATATTGATAGTGATTCCAAGAATGGTAAAGTCTGGATGTGTGTAACTTGTCTCTCCCAAAGCAGGGTTTGATTCGGTTGTGTCCATGCGAAGTTCCTGGATAGTCTTGACAGATTGATGTTAATGATGTTTTGTTCCCAACCATGATGTTGAATGGAGATTGTATGTATTCCCCAAAAGAGTTGTTGGAAAGGATGTTTTGTTTAGAAATCCCTAGCTGAGTTTTGATCTATTCCTCAGCATGTTATCTTTGAATTGAGAAGTATTGGGAATCCCCAGCTGAGCTCATGTTCCTCAGCTTGATTATTTGCATCTTTGAATATAGAAGTATTGATATAGCAGTCAGTTTAAAGGTTTTCTTTTACCCTATGTTGGGTATAGATTTAAAATCCCTCTCAACTGTGTTGTGGCTATGGTGTTAACTTTTGATATCCCCATATGGATCCCCAGTAGGTCTACATGTGTTGATTTCCAGCAGGTGCCTATGTGATTTTTAGCAAGTCTGGCACTCTATCCCCAGGAGGAGCAGAAGTGATATGACAGTTGTTCCTCGTAAAGTTTGATTTTTATCAAGATATTTCCATCCTCAGCAGATTATTACCTCTCCTCAGCAGGATGTTTGTTCTTAGCAGATGCTGTGAGCCTTGTAGTAGGATTGTATTCCTTTGATGGCTTATGATATTCCCCTGCAGATTTCAGATTGAATCTCCAGCATGTTTCCCTGCATTGTTGCCTTGGGATTAGCCGAGTATCCGGTTGTTGTGGTGTTGATGTCACCTGTTTCTTATTTTTATGTCTGTTTTGTCAGCATATTCATAAACATAAGCATACGCATAAGCATAGCATTGTTTGCTTGCATTCTTGCGTTTATCATTGTTATCTGCTCTTTGGTGTGGATTTTCCCCACAGAGTGTGTGTGTCGTCTTCCTTTCATGTTTAGAGTGTCGACCATTAAGCAGAAAGAGTTAATCCTTTCTAAATTCCCCACTGAGTTTGTTTCTCGTGGATGATGTTGATTCAGTTTCCTCCCCAGTTTATTATCTGGATGGATTTTCCCCAGTTGAGATATTTCCTCCTCGGGATGAGTCTTATTTGACCGTTTCTTTCCAAATTTGTTCTTGGATTGAACTTTGGTCCCCTTGTGTGGATATTATTTGCTTTGGAATTAAGCTATCAGTGTTGATAGTGGGCAATATTTTCTCCAGCTTGAGTATATTATTTTGGAATTAAGCTATCAGTAATCGATAGTGGATAATATTACCAGATTTGATCAAGTTCTTGTACTTGTACTCCTACCCAGTAAATTCGGTAGTTGAGATTTTATCATCTTACCCAGTAAAAAGGTAATAGAGCTTGTTTTCAGTTGCTTAAGCTCCTACCCAGTAAATCAGGTAGTCGAGAATTGTTCTACCCAGTAAATCCGGTAGTCAAGTTATTTTCCTCTTACCCAGTAAAAAGGTAATAGAATCAGATATTTTCATCTTACCCAGTAAAAAGGTAATTTGATTGAGTTTCTACCCAGTAAATTTGGTAGCTGATATTTCTTCTTCTTACCCAGTAAAAATGTAATAGAAGCTGTTTCCATTTGATTGAGTTCCTACCCAGTAAATCAGGTAGATGATCATACTCCTATCTAGTAAATTGATAGTCGAGTTCGTTATTCCTTACCCAGTAAAAAGGTAATTGAGGTCCTTCCTCTGTATTTTTCTCCTATCCAGTAAATCGATAGTCGAGTCCTTTTATATCTCCTATCCAGTAAATCGATAGTCGAGTCCTTTATATGCTCCTACCAAATAAATCAGGTAGTTGAGAATTTCTTGCCCAGTAAAAAGGTAATTGAGGTTATCCCTTCATATTTTTCTCCTATCCAGTAAATTGATAGTCGAGTCTGTTATATTTCCTACCCAGTAAATCAGGTAGTTGATGATTTCTTTTCCAACACAGTATTTCTCCATTTCTTGGATTCAAATACGGTGTTTTATTGATATTTCTGGCAGGGTGTTTATCTTTCTCTGGTTGAATTTTGTTCCCTGATTATATCATATCTTTTCCTAAGTGGAGTCTATTATCCAATGATTTATTTTCCTGGTAACTCTTTGGTTGTCTGTTGTTTCCCCAGCGGGATTTTCTTCTGTGTCCCCAAGTTTTTGCTCTTCTCTGGTGGTCATATTTTCCCCACAAAGATCTTGGGTTTGCATATCATATTCATATCATATCATTTGTTCTCTTAGGACAAAAATTGGGTATTCTGTATTTAAGTTTCTCCCATCTTGTAGAGACGAAGATGTCAATCTTCATATCTCCGGATTGAAGAAACTTAAATAGGGGCAGCTGTAACACCCTAATTTTTGCCCTAAGATTGTTTCGCATATCATCTGCATTTTTGCATACAAACAAGATCGCACTGGCCTTCGAGTTTCTTCTCGGATATCGGGTCTATGCTTCGCAGGAGATCACCATTATTTTTACTGTTTTATATTTGTTTATATTTACTGATTACTAACCAAATACCAAAAAAAAATATGTTGCAGTGTTCTTCTTCTTGTCTGTGTTGCAGGTTTGCAAAGACAGGGCAGTGAATTTGATTCAGATGCGTTTGTTCAGTCACGATTCGATTTCAAGTGGATGTTTGACCTAATCTGGTCAAACTATGAAAAGATTGTGTTGACTGCCAGTTGTGTGTGCCAGTAATTCATTCATCAGGCAATGCGTTTTCAAAGTACAAGTTGGGTTGTGTGACAGTTGTTTTCTGTGCAAAGTTTGGTTTGTTCATCAGTTATCAGGCAGTGTGTTGCGATTTGAATCTTCAGTGTTTATCTGTTCATCGGTTCATTAATCAACGATTCATCTGAGGATTTATTTTCCTCAGTTTGGTTTCGAATTATCAGGGCATGTAATCAGACAGTTTTCAGATGACAGTTGGCAAGTTGCAATTTATTTGGACTGTTCAATGGGTCTGTGTTGGCTGTGTTCAGAGGCTTGTGAAATAATCGAGATGTGTTGTGGGCTTGAAAATCAATTCTTTATCCACTATCCATTCCCGATTAAACCATTCATTATCCACTCTAATCAATGACCTTTTTTTTTTCATTATCCCTAATATTCATCTTTTTATCCAATTTCCAATTTTTTTTCCGTTTCAATCAATTTCCTTTTATCATTCCCATTTTATTCTAATACTTTAATTTCCATTATTTTTTTCTATTTTTTAATCCATTTTAATTCATATTCCTTTTTTTTAATTCATATATATATTCTTAAATATTTCCATATCCCAATTTTTATTATTATAATTCATAAATACATTTTTTAGTCCATTAGTTTTTTTTATAGAAAAAATATAAAGCAAGCTGGCCCCACTTTGTAATCCTTCAGCCTAATCCGTACCAGCTTCTTCAAGCTACCAACATCATTTCCCTCAGCTTTTGCCAAGCCTCACGCGCAACAACACAAACAACAGCAAGCCATTCCAGCCCCACACGCCCAAAAAGCCGAAACTTCACCGCATCAACTCATCACGCCGCACGCACGTCATCGCATACACCAAGTCATCACGCGTTACACACCTGAGAATCAAACAATCAAAACGCAAACCGAATCAGTATCATAACAACACAAAACGCAGCAATAAAACTCAGAAAATCCAAATGAAAACGAAAATGAAGCACGAGAATCTTACATACCAAAATGCAATCCTTCACATTCAAAACGGCAAAGAAATTTCCTCTTCATCCTCCTATAAATACAGCTTCTCATTCACTCAATAATCAAGCTTCAATAGCCTCCTAAATTGCTGCCGAATCCGAATTCAAAACTTCAAATCTCTCTAAATTTCCCTCAAACCCCTTTCAACCTTCAATTTCTTCTCTCAATCTCATCTCCACACCCAAAGCACCATAAATTCGAATTGAGTTGAAATTCGTGAGGAGAAGAAGAGTGAATTGGAGGAGGAAAAGAAGGAAACTCGCGTGAGAAAATAGAAGAAGAAGTTGCCTCATTCGATTTTGTTCCTTTTGAAGGTGAGGATTTGGGAATGGTGTTTCCCTGTTTTCGTGACCTAGTGCCGCAGAGATGAAGAGCCTTTAGCTCTGTTTTTGTTTATTTTTCTCTATTTTTGATTTGATTTATTTTGTTAAAGAATAATGTGAGTTTGGCTGGGCTTGGATCATTTGGATCCATTTGATGTTAACACCCCCAACCCGTGGTTCTCCTTATCCCTTCCCTCATCTTTTTTTTTTCTTTTTTTATTTATTTAATTTACTTCCATTTTTTTTAAATTGACTTTATATTAAGTTTCTTTATATTTGAAATATTTCATATAAAACTATATTTTTTAAAAGGAATTTTTAAATAATGTTTTAGAAAGATTTTAAGAAATGTTTAGAAACAATTGAGAAAATCATTTTTAAACATTATTTTAGAAAAGTTTTTTTAATGAGATATTTAAATTTTTTTTTTTTAAAAATGATTAAAAAATATTTTGATTTCTTTTTATTGGATCTATTTTTGGATCCATTTTCTTCATCTCTTTTCAATTTTGGTCGATGACAATCTTCCGATTCGGGATTGTTGATTTCCGATTAAGCTTAATCTTCATTATTTCAAATCTATGGATGAATGATCATTTGGATCATTCTCCATACTTTGAGATCGTGATAGGTTGCTTTTCGATGAAATTCAACGATAATCTCGATTAAGATTAGACCTTCCTTTTTCTTTTAGTGTGGCATGTTTTCGGAGAACGATTCATTATATCGTTTCTTTAACATGTATTAACACAAATATTTTCCACTTTAATTAGTGGTGGCCGGCCTCATTTGTAGGGTAATTACTTCGTAAATTACTCGACGATTGCTTAACATAGACCTAAAGTTGTCCCGATTCGATTAAAGATCCACTTGGATCTGGTTGCCTCAATTTTATTATTCATTGTTGTGGTTGTGTTTGATTAAGTTCATCATACCACCTTATATTGTAAATATTATTATAATGTGAATATAATTGTTTAAATTTAATCTCTCACACCTTATCCTTTTATTTTAAATCTCTTGCTCCCTTATCTCTTTATGATGCTTTACCATATAATATCATATATCATTGTTTATATTCATATTGTGCTTGTTGATATTCATATTGTGCTTGTTTTTATTTTGTCCATTCGGACATCAAAAGACCTAATAAAGGATTGAACACTTAAAAGACTTGTGACTTCTAACTTTGGACTAATGGTTACTATCCCTCTGCTTTTGGAGAATGGACTTAGACTTCTAGGATCTCCCTTTGCTCAAGTTGGAATGGTTTAGAAACCTTGGCCTTCAATTATGTCATTAACTTTTGAATATGGAAGTCCGAACTTTGAAGAATTGTGCATATTAGTTTGGTAAATTCTTTCCTTATCTTTTAATTCAAGCATTAGGACTAGTCTCTTCATCTCCTCCCCATTCTTTAATTTTCAAAACTTCTTCCTATTTCAAAACCTTCTTGTTTCCTAAACTTCAAACACTTTCATAAACAAACCTTGACTTAGGTCAAGCGATTTTTAATCTTTTCCTTTTGTTTTCTTAATCAAATATTAATCCATGTAAATATATCAAAACCATTTTTATTGTACTCTAAAAAAATACAAAAACTCATTCAAATATTTTTGTGCCTTTGTGCACCTTTTTTACATGTTTAGATATGATTCATCCCTTCTAGCAGAATTATTCGCTAAGGGATGACGACTTATCTTTACATCTTAAAATCAATTCAACCCACTTATTCTTTTCAAACTTTGTACCACGAACTACGAGGTTTTGATCTCGCATTGCACTTTGTGGGTACGTAGGCATAAGGTGTTAAAACCTTATCAAACACAAAATCATTAAAAAATATTCTTCTTCTCATCTCTTCCATCATTTTAAACAAACCAATTTCAGACCAAAAAGCAATAAGTATTTCAAAGGGCTCCCGTGGAGTACCACGGATGAGTCGGGTGCCTAAAACCTTCCCGGTTCATAACCAATCCCCTTACCCAATCTCTATTTATTTCTTTTAGCCTTTGCTTTTAGAATCCTAGGTTTTTTATTCGTTCTTTTACCTTTTTCCTTTCGGAAATAAAGAAAAGCGCGGTGGCGACTCTGTGTTAATCGAGTTAAGTTAATCAATAACTTACACTCACGATTTTACCGCTACAAGAACATGCAATAATTCAAGTTATGCATTAATGGACACAAACATACATAACATGCGAAATGGACGGAATCGTGTCGAATCGACTCGAAATGGGGGAATGGGATATCGAAACTAACCTAGAAATTTCCCTAAAATCAGTACCTAAACATGTATGGGGGATGATAGGCATGAAGAATTAAGACTAAGCTATCAAATAAGCTAAAATCTAAATTCTTACGAAGAGAACCGTTTTTTCTATTTACAAGGGATTCTTTACACCTACTAGGACCTAGATTAGACTACAAATCTAATTCCTAATAATCCAAATGCAAATTGCAAGCAAGAAAGCAACGAAAACGAAAATGAACGGTACAACGCAAACATAATTGAAAATCATGTGGAGAATGCCGTTAAGGCGAGATGAAGAGGATAAATTAAGGCATAATGGTTAAATCACCAACCTACGAAACGGAGGAGTGTTTCGGTAATTGTTGCAATGAATCAGAGTGCGAATGGAGAAGAAAACCGGAGAATCCGCGAATGCAAAATAAATGCGATTCGGTCTTGACGCTTCTCGATTAATTACTTCCGATAAGTCGCAATATCCACCAAAAACCAGTAGCTTCTTATTCCACAATGCTCAATTCAATGGACGATGGAGGCTAAGCTTTAAGACCTTCAAGTTTCAATGTGAAACTTGAAGAACTTTTGTTGAAAAGCTATGGTGAAAATGGTGGAAAAGTGGGAGAGAAAGTAATGGATTTTGAGATTGTGAAAATGGCGATTGAGTGAAGAATGAGGGAGAGAGTGATTTGTGGTGATTACCCTTAGCTTTGGGAGGAGATGGATTTATATAATGCATTTGTTTGGCATGAGGTTTGGGCTTGGAGGTAGCTTAGGAGTTAGCTTAGGTTTGGAGTTAGTTGGGATTCTAGAGAATTCTAGAACTCCTTGGAAGGTTGTAGAAAACTCTAGAATGTGGTAGAAGGTGGTGAGCTGACTCTTCTAGAACTTTCACATATGAGCTGAATCCTATGTGCATTGGAGCATGTTACTTGTAATGAGGGTCAGTGGAATGAAAGGGTTTGCAACTCAATTGATCAATGCTTGATGCCTCAATATTTTGCTCAATACATGACAATTATGGTGGTGGTATTTACAGCCAATTGCAGCCCATATATAATGCCCTTTGATGCCAAATGCATTTATAACATGAACCAACCATAAACCAGCTTGAAATTCCATAAAAATGCAGAAAAAACTGGTTTTTCTACAGCATGCGCCGATACATAAGTCTTATGCGTCGATACATAACTCAGGATGCATCGATACATAGCTCGGATGCGCCGATACATGTGCTTTGGAGTTCAGTATGTATCGATACATAGGCTTATGCATCGATACATGGGCCCTTTATGCGTCGATTCATAAGTCGTATGTGCCGATACATAGCCTGCTGTATTGCCTTGTTTTTTCCCAAACTTTGAACGACCATATCTTTCTCAATTTTGATCCTATGAAGGAGTTCCACATATGGTTTTGAAGCTTAGGACGTAACTTTCATTTTCTCAAGGTATAATTTTCATAGGACTCTTATTTTGGGAAAAAAGCTCTCTTGAAGTGGCTACAAAAATGACCAAAACTTGCCATTTTTGGAAACCCAAACTTTCCAAAAATGGTAAGTTTTAGTTTTCTTGATTTTTTCCATTATTTCTTGATCCAAATTGGTCCCTAAGAGCCTTGTGACCATAATTTCATGATTTTGATCCCAAAAATTCAAGAGTTGACCTTTTGCTCCGTCTGATTGGCTCCTTTGATTAATCCACCATATTTGAGAGATCTTAGGAACTTTTTATTGCCCGTTGGTAGTCACCACCTGTCCCAATCAATGCTCTAAAACATGCTATGACTTATGCTATGAATTATGCTATGAAAATGCAAAGTGATATGCTAAATATGAAAATGAGAGGGCAAATTTTGGGGTGTTACAGCTGCCCCTATTCAATCACTGTAGACGTGAATGGATGATAGTAGTTGCTTTCAGACATTTGAAGTATGCAGGGATTGAATACCAGAAACAACCAGAAAATTTGCACTCTGTGGCAGAAGAACAGGGAAATAAACTCAACCGTATGAACTCTGCTTGGACATAATTATGATGGAGAGAATAGTAAACAGAGGATGCCTTTTGGGTGATGTCAGATGGCTACTGACTTGCCACGCTGCGGGTGGACTTTGGTAGACTGCAACAATGCCTTAATGGTGCATTCTTGGATGGAGTTAGACGAATAACGATTTGCCACGCCGTGGGTGGACTTTCAACAATTTGCGACCGAATTTTAAGATACTTTTCCACCCTGGGGATGGACTTTTGCCAATCTGCGGTTGGGCTTCGATTTCTTGCCACACCACGGGGTTGCTGCTCGCTACCGAAGACTTTTGCTCACTACGGGAGACTTCTGCTCACTACAGGAGACTTTTGCTCACTACGAGAGACTTTTGCTCACTACGGGAGACTTCTGCTCACTACGGGAGACTTTTGCTCGTTGTGGGAGACTTTTGAAACTTGCCACCTGAAGATGGACTTTGGCCAGTCTGTGGCTGGACATTGAATGAACTGCCACGTTGCGGGTGGACTTGGGATAAGTTGCCACGCTGCGGGTGGACTTTGGAAATTTTCCACACTACGGGTGGACTTTTGAAATTTGCCACCCGAAGATGGACGTTGGCCAATCTACGACTGGACTTTTGCTCACTGTGGGAGACTTTTGCCCATTGCGGGGGACTTTTGAAACTTGCCACCCGAAGATGGATTTTGGCCAGTCTGCGGATGGACTTTGAAATCTGCCACCCGAAGATGGACTTTGGCCAGTCTGTGGCTGGACTTTGAAATCTACCACCCGAAGATGGACTTTGGCCAGTCTGTGGTTGGACTTTGCATATGTTGAATTGCATGGCATGTTGCCCCATGACACTGGGGATGTTATGTCTTGAATATTGTTAATGAACTGGTACGAATGTGAAAGAAATTCCTGACGCGGAAGTAATAAGTCTCTGCTAACTCTGTGGGGAAACACAATGATCGCGTATTCGATCCCAAGAAGTCCTGTGGGGATAACATCTCTGTTGGAGAAGAGCGTGAATAATTCATCTGTCCCGAATTATCACCTTTGCCAAAAATAAATTGGACTTTAGATTTGAGGACTGTGCCTGGGGATACCTCAACTATTGGTGATTATCCACTCTTATGGAGATGTTGGGGAAGAGAATGATTTATCTGAAATCTGCTAGGGGAAAAAAAGTTACCTTAGATCTGTTGAGGAACTGAGATCAAGGAACCCAACCGAAGGAAAAACTTGGTGACTTCACTGGGGATAACTTCCTTCGTCGGTTGTGGATGACAAAACCGAGACACGTCCTTCTGAGGAGGAAAGATTTCAAGTTATCTCGTGCCGGGGATCAGTTACTTCCGTATGGATTTTACCTCAAGAGGATTTTACAAAAGACTTGGCGTCTTTAAACTCTTAGGTATCATAACGACTGCATGAACTAGCGTAAAAACCTTGCTGGGAAAGTAACCATTGCTAACGCAGATGAGTTCGTACCTGTTAGAAGTGCTGAACGAGATAATTGGCTTGACAAGTGACCACGGTATTCTAAACTCCGGGTAAATGCTTCCGATCGTCTGTCTTCGGGAAAGAATGAACTCTCGTACTATTGGAGTGGCCTGCCCCAGTACGAGTATTTGAATAGCTTTGCACCTGACTGACTAATCTTTGCTCTTGGAGAGATCTGAATCTCGAGGTGATTGCCCCAGTCTGACTGAAGTTTGAAGAGATTGCTTGACTTAACTGCCCCGGATTGGCTAGCTCTTATTGTGACTAATTAGGAAAGTCCTTACTCAATGGAGCTTTTCTCGGAAAAGTGCACCTCGACCTGACTGTCTTTCAGAAGTTTTAGACTTCTCAACTTGGCAAGCTTGAGCTTCTGGATTGAATTTCCGCATGTGAACCATTTATGATGCCAAACAAATGTATTTAAGCGAGAAATGTTTATTCTTAGAATGAAAATTCTAATGCAACACACATGTCAAACTTGAAGTCTTCATTGAAAAAGGTGTCGCGAAACTTTTGTGAGCAAATCACTGGTTAAGCTACGACATTATTTTTGAATGAAAGTATGTACATGCAATACCAACAAATGTCGTTTAGCAATAACTCATAGGAGTCAGGAACGCGGCCTCGTAGTAGCACGCTCTCAAATTAACCCTGTTTCAGCTAGGACTTTTAAGGGTTGTATCGTGGCCTGGTTCACGGTTATAGAAACAAAGGATACATGCTCGAAATTTATTTGTGCCCACCCATTCTTCGTGATGTTCTCCATTCCTACATTCAGCTAGTTCTCGCAAGCATTCACCTTTCATAAGGGTTTCGTGTTGATTGAGGAACCATTTATGCTATGAATTATGCTATGAAAATGCAAAGTGATATGCTAAATATGAAAATGAGAGGGAAAATTTTGGGGTGTTACACCGAGGTAGGGTAGTTATTCACTTAACCTGACTACACCTTCAAATCAGAAGATGAGACATCATGTCGAAGTACCATCAACAAATGATTTGGCAGTCACATCATTCAACAAATTCAAAAAGTAAAACCGCTAAGTCGAGCACCCAAAGGGAGACTTAAGCGAGAGAAAAAAGAGAGGAAGAAAAACCGAAGGAAAACCGTTAAGTCGAGCACCCAAAGGGACACTTAGGCAGAAAATAGAAGAAGAAGAAAAATCAAAGAAAAAACCGCTAAGTCGAGCACCCAAAGGGAGACTTAAGCGAGAGAAAAAATGAAAAAAGAGAAAACCACCAAGTTGAGCACCCAAAGGGAGACTTAGTCAACAAAAAAGAAGAACGAATCAAAAGAGGAGCTGAAATCCTCAGTAAAAACAAAACAAAGATCAATGACCACCACATCAAGAATTAAAGGGTCACCGACATCCAATCAAATCAAAATAAGATGACTGTCACTTCCAAGCGAATATTAAAGCTTCATTTTCACTCTTACAACGTCAAAACGAATGAATGTGTAGAGTTAACTGAATGTAGGACTGAAGACCATTACAAAGAAGGGATGGGTACAAATCAAACTTTGAGCCTTATACCTTTGTTTCATTAACCATGAACCAGACCACGTTACAACCCTCAAAAGACCTAATTAAGGCCCGATTTATTCTGAAAGAAAAAAATATCAAGGTTTTGTAAACTGACTCCCAGATATTTGTTAATCTTCAATCTTAATAACATATTCTTCTTGTTGTATATTTCACTCACTTGCTAAATCAGCGCCTCGTTTGGACTAATGGTCCATTCGTCACACTATCACAACCATTCAAATAAATTGACTTTTTTTTCCAAAACTTGCATGAACATTGAATTAACACTACCATCTGTGTATGAACAATTTAATTGCAAATCTGTACTTGACATCAAAACAATCCCAACAAGGGGAAATCAAAAAAGGAAGTTAGATCAAGACTATCTCAAATCCTTTTAATCAGAGGCAAGACCCTCAACAACTCAATCAGGGGAAAATCATCTTCAAAAGCTCAATCAGGGGAAAATCATCTTCAACAGCTCAATCAGGGGAAGACGCCTATCAAATCTAGACACTGGGGCAGATTGTGTCAAAGTCACCCTCAAAGCTTCCCCACCAGATTCTTTCAAATACCCTACAGATAGGGGCAAGCAAACAAGGAGAAAACCTTTCTATCTCTATTCCCTATCTGAACAAGCAGATCTTGCAAGATGTTGACAACCATTCAAAACAAAGCAGTCTTCACGTGTCAATCAAGTCGTTTCGCTCATCAATAAGCAATCGAACTTGGAGCATCCAGATCCATCTTCTGACCATACATTGTCAAAGATCGAGTGTCGGGGAATCAAACCCTCCTCCCACCCAAAGTCCAATAATCATTGGCAACTACTAGAATAAATTCCACCAAGCTTGCATCTTTCATCAAATTCCAATCCCTCATATGCATCATTTACATCAACATATCATATGCATCATTTACATCACACTCATCACTTTCAGTCATAAACAAATCAAAATTTTCATATCCCCAACATTTAAATTTAAACTCATTGCATAAACATTTGCATCATATTTCCATCATTATGGAATACCATTTCAAAAAATCAAACATGCATAAGTCAGGATCCAGGATCAATCGATGATACTAGGCCTCTCCTCAGCGAATCCAGCAGGCGTTCCCCATGGATTTTTTCTCTTCAACCTTTTGTTGATCAAGTTATTCTCCTAAGCAAATCCAGTGGGCTTTCCACATGGAACTTTCCTCTTCAACCTTTTGTTGATCAAATTATTCTCCTCGGCAAATTCAGTGGTCGTCCCCCTATTGGATCCTTTTCTTCAACCTTTTGTTGACCTCCCTAAGCAATTTTACTTATTATACCAGTATTCCTCAACCAAGATGCCTTAGATGATGATCAATGGATTCTAGCTATGCAAGAAGAACTAAATCAATTTGAATGAAATCAAGTATGGGAAAAATGGTGGTCATTCCTCTTTTATGAACAAATCCCAAACACCCAACTCCTATTGTATTTATGGCCTCACCTATTTCGCCTTAGGGAGATTATCCGGAAAAAAATTAGAAACAAATAGAACTCATTCATCTAAATTTTCATAATTTATAAAGCTTAAAGACCATTGTAATAAGTAAGCTTAGGTTATATACCCTGAGAGCAATATCAAACACAAGGGAGCAATCATTAACTTTATTTATTAAGATTTTATAAAGATTTTAAATAAGTTTATTTTACGATACAATCATTAACATGATCTTCCACCAGACCCACCATACAGAAAAGATTGACGACTATATGTTCCTTCATAACCACGATATAATAAGTCATAACAACTTAAATTGTCATCTTTGTTTATCTTCATATGTTTAGGATTTATATAAATTTCATTATATTCGGAATTGATAATCTCAACCATTCCCATGAAACCGAGTTTCTGAATTTTTCTCGTGGTAACCTTCCACTACCCGTTGGAGGACTAACCATTCCAGTTGGAGTATAAGTTTCACCGCCGTATCTAATGATAGATGCTCCAGAACTTAAGTGAGGGAATAATTCTTTTGCCAATATCCAAAACATTCTTCCGCATAGTGTAGACATAACCACCAATAATCAGTTGATTTTTCCTACAAATATTTAAGCAATTAAAAGATAATAAAATATACATTATGATATGTGTAGAAAAGAACTTGTGTTGGATGAGAAGGATGGGATTCCATCTTTTTTTCTCCTTTCAGAACTCAAAATAGCTTGTGAAATATTTTTTTATTATTATTATTATTATTATTATTATTAAACTTAATAAATATCTTAATTTCAGTAATCCATAATCTAAAGAAAAAATTAACAAAAATTAATATTATAAAATGGGTAATGTTAACTTGTGCCCTAAGGGCACAAGTTAAGAAACACACTTATAGAAATTTTGTATTAAAAATATCAATAAAAAATTAGATTTTGTATTTTTATTAAATGTTGTGCACAATTTCCAAGATATTATTTCTCGATTTAGTTTTCAATACAAACTTTATTGATATTTTTAATACAAACTTTCTATAAGTGTGTTTCTTAACTTGTGCCCCTAGGACACAAGTTATCATTACCATATAAAATTTAAAAATAAATTTCAATATAAATTTTACAAGTCATTCTAAAGAAATCCAACCAATTTATATCTGACGTGGCCTTATTTTCTAGATTAGATAAATTGTATTTAATATATTAGCATTTATATATTCCATTTAAAGCTTAGTGATTTTTTTTGAAAAAATATTACAATTCTTATTCATTGTGTTTTTTTTATCTATTGTTGATAAAAGTCAAACAATTTCATTTTTTATTTAATTTAACATCCTAAGTCTTATAAAAGTTAATTAAAATTTATTTAGCAATCAGGTGATTTTAATAATTTTCACGTTGTACCTATTAAATTTTAAAATTATTTATCTTATATAAATAAAATTATAATTTTTAAAAAATGATTAAAATAATAAATATACTTCCATTTTTTATTGTAATCAAATTTTAATTTTTTAGATTCATTGAACAACTAATGTATCTAGTTTACATATAAATCACATACATCAATTTCGCTTTTGGGTGCACACGTTATTTGATCATTGTGAAGATATCATCTAAAGTTTGATTCTATCGTGAATATTCTTGTATTTGATGCATTTCCAATCGTAATAATATTCTTAGGATGATAATGTACATCCCATAATTTTCATCTTAGCTGGAATATATATTTTTAGTATCGATTGAGCTTGTCATGTAGGAGCCCGAGCGAAACACATAGGTCGGCCCCTGATGGATGTTGAATGGTCAGGCTATTAGCCTATCCTAACGGTTAAAAGGTAGACTAAGGGTCATGTGGAGGTTACAAAATTGATGTTTGAACAGTTACAACTCATGATTAGTTGTCATTAGTGAGACGACAGAAGTTACCTTGAACATTCAAATTTGGAAAACGTAGGGGTAACTCATTATGAACCACTACGAAAGGAATCAAAGGGTTGAAGGAAAAATTATATAAGAGATTCTAAAGAGAATATCAGAGGAGAAGACACTAATACAAAGAAGAATCTAGAAGATCATAAAAATGGTTGTCATTCCTCTTTTTTGAACAAACCTCGCAAACACCCAACTTCTATTGTGTTTGTGGTCTCACCTGTTTTGCCTAAGGGAGATTATCAAAATAATGTTTATTAGGAACAAATAGATTCCATTCATCTAAAATTTCAAATTTTATAAAGCTTAAAGACCATTGTAATAAGTAAGCTTAACTTATATACCCCGAGAGAAATATAAAACTCAAGGGAGCAATCATTAACTTTATTTATTAAGATTTTAAATAACTTTATTCTACGTCACAATCGTTAACATGACTTTCCACCTGGCCCGCCATAAAGAAATGCTTGATGACTGATGCTTCCTTCAGAACCACGATATATCAAGTCATAACAACTTAAATTACCATCTTTGTTGATCTTCATATCTATAGGATTTACATCAATTTCATTATATTCTGAATTAATAATCTCAATCCTCTCCATGAAACCCGAATTTTTGAATCTTTCTTGTGGTAATCTTCCACTACCCATTGGAGGACTAACCATTCCAGTTGGAGTATAAGTTTCGCCGCCATATCTAATGATAGATGCTCCAGAACTCAAGTGAGGGAATACTTCTTTTGGCCAATATCCAAAACATTCTTCCACATAGTGTAGACATAACCACCAATGACCAGTTGATTTATCCTACAAATATTTAAACAATTAAAAGATAATAAAATATACATTATGATATGTGTAGAAATTATTTTTTCAAATGAAAATTACCTGTTTGATTTTGATAACAAGAACATATTTCTTATATGTCCCGATCGTAGAAATAGGTGATATGACCATTCCAAGATGAGGATAGCTATAGACTTGCACAAAACCATGACAATTAATATTGTAACATTCAGATCCACTTGCCTGCATGTTTGTATTAAATTGGACAAAACAATAATAAAATTATTTTTGTCTAATAGTTTAATAGTATTATTAAGAATTAAAAAAAAACTTAAAACATTAAATTTATATTAATACCGTCGAACGTGCTGTTAGGTGAAGTAGACTATCTCCATATAAGGATGGTATAATCTTGTATATTAAAAAAATTGATATAAATAATACATTAAAAAATAGTTTTACTGACACATAAAAAATAAACCATGAATACAAATTTGAAATTAAAATAAACTTTTTTAAAATAATAACTTACCCCACCACCAACAAATATGCTATTTAGATTAGATGGTGGACCACTCTCAATCCAAATTCCAGATAAACTATATTGCTTTCCTTTAAGTTGTAAATTATATATACCAATGACTGCATGTGCTCCATGAAATGTCATAGTTTGAGTTGTATCGATGGTAATCGACTAACGAATAATAACAAATTAAATAGTTAGATTATACAATATTGACATATAAAATTTTAAATTGACAAATGTTCTTATAACAACTTCTATTAATTTTTATTTTAATGATAAATATTAAATGTATATTTTACACACGAGACAATGCATAAATATTTCTAAACTTAAAAGTAGTGGATCTTTCCTGAACTAGATTAGACGGTCCAGTGGGTCAGATATTAATGATGGAAAAAAAAAGTGAATCTTTTAAATAAAATGCAAAGATTGATGCATAATAATATTGTCTATTTGTTGGTTATTTTTTGAATAAATCTTGAATTATATATATATATATATATATATATATATATATATATATATATATATATATATATATATATATATATATATATATATATATATATATATATATATATATATATATATATATATATATATATATATAGATAGACAATATTATTATATATAATCTTTTTATGTGCTTAAAAAATTACATCTTTCTTTTTAAACATAAATAATAATTAGACAATTCTCAAATACTAAAAATAGTGGTATAAATCCGATTACATCAACTTATTTTTCAACTTTTTAATTTTGAATTAATACTTAATCTTATACAAATATATGAGGAAAGCTAAAAATTATACTCTTAAATTTAATGATATGATTAGGATGGTCCACTTACATGATAGTTAGGTGAATTGGGCTGAAAACCTTCAATTTGTTGTCTTTTTGTTTGCTTGTAAAATGGAACTTTTCCCATTGGACATCCTTCAATGATATTACCATCATAAGATGGCTTTTTTGACACAATGTTTCTTGTAAAAGTAGGATAAAGCTATTTGGCAATGAAGTGAAAACAAAACAATGATTTATATTCCAATTTCTGTAGAATAAAATATATGATAAATCAAGTAATTTAATTAAATTATTTATACCTGAATTTTGTGATTTTTTAATAAAGGATGATTTAGAGAAGGTTGCTCGTAGATATCAATACAATCAAAATCAACGTTCACATGATACTGGATTTGTTAAAAAAAATTACAATCAAATAAAACATATCTAAAACAAATTATAACACAAGGAAAATAAATAATAAACAATACCATCATGATATCGGATGTGATAAAATCATGTGTTTCATTTAATAGAGTTTCAGCTCTTACATCAACATTGCTATATGTTATGCAAAAGCTAAGAATTAGAATCAGAACCATAAATAATATCATAACTTTATAGGTTTCACTTTTAATTGATTTTTATGTAATACTTGTTCAATTGTTTATATGTATTTATACTAATACATACACATACTTACCATATAAAATTAAAACATATATTTTTGACTTTAAAAATTTAAACTAAAATGAAATTAAATTCAAATAAATTATTTAAAAATTCAGTTAATTAATTCAATATATAGTTATAACCACTAATTGTTAATGATTTGGTGACTTTGAATAATAAACTTCTTAATAAAAAAATAAAATATTACATCCATTTTTTATTATAAGTCGTTTTAGTAAAATAATATGTATCATAATATAAGTCACTTTATATTACCAATGAATAATTAATGTTATTTTTTACTATTATACCGTTTATTATCATCTCTCTTTTTAATCATGTTAATTTATCTTCTTTATGTCATTAATCAAGAATAATTTTATAAAAACATTTATAATTTCTCATTTTTATATACAATCATTATTTTTTGTAATATGTAGAAAAGTCAAAAACTATTTATAATAAAAAAAATAGAGATAATATTTATTTATGATCTTTTAAACGCTTGGGCTTTGACAACCTCGTAATTTTAATAATATTATGTTGTATCTATTAAATTATAAAATTGTTTACTTAATACAAATTATTTACTTAATACAAATAAAATCACATCTTTACGAAGAATGACTATTGAATAACGAATATGTTTGCTTGATACTTTAATGAATATAAAAATTTGAAGTCTAAAATAAGAAATGGAGAAAGTATATCACCTTTACATCTTTTAAATATTTTTTTAGCATATTTGTTTCATTGTGAAATTAGAAACTACAAATAATAATAATATTAATAATAATACTAATTATTATTATAGTAGTGATCCTAATAATAATAATAATAATAATAATAATTATTATTATTATTAAAATTATATGGATAATAATAATAATAGTAATAGTAATTATTATTATTATTAATATTATAATAATTATCTGAAATGAGAAGAGGAAAAGGGAGAGGAAGGGGAGGGGGAAACCCCCACGTTTGGGATCCCAGTCACCGGAAACTCCACCGGAGCAACTACAGGAAGAACCGAAACTACATTTGGAGAACCACGGTGAGATAGTGCAAGGAACACCTGTTAACAGTAGCACCAAGAAGCACGAAGAGCAACACAAACAACTGATCGAAGAAAATGTGTAAACCCTAGATCTTGAGAAGAAGAACGATGAGCCAAGAAAGATTTGGGTCGATGTTATCAACAACAACCACAAACCGGTAAATGGTATGAGCCTGAAATTCATTGCACCTAAAGTAGTTAATGGGGAAATTGTGGTCGAAATTGAGGAAGAGGATATAGAGTCTGAGGTTAGATACTGGGATTGTGCCTTGATCATGTCTGAGGGGAATTAAGCATGAATATGGTGAAACAATTTATGATGTAGAATTGGAACACAGTTCAATTACCAGATCTTCTCTACCATGATGAGGGGTACTTCCTCATGAGGTTCAAATGCTTCAAAGAGAAGGAGGAGATCCTTATGAATGGACCTTATACGATCAAGACCATGCCAATGTTGCTGCGAGATTGGAAACCAGACTTCAATATGAAAAAAGATATGCTGAGAACCATTCCACTATGGGTGAAACTGCCTCAACTGCCTATGGAATTATGGAGAGCCAATAGTCTAAACAAGATAGCGAGTGTTATTGGGAATCCAGTTGCAACTGATGAATGTACTGCACAAAAGATTTGAGTCTCCTATGCAAGGATGCTTATAGAAGTGGATGCAACCCAGCCAGTGCCAAAGGAGATAACAATCAAGAACCATGAAGGGAGCCTAGTTAAACAAATCATTGAATATGAGTGGCTTCCTAAGTTTTATGGGCAATATCAGAGATTTGGTCACAACTATATGAGAGAAGAATCATGCCACAATGGAAACCTAAGAAGGTACCTGAAGTTCAAATGCTTCAAAAGACTGAAACAATGATTCAAGAGGAGACAAAAAGCAGCAATACATTCAATGAAATGCAAAGAGTAGTTGGTGAAACCAGTGGAAATGCTAAGGCTCAGGAAGATGATATGATCAAGCTGGTAGAAGATACGGGGTGGCTAACACCTAGAGGGAGAGGAACTGAAAGGTAAGAAATCCTGGCATCCACAAGTTTAAAATGGAATTAGCTGTAGGAATGGTTTCATTGCTCTAGGGGGATTGATAGACCCTCAAGGGCACACAGCCATTGATCCATGATTGTGGCATGGAATGTTAGGGGGCTAAATAAAGGAGGTAAGCTGAGAGAGATTAACTCCCATCTCTCTAACTTACAACCTGATATTTGCATTTGACTGGAAACTAGAGTGAAACACAATAGATCTAGTGTTGTGAGAAATAAACTAAATATGCAGGACAACTATATAGATAACTACAACAAGCATGAAAATGGTAGAATCTGGATCAATTAGAATTATATGAAATTTGACATAAAGATGGAAAGGTGTAGTAGCCAATTCATTCACTAAATTGTGGAGGATATTGTCAGGAAAGCAACTTTCAAATTGACTGCAATCTATGCTTTAAACACTTTGGAACAAAGAAGGCAGTTATGGAAAGAGTTGATGAGCATACCTATAATCACCACTGAGCCTTGGGGGATCATTGGAGACTTTAACAATGTCCTCAAAAGCAAAGACATGATAGGAAGTAAAATGGTTATTGAAACTGAATCCAGAGATTTACAGGAGATGATGAATGCTTGTAATCTGGCTGAAATGGATAATATAGGGGATTACTATACTTGGCGCAACAAACAGGTGGATGATCCTATCTACTCAAGAATTGATAGAGTAATTGGCAATGTGAAGTGGTTCCAGGATATGGATTACTAGTTGAAGCACCTGCCCCCCAGTGTGTCTGATCATACCATCATGCAACTTGTTAGACAAAATTAAGTGAGACCAAAAAGAAGCAGCTTCAAGTTCATCAAATGTACAAAGGAGCTTGAGGGTTCCATGAAGCAATTGCAAAGAGCTGGGAAGAACCTATTGGTAGGAGCCCTCCTTACATCCTGTGGGAAAAACTCAAGCGATTAAATCTAGTGATTAAACATCTAAGTAAACCCCTAACTGATATTCAGAGGAGCATCTTAGCTGTCAGAGAGGAGCTAGAAAAGTGGCAAGCTGAGCAAGGTATACCACATGAACCCTAACATAATATAGAAAGTCAAAGAAAAATCAGAGGAGATCATAAAGTGGCAGAATCTAGAGGAAAGTCTTGTAGCAAAAGTCAAAGGTGGACTGGATTAGGCTTGGATATGGAAATAACCATTATTTCCATGCTTCTTTAAAAGCTAAAAATAAATCCAGAAAGAATATGACTGTGTGAGGAGAGGATGGTACTGAGCTTTAAACCAGAAGTAAAATTGAAGATGACGCACTGAATTATTATGAAAATCTCATGGGGAAAGATGATAGGGTAATGACTCAAATTGATTTGAATGTTATGAGAGAGGGAGCCAAGCTGAATCCTGAGTAGAGACAAAAGCTGATAGCAATAGTCCAAGAAAAAGAGATTTATGATGCTCTTCATGACATAGGAGATGCTAAGGCCCCTAGGATAAATGGATTTAGTGCCAAAATTTTCAAGAGTTGTTGGAGTATAGTGAAGCAGGATGTGATCAACACCATAAGATATTGGATGAGGTATAACACTATGTACAAGGCTTTCAATAGTACATTAGTAACCCTCATTCTAAAGACTGAATCAACAAAATATCTTAGAGAATATAGGCCTATAGCCTGCTGCTCAATTGTGTACAAGATATACTTTAAGATTCTAACTGCCAGGCTTGCTTTGGTCATTGGATCTGTTGTTAGTCACAATCAAGCTGCTTTTGTGCCAGGACAATAGATCCATACCCACATTCTTTTGGCCTTTGAGCTCATCAAAGGCTACTCCAGGAAGAATGGCATCCTAGGTGCATGATGCAGTTGGACCTTCAAAAAGCATATGACATGCTTAATTGGAGACCTCTTGAATCTATTTTGCTGGAAATTGGTATACCTGAGCAGTTTGTAAAGTGGATCATGAAGGGAGTTACTACTGTGTCCTACAGGTATAACATAAATGGTGAAAATTCCATATTGATGATAGCCAAAAGGGGCATAAGACAGGGTGATCACATTTCACCCTTCCTATTTGTCCTGGTTATGGAATATATGAGCAGACTCTTCACTAAAATGCAACAAAATCCCAACTTTAAACACCACTCCAAGTGTGAGAAGAAGAAGCTCACCCACTTAACCTTTGATGATGACCTCCTCCTCTTTTGTTGAGTTGATGGCAAAAATTGTGAATGAATTCTCTACCACCACTGGACTGATAAACCCCTCCAAATGCAACATTTACCTTGGATTTGTGTATAAAAATGAGAAACATATGATTCTGAATTACTGGCTATTAGGAAGGATCTCTCCCTTGCAAATACCTAGGGGTTCCCATCACAAGCAAGAAGCTAGCAGTGAATCATTACCTCCCTCTCATGGACATAATTCTACAGAAAATATATCATTGGAGTGCAAAAATGTTGAGCAAAGCTGGAAGAGTGCAGTTAGTAAAATTTGTTTGTTTTGCCGTAGCTAACTACTGGATGACATGCTTTCCCATCCCAAAAGCAATTTTAAAAAGAATCCACACTGCCTGCAGAAGTTTTATATGGACTGGAGGAAATTCTCATAGCAGGAAAAGTCCAGTGGCATGGAAGAAAGTTTGCAGACCCGTCAAGAAAGGGGGACTGAACATCATAGACTTGGATAGCTGGAATCTCATAACAATGATGAAGTTGCTCTGGAATTTATGCAGGAAGAGTGACAATCTATAGGTGAAATGGATGCATATCTATTTCATAAAATCTGAAAATGTTTTAACCATGGATAGTAGCAAGTGCACCTCTTGGATTGTTAGATGCATCTTAAAGGCCAAACAAGCTATTCCTGATATGCAAGAGTACTGGGAGTAAAGTTTAAGGGATGGGAAGTTCATGATGGGGGCTGGATATAGTAGAATGCACAAGGATGAAACTAAAGTGAACTGGTATGGTTTGGTTGCAAGTAATGGAGCAAGGCCTAGAGCTCAATTCTGCCTTTGGCTAGCTTGTCACAAAAGGCTTGCTACCAAGGATATGATTGAGAAATTGGGCATCCAAATTGACACGAGATGTTGTTTCTGTCAGGAAGTGGAAAGCAATAGCCATCTGCTGTTTGCTTGTCCCAAGATGAAGCAGATTTGGAAATAAATTCTACTATGGATGAACATAGATCATGAACCTCTGCATTGGGAGGGAGAACTTGATTGGCTTAGAGAGTTTTGCAAAGGGAAAGGGAAAAGAGTGGGGGTGATGGAGATAGTCATAGCTGAAACAATTTATCATTGTTGGAATTATATGAAAAATATTTGTTTTAATAGTTCTTACAAGTTAGATAGTCACATGGTTATAAATAATATCATAGAAGTTATTACTCAAAGGGGGTGGAGCAATAGGAAGTATAAACATTACATCGCTCTACTCATGATATAATGAATCTTTGTAATAGTTATTTCTTTGAATTAATCATACATATTTTATTGATTAAAAAAAATTATAATAATTATAATGATAATAATAATTAAATTTAATGGAGTAAATTGAATAAATATCTTGAATTTAGTAATCCATAATCTACAGAAAATATTAATAATCATTATTTTTATAATTGTGGTAAAGAATTTCAATTTAAGTTATACAAATTAAGCAATTTTAAAGAAATTCAACCAAGTTATATCTTACACGGCATCATTTTTTTAGAAAAGAGAAACTTTAATTAACATATAAACATTTATATATATGAATTAAATCATAGAACAAAATGTTTTGAACAAATATTAAAAATCTGATTCAATGAATTTTTTAATTAAATGTTTATAAAAGTCAATCAATTTCATATATATATATATATATATATATATATATATATATATATATATATATATATATATATATATATATATATATATATATATATATATATATATATATATATATATATATATATATATATATATATATATATATATATATATATATTTAGATTCTACGTCTTAAGTCTTATGAAATTTATTTACAATTTATTTGACATTTTAATAATGTACATATAAGTTAAATTTTAAACTTTGATTAAATTAATAAATGTGTTTCTTTGAACTATAAATCTATATATATATATATATATATATATATATATATATATATATATATATATTATTCAATGAATTTATAAAGTTTAAATTTACTTAAAATAATAGTAAATTTAAACCTTCTAAATTCATTGAATAATACATATCTGATGATATATATATATATATATATATATATATATATATATATATATATATATATATATATATATATATATATATATATATATATATATATATATATATATTTATATATATATTATTCAATGAATTTATAAAGTTTAAATTTAATATATTTATATATATATTTTAAGTAAATTTAAATATATATAAATATATATATATATATATATATATATATATATATATATATATATATATATATATATATATATATATATATATATATATATATATATATATATATATATATATATATATATATATATTAGATTCAACATCCTAAATCTTTTGACATTTATTTAAAATTTCTTTGACAATCATGTGATTTTTATAATTTTTATGTTGTACCTTTAAAATTTTATCACTAATATCTAATATAAGTAAAATTATAAATTTTTAAAAATGATTAAATTAATTTTTGGTCCTTCTCAGTACTAAAACAAACCATGATTAGAGAGGGATATTTTTCGTCACTAAATTAGATAAATTTCATCACTGAATGATTTAGACATGGAATTTGAAATAACCATACGCCCGTCTTTGAAAACTTGGTCACAACTCCATTGTAGACTGTAATACCTCAAAATTTTCCCTTTCATTTCCTCAACATTTTGCATGGCATTTAGCATACATAGATTCATAAAATAACCAAAAACATTGCATCATGTGTAGCATAACTGAGGCATAGGTATGCGATCAATGATTGGAGCAACTGATGGCATTACAAAGGTGTAACACCCCAAATTTGCCCTCTTCATTTTAAGCATTATACCACATCATATTCATCATGAACATATCATTTCCTTAGCATCATATCATAGAAAGATGACACATAACATCCTTCATATCCTAGCATCAAGCATATGGTCATCTGTGGAGGTCTTTGAAGCACTTCAAGCCATGACAAGGGTCCCAATGGTTGTATACAAGTCCTATGGTGAGTCTACACTCCATTTACAATATCAATTCCATTGGCAAAAGCTCAGAAGATTGCATGATCATCAGAGGTCTCAGGACAAGGCAAAGCTCCTATACAGGGCACCCAAATTAGGGTTTGTGATTCAAGCACCAAGATCTCACAACTTTGGCCATTTCATTTGGGCAAAGTCTTCTATATGTTAAGAGGATCCTAGGTGTCAATTTTCATGAGAAAATTCCATGTGGAAGTCAGACAATGCCTCAGTTTCTTGCAGATGAAGCAAAAAGTCAATTGTGCCCTTAAAAAGTCAACTGTGAAATTTCAAGGGGTCTAACCCAATTTTTTTGGCCAAGAGGGGTCCTTACAATGTTATAATAGGTTTGGAATGATCAAAGTTCAAGAATCATGGAGATTTGAAGGGTTTTGCAAAAATGGTACAAATTTGGTTTTATGGAATTTCCAAATTTGGCAACTTTTGCCCTAATTTTCAAATGGCCTTAACATGATAAAAAATTCTTCAAATGGACCAAAGTCAAACATGAAAGTTGAAGAGTAAGGGCTCCCATTTTCAAAAAGTACAAGTAAATTTTCATAGGATTCCTAGATCTCCCTATAGCCTCTTCGAAAATTCCTTGATTCTAGGGCAAAAATTCTCTTTTCCTAAAGGCACCAAATGCAAAATGCTTCAAACTTGTTTTGTATGACTTGGTTTTGGTTCTAATTTGTTTCAAACTCAAAATACATCACATTATGACCAATTTTCTCCAAAGAATGGTTCATTTTCGTGCACAATGAGAAGGTTGCTTACAAAGAGGGTATTTTGCAAAAATCATGAAATAAGTGTGAGGGCTTGATCTAAGGGCCATGATTGATTGGATTTGAATCAAGGGTGGTAAATGCCTTGCCCATGTTCTAAGAGGCCCAAGAGAGCATGAGCATATCATGCTTATCTCACATGTTGCAAAAAAGGAAAATTCACACAAAACTCATGATTGATTCGTGCATTTGATTTCATTCTTTCAGCATTGCCTTGTGGGGTCAAAAAGAGAACAATTAGGGTTTAGCAAGCCTCAGATCTCTCTCATTCTCTCATTCACAAACTTCATGCAACTTTGCATTTTCTCTCTTTTCTCTTCATCCAAGCAAGCAAACTCAAAACAAATTGTGGATCTAGGATCTAGGCAAGCTCAGGATCATTAAACACTCCATCATTGAAGTTTATTCTCAAGTGTGGCCAGCTTGCCATTTCAATACAACTTGCTTTGAAACCTCAGATCCAGTGTGTTTCAAGACCTTAGATGCATTTATTTTGCATCTAGGGAGTAAGTGGAGTGATTTGCATCCATTCTTTGGTCTTATAGCTCATTATACCAAGACCTACATCTCAGGTATGGCTCTAAATTTTGTGATCTGGAAATGGAATTAATGTGTTGCTTTGTGTTATTTGATCTTCACTGATGATTCTGCACTTTTTGGATTTGAAAATGGTGCATCATAGCATAAGTTATTTGAGTTCAAAGTTTGGTGGTGCAACTTTAATTTCTTTGATTTGTTCAATTCATTGAGTTTTAGCTTTTTTTGATGTTATATTTGATTTCAGTGAGGTCTAATTAGTGGATCTGGAGGTCTTGATCTTTTTTTATGGCTGTTTGTGGTTCTGGTATGGATTTCGATGCCGGAGCCCTAGCTCCAGTCACCGAAAAATGGCTTGTGTTCTTGCTAGGGTTTATGCGAAGAAGACAAACCACAACCCTCAGATCCTTCCATCCAGCGTCCAGAAATGCGCCACGTAGCCCTAGGGCTCTCTCCGTCTCATGTGTTTTTTATTATTTCATTTTAATTCAGCATGTTTTGTAGCACACCTTTGTTATCGTACACCAGCCAATCATAATCCAGCCAACCGCCACCTCATTTAATGAGGTCTTCAATCCTACGCGCTGGATCAATCCAGTGATCCTGTTTTTTTCCAGCTTTTTCCTCATTAATTTCACTAATTACCACCATAAAATAATATATGCCAGCGCACTTGGGTGGGCCTCTGATGGCTATGCGCACCCCCCCAAGTTCTCAGCCCACTTCATTTCAACATGAGAACCTTACTTTTCTCACCTCCCTTCCATTTTCTTTTATTTTATTTTTCAATTTAATTTTCTTTTATTCATTTTAGCTTTCATTTATTTTAAAATAGTTCTAGTCATATAAAAAATCCAAAAAAAAATCATGAACATTATTTTGAGTCTCTTTTGGCTTGTGTTCTTGCCTCCTCTTGACCTAGTTTGCTTCTGAATTCTTTCAAATCCTTTTGGCTAGTTGATATAACATGTTTGAAGGTCATTTGGCTTCAATTGTGGAATTTTTAGATGCTTGGTTGATTTGTTTTGAATTTTGGTTTGAACCTTATCCCATTTTGCTTCCTTTGAACCTTTAGATCTCATATAAGCCAAGAAGGGCACTTGTGCCAACTTCTTCTTCTCATTTGAGGTTCTTTTGGGGTGTGGGTACCTTCCTGGTCTTAGGATAGGGTTTGTGTCTTTGTTTTTTTTTGTGTTTGCTTCTTCTTTAAGTCATTTGTTTCCTTAAGTGCTTTCATTTCATCTTATTGTTTCTTTTACTTCCATTTGGAATTGTTTGGTATTGTACCTTTCTTCTCTTCATCTTGTTGGCTTCTTAAGCCCTTATCCATCTTGTTTTGGTTCTGGTTGTGAGCATTGAGTCCATATATTGTGCATGTTGCTTTGCATATTTCATAAGTGTGCATTTGTTTTCATATGTGTTCATGATTGCATCATTTTGATTTGTAAGCTTCATCTCTCATTCCTTTGAGTTGCATTTGCATTGTGCATATGTTCATATCATTTCACTTCTGATTGTGTGATGTTAGCATGTTATCTTGCTCATTATGTTTCATTTGTGTTCACTTTACTAACCTTGCAGGGGCTATGGTAAGTGTGAGGTGTGGGAATTGAGTTCCACATCTCCAATTCTCATCTTCTCCTCTTATGTTTATGTGCACTAACTCTTTGTTGTTGGGCTTAGGCCTTTCTCATCCCTTCTTCTATCTTCTTCTTCTCTTCTTCTTTCCTGCTTCATTAGGATAGAAACCTCACTAACCCTTAGGACATCCATGCATGTTAACACTTAGGATTATTTAGTTCCCCTTTAGAATTTTTCCTTTGAGATCCTCTTGGTTCTTCTTCTCTTCTCATCTCATAACTCTTAAAAAACATCTTAATAATGTTTGAAGTGATGTCTTGATCCATAGCCTTATCCCATGAGGTATGCTTGTAGTCTTCCCATCTTGGGATAGTACAAGTTTACTTTGTGATGCACAAGTCTGATCAGGGTATCTTCTTCATAAAAGAAAAGCATAAAAAACACTTCTTCATCTGTAAATACCAAAAAACACTTAATAACTTAACAAGTTAGTGAGCTTAGGCCCTGATCTTTGGATTCAAGTTTTGGGGATCTTCTCCTTACTTGAGTGTGCTTGTTCTATTATTCCATCTTGGAATGTAGTGACAAGTGCACATTCCATTGAAAAGAGCTTGAATTCACTTCCTTGTGACACACTCTAAAAGCTTCATAAAAAACACAAACAAGCAATAAGCGTCTTTCCTTCGGGAATTATTTTCTCATCTCCTTCGCTCCGTACGCGAACTTGCTCCTACTTGTCACTTTGCAAGACGGTTACGCATTCGTCGCCCGAGTCTGCAACACCTGAGCAATGGCATAGGCGGTTCAAGCCTTAATTCACAAGCAATTTCCTTGCCACCCCTAGTTAGGGGAACTACGGCGTCTCTGATCCTCATTATCCTGATGAGGTACGTAGGCAGCGGGGTAGGGCCCGTTCGAGCACAATCTTTATTTTCCCTACATTTTTTCTCTTTGTTTCCTTATTCAGTTCTTTTCTCAGTTTCTTTTCCAGTTCTCTTATTTTCTTGTGCAGCAGCTTTCATACCCTCACCCTTTGAAACAGTTTATTTTGCAAGCGTGGATCTCGTCGGGTACGGAGGACGATCTGGGTGCTAATACCTTCCCAGGTCGTAACCGACTCCCGAACTCAGTCTCTTTGGTTCGCAGGACATGTGTCCTTCCTCTTCTTTCTTCTGGTTTGTGCAGCATTACCATTCCCTTTCTTTGGGATAAAAATGCCTGGATGGCGACTCTATTCTTTTTTCCGCGCCACTTTCGCGTTTGTACCAGGATGGAAATTCGGGGAGCGACAGCTGGCGACTCTGCTGGGGAGCGAACCCAGAATCTCGGGTTCCCCTGTGAGTTTATCCTAGCGCTTGTGTGTTTCTGTTTCATTGGGTGATGTTTGTTTGCTGTGACTTGTTGTATTTTATTGTTGTTTAATTACAGCTTTATTTACAGCTTTATTTACAGTTTTCAGTCTTTATTTTATGCATCATGTATATATACTGGACTGTCTGGACTGGTTTTCTGTTTGGTGGGATGGGTGTTACTTGTTCTTGAGAGATGAGCCAAGTACCCGGCTCGAGTGCACCATAGGACTTAGAGTGGTTCCACTTTAGCCTCATGAGATCTTGTCATGGGGGTAGTAGTGAGTTCCACACCCAGGTTGCGATTGTCTTGGAAATGTCTTGATTTGGGGATCATCCTCTCTCATTACATAACCTTGACAGTTATGTGCAGCTGGGGACCGATCAGTGAGAACCTTGTGGAAACATCCCTCTTTAGTGATGACAGTGGCAGCCCACATTTTGTGGCAAACCCATTCGCATCCGAGGGCCCACCTGGGGATCACATAGGATGACCTTGTGTCCTGGACTCAGCTGAGGCCTCCCTGCATAGTATATAATGCCAAGTCGATTCCCTGATTTGGTCATGAGCCATTTCTTGGAGATGGTGACAGTATTATTACTATTCGGCTTTGAGAGTCCGTGATGTCTGACCAGGAGCCTATTACCAGTGAGATTGGGAGGGGTTTACAGGTGTGCAGGAACCCATGGCCTCAACCTACACTCATTATTCAGTGGTCCTTGTTATGATTTGTGGTCCTATGATTATGATCTTTAGTTCTTTGGTCCTATGGTTCTGGAGTTCTGGTTTTCTTGGTTCTGGTATTCTTGATACTGTGGTCCTGAGATCTTCTTCAGAGAGTTGTGATTATCAAAGAGTTGTGACTCAGTCGACTTTTGGTTTGCTAGTGTTCAGAGGGGCCCTTGTCAGTGTCCGGTTCAGATGGTCCCAGTTGATCATATGCCTGCATTGCATTGCATTTGCATCATTCTTTGCATTAACTGTTTATGTTTCCCATTTTTCAGGTCATTGTTCTTCATCTGCTCCCAATTTTTGTAATCTTATCTCCATGGCAGAAATCAGAAGAGTTCCAAGGAAAAAGAATGTGCATTATGCCTTTCTTCAGCCTGAAGTTAGAAGGGTTCAGAAGTTAGCAGGTCTGATGAATGACCAAGTGTTGGGCAATTTCAAGAGAAGATATGGCCAGATACTGAAGTTTGTGGACAAGCCCACTGCAGACCAGAAAGACAGTTTGCATACTTTGTTGCAATTTTATGATCCTCTACTGCGTTGCTTTGTTTTTCCAGGTTACATCTTAGCTCCAACATTGGAAGAGATCTCCAGCATGCTGAATGTTCCAGTCAGAGAAACCTTGCCATTCTACGGGTTTGAGGTCGTGCTTAAAGATGAAGACATATCCAAGGTTTGTAGGTTGCCAGCTGCTTCTGTCAGGAAGGCTCTGCAAGAGAGTGAAGGTAAAGGACTCTCCTGGAGTGTGATCATCCCAGAGGCAGAGAGATATGCTACAGAGGCTAAGTGGAATGACTTTGGTGCTTTGCTTGCATTGATGGTGTATGGGTCCAGCTTGTTCCCTGGAGAGAAAGAGTTTGTCAGTTTAGAAGTAATCTCAATCTTTGCAAAAGGCAATCCAGTGCCTACTCTTTTGGGTGACTTCTACTACATTGTTCATTACAGAAATGAGAAGGGTAGGGGTGGTCCAGTAGTCTGTTGTGCTCCTTTGTTTGCTGAGTGGTTCGCCAGACAGTTTCCTAAGTCAGGTGCCTTCAAGGAGATAAGGGATGAATGGAGATGGTCCAGAAGACTGATGGGGTTGACTGTTGAAGGTATTGCCTGGGGATATGATAGAGATCTGCTATGTAAAGAGTTGCTGGTCAGTTGCGGAAGATTTGTTGGAGTACCTTTGCTAGGAAGGAAAGGTGTCATCAGTGACTATCCAACATTAGCCAGAAAACAGTTTGGTTATCCTTTGAAAGATCCTCCTCAGATGGAAGAGTTGGCTGAATCTTTGTACTTTCCTGCTGAAAGGAACAAAGAGTTAGTTCAACAAGCAGTCCAAGCTTGGGCTCACAGGATAAGAAAGGGTAAGAAAGACTTCGGCAGAGTTGATCCCAAGACGTATCTGTAGATGTCTTGAATTGGCAGAATTTTTGACCAACAAGGAATATTGAATTTAGTTCAGAATGTCCTATCAAATGTTGGGACATTAGCAAACAGAGTATGTGAACTTATTTCAGGATGTCTCACAAGATGTTGGGACATTGTGTTAATGACTTAAGTTCAGTTTTTCAGGATGTCCCAACAGATGTTGAGACATCTCAAACCTGCTACCAGATTTAATTATTGACTAACTGATCAGAGATATTTAAGGAGAGTTGTAGATGTTTAAGAATTGGCAGAATTTTTGACCAAACAAGAAATGTTAAATTCAGTTCAGAATGTCCTATCAGATGTTGGGACATTAGCAAACAGAGTATGTGAACTTATTTCAGGATGTCCTACCAGATGTTGGGACATTGTATAAATGACTAAGTTCAGTTTTGTCAGGATGTCCCAACAAATGTTGAGACATCTCAGACCTGCTACCAGAATTAATTATTGATTAACAGATCAGAGATATTTAAGGAGAACTATCTGGAATTAATTAATGCTGGATAAAAACAGAACAAGGCGCATCTGTAGGGAGTTTTAAATTGAAGATTCAGATTAAAACAGAAGACCTAATGCACCTAGAATATAGGAGGTAACAAACCCTAAATTCAAGGTGACAGTTGCTGCACATTAGGGCTGGATCATTCTACAGAAAGCCCAAAATTCAGATACCTATTTAAGCAACAGAAACTCATAGAATTGAGTACGAATTTCAGAAGACTAAATAGGGTGTCTAGTGTTTTAATAGCAAGTTGTTTTTATGTACCACTTTATGAGCTTTTAAGCAAAAGTGCATTTGTGACTTGATTGAAACTGTTAAGTAAGATCAAGCTGTATTGTTTGAAGGATGTCTTCAACTTCATTAAACTTGTGAACTTGATCACTGGGTGATTGAGGGGGAGTGAGTAGGGTACTCTTATCTAAGTGAGTCTTAGGTAGAAATTGCATTGGGTAAGTATTAAGTGATAGATTAAACAGGGTGGTTTAAGTCTAGAATTAATATTACTAATAGTGGATTTCCTCCTGGCTTGGTAGCCTCCAGATGTAGGTGTGGTTATACACTGAACTGGGTTAACAAACTTCTGTGTTGTTTACTTTTCTTGCTATTTAAGTTTTGGTTAAATTTGTCAAATGTCCTATTAAGTGTTGGGACATCTCTTAGGACATCTCATACCTGATCACAGAATTTCAATTGGCATCAGAGCAGGCACCCTGCCTGTTTATACTGGGTGAGATCTAGGGAAAACAAATTCTGTAACATGGACAGAGATATAGGGTCAGTAAATAGACCACCTATACTGGATGGTTCTAATTATGACTACTGGAAGCCAAGAATGATTGCATTCTTAAAGTCACTTGACAACAGGGCATGGAGAGCAGTAAATGTTGGATGGAAACATCCTGTTCAAGATACCAAAGATGGATCAATAGTTCTGAAACCTGAAGAAGAATGGAGTAAAGAGGAAGAAGATTCAGAATTAGGAAACTCAAAAGCCTTGAATGCTTTATTCAATGGCATTGATAGAAATATTTTCAGACTAGTGCATCATTGTGAGCTGGCCAAAGATGTGTGGGATACCCTCAAGACAACTCATGAAGGAACATCAAAAGTAAAAATGTCAAGACTTCAACTTCTCACCACCAAGTTTGAAAACTTGAGAATGAAGGAAGATGAATCAATTCATGAGTTCTACATGAACATCTTGGATATAGCAAATACCTCTGGAGCCTTGGGAGAAAAGATGACTGATGAAAAAATAGTAAGAAAGATTCTCAGATCTTTGCCAAAAAGATTTGACATGAAAGTCACTGCAATAGAAGAAGCTCAAGACATATGCTCCATGAAAGTTGAAGAACTCATTGGTTCTCTTCAAACTTTTGAAATGGGAATGAATGACACACATGCTAAAAAGAACAAAAGCATAGCCTTGGTTTCAAATACAGATGAAGAAGAAGATGATGAACCAGCAAATGATAAAAGCTTATCAGAAAACCTTGCTTTGATTGGAAGACAATTCAAACAGATTCTCAAAGGAATGGAAGGAAAATCCAAACCTAGTGGAAGAAACACAAACTCTGAGAACAGAAGATCTTATGATGCTAACAAAAGATTAAAGTATGCTGAAAAGACCAGTCAAGATAAAGGAGTCAAATGCCATGAATGTGAAGGATATGGACACATCAAGTTTGAATGTCCTACCTACTTAAAGAGGCAAAAGAAAGGACTCTCTGTGACCTGGTCTGATGAAGAATCAGGAGATTCAGAAGAAGAATCAGCTAAGCACATTACTGCTTTAGCTGGACTGTGTGAATATGATAGTGATTCCAGCTGTGGAGAGCTTACTTATGCAGATCTTGAGCAAGCCTTCAAGAATCTGTACAAGAGAAGTACTGAAGTATGCAGTGAGGTCATAAAGCTAAAGAAGCAGAATGAAGTACTAGAAGAAGAAAAAGCAAGTGATCAAGTAATCATTGATACCTTAAAAAGTGAAGTAACTCTTCTCAATTCTAAGCTAGAACGTATGTCCAAATCTGTTAGAATGATGAACAGCAGCTCAAATACACTGGATGATATTCTCTGCAATAATAAACATTCAGGGGACAAAAGTGGACTGGGATATAACAATCAAGATGAAGCCAGCTCTAGCAAAACTACTTCAAAAATTACACAGTCAAACAAGATGTCTCAACAGATGCTTCAACATCAGAACACAAAGAGAAACATAATGTTCCAACAGATGTCTCAACATTCTGGAAAGAACAAAATGAAGAAGAAGTATCAAAGATGGAGATGCCATCACTGTGGAAGATTTGGGCATATCAAACCTCACTGTTATAAGCTACATGGATATCTAAATCAGATGTATCAGCAACCTTCCAAACAGAAAACAGAAGGTACCAAGAAAGTGCTGCAAAAACATCAAAGAAATCAGCAATCTCCTAAGCAAAAGACAGAGGTCATCAA
Source organism: Lathyrus aphaca (assembly GCA_963966055.1). Classification (NCBI taxonomy): domain Eukaryota; kingdom Viridiplantae; phylum Streptophyta; class Magnoliopsida; order Fabales; family Fabaceae; genus Lathyrus; species Lathyrus aphaca. The sequence continues at coordinate 15,567,994 of OZ014521.1, forward strand.
GAAGGAATGGAGACCAAGAGTTAGCACTCAGACTGATCAAAGCCACATACCCAAGAACAAGAACAACAATCAAGCTTGGAGATCAGCTGATCAACACACAGGGCAGATGAATCAAAAGATATCTCAACTCATCTGGTCAAAGAAAAGTACTGCATACATAGCACATACATCATTGAAAGTATCAGCTAAAGAAGACTGGTACTTTGACAGTGGATGCTCAAGACACATGACTGGATTGAAGGATTTGCTAGTAAACTTAAAGTCACATTCATCCAGGTATGTTACCTTTGGAGATGGAGCTAAAGGAGAAATCAAGGGAGTTGGAACCTTGGATTGTCAAGATGTTCCAAGACTAGATGATGTGCTGCTAGTTAAAGGTTTAACTGCTAACCTGATCAGCATAAGTCAACTATGTGATCAAGGATACAGTGTAAACTTTACCAAATCTAAATGCATAGTGACTAACAAAGAACAAGAGGTTGTCATGAAAGGAGCCAGATCTAAAGACAACTGTTACATGTGGGAATCCCAAAATCTCAGTCTCACTTCAACCTGCTCTCTAGCTAAGGAAGAAGAAGTGAAACTGTGGCATCAAAGACTAGGTCATCTTCATTTCAGAGGCATAAAGAAGATCATATCTATGGATGCTGTAAGAGGTATTCCTAAACTGAAGATTGATGATGGCAAAATATGTGGTGAATGTCAAATAGGCAAGCAAACCAAGATGTCCCATCCAAAGCTCCAACATCTGACAACTTCCAAAGTTTTGGAACTTCTACATATGGATCTTATGGGACCTATGCAAGTTGAAAGTCTTGGTGGTAAGAGGTATGCCTATGTTGTGGTTGATTATTTTTCAAGATATACATGGATAAACTTCATCAAAGAAAAGTCAGATGTATTTGATGTATTCAAAGAATTATGCCAAAGATTGCAAAGGGAAAAATCCAGCTGTGTGATCAGAATAAGAAGTGATCATGGAAAAGAATTTGAGAATCAAAAGTTCTTAGATTTCTGCTCTTCAGAAGGAATAAACCATGAGTATTCTTCACCTATCACTCCTCAACAGAATGGGATTGTTGAAAGGAAGAATAGAACCATTCAAGAATCAGCAAGAGCTATGATCCATGCTAAAAAGTTACCTCTGTATTTCTGGGCTGAAGCTATGAACACTGCCTGCTACATCCATAACAGAGTTACTTTAAGGAAAGGAACTTTGTCCACAATATATGAAGTATGGAAGAGCAGAAAACCCACAGTGAAGTACTTTCATGTGTTTGGAAGTAAATGCTATATTCTGGCAGATAGGGAGCAAAGGAGAAAAATGGATCCTAAAAGTGATGAAGGAATTTTCCTTGGATACTCTATAAACAGCAGAGCATATAGAGTATTTAACTACAGAACAAATGTTATCATGGAATCCATAAATGTGATAATTGATGATGCTCCTACAGATGTCCCAGAAGATGTTGGAACATCTGCTGATATCAAGATTGAAGCTGAAGAAAAGAATGATCAATATAACTTCACTCAAACTGATACAAGGTCAGAAGATTCAAGCAAACCTCCATCCATCAGAATACAGAAGGATCATCCCAAAGATTTAATAATTGGTGATCCCAACAGAGGTGTAAGCACTAGATCAAGAGAAGTGATTTCAGGTTCTTGTTTTGTTTCCAAAATAGAACCTAAAAATGTCAAGGAAGCTCTCACTGATGAATACTGGATTTGTGCTATGCAAGAGGAATTAGGTCAATTCACAAGGAATGAAGTGTGGAATCTTGTACCTAGACCTGATGACATAAATGTGATTGGTACAAAATGGGTGTATAAGAACAAGTCAAATGAACAAGGAATTGTTACAAAGAACAAAGCTAGACTTGTGGCTCAAGGATACACTCAAATTGAAGGGGTAGACTTTGATGAAACATTTGCACCAGTAGCAAGGCTTGAATCAATAAGACTACTGTTGGGAATTGCTTGTATCTTAAAGTTCAAGTTATTTCAAATGGATGTGAAAAGTGCCTTTCTTAATGGTTATCTTAATGAAGAGGTATATGTAGAACAGCCTAAAGGATTTGTTGATCCAAGTTGTCCAAATCATGTATACAAATTAAAGAAAGCTCTTTATGGTCTGAAGCAAGCTCCAAGGGCATGGTATGAAAGACTGACCACATTTCTTATCAAGCAACGATACAGAAAAGGTGGGATTGATAAAACCCTGTTTATTAAGGATGAAGAAGGAAATGTCATGATTGCACAAATATATGTTGATGACATTGTCTTTGGTGGGATGTCTGACAGGATGGTCAAACATTTTGTCAAGCAGATGGAATCTGAATTTGAAATGAGCCTAGTAGGAGAATTAACCTACTTTCTTGGGCTGCAAATAAAGCAAATGGAAGACTCAATGTTCATCTCACAAAGCAAGTATTCCAAGAACATAGTCAAGAAATTTGGAATGGAAAATGCTGCTCACAAGAGAACTCCTGCCCCCACACATTTGAAGCTGACTAAAGATGAAAAGGGTGAGAATGTAGATCAAAGCCTATACAGAAGCATGATTGGAAGCTTGTTATACTTGACTGCTAGCAGACCAGACATTGCTTTTGCAGTAGGAGTTTGTGCAAGATATCAAGCTGATCCAAAAGTCAGTCATCTTAACCAAGTCAAGAGAATCCTTAAATATGTTAATGGTACTTGTGACTATGGCATAATGTACTTTCATGGTTGCAAACCAATTCTCACTGGCTTTTGTGATGCTGATTGGGCAGGAAGTGCTGATGACAGAAAAAGCACTTCAGGAGGATGCTTCTTTCTAGGAAACAATCTGATTTCTTGGTTCAGTAAGAAACAGAATTGTGTATCCTTATCTACAGCTGAAGCTGAGTACATAGCAGCAGGTAGCAGTTGTTCTCAGTTGGTTTGGATGAAGCAGATGCTCACTGAGTACAATGTCCCACAGGATGTCATGACATTGTACTGTGACAACTTAAGTGCAATTAACATATCTAAGAATCCTATTCAACATAGCAGGACAAAGCATATTGATATCAGACATCATTTCATCAGAGATCTTGTAGAAGAAAAGGTGATTTCATTGGAGCATGTAGCTACAAATCTGCAGTTAGCTGATATCTTTACCAAAGCATTGGATGCTACACAATTTGAGAACTTAAGGGGCAAACTTGGAATCTGTTTATGTGATATCTAGAAGTTAATGAGATGTGCCAACATGTCATATGACATTGGTTGGCATAAGGTCCAGATGGCAAAACTAATCTGGACAAGATCCTTGGGAATTCCAGCTCTAATCATTTGCACTGTAACGGTTACTTATTTAGTAACTGCTTATAATCAGCTATCAAGATTCCCATCCTACTATCACAAGCGATTCACATTAACCAGCTATTCTCCAGAAATTAAAAACCCTAAAGCTTTCTATCCATCTTCCTCAACAATGTCTCAAAACCCTAACTCAACTGAAGAAGTTCTCAATCAAGAAGACGTAGTTCATGCCACTCCCATTTCTGTAGTACCAATGCAATCAACCCCATTGGACGAACTCAGGGGAAGCGTTTCTCACACTAAAAAGGCAAGAACTCCAAAGAGAGGTAAAGATCAAGTCAGAAGCAAAGCTAAAGGCACTCCCTCTCCAGCTAACATGCCTCCTAAATCTTCACAATATGTGGATGATTCAATCAAGGAGATTGTCACTCAAATTCTGTTTGAACAAAGAAAGGTGAGTGGGATCTCTGTTCCTCTGAAAACCATGCCTGCATCTCAAGAAGAACAAGCTCAAGCTGCAGAAGAACAAGATGTCCCAACAGATGTTGGAACATCTGAAGATAAGAGAAAGAACTCATCTGATGTTGAGTTGGAACAAACTGAGGACCAGAATAAGACCTCAAATGAAAATGATGAAGAAATCTCTGAGGATCAGACCAAAGTCTCAAATGAAGAAGAGACTGCTCAATCTCATCCAGTGGTGAACCTGGAGCAGGACTCTGATGCAGAGATCATAGCCTCTGTTAAACCCAGCATAGCCAAAAGGCTAAGGTCCAGGAAAGGCAAGATGCAAGCTGAAGCAGCAATTCCTGAGAAGAAGAAGGCTAGTCCAAAGAAAGGCAAGGCTAAAGCCACTTTTGGACCATCTAAACAATGGAGTAAAGTCCAAACTCAGAAAAGGAAAGCTGTCACCCCATCTGACTCAGATGTTGAATCAGATGTCCCAACATCTCCTCCCAAGAAGAGACCAGCCCCATCTAGGGCTTCAACAGCTGTTCCAGAAGCTCCATTAGACAACATATCTTTCCACCATGTCTCTAGTGTGAACAAGTGGAAGTTTGTGTACCAAAGAAGAGTTGCCCTAGAAAGAGAACTGAGCAGCAATGCACTTGAGTGCACAGAACTCATTGACCTAATCTCTGCTGCAGGACTATTCAAGACAGTCTCAGAGTTCTCTCCCTGCTATGAACTTCTTGTCAAAGAGTTCATTGTGAATCTTCAGGAGGATTGCTCAAATGGTAAGTCCTCAGAGTTCAGAAAGGTATTTGTGAGAGGTAAGTGTGTTGAGTTCTCTCCCCAAATCATTAATTAGTATCTAGGAAGAGAAACAGATGGACCAAATGAGCTAGGCAAGACAGATAATCAAGTCTGTAAGGTGATAACTGCTGACCAGGTCAAGGCATGGCCTGTGAAGGGAAAGCTATCTGTAAGCATGCTTACCAGAAAGTATGCCATGCTTAACAGGATTGGAACTGCTAACTGGGTGCCTACCAACCACACTTCATCAATCTCAACTGGTCTGGCCAGATTCATCTATGCTGTGGGGACTCAAACCAAGCTGGACTTTGGAGCTTTTATCTTTGATCAAACCATGAAGCATGCCAGCTCCTCTGCAACCAAGCTACCAATAGCCTTTCCATCATTGCTGTGTGGTATTGTACTCAATCAATATCCTGGGATTTTAACTGACAAGGATACTGCCTGCAAGAGAGAAAGCCCCCTGGCTTTTCACTACAAATTATTTCTCAGTCACCATGCTGCAGATGTTGAAGCACCTTCTGGGACATCTGCTGGTCCTTCAACTGCTAAAACTTCAATCTCCAAGAAAGAGTTAATTGCTGAGCTAAAGTGCACATGCAAGGAACTTGAAACAAGGAAGCTAAGACTTGAAGAAATAATCAAAAGGTTGGAAAGTGAAGAAGACCAGAAAGCTGATGAAGACAGTGAATCTGCTGAAACAAGTAAGGCTGACACAGCAGATGAGGAAGCAACTGAAAGTGATGAATCTGAGTGATCTTTGTATGTGAGGCAAATGTAATGACAGCAATGTAATGACAGTAATAGTGTCTTTGGCCCCTAATTTTGTGTCTACCAAGGGGGAGAACAACAACAAATTTGTACTGCTGTTTTTGAATGAAATCTGTTTGTTTCTGTCTGAACTGAATCAATGAATAATTCTGTTGGAACAAGACTGGGCACATATATGTTTGAGGGGGAGTAATCTCAAATAAGAATCAACAGAAAAGTAATGCTATACTCTGATAAAAAGAACTTCTGCTGCACTCTGAAAACCAGAAAAGATGTTAGCCAAAAATTAGCCAAAGGGGGAGTTTGTAGATGTTTAAGAATTGGCAGAATTTTTGACCAAACAAGAAATGTTAAATTCAGTTCAGAATGTCCTATCAGATGTTGGGACATTAGCAAACAGAGTATGTGAACTTATTTCAGGATGTCCTACCAGATGTTGGGACATTGTATAAATGACTAAGTTCAGTTTTGTCAGGATGTCCCAACAGATGTTGAGACATCTCAGACCTGCTACCAGAATTAATTATTGATTAACAGATCAGAGATATTTAAGGAGAACTATCTGGAATTAATTAATGCTGGATAAAAACAGAACAAGGCGCATCTGTAGGGAGTTTTAAATTGAAGATTCAGATTAAAACAGAAGACCTAATGCACCTAGAATATAGGAGGTAACAAACCCTAAATTCAAGGTGACAGTTGCTGCACATTAGGGCTGGATCATTCTACAGAAAGCCCAAAATTCAGATACCTATTTAAGCAACAGAAACTCATAGAATTGAGTACGAATTTCAGAAGACTAAATAGGGTGTCTAGTGTTTTAATAGCAAGTTGTTTTTATGTACCACTTTATGAGCTTTTAAGCAAAAGTGCATTTGTGACTTGATTGAAACTGTTAAGTAAGATCAAGCTGTATTGTTTGAAGGATGTCTTCAACTTCAGTAAACTTGTGAACTTGATCACTGGGTGATTGAGGGGGAGTGAGTAGGGTACTCTTATCTAAGTGAGTCTTAGGTAGAAATTGCATTGGGTAAGTATTAAGTGATAGATTAAACAGGGTGGTTTAAGTCTAGAATTAATATTACTAATAGTGGATTTCCTCCTGGCTTGGTAGCCTCCAGATGTAGGTGTGGTTATACACTGAACTGGGTTAACAAACTTCTGTGTTGTTTACTTTTCTTGCTATTTAAGTTTTGGTTAAATTTGTCAAATGTCCTATTAAGTGTTGGGACATCTCTTAGGACATCTCATACCTGATCACAGAATTTCAAGAGTTATCTGGAATTAATTAATGATGGATAAAAATAGAACAAGGCGCATCTGTAGGGAGTTTTATATTGAGGATTCAGATTAAAACAGAAGACCTAAATCACCTAGAATCTAGGAAGTAACAAACCCTAAATTCAAGGTGGAAGCTGCATGCGCATTAGGGCTGGATCATTCTACAGAAAGCCCAAATTACAGATACCTATTTAATCAACAGAAACTCATAGAATTGGGTACGAATTTCAGAAGACAAAATAGGGTGTCTAGTGTTTTTAATAGCAGGTTGTTTTTAATTGTACCACTTGATGAGCTTTTAAGCATAAGTGCATTTGTGACTTGATTGAAACTGTGAAGTAAGATCAAGCTGTTTTGTTTGAAGTATGACTTCAATTTTATTAAACTTGTAAACTTGATCACTGTGTGATTGAGGGGGAGTGAGTAGGGTACTCTTATCTAAGTTGTGTCTTAGGTAGAAATTGCATTGGGTAGTGATTAAGTGATAGATTAAACAGGGTGGTTTAAGTCTAGAATTAATATTACTTATAGTGGATTTCCTCCTGGCTTGGTAGCCTCCAGATGTAAGTGTGATTATACACTGAACTGGGTTAACAAACTTCTGTGTTGTTTACTTTCCTTGCTATTTAAGTTTTGGTTAAATCTGTCAAGTGTTGGGACATCTCTTAGGACATCTCATACTTGATCACAGAATTTCAATTGGCATCAGAGCAGGCACCCTGCCTGTTTATACTGGGTGAGATCTAGGGAATACAAATTCTGGAAACATGGACAGAGATATAGGGTCAGTAAATAGACCACCTATTCTGGATGGATCAAATTATGACTACTGGAAACCAAGAATGATTGCATTCTTAAGATCACTTGACAACAGGGCCTGGAGAGCAGTCAACATTGGATGGGAACATCCTATCCAAGACACCAAAGATGGATCAAAAGTGTTGAAACCTGAAGAAGAATGGAGTAAGGAAGAAGAAGATTCAGCACTAGGCAACTCCAAGGCCTTAAATGCTCTATTCAATGGCATTGATAGGAACATCTTTAGACTTGTGCATCACTGTGAGCTAGCCAAAGAAGTATGGGATACTCTCAAAACAACTCATGAAGGAACATCAAAGGTAAAAATGTCAAGACTTCAACTTCTCACCACCAAGTTTGAAAATTTGAGAATGAAGGAAGATGAGACAGTTCATGAATTCTACATGAACATCTTAGAAGTAGCCAATACTTCTGGAGCTTTGGGAGAAAAAATGACTGATGAAAAACTTGTAAGAAAGATCCTCAGATCTTTGCCAAAAAGATTTGACATGAAAGTCACAGCAATAGAAGAAGCTCAAGACATATGCACTATGAAAGTTGAAGAACTCATTGGTTCCCTTCAAACATTTGAGATGGGAATGAATGACACAAATGTTAAGAAGAACAAAAGCATAGCCTTGGTAACAAACACTGATGAAGAAGAAGATGATGAATCAGAAACTGGTAAAAGTTTATCAGACAACATTGCTATGCTTGGAAGACAATTCAAAAAGATTCTCAGAGGAATGGAAGGAAAATCCAATCCTAGTGGAAGATACACAAACTCTTCTGAGAACAAGAGATCTTTTGATGCTAACAGAAGGTCAAATTATACTGAAAAGACCAGTCAAGAAAAAGGAATCAAATGCCATGGATGTGAAGGATATGGACACATCAAGAATGAATGTCCTACATACTTAAAAAGGCAAAAGAAAGGACTATCTGTAACCTGGTCTGATGAAGACTCAGGAGGTGATTCAGAAGAAGAATCAGCTAAGCATATCACTGCTTTAGCTGGACTATGTGAGTCTGAAAGTGAATCCAGTGATGAAGAACTTACTTATGAAGATCTTGAGCAAGCATTCAAAGATCTGTACAAAAGAAGCACTGAAATATGCAGTGAGGTTATAAAGCTAAAGAAGCAGAATGAGGCATTATAAGATGAAAAATCAAGTGATCAAGAGATCATTGACACCTTGAAAAGTGAAGTAACTCTTCTCAACTCCAAGTTGGAACATATGTCCAAATCTGTTAGAATGTTGAACAGCAGCTCAAATACACTGGATGTTATTCTCAACAACAATAAGCACTCAGGGGATAAAAGTGGACTGGGATTTAACAGAATACATAAAGATGAAGCTAGCTCTAGCAAAACAACTTCAAAATCCATACAGTCAAACAAGATGTCCCAACAGATGCTTCAACATCAGGAAAAGAACACAAAGTCAAATATAATGTTCCAACAGATGTCTCAACATTCTGGAAAGAACAAAATGAAGAAGAAGTATCAAAGATGGAGATGCCATCACTGTGGAAGATTTGGACATATCAAACCTCATTGTTATAAGCTACATGGATATCCAAATCAGATGTGTCAGCAACCTTCTAAGAAGAAAATAGAAGCTAAAGTGGTTCATAGACATCAAAGAAATCAGCAACCTCCTAAGCAGAAGACAGAAGTCATCAAGAAGGTATGGAGACCAAAAACTAGCATTCAGACTGATCAAAGCTACATATCCAAGAAAAAGATAAACAATCAATCTTGGAGATCTGCTGGTGAACAACACACAGGGCAAAATCATCAAAAGAAATCTCAACTCAAATGGTCAAAGAAAAGTGTTGCATTTATAGCACATACATCACTAAGAGTATCAGCTAAGGAAGACTGGTATTTTGACAGTGGATGTTCAAGACACATGACTGGATTGAAGAACCTGCTAGTAAACTTAAAGTCACATTCATCCAGGTATGTAACCTTTGGAGATGGAGCTAAGGGAGAAATCAAGGGAGTTGGGACCCTGGACTGTCAAGATGTTCCAAGATTAGATGATGTGCTGCTAGTTAAAGGTTTAACTGCTAACCTGATCAGTATAAGTCAATTATGTGATCAAGGGTACAGTGTAAACTTTACCAAAACTGAATGTATAGTGACTAACAAAGAAGAAGAAGTGGTCATGAGAGGAGCCAGATCTAAAGACAACTGTTACATGTGGGAATCTCAAAACCTCAGTCTCACTTCAACTTGTTCTTTAGCTAAAGAAGAAGAAGTGAAACTATGGCACCAAAGGCTAGGTCATCTTCATTTCAGAGGCATAAAGAAGATAATATCTATGGATGCTATAAGAGGTATTCCTAAACTGAAGATTGATGATGGCAAAATATGTGGTGAATGTCAAATAGGCAAGCAAACCAAGATGTCCCATCCAAAGCTCCAACATCTGACAACTTCCAAAGTTTTGGAACTATTACATATGGATCTTATGGGACCTATGCAGGTTGAAAGTCTTGGTGGAAAGAGGTATGCCTATGTGGTGGTTGATGACTTTTCAAGATATACATGGATAAATTTCATCAAAGAAAAGTCTGATGTATTTGATGTATTCAAAGAATTATGCCAAAGATTACAAAGGGAAAAATCCAGCTGTGTGATCAGAATAAGAAGTGATCATGGAAAAGAATTTGAGAATCAAAAGTTCTTAGAATTCTGCTCTTCAGAAGGAATCAATCATGAATATTCTTCACCTATCACTCCTCAACAGAATGGAATTGTTGAGAGGAAGAACAGAACTATTCAAGAATCAGCAAGAGCCATGATCCATGCTAAAAAGCTACCTTTGTACTTCTGGGCTGAAGCTATGAACACTGCTTGTTACATCCACAACAGAGTTACCTTAAGGAAAGGAACTTTGTCCACAATATATGAAGTCTGGAAGGGCAGAAAACCCACAGTTAAGTACTTTCATGTGTTTGGAAGCAACTGTTACATTCTGGCAGATAGGGAGCAGAGAAGAAAAATGGATCCTAAAAGTGATGAAGGGATTTTCCTTGGATACTCTATCAACAGCAGAGCATATAGAGTATTTAATTCTAGAACCAAGGTCATCATGGAATCCATAAATGTGAAAATTGATGATGCTCCTACAGATGTCTCAGAAGATGTTGGAACATCTGCTGATATCAAGATTGAAGCTGAAGAAAAGAATGATCATTATAACTTCACTCAAACTGATACAAGAACAGAAGAATCCAGCAAACCTCCCTCCATCAGAATACAGAAAGATCATCCCAAAGATTTGATAATTGGTGATCCCAACAGAGGTGTGAGCACTAGATCAAGAGAAGTGATTTCAGGTTCTTGTTTTGTTTCTAAAATAGAACCTAAGAACATTAAGGAAGCTCTTACTGATGAATACTGGATTAGTGCTATGCAAGAGGAATTAGGTCAATTCACAAGGAATGAAGTATGGAATCTTGTTCCTAGACCTGATGACATAAATGTGATTGGAACAAAATGGGTGTATAAGAACAAGTCAAATGAACAAGGAGTTGTTACAAAGAACAAAGCTAGACTTGTAGCTCAAGGATACACTCAAATTGAAGGAGTAGACTTTGATGAAACCTTTGCACCAGTAGCAAGGCTTGAATCAATCAGACTACTTTTGGGAATTGCTTGTATCCTAAAGTTCAAGCTATTTCAAATGGATGTGAAAAGTGCCTTTTTAAATGGTTATCTGAATGAAGAGGTATATGTAGAACAGCCTAAAGGATTTGTTGATCCAAGTTGTCCAAATCATGTATACAAACTGAAGAAAGCACTTTATGGTCTGAAGCAAGCTCCAAGGGCATGGTATGAAAGACTGACCACATTTCTTATCAAGCAAGGGTACAGAAAAGGTGGAATTGACAAAACCTTGTTTGTTAAAGATGAAGAAGGAAATATCATAATTGCTCAAATATATGTTGATGATATTGTCTTTGGTGGGATGTCTGATAAGATGGTCAAACATTTTGTCAAGCAGATGGAATCTGAATTTGAAATGAGTCTAGTAGGTGAGTTAACCTACTTTCTTGGTCTGCAAATAAAGCAAATGGAAGATTCAATGTTCATTTCCCAAAGCAAGTATTCCAAGAACATAGTCAAGAAATTTGGAATGGAAAATGCTACTCATAAAAGAACTCCTGCTCCCACACATTTGAAGCTGACTAAAGATGAAAAGGGTGAGAATGTAGATCAAAGCTTATACAGAAGCATGATTGGAAGCTTGTTATACTTGACTGCTAGCAGACCTGATATAGCATTTGCAGTAGGTGTATGTGCAAGATATCAAGCTGATCCAAAAGTCAGTCATCTCAATCAAGTCAAGAGAATTCTTAAATATGTTAATGGTACTTGTGACTATGGCATAATGTATTTTCATGGATGTAAACCAATTCTCACTGGCTTCTGTGATGCTGATTGGGCTGGAAGTGCAGATGACAGAAAAAGCACTTCAGGAGGATGCTTCTTTCTAGGAAACAACTTGATTTCCTGGTTCAGTAAGAAACAAAATTGTGTATCCTTATCTACAGCTGAAGCTGAATATATAGCAGCTGGAAGCAGTTGTTCTCAGTTGGTTTGGATGAAGCAAATGCTCACTGAGTACAATGTCCCACAGGATGTCATGACATTGTACTGTGACAACTTAAGTGCAATCAACATATCAAAGAATCCTATCCAACATAGCAGGACCAAGCATATTGATATCAGACATCATTTCATCAGAGATCTTGTAGAAGAAAAAGTGATTTTATTGGAACATGTAGCTACAAATCTGCAGTTAGCTGATATCTTTACCAAAGCATTGGATGCTACACAATTTGAGAACTTAAGGGGCAAACTGGGAATCTGTTTATGTGATATTTAGCAGTTAATGAGATGTGCCAACATGTCATATGACATTGTATGGCATAAGTTCCAGATGGCAAAACAAGTCTGGACAAGAACCTTGGGAATTCCATTTCTAATGATTTACAATGTAACGACTACTTATTTAGTAACTACTTATAATCAGCTATCAAGATTCTCATCATTCTATCACAAGCGAATCTCATTAACTAGCTATTCTTCAGAAATCGTAAACCCTAAAGCTCTTCATCCATTTTTCCTAACAATGTCTCAAAACCCTAACACTCCTGAAGAAGTTCTCAACAAAGAAGACGTAGTTCATGCAACTCCCATCTCTGTAGTTCCAATGAAATCAACCCCATTGGACGAACTCAGAGGAAGTGCTTCTCACACTAAAAAGCCAAGAACCCCAAAGAGAGCTAAAGATCAAGTCTGCAGCAAAGCCAAAGGAGGCATTCCTTCTCCTGCTAACATGCCCCCAAAATCTTCAGACTATGTGGATGATTCCATCAAGGAGATTGTCACCCAAATTCTGTTTGAACAAAGAAAGGTTAGTGGAATTTCTATTCCTCTAAACACCATGCCTGCACCTCAAGAAGAACAAGCTCAAGCTGCAGAGGACACTCCTGCTCAACAGGATGTCCCAATAGATGTTGGAACATCTGAGGATGAGAAAAAGAACTCATCTGATGCTTCTGCAGAAGAATCTGAGGACCAGAAACAGGCCTCAAATGAAAGTGATAAAGAAGACTCTGAGGATCAGACCAAAGCCTCAAATGAAGATCAAATCTCTGCTGATCAACCAGCTGAAGAGGAGACTGCTCAATCTCCTCCAGTGGTGAACCTTGAACAAGACTCTGATACAGAGATCATAGCCTCTGTTAGACCTAGCATAGCCAAAAGGCTCAGGTCCAGGAAAGGAAAGCTGCAAGCTGAAGCTGAAATTCCTGAGAAGAAGAAAGCTTCCCCAAAGAAAGGCAAAGCTAAAGCTGCCTTTGGCCCAACAAAACAATGGAGTAAAGTTCAAACTCAGAAAAGAAAAGTTGTCACTCCATCAAACTCAGATGTTGAATCAGATGTCCCAACATCTCCTCCCAAAAAGAAATCAGCACCATCTAGGGCTTCATCTGCTGTTCCAGAAGCCCCCTTGGACAACATATCATTCCATCATGTCTCCAGTGTCAACAGATGGAAGTTTGTGTACCAAAGAAGAGTTGCCCTTGAAAGAGAACTGAGCAGCAATGCACTTGAGTGCACTGAACTGATTGACCTCATCTATGCTGCAGGACTATTCAAAACAGTCTCAGATCTCTCTCCCTGCTATGAACTTCTTGTCAAAGAGTTCATTGTTAATCTTCAGGAGGATTGTTCAAATGGTAAGTCTTCTGAGTTTAGAAAAGTTTTTGTTAGAGGTAAATGTGTAGAGTTTTCTCCTCAAATCATAAATCAGTACCTAGGAAGAGAAACAGATGGACCAAATGAGCTAGGTAAGGCAGATAACCAAGTCTGCAAAGTCATCACTGCAAACCAGGTCAAGGCATGGCCTGTGAAGGGAAAGCTCTCAGTGAGCATGCTTACAAGAAAATATGCCATGCTGAACAGGATTGGTATAGCTAACTGGGTGCCTACCAACCACACCTCTTCAATCTCCACTGGCCTGGCCAGGTTTATTTATGCTGTGGGAACTCAGACCAAGCTGGACTATGGAGCTTACATTTTTGATCAGACCCTGAAGCATGCCAGCTCTTCTGCAACAAAGCTACCAATAGCTTTTCCTTCATTGCTGTGTGGTATAGTGCTCAATCAATACCCTGGAATTCTTACTGACAAGGATACAGCCTGCAAAAGAGAAAGCCCCCTGGCTTTTCACTACAAATTATTCCTCAGTCATCATGCTGCAGATGTTGAAGCACCTTCTGGGACATCTGCAGGTCCTTCATCTACTAAGACTCCCATCTCCAAGAAGGCATTAATTGCTGAACTCAAGAGCACTTGCAAGGAGCTTGAAACCAGAAAGCAGAAGCTTGAAGAAATCATTCAAAGGCTTGAGAATGAAGGAGATCAGAAAGCTGCCTCTGATGAAGAAACTGCCTCTGAAGAAGAAACTGAAGTTGAGGAAGAAACTGAGAGTGATGAATCTGAGTGATCTTTGTATGTGAGGAAAATTGTAATGACAGCATTGTATTCTGGATTAGTGTCTTTGGCCCCATAATTTGTGTCTAACAAGGGGGAGAACAACAACAACAAATTGTACTGCTGTTTAATTATAAATGAAAAATCTGTTTGCTTATGTCTGAACTGAATAAGTGTGCTTTGATAAATATTTCTGTTGCAACAAGACTGGATATATATGTTTGAGGGGGAGTAATCTCAAATAAGAATCAACAGAAAAGTAATGCTGCACTCTGAAAAGTAATGCTATACTCTGATAAAAAGAACTTCTGCTGCACTCTGAAATCCAGAAAAGATGTTAGCCAAAAATTAGCCAAAGGGGGAGTTTGTAGATGTCTTGAATTGGCAGAATTTTTGACCAACAAGGAATATTGAATTTAGTTCAGAATGTCCTATCAAATGTTGGGACATTAGCAAACAGAGTATGTGAACTTATTTCAGGATGTCTCACAAGATGTTGGGACATTGTGTTAATGACTTAAGTTCAGTTTTTCAGGATGTCCCAACAGATGTTGAGACATCTCAAACCTGCTACCAGATTTAATTATTGACTAACTGATCAGAGATATTTAAGGAGAGTTATCTGGAATTAATTAATGATGGATAAAAACAGAACAAGGCGCATCTGTAGGGAGTTTTATATTGAGGATTCAGATTAAAACAGAAGACCTAAATCACCTAGAATCTAGGAAGTAACAAACCCTAAATTCAAGGTGGAAGCTGCATGCGCATTAGGGCTGGATCATTCTACAGAAAGCCCAAATTACAGATACCTATTTAATCAACAGAAACTCATAGAATTGGGTACGAATTTCAGAAGACAAAATAGGGTGTCTAGTGTTTTTAATAGCAGGTTGTTTTTAATTGTACCACTTGATGAGCTTTTAAGCATAAGTGCATTTGTGACTTGATTGAAACTGTGAAGTAAGATCAAGCTGTTTTGTTTGAAGTATGACTTCAATTTTATTAAACTTGTAAACTTGATCACTGTGTGATTGAGGGGGAGTGAGTAGGGTACTCTTATCTAAGTTGTGTCTTAGGTAGAAATTGCATTGGGTAGTGATTAAGTGATAGATTAAACAGGGTGGTTTAAGTCTAGAATTAATATTACTTATAGTGGATTTCCTCCTGGCTTGGTAGCCTCCAGATGTAAGTGTGATTATACACTGAACTGGGTTAACAAACTTCTGTGTTGTTTACTTTCCTTGCTATTTAAGTTTTGGTTAAATCTGTCAAGTGTTGGGACATCTCTTAGGACATCTCATACCTGATCACAGAATTTCAGTATCCACCATATGCTGCATGGTTGCAAAGACATGTAGAAGCAGTTCTCATGCATTTTTCAGTTGAGGCTCCACTGTATCCCAGAGAGGTGCCAAGTCAAAGCAGTACTGTCTCCCTAGAAGAGTACAAGAAGCTAGAGGCTCAGCTGCATGAGGTCAGAGTGGAGAATGCTGAAATGGTAAGCCTATACCATCAAGCCAACAGGGCCAAGAATGAAGCTGAAGACAAGCTGCAGAAGCTCCAAGCCTCTCTAGAAGCCAAGGAGAAGGACTTTGCTGGCAGAGAAGCACATTTCCACAGGTTGGGTCTAATGGAGGCTAAGAGAGAAGCTGAGTGCAAGAAGACTTTAAAGACTCTCAAAGATGCTCGTCAGTCCATTGTTTGGTTGCAAGGCCAAAGGGAGGAAGAGCAGAAGAAGTTTAGAGAGAAAGAAGAGTTCTTTGAAGTTCAGATGGCCTTCAAAAAGGAAGAAGTGGAGCAAGTCCATACCATCCGGAGGGAAAAGACCCAATAGCTAGCACAAAGCCAGTTAGCTCTAGAGGAAGCAAGGAAAGAGATTGAAGAGCTCAAGCTGAGACCGGGTGTCAAGAAGAGCAGAGCAGAGGTGGCAGAGCCTGGGTCCTTAGCTTAGTTTATTTTTCAGACTACCTACAGGCTTGTTGTAGGAGTTTTGCTTGTATTTTCTTTTGTCTTTACTTTATGTACTGGCTTGTAACCCTTCGGGGAATATTTCTGGTTGTATTCTGACTTTCAGCCGGCAGTGGTTTGTTCGTATACAATATTAATGTGCAAGTTATCATTTTGAATGTGCAAGACTCGTTTGTCTGATACTGCTAATGTCTGAACACTCATCAAAGAGAAAATTTGAAAGCTAAGTACTGAAAGTGATTGTCTGAGATTAGATGCCAGAAATGGGGCATGCAAATGCTTAAAATCTGGGAACATGAACAGTTACATTGTATTGCATATAACCTGTTTGTTTGTTTTGCAGGTAGTGTCTCAGTCGCTAACGTGTTTTGTGTTTCAGGCACTATAGCTCCCCGGAAAGTTCGGGAACAACCAGTAGCACATAGATATCCAACAAAGATCAACAGAGAGAGAATCATGGACCAGATGCAAGCTGACTTGGCAGATCTGAGATTGAGAATGGATAACTTTATGACATTGATGGCAGGCATGGGTCAGAACCAAGAGCGTCTGCGGGAGATGATAGAGAACAGTCAACCCAGGAACAACACTGCTGTTGCTGATAATCGTACCGGTGCGGGCGCACGTCAGGTTGAAGCTCCTGTAACATAGCCATGGGTGACAATAATTAATGATGGGTTGAATAATGTGCAAATGGATAATCAGGACGAACAGTTCACTCTCCTGGACGAAGCTAAGGGTCAAGGAGCTGAGATGAACAAGAGGTTTGAAGAAATGGCAGAGAAAATCAGAGCCATTCAATCCCAGATTTCTTTGGGATTTGACATAACGGATTTGGGCTTGGTTCCTGGGGTCAGGATCCCATACAAGTTCAAAGTTTCAACCTTTGAGAAATACAATGGCACGACATGCCCGAAGACCCATCTTCAATCCTTTGTTGGGAGGATCGCTGCTCATACCGATGATGAAAAACTGGATGTACTATTTTCAAGACAGCTTGGTTGGAGCTTCTCTGGAATGGTACATGAAGCTTAGCAGAGTCAATATCAAGAGTTGGAAAGACCTAGCAGAAGCTTTTGTGAGACAATATCAATATAATTTGGACATGGCTCCAAACCGCACGCAATTGCAGCACATGGCTCAGACTGCTAAGGAAGGTTTCAAAGAATATGCTCAGAGGTGGTGCCAGCTCGCCGCCAGATTACAACCACCGCTGCTTGAGAACGAAATGGCTGACATGTTTATGGGTACTTTGCAGGGTGTGTTTCTTGAAAGATTGGCATCCAGTTCTGCCACTAAATTCAATGATATTGTTATTGTTGGGGAGAGGGTTGAGACCTTGCTGAAGATGGGGAAGATCCAAGATCCAAGTGCTAGCAGCTCGAATGGAGCGAGGAAAGCTTTCAGTGGACCTCCTAGAAGAAGAGAGGGTGAGACAAATGCTGTATTTGGCCGAGGCCGGGGCCGTGGTTATAGAAGACCGTATGAGCATGTGGCAGCAGTCACAATTCCTTCTGCTCCAGTGCAACAGATGCAACCTCCTCCACAACAACAACATCAGCAACAACAACAACCCCGTACCAACTATCAGCAGAGACCGTATCAGCCAAGACAGACTCGCTCGGCTAATAGGGTGATTGAGGCCATCCCTATGACTTATGCTGCCTTACTTCCAAGACTGTTGGACTTGAACCTTATTCAACTGAGAACTTTGGCACCACCACCTCCTGGAGAGCTTCCAGTAGGTTATGATGTCAATGCACGATGCGCTTTCCACTCTGGAGCACCCGGGAACTCGACCGAGAAGTGCAGGGCTTTGCATCACAAGGTTCAAGATCTTATAGACTCTAAAGCAATCAACTTTGCGCCACCGCTGAATGTTAATTCGAACCCTATTCCGAATCATGGAGGGGCAAGAATCAATGCTGTTGAGGGTGGTAAAGAGTTGAGTCTTGTGCTGAGTATTGGGGAAGTGAAGACTCCTTTGAGGGTAGTGAAAGAGAGACTGCTGAATGGTCAAGTGTTTCCTGGTTGCAATGATGACTGTGAAGACTGTCCAAATGCTGAGAATGGGTGTGAGAAGCTGAAGATGGGTTTGCAGGGTTTGATTGATGATGGATCCCTACAGTTCAACAAAGTTGGTAATGAAGTAGCTGATGATGATGTATCAAGAATTACTATTTTCTATGATGAAGCTGACATGCCTGTCAAGGAGAGAGCCTGTTACAATCTATGCTCCTCAGATTAGTCCTGTGACTATCACCGTACCTGGGTCTGTTCCGTACACGGACAATAAAGCCATTCCCTGACATTATGGCTCAGATGTATATGTAGCTGGACAGAAGATTGAGAGCAAGTCTGTTGTTGTAGACCCGACTGTAGAGAATGTCGGAGGAGTTGGGGGTTTCACCAGAAGTGGTCGTTTATTCGCTCCCCCTGTGCTGAGAGGGGATCCTGAGGCTGAGGCTTCATCCAAAGCCAAAGGAAAGCAAGCTGTATCTGATGAATCAACTACTCCTGTGGCTGGGCAGGGTACATTTGAAAAAGAGGTTGAGGAATTCATGCGTATTATCAAAAAAAGTGACTATAAGGTGGTCGATCAATTGAACAAGACACCTTCCAAGATTTCCATCTTATCACTGCTGATGTGTTCTCCCGCACACAGAGAGGCCTTACTGAAGGTGCTGTAAATGGCCTATGTTCCTAGGAAATCACTGTCAACCAACTTGAAGCTGTTGTAGGAAGTGTCAATGCAAGCCATGGCTTAGGCTTTACAGACAGAGACCTCACGTCGGAGGGCAGAAACCACAACAAAGCACTACATATCACTATGGAGTGCAATGGTGTTGTGTTGTCGCATCTTCTTGTAGACACAGGCTCTTCCCTGAATGTGCCTCCGAAGAAGGCACTAATGAAGCTCAATGTTGATGGGATTGTCCTGAGACCAAGTGATCTGATTGTCAAGGCTTTTGATGGTTCGAGAAGACCAGTTTTTGGAGAAGTTGAGCTGCCCGTCAAGATAGGCTCTCAAGTCTTTAAAAGTGTTTTCTACGTCATGGACATCCAGCCTGCGTACAGCTGCCTGTTGGGACGCCTGTGGATACATGCTGCTGGAGCTGTTACTTCAACCCTGCATCAGAAGCTCAAATACGTGGTTGACGGCCAGGTTATCACAGTCTGCGGAGAGGAGGACATCTTCGTAAGCCACTTGTCAACGTTCAAGTATGTAGAGATGGATGGAGAAATCCATGAGACTTTATGCCAAGCCTTCGAAGCAGTCAACGTCAACATATTGACTCCTGTGGAGAAGAGCAGTGAGAAAGAGGGTACATCCATCCATTCTTATAGAGAAGCAAAAGAGGTTGTTCAATCAGGCAGTGCCCAAGGTTGGGGCAAGCTGTTGGAGCTAGAAAAGAAAGATGATAAGTTTGGTTTAGGATATCAGCCTGGTGGATCTACTCCAAGTGGTAAAGCCATCACGTTTACAAGCGCTGGGTTGCTCGACCGCAACCAGATCTGTACAGCAAGCCAAGATGGGGACAGTGACAGTGACTGGGACAACTGGATTCACCCGTGTGCGCCCGGCGAGGAGCTAACAAACTGGTCTGCTGAAGACATCATACAAGTCACATGGCTCTCAGAGTAATTATTTTGTTTCCTTTTATTAGCATACTGCATTGTCAAATCCAGCATTCTGCCCGAGATGCTAGGATCCATTGTATTGGGCCACCATGTTTTGTATTGCATCTTATTTTGCTATGAAATAAAAGGACATTTTCAGACAAATTGTGTTCTCTTTCTTTGTTTTTAAACTTTTTCACACAAAAATATAAAAAATGGCAATGTGTTTTCCTTTTTGTTTTGTGTTAGCGTCTCTTTTTCAAAATAAGCAGACTCTGAATAAGCACATCATCTGTGCAGTGTTGATCATCCGAATTCCACTGATAACGTTCCTGCTATGACTACGCATGATTTTGACAATCCAGTCTACCAAGCTGATGAAGGGGTTGAGGAAGATTGTGACCTCCCTGAAGAATTGGTCAGATTGTTGAAACAAGAGGAACGGGTTATGCAGCCTCATCAAGAAGAAATTGAGATCATCAACATTGGCAGTGAAGATGTGAAGAAAGAAATCAAAATTGGGGCCAGTCTGCAGGCCGACGTCAAGAAAGAGCTGATCAGTATGCTGAGAGAGTATGTGAATATCTTCGCTTGGTCATATCAAGATATGCCAGGGTTGGATACCGACATCGTTGTGCATAGGCTACCTTTGAGAGAGGACTGTCCTCCTGTGAAACAGAAATTGAGAAGAACTCGTCCTGACATGGCGATGAAGATCAAAGAGGAGGTTCATAAGCAATGGGATGCTGGTTTCCTTGCTGTGACTAGTTACCCACCTTGGGTAGCTAACATTGTACCTGTACCAAAGAAGGACGGCAAGGTCCGGATGTGCATTGACTACCGGGATTTGAACAGAGCAAGCCCAAAAGATGATTTTCTGTTGCCACACATTGATGTGTTGGTGGACAATACTGCTCAATTCTTGGTATTTTCCTTCATGGATGGCTTCTCCGGATATAATCAGATTAAGATGGCGTCGGAAGACATGGAGAAGACAACGTTCATTACCCCGTGGGGTACATTCTGCTATAAGGTTATGCCCTTTGGTTTGAAGAACGCCGGGGCAACTTATCAACGGGCGATGGTCACATTGTTCCATGACATGATACACAAGGAGATTGAGTGTTATGTGGACGATATGATTGCTAAGTCCTGAGACGAAGAAGATCATCTAGTCAACCTGAAGAAGCTGTTTGATAGACTGATCAAGTACAAGCTGAGGTTGAATCCAAACAAGTGCACTTTCGGAGTGCGTTCCGGGAAACTGTTGGGTTTCATTGTTAGTCAGAGAGGAATTGAGGTAGATCCTGCTAAAGTAAAAGCTATTCAAGATATGCCTGCACCGAAGACAGAAAAAGAAGTGCACGGTGTTTTAGGAAGGTTGAACTACATTTCTCGGTTCATATCTCATCTAACGGCCACGTGCGAGCCAATATTCAAGTTGCTAAGAAAAGAGCAAACGGTCAGGTGGAACAAAGACTGCCAAAGAGCTTTCGACAAAATAAAAGAATATTTGCAGGAGCCTCCAATTCTAATGCCTCCAGTTGAAGGAAGACCTTTAATCATGTACTTGACCGTGCTAGAAGGATCAATGGGGTGTGTTCTAGGCCAACATGACGAGTCTGGTAAAAAAGAGTACGATATTTATTACCTTAGCAAAAAGCTTACCGACTGTGAATCCCGATATTCACTGCTCGAGAAAACTTGTTGCGCTTTGGTATGGGCTGCTCGCCGACTGAGGCAGTACATGTTGACTCATACCACACTGCTCATTTCCAAAATGGATCCTGTCAAGTACATCTTTGAGAAACCAGCATTGACCGGAAGGGTTGCTAGGTGGCAGATGATTTTAACTGAATACGACATCCAGTATACTTCTCAGAAAGCCATCAAGGGAAATGTATTGTCGGATTACCTTGCACATCAACCTCTTGAAGATGATTATCAACCAATGAAGTTCGATTTCCCTGATGAGGACATCTTGTACCTCAAAGCAAACGATTATGAGGAACCACTTCCGAAGGAGGGGCCAGACCCTGAATCCAAATGGAAGTTGATGTTTGATGGGGCAGTCAATATCAATGGTCGTGGAGTTGGTGCCGTACTTATCACTCCTGAAGGTGTTCACTTACCCTTCGCTGCCAGAATCACTTTTGGCTGCACCAACAATGAAGCGGAATACGAGGCATGTATAATGGGAATAGAGGAGGCTATTAATCTTCGGATTAAGAACCTCGATATATTTGGAGATTCAGCCCTCGTCATTAACTAAGTTACCGGCAAGTGCTATACGCATCAAGAGCATCTAATTCCATATAGGGATTATGCTAGAAAACTGTTAACGTTCTTCACGACAGTTAAGCTTCAACACATACCACGTGATGAAAATCAGTTTGCCGACGCATTGGCCACTCTCTCTTCGTCAATCAAAGTCTTGTGTTGGAATTATGTGCCCATAATTGACATATCCAGGCTTGACACTCCAGCTCATGCCTTCTCTGTAGACGCCGTGTCTGACGAGAAACCTTGGTATTTTGATATCAAGTTATTCCTGGAAAAGCAAGAATACCCAGCTGGGGCATCTTCCAATGACAAGAAGACCTTAAGGCGACTTGCTGCTAGCTTCTTCTTGAACACAGATGGAGTTTTGTACAAGAGAAACTTCGACATGGTCTTGCTCAGATGCGTGGATAAACACGAAGCAAGCCTATTAATGCAGGAAGTCCACGAAGGATCTTTCGGTACCCATGCAGGAGGGCATGCTATGGCTAAGAAATTGCTGAGATCAGGGTATTACTGGATGACAATGGATGCAGACTGTTGTTCATTCGCTTGTAAGTGCCACAAGTGCCAGATATATGCAGACAAAGTGCATGTTCCTCCTAGCCCGCTCAACATCATGTCATCTCCTTGGCCCTTTTCTATGTGGGGCATTGACATGATCGGGAAGATCGAGCCAACTGCTTCAAATGGTCATCACTTCATCTTAGTCGCGATTGATTACTTTACCAAATGGGTAGAAGCAGCATCTTATGCCAACGTCACTCGTCAAGTGGTGGCAAGATTTCTGAAAAGGGATATCATATGCAGATACGGAGTGCCCGAAAGGATCATTACTGACAATGGTTCTAATCTCAATAACAAGATGATGGCAGACTTATGTCGGGACTTCAAGATACAGCATCATAATTCTTCTCCTTACCAACCAAAGATGAATGGTGCGGTAGAGGCAGCAAACAAGAATGTCAAGAAGATTGTGCAGAAAATGGTTGTCACCTACAAAGATTGGCATGAGATGTTACCATTTGCTTTGCATAGGTACCGAACGTCAGTCAGGACGTCAACAAGGGCAACTCCCTTCTCTCTGGTGTATGGCATGGAAGCAGTCTTGCCTGTTGAAGTAGAAATTCCTTCACTGCGTGTGATGATGGATGTTAAGCTGGATGAGGCTGAATAGGTGTGTGCTTGTTACAATCAGCTATGTCTAATTGAGGAAAATAGATTAGCGGCTATCTGTCATGGTCAGCTTTATTAGAGGAGAATGAAGCGTGCATTCGACCAACGAGTACGTACTCGGGAGTATCAAGTGGGAGAGCTTGTATTGAAGAGGATCGTTCCTCTATGTTCAGATCACAGGGGCAAGTGGACCCCAAACTACGAAGGACCATTCATAGTGAAGAAAGTCTTCTCAGGAGGAGCACTGATGCTCACCACTATGGATGGAGATGACTTCCAGTCCCCTGTTAACTCGGACGTAGTTAAAAAATACTTCGCATAAAGAGACCCGCTGGACACAAAGGGCATCCCGGCGAGCTAAAAACAGAATAAAAAGCTCGGGCAAAAGTTAGGGAAATAAAAAAAAATGTACACCCGCTGAGTTGAAAAGCCACATTGGACAGCTCAGGCAAAAAAGGGTATCCCGGTAGATTGAAAACCCGAAAGGGCAATCTACGCAAAACAAGGGAATAAGCGAACAACTGCGATCCGAGTAATCTGAACCACATCATCATTTCGTACAACTTGACAATATTAGAAGGATAGGAAACAGTCCCCTCATCCTCTCAGAAAGCCAAAGCAGAATGGAAAGTCTCAAAGACATGCTGGTCATAGCAGAAATGGAACTCCTTGGAATGCCGTGTTCATTTCCATTAGGATAGTTTCTTTTCTCAATTTTATGGTGACTACCTCTTTCCAGGTGGTTGCTTCTTGATGTAAATCTTTGCCTATTCAGAGGCCATTTAATAAAGAGAATATTCAGTCAAAAAAGCTGTGTGTGTTTATTTTTGTTTGCAAAATGTCCTGAATTTTTGGAAAAAATAGCATTGCATCTAAACATGGTGATAATTTTGAAAAGAAAAATGACATGTAGGGAAACTATAACCCTCTTTTAGTGTCGGGTGACGATGGATGAACAGATCATACTATGTAAGTCCCCGGGGCACACTTGTGTTTTCTGTTGTTGCAGGATGGCGTCACATTCTCCCAAGCAATTTACTCTTCCCCAGTAGAGTATCTCCCCAAGCAGAGACTTCTTCTCCCAGCAGGTATCTGAAAGCCTGACATCTCCAGCAGAGATTTTCTCTAGCCAAGTCTTGGCAGCAGCCCAAGCAATTTCTTCTTCCCCAGTGGAGTAGGCCCAACAGGTCTCTGAAAGCCTGACATCACTAGAGGTTGAATTATCAGAATTCTATCCTCAGCAAGAGTCTTTCTCAGTCAGAGCTTTGAATCAGCAGATGCTCTCCCCAGCTAGAGTATTGTTGATGTATCTTTCCAGCCAAGGCTGAAGATGATCTTGTCCCCACAGAGTTCATATTTGATTTTCACCTCTGTCAGTGAAATATTTCCCAACAAAGTTGCCATACTTTTGGTTTAATTTGATGATACAGTCAGGTATTCATCACCTCCGTCAGAGTTGGGTATCCAGACCTCTTGACTTGTCTTCCCCTACAGAGTCGTAACTCTTGTGGCCAATCAAGCATTTGTTTACCGCTCGTCTGCGTTTTTCAACACTTGTCTGTGTTATCCCTAAGCAGAGTTTTCCCCAGTAGTGACATATTATTGCTATACTTTTGCTCGTCTGCAAGTTCCAACACTCGTTTGTGTTGTGATATCTCATATACTGTTGCTCGTCTGCGAGTTCCAACACTCGTCTGTGTTTTGATATCTCATATACTGTTGCTCGTCTGCAAGTTCCAACACTCGTCTGTGTTGTGGTATCTCATATGCTGTTGCTTGTCTACAGCTCTCAACATTCGTCTGTGTTTGGTATTGGATCCTTTGTTGCACTTGTCTGTGCCTTGATATGTAATTTCAACTGTTGCTCGTCTGCAACTTTCCAGCACTCGTCTGTGTTTGGTATGCCTGATATTTGTGGATATTCGTCTGTATCACTTCCAGCACTCGTCTGTGTTGTTTACCTGTTTGAAGCTCGTCTGCTTTGCTTGGATACTTGTCTGTATCAATCCCAACACTCGTCTGTGTTATGCCTATATCTGTATGTGAGGATTTGTTGTTTATCCCGATATTCTTCTATTGCTACTTCAAATGCTCGTCTGTGTTTGAATTTCTGGTATTCGTCTATACCAGTGGCTGATGCTCGTCTGTATCATTGTCTGAAGCGCTCGTCTGTGTTTCTTAGATCATCGTCTGATACTCGTCTGTATCATTGACCTTTTGACACTCGTCTGTGTTCCTGATGATCATCCAATACTCGTCTGTATTGAAGAGGTTTAAAATCCTGACAGTGGGATTAAATGTCAAAATGGTTACCGGTCCTGGCGTAACAGGTAACTCCGAAGGAGGCTCGTCTGTCTCAAGCACCAATGATTGTTGCTGCACCTGGCGTAACAGGTTTGCTCAAGGAAGACTCCTCTGTCTTATACCATATATCCGTGGATAATATATGAAGAAGGTTCGTCTACCTTGATCGCATGTCTATCCCACAGACTTAAATGCATTACCAGTCCTGGCGTAACAGGTAAATCCGAAGGAGGCTCGTCTGTCTCAGATTATGTTGTTAAGTGTTTGAGGACTCGTATGTGCAGCTCCTGGCATCACAGGGTTGTTTGAAGACTCGTCTGTCTTAGCATTCTTATTCCAGATATCAGTTTCAACTTGGAAGAAGCTCGTCTGCTTTTCCTCCCTTCTTATCCCCATAGCGTCATCTGGTTGGGTTTATTTCCCAGTGTTGGCATTCTTCGTCAGAGTGCAAATTTCTGGTCTTCTTGGTATTCAACCACAGTTTATCTTGAATGGTCGATAGCCCATACTATCGTCCTTTTCAGATTAACTGATGATTGAATAGGGGCAGCTGTAACACCCCAAATTTTCCCTCTTCATTTTAAGCATTATACCACATCATATTCATCATGAACATATCATTTCCTTAGCATCATATCATAGAAAGATGAGGCATAACATCCTTCATATCCTAGCATCAAGCATATGGTCATCTTTGGAGGTCTTTGAAGCACTTCAAGCCATGACAAGGGTCCCAATGGTTGTATACAAGTCGTATGGTGAGTCTACACTCCATTTACAAGATCACTTCCATTGGCAAAAGCTCAGAAGATTGCATGATCATCAGAGGTCTCAGGACAAGGCAAAACTCCTATACAAGGCACCCAAATTAGGGTTTGTGATTCAAGCACCAAGATCTCACAACTTTGGCCATTTCATTTGGGCAAAGTCTTCTATATGTTAAGAGGATCCTAGGTGTCAATTTTCATGAGAAAGTTCCATGAGGAAGTCAGACAATGCCTCAGTTGCTTGCAGATGAAGCAAAAAGTCAATTGTGCCCTTAAAAAGTCAACTGTGCAATTTCAAGGGGTTTAACCCAATTTTTTTGGCCAAGAGGGGTCCTTACAATGTTATAAGAGGTTTGGAATGATCAAAGTTCAAGAATCATGGAGATTTGAAGGGTTTTGCAAAAATGGTACAAAGTTGGTTTTATGGAATTTCCAAATTTGGCAACTTTTGCCCTAATTTTCAAATGGCCTTAACATGATAAAAAATTCTTCAAATGGACCAAAGTCAAACATGAAAGTTAAAGAGTAAGGGCTCCCATTTTCAAAAAGTACAAGTACATTTTCATAGGATTCCTAGATCTCCATATAGCCTCTTCGAAAATTCCTTGATTCTAGGGCAAAAATTCACTTTTCCTAAAGGCACCAAATGCAAAATGCTTCAAACTTGTTTTGTATGACTTGGTTTTGGTTCTAATTTGTTTCAAACTCAAAATACATCACATCATGACCAATTTGCTCCAAAGAATGGTTCATTTTCGTGCACAATGAGAAGGTTGCTTACAAAGAGGGTATTTTGCAAAAATCATGAAATAAGTGTGAGGGCTTGATCTAAGGGCCAGGATTGATTGGATTTGAATCAAGGCTGGTAAATGCCTTGCCCATGTGCTGAGAGGCCCAATAGAGAATGAGCATAGCATGCTTATCTCACATGTTGCAAAAAAGGAAAATTCACACAAAACTCATGATTGATTCGTGCATTTGATTTCATTCTTTCAACATTGCCTTGTGGGGTCAAAAAGAGAACAATTAGGGTTTAGCAAGCCTCAGATCTCTTTCATTCTCTCATTCACAAACTTCAAGCAACTTTGCATTTTCTCTCTTTTCTCTTCATCCAAGCAAGCAAACTCAAAACAAATTGTGGATCTAGGATCTATGCAAGCTCAGGATCATTAAACACTCCCTCATTGAAGTTTATTCTCAAGTGTGGCCAGCTTGCCATTTCAAGACAACTTGCTTTGAAACCTCAGATCCAGTGTGTTTCAAGACCTTAGATGCATTTATTTTGCATCTAGGGAGTAAGTGGAGTGATTTGCATCCATTCTTTGGTCTTATAGCTCATTATACCAAGACCTACATCTCAGGTATGGCTCTAAATTTTGTGATCTGGAAATGTAATTAATGTGTTGCTTTGTGTTATTTGATCTTCACTGATGATTCTGCACTTTTTGGATTTGAAAATGGTGCATCATAGCATAAGTTATTTGAGTTCAAAGTTTGGTGGTGCAACTTTAATTTCTTCGATTCGTTCAATTCATTGAGTTTTAGCTTTTTTTGATGTTATATTTGATTTCAGTGAGGTCTAATTAGTGGATTTGGAGGTCTTGATCTTTTTTTATGGCTGTTTGTCGTTATGGTATGGATTCCGGTGCCGGAGCCCTAGCTCCGGTCACCGGAAAATGGCTTGTGTTCTTGCTAGGGTTTATGCGAAGAAGACAAACCACAACCCTCAGATCCTTCCATCCAGCGTCCAGAAATGCGCCACGTAGCCCTAGGGCTCTCTCCGTCTCATGTGTTTTTTATTATTTCTTTTTAATTCAGCATGTTTTGCAGCACACCTTTGTTATCGTACACCAGCCAATCATAATCCAACCAACTTCCACCTCATTTAATGAGGTCTTCAATCCTATGCGCTGGATCAATCCAGTGATCCTTTTTTTTCCCCAGGTTTTTCCTCATTAATTTCACTAATTACCACCATAAAATAAATATGCCAGCGCACTTGGGTGGGCCTCTGATGGCTATACGCACCCCCCCAAGTTCTCAGCCCACTTCATTTCAACATGAGAACCTTACTTTTCTCACCTCCCTTCCATTTTCTTTTATTTTCTTTTTCAATTTAATTTTCTTTTATTCATTTTAGCTTTCATTTATTTTAAAATAGTTCTAGTCATATAAAAAATCCCAAAAAAAATCATGAACATTATTTTGAGTCTCTTTTATTTTGTCATTTTTTTTTTCATTGCCACGTGTCTGAATTAAATCATCCTTTCACTTAGCTTCTTTTTAAGTCCATTTTGACCACACTGCCTTGTCCATTTTCCATACTCTTCAATATTTTGAATTTTTATCCCATTCTTTTTGCTCTGGATTCTTAGGACATTTTACTTCTCATGTGTTTTTTCTCTTGATTTTTAGAAACTTATTTCTTGAGTTTTGATCCTTTGACTTGTGATGTAAGTTTGTAACCCTAGCTTGTGTTCTTGCCTCCTCTTGACCTAGTTTGCTTCTGAATTCTTTCAAATCCTTTTGGCTAGTTGATATAACATGTTTGAAGGTCATTTGGATTCAATTGTGGAATTTTTAGATGCTTGGTTGATTTGTTTTGAATTTTGGTTTGAACCTTATCCCATTTTGCTTCCTTTGAACCTTTAGGTCTCATATAAGCCAAGAAGGGAACTTGTGCCAACTTCTTCTTCTCATTTGGGGTTCTTTTGGGGTGTGGGTACCTTCCTGGTCTTAGGATAGGGTTTGTGTCTTTGTTTTTTTTTTGTGTTTGCTTCTTCTTTAAGTCATTTGTTTCCTTAAGTGCTTTCATTTCATCTCATTGTTTCTTTTACTTCCATTTGGTATTGTTTGGTCTTGTACCTTTCTTCACTTCATCTTGTTGGCTTCTTAAGCCCTTCTCCATCTTGTTTTGGTTCTGTTTGTGAGCATTGAGTCCATATATTGTGCATGTTGCTTTGCATATTTCATAAGTGTGCATTTGTTTTCATATGTGTTCATGATTGCATCATTTTGATTTGTAAGCTTCATCTCTCATTCCTTTGAGTTGCATTTGCATTGTGCATATGTTCATATCATTTCACTTCTGATTGTTTGATGTTAGTATGTTATCTTGCTCATTATGTTTCATTTGTGTTCACTTTACTAACCTTGCAGGGGCTATGGTAAGTGTGAGGTGTGGGAATTGAGTTCCACATCTCCAATTCTCATCTTCTCCTCTTATGTTTATGTGCACTAACTCTTTGTTGTTGGGCTTAGGCCTTTCTCATCCTTTCTTCTATCTTCTTCTTCTCTTCTTCTTTCCTGTTTCATTAGGATAGAAACCTCACTAACCCTTAGGACATCCATGCATGTTAACACTTAGGATTATTTAGTTCCCCTTTAGAATTTTTCCTTTGATATCCTCTTGGTTCTTCTTCTCTTCTCATCTCATAACTCTTAAAAAACATCTTAATAACGTTTGAAGTGATGTCTTGATCCATAGCCTTATCCCATTAGGTATGCTTGTAGTCTTCCCATCTTGGGATAGTACAAGTTTACTTTATGATGCACAAGTCTGATCAGGGTATCTTCTTCATAAAAGAAAAGCATAAATAAACACTTCTTCATCTGTAAATACCAAAAACACTTAATAACTTAACAAGTTAGTGAGCTTAGGCCCTGATCTTTGGATTCAAGTTTTGGGGATCTTCTCCTTACTTGAGTGTGCTTGTTCTATTATTCCATCTTGGAATGTAGTGACAAGTGCACATTCCATTGAAAAGAGCTTGAGTTCACTTCCTTGTGACACACTCTAAAAGCTTCATAAAAAAAACAAACAAGCAATAAGTGTCTTTCCTTCGGGAATTCTTTTCTCATCTCCTTCGCTCCGTACGCGAACTTGCTCCTACTTGTCACTTTGCAAAACGGTTACGCACTCGTCGTCCGAGTCTGCAACACCTGAGCAATGGCATAGGCAGTTCAAGCCTTAATTCACAAGCAATTTCCTTGCCACCCCTAGTTAGGGGAACTACGACGTCTCTGATCCTCATTATCCTGATGAGGTACGTAGGCAGCGGGGTAGGGCCCGTTCGAGCACAATCTTTATTTTCCCTACATTTTTTCTCTTTGTTTCCTTATTCAGTTCTTTTCTCAGTTTCTTTTCCAGTTCTCTTATTTTCTTGTGCAGCAGCTTTCATACCCTCACCCTTTGAAACAATTTCTTTTGCAAGCGTGGATCCCGTCGGGTACGGCGGACGATCTGGGTGCTAATACCTTCCCAGATCGTAACCGACTCCTAAACTCAGTCTCTTTGGTTCGTAAGACCTGTGTCCTTCCTCTTCTTTCTTCTGGTTTGTGCAGCATTACCATTCCCTTTCTTTGGGATAAAAATGTCTGGCTGACGACTCTATTCTTTTTTCTGTGCCACTTTCGCGTTTGTACCAGGATGGAAATCCGGGGAGCGACAAAAGGCAATCAAAGGGCCACAAAGCTTCTCAACCTTGTGAAAAGGGTTCACAACATCCCACAAGTCTTCATTTGAAGCCACAAGCCATGGAAAGATTTAATTTGATCAAGGGAGGCAGGCAATGCAACATCTCCTGATGAAGAAGGTCAAATTAGGGTTTCATTTCTACTGGGCTTCTCCATGAAGTTTTGATTCAAAGTGGATTCCTTTGGCTTATACATGATGACAAGTGCCTAGGGTTCAAATTTCATCCACAAAATCATTTTGGAAGAGGTTCAACTGGCCAGATGACTGAAAATCAAGGAATCGGGGAAAAGGCAACCGCTAGGTAAAAAAAAGGTCGTCTCCTGACTTTTAAGATCAAAATCATGAAATTAGGGTTACAAGGATCCTATGTTTCAAATTTGGTCAAGAAATGATGGAGGAATCATAAAAAAATCAAGAAAAAATATTATTTGAAAAATGGTTGATTTCACCTTTCCCTCCACTTTTCCTTCCACATTTTCTTTCATTCTTTCCCTCTTGTTTTTCCACTTCAATTCCACTCCATTTCCCTTGGATGCTTCTACCATGTTCCACAACCTTCTAGAGTATTCCATGGAATATTCCAAGGAATATTCCTTCTCCAACCCTAACCCTAACTAACTACAAACCTAACTCCATTCCTAAACCTAACTCCATTCCCAAACCTAGCTCCAAGCCTAGCCCCTATATAATCATTAATCACTTCAATGCAAAAGGTTCCCAATTTTTCACTTTCTCACAATTTCTAGAATCACTTTCTCTCTCTCACTTTTCCTCCATTTTCCTTTTCACCAAAGCTTTTTTTGAATAAGCCCTTCAAGTTTCACATTGAAACTTGAAGATCTTAAAGCTTAGCCTCCAACCTCCATTGAATTGTGGATTGTAGAAGAAGAATCTACTGATTTTTGTGAATATTTCGACTTATCATAAGTGCAAGAAGGCTCAGGCATCAAGAACGCATTTATTTTGCGGATTCGCGATTTTCTTGGTTTTCTCTTCGATCAAGCTCCGATTCTTGCAATATTTACCGAAGCACTTCTCCACTTCGTAGGTTGGTGGTCTAAAATCACTTTTCCTTTAAGTGTTGTCTGGGGTGCGTTAACGGGTTAACCATCTGGTTAACCAGTTAACGCTGCAGAAATTCAGAATTTTAGCTTATTTGCTTGCTTGTTCTTGCTTCTTTGTGCCTCTAATGTTCATACATGCTTAGGTACTAATTTTAGAGAATTTTCTAGGTTGGTTTCGACTTCTCATTCCCCCATTTTGAGTCGTTTCGACGCGTTTCCATTCATGTTGCATATTATGCGTTTATGTGTTCATTTGTGTATAATTTGACTTCTTGAACTTTGTTGCTATGTCCACGCACTTTTTGCCATGTAAATAATCATCTTGCATTCTGTTTTTTTGTGTGCATATTTCGCACAATTCGTTAACTCATTTGCATGTCATTGTATCAATATATATGTTGCATTTCACATAACCATGTATGTATGCGCATTTGGTTGCATTTGGTTGCTTCTTTGATCATATTATTCACATCAATTCAATTCTGAATTTTGCATTGAGCTTGGCATTCTTGTTGATCTATCATGTTGCATATTCATGGTCAATGCTCATTATGTTCATATGCCATGTTTAGGTGCCATATTTTGCATACTTGTTGCATAATAAATCATGTGGTGCATTCTTGCATAATCCCTCAAAATGCTCATGTTCATTCAATTATGTATGTTGATCTATGTTCAAATGCACATTCATGATTAATTGGTACATTTTCCATTGAGTTTGTGCATTAAAAAATGAAAATAATCAAATCTGCATTT
This sequence comes from Lathyrus aphaca, assembly GCA_963966055.1. Lineage (NCBI taxonomy): Eukaryota > Viridiplantae > Streptophyta > Magnoliopsida > Fabales > Fabaceae > Lathyrus > Lathyrus aphaca. The sequence continues at coordinate 15,600,823 of OZ014521.1, forward strand.
TACATTTCACAGCTGACTTTGCATATAGGTGATGTAAAATACATGTTGTTTGTTATGTTGTTCATGATGTATGTGACTTTCTACACCTATATTTTCATGTTGTGTGCTGGCTGTAGAAAGTTGTTTGTGCTTTACCTTTTGTTGGGTAGCTATTTGTGCATTTAGGGGCTGTAGTAGGTGCTGAATTTTTGTTTTAGCATATATTTTAGTTTCTCTATAATTAAGATAGAGTTAGATTGAATCCTAGAGTTATTAGGATTTAATTGTTGTGTATTTGCTTTATTATTTTTAAATAAAAATGCACACTAATCTTTGTTTTGTAGGGAGGGAAAGGTATGTTTCCTTACACCTTATCCTTTTATTTTTTTCTATGCATTTCTTTTATGCATTTAATTCACCTTTTAATTCCATATTTGTGATTGGTAGGATTTCCCCTTTTGTTAGGACCAACTTATCTTCCTTAGAAAGTAAGTTGCATCCTTCTTCTTCTCTCTTTTCCTTTAGCTCTTAAGGATTAGAAAAGCCTCACTCATCATTAGGACCACCATTTTAATAAATAACTTAGGGTTGTGTCTTAGTCCCCCTTAATTTTTGTCCTTTTCCGACTTGAGTCTTTCTCTTCTCATCTTCAAACAAATCCAAAAAAAAGACTTAATAAATGCATGAAACGATCCCTTATAGCCTTATTCCATGGGGCACTTGCATTCATTCCATATTGGAGTGGTGTAGGCTTGTCTAGCATGATGTACAAGTCTTATCAAGGGGTTATTTCACAAAGAAAAATCTAAAAGACATTTCTTCACAAAATCTACAAAAACACTTAATAAAGTTCAACAAGCTAATGAACTTAAACCCTAATCCTTGGAAAAAAGTCTTGGATAAATTCTCCTTGCTTGATGTGTTTGTTCTATTATTCCATCTTGGAATGTAGTAGCAAGTACACATTCCATGGAAAAGAGTTTGAATTCACTCCCTTGTGCCAAATTCATAAAAACTCTTAAAAATTAAACAATAAGCGACTATCCTGCGGGAACTTCTTTTCTCACCTCATTCACTCACAACGCGAACTTGCGACGACTTTTCTCGCATGCAAGACGGTAAACGCACTCATACCAGACGAGCCTGCAATCCCTGAGTATAGACATACGCAGTTCCAGCGCATAAAAAACATAAACAAATAGTTCCTGCCTTAGTTAGGTGAACTACGTTGACTCTGATCCTCATTTTCCTGATGAGGTACGTAGGTGGTGGGGTAGGGCCCGTTCGAGCATATTCTTTATTTTCCCTACATTTTCCCCATTCTTTCTTTTCGATCTCTTTTCCAATTCAGTTCTTATTCCATTCTAGTAGCAGTTTCTATTCAGCAGCACTTTATTTCTCACCCTTTGAAACAAACAAACAAGCGTGGATCCCGTCAGGTACGGCGGACGATCTAGGGTGCTAATATCTTCCCAGGTTGTAACCGACTCCCAAACCCAGATCTTTGGTTCACATGACCTTGTCCTTTCCTTCCTCCTCAGGTTTTTGCAGCATTACCTTTCCCATTCCTTCGGGATAAAAATGCATGGCTGGCGACTCTACCTTTTCCGTGCCACTTTCGCGTTTGTATTAGGATGAAAATCCAGGGAGCGACAGCTGGGGACTCTGCTGGGGACCGAACCCTGAATCTTTGGTTTCCCTCGTAGAGTCAATCCTAGCGCCTGTTTGGTTTTGTTTCTTTGGGTGTTTATCTGTTTGCTGCTGTGTGCTTTAGTTTAGCTTTACTATTTTCATTTACAGTTTTACTGTACAACTTTACTTTACAAAATTTATTTACTGTTTTCAGTATTTATTTTCCATGCATCATATACTGGACTGTGCTGGTTTCATTTTTTCTGTGGGATGGGCTTTGTTACTATGAGATAAGCCAAATACCCGACTTGAGTGCACCTAGGATTTAGAGTGGTTCCACTTTGGCTTCATGGCATCTTGCTATGTTGGTATTAGTGAGTTCCACGCATTGACTTGCGACCTTCTCGGAAATGTATTGACGCCATAATCTTTCTGGGGCAATATACTACCTTGATAGTTATGCAGTCAAGGGACCGATCATTGAGAACCTTTGTGGAAACATCCCTCTCCAGTGATGAAAGTGGCAGACCACATTTGTTGGCAAACCCACTCGCATCCGAGGGCCCACTGGGAACTCGCATAGGATGGCCTGGTTCTCTCATAGGAATCCAGTTAAGGTAAACTATTCGTATGACAATAGTATTGTACCTTCAGGATGAATGTACTATTGTTTCTCGATTCAATGCTTGAAGCTGAGGACTTATGAGGGATGCTTGTTTCTTTGGACTCATCTAAGACCTCCCCGAGAAGTACATAATGCCAAACCGATTCCCTGATTTGGTCATGAGCCATTTCTCGAAGATGGTGAACGTATTATTGTTATTCGGCTTTGAGAGTCCGTGATGTCTGACCCGAGTAGCACACCCGTGAGAGGGGAAGGGGTTTACAGGTTTGCAGGAACCCTAAACTTCAACATACCCATTATTCCAGCATTGTAAACACCCCAAATTCTCCCTCACTCTTCATCACCCCATGGCTTGTGATCTTTCATTTTTATATAAACATAGGCATACTATCTCACATTGCATATTTGTTTCATCTGCATCTAGGGTTTGTGATCTGAGCAATCCAAGAGTCCATCTGAGCCACTCCAAAGGCCTAAAAGTGTTCCAAGAGGGTCCATGTGTGTTCCATCATCATATTATATCCCTCAAAGTTCATGGAAGCCAAGAAATCACAAGATCTGGAAAAGCATGGAAGCAGAGCTAGGGTTTTCACTACACAGATGACCAAAATTATGGTTTTGGTTTCAGAGGCCTTAACTCCAAATTTTTGGGCCATTCTTGTTTCTAATGTTCTTAAGATGTTATAAGGATCATGTGTACCGAGTTTGATGAAGAAATTCATTGTGGAAGTCATCTGTTCACTGGGTAACTTCTTGAGCAAGTTAAGTCACAATCAGGGCATCTGAGGCCCCCAACAATGGAACCAAAGGGGTATTTTCATAAGATTGAAGTTCTATGATCTTTATTTGATCATTGAAGTGCTTGGAAGTTCACAAAATTGAAGAAATTTGAGCTAAACCAAAAGTTGCCAAAAATGGAAATGACTTGTAATGGAAACTTTCCATTTTGGGAAAGTTCTTTAACCTCCTCTTTCTTGATCAAAAATGCTTCAAATGAAAAATTCTTGGTTATGAAAGTTGTATATTAGGTCTTTCCCTTTTCAAAAAGTACAAGAACGTGTTCTAATTCATTATGGAACTCAAGTTATGATCCTTCAAAGTTGGCAAAAATCACATAATTTTCACATTCATGCCAAAGAGGATTTTTTGCAAAACCACTTGCCAAGCTTCTAAGTGACCTCTAATTGACTTCTAAACATCATAACAACATCACATGACTCATTTGCTCATAATTGCCCAAGGAACCACCACATTTCATGCCTTGCATCACAAGATACACCAAAGAGGGAAAATATGCAAAACTCATACAAACCCTAGTTCCATGTGTTCCAACTGCATCAAACCTATCCCATGGCCACCCTTGATTCATGCTGAGGCCAGACACCCCAAAATCTCAGGCCTGCACCATGCTCATACCTCAAGTACACAATGTTGACTTTTTTGCAAAATCACCCATACCAATCAGCATAGGCCACAACAACTCCTCTGACCTATCACAACTTCACATACATGCCTCAAGGGACTCATTTCATACAACACACAAGCCTGCAAGCTCTCATACACTCAGATTCACAAAATCCTCAAGAAACTTCATCTCTTCGAAATTCTAAAACCACTCAGCCAAACTTAAAAATTCTTTCACCAGTCATCTCCATACATCCTCTAGATCATTTCCCATCCCTTACACAAGCCTGAAACCCCACTAAAACAAAAACACGATTTCACCCCCCTCTGAACTGAAACCTCAAAAAATAGCCATATAAACTTGTTCCAAGCTTCTCAATAGCATCAAGGGATTCAGGGGAGTTGGTTTGCACCAAGGAGAGGTCCAGATAGCTCAGATTGAGAAAGCTTCATCTCATGTATCATCAAGAATAAATTTTCCAGAAATCTCTTATTAGGTTATAGAAATGTTCTTCATGCTTCACTGATCACACTGCACCTTTTACTTTTGAAAATGGTTGAGTATTGAGCTTGTATCGTGCTTCTGAAATTTTTGCAGTTTTTATGTTTTGATTCGTATCTGGATTTTGATGCATGATAAATGTTGTTTGAGGTTTGATTCTTGTTTAGGATGAGTAGGAGAGTGGATCTGGAGCTTTAGAGCTTCTAATTTGGCCTAGGGACGAAGTTGGTTTGAAGGTGTGGCCGGAGAAGATGATCGGAGCTTAGCTCCGGTCACCTGAGTTTAATTAGGGCTAATCTCCCTAGTTTGAATGTGGGTCGTAGGATTGAGATTATGGTTAGTGAGTGTACGGCCAGGATTAGGTCATTAAACCCTAAATGTGTTTAATTAATTTAAATCAGATTAATTAACTAGGAGTGATCTGGTCCCTCCATTTGCGCGCGCAGTCAACCCCTTCCCCTTGAATTTGAATCTGGACCATTAGATTGACATACTTTTCCTTTTATTCATTTTAATACATTTTTTATCCATTTCTTTTCATATAGTTATTTAAAATAGTAAAAATCATTAAAAAAATCTAAAAAATTTTATCATGACTTTTATTAATTTTCAGAAACCAAAAATATTTTTATTTTTGCATTAAAAATATATTTTTAAATCATTTAAATGTTTTATTTAATTAGTTAATTGATTTTAATTAATAAAAAATATATTTAAGTATTTAAAAATCACAAAAAAATTCAAAGAGCATTCTTAGGCATTTAGAAGCATTTACAAACTCACCATACAAATTTCTTTTTGGTTTTGATCACACTTTAAGATTTTTCAATGAATTAGGGTTCTTAAAAATGTTCATTTTCTAACCCTAACTTCAAAAATTCATAACTTTTAAGAAATGCATCCAAAGTTTCTCGTCATCAGTGTGTGCCGAGATTCTTCCAAAGTATGCGTGAATGTGAGTTCTGGGGCACGTGTTGCCGTTGTACTTGTCGAATGATGGTGCCTTGAACTTAGGAGGGATTCTGACTCCTGGTACTAACCCGAGACTGGTTACATCGATGCCCAGGGAATTCTGGCATTCCATGGCCTTGATCTTCTCTGCCAGCTCTTCATACCTGCGATCATTGATCTCATTCATGTTACCCATATCAGCATCCAGTAGAGTGAACTGGTCCTCTTGATTGTCTTCTAAACCTGCATTACATGTTGCGGTCCTATTTGGTTTAGGCTCTCCATTACGGGCAGCATTAGAATCCACATTCTCAGTCGGTATTCTAGTATTAACATTCCCATGGAGTTGCTCAACCATCATCCTGAGACGCTCCTGGTTTTGGGCCATGCCAGTCATCATTTCCATGAACTGATCCATCCTTTGTCGGAGCTTATTGAGATCAGTTTGCATTCGTTCAGCCATCCTTACTCGGTTTCTCTTAGTCGGATATCGATGAACGCGTTGACCAGCTATATTGCCTGCAGTTGAATAAGTTAGAAACTCTGGGTAACCTGCAAAAACACAAGAATATGATATGCAGGAAATGAATGCTTATGGCATGTCGATTCATTCTTAGGGTATTCCATCCCCTGATTCCAGCTTTGTGGGTTTGATGATGACAAAAGCTCATTTTTCTGCAAATAACAAGCAGTGTTGATAATATAAGGTGTGTGTGTGTGTAGCAGACGTGCCAAATAATTCCGAGAATACGAAGACCAACGTGTTTTGCAAACGTGTCAGATGTGTCGGTGATCATAAAGCGAGAGCACACGAAATGATAGTAAAGAGATCTTTTCATGATAAGAACTTGTTGATATAGTCAAAACATGGATTTTATACAGAAGTGCAATGATAAAAAGATTCCATCAACAGTCCTGATGGTAATCCCAAAACAGAGAGATGTATCTATCAATGTGATCCTCTATCTAAGTCTGAGTCAACAATCGGTCCTGCCTTTGGAACTTCTACCAATTCCTTCGTCTGCGCCTGGTTGTCTTCAACGCTCTTCAGCTTCTTCTGATAGTAGATCATCATCCGCTTGTAATAAGCAGCTTCCTCTCAGGCTTTAGCAAGTTCTGCATCCTTTTCTCTCAACTTACTGGTCGTCTCTTCATCTTTCTCCTTTAGCTTACTCACGATCTCTTCAGCTTGAATTTTATCTTGTTCCTCTCTTTTGATCCTGTAAGCAGCATGCCTCTTTTTCATGTTCTCGAACATCAAGGTCTTTTGATCCAGTTGCCTTCTAGTGTCAATGTGTTCCTTGGAAGAACTCCTAGTTGCAAACTCGAACCTCGCATACCGAGCTAACTCAACTTCACACTGTTTCCTTGTAATAGCATGCTTCTCATCATCTTCTTGAGCTTTCCACGCAATCTCAAGTCTGGCGTGATTAGCCTTAGCAAGCTCTTGACTCAACTGTGCATTCTCCTTTAACAAGCTGTCTCTTTCCGTCTTCACCTTGTTGAACTCTTCAATGCTAATTGTGGTAGGCTGTTCAATGATCGTGGGATATAGAAGAGGCGCAGGCCCAAATGGTAACAATAACACTTCAACCCTTTCTCTTAGCCATTCTGCAAACGGTGGATACATTCGACAATCCCCTACTCCTAAAGTCTTCTTACCTCTTGTCTTTCGACTATGCCAAGCATTAGAAGCCTTCTGAGCAATCTCGAATCCATCTGTTGATTGGAAGTACAAAGACTCTGTGATGTCCGCAGCGGCTGGTGACTCCTTTAAGGCGTACCCGAACTGTCTAACCGTGAGGGAAGGGTTATAATTAATTCCCCCTTTCCTCCCGATCAATGGAACATTAGGGAATCCTCCGCAACTATGAAGAATGTCAATGCACCGCAATCCCTGATTAACCCAGACAATGTCCTTTGCTTGCAAGCCCATCAGTCTTTCTGACCATTCAAGTGTGTTCTTCGTCCTCTCAAAAGCTCCTGATTGTGGAAGAAAGCGTGTGAACCACTTATAGAATACAGTCGCGCAACAATTCAACATTCCACCCCTTCGCATCTCATTCTTATAATGCACAGAGTGGTAGAGATCACCTAAGAGAGTAGGAATAGGATTCTTTGCTATGAAAATACGAATAGCATCGACATCCACGAAGTTCGGCATGTTCGGGAACAAAGTGATTCCATAGACACACAAAGCTAGGATCGCATTGAAGGCACTCCAACTTTTTGCCTCAATGCTTTAGTAGCCTCATCTAACAAGAAACTCAAATGATATCCTCGGAAGCCTCCTTTGCTATCAATCCGATCTTTCAATAATGACTTGCTCAAATAAATAGCAGTTGCTACATCTTTGAAGTCGGGGTCAATCTTGGACCCAAAGAATGGTGCACAGTCCTTCACAGAAACTCTCAAGATGCTCGAGTACTCCTCTAATGTAGGTGCCAATACGAAATCAGAAAGTACAAAACATCTAAGCTGTGGATCATAAAACTGTAGCAAGGTGTGCATCCCTTTAAAGTGTAGTCACTGATGGGCTCTATGAAATAGAAAATCCACCCGTAATCCTGCTTGAAGATATTGAGAACTTCTAGAGGAGTTAAGGCTTTCACTTTGAGGATTTCTTTCACAATAGGCTGATGAACCTTGTAGGAGATAATACACTTGGTCTTTTTCTTGGATTCCATGCTCATAGATTAATACCCACAACTGGAATAAAGGATGTGATATGCAGCCCTGCAAATGAATAAACATGCGTCAGGAATGCAAGTATGCGGATAATATGATGCAATGCAATGGCATATGATCACTGTTGCATATACTGAGCACTGTTGTACTGCCTTCTGATTTGCCTGAATACCGACTGTCAAGAATACCAGGTCATAAGTATGTGTCGAAAGAAAACCCAAGTATCAAGAACAAGGTAGGTTGGAGGTTAGTTTTCCTGCAAACCTGTAAACCCCTCCCAATCTCACGGGTGTGCTACTACAGGTCAACATCACGGACTCTTAAAGTCGAGTAGCAATAATACGTTCACCATTTCCGAAAAATGGCTCATGACCAAATCAGGGAATCGGTTTGGCATTATGTACTACCCAGGGAGGCCTCAGCTGAGTCCGGAAAAACAAGCATCCCTCATAAGTTCCCGAACTCAAGCACTGAAGTCAAGAAAGAATAGTACATTCATCCCGAAGGGTATAATACTATCGTCATACGACCAGTTGCTTTAACGGGGTTCCCATGAGAGAACAAGGTCATTCTATGTGATTTCCTAATGGGCCCTCGGGTGCGAATGGGTTTGCCACAAAATGTGGTCTGCCACTGTCACCACAGGAGAGGGTTGTTTCCACTAAGGTCCTTGATGATCAGTTCCCAGTGTTAGCAGCTCAGGTAGGAACATTCTATGGTCTTCCTAGGCAGTATAGAACATATCCCAAGAGAGCCTAATCTGGGTGTGGGACTCGTGAAAACTACACGTGCTCAAGACCACGCAAGCCACACGATTGCCCACTCTAAATCCTATGTGTATACTCAAGCCGGGTATTTGGCTTATCTCACAATAATCCCATCCCGCCAAGGAAAACCAGAACATTCAGTACAGTATATGCAACAATAAGGTAAAGTGCAAAAAGCTGTAAATAAAACTGTAAAGTGAAGCAATAAACTGTAAACAAAACAGTAGAGCTAAACTAAAGCACAACAGTGAATGAATAAACACCCAACGAAAACAGAAACAGACAAGCGCTAGGATTGAATCTCAAAGGGGAAACCAGAGATTCTGGTTCCCCAACAGAGTCGTCAGCTGTCGCTCCCGGGATTTTCATCCTAGTACAAACGCAAAAGTGGCGCGGAAGAGGTAGAGTCGCCAGCCAGACATTTTTATCCCGAAGGAATGGGAAAGGTAATGTTGCACAAACCTAAGGAAGAAGGAAAAGGACGAGGCCTTGCGAACCAAAGATTTGGGTTCGGAAGTCGGTTATGAATTGGGAAGGTATTAGAACCCCAACCCGTCCACCGTACCCGACGGGATCCACGCTTATAAGTCTGTTTCCAAGGGTGAAAAATAATATGGTGCTTGAATGAAAGAATGGTTATCTGGAATGGGATGGAAATGAGAAGAGGAACTGGAAAGAAAGATGGAAAGAAAGGGGGAAAATGTAGGGAAAAAGAATGATTGTGCTCGAATGGGCCCTACCCCACTTCCTATGTACCTCATCGGGATAAATAAGGATCAGAGTCACCGTAGTTCGTCTAACTAAGGCGGGAACTTGTTTGTGTTTTTTAGGATGACGTTGCCATAACTCTAGCTCAGGTGTTACCGGCTCTGACTCGAGGGTGTTTACCGTATCGTTGTTTGAACTATCGAGACAAGTCATGTTCGTCCGCAAAGAGTATGAGATGAGAAGAGAAAATGTGATGTCTTGGTTTATTGTCTTTTAGAAGAAGTGTTTTGAGTTTGTGTTTGTCGTATGTACAACACTAAAGACTATGATACATGAGCGAATACTTTCCAAGATCGCCCCCAATGGAACGTTTGTAAAGCATCCTAGAAGAGTGAAGGAGACCTCCACTAATCATTTCTCGTATAGCTTAAGGCTCGTGGCACATTGTACACATTTTCCTTTATTAAGTGTTTTGATTTTTCTTAAAGATGAGAAGTGAGACTCAAGTTGTCAAAGGAAAAACTCTAAAGGGAAATTAGACTTTACCCTAAGTTAGTTGAGTTTAAGGATGACCTATGGTTAGTGAGGTTTGAAAGATAAAATCTACCTAAGAGATATTAGACTAGAAATGCAAGTACACAAAGCAATAATGAACAATATGGTCCTCCTAAGTCATGGTGGGTAAAAACGTGTATGAAACGCAAATGGGATGAAATGAGGGATCGGGTGGGTCGATTGCGTGGTGCTTGTCATACCCCAAATTTGTCCTACCCGCTCCATTTTATTTTATTGTTTAACCATCATTTTTTAAATAAAAAAAAATCAAAAAATATATATTACTCTGTCTAATATTCGAAAAAATGCATTTATTTCTTAATTTAAAGTTCAATTTCTTTTTGTTCACTATCTAAAAATTCAAAGAAAGTTTTATTGTTTTTATCATTAAGACCATTTTACATAAACCCATTATCTCTTTTTTTTACTCTTAGGCCCATCACAAAATTCATTCTTATTATATTATTGTCATTTACTTTTATCATTATTTTCATTATTTTTAGCATTATCATTTTTATTAGCTCTAGTATTATCATCATTATTATTATTATTTCATTATTATTAGTTTACTCTTATTCTCATTATTTTATTTTATTCTTGTTATTATTATTATTGCTAATATTGTTTATTATTACACAAACAACATCATTTGTCCTTTTTGCACTTTTTTCCAATTTTGTCATAAGTAATTTCTATCAATGTTAATTCACAAAAAAAAAATTCTTTCTTTCTCTTTTTATTATTTATTGTTTTTATTATTATTCATTTATTATTATTTCTATTATTATTATTAAAATTATTATTTCTATTAATTTTCATTTATTATTATTATCATTATTATTAGTTTTATTATTTTATTTTTTTTAACCCAAGTATCAATTGTTTGTTCCTCTTATAACAGCCTGGCCACAATTCTCTTTGCTCCAACCACTATGCACAAACCCGTACTGCTACTTCCACTATAGCATTTTGCCTTTATTCAAAAGAAGACGGTCTCCTTGCCATAACAATACGCACAGAATATTGGTGCAACTCACGATTTTTGCCAGCCTATCCACAAAATCATTTTTGGCATATACCTTTCATCTCTCTATAAATTGATCGATTCCTCTCTCACAGAAAAAGAAAAAAAAAACAAAAACCTCCGCAACTTTCAAGGTCTCAAACCTCTGCTAGATTAAAAATTTTCAACCACCTTCATTTGAAACAACTTTCTACAAATCCCTTCCACAACCAGCAAATAACCTTCACACCCATCTCCATCATCACTATTGTCACACCCCAAATTTTACCCCTAACTGCTCGCATCATACATTCATTTCATTTAGCAGAGAAATTCCAAAAAAATTTACTTTGTTGCTTCTAACTCATTTTCAAGTTTTTAAATTTAATTTTAATTTCTTTCCACTTTCAAGTTTTTTGTATATATTTAATTTCTATTTCACATTTCTAACTCTTTAACTCACGTTTTAATCTTAATTTTAATTTCCTTTTTCTTATTCTATTTTTCAAGTTTCTATTTTCTTTTCAATTTCTACTTCTAATTCTTGTTTCAATTTCTACTTTTTAGTTCTTAATTCATTCTTAAATTTTGAACTTAAATTTTATTTCCATTTCATTTGCAAAGTTTTTTTTTTTATTTCTATTCTCAATTCCAATTTTATTTCCACTTTTATTTCTTCTTCCAAGTTTATATTATAAGTGTTTAATTTTAATTCCAATTTCTATTTCCAATTTCTATTCACAAGCTTCAAGTTCCAATTTAATTCCAATTCCAATTCCATTTTCAATTTTCAATATTTTAAAATCAAGTTCCAAATCATGTTCAAGAGTCATTTCCAATTTCAATTCAAGAATCAATTCCAATTTTAAAATTTCAAATTCAATCCCATGTCTATACTATCATACTCATATTTCATTATTTCTCATAACTCATTCATAATGTTCAAACCTTGTCTTTTTTTAAGTCATTTATCATTCACATAATCACATAAAATTCATTCAATATTTCATAAATTCAAGTTCACAAATTCTTCATCCCTATTTTATCCAAACATAAATACATTCACATAGCATAAGGTTCCTATTCATTCTTGCCATATTCACATCAGCATATGTTACATTTGCATAGAAGAAGAATAAAAAAAAAAGAGAAAGAAAAATGGGACAGCACAGCAGGACCACAAGGCAAATTCAGCCTGCTCCATACAGCCACCCACACACAGGTCTGCAGCACAAAATTCTGCTCCACTATTGCTGCAACATCCAGACTTTGTCTCCTTTCCTCCAACCCTTCACCTACAAGTTATCACAGTACAGAAAAAAACAAAAAAAAACCATGAACCAAGTCCCATATAATAGGACTGTTACATTAGAAAGAAAAAACAGAACAGCCCCCATATTCTCACAACCAGAACAACCCCATATTCTCAAAAACAGAACAGCCCCATATTCTCACAACCAGAACAGCCACAAAAAACCAGAAAACTTCATAACAACAAAACTACAACCAAAAATTCAATAAACCATAGACCCACACCAGCAGTAGCAAGGAGAAGAAGGAGGCTTACTTGCGGATTCTTCACCCCGATAACTTTCGGGTCGGTAATGTTCTCTTTTTTTTTCTTTCACTTTTTTTCAGCTTTGTTCATCTTGTTTGATTCCTCTTGCGACCATGTTTATGTTTACGTTTTGTTTTCGATTCCGAATAGCTAGGATTCTTTTTCGATTTCATTTCATCGCACCTCATCCTGCATACAAAGCCATAAAAAAATTTCAAAAAAAGAAACCCCAAAACTAAAAAAACAGCAGCAACCTTTCACAATCAAAAACAACCAAAACAACATACCTCCTTCACCATTTCTGCAAAAAAACTTCACTCCAAACAACAAAAACAAATCATTCACTCAACCCGCAAAAGGAACCAAATCATGTCTTTCAGAACCTCAACAACAACCTTGAACAAACCGCTTCTTGCTCAAAAAAAGACTCACAGACCGAAACTAAACCCTTCCACAGAAATCATAAAAAATGTGAATCTAAAACAAAACAACAGAAAAACAGAACCAAAGAACATCACCTGCAATTTGTTTCAAAGAACAAGACTCTCCCCCACAGTATTCTTTAACCTGCAAAGCCACAGCACAACTGACCAAAACCAGACTGCAAAGAAGAAACCAGACCACACATCCAGCACACAACTGAGCAACCACCGCAGCAACCCCTCTCCAACACCATCATCATCACTAAACAACTTCATACAACCTTCACATAACACTCAATCTAAACCCTCTTCATCACCTTCATATCGCAGACCTTCACCCTCATAAAAACATGAAAAAAAGCCATTAAACAAAGTAACCCAGATTTCTTCGTATATTTTGTTCTTCATTCACAAACCAACCCTATCACTTTTAAACCAGAAACACAAACAAGCCCTTTTCAATCTTTCTGAAAAAAGCATGAAAACCTGAGAAACAAACCAAATGGTCATACTCCTTTTGAACATATCTTCACCACTCTCCGCATCTGCGCATCTTCTCCAACATAATCATTGTCACCACCGTTACATCTGGAAACCACACCACACCGTCAAAACTCACAGAACCATCCACCACGTAACATCACTTCTTTCCCCGCAAAAATCATGAACGCTAGCCACAAACCCAGAACTGTTCTTCACCCATCCTGAAACAGAACCTCGCCAAAACCAATCGTTGTGATTTCCAAATCCTTTCGCAAATCCGAACCAAAATTGTTGCTACCGCCATCCCTACACGGAGCAAATTAAACCGTGAAAGCATTGAGCTGCTCAAAATCAAGAAAACACAGAAAAGAAAGAAGTAGAAAACAAAAGCAAAACCATCACAAAAATCACTAAACCTTCACAACCCACCAGCCAAAGCTCCATCGTCAAACCTCCCTCACGAAACTGAAACACAGACAGAATCACCGTCCAAAATCTCACCACCTTCACCTGTCGAAACTGTCCATGACCCCTGTGCCGTGAAAACCGGTCCATCGAAGCTCACAATATCGAATCAAAAACCACAAACTCAGAACCACTCTCATAAACTCAGCAAAAAAAATTCACCGAACCGCTTCCATTTCGAACCGCACCGCTTGAACCTTCACCAACCATTACAGAAATCACAAACCTTCAAAATCCGCCGTCATCAACAAACCCCTTCCCCAAAACCTGATCTGAGACGCAACCCGTCCGCCGTTGAACCGCACAGCCGCTCACCAAACTCTCCTTCACGAATCTCCACTGAGGCCAACAAACCCACCATTGCAGCAAATAACCGTCTTCAAACCCGCGACCGCCATCATCGGCGCAAACCCTTCATAGGTTCCTCCGCCGTCGCAGAACCCAAACCACCATGAAAAACCCCCGCAAATCAAAACCCAGCGAGAGAGATGAGTAAAATCGTCGCGATTTGATATGAGGCAAGAGAGATAGAACCGCGGGAGATTGAGAGCTAAACCAAAACTGAGACAGCGATTTATTTTTTCTTTCTGATTCGTGAATAGTGGTTGTGCTTTTTTAGAAGAAAAAGGAGAAACCTCAGAGAATGCGTGTTCCTCTTTTGGAACTCTTTATTTTATTTTTATATAATAATATTGTTTTTTTGTATTTATTTCCATTTTTTTTGCTTCTTTAATGAAGATCTCTTATAGTCTTTAATATTGGTTTTGAAAGCATAAGCCCATATGTTTCTATTCCCCACAAATCCAACGGTTTGCTAAACACACATGTTTTTTTATAATATTTTTCTGTTGGTTGTAAAGTGGGATTTAAAGCCCACTCGGTTTCTTTTTCTGCTTCTAGCACCCTCCAGATCTGCACCTTCCCCCTCATGCTTTTGGTCTTTGTTTTATTATTATTACTAATTTAGTATTCATTTTCTATTAGATTTTTTTGGTTAGTATTATTAATTTTTTAGGGCCAATGATATGACAAAAAGTCACGATAAATCGTTTCCGATTAATCGTGACCAATATGAGGCCATTTATTTATTTTTATTCTATTTAATTTATTCTATTTAATTTATTCTATTTCACAATTTATTTCACTTTATTTGTTTTTTATTATTTATTTCTCGCACTTTTACACCATATTAACTTTAATTTTCAAGATAATAATCCTTGGTCCAACGCCAAGTGAACTTTACACACTTCACTCACACACGTAAGTCGGTCGTTTTACGATCGCCATCTGCACAGTCTCTACACCTCACAGCTTTTCAACTTAAGCAAATTGACGCACCGCGTTTGTTTTCCACCCCCGCATTCTCGATCCATATATCGAGCCATAGCCCGGTTACTAAGCCTTTTACCTTGCATTTCTATTTACTTTATTCAGTTTATTTTTGCAAGTAGCAACCTATGCCTTAGACTTAGGAGCTTGCACCCTCATTTATTTACTTTATTTTTTCGCATTTCAATCCAAAAGGGAAAGAACTCCTGCAGTTGACTCAATGTCATAGGAAGTTTAGCCACCCCTAGTTACCATTTTGACCTTAGCAATTAGGTCCCTCTTTTTTCTTTGACCTTAGCAATTAGGTCCCTCATCCTTAGGTCCTTAGCCATTAGGTCCTTAGTGTTTTATTTTACAACTTTTGTGACTTTGTTAAGTCACGTGAGTGTTTGCCATAACACTTACTTTCCCCCGCGAACCTTGAGCGTAACCAAGTGTTCGTTAATCCTTAGGAGAACTACGAGTGCTCTGATTCTATACCCGATACATAGGCATCGATGCGATGTTGTGCGAGCACCATTAGAAATAAAACCTTAGGTTCCCATAATTTTAACAAGCAATAAATAACAAATAACACAAATATTAACAAGAGGTTCCCGTAGGATACTGCGGATGCTTAGGATGCTAACACCTTCCCTAGGTATAATCAACCCCCGAACCTAGTTTCTCCTCATTTAGGGTTCTTACGATCTTTTTCCCTTTTCCCTTTTGGATTAAATTAAAGTCGGTGGTGAACATAAATGTTTTGCGATTCAAGCTTAATCAATAGCTTGGTATCCGATTCTCACCGCGACAGAAATGGCGACTTCACTGGGGACTCTATTTTTGAGGGTTAAGCCCACCTTGTATATTTGTATATTTGTTGTTGTATTGCTTGTTATTATTTGGGATTTTTGTTGGGTGTTCCATGTGTGGTGAGATAAGTCCTAACCCGGACTTGAGTGCAAAATAAGATAGGACGGTGGTATATTCAAGAAGGCTTGTAGGGAGTTGAGTCCCGACCAAGTTGACTTGAGACACCACCACTCAGCGGAGGCCTCCTCGGATGTAGTTTTGTTGATCGAGTTCAGTCGTGAAAGCATTACTATATTCGACCTGAGAGCCGTTAATGTTGAGGACCGTAGAACATTTACCCCCACTTGGCCTTTTAGGGATGTAGTGCGATGACTATGAGGGTGCAGATCTGAAATAGTTGATACGCGATACTACACTCGGATGAGACTCTCTTGAGAATATTATTGATTACCAAGTTGAGTTGGGAAGTCGGTAATATCCGAAAGATGGGACAATGATTCTGGGAACTTTTAGAACCCGTTGTACAGGTACAAATAACCTCATAGTACATACCTTTTGGGAGGGTTGAACCCTCGACCTCATGCAAGCTTTGAACCTAAGCCTTGTGTGTGTTCATTGCATTCACGCATCATGAAGCATCATTTTTTTACCAATTTATTCAAGGAACTCAGAAACCCTATCTTTGCAAATATCATAGGTATCATCATGGACTTTGGAAGAAGAAAGACTGTCTAGTACACATTCAAAACTCCCAAACTCGAAGACCTAAGGAAATTAAGAGATTTGGTTGTGGATCAAGAAGCCTTCATGGAGAAGCATAGGAGACTTTTAGCCTTACTTAAGACTGAGTGGGATGGAAGGTTGCTCTCTGTGATGCTCCAGTTTTATGATCCTCTCTACCATTGTTTTACGTTCCCTGATTACCAATTGGCGCCTACTTTGGAAGAGTATTCATTTCTGGTGGGATCACGTGTTAAGGATGAGTTTCCATTCCCTGTTCTTGAGAAGGACCCTGAAGAAGCGGAGATTGCAAAGGCGACATATTTAAGTGTTCCTGAGGTCAAGGCAAATATGACCTATAAAGGAAAGATTTTTGGATTCCCTACAAAGTTTTTGGTAGAAAAGGCCAAGAATTTTGTTAGTGTGAAGGATATGAAAGCTTTTGAGGTGACCTTTATTCTGCTAATATATGGAGTGTTACTTTTCCCAAACTTTGAAGACTTTGTAGACCTGAACGCCATCAAAATATTTCTGAAGAAGAACCCGGTCCCTACTTTGCTCGGAGACACTTACCATTCCATCCATCTGAGGAATCTCCATAAGGGAGGGATGATTACTTTTTGTGCATCATTGTTGTACGAGTGGTTTATTTCGCACTTGCCTAAGTCAGCCTCATTTTGGAACCTTAAGGATGGTTTGTGGTGGTCACAAAGGATCATGTCTCTTACCCACTCTGACATTAGTTGGTACAATCATGTTTATGATGGAGCATTGATTATTGATAGCTGTGGTGATTTTGCTAATGTGCCTCTTCTTGGCACTAAGGGAGGAATCAACTATAATCCAGTTTTGGCTCGCCGCCAACTCGGGTATCCGTTGAGGGACAAACCTAAGAGTGTTGAAGTGGAAGGAATTTTCTTTAAGGATGACGAAGAACCAGAGCTCAAGAAACAGATTATGCAAGCTTGGAAGTACATCCATAGGAAGGGGAAGAGTAGCTTGGGAAAGCCGAATTGTGTTTCTATGGAACCCTATCTCCAATGGGTACGAGATAGGGCAATCAGTCTGAAGATGCCTTACCCTCGCCAGGATCCTATGACCTTCAAGAAACCCATTCTAATCTTTATGGACGATGCAGAGAAGCTGAAGATTGATTTGGAGAAAGAGCTTCGAGAGAAGAATGCATGGAATAATCGACATCAGATCATCAGTAGTGAGAATGAAGAACTTAGAAGACAACTGAAGATGAAGGAAGAAGAAGAGCTCTCCAACAAGAAAAGGAAAGCGCAAGAGGATTTATTTTCCTCCAGCACTCAAGGGGACACTTCTTGGAAGTCGATCGTGGATCAACTTATGCTTGAAAGGGCTCAGATGAAGGCACAAATCGAGAAGCTCAACTTGAGGCTTTTAGGAGAATCTCCTTAGGACTTTGTCTTTGTCTTTATTAAGTTTTGTTTGGGATTTTGAAGATGTGCTCAAGACTTTGTATCAATTTTTGAATTTAATGAAATCATATCCTTTTGATTATTATGTGTTCCTTGGTATTTGCGAAGTGTTTCTTAAGTTCCTTGAATAAAATTTAATTTTCGCATTGCACTCATACATTTGGCATCTCATGTGCATTTTTTCATATAAAACTCATTCCCGTCATCTGCTCTCAATTCAGCTTTCACACTGAGGCTCTCACGCAAATACTACACTCGAGCGCAAGCTAGAAAGAGGATGGCTGAAAGAGACTTAGAGATGGACAGAGTTAACGAGGAGCTTACTGATATTCGTGGAAATATGGGTCAGATGATGGAAATGTTGCAGGTCATTCGAGCGAAGATGGATACCCAGCAGACTGTAGTGTCAGAAATTGTCACTGCAACGACTGAGCCTACGTCATCAGTCACTACCCCTGTGACCTGGCCTCCTTTTGGACTTCCTCCTGGATTCGTCCCTCCTCCTCAAGGTTTTGCTTCTCAAAGTTTTATACCTTCTTCTCAAGGACTGGCTACTCATGGATTCGTCCCTCCTCCTCATGGTTTTGCTTCTCAAAGTTTTATTCCTTCTTCCCAAGGACTTGCTGCTCAGGGTTTCTTCCCTCTTTCCCAAGGTTTAGCTTCTCAAAGTTTCGCACCTTTTTCTCAGGGTATTGCATTTCCTTCCCAAGGTTTTGTGCCTCCTCCTCAAGGATTTGCTGCTCAACAGACTATTCCTGTGACTAATGAAGAGAACCAGGCAGTTGCTAATTTTACACAGGACATTGTGCACACCCGTGCCCAACCATACTTTAATGAACATCAGGTGTATGACGCGCCCGCTATGTCTGAAAACGGAGACGAGAAACATGAGAAAATGCAATAGAATTTTGATACCCTTGAAAAAAGGTTAAGAGCAATTGAAGGTGACCAGATCTTTGGGGTTGCTGCTAGAGAGATGTGTCTGGTGTCTGGATTGGTAATACCTCCAAAGTTCAAGATACCCACTTTTGATATGTATGAGGGCGCAATTTGTCCTAAGAACCATCTTTTGATGTACTATCGAAGAATGGCTGCGCAGGTGGACAATGATAAACTAATGATCCACTGCTTCCAGGACAGTCTGAAGGGAATCTCCTCCAAATGGTATCTAACGCTAGACCAGTCGAAGATTCGCAGTTTCCAAGACTTGGCAGATGCTTTCATCCAGAAATACAAATACAATATGGACCTTGCTCCCGATAGGAGGCAACTGTTGAGTATGTCACAAAAAGATTCTGAATCATTTAAGGAATATGCTCAAAGGTGGAGAGGGACCGCTTCTCAAGTAGAGCCCCCATTGACTGAAAGAGAATTAGCTGACTGGTTTGTTGACACTGTGCGACCAGAATTCTATGAGAGAATGGTGGGGAGCATAACTGCTAGTTTTTCTGATCTAGTGGCTGTGGGAATCAAAGTCGAACTTGGACTAAAAAGTGGAAAGATGAGTGGTGCATCTGGCAGTTCCAGCGCTGGCAGTGGAAATAATGTCAAGAAATTTACCAATAATTTCCACAAGAAGAAAGAGGGCGAGACAAATGCAATAATGACAGGTCAAAGAAGAAATCCGCTTTGGCAGAGACCTCCACCTATGACTCAACAACAGTATGCTCATCCACCACAGTATGTCCAACATCCTTATGTAGCGGCGGTTCAACCGTCATTTAATCCACAAGTCCCGATGTATCGGCCAACTCAAGCAGTACCAATGTATCAGCAAGCGGCTCCAGTGGTTCCACCTTATCAGCCAATGCTCAACAATCCAGGCTATCAACAAGCGCCCAATGCTTCAGCCTACCAGCAGAGGACTCCAGCTTCTCATCCGAATCCCAACTTTCAGAATAGAAGACCAGGAGGAAGGCCTCCTAATCCTCAAATCCCTATAACTTATACTGAATTATATCCTTCACTGCTGAAGAAAGGTTTGGTTACTCCAAGGCCTTTGGGTCCTCCACCAAATCCGCTCCCACCTAATTACAACTCAAATGCCCACTGTTTATTCCATGAAGGTGCCCCAGGGCACGATTTGGAGGGTTGTTATGCTTTAAAGTACATAGTGAAAGATTTGATGGAGAAGAACATTCTGTCATTTGGGAATACTGGTCCGAATGTCAAAGATAATCCTTTACCCAAGCATGGGTCCATAAATGCCATTGTTGACGAGTCTGAAGAAGGTTTGATTTTCAACGCCACAGAGATCAAGACCCCGCTCAGAGAGTTCCATGCGAAGTTAGTAGAAGTGGGTATGTTGAAGGGCTGTCATAAGAATTGCGAAGCTTGTGCGAATAACCCAAAGGGATGTGAATTGGTCTTAAAAGATGTTCAAGATTTGATTGATGAAGGTGTCTTACAAGTGAGCGGTCATATGAAGAAGAATGAAGTGGCAATGATTGAACCTATTTTCAACTTGCCTGAATCTGATTCTACCTTGGTGCCAGTGTTCAACCTGCCTGAATCTACAGGAGTTCAACCCATCTTTAACATTCCAGAATCTGTGGTGCCAATTTTCAATATACCTGAGCCAAGATTTGAACAAAGGAGTAACCCTTTCCTTTATGAAGACACTAAAGCAGTTCCATGGAAGTATGATACAGGGAGAGTTCATCAGAAGATTGATAAAGCTAGTCGCCAGGAAGGTTCAAAAGTTGCAAGTGCTGACATAGCGGGTGCAGGTCGTTTAACTCGCAGTGGTCGTGTTTATACTCAGCAAGCCAATACGGCTCCGCCTAAAGAAGTCATTCCAGCTGTTGTCAACCAGGACAAAGGGGTAGTCTTGGGAGAAGAGGATGCAGAATTTCTCAGAATCATTAAGAAAAGTGATTATAAGGTTATTGATCAGCTACATCAAATGCCTTCCAAAATATCTATCCTATCACTTCTTATGCATTCACCGGCCCATCAGAGTGCTCTCCAGAAATTACTAGCCCAAGCCCATGTTACACATGATATAACTGTGAATCAGTTTGATGGAGTAATTGCCAATATCACTGCATGTAACAATCTCAGCTTCAGTATGGAGGATCTTCCAAAAGATGGCTTGGACCATAATCGTGCTCTCCATATATCTGTAAAATGTCAAGAGGATACTTTAGCAAGAGTTCTTGTGGATATAGGATCTTCATTGAATGTTTTGCCGAAAAGAACGCTTGCCAAGTTATCTTATCAAGGGGCAGAGATGAGGCCCAGTGCACTGATTGTGAAAGCTTTTGATGGGTCAAGGAGGACTGTTATTAGAGAAGTAGACCTACCGATCTTGATTGGCCCACAGGTGTTCAAAATCACTTTCCAGGTTATGGACATTAATCCTAATTACAGTTGTTTGCTGGGAAGACCTTGGATCCATGCCGCTGGGGCAGTCACTTCTACCCTACATCAGAAGATGAAGTTTGTGGTCGATAATAAGCTGGTAACTGTGTCTGGGGAAGAAGATCTCATGGTTAGCAACCTTTCATCCTTTAGCTATATTGAGGCTGATGAAGATGCTTTGGAAACTTCTTTCCAAGCTCTTGAGATAGCCAATGCTGTCCTTTTGGAAGTAGAGGAACCAAAAGGGAAGGGTATCCCATATTTTGCATCGCTGAAGAGTACCATTTCCACTATTGAAGAAAGAAGCTATGAAGGCTGGGGTGATGTCATTGAAGTCAAACAGAAGCTAGATCGTTGCGGGTTGGGTTACAAACCAACTCATGTGAAGGAATGAGCGTCAACCTCCGTTAAAGGACGTCTGAAGACCATTCAAGAAGTGTTTTCCAGTGCTGGTTATCAGGTCAATGCAATTGATGTTGGTTCTGAAGATGAAGATGTGAATCATTTGGTGTATCAGTGTGAAGAAGCCTTGGGCAATTGGGAAGCAGTCGAGATCCCAGAAATTTTTCCATTGTCAAAGTAATTTATTGTTTTTTTTGAGTGTTTTCAAAGTTCCCTAGCTCTGCCCAAGGCTATGGGAGTATTTTGTAGGGCCCCTTTTCATTTTCAAAGTTATTATCAATGAAGGCATTTTGTTAAACTCTTATTTTGATCATTTACTGTTTTTCTCTCTTTTCACTTTTAAAAGAAAATGGCAATCTTTCAAAACCAATAAAAAAGCTTTTTTCTCTTGCATTTCTCTATTTTCCACTTTTAATAAAAGCAAATCATTATCATATGCAGAATAAACGAAAACCCTGTTGAATCCAATGACTCTACATTCTCTCCTAACTTTGATTCGCCCATCTACCAAGCGGAAGATGAAAGTGAGGAAGGTTGTGATATTCCCGAAGAACTGGCAAGATTAGTTGAGTATGAGCACACAGATCTTCAGCCACATAAGGAGCAGGTAGAGACCATCAATCTTGGCACTGATGAAGACAAGAAGGAAGTCAAGATTGGTACAACACTTGGGGCAGACATCAGAGAAAGATTGGTCAAGCTTCTCAGAGTATGTAGATGTGTTTGCATGGTCATATCAGGATATGCCCAGCTTAGACACAGACATAGTGGTCCACAAGTTACCTCTTCGACCAGATTGTCCTCCTGTAAAGCAAAAGCTCCGAAGAACAAGACCAGACATGGCTCTGAAGATTCGAGAAGAGGTCAAAAGGCAGTTTGATGCGGGATTCCTCGCAGTTGCAAAGTACCCTGAGTGGGTAGCTAATATTGTGCCAGTCCCTAAAAAGGATGGCAAAGTCAGGATGTGTGTGGACTATAGGGATTTGAACAAAGCCAGTCCGAAGGACGATTTCCCTCTTCCACATATTGATACTTTGGTTGACAACACTGCTAAATTTGTTGTTTTCTCCTTCATGGATGGGTTTTCAGGATACAACCAGATCAAGATGGATCCTGACGATATGGAAAAGACTACATTCATCACACCATGGGGCACTTATTGTTACAAGGTTATGCCATTTGGTCTCAGAAATGCAGGAGCCACTTATCAGAGGGCAATGGTCACCCTTTTCCATGATATGATGCATAAAGAGATAGAAGTTTATGTGGATGATATGATTGCCAAATCACAGAGTGAGGAGGATCATTTGAATCATCTCTTGAAGTTATTTGAGCGTCTCAGAAAGTTCCAACTGCGCCTGAATCCAGCTAAATGTACCTTTGGGGTGCGATCAGGAAAGTTACTTGGTTTTATTGTTAGTCAACAAGGTATTGAAGTAGATCCGGACAAGGTCAGAGCAATTCAAGAGATGCCAGCTCCAAAAACAGAAAAGCAAGTCAGAGGCTTCCTTGGGAGACTGAACTACATCTCCAGATTTATCTCCAACATGACTGCTACATGTGAGCCTTTATTCAAGTTGCTCCGAAAGGATCAAGCAATTGAGTGGAGTCCCGATTGTCAACTAGCTTTTGAGAAGATTAAGGTTTATTTACAAGAACCTCCTATCTTGATCCCACCTACTCCAGGGAAGCCTCTTTTCATGTACCTGACTGTACTCGAGGGATCTATGGGTTGCGTATTAGGCCAACAAGACGAAACTGGTCGTAAGGAGCATGCCATTTATTACTTAAGCAAGAAGTTCACAGACTGTGAAAGCAGATATTCGCTTTTAGAGAAAACTTGTTGTGCCTTGGCACGGGCGGCCAGACGCCTCAGGCAGTACATGATTTGTCACACTACTTTGTTGATCTCGAAAATGGATCCAATAAAGTACATCTTTGAGAAGCCTGCTTTGACTGGAAGACTCGCCTGTTGGCACATGTTGTTATCCGAATATGATATCCAGTATGTAACCCAGAAGTCTATCAAGGGCAGTGTTTTATCTAAATACCTTGCTGATCATCCTGTCGAAGATTATGAACCTTTGAAATTCGATTTCCCAGACGAGGACATTATGTTGGTAAAGGATTGTGAAGTTCCAGGTCCAGATGAAGGTCCCGAGCCAGGGTCTCGTTGGAAGATGATGTTTGATGGTTCCTCTAACTACATGGGGCATGGTGTAGGAGTTGTTTTGATGAATCCTGATGGTGGTTATACTCCTTTCACAGCCAGATTATGTTTCGAATGTACAAACAACATTGCTGAGTATGAAGCGTGTGTTTTAGGTATCGAAGCTGCAATCAATACTAGAATCAAGATCCTTGAAGTGTATGGAGACTCAGCCTTAGTAATCTACCAAGTCAAAGGTGAATGGGAGACCCGTGACGAGAAGTTGATCCCATATCGTGCCCACATTGTGGAATTGATCAAATACTTTGATGAAGTCACTTTTCATCACGTTCCAAGGGCAGAAAATCAAATATCAGACGCCTTAGCTATGTTGGCCTCTATGTTTCAAGTCAGATTTCTTAATGAAGCTCCACTCATTACAATCGAGCGAAGAACTGCACCCGCCTACTGTCTACTGGTCGAAGAAGAAACTGATGAGAAACCGTGGTTCTATGATATCAAGAACTATTTGCAGAATCAAGAGTACCCAGCTGATGCAACAAATCTAGACAAGAAGACTTTAAGAAGATTGGCGTCCAAATTTTTCCTCAGCAACAATGTGCTTTACAAGAGAAATCATGATATGGTTCTGCTCAGATGTGTGGACAAGCGCGAAGCAGACTTATTGATCAGGGAAATCCATGAAGGATCATTTGGAACACATGCCAATGGACATGCCATGTCCAGGAAGATTTTGAGAGCTGGATACTTCTGGTTGACCATGGAATCAGAATGTTTCAAGTATGCCAGGAAGTGTCATAAATGCCAGATTTATGCCGACAAGGTGCACGTACCTCCAACACTTTTGAATGTTCTGTCATCGCCTTGGCCTTTCTCAATGTGGGGCATTGACATGATAGGGGCAATTGAGCCTAAAGCTTCCAATGGTCATCGGTTTATCTTGGTCGCAATCGATTACTTCACCAAATGGGTAGAAGCAGCTTCCTACGCCAATGTGACAAAGCAAGTGGTTGCCCGTTTCATCAAGAACCAAATTATCTGCCGTTACGGAATCCCAAGCCGAATCATCACAGATAATAGGACCAATTTGAACAACAAAACAATGAAAGAGTTGTGTGAGACATTCAAGATTGAACATCATAACTCTTCTCCGTATCGTCCGAAGATGAATGGAGCTGTTGAAGCTGCAAACAAGAACATCAAAAAGATTCTGCAGAAGATGGTAAAAACTTACAAAGATTGGCACGAGATGTTACCATATGCTTTACACGGATACAGAACATCAGTTCGCACTTCAACAGGGGCAACCCCTTTCTCTCTGGTGTATGGGATGGATGCAGTTCTCCCTATTGAAGTAGAGATACCATCTTTAAGAATCTTGATGGAAACCAAACTGGAGGAAGCTGAGTGGGTCCAGAACAGGTTCGACCAACTGAATCTTATTGACGAGAAGAGAATGACCGCCATGTGCCATGGCCAGTTGTACCAGAAGCGTGTCAAGAGAGTATTCGACAAGAAAGTCCGTCTCCGAGAATTCAAAGAAGGAGATCTTGTACTCAAGAAAATCTTGCCAGTCCACAAAGACATGCGTGGAAAATGGAGTCCTAACTATGAAGGCCCATATGTTGTGAAGATGGCTTTCTCCGGAGGTTCCTTAATCCTTACAACTATGGATGGTGAACAGCTGAAACACCCGGTGAATTCTGATGCAGTCAAAAAATATTATGCCTAAATAAAACCCGATAGGTCGAAAACCAGAAATGGCGACCTAGGCAAAGAATGGGTATCCCGGTGGATCAAAACCTATGAAGGAGATCCAGGCAAAAGTTAGGGATAAAAATGAAAAATAAGAGCTCGCTAAGTTGAAAACCCGAAAGGGCGGCTTAGGCAAAAAAGAGCGTCCCGGTGGATTGAAAACCCGAAAGGGCGATCCAGGAAAAAGTTAGGGACAAAGGCATTTGACTGTGTCAGATGGTGTTTACCATTACTGAAGAATCATAATGGAAGACCAATCCATTTGCTCTTGTCAGAAGCAAGGTGTCGGGCAGTCTTAGTTATTAGGGATTGCAGTGGTCGTTGGATTCAATGTAGACCTTTCCCCATTGCCATTTTCAAATTGTAATTTCCCATGGAGTTTTTGCCATTGGCAAGCTACCATTCTTGAATAAAATACAAACTTTGCCTATGAATTTTTTTGTTCAACCTCTTATTTTCTTTTGTTATGCAAAATGCCATCACTTGATTACAATTTAACTCTGAAAATGACATGTTTTTTTAAGGAAATTTTTTTGAAAACACACTGAAAAACTTTTAAATTTCTTTGACTTTGGAAAAAATTGGAAGAACCTTCTGTTTCCCCAAGAAGTCCTGGTTTGCAACAACACTTTTATACTATTATTACAGAAATCCCCATAGAAGTTCAAAACTGATAACATTCTTGGATGGATCCTCGGACCAAGCATGATTTCCAAGTTCGAAGACATCTCCCCAGTGTTTTTTTCATATTGCTCATCTAAGTATTGGTGTGGAGATCCTACTCCTCATTGAGTCTTGTCAAAACTCTTTATCTCTTTAGAGTCAACATTTGCATATCATGATCATTCGCATCATGCTCAATCATGCGCATTTGACATTAGCATTTGTCTTTCCCCAGTTGTCGTCTTTCTATTTCCAAGTCCAGATATCATTAGTGTCCAATTTGAAAATTCATTGTTGTTGGTACCCGAAGTTTGGTTTACCAATGTTTTTGTCCCCAGTAATTGCTGGTGTTCCCGGTGGAATTCTAATTGTGGTTGGTACTTGTCTTTATGACCACCAATATTTCCTTGAAGTCTAAATGTCATTAGCACAAATCTTTTAAGCAGGTCCTGAAACCTTTTGCTTAAACCCAAGTCCATTTGATTTTGGCACATACTTGTACCTTTCTCCTGATGGTTCCTGAAGGAATTTCCAGAGGTTGGGTGTTTTATCTTATTTGAAAACTCCAACATATTTTGTTGTTACTTTTTGCGTTAGCCGGTCGCTTAGAGCCGTTGAGCTATCTTTGGGTGATTTTCATTCTATCCCCAATGTTAGTTGGTCGCATAGAGCCACTACTAAATCAATGTGATTTCCTTCCTTATCCTCGGTGTTGGCAGTTACATTTGAACCTGCTAATTTACCATTTTGCATACTTTGACTACTTTGTCTTTATCATTCTTAGTGTCAACCGGTTTTTTTTAACCTGTTGCGCATTCACTTTGAGTGTATCTTGGCTCCTATTCTTAGTGTCAATAGGTCTCGAACCTATTGCGTTTCCACTTCGAATATTTTTGTTGTTATTCATGGTGTCAGTTGGTCGCATTGAGCCGCTGCGCATTCACTTTGAATTTTGTGTCATTTCTATTCTTAGTGTCAGTTGGTCGCGTCGAGTCGCTGCGCATTCACTTTGAATATTATGTTTATCATTTCCAGTGACAGTTGGTCGCATAGAGCCGCTGCACATTCACTTTGAATGTTTATTTTGTTGTATTCTTGGTGTCAGTTGGTCGCATCGAGCCGCTGCGCATTCACTTTGAATATTACGTTTATCGTTTCCAGTGACAGTTGGTCGCATAGAGCCGCTGCACATTCACTTTGAATGTTTATTTTGTTTTATTCTTAGTGTCAGTTGGTCGCATCGAGCCGCTGTGCATTCACTTTGAATATTATGTTTATCATTTCCAGTGACAGTTGGTCGCATAGAGCCGCTGCACATTCCCTTTGAATGTTTATTTTGTTGTTATTCATGGTGTCAGTTGGTCGCATCGAGCCGCTGCGCATTCACTTTGAATATTTTGTTTATCAGTTCCAATGACGGTTGGTCGCATTGAGCCGCTGCGCATTCACTTTGAATTTTGTGTCATTCCTATTCTTAGTGTCAGTTGGTCGCATCGAGCCGCTGCGCATTCACTTTGAATATTATGTTTATCATTTCCAATGACATTTGGTCGCATCGAGCCACTGCGCATTCATTTTGAATATTTTTGTTGTTATTCATGGTGTCAGTTGGTCGCATTGAGCCGCTGCACATTCCCTTTGAATGTTTATTTTGTTGTATTCTTAGTGTCAGTTGGTCGCATCGAGCCGCTGCGCATTCACTTTGAATATGTTTTTGCTTTTTACTTCTCAAGGTCAATTGGTCGCATAGAGCCATTGGTCTACCACTTCGATTTATTTCTTTGTCTTATTTGTATTCTTGGTGTCAGTTGGTCGCATCGAGCCACTGTGCAGTCACTTTGAATTTTATTTTGTTTTGTCTGTGTTTCGTTGATCCAACGCTTTGGATTTCCTTTTGTTCCCGTCTTTTGTTATTCTTAGTGTCAACAGTTACACTTGAACCTGTTGATTTATCACTTTGAATATTTCCCGTTTTCGTTTCTTTATCCCCAGTGTATGTCATCCCCAGTGAGTCTTGGCTTGTGGTCGTCGATATATCTCATTCTAATCGTTCATACCATAATCATCATTCATTGCATAGTTGTTACAGAGTTAGATAGTTTGTTAGTTCCGCATAACATTGCATTTAGGGGAAAAATTTCCGGTTATTTATATATTTAAATACCTTTCACCCTGATCACCTGAGTGTCTATCGTCATTCATGCCATCTGGTAAAGTTATTTAAATAGGGGCAACTGTCACACCCCAAATTTTACCCCTAACTGCTCGCATCATACATTCATTTCATTTAGCAGAGAAATTCCAAAAAAATTTACTTTGTTGCTTCTAACTCATTTTCAAGTTTTTAAATTTAATTTTAATTTCTTTCCACTTTCAAGTTTTTTGTATATATTTAATTTCTATTTCACATTTCTAACTCTTTAACTCACGTTTTAATCTTAATTTTAATTTCCTTTTTCTTATTCTATTTTTCAAGTTTCTATTTTCTTTTCAATTTCTACTTCTAATTCTTGTTTCAATTTCTACTTTTTAGTTCTTAATTCATTCTTAAATTTTGAACTTAAATTTTATTTCCATTTCATTTGCAAAGTTTTTTTTTATTTATATTCTCAATTCCAATTTTATTTCCACTTTTATTTCTTCTTCCAAGTTTATATTATAAGTGTTTAATTTTAATTCCAATTTTATTTCCAATTTCTATTCACAAGCTTCAAGTTCCAATTTAATTCCAATTCCCTTTTCAATTTTCAATATTTTAAAATCAAGTTCCAAATCATGTTCAAGAGTCATTTCCAATTTCAATTCAAGAATCAATTCCAATTTTAAAATTTCAAATTCAATCCCATGTCTATACTATCATACTCATATTTCATTATTTCTCATAACTCATTCATAATGTTCAAACCTTGTCTTTTTTTAAGTCATTTATCATTCACATAATCACATAAAATTCATTCAATATTTCATAAATTCAAGTTCACAAATTCTTCATCCCTATTTTATCCAAACATAAATACATTCACATAGCATAAGGTTCCTATTCATTCTTGCCATATTCACATCAGCATATGTTACATTTGCATAGAAGAAGAATAAAAAAAAAGAGAAAGAAAAATGGGACAGCACAGCAGGACCACAAGGCAAATTCAGCCTGCTCCATACAGCCACCCACAGCAGGTCTGCAGCACAAAATTCTGCTCCACTATTGCTGCAACATCCAGACTTTGTCTCCTTTCCTCCAACCCTTCACCTACAAGTTATCACAGTACAGAAAAAAATCAAAAAAAACCATGAACCAAGTCCCATATAATAGGACTGTTACATTAGAAAGAAAAAACAGAACAGCCCCCATATTCTCACAACCAGAACAACCCCATATTCTCAAAAACAGAACAACCCCATATTCTCACAACCAGAACAGCCCCCATATTCTCACAACCAGAACAGCCACAAAAAACCAGAAAACTTCATAACAACAAAACTACAACCAAAAATTCAATAAACCATAGACCCACACCAGCAGTAGCAAGGAGAAGAAGGAGGCTTACTTGCGGATTCTTCACCCCGATAACTTTCGGGTCGGTAATGTTCTCTTTTTTTTTCTTTCACTTTTTTTCAGCTTTGTTCATCTTGTTTGATTCCTCTTGCGACCATGTTTATGTTTACGTTTTGTTTTCGATTCCGAATAGCTAGGATTCTTTTTCGATTTCATTTCATCGCACCTCATCCTGCATACAAAGCCATAAAAAAATTTCAAAAAAAGAAACCCCAAAACTAAAAAAACAGCAGCAACCTTTCACAATCAAAAACAACCAAAACAACATACCTCCTTCACCATTTCTGCAAAAAAACTTCACTCCAAACAACAAAAACAAATCATTCACTCAACCCGCAAAAGGAACCAAATCATGTCTTTCAGAACCTCAACAACAACCTTGAACAAACCGCTTCTTGCTCAAAAAAAGACTCACAGACCGAAACTAAACCCTTCCACAGAAATCATAAAAAATGTGAATCTAAAACAAAACAACAGAAAAACAGAACCAAAGAACATCACCTGCAATTTGTTTCAAAGAACAAGACTCTCCCCCACAGTATTCTTTAACCTGCAAAGCCACAGCACAACTGACCAAAACCAGACTGCAAAGAAGAAACCAGACCATACATTCAGCACACAACTAAGCAACCACCGCAGCAACCCCTCTCCAACACCCTCATCATCACTAAACAACTTCATACAACCTTCACATAACACTCAATCTAAACCCTCTTCATCACCTTCATATCGCAGACCTTCACCCTCATAAAAACATGAAAAAAAGCCATTAAACAAAGTAACCCAGATTTCTTCGTAAATTCTGTTCTTCATTCACAAACCAACCCTATCACTTTTAAACCAGAAACAAAAACAAGCCCTTTTCAATCTTTCTGAAAAAAGCATGAAAACCTGAGAAACAAACCAAATGGTCATACTCCTTTTGAACATATCTTCACCACTCTCCGCATCTGCGCATCTTCTCCAACATAATCACTGTCACCACCGTTACATCTGGAAACCACACCACACTGTCAAAACTCACAGAACCATCCACCACCTAACATCACTTCTTTCCCCGCAAAAATCATGAACGCTAGCCACAAACCCAGAACTGTTCTTCACCCATCCTGAAACAGAACCTCGCCAAAACCAATCGTTGTGATTTCCAAATCCTTTCGCAAATCCGAACCAAAATTGTTGCTACCGCCATCCCTACACGAAGAAAATTAAACCGTGAAAGCATTGAGCTGCTCAAAATCAAGAAAACACAGAAAAGAAAGAAGTAGAAAACAAAAGCAAAACCATCACAAAAATCACTAAACCTTCACAACCCACCAGCCAAAGCTCCATCGTCAAACCTCCCTCACGAAACTGAAACACAGACAGAATCACCGTCCAAAATCTCACCACCTTCACCTGTCGAAACTGTCCATGACCCCTGTGCCGTGAAAACCGGTCCATCGAAGCTCACAATATCGAATCAAAAACCAAAAACTCAGAACCACTCTCATAAACTCAGCAAAAAAAATTCACCGAACCGCTTCCATTTCGAACCGCACCGCTTGAACCTTCACCAACCATTACAGAAATCACAAACCTTCAAAATCCGCCGTCATCAACAAACCCCTTCCCCAAAACCTGATCTGAGACGCAACCCGTCCGCCGTTGAACCGCACAGCCGCTCACCAAACTCTCCTTCACGAATCTCCACTGAGGCCAACAAACCCACCATTGCAGCAAATAACCGTCTTCAAACCCGCGACCGCCATCATCGGCGCAAACCCTTCATAGGTTCCTCCGCCGTCGCAGAACCCAAACCACCATGAAAAACCCCCGAAAATCAAAACCCAGCGAGAGAGATGAGTAAAATCGTCGCGATTTGATATGAGGCAAGAGAGATAGAACCGCGGGAGATTGAGAGCTAAACCAAAACTGAGACAGCGATTTATTTTTTCTTTCTGATTCGTGAATAGTGGTTGTGCTTTTTTAGAAGAAAAAGGAGAAACCTCAGAGAATGCGTGTTCCTCTTTTGGAACTCTTTATTTTATTTTTATATAATAATATTGTTTTTTTGTATTTATTTCCATTTTTTTTGCTTCTTTAATGAAGATCTCTTATAGTCTTTAATATTGGTTTTGAAAGCATAAGCCCATATGTTTCTATTCCCCACAAATCCAACGGTTTGCTAAACACACATGTTTTTTTATAATATTTTTCTGTTGGTTGTAAAGTGGGATTTAAAGCCCACTCGGTTTCTTTTTCTGCTTCTAGCACCCTCCAGATCTGCACCTTCCCCCTCATGCTTTTGGTCTTTGTTTTATTATTATTACTAATTTAGTATTCATTTTCTATTAGATTTTTTTGGTTAGTATTATTAATTTTTTAGGGCCAATGATATGACAAAAAGTCACGATAAATCGTTTCCGATTAATCGTGACCAATATGAGGCCATTTATTTATTTTTATTCTATTTAATTTATTCTATTTAATTTATTCTATTTCACAATTTATTTCACTTTATTTGTTTTTTATTATTTATTTCTCGCACTTTTACACCATATTAACTTTAATTTTCAAGATAATAATCCTTGGTCCAACGCCAAGTGAACTTTACACACTTCACTCACACACGTAAGTCGGTCGTTTTACGATCGCCATCTGCACAGTCTCTACACCTCACAGCTTTTCAACTTAAGCAAATTGACGCACCGCGTTTGTTTTCCACCCCCGCATTCTCGATCCATATATCGAGTCATAGCCCGATTACTAAGCCTTTTACCTTGCATTTCTATTTACTTTATTCAGTTTATTTTTGCAAGTAGCAACCTATGCCTTAGACTTAGGAGCTTGCACCCTCAT
Source organism: Lathyrus aphaca (assembly GCA_963966055.1). Lineage (NCBI taxonomy): Eukaryota > Viridiplantae > Streptophyta > Magnoliopsida > Fabales > Fabaceae > Lathyrus > Lathyrus aphaca. The sequence goes on from OZ014521.1 coordinate 15,633,604, forward strand.
TTATTTACTTTATTTTTTCGCATTTCAATCCAAAAGGGAAAGAACTCCTGCAGTTGACTCAATGTCATAGGAAGTTTAGCCACCCCTAGTTACCATTTTGACCTTAGCAATTAGGTCCCTCTTTTTTCTTTGACCTTAGCAATTAGGTCCCTCATCCTTAGGTCCTTAGCCATTAGGTCCTTAGTGTTTTATTTTACAAATTTTGTGACTTTGTTAAGTCACGTGAGTGTTTGCCATAACACTTACTTTCCCCCGCGAACCTTGAGCGTAACCAAGTGTTCGTTAATCCTTATGAGAACTACGAGTGCTCTGATTCTATACCCGATACGTAGGCATCGATGCGATGTTGTGCGAGCACCATTAGAAATAAAACCTTAGGTTCCCATAATTTTAACAAGCAATAAATAACAAATAACACAAATATTAACAAGAGGTTCCCGTAGGATACTGCGGATGCTTAGGATGCTAACACCTTCCCTAGGTATAATCAACCCCCGAACCTAGTTTCTCCTCATTTAGGGTTTTTACGATCTTTTTCCCTATTCCCTTTGGATTAAATTAAAGTCGGTGGTGAACATAAATGTTTTGCGATTCAAGCTTAATAAATAGCTTGGTATCCGATTCTCACCGCGACAACTATCTTCCTCTTCTTTATCACAACAGCTCCTCCAACTTGCAGCAAACACACCACCACCATTTACCCTCACAACCGCAAGACAACCTCTTCATTTAACTTGCTGCAACCATAAACACCTAAAACCTTCATGTTTCTTCACTCTGCATTCAACCTCATCTTCAGAACCAACAAACCTCAACCCATATCTATTCCCTTCAACTTAACCTCACCTCAATAATCCCTTAAACCATCAGCTTACTCTCTTTCCATTTTTGCACTTCAATACCATCGCCACTCCAAACACCCTCACAATACACCATCTGCGACAAACAAAATCCGCATTACACATTCACAAACATCACTTCAAATTGCCAAATATCACTGAATCATAAACAGAGTAGAAGAGAGAAACACAGAACCGAAACAGGTGATCTGAGACGGAAAGGTTCGTTGAAACCAAAACAACAAACTCACAAAAAAAACCTCTGACCAAAACCAGAAATCTCAGCTCACAAAACCGAGCCGTGAACCTCCAAACTCGCCGTCACCATCCGCGGCAAACCCCTTCAAACCAGAACAAACCACTCATTATCCCTCACCCTCACCGGAACCGAATCCGGCCGACACGTACCCAGCCACCGCGCGAAAGCCCCAGCCAGCCGATAACGACCCGCAACCATCTTCAAACCCACCATCCGCTGTCAAACACAAGCCAACGAGAACCTTCCGAAACCACAAACCATTCTCTACCACCCAAAATCCGAACAAGACTCTCGTCACCGCTGCACATCTTGAAATGAAACACAACTTTCGAAACCGACTGAAAGCCACGTGAAATCGAGTGTCACCGAGAGAAAGTTTCGTGAAATCGAATCTGAGGGTGTAGAAACAGAGAGATTTGAATCGAGTTCGCTGCCGTTGAGGGGAAGCCGTGAGAAGCCGCGAAAGGGCCGCCGTCGCGAGACAGAGATAAGAGAGAGAGGCGTCTGGTTTTTCTTCATTTCAAGACTCCGAGAAAAGGTTAAGCGTGTTTTTCATTTTTTTCATTTTCTGTTAATAATAACTCATTCCTATTTTATATTGTTAGTTTTTATTATTTAATTTTTTAAATAAGCAAAGATATTATGGATGATTTTTTTTTTCTTTCTAAAGATTTTCGAATAGCTGACTTTTCTTACTTCCTGGGTTTATTTGATTTTAAAAAAAAAAAAAGGAGTAGTAGGTTTGGGGCTGCTGGGCCTGCTTATCATTTACACCACAGACATATATATTTTTGCATTTAGATGATTTTGTTTTCTTATTTTATTTTTTTTTTAAAAAAATGTTACTTAATTTAATTGTTATAATTTATATCCTGTTTACAAATAGTTTTAGATCCCTTTAATAATGCTCTTATTTAAACAAATTCTTTTTTAAAAAAATTAGAACATTTTGTTCCTTTCTTATTTCTTCACTTTTGAATTTATTAAATGGGCCAATGATATTATAAAAGACCGTTTTTCGCCCGATTACATTTAATCGGTGATGAGCGGTCAATATGAGGCCCTCTTTTATTTTATTCTATTATTTTTTATTTTGAACAAAAAAACACTTGTAACATAATTTAATTCATTTAATTCATTATTTTATTCATTATTTAATTTACTTAGTTATTCAATTCATTATTCCATTTATTTTTTCGCAACTCAATTTATTCATTTATTTTCGCATTAAAAAAAATTACGTTTCGACTCCTTATAGAATGGTTCCCATTTTGAACCGATTCTAAGGCAGTTCACGAACAAAATTTCGTCGCGTCCCGAAAAGGTCCAACGCCTTCAAATAGTTGCGCTCGATTAAAAGGTCCAACGCCTTCAAATAGTTGTGTCCCGATTAAACAGGTTGAACGCCTTCGAATAGTTCAAACACACTGCACACACGCTTCCTCTTGGGCAAACTACAAAGATACCATTTATTTCGCGCAATCCCCTGTATTTATTTTGTATCCCTCTCCCATTAATTTGTACGCACTTTTATTTCTCGCATTTTATTTCTGAATCCTTGGTCCAACGCCAAGCGATTGCACTTGCACACTCGCACTTTTTTATTCAGTTATCGTTTCGTTTAGGATCCACCTTACCTTGCGAGCCGAGCGCTTCGTGCCTCGCTAACAAAACCACAAAAATAACCTCCATTTGCATTTACCCCTTTAAACCTCAAAAAACCAAAATGTTTCGATTAGATCCAAACCCTTGATCCAACGTCAAGCGGTCTTAGGAAATAAAACATTCTAATAAAACGAGAAGATTTGTACGCCACGAGCCTTAAGCGGTAGAAAGGAGGATAACGAGCTCTCGTTACTCGCTCCGATTATTTCGACGCAGGACACTCGTCTTGTTGGGCGAGATAAACTATCCATAGTCTTTAGTGCATTTCAACTCCTAAACCCTTTCATCGACGAAAGGTAATAAAATTAACAACCATTACCCTTAGTAGGCCGAACTACGAGGCTCTGACTTTCCCATTGCACACGGGAGTACGTAGGCACGAGGATCTCAATCCTTGTTGAGCACCTAGGTTCAATCTAACTTATAATTCAACTCATTTCCCTCTAGCAAGCAATTCGTTTAAGCATAGACATCCTTTCACGCGCGATAACTTAGATGGTTCCCATCGAGTACGATGGATGTAGGGGGTGCTAATACCTTCCCCTGCATAACCGACTCCCGAACCCAGGCATTGGTTCTGTTGACCTTTGTCCTCATCCTTCTCTTCCCGGGTTGTATCTATATCTTCCCTTTCCCTCTTCGGGAATAAATAGAATTAGGTGGCGACTCTTCAGTCCGTCCGGCGCGTGACTCCGTCCATTCGGATTGCGTAAGGTCGTATTTTTCGGGGTACGACAGTGCTGAGACACACGACTTATGGTGTGCAACATACAAGGCTTGCTTTTGGTGTAATGGAATAGAACGATGGTAATCAAGGAATCCTAAAGTCACATGAAACTTTATTTATTTGTTTGAAAATTTATTCGATGTTGAATCGAGTATTTCTATATTTTGTTTTTGAGATTTTGTTATCTAAAGCTTCGTTTTATCTTTTCTAGCTTAATTATGGGAACTATATAAGCATACAAGTTCTAAGCTATTACATCACAAAGTACACACCACACAAATATAATCTAGGCATAATAAAAATAATCCAAGTCCATAAGAAAATCCTCGAAAAATACATTGCACAAAAATAAAATTGTTAGTAAATGAAATGAATATGCATATGCAACAATACGATGGAAATGAATTAAGATAACAAAAATATCAAAAGTCCTGGAAAAAATATGAAATTAATTTCCTAGGATCTTTAACCTGACTATAACATTGTGTTATAAAATCTCCTAAAAATTCAAAGTCTAACTATGTCAAATGGTCACTTAAATCTATCTAAGGTTCAATCATAATTTTACACAAATCACACTACCAAAACAGTGGATAAAATGGCCTAAAAAATATACCAAAAATATTCTAGGTACTACTATTTGTCCTCTAATCATAGCAAAAAGAATGGGCCAAAAATGTTATAGGAAGTGGGAGAAATAAAATATACAAAATTATGTGTTCATGAAGGAATTCAACCTAAAACCAATTAAATGGAAAATTGAAATTAAATTAAAAATGACAAAATTAAGAAATTAAAAATGTGCAATGTTTCTAAAATGAATTATAAACCTCCTATAATTTTTGGGAATTTTTTTTAAAGGGTTTTAGTATTTTTTTGTAGAATTAAATGAAAACTACATAAAACAGAAATTAAAATATAAAAGAAATAGAGGAGGGGGTGAGAAAGTAACATTTATTAGTTAATAATAAAAACTGGGCCCAAATGGGGGTGGTAATAGCAATTCACAGGGCCCATTAGCGCAGGGATTTGAGGGTGCACGGTGGAGCTACAGTCAACAAATGTTGACTCCACCTGGGTCATTGGATCAAACTTCTTCCCTGAGTATTCACATCATATGGATTAGGAAAGAAGGTGCATGATGATTACCATGTACTGGCGTGCACAAGATCAGCAGGGGGGAGGAACCTACTGGACGGTGACAAGTGTCACCGCCGGTATGGTTGGAATTCAAAAAATCTTATCCTTATCTTCTAGAAAATCCAATCGGTGGACCTAATCATCTTCAATTAACTTTAATGCTTTTCTTAATATCCTCATTAATATTATTATTAATTTCTTAACATTAACAACAACACTTATAACAAAATGAATTACAATAAATTGATATCAAAAGACAAAACCCTAGCCTTCCTTCTTCTTCAACTGTGGCGCCTCTTTCCTTCTCAACCGCAATCCACCTTCGCAAATCCCTACCGGCGACGACGACCAAACCAGACGCACCTCAACTCCTCTTCTAATCAACCTAAAACACCACTCTCCACCCCTAATTCTAACCTAGCCTAATCGAGTCTTTCAAATCCGTAATCCGAAATTTCTGAATTCGAACAACCAACTTTCGACCTGGAAACAAACGCAAACAAATCAAAGATATGCAACTAAAATCATGCTCTATCGAGGTTACGATTCACACCTGTTAATTGACGACGTGAAGATCTTGATCAATGCGAAGAAGGTGCTCAACGATTCATTGATATTCGTGGTTATCAGTTCTTTGTAGCCGTCATTGTGATTTTTTTGATGAAGATCGACGGTGCGATTGTGGTAAGCTTCAAACGCGACTCGTTTCGAAACCCCCTTCCTTATGTGAATTTGTTTTGTCCCTATGTTACCGATTTGGCTAATTGATGATTAAGGTCGTGGATGAACGTATTTCTATTCGCAGGTTATGGTTATTGTTATGCTGATGCAAAATGATCGAAGGAGATGAAAATAAAAGAGTGATCGGAAACCCGGATCGGGAAGAGAAAAACGAACGTCTAACGGAGTCGTTCCGATGATCCTTTGAAGACGAGTCACAATTCACCGCTTCAGGTAATATTCTGCGGTTTCCATTCGATTTCGTTCTTCTACATTCCCCTTCTGAAATTGTTGTTGGTTTCTTTTAAAAGAATTGACAGTTCTTGATGATGAAGTTTGGTTGAAGAGGAAAATGAAAACGGAGAACAATGGTTGAGAAGATAGAGATAAGTGAAGATGGAGGAAAACTGTGAAGAATGAGCTCTGAATCGAAAAAGAGATTTTAGAAGATGGTTAAATGGTGAGTTGCGAAAAAGATGGGGGGTCCTGAAAATGGCATCACTCTGACTTTTATAGATGAAGATCCAAAGAGGAATTCAAGAGTTTCTCAGGTATTTTCAGTTACCAGTTGGTTATGATTATGTTAAGTTGGTTAGTTTTCAGTTAGGGATTTGTTGGAGTTCTGTTATTTGATTTTGTTTGCTCAACTGATTTTTTCAACTACATTCTTTTGTTATTGAACTTCTTATATTTCCCTTTTTTTCGGACCGATATCTTCCTCCTTCAAACTCTGTTAGTTCCTTTCTGATGAATTGAGATTGATGACAGTTATAGTGGTGAAGGTTCGGAGTTGATTTATTGTTGTTTCTGTATGGTTTATGCAGGTTCGTTGAAGACAATGAAGAAAAGATTTCCCATATCAGCGTTATGTGAAGTGTGCTGGTGGCAGAGGTGAATCCTTTAAAAAGATCGATGAAGAGCTTTGAAGAATCTTTATTGAAGATGTGCATCCGAGAAATTCTCAATTCTGAAATATATATTCTTTGATGAAGATGTGAACTATTATTGTGTTGTAATTATTTTTCAGTTTCTGCATTTTCCTTATCATCAAGTTATTCTTCTATGAACTTTTTTTGTAAAAATTCCATATGTAACTGAATTTCTAATTGAATCCTCATTCAGTTTTCTGTTATCCCTCCATGCTCTCATTTTTTGTAACCGACTCTTCTTTTCGGTTTTGTGACTAAAATTCTGATGAGTTTTTTTCTGGTTAAGTTATCCACCTCCTGATCTTTTGTTATAGACCATCAACAATCAGATTCTTTGGGAGTTATTTGCATCATTTTTATTAATTTCTTCTTATGTCCATACATAACATATTTAAATGTGTCTTTTTGAATTTGAAATTATTATTTAAATATTAATGGACTAATGGACCTAAAGGAACAAAATGAACATTGGATCTGAAGTGTGAACATGGATTTTGATTTATTAACATTGACACGGACATGAACTTTTGGATAATGACTCGATTTTAAACATGAGCATGGATTAGTTTAAACTAACTGAAATAGGAAATTTGGACAAATATGGACATTTGAATTAGAAAATGAATTTAAATGTGTTCGGATTTTGAAAAGGTTTAGAGAGTGAAAATGGTCATTGGTTTTGAAATTTGAATATGGTTTTTGGACTATGATATATGGGCTTAGAAGAATGGAATTAAAACGAGCTTGACAAATCTTGCATTGAATTTAAATGAGTAAAATGATGTTGAAGTAGATAATATGGATAATTAACAAGGTTTATGGTTTGGAAAAGAAGTGGGCTAAAAATTCAAATATAAAATGGATAAGATATGGACTTGAGTAATGACTACATCCTACACATCTCGTAAGATATTTAGACTTTTAACTTGTGTTCCAAACTCATAGTATTAAGTAATCTTGGATGAATATTTCACGGATGAATCCAAATCAACGTACACGAACACTTCACAACTTCACCTTTGTACCCTGATTCATACCTGCACCTCTATCCCCAAAATATCTCGACTTGACGTCCCACAATCTTTGATATGAACCTTAATTGATCATGTACATGCCATAATCTTCAATAACATGTGTCTCAAGTAACGATGAAAATCCTAGAATAATAAGATTCCCAAATGAATAGACTTCGTAAGGAAATTCTTTTCAATGCCACATGATTAGGAAAATAAACCCTTAACTCATGATTTGAATGACAAATACGGCTCGAAACATTGAAAATCGACAAATCCACAGTTTGTAGCAAAACTCAGTCATAACCCTGATAAGGCCCAATTGAATGAGATGTGTCACAACGATGTAAATTCAACCTTTGTTCCAATCTTGAACATAATAGCTGGATAAATCACCTATGAACAGGAACAAACAAACCACAAGAGAATGTCTAATCCCAGGCTTTAAGAGCTTAATGCAAACACATGATTGCGAGTATTATGACCTAATAAAAATGCAGAAGAATATGAAGCATAAAGTCAATTGTATGATAATAAGTAATAGGGCAAATTTTGGGGTGTTACATAGGTTATTTCAATAATTATGTTCCACCTTGTTCTCTTCCCGCTACCTATTCAGAGGTCAAAATAAAACAAAAAAAAGAAATAAACAGAAGGCAGATGACATTTCTCTTATCCATCGAGTTCAAATTTCCAGGTTTTTATTCGGGTATTCAATCACTCCATACCTTGAACGTCTAAAAGCTCTTGCAATTATTCGTTCAGGCCTGCAGATGATTGAATAGGGGCATCTGTAATACCTCAAAATTTTCCCACTTATTTCCTCAACACTTTGCATGGCATTTAGCATACATAGATTCATAAAATAACCAAAAACATTGCATCATGTGTAGCATAGCTGAGGCATAGGTATGTGATCAATGATTGGAGCAACTGAAGGCATTACAAAGGCAATCAAAGGGCCACAAAGCTTCTCAACCTTTTGCAAAGGGTTCACAACATCCCACAAGTCTTCATTTGAAGCCACAAGCCATGGAAAAATTTAATTTGATCAAGGGAGGCAGGCGGTGCAACATCTCCTGATGAAGAAGGCCAAATTAGGGTTTCATTTCTACTGGGCTTCTCCATGAATTTTTGATTCAAAGTGGATTCCTTTGTCTTATATATGATGACAAGTGCCTAGGGTTCAAATTCCATCCACAAAATCATTTTGGAAGAGGTTCAACTGGCCAGATGACTGAAAATCGAGGAATCGGGGAAAAGGTAACCGAGCTAGGTAAAAAAAAAGGTCGATTCCTGACTTTTAAGATCAAAATAATGAAATTAAGGTTACAAGGATCCTATGGTTCAAATTTGGTCAAGAAATGATGGAGGATTCATAAAAAAATCAAGAAAAAAGATCATTTGAAAAATGCTAATTTCACCTTTCTCTCCACTTTTCCTTCCACTTTCCTTCCACATTTCCTTTCATTCTTTCCCTCTTGTTTTTCCACTTCAATTCCACTCCATTTCCCTTGGATGCTTCTACCATGTTCCACAACCTTCTAGAGTATTCCATGGAATATTCCAAGGAATATTCCTTCTCCAACCCTAACCCTAACTAACTACAAACCTAACTCCATTCCTAAACCTAACTCAATTCCCAAACCTAGCTCCAAGCCTAGCCCCTATATAATCATTAATCACTTCAATGTAAAAGGTTCCCAATTTTTCACTTTCTCAAATTTCTAGAATCACTTTTTCTCTCTCACGTTTCCTCCATTTCCCTTTTCACCAAAGCTTTTTTTGAAGAAGTTCTTCAAGTTTCACATTGAAACTTGAAGATCTTAAAGCTTAGCCTCCAACCTCCATTGAATTGTGGATTATAGAAGAAGAAGCTACTGATATTTATGAAGATTTCGACTTATCGGAAGTGCAAGAAGGCACAAGCATCAAGAACGCATTTATTTTGTGGATTCGCGGTTTTCTTGGTTTTCTCTTCGATCAAGCTCCGATTCTTGCAACATTTACCGAAGCACTTCTCCGCTTCGTAGGTTGGTGGTCTAAAATCACTTTTCCTTTAAGTTATTCTCTTCATCTCGCCATTTTGGCATTCGTTAAGTGCTTTTAGTATTGCTTGTGATTGATTAGGTTTTCGTTATGTGTTGCTTGCGATTTGTGGTTTTTTAATGGATTAGAAGTTAGGTTGTAGCTTGTTATAGGTTCTAGCATGTGTTAATAAGCCCTAATTGAGTAGAAATTTGTGTTAACATGATTAGCTGTGTGTTAGGGTTGTTTAGAAGTAAGATTGTGGCCAAAAGCACTTATTTCAAAACAATTTTTCACTTTCTGTTCAGTGTTAACCGGTTAACGCTTTGGTTAACCGGTTAACACATGCATTTTTGGCCATTTTTAGTGTTGTCTGGGGTGCGTTAACGGGTTAACCATTTGGTTAAACGGTTAACGCTATAGTGTTGCACCCCAAAATTTGCCCTCACCAAGACAAGACATTGTTTACTAAGGTGTCCCAAGAGGTTCACAAGGTTCACAAGGTACACAATTAGTCAGAAAGTTTGACAATTCCCTCAGACAATGCATCCTCCTAAGCAATGCATCTTAAACTATGGTTTTGACTTTCATCAGGCTAAATGGACTTCTAGGGCTTCAAGTGAGCTTCATAGAACCCTATATGTGTTGAAGAATCCCCATGTCAAGTTTCAAGACTTTCCCAAAAGGTTTGCTCAGTCAGATGATCAGATAGGCTAAAATCAGTCAAAGCAGTTAAAAAGTCAAACTAAGGTCAACTGTGGTCAAACCAAAGTCTAACTTCATGATTTTTTTCCAACATCAAGTACATGAAGTAAAATTCATCATTTTATCAAGGGTTGATCATGATTCATCAAGGAGATTTCAGATCATCAAGAATCAGGAGTTTCTAAATTAGGGTTTTCATAGGAAAAGTCAACTGAACTTTGACCGGCCATAACTTTCACATGCTTCATCAAAAATTCTCCATCCAAAGCTTATTTTGAAGGAAATTTAATTCTCCACAACTTTGTGTCTCACAAGCCAAGCCCAAAAATGCTTCATTTGGAAGGTATGAGCTAAGACATTATAGGTCATTTCAAAATTCAACAAAAAGTCAACATCTTCCAAAGAGCATAACTTGAAAATGGTAAACGATATGGACATGATACCAAAGAGGTTGGTTAGAAGACTCTATAAGCTTTCTTAAATGTCCAAGAACACCTTCATAGCCTTAAAATTGAGGGATTTGTGCCTTTGCAAAGTTGGGAAATTTTTGAGAGGTTTATGAAGCAAATGGGACTTTAGAACCAAATTTCTCCAAATGGGCTTGCATTTTTAGGACCCAAACACTTCCATGACATCATGCACGAATTAAAAATTATTTATTCAAATTTTTATTCATTTTATTTTATTTATTATGATTTTTTACATTAAAAATCATTTTAAATCCAAATAAAATATAAAAATTTCAATATTTGATTGGATTTTGGTTCTAGAAAGTCATAAAGATCAATTTAAAGTGATTGAGATCATGGAAAATCAGATCAACCAAAATGGCAAGGATATATCAAATTTTTTTCAATATTTTGAAGGCATATCTTTTTCAATCTCAAACTATCCAAAAGTCCAAAGTAAAGATTGATGTTTTGACCTAATTATGTTCTATGATATATATACAACATAAACCAATGAAGAGAACACGAATTTTGGCAGCCAAGAACACCATTCATCAACTTCAAATTTCTCACAAAAATTCAAATTCGGATTCTTCAAATTTGTTGTTTTTCAGGTGATTTGAAGGTTCAAACATGATCCTTAGACATCATTGATGCAATCCCAACCATTCATTACATTCAAAACATCAAGAATTGGCCAAACCGAATTCGTTTTACTCTTAAAATTTAATTTTTCGATTATGACTTTTCATGCATTGCTAATGAGTTTTGGTTGTATTTTATTGTTTGTGAAGTTCTAGGGATTGTTTCTGGACAAAAACATGGAAGTTTCATGGTGTAATCCGTCTATCACCATAGTTAGGGTTTATCCCTTTGAATTGGGGTTTCTTAATCCAATGCATATAAATACATTCTAAGACCGTAGGTAGATTGAATGAACTGCTTAGATCACAATGGTGTGCTCAATTGGATGAAATTGTACATGTTTGGCATAGTTTGTGTTTCGCAGGTTTATACACGCAAGTGAAATCGCAAGAAAAGTCGTAGGAAAATTCGCAGGAAAACCTGCGAATTTCAGAGGAAGAAGATGAAGTTCTTTGGCGCGATTTTCTGAATTTCAAAAATTGGTTTTATTTTATAATATATGTGTTTCATATGAAGGTTACAACGCGCGCATAGCTCAGTTGGTGGAGTGTTAGTGCTTGTAGGCTTCAGGGCGTGGGTTCAAGTCCAGCCTTCAACACTTTTTATTTTTATTTCAACTATTTAATTTTCTTTATAATATAATGATTGTTTGGTTGTTCTATGTCATCAGCTACATGCGCAGCCCTGTGGGAAGCCCTTAGTCAGGTAAAGGGGAGGTCTTGGGTTCAAATCCAGGCCTCCCCCATTTTTTTTAACCTAGTTTATTTTGTTTTGTTTTCTTAATTATTTAATTATATAAATTATATTATCAAATAAACTAATTTTTAAATAATATTATAATATTTTCTTATAGAAAAAAAAAACTTTATATTTTTAAAATCAATATTTTATTTTCTCAAATTTAATTTGTCTCTATTTCATGTTTATATTATTATTATATATATATTTTTGTAAATAAATTAAATAATTAGGTTTAGATTAATTTTCAAAACCCTAATTTAGCTAACCCTAATTTTCTCTAACCCTAACCCTAACCCTAATTTTTATTTTAATTTAATTAATTTTTGTTCTAATGAATAATTAAATAATTAATCATGTTTTGTAAATAATTATTATTTTGCTTATTATTATTATAATTATTCTATTTTCTTCTAAAAGTTTTCTAAAATTGTTTATTTAATTTTAAAATAATATCTTCTCTTGAACTTTTATTTCCTTTATATTTTTACTAACCCCTTTTATTATTATCATTATTATTATTACTAACCCTTTAAATTATTGCTTATTTATTATATTTATTATTAATTATTTATATTATTATGTAATTGCGAAAGCCATGTAATAGTCGTAGGTTTATTTTTGTTTCTATTTTATTTTTGTAAATATTTTTATTGCCATGGTTAGTAATTTTAGGGTGTGTATAACTATGTGTAATTAAAATAATTTTGAAAACTAATTAAATAAGATAATACTTGAATATGAACACTCACACACGTAAGTCGATCTTTGATCGCCATCTCACACTTTCTAGGATTACCTCTCATGTTCCTACTTCTAAGGTTAAGTAAGGTGTCTTAAAGCAAAGTCCCTTCATAAAATATCATCAAGTCCCTTCAGATTATAAGATCAAGTCCCTTCGAGGTTGCCTACGATAAATGATCTCGTCCCTACGAATTGCTAAAGACACCTTACAGTTGCCTACATTCAGATTGTCCTTATACATGTCCCTTAACACATCCAAGGTAACGACTACCTATTCCTTAATAATAAGGATAGTCTTACCATTGAAAGAACATATAAGAACAGTAAAGACTTAATATATGGTAGGTTTCTCTTAAGCACTTGCTCACCTTTTCAAAATACATCTTACACTTCACATTTCAAACAAATTTTCAAAACAAGGCTTTGTATACATCCATACGAGGATCATTATAAAGTACTTAGAAAATTTTTAATCATACACTACACTCTTCAAAAACAATTTAAGTGAGCTAAGTAACTAAGAGCCCATGGATAACCATGGATATAAAGGGTGCTAACACCTTCCCTTTATATAACCTACCCCCCGAACCCAAAATCTTTTAAGGTCTTTCCTGTTCTTTTATGTCCTTTCCTTTTGGATAAAACAAAAGTCGGTGGCGACTCTTGCTATCCGCAACATTTATAGAAAGTCAGTTCTCCCACCGTGTTACAGAACTGGCGACTCTGCTGGGGATAATATTAAAGAGGGGTACCCTTAGGAATTAGATCACTTTAAAATTGTTTGTCTTGTTTGCTTTATACTTACTTGTTGGGCTTTATATGTGAAAGATCCTAACCCGGATCTAGTGTACCTTAGGTAAATGGCAATAGACCAAGGAAACTGTACGGCGTATACCGATATGGTTGATCTGGTGGCCATAGTTAGTGTGACTTCTTGGTTGGTGCTTATGTTCCTTAAGCAAGTTGAGGATAATATGAGGCTGCCATATGTTGTCAATACACTAACTGACTTTTAGAACCCTAGTCATCCCATCTTGGCCTTTAGAAAGTAGTGAGATAACCGGGTTTGGTGAAGACTGAAGTTGGTTGATACTCGATGCTACACTCATTGAGATCCTAAACTTGGAGGGTTTTGGTTGGCAAGTAAGTTGCCTACTAAACAACCACCCTGGGGAAGGATCAGTGATATTGAGATCCCTTAGAACCCGGTTACTTTTGTAGGACAGGATGAACCAACTAACTTCAGGGGAAGGTACTTACCTTTAAACCTCATGCAAGCCTTCAAACCTAGGGCTATTGTGTGACTTGTTTGTGTGTGCCACATGTTTGTGATTGAGCATAACATCATAGCATCATCATGCATCATAAGCATAGCATTTTCACTAACCATTTCAAGGACCAAAGGATTTATCTTTGTTCTTTGTTGCAGGTCATGGCTTCTGCTCGTAGGAATACTATCCGGATCAACTTTGTAGGAATACCTCCTAAGCTTAAGGAATTGGTCTCTCAAGTTTCTGAAAACTCCCAATTCATCAAGAGTCATGGTCACCTACTGGATCTAGTCACTTCAGGGTTCAATGAAGACGTGATGAGTGTTCTGTTTCAGTTCTTTGACCCTAAACATCATTGTTTCACATTCCCCGACTATCAGCTGGTTCCTACAATGGAAGAGTTCTCCAAGCTTCTGGGTATACCTATCCTTGACCAGAGACCCTTCACAGGCTTGGAGAAAAAGACTAAACCTGAAGTCATTGCTGCAGCCTTACATTTGAAGAAATCAGACATTGTCCTAGAAACAAGGAGTGGAGTTAAGGGTATTCTTGCTAAGGTATTGATGGAGAAAGCTCAAGTGTTCCTGAAAGCTATGAGTCATGATGCTTTTGAGGAGATCTTAGCCCTATTGATCTATGGCTTAGTATTGTTCCCCAATCCAGACCAGTTCATAGACGTACACGCCATCAACATATTTCTGACTCGCAATCCAGTGCCTACATTACTTGGAGACATCTTACACTCTCTTCATACTCGTACTACTAAGGCACGAGGAACTCTGATGTGTTGTATACCTTTACTATCCAGGTGGTTTATTTCTCACCTTCCTCGATCAGTGATGAAGAATGAACAAGGGTTAAGGTGGTCTAAAAGAATCATGTCACTTTCTCATTCAAATATTCATTGGTGCTCTAGATCTATGGAGAATGTTACCATCATTGACCGTTGTGGGGAGTTCCCTAATGTGCCACTCCTTGGCATAAGAGGGGGCATTACCTACAATCCTTCCTTAGCTCTACGTCAGTTTGGTTACGCTCGGAGTGATGGTCCTCACGACATGCTTATTCAGGGTATTATGATCGACTACGGCAACGATCTGCAAGGTTATCGTCAAAGGTTTATACGAGCATGGGGTAAAGTGAACAAGGTTGACAGCAAGACTCTGGAACCCAAGTACACCATTCCTATGGAACCTTATCTCAGATGGGTGCGATCTCGTGCTATGACTCTTATGATGCCATATCATGCTATCCTGCCAGTTACCATGGAGCCTGTTGCTGAAGGAGATACTTCTTATATCATTCTTCATCCAGACATGCCCACTGACATGGAGGAGTTACAAAGGTCCTGGATCTAGTTGAAGGAGCAAAGAGATACTTTTGAGACTCATTACAAAGCAAGTCAAGAAAGAATCCTAGAGCTAACAAAACAACTTCACGAGGAGCGGAATCTCAACTCATACCTCAACACAAAGAGGAAACGTCCATGGGAGACTTAAAACCCCATATTTGTATTCATTTCATTTTTGTTGTAAGCCTAAGAGGCAAACAAGTTTATTGATTACTAATAAAAGTTTACCTTTTGATTGTTTAAACAAATTTAAATCTTGCGGTCCTTGAAAACATTGCATATGCATAAACATACCATATCATTGCATCACAGGTTTCTCACGTACAGGTATCTTATCTTCTCGCTGTTTATTTCAGCAGAAATGGCTCTTGAACAAACCGTCAAAGATCTCCAGGCTCAGAATGCACAATTCCAAGAGTTGATTCTGAACTTGTCCAAGGGACAAGATGAGTTGAAGACACTGCTGGCTAAGAAGAAGAAGAAGGCTAGAAGATCAGGAGGCCTTATCAATCTGGGAAGAAGGTTCAGAGGTCCTGTCAAGACAAAGGAACAGATTGAGGATTCTGAGTCTGAAAATTCTGAGAAAGAGGGAGGTAGTCTCCATGATATTGTGGGAGATTCTGATTCTGAAGCAAATTATTATCATGAACCTGCTAGTGAAGATAAGTACAAGATGCTGGTAGACAGAATGAATGCTATGGAACTACAAAAATCTTCTGGACTTGATTTTGAAGATCTGAGTTTAGTTTCTGGAGTGGTTATACCTATTGGATTCAAGGTTCCTTCTTTTGTGGTGTATGATGGGGTTTCATGTCCTAAGCTGCATCTAAGGTCCTATGTCCGGAGGATTCAACCACATACTGCTGATAAGAAGTTATGGATTCACTTCTTCCAACAGAGCTTGTCTGGAGCTCAATTAGAATGGTACTACCAACTGGAAAGTGTCAATATTCGTGATTGGAATGATCTTGTTGAGGCCTTCTATAGGCAATACCAATATAATGCTGATTTAGCACCTACTCGCATGCAGCTCCAAAGCATGTCAATGGGTGCTAAAGAGAGTTTCAAGGAGTATGCCCAGAAATGGAAAGACCTGGCTGGCAGAGTTCAACCTCCTCTGACTGACAGGGAGCTAGTGGATATGTTTATGAGTACGCTAAATGGTCCTTTTTATAGTCACCTCATTGGAAGCTCATCATCTGGTTTCACCGAGCTGATAATGACTGGAGAACGTGTGGAGAGTGGTATAAGAAGTGGTAAGATACAGGTGGGTGCCTCTTCATCAAGCACTGCTAAGAAGCCCCCTAGTGGAAAAAGGAGTCTAATGTTGTGTATGGTTAACATAGTCGTAACAGGAGTCACCAATCTGTGGGAGTTCCAATCCTATTCCTGCAGCACCAGAGCCACCACAAAACAATCAACAAAAGCCTAGACGACAATTCACCAAGATCAACATGTCACTGGCCCAAGCCTTGCAACACATGTTAAAAGGGGAACTCATTACTTTGAAGGACCCTCCTCAGAATCCTAATACTTCCTCTCCTCGATACAATCCTAATGCACGATGTGCCTATCATTCTAATAGTCTGGGACATGACACCAACAACTACTGGGTGTTGAAAAACAAGATTCATGACATGATTGAAGCTGGGGAGATTGAATTTGACCCTCCTGGGACTCCAAATGTAATCACTGCTCCTATGCCCAACCATGAGAAGACTGTTAATGCTGTTGATGAAGTTTCATATGTTTCCTCAGTAGCAGATGTGACTACTCCCTTATCCGTTATCAAGAAGAAGTTGGTGCAGGCTGGATTCTTTCCAGGTTGCAATGAAGACTGTTTTTATTGTGCCTACAAACCTGATAGCTGTTGGAAGTTGAAAGATGGTATTCAACGCCTCATGGACAATTACACTATATTGTTTGAGAGGACACCTTCTGTGGAAAGTATGTGTGAACATCTAACTCGAGGTACGAAGCTTGAAGATGTGGCCATGGTTGATAAAGTGCCAGTGAAGATTACCTCCAAAGGCCCTGTCAAGATCACTTCTAAGGGTCCTATCAGGATTACTGCTGAAGGCCTTGTGAAGATTGTTGCTGAAGCTAGAGTGGCTTCCATGATTATTACCACTCCTGGTCCTGTTCCTTATACTTATGATAAAGCTATACCCTGGAATTACGGTTCTGATGTTTATATCTATGGTGTTAAACAGGAACCTTTGACTGATACACCTATTATTGATGATAACCTTGATGTTGATAATATTGCTGGATCTAGTAAGATCACCAGAAGTGGAAGAATTTTCTCTCCTCCGGCTACCTCCAAAAGTGCAGCTACTCCAACTACTACCTCCACTTCTGAGCCAAGTACTGATGCTCAGGGAAAAGGTCATGTGGTTGAACCTGTACAAGCTGAGGCACCGACTTCTGAAAATCTCTCTAAACAGATGGAAGAAGTGCTGAAGATCATTCGTAAGAGTGATTATGATATTGTTGACCAGTTGGGGCATACTCCCTCCAAAATCTCCATGTTATCTTTGTTGTTGTGTTCTGAGGCTCATGTTAAGGCCTTAATCAAGTTCTTGAAGACTGCTCATGTGCCAAATGAGATTTCTGTGGACCAATTTGAGAATTGTGTTGCACATCTGACTTATGATAATGGGTTAGGCTTTTCTGATGCTGATTTGACTCCTGCCAAGAGGAATCATAACAGAGCTCTGCACATCTTCATTGAATGTAAAGGCACTACCTTATCTCATGTGTTGGTGGACAATGGTTCTTCATTGAATGTACTTCCCAAAGAGGTTCTGAACAAACTCAGTCCTGAAGATGTTGTGTTAAGACCAAGTAATGTAGTAGTAAGGGCCTTTGATGGCTCAAGAAGAGTGGTACATGGAGAAGTAGATCTCCCGATCAAAGTAGGCTCTCAAGTCTTCGACTCTACTTTCTATGTAATGGATATTCGTCCTGCGTACTCCTGTTTGCTTGGGCGCCCTTGGATCCATGGGGCAGGTGCTGTAACCTCCACTCTACATCAGAAGTTGAAATATCCGGTGAAAGGAAAGATTGGTACTGTTTATGGTGAAGAAGAATACATGGTCAGTCATGTGAATACTTTTAAATATGTTGAGGTGGAGGATGAATATGTTGAGACTCCTTGCCAGACATTTGAGGTAGTTCCTTGGGTCGTTCCTGCTACTGAAGCTCCCCCTGTTGTTAAAAGAGTTCCTGTGGTTACCAGAGTACCTCCTACAATGGCCTCCCTCAAAGATGCTAGAGTTGTGGTTGAAGAAGGTGGTTGTACTATTTGGGGTCAGCTTCCTGACATCCCTTACAAATCTGACAAGTTTGGTGTGGGTTTCACTGCAGAGTCCCAGAAGGTTGTTCATCGTGCTCGTGCTATTCGTATCACCAATCAAGGGGTCATGAGAGATCAAATCAATGATGTGGGTTACTATAGTGAAGACTACAACCTGGACGATTGGATCTTTTCTACCATGGGTGATGGGCTCAACAACTGGAAGACCGAAGACGTTATTCCTATCTCCTTTAGTCAGGAGTAAATACTATTACTGTGTTTTTATTTTTAAGTTTGTAATTTTAAACAATTAAACTTTTAAGCCTTGTGTCTTGCCCAGGGCACAATGGTATGCTTGTTTCGGGATGTCATTTCATTTGCATACTTCATTCAATAAAAATCAATGGATGTTTCGTTTTTGTAAATATTTTGCTCCTTGTCTTTCTTTTATTTTTATTTTTGTTTTATCAGCTATGTGTTCTTACACACACCCACATCACTAAAATGCAGATCCTCGTCCACTCTGGATCCTGTTGATAACGATTCTACTATTGCCAATTATAATTTCGAGAATCCGATCTATCAGGCTGAAGATGGAAAGGAGGAAGATTGTGAAGTACCTGTAGAGCTTGCTAGGTTGTTACAACAAGAAGAGAAGGCTATACAGCCGCATGAAGAGCCAATCGAAGTTGTGAATCTGGGAACTGAAGAAAACAAGAAAGAGGTCAAGATAGGGGCTGAACTAGAAGATGGTGTTAAGAGCAGATTAATTCAGATGTTACGTGATTATGTGGAAATCTTTGCTTGGTCCTATGAAGATATGCCAGGGTTGGATACAGACATTGTGGTTCACCGTTTACCAGTAAAAGAAGATTGTCGTCCAAAGAAACAGAAGGTTCGTCGCATGCGTCCTGAAATGTCAGAAAAGATTAAAGCAGAGGTGATGAAACAGTTTGATGCAGGGTTCTTAGCTGTGACTTCTTATCCTTAATGGGTTGCAAATGTGGTACCGGTACCTAAGAAAGATGGTAAGGTACGCATGTGTGTGGATTACAGAGATTTGAATAAGGCCAGCCCTAAAGATGACTTTCCACTTCCTCATATTGATGTTCTGGTAGACAACACTGCTCAGCACAAAGTATTCTCTTTCGTGGATGGTTTCTCTGGTTACAATCAAATCAAGATGGCACCAGAAGATATGGAGAAGACTACATTTGTTACACAGTGGGGCACCTTTTGTTATAAAGTGATGCCATTTGGTTTGAAGAACGCCGGGGCAACATATCAGCGTGCTATGGTGGCTTTGTTTCATGATATGATTCATCATGAGATAGAGGTATATGTGGATGATATGATAGCCAGGTCCCAGAATGAAGAGCAACACCTTGATCATCTGCATAAGCTGTTTGAAAGGTTGAAGAAGTACAAGTTGAGATTGAACCCAAATAAATGTACTTTTGGAGTTAGATCTGGTAAACTCCTGGGTTTCATTGTCAGTGGAAAAGGTATTGAAGTAGACCCTGCAAAAGTGAAAGCTATACAAGAGATGCCAGCTCCCCGTACTGAGAAGGAAGTTAGAGGTTTCTTGGGACGACTGAATTACATTGCAAGATTTATTTCCCAGTTAACTGCTACCTGTGAGCCAATCTTCAAGTTGTTGAAGAAGGATCAGGTGATGGAATGGAATGATGAGGGCCAAATAACTTTTGATGAAATTAAGAGATATCTTCTAGAACCTCAAATCTTGATGCCACCAGTTGATGGAAGACCCTTGATTATGTACTTAACAATATTAGACAACTCAATGGGGTGTGTGTTGGGGCAACATGACGAGTCTGGTCGAAAAGAGCAGGCAATATACTACCTTAGCAAAAAGTTTACCGACTGTGAAACAAGATACTCACTGCTCGAGAAAACTTGTTGCGCTTTGGCATGGGCTGCTCACCGACTAAGACAATATATGTTGACTCATACCACCTTGTTGATCTCAAAGATGGATCCAATCAAGTACATATTCGAGAAACCTGCTCTCTCCGGATGAATAGCAAGATGGAAAATGATCTTAACAAAATATGATATACAGTACACTACTCAAAAGGCCATTAAAGGAAGTGTTGTAGCTGATCATTTGGCTCATCAAGTAGTGGATGATTATCAGTCAATGAGTTTTGAGTTCCCTGATGAAGACATTATGATTATTACCAAAGAACCTGGACAATATGACGACCTAAACAAGGATCCCGATGGACTATGGTTTTTGATGGAGCTTCTAATGCACTTGGCAATGGTGTTGGTGTTGTGATTATTTCCCCTGAAGGTTGTCATACCCCAATTACTGCAAGACTTTGTTTCTATTGTACCAATAACATGGCTGAGTATGAGGCATGTATCATGGGTATCAAAGCTGCCATTGAGATGAAGATTCAGTTCCTGGACGTATATGGGGATTCAGCCCTGGTAGTGAGTCAGATTAAAGGAGATTGGGATACCAAGCATGAAAATCTTATTCCTTATAGAGAGCATGTGTTGTCTTTGATCCCATATTTTGAAGAGATTACCTTTGGACATATTCCACGAGGAGAAAATCAGTTGGCAGATGCATTAGCCACCATGGCATCTATGTTTGAGATTAGCTGGGATGATGAAGCTCCCAAGATTACTATTGATAGATTTGAGAAGCCTGCATACTGCAATGAGATTGATACTGAAGGAGGAGAGGAAAAGCCTTGGTTCTATGAAGTGAAAAGATATCTTGAAACTCAGGAGTTCCCTGAAGGGGCATCTGTCAAAGATAAGAAGTTTCTAAGGAGGTTCTCTGCTAAGTTCTTTTTGAATAATGGAATTTTGTACAAGCGCAATCATGATTCAACTTTGCTTCGTTGTGTGGATAAGAAGTAAGCAACAGAGATTATGGAAGACATGCATGATGGGATCTTTGGCACTCATTCTAGTGGTCATGCCATGGCAAAGAAGATATTGAGAGCAGGTTACTATTGGTCTACTATGGAAGCTGACTACTATCAACATTCCAGAACATGTCACAAGTGCCAGATTTATGCTGATAAAGTGCATATACCTCCAGCTCCATTGAATGTGTTGACTGCTCCTTGGCCTTTTGCTATATGGGGCATAAATATGATTGATGAGATCAAGCCTACTGCTTCTAATGGGCATTGTTTCATCCTGGTTTCTATTGATTACTTTACTAAGTGGGTGGAGGCAGCTTCATTTGCATCTGTTACTAAGAATGGTGTGGCTCGATTCATTAAGAATAATCTCATATGTAGGTATGGCATCCCTGAAAGGATTATCACAGACAATGGCTCTAATTTGAACAACACCATGATTACTGATCTCTGCACGCAGTTCAAGATTAAGCATCACAACTCTTCTCCGTATCGTCCAAAGATGAATGGGGCAGTAGAAGCTGCTAATAAGAACATTAAGAAGATTCTATAGAAGATGATTGTTACGTACAAAGATTGGCACGAGATGTTACCATTTGCTCTTCATGGTTATCGTACTATAATACGTACTTCAACAGGGGCAACCCCATTCTCCTTAGTCTATGGTATGGAAGCAGTTCTGCCCATTGAAGTTCAGATCCCCTCCTTAAGAATCATGAAGGATGCAGGCTTGGATGAAGATGAGTGGATTCAGACTCGACTTGACCAGATAAATTTGATTGATGAGAAAAGGCTGGCAGCTGTTTGTCACGGTCAGATGTACCAGAAGCGGATGATCAGAGCTTTTAATAAAAAGGTTAAGCAAAAGGTATATCATGTTGGTGACTTGGTAATCAAGCGTATCATATTACCACAGGGTGATCCTAGGGGCAAGTGGACTCCTACATATGAAGGACCATTTGTAGTCAAGAGGATATTTTCAGGAGGTGCCATGATGCTTACTACTATGGACAGTGAAGACTTCCCACAGCCTGTAAACGCAGACATAGTTAAAAAATACTACGCATAAAAAGAGACCCGCTAGGTTGACTGGCCTAGGAAAAATAAGGGCATCCCGGCGAACCAAAAGGGTTCGGGCAAAAATTAGGGATATATATAAAAAGTGTACACCCGGCAAGTCGAAAACCTGAAAAGGCGGCTTGGGCAAAAAAGGGTATCCCGGTGGATTGAAAACCTGAAAGGGCAATCCAGGCAAAAGTTAGGGATTAAAGCGTATGACTATGTCTCGTTTGGATCACTCATGTAGCCCCAACTAGTTGTGTTACTTCACTCAAGTTCGAACAGATAAAGCTCAATCCAATCGTTTCTGTCTCAACAGCAGAGGATGAGATACTTGAAGATAATGGCAATAGTAGAATTGAAACTCAATAGGATTATTTCTCACATAGCTGTTTTTCTTTTTGTAAAACTTTTACAACGAATTCCTCTTACTAGGATTTCTGTCTCCTTGTACAAACTTGCCTATGTATAGGTCACTTTGTAATATAAATAAAATTTCATCTTTGAATCCAGATTTACTTTTACCCTATTTACCTAAGCGAAAACGTACATTGGTTGTGTTTGAATGTATGTATGCTTTTGAATATGATCGATGTTTACCAGAAATCCATAAAATGCAGTAATAGTATTTACTAAGGACGAACGAAGGTAGGAATTCAACGAAGCTTCGCCGGTTTATCCCACAAGACAACTACAAATCCCCAGCAGGGCAAATCTATCTTTATAGATACTTCGAGTTACATCTTCCCTTGAATTTATGTCCATCTCTTTTATCCTCAGTCGGGATACTCAGGAACTTATTCCTTCAATAGAAGTACGACGAACGAAGACGGGAGGTTATAAATACTATACTATCAAACAATACGGGAACGAGTTCCTCATATTCTTCAGCAACGAATCGGGATTTATTTTCCCTAAGCCAGCAGTTGTTATACGAAGATATCCAGACGCTTCAGGCTGCATGATTCATACATACATCATTTACATCATATCATAGCATATGCATCCATAATGCATAATACATTTACTTAAGTATATCATGCCATACATGCATACATATTGCATAAACTAACCTTTTCCTTGCAGGATGGTTATATACAGATAAAATACTATCAACAATTCACAACAGGTCAGAGACGATCTATACGAAGGTCTAGTGTTGATACTTAATTCAGGGATGATCACCACGAAGATTCATTGCTGATACGCATTACTCAAGTTGTCCTTGGATAGTAGGCAAACGGTCTATACGAAGATCTATTCCCTAATCCAGGATATTTTCAAGGGATATAATCGTCACGAAGATTTATTCCTGATATTCTTTTATCCTTGGATAGTAGGCAAACAGTCTATACGAAGATCTATTCCCTAATCCAGGATATTTTCAAGGGATATAATCATCACGAAGATTTAATCCTGATATTCTTTTATCCTTGGATAGTAGGCAAATAGTCTATACGAAGATCTATTCCCTAATCTAGGATATGTCCAGAAGAGATAATCGTCACGAAGATTTATTTCTACTGGTCTATTCAATAATTTAAAACAGTTCGAAGACAATCTATACGAAGATCTAGTGCTGATACTTAATTCAGAAAGAAATCGCCACGAAGATTTGATTCTGACACTTAAATTAAAGTATGTTCTTGGATATGGTTCAGAGACAATTTATACTAAGATCTAAGCCCTGACACTTAATGAAGGATATTCTTTTCCCCAGAAATAATGCAGAAACGATCTATACAAAGATCTAGTGCTAGTATTCAACTCAAACCATGTTGCATAAACGATTCAGAGACGGCCTATACGAAGACCTAGTACTGATATCCAGTATCAACATAAAGATATTATCACCTCCTGATATTATGGATGGAATCTATAAGCCCATCTTCAGTTCTTCCAAGTGGCATCTTCAAGCCCACTTAAGCATATACAACTAATCATCAGTGTTACTTTACACACCGGCGAGTGCAAATTTTTGGGCTTTTGTGTTCAATCCCCTTCAACCTTCCAGGTCACGAATGACACATATACCAATCTAACCCCTCAGGTTTCAGAAAAATGAACAGGGGCAGCTGTTTCACCCCAAAATTTGTCCTCACCAAGACAAGACATTGTGTACTAAGGTGTCCCAAGAGGTTCACAAGGTTCACAAGGTTCATAATTAGTCAGAAAGTTTGACAATTCCCTCAGACAATGCATCCTCCTAAGCAATGCATCCTAAACTAGGGTTTTGACTTTCATCAGGCTAAATGGACTTCTAGGGCTTCAACTGAGATTCATAGCAACCTATATGTGTTCGAGAATCCCCATGTCAAGTTTCAAGACTTTCCCAAAAGGTTTGCTCAGTCAGATGATCAGATAGGCTAAAATCAGTCAAAGCAGTTAAAAAGTCAAACTAAGGTCAACTGTGGTCAAACCAAAGTCAAACTTCATGATTTTTTGCCAACATCAAGTACATGAAGTAAAATTCATCATTTGATCAAGGGTTGATCATGATTCATCAAGGAGATTTCAGATCATCAAGAATCAGGAGTTTCTAAATTAGGGTTTTCATAGGAAAAGTCAACTGAACTTTGATCGGCCATAACTTTCACATGCTTCATCAAAGATTCTCCATCCAAAGCTCATTTTGAAGGAAATTGAATTCTCTACAACTTTGTGTCTCACAAGCCAATCCCAAAAATGCTTCATTTGGAAGGTATGAGCTAAGACATTATAGGTCATTTTAAAAGTCAACAAAACGTCAACATCTTCCAAAGAGCATAACTTGAAAATGGTAAACGATATGTACATGAGACAAAAGAGGTTGGTTAGAGGACTCTCTAAGCTTTCTTAAATGTCCAAGAACACCTTCATAGCCTTAAAATTGAGGGATTTGTGCCTTTGCAAAGTTGGGAAATTTTTAAGAGGTTTATGAAGCAAATGGGACTTTAGAACCAAATTTCTCCAAATGGGCTTGCATTTTTAGGACCCAAACACTTCCATGACATCATGCACGAATTAAAAATTATTTATTCAAATTTTTATTCATTTTATTTTATTTATTATTATTTTTTACATTAAAAATCATTTTAAATCCAAATAAAATATAAAAATTTCAATATTTGATTGGATTTTGGTTCTAGAAAGTCATAAAGATCAATTTAAAGTGATTGAGATCATGGAAAATCAGATCAACCAAAATGGCAAGGATATATCAAATTTTTTTCAATATTTTGAAGGCATATCTTTTTCAATCTCAAACTATCCAAAAGTCCAAAGTAAAGATTGATGTTTTGACCTAATTATGTTCTATGATATATATACAACATAAACCAATGAAGAGAACACGAATTTTGGCAGCCAAGAACACCATTCATCAACTTCAAATTTCTCACAAAAATTCAAATTCGGATTCTTCAAATTTGTTGTTTTTCAGGTGATTTGAAGGTTCAAACATGATCCTTAGACATCATTGATGCAATCCCAACCATTCATTACATTCAAAACATCAAGAATTGGCCAAACCGAATTCGTTTTACTCTTAAAATTTAATTTTTCGATTATGACTTTTCATGCATTGCTAATGAGTTTTGGTTGTATTTTATTGTTTGTGAAGTTCTAGGGATTGTTTCTGGACAAAAACATGGAAGTTTCATGGTGTAATCCGTCTATCACCATAGTTAGGGTTTATCCCTTTGAATTGGGGTTTCTTAATCCAATGCATATAAATACATTCTAAGACCGTAGATAGATTGAATGAACTGCTTAGATCACAATGGTGTGCTCAATTGGATGAAATTGTACATGTTTGGCATAGTTTGTGTTTCGCAGGTTTATACACGCAAGTGAAATCGCAAGAAAAGTCGTAGGAAAATTCGCAGGAAAACCTGCGAATTTCAGAGGAAGAAGATGAAGTTCTTTGGCGCGATTTTCTGAATTTCAAAAATTGGTTTTATTTTATAATATATGTGTTTCATATGAAGGTTACAACGCGCGCATAGCTCAGTTGGTGGAGTGTTAGTGCTTGTAGGCTTCAGGGCGTGGGTTCAAGTCCAGCCTTCAACACTTTTTATTTTTATTTCAACTATTTAATTTTCTTTATAATATAATGATTGTTTGGTTGTTCTATGTCATCAGCTACATGCGCAGCCCTGTGGGAAGCCCTTAGTCAGGTAAAGGGGAGGTCTTGGGTTCAAATCCAGGCCTCCCCCATTTTTTTTAACCTAGTTTATTTTGTTTTGTTTTCTTAATTATTTAATTATATAAATTATATTATCAAATAAACTAATTTTTAAATAATATTATAATATTTTCTTATAGAAAAAAAAAACTTTATATTTTTAAAATCAATATTTTATTTTCTCAAATTTAATTTGTCTCTATTTCATGTTTATATTATTATTATATATATATTTTTGTAAATAAATTAAATAATTAGGTTTAGATTAATTTTCAAAACCCTAATTTAGCTAACCCTAATTTTCTCTAAC
Organism: Lathyrus aphaca; assembly: GCA_963966055.1. Lineage (NCBI taxonomy): Eukaryota > Viridiplantae > Streptophyta > Magnoliopsida > Fabales > Fabaceae > Lathyrus > Lathyrus aphaca. The sequence continues at coordinate 15,660,565 of OZ014521.1, forward strand.
CCTAACCCTAACCCTAATTTTTATTTTAATTTAATTAATTTTTGTTCTAATGAATAATTAAATAATTAATCATGTTTTGTAAATAATTATTATTTTGCTTATTATTATTATAATTATTCTATTTTCTTCTAAAAGTTTTCTAAAATTGTTTATTTAATTTTAAAATAATATCTTCTCTTGAACTTTTATTTCCTTTATATTTTTACTAACCCCTTTTATTATTATCATTATTATTATTACTAACCCTTTAAATTATTGCTTATTTATTATATTTATTATTAATTATTTATATTATTATGTAATTGCGAAAGCCATGTAATAGTCGTAGGTTTATTTTTGTTTCTATTTTATTTTTGTAAATATTTTTATTGCCATGGTTAGTAATTTTAGGGTGTGTATAACTATGTGTAATTAAAATAATTTTGAAAACTAATTAAATAAGATAATACTTGAATATGAACACTCACACACGTAAGTCGATCTTTGATCGCCATCTCACACTTTCTAGGATTACCTCTCATGTTCCTACTTCTAAGGTTAAGTAAGGTGTCTTAAAGCAAAGTCCCTTCATAAAATATCATCAAGTCCCTTCAGATTATAAGATCAAGTCCCTTCGAGGTTGCCTACGATAAATGATCTCGTCCCTACGAATTGCTAAAGACACCTTACAGTTGCCTACATTCAGATTGTCCTTATACATGTCCCTTAACACATCCAAGGTAACGACTACCTATTCCTTAATAATAAGGATAGTCTTACCATTGAAAGAACATATAAGAACAGTAAAGACTTAATATATGGTAGGTTTCTCTTAAGCACTTGCTCACCTTTTCAAAATACATCTTACACTTCACATTTCAAACAAATTTTCAAAACAAGGCTTTGTATACATCCATACGAGGATCATTATAAAGTACTTAGAAAATTTTTAATCATACATTACACTCTTCAAAAACAATTTAAGTGAGCTAAGTAACTAAGAGCCCATGGATAACCATGGATATAAAGGGTGCTAACACCTTCCCTTTATATAACCTACCCCCCGAACCCAAAATCTTTTAAGGTCTTTCCTGTTCTTTTATGTCCTTTCCTTTTGGATAAAACAAAAGTCGGTGGCGACTCTTGCTATCCGCAACATTTATAGAAAGTCAGTTCTCCCACCGTGTTACAGAACTGGCGACTCTGCTGGGGATAATATTAAAGAGGGGTACCCTTAGGAATTAGATCACTTTAAAATTGTTTGTCTTGTTTGCTTTATACTTACTTGTTGGGCTTTATATGTGAAAGATCCTAACCCGGATCTAGTGTACCTTAGGTAAATGGCAATAGACCAAGGAAACTGTACGGCGTATACCGATATGGTTGATCTGGTGGCCATAGTTAGTGTGACTTCTTGGTTGGTGCTTATGTTCCTTAAGCAAGTTGAGGATAATATGAGGCTGCCATATGTTGTCAATACACTAACTGACTTTTAGAACCCTAGTCATCCCATCTTGGCCTTTAGAAAGTAGTGAGATAACCGGGTTTGGTGAAGACTGAAGTTGGTTGATACTCGATGCTACACTCATTGAGATCCTAAACTTGGAGGGTTTTGGTTGGCAAGTAAGTTGCCTACTAAACAACCACCCTGGGGAAGGATCAGTGATATTGAGATCCCTTAGAACCCGGTTACTTTTGTAGGACAGGATGAACCAACTAACTTCAGGGGAAGGTACTTACCTTTAAACCTCATGCAAGCCTTCAAACCTAGGGCTATTGTGTGACTTGTTTGTGTGTGCCACATGTTTGTGATTGAGCATAACATCATAGCATCATCATGCATCATAAGCATAGCATTTTCACTAACCATTTCAAGGACCAAAGGATTTATCTTTGTTCTTTGTTGCAGGTCATGGCTTCTGCTCGTAGGAATACTATCCGGATCAACTTTGTAGGAATACCTCCTAAGCTTAAGGAATTGGTCTCTCAAGTTTCTGAAAACTCCCAATTCATCAAGAGTCATGGTCACCTACTGGATCTAGTCACTTCAGGGTTCAATGAAGATGTGATGAGTGTTCTGTTTCAGTTCTTTGACCCTAAACATCATTGTTTCACATTCCCCGACTATCAGCTGGTTCCTACAATGGAAGAGTTCTCCAAGCTTCTGGGTATACCTATCCTTGACCAGAGACCCTTCACAGGCTTGGAGAAAAAGACTAAACCTGAAGTCATTGTTGCAGCCTTACATTTGAAGAAATCAGACATTGTCCTAGAAACAAGGAGTGGAGTTAAGGGTATTCTTGCTAAGGTATTGATGGAGAAAGCTCAAGTGTTCCTGAAAGCTATGAGTCATGATGCTTTTGAGGAGATCTTAGCCCTATTGATCTATGGCTTAGTATTGTTCCCCAATCCAGACCAGTTCATAGACGTACACGCCATCAACATATTTCTGACTCGCAATCCAGTGCCTACATTACTTGGAGACATCTTACACTCTCTTCATACTCGTACTACTAAGGCACGAGGAACTCTGATGTGTTGTATACCTTTACTATCCAGGTGGTTTATTTCTCACCTTCCTCGATCAGTGATGAAGAATGAACAAGGGTTATGGTGGTCTAAAAGAATCATGTCACTTTCTCATTCAAATATTCATTGGTGCTCTAGATCTATGGAGAATGTTACCATCATTGACCGTTGTGGGGAGTTCCCTAATGTGCCACTCCTTGGCATAAGAGGGGGCATTACCTACAATCCTTCCTTAGCTCTACGTCAGTTTGGTTACGCTCGGAGTGATGGTCCTCACGACATGCTTATTCAGGGTATTATGATCGACTACGGCAACGATCTGCAAGGTTATCGTCAAAGGTTTATACGAGCATGGGGTAAAGTGAACAAGGTTGACAGCAAGACTCTGGAACCCAAGTACACCATTCCTATGGAACCTTATCTCAGATGGGTGCGATCTCGTGCTATGACTCTTATGATGCCATATCATGCTATCCTGCCAGTTACCATGGAGCCTGTTGCTGAAGGAGATACTTCTTATATCATTCTTCATCTAGACATGCCCACTGACATGGAGGAGTTACAAAGGTCCTGGATCTAGTTGAAGGAGCAAAGAGATACTTTTGAGACTCATTACAAAGCAAGTCAAGAAATAATCCTAGAGCTAACAAAACAACTTCACGAGGAGCGGAATCTCAACTCATACCTCAACACAAAGAGGAAACGTCCATGGGAGACTTAAAACCCCATATTTGTATTCATTTCATTTTTGTTGTAAGCCTAAGAGGCAAACAAGTTTATTGATTACTAATAAAAGTTTACCTTTTGATTGTTTAAACAAATTTAAATCTTGCGGTCCTTGAAAACATTGCATATGCATAAACATACCATATCATTGCATCACAGGTTTCTCACGTACATGTATCTTATCTTTTCGTTGTTTATTTCAGCAGAAATGGCTCTTGAACAGACCGTCAAAGATCTCCAGGCTCAGAATGCACAATTCCAAGAGTTGATTCTGAACTTGTCCAAGGGACAAGATGAGTTGAAGACACTGATGGCTAAGAAGAAGAAGAAGGCTAGAAGATCAGGAGGCCTTATCAATCTGGGAAGAAGGTTCAGAGGTCCTGTCAAGACAAAGGAACAGATTGAGGATTCTGAGTCTGAAAATTCTGAGAAAGAGGGAGGTAGTCTCCATGATACTGTGGGAGATTCTGATTCTGAAGCAAATTATTATCATGAACCTGCTAGTGAAGATAAGTACAAGATGCTGGTAGACAGAATGAATGCTATGGAACTACAAAAATCTTCTGGACTTGATTTTGAAGATCTGAGTTTAGTTTCTGGAGTGGTTATACCTATTGGATTCAAGGTTCCTTATTTTGTGGTGTATGATGGGGTTTCATGTCCTAAGCTGCTTCTAAGGTCCTATGTCCGGAGGATTCAACCACATACTGCTGATAAGAAGTTATGGATTCACTTCTTCCAACAGAGCTTGTCTGGAGCTCAATTGGAATGGTACTACCAACTGGAAAGTGTCAATATTCGTGATTGGAATGATCTTGTTGAGGCCTTCTATAGGAAATACCAATATAATGCTAATTTAGCACCTACTCGCATGCAGCTCCAAAGCATGTCAATGGGTGCTAAAGAGAGTTTCAAGGAGTATGCCCAGAAATGGAGAGACCTGGCTGGCAGAGTTCAACCTCCTCTGACTGACAGGGAGCTAGTGGATATGTTTATGAGTACGCTAAATGGTCCTTTTTATAGTCACCTCATTGGAAGCTCGTCATCTAGTTTCACCGAGCTGATAATGACTGGAGAACGTGTGGAGAGTGGTATAAGAAGTGGTAAGATACAGGTGGGTGCCTCTTCATCAAGCACTGCTAAGAAGCCCCCTAGTTGAAAAAGGAGTCTAATGTTGTGTATGGTCAACATAGTCGTAACAGGAGTCACCAATCTGTGGGAGTTCCAATCCTATTCCTGCAGCACCAGAGCCACCACAAAACAATCAACAAAAGCCTAGACGACAATTCACCAAGATCAACATGTCACTGGCCCAAGCCTTGCAACACATGTTGAAAGGGGAACTCATTACTTTGAAGGACCCTCCTCAGAATCCTAATACTTCCTCTCCTCGATACAATCCTAATGCACGATGTGCCTATCATTCTAATAGTCTGGGACATGACACCAACAACTACTGGGTGTTGAAAAACAAGATTCAAGACATGATTGAAGCTGGGGAGATTGAATTTGACCCTCCTGGGACTCCAAATGTAATCACTGCTCCTATGCCCAACCATGAGAAGACTGTTAATGTTGTTGATGAAGTTTCATATGTTTCCTCAGTAGCAGATGTGACTACTCCCTTATCCGTTATCAAGAAGAAGTTGGTGCCGGCTGGATTCTTTCCAGGTTGCAATGAAGACTGTTTTTATTGTGCCTACAAACCTGATAGCTGTTGGAAGTTGAAAGATGGTATTCAACGCCTCATGGACAATTACACTATATTGTTTGAGAGGATACCTTCTGTGGAAAGTATGTGTGAACATCTAACTTGAGGTACGAAGCTTGAAGATGTGGCCATGGTTGATAAAGTTCCAGTGAAGATTACCTCCAAAGACCCTGTCAAGATCACTTCTAAGGGTCCTGTCAGGATTACTGCTGAAGGCCTTGTGAAGACTGTTGCTGAAGCTAGAGTGGCTTCCATGATTATTACCACTCCTGGTCCTGTTCCTTATACTTATGATAAAGCTATACCCTGGAATTACGGTTCTGATGTTTATATCTATGGTGTTAAACAGGAACCTTTGACTGATACACCTATTATTGATGATAACCTTGATGTTGATAATATTGCTGGATCTAGTAAGATCACCAGAAGTGGAAGAATTTTCTCTCCTCCGGCTACCTCCAAAAGTGCAGCTACTCCAACTACTACCTCCACTTCTGAGCCAAGTACTGATGCTCAGGGAAAAGGTCATGTGGTTGAACCTGTACAAGCTGAGGCACCGACTTCTGAAAATCTCTCTAAACAGATGGAAAAAGTGCTGAAGATCATTCGTAAGAGTGATTATGATATTGTTGACCAGTTGGGGCATACTCCCTCCAAAATCTCCATGTTATCTTTGTTGTTGTGTTCTGAGGCTCATGTTAAGGCCTTAATCAAGTTCTTGAAGACTGCTCATGTGCCAAATGAGATTTCTGTGGACCAATTTGAGAATTGTGTTGCACATCTGACTTATGATAATGGGTTAGGCTTTTCTGATGCTGATTTGACTCCTGCCAAGAGGAATCATAACAGAGCTCTGCACATCTTCATTGAATGTAAAGGCACTACGTTATCTCATGTGTTGGTGGACAATGGTTCTTCATTGAATGTACTTACCAAAGAGGTTCTGAACAAACTCAGTCCTAAAGATGTTGTGTTAAGACCAAGTAATGTAGTAGTAAGGGCCTTTGATGGCTCAAGAAGAGTGGTACATGGAGAAGTAGATCTCCCGATCAAAGTAGGCTCTCAAGTCTTCGACTCTACTTTCTATGTAATGGATATTCGTCCTGCGTACTCCTGTTTGCTTGGGCGCTCCTGGATCCATGGGGCAGGTGCTGTAACCTCCACTCTACATCAAAAGTTGAAATATCCGGTGAAAGGAAAGATTGTCACTGTTTATGGTGAAGAAGAATACATGGTCAGTCATGTGAATACTTTTAAATATGTTGAGGTGGAGGATGAATATGTTGAGACTCCTTGCCAGACATTTGAGGTAGTTCCTTGGGTCGTTCCTGCTACTGAAGCTCCCCCTGTTGTTAAAAGAGTTCCTGTGGTTACCAGAGTACCTCCTACAATGACCTCCCTCAAAGATGCTAGAGTTGTGGTTGAAGAAGGTGGTTGTACTATTTGGGGTCAGCTTCCTGACATCCCTTACAAATCTGACAAGTTTGGTGTGGGTTTCACTGCAGAAGGCTGTTCGTCGTGCTCGTGCTATTCGTATCACCAATCAAGGGGTCATGAGAGATCAAATCAATGATGTGGGTGACTATAGTGAAGACTACAACCTGGACGATTGGATCTTTTCTACCATGGGTGATGGGCTCAACAACTGGAAGACCGAAGACGTTATTCCTATCTCCTTTAGTCAGGAGTAAATACTTGTCGCTCCCGGGATATTCATCCTGGTACAAACGCGAAAGTGGCGCGGAAAGGTTAGAGTCGCCAGCCAGGCATTTTTATCCCGAAGAAAGGGAATGGTAATGCTGCACAAACCAGAAGAAAGAAAGAGGAAGGACACGGGTCCTGCGAACCAAAGAGACTGGGTTCGGGAGTCGGTTACGACCTGGGAAGGTATTAGCACCCAGATCGTCCGCCGTACCCGACGGGATCCACGCTTGCAAAGAATACTGTTTCAAAGGGTGAGGGTATGAAAGCTGCAGCAAATAAATGAAAAGAAACTGGAACTGGAAAAGAAATGAAATAAGAAACAAAGAGAAAAAAATGTAGGGAAAATAAAAATTGTGCTCGAACGGGCCCTACCCCGCTGCCTACGTACCTCATCAGGATAATGAGGATCAGAGACGCCGTAGTTCCCCTAACTAGGGGTACTAAAAGGAAATTGCTTGTGAATTAAGGCTTGAACTGCCTATGCCATTGCTCAGGTGTTGCAGACTCGGACGACGAGTGCGTAACCGTCTTGCAAAATGACAAGTAGGAGCAAGTTCGCGTACGGAGCGAAGGAGATGAGAAAAGAATTCCCGAAGGAAAGACGCTTATTGTTTGTTGGTGTTTTTTAGAAAGCTTTTAGGAGTGAGTCACAAGGAAGTGAACTCAAACTCTCACCAATGGAATGTGCACTTGTCACTACATTCCAAGATGGAATAATAGAACAAGCACACTCAAGTAAGGAGAAGATCCCCAAAACTTGAACCCAAAGATTAGGGCTTAGGCTCACTAACTTGCTTAATTATTAAGTGTTTTTTTTGGTTATTTACATGAAGAAGTGTTTTTTATGCTTTTCTTTATGAAGAAAATACCTTGATCAGACTTGTGCATCACAAGGTAAACATGTACTATCCCAAGATGGGAAGACTACAAGCATACCTCATGGAATAAGGCTATGGATCAATGCATCACTTCACATTTATTAAAGTGTTTTCTTTTTAAGAGTTATGAGATGAGAAGAGAAGAAGGACCAAAAGATCTCAAAGGAAAAATTCTAAAGGGGGACTAAAATAATCCTAAGTATTCACATGCATGGATGCCCTAAGGGTTAGTGAGGTTTCTATCCTAATGAAGAAGAAGAAAATAGAAGAAGGGATGAGAAAGGCCTAAGCCCAACAACAAAGGGTTAGTAACATAAACATAAAAGGAAGATGAGAATTGGAGATGCGGAACTCAATTCCCACATCTCTCACTTACCATAGCCCCTGAAATGTTAGCAAAAATCCAGCAAATTGACCAACACAATCATGGGATTAATCATGCTCAAAGGTTCTTGTAAACAAGAAACAAACAACATGCCAAGCATTGCAAATACACGACTTACGCGTCGAAAACATGAGAGCATACATCAACCAGCAAGCAAATCACCCTAAAATATCATGCTTAATGATCATGCAATGATCCAAGGCAATTAGAACAAGCAAAGGGATCAAACAAGCTCAAAACAACACTAAAAAGTCATTCTGCCTCAGTGTTAACCGGTTAACCATATGCGTTAACCGGTTAACCAGCTCAAACCTGCACAAAATACACATGAAACAGGTGTGTTAACCGGTTAACCATATACGTTAACCGGTTAACACTGATAAAACAGCAGCAAATCCTGCAGAAAACAGCATCTCAAAACAGCTTATCCAAATAAGCTTGCACCAGACCAGCAATCAATTACACATGGAAAAATTAGATCAATTCACATTAATCCATACCATTAAGCTCATGAACAATAACATTCGGATCCGGATACAAATCAACCAATCAAATCAAACAACACAAGCAAATACACAAGCACATGGTGGATCCAAAGCACAAGCATGCAAATAAGCTAAAAACAGAGCTAGATCTGAAATTAACCAACCTACAAAGCTGAGATATGCTTTGGTAATTGTTGATTGAGCTGAAAACAGTAGATCTCGCGCAAAACTTTGAAGATCCGATGCTAAGCTCCACACTCCATGCAAAATAAATGCAAGAACAAGCTCTTGATGCAGAATTTTTGAATCCAAAAGCACTTCTAGATCTCAAACCAGATCTGAATCTCCAATAAAACCAGCAAAAAGATGCAAAGAAGCTATGAAAGGAGGTTTAGTTCCAAGATCTACACACCTCAAGGCAAGGTTGTGTGATCTTCAAAGAGGAACTTTGAGTGATTTGGAAAATTGGGAGAGAAAAGTGAGAGAATTGTGAGTGAGAGGAATGAAAATTCAGAAATGAGGGTGAAAAAATGAGTGAGAGCCCCTTTGGTTTGGAGAGAAATGATTAAATATGGTTTAGGTTTGGGGCCCAAAATTTTGGTTTGGGATCCAAAAAAAAAAATGGCTTGGCATTAGCTTAGAAAGTGATTTGGATTTAGGGTAGGAATGAGGCTTGGATAAATGCTCTAGATCCTTCTCTCAAATTCAAATTTAATTTAAATGAATAAAAATCAGAAAATTGGAAAAAGGGACCAAAACACACATGCTGAAAATGCTGCTGGAAATTCAAATTTCGCAGCTGTTAACCGGTTAACCATATGCGTTAACCGGTTAACGCATGGAAAATTTGAATTTCCCTCCCTTTGGTGGGAACCTTCAAAAATAGACCTGCACCAACCGTTTTCAAGCAAATTTTGATCCATCTTCTCCTTCTAGGGTTCTGAACATGATACCAGGCTTGCGCAAAATGATCCTGTGAGATTCTTGCCAGATCACCATGCTCTTGATTTTGACTTGCAGATTCAGATTTTCCCAGATGACCGATCATATGCCTTATGCTAGAACATGTGAGTGTTATGCTTCATTTTTCTATGCTAAATGATAAGGATATGGTATGCTCATGATGATTATGGTATGATAACGATGCTAAACAAGAAGAGGGCAAATTTGGGGTGTTACAGCTGCCCCTATTCAATCAACTGTTAATCTGAAAAGGATGAGAGCAGCGGCTATCAGACATTCGAGATAAACTGTGATTGAATACCAAGAAGACCTGAAATTTGCACTCTGACGAAGAATGCAACACTGGGAAATAAACCCAACCAGATGACGCTCTAGGGATAAGAAGGAGAGAAAAAGCAGACGAGCTTCTTCCAAGCTGAAACTGATATTTGGAACACTATCATGCTGACAGACGAGTCTTCGCATGACCTGTGACGCCAGGTACAGAGAGCGGACGAGCCCTTAAGGATCTCCAAAGTAATCTGAGATGGACGAATCTCCTTCACTAATCCTTACGCAGATAAGTGGAATAAGACGGACGAGTCTTCTTCGGATAACCCTTACGCAGGCTCCGGGAATGCATATAAGTCTGTGGGATAGACATGCAATCAAGGTAGACGAACCTTCCTCATATATTATCCGCGGATATATGGTATAAGACAGACGAGTCTTCTGAGCAAACCTGTTACGCCAGGTGCAGCAACCATAATTGGTGCTTGAGACAGACGAGCCTCCTTCGGATTTACCTGTTACGCCAGGACCGGTAACCATTTCGACATTTAATTCCCACTGTCAGGATTTTAAACCTCTTCAATACAGACGAGTATTGGATGATCATCAAGAGAAAACAGACGAGTGCCAATAGTCAAAGATACAGACGAGTATCGGACGATGATCTGAGAAACACAGACGAGTGCTTCAGGCGATGATACAGACGAGTATCAGCCACTGGTATAGACGAATACCAGAAGTTCAAACACAGACGAGCATTTGAAGTAGCAACAGCAATATCAGGATGAACGACAAATCTCCACATTCAGGTGCAAGCTAGCACAGACGAGTGCTGAGGATGATACAGACGAGTATCCAGGCAAAGCAGACGAGCTTCAGAACACAAACGACTTCTGGGGGATAAAAGCAGACGAGCTTCAAACACAAACAGACGAGTGCTGGACAGTTGCAGACGAGCAACAACAGAGAATACATATCAAGGCACAGACGAGTGCAACGAAGGACCCCATACCACACACAGACGAGTGTTGGAAGGTTGCAGACGAGCAACAGCAAATATCATCTCAGAACACAGACGAGTGTTGAGGAGTTGCGGACGAGCAACAACGGAGGCATCATGACACAGACGAGTGTTGGAAATTGCAGACGAGCAATAACAAGGTAACCACTTCAAAGCACAGACGAATGCAGCGAAGGATCCAATACCAAACACAGACGAGTGTTGGAAGGTTGCAGACGAGCAACAACAAATATCATCTCAGAACACAAACGAGTGTTGAGGAGTTGCGGACGAGCAAAAACAACTATCATAACCGAACACAGACGAGTGTTGGAAATTGCAGACAAGGTAATCACTTCAAAATACAGACGCATGCCGAAAATTGCAGACGAGCAAACAGCAATACAGAGCTAACACAGACGAGTGTTGAAAGATGCAGTCGAGCAGCCATAAAGCAGTGATATGTCCTCGCTGGGGAAACTTGCTTAGGGATAACACATACGAGTGTTGAAGGTTGCAGACGAGCAGCCTTCAAAGGAGTAACCAGCACGTATGAGTGCTAAGAGATGCGGTCGAGCCCCAAATAAGGATGCGAGCACAGACGAGTACTGGCGGCTTTCCTGGGGATATGCCTCAAATAAAGAGGAATTGAAAATAAAATGCACGGGCGAGTGCTGCAGGAATGCGGACGAGCACCAAATAAAAAATACTGGCACGGACGAGTGCTGGGGAATATTTCAAATAAAGAGGAATCTGCTGAGGAAATGGCACGGACGAGCGCTGAAAGAGGATGAGCATCAAATAAAGATGCGAGCACAGACGAGTGCTAGTAGATATAGACTCTACTGGGGAAAGCAAACGAGCAATACCACAGAGCAATACCACAGAGCTAACACAGACGAGTGTTGAAAGATGCAGGCGAGCAACAATAAAGCATGATATGTCACTGCAGGGGAGAAAAAAGTCAAGAGGTCTGGATACCCACTCCGACTGAGGTGATGAATACCTGGCTGCATCATCAAATAAACCAACAATAGGGCAAATTTGCTGGGGAATATTTCACGGACGGAGGTGAAAATCAAATATGAACTCTGTGGGAACCAATCATCTTCAGACTTAGCTGGGGAAGCCTCCTGGGCAAATACTCTGGCTGGGGAGAGCATCCGATGGTTCAAGACTCTGAGGGGATATCAGGCTTTCGGGTACCTGATAAGCGAGGACTCTTGCTGGGGGAATAATCTTGTTGATGATAAAATGCTGTCAATTCCACCTCTGATGATGACATGCTCTCAGGTACTTGCTAGGCACACTCCGCTGGGGAAGAAAGGACTACTACTTTTCTTGGGAAGAAGAATCTGCTTGGGCTGCTTCCAAGACTTAGTTGGAGGAAAACATCTATTTAGACAAGTCAGGCTTTCAGCTACCTGCTGGAGAAGAAAAATTTCTGCTTGGGGAGATACTCTACTGGGGAAGAGTAAATTGCTTGATGTGACGCCATCCTGCAACCTGCAACAACAGAAAACACACGTGTGTCCCGGGGATTTGCATGGCGTGATCTGTTCATCCATTATCACCCGACACTCAAAGAGGGTTACAGTTTCCCTGCATGTCAGTTTTCTTTTCAAGATTACACCATGTTTAGATGCAATGCTATTTTTTTGCCAAAAATTCAGGACATTTTGCAAACACACACAGCTTTTTGACTGAATACTATTTTTATTGAATGGCCTCTAAATAGGCAAAGATTTACATCAGGAAGCAACCACCTGTAAAGAGGTAGCCACTATAAAAATTGAGAAAAGAAACTATCCTAATGGCAATGTACACGGCATTCCAAGGAGTTTCATTTCTGCTATGACCTGCATGTCTTCAAGACTCTCCATTCTGCTTTGGCTTTCTGAGAAGACAAGGGGACTGTTTCCTATCCTTCTGATATTGTCAAACCGTACGAAACGATGACGTGGTTCAGATAACTTGGATCACAGTTGTTCGCTTATTCCCTTATTTTGCGTGGATCGCCCTCTCGGGTTTTCAATCCACCGGGATACCCTTTTTTGCCTGAGCTGTCCAATGTGGCTTTTCAACTCAGCGGGTGTACATTTTTGTTGTTTATTTTCCCTAATTTTTGCCCGAGCTTTTTATTCTGTTTTTAGCTCGCCGGGATGCCCTTTTCTTGCCTGGACTTACATTCTGTTTTTTGTCCAGCGGGTCTCTTTATGCGAAGTATTTTTTAACTGCGTCCGAGTTAACAGGGGATGGGAAGTCTTCTCCATCCATAGTGGTGAGCATCAGTGCCCCTCCTGAGAATACTTTCTTCACTATGAATGGTCCTTCGTAGTTTGGGGTCCACTTGCCCCTGTTATCTGAACCTGGAGGAACGATCCTCTTCAATACAAGCTCTCCCACTCGATACTCTCGAGTACGTACTCGTTGGTCGAATGCTCGCTTCATTCTCCTCTGATAAAGCTGACCATGACAGATAGCCGCTAATCTCTTTTCCTCAATTAGACATAGCTGGTTGTAACGAGCACGCACCCATTCAGCCTCATCCAGCTTGACGTCCATCATCACACGCAGTGAAGGAATCTCTACTTCAACAGGCAGGACTGCTTCCATGCCATACACTAGAGAGAAGGGAGTTGCCCCTGTTGATGTCCTGACCGACGTTCGGTACCCATGCAAAGCAAACGGTAACATCTCATGCCAATCCTTGTAGGTGACAACCATTTTCTGCACAATCTTCTTGATATTCTTGTTAGCTTCCTCTACCGCACCATTCATCTTTGGTCGGTAAGGAGAAGAATTGTGATGCTGTATTTTGAAGTCCCGACATAAGTCTGCCATCATCTTGTTGTTGAGGTTAGAATCATTATCAGTAATGATCCTTTCGGGTACTCCATATCTGCATATGATATCTCTTTTCAGAAATCTTGCCACCACTTGACGAGTGACATTGGCATAAGACGCTGCTTCTACCCACTTGGTAAAGTAATCAATCGCGACCAGGATGAAGCGATGACCGTTCGAAGCAGTCGGTTCAATCTTCCCGATCATGTCAATGCCCCACATAGAGAAAGGCCAAGGAGATGACATGACGTTGAGCGGATTCGGAGGAACATGCACCTTATCTGCATATATTTGGCACTTGTGGCATTTACGAGCGAATGAACAACAGTCTGCATCCATTGTCATCCAGTAATACCCTGATCTCAGCAGTTTCTTTGCCATAGCATGCCCTCCTGCATGGGTACCAAAAGATCCTTCATGGACTTCCTGCATCAACAGGCTTGCTTCGTGTCTATCCACGCATCTGAGCAAGACCATGTCGAAGTTCCTCTTGTACAAAACCCCGTCTGTGTTCAAGAAGAAACTAGCAGCAAGTCGTCTCAAGGTCTTCTTGTCTTTGGAAGATGCCCCTGTTGGGTATTCTTGCTTCTCCAGGAATAACTTGATATCAAAATACCAAGGTTTCTCGTCAGACACGGCGTCTACAGAGAAAGCAAAAGCCGGAGAGTCAAGCCTGGAGATGTCAATTCTGGGCACAAAGTTCCAACATAGGACTTTAATTGACGAAGAGAGAGTGGCCAAAGCATCGGCAAATTGATTTTCGTCCCGTGGTATGTATTTGAGCTCAACTGTCGTGAAGAATGTCAACAGTTTTCTAGCATAATCCCTGTACGGAACTAGATGCTCTTGATGTGTATACCACTTGCCGGTAATTTGGTTAACGACGAGGGCTGAATCTCCGAATATGTCGAGGTTCTTAATCCGAAGATCAATTGCCTCCTCTATTCCCATTATACACGCCTCGTATTCCGCTTCATTGTTGGTGCAGCCAAAAGTAATTTTGGCAGCGAAGGGTAAATGAACACCTTCAGGAGTAATGAGTACGGCACCAACTCCACGACCATTGATATTGACAGCCCCATCAAACATCAACTTCCATTTGGATTCAGGGTCAGGCCCCTCCTCCGGAAGTGGTTCCTCATAATCGTTTGTTTTGAGGCACATGATGTCCTCATCAGGGAAATCAAATCTCATCGGCTGATAGTCATCCTCAAGAGGTTGCTGAGCAAGGTATTCCGACAATACACTTCCTTTGATGGCTTTCTGAGAAGTGTACTGGATGTCGTATTCAGTTAAAATCATCTGCCATCTAGCAACCCTTCCGGTCAATGCTGGTTTCTCAAAGATGTACTTGACAGGATCCATCTTGGAAATGAGAAGTGTAGTATGGGTCAACATGTACTGCCTCAGTCGGCGAGCAGCCCATACCAAAGCGCAGCAAGTTTTCTCGAGCAGTGAGTATCGGGATTCACAGTCGGTAAACTTTTTGCTAAGGTAATAAATGGCGTACTCTTTTCGACCAGACTCGTCATGTTGGCCGAGCACACACCCCATCGACCCTTCAAGCACGGTCAAGTACATGATTAACGGTCTTCCTTCCACCGGAGGCATCAGAATTGGAGGTTCCTGTAAGTATTCCTTTATTTTGTCGAAAGCTCTTTGGCAATCATCATTCCACCTGACTGTTTGCTCTTTTCTTAGCAGTTTGAATATCGGTTCGCACGTGGCAGTTAGGTGAGATATGAACCGAGAAATGTAGTTCAATCTACCTAGGAACCCGCGCACTTCTTTTTCTGTCTTTGGTGCAGGCATATCTTGAATAGCTTTCACTTTAGCAGGATCTACCTCAATTCCTCTTTGACTTACAATAAAACCCAGCAACTTTCCAGAACGCACTCCGAAAGTGCACTTGTTCGGATTCAACCTCAATTTGTACTTGATCAATCTGTCAAACAACTTCTTCAAATTAACCAAATGCTCCTCTTCGTCTTTGGACTTTGCAATCATATCGTCCACATAACATTCGATCTCCTTGTGGATCATGTCATGGAACAACGTGACCATCGCCCGCTGATAAGTTGCCCCTGCGTTCTTCAGACCGAAAGGCATGACCTTATAGCAGAACGTTCCCCACGGGGTAATGAACGTTGTCTTCTCCATGTCTTCCGGCGCCATTTTTATCTGATTATAACCGGAGAATCCGTCCATGAAGGAGAATACTGAGAATTGAGCAGTACTGTCGACCAACACGTCGATGTGTGGCAACGGAAAATCATCCTTCGGACTTGCTCTATTCAAATCTCTATAGTCAACGCACATCCGGACCTTGCCGTCCTTTTTAGGCACTGGTACAATGTTAGCTACCCAAGGTGGGTAACTAGTCACGGCAAGGAACCCGGCATCCCAATGTTTCTGCACCTCCTCTTTAATCTTCATCGCCATATCCGGGCGAGTTCTTCTCAACTTTTGCTTCACAGGAGGACAGTCTTCTCTCAGAGGTAGCTTATGCATCACGATGTCAGTATCCAACCCTGGCATATCTTGATATGACCAAGCAAAGATATCTACATACTCTCTCAGCATACTGATCAGCCCTTGTTTGACGTCGGCCTGCAGATTGGCTCCTATCTTGATTTCTTTCTTTGCATCTTCACTGCCAATGTTGATGGTCTCAATCTCCTCTTGATGAGGCTGAATAACTCGTTCCTCTTGTTTTCAACAATCTGACCAACTCTTCAGGTAGGTCACGATCTTCCTCAACCCCTTCATCAGCTTGGTAGACTGGATTATCAAAGTCATGCATAGTCATAGCAGGAACGTTATCCGTGGAATCCGGATGATCAACACTGCACAAATGATGTGCTTATTCAGAATCTGCTTACTTTGAAAAGAGACGCTAACACAAAGCAAAAAAATGAAAAAACACATTGCCATTTTTATATTGTTTTTTGTGAAAAAGTTTAAAAACAAAGAAAGAGAGCACAATTTGTTTGAAAATGTCCTTTTATTTCATGGCAAAAATAACGATGCAATACAAAACATGGTGGCCCAGTACAATGGATCCAAACATCTTGGGCAGAATGCTGGATTTGACAATGCAGTATGCTAATAAAAGGAAACAAAACAATTACTTTGAGAGCCAGGTGACTTGAACAATGTCCTCAGCAGACCAATTTCCTAGCTCCTCACCGGGTGCACACGGGCGGATCCAATTGTTGTCCCAGTCTCCGCCACTATCCCCGTCTTGGCTTGTCGTACAGATTTGATCACGGTCGAGCGACCCAGCGCTTGTGAATGAGATAGCCTTACCACTCTGATCAGACCCCCCAGGCTGATACCCTAAGCCGAATTTATCATCCTTCTTTTCCATCTCCAACAACTTGCCCCAGCCCTGGGCATTGCCTGATTGGACGGCCTCTTTTGCTTCCCGGTAGGAATGAATTGACGTGCCTTCGTTGTTTTTCTTCACCTGAGTCAAGATACTGACATCTGCCTCAAAAGCTTGGCACAAAGTCTCGTGAATTTCCCCCGTCCATTTCCACATATTTAAACGTCGACAGGTGGCTGACGAAAATATCTTCTTCCCCGCAAACTGTGATGACCTGGCCATCCACCACATATTTAAGCTTTTGGTGCAGGGTTGAAGTGACGGCTCCAGCTGCGTGTATCCACGGTCTGCCCAACAAGCAACTATACGCAGGCTGGATATCCATGACATAGAAGACACTCTTGAAGACTTGAGAGCCTATCTTGACAGGCAACTCAACCTCTCCGAAAACGGATCTTCTTGAACCATCGAAAGCTTTAACCACTAGATCACTCGGCGTTAGGACAATCCCATCAACGTTAAGCTTCATCAGCGCCTTCTTCGGGAGCACATTCAAAGAAGAGCCTGTGTCTACAAGGACATGAGACAACACAGTGCCCTTGCATTCCATCGTGATATGCAGTGCTTTATTGTGATTCCTTCCCTCCGAGGTGAGATCTCGGTCAGTGAAGCCTAAGCCATGGCTAGCATTAACACTTCCAACAACAGCTTCGAGTTGATTGACTGTGATCTCCTGAGGAACATAGGCCATTTGAAGCACTTTCAGCAAGGCTTCTCGGTGCGCGGGCGAGCACATCAACAGTGACAAGATAGAAATCTTTGAAGGCGTCTGGTTCAGTTGATCAACCACCTTGTAGTCACTCCTTTTGATGATCTTCATGAACTCCTCTACCTCCTTTTCAAACGTCCCCTGCCCAGCCACAGGAGTAGTTGACTCGTCAATCGCAGTCTGCTTCCCTTTGTCTTTGGACGAAGCTTCGGCCTCAAGATCTTTTCTCAGTGCAGGGGGAGCAAATAAACGGCCACTTCGAGTAAAACCTCCAACACCTCCCACATTTTCAATAGTCGGGTCAGCAACAGGTCTACATTCCATCTTCTGTCCCGCCACATAGACATCAGAACCATAATGCCACGGAATGGCTCTATCATCGGTGTACGGCACTGGCCCAGGTACAGTTATAGTCACAGGACCAATCTGAGGAGTGTAAACAGTAACTGGCTCTTGTCGAACGGGCATGTCAGCCTCATTGTAGAAGATAGTAATGGTTGACACATCATCAGCCTTTTCATTACTAATCTTGCTAAATTGTAGAGACCCAACATCAATCAACTCTTGCAAACCCGTCTTCAATTTCTCGCAGCCATTCACAACACTTATACAGTCTTCACAATCGAGAGAACAACCAGGAAATACTTGACCTTTCAACAGTCTCTCTTTCACCACCTTCAATGGCGTCTTGACTTCATCAATTCTCAGTACCAAACTCAACTTGTCATCACGCTCAACAGCATTAACTCTTGCCCCTCCATGATTAGGTATAGGGTTCGAGTTGATATTTGGTGGTGGCGCAAAGTTGATTGCCTTTGAATCCACGAGATCTTGAACTTTGTGATGTAGCGCCCTGCACTTCTCGGTTGAGTGCCCGGGTGCCCCTGAATGAAAAGCGCATCGCGCGTTGACGTCATAACCAGCTGGAAGCTCTCCAGGAGGTGGTGGTGCCAAAGTCCTTAATTGAATAAGGTTCAAGTCTAGTAGTCTCGGCAACAAGGCAGCATATGTCATCGGAATAGCTTCAATCACCCTGTTAGCAGGACGAGTCTGCCTCGGCTGATAAGGTCTTTGCTGGTAGTTGGCTCTATGTTGTTGTTGTTGTTGATGTTGTTGTGGTGGAGGTAACATCTGCTGTACGGGAGCCGCAGGAATAGTGACAGCAGCCACATGTTCATAAGGTCTTCTGTAACCACGGCCCTGGCTTCGGCCGAATACAGCATTGGTCTCTCCTTCTCGCCTTCTTGGAGGTCCGCTAAAAGCTTTCCTCGCTCCATTTGAGCTACTAGCACCTGGGTCTTGTATCTTCCCCATTTTCAACAGCGTTTCGACCCTTTCTCCTGCAATGACAATATCGTTGAACTTTGTAGCGGAACTTGATGCCAATCTTTCAAGAAATACTCCCTGGAGGGTACCCATAAACATATCGGCCATTTCATTCTCTAACAAAGGTGGCTGCACCCTAGCAGCTAGCTGACGCCACCTCTGGGCGTATTCTTTAAAGCCTTCTTTTGCTGTCTGAGCCATATGTTGCAACTGGGTGCGATTCGGAGCCATGTCCATGTTGTACTGGTACTGCTTCACGAAGGCCTCAGCGAGATCTTTCCAGCTCTTAACATTGACCCTGCTGAGCTTCATGTACCACTCAAGGGAAGCTCCCACTAAGCTGTCCTGAAAGTAATACATCCATAGCTTTTCATCGTCTGTATGCGCGGCAATTCTCCCGACATACGATTGCAGATGGGTCTTTGGGCAAGCAGTGCCGTTATACTTCTCGAAAGTTGGAACTTTGAACTTATACGGGATCCTGACTCCCGGAACCAAGCCCAAGTCTGTTATATCGAACCCCAAAGAACTCTGGGACTGAATAGCCTTGATTTGCTCGGCCATCTCTTCAAACCTCTTGTTCATTTCGACCCCTTGACCCTCGGTCTCATCAAGTAAAGTGAACTGGTCCTCCTGGTGATCCACATGAATGTTATGCATCCCGTCATTGACTACGGTCGCCCCTGGTTGTATAACATGAGGTCCACCCTGACGTGCGCCCGCACCGGTATGATTATCAGCATTAGCAGCAGCAGCGGCGTTCCGGTTCTGATTCTCAACCAACTCTCGCAGCCGTTCTTGATTCTGCCCCATGCCGGTCATTAACGTCATGAAGTTATCCATTCTCTGTCTTAGGTCTGCCAAATCTGCCTGCATTTGATCCATGGCTCTCTCTCTGTTAACCTTGGTTGGGTACCTGTGTACTGTTGGCTGCCCCCGAGCTTTTCGAGGAGCTATAGTGCCTGAAACACAAAACCCGTTAGTAATTGATGCAACACCTGCAAAACAGACAAACAGGTTATATGCAATGCAATGTAACTGTTCATGTTCCCAATTTTAAGCATTTGGCATGCCCCAGTTCTGGTATCTATCTCGGCAATCACTTTCAGTGTTTAGCTTTCAAACTTTCTCTTCGATAAGTGTTCAGACGTTAGTAGTATCCAGACAAACGAGTCTTGCACATTCAAAGTGATAACTTGCACATTAATACTGAATATGGACAAACCACTATAGGCTAAAAGTCAGAGTACATCCAAGAATATTCCCCGAAGGGTTACAAATCAGTACATAAAGACAAAAGAAATAAAAGCAAGACTCCTACAACAAGCCTGTAGGTAGTCTGAAAAATAAACTAAGCTAAGGACCCCGACTCTGCCACCTCTGCCCTGCTCTTCTTGACGCCTGCTCTCAGCTTGAGCTCTTCAATCTCTTTCCTGGCTTCCTCCAGAGCTAATTGGCTTTGGACTAGCTGTTGGGTCCTCTCCCTCCGGATGGCGTGGGCTTGCTCCACTTCCTCCTTCTTAAAAGCCATCTGAACTTCAAAGAACTCTTCCTTCTCTTTGAACTTCTTTTGCTCTTCCTCCCTTTGGCCTTTCAGCCAAACAATGGACTGTCGAGCACTCCTGAGAGTCTTTAAAGTCTCCTTGTGCTTGGCTTCTCTTTGCGCTTCCATCATACCCAATCGGTGGAAATGGGCTTCTCTTCCAGCAAAATCCTTCTCTTTGTTTTCCAAGGAGGACTGGAGCTTCTGCAGCTTGTCTTCAGCTTCCTTCTTGGCTCCATTGGCCTGGTGGTATAAGCTCACCATCTCAACATTCTCTACTCTGACCGCATGCAACCGAGCTTCTAGCTTCTTGTACTCCTCCAAGGAAACCGTACTGCTCGGACCTGGTACCTCTCGAGGATAAAGTGGAGCTTCGACTGAAAAAGGCATGAGAACTGACTCGATATGCCTTTGCAACCATTCAACGTATAGTGGATATGCTTTGGGATCAACTCGGCCGAAGTCCTTCTTCCCTTTCCTTTTCCTGTGATCCCAGGATTGAACTGCTTGTTGGACTAGCTCTCTGTTTCCATCAACAGGAAAATACAAAGATTCAGCAAACATTTCCATCTGAGGAGGATCCTTCAAAGGGTAGCCAAACTGCCTTCTGGCTAATGTCGGGTAGTAACTGATGACACCTTTCCTTCCCAGCAAAGGTACTCCAGCAAACCTTCCGCAGCTAATCATCACCTCCTTTCCTAGCAAATCCCTGTCATAACCCCAAGCAATGTCTTCTTCAGTCAATCCCATCAGTCTTCTGGACCATCTCCATTCGTCTCGTATATCCTTGAAAGCACCTGATTTTGGCAACTGTCTAGCGAACCATTCAGCAAACAAAGGAGCACAGCAGACCACTGGACCACCTCTACCTTTCTCGTTTCTGTAATGGATACTAAAATAAAAGTCACCCAATAAAGTAGGCACCGGATTGCCTTTTGCGAAGATTGAGATCACTTCTAAGCTGACAAACTCTTTCTCTCCGGGAAACAAGCTAGACCCATATACCATCAATGCAAGCAAAGCTCCAAAGTCATTCCACTTAGCTTCTGTAGCATACTTCTCGGCCTCTGGAATAAGCACACTCCATGGTAGACCTCTGCCTTTACTCTCTTGCAAAGCCTTTCTGACTGAAGCAACTGACAACCTACAAACCTTGGCTATGTCTTCATCTCTGAGCACAACCTCTGACCCGTAGAACGGCAATGTCTCTCTGATCGGGATACTCAGCATGCTGGAGATCTCTTCTAATGTCGGAGCTAAGATGTAACCTGGAAGAATAAAACAACGCAGCAGGGGATCATAAAATTGCAACAAGGTATGCAAGCTGTCCTTTTGGTCTGTAGTAGGCTTGTCCACAAACTTCAGTATCTGGCCATATCTTTTCTTGAAATTCCCTAAGACTTGATCATTCATCAGACCTGCTAACCTCTGAACACTTTTGACTTCCGGCTGAAGAAAGGTGTAATGCACATTCTTTTTTCTCGGATCGCTTTTAATTTCTGCCATGGAGATAAGAATACCAGAACCGGGAACAGATGTGAGTAATGACCTGAAAAATGGGAAACATAAACAGTTAATGCAAAGAATGATGCAAATGTAATGCAATGCAAGCATATGACCAACTGGGACCATCTGAACCGGTACACTGACAAGGGCCCCTCGGAACAACTGGCAAACTCAACAGTTCACTGAGTCACACCCTCTGATAATCACAACCCTCTGATAGAAGATCTCAGAATCACGGTATCAAGAAATCCAGAATTCCAGGACCACAACTTCGGAACCATAGAATCAATAGAACCACCGGTCATAATCACAGGACCAAGGATCATAACTGAACAGATGAGTGTATGTTGAGGTCATGGGTTCCTGCACACCTGTACACACCCCCCAATCTCACGGGTAAAAGGCTCCGGGTCAGACATCACGGACTCTCAAAGCCACATAGCAATAATACTGTCACCATCTCCGAGAAATGGCTCATGACCAAATCAGGGAATCGGTTAGGCATTATGTACTATGCAGGGAGGCCTCAGCTGAGTCCGGGAAAAACAAGCATCCCTTATAAGTCCCCAGCTTCAAGCGCTGAAATCAAGAAACAATAGTACATTCAGCCCGTAGGATACAGTACTAATGTCATATGACCAGATGCTTTAAGTGAGTTCTTATAAGAGAACCAGGCCATCCTATGCGAGTTCCCAGTGGACCCTCGGGTGCGAATGGGTTTGCCACAAAATGTGGTCTGCCACTGTCACCACTGGAGAGGGTTGTTTCCACAAAGGTTCTCAATGATCGGTCCCCAGCTGCACATAACTGTCAGGGTTATGTAATGAGAGAGGAAGATCCCCAAATCAAGACATTTCCAAGACAATCGCAACCTGGGTGTGGAACTCACTACTACCCTCATGACAAGATCTCATGAGGCCAAAGTGGAACCACTCTAAGTCCTATGGTGCACTCGAGCCGGGTACTTGGCTCATATCTCTCAAGAACCAGTAACTCCCTTCCCACCAAAGGAAACCAGTCCAGACAGTCCAGTATGATATATGATGCAGAAAATAAATACTGAAAACTGTAAATAAAGCGGTAAATAAAGCTGTAAATAAAGCAATACACAAGCAGCAATATAATACAACAAGCCACATCAAACAAACATCACCCAATGAAACAGCAACACACAAGCGCTAGGAGAGACTCACAGGGGAACCAGAGATTCTGGGTTCGATCCCCAGCAGAGTCGCCAAGAAGTTATGGATTCACTTCTTCCAACAGAGCTTGTCTGGAGCTCAATTGGAATGGTACTACCAACTGGAAAGTGTCAATATTCGTGATTGGAATGATCTTGTTGAGGCCTTCTATAGGAAATACCAATATAATGCTAATTTAGCACCTACTCGCATGCAGCTCCAAAGCATGTCAATGGGTGCTAAAGAGAGTTTCAAGGAGTATGCCCAGAAATGGAGAGACCTGGCTGGAAGAGTTCAACCTCCTCTGACTGACAGGGAGCTAGTGGATATGTTTATGAGTACGCTAAATGGTCCTTTTTATAGTCACCTCATTGGAAGCTCGTCATCTAGTTTCACCGAGCTGATAATGACTGGAGAACGTGTGGAGAGTGGTATAAGAAGTGGTAAGATACAGGTGGGTGCCTCTTCATCAAGCACTGCTAAGAAGCCCCCTAGTTGAAAAAGGAGTCTAATGTTGTGTATGGTCAACATAGTCGTAACAGGAGTCACCAATCTGTGGGAGTTCCAATCCTATTCCTGCAGCACCAGAGCCACCACAAAACAATCAACAAAAGCCTAGACGACAATTCACCAAGATCAACATGTCACTGGCCCAAGCCTTGCAACACATGTTGAAAGGGGAACTCATTACTTTGAAGGACCCTCCTCAGAATCCTAATACTTCCTCTCCTCGATACAATCCTAATGCACGATGTGCCTATCATTCTAATAGTCTGGGACATGACACCAACAACTACTGGGTGTTGAAAAACAAGATTCAAGACATGATTGAAGCTGGGGAGATTGAATTTGACCCTCCTGGGACTCCAAATGTAATCACTGCTCCTATGCCCAACCATGAGAAGACTGTTAATGTTGTTGATGAAGTTTCATATGTTTCCTCAGTAGCAGATGTGACTACTCCCTTATCCGTTATCAAGAAGAAGTTGGTGCCGGCTGGATTCTTTCCAGGTTGCAATGAAGACTGTTTTTATTGTGCCTACAAACCTGATAGCTGTTGGAAGTTGAAAGATGGTATTCAACGCCTCATGGACAATTACACTATATTGTTTGAGAGGATACCTTCTGTGGAAAGTATGTGTGAACATCTAACTTGAGGTACGAAGCTTGAAGATGTGGCCATGGTTGATAAAGTTCCAGTGAAGATTACCTCCAAAGACCCTGTCAAGATCACTTCTAAGGGTCCTGTCAGGATTACTGCTGAAGGCCTTGTGAAGACTGTTGCTGAAGCTAGAGTGGCTTCCATGATTATTACCACTCCTGGTCCTGTTCCTTATACTTATGATAAAGCTATACCCTGGAATTACGGTTCTGATGTTTATATCTATGGTGTTAAACAGGAACCTTTGACTGATACACCTATTATTGATGATAACCTTGATGTTGATAATATTGCTGGATCTAGTAAGATCACCAGAAGTGGAAGAATTTTCTCTCCTCCGGCTACCTCCAAAAGTGCAGCTACTCCAACTACTACCTCCACTTCTGAGCCAAGTACTGATGCTCAGGGAAAAGGTCATGTGGTTAAACCTGTACAAGCTGAGGCACCGACTTCTGAAAATCTCTCTAAACAGATGGAAAAAGTGCTGAAGATCATTCGTAAGAGTGATTATGATATTGTTGACCAGTTGGGGCATACTCCCTCCAAAATCTCCATGTTATCTTTGTTGTTGTGTTCTGAGGCTCATGTTAAGGCCTTAATCAAGTTCTTGAAGACTGCTCATGTGCCAAATGAGATTTCTGTGGACCAATTTGAGAATTGTGTTGCACATCTGACTTATGATAATGGGTTAGGCTTTTCTGATGCTGATTTGACTCCTGCCAAGAGGAATCATAACAGAGCTCTGCACATCTTCATTGAATGTAAAGGCACTACGTTATCTCATGTGTTGGTGGACAATGGTTCTTCATTGAATGTACTTACCAAAGAGGTTCTGAACAAACTCAGTCCTAAAGATGTTGTGTTAAGACCAAGTAATGTAGTAGTAAGGGCCTTTGATGGCTCAAGAAGAGTGGTACATGGAGAAGTAGATCTCCCGATCAAAGTAGGCTCTCAAGTCTTCGACTCTACTTTCTATGTAATGGATATTCGTCCTGCGTACTCCTGTTTGCTTGGGCGCTCCTGGATCCATGGGGCAGGTGCTGTAACCTCCACTCTACATCAGAAGTTGAAATATCCGGTGAAAGGAAAGATTGTCACTGTTTATGGTGAAGAAGAATACATGGTCAGTCATGTGAATACTTTTAAATATGTTGAGGTGGAGGATGAATATGTTGAGACTCCTTGCCAGACATTTGAGGTAGTTCCTTGGGTCGTTCCTGCTACTGAAGCTCCCCCTGTTGTTAAAAGAGTTCCTGTGGTTACCAGAGTACCTCCTACAATGACCTCCCTCAAAGATGCTAGAGTTGTGGTTGAAGAAGGTGGTTGTACTATTTGGGGTCAGCTTCCTGACATCCCTTACAAATCTGACAAGTTTGGTGTGGGTTTCACTGCAGAAGGCTGTTCGTCGTGCTCGTGCTATTCGTATCACCAATCAAGGGGTCATGAGAGATCAAATCAATGATGTGGGTGACTATAGTGAAGACTACAACCTGGACGATTGGATCTTTTCTACCATGGGTGATGGGCTCAACAACTGGAAGACCGAAGACGTTATTCCTATCTCCTTTAGTCAGGAGTAAATACTTGTCGCTCCCGGGATATCCATCCTGGTACAAACGCGAAAGTGGCGCGGAAAGGTTAGAGTCGCCAGCCAGGCATTTTTATCCCGAAGAAAGGGAATGGTAATGCTGCACAAACCAGAAGAAAGAAAGAGGAAGGACACGGGTCCTGCGAACCAAAGAGACTGGGTTCGGGAGTCGGTTACGACCTGGGAAGGTATTAGCACCCAGATCGTCCGCCGTACCCGACGGGATCCACGCTTGCAAAGAATACTGTTTCAAAGGGTGAGGGTATGAAAGCTGCAGCAAATAAATGAAAAGAAACTGGAACTGGAAAAGAAATGAAATAAGAAACAAAGAGAAAAAAATGTAGGGAAAATAAAAATTGTGCTCGAACGGGCCCTACCCCGCTGCCTACGTACCTCATCAGGATAATGAGGATCAGAGACGCCGTAGTTCCCCTAACTAGGGGTACTAAAAGGAAATTGCTTGTGAATTAAGGCTTGAACTGCCTATGCCATTGCTCAGGTGTTGCAGACTCGGACGACGAGTGCGTAACCGTCTTGCAAAATGACAAGTAGGAGCAAGTTCGCGTACGGAGCGAAGGAGATGAGAAAAGAATTCCCGAAGGAAAGACGCTTATTGTTTGTTGGTGTTTTTTAGAAAGCTTTTAGGAGTGAGTCACAAGGAAGTGAACTCAAACTCTCACCAATGGAATGTGCACTTGTCACTACATTCCAAGATGGAATAATAGAACAAGCACACTCAAGTAAGGAGAAGATCCCCAAAACTTGAACCCAAAGATTAGGGCTTAGGCTCACTAACTTGCTTAATTATTAAGTGTTTTTTTTGGTTATTTACATGAAGAAGTGTTTTTTATGCTTTTCTTTATGAAGAAAATACCTTGATCAGACTTGTGCATCACAAGGTAAACATGTACTATCCCAAGATGGGAAGACTACAAGCATACCTCATGGAATAAGGCTATGGATCAATGCATCACTTCACATTTATTAAAGTGTTTTCTTTTTAAGAGTTATGAGATGAGAAGAGAAGAAGGACCAAAAGATCTCAAAGGAAAAATTCTAAAGGGGGACTAAAATAATCCTAAGTATTCACATGCATGGATGCCCTAAGGGTTAGTGAGGTTTCTATCCTAATGAAGAAGAAGAAAATAGAAGAAGGGATGAGAAAGGCCTAAGCCCAACAACAAAGGGTTAGTAACATAAACATAAAAGGAAGATGAGAATTGGAGATGCGGAACTCAATTCCCACATCTCTCACTTACCATAGCCCCTGAAATGTTAGCAAAAATCCAGCAAATTGACCAACACAATCATGGGATTAATCATGCTCAAAGGTTCTTGTAAACAAGAAACAAACAACATGCCAAGCATTGCAAATACACGACTTACGCGTCGAAAACATGAGAGCATACATCAACCAGCAAGCAAATCACCCTAAAATATCATGCTTAATGATCATGCAATGATCCAAGGCAATTAGAACAAGCAAAGGGATCAAACAAGCTCAAAACAACACTAAAAAGTCATTCTGCCTCAGTGTTAACCGGTTAACCATATGCGTTAACCGGTTAACCAGCTCAAACCTGCACAAAATACACATGAAACAGGTGTGTTAACCGGTTAACCATATACGTTAACCGGTTAACACTGATAAAACAGCAGCAAATCCTGCAGAAAACAGCATCTCAAAACAGCTTATCCAAATAAGCTTGCACCAGACCAGCAATCAATTACACATGGAAAAATTAGATCAATTCACATTAATCCATACCATTAAGCTCATGAACAATAACATTCGGATCCGGATACAAATCAACCAATCAAATCAAACAACACAAGCAAATACACAAGCACATGGTGGATCCAAAGCACAAGCATGCAAATAAGCTAAAAACAGAGCTAGATCTGAAATTAACCAACCTACAAAGCTGAGATATGCTTTGGTAATTGTTGATTGAGCTGAAAACAGTAGATCTCGCGCAAAACTTTGAAGATCCGATGCTAAGCTCCACACTCCATGCAAAATAAATGCAAGAACAAGCTCTTGATGCAGAATTTTTGAATCCAAAAGCACTTCTAGATCTCAAACCAGATCTGAATCTCCAATAAAACCAGCAAAAAGATGCAAAGAAGCTATGAAAGGAGGTTTAGTTCCAAGATCTACACACCTCAAGGCAAGGTTGTGTGATCTTCAAAGAGGAACTTTGAGTGATTTGGAAAATTGGGAGAGAAAAGTGAGAGAATTGTGAGTGAGAGGAATGAAAATTCAGAAATGAGGGTGAAAAAATGAGTGAGAGCCCCTTTGGTTTGGAGAGAAATGATTAAATATGGTTTAGGTTTGGGGCCCAAAATTTTGGTTTGGGATCCAAAAAAAAAAATGGCTTGGCATTAGCTTAGAAAGTGATTTGGATTTAGGGTAGGAATGAGGCTTGGATAAATGCTCTAGATCCTTCTCTCAAATTCAAATTTAATTTAAATGAATAAAAATCAGAAAATTGGAAAAAGGGACCAAAACACACATGCTGAAAATGCTGCTGGAAATTCAAATTTCGCAGCTGTTAACCGGTTAACCATATGCGTTAACCGGTTAACGCATGGAAAATTTGAATTTCCCTCCCTTTGGTGGGAACCTTCAAAAATAGACCTGCACCAACCGTTTTCAAGCAAATTTTGATCCATCTTCTCCTTCTAGGGTTCTGAACATGATACCAGGCTTGCGCAAAATGATCCTGTGAGATTCTTGCCAGATCACCATGCTCTTGATTTTGACTTGCAGATTCAGATTTTCCCAGATGACCGATCATATGCCTTATGCTAGAACATGTGAGTGTTATGCTTCATTTTTCTATGCTAAATGATAAGGATATGGTATGCTCATGATGATTATGGTATGATAACGATGCTAAACAAGAAGAGGGCAAATTTGGGGTGTTACAATACTATTACTATGTTTTTATTTTTAAGTTTGTAATTTTAAACAATTAAACTTTTAAGCCTTGTGTCTTGCCCAGGGCACAATGGTATGCTTGTTTCGGGATGTCATTTCATTTGCATACTTCATTCAATAAAAATCAATGGATGTTTCGTTTTCGTAAATATTGTGCTCCTTGTCTTTCTTTTATTTTTATTTTTGTTTTATCAGCTATGTGTTCTTACACACACCCACATCACTAAAATGCAGATCCTCATCCACTCTGGATCCTGTTGATAACAATTCTACTATTGCCAATTATAATTTCGAGAATCCGATCTATCAGGCTGAAGATGGAAAGGAGGAAGATTGTGAAGTACCTGTAGAGCTTGCTAGGTTGTTACAACAAGAAGAGAAGGCTATACAGCCGCATGAAGAGCCAATCGAAGTTGTGAATCTGGGAACTGAAGAAAACAAGAAAGAGGTCAAGATAGGGGCTGAACTAGAAGATGGTGTTAAGAGCAGATTAATTCAGATGTTACGTGATTATGTGGAAATCTTTGCTTGGTCCTATGAAGATATGCCAGGGTTGGATACAGACATTGTGGTTCACCGTTTACCAGTAAAAGAAGACTGTCGTCCAAAGAAACAGAAGGTTCGTCGCATGCGTCCTGAAATGTCAGAAAAGATTAAAGCAGAGGTGATGAAATAGTTTGATGCAGGGTTCTTAGCTGTGACTTCTTATCCTTAATGGGTTGCAAATGTGGTACCGGTACCTAAGAAAGATGGTAAGGTACGCATGTGTGTGGATTACAGAGATTTGAATAAGGCCAGCCCTAAAGATGACTTTCCACTTCCTCATATTGATGTTCTGGTAGACAACACTGCTCAGCACAAAGTATTCTCTTTCGTGGATGGTTTCTCTGGTTACAATCAAATCAAGATGGCACCAGAAGATATGGAGAAGACTACATTTGTTACACAGTGGGGCACCTTTTGTTATAAAGTGATGCCATTTGGTTTGAAGAACGTCGGGGCAACATATCAGCGTGCTATGGTGGCTTTGTTTCATGATATGATTCATCATGAGATAGAGGTATATGTGGATGATATGATAGCCAGGTCCCAGAATGAAGAGCAACACCTTGATCATCTGCATAAGCTGTTTGAAAGGTTGAAGAAGTACAAGTTGAGATTGAACCCAAATAAATGTAATTTTTGAGTTAGATCTGGTAAACTCCTGGGTTTCATTGTCAGTGGAAAAGGTATTGAAGTAGACCCTGCAAAAGTGAAAGCTATACAAGAGATGCCAGATCCCCGTACTGAGAAGGAAGTTAGAGGTTTCTTGGGACGACTGAATTACATTGCAAGATTTATTTCCCAGTTAACTGCTACCTGTGAGCCAATCTTCAAGTTGTTGAAGAAGGATCAGGTGATGGAATGGAATGATGAGTGCCAAATAACTTTTGATGAAATTAAGAGATATCTTCTAGAACCTCAAATCTTGATGCCACCAGTTGATGGAAGACCCTTGATTATGTACTTAACAGTATTAGACAACTCAATGGGGTGTGTGTTGGGGCAACATGACGAGTCTGGTTGAAAAGAGCAGGCAATATACTACCTTAGCAAAAAGTTTACCGACTGTGAAACAAGATACTCACTGCTCGAGAAAACTTGTTGCGCTTTGGCATGGGCTGCTCACCGACTAAGACAATATATGTTGACTCATACCACCTTGTTGATCTCAAAGATGGATCCAATCAAGTACATATTCGAGAAACCTGCTCTCTCCGGATGAATAGCAAGATGGAAATGATCTTAACAAAATATGATATACAGTACACTACTCAAAAGGCCATTAAAGGAAGTGTTGTAGCTGATCATTTGGCTCATCAAGCAGTGGATGATTATCAGTCAATGAGTTTTGAGTTCCCTGATGAAGACATTATGATTATTACCAAAGAACCTGGACAATATGACGACCTAAACAAGGATCCCGATGGACTATGGTTTTTGATGGAGCTTCTAATGCACTTGGAAATGGTGTTGGTGTTGTGATTATTTCCCCTGAAGGTTGTCATACCCCAATTACTGCAAGACTTTGTTTCTATTGTACCAATAACATGGCTGAGTATGAGGCATGTATCATGGGTATCAAAGCTGCCATTGAGATGAAGATTCAGTTCCTGGACGTATATGGGGATTCAGCCCTGGTAGTGAGTCAGATTAAAGGAGATTGGGATACCAAGCATGAAAATCTTATTCCTTATAGAGATCATGTGTTGTCTTTGATCCCATATTTTGAAGAGATTACCTTTGGACATATTCCACGAGGAGAAAATCAGTTGGCAGATGCATTAGCCACCATGGCATCTATGTTTGAGATTAGCTGGGATGATGAAGCTCCCAAGATTACTATTGATAGATTTGAGAAGCCTGCATACTGCAATGAGATTGATACTGAAGGAGGAGAGGAAAAGCCTTGGTTCTATGAAGTGAAAAGATATCTTGAAACTCAGGAGTTCCCTGAAGGGGCATCTGTCAAAGATAAGAAGTTTCTAAGGAGGTTCTCTGCTAAGTTCTTTTTGAATAATGGAATTTTGTACAAGCGCAATCATGATTCAACTTTGCTTCGTTGTGTGGATAAGAAGTAAGCAACAGAGATTATGGAAGACATGCATGATGGGATCTTTGGCACTCATTCTAGTGGTCATGCCATGGCAAAGAAGATATTGAGAGCAGGTTACTATTGGTCTACTATGGAAGCTGACTGCTATCAACATTCCAGAACATGTCACAAGTGCCAGATTTATGCTGATAAAGTGCATATACCTCCAGCTCCATTGAATGTGTTGACTGCTCCTTGGCCTTTTGCTATATGGGGCATATATA
Organism: Lathyrus aphaca; assembly: GCA_963966055.1. NCBI lineage: Eukaryota > Viridiplantae > Streptophyta > Magnoliopsida > Fabales > Fabaceae > Lathyrus > Lathyrus aphaca. The sequence goes on from OZ014521.1 coordinate 15,692,248, forward strand.
TGATTGGTGAGATCAAGCCTACTGCTTCTAATGGGCATTGTTTCATCCTGGTTGCTATTGATTACTTTACTAAGTGGGTGGAGGCAGCTTCATTTGCATCTGTTACTAAGAATGGTGTGGCTCGATTCATTAAGAATAATCTCATATGTAGGTATGGCATCCCTGAAAGGATTATCACAGACAATGGCTCTAATTTGAACAACACCATGATTACTGATCTCTGCACGCAGTTCAAGATTAAGCATCACAACTCTTCTCCGTATCGTCCAAAGATGAATGGGGCAGTAGAAGCTGCTAATAAGAACATTAAGAAGATTCTATAGAAGATGATTGTTACGTACAAAGATTGGCACGAGATGTTACCATTTGCTCTTCATGGTTATCGTACTATAATACGTACTTCAACAGGGGCAACCCCATTCTCCTTAGTCTATGGTATGGAAGCAGTTCTGCCCATTGAAGTTCAGATCCCCTCCTTAAGAATCATGAAGGATGCAGGCTTGGATGAAGATGAGTGGATTCAGACTCGACTTGACCAGATAAATTTGATTGATGAGAAAAGGCTGGCAGCTGTTTGTCACGGTCAGATGTACCAGAAGCGGATGATCAGAGCTTTTAATAAAAAGGTTAAGCAAAAGGTATATCATGTTGGTGACTTGGTAATCAAGCGTATCATATTACCACAGGGTGATCCTAGGGGCAAGTGGACTCCTACATATGAAGGACCATTTGTAGTCAAGAGGATATTTTCAGGAGGTGCCATGATGCTTACTACTATGGACAGTGAAGACTTCCCACAGCCTGTAAACGCAGACATAGTTAAAAAATACTACGCATAAAAAGAGACCCGCTAGGTTGACTGGCCTAGGCAAAATAAGGGCATCCCGGCGAACCAAAAGGGTTCGGGCAAAAATTAGGGATATATATAAAAAGTGTACACCCGGCAAGTCGAAAACCTGAAAAGGCGGCTTGGGCAAAAAAGGGTATCCCGGTGGATTGAAAACCTGAAAGGGCAATCCAGGCAAAAGTTAGGGATTAAAGCGTATGACTATGTCTCGTTTGGATCACTCATGTAGCCCCAACTAGTTGTGTTACTTCACTCAAGTTCGAACAGATAAAGCTCAATCCAATCGTTTCTGTCTCAACAGCAGAGGATGAGATACTTGAAGATAATGGCAATAGTAGAATTGAAACTCAATAGGATTATTTCTCACATAGCTGTTTTTCTTTTTGTAAAACTTTTACAACGAATTCCTCTTACTAGGATTTCTGTCTCCTTGTACAAACTTGCCTATGTATAGGTCACTTTGTAATATAAATAAAATTTCATCTTTGAATCCAGATTTAGTTTTACCCTATTTACCTAAGCGAAAACGTACATTGGTTGTGTTTGAATGTATGTATGCTTTTGAATATGATCGATGTTTACCAGAAATCCATAAAATGCAGTAATAGTATTTACTAAGGACGAACGAAGGTAGGAATTCAACGAAGCTTCGCCGGTTTATCCCACAAGACAACTACAAATCCCCAGCAGGGCAAATCTATCTTTATAGATACTTCGAGTTACATCTTCCCTTGAATTTATGTCCATCTCTTTTATCCTCAGTCGGGATACTCAGGAACTTATTCCTTCAATAGAAGTACGACGAACGAAGACGGGAGGTTATAAATACTATACTATCAAACAATACGGGAACGAATTCCTCATATTCTTCAGCAACGAATCGGGATTTATTTTCCCTAAGCCAGCAGTTGTTATACGAAGATATCCAGACGCTTCAGGCTGCATGATTCATACATACATCATTTACATCATATCATAGCATATGCATCCATAATGCATAATACATTTACTTAAGTATATCATGCCATACATGCATACATATTGCATAAACTAACCTTTTCCTTGCAGGATGGTTATATACAGATAAAATACTATCAACAATTCACAACAGGTCAGAGACGATCTATACGAAGGTCTAGTGTTGATACTTAATTCAGGGATGATCACCACGAAGATTCATTGCTGATACGCATTACTCAAGTTGTCCTTGGATAGTAGGCAAACGGTCTATACGAAGATCTATTCCCTAATCCAGGATATTTTCAAGGGATATAATCGTCACGAAGATTTATTCCTGATATTCTTTTATCCTTGGATAGTAGGCAAACAGTCTATACGAAGATCTATTCCCTAATCCAGGATATTTTCAAGGGATATAATCATCACGAAGATTTAATCCTGATATTCTTTTATCCTTGGATAGTAGGCAAATAGTCTATACGAAGATCTATTCCCTAATCTAGGATATGTCCAGAAGAGATAATCGTCACGAAGATTTATTTCTACTGGTCTATTCAATAATTTAAAACAGTTCGAAGACAATCTATACGAAGATCTAGTGCTGATACTTAATTCAGAAAGAAATCGCCACGAAGATTTGATTCTGACACTTAAATTAAAGTATGTTCTTGGATATGGTTCAGAGACAATTTATACTAAGATCTAAGCCCTGACACTTAATGAAGGATATTCTTTTCCCCAGAAATAATGCAGAAACGATCTATACAAAGATCTAGTGCTAGTATTCAACTCAAACCATGTTGCATAAACGATTCAGAGACGGCCTATACGAAGACCTAGTACTGATATCCAGTATCAACATAAAGATATTATCACCTCCTGATATTATGGATGGAATCTATAAGCCCATCTCCAGTTCTTCCAAGTGGCATCTTCAAGCCCACTTAAGCATATACAACTAATCATCAGTGTTACTTTACACACCGGCGAGTGCAAATTTTTGGGCTTTTGTGTTCAATCCCCTTCAACCTTCCAGGTCACGAATGACACATATACCAATCTAACCCCTCAGGTTTCAGAAAAATGAACAGGGGCAGCTGTTTCACCCCAAAATTTTCCCTCACCAAGACAAGACATTGTGTACTAAGGTGTCCCAAGAGGTTCACAAGGTTCACAAGGTTCATAATTAGTCAGAAAGTTTGACAATTCCCTCAGACAATGCATCATCCTAAGCAATGCATCCTAAACTAGGGTTTTGACTTTCATCAGGCTAAATGGACTTCTAGGGCTTCAACTGAGATTCATAGCAACCTATATGTGTTCGAGAATCCCCATGTCAAGTTTCAAGACTTTCCCAAAAGGTTTGTTCAGTCAGATGATCAGATAGGCTAAAATCAGTCAAAGCAGTTAAAAAGTCAAACTAAGGTCAACTGTGGTCAAACCAAAGTCAAACTTCATGATTTTTTGCCAACATCAAGTACATGAAGTAAAATTCATCATTTGATCAAGGTTTGATCATGATTCATCAAGGAGATTTCAGATCATCAAGAATCAGGAGTTTCTAAATTAGGGTTTTCATAGGAAAAGTCAACTGAACTTTGATCGGCCATAACTTTCACATGCTTCATCAAAGATTCTCCATCCAAAGCTCATTTTGAAGGAAATTGAATTCTCTACAACTTTGTGTCTCACAAGCCAATCCCAAAAATGCTTCATTTGGAAGGTATGAGCTAAGACATTATAGGTCATTTTAAAAGTCAACAAAACGTCAACATCTTCCAAAGAGCATAACTTGAAAATGGTAAACGATATGTACATGAGACAAAAGAGGTTGGTTAGAGGACTCTCTAAGCTTTCTTAAATGTCCAAGAACACCTTCATAGCCTTAAAATTGAGGGATTTGTGCCTTTGCAAAGTTGGGAAATTTTTAAGAGGTTTATGAAGCAAATGGGACTTTAGAACCAAATTTCTCCAAATGGGCTTGCATTTTTAGGACCCAAACACTTCCATGACATCATGCACGAATTAAAAATTATTTATTCAAATTTTTATTCATTTTATTTTATTTATTATTATTTTTTACATTAAAAATCATTTTAAATCCAAATAAAATATAAAAATTTCAATATTTGATTGGATTTTGGTTCTAGAAAGTCATAAAGATCAATTTAAAGTGATTGAGATCATGGAAAATCAGATCAACCAAAATGGCAAGGATATATCAAATTTTTTTCAATATTTTGAAGGCATATCTTTTTCAATCTCAAACTATCCAAAAGTCCAAAGTAAAGATTGATGTTTTGACCTAATTATGTTCTATGATATATATACAACATAAACCAATGAAGAGAACACGAATTTTGGCAGCCAAGAACACCATTCATCAACTTCAAATTTCTCACAAAAATTCAAATTCGGATTCTTCAAATTTGTTGTTTTTCAGGTGATTTGAAGGTTCAAACATGATCCTTAGACATCATTGATGCAATCCCAACCATTCATTACATTCAAAACATCAAGAATTGGCCAAACCGAATTCGTTTTACTCTTAAAATTTAATTTTTCGATTATGACTTTTCATGCATTGCTAATGAGTTTTGGTTGTATTTTATTGTTTGTGAAGTTCTAGGGATTGTTTCTGGACAAAAACATGGAAGTTTCATGGTGTAATCCGTCTATCACCATAGTTAGGGTTTATCCCTTTGAATTGGGGTTTCTTAATCCAATGCATATAAATACATTCTAAGACCGTAGATAGATTGAATGAACTGCTTAGATCACAATGGTGTGCTCAATTGGATGAAATTGTACATGTTTGGCATAGTTTGTGTTTCGCAGGTTTATACACGCAAGTGAAATCGCAAGAAAAGTCGTAGGAAAATTCGCAGGAAAACCTGCGAATTTCAGAGGAAGAAGATGAAGTTCTTTGGCGCGATTTTCTGAATTTCAAAAATTGGTTTTATTTTATAATATATGTGTTTCATATGAAGGTTACAACGCGCGCATAGCTCAGTTGGTGGAGTGTTAGTGCTTGTAGGCTTCAGGGCGTGGGTTCAAGTCCAGCCTTCAACACTTTTTATTTTTATTTCAACTATTTAATTTTCTTTATAATATAATGATTGTTTGGTTGTTCTATGTCATCAGCTACATGCGCAGCCCTGTGGGAAGCCCTTAGTCAGGTAAAGGGGAGGTCTTGGGTTCAAATCCAGGCCTCCCCCATTTTTTTAACCTAGTTTATTTTGTTTTGTTTTCTTAATTATTTAATTATATAAATTATATTATCAAATAAACTAATTTTTAAATAATATTATAATATTTTCTTATAGAAAAAAAAAACTTTATATTTTTAAAATCAATATTTTATTTTCTCAAATTTAATTTGTCTCTATTTCATGTTTATATTATTATTATATATATATTTTTGTAAATAAATTAAATAATTAGGTTTAGATTAATTTTCAAAACCCTAATTTAGCTAACCCTAATTTTCTCTAACCCTAACCCTAACCCTAATTTTTATTTTAATTTAATTAATTTTTGTTCTAATGAATAATTAAATAATTAATCATGTTTTGTAAATAATTATTATTTTGCTTATTATTATTATAATTATTCTATTTTCTTCTAAAAGTTTTCTAAAATTGTTTATTTAATTTTAAAATAATATCTTCTCTTGAACTTTTATTTCCTTTATATTTTTACTAACCCCTTTTATTATTATCATTATTATTATTACTAACCCTTTAAATTATTGCTTATTTATTATATTTATTATTAATTATTTATATTATTATGTAATTGCGAAAGCCATGTAATAGTCGTAGGTTTATTTTTGTTTCTATTTTATTTTTGTAAATATTTTTATTGCCATGGTTAGTAATTTTAGGGTGTGTATAACTATGTGTAATTAAAATAATTTTGAAAACTAATTAAATAAGATAATACTTGAATATGAACACTCACACACGTAAGTCGATCTTTGATCGCCATCTCACACTTTCTAGGATTACCTCTCATGTTCCTACTTCTAAGGTTAAGTAAGGTGTCTTAAAGCAAAGTCCCTTCATAAAATATCATCAAGTCCCTTCAGATTATAAGATCAAGTCCCTTCGAGGTTGCCTACGATAAATGATCTCGTCCCTACGAATTGCTAAAGACACCTTACAGTTGCCTACATTCAGATTGTCCTTATACATGTCCCTTAACACATCCAAGGTAACGACTACCTATTCCTTAATAATAAGGATAGTCTTACCATTGAAAGAACATATAAGAACAGTAAAGACTTAATATATGGTAGGTTTCTCTTAAGCACTTGCTCACCTTTTCAAAATACATCTTACACTTCACATTTCAAACAAATTTTCAAAACAAGGCTTTGTATACATCCATACGAGGATCATTATAAAGTACTTAGAAAATTTTTAATCATACACTACACTCTTCAAAAACAATTTAAGTGAGCTAAGTAACTAAGAGCCCATGGATAACCATGGATATAAAGGGTGCTAACACCTTCCCTTTATATAACCTACCCCCCGAACCCAAAATCTTTTAAGGTCTTTCCTGTTCTTTTATGTCCTTTCCTTTTGGATAAAACAAAAGTCGGTGGCGACTCTTGCTATCCGCAACATTTATAGAAAGTCAGTTCTCCCACCGTGTTACAGAACTGGCGACTCTGCTGGGGATAATATTAAAGAGGGGTACCCTTAGGAATTAGATCACTTTAAAATTGTTTGTCTTGTTTGCTTTATACTTACTTGTTGGGCTTTATATGTGAAAGATCCTAACCCGGATCTAGTGTACCTTAGGTAAATGGCAATAGACCAAGGAAACTGTACGGCGTATACCGATATGGTTGATCTGGTGGCCATAGTTAGTGTGACTTCTTGGTTGGTGCTTATGTTCCTTAAGCAAGTTGAGGATAATATGAGGCTGCCATATGTTGTCAATACACTAACTGACTTTTAGAACCCTAGTCATCCCATCTTGGCCTTTAGAAAGTAGTGAGATAACCGGGTTTGGTGAAGACTGAAGTTGGTTGATACTCGATGCTACACTCATTGAGATCCTAAACTTGGAGGGTTTTGGTTGGCAAGTAAGTTGCCTACTAAACAACCACCCTGGGGAAGGATCAGTGATATTGAGATCCCTTAGAACCCGGTTACTTTTGTAGGACAGGATGAACCAACTAACTTCAGGGGAAGGTACTTACCTTTAAACCTCATGCAAGCCTTCAAACCTAGGGCTATTGTGTGACTTGTTTGTGTGTGCCACATGTTTGTGATTGAGCATAACATCATAGCATCATCATGCATCATAAGCATAGCATTTTCACTAACCATTTCAAGGACCAAAGGATTTATCTTTGTTCTTTGTTGCAGGTCATGGCTTCTGCTCGTAGGAATACTATCCGGATCAACTTTGTAGGAATACCTCCTAAGCTTAAGGAATTGGTCTCTCAAGTTTCTGAAAACTCCCAATTCATCAAGAGTCATGGTCACCTACTGGATCTAGTCACTTCAGGGTTCAATGAAGATGTGATGAGTGTTCTGTTTCAGTTCTTTGACCCTAAACATCATTGTTTCACATTCCCCGACTATCAGCTGGTTCCTACAATGGAAGAGTTCTCCAAGCTTCTGGGTATACCTATCCTTGACCAGAGACCCTTCACAGGCTTGGAGAAAAAGACTAAACCTGAAGTCATTGTTGCAGCCTTACATTTGAAGAAATCAGACATTGTCCTAGAAACAAGGAGTGGAGTTAAGGGTATTCTTGCTAAGGTATTGATGGAGAAAGCTCAAGTGTTCCTGAAAGCTATGAGTCATGATGCTTTTGAGGAGATCTTAGCCCTATTGATCTATGGCTTAGTATTGTTCCCCAATCCAGACCAGTTCATAGACGTACACGCCATCAACATATTTCTGACTCGCAATCCAGTGCCTACATTACTTGGAGACATCTTACACTCTCTTCATACTCGTACTACTAAGGCACGAGGAACTCTGATGTGTTGTATACCTTTACTATCCAGGTGGTTTATTTCTCACCTTCCTCGATCAGTGATGAAGAATGAACAAGGGTTATGGTGGTCTAAAAGAATCATGTCACTTTCTCATTCAAATATTCATTGGTGCTCTAGATCTATGGAGAATGTTACCATCATTGACCGTTGTGGGGAGTTCCCTAATGTGCCACTCCTTGGCATAAGAGGGGGCATTACCTACAATCCTTCCTTAGCTCTACGTCAGTTTGGTTACGCTCGGAGTGATGGTCCTCACGACATGCTTATTCAGGGTATTATGATCGACTACGGCAACGATCTGCAAGGTTATCGTCAAAGGTTTATACGAGCATGGGGTAAAGTGAACAAGGTTGACAGCAAGACTCTGGAACCCAAGTACACCATTCCTATGGAACCTTATCTCAGATGGGTGCGATCTCGTGCTATGACTCTTATGATGCCATATCATGCTATCCTGCCAGTTACCATGGAGCCTGTTGCTGAAGGAGATACTTCTTATATCATTCTTCATCTAGACATGCCCACTGACATGGAGGAGTTACAAAGGTCCTGGATCTAGTTGAAGGAGCAAAGAGATACTTTTGAGACTCATTACAAAGCAAGTCAAGAAATAATCCTAGAGCTAACAAAACAACTTCACGAGGAGCGGAATCTCAACTCATACCTCAACACAAAGAGGAAACGTCCATGGGAGACTTAAAACCCCATATTTGTATTCATTTCATTTTTGTTGTAAGCCTAAGAGGCAAACAAGTTTATTGATTACTAATAAAAGTTTACCTTTTGATTGTTTAAACAAATTTAAATCTTGCGGTCCTTGAAAACATTGCATATGCATAAACATACCATATCATTGCATCACAGGTTTCTCACGTACATGTATCTTATCTTTTCGTTGTTTATTTCAGCAGAAATGGCTCTTGAACAGACCGTCAAAGATCTCCAGGCTCAGAATGCACAATTCCAAGAGTTGATTCTGAACTTGTCCAAGGGACAAGATGAGTTGAAGACACTGATGGCTAAGAAGAAGAAGAAGGCTAGAAGATCAGGAGGCCTTATCAATCTGGGAAGAAGGTTCAGAGGTCCTGTCAAGACAAAGGAACAGATTGAGGATTCTGAGTCTGAAAATTCTGAGAAAGAGGGAGGTAGTCTCCATGATACTGTGGGAGATTCTGATTCTGAAGCAAATTATTATCATGAACCTGCTAGTGAAGATAAGTACAAGATGCTGGTAGACAGAATGAATGCTATGGAACTACAAAAATCTTCTGGACTTGATTTTGAAGATCTGAGTTTAGTTTCTGGAGTGGTTATACCTATTGGATTCAAGGTTCCTTATTTTGTGGTGTATGATGGGGTTTCATGTCCTAAGCTGCTTCTAAGGTCCTATGTCCGGAGGATTCAACCACATACTGCTGATAAGAAGTTATGGATTCACTTCTTCCAACAGAGCTTGTCTGGAGCTCAATTGGAATGGTACTACCAACTGGAAAGTGTCAATATTCGTGATTGGAATGATCTTGTTGAGGCCTTCTATAGGAAATACCAATATAATGCTAATTTAGCACCTACTCGCATGCAGCTCCAAAGCATGTCAATGGGTGCTAAAGAGAGTTTCAAGGAGTATGCCCAGAAATGGAGAGACCTGGCTGGCAGAGTTCAACCTCCTCTGACTGACAGGGAGCTAGTGGATATGTTTATGAGTACGCTAAATGGTCCTTTTTATAGTCACCTCATTGGAAGCTCGTCATCTAGTTTCACCGAGCTGATAATGACTGGAGAACGTGTGGAGAGTGGTATAAGAAGTGGTAAGATACAGGTGGGTGCCTCTTCATCAAGCACTGCTAAGAAGCCCCCTAGTTGAAAAAGGAGTCTAATGTTGTGTATGGTCAACATAGTCGTAACAGGAGTCACCAATCTGTGGGAGTTCCAATCCTATTCCTGCAGCACCAGAGCCACCACAAAACAATCAACAAAAGCCTAGACGACAATTCACCAAGATCAACATGTCACTGGCCCAAGCCTTGCAACACATGTTGAAAGGGGAACTCATTACTTTGAAGGACCCTCCTCAGAATCCTAATACTTCCTCTCCTCGATACAATCCTAATGCACGATGTGCCTATCATTCTAATAGTCTGGGACATGACACCAACAACTACTGGGTGTTGAAAAACAAGATTCAAGACATGATTGAAGCTGGGGAGATTGAATTTGACCCTCCTGGGACTCCAAATGTAATCACTGCTCCTATGCCCAACCATGAGAAGACTGTTAATGTTGTTGATGAAGTTTCATATGTTTCCTCAGTAGCAGATGTGACTACTCCCTTATCCGTTATCAAGAAGAAGTTGGTGCCGGCTGGATTCTTTCCAGGTTGCAATGAAGACTGTTTTTATTGTGCCTACAAACCTGATAGCTGTTGGAAGTTGAAAGATGGTATTCAACGCCTCATGGACAATTACACTATATTGTTTGAGAGGATACCTTCTGTGGAAAGTATGTGTGAACATCTAACTTGAGGTACGAAGCTTGAAGATGTGGCCATGGTTGATAAAGTTCCAGTGAAGATTACCTCCAAAGACCCTGTCAAGATCACTTCTAAGGGTCCTGTCAGGATTACTGCTGAAGGCCTTGTGAAGACTGTTGCTGAAGCTAGAGTGGCTTCCATGATTATTACCACTCCTGGTCCTGTTCCTTATACTTATGATAAAGCTATACCCTGGAATTACGGTTCTGATGTTTATATCTATGGTGTTAAACAGGAACCTTTGACTGATACACCTATTATTGATGATAACCTTGATGTTGATAATATTGCTGGATCTAGTAAGATCACCAGAAGTGGAAGAATTTTCTCTCCTCCGGCTACCTCCAAAAGTGCAGCTACTCCAACTACTACCTCCACTTCTGAGCCAAGTACTGATGCTCAGGGAAAAGGTCATGTGGTTGAACCTGTACAAGCTGAGGCACCGACTTCTGAAAATCTCTCTAAACAGATGGAAAAAGTGCTGAAGATCATTCGTAAGAGTGATTATGATATTGTTGACCAGTTGGGGCATACTCCCTCCAAAATCTCCATGTTATCTTTGTTGTTGTGTTCTGAGGCTCATGTTAAGGCCTTAATAAAGTTCTTGAAGACTGCTCATGTGCCAAATGAGATTTCTGTGGACCAATTTGAGAATTGTGTTGCACATCTGACTTATGATAATGGGTTAGGCTTTTCTGATGCTGATTTGACTCCTGCCAAGAGGAATCATAACAGAGCTCTGCACATCTTCATTGAATGTAAAGGCACTACGTTATCTCATGTGTTGGTGGACAATGGTTCTTCATTGAATGTACTTACCAAAGAGGTTCTGAACAAACTCAGTCCTAAAGATGTTGTGTTAAGACCAAGTAATGTAGTAGTAAGGGCCTTTGATGGCTCAAGAAGAGTGGTACATGGAGAAGTAGATCTCCCGATCAAAGTAGGCTCTCAAGTCTTCGACTCTACTTTCTATGTAATGGATATTCGTCCTGCGTACTCCTGTTTGCTTGGGCGCTCCTGGATCCATGGGGCAGGTGCTGTAACCTCCACTCTACATCAGAAGTTGAAATATCCGGTGAAAGGAAAGATTGTCACTGTTTATGGTGAAGAAGAATACATGGTCAGTCATGTGAATACTTTTAAATATGTTGAGGTGGAGGATGAATATGTTGAGACTCCTTGCCAGACATTTGAGGTAGTTCCTTGGGTCGTTCCTGCTACTGAAGCTCCCCCTGTTGTTAAAAGAGTTCCTGTGGTTACCAGAGTACCTCCTACAATGACCTCCCTCAAAGATGCTAGAGTTGTGGTTGAAGAAGGTGGTTGTACTATTTGGGGTCAGCTTCCTGACATCCCTTACAAATCTGACAAGTTTGGTGTGGGTTTCACTGCAGAAGGCTGTTCGTCGTGCTCGTGCTATTCGTATCACCAATCAAGGGGTCATGAGAGATCAAATCAATGATGTGGGTGACTATAGTGAAGACTACAACCTGGACGATTGGATCTTTTCTACCATGGGTGATGGGCTCAACAACTGGAAGACCGAAGACGTTATTCCTATCTCCTTTAGTCAGGAGTAAATACTATTACTATGTTTTTATTTTTAAGTTTGTAATTTTAAACAATTAAACTTTTAAGCCTTGTGTCTTGCCCAGGGCACAATGGTATGCTTGTTTCGGGATGTCATTTCATTTGCATACTTCATTCAATAAAAATCAATGGATGTTTCGTTTTCGTAAATATTGTGCTCCTTGTCTTTCTTTTATTTTTATTTTTGTTTTATCAGCTATGTGTTCTTACACACACCCACATCACTAAAATGCAGATCCTCATCCACTCTGGATCCTGTTGATAACAATTCTACTATTGCCAATTATAATTTCGAGAATCCGATCTATCAGGCTGAAGATGGAAAGGAGGAAGATTGTGAAGTACCTGTAGAGCTTGCTAGGTTGTTACAACAAGAAGAGAAGGCTATACAGCCACATGAAGAGCCAATCGAAGTTGTGAATCTGGGAACTGAAGAAAACAAGAAAGAGGTCAAGATAGGGGCTGAACTAGAAGATGGTGTTAAGAGCAGATTAATTCAGATGTTACGTGATTATGTGGAAATCTTTGCTTGGTCCTATGAAGATATGCCAGGGTTGGATACAGACATTGTGGTTCACCGTTTACCAGTAAAAGAAGACTGTCGTCCAAAGAAACAGAAGGTTCGTCGCATGCGTCCTGAAATGTCAGAAAAGATTAAAGCAGAGGTGATGAAATAGTTTGATGCAGGGTTCTTAGCTGTGACTTCTTATCCTTAATGGGTTGCAAATGTGGTACCGGTACCTAAGAAAGATGGTAAGGTACGCATGTGTGTGGATTACAGAGATTTGAATAAGGCCAGCCCTAAAGATGACTTTCCACTTCCTCATATTGATGTTTTGGTAGACAACACTGCTCAGCACAAAGTATTCTCTTTCGTGGATGGTTTCTCTGGTTACAATCAAATCAAGATGGCACCAGAAGATATGGAGAAGACTACATTTGTTACACAGTGGGGCACCTTTTGTTATAAAGTGATGCCATTTGGTTTGAAGAACGTCGGGGCAACATATCAGCGTGCTATGGTGGCTTTGTTTCATGATATGATTCATCATGAGATAGAGGTATATGTGGATGATATGATAGCCAGGTCCCAGAATGAAGAGCAACACCTTGATCATCTGCATAAGCTGTTTGAAAGGTTGAAGAAGTACAAGTTGAGATTGAACCCAAATAAATGTAATTTTTGAGTTAGATCTGGTAAACTCCTGGGTTTCATTGTCAGTGGAAAAGGTATTGAAGTAGACCCTGCAAAAGTGAAAGCTATACAAGAGATGCCAGATCCCCGTACTGAGAAGGAAGTTAGAGGTTTCTTGGGACGACTGAATTACATTGCAAGATTTATTTCCCAGTTAACTGCTACCTGTGAGCCAATCTTCAAGTTGTTGAAGAAGGATCAGGTGATGGAATGGAATGATGAGTGCCAAATAACTTTTGATGAAATTAAGAGATATCTTCTAGAACCTCAAATCTTGATGCCACCAGTTGATGGAAGACCCTTGATTATGTACTTAACAGTATTAGACAACTCAATGGGGTGTGTGTTGGGGCAACATGACGAGTCTGGTCGAAAAGAGCAGGCAATATACTACCTTAGCAAAAAGTTTACCGACTGTGAAACAAGATACTCACTGCTCGAGAAAACTTGTTGCGCTTTGGCATGGGCTGCTCACCGACTAAGACAATATATGTTGACTCATACCACCTTGTTGATCTCAAAGATGGATCCAATCAAGTACATATTCGAGAAACCTGCTCTCTCCGGATGAATAGCAAGATGGAAATGATCTTAACAAAATATGATATACAGTACACTACTCAAAAGGCCATTAAAGGAAGTGTTGTAGCTGATCATTTGGCTCATCAAGCAGTGGATGATTATCAGTCAATGAGTTTTGAGTTCCCTGATGAAGACATTATGATTATTACCAAAGAACCTGGACAATATGACGACCTAAACAAGGATCCCGATGGACTATGGTTTTTGATGGAGCTTCTAATGCACTTGGAAATGGTGTTGGTGTTGTGATTATTTCCCCTGAAGGTTGTCATACCCCAATTACTGCAAGACTTTGTTTCTATTGTACCAATAACATGGCTGAGTATGAGGCATGTATCATGGGTATCAAAGCTGCCATTGAGATGAAGATTCAGTTCCTGGACGTATATGGGGATTCAGCCCTGGTAGTGAGTCAGATTAAAGGAGATTGGGATACCAAGCATGAAAATCTTATTCCTTATAGAGATCATGTGTTGTCTTTGATCCCATATTTTGAAGAGATTACCTTTGGACATATTCCACGAGGAGAAAATCAGTTGGCAGATGCATTAGCCACCATGGCATCTATGTTTGAGATTAGCTGGGATGATGAAGCTCCCAAGATTACTATTGATAGATTTGAGAAGCCTGCATACTGCAATGAGATTGATACTGAAGGAGGAGAGGAAAAGCCTTGGTTCTATGAAGTGAAAAGATATCTTGAAACTCAGGAGTTCCCTGAAGGGGCATCTGTCAAAGATAAGAAGTTTCTAAGGAGGTTCTCTGCTAAGTTCTTTTTGAATAATGGAATTTTGTACAAGCGCAATCATGATTCAACTTTGCTTCGTTGTGTGGATAAGAAGTAAGCAACAGAGATTATGGAAGACATGCATGATGGGATCTTTGGCACTCATTCTAGTGGTCATGCCATGGCAAAGAAGATATTGAGAGCAGGTTACTATTGGTCTACTATGGAAGCTGACTGCTATCAACATTCCAGAACATGTCACAAGTGCCAGATTTATGCTGATAAAGTGCATATACCTCCAGCTCCATTGAATGTGTTGACTGCTCCTTGGCCTTTTGCTATATGGGGCATATATATGATTGGTGAGATCAAGCCTACTGCTTCTAATGGGCATTGTTTCATCCTGGTTGCTATTGATTACTTTACTAAGTGGGTGGAGGAAGCTTCATTTGCATCTGTTACTAAGAATGGTGTGGCTCGATTCATTAAGAATAATCTCATATGTAGGTATGGCATCCCTGAAAGGATTATCACAGACAATGGCTCTAATTTGAACAACACCATGATTACTGATCTCTGCACGCAGTTCAAGATTAAGCATCACAACTCTTCTCCGTATCGTCCAAAGATGAATGGGGCAGTAGAAGCTGCTAATAAGAACATTAAGAAGATTCTATAGAAGATGATTGTTACGTACAAAGATTGGCACGAGATGTTACCATTTGCTCTTCATGGTTATCGTACTATAATACGTACTTCAACAGGGGCAACCCCATTCTCCTTAGTCTATGGTATGGAAGCAGTTCTGCCCATTGAAGTTCAGATCCCCTCCTTAAGAATCATGAAGGATGCAGGCTTGGATGAAGATGAGTGGATTCAGACTCGACTTGACCAGATAAATTTGATTGATGAGAAAAGGCTGGCAGCTGTTTGTCACGGTCAGATGTACCAGAAGCGGATGATCAGAGCTTTTAATAAAAAGGTTAAGCAAAAGGTATATCATGTTGGTGACTTGGTAATCAAGCGTATCATATTACCACAGGGTGATCCTAGGGGCAAGTGGACTCCTACATATGAAGGACCATTTGTAGTCAAGAGGATATTTTCAGGAGGTGCCATGATGCTTACTACTATGGACAGTGAAGACTTCCCACAGCCTGTAAACGCAGACATAGTTAAAAAATACTACGCATAAAAAGAGACCCGCTAGGTTGACTGGCCTAGGCAAAATAAGGGCATCCCGGCGAACCAAAAGGGTTCGGGCAAAAATTAGGGATATATATAAAAAGTGTACACCCGGCAAGTCGAAAACCTGAAAAGGCGGCTTGGGCAAAAAAGGGTATCCCGGTGGATTGAAAACCTGAAAGGGCAATCCAGGCAAAAGTTAGGGATTAAAGCGTATGACTATGTCTCGTTTGGATCACTCATGTAGCCCCAACTAGTTGTGTTACTTCACTCAAGTTCGAACAGATAAAGCTCAATCCAATCGTTTCTGTCTCAACAGCAGAGGATGAGATACTTGAAGATAATGGCAATAGTAGAATTGAAACTCAATAGGATTATTTCTCACATAGCTGTTTTTCTTTTTGTAAAACTTTTACAATGAATTCCTCTTACTAGGATTTCTGTCTCCTTGTACAAACTTGCCTATGAATAGGTTACTTTGTAATATAAATAAAATTTCATCTTTGAATCCAGATTTACTTTTACCCTATTTACCTAAGCGAAAACGTACATTGGTTGTGTTTGAATGTATGTATGCTTTTGAATATGATCGATGTTTACCAGAAATCCATAAAATGCAGTAATAGTATTTACTAAGGACGAACGAAGGTAGGAATTCAACGAAGCTTCGCCGGTTTATCCCACAAGACAACTACAAATCCCCAGCAGGGCAAATCTATCTTTATAGATACTTCGAGTTACATCTTCCCTTGAATTTATGTCCATCTCTTTTATCCTCAGTCGGGATACTCAGGAACTTATTCCTTCAATAGAAGTACGACAAACAAAGACGGGAGGTTATAAATACTATACTATCAAACAAGACGGGAACGAGTTCCTCATATTCTTCAGCAACGAATCGGGATTTATTTTCCCTAAGCCAGCAGTTGTTATACGAAGATATCCAGACGCTTCAGGCTGCATGATTCATACATACATCATTTACATCATATCATAGCATATGCATCCATAATGCATAATACATTTACTTAAGTATATCATGCCATACATGCATACATATTGCATAAACTAACCTTTTCCTTGCAGGATGGTTATATACAGATAAAATACTATCAACAATTCACAACAGGTCAGAGACGATCTATACGAAGGTCTAGTGCTGATACTTAATTCAGGGATGATCACCACGAAGATTCATTGCTGATACGCATTACTCAAGTTGTCCTTGGATAGTAGGCAAACGGTCTATACGAAGATCTATTCCCTAATCCAGGATATTTTCAAGGGATATAATCGTCACGAAGATTTAATCCTGATATTCTTTTATCCTTGGATAGTAGGCAAACGGTCTATACGAAGATCTATTCCCTAATCCAGGATATTTTCAAGGGATATAATCATCACGAAGATTTAATCCTGATATTCTTTTATCCTTGGATAGTAGGCAAATAGTCTATACGAAGATCTATTCCCTAATCCAGGATATTTCCAGAAGAGATAATCGTCACGAAGATTTATTTCTACTGGTCTATTCAACAATTTAAAACAGTTCGAAGACGATCTATACGAAGATCTAGTGCTGATACTTAATTCAGAAAGAAATCGCCACGAAGATTTGATTCTGACACTTAAATTAAAGTATGTTCTTGGATATGGTTCAAAGACGATTTATACTAAGATCTAAGCCCTAACACTTAATGAAGGATATTCTTTTCCCCAGAAATAATGCAGAAACGATCTATACAAAGATCTAGTGCTAGTATTCAACTCAAACCATGTTGCATAAACGATTCAGAGACGGCCTATACGAAGACCTAGTACTGATATCCAGTATCAACATAAAGATATTATCACCTCCTGATATTATGGATGGCATCTATAAGCCCATCTCTAGTTCTTCCAAGTGGCATCTTCAAGCCCACTTAAGCATATACAACTAATCATCAGTGTTACTTTACACACCGGCGAGTGTAAATTTTTGGGCTTTTGTGTTCAATCCCCTTCAACCTTCCAGGTCACGAATGACACATATACCAATCTAACCCCTCAGGTTTCAGAAAAATGAACAGGGGAAGCTGTTTCACCCCAAAATTTGCCCTCACCAAGACAAGACATTGTGTACTAAGGTGTCCCAAGAGGTTCACAAGGTTCACAAGGTTCATAATTAGTCAGAAAGTTTGACAATTCCCTCAGACAATGCATCCTCCTAAGCAATGCATCCTAAACTAGGGTTTTGACTTTCATCAGGCTAAATGGACTTCTAGGGCTTCAACTGAGATTCATAGCAACCTATATGTGTTCGAGAATCCCCATGTCAAGTTTCAATACTTTCCCAAAAGGTTTGCTCAGTCAGATGATCAGATAGGCTAAAATCAGTCAAAGCAGTTAAAAAGTCAAACTAAGGTCAACTGTGGTCAAACCAAAGTCAAACTTCATGATTTTTTGCCAACATCAAGTACATGAAGTAAAATTCATCATTTGATCAAGGGTTGATCATGATTCATCAAGGAGATTTCAGATCATCAAGAATCAGGAGTTTCTAAATTAGGGTTTTCATAGGAAAAGTCAACTGAACTTTGATCGGCCATAACTTTCACATGCTTCATCAAAGATTCTCCATCCAAAGCTCATTTTGAAGGAAATTGAATTCTCTACAACTTTGTGTCTCACAAGCCAATCCCAAAAATGCTTAATTTGGAAGGTATGAGCTAAGACATTATAGGTCATTTTAAAAGTCAACAAAACGTCAACATCTTCCAAAGAGCATAACTTGAAAATGGTAAACGATATGTACATGAGACAAAAGAGGTTGGTTAGAGGACTCTCTAAGCTTTCTAAAATGTCCAAGAACACCTTCATAGCCTTAAAATTGAGGGACTTGTGCCTTTGCAAAGTTGGGAAATTTTTGAGAGGTTTATGAAGCAAATGGGACTTTAGAACCAAATTTCTCCAAATGGGCTTGCATTTTTAGGACCCAAACACTTCCGTGACATCATGCACGAATTAAAAATTATTTATTCAAATTTTTATTCATTTTATTTTATTTATTATGATTTTTTACATTAAAAATCATTTTAAATCCAAATAAAATATAAAAATTTCAATATTTTTTAGGATTTTGGTTCTAGAAAGTCATAAAGATCAATTTAAAGTGATTGAGATCATGGAAAATCAGATCAACCAAAATGGCAAGGATATATCAAATTTTTTTCAATATTTTGAAGGCATATCTTTTTCAATCTCAAACTATCCAAAAGTCCAAAGTAAAGATTGATGTTTTGACCTAATTATTTTCTATGATATATATACAACATAAACCAATGAAGAGAACGCGAATTTTGGCAGCCAAGAACACCATTCATCAACTTCAAATTTCTCACAAAAATTCAAATTCGGATTCTTCAAATTTGTTGTTTTTCAGGTGATTTGAAGGTTCAAACATGATCCTTAGACATCATTGATGCAATCCCGACCATTCATTGCATTCAAAACATCAAGAATTGGCCAAACCGAATTCGTTTTACTCTTAAAATTTAATTTTTCGATTATGACTTTTCATGCATTGCTAATAAGTTTTGGTTGTATTTTATTGTTTGTGAAGTTCTAGGGATTGTTTCTGGACAAAAACATGGAAGTTTCATGGTGTAATCCGTCTATCACCATAGTTAGGGTTTATCCCTTTGAATTGGGGTTTCTTAATCCAATGCATATAAATACATTCTAAGACCGTAGATAGATTGAATGTGTAGATGTTTAGAATTGGCAGAATTTTTGACCAACAAGAAATGTTGAATTTAGTTCAGGATGTCCTATCAGATGTTGGGACATTATCAAACAGAGTATAAGTAAATGAACTTAATTCAGGATGTCACACCAGGTGTTGGGACATTGTATCAGTTAATGAAATAAGTTTAGTTTACAGGATGTCACATCAGATGTTGTGACATTGTATCAGTAAATGAAGTAAGCTCAGTTTTTCAGGATGTCCCAACAGATGTTGTGACATCTCAAACCTGCTACCAGAATTAATTAATGACTAACAGAACTGAGTAAATTAAGGAAAGTTATCTGGAATTAATTATGGATGGATAAAACAGAATAAGGCGCATCTATAGGGAGTGTTGTTATATGTCTTCAGCATAATCAGAACAACTGAATCACCTAGAATCTAGGAAGTAACAAACCCTAATTCAAGGTGGAAGCAGCATGCGTTTTTAGGATTGGATTAACCTACAGAAAGCCCAAAATCCAAACACCTATTTAAGCAACAGAAACTCTCAGAATAGAGTACGAATTTCAGAAGACAAAATAGGGTGTTTTGAGTTTTAATAGCAGGTTGTTTTGTTGTACCACTTTATGAGCTTTTAAGCAAAAGTGTATTTGTGTCTTGATTGAAACTGTGAAGTAAGATCAAGCTGTTTTTGTTTGAAGTATGACTTCAATTTTATTAAACTTGTAAACAAGATCACTGTGTGATTGAGGGGGAGTGAGTTGGTACTCATATCTAAGTTGTGTCTTAGGTAGAAATTGCATTGGGTAGATATTAAGTGAAAGATTAAACTGGGTGGTTTAAGTCTAGAATTAATATTACTTATAGTGGATTTCCTCCTGGCTTGGTAGCCTCCAGATGTAAGTGTGGTTATACACTGAACTGGGTTAACAAATTACTGTGTTGTTTAATTTTCTTGCACTTTAAGTTTTAGTTAAGTCTTCAAGTGTTTAAACATCTCATTCGACATCTCATACCTGATCACAGAATTTCAATTGGCATCAGAGCAGGCACCCTGCCTGTTTATTCTGGGTGAGATCTAGGGAATACAAATTCTGGGAACATGGACAGAGATATAGGATCAGTAAATAGACCACCTATACTGGATGGATCTAATTATGACTACTGGAAGCCAAGAATGATTGCATTCTTAAGATCACTTGACAATAGGGCCTGGAAAGCAGTCAACAATGGATGGGAACACCCTGTCCAAGACACCAAAGATGGAGCAAAAGTGTTGAAACCTGAAGAAGAATGGAGTAAGGAGGAAGAAGATTCAGCACTTGGCAACTCCAAGGCCTTAAATGCTTTATTCAATGGCATTGATAGGAACATCTTTAGACTTGTGCATCACTGTGAGCTGGCCAAAGATGTTTGGGACACTCTCAAAACAACTCATGAAGGAACATCAAAAGTGAAGATGTCAAGACTTCAACTTCTCACCACCAAGTTTGAAAACTTGAGAATGAAGGAAGATGAGACAATTCATGAATTCTACATGAACATCTTAGAAATAGCCAATACTTCTGGAGCTTTGGGAGAAAAAATGACTGATGAAAAGCTTGTAAGAAAGATTCTCAGATCTTTACCAAAAAGATTTGACATGAAGGTCACAGCAATAGAAGAAGCTCAAGACATATGCAAAATGAAAGTTGAAGAGCTCATTGGTTCCCTTCAAACATTTGAGATGGGAATGAATGACACAATTGTAAAGAAGAACAAAAGCATAGCCTTGGTGACAAATACTGATAAAGAAGAAGAAAATGATGAATCAGAAACTGATGAAAACTTATCAGGAAACATTGCTATGCTTGGAAGACAATTCAAAAAGATTCTCAGAAGGATGGAAGACAAGTCCAGACCAAGTGGAAGATATACAAACTCTTCTGAGAACAAAAGACCTTATGATGCTAATAGAAGGTCAAATTATGATGAAAAGACCAGTCAAGAAAAAGGAATTAAATTCCATGGATGTGAAGGATATGGACACATCAGGAATGAATGTCCTACCTATTTAAAAAGGCAAAAGAAAGGTCTCTCTGTAACCTGGTCTGATGAAGACTCAGGAGGTGATTCAGAAGAAGAATCAGCTAAGCATATCACTGCTCTAGCTGGATTATGTGAATCTAAAAGTGAATCCAGTGATGGGGAGCTTACTTTTGAAGAACTTGAGCAATCATACAGAGAACTAGTCAAAAGAAGCACTGAAATATGCAGGTAGAGTATAAAGCTAAAGAAGCAGATTGAGGCACTAAAGGATGAAAAAGCAAGTGATCTAGAGATCATTGACACCTTAAAAAATGAAGTAAGTCTTCTCAACTCCAAGTTGGAACATATGTCCAAATCTGTTAGAATGCTGAACAGTAGCTCAAGCACACTGGATGTTATTCTCAACAACAATAAGCATTCAGGGGATAAAAGTGGACTGGGATTTAACAAAGCTTATAAGGCTGAAGCTAGCACCAGCAAACCTACTTCAAATTCCATACAGTCAAACAAGATGTCCCAACAGATGCTTCAACATCATGAAAAGAACACAAAGTCAAACAGTATGTTCCAACAGATGTCTCAACATCATGAAAAGAACATAATGAAGAAGAAGTATCAAAGATGGAGATGTCATCATTGTGGAAGGTTTGGACACATCAAACCTCATTGTTACAAGCTGCATGGATATCCAAATCAGATGTATCAGCAAACCCCTAAGCAGAAGATAGAGGACATCAAGAAAGTATGGGTTCCTAAAGCTAGTCTTCATGCTGATCAAAGCTACATGTTCAAGAGCAAGTTCAACAAACAAGTTGGGAGCTCTTCTAATGGACACTACACAGGGCAGAGGCATCAAAAGAAACCTCAATACAAATGGTCAAAGAAAAATGTGGCATATATAGCTCATACATCTCTAAGAGTATCAGCTAAAGAAGACTGGTACTTTGACAGTGGATGTTCAAGACACATGACTGGATTGAAGAATCTGCTAGTTGACTTAAAGTCATATTCATCCAGATATGTAACATTTGGAGATGGAGCTAAAGGAGAAATCAAGGGTGTTGGGACCTTGGACTATCCAGATGTACCAAGACTGGATGATGTGCTGCTAGTAAAAGGATTGACTGCTAACTTGATCAGCATAAGTCAATTATGTGATCAAGGTTACAGTGTAAACTTTACCAAAACTGAATGCATAGTGTCAAATAAAGAACAGGAGGTTGTCATGAGAGGAGCCAGATCTAAAGACAACTGTTATATGTGGGAACCTCAAGATTTCAGTCCCACTTCAACTTGCTCTTTAGCCAAAGAAGAAGAAATGAAACTATGGCACCAAAGACTGGGTCACCTTCACTTCAGAGGCATAAAGAAAATCATATCTATGGAAGCTGTGAGAGGTATTCCTAAACTGAAGATTGATGATGGCAAAATATGTGGTGAATGTCAAATAGGCAAACAAACCAAGATGTCCCATCCAAAGCTTCAACATCTGACAACTTCCAAAGTTTTGGAATTATTGCATATGGATCTTATGGGACCTATGCAGGTTGAGAGCCTTGGTGGTAAGAGGTATGCCTATGTGGTGGTTGATGACTTCTCAAGGTATACATGGATAAATTTTATCAAAGAGAAGTCTGATGTATTTGATGTATTCAAAGATTTATGCCAAAGAATACAAAGAGAAAAAGCCAGCTGTGTGGTCAGAATAAGAAGTGACCATGGAAAGGAGTTTGAGAATCAAAAATTCTTAGATTTCTGTTCTTCAGAAGGAATAAATCATGAATACTGTTCACCAATCACTCCTCAACAGAATGGTATTGTTGAAAGAAAGAATAGAACTATTCAAGAATCAGCAAGAGCTATGATCCATGCTAAAAAGTTACCTTTGTACTTCTGGGCTGAAGCTATAAACACAGATTGTTACATCCATAATAGAGTCACTCTAAGGAAAGGAACTTTGACCACAATCTATGAAGTCTGGAAGGGCAGAAAACCTACAGTTAAGTACTTCCATGTGTTTGGAAGTAATTGTTATATTCTGGATGATAGGGAGCAAAGAAGAAAAATGGATCCTAAAAGTGATGAAGGAATTTTTCTTGGATACTCTATAAACAGCAGAGCATATAGAGTATTTAATTCTAGAACTAAAGTTATCATGGAGTCCATAAATGTGATAATTGATGATGCTCCTACAGATGTTACAGAAGATGTTGGAACATCTGCTGACAGTCAAACTGAAGCTGAAGAAAAGAGTGATCATTCTGACTTCACTCAAACTGATGCAAGGACAGAACCTTCCAGCAAACCTCCCTCCATAAGAATCCAGAAGGATCATCCCAAAGATTTGATAATTGGGGATCCCAACAGAGGTGTAAGCACTAGATCAAGAGAGGTGATTTCAGGTTCCTGTTTTGTCTCAAAAATAGAACCTAAAAACATCAAGGAAGCTCTTACTGATGAGTACTGGATTTGTGCAATGCAAGAAGAATTAGGTCAATTTACAAGGAATGAAGTGTGGGATCTTGTTCCTAGACCTGATGACATAAATGTGATTGGCACTAAATGGGTGTATAAGAACAAGTCAAATGAGCAGGGAGTTGTTACAAAGAACAAAGCTAGACTTGTAGCTCAAGGATACACACAAATTGAGGGAGTAGACTTTGATGAAACCTTTTCACCAGTAGCAAGGCTTGAATCAATCAGACTACTGTTAGGAATTGCTTGTATCTTGAAGTTCAAGCTATTTCAAATGGATGTGAAAAGTGCTTTTCTAAATGGATATCTTAATGAAGAAGTATATGTAGAACAGCCTAAAGGATTTGTTGATCCAAGTTGTCCAAATCATGTGTACAAACTAAGGAAAGCTCTTTATGGACTGAAGCAAGCCCCAAGAGCATGGTATGAAAGGCTGACTACTTTTCTTATCAAGCAAGGGTACAGGAAAGGTGGAATAGACAAAACCTTGTTTGTGAAGGATGATGAAGGTAATGTCATGATTGCTCAAATATATGTAGATGACATTGTCTTTAGTGGGATGTCAGACAGGATGGTTAAACATTTTGTCGCTCAAATGGAATCTGAATTTGAGATGAGCCTAGTAGGAGAACTAACCTACTTCCTTGGATTGCAAATAAAGCAAATGGAGGATTCCATGTTCATTTCCCAAAGCAAGTATGCTAAGAACATTGTCAAGAAATTTGGGATGGACAATGCTACTCATAAAAGAACTCCTGCCCCCACACATTTAAAGCTGACTAAAGATGACAAGGGTGAGAATGTAGATCAAAGTCTATACAGAAGTATGATTGGAAGCTTATTATATCTGACTGCTAGCAGACCAGACATATCCTTTGCAGTAGGTGTTTGTGCAAGATATCAAGCTGATCCAAAAGTCAGTCATCTAAACCAAGTCAAGAGAATTCTGAAATATGTCAATGGTACTTGTGACTATGGCATAATGTACTTTCATGGATGCAAACCAATTCTCACTGGCTTCTGTGATGCTGATTGGGCTGGAAGTGCTGATGACAGAAAAAGCACTTCGGGAGGATGCTTCTTTTTAGGAAACAATTTGATTTCTTGGTTCAGTAAGAAACAAAATTGTGTATCCTTATCTACTGCTGAAGCTGAATATATTGCAGCTGGAAGCAGTTGTTCACAATTGGTTTGGATGAAGCAAATGCTCACTGAGTACAATGTCCCACAAGATGTCATGACATTGTACTGTGACAACTTAAGTGCTATTAACATATCAAAGAATCCTATCCAACATAGCAGGACCAAGCATATTGATATCAGACATCATTTCATAAGAGATCTTGTGGAAGAGAAAGTGATTTCATTGGAACATGTAGCTACAAATTTGCAGTTAGCTGATATATTTACTAAAGCCTGGGATGCTACCCAATTTGAAAACCTAAGGGGTAAATTGGGAATCTGTTTATGTGAAATATAACAGTTATGAAGATGTGCCAACATGTCATTTGACATCGTGTGGCATGATCACCAGATGGCAACATCAGTCTGGTCAAGGACTATGGGTATTCCACTCCTAAAAATTCTCAAAGTAACGGCTACTTATAAAAATATCAGCTTGCTCTCAGCTATCCATCTTCTCATCATTTTCTCAAAACGAATTGCATTCTCTAACTGCTTGTTCAGAACTCATCAAAATCAGCCAATCTCAATCTCTTTCTTCACCACATTCTAAAATTGCTCATCACCAAAACCCTAACATTTCTGAAGAAATCCTCAACAAGGAAGATGTGGTGCATGCAACCCCCATCTCTGTGGTACCCATGGATTCAACTCCAATGGACGAAATCAGAAGAAGTGTTCCTCTTGCTCAAAAACCAAGAACCCCTACTGTGAAAAGGACAAAGGATCCTGTATTCAGCAAGGCCAAAGGCATGCCTTCACCATCAAACACCACTCCAAAAGCTTCTGCATATGTGGATGATTCCATAAAGGAGCTGGTAAACAGGATCTTATCTGAGCAAAGAGTGGTAAGTGGCATATCTATCCCTCTGAACACCATGCCAGCTCCACAAGAAGATCAACAAACTCAGGCTGAAAAGGACACTCCTGCTCAACAGGATGTCCCAATAGATGTTGAAACATATGAGGACCAGCAAAAGGCCTCATCTGATGCTGCTGATGAAACATCTGAGGACCAGAAAAAGGCCTCCACTGATAGTGATGAAGAAATATCTGAGGACCAGCACAAGGCCTCCATTGAAGATCAAATCTCTGTTGATCCACCTGCTGAAGAGGAGACTGCTCAACCTCCTCCTGTTGTGAATATAGAGCATGATTCTGATACAGAAATCATTGCTTCTGTCAATCCTAGCATATCCAAAAGGCTTAGAACTAGGAAGGAAAAGAAGAATGCAGGACATGCAACTCCTGAGAAGAAGCAAGCTACACCAAAGAAGGACAAAGCTAAAGTTGTCTTTGGTCCTACAAAACAATGGAGCAAGGTGCAAACACAAAAGAGGAAAGCTGTCACTCCTCCAGATTCAGATGTTGAAGAGGATGTCCCAACATCTCCACCAAAGAAGAAACCAACACCCTCAAGGTCATCAACTGTTGTTCCAGAAGCTCCTCTGGACAACATTTCCTTCCATCATGTTTCAAGTGTGAATAAATGGAAGTTTGTTTATCAAAGAAGGGTAGCACTTGAAAGAGAGCTGAGCAGTAATGCACTTGAGTGCACAGAGGTAATTGATCTCATCTCTTCTGCTGGCCTTTTCAAAACTGTCTCCAACTTCTCTCCTTGCTATGAGCTGCTAGTCAAGGAATTCATAGTCAACCTCCAAGAAGATTGTGCTGATGGTAAGTCTGTTGACTTTAGAAAAGTCTATGTAAGAGGGAGGTGTGTAGAATTCTCTCCTAGGGTTATCAACCACTACCTTGGAAGAGAATCTGATGGCCCAAATGAGTTAGGGAAGACTGATAACCAGGTCTGCAAGGTTATCACTGCTAATCAGGTCAAGACTTGGCCAGTCAAAGGGAAGCTATCTGTTAGCATGCTGACAAGGAAGTATGCCATGCTGCATAGGATTGGCACTGCAAACTGGGTCCCCACCAATCATACCTCCTCAATAGCAACTGGTTTGGGCAGGTTCATATATGCTGTGGGCACCCAAACAAAGCTGGATTTTGGAGCTTATATCTTTGATCAGACATTGAAGCATGCTGGATCATCTGCAACAAAGCTGCCAATTGCCTTCCCTTCCTTGCTGTGTGGAATAATGCTGAGTCAGTATCCTGGTATCCTCACTGAGAAGGACACAATTTGCAAAAGAGAAAGCCCTCTGGCCTTCCACTACAAGCTGTTCCTGAGTCATCATGCAGCTGATGTTGAAGCTCCCTCTGGGACATCTGCTGGTCCTTCAAAGGCAAAGTCTCCAATCTCCAAAGCTGCCTTGATTGCTGAGCTGAAGATCATATGCAAAGAACTGGATGCAAGGAAGCAGAAGCTTGAGGAGATTATCCAAAGGCTGGAGAGTGAAGAAAGTGCTCAGAAAAATGCTGCTTCTGATGAGGAGACTGAGGAAGAGGAAGAAACTGACTATGAGGAGTCTGAGTGAAAGTTGTTTGTGAGGAATATGTAATGACAGCTTCTGCATTGTAATTTTGAATTAGTAACTTTGGCCCCAAATTTATGTCTAACAAGGGGGAGAACAAGAACAACAACAACAATGTATGATGCTGTTTAGTTATTAATGAAAAACTTCTGTTTGCTTCTGAACTAAATCTGTGATGTTAATTAAAATTTCTGTTGCAACAAGACTGAATACATGTATGTTTGAGGGGGAGTAAACTCACACATGACTCAACAGAAAAGAACTGCTATTCTCTGATAGAAGAACTTCTGCTGCACTCTGATAACCAGAAAAATATGTTAGCCAAAAATTAGCCAAAGAGGGAGTTTGTAGATGTTTAGAATTGGCAGAATTTTTGACCAACAAGAAATGTTGAATTTAGTTCAGGATGTCCTATCAGATGTTGGGACATTATCAAACAGAGTATAAGTAAATGAACTTAATTCAGGATGTCACACCAGGTGTTGGGACATTGTATCAGTTAATGAAATAAGTTCAGTTTACAGGATGTCACATCAGATGTTGTGACATTGTATCAGTAAATGAAGTAAGCTCAGTTTTTCAGGATGTCCCAACAGATGTTGTGACATCTCAAACCTGCTACCAGAATTAATTAATGACTAACAGAACTGAGTAAATTAAGGAAAGTTATCTGGAATTAATTATGGATGGATAAAACAGAATAAGGCGCATCTATAAGGAGTGTTGTTATATGTCTTCAGCATAATCAGAACAACTGAATCACCTAGAATCTAGGAAGTAACAAACCCTAATTCAAGGTGGAAGCAGCATGCGTTTTTAGGATTGGATAAACCTACAGAAAGCCCAAAATCCAAACACCTATTTAAGCAACAGAAACTCTCAGAATAGAGTACGAATTTCAGAAGACAAAATAGGGTGTTTTGAGTTTTAATAGCAGGTTGTTTTATTGTACCACTTTATGAGCTTTTAAGCAAAAGTGTATTTGTGTCTTGATTGAAACTGTGAAGTAAGATCAAGCTGTTTTTGTTTGAAGTATGACTTCAATTTTATTAAACTTGTAAACAAGATCACTGTGTGATTGAGGGGGAGTGAGTTGGTACTCATATCTAAGTTGTGTCTTAGGTAGAAATTGCATTGGGTAGATATTAAGTGAAAGATTAAACTGGGTGGTTTAAGTCTAGAATTAATATTACTTATAGTGGATTTCCTCCTGGCTTGGTAGCCTCCAGATGTAAGTGTGGTTATACACTGAACTGGGTTAACAAATTACTGTGTTGTTTAATTTTCTTGCACTTTAAGTTTTAGTTAAGTCTTCAAGTGTTTAAACATCTCATTCGACATCTCATACCTGATCACAGAATTTCAGAATGAACTGCTTAGATCACAATGGTGTGCTCAATTGGATGAAATTGTACATGTTTGGCATAGTTTGTGTTTCACAGGTTTATACACGCAAGTGAAATCGCAAGAAAAGTCGTAGGAAAATTCGCAGGAAAACCTGCGAATTTCAGAGGAAGAAGATGAAGTTCTTTGGCGCGATTTTTTGAATTTCAAAAATTGGTTTTATTTTATAATATATGTGTTTCATATGAAGGTTACAACGCGCGTATAGCTCAGTTGGTGGAGTGTTAGTGCTTGTAGGCTTCAGGGCGTGGGTTCAAGTCCAGCCTTCAGCACTTTTTATTTTTATTTCAACTATTTAATTTGCTTTATAATATAATGATTGTTTGGTTGTTCTATGTCATCAGCTGCATGCGCAACCCAGTGGGAAGCCCTTAGTCAGGTAAAGGGGAGGTCCTGGGTTCAAATCCAGGCCTCCCCCATTTTTTTAAACCTAGTTTATTTTGTTTTGTTTTCTTAATTATTTAATTATATAAATTATATTATCAAATAAACTAATTTCTAAATAATATTATAATATTTTCTTATAGAAAAAAAAACTTTATATTTTTAAAATCAATATTTTATTTTCTCAAATTTAATTTGTTTCTATTTCATGTTTATATTATTATTATATATATATATATATATTTTTGTAAATAAATTAAATAATTAGGTTTAGATTAATTTTCAAAATCCTAATTTAGCTAACCCTAATTTAGTTAACCCTAATTTTCTCTAACCCTAACCCTAACCCTAATTTTTATTTTTATTTAATTAATTTTTGTTCTAATGAATAATTAAATAATTAATCATGTTTTGTAAATAATTATTATTTTGCTTATTATTATTATAATTATTCTATTTTCTTCTAAAAGTTTTCTAAAATTGTTTATTTAATTTTAAAATAATATCTTCTCTTGAACTTTTATTTCCTTTATATTTTTACTAACCCCTTTTATTATTATCATTATTATTATTACTAACCCTTTAAATTATTGCTTATTTATTATATTTATTATTAATTATTTCTATTATTATGTAATTGCGAAAGCCATGTAATAGTCGTAGGTTTATTTTTGTTTCTATTTTATTTTTGTAAATATTTTTATTGCCATGGTTAGTAATTTTAGGGTGTGTATAACTATGTGTAATTAAAATAATTTAGAAAACTAATTAAATAAGATAAATACTTGAATATGAACACTCACACACGTAAGTCGATCTTTGATCGCCATCTCACACTTTCTAGGGTTACCTCTCATGTTGCCTACTTCTAAGGTCAAGTAAGGTGTCTTAAAGCAAAGTCCCTTCATAAAATATCATCAAGTCCCTTCAGATTATAAGATCAAGTCCCTTCGAGGTTGCCTACGATAAATGATCTCGTCCCTTCGAATTAAAGATGATAAGTCCCTACGAATTACTAAAGACACCTTACAGTTGCCTACATTCAGATTGTCCCTATACATGTCCCTTAACACATCCAAGGTAATGACTACCTATTCCTTAATAATAGGGATAGTCTTACCATTGAAAGAACATATAAGAACAGTAAAGACTTAATATAGGGTAGGTTTCTCTTAAGTACTTGTTCACCTTTTCAAAATACATCTTACACTTCACATTTCAAACAAATTTTCAAAACAAGGCTTTGTATACATCCATACGAGGATCATTATAAAGTACTTAGAAAATTTTTAATCACACACTACACTCTTCAAAAACAATTTAAGTGAGTTAAGTAACTAAGAGCCCATGGATAACCATGGATATAAAGGGTGCTAACACCTTCCCTTTATATAACCTACCCCCCGAACCCAAAATCTTTTAAGGTTTTTCCTATTCTTTTATGTCCTTTCCTTTTGGATAAAATAACAGTCCGTGGGGACTATTTTTATCCGCAACATTTATAGAAAGTCAGTTCTCCCACCGTGTTACAGAACTGGCGACTCTGCTTGGGATAATATTAAAGAGTGGTACCCTTAGGAATTAGATCACTTTAAAATTGTTTGCCTTGTTTGCTTTATACTTACTTGTTGGGCTTTATGTGTGAAAGATCCTAACCCGGATCTAGTGTACCTTAGGTAAATGGCAATAGACCGAGGAAACTGTACGGCGTATACCGATATGGTTGATCTGGTGTCCATAGTTATTGTGACTTCTTGGTTTGTGCTTATGTTCCTTAAGCAAGTTAAGGATAATATGAGGCTTCCATATGTTGTCAATACACTAACTGACTTTTAGAACCCTAGTCATCCCATCTTGGCCTTTAGAAAGTAGTGAGATAGCCGGCTTTGGTGAAGGCTGAAGTTGGTTGATACTCGATGCTACACTCATTGAGATCCTAAACTTGGAGGGTTTTGGTTGGCAAGTAAGTTGCATACTGAACAACCACCCTGGGGAAGGATCAGTGATATTGAGATCCCTTAGAACCCGGTTACTTTTGTAGGACAAGATGAACCAACTAACTTCAGGGGAAGGTACTTACCTTTAAACCTCATGCAAGCCTTCAAACCTGGGGCTATTGTGTGACTTGTTTGTGTGTGCCACATGTTTGTGATTGAGCATAACATCATAGAATCATCATGCATCATAAGCATAGCATTTTCACTAACCATTTCAAGGACCAAAGGATTTATCTTTGTTCTTTGTTGCAGGTCATGGCTTCTGCTTGTAGGAATACTATCAGGATCAACTTTGTAGGAATACCTCCTAAGCTTAAGGAATTGGTCTCTCAAGTTTTTGAAAACTCCCAATTCATCAAGAGGCATGGTCACCTACTGGATCTAGTCACTTCAGGGTTCAATGAAGACGTGATGAGTGTTCTGTTTCAGTTCTTTGACCCTAAACATCATTGTTTCACATTCCCCGACTATCAGCTGGTTCCTACAATGGAAGAGTTCTCCAAGCTTCTGGGTATACCTATCCTTGATCAGAGACCCTTCACAGGCTTGGAGAAAGAGCCTAAACCTGAAGTCATTGCTGCAGCCTTACATTTGAAGAAATCAGACATTGTCCTAGAAACAAGGAGTGGAGTTAATGGTATTCTTGCTAAGGTATTGATGGAGAAAGCTCAAGTGTTCCTGAAAGCTATGAGTCATGATGCTTTTGAGGAGATCTTAGCCCTATTGATCTATGGCTTAGTATTGTTCCCCAATCCAGACCAGTTCACAGACGTACACGCCATCAACATATTTTTGACTCGCAATCCAGTGCCTACATTACTTGGAGACATCTTACACTCTCTTCATACCCGTACTACGAAGGCACGAGGAACTCTGATGTGTTGTATACCTTTACTATCTAGGTGGTTTATTTCTCACCTTCCTCGATCAGTGATGAAGAATGAACAAGAGTTAAGGTGGTCTAAAAGAATCATGTCACTTTCTCATTCAAATATTCATTGGTGCTCTAGATCTATGGAGAATGTTACCATCATTGACCGTTGTGGGGAGTTCCCTAATGTGCCACTCCTTAGCATAAGAGGGGGCATTACCTACAATCCTTCCTTAGCTCTACGTCAGTTTGGTTATGCTCGGAGTGATGGTCCTCATGACATGCTTATTCAGGGTATTGTGTTCGACTACGACAACGATCTGCAAGGTTACCGTCAAAGGTTTATATGAGCATGGGGTAAAGTGAACAAGGTTGACAGCAAGACTCTGGAACCCAAGTACACCATTCCTATGGAACCTTATCTCAGATGGGTGCGATCTCGTGCTCAGACTCTTATGATGCAATATCCTGCTATCCTGCCAGTTACCATGGAGCCTGTTGCTGAAGGAGATACTTCTTATATCATTCTTCATCCAGACATGCCCATTGACATGGAGGAGTTACAAAGGTCCTGGATCCAGTTGAAGGAGCAAAGAGATACTTTTGAGACTCATTACAAAGCAAGTCAAGAAAGAATCCTAAAGCTAGCAAAACAACTTCACGAGGAGCGGAATCTCAACTCATACCTCAACACAAAGAGGAAACGTCCATGGGAGACTTAAAACCCCATATTTGTATTCATTTCATTTTTGTTGTAAGCCTAAGAGGCAAACAAATTTATTGATTACTAATAAAAGTTTACCTTTTGATTGTTTAAACAAATTTAAATACCGCGGTCCTTGAAAACATTGCATATGCATAAACATACCATATCATTGCATCACAGGTTTCTCACGTACAAGTATCTTATCTTCTCGCTGTTTATTTCAGCAGAAATGGCTCTTGAACAGACCGTCAAAGATCTCCAGGCTCAGAATGCACAATTCCAAGAGTTGATTCTGAACTTGTCCAAGGGACAAGATGAGTTGAAGACACTGTTGGCTAAGAAGAAGAAGAAGAAGAAGAAGGCTAGAAGATCAGGAGGCCTTATCAATCTGGGAAGAAGGTTCAGAGGTCCTGTCAAGACAAAGGAACAGATTGAGGATTTTGAGTCTGAAAATTCTGAGAAAGAGGGAGTTAGTCTCCATGATACTGTGGGAGATTTTTATTCTGAAGCAAATTATTATCATGATCCTGCTAGTGAAGATAAGTGCAAGATGCTGGTAGACAGAATGAATGCTATGGAACTACAAAAATATTATGGACTTGATTTTGAAGATCTGAGTTTAGTTTCTGGAGTGGTTATACCTATTGGATTCAAGGTTCCTTCTTTTATGGTGTATGATGGGGTTTCATGTCCTAAGCTGCATCTAAGGTCCTATGTCCGGAGGATTCAACCACATATTGCTGATAAGAAGTTATGGATTCACTTCTTCCAAGAGAGCTTGTCTGGAGCTCAATTGGAATGGTACTACCAACTGGAAAGTGTCAATATTCGTGATTGGAATGATCTTGCTGAGGCCTTCTATAGGCAATACCAATATAATGCTGATTTAGCACCTACTCGCATGTAGCTCCAAAGCATGTCAATGGGTGCTAAAGAGAGTTTCAAGGAGTATGCCCAGAAATGGAGAGACCTGGCTGGCAGAGAGTTCAACCTCCTCTGACTGACAGGGAGCTAGTGGATATGTTTATGAGTACGCTAAATGGTCCTTTCTATAGTCACCTCATTGGAAGCTCATCATCTGGTTTCACTGAGCTGATAATGAATGGAGAACGTGTGGAGAGTGGTATAAGAAGTGGTAAGATACAGGTGGGTGCCTCTTCATCAAGCACTGCTAAGAAGTCCCCTAGTGGAAAAAAGGAGTCTAATGTTGTGTATGGTCAACATAGTCGTAGCAGGAGTCACTAATCTGTGGGAGCAGTTCACATTTCCAATCCTATTCCTGCAGCACCAGAGCCACCACAAAACAATCAACAAAAGCCTAGACGACAATTCACCAAGATCAACATGTCACTGGCCCAAGCCTTGCTACACATGTTGAAAGGGGAACTCATTACTTTGAAGGACCCTCCTCAGAATCCTAATACTTACTCTTCTCGATACAATCCTAATGCACGATGTGCCTATCATTCTAATAGTCAGGGACATGAAACCAACAACTGCTGAGTGTTGAAAAACAAGATTCAAGACATGATTCAAGACATGATTCAACACCTGTTGTGCCTATCATTTGTATGTCATTGTATCAATATATATGTTGCATTTTACATAACCATGTATGTATGCGCATTTGGTTACTTGTTTGATCATATCATTCACATCAATTCAATTCTGAATTTTGCATTGAGCTTGGCATTCTTGTTGATCTATCATGTTGCATATTCATGGTCAATGCTCATTATGTTCATATGCCATGTTCATGTGCCATATTTTGCATACTTGTTGTATAATAAATCATGTGGTGCATTCTTGCATAATCCCTCAAAATGCTCATGTTCATTCAATTATGTATGTTGATCTATGTTCAAATGCATATTTATGATTAATTGGTACATTTTCCATTGAGTTTGTGCATTAAAAAATGAAAATAATCAAATCTGCATTTTACATTTCACAGCTGACTTTGCATATATGTGTTGTAAAATACATGATGTTTGTTATGTTGTTCATGATGTATGTGACTTTCTACACCTATCTTTTCATGCTGTGTGCTGGCTGTAGAAAGTTGCCTGTGCTTTGCCTTTTGTTGGGTAGTTATTTGTGCATTTAGGGACTGTAGTAGGTGTTGAATGTTTGTTTTAGCATATTTTTTAGTTCCTCTAGAATTAAGATAAAGTTAGATTGAGTCCTAGAGTTATTAGGATTTAATTGTTGTGTGTTTGCTTTATTATTTTTAAATAAAAATGCACACTAATCTTTGTTTTGTAGGGAGGGAAAGGTATGTTTCCTTACACCTTATTCTTTTATTTTTTTTCTATGCATTTCCTTTATGCATTTAATTCACCTTTTACTTCCATATTTGTGATTGGTAGGATTTCCCCTTTTGTTAGGACCAACTTATCTTCCTTAGGAAGTAAGTTGCATCATTCTTCTCTCTCTTTTCCTTTATCTCTTTAGGATTAGAAAATCCTCACTCATCATTAGGACCACCATTCTAATAAATAACTCAGGGTTGTGTCCTAGTCCCCCTTAATTTTTGTCCTTTTCCGACTTGAGTCTTTCTCTTCTCATCTTCAAACAAATCCAAAAAAAAAGACTTAATAAATGCATGAAAGGATCCCTTGTGTATAACCTTATTCCATGGGGAACTTGCATTCATTCCATCTTGGAGTGGTGTAGGCTTGTCTAGCATGATGTACAAGTCTTATCAAGGGATTATTTCACAAAGAAAAATCTAAAAGACTTTTCTTCACAAAAGCTACAAAAACACTTAATAAAGTTCAACAAGCTAATGAACTTAAACCCTAATCCTTGAAAACAAGTCTTGGATAAATTCTCCTTGCTTGGTGTGCTTGTTCTATTATTCCATCTTAGAATGTAGTAACAAGTACACATTCCATGGAAAAGAGTTTGAATTCACTCCCTTGTGCCAAATTCATAAAAACTCTTAAAAATCAAACAACAAACAATAAGAGACTATCATGCGGGAACTTCTTTTCTCACCTCATTCACTCATAACGCGAACTTGCGACGACCTGTCTCGCATGCAAGACGGTAAACGCACTCGTACCAGACGAGCCTGTAACACCTGAGCATAGACAT
Source organism: Lathyrus aphaca (assembly GCA_963966055.1). Lineage (NCBI taxonomy): Eukaryota > Viridiplantae > Streptophyta > Magnoliopsida > Fabales > Fabaceae > Lathyrus > Lathyrus aphaca. The sequence continues at coordinate 15,728,194 of OZ014521.1, forward strand.
ACGTAGTTCCAGCGCATAAAAAACACAAACAAATAGTTCCCGCCTTAGTTAGGCGAACTACGTCGACTCTGATCCTCATTTTCACGATGAGGTACGTAGGCAACGGGGTAGGGCCCGTTCGAGCACATTCTTTATTTTCCATACATTTTCCCCATTCTTTCTTTTTGATCTCTTTTCCAATTCAGTTCTTATTCCATTCCAGTAGCAGTTTCTATTCAGCGGCACTTTATTTCTCACCCTTTGAAACAAACAAACAAGCGTGGATCCCGTCGGGTAGGGCGGACGATCTGGGATGCTAATACCTTTCCAGGTCGTAACCGACTCCCGAACCCAGATCTTTGGTTCGCATGACCTTGTCATTTCCTTCCTCCTCAGGTTTGTGCAGCATTACCTTTCCCATTCCTTCGAGATAAAAATCCATGGCTGACGACTCTACCTTTTCCGCGCCACTTTCGCGTTTGTACTATGATGAAAATCCCGGGAGCGACATAGACATAATTTTTTATTCCGTCTCTGCAAATATTTTCATTTCTATAATACATATTCCGTTTGAAAACCAAAAATAAAAAATATTCAATTTTGTCTCTACAGTGACAAAATCTTTCGTCACTAGAGAGAGGAATTTTAGTTTCGTCTCTCTAAATTTTTTATTCAAATAATAAGTATATCAGCTATTTTTAGTGTGGTTTAGTTATTTTGTGTTTATGTTGTTGTCCATCTTCAATGGCCGATCTTATATAAATTATTGAAGGGAGCGATAAATATCAACTAAAATATATTTTGTTTTAATAATTAAAATTCATAAAAGTTATATAAAATATAATTTATATTTTCTTATGTTTAACATTGCAATAGTAGTCTAAAAAGTATGTTAAAAAATTATTAATAATATTACACATCAAATACCTTAATTTTTGAATAAATTAAAGAATAAGTGCACAAACTGTCAACACTAAATAAAATTAAAATGACTAACTCCTATCAATTTTTCGTATGCTTAATTTAATAAATCAAATTCAAAGGTTCAACATTTTCCAATTTAAATAATTAGTCTAAATTTAAACCAAATCTCATTATTGATTCAAGCAATGAGTTATAATTAGTGTATCACAACTTGATATGTTTATATTCATTTTCTTAATAATTGATATAATTTATTCGTTTTTTAGAAGTAGACAAAATAATTATTTATTATTTATTTATAATAGTAAAGAGAAAGGTCAAAGTTAACATAAAATCTAAAATCTTAAAAACAAACAAATAACTAACTAACTAAATAAATAAATAAATAATAATAATAATAATAATAATAATAATAATAATAATAATAATAATAATAATAATAATAATAATAATAACATTATGTTGATTTATAGTAAAAAGATTTACATCATTAAAGATAAGAAGAATACAACTTTATTTTAAAAACAAGACTTAATAAAAATAGTAATAAAAAAAGAATATGTTTTCTTTTTTTAAATAATATTCCTCTATGAGTCCAAAGATGTTGGGTCAAAATAAATGCATTAATCCATTACTTATTATTATAACCTAGTCCTAATTATCTTTTCTCTCTTTTGCAATCTGCCATCTGAATTATCTTCTCTCTCTTTTACTCTGATGTTAGTTTTATGAACAGAACATATGATTGTATACCATATGTATTTAAAAAATAATTAAAAATAGGAGGGATGTCACTGCACCCTCCCGCTCTCTAATAGATCCGTCGTTGTTCATCTTTCAATTCTACATTATATAATAGACAAATTTCAAATGAAATATTATCATTCATAAATGATAATTATTTATTATATTTGTAGCTCGATTTTCGTGGTCTTTAATCACTATCACATTTTTGCTACTTTCTGAATTCTTATTTTTTCCCTGATGAAGCTGATTATGGAAGAGAAAATATATCTTAAACTCACCCCGCTTTGCATATTATTGATTGACAGATGCCCACATGGTTGATTGACAGATGCCCACATGGTTTTGGATTCTTTCTTAGATTATTTCACCTTAAGTTTAGTGCAAAATTTGTTCTTTTTGATATTGATGTGGTTTCTTTGATTTGGGTATGGGAAAGAAATGAGTATTGGTAAGATAGGATGAAGTTGTTTTTGTGTTTTTCATAATTTTCTGTCGTTTTTTGGATAGGTCTGAGAACCTATTGTTGTTTTTTGTTTGGTGTTTTTCAAGGTTTATGTCTCGATCAAAGCCCAAGATTGAAGTTGAAAGTTTGTTTATGTCCTGATCAAAGGCCATGATTGAAGTTGAATTTGTTTGTTGTAACTTATAGGTTGCATGAATTGCATAGCTCAAGGCATAAGCTGAATGGTATCTTGATTTACATAGCTCAAGAAAGGCTGAATGGTAGACCTGAATTGCATATCTCAAGACAAGTGAATGAGTTATCTTGATTTGTATAACTCAAGAAAGGCTGAATGTTTAGCTTAGTTAGAGTCCAAGACTATGATTGTTTTGTGGATTTTGCTTAGTTAAAGTCAAAGACTATGACTATTGTTTAATTAACTGTAAAGTGTTTGATTGTTTATGCCTTAATTGAAGCCCAAGGTTGAAGCTAAAAGGTACTCAGTAGAGAGAATTTGTAATCTCTAAAGAGGGAAGATTTTTTATTTGTGCCTTGATTAGAACCCAAGGTTGAAGCTAAATAAAGAAAACAGACTATATAGGGAAAGTTTATCTATGTCCTGATTTGGAAGCCCAAGTGTGAAGCTTATTTGTGAGAGAATAACTTTTGGTTTATTTGTATCTTATATGAAGCCTAAGATGGGAGACTGGAAAATTGTTAGGAGACTGACTCCGTATGAAGAGTGTTTTGTCTTTTTATTGATAAAATTTTTGGAGGTCATCAAATATTCCTTTGTCTGGAGAGGTTCAATTGTACAAAGCCCAAGAAGAGACTAGCTTGGTCATCCATTGGGGAGAGGGAGATTATTGTATGTGTTTGATTATAAGGATTTGTTATTATGCTTTTAGGAAGCTGTCATACCCTAAATTTTGACCCCAAGATATTTACATCATCAGAAGAAATCCACTGACCAAAGTATTGTGTCAGACTAGTTTGAACAGTATCCCCGCAATGGATCAGGATTCCTGAGTCCTTTAGAGGATTCAAGCAAAGGACCAATCATTAATACATAATATTTTCAACCTTTCAACCACCAATCAAAGGATTAAGTAATCTCAAATGATGAAAAATATTTCAAAGACTGTACAAAAGCCTCAGTGATCTGGGCCTCGAGCCATCACAATCACCAATTAGGGTTTCAGACAACTGATGCCCTCCAGATGAAATTTTTCATGGGAAAACAAGCCAAGGACTCCACATATCATCAATAATGTTGACATGACCATAACAATCCATTTTCAAGTACAAATGGTGCAGAGATCAAGGACTGCAAGATTAGGGTTTCGCAGTGCCCAAATTAGGGTTTCTGACTAATCGGGGAACCAAAAGTCAAAGTTTTCATTTGGACAAGATCCTATATCATATGGAATGGTTTAAATAGATCATATATATCATGGAAGTACATTCATATGGTCAAAATACCTCAGAAGATCTTTAGTAAAAAATCAGAAATCCAAGGGTATCTAGAGTAATTTCCATCTGGACCAAAAAGTCAAAGTTTAACTTTTTCACCCAAAATGATCCACATGACCTATATTTAAAGAATATATGGTCTATGAGTGCATTTGATCACAAAAAATAAGAAATTTGAAGATAACTTGTAAAAGGGGCAACCTTTGAAACTTAGAAAATTTTCAAAGTTATAGAAAAAAAGTGTTCAAGTATCATAACTTTCAAGCATTAGAACTTGTGATCCAAACATCACATTTTGGTGAACCAAAGCTCAAATGAAAGATCTTGCTACAAACTAAAAATGATTCAATTAGTAGGAACTCCAATTCATTATGGATTTCAAGTTGAAGTTGGATCAAAATCAAGAAAAATACAGATTTTCAACACTTAGAAAAAATCTGCCTAAGTGTAAAATCAGCAAAACATCAAAACTTGGAGGGATTTTACACCAAGTTACAAGCTGATTCAGATCCTTTTCAAAACACCAATGTTGTTGCAAATTTTGCCAACAATTCAAAGAACCAATTGGCATAAAAAGATCTTACTTGTTCATGAAGAAATCATGGATAAAAGTGAGCATCTCAAGCTGTTTTCCCAAAAACAGATTTTTCACAAATTTGTGAAATCTGATTTTTTGAATCAAAGTACAATTTCAAGTGGATTTAAGCATCTAAACAATGATTACAAACCTGATCAAAGCTGTGAGTTCATGATTGCACCATGGAATTCACCAAAATGACATTCATAGAATTCAACATTATGCATTTTGATCCAAGGGCCACAAAGCTTCAAAAAAGGCATATTCTTGGATCTCTGTTCAACAAGCAATAGGTGGACACAATCCAAACATCAAACTTCTGAGGAATGTGAATTTTGTTGCTGCATAGCTGAGCTATTTCACAAAATCATTATTTTACTTGTAAGATATATTTTCATAAACAATGACTGAACAATTGTGACCTCGGCTCTTCAAGACTTAAGTCCTAAGCAATCTCAACATGTTTGCCTATTGTCGCTCCCGAAGATTTGCATCCCGGTACAAGCGCGAATGGTTGGCGAAAGGAGGAAATGAAATGAAGGTGAAAAGAGTCGCCAACTAGGAATTTTTATCCCGAAGGAAAGGTAATGCTACATAAACCTAGAAAAGATATGGACAAGACGGTCGCGAACCAGAGAAACTGAGAAAGGGGGTTGGTTACAACCTGGGAAGGTATTAGCATCCATATTGTCCGTCGTACTCGACGGGATCCACGCTTGAAAGATTTGTGTTTAAAGGGGTAGTGTCTATGCTATCTGTGTGCAAAAGCTGGAAAAAGATGTACAAGTGTCAGTGCAAGAAAGATGTGAAATGAAATGCTCAGGAATGAGGCTTAAAGAATAATGCTGGAAGAAGGGGGAAGAGACTGAGACTTTTGTTCGATAACAGTTAAGTTATGCCTACGTATCCTCTCGTGCAATGAGGAAGTCAGAACACCGTAGTTCGACTCAAAGAGACTGAAAGATAAATTGACTGATGAACTGCTTGCTTGCATATGCTCAAGTGTATGACCTGTCTGGCTCAGGTGCTAACTGTCTTGCATTAGACGGAAGAAGCAAGTTCTCGTTTGTGAGTGAATGAGGTGAGAAAAGAATCCCGGAGGAGACGATTATTGTTTTTTTTTTATATTTTCAATCTTTTATTGCTTTTTTTGGTTTGTCATAAGTTAATGAGCTTAAGCCATAATCAAGGATTAGTAAATTCATCACATCCTCCCTTTGATTAGGGATAATGAGAATACCCTAAGTATGAGATAAACACCTCAAACTTAATTACCATGATGTAGGATTAAGATCATTAACCTACTTGTGATTATTTAGATGGTTTTTTGGAGTTTTTGTTTAGTGTTAAGTAATGAGTTTAAGCCATAATTAAGGATTTTGAAATTCTGTGATCAGGTACGAGATGTCGAATGAGATGTTTAAACACTTGAAGACTTAACTAAAACTTAAAGTGCAGGAAAATTAAACAACACAAGAATTTGTTAACCCAGTTCAGTGTATAACCACACTTACATCTGGAGGCTACCAAGCCAGGAGGAAATCCAATATAAGTAATATTAATTCTAGACTTAAACCACTCAGTTTAATCTTTCACTTAATATCTACCCAATGCAATTTCTACCTAAGACACAACTTAGATATGAGTACCAACTCACTCCCCCTTAATCACACAGTGATCTGTTTACAAGTTTAATAAAATTGAAGTCATACTTCAAACAAAACAGCTTGATCTTACTTCACAGTTTCAATCAAGACACAAATACACTTTTGCTTAAAAGCTCATAAAGTGGTACAATTAAACAACCTGCTATTAAAACACAAAACACCTTATTTTGTCTTCTTAAATTCATACTCTATTCTGAGAGTTTCTGTTGCTTAAATAGGTGTTTGGATTTTGGGCTTTCTGTAGGTTTATCCAATCCTGATACGCATGCTGTCATCACCTTGAATTAGGGTTTGTTACTTCCTAGATTCTAGGTGATTCAGTTCTTCTGATTATGCTGAAGTCACATAACAAAACTCCCTACAGATGCGCCTTATTCTGTTTCATTCATCCATAATTAATTCCAGATAACTTTCCTTAATTTACTCAGTTCTGTTAGTCATTAATTAATTCTGGTAGCAGGTTTGAGATGTCACAACATCTGGTGTGACATCCTGAAAAATTGAACTTACTTCATTTACTGATACAATGTCACAACATCTGATGTGACATCCTGTAAACTGAACTTACTTCATTAACTGATACAATGTCCCAACATCTGGTGTGACATCCTGAATTAAGTTCATTTACTTATACTCTGTTTGATAATGTCCCAACATCTGATGTGACATCCTGAACTAAATTCAACATTTCTTGTTGGTCAAAAATTCTGCCAATTCTAAACATCTACAAACTCCCCCTTTGGCTAATTTTTGGCTAACATACTTTTCTGGTTATCAGAGTGTAGCAGAAGTTCTTTTACCAGAGTACAGCAGTTCTTTTCTGTTGAATCATGTGAGAGTTTACTCCCCCTCAATTTTACATTTGTTCAGACTTGTTGCAACATAAATTTTTCATTAAAATCACAATTTTAGTTCAGAAGCAAACATAAGTTTTTTCATTAATCAATAATCAGCATCATACATTGTTGTTGTTGTTCAGTTCTCCCCCTTGTTAGACTTAAATTTGGGGCCAAAGTTACTAATTCAAAATTACAATGCAGAAGCAGTCATTACATATTCCTCACATACAATTTTCACTCAGACTCCTCATATTCAGTGTCTTCCTCTTCCTCAGTTTCCTAATCAGAAGCAGCAGATTTCTGAGCACTCTCTTCAATCTCCAGCCTTTGGATAATCTCCTCAAGCTTCTGCTTCCTTGCATCCAGTTCTTTGCATGTGTTCTTCAGCTCAGCAATCAAGGCAGCTTTGGAGATTGGAGACTTTGCCTTTGAAGGACCAGCAGATGTCCCAGAGGGAGCTTCAACATCAGCTGCATGATGACTCAAGAACAGCTTGTAGTGGAAGGCCAGAGGATTTTCTCTTTTGCAAATGGAGTCCTTCTCAGTGAGGATACCTGGATATTGATTAAGCATAATTCCACACAGCAAGGAAGGGAAGGCAATTGGCAGCTTAGTTGCAGATGATCCAACATGCTTCAATGTCTGATCAAATATATAAGCCCCATAATCCAGCTTTGTTTGGGTGCCCACAGCATATATAAACCTGCCCAATCCAGTTGCTATTGAGGAGGTGTGGTTTGTAGGAACCCAGTTTGCAGTGCCAATCATATGCAGCATTGCATATTTTCTTGTCAGCAAACTCACAGACAGTTTCCCTTTAACTGGCCAAGTCTTTACCTGATTTGCAGTGATGACCTTGCAAACCTGGTTATCAGTCTTCCCTAACTCATTTGGACCATCAGATTCTCTTCCTAGATAGTGGTTGATCACCCTAGGAGAGAATTCCACACATCTCCCTCTTACATATACCTTTCTGAAGTCAGCAGACTTACCATCAGCACAATCTTCTTGGAGGTTTACAATGAATTCCTTGACTAGCAGCTCATAGCAAGGAGAGAAGTTGGATACAGTTTTGAATAGGCCAGCAGAAGAGATGAGATCAATTACCTCTGTGCACTCAAGTGCATTACTGCTCAGCTCTCTTTCAAGTGCTACCCTTCTTTGATAGACAAACTTCCATCTGTTCACACTTGAAACATGATGGAAAGAGATGTTGTCCAGAGGAGCTTCTGGAACAGCAGTTGATGACCTTGAGGGTGTTGGTTTCTTCTTTGGTGGGGATGTTGGGACATCCTCTTCAACATCTGAATCTGGAGGGGTGACAACTTTCCTCTTCTGTGTTTGCACCTTGCTTCATTGTTTTGTAGGACCAAAAACAACTTTAGCTTTGTCCTTCTTTGGTGTAGCTTTCTTCTTCTCAGGAGTTGCATGTCCTGCATTCTTCTTTTCCTTCCTAGTTCTAAGCCTTTTGGCTATGCTAGGGTTTACAGAAGCAATGATTTCTGTATCAGAATCATGCTCTATGTTTACCACAGGAGGAGGTTGAGCAGTCTCCTCTTCAGCAGGTGGATCAACAGAGGCTTGATCTTCAGTGGAGGCCTTGTGCTGGTCCTCAGATGTTTCATCATCACTATTAGTGGATGCCTTTTGCTGGTTCTCAGATGTTTCTTCAGCATCATCAGTGGAGGTCTTTTGTTGCTCCTCAGATGTTTCAACATCTATTGGGACATCCTGTTTGGCAGGAGTGTCCTCTTCAGCCTGATTTTGTTGTTCTTCCTGTGGAGCTTGCATGGTGTTCAGAGGGATAGAGATGCCACTCACAACTCTTTGCTCAGACAAGATCCTGTTCACCAGTTCCTTTATAGAATCATCAACATATTCTGAAGCTTTTGGAGTGGTGTTTGATGATGAAGGCATGCCTTTGGCCTTGCTGAATACAGGTTCCTTTGCCCTTCTCACAGTAGGAGTTCTTGGCTTTTGAGCAAGAGGAACACTTCCTCTGATTTCGTCCATTGGAGTTGAATCCATGGGTACCACAGAGATGGGGGTTGCATGCACCATATCTTCCTTGTTGAGGATTTCTTCAGAGATGTTAGGGTTTTGGTGTTGAGCCATTTTAGAATGTGGTGAAGAAAGAGATTGAGATTGGTTGAGTTTGATGATATCTGAAAGTTAGCTATAGCAAGCAAGTTGTTGTGAGAGAATGATGAGAAGATGAATAGCTGAAAGTGAGCTGATATTCTTATAAGAGTCGTTACTTGGAGAATTTCTAGGAGTGGAATACACAACGTGCTTGACCAGACTGGTGTTGCCATCTGGTGATCATGCCACACGATGTCATATGACATGTTGGCACATCTCCATAACTGCTAAACTTCACATAAGCAGATTCCCAATTTACCCCTTAGGTTTTCAAATTGGGTAGCATCTAAAGCTTTAGTAAATATATCAGCCAATTGCAGATTTGTAGTTACATGTTCCAATGAGATGACTTTCTCTTCCACAAGATCTCTGATGAAATGATGCCTGATATCAATATGCTTGGTCCTGCTATGTTGGATAGGATTCTTTGATATGTTAATAGCACTTAAGTTGTCACAGTATAATGTCATGACATCTTGTGGGACATTGTACTCAGTGAGCATTTGCTTCATCCAAACCAACTGTGAACAACTGCTTCCAGCTGCAATATATTCAGCTTCAGCAGTAGATAAAGATACACAATTTTGTTTCTTACTGAACCAAGAAATCAAATTGTTTCCTAGGAAGAAGCATCCTCCTGAAGTGCTTTTTCTGTCATCAGCACTTCCAGCCCAATCAGCATCACAGAAGCCAGTGAGAATTAGTTTGCATCCATGAAAGTACATTATGCCATAGTCACAAGTACCATTAACATATTTTAGAATTCTCTTGACTTGGTTTAGATGACTAACTTTTGGATCAGCTTGATATCTTGCACATACACCTACTGCAAATGCTATGTCTGGTCTGCTAGCAGTCAGATATAATAAGCTTCCAATCATACTTCTGTATAGGCTTTGGTCTACATTCTCACCCTTGTCATCTTTAGTCAGCTTTAAATGTGTGGGGGCAGGAGTTCTCTTATGAGTAGCATTGTCCATCCCAAATTTCTTGACAATGTTCTTAGCATACTTGCTTTGGGAAATGAACATGGAGTCCTCCATTTGCTTTATTTGCAGTCCAAGAAAGTAGGTTAATTCTCCTACTAGGCTCATTTCAAATTCAGATTCCATCTGAGTGACAAAATGTTTAACCATCATGTCTGACATCCCACCAAAAACAATGTCATCTACATATATTTGAGCAATCATGACATTTCCTTCTTCATCTTTAACAAACAAGGTTTTGTCTATTCCACCTTTCCTGTACCCTTGCTTGATAAGAAAAGTAGTCAGCCTTTCATACCATGCTCTTGGAGCTTGCTTCAGACCATAAAGAGCCTTCTTTAGTTTGTATACATGATTTGGACAGCTTGGATCAACAAATCCTTTAGGTTGTTCTACATATACCTCTTCATTAAGATATCCATTTAGAAAGGCACTTTTCACATCCATTTGAAATAGCTTGAACTTCAAGATACAAGCAATTCCCAAAAGTAGTCTGATTGATTCAAGCCTTGCTACTGGTGCAAAGGTTTCATCAAAGTCTACTCCTTCAATTTGTGTGTATCCTTGAGCTATAAGTCTAGCTTTGTTCTTTGTAACAACTCCTTGCTCATTTGACTTGTTCTTATACACCCATTTAGTTCCAATCACATTTATGTCATCAGGTCTAGGAACAAGGTTCCACACTTCATTCCTTGTGAATTGACCTAATTCATCTTGCATAGCACAAATCTAGTACTCATCAGTAAGAGCTTCCTTGATGTTTTTAGGTTCTATTTTTGAGACAAAACAAGAACCTGAAATCACCTCTCTTGATCTAGTGCTTACACCTCTGTTGGGATCCCCGATTATTAAATCTTTGGGATGATCCTTCTGGATTCTGATGGAGGGAGGTTTGCTGGATTGTTCTGTCCTTGCATCAGTTTGAGTGAAGTCAGGATGATCACTCTTTTCTTCAGTTTCAGTTTGTCTGTCAGCAGATGTTCCAACATCTTCTGTAACATCTGCAGGAGTATCATCAATTATCACATTTATGGACTCCATGATAACCTTGGTTCTAGAGTTAAATACTCTATATGCTCTGCTGTTTATAGAGTATCCAAGAAAAATCCCTTCATCACTTTTAGGATCCATTTTTCTTCTTTGCTCCCTATCAGCCAGAATATAACAATTACTTCCAAACACATGGAAGTACTTAACTGTGGGTTTTCTGCCCTTCCAGACTTCATATATTGTGGACAAGGTTCCTTTCCTTAGAGTGACTCTATTATGGATGTAACAAGTTGTGTTCATAGCTTCAGCCCAGAAGTACAAAGGTAACTTTTTAGCATGGATCATAGCTCTTGCTGATTCTTGGATAGTTCTATTCTTCCTCTCAACAATCCCATTCTGTTGAGGAGTGATTGGTGAAGAGTATTCATGATTTATTCCTTCTGAAGAACAGAAATCTAAGAATTTTTGATTCTCAAACTCCTTTCCATGGTCACTTCTTATTCTGATCACACAGCTGGCTTTTTCTCTTTGTATTCTTTGGCATAAGTCCTTGAATACATCAAATACATCAGACTTTTCTTTGATAAAATTTATCCATGTATACCTTGAAAAGTCATCAACCACCACATAGGCATACCTCTTACCACCAAGGCTCTCAACCTGCATAGGTCCCATAAGATCCATATGCAATAATTCCAAAACTTTGGAAGTTGTCAGATGTTGGAGCTTTGGATGGGACATCTTGGTTTGCTTGCCTATTTGACATTCACCACATATTTTGCCATCATCAATCTTCAGTTTAGGAATACCTCTCACAACTTCCATAGATATGATTTTCTTTATGCCTCTGAAATGAAGATGACCTAGTCTTTGGTGCCATAGTTTCACTTCTTCTTCTTTGGCTAAAGAACAAGTTGAAGTGAGACTGAAGTCTTGAGGTTCCCACATGTAACAGTTGTCTTTAGATCTGGCTCCTCTCATGACAACCTTTTGTTCTTTATTAGACACTATGCATTCAGTTTTGGTAAAGTTTACATTGTACCCTTGATCACATAATTGACTTATGCTGATCAAGTTAGCAGTCAAACCTTTTACCAGCAGCACATCATCTAGTCTTGGTACATCTGGACAGTCCAAGGTCCCAACTCCCTTGATTTCTCCTTTAGCTCCATCTCCAAAGGTTACATATCTGGATGAATATGACTTTAAGTCTACTAGCAGATTCTTCAATCCAGTCATGTGTCTTGAACATCCACTGTCAAAGTACCAGTCTTCTTTAGTTGATACTCTTAGAGATGTATGAGCTATATATGCAACACCCTTCTTTGACCATTTGTATTGAGATTTCTTTTGATACCTCTGCCCTGTGCATTGTCCATCAGTAGAGCTCCAAGGTAGTTTGTTGATCTTGTTCTTGGGCATGTAGCTTTGATCAGCATGAAGACTAGCTTTTGGTACCCATACTTTCTTGATGACCTCTGTCTTCTGCTTAGGGGGTTGCTGATATCTTTGATGTTGATGTCTATGCAACACTTTCTTGGTAACCTCTATCTTCTGCTTAGGAGGTTGCTGATACATCTGATTTGGATATCCATGCAACTTGTAGCAATGAGGTTTGATATGTCCAAACCTTCCACAAAGATGACATCTCCATCTTTGATACTTCTTCTTCATTATGTTCTTTTCATGATGTTGAGACATCTGTTGGAACATTGTGTTCTTTTCATGATGTTGAAGCATCTGTTGGGACATCTTGTTTGACTGTATGGAATTTGAAGTAGTTTTGCTGGTGCTAGCTTCAACCTTATGAACTTTGTTAAATCCCAGTCCACTTCTATCACCTGAATGCTTATTGTTATTGAGAATAACATCCAGTGTGCTTGAGCTACTGTTCAGCATTCTAACAGATTTGGACATATGCTCCAACTTGGAGTTGAGAAGATTTACTTCAATTTTCAAGGTGTCAATGATCTCTAGATCACTTGTTTTTTCATCCTTTAGTGCCTCAATCTGCTTCTTTTGCTTTATACTCTCCATGCATATTTCAGTGCTCCTTTTAACCAGTTCTCTGTATGATTGCTCAAGCTCTTCAAAAGTAAGCTCCCCATCACTGGATTCACTTTCAGATTCACATAATCCAGCTAGAGCAGTGATATGCTTAGTTGATTCTTCTTCTGAATCACATCCTGAGTCTTCATCATACCAGGTTATAGAGAGACCTTTCTTTTGTCTTTTTAAATAGGTAGGACATTCATTTCTGATGTGTCCATATCCTTCACATCCATGACATTTAATCCCTTTTTCTTGACTGGTCTTTTCATCATAATTTGACCTTCTATTTGCATCATAAGGTCTTTTGTTCTTAGAAGAGTTTGTGTATCTTCCACTTGGTCTGGACTTGTCTTCCATATTTCTGAGAATCTTTTTGAATTGTCTTCCAAGCATAGCAATGTTTTCTGATAAATTTTCTTCAGGTTCTGATTCATTATCTTCTTCTTCTTTATCAGTATTTGACACCAAGGCTATGCTTTTGTTCTTCTTTACAACTGTGTCATTCATTCCCATCTCAAATGTTTGAAGGGAACCAATGAGCTCTTCAACTTTCATTGTGCATATGTCTTGAGCTTCTTCTATTGCTGTGACCTTCATGTCAAATCTTTTTGGCAAAGATCTGAGAATCTTTCTTACAAGCTTTTCATCAGTCATCTTTTCTCCCAAAGCTCCAGAAGTATTGGCAATTTCTAAGATGTTCATGTAGAACTCATGAATTGTCTCATCTTCCTTCATTCTCAAGTTTTCAAACTTGGTGGTGAGAAGTTGAAGTCTTGACATCTTTACCTTTGATGTTCCTTCATGAGTTGTTTTGAGAGTGTCCCAAACATCTTTGGCCAGCTCACAGTGATGCACAAGTCTAAAGATGTTCCTATCAATGCCATTGAATAAAGCATTTAAGGCCTTGGAGTTGCCAAGTGCTGAATCTTCTTCCTCCTTACTCCATTCTTCTTCAGGTTTCAACACTTTTGCTCCATCTTTGGTGTCTTGGACAGGATGCTCCCATCCATTGTTGACTGCTTTCCAGGCCCTATTGTCAAGTGATCTTAAGAATGCTACCATTCTTGGCTTCCAGTAGTCATAATTAGATCCATCCAATATAGGTGGTCTGTTTACAGATCCTACATCTCTGTCCATGTTTCCAGAATTTGCAGTCCCTAGATCTCACCCAGTATAAACAGGCAGGGTGCCTGCTCTGATGCCAATTGAAATTCTGTGATCAGGTACGAGATGTCGAATGAGATGTTTAAACACTTGAAGACTTAACTAAAACTTAAAGTGCAGGAAAATTAAACAACACAAGAATTTGTAAACCCAGTTCAGTGTATAACCACACTTACATCTGGAGGCTACCAAGCCAGGAGGAAATCCAATATAAGTAATATTAATTCTAGACTTAAACCACTCAGTTTAATCTTTCACTTAATATCTACCCAATGCAATTTCTACCTAAGACACAACTTAGATATGAGTACCAACTCACTCCCCCTCAATCACACAGTGATCTGTTTACAAGTTTAATAAAATTGAAGTCATACTTCAAACAAAACAGCTTGATCTTACTTCACAGTTTCAATCAAGACACAAATGCACTTTTGCTTAAAAGCTCATAAAGTGGTACAATTAAACAACCTGCTATTAAAACACAAAACACCCTATTTTGTCTTCTTAAATTCGTACTCTATTCTGAGAGTTTCTGTTGCTTAAATAGGTGTTTGGATTTTGGGCTTTCTGTAGGTTTATCCAATCCTGATACGCATGCTGTCATCACCTTGAATTAGGGTTTGTTACTTCCTAGATTCTAGGTGATTCAGTTCTTATGATTATGCTGAAGTCACATAACAAAACTCCCTACAGATGCGCCTTATTCTGTTTCATTCATCCATAATTAATTCCAGATAACTTTCCTTAATTTACTCAGTTCTGTTAGTCATTAATTAATTCTGGTAGCAGGTTTGAGATGTCACAACATCTGGTGTGACATCCTGAAAAACTGAACTTACTTCATTTACTGATACAATGTCACAACATCTGATGTGACATCCTGTAAACTGAACTTACTTCATTAACTGATACAATGTCCCAAAATCTAGTGTGACATCCTGAATTAAGTTCATTTACTTATACTCTGTTTGATAATGTCCCAACATCTGATGTGACATCCTGAACTAAATTCAACATTTCTTGTTGGTCAAAAATTCTGCCAATTTTAAACATCTACAGATTTAATGGACCCATTACACCATTCTAATAGAAGGATAATAAATGAGTACATTTAAACTGAGGAAGATACCTCAACTTAATCCATGATTAGGGATTAAACTCATGACAAAACAAACCTTTATTAAAGTGGATTTTAGTTAATGGTAAGATTAAGAAGTGGATTTTATGGCTTGTAAGACAGCTTGAGGGGGACTTGTCCATTAACACTAGGGTTAGTCCTTCTTAACTAATTAAGGAAGAATTAGAACCCTAATGCAAGGCCCAAGTTACAAGCTATTGTCTTGTTGATTATTATATGGATTGATTAAGATATTTAAACACATTAAGGGTTTAACACTTAGGATTAAATTTATACACTCCATCCTAAGAGAAGGATGCAGGCATAACCCTAATCACAAAGTCTTAAAGCCTTAAAGGTTTAGTCTCTGATGATGAGATGAGAAGAGAGACACAAAGAAGACACAAAGGTAAAATCTAAAGGGGGACTAATCAAAACCCTAATTATTGTCATGCTTGGGTGTTCCTAGGGTTTGTAAGGCTTGCAAGAGATCTTCAAGAATAGCCACCAAGGAAGAAGCAGATGAAAGGAGGAGAAGTAGAAGAAACAAGATAACTTACTTCACTTAAGGAGATAAGTTACTTGAAGAAAGAAAGTGAAGGAAGAACATGAATGAGCAAGCTCACTCTAAAGCAAAGATAAAATGCAGCAATGAATGCATAAAAGAGAATGAGAAAAGAAATGAGAAGTGAAGGCAAATTCACTTCTCAAAGTACTTACCACCTGAAATGGTTAGCATAAAAGAAAGAATGAAATGGAAATGGAATGTATGAAACGATGCAAACCAAAACCAGAAGCATGTAAATGATGTAAATGATTCTAAGATATGATGCAAATGTATGTCAAGAGTTGTGAATGATCATACAAGAGATGAGAATGCAAATGAAGCATGTAAGAAGTATGAAAGCACATGAATGTTCATGGAATGTAATGAATGCATAACATGGCAAATGGATGAAGAAATGATCAAGCATAATTCTAATGTGTCCTATGATTTCTTAGAAGTCATGTGGATGCAAGAAATGTCATGGCAAGTTCATGAATGAATGTATATGCAAGATGTATACAAATGAAGATGAGAAATTAGGGTTTTCATGCAACATGAGATGCAAAAGTCAAAAAAGCAGAAGCATAACATAAGATAAAAAATTGAAAATGAACTTAAAGGAACCCTAACCCCATATGATATCACACTCCAAAGGATAAGACCTAACTCTTAACCTAATGAAAGTTGTGAATTTTCTAAGTTGTCTAGGGTTTTAAGGTACCTAAAGGGAAAAAATGCAAATCAAATCAAAAATGCAAAATAAATTCATGACAAAATTATGCTAGATACTTTATGCTAAATTAAGATCAATGCAAAAAGAATCAAAGTCATACCATTCATGGTTAGGCAGAAAAGAAAGTAAGGGTTCAAAAATAGGAATTTTATGAACCCTAAATTCAAGAAAATTGTCAAAGATTGTTCAAAACCAAAACTAAATTTGTATGGATGGTATGACAATGTTTCTAAATGTCCTAAGATGCAATGTGAATGTTTTTGGGATTTTTAGAAACCTAAATGATATTTTAATTAATTAATTTCCATTAATTAATTAAAATAAACATTTAAATGTCTTAAAAATGATTTTTCAATGCAAAAAATAAAAATAAAAATGTTTTCTGGTTGATAAAAATATTTGAAGTTAAAATGCAAGAGAAAATATTTTTTTGAATTTTCTAGCTATTTTAAATTAATTGTGCAAAATAAATAGGAAAATATGAATTAAAAACTGAATTAATGAGAAGTAATCTAATCCAGTGGACAGGATTCAAAGCTGAGGGTTTTGGGGATGACTGCGCGCCACATCCTAGGGTTGAAATTCAAATCCAGCTAATCTTAATTAATTAATAAATTAATCCTAATTAAAAGTTAATGACATGATCCTGACCACTCATCATATGCGGGAAACAGATATCCAACGACCCTCATTCAAATCGTGCCCTAACCCTAATTAGAAAGCTAATCACTTTCAGGCCACCGAAGAAGAGCTCCAGTCGTCTTCTCCGGCAGCCTCCTCCCCTGAAAATCTCAAAACCTCACCCCTAGGTCATTTCTGGAGCTCTAAAGCTCCAGATCAAACCCTCTCATCTCCCTAAACTCAAATCCAACCTCAAAATAGATTTATAATAGCTCAATCATAAGATTCGAAGAGAAAAATAAAAAATGGTAAAACGTTTAGATCGTGCATACAAACTCATTTCTTAACCATTTTCAAAAATACAAAGCACAAAATGATAAGTGAAGCATGCTCTTTCACCATGGAACATAAAAATAGAGTTTTGGAAAAATGTTTTTGGATGGTTACCTGAGCTTGAGAATTGCAGATGAGGGCTTTCAGGACCCCTCCTTTGTGCAAAAATCTTCCTTTGACCCTCCTGAGACCAATGGAATGCTTCAAAAGCTTTGAGAGTGACTGGTTTGTGTTGTAGCAACTCAACTGGCCAAGAATCGTGTTTCAGGTTAAGGGAGTTTTAAGGCTGGTTTGATGGTTGCTTTATGTTCAGTGGATGATTTTGAGATGAATGGTGGAATTGGTTTGAAGATTGAGTGAATATTCAGTGAGTTTCGAAGGAATTTGCAAGAGGGATGATTTTGTGGAATGCTCAGTTCTTGGAGGTTTCAGCTTGTGTGTGTTATGAAAAATGATCCTTGAGGCATGCTTGTAGAGTTCTGGTTGGGCAGAGAGTGGGTGGTGGACTGTGGTGAATGGTATGGGTGTTTTTGTACAAAGTCAATAAAGTTTGTACTTGAGGTATGGGCAAGGGTGCAACTGGCTTCTTAGCTTGTCCATGTGCAGCATGGATCAAGGAGGTCCATGGAAATGGTTTTGAGGCAATTCAGCAAGTGGAAACAAAGTTATGTATCATTTTGCAATTTCATGAAGTTTTGGCCCCTTTTGGATTTCTTCATGGGCAAGGCATGAAATCTTGAGATTCTTTGGGCAATTATGAGTTTTAGACAATGAACTATGATACTATGATGCTTAGAAGTGTGTTTGAAGTCATAAAATGAATTAGCAAGTGGTTTTTCAAAAATCCCTCTTTGGTGTATTCTTGAAATTTATGTGATTTTTGCCAACTTTGACAAGCCATAACTTGAGTTCCATAATGAATTAGAACTTGTTCTTGTACTTTTTGAAAAGGGAATGATCCAATCTACAACTTTTATGACCAACAATTTTTCATTTGAAGCATTTTTGGTTGAGAAAGAGGAGGCTGAAAAACTTTCCCAAAATGGAAAGTTTACATTACAAGTCATTTCCATTTTTGGCAACTTTTGGTTTAGCTCACTTGTCTTCAATTTTGTGAACTTCCAAGCACTTCAATGATCAAATAAAGGTCATATAACTTCAATTTGATGAAAAATCCACTTTGGTTCCATTGTTGGGGGCCTCAGATGCCCTGATTTTGCTCTGACTTGCTCAAGAAGTTACCCAATGAACATATGACTTCCACAATGAATTTCTTCATCAAACTTGGTACACATGATCCCTATAACATATTGAGACTATTAGAAACAAGAATGACCAAAAAATTTGGAGTTATGGCCTCTGAAACCAAAACCCTAATTTCAGGTCATCTGTGCAGTGAAACCCTGGCTCTGCTTCCATGCTTTGCCAGTTCTTGTGATTCTTTGACTTCCTTGATCTTTGAGGGATATAAAATGATGTTTGAACATACATGGACCCTCCTGGAATGATTGGTGGCCTTTGGAGTGGCTCAGATGATCCTTGGATTGCTCAGATCACAAACCCTAGATGTAGATGAACTTGAACTATGCAGATGAAACAAAAATGCAATATGAAATGATATGCTTAAACTAATGCAAATATGAAATATCACAAGCCATGGTGTGAAATTGTTGAGGGAAAATATGGGGTGTTTATAGCTGCCCCTATTCAAGCATGAGTTGGTTGTGCAGGATGTAAGCGCCTGACTTATCAGACAAACAAGATAACTTGTGGTTGAATACCAAAGACAGTCCAAAATTTGCACTCACTGGTGTAAACACCCCAAATTTGCCCTCACCCATTCACACCATGGCTTGTGATATCCTCATATGCATAAACACAATCATATCATCTCATATTGCATTTTTGATTCATTGCATTGGTTCAAAGTCATCTGCATCTAGGGTTTGTGATCTGAGCAATCCAAGAGCTTCTTGAGCCACTCCAAAGGTCATCAATCACTCCAAAGGGGTTCATGTATGTTCAAACATCATATTATGTCCTCTCAAAGTCAAGAATGCCAAAGAATCACAAGAACTGAGAATGGTATGGAAGCAGAGCCAGGTTTGACTACACAGATGACCTAAAATTAGGGTTTTGGTTTCAGAGGCCATAACTCCAAATTTTTTGGTCATTCTTGTTTCTATTGTTTTCTATATGGTATAGGGAGCATGCATATCAAATTTCATGAAGAAATTCCATGGGGAAGTCATCTGATAAAGAGTTGACTTTTCAAGCAAGTCAGTGTAAAATCAGGGCATCTGAGGCCCCCAATGACCCAACCAAAGGGTGTTCTTCATCATTTTGATTGTGTATGATCTTTATTTGATCATAGAAGATGTTGGAAGTTCACAAAATTGAAGAATTTCAAGTCATTTGTAAAGTTGACTTTTTGGGAAAGTTTGACTTCTAATGAAATTACCTTTGGTCATGAAAGTTGTAGAATGGATCATTCCCTTTTCAAAAAGTACAAGAACATGACCTAATTCATTTTGGATCAAAAGTTATGGCTTGTCAAAGTTGGCTAAAATCACAAAATTTGAAGTTTTCTACCAAAGAGACATTTTGCAAAATGGTTTGTTCAAATGTTCTAAAGGCCTCAAATGTGTATCATTTCTTCACAACATGATCATATGACCTCTAAAATTCAGAATGGGCCAAAGAACTTTGCACTTTGATGCCTTGAAACTCAAGAAATCTCAAAGGGGCCAAACCTTATGGAATTTGCAAAACACTACACAAACCATAAACCACTTGCTGAATCATCTCATAAACAATTCCATGGACCTCCTTAAACTCAGCTGAGCAAAAGCAAGCCAAGAAGCAAGTTGTACCATAGCCCATACCTCAAGTACACATCAAGTTGACATTTTGGCCAAAGACCCATACCAATCACCATAGGCCACCAACAACTTTCTGACCTATCCCCTTTTGATACATGGACAAAACCCAGCCTAACACATAACACAACACACTCTGATCTTGCCCACAAGCCATAGTTATCATTTTTGCTCCAACTTGCAAAAGCCTTCGAAACACTCAGCACAGCTAGCAAACACAAAAAACAACTTCACAAATCAACTCAGCATGCTTCACTGATCAAAAACCACCCATCACCATAGCCTAAAACTCCCTGAATCAGAAATACGATTTCCATCCCACCTTGAACAGAACTTCTGCCATCTCTCAAACCATCCATCATAAACTTCAAACAAGCATTGAAAGCTTCTCAGGGGGTCCAGTGGAGTTGATTGAAAGCAAGAAACCAGCCATAAAGTACCAGAAACCAAAGCTCCAGTTCAGGTAGCCATCTCAAACTTTTTTCCAGAAACTCCATTTTAAGTTCTTAAATGCTTCTATGCACTCCCCTGATCATGGGGATATGATTATTTTTGAAAATGGTTGAGAAACCAGGATGTATGAATGCTCTGAAAATTTTTTCCCTAGGAATGTTTTGCTTCGATTTGGCTGATTGATGAATGAAAAATGATGTTTGTTTGGGGGTTTTGATTTAGTTTCGAATGGGGATAATTTCTGGGCTTTTAGTTTTCATTTTCATGGAGTTTTGAGGATTTTAGCAACTTTCAGGTGAGGGTCTTGCCGGAGAAGACAACCGAAAGTCTTCTCCGGCCACCTGAAAGTGATTAGGGTTTAATCTGTGTAATTAATAAAGTTTGAATGTGGAGCGTAGATGTTGCTGACTTAGTCAATTCTCGCGCGTGTTCAATGGTCCAGATCTTCCACTTAGCCCTAATCTCAATTAATTAAATTAATTAATTCATTTTAGTCAGTTTGAATGACAACCCTTGGATTTGGCGCGCAGTCTTTCCCTCCTTCCTAAGTTTGAATCCTGGCCATTGGATGCGCTGACTTTCATTTAAATCCAATTTTATTTGCATTTTAATTCATTTAATTTGTGCATTTTATTTAAAATAGCAAAACATTTATAAAAATTCTGAAAATTTTTATACAATCTTTCATTAATTTTCAGAAACCAAAAACATTTTTATTTTTATTTTTTGCATTTAAAAATATTTTTAAATCATTTAAAAGTTTATTTTTAATTAATTAATGAGAATTAATTAATTAAAAATACTTTTAGGTATTTAAAAATCACCAAACAATTCATGAAACCTTTAAAATCATTTAGAAACATTGTCCAACCCTCAAACCAAATTTCTTTTTTGATCTTGATGTCTTTTGACAATTTTTCATGGAATTAATTTCATTTCAAGGCATTATTTTGATCCTAACTTTGAAAATTCATTTCTGCCTAGTCTTTAAGAGTTGGACAATGATTCTTTTTGCATTGCATCTTGTTTGGCATGAAGTTTATAGGATTAAATTGGCATGATTTGATCTTGCATTTTCAATTTGTTTGACATTTTTCTTGACAAGGTACCTCAAAATCCTAGCAATCTTAAGAAATTCATAACCATCACTAGGTTAAGAGTTAGAACCCCTCCTTTGGGCAATGAGTTTGTATAGGTTTAGGGCTCCTTTGAATGCATTTTCAATTTTTTATCTTGATGTTTGCTTCTGGTTTTGGTTTTTGTTTGGTGCATTGATCATAAACCCTAATTTGGGCTTCCTTTTGCATTCAATCTTCCATTTGCTTGCATACCATGACTTTCCATGACATTTTATGCATCCATTTGATTCATAATACATCTTAGGTCAAATTATAATCATGTTTGATCATTGCATCTTTCATTTTCCATCTTGTGCATTCATATCATTTCATAAACTTTCATGAACTTTCATGGTTCAAAACATGCTCCATTGACATCCTTATGCTTGTATGATCATTCTCATCTCTTGTCTTGTGTTTGCATCATCTCTTAGCATCATTAACATCATGTTTATGCTTCTGGTTTTGGTTTTCATCCTTTGCATTTTCATATCATTTCCTTTTCTTTGCTAACTTTTCAGGTGGTAAGTTGTTTTGAGAAGTGAATTTGCCTTCACTTCTCACAATCTCTTTTCATCTCTTTTATGCTTTCTTTGCTGCATTTTGTATGTGTATTAGAGTGAGCTTGCTCATTCATGTTCTCTCCCACTTTCTTCCTTCAAGCAACTTGTCTTCTTAAGTGAAGCAAGTTGTCTTGCTTCTCTCTGTTTCTTTCTCCTTTCATCTGCTTCTCTCCTTGGTGGCTCTTTGAAGATTTCTCCTCTTAAGCCTCACAAACCCTAGGACTCCCAAGCATGATAACAATTAGGGTTTGATTAGTCCCCCATTAGTTTTACCTTTGTGTCATCTTTGAGTCTTCTCTTCTCACCTCATAACAAAGGACTAAACCCTAAAGGTTTTAAGGCTTTGTGATTAAGCTTATGCCTGCATCCTTCTATTAGGATGGAGTGTATAACTTTAATCCTAAGTGTTAAACCCTTAATGTGTTTAAATCCTTTAATCAATCCATCTAATAATCATCAAGACATCAAGCTTGTAACTTGGGCCTTGCATTAGGGTTCTAATTCTTCCTTAATTGGTTAAGAAGGACTAACCCTAGTGTTAATGGACAAGTCCCCCTCAAGTTGTCTTACAAACCCTAAAAATCACTTCATCATATCATCAATTAAAATCCATTTAATAAAGGCTTTGTTTTGTCATGGGTTTAATCCCTAATCATGGATTAAGTTGAGGAGCTTTCCTCAGCTTAAACATTCTCATCTATTATCCTTCTATTAGGATGGTGTAATGAGTCTGTTTAATCCCTGATTATGGCTTAATCTCATTACTTAACACTAAACAAAAACAACAAAAACATCTTAATAATCACAAGTAGGTTAATGATCTTAACCCTACATCATGGTGATTAAGTGTGAGAAGCTGACTTCACACTTAAGGTATTCTCATTACCCCTAATCAGAGGGAAGATGTGATGAGTCTACTAAATCCATTGGTTTAGGTTTAAGCTCATTAACTTATGACAAGCTTTCAAAAGCAATGAAAGACTGAAAACTCAAAAACAAACAATAATCGTCTCCTCCGGGATTCTTTTCTCATCTCACTCACTCACAAACGAGAACTTGCTTCTTCCGTCTAATGCAAGACAGTTTGCACCTAAGCCAGACAGGTCTTACACTTGAGCATAGACAAGCAAGCAGTTCACAAGTCAATTTATCTTTCAGTCTCTTTGGGTCGAACTACGGTGTTCTGACTTCCTCATTGCACGAGAGGATACGTAGGCATAACTTAACAGTTATCGAACAAAAGTCTCTGTATATCCCCCCTCTTTCTAGCTTTATTCTTTTAGCCTCATGGTCCTGAGCTTCTTATTCCTTTTCTTACACTGACACTGTACATTTATACACTTCACATACTTCACTTTACACTCCTTTTACACAGACACCTGTATATCCCTTTCCAGTTATTTTATACACAAATTGCACTGACACTACCCCTTTAAATACAAATCTTTTAAGCGTGGATCCCGTCGAGTACGACGGATAATCTGGGTGCTAATACCTTCCCAGGTTGTAACTAACCCCCTTTCTCAGTCTCTCTGGTTCGCAACCGTCTTATCCATATCTTTTCCCAGGTTTATGCAGCATTACCTTCCCTTCGGGATAAAAATGCCTAGCTGGCGACTCTTGTCTTTCTGAGTTCACTCCTGTGTGTTCTCATTTCATCCCTCTTTCGCCGACCGTTCGCGTCTGTACCTTTATTTGAGCCATTCTCATTTATCGGGAGCGACAGCTTGGCGACTCTGCTGGGGATACTTATACTGTAACCAGGGCTTCTGGTTCTTTTTGTGGGTTCCTCCTAGCGCTTGTTTGATTTGTGTTTACTGGGGTGTTATGTGCTATTTGTGTTTGTATATTTGTTTTTTTATTGCTTTATGTACAGTTTACTGCTTTCTTTACAACCTTATATACATCATACTGTCATACTATTCTGGCTGGATCTGGTTTTGTTGCTTTGGTGGGTGGGTGTTCTATTGAGAGTTTAAGGTCCTATACCTGGGACCTGAGTGACACCTAGGCTAGAGTGGTTCATGTTCTTTCCCATTCCATTTCGGTCTGGTGCGGGAATATGAAACACGGTTCAGATATGGGTTTCTTCTTGAGAACTCTGTGCTACAGATTTCCTGTAGTGCTAGGGCTATCTGGGAAGCCTGCTAAGTCTGGATAACCTTTATTATGACCTTCAGAAACTGAGGTGAATTAGAGGAGGATCTTTTATGGTTATTGTAAACACTGTACCTCCGGGTTAGAAGTGTTTACACTTCTCATAACTGATCCAAGTCTGAGGATCCTTGTTTTAGAACACCACCTGTGAGGGGGTTGGGCTGTTTACAGGTTTGCAGGTACCCTTGACCTCAGCATACCCTGATACTTTGTTATGTGTGAGAATGCTTCACTTTGGACAGTTCTTGTGATTTAACCTAGGACATGTGACTCTTTATTTGAGTCCCCCACCTTGGTTACTGGACTTATGAACCTCCATCTGGATTTCTTGAACATACATGGACTTATATCAAGGCAGTAATCAGATCCAGCTTGATCACAAACCCTTGCATATCATGTGCATACATCATCATTGCATCATTTAACATTTGCTTATTTGTTTTTCAGGGTATCCATACTATATTTGGCTTGGTTTTGACCCCTTCATCTGCATAGACCTATCTTCACCAGTATCTGCTTCAGCAACCTTCATCAGCTATCCTGCTTCAGCCACCTGCATCACCAGTTCTAGCCCATCAGGGGTTCATCTCTTAGTATCAGTCATCACCATCAGCATCTGTCTCAGCTCTTCATCAGCAGACATGGCACCCAAGAAGAGCAACATCTCCTACCACTTCTTTGAGCCTGAGTTGGCTGGCATCAGGAAGGTCCAGGCCCTGATTACTCCAGATCATATACCACTATTCAGAGAACATTATGGAGGCATCCTTGATGTGGTTATGGATTTGGACCCTTCCCGAAGGAGCTTGATTCATACTTGCCTGCAGTTCTATGATCCCCCTCTGAGGTGCTTCACCTTCCAGGATTTTTCAGTTGGGACCCTTGTTGGAAGAGTATTCATCACTGATTGGTGTACCTATCAGGGGTGGAGTCCCCTTCAACCCTGAGATGGCCTTTCCTAGTAATGAAGAGGTGGCAAAGGCATTGTATCTGGAACCAGTTCTAATTGGGCAGAACATGACAGCAAAGGCTGGAATCTCTGGTCTACACTTGGATTTCTTGACCTCTCAGGCTATTCTGAAGGCCTCCTCGGGAGAGTGGAAGGCAGTCTGTGCATTATTAGCCCTAAGCATATATGGGGTTATATTATTTGCAGATGAGCCTAAGTTTATTAGCAAGAATGCAATCCATCTTTTCATTCTGAGGAACCCAGTGCCCACCTTACTGGGAGATTTCTACTACTCTGTTCACCAAAGGAATGAAAAGCAAAGGGGAAGATTGGTGAGGTGATGTGCTCCCTTGTTTCACACCTGGTTGCTCAAGCACTTGCCCAAGACTGATGCATTCTTGAATCCTCACCGACAGAAAAATTGGGCTAGAAGACTCATTGCTTTAACCTCAGCTGACATCAGGTGGTGCACTCAGAGCACCAAGGGCAGGGACATCATTACTAGTTTTGGGCAGTTCCCCAATGTACCTCTGATAGGAGTGAAGGGTTGCATCAACTACAACCCTCTGCTATTCAAAAGACAATTGGGCTATGCATTGGTCCACCCTCCTAGAGTACAAGATCTAGCTGAGACCCTTTATTGTGAGATCAAGCCTAATCTGGCTATTGTCAGGCAAGCATCCTGGGCTTGGGACAATGTCCAGACTAAAGGGGTAACCATTCTTGGGAGATGCAACAATATGGCCTCAGCTCAGTACTATGAGTGGTCTCATGCCAGGGCTCAAATTTCTGGGATGCCCTTCACCATTGAAGATGCACCTGGACCATCCACAGCACCACCCCCAGCAACTGTCAGCCTGGAAGAGTTTGAGAAACTGAAAGAGAGGAATGAGAATTTGACTCAAGCTCTGCAGAAGACCCTCTAGGAGAGGAGTGATGGTCGTCTGGACATTGAAAAGTTAGAAAAGCTTAAGGTGGAGCATCTAGCCAGGATCGAAAAATCAGAGGACTACATCAAGAAGTCAAGGGCTGGAGAACAAATTTTGAAGAATGCCTGTAAAGAGGCCCAGTTCCAGAGAGCTAGGACTGATCTTTATCTGAAGGAGAGCCAAGCTAGGTGGGTCAGGATCACTGAAGCTCGCACTCAGGAGGATAAAAGAACTCAGGACAAGATTGAGCAGTTAGAGGCTAATGCAAAGGAGCAACAGGAAGCCTTGCTAGCAGCCCAGAAAGAGATCTCAGAGTTGAAGATTAGGGCTGGTGTGAAGAGGTCAAAGGACCAGGGCAGACAAAAGAAGCTAACTGCAGCTATTACCACCAGGAATCTTCTCATCAGGAACCTCACGGAGCATCCAGCTAATCCTGTGACTGAAGCACTTTTGAAGGAGGTCCAGGAGGATGAGTTTGGGCTTGGTGTCTGACTTTTGCTTGTTGTTGCTTTCATTTCATGTACTTTTCTTTTATGTTGTATTTTTGACCCCTCAGAGGGCATGTATTGTAAAAAACAAACTATGTATGATTCTCCATTTGTAATATATTCATTAGTTTGTTTCATCTGAGTTCTTTTTCTCTCAAGCAACATCAAAACATCCTCTTGAGGGGTCGGGAAAGGTCAAAACCAAATGCCAAGCCGGATACCTTGGAAACAAATAAGCATACTGCATTGCATACTAACTTTTGTTTTGTTTTGTAGGTTTTTGTTTTGTTGTTACTAACTCTGTTGTGATTCAGGAACTATTGCTCGAAGACGGGTGTTCCCACTCAACCGTCCACACAGATATCCCACCCGCAACAACCTTCCGGGTATACAAATGGACCAAGTACAGCAGGACCTTACAGAGGTCAGGACTCAAATGGCCAATGAGAGACTGGAAATGAGAAATCAGATGACCCAGTTTATGGAGGTGATGAATGGATTGGCACAGAGCCAAGAGAGATTAAGGGCATTAGTAGAAAGGCAGACCCAGGAGGAACCCCATCTAGGGACTGGGGGAACGAGCAACAATGAGAGGGTTCAGCCTCATGTTAACCCTCCAGTGTATGGGCCTCACCTTAATCCAGAGATCAACATCCCTGCTAATGTGCAAGGGAATGCCACTGCAGGCAGAGTATTACAAGAAGACCCCCAGGAAGATCAATTTACTGTGATGGGAGCTGGGGATGAAGCCTATGACAGAAGGCTAGACGAAATTGCTGAGAAACTGAGATCCCTAGAGTCCCAGATTTCTTTTGGCTTTGATGTTATGGACATGGGTCTAGTGGACGGGGTAAGGATTCCCCACAAGTTTAAACCTCCATGCTTCGAGAAGTACAACGGAACTTCCTGTCCACGAACCCATTTACAATCCTTTCTGGGGAGGCTGAAGGCATATACCATGGATGAAAAGCTATGGATGTTTTATTTTGAAGATAGCTTAACAGGAGCTTCAAGGGAATGGTACTCTCACTTGACTAGAGCAACCATCAGGTGCTGGAAGGACCTGGCTGAGGCCTTTATCAGACAATACCAGTACAACTTGGATATGGCTCCTAACAGGACCCTCCTGATGGGAATGTCTCAATCATCCAGGGAAAGCTTCCGGGAATACGCCCAGAGGTGGAGACAGCTTGCTGCTGCTGTCCAGCCACCCATGTCGGAAAGGGAAATGGCCGACATGTTTATGAACACCCTCCAAGGGACATACATCGACAGGCTAGCTGCCTTTTCTTCCACTAGCTTCGCTGATGTGGTCATAGCTGGGGAAAGAATTTAAAGCCTATTAAAGATGGGCAAGATTTCTGACAATGGTGCGAGCTCGTCCAGCAACCCCAGAAAGCCTTTTGTAGGTCCAAGAAGAACCGGTGAGACCAATGCTATTCAGGCCAGCAGGGGCAGACCACAATATGTTCATAGGTCAGTGGCAGCAGTCACCATTCCCACTCCAATGCCTCAGCAACCAGCATATCAACCATAGCAACAACCCCATTACCAGCAACAACCCCATTACCAGCAACAAACTCAGTATCCTCCTCAGAGAAACTACAACAATAACAATAATAACAGTCAGCAGAGATCATTTCAACAGAGACCGTCTCAGGCCAATAGGGTGATTGATCCAATCCCTATGCCTTATACCGCTTTACTGCCACAGCTCCTGAAGCTCAACCTGGTTGAGTTAAGGACATTGGCACCACCAGATCCTTCCAGTTTGCCAAGAAATTACGGCGCCAACGCCAGATGCGCTTTTCACTCCAACGCACCTGGCCACAGTACAGAGAAGTGCAGAGCTTTACAGATGAAGGTGCAAGACCTGGTAGATTCTAAAGCTCTGAACTTTGCACCCCCGCCAAATGTTAATAAGAACCCCATGCCCAACCATGGAGGGCCCATAATTAATGCTATTGAGGAAGATATGCCGTCTTTCTTAATAACCAGTGTTGGGCAGATCCGGACACCCCTGGTAGAGATTAAAGCTCAACTCCTTGAATGCCAGATATTCCCTGGGTGTGAGCTCGGGTGCGGTTATTGCAACATTTCGGTAAATGGGTGTGATAATTTGAGAAGCGGCATAGACATTCTTATCCAGAATGGTCTACTTCAAATCACAACATCAATACCTTCAAATCCAGCAATCTCTCCAACAACAGTTCCAGAGTCTCCTACAACTGCAACAACAATTATTCCAAACAATTCTTCAGTTTCATCAACAAATGCTTCCAATATCACTTCAACAAGCCAGGTATCCACAAACATCTCTTCTACAACATCAGCACCCCTCTATTCAGAATCTACTCCTACAACACCAGCAAATATCTCAGCAGTCACTATTTATTATGATCCGTCAAGTATTCCTCCGAACAACAATTTTCAACAGCAAACAGTGGCGTCTCCTGCCATATCACCGGTCACTATCTATTATGATCCACATACTATTGCAACACCCCCCACTGCTACAGTCAGCCCGGTTACCATCACGGTACCTGGGCCCGTTCCATATGAAAGCAGTAATGCCATCCCTTGGCATTACGGCTCAGATCTATACTGCGAAGGGCAGAAAATCACTCTTGAATCATCAACTTCTTTACCACAAATAGACAATGTGGGGGGAGGCGGAGGCTTCACTCGAAGTGGACGTCTTTTTGCCCCACAAATTCCAAGACCCATTGCTGAAGCAGAAGCTGCTGCCAAGGCAAAAGGGAAGAGCACGGTGCAAGAAGAACAAGTTGCTAAAGAAGCTTTAAAGACCCCTTTTGATCAAGAGGTTGATGAATTCATGAGAATCATCAAGAAAAGTGATTACAAGATAGTGGACCAGCTTCACCAGACACCTTCCAAGATCTCCATTTTATCATTGCTAATGTGCTCCGAGGCTCATCGGAACGCACTATTAAAAGTCTTGCACGCAGCTTATGTGCCAGAGGAGATTACCGTCAATCAGTTGAAAGCTGTAGTTGGAAATGTTAACGCTAGTCATGGACTAGGATTTACCAACACTGATTTGACGACGGAAGGCCGCAATTACAACAAGGCTTTGCACATTACCCTGGAGTGTAAAGGTGCGGTTCTTTCTCATGTATTGGTAGACATAGGGTCATCCCTCAATGTCCTACCTAAGAAAGCCCTTGTGAAGCTGGAGTATGAAGGATTGGCATTACGCCCCAGCAACTTGGTAGTAAGAGCCTTTGACTGCTCTAAGAGATCAGTTCTGGGAGAGATAGAGTTGCCTATAATGATTGGCCCACAGACTTTCAAAACGACCTTCTTTGTGATGTGTAAACACCCCAAATTTGCCCTCACCCTTTCACACCATGGCTTGTGATCATTTCATATGCCTAAACTCAATCATAGCATCTCATATCACATTTTTGATTCACTGCATTAGTTCAAAGTCATCTGCACCTAGGGTTTGTGATCTGAGCAATCCAAGAGCTTCTTGAGCCACTCCAAAGGTCATCAATCACTTCAAAGGGGTCCATGTATGTTTTAGCATCATATTATATCCACTCAAAGTCAAGAATGTCAAAGAATCACAAGAACTGAAAATGGCATGGAAGCAGAGCCAGGTTTGACTACACAGATGACCTAGAATTAGGGTTTTGGTTTCAAAGGCCATAACTCCAAATTTTTTGGCCATTCTTGTTTCCATTGGTCTCTATATGGTATAGGGAGCATGCATATCAATTTTCATGAAGAAATTCAATGGGGAAGTCATCTGATCAAGGGTTGACTTTTTGAGCAAGTCAGTGCAAAATCAGGGCATCTGAGACCCCCAATGACCCAACCAAAGGGTATTCTTCATCATTTTGATTGTGTATGATCTTTATTTGATCATAGAAGATGTTATAAGTTCACAAAATTGGAGAATTTCAAGTCATTTGCAAAGTTGACTTTTTGGGAATGTTGACTTGTAATGAAAATTGCCATTTTGGGAAGCTTTTTCAACCCTTGCTTTTTGATTCAAAAATGCTTCAAATGAAAAAACTTTGGTCATGAAAGTTGTAGAATGGATCATTCCCTTTTCAAAAAGTACAAGAACATGACCTAATTCATTTTGGATCAAAAGTTATGGATTGTCAAAGTTGGCTAAAATCACAAAATTTGAAGTTTTCTACCAAAGAGGCATTTTGCAAAATGACTTGATCAAGTGTTCTAAAGGCCTCAAATGTGTACAATTTCTTCACAACATGATCACATGACCTCTAAAATTCAGAATGGGCCAAAGAAATTTGCACTTTGATGCATTGAAACTCATGAAATCTCAAAGGAACCAAACTTGAACCAACTTGCAAAACTCATCATAAGTTACAAACCACTTGCTGCCTTGCCTCTAAACTATTTTCACAGCATTCCTTGATCCTTGCTGAACTCAACCATGCTCCTATCCTAGCCTGCCACTATCCCATACCTCCAAGTACAACTTGCTTGACTTTTTGCAACTTGAAGCCATACCAATCCCACAGTGACACAACCACTCTCTGCCCAATCCAATCTTTACAAACACATCCCAAGGATTCATTCTCATAACACACAACAGCCTGAAAGCTCCAAGAACTCAGCATTCTCATTTTCCACCCCATTTGCAAAACTCTTCGAAACTCATCACACAAGCCTCAAACACATAAACCAACTTCACAAACAATCTCCATATGCCTCACTGATCACAAAGCACCCATCACCATAGCCTGAAACCCTCAGGAACAAGAATACGATTTCTGCCCCTCATTGAGCAGAACTTCAGCCATCTTTCAAACCAACCATTACAAACTTCAAACAAGCCTTGAAAGCTTCTCAGGAGGTCCAGGGGAGTTGATTGCAAGCAAGACATCATCCAGAAAGTGCCAGAAACCAAAGCTTCGATTCAGGTAGCCATGGAAATTCATTTTTCCAGAACTCTTATCTCTTGTTTCTAAAATGATCTACATGTTTCCCTGAGTTCACTGAGCCTTTTATTTTTGAAAATGATTGAGTTTTGAGGTTGTATGCTTGCTCTGAAACTTTGCCCGTGATTTGATTTTTGCTTTGATTCTTATGATTCAGTGAAAATAAATGGATTTTGGGGTGGGGTTTAGATTCAGTGATGTTTAAGGATCATTTCTGGAGATTTGGGAGGTTTGATTTGACCTAGGGAGTGTTTTTGAGATTTTCAGGGAAGGAGGTCACCGGAGAAGACGATCGGAGCTCGTCTCCGGTGACCTGAGAGTGATTAATTGATAATTAGGGTTAGGGCACCAAGTTTGAATGTGAGCCACTGGATGTTGTTTCCCGCGCGCGTATAGAGGGCCTGGATCATTTCATTAACTCTTAATTATGGATTAATAATTAATTAATTAAAATTAGGCTGGTTTGAACTTGGGCCGTCCAGATGCGCGCCCAGTCAAACGTTTTAAACCCAGATTGCATCTGAGCCTTCCATCCTGCATACTTTCATTTTTATTCAATTTTATTTCATTTAATTTCATTTGTTTTCTTCATTTAATTTAAAATAGTAAAACATTTTCAAAAATTCTGAAAATTTTTATACAGGCTTTTATTAATTTTCAGAAACCAAAAACATTTTTATTTTTATTTTTTGCATTAAAAAATATTTTTTAAATCATTTAAAAGTTTATTTTTAATTAATTAATGAGAATTAATTAATTAAAAATACTTTTAGGTATTTAAAAATCACAAAAAAAATTCATGAAACCTTTAAAATCATTTAGAAACATTGTCCAACCCTCAAACCAAATTTCTTTTTTGATCTTGATGTCTTTTGACAATTTTCAATGGAATTAAAATCATTTCAAGGCATTATTTTGATCCAAGGCTCCAAAATTCATTTCTGCCTAACCATTGAGAGTTGGACTTTGATTCTTTGTGCATTGTGTTTTGCATATCATGTAGTTCATAGGATTAAATTGGCATGATTTGATTTTGCATTTTCAATTTGTTTGACATTTTTCTTGGCAAGGTACCTTAAAACCCTAGCATACTTAAGAAATTCATAACCCTCATTAGGTTAAGAGTTAGAACCCCTCCTTTGGGCAGTGAGTTTGTATAGGTTTAGGGTTCCTTTGAATGCATTTTCAATTTTTTATCTTGATGTTTGCTTCTGGTTTTGGTTTTTGTTTGGTACATTGATCATAAACCCTAATTTGGGCTTCCTTTTGCATTCATCTTGCATTTGCTTGCATACCATGACTTGCCATGACATTCTATGCATCCATTTGATTCATTAGACATCTTAAAACATATTAGAATCATGTTTGATCATTGCTTCTTACATTTGCCATGTTGTATGTCATTTGCATTTCATAACTTTTCATGCATGTTCATGGTTCTAAACTTGCTTCATTTGCATCCATAAGCTTGTATGATCATCCCCATGCCTTGTTTCATGTTTGCATCATCTCATAGCATCATTAACATCATGTGTATGCTTCTGGTTTTGATTTGCATCATGTCATTTCATCTCATCTTGCATTGCATTGCATTCCTTTCACTAACTTTTCAGGTGGTAAGTAACCTTGAGAAGTGAATTTGCCTTCACTTCTCACAATTTCTTTTCATCTCTTTTATGCATCATTGCTGCATTTTGTTTTGTGTTTGAGATTGAGCTTGCTCTTTCTTCTTCCTCTTACCTTCTTTCCTCAAATGACTTGACTTCTTGAATGAAGCAAGTTACTTTGCTTCTTTTTGGCTCCTTTCATCTGCTGCCTGGTGGTTTCTCTGAAGATCTTTCTCTTGTAAACCTCACAAACCTTAGGAACAATCAAGCATGACAATGATTAGGGTTTTGATTAGTCCCCCATTTAGCTTTTACCTTTGTGTCTCATTGAGTCTTCTCTTCTCATCTCACAATCAAGGACTAAACCCTAAAGGCTTTAAGGCTTTGTGATTAAGCTTATGCCTGCATCCTTCTATTAGGATGGAGTGTATAACTTTAATCCTAAGTGTTAAACCCTTAACGTGTTTAACTCCTTTAATCAATCCATCTAATAATCATCAAGACATCAAGCTTGTAACTTGGGCCTTGCATTAGGGTTCTAATTCTTCCTTAACTGGTTAAGAAGGACTAACCCTAGTGTTAATGGACAAGTCCCCCTCAAGTTGTCTTACAAACCATAAAACTCACTTCTTCATCATATCATTAACTAAAATCCACTTAATAAAGGCTTTGTTTTGTCATGAGTTTAATCCCTAATCATGGATTAAGTTGAGGAGTTTTCCTCAGCTTAAACATTCTCATCTATTATCCTTCTATTAGGATGGTGTAATGAGTCTGTTTAATCCCTGATTATGGCTTAATCTCATTACTTAACACTAAACAAAAACACCAAAAACATCTAAATAATCACAAGTAGGTTAATGATCTTAATCCTACATCAGGGTGATTAAGTGTGAGAAGCTGACTTCACACTTAAGGTATTCTCATTACCCCTAATCAGAGGGAAGATGTGATGAGTTTACTAAATCCATTGGTTTAGGCTTAAGCTCATTAACTTATGACAAACTTCAAAAGCAATAAAAGACTGAAAACTCAAAAAAAAAAACAATAATCGTCTCCTTCGGGATTCTTTTCTCATCATCTTCACTCATAATCGAGAACTTGCTTCTTCCGTCTAATGCAAGACAGTTTGCACCTGAGCCAGACAGGTCATACACTTGAGCATAGGCAAGCAAGCAGTTCACAAGTCAATTCACCTTTCAGTCTCTTTGGGTCGAACTACGGTGTTCTGACTTCCTCATTGCACGAGAGGATACGTAGGCATAACTTAACAGTTATCGAACAAAGGTCTCTGTATATTCCCCCTCTTCCAGCATCATTCTTTTAGCCTCATAGTCTTGAGCATCTTATTCCTGTCCTTACACTGACACTATACATATCACACTTTACATTTCTCTTGCACTAACACCTGTACATCCTTTTCCAGCTCTCTATACACAAATTGCACTGACACTACCCCTTTAAAACACAAATATTTTAAGCGTGGATCCCGTCGAGTACGACGGACAATCTGGGTGCTAATACCTTCCCAGGTTGTAACCAACCCCCTTTCTCAGTCTCTCTGGTTCGCAACCGTCTTATCCATATCTTTCTTAGGTTTATGCAGCATTACCTTTCCTTCGGGATAAAAATGCCTAGCTGGCGACTCTATTCATTCCCTGTGAGTTCACTCCTGTGTGTTCTCACATCCCTCTTTCGCCGACCGTTCGCGTCTATACCTTTATCTGGGCCATTCCCATTTATCGGGAGCGACAGCTTGGCGACTCTGCTGGGGATCCTTTATACTGCAACCAGGGCTTCTGGTTCTTTTTGTGGGTTCCTCCTAGCGCTTGTTTGATTTGTGTTTACTGGGGTGTTATGTTCTATTTGTGTTTGTATATTTGTTTTATTTATTGCTTTATGTACAATTGTTTTACTGTTTTCTTTACAGCTTTATATACATCATACTGTCATACTGTTCTGGCTGGATCTGGTTTTGTTGCTTTGGTGGGTGGGTGTTTTATTGAGAGTTTAAGGTCCTATACCTGGGACCTGAGTGACACCTAGGCTAGAGTGGTTCATGTTCTTTCCCATTCCATTTCGGTCTGGTGCGGGAATATGAAACACGGTTCAGATATGGGTTTCTTCTTGAGAACTCTGTGCTGCAGATTTCCTGTAGTGCTAGGGCTATCTGGGAAGCCTGCTAAGTCTGGATGACCTTCACTATGACCTTCAGAAACTAAGGTGAATTAGATGAGGATCTTTTATGGTTATTGTAAACACTGTACCTCCGGGTTAGAAGTGTTTACACTTCTCATAACTGATCCAAGTCTGAGGATCCTTGTTTTAGAACATCACCTGTGAGGGGGTTGGGCTGTTTACAGGTTTGCAGGTACCCTTGACCTCAGCATACCCTGTTACTTTGTTTTGATTAAGAGTACTCCATTTTGGAACAGTTCTTGTGATTTTTAACCCTGGATATGTGACTCTTTATTTGAGTCCCCCACCTTGGTTACTGGACTTATGAACCTCCATCTGGATTTCTTGAACATACATGGACCTATATCAAGGCAGTTAATCAGATCCGTCTTGATCACAAACCCTTGCATATCATTTGCATACATCATCATTGCATCATTTGACATTTGCTTATTTGTTTTTTAGGGTATCCATATCACATTTGGCTTGGTTTTGACCCCTTCATCTGCATAGACCTATCTTCACCAGTATCTGCTTCAGCTATTCCTCATCAGCTACCTGCTTCAGTCACCTACATCATCAGTCTCAGCTTGTCAGTGGCCCATCTTCTAGTATCAGTCATCATCATCAGCATCTGTTTCAGCTTTTCTTCAGCAACATGGCACCTAAGAAGAGCAACATCTCCTATCATTTCTTTGAGCCTGAGCTAGCTGGCATCAGGAAGGTCCAGACCCTGATTACTCCAGACCATATACCATTATTCAGAGAACACTATGGAGGGATCCTTGATGTGGTTATGGATTTGGACCCTTCACAGAGGAGCTTGATTCATACTTGCCTGCAGTTCTATGATCCCCCTCTGAGGTGCTTCACCTTCCAGAACTTTCAGTTGGGACCCTTGTTGGAAGAGTTTTCATCACTGATTGGTGTACCTATCAGGGGTGGAGTCCCTTTCAACCCTGAGATGGCTTTCCCTAGTAATGAAGAGGTGGCAAAGGCATTGTATCTGGAACCAGTTCTGATTGGGCAGAACATGACAGCAAAGGCTGGAATCTCTGGTCTCCACTTGGATTTCTTGACCTCTCAGGCTATTCTGAAGGCTTCCTTAGGTGAATGGAAGGCAGTCTGTGCATTATTAGCCCTAAGCATATATGGGGTTATATTATTTGCAGATGAGCCTAAGTTTATTAGCAAGAATGCAATCCATCTTTTCATTCTGAGGAACCCAGTGCCCACCTTACTGGGAGATTTCTACTACTCTGTTCACCAAAGGAATGAAAAGCAAAGGGGAAGATTGGTGAGATGTTGTGCTCCCCTGTTCCATACCTGGCTGCTCAAACATTTGCCAAAGACTGATGCATTCTTGAACCCTCATCAACAAAAGAACTGGGCTAGGAGGCTTGTTGCTCTGACCTCAGATGATATCAGGTGGTGCACTCAGAGCACTAAGGGCAGAGACATCATTACTAGTTGCGGGCAGTTCCCCAATGTACCTCTGATAGGAGTGAAGGGTTGCATCAACTACAACCCTCTGCTATTCAAAAGACAACTGGGCTATGCATTGGTCCACCCTCCTAGAGTACAGGATCTAGAAGAGACCCTTTATTGTGAGAACAAGCCTAATCTGGCTATTGTCAGGCAAGCATCCTGGGCTTGGGACAATGTCCAGACCAAAGGGGTAACCATTCTTGGGAGATGCAACAATGTGGCCTCAGCTCAGTATTATGAGTGGTCTCATGCCAGGGCTCAAATTTCTGGGATGCCCTTCACCATTGAAGATGTGCCTGGACCTTCCACAGCACCACCTCCAGCAACTGTCAGCCTGGAATAGTTTGAGAAGCTAAAAGAGAGGAATGAGAATTTGTCTGAAGCCTTGAAGAGAACCCTCTGGGAGAGGAGCGATGGTCGTCTGGACATTGAAAGGTTAGAAAAGCTTAAGGTGGAGCATCTAGCCAGGATTGAAAAGTCAGAAGACTACATCAAGAAGTCAAGGGCTGGAGAACAGATTTTGAAGAGTGCCTGCAAAGAGGCCCAGTTCCAGAGAGCTAGGACTGATCTTTATCTGAAGGAGAGCCAAGCTAGGTGGGTCAGGATCACTGAAGCTCGCACTCAGGAGGATAAAATAACTCAGGATAAGATTGAGCAGTTAGAGGCTAGTGCAAAGGAGCAACAAGAAGCCCTGCAAGCAGCCCAGAGGGAGATCTCAGAGTTGAAAATTAGAGCTGGTGTGAAGAGGTCAAAGGACCAGGGCAGACACAAGAAGCTAACCACTGCCATCACCACCAGGAATCTTCTCATCAGGAACCTCACGGAGCATCCAGCTGATCCTGTGACTGAAGCACTCTTGAAGGAAGTCCAGGAGGATGAGTTTGGTCTTGGTGTCTGACTTTTTGCTTGTTGTTGCTTTCATTTCATTGTACTTTTCCTTTTTATGTTGTATTTTTGACCCCTCAGAGGGCATGTATTGTAAAAAACAAACTATGTATGTTTTTCCTTTTGTAATATATTTACTAGTTGTTTTTATCTGAGTTCTTTCAAGCAACATCTTCCTCAGGGGTCTGGAAAGGTCAAAACCAAGTGCCAAGCCGGATACCTTGGAAACAAATAAGCATACTGCATTTCATACTAACCTTTTGTTTTGTTTTGTAGGTTTTGTTTTGTTTTTGTTACTAACTCTGTTGTGATTCAGGAACTATTGCTCGACGTCGGGTGTTCCCACTCAATCGTCCACACAGATATCCCACCCGCAACAACCTTCCGGGCATACAAATGGACCAAGTACAGCAGGACCTTACAGAGGTCAGGACTCAAATGGCCAATGAGAGACTGGAAATGAGAAATCAGATGACCCAGTTTATGGAGGTGATGAATGGATTGGCACAGAGCCAAGAGAGATTAAGGGCACTAGTAGAAAGGCAGACTCAGGAGGAACCCCATCTAGGGACTGGGGGGACAAGCAATAATGAGAGGGTTCAGCCTCATGTTAATCCTCCAGTCTATGGACCCCACCTTCATCCAGAGATCAACATCCCTGCTAATGTGCAAGGGAATGCCACTGCAGGCAGAGTATTACAGGAGGACCCCCAGGAAGATCAATTTACTGTGATGGGAGCTGGGGATGAAGCCTATGACAGAAGGCTAGATGAAATTGCTAAGAAACTGAGATCCCTGGAGTCCCAGAATTCTTTGGGCTTTGATGTTATGGACATGGGTCTAGTGGACGGGGTCAGGATTCCCCACAAGTTTAAACCTCCGTGCTTTGAGAAGTACAACGGAACTTCCTTCCCCCGAACCCATTTACAATCCTTTCTGGGGAGGAAAAGCTATGGATGTTTTATTTTGAAGATAGCCTAACAGGAGCTTCAAGGGAATGGTACTCTCACTTGACTAGAGCAACCATTAGATGCTGGAAGGACCTGGCTGAGGCCTTTATCAGACAATACCAGTACAACTTGAATATGGCTCCCAACAGGACCCTCCTGATGGGAATGTCTCAATCATCCAGGGAAAGCTTCCGGGAGTACGCCCAGAGGTGGAGACAACTTGCTGCTGCTGTCCAGCCACCCATGTCAGAGAGGGAAATGGCTGATATGTTTATGAACACCCTCCAGGGGACATACATTGACAGGCTAGCTGCCTTTTCTTCCACTAGCTTTGCTGACGTGGTCATAGTCGGGGAAAGAATTGAGAGCCTATTAAAGATGGGCAAGATTTCTGACAATGGTGCGAGCTCGTCCAGCAACCCCAGAAAACCTTTTGTAGGTCCAAGAAGAACTGGCGAGACCAATGCTATTCAGGCCAGCAGGGGCAGACCACAATATGTTCATAGGTCAGTGGCAGCAGTCACCATTCCCTCTCCACTTCCTCAGCAACCAGTATATCAACCACAGCAACAAACCCATTACCAGCAACTAACTCAGTACCCTCCTCAGAGAAACTACAACAACAACAACAACAGTCAGCAAAGACCATTCCAACAGAGACCATCTCAGGCCAATAGGGTGATTGATCCAATCCCTATGCCCTATGCCGCTTTACTGCCACAGCTCCTGAAGCTCAACCTGGTTGAGTTAAGGACGTTGGCACCACCAGATCCTTCCAGTTTGCCAAGAAATTACGACGCCAACGCCAGATGCACTTTTCATTCCAGCGCACCTGGCCATAGTACAGAGAAGTGCAGGGCTTTACAGATGAAGGTGCAAGACCTGGTAGATTCTAAAGCTCTAAACTTTGCACCCCCGCCAAATGTTAACAAGAACCCTATGCCCAACCATGGAGGGCCCAGAATTAATGCTATTGAGGAAGATATGCCGTCTTTCTTAATAACCAGTGTTGGGCAAATTAGGACACCCCTGGTAGAGATTAAAGCTCAACTCCTTGAATGCCAGATATTCCCTGGGTGTGAACTTGGGTGCGGTTATTGCAACATTTCGGTAAATGGGTGTGACAATCTGAGAAGCGGCATAGACAGTCTTATCCAGAATGGTCTACTTCAAATCACAACATCAATACCTTCAAATCCAGCAATCTCTCCAACAACAGTTCCAGAGTCTCCTACAACTGCAACAACAATAATTCCAAACAATTCTTCAGTTTCATCAACAAATGCTTCAAATATCACTTCAACAAGCCACCCATCAGCAAACATCTCTTCTACAACGTCAGCACCCTTCTATTCAGAATCTTCTCCTACAACACCAGCAAACATCTCAGCAGTCACTATTTATTATGATCCGTCAAGTATTCCTCCGAACAGCAATTTTCAACAACAAGCAGTGGCATCTCCTGCCATATCACCGGTCACTATCTACTATGATCCACATACTATTGCAACACCCTCCTCTGCTGCAGTCAGCCCGGTTACCATCACGGTACCTGGGCCAGTTGTCGCTCCCGATAAATGGGAATGGCCCGGATAAAGGTACAGACGCGAACGGTCGGCGAAGGGATGAAATGAGAACACACAGAAGTGAACTCACAGGGAATGAATAGAGTCGCCAGCTAGGCATTTTTATCCCGAAGGAAAGGTAATGTTGCATAGACCTGGAAAAGATATGGATAAGACGGTTGCGAACCAGAGAGACTGAGAAAGGGGGTTGGTTACAACCTGGGAAGGTATTAGCACCCAGATTGTCCGTCGTACTCGACGGGATCCACGCTTAAAAGATTTGTGTTTTAAAGGGGTAGTGTCAGTGCAATCTGTGTGTAAAAGAGCTGGAAACAGATGTACAGGTGCCAGTGTATAGTGTATAAGTGATATGAAGTATGAAAGTGTCAGTGTAAGAACAAGAATGAAATGCTCAGGAGTATGAGGCTAAAAGAATAAAGCTAGAAGGAGGGGGAATATACAGAGACTTTTGTTCGATAACTGTTAAGTTATGCCTACGTATCCTCTCGTGCAATGAGGAAGTCAGAACACCGTAGTTCGACCCAAAGAGACTGAAAGATGAATTAACTTGTGAACTGCTTACTTGTCTATGCTCAAGTGTATGACCTGTCTGGCTCAGGTGCAAACTGTCTTGCATTAGACGGAAGAAGCAAGTTCCCGTTTGTGAGTGATTATGATGAGAAAAGAATCCCGAAGGAGACGATTATTGTTTGTTTCTTGAGGTTTCAGTCTTTTATTTCTTTTGAGAGTTTGTCATAAGTTAATGAGCTTAAGCCTAAACCAATGGATTTAGTAAACTCATCACATCTTCCCTCTGATTAGGGGTAATGAGATTACCTTAAGTGTGAAGTCATATTCTCACACTTAATCACCTTTGGTGTAGGATTAAGATCATTAACCTACTTGTGATTATTCAGATGTTTATGTTGTTTTTGTTTAGTGTTGAGTAATGAGATTAAGCCATAATCAAGGATTAAACAGACTCATTACACCATCCTAATAGAAGGATGATAGATGAAAATGTTTAAGCTGAGGAAAGCTCCTCAACTTAATCCATGATTAGGGATTAAACTCATGACAAAACAAACCTTTTATTAGGTGGATTTTATTGAATGATATGATGATGAAGTGAATTTTAGGGTTTGTAAGACAACTTGAGGGGGACTTGTCTATTAACACTAGGGTTAGTCCTTCTTAACCAGTTAAGGAAGAATTAGAACCCTAATGCAAGGCCCAAGTTACAAGTGTGATGTCTTGATGATTATTAAGTGAATTAATTAAGAGATTTAAACACATTAAGGGTTTAACACTTAGGATTAAAGTTATACACTCCATCCTAATGGAAGGATGCAGGCATAAGCTTAATCACAAAGCCTTAAAACCTTTAGGGTTTAGTCCCTGATTATGAGATGAGAAGAGAAGACTCAAAGAGACACAAAGGTAAGAGCTAAGTGGGGAACTAATCAAAACCCTAATCATTGTCATGCTTGGTTGTTCCTAAGGTTTGTGAGGTTTAAGGAAGAAATCTTCAATGGAACCACTAGGAAGCAGATGAAAGGAGCAAAGAGAAGCAAAGCAACTTGCTTCATTCAAGAAGTCAAGTCACTTGAGGAAAGAAAGTAATAAGAGAAAAGAATGAGCAAGATCAATCTCAAACACAAACAAAAAATGCAGCAAGGATGCATAAAAAGAGATGAAGAGAAGTTATGAGAAGTGAAGGCAAATTCACTTCTCAAGATAACTTACCACCTGAAAAGTTAGTGAAAGAAATGCAATGCAATGCCAAATGGAATGAAATGGCATGATGAGAAACAAAACCAGAAGCACATACAAGATGTCAATGATGCTATGAGATGCTACAAACATGAAACAACACATGGGGATGATCATACAAGCTTATGGATGCAGATGAAACAAGTTAAGAACCATGAACATACATGAAAAGTTATGAAATGCATATGGCATACAACATGGCAAATGCAAGATGTAATGATCAAACATGCTTTCAATATGTCTTAAGATGTCAAGTGAATCAAATGGATGCATAAAATGCTATGGCAAGTCAAGGTATGAATGCAAATGTAAGATGGATGCATATGGAAGCCCAAATTAGGGTTTATGATCAAAGCATCAAACACAAACCAAAATCAGAAGCAAACATCAATATAAAAAATTGAAAATGCACTCAAAGGATCCCTAATCCTATACTAACTCACTGCCCAAAGGAGAAGTTCCAACTCATAACCTAATCAAAGCTATGATTTTCCTAAGTTTTCTAGGGTTTTAGGGTTCCTTAACAAGAAAATTACCAAACAAATGGAAAATAAAAGATCAAATCATGGCCATTTATTCTCACAAACTACATGATATGCTAAACACAATGCAAAAAGAATCAAAGTCCAACTCTTTGTGGTTAGGCAGAAGTGATTTTTGAAAGTTTGGATCAAAATAATGCATCAAAATGATTTTAATTCCATGAAAAGTTCTCAAAATGCATCAAGATCAAAAAAGAAATTTGATTTGAAAGTTGGACAATGTTTCTAAATGTTTTTAAATGTTTCATGAATTTTTTGGTGATTTTTAAATACTTAAAAGTATTTTTAATAAATTAATTCTCATT
This sequence comes from Lathyrus aphaca, assembly GCA_963966055.1. Lineage (NCBI taxonomy): Eukaryota > Viridiplantae > Streptophyta > Magnoliopsida > Fabales > Fabaceae > Lathyrus > Lathyrus aphaca. The sequence continues at coordinate 15,771,299 of OZ014521.1, forward strand.
AATTAATTAAAAATAAACTTTTAAATATTTAAAAATACTTTTTAAATGCAAAAAAATAAAAATAAAAATATTTTTGTGTTCTGAAATTAAATAATAACTTGTATAAAAATTTCAGAATTTTTGAAAAGGTTTTACTATTTTTAAATAAATATACAAAACAATGTAATTAAATGAAAATAAAAATGAATTTGAACTGAAATAAAGAAAAGTCAACAGATCCAAGGGCCCTCATTTAAACTCACACGCGCGCGCATTGACTTGGCGCCATATCCAAGGGCCAGCATTCAAACTCACTAACCCTAATTAATTAGCCCTAATCAGCCCTTAATGACTTTCAGGTGACCGGAACAGTGTTCCGGTCATCTTCTCCGATCACCCAAAACCACAAACTCCCTCTACACGCATCTAAAACAAATTCTAATTAAACAGAAATGATCCCCATTCAAAAACGAATCAAAACCCCCATTCAAACAACATTTATCTTTCCTAAACAAAGAGAATCGAATCAATCTAGTTCTAGGGCAAAAAGTTTCAGAGACTGCATACATACTCATCTCTTCACCATTTTCAAAACCAACAACATATTCATGATCAGGGAAGCATGTAGAAGCTATTAAGAACTTAAAAATTCATTTCTGGAAAAAAAAGTTCTTGAGCTACCTGAGTTTTGAAGCTTTCAGTTTGCAGCTTTCTGGCTTCTTTCCTTTGTGCAATCCACTCCTATGACCTCCCTTATGAACTCTGGATGTTTAGAGAAGGTTTGTGCTGGCTGGTTTGAGAGTTTGAACAGGTTCTGTTCAAGCTCAGGTGAGAATCGTGTTCTTGATTCTTTGAGTTTCAGGTTGATTTAGGGGGTGCTTTGTGATCAGGGTGATGTGTTGAGAAGGTCTGTGAAGTTTGTTTGAGTGTTTGTGGCTTGTATGAAGAATTTCGAAAGCTTTTGCTCTAAGGGTGGAAAATGAGGATGTTGTGTTCTTGTGTGTTTCAGGCTTGAGTGTTGTGATGTTTAGCTTGCATTTTGTTTGTATAAACAAAGCTCATTGGTCAGAAGATGTGACATGCCCTTTTGTGATAGGTATGGTAGCTTTTGCAATTTTGTCAACTTTGTGTAAGAGAAAGCATGGGTCTTGTTCTAGCCAAGTACAATGGCTGTGGGCTGCGCGGCATGGTGAGGGGAAAGGCTAGGGTGGTTCAGCAACCAAGGCAGCAAGTGGATGAGAAGTGATCATGAGCTTTTGCAACTTGACTTTGCTTTTGGTTTTCATGAAGGAGACTTGATCCATGGGCCATAAAACTTGTAATCCTTTGCCCCATTCTGATTTTTAAGACTTGTGTGATGTTTGTATAAGGATTAGACATCAATTAGAAGTCACAAATTGCCTTGGTACAAGTTTTTGCAAGTTTCTCATTTGGTGCATAATTTGAAAATTTAGTGATTTTTGCCAACTTTGATGAACCATAACTTTTGATCCAAAATGAATTAGGTCATGTTCTTGTACTTTTTGAAAAGGGAAAGATCTATTCTACAACTTTCATGAACAAAGTTTTTCCATTTGAAGCATTTTTGGATCAAAAAGTAAGGATTGAAAAGTTGCCTAAAATGACAAATTCCTTAAAAGTCAAACTTGCCCCAAAAAGTCAACTTTGCAAAAACTTGTAATTCTTGAATTTTGTGAACTTCCAACTTCTTCCATGATCAAATAAAGATCATATACACTCAAAATGATGAAGATCACCCCTTGGTTGGGTCATTGGGGGCCTCAGATGCCCTGATTTTGCACTGACTTGTCCAGAAAGTCAACTCTTGATCAGATGACTTCCCCATGGAATTTCTTCATGAAAATTGATATGCATACTACCTATACCATATAGAGACCAATAGAAACAAGAATGACCAAAAAATTTGAAGTTATGGCCTCTGAAACCAAAACCCTAATTTCAGGTCATCTGTGCAATCAAGCCTGGCTCTGCTTCCACACCATTTCCAGTTCTTGTGATTCTTTGACATTCTTGACTTTGAGAGGATATAATATGATACTTGAACACATATGGACCCCTTTGAAGTGATTTATGACCTTTGGAGTGGCTCAAGAAGCTCTTGGAATGCTCAGATCACAAACCCTAGATGCAGATGACTTTGAACCAATGCAATGAATAAAAAATGTGGTATGAGATGTTATGATTGTGTTTATACATATGAAATGATCACAAGCCATGGTGTGAATAGGTGAGGGCAAATTTGGGGTGTTTACAGCTGCCCCTATTCAAACATGAGTTAGCTGTGCAAGATGTAAGCGAAGGCTTATCAGGCAAACAAGATAACTTGTGGTTGAATACCAAAGACAGTCCAAAATTTGCACTCACAGAATGAAGAAGAAAAGGGATATAGATTGTGAAAGGAAAATAAAGTATTGTAAAGCATGGGCGACGGAGGACGACCGTCGAGCGGAGGACGACTGCTGGGTAAAGAGCAATGACGGGGACGGCCGACATGCTGGGGAAAAGTGCGGAAAGTAAAGCAATGACGGGGACGACCGACATGCTGGGGATAAAAGATATTATGATGGGGACGGCCATCAAGATAAAGTTGTAAGATTCTCTGGGAATTAATGAAACATGACGGGGACGGCCATCAAGTTCATAAAGCAAAGTAACCAACGATGGGGACGGCCATCGGGCTAAAAAAGAAAAGGGACCACGACGGGGACGACCATCGGGTTAAAGAATAAATGAAATAAACAGATGATGAGGTACGGTCATCAAAGGTGAAGGACGATCACCTAGCAGGGGACGGCTGCTCTGTAAGGGATAAGATGAGGGACATTCATCTAAGGTGGAGGACGACCACCTGGCAGGGTACGGCTGCCGAAAATATCGCGACATAGGACGAATGCCGGATAAAAAGTCAACGATGGGGACGGCCATCGGATGAGCATGATGGAGGACGACCATCAAGAGGTGGAGGACGACCACCTAGCAGGGGACGGCTGCTCTCAAGGTTTATCGTGACATAGGACGAATGTCAGATAACCAAAATCAACAATGGGGACGGCCATTGGATAAAATGATGAAGGACGATCATCAAGAGGTGGAGGACGACCACCTAGCAGGGGACGGCTGCTAAATATCACGACATAGGACGAATGTCGGATAGAAGGAGTCAACGATGGGGACGGCCATCGGACGAGCATGATGGAGGACGACCATCAAGAGATGGAGGACGACCACCTAGCAGGGTACGGCTGCTCTCAGGGTTTATCATGACATAGGACAAATGTCAGATAAAAAGAAATTGTTTTTACTGGGGAATAGTAAACACGGACGAGCGTTTACATCCAAGAAATAAAAGGTATAAGTGTTTAGATGTGTATAGATTAAAGATGCGGACGAGCATCCTTAAGACTATGATACGGACGAGTATCAGGCAGAAACAAGTACTGACACATGTTCAGAGATGATGATACGGACGAGTATCAACTGGTTAACAAGGAACACGGACGAGTGTTGTGTCTGAGGGGACTCTTCTGGGGAATAGTAGACACAGACGAGTATCTATATTCAAGAAGACACAGTGTATGGATTAAAGATGCGGACGAGCATCCTTAAGATTATGATACGGACGATTATCATGTAGAAACAAACGCTTGACGCATGTTCTGAGATGATGGTACGGACGAGTACCAACTGGTTAACAAAGAACACGGACTAGTGTCGAATCTGCGGGGATGTAAATGGTGTATACAAGATACGAACGAGTATCTGTATAAGTATGATTGGTGTATATTTAAGTGTTCAACCTGCTGGAGAGAGTGACACGGACGAGTGTCAAAAGGAGAAGAGTATAGTATAAACAAGTATCTGGTATACAAAGTGTTTACATTACTGTACTGGGGAAAGTGACATGGACGGATGTCAAGAAAGCTATATATACAAGTATTTGTGAGTGCAAAGGGGGTATCTTTGGCTTTCTGCTGGGGATATGACACGGACGGGTGCCACAAGGAGTGTGTATTTGTATTGGTGAATGTGAGGCAACTGCTTTTGCTGGGGAATCTGGGGAGTAATCTGCATACCGTTGATGAGTTGATAATATTCACAAGTGTTCGATTCTGACCATGACTCATGATTATGCTATACGTTTGATTTTTGCCGTAATGCTCCGTATTAGACGGAATGCTACGCTTTGTAGGTGAATATGATGCGAATGCCATGATTATGCAAGAGAAGACGGATCCGGGATTCGGATCCCAATGTTGTGAAGATCTCTGGTCGATCTTGCTTGAAGTGAACATCCCAGCTGGGGATGAGATCGTTGGTAAATCTGATGAAATGATTCTGCTTGGGGAGGTGGGCCAATGATAGGCCTTTTCCAGTAATGAGGGACCCAGCTGGGGTTTGTAGAAACTTTTTTGACTCTGTTGTGACTCCTTCGTACATTGCTCTTCTAAATAGAGGCTGAAACTCTGTGGGGAGATGGTTCCCTGACTTTTGTACTTGACTGAGGAAGAATGGTTAGCCACTCGGCTGGGAGAAGCAACAAGTGGCAACTCAGCTGGGGAGAAAGCACTTGGAATGCTAAGGCTGAGTGAGTGTTGATTTGCCAGCTTGCTGGGATGAAGCTTTCATGCCCCATGTTTGCGCTTCGGATACCTGCAATCCTACAAAGACAAGAAACGCACAAGTAATCCCGAGGTATCCCTTACCAGATTCCATCATAGGAGTTAGACACTTCTGAGAGTAAGTATATTCCCTGCAAGCACGTGTTTTACCCTTTATTTTTAAAGATAAACATTTGTATTCATGCAATCAGTTTTTCTTAAGACATCAGACATTCTTTGCAAACAAAAATGCACAAGACGAAACATGACTGAAAAATCTGGTTTTATTAATTCATGTGCCCTGAATTGGCAAGATACAGTCAAAGAAACATATCCCCTGGAATGAGGAGATTGTTACAAATTGGGAAATAAAATGCTGGCAATGTTGACGACGCTTTAAGGAGCTTCCTCTTGCTATGACTCGTATGACATTCAACATTCTTCTCGTCTTGCTTTCTGAAGAAGACTGATTCTGACAAAAGCTTGATCCCTTCGAAGTTTACCAAGTTGCAGGTGATACAGACGAATTCAAAATGCAGTTGTTCGCTTATTCCCTTATTTTGCATGGATCGCCCTTTCGGGTTTTCAATCCATCGGGATACCCATTTTTGCCTGAGTTGTCCAATGCGGCTTTTCAACTCAGCGGGTGTACATTCTTTTGTTTATTTTCCCTTATTTTTGCCCGAGTCTTTTATTCTGTTTTTGACTCGTCGGGATGCCCTATTTTTGCCTGGACTTACATTCTGTTTTTATGTCCAGCGGGTCATTTTTTATGCGAAGTATTTTTTAACTGCATCTGAATTCACAGGGGACGGGAAATCTTCACCATCCATGGTGTTGAGCATCAGTGCTCCACCAGAGAAAACTTTCTTTACAACAAATGGTCCTTCATAATTTGGAGTCCATTTGCCCCTGTGGTCTGTATGAGGAGGAAGGATTCTTTTCAACACAAGATCTCCCATTTGGTACTCTCGGTGCCTGACTTTCTGATCGAAGGCTCTCTTCATTCTTTTCTGATACAACTGCCCATGACAGATTGCTGTAAACACCCCAAATTTGCCCTCACTCATTCACACCATGGCTTGTGATCATCTCATATGCATAAACACAATCATATCATCTCATATCTCATTTTTGATTCACTGCATAGATTCTAAGTCATCTGCATCTAGGGTTTGTGATCTGAGCAATCCAAGAGCCTCCTGAGCCACTCCAAAGGCCATCAATCACTTCAAAGGGGTCCATGTGTGTTCTTATATCATATTACATCCATTCAAAGTCAAGAATGCCAAAGAATCACAAGAACTGAGATTGGTATGGAAGCAGAGCCAGGCTAGACTGCACAGTTGACCTAAAATTAGGGTTTTGGTTTCAGAGGCCATAACTCCAAATTTTTTGGTCATTCTTGTTTCCATTGGTCTCTATATGGTATAGGGAGTATGCATATCAATTTTCATGAAGAAATTCCATGGGGAAGTCATCTGATCAAGAGTTGACTTTCTGGACAAGTCAGTGCAAAATCAGGGCATCTGAGGCCCCCAATGACCCAACCAATGGGTGATCTTCATCATTTTGAGTGTATATGATCTTTATTTGATCATGGAAGAGGGTTGAAGTTCACAAAAATCAAGAATTTGGAGTTTTTGCAAGTGTTGACTTTTTGGGCATAGTTGACTTTTCAAGAATGCTTCATTTTAGGTCATTTTTCAAGCCTTGATTCTTGATCCAAAAATGCTTCAAATAGAAAAACTTTGGTCATGAAAGTTGTAGATTACATCTTTCCCTTTTCAAAAAGTACAAGAACATGATCAAATTATTCTTTGATCAAAAGTTATGGTGTGACAAAGTTGGTAAAAATCATTGATTTTCAAGATGTGCACCAAATGAGAATTTTGCAAAACCATGAACCAAGGCTGTTTGTGACCTCTAGTTGACATCAAACCATGACACAAACATTCTATGTGACCTAAAAAATCAGAATTGGACCAAAGATCACATGTGTATGGTTTGTGTAACAAGGCATTTTCCATGAAGTTTCAAAAAGAGCCAACTTGCAAAACCACTCATCACACTTCCTACAACTTGCAACATTGGATGCTGACTTTGGCTAGCCTTTCCCCTCACCCTTGCTGCGCAGCCCCATGCCTTGTACTAGCCTAGAACCAAGCCATACTTCCCTTACACAAAAAGTGGACTTTTGGCAAAAGCAAACTTACCAATCAATGTAGGCCATGTCAAATCATCTGACCTATAGGATTAAAATATACTATCCATTTGCAAGCCATTTTCATAAAGGAAGCAAGGCTGAAACACTCTCAAGGATCACATACTAAAACACACTCCCTCTTGCAAACTTCTTCGAATCTCCCTGCCCAGACTTAAAACATCCAAACCATTTTCACCAATCATCTCACCATGTTCCATTGAGTAGAAAGCATCAAAGAACCAGGCCTGAAACAAGCCACAACTCCATTTCACCATTTTCACTCCAACTTGCAGTTTCATTCGAATCTCTCTCCACAGCTCACAAACATCAAAACAAACTCCACAAGCCTTCTCCACTCATCATCTGGACCACAAAGAACCCTTCACCCTTGCCAGAAACAGCCTGAATCACCATTGCCATGTTCAACTGAGCTTGAGCAGAAGTTACTCAAACTCTTCATCCAGCCAATATAAATTTCTCTTGAGCATCCAAGCATCACCAGAGGGTCAAGTGGAGTGGATTTCACCAAGAAGGGAGGCCTGAAAGTTGCTGGAGTGAAAGCTTCGAATCTCAGGTAGCTCAAGAAATATTTTTCCAGAAATCATTTTTTATGTTCTAAACTTGTTCTCCATGCTTCACTGAGTATCCTGATGCTTTTAGTTTTTGAAATGGTGATGAAATGAGAGTTTAATTGATCTCTGAAACTCAGTTGACCTAATTTTTGTTTGCTTCGATTCAGCCTTTTCATGAAAAATAAATGTTGTTTATGATGGGGTTTTGATTCAGTGGATCATGGGAATCATTTCTGTTTGTTTGGTTTTCATTTTTGTTACGTTTTGAGAGAGTTTGGAGATTTTCAGGTGGACTTCCCACCGGAGAAGACGACCGGAGGTCTTCTCCGGCCACCTGAAAATAATTAGGGCATAACCCCTGTAATTAGTGCCATTTGAATTTGGGCCGTAGGATCCGTTGACTCCCTTGACCTCCCGCGCGTGTGAATGGCTCAGATCAAGTCATTATGCCCTAATCCACTTAATTAGTTTTAATTAATTATAATTAAATTAATTCGTCCAGAGTGAATCTAGACCCTCCATTCACGCGCGCAGTCCACCCTTTTGAATCCAGATTCAATCCTAGCCATCCCTTCTGATTACTTTTCCTTTTTCTTTATTTTTATTCATTTCTTTTTCATTTAACTTGCATATTTTATTAAAAATAGTAAAAAATGTCTAAAAATTATGAAACTTTTTCTCATAAGTTTTATTAATTTTTAAGACCCAAAAATATTTTCATTTTTATTTTTACCATTAAAAAAGTATTTTTAAATATTTAAAAGATTATTTTTAATTGATTAATGGAAATTAATTTATTAAAAATACTTTTAGGTATCTAAAAATCACCAAAAAATTCATGAAATGTTCTAAGACATTTAGAAACATTGTCCAACCTTCAAACCAAATTTCTTTTTTGATCTTGATGCATTTTGAGAATTTTTCTTTGAATTAAAATCATTTTTGTGCATTATTTTGATCCTAAGTTCAAAAAATCATCTCTGCTTATCCATGAGGAGTTGGACATTGATTCTTCTTGCATTGCATTGTGTTTAGCATGTAGTTTTTGAGATTAAATGGCCATGATTTGATTCCTCATTTTCATTTTGTTTGGCATTTCTTTTGTTTAGGAACCCTAAAAACCCTAATAACTTGTAAAAATCATAACTTGAGTTTGGTTAAGAGTTGAGACCTCCCCTTTGGGCTTTGGTTTAGAATAGGATTAGGGGTCCTTTGAGTGGCATTTTCAATTTTTTATCTTAGGGTTTGCTTCTGTTTTTGACTTTTGTTTGATGTTTGGTTCATAAATCCTAATTTGGGCTTTCGTATGCATCCATCTTGCATTCTCTTGCATAGCATGACTTGCCATGACATTTCAAGCATCCATTTGATCCATTAGACATCATAAGACATATTGAAAGCATGTTTGATCATTGCATCATGTGTTTGCCATGTTGTATGTCATGTGCACTTCATCACTTTTCATGTATGTTCATGTGCTCTAACTTGCTTCATTTGCATTCATGAACTTATATGATCATCTCCATGCCTTGTCTCATGTTTATAGCACTTCATAGCATCATTATCATCATCAACATGCTTCTGGTTTTGTTTCTCATCATGTCATCTCATCCCATTTTGCATTGCATTGCATTCCTCTTCTAACTTTTCAGGTGGTAAGTAACTTTGAGAAGTGGATTTGCCTTCACTTGTCACAACTTCTTTTCATCTCTTTCATGCATCCTTGCTGCATTTTTGTTATGTGTTTGATTTTGAGCTTGCTCATTCTTCTTCTTCCCACTTTCTTTCTTCAAGTGACTTGACTTCTTAAATGAAGCAAGTTGCTTTGCTTCTCCTGATCCTTTCATCTGCTTCCTGGTGGTTCCATTGAAGATTTCTCTTGTAAACCTCACAAACCTTAGGAACAACCAAGCATGACAATGATTAGGGTTTTGATTAGTCCCCCCTCTTAGTTTTACCTTTGTGTCTCTTTTGAGTCTTCTCTTCTCATCTCATAATCAGGGACTAAACCCTAAAGGTTTTAAGGCTTTGTGATTAAGCTTATGCCTGCATCCTTCTCTTAGGATGGAGTGTATAACTTTAATCCTAAGTGTTAAACCCTTAATGTGTTTAACTCCCTTAATCAATTCACTTAATAATCATCAAGACATCACACTTGTAACTTGGGCCTTGCATTAGGGTTCCAATTCTTCCTTAATTGGTTAAGAAGGACTAACCCTAGTGTTAATGGACAAGTCCCCCTCAAGTTGTCTTACAAATCATAAAATTCACTTCTTCATCATATCATTAACTAAAATCCACTCCATAAAGGCTTGTTATGTCATGAGTTTAATCCCTAATCATGGATTAAGTTGAGGAGCTTTCCTCAGCTTAAACATTCTCATCTATTATCCTTCTATTAGGATGGTGTAATGAGTCTGTTTAATCCCTGATTATGGCTTAACCTCATTACTCAACACTAAACAAAAACACCAAAAAAATCTAAATAATCACAAGTAGGTTAATGATCTTAATCCTACATCATGGTGTTTAAGTGTGAGAAGCTGACTTCACACTTAAGGTACTCTCGTTACCCCTAATCAGAGGGAAGATGTGATGAGTTTACTAAATCCATTGGTTTAGACTTAAGCTCATTAACTTATGACAAATCTTCAAAAGCAATAAAAGACTGAAAACACAAAAAACAAACAATAATCGTCTCCTCCGGGATTCTTTTCTCATCATCTTCACTCATAAACGAGAACTTGCTTCTTCCGTCTAATGCAAGACAGTTAGCTCCTGAGCCAGACAGGTCATACACTTGAGCATAGGCAAGTAAGCAGTTCACAAGTCAATTCATCTTTCAGTCTCTTTGGGTCGAACTACGGTGTTCTGACTTCCTCATTGCACGAGAGGATACGTAGGCATAACTTAACAGTTATCGAACAAAAGTCTCTGTATATTCCCCCTCTTTCCAGCATTGTTCTTTTAGCCTCATGATCTTGAGCATCTCACTCTTTTTCTTACACTGACACTGTACATATTACACTGCACTTCTTTTACACTGACACCTGTACATCCTTTTCCAGCTCTTTTGCACACAAATTGCACTGACACTACCCCTTTAAAACACAAATCTTTTAAGCGTGGATCCCGTCGAGTACGACGGACAATCTGGGTGCTAATACCTTCCCAGGTTGTAACCAACCCCCTTTCTCAGTCTCTCTGGTTCGCAACCGTCTTATCCATATCTTTCTAGGTCTATGCAGCATTGCCTTTCCTTCGGGATAAAAATGCCTAGCTGGCGACTCTATTCATCTCCAGTGAGTTCACGGCTGTGTGTTCCCATTGTCCCTTTCGCCGACCGTTCGCGTCTGTACCCCATTTGACCCGGCTTCATTTGGTGGGAGCGACAGCTTGGCGACTCTGCTGGGGACCCTTATATTGCAACCAGGGCTTCTGGTTCCTTTTTGTGGGTTCCTCCTAGCGCTTGATTGATTTGTGTTTACTGGGGTGTTTTGTGTTTATTTGTGTTTTTATATGTCTTATTTTATGTACAGTTGTTTACTGCTTTCTTTATAGCTTTGCATTATATCATATTGTCATACTGTACTGCTGGCTGGATCTGTTGTTTGCTTTGGTGGGTGGGGTTCTATTGAGAGTTAAGGTCCTATACCTGGGACCTGAGTGACACCTAGGCTAGAGTGAATCATATTCTTTCCCATTCCATCTCGGTCTGGTGCGGGAATATGAAACACGGTTCAGATATGGGTTTCTTCTTGAGAACTCTGTGTTGCAGATTTCCTGCAATACTAGGGCTATCTGGGAAGCCTGCTAAGTCTGGATGACCTTTTGGTATTGACCTTCAGAAACTGAGGTGAATTAGAGGAGGAACTTTTATGGTTATTGTAAACGCTGCACCTCCGGGTTAGAAGTGTTTACACTTCTCATAACTGATCCGAGTCTGAGGATCCTTGTTTTAGAACACCACCTGTGAGAGGGTTGGGTTGTTTACAGGTTTGCAGGTACCTTGACCTCAGAATACCCTGTTACTTTGACTTGATTAAGAATACTCCATGTTGGAATAGTTCTTGTGATTCTAAAACCCTGGACATGTGGCTCTTTATTTGAGCCCCCCACCTTGGTTACTGGACTTATAAACCTCCATCTGGATTTCTTACACATACTTGGACCTATATCAGGGCATTTGATCAGATCCAGCTCAGTCACAAACCCTTGCATATCATTTGCATACATAAACATTGCATCATATTGACATTTGCTTATTTGTGTTTCAGGGTATCCATCTCCATTTGGTTTTGGTTTTGACCCCATCTTCAGTATTGACCTATCTTCATCAGCACTTGCTTCAGCTATCAGCTATCTACTTCAGCCAATCAGCGGCTCATTCTTTCGGCATCATCATCAGCACTTGTCTCTACTCAGTCTCAGCATCATGGCTCCTAAAAAGAGCAACATCACCTACCACTTTTTCCAGCCAGAGCTATCCGACATCAGGAGGATTCAGACCCTGATCACTCCAGATCACATACCATTGTTCAGGGAACACTATGGGGATATACTTGATATGGTTATGGATCTGGACCCTTCACAGAGAAGCCTGATCCACACTTGCATTCAGTTCTATGATCCCCCACTGAGATGTTTCACTTTTCAGGACTTTCAGCTGGGCCCCTTATTGGAAGAATACTCATCATTGGTTGGTCTGCCTATCAGGGGTGGAACCCCTTTCAACCCTGAGATGGCCTTTCCTGGTAATGGAGAAGTAGCAAAGGCTTTGCATCTGGAACCTGTCCTGATTGAGCAGCCTATGACTTCCAAAGCTGGAATCCCGGGCTTCCATCTGGATTTCCTGATCTCTCAAGCTACCCTGAAAGCTTCTTTAGGAGAGTGGAAAGCTGTTTGTGCCTTGTTGGCTTTGAGCATATATGGAATTGTGTTGTTTGCAGATGAGCCTCGATTCATTAGCAAGAATGCAATACATCTTTTCATCCTGAAGAACCCAGTGCCAACCTTGTTAGGGGATCTCTACTATTCAGTGCATCAGAGGAATGAAAAGCAGAGGGGAAGATTAGTGAGGTGTTGTGCTCCTTTGTTCCATACTTGGCTTCTCAGGCATCTACCCAGGACAGATGCATTTCTAAATCCTCATCAGCAGAGCAACTGGGCTAAAAGACTCACTGCTCTAACTTCAGCAGATATCAGATGGTGTACTCAAAGCACCAAGGGCAGGGATATCATCACTAGCTGTGGGCATTTTCCCAATGTGCCCCTAATAGGAGTTAAGGGCAGTATTAATTACAACCCTTTGCTGTTTAGAAGACAACTGGGCTATGCACTGGTCCATACTCCTAAAGCACAGGACTTGGTTGAGACTCTCTATTGTGAGAACAAGTTTAATTTGACTATTGTTAGGCAGGCTGCTTGGGCCTGGGATAATGTTCAAACCAAGGGAATAACCATTTTGGGGAAGTGCAACAATGTGGCATCAGCACAATATTATGAGTGGTCCCGTGCCAGGGCTCAATTCTCTGGAATGCCCTTTACCATAGAAGATATGCCTGAATCATTTTCAGCACCCCCTGCCACTGTCAGTTTGGAGGAGTTTGAGAGTTTGAAAGAAAGAAATGAGAAGTTAACCCAGGCTTTGCAGAAGACCCTCCGGGAGAGGAATGAGGGTAGAATGGACATTGAGAGGCTAGAGAAGTTGAGAGTGGAGCATCTGACTAAGATTGAGAAGTCTGGGGATTATATCAAAAAGTCTAAGGCTGGAGAACAAATTCTGAAGAATGCCTGCAAGGAAGCCCAGTTTCAGAGAGCCAGGACAGACTTGTATTTGAAGGAGAGTCAGGCTAGGTGGGTCAGGATCACCGAGGCTCGTACTCTGGAGGACAAGAGAGTTCAAGACAAGATAGAGCAACTGGAAGCTAGTGCAAAAGAGCAACAAGAAGCCCTGGCAGCAGCCCAGAGGGAGATATCAGAGCTGAAGATCAAAGCAGGAGTGAAGAGGTCAAAGGATCAAACTCAGCACAAGAAGCTAACTTCAGCTGTCATTACCCGGAATCTCCTCATCAGGAATCTCACGGAGCGTCCAGCTGATCCTGTGACCGAAGCACTTCTCAAGGAAGTTCGTGAGGATGAGTTTGGTCTTGGTGTTTGACCATTTGCTTGTTGTTGCTTTCCTTCCGTGTTTTTTTCATTTTTCCTTGTAATGTATTTTGACCCCTCCGAGGGCTTGTATTTGTAAACAGACTATGTACCACTTTGCTTTTTGTAATATATGTATGTTCCGTCCAAGTTTACTTCGAAAGCAACATCAACAGCATCATCTTCAAGGGTCTGGAAGGGTCAAAACTGAATGCCAAACCGGATACCTTGAAAACAAATAGGCATACTGCATTGCATGCTAACCCTTTTGTTTGTTTTGTAGGTTTTTGTTTTACTGCCACTAACTCTGTTGTGATGTTCAGGAATTATTGCTCGGCGCCGGGTATTTCCCCTCAACCGTCCGCACCGTTATCCAACCCGTAACAACCTTCCGGGCATTCAAATGGATCAGGTACAGCAGGACCTTGCAGAGGTCAGAAATCAAATGGCAAACGAAAGATTGGAAATGAGAACCCAGATGACTCAGTTTATGGAAGTGATGAACAACATGGCTCAGAGCCAGGAAAGATTGAGGGCCATGGTGGAAAGGCAAAATCAAGAAGATCCACATATAGGGACTACCGGGACCAGCAACAATGAAAGGGTCCAACCTCATGTTAACCCCCCTGTATTTGGACCACACCTCCATCCAGAGGTCAATATTCCTGCAAATGTCCAAGGGACTGCCGCTGCAGCCAGGGTACTTCAAGAAGACCCCCAAGAGGACCAGTTCACAGTAATGGGTGCTGGGGAAGAAGCTTATGATAGAAGGCTGGATGAGATAGCTGAGAAATTGAGGTCCTTAGAGTCTCAAAACTCTCTGGGTTTCGATGTCATGGACATGGGCTTGGTAGACGGGGTCAGGATTCCCCATAAGTTTAAGCCTCCTTGTTTTGAAAAATACAACGGGACTTCATGCCCCCGGACTCATTTACAGTCATTTCTGGGAAGGCTGAAGGCCTATACTATGGATGAGAAGCTTTGGATGTTCTATTTTGAGGATAGCTTGACTGGAGCTTCGAGGGAATGGTATTCCCATCTGACAAGAGCAACTATTAGATGCTGGAAGGACCTGGCAGAGGCCTTCATCAGACAGTATCAGTATAACTTAGACATGGCACCCAACAGGACCCTCCTAATGGGAATGTCACAGTCGTCAAGGGAGAGTTTCCGAGAATATGCTCAAAGATGGAGACAGCTTGCTGCTGCTGTCCAGCCACCTATGTCAGAAAGGGAGATGGCTGATATGTTTATGAACACCCTTCAGGGAACTTATATTGACAGGCTGGCTGCTTTCTCTTCCACTAGCTTTGCAGATGTTGTCATAGCTGGGGAGAGAATTGAGAGCCTGTTAAAAATGGGTAAGATATCTGACAATGGTGCCAGCTCGTCCAGTAGTGCAAGGAAGCCTTTTGCAGGCCCAAGGAGAACTGGCGAGACCAATGCCATCCACACCAACAAGGGCATACCCCAATATGTTCACAGATCAGTGGCAGCAGTCACCATTCCCGCTCCTGCTCATCCTCAGCCAGTTTATCAACCTCCGCAACAAAACTATCAGCAACAACCTCAGTACCATCAACAAGCTCAGTATCCTCCAAGAAACTACAGCAACACCAATAACAACAACCAGCAAAGGCCATTCCAGCAGAGGCCATCTCAAGCTAATAGGGTAATCGATCCGATCCCTATGCCATATGCTACGTTGCTGCCACAACTCCTGAAACTCAACCTAGTTGAGCTAAGGACGTTGGCACCTCCAGATCCCAACAGTTTACCCAGGAATTATGACTCCAACGCCAGATGTGCCTTTCATTCGAATGCACCTGGCCACAGTACAGAAAAGTGCAGAGCCCTGCACATGAAGGTACAAGACCTGGTAGACTCGAAAGCTCTGAATTTCGCACCACCACCCAATGTCAATAAAAATCCCATGCCAAACCACGGTGGTCCCAGGATTAACGCTATTGAAGAAGACAAGCCGTCTTATTTAATAACCAGTGTGGGTCAGATCCGGACACCGTTGGTAGAAATCAAGGCTCAACTCCTGGAATGTCAAATGTTCCCGGGGTGTGAGTTGGGGTGTGCTTACTGCAACATTTCGGTCAATGGGTGCGATAACCTGAGGAATGGCATAGATGGTCTCATTCAGAGTGGCCAACTTCAGATCACCACATCATTTCCAACAAATCCAACAATCTCATCAGCAACGGTTTCAGAACCTCCTACAACTGCAACAACTATTGTTCCTGACAATTCTTCGGCTTCATCAACAAGTACTTCATCTGTCATTTCAACTGACCAGTTATCAACAAATTTTTCTTCTACAACTCCAGCACCACTCCATTTTGAAACTCCTACAATAACAACATCCATCCTTCCACCAATGTCTCCTACAACACCAGTAATAAATCATGAAGATGTCTCAACTGTCACAATATTTTATGATCCAGAAAACAACTCTGTCTACAACTCAGAAGGTGCTGCTCCCGTCAGAGCACCGGTCACAATTTATTACGATCCGCAGACTATCACGATTCCTTCCACAACTGCAGTCAGTCCAGTCACTATCACGGTGCCTGGACCAGTACCCTATGAAAGCAGTAATGCTATCCCCTGGCATTACGGCTCTGACCTGTACTGTGAAGGACAAAGAATCACTTTTGAATCATCAACCCCTGCACCACAAATTGACAATGTGGGAGGAGGCGGAGGCTTCACTCGAAGCGGACGTCTCTTCGCTCCACAAATCCAGAGACCCACTGCCGAAGCGGAAGCTGCTGCCAAGGCAAAAGGAAAAAGCTTGGTGCAGGAAGAACAGATTGTTAAAGAAGCTTTGAAAACACCCTTCGATCAAGAGGTTGATGAGTTCATGCGAATCATCAAAAAGAGTGATTATAAAGTAGTGGATCAGCTTCACCAGACGCCTTCCAGGATCTCAATCCTATCATTGCTTATGTGCTCCGAAGCCCATCGGAATGCACTACTCAAAGTCCTGCACGCAGCTTACGTGCCTGAAGAGATCACTGTCAATCAGCTGGAAGCTGTAGTTGGAAATGTTAATGCTAGTCACGGACTAGGGTTCACCAATACTGATTTGACAACGGAAGGCCGCAACCATAACAAAGCCTTGCACATAACCATGGAATGTAAGGGTGCTGTCCTTTCTCATGTGCTGGTAGACACGGGGTCATCCCTCAATGTCTTACCTAAAAAGGCCCTGGTAAAGCTAGAATATGACGGATTGGCGTTGAGACCCAGCAACCTGGTGGTGAGAGCCTTTGATGGTTCAAAGAGATCGGTTCTGGGAGAGATCGAGTTGCCCATAACGATTGGCCTGCAAACCTTTAAAACTACCTTCTACGTGATGGATATACAGCCCGCCTACAGCTGTCTATTGGGTAGGCCATGGATTCACGCCGCTGGCGCCGTGACCTCTACCCTTCACCAGAAGTTAAAATATGAGTGGGAGGGTCAAATCGTTACAATCTGTGGAGAGGAGGATATTTTTGTCAGCCACCTGGCTACTTATAAGTACATTGAGATGGATGGGGAGATCCATGAAACAATGAGCCAAGGTTTCGAGGCCTTGAACATCAATGAGACATCTGCTGTACCTGGTACTTCAATATCATCATACCAACAAGCCCGGAAGGTTGTTGAGGAAGGAACTGCCCAAGGCTGGGGCAAACTGCTATTGGTGGAGAAGAAAGAGGACAGATTTGGGTTGGGTTACAGACCAACTCAACAAGATCCAACAGAGGCTGCGAAAGAGCCCAATTTTGTGAGTGGGGGGATGCTTACCCCTGATGCTGTCAACTGTCTGGAAGACGAGCTGGAAGAGGAGCGCAACCTGGAAAGATAGATTCGTCCAAAGATCCCGGGGAGCAGTATCTCAAACTGGTCTTCCCAGGAAATTATAAGAGTTACTCATGCAGAGTAATTATTATTTCCTGTATTTTTATAGCATGCATCAAAGTCTTGCATCTTGCCCAAGATGACAAGACTCATTTTGTAATCGGGCCATCTGTACTTTTTGTGCAACAAGATTAATCAATGAGACATCAGACATCTTTTTGCAAGTGAGTCTTTTTCTTTTCCACTCACTGTTTTTCCATTTTTCTTTTTGTACAAAAAATAAATGGCAGTGTTTTCAAAATGATAACTTTATTTCACTTTTCTAAACAAGATTAAAATCAAATCACTAAAACGAACCAACTGAACCCTTGCAGAGTGTGCCTTCCAGACAGCACCGACAACAGCACGGCTATGACTTCGTATGACTTTGACAATCCGATCAATCAAGCTGATGAAGGGGTTGGAGAAGAATATGAGCTTCCTGAAGAGCTAGCCAGGTTGCTAAGACAAGAGGAAAAGGTTATTACTCCTCACCAGGAGGAGGTTGAAGTGATTAATCTTGGTACAGATGAAGACGTGAAAGAAGTTAAAATCGGGGCCTGCCTGCAAGACTCAGTGAAGAGACGACTGATTGATCTGCTTCGAGAATATGTGGACGTGTTTGCTTGGTCTTACCAGGACATGCCAGGGTTGGACACCGACATTGTCGTGCACAAGCTGCCTTTGAGGGAAGAATGCCCGCCAGTTAAACAGAAACTACGCCGTACTCGTCCAGACATGGCAATGAAAATCAAGGAAGAGGTACAAAAGCAATGGGACGCCGGGTTCCTTGCTGTAACTAGCTATCCACCGTGGGTTGCTAACATAGTACCTGTGCCTAAGAAAGACGGCAAAGTAAGAATGTGTGTTGACTACCGGGATCTGAACAGAGCCAGCCCGAAAGATGATTTCCCTTTACCTCACATTGATGTATTGGTTGATAATACGGCTCAGTTCTCGGTATTCTCCTTCATGGATGGGTTTTCAGGATACAACCAGATTAAGATGTCACCTGAAGACATGGAGAAGACAACCTTCATCACACCCTGGGGCACGTTCTGCTACAAGGTAATGCCATTTGGGCTCAAGAATGCTGGTGCAACGTATCAACGGGCTATGGTAACATTATTCCACGATATGATCCATAAAGAAATAGAATGTTATGTGGATGACATGATTGCCAAGTCCCTTACAGAAGAAGGCCACCTGGTAAATTTGCTAAAGCTATTCAAGCGTCTGAGGAAGTACCAATTAAAGTTGAACCCCAACAAGTGCACATTCGGGGTGCGATCCGGTAAGCTGCTGGGATTTATTGTAAGCGAGAAAGGGATTGAAGTGGACCCTGATAAAGTCAAAGCTATTCAAGAGATGCCTGCACCGAAAACTGAGAAAGAAGTTCGAGGGTTCTTAGGTCGATTGAACTACATTTCACGGTTCATATCCCACCTTACAGCAACCTGTGAACCTTTGTTCAAGCTGTTAAGAAAAGAACAGACGGTCAGGTGGAATGAAGACTGCCAGAAGGCTTTTGACAAGATCAAAGAGTACTTACAAGAACCTCCAATCCTTATGCCTTCAGTTGAAGGAAGACCTCTGATAATGTACTTAACAGTATTAGAAGAGTCAATGGGGTGTGTGCTGGGCCAGCATGACGAGTCTGGTCGAAAAGAGTATGCAATATACTACCTAAGCAAAAAGTTTACCGACTGTGAACAACGTTATTCACTGCTCGAGAAAACTTGCTGTGCTTTAGCGTGGGCTGCTCGCCGACTGAGGCAGTATATGTTGACCCACACTACTTTGTTAATCTCAAAAATGGACCCAGTCAAGTACATATTTGAGAAGCCAGCTCTTACCGGACGGGTTGCAAGATGGCAAATGATTCTTACAGAATATGACATCCAATACACATCTCAAAAAGCCATCAAGGGCAGTGTGTTGTCTGAATATCTTGCTGAGCAACCCATTGATGATTACCAGCCTATGAGATTTGACTTCCCTGATGAAGACATCATGTTCATAAAAGCAAAAGATCATGAAGAGCCTGTTCACACTGAAGGGCCTGACCCGGGAGAAGGATGGACTATGATGTTTGATGGGGCTGTTAACATGAATGGTCGTGGTGTCGGTGCAGTACTCATTACACCTAAAGGAGTTCACATGCCTTTCTCGGCAAAACTCACTTTCAACTGCACTAACAACGAAGCTGAATACGAAGCTTGCATTATGGGTCTTGAGGAAGCCATTGACCTCAGGATCAAGACATTGACCGTATTCGGAGATTCAGCTCTGGTAATCAACCAAACCAACGGCAAATGGTACACACACCAGGATCATCTGATACCTTACAGGGATTATACAAGAAGGTTATTGACTTTCTTCACAACAGTCAAGCTTGAGTATATCCCTCGGGACGAGAATCAGTTTGCAGATGCTCTGGCTACCATTTCGTCCATGATCAAAGTTCAAGCTGCCAACTTTGTACCTCAAATCTCAGTGTCCAGACTTGACAGGCCAGCATATGTATTTGCCGCAGACATTGTCAAAGATGATAAGCCTTGGTTCCATGACATTAAGTGCTTCTTGGAGGATCAGACATACCCACCTGGGGCATCTTCCAATGATAAGAAGACTTTGAGAAGGCTTGCTGGTAGTTTCTTTCTGAACGCTGATGGGTCTTTATACAAAAGGAACTTTGATATGGTACTCCTCAGATGTGTTGATAAGACAGAAGCATACTTGTTGATGCATGAAGTGCACGAAGGATCTTTTGGTACCCATGCCGGAGGGCATGCCATGGCTAAGAAACTGTTAAGATCAGGGTATTATTGGATCACAATGGATGCAGACTGTTGTGCTTACGCCAGAAAATGCCATAAATGCCAGATTTATGCAGATAAGGTGCATGTGCCTCCCAATCCTTTGAGCATAATGTCTTCACCATGGCCCTTCGCCATGTGGGGCATTGACATGATTGGCAAGATTGAACCAACTGCTTCAAACGGCCACCGATTCATCCTGGTCGCCATTGACTATTTCACCAAATGGGTTAAAGCAGCCTCATATGCAAACGTCACAAGACAAGTGGTAGCCAGATTTCTGAAAAGAGATATCATCTGTCGATACGGAGTTCCCGAGCGAATCATTACTGATAATGGTTCCAATCTAAACAACAAAATGATGGCAGAGCTGTGCCGGGACTTCAAGATCCAACATCACAACTCTTCTCCTTACAGGCCAAAGATGAATGGCGCTGTTGAGGCAGCAAATAAAAATATCAAGAAGATTGTGCAGAAGATGGTAGTCACCTACAAAGACTGGCATGAAATGCTACCGTTTGCTTTGCATGGGTACCGCACGTCAATCAGAACATCCACTGGGGCAACGCCGTATCAGCTTGTTTATGGTATGGAAGTAGTCTTACCTGTTGAAGTTGAATTACCCTCCCTACGGGTACTAATGGATGTTAAACTGAGTGAAGCAGAATGGGTTCGGGCCCGATACGAACAACTGAGTCTGATTGAGGAGAAAAGATTAGCTGCAATCTGTCATGGGCAGTTGTATCAGAAAAGAATGAAGAGAGCCTTCGATCAGAAAGTCAGGCACCGAGAGTACCAAGTAGGAGATCTTGTGTTGAAGAGAATCCTCCCTCCTCATACAGACCACAGGGGCAAATGGACTCCGAATTATGAAGGACCATTCGTGGTAAAGAAAGTTTTTTCCGGTGGAGCACTGATGCTCAGCACCATGGATGGTGAAGATTTCCCGTCCCCTGTGAATTCAGATGCAGTTAAAAAATACTTCGCATAAATATGACCCGCTGGACACAAAAACAGAATGTAAGTCCAGGCAAAAATAGGGCATCCCGGCGAGTCAAAAACAGAATAAAAGACTCGGGCAAAAGTAAGGGAAAATAAACAAGAAAATGTACACCCGCTGAGTTGAAAAGCCGCATTGGACGACTCAGGCAAAAATGGGTATCCCGATGGATTGAAAACCCGAAAGGGCGATCCATGCAAAATAAGGGAATAAGCGAACAACTGCATTCTGAATTCGTCTGTATCACCTACAACTTGGTAAGCTTCAAAAGGATCAAGCTTCAATCAGAATCAACATTCTTCAAAAAGCAAGATGAGGGGACGTCAAGAGTCATACGGGTCATAGTGAAGAGGAAGCTCCTCAAAGCGTCACCAACATTGCCAACATTTTGTTTCTCAATTTGTAACGATCTCCTCATTTCAGGGGATATGTTCCTTTGACTGTATCTCGCCAATTCAGGGCATATGAATTAATAAAATCAGATTTTCAGTCATGTCTCGTTTTGTACATTTTATTTGCAAAAAATGTCTGATGTCTTAAAAGAAAAAACTGATTGCATAAGAATACAGATGCTTATCTTCAAAATAAAAACATGCTTGCAGGAAATGTGTTTACTCTCAGAAGTATTCTAAACTCCTATGACGGAATCCAGTAAGGGATACCTCAGGATTATTTTGTGCGTTTCTCTATCTTTTTCAGGATTTGCAGGTATCCAGAATGCAACTTGGGGCATGTAAGCTTCATCCCAACAAGCTGGCGAGTCAACACCCAATTTTAGCACCCGAAGTGCTCTCTCCCCAGCTGAGTTGCCCCCCATGACTTCCCCCAGCTGAGATTGCCACTTATTACTTATCCCCATCAGAATGGGTAGGTATCACAAAAGGCACCTATATCCCCGGCTGAGTCAGGGATCCTCTTCGATAGAATCCTTAGGGAGGTCTTTCAGTGATTCCTCTCTCTCTCCCCAGCCGAGTTGCTTTTTTATCCTCAGCCGAAATACACAAAATCAGGGAATTATCTCCCCACAGAGTTCCAGCCTCTATCCAAAAGAGCAGCGCATAGAAGATCACAACAAAGTGAAGAAAGCCTCTACAAACCCCAGCTGGGTCCCTCATTTATAAAGGATAGGTCTATCAATGGCCCGAATCCCCAAGCAGATATCATATCATCAGATCTACTAATGATCTCACCCCCAGCTGGGATGTCCATTTCAATAGATCGATCGAAGATCTTCGCAGCAGCGGGACCCGGATCCCGGTTTGGTATCTTTGCACAATCATAGCATTCGCATCATATTCACCCACAAAGCGTAGCATTCCGTCTAGTACGGAGCATTACGGCAAAAATCCAACACATAGCATAATCATAAGCCATGTTTTGAATCAGCACTTGTAACTAGTGACCATTCATCAGAATGCAGAATACTTTCCCCCAGAGTCCCCACCAGAGTCCCAGCAAAAGAAGCTGCCTCACAAATCAGAACACCAGTACATACTCATTGTGACACCCGCCCGTGCCACCTTTCCCCAGTAGGTCGCTTGAACACTCCTTGCAAACAACACCACCCGTATTACAGATACGTCCTGACACCCGTCCGTGTCACATCCCCAGCAGAAAGCCAAAGACATCCCCTTTGCACTCACATATACTTATATACACTTTCTTGACACCCGTCCGTGTCATATCCCTAGCGCAGTCGCCTACACTTGGTATATCAGATATTTGTTCATATTATACTTTTCCTTCTCGACACTCGTCCGTGTCACTATCCCCAGCAGATAAACACTCATCTATGTATACTCATACCGATCATACCTATACAGATACTCGTCCGTATCTTGTATATACTCATATATCCCCTCAGATTCAACATTGGTCCTTGTTCTTTGTTAACCAGATGGTACTCGTCCGTATCATCATCTCAGAACATGCGTCAAGCGTTTATTTCTACATGATACTCGTCCGTATCATAGCCTTAAGGATGCTCGTCCGCATCTTTAGTCCATACACTGTGTCAAACACTTTTGTCCTCTTGAAAGGAGACCCTCGCCTGTGTCTACTATTCCCCGAAAGAGTCCTCTCAGATTCAACACTCGTCCGTGTTCTTTGTTAACCAGTTGATACCCGTCCGTATCATCATCTTTGAACACGCGTCAGTATTTGTTTCTACCCGATACTCGTCCTTATCGGAGTCTTAAGGATGCTCGTCCGCATCTTTAATCTATACACAAATACCAAACACTTATACCTTTTGCTTCTTGGATATAAGCACTCGTCCGTGTTTGCTATTCCCCAGTAGATCACCAGCAAGCAAATCTTCCTTTTTTATCTGACACTCGTCCTGTGTTATGATAAACCTGAGAGCAGCCGTACCCTGCTAGGTGGTCGTCCTCCACCTCTTGATGGTCGTCCTCCATCATGCTCCTCCGATGGCCGTCCCCATCATTGATATTTTTAGCAGCCGTCCCCTGCTAGGTGGTCGTCCTCCACCTCTTGATGATCGTCCTTCATCATTTCATCCAATGGCCGTCCCCATTGTTGATTTTGGTTATCTGACATTCGTCCTATGCCATGATAAACCCTGAGAGCAGCCGTCCCCTGCTAGGTGGTCGTCCTCCACCTCTTGATGGTCGTCCTCCATCATGCTCATCCGATGGCCGTCCCCATCGTTGATATTTTCGGCAGCCGTACCCTGCCAGGTGGTCGTCCTCCACCTTTGATGGCCGTCCCCATCATATTTCTTTTATTCCCAACAGAGCAGCCGTCCCCTGCTAGGTGATCGTCCTTCACCTTTGATGGCCGTACCCCATCATCTGTTTATTTCATTTTTTAACCCGATGGCCGTCCCCGTCGTGGTCCCTTTCCCTTTTTTCGCCCGATGGCCGTCCCCATCGTCGGTTACTTTACTTTGTGAACTTGATGGCCGTCCCCGTCATGTTTCATTAATTCCCAGAGAATCTTACTTTATCTTGATGGCCGTCCCCATCATAATTTTATCTTCCCCAGCTAGTCGGCCGTCCCCGTCTTGGCTTTACCTTTTATCCCCAGCATGTCGGCCGTCCCCGTCATTGCTATTTACCCAGCAGTCGTCCTCTGCTCGACGGTCGTCCTCCATCGCCCACACTTTACAGTATACTTTATTTTCCTTTTACAATCTATATCCCTTTTCTTCTTCATTCTGTGAGTGCAAATTTTGGACCGTCTTTGGTATTCAACCACAAGTTATCTTGTTTGCCTGATAAGCCGTTGCTTACAACCTACACAGCTAACTCATGTTTGAATAGGGGCAGCTGTAAACACCCCAAATTTGCCCTCACTCATTCACACCATGGCTTGTGATCATCTCATATGCATAAACACAATCATATCATCTCATATCTCATTTTTGATTCACTGCATAGATTCTAAGTCATCTGCATCTAGGGTTTGTGATCTGAGCAATCCAAGAGCCTCCTGAGCCACTCCAAAGGCCATCAATCACTTCAAAGGGGTCCATGTGTGTTCTTATATCATATTACATCCATTCAAAGTCAAGAATGCCAAAGAATCACAAGAACTGGGATTGGTATGGAAGCAGAGCCAGGCTAGACTGCACAGTTGACCTAAAATTAGGGTTTTGGTTTCAGAGGCCATAACTCCAAATATTTTGGTCATTCTTGTTTCCATTGGTCTCTATATGGTATAGGGAGTATGCATATCAATTTTCATGAAGAAATTCCATGGGGAAGTCATCTGATCAAGAGTTGACTTTCTGGACAAGTCAGTGCAAAATCAGGGCATCTGAGGCCCCCAATGACCCAACCAATGGGTGATCTTCATCATTTTGAGTGTATATGATCTTTATTTGATCATGGAAGAGGGTTGAAGTTCACAAAAATCAAGAATTTGGAGTTTTTGCAAGTGTTGACTTTTTGGGCATAGTTGACTTTTCAAGAATGCTTCATTTTAGGTCATTTTTCAAGCCTTGATTCTTGATCCAAAAATGCTTCAAATAGAAAAACTTTGGTCATGAAAGTTGTAGATTACATCTTTCCCTTTTCAAAAAGTACAAGAACATGATCAAATTATTCTTGGATCAAAAGTTATGGTGTGACAAAGTTGGTAAAAATCATTGATTTTCAAGATGTGCACCAAATGAGAATTTTGCAAAACCATGAACCAAGGCTGTTTGTGACCTCTAGTTGACATCAAACCATGACACAAACATTCTATGTGACCTAAAAAATCAGAATTGGACCAAAGATCACATGTGTATGGTTTGTGTAACAAGGCATTTTCCATGAAGTTTCAAAAAGAGCCAACTTGCAAAACCACTCATCACACTTCCTACAACTTGCAACATTGGATGCTGACTTTGGCTAGCCTTTCCCCTCACCCTTGCTGCGCAGCCCCATGCCTTGTACTAGCCTAGAACCAAGCCATACTTCCCTTACACAAAAAGTGGACTTTTGGCAAAAGCAAACTTACCAATCAATGTAGGCCATGTCAAATCATCTGACCTATAGGATTAAAATATACTATCCATTTGCAAGCCATTTTCATAAAGGAAGCAAGGCTGAAACACTCTCAAGGATCACATACTAAAACACACTCCCTCTTGCAAACTTCTTCGAATCTCCCTGCCCAGACTTAAAACATCCAAACCATTTTCACCAATCATCTCACCATGTTCCATTGAGTAGAAAGCATCAAAGAACCAGGCCTGAAACAAGCCACAACTCCATTTCACCATTTTCACTCCAACTTGCAGTTTCATTCGAATCTCTCTCCACAGCTCACAAACATCAAAACAAACTCCACAAGCCTTCTCCACTCATCATCTGGACCACAAAGAACCCTTCACCCTTGCCAGAAACAGCCTGAATCACCATTGCCATGTTCAACTGAGCTTGAGCAGAAGTTACTCAAACTCTTCATCCAGCCAATATAAATTTCTCTTGAGCATCCAAGCATCACCAGAGGGTCAAGTGGAGTGGATTTCACCAAGAAGGGAGGCCTGAAAGTTGCTGGAGTGAAAGCTTCGAATCTCAGGTAGCTCAAGAAATATTTTTCCAGAAATCATTTTTTATGTTCTAAACTTGTTCTCCATGCTTCACTGAGTATCCTGATGCTTTTAGTTTTTGAAATGGTGATGAAATGAGAGTTTAATTGATCTCTGAAACTCAGTTGACCTAATTTTTGTTTGCTTCGATTCAGCCTTTTCATGAAAAATAAATGTTGTTTATGATGGGGTTTTGATTCAGTGGATCATGGGAATCATTTCTGTTTGTTTGGTTTTCATTTTTGTTACGTTTTGAGAGAGTTTGGAGATTTTCAGGTGGACTTCCCACCGGAGAAGACGACCGGAGGTCTTCTCCGGCCACCTGAAAATAATTAGGGCATAACCCCTGTAATTAGTGCCATTTGAATTTGGGCCGTAGGATCCGTTGACTCCCTTGACCTCCCGCGCGTGTGAATGGCTCAGATCAAGTCATTATGCCCTAATCCACTTAATTAGTTTTAATTAATTATAATTAAATTAATTCGTCCAGAGTGAATCTAGACCCTCCATTCACGCGCGCAGTCCACCCTTTTGAATCCAGATTCAATCCTAGCCATCCCTTCTGATTACTTTTCCTTTTTCTTTATTTTTATTCATTTCTTTTTCATTTAACTTGCATATTTTATTAAAAATAGTAAAAAATGTCTAAAAATTATGAAACTTTTTCTCATAAGTTTTATTAATTTTTAAGACCCAAAAATATTTTCATTTTTATTTTTACCATTAAAAAAGTATTTTTAAATATTTAAAAGATTATTTTTAATTGATTAATGGAAATTAATTTATTAAAAATACTTTTAGGTATCTAAAAATCACCAAAAAATTCATGAAATGTTCTAAGACATTTAGAAACATTGTCCAACCTTCAAACCAAATTTCTTTTTTGATCTTGATGCATTTTGAGAATTTTTCTTTGAATTAAAATCATTTTTGTGCATTATTTTGATCCTAAGTTCAAAAAATCATCTCTGCTTATCCATGAGGAGTTGGACATTGATTCTTCTTGCATTGCATTGTGTTTAGCATGTAGTTTTTGAGATTAAATGGCCATGATTTGATTCCTCATTTTCATTTTGTTTGGCATTTCTTTTGTTTAGGAACCCTAAAAACCCTAATAACTTGTAAAAATCATAACTTGAGTTTGGTTAAGAGTTGAGACCTCCCCTTTGGGCTTTGGTTTAGAATAGGATTAGGGGTCCTTTGAGTGGCATTTTCAATTTTTTATCTTAGGGTTTTCTTCTGTTTTTGACTTTTGTTTGATGTTTGGTTCATAAATCCTAATTTGGGCTTTCGTATGCATCCATCTTGCATTCTCTTGCATAGCATGACTTGCCATGACATTTCAAGCATCCATTTGATCCATTAGACATCATAAGACATATTGAAAGCATGTTTGATCATTGCATCATGTGTTTGCCATGTTGTATGTCATGTGCACTTCATCACTTTTCATGTATGTTCATGTGCTCTAACTTGCTTCATTTGCATTCATGAACTTATATGATCATCTCCATGCCTTGTCTCATGTTTATAGCACTTCATAGCATCATTATCATCATCAACATGCTTCTGGTTTTGTTTCTCATCATGTCATCTCATCCCATTTTGCATTGCATTGCATTCCTCTTCTAACTTTTCAGGTGGTAAGTAACTTTGAGAAGTGGATTTGCCTTCACTTGTCACAACTTCTTTTCATCTCTTTCATGCATCCTTGCTGCATTTTTGTTATGTGTTTGATTTTGAGCTTGCTCATTCTTCTTCTTCCCACTTTCTTTCTTCAAGTGACTTGACTTCTTAAATGAAGCAAGTTGCTTTGCTTCTCCTGATCCTTTCATCCGCTTCCTGGTGGTTCCATTGAAGATTTCTCTTGTAAACCTCACAAACCTTAGGAACAACCAAGCATGACAATGATTAGGGTTTTGATTAGTCCCCCCTCTTAGTTTTACCTTTGTGTCTCTTTTGAGTCTTCTCTTCTCATCTCATAATCAGGGACTAAACCCTAAAGGTTTTAAGGCTTTGTGATTAAGCTTATGCCTGCATCCTTCTCTTAGGATGGAGTGTATAACTTTAATCCTAAGTGTTAAACCCTTAATGTGTTTAACTCCCTTAATCAATTCACTTAATAATCATCAAGACATCACACTTGTAACTTGGGCCTTGCATTAGGGTTCCAATTCTTCCTTAATTGGTTAAGAAGGACTAACCCTAGTGTTAATGGACAAGTCCCCCTCAAGTTGTCTTACAAATCATAAAATTCACTTCTTCATCATATCATTAACTAAAATCCACTCCATAAAGGCTTGTTATGTCATGAGTTTAATCCCTAATCATGGATTAAGTTGAGGAGCTTTCCTCAGCTTAAACATTCTCATCTATTATCCTTCTATTAGGATGGTGTAATGAGTCTGTTTAATCCCTGATTATGGCTTAACCTCATTACTCAACACTAAACAAAAACACCAAAAACATCTAAATAATCACAAGTAGGTTAATGATCTTAATCCTACATCATGGTGTTTAAGTGTGAGAAGCTGACTTCACACTTAAGGTACTCTCGTTACCCCTAATCAGAGGGAAGATGTGATGAGTTTACTAAATCCATTGGTTTAGACTTAAGCTCATTAACTTATGACAAATCTTCAAAAGCAATAAAAGACTGAAAACACAAAAAACAAACAATAATCGTCTCCTCCGGGATTCTTTTCTCATCATCTTCACTCATAAACGAGAACTTGCTTCTTCCGTCTAATGCAAGACAGTTAGCTCCTGAGCCAGACAGGTCATACACTTGAGCATAGGCAAGTAAGCAGTTCACAAGTCAATTCATCTTTCAGTCTCTTTGGGTCGAACTACGGTGTTCTGACTTCCTCATTGCACGAGAGGATACGTAGGCATAACTTAACAGTTATCGAACAAAAGTCTCTGTATATTCCCCCTCTTTCCAGCATTGTTCTTTTAGCCTCATGATCTTGAGCATCTCACTCTTTTTCTTACACTGACACTGTACATATTACACTGCACTTCTTTTACACTGACACCTGTACATCCTTTTCCAGCTCTTTTGCACACAAATTGCACTGACACTACCCCTTTAAAACACAAATCTTTTAAGCGTGGATCCCGTCGAGTACGACGGACAATCTGGGTGCTAATACCTTCCCAGGTTGTAACCAACCCCCTTTCTCAGTCTCTCTGGTTCGCAACCGTCTTATCCATATCTTTCTAGGTCTATGCAGCATTGCCTTTCCTTCGGGATAAAAATGCCTAGCTGGCGACTCTATTCATCTCCAGTGAGTTCACGGCTGTGTGTTCCCATTGTCCCTTTCGCCGACCGTTCGCGTCTGTACCCCATTTGACCCGGCTTCATTTGGTGGGAGCGACAGCTTGGCGACTCTGCTGGGGACCCTTATATTGCAACCAGGGCTTCTGGTTCCTTTTTGTGGGTTCCTCCTAGAGCTTGATTGATTTGTGTTTACTGGGGTGTTTTGTGTTTATTTGTGTTTGTATATGTCTTATTTTATGTACAGTTGTTTACTGCTTTCTTTATAGCTTTGCATTATATCATATTGTCATACTGTACTGCTGGCTGGATCTGTTGTTTGCTTTGGTGGGTGGGGTTCTATTGAGAGTTAAGGTCCTATACCTGGGACCTGAGTGACACCTAGGCTAGAGTGAATCATATTCTTTCCCATTCCATCTCGGTCTGGTGTGGAACCAAGGCTTATCATTTTTAACAACATCTGCTGCGAACACATATGCTGGTCTGTCAAGTCTGGACACTGAGATTTGAGGCGCAAAGTTGGAAGCTTGAACTTTGATCATTGACGAAATGGTAGCCAGAGCATCCGCAAACTGATTTTTGTCTCGAGGGATATACTCAAGCTTGACCGCTGTGAAGAAAGTCAACAACCTTCTTGTATAATCCCTGTAAGGTATCAGATGATCCTGGTGTGTGTACCATTTGCCATTGGTTTGATTAACCACCAAAGCTGAATCTCCGAATACAATTAAAGTCTTGATCCTGAGGTCAATGGCTTCCTCAAGACCCATAATGCAAGCTTCGTATTCAGCTTCGTTGTTAGTGCAGTTGAAGGTGAGCTTTGCCGAGAAAGGCATGTGAACTCCCTTAGGTGTAATGAGTACTGCACCAACACCACGACCATTCATGTTAACAGCCCCATCAAACATCATAGTCCATTCTTCTTTCGGGTCAGGCCCTTCAGTGTGAACAGGCTCTTCATGATCTTTCTCTTTTATGAACATGATGTCTTCATCAGGGAAGTCAAATCTCATAGGCTGGTAGTCATCAATAGGTTGCTCAGCAAGATATTCAGATAGTACACTGCCCTTGATGGCTTTCTGAGAGGTGTACTGGATGTCATATTCTGTGAGAATCATCTGCCATCTTGCAACCCGTCCGGTAAGAGCTGGCTTCTCGAAAATGTACTTAACTGGGTCCATTTTTGATATCAACAAAGTGGTGTGGGTCAACATATACTGTCTCAGTCGGCGAGCAGCCCACGCTAAAGCACAACAAGTTTTCTCGAGCAGTGAATAACGCTGTTCACAGTCGGTAAACTTTTTGCTCAGGTAGTATATTGCATACTCTTTTCGACCAGCCTCGTCATGCTGGCCCAGCACACACCCCATTGACTCTTCTAATACTGTCAAGTACATTATCAAAGGTCTTCCTTCAACTGGAGGCATAAGGATTGGTGGTTCTTGCAGGTATTCTTTGATCTTGTCAAAAGCCCTCTGGCAGTCTTCATTCCACCTGACCGTCTGTTCTTTTCTTAACAGCTTGAACAAAGGTTCACAGGTTGCTGTAAGGTGAGATATGAACCTTGAGATGTAGTTCAATCTACCTAGAAACCCCCGAACTTCTTTCTCAGTTTTCGGTGCAGGCATTTCTTGAATGGCTTTGACTTTATCAGGGTCTACTTCAATCCCTTTCTCGCTTACGATAAAACCCAGCAGTTTACCAGATCGTACCCCGAATGTGCACTTATTGGGGTTCAATTTCAGTTGATATTTCCTCAGACGCTTGAATAGCTTCAGCAGATTTACCAGGTGGTCTTCTTCTGTGAGGGACTTGGCAATCATGTCATCCACATAACACTCGATTTCTTTGTGGATCATATCGTGGAATAATGTTACCATAGCCCGTTGATATGTTGCACCAACATTCTTTAATCCGAATGGCATCACCTTGTAACAGAACGTGCCCCAGGGTGTGATGAAGGTTGTCTTCTCCATGTCTTCAGGCGACATCTTGATCTGGTTGTATCCTGAAAATCCGTCCATGAAGGAGAATACCGAGAACTGAGCCGTATTATCAACCAATACATCAATGTGAGGTAATGGGAAATCATCTTTCGGGCTGGCTCTGTTCAGATCCCGGTAGTCAACACACATCCTTACCTTGCCATCTTTCTTTGGAACAGGCACAATGTTAGCAACCCACGGCGGATAGCTAGTTACAGCAAGGAATCCGGCGTCCCACTGCTTTTGTACCTCTTCTTTGATCTTCATTGCCATGTCTGGGCGAGTACGGCGCAGTTTCTGTTTGACCGGTGGGCATTCTTCCCTCAAAGGCAGCTTGTGCATAACAATGTTGGTGTCCAAACCTGGCATATCTTGATAAGACCAAGCAAACACATCCACATATTCCTGAAGCAGGTCAATCAGTTGTTTCTTCACCGAGTCTTGTAAGCAGGCCCCGATTTTAACTTCTTTCACATCTTCATCTGTACCAAGATTAATCGTTTCTACCTCCTCCTGATGAGGAGTGATAACCTTCTCCTCTTGTCTTAACAATCTGGCTAGCTCTTCAGGAAGCTCGTAATCTTCTTCAACCCCTTCATCAGCTTGATTGATCGGATTGTCAGAGTCATACGAAGTCATAGCCGTGCTGTTGTCGGTGCTGTCTGGAAGGCACTCTCTGCAAGGGTTCAGTTTGTTCATTTTAGTGATTGATTTTAATCTTGTTTTAGAAAAGTGAAATAAAGTTGTCATTTTGAAAACATTGCCATTTATTTTTTGTACAAAAAGAAAAATGGAAAAACAGTGAGCGGAAAAGAAAAAGACTCATTTGCAAAAGATGTCTGATATTTCATTGATTAATCTTGTTGCACAAAAATTACAGATGGCCCGATTACAAAATGAGTCTTGTCATCTTGGGCAAGATGCAAGACTTGATGCATGCTAAAAATATACAGGAAATAATAATTACTCTGCAGGAGTAACCCTTATAATTTCCTGGGAAGACCAGTTTGAGATACGGCTCCCCGGGATCCTTGGACGTATCCAGCTCTCCAGGTTGCGCTCATCTTCCGACTCATTTTCCAAGTTGTTGACAGCATCAGGGGTGAGCATCCCCCCACTAACAAAGTTGGGCTTCTTAGCAGCCTCTGCTTGATCTTGTTGAGTTGGTTTGTAACCCAACCCAAATCTATCCTCTTTCTTCTCCACAGGCAACAGTTTGCCCCAGCCTTGAGCATTCCCTTCCTCAACAACCTTCCTGGCTTGCTGGTAGGATGTCATGGAAGTTCCAGGTACAGCAGATGTTTCATTAATATTCAGGGCCTCAAACCCTTGACTCATCGTTTCGTGGATCTCCCCATCCATCTCAATGTATTGGTATGTAGCCAGATGGCTAACAAAAATATCTTCCTCTCCACAAATAGTAACGATTTGGCCTTCCCACTCAAATTTTAACTTCTGGTGAAGGGTAGACGTAACTGCGCCAGCGGCATGAATCCATGGTCTACCCAACAAACAGCTGTAGGCCGGCTGAATGTCCATCACGTAGAAGGTCGTTTTGAAAGTTTGTGGGCCAATTGTTATAGGCAACTCAATTTCTCCCAGAACTGATCTCTTAGAACCGTCAAAGGCTCTTACTACTAAGTTGCTGGGACGTAATGCCAATCCTTCATATTCCAGCTTCACAAGGGCCTTTTTGGGTAAGACATTGAGGGATGATCCTGTGTCTACCAGCACATGGGAAAGAACTGCACCTTTACATTCCATGGTGATGTGCAAGGCCTTGTTATGATTGCGGCCTTCCGAAGTCAAATCCGTGTTGGTGAATCCTAGTCCATTGCTAGCATTAACATTTCCAACCACAGCTTCCAATTGATTGACCGTGATCTCTTCTGGCACATAAGCTGCGTGCAAGACTTTGAGTAGTGCGTTCCGATGGGCTTTGGAGCACATAAGCAACGATAGAATGGAGATCTTGGAAGGCGTCTGGTGAAGCTGGTCCACTATTTTGTAATCACTTTTCTTGATGATTCTCATGAACTCATCAACTTCTTGATCAAAAGGTGTTTTCAAAGCTTCTCTAATAACCTGCTCTTCTTGCACCATGCTCTTCCCTTTTGCCTTGGCAGCAGCTTCTGCTTCGGCGGTGGGTCTTTGAATTTGCGGGGCGAAAAGACGTCCGCTTCGAGTGAAGCCTCCGCCTCCCCCCACATTGTCTATTTGTGGTGAAGAAGTTGATGATTCGAAAGTGATTTTCTGTCCTTCGCAGTATAAATCAGAGCCGTAATGCCAAGGGATGGCATTACTGCTTTCATAAGGTACTGGTCCAGGCACTGTGACAGTGACTGGACTGATGGCAGCTGCGGAAGGAACCGTGATAGTCTGTGGATCATAGTATATTGTGACTGGTGCTCTGGTAGGAGTGGCACTTTGTGAGTTGTAGGCGGAATCATTGGCGGGATCATAATAAATGTTAACTGTTGAAACACTTGCATTGTTTGTTGCTGATGTTGTAGGAGACATTGCTGGAAGAATGGGTGTTGTTGTTGTAGGAGTTTCCAAATGAAGGGGTGCTGAAGTTGTAGAAGGGACGTTTGCTGATATCTGGTCAGTTGAAATGACAGATGAGGCATTTGTTGATGAAGCTGGAGAGTTGTCTGGAACAATGGTTGTTGCAGTTGTAGTAGACTCTGGAACTGTTGTTAATGAGATTGCTGGATTGGTAGGAATTGATGTTGTAATTTGGAGCAGGCCACTCTGGATGAGACCATCTATGCCATCCCTCAAGTTATCACAACCATTCACTGAAATGTTGCAATAAGCACACCCTAACTCACATCCTGGGAACATTTGACACTCCAAGAGTTGAGCTTTAATCTCCACCAAGGGTGTCCGAATCTGACCCACACTGGTTATCAAGTAAGACGGCTTGTCTTCTTCAATAGCATTGATTCGGGGACCACCATGGTGTGGCATAGGATTCTTGTTGACATTTGGTGGTGGTGCAAAGTTTAAAGCCTTGGAATCCACTAGATCCTGCACTTTCATGTGCAAAGCTCTGCACTTTTCCGTACTATGACCAGGTGCATTTGAGTGAAAGGCACATCTGGCGCTGGCGTCGTAATTTCTGGGCAGACTGTTAGGATCCGAAGGTGCCAACGTCCTTAGCTCAACTAGGTTGAGTTTCAAGAGTTGTGGCAGTAATGTGGCATAGGGCATAGGGATCGGATCGATCACCCTATTGGCCTGAGAGGGCCTCTGTTGGAATGGTCTCTGCTGATTATTGTTGTTGGTGTTGCTGTTGTTGTAATTTCTTTGAGGAGGAAACTGAGTTTGTTGCTGATAATTTTGTTGCTGAGGTTGATAAGCTGGTTGAGGATGAATTGGAGCGGGAATGGTGACTGCTGCCACAGACCTATGAACATATTGGGGCCTGCCCCTGCTGGTGTGGATAGCATTGGTTTCACCAGTTCTTCTTGGGCCTGCAAAAGGCTTTCTTGGGTTGTTGGACGAGCTTGCACCGTTGTCTGAGATCTTACCCATCTTCAATAGGCTTTCAATTCTCTCCCCGGCTATGACCACATCTGCAAAGTTGGTAGATGAGAAGGCAGCTAGCCTATCAATGTAAGTCCCCTGGAGGGTGTTCATAAACATATCAGCCATTTCCCTCTCTGACATGGGTGGCTGGACAGCAGCAGCGAGCTGTCTCCACCTTTGAGCGTATTCACGGAAACTTTCCCTGGATGACTGAGACATCCCCATCAGGAGGGTCCTGTTGGGGGCCATATCCAGGTTGTACTGGTACTGCCTAATGAAGGCCTCTGCCAAGTACTTCCAGCACCTAATGGTTGCTCTTGTCAAGTGGGAGTACCATTCCCTCGATGCTCCAGTTAGGCTATCCTCGAAATAGAACATCCATAGCTTTTCGTCCATGGTATAGGCCTTCAGCCTCCCCAAAAAGGATTGTAAATGGGTCCGGGGACAGGATGTCCCGTTATACTTCTCAAAGCATGGTGGTTTAAATTTGTGGGGGATCCTGACCCCGTCCACTAGACCCATGTCCATAACATCAAATCCCAAAGAATTCTGGGACTCCAAAGACCTTAGTTTCTCAGCAATCTCTTCTAGCCTTCTGTCATAGGCTTCCTCTCCAGCTCCCATCACTGTGAACTGATCTTCCTGGGGGTCTTCTTGCAGTACTCTACCTGCTGTGGCAGTCCCTTGCACATTGACAGGGATGTTGATCTCTGGATGCTGGTGGGGTCCAAAGACTGGGGGATTGACATGAGGTTGGACTCTTTCATTGTTGCTTGTCCCAGCAGTCCCTGGATGATGGTCTTCCTGGTTCCTCCCCTCTACTAGTGCTCTTAACCTCTCTTGGCTTTGAGCCATGTTGTTCATCACCTCCATAAATTGTGTCATCTGATTCCTCATTTCCAACCTCTCGTTGGTCATTTGATTCCTGACCTCTGTAAGGTCCTGCTGCATTTGATCCATCTGTATGCCCGGAAGATTGTTGCGGGTGGGGTATCTGTGTGGACGGTTGAGTGGAAACCCTCGACGTCGAGCAATAGTTCCTGAGTTCACAACAGAGTTAGTAACAATAAACAAAAACCTACAAAACAAAACAAAAGGGTTATTATGCAATGCAGTATGTCTATTTGTATCCAAGGTATCCGGCTTGGCACTTGGTTTTGACCTTTCCAGACCCTTGAGGAAGATGCTTTTGATGTTGTTTGAAGAATTCAGATAAAACAAACCAACACATATATTACAAAAAGCAAATGATACATAGTTTGTTTTTTCCTTACAATACATGCCCTCTGAGGGGTCAAAAATACAACATAAAGAAAAGTACAGTGAAAAGAAAGCAACAACAAGCAAAAAGTCAAACACCAAGAGCAAACTCATCCTCCTGAACTTCCTTGAGAAGTGCTTCAGTTACAGGATCAGCTGGTCGCTCTGTAAGATTCCTGATGAGGAGATTCCTTGTAGCCACAGCTGCAGTTAGCTTCTTGTGTTGACTTTGGTCCTTTGACCTCTTTATACCAGCTCTGATCTTCAACTCTGAGATCTCCTTCTGGGCTGCTGCCAGGGCTTCCTGTTGTTCTCTTGCACTAGCCTCCATCTGTTCAATCTTATCCTGAGTCCTTTTATCCTCCTGAGTACGGGCTTCGGTGATCCTGACCCACCTTGCCTGACTCTCCTTCAGATACAAATCAGTCCTAGCTCTCTGGAATTGGGCCTCTTTGCAGGCATTCTTCAAGATCTGCTCTCCAGCCCTAGACTTCTTAATGTAATCCTCAGACTTCTCAATTTTGGCCAGATGCTCCACCCTTAGCTTTTCTAGTCTTTCAATATCCAACCTACCATCACTCCTCTCCCAGAGGGTCTTCTGTAGAGCTTGAGTCAGCTTCTCATTTCTCTCTTTCAAATTATCAAACTCCTCTAAGCTGACAGTTGCTGGAGGTGGTGTTGTGGAGGGTCCAGGTACATCTTCAATAGTGAAGGGCATTCCAGTAATTTGAGCCCTGGCATGAGACCACTCATAGTACTGGGCTGAGGCTACATTATTGCATCTTCCAAGAATGGTTACTCCTTTAGTCTGCACATTGTCCCAGGCCCAGGATGCCTGCCTGACAACAGCCAGATTAGGCTTGATCTCACAATAAAGGGTCTCAGTCAGATCCTGTGCTCTAGGAGGATGGACCAATGCATAGCCCAGTTGTCTTTTGAATAGCAGAGGGTTGTAGTTGATACAACCCTTCACTCCAATCAGAGGCACATTGGGAAATTGCCCACAACTTGTGATGATGGCTCTGCCTTTGGTGCTCTGAGTACACCACCTGATGTCATCTGAGGTTAGAGCAACAAGCCTCTTAGCCCAATTTCTTTGCTGGTGAGGGTTCAAGAATGCATCAGCCTTTGGCAAATGCTTGAGCAGCCAAGTATGGAACAAAGGAGCACAGCATCTTACTAATCTTCCCCTTTGCTTTTCATTCCTTTGATGAACAGAGTAATAAAGATCTCCCAGTAAAGTGGGTACTGGGTTCCTCAGGATGAAAAGATGGATCGCATTCTTACTAATGAACTTAGGCTCATCTGCAAAGAGTAAGATCCCATATATGCTAAGGGCCAGCAGAGCACAGACTGCCTTCCACTCCCCCAAGGAGGCCTTCAGACTAGCCTGAGAAGTCAAGAAATCCAGATGAAAACCAGAGATTCCAGCTTTAGATGTCAAATTCTGCCCAATCAGAACTGGTTCCAGATGTAATGCTTTTGCTATCTCCTCATTACTTGGGAAAGCCATCTCAGGGTTGAAGGGGATTCCACCCCTGATAGGTACACCAACCAATGATGAATACTCCTCCAGCAAGGGTCCCAACTGAAAATTCTGGAAGGTGAAGCACCTCAGAGGGGGATCATAGAACTGCAGGCAAGTATGTATCAAGCTCCTCTGTGAAGGGTCCAAATCCAATACCACATCAAGGATTCCTCCATAATGTTCTCTGAAATAGGGTATATGGTCTGGAGTAATCAGGGTCTGAATCCTCCTGATGCTAGCTAGCTCAGGCTCAAAGAAGTGATAGGAGATGTTACTTTTCTTAGGTTCCATGTTGCTGAAGAATGGGTGCTGATGATGATGACTGAGAATAATACTGAAGATGGGCCACTGATAGGCTGAGACTGAGGGTGCAGGTGACTGAAGCAAGTGGCTGATAGCAAGTGCTGATGAAGACAGGTCTAAGCTGAAGAAGGGGTCAAAACCAAGCCAAAATGATAGGATGGATACCCTGAAAAACAAATAAACACATGTCAAAATGATGCAATGAGGATGTATGCAAATGATATGCAAGGGTTTGTGACTGAGCTGGATCTGATTAACTGCTCTGATATAGGTCCATATATGTTCAAGAAATCCAGATGGAGGTTCATAAGTCCAG
Organism: Lathyrus aphaca; assembly: GCA_963966055.1. Taxonomy (NCBI): domain Eukaryota; kingdom Viridiplantae; phylum Streptophyta; class Magnoliopsida; order Fabales; family Fabaceae; genus Lathyrus; species Lathyrus aphaca. Next base: position 15,809,785 of record OZ014521.1, read on the forward strand.
TAACCAGGGTGGGGGACTCAAATAAAGAATCACATGTCCAGGGTTAAAAATCACAAGAACTGTCCCAACATGGAGTACTCTTAATCAAACAAAGTAACAAGGTATGCTAAAGTCAAGGGTTCCTGCAAACCTGTAAACAGCCCAACCCTCTCACAGGTGATGTTCTAAAACAAGGATCCTCAGACTTGGATCAGTTATGAGAAGTGTAAACACTTCTAACCCGGGGGTACAATGTTTACAATAACCATAAAAGATCCTCCTCTAATTCACCTCAGTTTCTGAAGGTCAATACTGAAGGTCATCCAGACTTAGCAGGCTTCCCAGATAGCCCTAGCACTACAGGAAATCTGTAGCACAGAGTTCTCAAGAAGAAACCCATATCTGAACCGTGTTTCATATTCCCGCACCAGACCGAAATGGAATGGGAAAGAACATGAACCACTCTAGCCTAGGTGTCACTCAGGTCCCAGGTATAGGACCTTAACTCTCAATAGAAACCCCACCCACCAAAGCAACAAACAGATCCAGCCAGACAGCATGACAGTATGATATATGTAAAGCTATAAAGAAAGCAATAAACAAAACTGTACATAAAGCAGTAAATAAAACAAATATACAAACACAAGTAGCACATAACACCCCAGTAAACACAAATCAATCAAGCGCTAGGAGGAACCCACAAAAAGAACCAGAAGCCCTGGTTACAGTATAAGGGTCCCCAGCAGAGTCGCCAAGCTGTCGCTCCCGATAAATGGGAATGGCCCGGATAAAGGTACAGACGCGAACGGTCGGCGAAGGGATGAAATGAGAACACACATGAGTGAACTCACAGGGAATGAATAGAGTCGCCAGCTAGGCATTTTTATCCCGAAGGAAAGGTAATGCTGCATAGACCTGGAAAAGATATGGATAAGACGGTTGCGAACCAGAGAGACTGAGAAAGGGGGTTGGTTACAACCTGGGAAGGTATTAGCACCCAGATTGTCCGTCGTACTCGACGGGATCCACGCTTAAGAGATTTGTGTTTTAAAGGGGTAGTGTCAGTGCAATCTGTGTGTAAAAGAGCTGGAAACAGATGTACAGGTGCCAGTGTATAGTGTATAAGTGATATGAAGTATGAAAGTGTCAGTGTAAGAACAAGAATGAAATGCTCAGGAGTATGAGGCTAAAAGAATAAAGCTAGAAGGAGGGGGAATATACAGAGACTTTTGTTCGATAACTGTTAAGTTATGCCTACGTATCCTCTCGTGCAATGAGGAAGTCAGAACACCGTAGTTCGACCCAAAGAGACTGAAAGATGAATTAACTTGTGAACTGCTTACTTGTCTATGCTCAAGTGTATGACCTGTCTGGCTCAGGTGCAAACTGTCTTGCATTAGACGGAAGAAGCAAGTTCCCGTTTGTTAGTGATTATGATAAGAAAAGAATCCCGAAGGAGACGATTATTGTTTGTTTCTTGAGGTTTCAGTCTTTTATTGCTTTTGAGAGTTTGTCATAAGTTAATGAGCTTAAGCCTAAACCAATGGATTTAGTAAACTCATCACATCTTCCCTCTGATTAGGGGTAATGAGATTACCTTAAGTGTGAAGTCAGATTCTCACACTTAATCACCTTTGGTGTAGGATTAAGATCATTAACCTACTTGTGATTATTCAGATGTTTTTGTTGTTTTTGTTTAGTGTTGAGTAATGAGATTAAGCCATAATCAAGGATTAAACAGACTCATTACACCATCCTAATAGAAGGATGATAGATGAGAATGTTTAAGCTGAGGAAAGCTCCTCAACTTAATCCATGATTAGGGATTAAACTCATGACAAAACAAACCTTTGATTAGGTGGATTTTATTGAATGATATGATGATGAAGTGAATTTTAGGGTTTGTAAGACAACTTGAGGGGGACTTGTCTATTAACACTAGGGTTAGTCCTTCTTAACCTGTTAAGGAAGAATTAGAACCCTAATGCAAGGCCCAAGTTACAAGTGTGATGTCTTGATGATTATTAAGTGAATTGATTAAGAGATTTAAACACATTAAGGGTTTAACACTTAGGATTAAAGTTATACACTCCATCCTAATGGAAGGATGCAGGCATAAGCTTAATCACAAAGCCTTAAAACCTTTAGGGTTTAGTCCCTGATTATGAGAAGAGAAGACTCAAAGAGACACAAAGGTAAGAGCTAAGTGGGGAACTAATCAAAACCCTAATCATTGTCATGCTTGGTTGTTCCTAAGGTTTGTGAGGTTTAAGGAAGAAATCTTCAATGGAACCACCAGGAAGCAGATGAAAGGAGCAAAGAGAAGCAAAGCAACTTGCTTCATTCAAGAAGTCAAGTCACTTGAGGAAAGAAAGTAATAAGAGAAAAGAATGAGCAAGCTCAATCACAAACACAAACAAAAAATGAAGCAAGGATGCATAAAAAGAGATGAAGAGAAGTTATGAGAAGTGAAGGCAAATTCACTTCTCAAGATAACTTACCACCTGAAAAGTTAGTGAAAGAAATGCAATGCAATGCCAAATGGAATGAAATGGCATGATGAGAAACAAAACCAGAAGCACATACAAGATGTTAATGATGCTATGAGATGCTACAAACATGAAACAACACATGGGGATGATCATACAAGCTTATGGATGCAGATGAAACAAGTTAAGAACCATGAACATACATGAAAAGTTATGAAATGCATATGGCATACAACATGGCAAATGCAAGATGTAATGATCAAACATGCTTTCAATATGTCTTAAGATGTCAAGTGAATCAAATGGATGCATAAAATGCTATGGCAAGTCAAGGTATGAATGCAAATGTAAGATGGATGCATATGGAAGCCCAAATTAGGGTTTATGATCAAAGCATCAAACACAAACCAAAATCAGAAGCAAACATCAATATAAAAAATTGAAAATGCACTCAAAGGATCCCTAATCCTATACTAACTCACTGCCCAAAGGAGAAGTTCCAACTCATAACCTAATCAAAGCTATGATTTTCCTAAGTTTTCTAGGGTTTTAGGGTTCCTTAACAAGAAAATTACCAAACAAATGGAAAATGAAAGATCAAATCATGGCCATTTATTCTCACAAACTACATGATATGCTAAACACAATGCAAAAAGAATCAAAGTCCAACTCTTTGTGGTTAGGCAGAAGTGATTTTTGAAAGTTTGGATCAAAATAATGCATCAAAATGATTTTAATTCCATGAAAAGTTCTCAAAATGCATCAAGATCAAAAAAGAAATTTGATTTGAAAGTTGGACAATGTTTCTAAATGTTTTTAAATGTTTCATGAATTTTTTGGTGATTTTTAAATACTTAAAAGTATTTTTAATAAATTAATTCTCATTAATTAATTAAAAATAAACTTTTAAATATTTAAAAATACTTTTTAAATGCAAAAAAATAAAAATAAAAATATTTTTGTGTTCTGAAATTAAATAATAACTTGTATAAAAATTTCAGAATTTTTGAAAAGGTTTTACTATTTTTAAATAAATATACAAAACAATGTAATTAAATGAAAATAAAAATGAATTTGAACTGAAATAAAGAAAAGTCAACAGATCCAAGGGCCCTCATTTAAACTCACACGCGCGCGCATTGACTTGGCGCCATATCCAAGGGCCAGCATTCAAACTCACTAACCCTAATTAATTAGCCCTAATCAGCCCTTAATGACTTTCAGGTGACCGGAACAGTGTTCCGGTCATCTTCTCCGATCACCCAAAACCACAAACTCCCTCTACACGCATCTAAAACAAATTCTAATTAAACAGAAATGATCCCCATTCAAAAACGAATCAAAACCCCCATTCAAACAACATTTATCTTTCCTAAACAAAGAGAATCGAATCAATCTAGTTCTAGGGCAAAAAGTTTCAGAGACTGCATACATACTCATCTCTTCACCATTTTCAAAACCAACAACATATTCATGATCAGGGAAGCATGTAGAAGCTATTAAGAACTTAAAAATTCATTTCTGGAAAAAAAAGTTCTTGAGCTACCTGAGTTTTGAAGCTTTCAGTTTGCAGCTTTCTGGCTTCTTTCCTTTGTGCAATCCACTCCTATGACCTCCCTTATGAACTCTGGATGTTTAGAGAAGGTTTGTGCTGGCTGGTTTGAGAGTTTGAACAGGTTCTGTTCAAGCTCAGGTGAGAATCGTGTTCTTGATTCTTTGAGTTTCAGGTTGATTTAGGGGGTGCTTTGTGATCAGGGTGATGTGTTGAGAAGGTCTGTGAAGTTTGTTTGAGTGTTTGTGGCTTGTATGAAGAATTTCGAAAGCTTTTGCTCTAAGGGTGGAAAATGAGGATGTTGTGTTCTTGTGTGTTTCAGGCTTGAGTGTTGTGATGTTTAGCTTGCATTTTGTTTGTATAAACAAAGCTCATTGGTCAGAAGATGTGACATGCCCTTTTGTGATAGGTATGGTAGCTTTTGCAATTTTGTCAACTTTGTGTAAGAGAAAGCATGGGTCTTGTTCTAGCCAAGTACAATGGCTGTGGGCTGCGCGGCATGGTGAGGGGAAAGGCTAGGGTGGTTCAGCAACCAAGGCAGCAAGTGGATGAGAAGTGATCATGAGCTTTTGCAACTTGACTTTGCTTTTGGTTTTCATGAAGGAGACTTGATCCATGGGCCATAAAACTTGTAATCCTTTGCCCCATTCTGATTTTTAAGACTTGTGTGATGTTTGTATAAGGATTAGACATCAATTAGAAGTCACAAATTGCCTTGGTACAAGTTTTTGCAAGTTTCTCATTTGGTGCATAATTTGAAAATTTAGTGATTTTTGCCAACTTTGATGAACCATAACTTTTGATCCAAAATGAATTAGGTCATGTTCTTGTACTTTTTGAAAAGGGAAAGATCTATTCTACAACTTTCATGAACAAAGTTTTTCCAACTTTCATGAACAAATTTAATGACAAATTCCTTAAAAGTCAAACTTGCCCCAAAAAGTCAACTTTGCAAAAACTTGTAATTCTTGAATTTTGTGAACTTCCAACTTCTTCCATGATCAAATAAAGATCATATACACTCAAAATGATGAAGATCACCCCTTGGTTGGGTCATTGGGGGCCTCAGATGCCCTGATTTTGCACTGACTTGTCCAGAAAGTCAACTCTTGATCAGATGACTTCCCCATGGAATTTCTTCATGAAAATTGATATGCATACTCCCTATACCATATAGAGACCAATAGAAACAAGAATGACCAAAAAATTTGAAGTTATGGCCTCTGAAACCAAAACCCTAATTTCAGGTCATCTGTGCAATCAAGCCTGGCTCTACTTCCACACCATTTCCAGTTCTTGTGATTCTTTGACATTCTTGACTTTGAGAGGATATAATATGATACTTGAACACATATGGACCCCTTTTAAGTGATTGATGACCTTTGGAGTGGCTCAAGAAGCTCTTGGAATGCTCAGATCACAAACCCTAGATGCAGATGACTTTGAACCAATGCAATGAATCAAAAATGTGGTATGAGATGTTATGATTGTGTTTATACATATGAAATGATCACAAGCCATGGTGTGAATAGGTGAGGGCAAATTTGGGGTGTTTACACCAGTTCCTTATGAAAGCAGTAATGCCATTCCTTGGCATTATGGCTCTGACCTGTACTGCGAGGGGCAGAAAATCACTCTTGAATCATCAACTTATTCACCACAAATAGACAATGTGGGGGGAGGCGGAGGCTTCACTCGAAGCGGACGTCTTTTTGCCCCACAAATTCCAAGACCCATTGCTGAAGCAGAAGCTGCTGCCAAGGCAAAAGGGAAGAGCATGGTGCAAGAAGAACAAGTTGCTAGAGAAGCTCTAAAGACCCCTTTTGATCAAGAGGTTGATGAATTCATGAGAATCATCAAGAAAAGTGATTACAAGATAGTGGACCAGCTTCACCAGACACATTCCAAGATCTCCATTTTATCATTGCTAATGTGCTCCGAGGCTCATCGGAACGCACTACTAAAAGTCTTGCACGCAACTTATGTGCCAGAGGAGATTACCGTCAATCAGTTGGAAGCTGTAGTTGGAAATGTTAACGCTAGTCACGGACTAGGATTTACCAACACTGATTTGACAGCGGAAGGCCGCAATCACAACAAGGCTTTGCACATTACCTTGGAGTGTAAGGGTGCAGTTCTTTCTCATGTATTGGTGGACACAGGGTCATCCCTCAATGTTCTACCTAAGAAAGCCCTTGTGAAGTTGGAGTATGAAGGATTGGCATTACGCCCCAGCAACTTGGTAGTAAGAGCCTTTGACGGTTCTAAGAGATCAGTTCTGGGAGAGATTGAGTTGCCTATAACGATTGGCCCACAGACTTTCAAAACGACCTTCTTCGTGATGGATATACAGCCTGCCTACAGCTGTCTATTGGGTAGACCATGGATACACGCCGCTGGCACCGTGACCTCAACCCTTCACCAGAAGTTAAAATTCGAGTGGGAGGGCCAAGTCGTTACTATTTGTGGAGAAGAGGATATTTTTGTTAGCCACCTGGCTACATACAAATACATTGAGATGGATGGGGAGATCCATGAAACCATGAGTTAGGGATTTGAAGCCCTGAACATTAACGAAGCATCTGCTGTACTTGGGACTTCCATGACATCCTACCAGCAAGCCAGGAAGGTTGTTGAAGAGGGGAATGCTCAAGGCTGGGGCAAGCTGTTGCCTGTGGAAAAGAAAGAAGACAGATTTGGGTTGGGTTACAAACCAACTCAACAAGATCAACCGGAGGCTACTAAGAAGCCCAATTTTGTTAGTGGGGGAATGCTCACCCCTGATGCTGTAAACAACTTGGAAGATGAGTCGGAAGATGAGCGCAACCTGGAGAGCTGGATACGTCCAAGGATCCCGGGGAGCCGTATCTCAAACTGGTCTTCCCAGGAAATTATAAGGGTTACTCCTGCAGAGTAATTATTATTTCCTGTATATTTTAAGCATGCATCAAGTCTTGCATCTTGCCCAAGATGACAAGACTCATTTTTTAATCGGGCCATCTGTAATTTTGTGCAAATAGATCAATCAATGACAATCAGACATTTTTTGCAAATGAGTCTTTTTCTTTTCCGCTCACTGTTTTTCCATTTTTCTTTTTGTACAAAAATAAATGGCAATGTTTTCAAAATGATAACTTCATTTCACTTTTTCTAAACAAGATTAAAATCAATCACTAAAATGAACAATCTAAACCCTTGCAGAGAGTGCCTTTCAGACCGCACCGACAACAGCACGGCTATGACTTCGTATGACTTTGACAATCCAATCAATCAAGCCGATGAAGGGGTTGAAGAAGATTATGAGCTTCCTGAAGAGCTAGCCAGGTTGTTAAGGCAAGAGGAGAAGGTTATCACTCCTCATTAGGAGGAGATTGAAACAGTTAATCTTGGTACGGATGAAGACGTGAAAGAGGTTACGATCGGGGCCTGCCTACAAAACTCAGTGAAAGAACAACTAATTGATCTGTTTCGGGAGTATGCGGATGTGTTTGCTTGGTCTTACCAAGACATGCCAGGGTTGGACACCGATATCGTCATGCATAAACTGCCATTGAAAGAAGACTGCCCGCCAATAAAACAGAAGCTGCGCCGTACTCGCCCAGATATGGCAATGAAGATAAAGGAAGAGGTACAAAAGCAGTGGGACGCCGGATTCCTTGTTGTAACTAGCTATCCACCGTGGGTTGCTAATATCGTACCTGTGCCTAAGAAAGACGGCAAAGTGAGAATGTGTGTTGACTACCGGGATCTGAACAGAGCCATCCCGAAAGATGATTTCCCATTACCTCACATTGATGTATTGGTTGATAATACGGCTCAGTTCTCGGTGTTCTCCTTCATGGATGGATTTTCAGGATACAATCAGATCAAAATGTCACCTAAAGACATGGAGAAGACAACTTTCATCACACCCTGGGGCACGTTCTGTTATAAGGTGATGCCGTTCGGATTGAAGAATGCTGGTGCAACATATCAACGGGCTATGGTAACGTTATTCCACGATATGATCCATAAAGAAATCGAGTGTTACGTGGATGACATGATTGCCAAGTCCCTCACAGAAGAAGACCATCTGGTGAATTTGTTGAAGCTGTTCAAGCGCCTGAGGAAGTACCAACTGAAGTTGAACCCCAACAAGTGCACATTCGGGGTACGATCTGGTAAGCTGCTGGGCTTTATTGTAAGCGAGAAAGGGATTGAAGTTGACCCCGATAAAGTCAAAGCCATTCAAGAAATGCCTGCACCAAAGACAGAAAAAGAAGTTCGAGGTTTTCTAGGTAGATTGAACTACATTTCCAGGTTCATATCTCACCTTACTGCAACCTGTGAACCCTTGTTCAAGCTGTTAAGAAAAGAACAGACGGTCAGGTGGAACGAAGACTGCCAGAGAGCTTTTGACAAGATCAAAGAATACCTGCAAGAACCACCAATCCTTATGCCTCCAGTTGAAGGAAGACCTCTGATAATGTACTTGACAGTATTAGAAGAGTCAATGGGGTGTGTGCTGGGCCAGCATGACGAGTCTGGTCGAAAAGAGTATGCAATATACTACCTGAGCAAAAAGTTTACCGACTGTGAACAATGTTATTCACTGCTCGAGAAAACTTGCTGTGCTTTAGCGTGGGCTGCTCGCCGACTGAGACAGTATATGTTGACCCACACTACTTTATTGATCTCCAAAATGGACCCAGTTAAGTACATTTTTGAGAAGCCAGCACTTACCGGACGGGTTGCAAGATTGGAAATGATCCTCACAGAATATGACATTCAGTACACATCCCAGAAAGTCATCAAGGGCAGTGTATTGTCTGATTATCTTGCTGAGCAACCTATTGATGATTACCAGCCTATGAGATTTGACTTCCCTGATGAAGACATCATGTTCATAAAAGCAAAAGATCATGAAGAGCCTGTTCACACTGAAGGGCCTGACCCGGAAGAAGAATGGACTATGATGTTTGATGGGGCTGTTAATATGAATGGTCGTGGTGTTGGTGCAGTACTCATTACACCTAAGGGAGTTCACATGCCTTTCTCGGCAAAACTCACCTTCAACTGCACTAACAACGAAGCTGAATACGAAGCTTGCATTATGGGTCTTGAGGAAGCCATTGACCTCAGGATCAAAACATTGACTGTGTTCGGAGATTCAGCTCTGATAGTTAATCAAACCAACGACAAATGGTACACCCACCAGGATCATCTGATACCTTACAGGGATTATACAAGAAGGTTATTGACTTTCTTCACAATGGTCAAGCTTGAGTATATCCCTCGGGACGAGAATTAGTTTGCAGATGCTCTGGCTACCATTTCGTCTATGATCAAAGTTCAAGCTGCCAACTTTATACCTCGGATCTCAGTATCCAGACTTGACAAACCAGCATATGTATTCTCAGCAGATGTTATCAAAGATGATAAGCCTTGGTTCCATGACATTAAATGCTTCTTGGAGGATCAAACATACCCACCTGGGGCATCTTCCAATGATAAGAAGACTTTAAGAAGGCTTGCTGGTAGTTTCTTCCTGAACACTGATGGTTCCCTGTACAAGAGAAACTTTGATATGGTACTCCTCAGATGCGTTGATAGAACAGAAGCAGGCTTGTTGATGCACGAGGTGCATGAAGGATCCTTTGGTACCCATGCAGGAGGGCATGCCATGGCTAAGAAATTGCTAAGATCAGGCTATTACTGGATCACAATGGATGCCGACTGTTGTGCCTATGCCAGAAAATGCCATAAATGCCAGATCTATGCGGATAAGGTGCATGTGCCTCCCAATCCTCTGAATGTGATGTCTTCACCCTGGCCCTTTGCTATGTGGGGCATTGATATGATTGGCAAGATTGAACCGACTGCCTCAAATGGCCACAGATTCATCCTGGTTGCCATTGACTATTTTACCAAGTGGGTTGAAGCAGCTTCATATGCAAATGTTACAAGACAAGTGGTAGCCAGATTTCTGAAGAGAGATATCATCTGTCGCTACGGAGTTCCCGAGCGAATCATTACTGATAATGGTTCCAAATTAAACAACAAAATGATGGCAGAGCTATGCCGGGACTTCAAGATCCAACACCACAATTCTTCTCCTTACAGGCCAAAGATGAATGGCGCTGTTGAGGCGGCTAACAAGAATATCAAGAAGATTGTGCAGAAGATGGTAGTCACCTACAGAGACTGGCATGAGATGCTACCGTTCGCCTTGCATGGGTACCGCACGTCAATCAGAACATCCACTGGGGCAATGCCTTATCAGCTTATGTATGGTATGGAAGCAGTCCTACCAGTTGAAGTTGAGTTACCCTCCTTACGGGTACTGGTGGATGTTAAGTTGAACGAAGCAGAATGGGTCCGATCCCGATACGAGCAACTGAGTCTGATCGAAGAGAAAAGATTGGCTGCAATCTGTCATGGGCAGTTGTATCAGAAGAGAATGAAGAAAGCCTTCGATCAGAAAGTTAGGCTCCGAGAGTACCAAGTAGGAGATCTTGTGCTGAAAAGAATCCTCCCTCCTCATACAGACCACAGGGGCAAGTGGACCCCAAACTATGAAGGACCATTCGTGGTGAAGAAAGTTTTCTCTGGTGGAGCACTGATGCTCAGCACCATGGATGGTGAAGACTTCTCGTCCCCTGTGAATTCAAATGCAGTTAAAAAATACTTCGCATAAAATGACCCGCTGGACATAAAAACAGAATGTAAGTCCAGGCAAAAATAGGGCATCCCGGCGAGTCAAAAACAGAATAAAAGACTCGGGCAAAAATAAGGGAAGATAAACAAAAAATGTACACCCGCTGAGTTGAAAAGCCACATTGGACAACTCAGGCAAAAATGGGTATCCCGATGGATTGAAAACCCGAATGGGCGATCCATGCAAAATAAGGGAATAAGCGAACAACTGCATTATGAATTCGTTTGTATCGCCCACAACTTGGTAAGCTTCGAAAGGATCAAGCCTCTTTCAGAATCAGCCTTCTTCAGAAAGCAAGACGAGAAGAACGTCAAAAGTCATACGAGTCATAGCAAAAGGGGAAGCTCCTTGAAGCGTCGTCAACATTGCCAACATTTTGTTTCTCAATTTGTAACAATCTCCTCATTTTAGGGGATCTGTTTCTCTGACTGTATCTCGCCAATTCAGGGCGTATAAATCAATAAAATCAGATTTTCAGTCATGTTTTGTCTCGTACATTTTATTTTCATTTGCAAAATGTCCGATGTCCTTAAGATACTGATTGCATAAATACAGATGCTTCTCTTAAAACACGTGCTTGCAGGAAATATACTTACTCCCGGGGGTGTCTGAACTCCCATGGTGGAATCCGGTAAGGGATACCTCGGGATTACTTGTACGTTTCTCTATCTTTTCAGGATTGCAGGCATTCAAAGCACAACATGGGGCATGAAAGCTTCACTCCTAGAAGGCTGGCAAATCAACACTCACTCAGTCTTAGCACCTAAGTGCTTGCTCCCCAGCTGAGTTGCCACTTGTTGTTTCTCCCCAGCCGAGGTGCCAATCATTCTTCCTCCTCAGCCAAATATGAAAGCCAGGGAACCATTTCCCCACAGAGTCTCAACCTCTATCCAGAAGAGCAGCACACGAAGGAATCACAACAGAGTGACGAAAGCTTCTACAAACCCCAGCTGGGTCCTTCATTTATGGGAATAGGTCTATCATTGACCCATTTCCTCAAGAAGAATCATCTCATCAGATCTACCAATGATCTCATCCCCAGCTGGGATGTCCACTTCAAACAGATCAACCAGAGATCTTCACAACAACAGGACCCGAATCCCGGATCGGTATTTTTGCATAAACATGGCATTCGCATCATATTCACCCCACAAAGCGTAGCATTCTGTCTAATACGGAGCATTACGGCAAAAATCGAACATATTGCATAATCATAGGCCATGGTTTGAATTAAACACTTGTGAATATCAACAATCCATCAATAATATACAGAAATGCTCCCCAGATTCCCCAGTGGAGAGCTAAAGCTAAAGCAGTTGCCTTACACCCACAAACACCAGTACATACTCCTTGTGGCACCTGTCCGTGTCATATCCCCAGCAGAAAGCCAAAGCGTCCCCTTTGCACTCACAGATACTTATATATAACTTTCTTGACACCCATCCGTGTCACCACCCCCAGCATATTTACCTAAACACTTTGTAAAACATATACTTGTTTATAATATACCTCTTGGCACTCGTCCGTGTCACTCTCTCCAGCAGGTTGAACACTCAAATATACACTACTTATAGTTGTTTTACTTATACAGATACTTTTCTGTATCCTGTATACACCATTTATATCCCCACAGATTCGACACTCGTCCGTGTTCTTTGTTAACCAGTTGGTACTCGTCCGTACCATCATCTCAGAGCATGCGTCAAGCGTTTGTTTCTACTTAATACCCGTCCGTATCACAGTCTTAAGGATGTTCGTCCGCATCTTTAATCCATACACTGTGTCAAAACACTTACGTCTTCTTGGATTTAGACACTCGTCTGTGTCTACCTTTCCCCAGAAGAGTCTCCTCAGATTCAACACTCGTCCGTGTTCCTTGTTAACCAGTTGATACTCGTCTGTATCATCATCTCTGAACACGTGTCAGTATTTGTTTCTACCCGATACTCGTCCGTATCGTAGTCTTAAGGATGCTCGTCCGCATCTTTAATCTATACACAACACCAAACACTTATACCTTTTATTTCTTGGATGTAAACGCTCGTCCGTGTTTACTATTCCCCAGCAGATTGCCAGCAAAGCAAAATTTCTTTTCTATCTGACATTCGTCCTATGTCATGATAAACCCTGAGAGCAGCCGTACCCTGCTAGGTGATCGTCCTTCACCTCTTGATGATCGTCCTTCATCATGCTCATCCGATGGCCGTCCCCATCGTTGACCTTTTCTATCCGACATTCGTCCTATGTCGTGATATTTAGCAGTCGTCCCCTGCTAGGTGATCGTCCTTCACCTTTTGATGATCGTCCTTCATCATTTTATCCGATGGCCGTCCCCATCGTTGATTTGTTATCTGACATTCGTCCTATGTCATGATAAACCTTGAGAGCAGCCGTCCCCTGCTAGGTGATCGTCCTTCACCTCTTGATGATCGTCCTTCATCATGCTCATCCGATGGCCATCCCCATCGTTGACCTTTTATCCGGCATTCGTCCTATGTCGCGATACTTTCGGCAGCCGTACCCTGCCAGGTGATCGTCCTTCACCTTAGATGACCGTCCCTCATCTTATCCCCAACAGAGCAGCCGTCCCCTGCTAGGTGATCGTCCTTCACCTTTGATGACCGTCCCTCATCATTATTTCATTTATTCTTTAACTCGATGGCCGTCCCCGTCGTGGTCCCTTTTTCTTTTCCAGTTTAGCCCGATGGCCGTCCCCATCGTTGGTTACCTTACTTTATGAACTTGATGGCCGTCCCCATCATTTGTTCATACTCCCTAGAGAATCTTATAGCTTTACTTGATGGTCGTCCCCATCATAATCCTTTTTATCCCCAGCATGTCGGCCGTCCCCGTCATTGCTTTTCCCAAACAGTCGTCCTCTGCTCGACGGTCATCCTCCGTCGCCCGCACTTTATACTATACTTTATTTTCTTTTACAATCTATATCCCTTTTCTTCTTCATTCTGTGAGTGCAAATTTTGGACTGTCTTTGGTATTCAACCACAAGTTATCTTGTTAGCCTGTTAAGCCGCTGCTTACATCCTGCACAGCTAACTCATGTTTGAATAGGGGCAGCTGTAAACACCCCAAATTTTCCCTCACCCTTTCACACCATGGCTTGTGATCATTTCATATGCCTAAACTCAATCATAGCATCTCATATCACATTTTTTATTCACTGCATTAGTTCAAAGTCATCTGCACCTAGGGTTTGTGATCTGAGCAATCCAAGAGCTTCTTGAGCCACTCCAAAGGTCATCAATCACTTCAAATGGGTCCATGTATGTTTTAGCATCATATTATTGTCGCTCCCAAAGATTTGCATCCCGGTACAGACGCGAACGGTCGGCGAAAAGAACAATGAGAACACACAGCCGTGAACTCACTGGAGATGAATAGAGTCGCCAGCTAGGCATTTTTATCCCGGAGGAAAGGTAATGCTGCATAGACCTAGAAAAAGATGGATAAGACGGTTTGCGAACCAGAGAGACTGAGAAAGGGGGCTGGTTACAACCTGGGAAGGTATTAGCACCCAGATTGTCCGTCGTACTCGACGGGATCCACGCTTAAGAGATTTGTGTTTTAAAGGGGTAGTGTCAGTGCAATCTGTGTATAAAAGAGTTGGAAAAGAATGTACAGGTGTCAGTGTAAAGTGTATAAGTGATATGAAGTATGAAAGTGTCAGTGTGAGAAAGGAGTGAAATGCTCAAGATCATGAGGCTAAGGGAAAGAGGCTGGAAAGAGGGGGAATATACAGAGACTTTTGTTCGATAACTGTTAAGTTATGCCTACGTATCCTCTCGTGCAATGAGGAAGTCAGAACACCGTAGTTCGACCCAAAGAGACTGAAAGATGAATTGACTTGTGAACTGCTTACTTGTCTATGCTCAAGTGTATGATCTGTCTGGCACAGATGCAAACTGTCTTGCATTAGACGGAAGAAGCAAGTTCTCGTTTGTGAGTGAAGGTGATGAGAAAAGAATCCCGGAGGAGACGATTATTGTTTGTTTTTTTTGTTTTCAGTCTTTTATTGCTTTTTTGGATTTTTGTCATAAGTTAATGAGCTTAAGTCTAAACCAATGGATTTAGTGAACTCATCACATCTTCCCTCTGATTAGGGGTAATGAGAATACCTTAGGTGTGAAGTCAGATTCTCACACTTAATCACCTTGGTGTAGGATTAAGATCATTAACCTACTTGTTGATTATTTAGATGTTTTTGGTGTTTTTGTTTAGTGTTGAGTAATGAGGTTAAGCCATAATCAAGGATTAAACAGACCCATTACACCATCCTAAAAGAAGGATGATAGATGAGAGTGTTTAAGCTGAGGAAGACTCCTCAACTTAATCCATGATTAGGGATTAAACCCATGACAAAACAAGCCTTTATTAAGTGGATTTCAGTTAATGGTATGATGATGAAGTGAATTTTATGGTTTGTAAGACAACTTGAGGGGGACTTGTCCATTAACACTAGGGTTAGTCCTTCTTAACCACTTAAGGAAGAATTAGAACCCTAATGCAAGGCCCAAGTTACAAGTGTACTGTCTTGATATTTATTAAGTGAATTGATTAAGAGATTTAAACACATTAAGGGTTCAAGACTTAGGATTAAAGTTATACACTCCATCCTAAAAGAAGGATGCAGGCATAAGCTTAATCACAAAGTCTTAAAGCCTTTAGGGTTTAGTCCCTGATTATGAGATGAGAAGAGAAGACTCAAAGAGAGACACAAAGGTAAAAACTATGAAGGGAGACTAATCAAAACCCTAATTCATTGTCATGCTTGGTTGTTCCTAAGGTTTGTGAGGTTTTCAAGAACAATCTTCAGAGGAGCCACCAGGAAGCAGATGAATAAGATCAAGAGAAGCAAAGTGACTTGCTTCATTCAAGAGGTCAAGTCACTTGAAGAAAGAAAGTAAGAAGGAGAAGAAAGAGCAAGCTCAATCTCAAACACAAATAGAAATGCAGCAATGAATGCAAGAGAGATGAAAAGAAAAGTTATGAGAAGTGAAGGCAAATTCACTTCCCAAGTTTACTTACCACCTGAAATGTTAGAAAGAAATGCAATGCAATGCAAGGTGAGATGAAATGGTATGATGCTAAGCAAAGCCAGAAGCATGTTGATGATGATTATGATGTTATGAGATGCTGCAAACATGAGGTAAGACAATGGGGATGTTCATACAAGATCATGGATGCAAATGATGCAAGTTAAGGAGCATGAACAAGCATGGAAAGTTATGAAGCATACAAGACAAATGACATGGCAAATATGCAATGCAATGGTCAAACATGCTTCCTATATGTCTTAAGATGTCAAATGAATCACAAGCATGCACAAAATGCAAAGACAAGTCATGTTATGCAAGGAGATGCAAGGAGGATGCAAGAGAAAGCCCAAATTAGGGTTTATGAATCAAACATCAAACAAAAACTCAAAACAGAAACAAAACCTAAGATAAAAAATGGAAAATGCTACCCAAAGAAACCCTAGGCCTATGATGAACCACTGCCCAAAGGGGAGCTCTCAACTCTCAACCAAACTCAAGATATGATTTTTGCAAGTTATTAGGGTTTTTTAGGGTTCTTAACAAAAGAAATGCCAAACAATTTGAAAATGCAAGAACAATTCATGGCCTTTTTATCCTAGAAACTACATGCCAAACACAAAACAATGCAAGAAGAATCAATGTCTCAACCTTCTCCAATAGGCAGAAATGAATTTTTGAACCCATGATCAAAATAATGCATAAAAAATGATTTAATTCAATGAAAAATTCTTAAAATGCATCAAGATCAAAAAAGAAATTTGGTTTGAAGGTTGGACAATGTTTCTAAATGTCTTAGAACATTTCATGAATTTTTTTTGTAATTTTTAAATACCTAAAAGTATTTTTAATTAATTAATTCCCATTAATCAATTAAAAAATAATCTTTTAAATATTTAAAAATACTTTTTTTAATGATAAAAATAAAATAAAAAATGTTTTTGGGTCATAAAAATTATTAAAACTTTAAGGAAAAAAGTTTCATAATTTTTAAGATTTTTTTGCTATTTTAAATTAATTATGCAAGTTTAATGAAATAAAATGAAATAAAAACAAATAAAATAAAAAGTAATCAGGATGGATGGCCAGGATGGACTCTGGATTCAAAATGGTTGACTGGCGCGTGAATGGAGGGTGTGGATTGCACCTGACTTAATTAATTTAATTACGAATTAATTAAAGCTAAATATGTGGATTAGGGCTAATGAAGAGATCCTGGCCTTTCATGCGCGCGGGAAGTCAAACAATTCAACGCAATCAATGGTCCAAATTCAAACTAACATTAATTATGTGATTAGGGCACAAATGACTCTCAGGTGGCCGGAGAAGACTTCCGGTCGTCTTCTCCGGCCAGCTCTCACCTGAAAACTACCCAACTTCCTCAAAACGCAACAAAAATGAAATCTAAGACCTGGGAAATGATCTCCAGCCTCTCACGAATCAAACCCCTCTCTCAAAACAAATTTATATTTCCTAAATAAGCTGAATCGAAAGGAACAAGTTCTAGGGCACGCAAGCTTCAGAAACGAATTAAACACTCAAATCACAACCATTTTCAAAACCAATGGTACCAGAATGATCAGTGAAACCAATAGAACAAGTTTGGAACAAAAGAAATGATTTCTGGAAAAATAATTTTCGAGCTACCTGAGATTTGGAGCTTTCAACTTGAGAACTTTCTGGCCACCTCTCCTTGTGCAATCTGCTCCACTTGATCCCCCAAAGATGTTTGAATGCTCAAAAAGGATTTAAGTTGGCTGGATAATGAGATTCGAAAGGAACTGCTTCAGCTTGATCAAAAATGGCAATGGTGTTTCTGGAGGTTTCAGGCCATGGTGAGTGATTGTTTGAGGTCCAAATGATGTATGGAGAAGCTTTGCAAGGTTTGTTTGGCTGTTTGTGGCTTGTGGAGAGAGATTCGATAGAAAATGCAGGCTGAGGTGAAGAATGGTTATGGAGTGTTCAGGCTGTTTCAGGCTTGTGTTCTTGGTGCTGGGTGGCCTATGAAGTGTGTTGAGTTGGATGATGAAGAAAGTTTTAGTGTTTGGTGGCTGTGTTAAGAGATTCGAAGCAAGTTGCAATGTGGAAGGTTTTTGTGAATGTGTTGAATGAGAGAGCTTCAGCCTTGCTTGCTTAGTGTTATGGCTAGCCAAAGGATACAATAAACAAATGCAAATGGCCAGAGGATGTGACATGGCCTGTGGTGATTGGGATGTTTGCTTTTGCCAAAAGTCAAAAATCTTGTAAGAGAGGCATGGGCTTGATACTAGCTTGGTACAAGGCTAGGTCTGGCGCATCATGGTGTGGTGAGAGATCTAGCAAAGCTCAGCAGCCAATGCATCAAGTTGGTGAAGTGATCATGATGGTTTTTGCAAGTTGTTGCTTTATGGAATTCTATGAGAAAATGCCTTGTTACACAAACCAAACCATGGGCAAACTTGATCCAATTCTGATTTTATGACTTAGAGAAATGTTTGTGTACTGGTTTGAAGTGAATTAGAAGTCACATAATGCATTGGTTCAAGATTTTTGCAAAATTCTCACTTAGGGCATGCCTTGAAAATCAATGATTTTAGCCAACTTTGCATTGCCATAACTTTTGATTCAAGGAGAGTTTGATCATGTTCTTGTACTTTTTGAAAAGGGAAAAATGAGATCTACAACTTTCATGACCAAAGTTTTTCCATTTGAAGCCTTTTTGAATCATGAATCAAGGCTTGAAAAATGACCTAAAATGATGCATTCTTGAAAAGTCAACTATGCCCAAAAAGTCAACATTTGCAAAAACCCTAAATTCTTGATTTCTATGAACTTCAACCTTCTTCCATGATCAAATAAAGATCATATACACTCAAAATGATGAAGATCACCCATTGGTTGGGTCATTGGGGGCCTCAGAAGCCCTGATTTTACACTGACTTGTGTGAAAAGTCAACCTTTGATCAGATGACTTCCCCATGGAATTTCTTCATAAAAATTGATATGCATACTCCCTATACCATATAGAGACCAATGGAAACAATAATGACCAAAAAATTTGGAGTTATGGCCTCTGAAACCAAAACCCTAATTTTCAGTCAACTGTGCAGTTCAACCTGGCTCTGCATCCACTCAAACCCTAGCTCTTGTGATTCCTCTGCATTTTGACTTTGAGGAGATGGAATATGATTTAAGAACACACATGGACCCCTTTGAGTTGATTGGTAGCCTTTGGAGTGGCTCAAAAGGCTTTGAGGTTGCTCAGATCACAAACCCTAGGTGCAGATGCCTTGAAAGCTATGCAGTGAATCAAAAATGAGATGTGAGATGATATGATTGTATTTATGCATATGAGATGATCACAAGCCAAGGTGTGGATGGGTGAGGGCAAATTTGGGGTGTTTACAGCTGCCCCTATTCAAACATGAGTTAGCTGTGCAGGTTGTAAGCGACGGCTTAACAGGCCAAACAAGATAACTTGTGGTTGAATACCGAAGACAGTCCAAAATTTGCACTCACAAAATGAAGAAGAAAAGGGATATAGATTGTAAAAGGAAAATAAAGTATATTACAAAGCGGGAAACAACGCAATGACGGGGACGGCCGACATGCTGGGGATAAAAGGTAAAGCCAAGACGGGGACGGCCGACTAGCTGGGGAAAATCAAATATGATGGGGACGGCCATCAGGGTAAAGCTGTAAAATTTTCTGGGGATCAATGAAACGTGACGGGGACGGCCATCAGGTTCATAAAGGTAAAGCAAAAAACGATGGGGACGGCCATCGGGCTAAAAGGAAAAGGGGCCACGACGGGGACGGCCATCGGGTTAAAGAATGAATGAAATAAACAGCTGATGGGGTACGGCCATCAAAGGTGAAGGGCGATCACCTAGCAGGGTACGACTGCTCTGTTGGGTAATAAAGGAAATATTATGGGGACGGCCATCAAGGGTGGAGGACGACCACCTGGCAGGGTACGGCTGCCGAAAATATCAACGATGGGGACGGCCATCGGATAGAAAAGGTCAACGATGGGGACGGCCATCGGACGAGCATGATGGAGGACGACCATCAAGAAGTGGAGGACGACCACTCAGCAGGGGACGGCTGCTCTCGAGGTTTCTCATGACATAGGACGAATGCCAGATAACCAAAATCAACAATGGGGACGGCCATTGGATAAAGTGATGAAGGACGATCATCAAAGGGTGGAGGACGACCACCTAGCAGGGGACGGCTGCTAAAATATCAACGATGGGGACGACCATCGGATGAGCATGATGGAGGACGACCATCAAGAAGTGGAGGACGACCACTCAGCAGGGTACGGCTGCTCTCAAAGTATCATAACACAGGACGAGTGTCAGATAAAAGAAAATGCTTTGTTGGTGATCTACTGGGGAGTAGCAAACACGGACGAGCGTTTACATCCAAGAAAGGAAAGTATAAGTGTTCGGTATTATGTATAGATTAAAGATGCGGACGAGCATCCTTAAGATCATGATACGGACGAGTATCATGTAGAAACAAACTGACACATGTTCAGAGATGATGATACGGACGAGTATCAACTGGTTAACAAGGAACACGGACGAGTGTTTGAATCTGATGGTTCTTCTGGGGGAATAGTAGACACGGACGAGCATCTATATTCAAGAAGACACAAGTGTTTGACACGGTGTATGGATTAAAGATGCGGACGAGCATCCTTAAGACTATGATACGGACGAGTATCATGTAGAAACAAACATTAGACGCAATGTTCTGAGATGATGGTACGGACGAGTACCAACTGGTTAACAAAGAACAAGGACTACTATTGAATCTGCGGGGATATAGATGATGTATACCAGATACGGACGAGTATCTGTATAGGTGTACCATTGAGTAGTAAGTATTGTATAATGTATAGATGAGTGTTTTGTCTGCTGGGGATAGTGACACGGACGGGTGTCAAAAGAGAAGAGTATAATATTAACAAGTATATGAGTTGATGAAAGTGTAAGTGACTGCGCTGGGGATATGACACGGACGGGTGCCAAGAAAAGTGTATGTATAGGTATATGTGAGTGCAAAGAGGACCTCTTTGGCTTTCTGCTGGGATATGACACGGACGGGTGTCAGGACGTATCTGTAATACGGGTGATTTGTTTGTAAAGGGTGTTCAGGCGACCTGTTTGGGGAAGGATGACACGGACGGGTGCCAAAAGGTGTATATACTGGTGTTTGTGATTGGAGAGGCAACTGCTTTTGCTGGGACTCTGGTGGGACTTTTGTACAATGATGATGAACGGTTTATTCACAAGTGTTACTCCAGAACATGGCTTATGATTATGCTATACATTTGATTTTTGCCGTAATGCTCCGTATTAGACGGGATGCTACGCTCTGAGGGTATAATATGATGCGAATGCTATGATTATGCAAAGAGGCACCGATCCGGGATTCGGATCCCATTGCTGCGAAGATCTCTGGATGATCTGCTTGAAGTGAACATCCCAGCTGGGGATGAGATCATTGGTAGATCTAGTGATGTATCTGTTTGGGGATATAGGTCACTGATTGACATATCCTTATAATATGGGATCCAGCTGGGGTTTGTAGAAGCTTTCTTCACTCTGTTGTGATCTCTTCAAGCGTTGCTCTTCTGGATAGAGGCTGGAACTCTGTGGGGAGATGGTTCCCTGACTTCTGTATTTAGCTGAAGATGACATGGCAACTCGGCTGGGGAATTGTGAGAGGCAAATCAGCTGGGGAGAGCAACAAGCGGCAACTCAGCTGGGGATAGAGCATTTCGGATGCTGAGATTGAGTGTATGTTGATTTGGCAACTTTGTTGGGGAAATGGGCCCCTTCCAGTGCCATGTGGAAGATAGACCGAGTTGATAATGACTCACCAGCTTACTGAGACGTAACTTGCATGCCCCAGGTTGCGTTCTGGATACCTGCAATCCTGCAAAGATAAGGAGACGCACAAAAGGTCTCGAGGTATCCCTTACTGGATTCCGTCATAGGAGTTAAGTACTTTTGAGAATAATCACATTCCCTGTAAGCATGTGTTTTTATTTTTTTAGAGAAAGGCATCTGTACTTATGCAATTGTATTTTTAGAGATATCAGACAACTCTTTGCAAAACATAAATGAAAAAAACGAAACATGACTGAAAAATCTAATTTTATTAATTCATGTGCCCTGAATTGGCAAGATACAGTCAAAGAAACATATCTCCTGAAATGAGGAGATTGTTACAAATTGAGAAACAAAGTGCTGGCAGTGTTTGTCGATGCTTTGAAGGAGCTTCCTCTCCTGCTATGACCCGTATGACTTTTGACTTTCTTCTCGTCTTGCTTTCTGAAGAAGGCTGATTCTGATTGAAGCTTGATCCTGTTGAAGCTTGATCCTGTTGAAGCTTACCAAGTTGCTGACAATACAGACGAATTCAGAATGCAGTTGTTCGCTTATTCCCTTATTTTGCATGGATCACCCTTTCGGGTTTTCAATCCATCGGGATACCCATTTTTGCCTGAGCTGTCCAATGCGGCTTTTCAACTCAGCGGGTGTACATTTTTTTATTTCCCTTACTTTTGCCCGAGTCTTTTATTCTGTTTTTGACTCGCCGGGATGCCCTATTTTTGCCTGGACTTACATTCTGTTTTTATGTCCAGCGGGTCATTTTTATGCGAAGTATTTTTTAACTGCATCTGAATTCACAGGGGATGGGAAATCTTCACCATCCATGGTGCTGAGCATCAGTGCTCCACCAGAGAAAACTTTCTTTACAACAAATGGTCCTTCATAGTTTGGAGTCCATTTGCCCCTGTGGTCTGTATGAGGAGGGAGGATTCTTTTTAGCACAAGATCTCCTACTTGGTACTCTCGGTGCCTGACTTTTTGATCGAAGGCTTTCTTCATTCTCTTCTGATATAACTGCCCGTGACAGATTGCAGCCAATCTTTTCTCTTCGATCAGACTCAGTTGCTCGAATCGGGACCGTACCCATTCTGCTTCGTTTAGTTTAACATCCATCAATACCCGTAAGGAGGGTAATTCAACTTCAACAGGTAGGACTGCTTCCATACCATATACAAGTTGATACGGTGTTGCCCCAGTGGATGTTCTGATTGATGTGCGGTACCCATGCAAGGCAAATGGTAGCATTTCGTGCCAGTCTTTGTAGGTGACTACCATCTTCTGCACAATCTTCTTGATATTCTTATTTGCCGCCTCAACAGCACCATTCATCTTTGGTCTGTAAGGAGAAGAATTGTGATGTTGGATCTTGAAGTCCCGGCACAGCTCTGCCATCATTTTGTTGTTTAAGTTGGAACCATTATCAGTAATGATTCGCTCGGGAACTCCATATCGACAGATGATATCTCTCTTCAGAAATCTGGCTACCACTTGTCTTGTGACATTTGCATATGAGGCTGCTTCAACCCACTTGGTGAAATAGTCAATGGCAACCAGGATGAATCTGTGGCCGTTTGAAGCAGTTGGCTCAATCTTGCCAATCATATCGATACCCCACATGGCAAAGGGCCATGGTGAAGACATTATGTTCAGAGGGTTGGGAGGCACATGCACTTTATCTGCGTAGATCTGGCATTTGTGGCATTTCCTGGCATAGGCACAGCAGTCTGCATCCATTGTGATCCAGTAATAACCTGATCTTAACAATTTCTTAGCCATGGCATGCCCTCCGGCATGGGTACCAAAGGATCCTTCGTGCACTTCATGCATCAACAAACATGCTTCTGTCTTATCAACACATCTGAGGAGTACCATGTCAAAGTTCCTTTTGTATAAAGACCCATCAGCGTTCAGAAAGAAACTACCAGCAAGCCTTCTCAAAGTCTTCTTATCATTGGAAGATGCCCCAGGTGGGTATGTTTGATCCTCCAAGAAGCACTTAATATCATGGAACCAAGGCTTATCATCTTTAACAACATCTGCTGCGAACACATATGCTGGTCTGTCAAGTCTGGACACTGAAATCTGAGGTACAAAGTTGGCAGCCTGAACTTTGATCATAGATGAAATGGTAGCAAGAGCATCTGCAAACTGATTCTCGTCCCGAGGGATATACTCAAGCTTGACTGTTGTGAAGAAAGTCAATAACCTTCTTGTATAATCCCTATAAGGTATCAGATGATCTTGGTGGGTGTACCATTTTCCGTTGGTTTGATTGACTACCAGAGCTGAATCTCCGAATACGGTCAAAGTTTTGATCCTGAGGTCAATGGCTTCCTCAAGACCCATAATGCAGGCTTCATATTCAGCTTCGTTGTTAGTGCAGTTGAAAGTGAGTTTTGCCGAGAAAGGCATGTGAACTCCTTTGGGTGAAATGAGTACTGCACCAACACCACGGCCATTCATGTTAACAGCCCCATCAAACATCATAGTCCATTCTTCTTCCGGGTCAGGCCCTTCAGTGTGAATAGGCTCCTCGTGATCTTTTGCTTTAATGAACATGATGTCTTCATCAGGGAAGTCAAACCTCATAGGCTGGTAGTCATCTATAGGTTGCTCAGCAAGATATTCAGATAGTACACTGCCCTTGATGGCTTTCTGAGAGGTGTACTGGATGTCATATTCAGTAAGGATCATTTGCCATCTTGCAACCCGTCCGGTAAGAGCTGGCTTCTCGAAAATGTACTTAACTGGATCCATTTTTGAGATTAATAAGGTAGTGTGGGTCAACATATACTGTCTTAGTCGGCGAGCAGCCCACGCTAAAGCACAGCAAGTTTTCTCGAGCAGTGAATAACGTTGTTCACAGTCGGTAAACTTTTTGCTTAGGTAGTATATTGCATACTCTTTTCGACCAGACTCGTCATGCTGACCTAGTACACACCCCATCGACTCTTCTAACACTGTCAAGTACATAATCAGAGGTCTTCCTTCTACTGGAGGCATGAGGATTGGAGGTTCTTGTAAGTACTCTTTGATCTTGTCAAAAGCCTTCTGGCAATCTTCGTTCCACCTGACCGTTTGTTCTTTTCTTAGCAACTTAAACAAGGGTTCACAGGTTGCTGTGAGGTGAGATATGAACCTTGAAATGTAGTTCAATCGACCTAAGAACCCTCGAACTTCTTTCTCAGTTTTCGGCGCAGGCATTTCTTGAATAGCTTTGACTTTATCAGGGTCAACTTCAATCCCTTTCTCGCTTACAATAAAGCCCAACAGCTTACCGGATCGCACCCCGAATGTGCATTTGTTGGGGTTCAACTTTAGTTGGTACTTCCTCAGACGCTTGAATAATTTGAGCAGATTCACCAGGTGATCTTCCTCTGTAAGGGACTTGGCAATCATATCATCCACATAACATTCTATTTCCTTGTGGATCATATCGTGGAATAATGTCACCATAGCCCGTTGATATGTCGCACCAGCATTCTTGAGCCCAAATGGCATTACCTTGTAGCAGAACGTGCCCCAGGGTGTGATGAATGTTGTCTTCTCCATGTCTTCAGGTGACATTTTGATCTGGTTGTATCCTGAAAATCCATCCATGAAGGAGAATACCGAGAACTGAGCCGTATTATCAACCAATACATCAATGTGAGGTAGAGGGAAGTCATCTTTCGGGCTGGCTCTGTTCAGATCCCGGTAATCAACACACATTCTTACTTTGCCGTCTTTCTTAGGCACAGGTACTATATTAGCAACCCATGGCGGGTAGCTAGTTACAGCAAGGAACCCGGCGTCCCATTGCTTCTGTACCTCTTCCTTGATTTTCATAGCCATGTCTGGGCGGGTTCGGCGCAGCTTCTGTTTGACCGGTGGGCACTCTTCCCTTAGAGGCAGCTTGTGCACAACAATGTCGGTATCCAACCCTGGCATGTCTTGATACGACCAAGCAAACACATCAACATACTCTTGAAGCAGATCTATCAGTTGTCTCTTCACTGAGTCTTGCAGGCAGGCCCCGATTTTAATCTCTTTCACGTCTTCCTCCATACCAAGATTAATCACTTCAACCTCCTCCTGGTGAGGGGTAATAACCTTTTCCTCTTGTCTTAACAACCTGGCTAGCTCTTCAGGAAGCTCATATTCTTCATCAACCCCTTCATCAGCTTGATTGATTGGATTGTCAAAGTCATACGATGTCATAGCCGTGCTATTGTCGGTGCTGTCAGGAAGGCACTCTCTGCAAGGGTTAAGTTTGTTCATTTTAGTGATTGATTTTAATCTTGCTTTAGAAAAAAAGTGAGATGAAGTTATCATTTTGAAAACACCGCCATTTATTTTTGTACAAAAAGAAAAAAAATGGAAAAACAGTGAGCAGAAAAGAAAAAGACTCGTTTGCAAAAAGATGTCTGATATTTCATTAGTTTAATCTTGTTTGCACAAAAGTACAGATGACCCGATTACAAAATGAGTCTCGTCATCTTGGGCAAGATGCAAGACTTTGATGCATGCTATAAAAATGCGGGAAATAATAATTACTCTGCGTGAGTAACTCTTATAATTTCCTGGGAAGACCAGTTTGAGATACTGCTCCCCGGGATCTTTGGACGAATCCAGCTTTCCAGATTGCGCTCCTCTTCCAGCTCGTCTTCCAAACAGTTGATAGCATCGGGGGTGAGCATCCCCCCACTGACAAAACCAGGCTCTTCAGCAGCCTCTGCTTGATGTTGAGTTGGTCTGTAACCCAACCCAAATTTGTCTTTCTTCTCCTCCACAGATAAAACTTTGCCCCAGCCTAGGGCAGTTCCTTCCTCAACAACCTTCCGGGCTTGTTGGTAAGATGACATTGGAGTACCAAATATAGCAGATGCTTCATTCACATTCAAGGCTTCAAAACCCTGGCTCATTGTTTCATGGATCTCTCCATCCATCTCAATGTATTTGTAAGTAGCCAGATGGCTAACGAAAATATCCTCTTCCCCACAGACTGTGACAACTTGACCTTCCCACTCAAATTTTAACTTTTGGTGAAGGGTAGACGTTATTGCGCCAGCGGCGTGAATCCAGGGTCTACCCAACAAACAGCTGTAGGCGGGCTGAATGTCCATCACATAAAAGATAGTTTTAAAGGTCTGCGGGCCAATTGTCACAGGCAGCTCGATCTCTCCCAGAACCGATCTCTTTGAGCCATCAAAAGCTCTTACCACCAGGTTGCTGGGTCTCAATGCCAAACCATCATATTCTAACTTCACCATAGCCTTCTTCGGTAAGACATTCAGGGAAGAACCTGTGTCCACCAGCACATGTGAAAGGACAGCTCCTTTGCATTCCATGGTTATGTGCAAGGCTTTGTTGTGGCTGCGGCCTTCCGTTGTCAAGTCAGTATTGGTGAACCCTAGTCCGTGACTAGCATTAACATTTCCAACTACAGCTTCTAGCTGATTGACAGTGATCTCTTCAGGCACGTAAGCTGTGTGCAAGACTTTGAGTAGTGCATTCCGATGGGCTTCGGAGCACATAAGCAGTGAGAGGATAGAGATTTTGGATGGCGTTTGGTGAAGCTGATCCACAATTTTATAATCACTCTTTTTGATGATTCGCATAAACTCATCAACTTCCTGATCGAACGGAGTCTTCAAGGCTTCTTTGGCAGCTTGATCTTCCTGCACCGGGCCCTTTCCCTTTGCCTTGGCAGCAGCTTCTGCTTCGGCAGTAGGTCTTTGAACTTGTGAAGCAAAGAGACGTCCGCTTCGAGTGAAGCCTCCGCCTCCCCCCACATTATCTACTTGTGGTGCAGGTGTTGATGTTTCAAGAGTGATTCTTTTTCCTTCACAGTACACGTCAGAGCCATAGTGCCAGGGGATAGCATTACTGCTTTCATATGGTACTGGTCCAGGCACCGTGACAGTGACAGGACTGATTGCTGCTGCTGAAGGGACGGTAATTGTTTGTGGATCATAAAAGATTGTAACTGGTGCTCTGGCGGGAGCAGCACCTTCTGAATGGTAGGCAGAGTTGTTCTCAGGATCATAAAATATTGTGACAGTAGAGACGTCTTCATGATTGATTGCTGGAGTTGTAGGAGATAATGGTGGCAGGATGGATGTTGTTGTTGTAGGAGTCTCGAAGTGGAGTGAAGCTGAAGTTGTAGAAGAAACATTTGTTGTAAACTGATCAGTTGAGATGATGGATGGAGTATTTGTTGATGTAACCGAAGAATTGTCAGGAACAATAGTTGCTGCAGTTGTAGGAGGTTCTGAAACCGTTGCTGATGATATTGCTGGATTTGTTGGAAATGATGTGGTGATCTGAAGTTGGCCACTCTGAATTAGGCTGTCTATGCCATTCCTCAAATTATCGCAACCATTTACCGAGATATTGCAGTAAGCACAGCCTAACTCGCACCCCGGGAACATTTGACATTCCAAGAGCTGAGCTTTGATCTCTACCAATGGTGTCCTGATCTGTCCCACACTGGTTACTAAATAAGACGGCCTGTCTTCTTCAATAGCGTTAATTCTAGGACCACCGTGATTCGGCATCGGGTTTTTATTGACATTGGGCGGCGGTGCGAAATTCAGAGCTTTGGAGTCTACCAGGTCTTGTACCTTCATATGCAGAGCTCTGCACTTTTCTGTACTGTGGCCAGGTGCGTTTGAATGGAAGGCACATCTGGCGTTGGAGTCGTAATTCCTGGGTAGGCTGTTGGGATCTGGAGGTGCCAGCGTCCTTAGCTCAACCAGGTTGAGTTTCAGAAGCTGTGGCAGCAAAGTAGCATATGGCATTGGGATTGGATCGATCACTCTGTTAGCTTGAGAAGGCCTCTGCTGAAACGGCCTCTGTTGACTGTTGTTGTTGGTGTTGCTGTTGTTGTAATTCCTCGGAGGATATTGATTCTGTTGATACTGAGGTTGTTGTTGGAAGTTTTGTTGAGGAGGTTGATAGACTGGCTGAGGATGAGCTGGAGCAGGGATAGTGACTGCTGCTATTGACCTTTGAACATATTGGGGCCTACCCCTGTTGGTGTGAATGGCATTGGTCTCGCCAGTTCTTCTCGGGCCTGCAAAAGGCTTTCTTGTACTACTGGACGAGCTTGCACCGTTGTCCGAGATCTTTCCCATCTTTAACAGGCTTTCAATTCTCTCCCCAGCTATGACAACATCTGCGAAGCTAGTGGAAGAGAAAGCAGCTAACCTGTCAATATACGTTCCCTGGAGAGTGTTCATAAACATATCAGCCATCTCTCTTTCAGACATAGGTGGCTGGACAGCAGCAGCAAGCTGTCTCCATCTTTGAGCATATTCTCTGAAGCTCTCTCTAGATGACTGTGACATTCCCATTAGGAGAGTCCTGTTGGGTGCCATGTCTAGGTTATACTGATACTGTCTGATGAAGGCCTCTGCCAGGTCCTTCCAGCATCTAATTGTTGCTCTTGTCAGATGGGAATACCACTCCCTCGAAGCTCCAGTCAAGCTATCTTCAAAATAGAACATCCACAATTTCTCATCCATTGTATAGGCCTTCAGCCTTCCCAGAAATGATTGTAGATGAGTCCGGGGGCATGAAGTCCCATTATACTTTTCGAAACAAGGAGGCTTGAACTTATGGGGGATCCTGACCCCGTCTACCAAACCCATGTCCATAACGTCGAAACCCAAAGAATTTTGAGATTCTAAGGATCTCAACTTCTCAGCTATTTCATCCAATCTTCTATCATAAGCCTCTTCCCCAGCACCCATTACTGTGTACTGGTCTTCTTGAGGGTCTTCCTGAAGTACCCTGGCTGCAGTGGCTGTCCCTTGAACATTTGCAGGAATGTTAATCTCAGGATGTGGATGTGGGCCAAACACAGGAGGGTTAACATGGGGTTGCACCCGTTCATTGTTACTTGTGCCAGCAGTTCCCAAATGGGGCTCATCTTGATTCCTCCCTTCTACCAAAGCTCTGAGCCTCTCCTGGCTTTGAGCTAAATTGTTCATCACTTCCATGAATTGTGTTATCTGAGTTCTCATCTCCAACCTTTCGTTGGCCATCTGGTTTCTGACCTCCGTAAGGTCCTGCTGCATCTGATCCATCTGAATTCCCGGAAGGTTGTTTCTAGTTGGGTACCTGTGTGGCCGGTTGAGAGGAAATACCCGGCGGCGAGCAATAATTCCTGAGATTCACAACAGAGGTTAGTAACAACAAAACAAAAACCTACAAAACGAACAAAAGGGTTAGTATGCAATGCAGTTATGCTTATTTGCTCTCAAGGTATCCGGTTTGGCCTTCAGTTTTGACCCTTCCAGACCCTTGAAGATGATGTTGTTGAAGTTGCTTTCGAGATAAACCCAGATGGAAACTAACTCAAATATATTACAGCAGGGGAAATAATACATCTTGTTCATTTTACAACACCAGCCCTCAAAGGGGTCAAAATACATCACAAAAAGCAAAAGTACATGAAAAGGAACAACAACAAGCAAATGATCAAACTCCAAGGCCAAACTCATCCTCACGAACTTCCTTAAGAAGTGCTTCGGTCACAGGATCAGCCGGATGCTCCGTGAGATTTCTGATGAGAAGGTTTCTTGTTGCAACAGCTGCAGTCAACTTCTTATTCTGACTTTGGTCCTTTGACCTCTTCAATCCTGCTTTGATTTTCAGCTCTGATATTTCCTCCTGGGCTGCTGCCAGGGCTTTTTCCATCTGTTCCATCTTGTCCTGAACTCTCTTGTCTTCTAGAGTACGGGCCTCAGTGATCCGGACCCACCTGGCCTGACTCTCTTTCAAATACAAGTCTGTTCTTGCTCTCTGGAACTGGGCTTCTTTACAAGCATTCTTCAGAATCTGCTCACCAGCTTTAGACTTGTTGATATAATCTCCAGACTTTTCAATCTTAGTCAAGTGTTCCACCCTCAACTTCTCCAATCTTTCAATCTCCCTCATACCTTCACTCCTCTCCCGGAGGGTCTTCTGCAAAGCCTGGGTTAACTTCTCATTTCTTTCCTTCAAGCTCTCAAACTCCTCCAGACTGATAGTGGCAGGGGGTGGTGCTGAAGATGACTCAGGCATGTCTTCTATGGTGAAGGGCATTCCAGAGAATTGGGCCCTAGCATGGGACCACTCATAATATTGTGCTGATGCCACATTATTGCACTTCCCCAGGATGGTGACTCCCTTGGTTTGAATATGATCCCAGGCCCAGGCAGCCTGCCTAACAACAGCCAAACTAATCTTGTTCTCACAGTAGAGGGTCTCAATCAGGTCTTGTGTCTTAGGGGTATGGACCAGTGCATAGCCCAATTGCCTCTTGAACAGCAGAGGGTTGTAGTTGATACTTCCCTTAATTCCTATTAAAGGCACATTGGGAAAGTGCCCACAGCTTGTGATGATATCCCTGCCCTTGGTGCTCTGAGTACACCATCTGATGTCTGCTGAAGTGAGAGTAGTGAGCCTTTTAGCCCAGTTGCTTTGCTGATGAGGATTTAGGAATGCATCTGTCCTGGGTAGATGCTTAAGAAGCCAAGCATGGAATAATGGAGCACAAATCCTCACTAACCTCCCCCTCTGCTTCTCATTCTTCTGATGTACTGAGTAATAGAGATCACCCAGCAAAGTTGGCACTGGGTTCTTCAGGATGAGCAAATGGATTGCATTCTTGCTAATGAATCGAGGCTCATCTGCAAACAACACAATTCAATATACACTTAAGGCCAACAGAGCACAAACAGCTCTCCATTCCCCTAGGGAAGCCTTCAGACTAGCTTGAGAAATCAGGAAGTCAAGATGAAAACCAGGGATCCCAGCTTTAGAGGTCATATGCTGCTCAATCAAAGCAGGTTCCAGGTGCAGAGCTTTTGCCACCTCTCCATTGCTGGGAAAGACCATTTCAGGGTTGAAAGGGATTTCCCTCTTGATAGGCAAACCAATCAAAGATGAGTATTCTTCTAAAAGAGGCCCCATCTGAAAGTCTTGAAAGGTGAAACATCTCAATGGGGGATCATAAAACTGAATGCAGGTGTGGATGAGGCTCCTCTGGGATGGGTCCAGATCCATGACCAAATCGAGTATATCCCCAAAACTCTCCCTGAACAAGGGTATGTGATATGGAGTGATCAGGGTTTGGATCCTCCTGATGTCTGATAAGTCTGGTTGGAAGAAATGATAGGTGATGTTGCTTTTCTTGGGAGCCATGATGCTGAGACTGAGTAGAGTGCTGATGAAGATGCTGAAGAAGAGGGCCACTGATTGGCTGGTGCTGGTGATGGCTGAAGCAGGTGCTGGTGGAGATAGGTCAATAATGCAGATAGGGTCAAAACCAAAACCAAATGAAGATGAATACCCTGAAACAAATAAGCAAATGTCAATATGATGCGATGATTATGTATGCAAATGATATGCAAGGGTCTGTGACTGAGCTGGATCTGATCAAAATGCCCTGATATAGGCCCAAGTGTGTAAGAAATCCAGATGAGGTTTATAAATCCAGTAACCAGGGTGGGGGGGCTCAAATAAAGAGCCACAAGTCCAAGGTTTTAGAATCACAAGAACTGTCCAACATGGAGTATTCTTAACAAAGTCAAAGTAACAGGGTATTCTGAAGTCAAGGTACCTGCAAACCTGTAAACAGCCCAACCCCCTCACAGGTGATGATCTAGAACAAGGATCCTCAGACTTGGATCAGTTATGAGAAGTGTAAACACTTCTAACCCGGAGGTACAGTGTTTACAATAACCATAACAATTCCTCCTCTAATTCACCTCAGTTTCTGAAGGTCAATACTAAAAGGTCATCCAGACTTAGCAGGCTTCCCAGATAGCCCTAGCATTGCAGGAAATCCGCAACACAGAGTTCTCAAGAAGAAACCCATATCTGAACCGTGTTTCATATTCCCGCACCAGACCGAGATGGAATGGGAAAGAATATGATTCACTCTAGCCTAGGTGTCACTCAGGTCCCAGGTATAGGACCTTAACTCTCAATGAAACACCCTCCCACCAAAGAAAAAAACCAGATCCAGCCAGCAACAATGACAGTATGATATATAAATGCAATAAAGAAAACAGTAAAGCAAACTGTACATAAAGCAAAATAAATACAAGCACAAACAAGCACATAACACCCCAGTAAACACAAATCAAACAAGCGCTAGGAGGAACCCACAAAAAGAACCAGAAGCCCTGGTTGCAGTATAAGGGTCCCCAGCAGAGTCGCCAAGCTGTCGCTCCCAAAGATTTGCATCCCGGTACAGACGCGAACGGTCGGCGAAAAGAACAATGAGAACACACAGCCGTGAACTCACTGGAGATGAATAGAGTCGCCAGCTAGGCATTTTTATCCCGGAGGAAAGGTAATGCTGCATAGACCTAGAAAAATATGGATAAGACGGTTTGCGAACCAGAGAGACTGAGAAAGGGGGCTGGTTACAACCTGGGAAGGTATTAGCACCCAGATTGTCCGTCGTACTCGACGGGATCCACGCTTAAGAGATTTGTGTTTTAAAGGGGTAGTGTCAGTGCAATCTGTGTATAAAAGAGTTGGAAAAGAATGTACAGGTGTCAGTGTAAAGTGTATAAGTGATATGAAGTATGAAAGTGTCAGTGTGAGAAAGGAGTGAAATGCTCAAGATCATGAGGCTAAGGGAAAGAGGCTGGAAAGAGGGGGAATATACAGAGACTTTTGTTCGATAACTGTTAAGTTATGCCTACGTATCCTCTCGTGCAATGAGGAAGTCAGAACACCGTAGTTCGACCCAAAGAGACTGAAAGATGAATTGACTTGTGAACTGCTTACTTGTCTATGCTCAAGTGTATGATCTGTCTGGCACAGATGCAAACTGTCTTGCATTAGACGGAAGAAGCAAGTTCTCGTTTGTGAGTGAAGGTGATGAGAAAAGAATCCCGGAGGAGACGATTATTGTTTGTTTTTTTTGTTTTCAGTCTTTTATTGCTTTTTTGGATTTTTGTCATAAGTTAATGAGCTTAAGTCTAAACCAATGGATTTAGTGAACTCATCACATCTTCCCTCTGATTAGGGGTAATGAGAATACCTTAGGTGTGAAGTCAGATTCTCACACTTAATCACCTTGGTGTAGGATTAAGATCATTAACCTACTTGTTGATTATTTAGATGTTTTTGGTGTTTTTGTTTAGTGTTGAGTAATGAGGTTAAGCCATAATCAAGGATTAAACAGACCCATTACACCATCCTAAAAGAAGGATGATAGATGAGAGTGTTTAAGCTGAGGAAGACTCCTCAACTTAATCCATGATTAGGGATTAAACCCATGACAAAACAAGCCTTTATTAAGTGGATTTCAGTTAATGGTATGATGATGAAGTGAATTTTATGGTTTGTAAGACAACTTGAGGGGGACTTGTCCATTAACACTAGGGTTAGTCCTTCTTAACCACTTAAGGAAGAATTAGAACCCTAATGCAAGGCCCAAGTTACAAGTGTACTGTCTTGATATTTATTAAGTGAATTGATTAAGAGATTTAAACACATTAAGGGTTCAAGACTTAGGATTAAAGTTATACACTCCATCCTAAAAGAAGGATGCAGGCATAAGCTTAATCACAAAGTCTTAAAGCCTTTAGGGTTTAGTCCCTGATTATGAGATGAGAAGAGAAGACTCAAAGAGAGACACAAAGGTAAAAACTATGAAGGGAGACTAATCAAAACCCTAATTCATTGTCATGCTTGGTTGTTCCTAAGGTTTGTGAGGTTTTCAAGAACAATCTTCAGAGGAGCCACCAGGAAGCAGATGAATAAGATCAAGAGAAGCAAAGTGACTTGCTTCATTCAAGAGGTCAAGTCACTTGAAGAAAGAAAGTAAGAAGGAGAAGAAAGAGCAAGCTCAATCTCAAACACAAATAGAAATGCAGCAATGAATGCAAGAGAGATGAAAAGAAAAGTTATGAGAAGTGAAGGCAAATTCACTTCCCAAGTTTACTTACCACCTGAAATGTTAGAAAGAAATGCAATGCAATGCAAGGTGAGATGAAATGGTATGATGCTAAGCAAAGCCAGAAGCATGTTGATGATGATTATGATGTTATGAGATGCTGCAAACATGAGGTAAGACAATGGGGATGTTCATACAAGATCATGGATGCAAATGATGCAAGTTAAGGAGCATGAACAAGCATGGAAAGTTATGAAGCATACAAGACAAATGACATGGCAAATATGCAATGCAATGGTCAAACATGCTTCCTATATGTCTTAAGATGTCAAATGAATCACAAGCATGCACAAAATGCAAAGACAAGTCATGTTATGCAAGGAGATGCAAGGAGGATGCAAGAGAAAGCCCAAATTAGGGTTTATGAATCAAACATCAAACAAAAACTCAAAACAGAAACAAAACCTAAGATAAAAAATGGAAAATGCTACCCAAAGAAACCCTAGGCCTATGATGAACCACTGCCCAAAGGGGAGCTCTCAACTCTCAACCAAACTCAAGATATGATTTTTGCAAGTTATTAGGGTTTTTTAGGGTTCTTAACAAAAGAAATGCCAAACAATTTGAAAATGCAAGAACAATTCATGGCCTTTTTATCCTAGAAACTACATGCCAAACACAAAACAATGCAAGAAGAATCAATGTCTCAACCTTCTCCAATAGGCAGAAATGAATTTTTGAACCCATGATCAAAATAATGCATAAAAAATGATTTAATTCAATGAAAAATTCTTAAAATGCATCAAGATCAAAAAAGAAATTTGGTTTGAAGGTTGGACAATGTTTCTAAATGTCTTAGAACATTTCATGAATTTTTTTTGTAATTTTTAAATACCTAAAAGTATTTTTAATTAATTAATTCCCATTAATCAATTAAAAAATAATCTTTTAAATATTTAAAAATACTTTTTTTAATGATAAAAATAAAATAAAAAATGTTTTTGGGTCATAAAAATTATTAAAACTTTAAGGAAAAAAGTTTCATAATTTTTAAGATTTTTTTGCTATTTTAAATTAATTATGCAAGTTTAATGAAATAAAATGAAATAAAAACAAATAAAATAAAAAGTAATCAGGATGGATGGCCAGGATGGACTCTGGATTCAAAATGGTTGACTGGCGCGTGAATGGAGGGTGTGGATTGCACCTGACTTAATTAATTTAATTACGAATTAATTAAAGCTAAATATGTGGATTAGGGCTAATGAAGAGATCCTGGCCTTTCATGCGCGCGGGAAGTCAAACAATTCAACGCAATCAATGGTCCAAATTCAAACTAACATTAATTATGTGATTAGGGCACAAATGACTCTCAGGTGGCCGGAGAAGACTTCCGGTCGTCTTCTCCGGCCAGCTCTCACCTGAAAACTACCCAACTTCCTCAAAACGCAACAAAAATGAAATCTAAGACCTGGGAAATGATCTCCAGCCTCTCACGAATCAAACCCCTCTCTCAAAACAAATTTATATTTCCTAAATAAGCTGAATCGAAAGGAACAAGTTCTAGGGCACGCAAGCTTCAGAAACGAATTAAACACTCAAATCACAACCATTTTCAAAACCAATGGTACCAGAATGATCAGTGAAACCAATAGAACAAGTTTGGAACAAAAGAAATGATTTCTGGAAAAATAATTTTCGAGCTACCTGAGATTTGGAGCTTTCAACTTGAGAACTTTCTGGCCACCTCTCCTTGTGCAATCTGCTCCACTTGATCCCCCAAAGATGTTTGAATGCTCAAAAAGGATTTAAGTTGGCTGGATAATGAGATTCGAAAGGAACTGCTTCAGCTTGATCAAAAATGGCAATGGTGTTTCTGGAGGTTTCAGGCCATGGTGAGTGATTGTTTGAGGTCCAAATGATGTATGGAGAAGCTTTGCAAGGTTTGTTTGGCTGTTTGTGGCTTGTGGAGAGAGATTCGATAGAAAATGCAGGCTGAGGTGAAGAATGGTTATGGAGTGTTCAGGCTGTTTCAGGCTTGTGTTCTTGGTGCTGGGTGGCCTATGAAGTGTGTTGAGTTGGATGATGAAGAAAGTTTTAGTGTTTGGTGGCTGTGTTAAGAGATTCGAAGCAAGTTGCAATGTGGAAGGTTTTTGTGAATGTGTTGAATGAGAGAGCTTCAGCCTTGCTTGCTTAGTGTTATGGCTAGCCAAAGGATACAATAAACAAATGCAAATGGCCAGAGGATGTGACATGGCCTGTGGTGATTGGGATGTTTGCTTTTGCCAAAAGTCAAAAATCTTGTAAGAGAGGCATGGGCTTGATACTAGCTTGGTACAAGGCTAGGTCTGGCGCATCATGGTGTGGTGAGAGATCTAGCAAAGCTCAGCAGCCAATGCATCAAGTTGGTGAAGTGATCATGATGGTTTTTGCAAGTTGTTGCTTTATGGAATTCTATGAGAAAATGCCTTGTTACACAAACCAAACCATGGGCAAACTTGATCCAATTCTGATTTTATGACTTAGAGAAATGTTTGTGTACTGGTTTGAAGTGAATTAGAAGTCACATAATGCATTGGTTCAAGATTTTTGCAAAATTCTCACTTAGGGCATGCCTTGAAAATCAATGATTTTAGCCAACTTTGCATTGCCATAACTTTTGATTCAAGGAGAGTTTGATCATGTTCTTGTACTTTTTGAAAAGGGAAAAATGAGATCTACAACTTTCATGACCAAAGTTTTTCCATTTGAAGCCTTTTTGAATCATGAATCAAGGCTTGAAAAATGACCTAAAATGATGCATTCTTGAAAAGTCAACTATGCCCAAAAAGTCAACATTTGCAAAAACCCTAAATTCTTGATTTCTATGAACTTCAACCTTCTTCCATGATCAAATAAAGATCATATACACTCAAAATGATGAAGATCACCCATTGGTTGGGTCATTGGGGGCCTCAGAAGCCCTGATTTTACACTGACTTGTGTGAAAAGTCAACCTTTGATCAGATGACTTCCCCATGGAATTTCTTCATAAAAATTGATATGCATACTCCCTATACCATATAGAGACCAATGGAAACAAGAATGACCAAAAAATTTGGAGTTATGGCCTCTGAAACCAAAACCCTAATTTTCAGTCAACTATGCAGTTCAACCTGGCTCTGCATCCACTCAAACCCTAGCTCTTGTGATTCCTCTGCATTTTGACTTTGAGGAGATGGAATATGATTTAAGAACACACATGGACCCCTTTGAGTTGATTGGTAGCCTTTGGAGTGGCTCAAAAGGCTTTGAGGTTGCTCAGATCACAAACCCTAGGTGCAGATGCCTTGAAAGCTATGCAGTGAATCAAAAATGAGATGTGAGATGATATGATTGTATTTATGCATATGAGATGATCACAAGCCAAGGTGTGGATGGGTGAGGGCAAATTTGGGGTGTTTACAATTATATCCACTCAAAGTCAAGAATGTCAAAGAATCACAAGAACTGAAAATGGCATGGAAGCAGAGCCAGGTTTGACTGCACAGATGACCTAGAATTAGGGTTTTGGTTTCAAAGGCCATAACTCCAAATTTTTTGCTCATTCTTGTTTCCATTGGTCTCTATATGGTATATGGAGCATGCATATCAATTTTCATGAAGAAATTCAATGGGGAAGTCATCTGATCAAGGGTTGACTTTTTGAGCAAGTCAGTGCAAAATCAGGGCATCTGAGACCCCCAATGACCCAACCAAAGGGTATTCTTCATCATTTTGATTGTGTATGATCTTTATTTGATCATAGAAGATGTTAGAAGTTCACAAAATTGGAGAATTTCAAGTCATTTGCAAAGTTGACTTTTTGGGAATGTTGACTTGTAATGAAAATTGCCATTTTGGGAAGCTTTTTCAACCCTTGCTTTTTGATTCAAAAATGCTTCAAATGAAAAAACTTTGGTCATGAAAGTTGTAGAATGGATCATTCCCTTTTCAAAAAGTACAAGAACATGACCTAATTCATTTTGGATCAAAAGTTATGGATTGTCAAAGTTGGCTAAAATCACAAAATTTGAAGTTTTCTACCAAAGAGGCATTTTGCAAAATGACTTGATCAAGTGTTCTAAAGGCCTCAAATGTGTACAATTTCTTCACAACATGATCACATGACCTCTAAAATTCAGAATGGGCCAAAGAACTTTTCACTTTGATGCATTGAAACTCATGAAATCTCAAAGGAACCAAACTTGAACCAACTTGCAAAACTCATCATAAGTTACAAACCACTTGCTGCCTTGCCTCTAAACTATTTTCACAGCATTCCTTGATCCTTGCTAAACTCATCCATGCTCCTATCCTAGCCTGCCACTTGCCCATACCTCCAAGTACAACTTGCTTGACTTTTTGCAACTTGAAGCCATACCAATCCCACAGTGACACAACCACTCTCTGCCCAATCCAATCTTTACAAACACATCCCAAGGATTCATTCTCATAACACACAACAGCCTGAAAGCTCCAAGAACTCAGCATTCTCATTTTCCACCCCATTTGCAAAACTCTTCGAAACTCATCACACAAGCCTCAAACACATAAACCAACTTCACAAACAATCTCCATATGCCTCACTGATCACAAAGCACCCATCACCATAGCCTGAAACCC
Organism: Lathyrus aphaca; assembly: GCA_963966055.1. Taxonomy (NCBI): domain Eukaryota; kingdom Viridiplantae; phylum Streptophyta; class Magnoliopsida; order Fabales; family Fabaceae; genus Lathyrus; species Lathyrus aphaca. The sequence goes on from OZ014521.1 coordinate 15,848,974, forward strand.
TCAGGAACAAGAATACGATTTATGCCCCTCATTGAGCAGAACTTCAGCCATCTTTCAAACTAACCATTACAAACTTCAAACAAGCCTTGAAAGCTTCTCAGGAGGTCCAGGGGAGTTGATTGCAAGCAAGACATCAGCCAGAAAGTGCCAGAAACCAAAGCTTCGATTCAGGTAGCCATGGAAATTCATTTTTCCAGAACTCTTATCTCTTGTTTCTAAAATGATCTACATGTTTCCCTGAGTTCACTGAGCCTTTTATTTTTGAAAATGATTGAGTTTTGAGGTTGTATGCTTGCTCTGAAACTTTGCCCGTGATTTGATTTTTGCTTTGATTCTTATGATTCAGTTAAAATAAATGGATTTTGGGGTGGGGTTTAGATTCAGTGATGTTTAAGGATCATTTCTGGAGATTTGGGAGGTTTGATTTGACCTAGGGAGTGTTTTTGAGATTTTCAGGGAAGGAGGTCACCGGAGAAGACGACCGGAGCTCGTCTCCGGTGACCTGAGAGTGATTAATTGATAATTAGGGTTAGGGCACCAAGTTTGAATGTGAGCCACTGGATGTTGTTTCCCGCGCGCGTATAGAGGGCCTGGATCATTTCATTAACTCTTAATTATGGATTAATAATTAATTAATTAAAATTAGGCTGGTTCGAACTTGGGCCGTCCAGATGCGCGCCCAGTCAAACGTTTTAAACCCAGATTGCATCTGAGCCTTCCATCCTGCATACTTTCATTTTTATTCAATTTTATTTCATTTAATTTCATTTGTTTTCTTCATTTAATTTAAAATAGTAAAACATTTTCAAAAATTCTGAAAATTTTTATACAGGCTTTTATTAATTTTCAGAAACCAAAAACATTTTTATTTTTATTTTTTGCATTAAAAAATATTTTTTAAATCATTTAAAAATTTATTTTTAATTAATTAATGAGAATTAATTAATTAAAAATACTTTTAGGTATTTAAAAATCACAAAAAAAATTCATGAAACCTTTAAAATCATTTAGAAACATTGTCCAACCCTCAAACCAAATTTCTTTTTTGATCTTGATGTCTTTTGACAATTTTCAATGGAATTAAAATCATTTCAAGGCATTATTTTGATCCAAGGCTCCAAAATTCATTTCTGCCTAACCATTGAGAGTTGGACTTTGATTCTTTTTGCATTGTGTTTTGCATATCATGTAGTTCATAGGATTAAATTGGCATGATTTGATTTTGCATTTTCAATTTGTTTGACATTTTTCTTGGCAAGGTACCTTAAAACCCTAGCATACTTAAGAAATTCATAACCCTCATTAGGTCAAGAGTTAGAACCCCTCCTTTGGGCAGTGAGTTTGTATAGATTTAGGGTTCCTTTGAATGCATTTTCAATTTTTTATCTTGATGTTTGCTTCTGGTTTTGGTTTTTGTTTGGTACATTGATCATAAACCCTAATTTGGGCTTCCTTTTGCATTCATCTTGCATTTGCTTGCATACCATGACTTGCCATGACATTCTATGCATCCATTTGATTCATTAGACATCTTAAAACATATTAGAATCATGTTTGATCATTGCTTCTTGCATTTGCCATGTTGTATGTCATTTGCATTTCATAACTTTTCATGCATGTTCATGGTTCTAAACTTGCTTCATTTGCATCCATAAGCTTGTATGATCATCCCTATGACTTGTTTCATGTTTGCATCATCTCATAGCATCATTAACATCATGTGTATGCTTCTGGTTTTGATTTGCATCATGTCATTTCATCTCATCTTGCATTGCATTGCATTCCTTTCACTAACTTTTCAGGTGGTAAGTAACCTTGAGAAGTGAATTTGCCTTCACTTCTCACAATTTCTTTTCATCTCTTTTATGCATCATTGCTGCATTTTGTTTTGTGTTTGAGATTGAGCTTGCTCTTTCTTCTTCCTCTTACCTTCTTTCCTCAAGTGACTTGACTTCTTGAATGAAGCAAGTTACTTTGCTTCTTTTTGGCTCCTTTCATCTGCTGCCTGGTGGTTTCTCTGAAGATCTTTCTCTTGTAAACCTCACAAACCTTAGGAAAAATCAAGCATGACAATGATTAGGGTTTTGATTAGTCCCCCATTTAGCTTTTACCTTTGTGTCTCATTGAGTCTTCTCTTCTCATCTCACAATCAAGGACTAAACCCTAAAGGCTATAAGGCTTTGTGATTAAGCTTATGCCTGCATCCTTCTATTAGGATGGAGTGTATAACTTTAATCCTAAGTGTTAAACCCTTAATGTGTTTAACTCCTTTAATCAATCCATCTAATAATCATCAAGACATCAATCTTGTAACTTGGGCCTTGCATTAGGGTTCTAATTCTTCCTTAACTGGTTAAGAAGGACTAACCCTAGTGTTAATGGACAAGTCCCCCTCAAGTTGTCTTACAAACCATAAAACTCACTTCTTCATCATATCATTAACTAAAATCCACTTAATAAAGGCTTTGTTTTGTCATGAGTTTAATCCCTAATCATGGATTAAGTTGAGGAGTTTTCCTCAGCTTAAACATTCTCATCTATTATCCTTCTATTAGGATGGTGTAATGAGTCTGTTTAATCCCTGATTATGGCTTAATCTCATTACTTAACACTAAACAAAAACACCAAAAACATCTAAATAATCACAAGTAGGTTAATGATCTTAATCCTACATCAGGGTGATTAAGTGTGAGAAGCTGACTTCACACTTAAGGTATTCTCATTACCCCTAATCAGAGGGAAGATGTGATGAGTTTACTAAATCCATTGGTTTAGGCTTAAGCTCATTAACTTATGACAAACTTCAAAAGCAATAAAAGACTGAAAACTCAAAAAAACAAACAATAATCGTCTCCTCCGGGATTCTTTTCTCATCATCTTCACTCATAATCGAGAACTTGCTTCTTCCGTCTAATGCAAGACAGTTTGCACCTGAGCCAGACAGGTCATACACTTGAGCATAGGCAAGCAAGCAGTTCACAAGTCAATTCACCTTTCAGTCTCTTTGGGTCGAACTACGGTGTTCTGACTTCCTCATTGCACGAGAGGATACGTAGGCATAACTTAACAGTTATCGAACAAAGGTCTCTGTATATTCCCCCTCTTCCAGCATCATTCTTTTAGCCTCATAGTCTTGAGCATCTTATTCCTGTCCTTACACTGACACTATACATATCACACTTTACATTTCTCTTGCACTGACACCTGTACATCCTTTTCCAGCTCTCTATACACAAATTGCACTGACACTACCCCTTTAAAACATAAATCTTTTAAGCGTGGATCCCGTCGAGTACGACGGACAATCTGGGTGCTAATACCTTCCCAGGTTGTAACCAACCCCCTTTCTCAGTCTCTCTGGTTCGCAACCGTCTTATCCATATCTTTCTTAGGTTTATGCAGCATTACCTTTCCTTCAGGATAAAAATGCCTAGCTGGCGACTCTATTCATTCTCTGTGAGTTCACTCCTGTGTGTTCTCACATCCCTCTTTCGCCGACCGTTCGCGTCTGTACCTTTATCTGGGCCATTCCCATTTATCGGGAGCGACATGATGGATATACAGCCTGCCTACAGCTGTCTATTGGGTAGACCATGGATACACGCCGCTGGCGCCGTAACATCAACCCTTCACCAGAAGTTAAAATTCGAGTGGGAGGGCCAACTCGTTACTATTTGTGGGGAGGAAGATATTTTTGTTAGCCATCTGGCTACATACAAATATATTGAGATGGATGGGGAGATCCATGAAACCATGAGCCAGGGATTTGAGGCCCTGAACATTAATGAAGCATCTGCTGTACTTGGGACTTCCATGACATCCTACCAGCAAGCCAGGAAGGTTGTTGAAGAGGGGAATGCTCAAGGCTGGGGCAAGCTGTTGCCTGTGGAGAAGAAAGAAGACAGATTTGGGTTGGGTTACAAACCAACTCAACAAGATCAAGCGGAGGCTGCTAAGAAGCCCAGTTTTGTTAGTGGGGGAATGCTCACCCCAGATGCTGTAAACAACTTGGAAGATGAGTCGGAGGATGAGCGCAACCTGGAGAGCTGGATACGTCCAAGGACCCCGGGGAGCCGTATCTCAAACTGGTCTTCCCGGGAAATTATAAGGGTTACTCCTGCAGAGTAATTATTATTTCCTGTATATTTTAAGCATGCATCAAGTCTTGCATCTTGCCCAAGATGACAAGACTCATTTTGTAATCGGGCCATCTGTAATTTTGTGCAAACAGATCAATCAATGAATATCGGATGTCTTTTGCAAATGAGTCTTTTTCTTTTCTGCTCACTGTTTTTTCATTTTTCTTTTTGTACAAAAATAAAATGGCAATGTTTTCAAAACGATAACTTCATTTCACTTTTCTCTAAACAAGATTAAAATCAATCACTAAAATGAACAATCTAAACCCTTGCAGAGAATGCCTTTCAGACTGCACCGACAACAGCACAGCTATGGCTTCGTATGACTTTGACAATCCAATCAATCAAGCCGATGAAGGGGTTGAAGAAGATTTTGAGCTTCCTGAAGAGCTAGCCAGGTTGTTAAGGCAAGAGGAGAAGGTTATCACTCCTCATCAGGAGGAGATTGAAACTGTTAATCTTGGTACAGATGAAGACGTGAAAGAGGTTAAGATCGGGGCCTGCCTACAAAACTCAGTGAAAGAACAACTGATTGATCGGCTTCGGGAGTATGCGGATGTGTTTGCTTGGTCTTACCAGGATATGCTAGGGTTGGACACCGATATCGTCATGCACAAGCTGCCACTAAAAGAAGACTGCCCGCCAGTAAAACAGAAGTTGCGCCGTACTCGCCCGGATATGGCAATGAAGATAAAGGAAGAGGTACAAAAGCAGTGGGACGTCGGGTTCCTTGCTGTAACCAGCTATCCGCCGTGGGTTGCTAATATAGTACCTGTGCCTAAGAAAGACGGCAAAGTAAGAATGTGTGTTGACTACCGGGATCTGAATAGAGCCAGCCCGAAAGATGATTTCCCATTACCTCACATTGATGTATTGGTTGATAATACGGCTCAGTTCTCGGTATTCTCCTTCATGGACGGATTTTCAGGATACAATCAGATCAAAATGTCACCTGAAGACATGGAGAAGACAACTTTCATCACGCCCTGGGGCACGTTCAGTTACAAGGTGATGCCATTCGGACTGAAGAATGCAGGTGCAACATATCAACGGGCTATGGTAACATTATTCCATGATATGATCCATAAAGAAATCGAATGTTATGTGGATGACATGATTGCCAAGTCCCTCACAGAAGAAGACCACCTGGTGAATCTGCTGAAGTTATTCAAGCGTCTGAGGAAATACCAACTAAAATTGAACCCCAACAAGTGCACATTCGGGGTGCGATCTGGTAAGCTGCTGGGATTTATTGTAAGCGAGAAAGGGATTGAGGTTGACCCTGATAAAGTCAAAGCCATTCAAGAAATGCCTGCACCAAGGTCAGAAAAAGAAGTTCGAGGGTTTCTGGGTAGATTGAACTACATTTCAAGGTTCATATCTCACCTTACAGCAACCTGTGAACCTTTGTTCAAGCTACTAAGAAAAGAACAGACGGTCAGGTGGAATGAAGACTGCCAGAGGGCTTTTGACAAAATTAAGGAATACTTACAGGAGCCTCCAATCCTTATGCCTCCAGTTGAAGGAAGACCTCTGATAATGTACTTAACAGTATTAGAAGAGTCAATGGGGTGTTGTCGCTCCCACCAAATGACACCTGGTCAGAAGGGGTACAGACGCGAACGGTCGGCGAAAAGGGAGATGTGAGAACACACAGCAGTGAACTCACAGGGGATGAAAAGAGTCGCCAGCTAGGCATTTTTATCCCGGAGGAAAGGCAATGCTGCATAGACCTAGAAAGATATGGATAAGACGGTTGCGAACCAGAAAGACTGAGAAAGGGGGTTGGTTACAACCTGGGAAGGTATTAGCACCCAGATTGTCCGTCGTACTCGACGGGATCCACGCTTAAAAGATTTGTGTTTAAAAGGGGTGGTGTCAGTGCAATTTGTGTGCAAAAGAGCTGGAAAAGGATGTACAGGTGTCTGTGTAAAAGATGTGAAGTGTATAAATGATGTGTCAGTGTAAGAACAAAAGTGAAATGCTCAAGATCATGAGGCTAAAGAATAAAGCTGGAAAGAGGGGGAATATACAGAGACTTTTGTTCGATAACTGTTAAGTTATGCCTACGTATCCTCTCGTGCAATGAGGAAGTCAGAACACCGTAGTTCGACCCAAAGAGACTAAAAGATGAATTGACTTGTGAACTGCCTACTTGTCTATGCTCAAGTGTATGACCTGTCTGGCTCAGGTGCAAACTGTCTTGCATTAGACGGAAGAAGCAAGTTCTCGTTTATGAGTGAATGAGATGAGAAAAGAATCCCGGAGGATACGATTATTGTTTGTTTTTTTGAGTTTTCAGTCTTTTATTGCTTTTGAAAGTTTGTCATAAGTTAATGAGCTTAAGCCTAAACCAATGGGTTAGTAAACTCATCACATCTTCCCTCTGATTAGGGGTAATGAGAATACCTTAAGTGTGAAGTCAGATTCTCACACTTAATCACCTTTGGTGTAGGATTAAGATCATTATCCTATTTGTGATTATTTAGATGTTTTTGTTGTTTTTGTTTAGTGTTAAGTAATGAGGTTAAGCCATAATCAGGGATTAAACAGACTCATTACACCATCCTAATAGAAGGATAATAGATGAGAATGTTTAAGCTGAGGAAAGCTCCTCAACTTAATCCATGATGAGGGATTAAACTCATGACAAAACAAGCCTTTGGTTAAGTGGATTTTATTTAATGATGAGATGATGAAGTGGATTTTATGGTTTGTAAGACAAACTTGAGGGGGACTTGTCCATTAACACTAGGGTTAGTCCTTCTTAACCAATTAAGGAAGAATTAGAACCCTAATGCAAGGCCCAAGTTACAAGCTTGATGTCTTGATGATTATTAGGTGAATTGATCAAAGGATTTAAACACATTAAGGGTTTAACACTTAGGATTAAAGTTATACACTCCATCCTAATAGAAGGATGCAGGCATAAGCTTAATCACAAAGCCTTAAAGCCTTTAGGGTTTAGTCCCTGATTATGAGGTGAGAAGAGAAGACTCAAAAGAGACACAAAGGTAAAACTAAGTGGGGGACTAATCAAAACCCTAATCATTGTCATGCTTGGTTGTTCCTAAGGTTTGTGAGGTTTTCAAGAGCAATCTTCAATGGAACCACCAGGAAGCAGATGAAAGGATCAAGAGAAGCAAAGTGACTTGCTTCATTCAAGAAGTCAAGTCACTTGAGGAAAGAAAGTAAGAAGAAGGAGAATGAACAAGCTCAAACTCAAACACAATAATGAAATGCAGCAAGGATGCATGAAAGAGATGAAGAGAAAGTTATGAGAAGTGAAGGCAAATTCACTTCTCAAATCCACTTACCACCTGAAAGGTTAGAAAAGAAATGCAATGCAATGCAAAATGGGATGGAATGACATGATGCAAACCAAAACCAGAAGCACATTCATGATGTTAATGATGCTATGAGATGCTACAAACACATGACAAAGGGATGGTGATGATCATACAAGCTTATGGATGCAGATGAAGCAAGTTAAGAACCATGATCATACATGACAAGTTATGAAATGCATATGGCATATAACAAGGAAAATGCAAGATGCAATGATCAAACATGTTTTCAATATGTCTTATGATGTTAAATGAATCAAATGGAGGCATGGAATGTCATGGCAAGTCATGTTATGCAAGAGAATGCAAGATGGATGCATATGGAAGCCCAAAATAGGGTTTATGAACAATACATTAAACAAAAACCAAAATCAGAAGCAAACAACATTATAAAAAAAAGAAAATGTACTCAAAGGACCCCTAATCCTATACTAACCCAATGCCCAAAGGAGAGGTTTCAACTCTTAACCAAATTCAAGATATGATTTTCCTAAGTTTCCTAAGGTTTTAGGGTTCCTAAACAAGAAAATTACCAAACAAATGGAAAATGAAAGATCAAATCATGGCCATTTAATCTCACAAACTACATGCTAAACACAATGCAATGCAAAAAGAAACAAGGTCCAACTCTTCATGGATAGGCAGAAATGATTTTTTGAAGTTTGGATCAAAATAAGGCATAGAAATGATTTTAATTCAATGAAAAATTCTCAAAATGCATCAAGATCAAAAAATAAATTTGGTTTGAAGGTTGGACAATGTTTCTAAATGTCTTAGAACACTTCATGAATTTTTTGGTGATTTTTAAATACCTAAAAGTATTTTTAATGAATTAATTTTCATTAATCAATTAAAAATAAACTTTTAAATATTTAAAAATACTTTTTTAATGCTAAAAATGAAAATAAAAATATTTTTGTGTTTTAAAAATTAATGAAACTCAGGATAAAAAATTTCATAATTTTTAAAGCATTTTTGCTATTTTTAATAAATTGTATAAAACAAATGCAAAGAAAATAAAATAAAACAAAATAAAATGAGAAGTAATCTGATCTAAAGGCTGAGATTTGAATCTGGGAGGGAGAGTTTGACCACGCGTGCTAATGAAGGGTCTGGATTGATTCTGACCTTAATTAAGTTTTATAAAATAATTAAATGGATTAATTAGACTTAATGGTGATTAGGGCACAGTGGACCCATCTGAACCACTCATCCACGCGCGAAGTCAAGGCAAGTCAGATGATCCAACGCTCAAGATTTAAACCTCATTTAATTACAGGATTAGGGTTAAACAAATTCAGGTGACCGGAGGGAAGCTCCGGTCATCTTCTCCGGCAACAACAAAACCCTAGATCATGATTCAGGCTACCATTCTCCAAATTAAAGGTAGGAAAATGTTCCTCTACTTAAACCTCACTCAAATCACCTCTCAAACTAAATTTCTCATGCTCAAATGAAGAGAATCGAAGCCATGAAGATTCACGGGCAAAGTTTCAGAGCCCTGGTAAATCCTCATTTCTCACTCATTTTTAATTCTAAGCCCATCCCCATGATCAGCAAGACATACACAATCCATTTATAACTTAAAATGCAAGCTCTGAGAGAAAAATTCCATGGCCATACCTGAGATGGAAGATCCTGTTTCTGGGCTTTCTGGGCTTCTCCTTGATGCAGACTCACCCCAATGGTTCTCCTGATGCTAATGGTAGGCTTTGAATGAGCTTAAACAAGCTATTTTGAGAGGTTCGAATCTGCTATATCAGAAAATGAGTTCTATGTGTGAGTGGTTTCAAGCTCTATTGATGGCTGATTCTGGTTCCTTTTTATGTGTTTGATTTATTGGTGAAGAGAGTTTGGATGTTTGGTGGCTGTGGAAGGTGATTCGAATAAGGGAAGCTTTGTGACAGTTTTTGTGGTATGCTGTGTTCTGGCTTGCTTCAATGCCCAATGCCATGCTATAACACTCCAACAATGTGTGAATAGGCTGAGGGCAGGTCAGTAGGGGTGGCTGTTCACTGTGCCAAGAGTATGGGAGTTTTGGCCAAAAAGTCAATGTGATTGGTACTTGCAGCATGGGCTATGGCAGCAGCTGTGTTAGGGCATGTCTTGCTTCAGCTTGAGTTGAGGAGGGCCCTTGGATTGCTTGTATCTGACTGCAACATATGGATCATGAATTGAGGGTGATTTTGCAAGTTGTCCACTTGTGTTTTCTCATGATTTTATGCTAAGTACATGAAGCATTCCTTGCTGAATTTTGTCACATGATGTCTCAATTGGTCATGGCAATGCATAGAAAGTGATTAGTGATCACATAACTCTTTGTAGAATGATTTTGTCAAAAATCCCTCTTTTCACCCTTATGAAAAATGCCTTATGGAACTTTGAAAATCAAGGCAAGCAATGCAAAATTCCTTGGGCCAATTCTGTTTTTGGGGTCATGTATGATCATATGATGAAGCTTTGAAGTCACTAGAATGCTTGGTACATGAATTTGCAAATTTCCAATTGGTGCATAACTTGAAAATTAGTGATTTTTGTCAACTTTGATGAACCATAACTTTTGATCCAAGATGAATTAGGTCATGTTCTTGTACTTTTTGAAAAGGGAAAGATCTAATCTACAACTTTCATGACCAAAGTTTTTCCATTTGAAGCATTTTTGGATCAAAAAGTAAGGTTTGAAAAAATGGCATAAAATGACATATTCCTTAAAAATCAACCATGCCCTAAAAAGTCAACTTTGCAAAAACTTGTAATTCTTGAATTTTGTGAACTTAAACCTTCTTCCATGATCAAATAAAGATCATATACACTCAAAATGATGAAGATCACCCCTTGGTTGGGTCATTGGGGGCCTCAGATGCCCTGATTTTGCACTGACTTGTCCAGAAAGTCAACTCTTGATCAGATGACTTCCCCATGGAATTTCTTCATGAAAATTGATATGCATACTCCCTATACCATATAGAGACCAATAGAAACAAGAATGACCAAAACATTTGAAGTTATGGCCTCTGAAACCAAAACCCTAATTTCAGGTCATCTGTGCAGTCAAGCCTGGCTCTGCTTCCACACCAATCCCAGTCCTTGTGATTCTTTGGCATTCTTGAACTTGAGAGGATATAATATGATGCTTGAACACATATAGACCCCTTTGATGTGATTGATGACCTTTGGAGTGGCTCAAGAGGCTCTTGGATTGCTCAGATCACACACCCTAGATGCAGATGACCTAGAACCTATGCAGTGAATCAAAATTAGGATATGAGATGATATGATTGTGTTTATGCATATGAAATGATCACAAGCCATGGAGTGAATGGGTGAGGGCAAATTTGGGGTGTTTACAGCTGCCCCTATTCAAGCATGAGTTAGCTGTGCAGGATGTAAGCAACGGCTTAACAGGCAAACAAGATAACTTGTGGTTGAATACCAAAGACAGTCCAAAATTTGCACTCACAGAATGAAGAAGAAAAGGGATATAGATTGTAAAAGGAAAATAAAGTATATTATAAAGTGTAGGCGACGGAGGACGACCGTCGAGCAGAGGACGACTGCTGGGTAAAGAGCAATGACGGGGACGGCCGACATGCTGGGAAAAGTGCGGGAAATAAAGCAATGACGGGGACGGCCGACATGCTGGGGATAAAAGGCAAAGCCAAGACGGGGACGGCCGACTAGCTGGAAAAAAAAAAAAGATATTATGATGGGGACGGCCATCAAGTAAAGCTACAAGATTCTCTGGATATCGAATGAAACATGACGGGGACGGCCATCAAGTTCATAAAGTAAAGTAACCGACGATGGGGACGGCCATCGGGCTAAAAAAGAAAAGGGACCACGACGGGGACGGCCATCGGGTTAAAGAATAAATGAAATAAACAGATGATGAGGTACGGTCATCAAAGGTGAAGGACGATCACCTAGCAGGGGACGGCTGCTCTGTTGGGGATAAGATGAGGGACGGTCATCTTAGGTGGAGGACGACCACCTGGCAGGGTACGGCTGCCGAAAATATCGCGACATAGGACGAATGTCGGATAGAAAGGGTCAACGATGGGGACGGCCATCGGACGAGCATGATGGAGGACGACCATCAAGAGGTGGAGGACGACCACCTAGCAGGGGACGGCTGCTCTCAAGGTTTGTCATGACATAGGACGAATGTCAGATAACCAAAATCAACAATGGGGACGACCATTGGATAAAATGATGAAGGACGATCATCAAAAGGTGGAGGACGACCACCTAGCAGGGGACGGCTGCTAAAATATCAACGATGGGGACAGCCATCGGATGAGCATGATGGAGGACGACCATCTAGAGGTGGAGGACGACCACCTAGCAGGGTACGGCTGCTCTCAGGGTTTTTCATGATACAGGTCGAGTGTCAGATAAAAGGAAAATTTGCTTTGTTGGCGATCTACTGGGGAGTAGTAAACACGGACGAGTGTTTACGTCCAGGAAATAAAAGGGTAAGTGTTTAGATGTTTGTGTATAGATTAAAGATGCGGACGAGCATCCCTAAGACTTCGATACGGACGAGTATCGGATAGAAACAAACTGACACGTGTTCCGAGATGATGATACGGACGGGTATCAACGGGTTAACAGAGAACACGGACGAGTGTTGAATCTGAAGGGACTTTTCTGGGGAATAATAGACACAGACGAGTATCTATATTCACGAAGACAAAAGTGTTTGACACGGTGTATGGATTAAAGATGCGGACGAGCATCCTTAAGACTATGATACGGACGAGTATCATGTAGAAACAAACACTTGACGCATATTCTGAGATGATGGTACGGACGAGTACCAACTGGTTAACAAAGAACATGGACCAATGCCGAATCTGTGGGAATATAAATGGTGTATACAAGATACGGACGAGTATCTGTATAAGTACGAGTGTGAATATTGTATAGATGAGTATTTATCTGCTGGGGAGAGTGACACGGACGAGTGTCAAAAAGGAGAAAAGTATAGTATCAACAAGTATATGGGTTGTGAAAGTGTAGGCGACTGCGCTGGGGATATGACACGGACGGGTGTCAAAGGATTGTCATATGTAAGTGTATGTGAGTGCAAAGAGGATGCTTTGGCTTTCTGCTGGGAGTATGACACGGACGGGTGTCAGGAAGTATCTGTAATACGGGTGGTATTGTTTGTAAAGAGTGTTCAGGCGATTTTACTGGGGAAAGATGACACGGACGGGTGTCAAAAGGAGTATACAATGGTATTGGTGGATGTGAGGCAACTGCTTTTGTTGGGGACTCTGGGGGGGGGGATTTCTGTACATTGATGAACGGTTATTATTCACAAGTGTTCGATTCACAACATGGCTTATGATTATGCTATGCGTTTGATTTTTTCCGTAATGCTCCGTATTAGACGGAATGCTACGCTTTGTGGGTGAATATGATGCGAATGCTATGATTATGCAAAGATATCAAACCGGGATTCGGATCCCACTGCCGCGAAGATCTCTGGCTGATCTGTTTGAAATGGGCATCCCAGCTGGGGATGTGATCATTGGTAGATCTGATGAGATGTATTTGCTTGGGGATCTAGGTCACTGATTGACATATCCTTGTAATATGGGACCCAGCTGGGGTTTGCAGAAGCTTTCCGTACTCTGTTGTGACTCCTTCATGCGTCGCTCTTCTGGATAGAGGCTGAAGTTCTGTGGGGAGATGGTTCCCTGGATCTTGTATCCTGCTGAGGATGATACCTGACAACTCAGCTGGGGATATGGGCATCTTCAAATACTGCCCTGTTAGAGAGGTGATGCCTGGCAGCTCTGGTGGGGAGAAGTGACAAGTGGCAACTTAGCTGGGGAAGTTATCAGTGGCAACTCAGCTGGGGAGAAAGCACCTCGGGTGCCGAGAATGAGTGTTGATTTGCCAGCTTGCTGGGATGAAGCTTACATGCCCCAAGTTGTGCTTCGGATACCTGCAATCCTGCAAAGATAGAGAAACGCACAAGTGATCCCGAGGTATCCTTTTCTGGATTCCGTCATAGGAGATTAGACACTTTTTAGAGTAAGTATATTCCCTGTAAGCACGCGTTTTTATTTTTATTTTTAAAGATAAGCATCTGTATTCATGCAACCAGTTTTTTAGAGACATCAGACATTCTTTGCAAATAAAATGTACAAGACGAAACATGACTGAAAAATCTGATTTTATTAATTTATGCGCCCTGAATTGGCGAGATACAGTCAAAGAAACAAATCTCCTAAAATGAAGAGACTGTTACAAATTGAGAAACAAAGTGCTGGCGATGTTGACGACGCTTTCAAGGAGCTTCCTCTTGCTATGACTCGTATGACTTTTGACGTTCTTCTCGTCTTGCTTTCTGGAGAAGGTTGATTCTGATTGAAGTTGGATCCTTTAGAGGCTTACCAAGTTGTAGGCGATACAGACGAATTCAGAATGCAGTTGTCCGCTTATTCCCTTATTTTGCATGAATCGCCCTTTCGGGTTTTCAATCCATCGGGATACCCAATTTTGCCTGAGTTGTCCAATGTGGCTTTTCAACTCAGCGGGTGTACATTTTTTGTTTATTTTCCCTTATTTTTACCCGAGTCTTTTATTCTGTTTTTGACTCGCCAGGATGCCCTATTTTTGCCTGGACTTACATTCTGTTTTTATGTCCAGCGGGTCATTTTATGCGAAGTATTTTTTAACTGCATCTGAATTTACAGGGGACGGGAAATCTTCACCATCCATGGTACTGAGCATCAGTGCTCCACCAGAGAAAACTTTCTTTACCACGAATGGCCCTTCATAATTTGGAGTCCATTTGCCCCTGTGGTCTGTATGAGGAGGGAGGATTCTCTTCAGCACAAGATCTCCTACTTGGTACTCTCGGTGCCTGACTTTCTGATCGAAGGCTCTTTTCATTCTTTTCTGATACAACTGCCCATGACAGATTGCAGCCAATCTTTTCTCTTCAATCAGACCCAGTTGCTCGTATCGGGACCGGACCCATTCTGCTTCGTTCAGCTTAACATCCATTAGTACTCGCAAGGAGGGTAATTCAACTTCGACAGGTAGGACTGCCTCCATACCATACACAAGCTGATACGGTGTTGCCCCAGTGGATGTTCTGATTGACGTGCGGTACCCATGCAAGGCAAACGGTAGCATTTCATGCCAGTCTTTGTATGTGACTACCATCTTCTGCACAATCTTCTTGATATTCTTGTTAGCCGCCTCAACAGCGCCGTTCATCTTTGGCCTGTAAGGAGAAGAATTGTGGTGTTGAATTTTGAAGTCCCGGCATAGCTCAGCCATCATTTTGTTGTTTAGATTGGAACCATTGTCAGTAATGATTCGCTCGGGAACTCCGTATCGACAGATGATATCTCTCTTCAGGAATCTGGCTACCACTTGCCTTGTAACATTTGCATATGAGGCTACTTCAACCCACTTGGTGAAATAATCAATGGCAACCAGGATGAATCTGTGGCCATTTGAAGCGGTTGGCTCAATCTTGCCAATCATATCAATGCCCCACATGGCGAAGGGCCAGGGTGAAGACATTATATTTAAAGGATTGGGGGGTACATGCACCTTATCTGCATAGATCTGGCATTTATGGCATTTTCTGGCGTAGGCACAACAATCTGCATCCATTGTGATCCAGTAATAACCTGATCTTAACAACTTCTTAGCCATGGCATGCCCTCCAGCATGGGTACCAAAGGATCCTTCGTGCACCTCGTGCATCAACAAGTCTGCTTCTGTCTTATCAACACATCGGAGGAGTACCATATCAAAATTCCTTTTGTATAAAGACCCATCAGTGTTCAGAAAGAAACTACCAGTAAGCCTTCTCAAAGTCTTCTTATCATTGGAAGATGCCCCAGGTGGGTATGTTTGATCCTTCAAGAAGCATTTGATGTCATGGAACCAAGGCTTATCATCTTTGACAACTTCTGCTGCGAACACATATGCTGGTCTATCAAGTCTGGACACTGAAATCTGAGGTACAAAGTTAGCAGCTTGAACTTTGATCATGGATGAAATGGTAGCAAGAGCATCTGCAAACTGATTCTCGTCTCGAGGGATATACTCAAGCTTGACTGTTGTGAAGAAAGTCAATAACCTCCTCGTATAATCCCTGTAAGGTATCAGATGATCCTGGTGGGTGTACCATTTTCCGTTGGTTTGATTAACTACCAGAGCTGAATCTCCGAATACAGTCAATGTCTTGATCCTGAGGTCAATGGCTTCCTCAAGACCCATAATGCAAGCTTCGTATTCAGCTTCGTTGTTAGTGCAGTTGAAAGTGAGTTTTGCCGAGAAAGGCATGTGAACTCCTTTGGGTGTAATGAGTACTGCACCAACACCGCGACCATTCATATTAACAGCCCCGTCAAACATCATAGTCCATTCTTCCTCCGGGTCAGGCCCTTCAGTGTGAATAGGCTCTTCATGATCTTTCGCTTTTATGAACATGATGTCTTCATCAGGGAAGTCAAATCTCATAGGCTGGTAGTCATCAATAGGTTGCTCAGCAAGATATTCAGATAGTACACTGCCCTTGATGGCTTTCTGAGAGGTGTACTGGATGTCATATTCTGTGAGAATCATCTGCCATCTTGCAACCCGTCCGGTAAGAGCTGGCTTCTCGAAAATGTACTTAACTGGGTCCATTTTTGAGATTAATAAGGTAGTGTGGGTCAACATATACTGTCTCAGTCGGCGAGCAGCCCACGCTAAAGCACAGCAAGTTTTCTCGAGCAGTGAATAACGTTGTTCACAGTCGGTAAACTTTTTGCTCAGGTAGTATATTGCATACTCTTTTCGACCAGACTCGTCATGCTGGCCCAGCACACACCCCATTGACTCTTCTAATACTGTCAAGTACATTATCAGAGGTCTTCCTTCAACTGGAGGCATAAGGATCGGAGGCTCTTGCAGGTACTCTTTGATCTTGTCAAAAGCCTTCTGGCAGCCTTCATTCCACCTGACCGTTTGTTCTTTCCTTAACAGCTTGAACAAAGGTTCGCAGGTTGCTGTAAGGTGAGATATGAACCGTGAAATGTAGTTCAATCGACCTAAGAAACCCCGAACTTCTTTCTCAGTTTTCGGTGCAGGCATTTCTTGAATAGCTTTGACTTTATCAGGGTCAACCTCAATCCCTTTCTCGCTTACAATAAAGCCCAGCAGCTTACCAGATCGCACCCCGAATGTGCATTTGTTGGGGTTCAGCTTCAGTTGGTACTTCCTCAGACGCTTGAATAGCTTCAGCAGATTTACCAGGTGGTCTTCCTCTGTAAGGGACTTGGCAATCATGTCATCCACATAACACTCGATTTCCTTATGGATCATATCGTGGAATAATGTCACCATAGCCCGTTGATATGTTGCACCAGCGTTCTTCAATCCGAAAGGCATTACCTTGTAACAGAACGTGCCCCAGGGTGTGATGAATGTTGTCTTCTCCATGTCTTCAGGTGACATTTTGATCTGATTGTATCCTGAAAATCCGTCCATGAAGGAGAATACCGAGAACTGAGCCGTATTATCAACCAATACATCAATGTGAGGTAATGGGAAATCATCTTTTGGGCTGGCTCTGTTCAGGTCCCGGTAGTCAACACACATCCTTACTTTCCCGTCTTTCTTAGGCACAGGTACTATATTAGCAACCCACGGCGGATAGCTAGTTACAGCAAGGAACCCGGCGTCCCACTGCTTTTGTACCTCTTCCTTGATCTTCATTGCCATGTCTGGGCGAGTACGGCGCAGTTTCTGTTTAACCGGTGGGCATTCTTCTCTTAAAGGCAGCTTGTGCATGACGATATCGGTATCCAACCCTGGCATATCCTGATAAGACCAAGCAAACACATCCACATACTCCTGAAGCAGGTCAATCAGTTGTCTCTTCACTGAGCCTTGCAGGCAGGCCCCGATTCTAACCTCTTTCACGTCTTCATCTGTACCAAGATTAATCATTTCGACCTCCTCCTGATGAGGAGTGATGACCTTCTCCTCTTGTCTCAACAACCTGGCTAGCTCTTCAGGAAGCTCATATTCTTCTTCAACCCCTTCATCAGCTTGATTGATTGGATTGTCGAAGTCATACAAAGTCATAGCCGTGCTGTTGTCGGTGCTGTCTGGAAGGCACTCTCTGCAAGGGTTCAGTTTATTCATTTTAGTGATTGATTTTAATCTTGTTTAGAAAAGTGAAATAAAGTTGTCATTTTGAAAACATCGCCATTTATTTTTTTTGTACAAAAAGAAAAATGGAAAAACAGTGAGCAGAAAAGAAAAAGACTTGTTTGCAAAAGATGTCTGATATTTCATTGATTAATCTTGTTGCACAAAAAGTACGGATGGCCCGATTACAAAATGAGCCTTGTCATCTTGGGCAAGATGCAAGACTTTGATGCATGCTATAAAAATACAGGAAATAATAATTACTCTGCATGAGTAACTCTTATAATTTCCTGGGAAGACCAGTTTGAGATACTGCTCCCCGGGACCTTTGGACGAATCCAGCTTTCCAGGTTGCGTTCTTCTTCCAGCTCGTCTTCCAAGTTGTTGACAGCATCAGGGGTGAGCATCCCCCCACTAACAAAGTTGGGCTTTTTGGCAGCCTCTGCTTGATCTTCTTGAGTTGGTTTGTAACCCAACCCAAATCTATCTTCTTTCTTCTCCACCGGCAACAGTTTGCCCCAGCCTTGAGCGTTTCCTTCTTCCACCACCTTCCGGGCTTGTTGGTAGGATGCCATAGAGGTCCCGAGCACAACAGAGGTTTCATTAACATTCAGGGCCTCAAACCCTTGGCTCATGGTCTCGTGGATCTCCCCCTCCATCTCAATATACTTATAAGTAGCCAGATGGCTAACAAAAATATCCTCCTCTCCACAAATTGTAACAACTTGGCCTTCCCACTCAAATTTTAACTTCTGGTGAAGGGTAGACGTTACTGCGCCAGCGGCATGAATCCATGGTCTACCCAACAAACAGCTGTAGGCAGGCTGAATGTCCATCACGTAGAAGGTCGTTTGGAAAGTCTGTGGGCCAATCGTCACAGGCAACTCAATTTCCCCCAGAACTGATCTCTTAGAACCATCAAAGGCTCTTACTACCAGGTTACTGGGTCGCAATGCCAATCCTTCATATTCTAGCTTCACCAAAGCCTTTTTCGGTAAGACATTGAGGGATGACCCCGTGTCTACCAGCACATGGGAAAGGACTGCACCTTTACATTCCATGGTGATGTGCAAGGCCTTGTTATGGTTGCGGCCTTCCGTAGTCAAATCAGTATTGGTGAACCCTAGCCCATTGCTAGCAGTAACATTTCCAACCACAGTTTCCAACTGATTGACGGTGATCTCTTCAGGCACGTAAGCTGCGTGCAAGACTTTGAGTAGTGCATTCCGATGGGCTTCGGAGCACATAAGCAATGATAGGATAGAGATCTTGGAGGGCGTCTGGTGAAGCTGATCCACTATTTTGTAATCACTCTTCTTGATGATTCTCATGAACTCATCAACTTCTTGATCAAAGGGTGTTTTCAAAGTTTCCCTAGTAGCTTGATCTTCCTGCACCGGGCTCTTTCCTTTTGCCTTAGCAGCAGCTTCTGCTTCGGCAGTGGGTCTTTGAATTTGTGGGGCAAAGAGACGTCCGCTTCGAGTGAAGCCTCCGCCTCCTCCCACATTGTCTATTTGTGGTGCAGGTGTTGGTGATTCAAGAGTGATTTTCTTTCCTTCGCAGTATACGTCAGAGCCGTAATGCCAAGGGATGGCCTTACTGCTTTCATAAGGTACTGGTCCAGGCACTGTGACAGTGACTGGACTGACGGCAGCTGCAGAAGGAACTGTGATAGTCTGCGGATCATAATATATTGTGACTGGTGCTCTGGTAGGAGTAGCACTTTCTGAGTTGTAGGCGGAGTTGTTTTCAGGATCATAAAAAATTGTGACAGTTGAGACATCTTCATGGTTTGTTGCTGATGTTGTAGGAGACATTGTCGGAAGAATGGAGGTTGTTGTTGTAGGAGATTCAAAATGAAGTGGTGCTGAAGTTGTGGAAGGAAAATTTGTTGATATTTGGTCAGTTGAAATGGCAGATGGAACATTTGTTGATGAAGCTGAAGAGTTATCTGGAACAATGGTTGTTGCAGTTGTAGGAGGTTCTGAAACCGTTGCTGATGAGATTGCTGGATTTGTTGGGAATGATGTTGTAATCTGAAGCAGGCCACTCTGGATGAGGCCATCTATACCATCTCTCAGGTTATCACAACCATTCACTGAAATGTTGCAATAAGCACACCCTAATTCACATCCCGGGAATATTTGACATTCGAGGAGCTGAGCTTTGATTTCTACCAACGGTGTCCGAATCTGACCCACACTGGTTATTAAATAAGACGGCTTGTCTTCTTCAATAGCATTGATTCGGGGACCACCATGGTGTGGCATAGGGTTTTTGTTGACATTCGGTGGTGGTGCAAAGTTCAGAGCCTTAGAGTCTACCAGGTCTTGTACCTTCATGTGCAAAGCTCTGCACTTCTCTGTACTATGGCCAGGTGCATTTGAGTGAAAGGCACATCTGGCGCCGGCGTCGTAGTTTCTGGGCAAACTGTTGGGATCTGGAGGGGCCAATGTCCTTAGCTCAACTAGGTTGAGTTTCAGGAGTTGTGGCAGCAATGTGGCATAGGGCATAGGGATCGGATCGATCACCCTATTGGCCTGAGAGGGCCTCTGTTGGAATTGTCTCTGCTGATTGTTGTTGTTGGTGTTGTTGTTGTTGTAATTTCTCGGAGGATACTGATTTTGTTGCTGGTACTGAGGTTGTTGCTGATAATTTTGTTGCGGTGGTTGATAAGCTGGTTGTGGATGAGCTAGAGCGGGAATGGTGACTGCTGCCACAGACCTATGAACATATTGGGGCCTGCCCCTGTTGGTGTGGATAGCATTGGTCTCACCAGTTCTTCTTGGGCCTGCAAAAGGCTTTCTTGCATTACTGGATGAGCTCGCACCGTTGTCTGAGATCTTACCCATCTTCAATAGGCTTTCAATTCTCTCCCCGGCTATGACTACATCTGCAAAGCTGGTAGATGAGAAGGCAGCTAGCCTATCAATGTAAGTCCCCTGAAGGGTGTTCATGAACATATCAGCCATCTCCCTCTCTGACATAGGTGGCTGGACAGCAGCAGCAAGCTGTCTCCATCTTTGAGCGTATTCACGGAAGCTCTCTCTGGATGACTGAGACATCCCCATCAGGAGGGTTCTGTTGGGTGCCATATCCAGATTATACTGATACTGTCTGATGAAGGCCTCTGCCAGGTCCTTCCAGCATCTAATAGTTGCTCTTGTCAGATGGGAGTACCATTCCCTCGAAGCTCCAGTCAAGCTATCCTCGAAATAAAACATCCACAGCTTCTCGTCCATGGTATAGGCCTTCAGCCTCCCGAGAAAAGATTATAGATGGGTCCGGGGACAGGAAGTCCCATTATACTTCTCAAAGCATGGTGGCTTAAATTTGTGGGGGATCCTGACCCCGTCTACCAAGCCCATATCCATAACATCAAAACCCAAAGAGTTTTGAGACTCTAAGGATCTTAATTTCTCAGCTATCTCATCCAGCCTTCTATCATAGGCTTCCTCCCCAGCTCCCATCACTGTGAACTGATCTTCCTGGGGGTCTTCTTGCAGTACCCTCCTTGCTGTGGCAGTCCCTTGTATATTGACAGGGATGTTGATCTCCGGATGTTGGTGGGGTCCAAAGACTGGGGGATTGACATGAGGTTGGACTCTTTCATTGTTGCTTGTCCCAGCAGTCCCTGGCTGATGGTCTTCCTGGTTTCTCCCTTCTACCAGTGCTCTGAGCCTCTCCTGGCTTTGAGCCATGTTGTTCATTACCTCCATAAACTGTGTCATTTGAGTCCTCATTTCCAACCTTTCGTTGGTCATTTGATTTCTGACCTCTGTAAGGTCCTGTTGCATCTGATCCATCTGTATGCCCGGAAGGTTTCTGCGGGTGGGGTATCTGTGTGGACGGTTGAGTGGAAACCCTCGACGTCGAGCAATAATTCCTGAGATCACAACAGAGTTAGTAACAATAAAACAAAGAACCTACAAAACAAAACAAAAGGGTTAGTATGCAATGCAGTGTGTCTATTTGTTTCCAAGGTATCCGGCTTGGCAATCAGTTTTGACCCTTCCAGACCCTTGAAGATGCTGTTGATGCTGCTTTTGAAGTAAACTCGGATGGAACAAACTAATACATATATTACAAAAGGCAAATGGTACATAGTTTGTTTACAAATACAAGCCCTCTGAGGGGTCAAAATACATTACAAAAAGTACATGGAATGAAAGTAACAACAAGCAAATGGTCAAACACCAAGACCAAACTCATCCTCCCGAACTTCCTTGAGAAGTGCTTCGGTCACAGGATCAGCTGGACGCTCCGTAAGATTCCTGATAAGGAGATTCCTTGTAGCCACAGCTGCAGTTAGCTTCTTGTGCTGACTCTGGTCCTTTGTCCTCTTCACTCCAGCTCTGATCTTCAACTCTGAGACCTCCCTCTGGGCTGCTGCCAGGGCTTCTTGTTGCTCTTTTGCATTAGCTTCCATCTACTCCATCTTATCCTGAGTCCTTTTGTCCTCCTGAGTACGGGCTTCGGTGATCCTGACCCACCTAGCCTGACTCTCCTTTAGATACAAATCAGTCCTGGCTTTCTGAAACTGAGCTTCCTTGCAGGCATTTTTCAAGATCTGTTCTCCAGCCCTAGACTTCTTAATGTAATCCTCAGACTTCTCAATTCTGGCCAAATGCTCCACTTTCAACTTTTCCAGCCTCTCAATATCCAACCTACCATCACTTCTTTCCCAGAGGGTCTTCTGTAGAGCTTGAGTCAACTTCTCATTTCTCTCTTTCAATTTCTCAAACTCATCTAAGCTGACAGTTGCTGGAGGTGGGGTTGTGGAGGGTCCAGGCATATCTTCAATAGTGGAGGGCATTCCAGATAACTGAGCCCTGGCATGAGACCACTCATAGTACTGGGCTGAGGCTACATTATTGCATTTCCCAAGAATGGTTACCCCCTTAGTCTGCACATTATCCCAGGCCAAGGCTGCCTGCCTGACAACAGCCAGATTAGGTTTGATTTCAACATAAAGGGTCTCAATCAGATCTTGTGCCCTAGGGGGATGGACCAATGCATAGCCCAGTTGTCTTTTGAAAAGCAGAGGGTTGTAATTGATGCAACCCTTCACTCCAATCAGAGGCACATTGGGAAATTGCCCACAACTTGTAATAATGTCTCTGCCCTTGGTGCTCTGAGTGCACCATCTGATGTCATCTGAGGTTAGAGCAATAAGCCTCTTAGCCCAGTTCTTCTGCTGGTGAGGGTTTAAGAATGCATCAGTTTTTGGCAAATGCTTGAGCAGCCAAGTATGGAATAAAGGTGCACAGCATCTCACTAATATCCCCCTTTGCTTTTCATTCCTCTGATGAACTGAGTAGTAAAGGTCTCCCAGTAAGGTAGGCACTGGGTTTCTCAGGATGAAAAGATGGACTGCATTCTTGCTGACAAATCTAGGCTCATCTGCAAAAAGTATGATCCCATATATACTAAGGGCCAATAGAGCACAGACTGCCTTCCACTCCCCTAGGGAGGCCTTCAAACTAGCCTGAGAGGTCAAGAAATCCAGATGAAAACCAGAAATTCCAGCTTTAGATGTCAAATTCTGCCCAATCAGAACTGGTTCCATATGTAATGCTTTGGCTATCTCCTCATTATTTGGGAAAACCATTTCAGGGTTGAAAGGGATTCCACCCCTGATGGGTACACCAACCAATGATGAATACTCCTCCAGCAAAGGTCCCAACTGGAAATTCTGAAATGTGAAGCACCTCAGAGGGGGATCATAGAACTGCAGGCAAGTATGTATCAGGCTCCTCTGTGAAGGGTCCAAATCCAATACCACATCAAGGATTCCTCCATAATGTTCTCTGAAATATGGTATATGGTCTGGAGTAATCAGGGTCTGAATCCTCCTGATGCTAGCTAGCTCAGGCTCAAAGAAGTGATAGGAGATGTTACTTTTCTTAGGTGCCATGTTGCTGAAGAATGAGTGCTGATGATGATGACTGAAGACAACTCTGAAGATGGGCCACTGATAAGCTGAGACTGAGGATGCAAGTGACTGAAGCAGGTGGCTGATAACTGAAGCAAGTGTTGATGAAGATGGGTCTTAGCTGAAGAAGGGGTCAAAACCAAGTCAAAAATGATAGGATGGATACCCTGAAAAACAAATAAACACATGTTAGAATGATGCAATGAGGATGTATGTAAATGATATGCAAGGGTTTGTGACTGAGCTGGATCTGATTAACTGCTCTGATATAGGTCCATGTGTGTTCAAGAAATCCAGATGGAGGTCTATAAGTCCAGTAACCAAGGTGGGGGACTCGAATAAAGAGTCACATGTCCAGGGTTTAGAATCACAAAAACTGTCCCAACATGGAGTACTCTTAATCAAATAAAGTAACAGGGTATGCTGAGGTCAAGAGTACCTGCAAACCTGTAAACAGCCCAACCCCCTCACAGGTGATGTTCTAGAACAAGGATCCTCAGACTCGGATCAGTTATGAGAAGTGTAAACACTTCTAACCCGGAGGTACAATGTTTACAATAACCATAAAAGTTCCTCCTCTAATTCACCTCAGTTTCTGAAGGTCAATACTAAAGGTCATCCAGACTTAGCAGGCTTCCCAGATAGCCCTAGTATTGCAGGAAATCTGCAACACAGAGTTCTCAAGAAGAAACCCATATCTGAACCGTGTTTCATATTCCCGCACCAGACCGAGATGGAATGGGAAAGAATATGAACCACTCTAGCCTAGGTGTCACTCAGGTCCCAGGTATAAGACCTTAACTCTCAGTAGAACCCCCACCCACCAAAACAGAAACAACAGATCCAGCCAGAATAGTATGACAGTATGATATATGTAAAGCTATAAAGAAAGCAATAAACAACTGTACATAAAGCAAAAATAAATACAAATACAAGCACAAATAGCACATAACACCCCAGTAAACACAAATCAATCAAGCGCTAGGAGGAACCCACAAAAAGAACCAGAAGCCCTGGTTACAGTATAAGGTTCCCCAGCAGAGTCGCCAAGCTGTCGCTCCCACCAAATGACACCTGGTCAGAAGGGGTACAGACGCGAACGGTCGGCGAAAAGGGAGATGTGAGAACACACAGCAGTGAACTCACAGGGGATGAAAAGAGTCGCCAGCTAGGCATTTTTATCCCGGAGGAAAGGCAATGCTGCATAGACCTAGAAAGATATGGATAAGACGGTTGCGAACCAGAAAGACTGAGAAAGGGGGTTGGTTACAACCTGGGAAGGTATTAGCACCCAGATTGTCCGCCGTACTCGACGGGATCCACGCTTAAAAGATTTGTGTTTAAAAGGGGTGGTGTCAGTGCAATTTGTGTGCAAAAGAGCTGGAAAAGGATGTACAAGTGTCTGTGTAAAAGATGTGAAGTGTATAAATGATGTGTTAGTGTAAGAACAAAAGTGAAATGCTCAAGATCATGAGGCTAAAGAATAAAGCTGGAAAGAGGGGGAATATACAGAGACTTTTGTTCGATAACTGTTAAGTTATGCCTACGTATCCTCTCGTGCAATGAGGAAGTCAGAACACCGTAGTTCGACCCAAAGAGACTAAAAGATGAATTGACTTGTGAACTGCCTACTTGTCTATGCTCAAGTGTATGACCTGTCTGGCTCAGGTGCAAACTGTCTTGCATTAGACGGAAGAAGCAAGTTCTCGTTTATGAGTGAATGAGATGAGAAAAGAATCCCGGAGGAGACGATTATTGTTTGTTTTTTTGAGTTTTCAGTCTTTTATTGCTTTTGAAAGTTTGTCATAAGTTAATGAGCTTAAGCCTAAACCAATGGGTTAGTAAACTCATCACATCTTCCCTCTGATTAGGGGTAATGAGAATACCTTAAGTGTGAAGTCAGATTCTCACACTTAATCACCTTTGGTGTAGGATTAAGATCATTATCCTATTTGTGATTATTTAGATGTTTTTGTTGTTTTTGTTTAGTGTTAAGTAATGAGGTTAAGCCATAATCAGGGATTAAACAGACTCATTACACCATCCTAATAGAAGGATAATAGATGAGAATGTTTAAGCTGAGGAAAGCTCCTCAACTTAATCCATGATGAGGGATTAAACTCATGACAAAACAAGCCTTTGGTTAAGTGGATTTTATTTAATGATGAGATGATGAAGTGGATTTTATGGTTTGTAAGACAAACTTGAGGGGGACTTGTCCATTAACACTAGGGTTAGTCCTTCTTAACCAATTAAGGAAGAATTAGAACCCTAATGCAAGGCCCAAGTTACAAGCTTGATGTCTTGATGATTATTAGGTGAATTGATCAAAGGATTTAAACACATTAAGGGTTTAACACTTAGGATTAAAGTTATACACTCCATCCTAATAGAAGGATGCAGGCATAAGCTTAATCACAAAGCCTTAAAGCCTTTAGGGTTTAGTCCCTGATTATGAGGTGAGAAGAGAAGACTCAAAAGAGACACAAAGGTAAAACTAAGTGGGGGACTAATCAAAACCCTAATCATTGTGCTTGGTTGTTCCTAAGGTTTGTGAGGTTTTCAAGAGCAATCTTCAATGGAACCACCAGGAAGCAGATGAAAGGATCAAGAGAAGCAAAGTGACTTGCTTCATTCAAGAAGTCAAGTCACTTGAGGAAAGAAAGTAAGAAGAAGGAGAATGAACAAGCTCAAACTCAAACACAATAATGAAATGCAGCAAGGATGCATGAAAGAGATGAAGAGAAAGTTATGAGAAGTGAAGGCAAATTCACTTCTCAAATCCACTTACCACCTGAAAGGTTAGAAAAGAAATGCAACGCAATGCAAAATGGGATGGAATGACATGATGCAAACCAAAACCAGAAGCACATTCATGATGTTAATGATGCTATGAGATTCTACAAACACATGACAAAGGGATGGTGATGATCATACAAGCTTATGGATGCAGATGAAGCAAGTTAAGAACCATGATCATACATGACAAGTTATGAAATGCATATGGCATATAACAAGGCAAATGCAAGATGCAATGATCAAACATGTTTTCAATATGTCTTATGATGTTAAATGAATCAAATGGAGGCATGGAATGTCATGGCAAGTCATGTTATGCAAGAGAATGCAAGATGGATGCATATGGAAGCCCAAATTAGGGTTTATGAACAATACATTAAACAAAAACCAAAATCAGAAGCAAACAACATTATAAAAAAAAGAAAATGCACTCAAAGGACCCCTAATCCTATACTAACCCAATGCCCAAAGGAGAGGTTTCAACTCTTAACCAAATTCAAGATATGATTTTCCTAAGTTTCCTAGGGTTTTAGGGTTCCTAAACAAGAAAATTACCAAACAAATGGAAAATGAAAGATCAAATCATGGCCATTTAATCTCACAAACTACATGCTAAACACAATGCAATGCAAAAAGAAACAAGGTCCAACTCTTCATGGATAGGCAAAAATGATTTTTTGAAGTTTGGATCAAAATAAGGCATAGAAATGATTTTAATTCAATGAAAAATTCTCAAAATGCATCAAGATCAAAAAATAAATTTGGTTTGAAGGTTGGACAATGTTTCTAAATGTCTTAGAACATTTCATGAATTTTTTGGTGATTTTTAAATACCTAAAAGTATTTTTAATGAATTAATTTTCATTAATCAATTAAAAATAAACTTTTAAATATTTAAAAATACTTTTTTAATGCTAAAAATGAAAATAAAAATATTTTTGTGTTTTAAAAATTAATGAAACTCAGGATAAAAAATTTCATAATTTTTAAAGCATTTTTGCTATTTTTAATAAATTGTATAAAACAAATGCAAAGAAAATAAAATAAAACAAAATAAAATGAGAAGTAATCTGATCTAAAGGCTGAGATTTGAATCTGGGAGGGAGAGTTTGACCACGCGCGCTAATGAAGGGTCTGGATTGATTCTGACCTTAATTAAGTTTTATAAAATAATTAAATGGATTAATTAGACTTAATGGTGATTAGGGCACAGTGGACCCATCTGAACCACTCATCCATGCGCGAAGTCAAGGCAAGTCAGATGATCCAACGCTCAAGATTTAAACCTCATTTAATTACAGGATTAGGGTTAAACAAATTCAGGTGACCGGAGGGAAGCTCCGGTCATCTTCTCCGGCAACAACAAAACCCTAGATCATGATTCAGGCTACCATTCTCCAAATTAAAGGTAGGAAAATGTTCCTCTACTTAAACCTCACTCAAATCACCTCTCAAACTAAATTTCTCATGCTCAAATGAAGAGAATCGAAGCCATGAAGATTCACGGGCAAAGTTTCAGAGCCCTGGTAAATCCTCATTTCTCACTCATTTTTAATTCTAAGCCCATCCCCATGATCAGCAAGACATACACAATCCATTTATAACTTAAAATGCAAGCTCTGAGAGAAAAATTCCATGGCCATACCTGAGATGGAAGATCCTGTTTCTGGGCTTTCTGGGCTTCTCCTTGATGCAGACTCACCCCAATGGTTCTCCTGATGCTAATGGTAGGCTTGGAATGAGCTTAAACAAGCTATTTTGAGAGGTTCGAATCTGCTATATCAGAAAATGAGTTCTATGTGTGAGTGGTTTCAAGCTCTATTGATGGCTGATTCTGGTTCCTTTTTATGTGTTTGATTTATTGGTGAAGAGAGTTTGGATGTTTGGTGGCTGTGGAAGGTGATTCGAAGAAGGGAAGCTTTGTGACAGTTTTTGTGGTATGCTGTGTTCTGGCTTGCTTCAATGCCCAATGCCATGCTATAACACTCCAACAATGTGTGAATAGGCTGAGGGCAGGTCAGTAGGGGTGGCTGTTCACTGTGCCAAGAGTATGGGAGTTTTGGCCAAAAAGTCAATGTGATTGGTACTTGCAGCATGGGCTATGGCAGCAGCTGTGTTAGGGCATGTCTTGCTTCAGCTTGAGTTGAGGAGGGCCCTTGGATTGCTTGTTGTCGCTCCCGGGATTTTCATCCTAGTACAAACGCGAAAGTGGCGCGGAAAAGGTAGAGTCGCCAGTCAGACATTTTTATCCCGAAGGAATGGGAAAGGTAATGTTGCACAAACCTAAGGAAGAAAGGAAAAGGACGAGGCCTTGCGAACCAAAGATCTGGATACGGGAGTCGGTTACGAATTGAGAAGGTATTAGCACCCCAATCCGTCCGCCGTACCCGACGGGATCCACGCTTATAAGTCTGTTTTCAAAGGGTGAGAAATAATATGCTGTTTAACTGAAAGAATAGCTATCTGGAATGAAATGGAAATGAGAAGAGAAATGGAATTAACAAATGGGAATAAAATGGGAAAATGTAGGGAAAAAGAAAGATTGTGCTCGAATGGGCCCTACCCCACTGCCTACGTACCTCATTGGGATAAATGAGGATCAGAGACGCCGTAGTTCGTCTAACTAAGGCTTACACTCGTTTGTGGTTTTTAGGATGACGTTGCCATAGTTCTAGCTCAGGTGTTACCGGCTCTGACACGAGGGTGTTTACCGTATCGCTGTTTGAACTGTCGAGACAAGTCATGTTCGTCCGCAAAGAGTATGAGATGAGAAAGAAGACGTGACTTCTTGGTTTGTTGTCTTTTATAAGAAATGTTTTGAGTTTGTGTTTATTGAATGTACAACACTAAAGACTATGACACAGGAGCGAATACTTTCCAAGATCGCCCCCAATGGAACGTTTGTAAAGCATCCTAGAAGAGTGAAGGAGACCTCCACTAGCCATTTCCCGTGTAGCTTAAGGCTCGTGACGCATTGTACACCTTTCCTTTATTAAATGTTTTTTTTTATTTTATTTAAAGATGAGAAGAGACTCAAGTTATAAAAGGTAAATATTCTAAGGGAAACTAGACTCACCCTAAATCAGTTGAATTCATGGATAACCTATGGTTAATGAGGTTTACAATTAAAATCTACCTAAGAGATATAAAAGATATAAGACTAAACATGCAAGTAAAAGAAGTTAATAATGAGCAATAGGGTCCTCCTAGGTCATGGTGGGTAAAAACGGTATGGAATGTAAACGGGATGGAACAATGGTTCGGGTGGGTCGGTTGCGTGGTGCTAAGACGCACGACTTATGGTATGAAACATGCAAGGTTTGCCTTTGGTTGAATGGAGTGGAACGAAGGTAATCGTGGAACCCTAAAATAATATGAACTTTATTTATTTATTTGAAAGTATACTCGACGTTGGATCGAATACTTTATTTGTTTTTGAAATTTTGGTTTTCTATCGATTCGTTTTATCTTTTCTATCCTACTTACAGAAACTATAAAAGCATACAAGTTCTAAGCTATTACATCACAAAATACACAAAGTATAAAACACAATTAAGGCATAAAAAATATCCAAGTCCAATTAGCCAATCCTTGAAAACATACCTTGCACAAAAAACAACAACAAATAGTTAGTGAATGATATGAATTATGAATATGCATAATGTGAAGGAATGAATTAAAATGACAAAAATATTAAAAGTCATGGAAAAAATATGAAATTAAATTCCTAAGGTCTACAACCTGATTATATTATTGTGCTAAAAAATCTCTAAAAAATTCTTATTTTAATTATGTCACATGGTCATCTAAATTTATATAAGATTTAATCACAAATTTACACAAATTATACTACCAAAACAATAGAAAAAATGTCCTAAAAATTCACAAAAAAAAATCTTCTAGGTACTTTAACTTGTCTTTTAATAGTAGCAAAAAGAATGGGCAGAAAATATTATGGGAAGTGGCATAAACAAATTGAACAAATTTATGTGTTCGCATGAGAATTCAATACAAAATCAATTAAATTAAAATTCGAAAATAAATTGAAAAATGATTAAATTCATAAAATAAAAATTAGAAATGTTTCTAAATTGACTTAATATTCTACTGTATTTTTTTATAGAATTTTAATATTCATTTTCATATTTTTTATGGAATTAAAGCTGAAAGGTATAAAATAGAAATTAAATAGAAAAGAAGAATAGAAAGGGGGGAGAAATAGAAATTTATTTAAGTTAGAAACCAAATGGGCCTACACATGGGGGTGCCAGTAGCGGGTCCTCTAGGCCCAGCGAGCAGGAGAACAAAAAAGAAGAAAAAACCTGTTTTATTTTGAAATGAATTTGAATAATCAATATTCCTTAATCTCTACTTAATTCTTTAACTACACATTAATTCATTTAATTTGTTTTCATTATTTCCTTATAATAATTAACTAAACAACCTAATATTAACTTAAATCTTAAAAGAAAAAAACAAAACAAAACTCAATAAACTGTCTTTCTCTCACTCACGCAGCCCCTCTCTCTCTATCACCCTTCATCTTCTTCCTTGGCCAAACCCTAAGCCACCGCCGCCGCCTCCTTTCTCTCTCTCACGCCTCTTTCTCTCCCTCAAGAGCTCATCTTCTTAAAACAACCTAAACCACTAAGTTCAAATTCCCTCTTTTTCTACCCTAAGCCGCCGCACACCATCATCTTCTTGCCCTCTTCTCTCCGCCACCGTCCCTTCTTTTCCCCCCAAATCGCAACCCTAATACCGCCGGAACGACACCCACGGACAAAATTGCTTCTAAACAAACTTCAATGCTAACCTAACCAAACTTCATATGACCCTAGTCGAAACTCATCTACCCTCCAATCTGAGATAAAAGACGGAACATGGATATTCACTCGACTCCGAGAACAAATAACAACACACAGTCATGATTTCGTACAAGGTGCAGATTCGTACCTTGAAAACGGACGGAGACGCAAACTCGGTGATGATATGAATGAACGAACTAGGTCGCGGTGATAGCGTTTCCGTGGTTGCGATGCCACTTTGCCGGAGACCCGAGCCAGAAGATGCTATGGCCGAAGACGGGGAAGCGCCAATCGTATTCGTCCGTGAATGGTACACTAGGTACGTATTCCTTTTGTTCACCTTAATCTCGAACTCGTCCTTATTTCCCCTGTTATCATGCTAATCGAACTGTTCTTGATTTGAGATGATGGCAAAGCTGCGGAGTTATTCGAAAAAACAGGAAAAGAGTGTTACAGGATACTGAAGCCGGCAGGAGCAATTCCTTTGATCCTGCTCTCGTTGTGGATGACTTTGGATACCTGTTAATGGAATTCTTGATACATTTCCCGATTTGCAGGTTAGACTTTTACACACTTTTTCTTGATTCCTTAGTATGGTGATGAAACTGTTGAGATGATATCAGTCGTAACTGTCGATCTTGTGTTGTTGTGGTTCTTGAATCGTAGGTTGAAGATGGATGAATGGGTGAGGTGAAGAGTTTGAAGTTGAAATTGATGAAGCTTGTTATCAGATTGAAGATGAATACTCAGAGAGATTGATGAAGATGCAATGGTACGAAAACACTTTCGATCTATTCTCTTCTTTCTGTGCATTCAATTCTGAGTTCTGAATTGTTAAAGTTTGTCACAAAACTCATTCTTCTTCTGCTTCTTTCCATGAATTCAATTGTTGAAGTTGTTGCATTCTGAAATCGTGCAAGGATTCTTGTATGAGTTTTCCGTTTATGCACCGTGTGAGAACTTATGCAAGTTATTGTTGTTCTTGATTTCCTGCAGGTTGAAAATCATGGTGATGCAGGATTAATGGAAATGAAGTGGGAATTGAAGATGAAAGCCAATGAAAATTGAAGATCCATGGCTCAAGGATGATGGTGATGCGACAATGAGGGGCTTGCAGGAGCTGATTGAAGAATCAGAAAAAAATAAGTGGAGTGAGAGATGAAGACAGAGTGAATCCCCCCCAAAAGAAAACCGAAGCCATCTGCAGCAACCAACAACCATTTATTTCTGATGAATTGAGGGCATTTTCGGTTTTTTACAGGTAAAGTTTCAGTTATTCAGTTACCGATTCTGTTAGAAACTGTTGTGAGTTAACTTTGGTTTTGAAGTTTTCTTTCCTTTTCCTGCTGAAGTTCTGTTAGTAATTAACAATTTGTAATTGTTTTTTGGTTATCCTTTGGTGCAGGTCTTCTATCATGTGTATGGATGGATGGTTCGTTTGGAAGCAAAATTGGCGAGAGGGATCCATTTTCCTTCTGTTATATATATATATAAAAAATTGGAATTCTATTCTGGATTTTTCTGTTGAGAGTTAGTTATGAATTAGTTAAAGGTTTTCTTTTTGTTTATAGTTGTGTACGAATTTTCCAACTGAATTTTGTATAGCTTTTCTCTTGTAACTTTATTCTTGTGTAAATTTCCTCTTCTAAATTCTATTAGACATTTCCTTCTCATAAATATGGTCATGGCTGCATTTCTTTTTACCCTAATATATCATAATGGATCCCATTTAAATAGATGGAAAATGAAGTTAAATTGTAAGTGGCCAAAAATGTTATTTTTGGGCAATAATAATTTTATAGTTTGGTGAATATAATTTGTGACTAAAATAGGGACATTTAAAAATGGCTCCAAAATGATATGAGATGAAGAAATTTAATAATTGAATGTGAATTGTGGATATGAGACTTAAAGATGGAAAAAAAATGACTCTTAAAATGGTTTATGACTTTAATGGAGTGTAATGGTTTTGATGACGGGCTTAGAAAATATATGTTTAGAGATGATTCAAAATCTTGAAATTCAATTGGACTTAATTGATGGACGTGGTCAAAAATGCTTGGAAAAATGAATGGTCTATTAGTAAGAACAAAAGTGTTATTATCATGAAACGAAATTGGTTTAGAAGGAATATTGGTATGGACACTTGGACTGAATGTTTTAAGATTGATATTGGAATTTGGATAAAGAAAAAATAAATTAATGAACAAGGTTTATTTATTTGGAAAAAGAAGTGGGCCTAAAAATGGATGTAGCACGGATTCGAATTGAATATGAATCGACTATCGGTTTAAGGATTGTGGGTAAAAAAGAAAAGAAAAATGGATGAGAACATAGTTTGAGAAAATGGATAGCAAATATTGTCGTGCTACTTCCCTTGAAAACTTGAACTCAAAACTATCCATATGAACACTTCTGATCTCATTTGAGCCCTTGAACCAAAATTAATTTCCTTAAGCTTCTGACCCAAATAGCAAGCCTGTGACGATGAATGCGTGCCATGTTATAGATTTCCTAATGAAAGATGCATACTAATGAGAGGCGTGAATCCTGTTGAGGGTAATAAATAGGAGGGCAAATTTTGGGGTGTTACAGCTGCCCCTATTCAATCACTGTAGACTTGAATGGATGATAGCAGCTGCTTTCAGACGTTTGAAGTATGCAGGGATTGAATACCAGAAACAACCAGAAAATTTGCACTCTGCGGCAGAAGAACAGGGAAATAAACTCAACCGAACGATCTCTGCTTGGATATAATTACGATGGAAAGGTCATAAACGGGGGCTGCCTTTTGTGCAATGCCAGAAGGCTACTGACTTGCCACACTGTGGGTGGACTTGGGATACATTGCCACACTACGGGTGGACTTTGGAATACATTGCCACACTACGGGTGGACTTTGGAAATGATGCCACCCTGAGGATGGACTTTCGCCAATCTGCGGTTGGACTTCAAAATACATTGCCACACTGCGGGTGGACTTTAAAGGTTTGCCACACTGCAGGTGGACTTTTGCTCGCTGTGGGAGATTTTTGAAACTTGCCACGCTGCGGGTGGACCTTTGGAACTTGCCACCCGAAGATGGACTTTGGCCAGTCTGCGGCTGGACTTTTGCTCACTACGGGAGACTTTTGCTCACTACGGGAGGCTTTTGCTCACTACGGGAGACTTTTGCCCACTGCGGGGGACTTTAGAGATTTGCCACACTGCGGGTGGACTTTTGAAGCTTGCCACCCGAAGATGGACTTTGGCCAGTCTGCGGCTGGACTTTGAAATACTTTGCCACACTGCGGGTGGACTTTTTGGAACTTGCCACCCGAAGATGGACTTTGGCCAGTCTGCGGCTGGACTTTTGCTCACTACGGGAGACTTCTGAAACTTGCCACCCGAAGATGGACTTTGGCCAGTCTGCGGCTGGACTTTTGCTCACTACGGGAGACTTTTGCTCACTACGGGAGACTTTCGCTCACTACGGGAGACTTTTGCTCACTACGGGAGACTTTTGAAACTTGCCACCCGAAGATGGACTTTGGCCAGTCTGCGGCTGGACTTTTGCTCACTACGGGAGACTTTTGCTCACTACGGGAGACTTTCGAAACTTGCCACCCGAAGATGGACTTTGGCCAGTCTGCGGCTGGACTTTTGCTCACTACGGGAGACTTTTGCTCACTACGGGAGACTTTTTGCTCACTACGGGAGACTTTTGCCCACTGCGGGGGACTTTTGCTCACTACGGGAGACTTTTGCTCACTACGGGAGACTTTTGCTCACTACGGGAGACTTTTGAAACTTGCCACCCGAAGATGGACTTTGGCCAGTCTACGGCTGGACTTTGCATATGTTGAATTGCACGGCATGTTGCCCCATGACACTGGGGATGTTATGTCTTGAGTATTGTTATTGAACTGGTGTGGATGTAAAAGAAATTCCTGACGCGGAAGTAATAAGTCTCGGCTAAATCTGTGGGGGGAACACAATGATCACGTATTTGACCCCAAGAAGTCCCGTGGGGATAACATCTCTGTCGGAGAGGAGCGTGAATAATTCATCTGTCCCGAATTATCATCTTTGCCAAAAATAAATTGGACTTTTAGCTTTGAGGGCCGTGCCTGGGGATACCTCGACTATTGGGGATTACCCACTCTTATGGATTTGTTGGGGGAGGAGAATGATTTATCTGAAATCTTCTAGGGGAATAAGAATTGCCTTGGATCTGATGAGGAATCAAGATCAAGGAAACCAACTGAAAGAAAAAGTGCTGACTTTAGTGAGGACAACTTCCATTTGCCTGTTGGAGATGACAACACCGAGACACGTCCTGCTGGGGAAGGAAAGATTTCAAATTGTCCCGGGCTGGGGATCAGCTGCTTCCGTATGGATTTTACCTCAAGAGGATTTTACAAAAAGACTTGGCGTCTTTAAACTCTTAGGTATCGTAACGACTGCATGAATCAGTGTAATAACCTTGCTGGGGAGGTAACCATTACCAATGCAGATGAGTTTGTATCTATCAGAAGTGCTGAACGAGACAGTTGGCTTGACAAGTGACCACGGTATTCTAAACTCCGGGTAAATGCTTTCGATCGTCTGTCTTTGGGAAAGAATGAACTTTCGTACGATTAGGGTGGCCTGTCCCCAGTACGAGTATTTGAATAGATTTGCGCCTGACTGACTGATCTTCGCTCTTGGAGAGATTTGAATCTCGAGGTGATTGCCCCAGTTTGACTGAAATTTGAAGAGATTGCTCGACTTAACTGCCCCGGATTGGCTAGCTCTTACTGTGACTAATTGGGAAAGTCCTTGCTCAATGAAACTTTATTCGAAAAAGTGCACCCTGACGTGACAGTCTTTCAGAAGTTTCAGACTTCTCAACCTGGCAAGCTTGAGCTTCTGGATTGAATTTCCGCATGTGAACCATTTATGATGCTCAACAAATGTATGCAAGTGAGAAAATGTTTATTCTTAGAATGAAAATCCTAATTCAACAAACATGTTAATCTTGAAGTTTTGAAAAATGGATCGTTAACCTTCGTGAGCAAACCACTGGTTAAGATATGACCTTTATTTGAATGAAAGTATGTACATGCAATACCAATAAATGTCTTTTAGCACAACTCATAGGAGTCAGGAACGCGGTCTCGTGGTAGTATGCACTCAAATTAACCCTGTTTCAGTTAGGACTTTTAAGGGTTGTATCGTGGCCTGGTTCACGGTTATAGAAACAAAGGATATAGGCTCGAAGTTTATTTGTGCCCACCCGCTCTTCGTAATGTTCTCCATTCCTATGTTCAGCTAGTTATCACAAGCATTCATCTTTCATAAGGGTATCGTGTTGATTGAGGAACCATTGCTGCTATCCGTTCAAGCAACAATCAAATTATTGTTGAGAATCAGTCACTCCTCTATCTTTTGTGTTTATGCCACACGACTTTGTTCTTATTTGAGGATCTTTCTTGTGTAATCCTTTCTGTCTTTCGCTTTTGCATTATTTTGCTTATCCCTAACTTTTGCCTGGACTGATTCTTGTGAATCTTTGATTGTGGAGTCCAGCGGGATGCCCTAACTTTTGCCTAAGTCGCTTGTTTTCAAGTTTCGACTTAGCGGGCCTTTTCTTTTCTTTTTTTTCTTTTTGCATTTTGAACTAGTCGCGTGACATTTGTTTGTCTTGATTGCTTTACGAGGGTTGTGACTGCCTCATTTTGTGGTCGATGAAGGATAACCATTGTGGTTGTCAATCTTTGGACCTTTTGACTTGGATAACCGTTGTGGTTTCGGGTCTTTGGACCTCTTGATTAGCATATTAGGATGCAACGGATCTTCAAATACACTTCTTTATGAAAGTCTGAACGCTTGGTCTGACTGGCTGACATCTACCCTGCCCCTGGGTTACATGTGAGGGTTTTTTCATGTGAAAAGAAACTCCTACTTCAAGGCTCGAAGGGATTAGCAAGGGTTTATCTTCCTTATATCTCCAGTGTTTAGGATTTGAAACAATGCCTGTACATCGTCAACAGGGCCTTACTCGAGAGCACACAATTCAGAGATATTGCGTTTTTGTTTCGTCATTCTCCCTCATAGAATTTAAGCATGACAATTGGTATTGCGATATACATATGCAAAATTATAAGGGAATGCAAATGAATTTACTTCAAGAAAAACATGTGAGTTTTATTATTTCTAACATTCAAAAGCAAACAAATTTCATACATGCAGACAAATGTTTAACATATAAAAGAAACTACAAATGGAAATGCAGTAAAGAAACTGAATATTGCCGTAGTTGAGGAGACTTGGCTCCGTCTGGACCTGTCAGTCTTGGATACTTTCAACGATCAATAGCCCTTTTCACAGACTTGTAATCTTCAATTTGCAGTTGCATACCCAACCATGGCAGTAATACTTCCTCTTCTAGCTATTCTGACTCTGACGCGAGACATCTGAAGGAAAGAGTGAAGCTGGGGAGTAAAGTTGCCCCATAAGGTTGCTCGGAAAGACCTGACGATCTTCTGCCTACGTATCTCCATTGACTGATGACCAATGAAGAATCAGAGCGACGTAGTTCCCCTCAATAGGGATGAAAATGAACAATGAAGGAAGG
This sequence comes from Lathyrus aphaca, assembly GCA_963966055.1. Classification (NCBI taxonomy): domain Eukaryota; kingdom Viridiplantae; phylum Streptophyta; class Magnoliopsida; order Fabales; family Fabaceae; genus Lathyrus; species Lathyrus aphaca. The sequence continues at coordinate 15,886,773 of OZ014521.1, forward strand.
CAAACACATAAATGCCATCACTGAGAGTATTTGAATAATGCTGGCTCTATTTGCTTCATGAATACCCTGGCGTCCTGGGTGATTAACCTGAAGACTTCAGCTTAACATGAACCATTTGGTAGAATAACCGTGACGCTGGTTCCTTCGTGATTAGGCATCAGACTCTGGAGTACCTTTGGATGAGGAGAAAAAATGATTGTCTTGGACTCAATTAGGTCTTGTACCTTGTTCTGAAAAGCCCAACATTTCTCAATACTGTGCCCCTGAATGGAATTCGCACCTGGAGTTTGGATCAAAATTTGGTGGTAGGTTATCAGTAGCAGGAGCCCTCATGGTTCGGAGCTCAACCAAGTTCAACTTCAGCAACTCTGGAAGTAATACAGCATATGGACATGGGATAGGATCAAGTCTGCGGTTTCTCGCTCTTGTTCTTTCCTGAAACAGTCTCTGTACCTGTTGTTGCTGACCCTGTGGTCGTGATTGAAAACTTCGTTGTTGACACTGCATTGGACGCCTGACATGTCCCTGTACTTTCTTACTCGTACTTGGCCGAGGAGTGAATGAAGATTGTTGATGTAGCCCCTTTGAAGACTTGGCCTGAGCAATGATTCTTGAAGAAGGAAAGTTGACCATTTCTTTTGTATTTTTGCATGCTGAAGGAGGAGTTAGCTCGTGACACTCAATCAACCCCATTTTGAACAGTTGTGGACATAATTCAGCATAAGACACGGGTGTTGGATCAATAACCCTTTCTTGAACCTGTTGATGACGGGTTGCTAGCAATGGATGATTTATAGATGAAATCGGTTGAAGTATTTCTCCTGGAAACCAAGGCGTAGCAGCTGAGGAGGATCCCTGATAAGGAAAGAAAGTGCTTACTTCTTTGGTAACGATTGGTCTAGGATCATTCAGTTCACATGTGGAGTTGGTTCCTATCTGATGCTCTTCCTGACTGACGAGTGACGATAGCTGGTGAAGAGATTCGAACTGTAAAGGAAATCCATCTAAAGAACCCTGATTTATTGGACATCCCAAAGAGATGGGAGAAACAGGACATTCTGTTTGAAAAGCAGACACACAGCTATTTTCCTTTTTCGACATAGTATTCATGATTCCTGCAAGTAGCTTTATCTGAGTCTTCATCAGGTTGAATTCTTCTCTTAGCAATTTCTGATCCTGGGACAACGCTCGAATGTCCACTACAACATGCCCCAGTTGGGCCTTCATCTCGGTCACCTCCGCTCGGAGTTGTTCCATGTCTAAACCTTGACAGTCGTGATTCAAATTGACCATTCTGGAGAGAAACCAGGTCAGGATAAGAATTTGTCTCTGAACACCTGTAAAAATGCAAGGATGTATGCAAATGCCATGTTCTGTTATTTCCAAGGAATCCATCCGTTTTGATCCAAGTTTTAATGCAGAAGAAAATCCGACATAATCCAGATATGGGATCCTTAGAAGTAACTGAACATGTATGCTAAAATGCCATGATGTCATGTATGCAACTGGCATGCGGTCAGCGGTCCGACGCTGGTGTGGATCAGATAACCAAGTGTTGGTGAAGATCATGATATCAGTATCTTTGTGCAGAAGTTCCATAATTCTCAACCAAGTATCATATAGGACCGGATCATATCATTGAGTAACACTGGCAAAAGCGGGTATGTTGGAAGTTTTAGGGTTCCTGCAAACCTGTAAACCCCTCCCAATCTCACGGGTGTTGCTACTACGGGTCAACATCACGGACTCTCAAAGCCGAATAGCAATAATACGTTCACCATTTCCGAGAAATGGCTCATGACCAAATCAGGGAATCGGTTTGGCATTATGTACTACTCAGGGAGGCCTCAGCTGAATTCCGGAAAAAACAAGCATCCCTCATAAGTTCCCGGCTTCAAGCACTGAAGTCGAGAAACAATAGTACATTCATCCCGAAGGGTACAATACTACCGTCATACGACCAGTTGCTTTAACCAGGTTCCTACGAGAGAACAAGGTCATCCTATGCGATTTCCTAGTGGGCCCTCGGGTGCGAATGGGTTTGCCACGAAATGTGGTCTGCCATTGTCACCACTGGAGAGGGTTGTTTCCACTAAGGTCCTCGATGATCGGTTCCCAGTGTTAGCAGCTCAGGTGGGAACATTCTATGGTCTGCCTAGGCAGTATAGAACATATCCCAAGAGAGCCTGATCTGGGTGTGGGACTCGTGAAAACTACATGTGCTCAAGACCACGCAAGCCACACGACTGCCCACTCTAAATCCTATTTGTATACTCAAGCCGGGTATTTGGCTTATCTCACAATAATCCCATCCCGCCAAGGAAAACCAGAACAGCCAGTGCAGTATGCCAGTATATGCGACAGTAAAGTAAAGTGCAGAAAGCTGTAAATAAAGCTGTAAAGGAAAGCGATAAACTGTAAACAAAACAGTAAAGCTAAACTAAAGCATAACAACAAACAAATAAACACCCAAAGAAGACAGAAACAGACAAGCGCTAGGATTGACTCTCAAAGGGGAGATTAGAATTTCTAAAAATCCCCAGCAGAGTCGCCAGCTGTCGCTCCCGGGATTTTCATCCTAGTACAAACGCGAAAGTGGCGCGGAAAAGGTAGAGTCGCCAGCCAGACATTTTTATCCCGAAGGAATGGGAAAGGTAATGTTGCACAAACCTAAGGAAGAAAGGAAAAGGACGAGGCCTTGAGAACCAAAGATCTGGATACGGGAGTCGGTTACGAATTGAGAAGGTATTAGCACCCCAATCCGTCCGCCGTACCCGACGGGATCCACGCTTATAAGTCTGTTTTCAAAGGGTGAGAAATAATATGCTGTTTAACTGAAAGAATAGCTATCTGGAATGAAATGGAAATGAGAAGAGAAATGGAATTAACAAATGGGAATAAAATGGGAAAATGTAGGGAAAAAGAAAGATTGTGCTCGAATGGGCCCTACCCCACTGCCTACGTACCTCATTGGGATAAATGAGGATCAGAGACGCCGTAGTTCGTCTAACTAAGGCTTACACTCGTTTGTGGTTTTTAGGATGACGTTGCCATAGTTCTAGCTCAGGTGTTACCGGCTCTGACACGAGGGTGTTTACCGTATCGCTGTTTGAACTGTCGAGACAAGTCATGTTCGTCCGCAAAGAGTATGAGATGAGAAAGAAGACGTGACTTCTTGGTTTGTTGTCTTTTATAAGAAATGTTTTGAGTTTGTGTTTATTGAATGTACAACACTAAAGACTATGACACAGGAGCGAATACTTTCCAAGATCGCCCCCAATGGAACGTTTGTAAAGCATCCTAGAAGAGTGAAGGAGACCTCCACTAGCCATTTCCCGTGTAGCTTAAGGCTCGTGACGCATTGTACACCTTTCCTTTATTAAATGTTTTTTTTATTTTATTTAAAGATGAGAAGAGACTCAAGTTATAAAAGGTAAATATTCTAAGGGAAACTAGACTCACCCTAAATCAGTTGAATTCATGGATAACCTATGGTTAATGAGGTTTACAATTAAAATCTACCTAAGAGATATAAAAGATATAAGACTAAACATGCAAGTAAAAGAAGTTAATAATGAGCAATAGGGTCCTCCTAGGTCATGGTGGGTAAAAACGGTATGGAATGTAAACGGGATGGAACAATGGTTCGGGTGGGTCGGTTGCGTGGTGCTAAGACGCACGACTTATGGTATGAAACATGCAAGGTTTGCCTTTGGTTGAATGGAGTGGAACGAAGGTAATCGTGGAACCCTAAAATAATATGAACTTTATTTATTTATTTGAAAGTATACTCGACGTTGGATCGAATACTTTATTTGTTTTTGAAATTTTGGTTTTCTATCGATTCGTTTTATCTTTTCTATCCTACTTACAGAAACTATAAAAGCATACAAGTTCTAAGCTATTACATCACAAAATACACAAAGTATAAAACACAATTAAGGCATAAAAAATATCCAAGTCCAATTAGCCAATCCTTGAAAACATACCTTGCACAAAAAACAACAACAAATAGTTAGTGAATGATATGAATTATGAATATGCATAATGTGAAGGAATGAATTAAAATGACAAAAATATTAAAAGTCATGGAAAAAATATGAAATTAAATTCCTAAGGTCTACAACCTGATTATATTATTGTGCTAAAAAATCTCTAAAAAATTCTTATTTTAATTATGTCACATGGTCATCTAAATTTATATAAGATTTAATCACAAATTTACACAAATTATACTACCAAAACAATAGAAAAAATGTCCTAAAAATTCACAAAAAAAAATATTCTAGGTACTTTAACTTGTCTTTTAATAGTAGCAAAAAGAATGGGCAGAAAATATTATGGGAAGTGGCATAAACAAATTGAACAAATTTATGTGTTCGCATGAGAATTCAATACAAAATCAATTAAATTAAAATTCGAAAATAAATTGAAAAATGATTAAATTCATAAAATAAAAATTAGAAATGTTTCTAAATTGACTTAATATTCTACTGTATTTTTTTATAGAATTTTAATATTCATTTTCATATTTTTTATGGAATTAAAGCTGAAAGGTATAAAATAGAAATTAAATAGAAAAGAAGAATAGAAAGGGGGGAGAAATAGAAATTTATTTAAGTTAGAAACCAAATGGGCCTACACATGGGGGTGCCAGTAGCGGGTCCTCTAGGCCCAGCGAGCAGGAGAACAAAAAAGAAGAAAAAACCTGTTTTATTTTGAAATGAATTTGAATAATCAATATTCCTTAATCTCTACTTAATTCTTTAACTACACATTAATTCATTTAATTTGTTTTCATTATTTCCTTATAATAATTAACTAAACAACCTAATATTAACTTAAATCTTAAAAGAAAAAAACAAAACAAAACTCAATAAACTGTCTTTCTCTCACTCACGCAGCCCCTCTCTCTCTATCACCCTTCATCTTCTTCCTTGGCCAAACCCTAAGCCACCGCCGCCGCCTCCTTTCTCTCTCTCACGCCTCTTTCTCTCCCTCAAGAGCTCATCTTCTTAAAACAACCTAAACCACTAAGTTCAAATTCCCTCTTTTTCTACCCTAAGCCGCCGCACACCATCATCTTCTTGCCCTCTTCTCTCCGCCACCGTCCCTTCTTTTCCCCCCAAATCGCAACCCTAATACCGCCGGAACGACACCCACGGACAAAATTGCTTCTAAACAAACTTCAATGCTAACCTAACCAAACTTCATATGACCCTAGTCGAAACTCATCTACCCTCCAATCTGAGATAAAAGACGGAACATGGATATTCACTCGACTCCGAGAACAAATAACAACACACAGTCATGATTTCGTACAAGGTGCAGATTCGTACCTTGAAAACGGACGGAGACGCAAACTCGGTGATGATATGAATGAACGAACTAGGTCGCGGTGATAGCGTTTCCGTGGTTGCGATGCCACTTTGCCGGAGACCCGAGCCAGAAGATGCTATGGCCGAAGACGGGGAAGCGCCAATCGTATTCGTCCGTGAATGGTACACTAGGTACGTATTCCTTTTGTTCACCTTAATCTCGAACTCGTCCTTATTTCCCCTGTTATCATGCTAATCGAACTGTTCTTGATTTGAGATGATGGCAAAGCTGCGGAGTTATTCGAAAAAACAGGAAAAGAGTGTTACAGGATACTGAAGCCGGCAGGAGCAATTCCTTTGATCCTGCTCTCGTTGTGGATGACTTTGGATACCTGTTAATGGAATTCTTGATACATTTCCCGATTTGCAGGTTAGACTTTTACACACTTTTTCTTGATTCCTTAGTATGGTGATGAAACTGTTGAGATGATATCAGTCGTAACTGTCGATCTTGTGTTGTTGTGGTTCTTGAATCGTAGGTTGAAGATGGATGAATGGGTGAGGTGAAGAGTTTGAAGTTGAAATTGATGAAGCTTGTTATCAGATTGAAGATGAATACTCAGAGAGATTGATGAAGATGCAATGGTACGAAAACACTTTCGATCTATTCTCTTCTTTCTGTGCATTCAATTCTGAGTTCTGAATTGTTAAAGTTTGTCACAAAACTCATTCTTCTTCTGCTTCTTTCCATGAATTCAATTGTTGAAGTTGTTGCATTCTGAAATCGTGCAAGGATTCTTGTATGAGTTTTCCGTTTATGCACCGTGTGAGAACTTATGCAAGTTATTGTTGTTCTTGATTTCCTGCAGGTTGAAAATCATGGTGATGCAGGATTAATGGAAATGAAGTGGGAATTGAAGATGAAAGCCAATGAAAATTGAAGATCCATGGCTCAAGGATGATGGTGATGCGACAATGAGGGGCTTGCAGGAGCTGATTGAAGAATCAGAAAAAAATAAGTGGAGTGAGAGATGAAGACAGAGTGAATCCCCCCCAAAAGAAAACCGAAGCCATCTGCAGCAACCAACAACCATTTATTTCTGATGAATTGAGGGCATTTTCGGTTTTTTACAGGTAAAGTTTCAGTTATTCAGTTACCGATTCTGTTAGAAACTGTTGTGAGTTAACTTTGGTTTTGAAGTTTTCTTTCCTTTTCCTGCTGAAGTTCTGTTAGTAATTAACAATTTGTAATTGTTTTTTGGTTATCCTTTGGTGCAGGTCTTCTATCATGTGTATGGATGGATGGTTCGTTTGGAAGCAAAATTGGCGAGAGGGATCCATTTTCCTTCTGTTATATATATATATATAAAAAATTGGAATTCTATTCTGGATTTTTCTGTTGAGAGTTAGTTATGAATTAGTTAAAGGTTTTCTTTTTGTTTATAGTTGTGTACGAATTTTCCAACTGAATTTTGTATAGCTTTTCTCTTGTAACTTTATTCTTGTGTAAATTTCCTCTTCTAAATTCTATTAGACATTTCCTTCTCATAAATATGGTCATGGCTGCATTTCTTTTTACCCTAATATATCATAATGGATCCCATTTAAATAGATGGAAAATGAAGTTAAATTGTAAGTGGCCAAAAATGTTATTTTTGGGCAATAATAATTTTATAGTTTGGTGAATATAATTTGTGACTAAAATAGGGACATTTAAAAATGGCTCCAAAATGATATGAGATGAAGAAATTTAATAATTGAATGTGAATTGTGGATATGAGACTTAAAGATGGAAAAAAAATGACTCTTAAAATGGTTTATGACTTTAATGGAGTGTAATGGTTTTGATGACGGGCTTAGAAAATATATGTTTAGAGATGATTCAAAATCTTGAAATTCAATTGGACTTAATTGATGGACGTGGTCAAAAATGCTTGGAAAAATGAATGGTCTATTAGTAAGAACAAAAGTGTTATTATCATGAAACGAAATTGGTTTAGAAGGAATATTGGTATGGACACTTGGACTGAATGTTTTAAGATTGATATTGGAATTTGGATAAAGAAAAAATAAATTAATGAACAAGGTTTATTTATTTGGAAAAAGAAGTGGGCCTAAAAATGGATGTAGCACGGATTCGAATTGAATATGAATCGACTATCGGTTTAAGGATTGTGGGTAAAAAAGAAAAGAAAAATGGATGAGAACATAGTTTGAGAAAATGGATAGCAAATATTGTCGTGCTACTTCCCTTGAAAACTTGAACTCAAAACTATCCATATGAACACTTCTGATCTCATTTGAGCCCTTGAACCAAAATTAATTTCCTTAAGCTTCTGACCCAAATAGCAAGCCTGTGACGATGAATGCGTGCCATGTTATAGATTTCCTAATGAAAGATGCATACTAATGAGAGGCGTGAATCCTGTTGAGGGTAATAAATAGGAGGGCAAATTTTGGGGTGTTACAGCTGCCCCTATTCAATCACTGTAGACTTGAATGGATGATAGCAGCTGCTTTCAGACGTTTGAAGTATGCAGGGATTGAATACCAGAAACAACCAGAAAATTTGCACTCTGCGGCAGAAGAACAGGGAAATAAACTCAACCGAACGATCTCTGCTTGGATATAATTACGATGGAAAGGTCATAAACGGGGGCTGCCTTTTGTGCAATGCCAGAAGGCTACTGACTTGCCACACTGTGGGTGGACTTGGGATACATTGCCACACTACGGGTGGACTTTGGAATACATTGCCACACTACGGGTGGACTTTGGAAATGATGCCACCCTGAGGATGGACTTTCGCCAATCTGCGGTTGGACTTCAAAATACATTGCCACACTGCGGGTGGACTTTAAAGGTTTGCCACACTGCAGGTGGACTTTTGCTCGCTGTGGGAGATTTTTGAAACTTGCCACGCTGCGGGTGGACCTTTGGAACTTGCCACCCGAAGATGGACTTTGGCCAGTCTGCGGCTGGACTTTTGCTCACTACGGGAGACTTTTGCTCACTACGGGAGGCTTTTGCTCACTACGGGAGACTTTTGCCCACTGCGGGGGACTTTAGAGATTTGCCACACTGCGGGTGGACTTTTGAAGCTTGCCACCCGAAGATGGACTTTGGCCAGTCTGCGGCTGGACTTTGAAATACTTTGCCACACTGCGGGTGGACTTTTTGGAACTTGCCACCCGAAGATGGACTTTGGCCAGTCTGCGGCTGGACTTTTGCTCACTACGGGAGACTTCTGAAACTTGCCACCCGAAGATGGACTTTGGCCAGTCTGCGGCTGGACTTTTGCTCACTACGGGAGACTTTTGCTCACTACGGGAGACTTTCGCTCACTACGGGAGACTTTTGCTCACTACGGGAGACTTTTGAAACTTGCCACCCGAAGATGGACTTTGGCCAGTCTGCGGCTGGACTTTTGCTCACTACGGGAGACTTTTGCTCACTACGGGAGACTTTCGAAACTTGCCACCCGAAGATGGACTTTGGCCAGTCTGCGGCTGGACTTTTGCTCACTACGGGAGACTTTTGCTCACTACGGGAGACTTTTTGCTCACTACGGGAGACTTTTGCCCACTGCGGGGGACTTTTGCTCACTACGGGAGACTTTTGCTCACTACGGGAGACTTTTGCTCACTACGGGAGACTTTTGAAACTTGCCACCCGAAGATGGACTTTGGCCAGTCTACGGCTGGACTTTGCATATGTTGAATTGCACGGCATGTTGCCCCATGACACTGGGGATGTTATGTCTTGAGTATTGTTATTGAACTGGTGTGGATGTAAAAGAAATTCCTGACGCGGAAGTAATAAGTCTCGGCTAAATCTGTGGGGGGAACACAATGATCACGTATTTGACCCCAAGAAGTCCCGTGGGGATAACATCTCTGTCGGAGAGGAGCGTGAATAATTCATCTGTCCCGAATTATCATCTTTGCCAAAAATAAATTGGACTTTTAGCTTTGAGGGCCGTGCCTGGGGATACCTCGACTATTGGGGATTACCCACTCTTATGGATTTGTTGGGGGAGGAGAATGATTTATCTGAAATCTTCTAGGGGAATAAGAATTGCCTTGGATCTGATGAGGAATCAAGATCAAGGAAACCAACTGAAAGAAAAAGTGCTGACTTTAGTGAGGACAACTTCCATTTGCCTGTTGGAGATGACAACACCGAGACACGTCCTGCTGGGGAAGGAAAGATTTCAAATTGTCCCGGGCTGGGGATCAGCTGCTTCCGTATGGATTTTACCTCAAGAGGATTTTACAAAAAGACTTGGCGTCTTTAAACTCTTAGGTATCGTAACGACTGCATGAATCAGTGTAATAACCTTGCTGGGGAGGTAACCATTACCAATGCAGATGAGTTTGTATCTATCAGAAGTGCTGAACGAGACAGTTGGCTTGACAAGTGACCACGGTATTCTAAACTCCGGGTAAATGCTTTCGATCGTCTGTCTTTGGGAAAGAATGAACTTTCGTACGATTAGGGTGGCCTGTCCCCAGTACGAGTATTTGAATAGATTTGCGCCTGACTGACTGATCTTCGCTCTTGGAGAGATTTGAATCTCGAGGTGATTGCCCCAGTTTGACTGAAATTTGAAGAGATTGCTCGACTTAACTGCCCCGGATTGGCTAGCTCTTACTGTGACTAATTGGGAAAGTCCTTGCTCAATGAAACTTTATTCGAAAAAGTGCACCCTGACGTGACAGTCTTTCAGAAGTTTCAGACTTCTCAACCTGGCAAGCTTGAGCTTCTGGATTGAATTTCCGCATGTGAACCATTTATGATGCTCAACAAATGTATGCAAGTGAGAAAATGTTTATTCTTAGAATGAAAATCCTAATTCAACAAACATGTTAATCTTGAAGTTTTGAAAAATGGATCGTTAACCTTCGTGAGCAAACCACTGGTTAAGATATGACCTTTATTTGAATGAAAGTATGTACATGCAATACCAATAAATGTCTTTTAGCACAACTCATAGGAGTCAGGAACGCGGTCTCGTGGTAGTATGCACTCAAATTAACCCTGTTTCAGTTAGGACTTTTAAGGGTTGTATCGTGGCCTGGTTCACGGTTATAGAAACAAAGGATATAGGCTCGAAGTTTATTTGTGCCCACCCGCTCTTCGTAATGTTCTCCATTCCTATGTTCAGCTAGTTATCACAAGCATTCATCTTTCATAAGGGTATCGTGTTGATTGAGGAACCATTGCTGCTATCCGTTCAAGCAACAATCAAATTATTGTTGAGAATCAGTCACTCCTCTATCTTTTGTGTTTATGCCACACGACTTTGTTCTTATTTGAGGATCTTTCTTGTGTAATCCTTTCTGTCTTTCGCTTTTGCATTATTTTGCTTATCCCTAACTTTTGCCTGGACTGATTCTTGTGAATCTTTGATTGTGGAGTCCAGCGGGATGCCCTAACTTTTGCCTAAGTCGCTTGTTTTCAAGTTTCGACTTAGCGGGCCTTTTCTTTTCTTTTTTTTCTTTTTGCATTTTGAACTAGTCGCGTGACATTTGTTTGTCTTGATTGCTTTACGAGGGTTGTGACTGCCTCATTTTGTGGTCGATGAAGGATAACCATTGTGGTTGTCAATCTTTGGACCTTTTGACTTGGATAACCGTTGTGGTTTCGGGTCTTTGGACCTCTTGATTAGCATATTAGGATGCAACGGATCTTCAAATACACTTCTTTATGAAAGTCTGAACGCTTGGTCTGACTGGCTGACATCTACCCTGCCCCTGGGTTACATGTGAGGGTTTTTTCATGTGAAAAGAAACTCCTACTTCAAGGCTCGAAGGGATTAGCAAGGGTTTATCTTCCTTATATCTCCAGTGTTTAGGATTTGAAACAATGCCTGTACATCGTCAACAGGGCCTTACTCGAGAGCACACAATTCAGAGATATTGCGTTTTTGTTTCGTCATTCTCCCTCATAGAATTTAAGCATGACAATTGGTATTGCGATATACATATGCAAAATTATAAGGGAATGCAAATGAATTTACTTCAAGAAAAACATGTGAGTTTTATTATTTCTAACATTCAAAAGCAAACAAATTTCATACATGCAGACAAATGTTTAACATATAAAAGAAACTACAAATGGAAATGCAGTAAAGAAACTGAATATTGCCGTAGTTGAGGAGACTTGGCTCCGTCTGGACCTGTCAGTCTTGGATACTTTCAACGATCAATAGCCCTTTTCACAGACTTGTAATCTTCAATTTGCAGTTGCATACCCAACCATGGCAGTAATACTTCCTCTTCTAGCTATTCTGACTCTGACGCGAGACATCTGAAGGAAAGAGTGAAGCTGGGGAGTAAAGTTGCCCCATAAGGTTGCTCGGAAAGACCTGACGATCTTCTGCCTACGTATCTCCATTGACTGATGACCAATGAAGAATCAGAGCGACGTAGTTCCCCTCAATAGGGATGAAAATGAACAATGAAGGAAGGCAAACACATAAATGCCATCACTGAGAGTATTTGAATAATGCTGGCTCTATTTGCTTCATGAATACCCTGGCGTCCTGGGTGATTAACCTGAAGACTTCAGCTTAACATGAACCATTTGGTAGAATAACCGTGACGCTGGTTCCTTCGTGATTAGGCATCAGACTCTGGAGTACCTTTGGATGAGGAGAAAAAATGATTGTCTTGGACTCAATTAGGTCTTGTACCTTGTTCTGAAAAGCCCAACATTTCTCAATACTGTGCCCCTGAATGGAATTCGCACCTAGAGTTTGGATCAAAATTTGGTGGTAGGTTATCAGTAGCAGGAGCCCTCATGGTTCGGAGCTCAACCAAGTTCAACTTCAGCAACTCTGGAAGTAATACAGCATATGGACATGGGATAGGATCAAGTCTGCGGTTTCTCGCTCTTGTTCTTTCCTGAAACAGTCTCTGTACCTGTTGTTGCTGACCCTGTGGTCGTGATTGAAAACTTCGTTGTTGACACTGCATTGGACGCCTGACATGTCCCTGTACTTTCTTACTCGTACTTGGCCGAGGAGTGAATGAAGATTGTTGATGTAGCCCCTTTGAAGACTTGGCCTGAGCAATGATTCTTGAAGAAGGAAAGTTGACCATTTCTTTTGTATTTTTGCATGCTGGAGGAGGAGTTAGCTCGTGACACTCAATCAACCCCATTTTGAACAGTTGTGGACATAATTCAGCATAAGACACGGGTGTTGGATCAATAACCCTTTCTTGAACCTGTTGATGACGGGTTGCTAGCAATGGATGATTTATAGATGAAATCGGTTGAAGTATTTCTCCTGGAAACCAAGGCGTAGCAGCTGAGGAGGATCCCTGATAAGGAAAGAAAGTGCTTACTTCTTTGGTAACGATTGGTCTAGGATCATTCAGTTCACATGTGGAGTTGGTTCCTATCTGATGCTCTTCCTGACTGACGAGTGACGATAGCTGGTGAAGAGATTCGAACTGTAAAGGAAATCCATCTAAAGAACCCTGATTTATTGGACATCCCAAAGAGATGGGAGAAACAGGACATTCTGTTTGAAAAGCAGACACACAGCTATTTTCCTTTTTCGACATAGTATTCATGATTCCTGCAAGTAGCTTTATCTGAGTCTTCATCAGGTTGAATTCTTCTCTTAGCAATTTCTGATCCTGGGACAACGCTCGAATGTCCACTACAACATGCCCCAGTTGGGCCTTCATCTCGGTCACCTCCGCTCGGAGTTGTTCCATGTCTAAACCTTGACAGTCGTGATTCAAATTGACCATTCTGGAGAGAAACCAGGTCAGGATAAGAATTTGTCTCTGAACACCTGTAAAAATGCAAGGATGTATGCAAATGCCATGTTCTGTTATTTCCAAGGAATCCATCCGTTTTGATCCAAGTTTTAATGCAGAAGAAAATCCGACATAATCCAGATATGGGATCCTTAGAAGTAACTGAACATGTATGCTAAAATGCCATGATGTCATGTATGCAACTGGCATGCGGTCAGCGGTCCGACGCTGGTGTGGATCAGATAACCAAGTGTTGGTGAAGATCATGATATCAGTATCTTTGTGCAGAAGTTCCATAATTCTCAACCAAGTATCATATAGGACCGGATCATATCATTGAGTAACACTGGCAAAAGCGGGTATGTTGGAAGTTTTAGGGTTCCTGCAAACCTGTAAACCCCTCCCAATCTCACGGGTGTTGCTACTACGGGTCAACATCACGGACTCTCAAAGCCGAATAGCAATAATACGTTCACCATTTCCGAGAAATGGCTCATGACCAAATCAGGGAATCGGTTTGGCATTATGTACTACTCAGGGAGGCCTCAGCTGAATTCCGGAAAAAACAAGCATCCCTCATAAGTTCCCGGCTTCAAGCACTGAAGTCGAGAAACAATAGTACATTCATCCCGAAGGGTACAATACTACCGTCATACGACCAGTTGCTTTAACCAGGTTCCTACGAGAGAACAAGGTCATCCTATGCGATTTCCTAGTGGGCCCTCGGGTGCGAATGGGTTTGCCACGAAATGTGGTCTGCCATTGTCACCACTGGAGAGGGTTGTTTCCACTAAGGTCCTCGATGATCGGTTCCCAGTGTTAGCAGCTCAGGTGGGAACATTCTATGGTCTGCCTAGGCAGTATAGAACATATCCCAAGAGAGCCTGATCTGGGTGTGGGACTCGTGAAAACTACACGTGCTCAAGACCACGCAAGCCACACGACTGCCCACTCTAAATCCTATTTGTATACTCAAGCCGGGTATTTGGCTTATCTCACAATAATCCCATCCCGCCAAGGAAAACCAGAACAGCCAGTGCAGTATGCCAGTATATGCGACAGTAAAGTAAAGTGCAGAAAGCTGTAAATAAAGCTGTAAAGGAAAGCGATAAACTGTAAACAAAACAGTAAAGCTAAACTAAAGCATAACAACAAACAAATAAACACCCAAAGAAGACAGAAACAGACAAGCGCTAGGATTGACTCTCAAAGGGGAGATTAGAATTTCTAAAAATCCCCAGCAGAGTCGCCAGCTGTCGCTCCCGGGATTTTCATCCTAGTACAAACGCGAAAGTGGCGCGGAAAAGGTAGAGTCGCCAGCCAGACATTTTTATCCCGAAGGAATGGGAAAGGTAATGTTGCACAAACCTAAGGAAGAAAGGAAAAGGACGAGGCCTTGAGAACCAAAGATCTGGATACGGGAGTCGGTTACGAATTGAGAAGGTATTAGCACCCCAATCCGTCCGCCGTACCCGACGGGATCCACGCTTATAAGTCTGTTTTCAAAGGGTGAGAAATAATATGCTGTTTAACTGAAAGAATAGCTATCTGGAATGAAATGGAAATGAGAAGAGAAATGGAATTAACAAATGGGAATAAAATGGGAAAATGTAGGGAAAAAGAAAGATTGTGCTCGAATGGGCCCTACCCCACTGCCTACGTACCTCATTGGGATAAATGAGGATCAGAGACGCCATAGTTCGTCTAACTAAGGCTTACACTCGTTTGTGGTTTTTAGGATGGCGTTGCCATAGTTCTAGCTCAGGTGTTACCGGCTCTGACACGAGGGTGTTTACCGTATCGCTGTTTGAACTGTCGAGACAAGTCATGTTCGTCCGCAAAGAGTATGAGATGAGAAAGAAGACGTGACTTCTTGGTTTGTTGTCTTTTATAAGAAATGTTTTGAGTTTGTGTTTATTGAATGTACAACACTAAAGACTATGACACAGGAGCGAATACTTTCCAAGATCGCCCCCAATGGAACGTTTGTAAAGCATCCTAGAAGAGTGAAGGAGACCTCCACTAGCCATTTCCCGTGTAGCTTAAGGCTCGTGACGCATTGTACACCTTTCCTTTATTAAATGTTTTTTTTATTTTATTTAAAGATGAGAAGAGACTCAAGTTATAAAAGGTAAATATTCTAAGGGAAACTAGACTCACCCTAAATCAGTTGAATTCATGGATAACCTATGGTTAATGAGGTTTACAATTAAAATCTACCTAAGAGATATAAAAGATATAAGACTAAACATGCAAGTAAAAGAAGTTAATAATGAGCAATAGGGTCCTCCTAGGTCATGGTGGGTAAAAACGGTATGGAATGTAAACGGGATGGAACAATGGTTCGGGTGGGTCGGTTGCGTGGTGCTAAGACGCACGACTTATGGTATGAAACATGCAAGGTTTGCCTTTGGTTGAATGGAGTGGAACGAAGGTAATCGTGGAACCCTAAAATAATATGAACTTTATTTATTTATTTGAAAGTATACTCGACGTTGGATCGAATACTTTATTTGTTTTTGAAATTTTGGTTTTCTATCGATTCGTTTTATCTTTTCTATCCTACTTACAGAAACTATAAAAGCATACAAGTTCTAAGCTATTACATCACAAAATACACAAAGTATAAAACACAATTAAGGCATAAAAAATATCCAAGTCCAATTAGCCAATCCTTGAAAACATACCTTGCACAAAAAACAACAACAAATAGTTAGTGAATGATATGAATTATGAATATGCATAATGTGAAGGAATGAATTAAAATGACAAAAATATTAAAAGTCATGGAAAAAATATGAAATTAAATTCCTAAGGTCTACAACCTGATTATATTATTGTGCTAAAAAATCTCTAAAAGATTCTTATTTTAATTATGTCACATGGTCATCTAAATTTATATAAGATTTAATCACAAATTTACACAAATTATACTACCAAAACAATAGAAAAAATGTCCTAAAAATTCACAAAAAAAAATCTTCTAGGTACTTTAACTTGTCTTTTAATAGTAGCAAAAAGAATGGGCAGAAAATATTATGGGAAGTGGCATAAACAAATTGAACAAATTTATGTGTTCGCATGAGAATTCAATACAAAATCAATTAAATTAAAATTCGAAAATAAATTGAAAAATGATTAAATTCATAAAATAAAAATTAGAAATGTTTCTAAATTGACTTAATATTCTACTGTATTTTTTTATAGAATTTTAATATTCATTTTAATATTTTTTATGGAATTAAAGCTGAAAGGTATAAAATAGAAATTAAATAGAAAAGAAGAATAGAAAGGGGGGAGAAATAGAAATTTATTTAAGTTAGAAACCAAATGGGCCTACACATGGGGGTGCCAGTAGCGGGTCCTCTAGGCCCAGCGAGCAGGAGAACAAAAAAGAAGAAAAAACCTGTTTTATTTTGAAATGAATTTGAATAATCAATATTCCTTAATCTCTACTTAATTCTTTAACTACACATTAATTCATTTAATTTGTTTTCATTATTTCCTTATAATAATTAACTAAACAACCTAATATTAACTTAAATCTTAAAAGAAAAAAACAAAACAAAACTCAATAAACTGTCTTTCTCTCACTCACGCAGCCCCTCTCTCTCTATCACCCTTCATCTTCTTCCTTGGCCAAACCCTAAGCCACCGCCGCCGCCTCCTTTCTCTCTCTCACGCCTCTTTCTCTCCCTCAAGAGCTCATCTTCTTAAAACAACCTAAACCACTAAGTTCAAATTCCCTCTTTTTCTACCCTAAGCCGCCGCACACCATCATCTTCTTGCCCTCTTCTCTCCGCCACCGTCCCTTCTTTTCCCCCCAAATCGCAACCCTAATACCGCCGGAACGACACCCACGGACAAAATTGCTTCTAAACAAACTTCAATGCTAACCTAACCAAACTTCATATGACCCTAGTCGAAACTCATCTACCCTCCAATCTGAGATAAAAGACGGAACATGGATATTCACTCGACTCCGAGAACAAATAACAACACACAGTCATGATTTCGTACAAGGTGCAGATTCGTACCTTGAAAACGGACGGAGACGCAAACTCGGTGATGATATGAATGAACGAACTAGGTCGCGGTGATAGCGTTTCCGTGGTTGCGATGCCACTTTGCCGGAGACCCGAGCCAGAAGATGCTATGGCCGAAGACGGGGAAGCGCCAATCGTATTCGTCCGTGAATGGTACACTAGGTACGTATTCCTTTTGTTCACCTTAATCTCGAACTCGTCCTTATTTCCCCTGTTATCATGCTAATCGAACTGTTCTTGATTTGAGATGATGGCAAAGCTGCGGAGTTATTCGAAAAAACAGGAAAAGAGTGTTACAGGATACTGAAGCCGGCAGGAGCAATTCCTTTGATCCTGCTCTCGTTGTGGATGACTTTGGATACCTGTTAATGGAATTCTTGATACATTTCCCGATTTGCAGGTTAGACTTTTACACACTTTTTCTTGATTCCTTAGTATGGTGATGAAACTGTTGAGATGATATCAGTCGTAACTGTCGATCTTGTGTTGTTGTGGTTCTTGAATCGTAGGTTGAAGATGGATGAATGGGTGAGGTGAAGAGTTTGAAGTTGAAATTGATGAAGCTTGTTATCAGATTGAAGATGAATACTCAGAGAGATTGATGAAGATGCAATGGTACGAAAACACTTTCGATCTATTCTCTTCTTTCTGTGCATTCAATTCTGAGTTCTGAATTGTTAAAGTTTGTCACAAAACTCATTCTTCTTCTGCTTCTTTCCATGAATTCAATTGTTGAAGTTGTTGCATTCTGAAATCGTGCAAGGATTCTTGTATGAGTTTTCCGTTTATGCACCGTGTGAGAACTTATGCAAGTTATTGTTGTTCTTGATTTCCTGCAGGTTGAAAATCATGGTGATGCAGGATTAATGGAAATGAAGTGGGAATTGAAGATGAAAGCCAATGAAAATTGAAGATCCATGGCTCAAGGATGATGGTGATGCGACAATGAGGGGCTTGCAGGAGCTGATTGAAGAATCAGAAAAAAATAAGTGGAGTGAGAGATGAAGACAGAGTGAATCCCCCCAAAAGAAAACCGAAGCCATCTGCAGCAACCAACAACCATTTATTTCTGATGAATTGAGGGCATTTTCGGTTTTTTACAGGTAAAGTTTCAGTTATTCAGTTACCGATTCTGTTAGAAACTGTTGTGAGTTAACTTTGGTTTTGAAGTTTTCTTTCCTTTTCCTGCTGAAGTTCTGTTAGTAATTAACAATTTGTAATTGTTTTTTGGTTATCCTTTGGTGCAGGTCTTCTATCATGTGTATGGATGGATGGTTCGTTTGGAAGCAAAATTGGCGAGAGGGATCCATTTTCCTTCTGTTATATATATATATATAAAAAATTGGAATTCTATTCTGGATTTTTCTGTTGAGAGTTAGTTATGAATTAGTTAAAGGTTTTCTTTTTGTTTATAGTTGTGTACGAATTTTCCAACTGAATTTTGTATAGCTTTTCTCTTGTAACTTTATTCTTGTGTAAATTTCCTCTTCTAAATTCTATTAGACATTTCCTTCTCATAAATATGGTCATGGCTGCATTTCTTTTTACCCTAATATATCATAATGGATCCCATTTAAATAGATGGAAAATGAAGTTAAATTGTAAGTGGCCAAAAATGTTATTTTTGGGCAATAATAATTTTATAGTTTGGTGAATATAATTTGTGACTAAAATAGGGACATTTAAAAATGGCTCCAAAATGATATGAGATGAAGAAATTTAATAATTGAATGTGAATTGTGGATATGAGACTTAAAGATGGAAAAAAAATGACTCTTAAAATGGTTTATGACTTTAATGGAGTGTAATGGTTTTGATGACGGGCTTAGAAAATATATGTTTAGAGATGATTCAAAATCTTGAAATTCAATTGGACTTAATTGATGGACGTGGTCAAAAATGCTTGGAAAAATGAATGGTCTATTAGTAAGAACAAAAGTGTTATTATCATGAAACGAAATTGGTTTAGAAGGAATATTGGTATGGACACTTGGACTGAATGTTTTAAGATTGATATTGGAATTTGGATAAAGAAAAAATAAATTAATGAACAAGGTTTATTTATTTGGAAAAAGAAGTGGGCCTAAAAATGGATGTAGCACGGATTCGAATTGAATATGAATCGACTATCGGTTTAAGGATTGTGGGTAAAAAAGAAAAGAAAAATGGATGAGAACATAGTTTGAGAAAATGGATAGCAAATATTGTCGTGCTACTTCCCTTGAAAACTTGAACTCAAAACTATCCATATGAACACTTCTGATCTCATTTGAGCCCTTGAACCAAAATTAATTTCCTTAAGCTTCTGACCCAAATAGCAAGCCTGTGACGATGAATGCGTGCCATGTTATAGATTTCCTAATGAAAGATGCATACTAATGAGAGGCGTGAATCCTGTTGAGGGTAATAAATAGGAGGGCAAATTTTGGGGTGTTACACTTGTATCTGACTGCAACATATGGATCATGAATTGAGGGTGATTTTGCAAGTTGTCCACTTGTGTTTTCTCATGATTTTATGCTAAGTACATGAAGCATTCCTTGCTGAATTTTGTCACATGATGTCTCAATTGGTCATGGCAATGCATAGAAAGTGATTAGTGATCACATAACTCTTTGGAGAATGATTTTGTCAAAAATCCCTCTTTGCACCCTTATGAAAAATGCCTTATGGAACTTTGAAAATCAAGGCAAGCAATGCAAAATTCCTTGGGCCAATTCTGTTTTTGGGGTCATGTATGATCATATGATGAAGCTTTGAAGTCACTTTGAAGTCACTAGAATGCTTGGTACATGAATTTGCAAATTTCCAATTGGTGCATAACTTGAAAATTAGTGATTTTTGTCAACTTTGATGAACCATAACTTTTGATCCAAGATGAATTAGGTCATGTTCTTGTACTTTTTGAAAAGGGAAAGATCTAATCTACAACTTTCATGACCAAAGTTTTTCCATTTGAAGCATTTTTGGATCAAAAAGTAAGGTTTGAAAAAATGGCATAAAATGACATATTCCTTAAAAATCAACCATGCCCTAAAAAGTCAACTTTGCAAAAACTTGTAATTCTTGAATTTTGTGAACTTCAACCTTCTTCCATGATCAAATAAAGATCATATACACTCAAAATGATGAAGATCACCCCTTGGTTGGGTCATTGGGGGCCTCAGATGCCCTGATTTTGCACTGACTTGTCCAGAAAGTCAACTCTTGATCAGATGACTTCCCCATGGAATTTCTTCATGAAAATTGATATGCATACTCCCTATACCATATAGAGACCAATAGAAACAAGAATGACCAAAAAATTTGAAGTTATGGCCTCTGAAACCAAAACCCTAATTTCAGGTCATCTGTGCAGTCAAGCCTGGCTCTGCTTCCACACCAATCCCAGTCCTTGTGATTCTTTGGCATTCTTGACCTTGAGAGGATATAATATGATGCTTGAACACATATAGACCCCTTTGATGTGATTGATGACCTTTGGAGTGGCTCAAGAGGCTCTTGGATTGCTCAGATCACACACCCTAGATGCAGATGACCTAGAACCTATGAAGTGAATCAAAATTAGGATATGAGATGATATGATTGTGTTTATGCATATGAAATGATCACAAGCCATGGAGTGAATGGGTGAGGGCAAATTTGGGGTGTTTACAGGTGTGTGTTGGGCCAGCATGACGAGTCTGGTCGAAAAGAGTATGCAATTTACTACCTGAGCAAAAAGTTTACCGACTGTGAACAACGTTATTCACTGCTCGAGAAAACTTGCTGTGCTTTAGCATGGGCTGCTCGCCGACTGAGACAGTATATGTTGACCAACACTACTTTGTTGATATCAAAAATGGACCCAGTTAAGTACATTTTTGAGAAGCCAACTCTTACCGGACGGGTTGCAAGATGGCAAATGATCCTCACAGAATATGACATCCAGTACACATCTCAGAAAGCCATCAAGGGCAGTGTATTGTCTGATTATCTTGTTGAGCAACCTATTGATGATTACCAGCCTATGAGATTTGACTTCCCTGATGAAGACATCATGTTCATAAAAGCAAAAGATCATGAAGAGCCTATTCACACTGAAGGGCCTGACCTAGAAGAAGAATGGACTATGATGTTTGATGGGGCTATTAATATGAATGGTCGTGGTGTCGGTGCAGTACTCATTACACCTAAAGGAGTTCACATGCCTTTCTCGGCGAAACTCACCTTTAACTGCACTAACAACGAAGCTGAATACGAAGCTTGCATTATGGGTCTTGAGGAAGCCATTGACCTCAGGATCAAGACTTTGACTGTATTCGGAGATTCAACTCTGGTAGTTAATCAAACCAACGGCAAATGGTACACCCACCAGGATCATCTGATACCTTATAGGGATTATACAAGAAGGTTATTGACTTTCTTCACAACGGTCAAGCTTGAGTATATCCCTCGGGACGAGAATCAGTTTGCAGATGCTCTGGATACCATTTCGTCCATGATCAAAGTTCAAGCTGCCAACTTTGTGCCTCGGATTTCAGTGTCCAGACTTGACAGACCAGCATATATATTTGCGGCAGACGTTGTTAAAGATGATAAGCCTTGGTTCCACGACATTAAATGCTTCTTGGAGGATCAAACATACCCACCGGGGGCATCTTCCAATGATAAGAAGACTCTAAGAAGGCTGGCTGGTAGTTTCTTCTTGAATACTGATGGTTCCCTGTACAAGAGAAACTTTGATATGGTACTCCTCAGATGCGTTGATAGGGCAGAAGCAGACTTGTTGATGCACGAAGTGCACGAAGGATCCTTTGGTACCCATGCAGGAGGGCATGCCATGGCTAAGAAATTGCTAAGATCAGGCTATTACTGGATCACAATGGATACCGACTGTTGTGCCTATGCCAGAAAATGCCATAAATGCCAGATCTATGCGGATAAGGTGCATGTGCCTCCCAATCCTCTGAATGTGATGTCTTCACCCTGGCCCTTTGCTATGTGGGGCATCGACATGATTGGCAAGATTGAACCGACTGCTTCAAACGGCCACAGATTCATCTTGGTTGCTATTGATTATTTTACCAAGTGGGTTGAAGCAGCTTCCTATGCAAATGTTACAAGGCAAGTGGTAGCCCGATTTCTGAAGAGAGACATCATCTGTCGATACGGAGTTCCCGAGCGAATCATTACTGATAATGGTTCCAACTTGAACAACAAAATGATGGCAGAATTGTGTCGGGACTTCAAGATCCAACACCACAATTCTTCTCCTTACAGGCCAAAGATGAACGGCGCTGTTGAGGCAGCTAACAAGAATGTCAAGAAGATTGTGCAGAAGATGGTAGTCACCTACAATGACTGGCATGAGATGCTACCGTTCGCCTTGCATGGGTACCGCACGTCAATCAGAACATCCACTGGGGCAACACCATATCAACTTGTGTATCGTATGGAGGCAGTCCTACCAGTTGAAGTTGAACTACCCTCCCTGCGGGTACTAATGGATGTTAAGCTGAACGAAGCAGAATGGGTTCGATCCCGATACGAACAACTGAGTCTGATTGAAGAGAAAAGATTGGCTGCAATCTGTCATGGGCAGTTGTATCAGAAGAGAATGAAGAAAGCCTTCGATCAGAAAGTCAGGCTCCGAGAGTACCAAGTAGGAGATCTTGTGCTGAAAAGAATCCTCCCTCCTCATACAGACCACAGGGGCAAGTGGACTCCGAACTATAAAGGGCCATTCGTAGTAAAGAAAGTTTTCTCTGGTGGAGCACTGATGCTCAGCACTATGGATGGTGAAGACTTCCCGTCCCCTGTGAATTCAGATGCAGTTAAAAAATACTTCGCATAAAAATGACCCGCTGGACATAAAAACAGAATGTAAGTCCAGGCAAAAATAGGGCATCCCGGCGAGTCAAAAACAGAATAAAAGACTTGGGCAAAAATAAGGGAAATAAATGAAAAATGTACACCCGCTGAGTTGAAAAGCCGCATTGGACAACTCAGGCAAAAATGGGTATCCCGATGGATTGAAAACCCGAAAGGGCGATCCATGCAAAACAAGGGAATAAGCGAACAACTGCATTCTGAATTCGTCTGTATCACTTACAACTTGGTAAGCTTCGAAAGGATCAAGCATCTTTCGGAATCATCCTTCTTCAGAAAGCAAGACGAGAAGAACGTTAAGTGTCATACGAGTCATAGCAAAGGGAAGCTCCTTGAAGCGTCGTCAACATTGCCAACATTTTGTTTCCCAATTTATAGGCAATCACCTCATTTCAGGGGATATGTTTCTTTGACTGTATCTTGCCAATTCAGGGCATACGAATTAATAAAATCAGATTTTCAGTCATGTCCCATCTCGTACATTTTATTTTCATTTGCAAAATGTCTGATGTCTTTAAGATACTGATTGCATAAACACAGATGTTTCTTGTCTAAAGAATGTGTGCTTGCAGGGAATATATTTACTCCCGGGAGTGTCTGAACTCCTATGATGGAATCCGGTAAGGGATACCTCGGGATTACTTGTACGTTCCTATCTTTGCAGGATTGCAGGTATTCAAAACACGACATGGGGCATGTAAACTTCATCCCAGCGAGCCGGCAAATCAACACTCACTCAGTCTTAGCACCCAAAGTGTTTTCTCCCCAGCTGAGTTGCCACTTGTTATTTCTCCCCAACCGAGGTGCCAATCATGCTTCCTCCTCAGCTAAGTACAAAAGCCAGGGAACCATTTCCCCACAGAGTTTCAGCCTCTAATCAGAAGAGCAACACATGAAGGGATCACAACAGAGTGACGAAAGCTTCTACAAATCCCAGCTGGGTCCCTCATTACCAAGAATGGGTCTATCAGTGACCTGTTCCTCCAAGCAGATACATCTCAATGATCTCATCCCCAGCTGGGATGTCCACTTCAAACAGATCGACCAGAGATCTTCACAGCAACGGGATCCGAATCCCGGATCAGTATCTTTTGCATAATCATAGCATCCGCATCATACACCCCACAGAGCGTAGCATTCCGTCTAATACGGAGCATTATGGCAAAAATCAAACATGTTGCATAATCATAAGTCATGGTCTGAATCAAACACTTGTGAATAATGATAATCCATCAAAAATATACGGAATGCTCCCCAGATTCCCCAACAAAGAGCTAAAACAGTTGCCTTACACCCACAAACACCAGTACATACTCCTTGTGGCACCCGTCCGTGTCATACCCCCAGCAGAAAGCCAAAGCGTCCTCTTTGTACTCACAGATACATATATATAACTTTCTTGACATCCGTCCGTGTCAATTACCTAAACACTTCGTAAAGCATGTACTTGTTTATAATATACCTTTTGACACTCGTCCGTGTCACTCTCTCCAGCAAGTTAAACACTCATCTATACCCCACCCATACTTATACAGATACTCGTCCGTATCTTGTATACACTATTCATATCATCCTAGATTCGACACTAGTCCTTGTTCTTTGTTAACCAGTTGGTACTCGTCCGTACCATCATCTCAGAACACGCGTCAAGCGTTTGTTTCTACCTGATACTTGTCCGTATCATAGTCTTAAGGATGCTCGTCCGCATCTTTAATCCATACACTGTGTCAAACACTCTTGTCTTTTTGAATTTAGACACTCGTCTGTGTCCACTTTTCCCCAGAAGAGTCCCCTCAGAATCAACACTCGTCCGTGTTCCTTGTTAACCAGTTGATACTCGTCCGTATCATCGTCTCTGAACACGTGTCAGTATCTGTTTCTACCCGATACTCGTCCGTATCGCAGTCTTAGGGATGCTCGTCCGCATCTTTAATCTATACACAAACACCAAACATTTATACCTTTTATTTCTTGGATATAAACACTCGTCCGTGTTTACTATTCCCCAGTAGATCGCCCGCAAAGCAAAATTTCTTTTCTATCTGACATTCGTCCTATGTCATGATAAACCTTGAGAGCAGTCGTCCCCTGCTAGGTGATCGTCCTTCACCTCTTGATGATCGTCCTTCATCATGCTCATCCGATGGCCGTCCCCATCGTCGACCTTTTATCCGACATTCGTCCTATGTCGTGATAATTAGCAGCCGTCCCCTACTAGGTGATCGTCCTTCACCTCTTGATGATCGTCCTTCATCATGCTCGTCCGATGGCCGTCCCCATCGTTGACCTTTTATCCGGCATTCGTCCTATGTCGCGATATTTTCGGCAGCCGTACCCTGCCAGGTGATCGTCCTTCACCTTAGATGACCGTCCCTCATCTTATCTCCAATAGAGTAGTCGTCCCCTGCTAGGTGATCGTCCTTCACCTTTGATGACCGTCCCTCATCATTATTTCATTTATTCTTTAACCCGATGGCTGTCCCCGTCGTGGTCCCTTTTTCCTTTTCCTGATGATCGTCCTTCATCAGTTTAGCCCGATGGCCGTCCCCATCGTTGCTTGCATTACTTTATGAACCTGATGACCGTACCTCATCACTTACTTATACATATTCCCCAGAGAATCTTACAGCTTTACTTGATGGCCGTCCCCCATCATAATCTCTTATATCCCCAGCATGATGGCCGTCCCCGTCAGTGCTTTACTTCATACACTCTCCCCAGCATGCCGGCCGTCCCCGTCATTGCTCTTTCCCCAGCAGTCGTCCTCTGCTCGACGATCGTCCTCCGTCGCCCACACTTTATGTTATACTTTATTTTTCTCTTACAATATATATCCCTTTTCTTCTTCATTCTGTGAGTGCAAATTTTGGACTGCCTTTGGTATTCAACCACAAGTTATCTTGTTTGCCTGATAAGCCGCTGCTTACATCCTGCACAGCTAACTCATGTTTGAATAGGGGCAGCTGTAAACACCCCAAATTTGCCCTCACCCATTCACACCATGGCTTGTGATATCCTCATATTCATAAACACAATCATATCATCTCATATTGCATTTTTGATTCATTGCATTGGTTCAAAGTCATCTGCATCTAGGGTTTGTGATATGAGCAATCCAAGAGCTTCTTGAGCCACTCCAAAGGTCATCAATCACTCCAAAGGGGTTCATGTATGTTCAAACATCATATTATGTCCTCTCAAAGTCAAGAATGCCAAAGAATCACAAGAACTGAGAATGGTATGGAAGCAGAGCCAGGTTTGACTGCACAGATGACCTAAAATTAGGGTTTTGGTTTCAGAGGCCATAACTCCAAATTTTTTGGTAATTCTTGTTTCTATTGTTTTCTATATGGTATAGGGAGCATGCATATCAAATTTCATGAAGAAATTCCATGGGGAAGTCATCTGATCAAGAGTTGACTTTTCAAGCAAGTCAGTGTAAAATCAGGGCATCTGAGGCCCCCAATGACCCAACCAAAGGGTGTTCTTCATCATTTTGATTGTGTATGATCTTTATTTGATCATATAAGATGTTGGAAGTTCACAAAATTGAAGAAATTCAAGTCATTTGTAAAGTTGACTTTTTGGGAAAGTTTGACTTCTAATGAAATTGCCATTTTGGGAAACTTTTTCAACCCTTGCTTTTTGATTCAAAAATGCTTCAAATGGAAAAACTTTGGTCATGAAAGTTGTAGAATGGATCATTCCCTTTTCAAAAAGTACAAGAACATGACCTAATTCATTTTGGATCAAAAGTTATGGCTTGTCAAAGTTGGCTAAAATCACAAAATTTGAAGTTTTCTACCAAAGAGACATTTTGCAAAATGGTTTGTTCAAATGTTCTAAAGGCCTCAAATGTGTATCATTTCTTCACAACATGATCATATGACCTCTAAAATTCAGAATGGGCCAAAGAACTTTGCACTTTGATGCCTTGAAACTCAAGAAATCTCAAAGGGGCCAAACCTTATGGAATTTGCAAAACACTACACAAACCATAAACCACTTGCTGAATCATCTCATAAACAATTCCATGGACCTCCTTAAACTCAGCTGAGCAAAAGCAAGCCAAGAAGCAAGTTGTACCATAGCCCATACCTCAAGTACACATCAAGTTGACATTTTGGCCAAAGACCCATACCAATCACCATAGGCCACCAACAACTTTCTGACCTATCCCCTTTTGATACATGGACAAAACCCAGCCTAACACATAACACAACACACTCTGATCTTGCCCACAAGCCATAGTTATCATTTTTGCTCCAACTTGCAAAAGCCTTCGAAACACTCAGCACAGCTAGCAAACACAAAAAACAACTTCACAAATCAACTCAGCATGCTTCACTGATCAAAAACCACCCATCACCATAGCCTAAAACTCCCTGAATCAGAAATACGATTTCCATCCCACCTTGAACAGAACTTCTGCCATCTCTCAAACCATCCATCATAAACTTCAAACAAGCATTGAAAGCTTCTCAGGGGGTCCAGTGGAGTTGATTGAAAGCAAGAAACCAGCCAGAAAGTACCAGAAACCAAAGCTCCAGTTCAGGTAGCCATCTCAAACTTTTTTCCAGAAACTCCATTTTAAGTTCTTAAATGCTTCTATGCACTCCCCTGATCATGGGGATATGATTATTTTTGAAAATGGTTGAGAAACCAGGATGTATGAATGCTCTGAAACTTTTTTCCCTATGAATGTTTTGCTTCGATTTGGCTGATTGATGAATGAAAAATGATGTTTGTTTGGGGGTTTTGATTTAGTTTCGAATGGGGATGATTTCTGGGCTTTTAGTTTTCATTTTCATGGAGTTTTGAGGATTTTAGCAACTTTCAGGTGAGGGTCTTGCCGGAGAAGACGACCGGAAGTCTTCTCCGGCCACCTGAAAGTGATTAGGGTTTAATCTGTGTAATTAATAAAGTTTGAATGTGGAGCGTAGATGTTGCTGACTTAGTCAATTCCCGCGCGTGTTCAATGGTCCAGATCTTCCACTTAGCCCTAATCTCAATTAATTAAATTAATTAATTAATTTTAGTCAGTTTGAATGACAACCCTTGGATCTGGCGCGCAGTCTTTCCCTCCTTCCTAAGTTTGAATCCTGGCCATTGGATGCGCTGACTTTCATTTAAATCCAATTTTATTTGCATTTTAATTCATTTAATTTGTGCATTTTATTTAAAATAGCAAAACATTTATAAAAATTTTGAAAATTTTTATACAATCTTTCATTAATTTTCAGAAACCAAAAACATTTTTATTTTTATTTTTTGCATTTAAAAATATTTTTAAATCATTTAAAAGTTTATTTTTAATTAATTAATGAGAATTAATTAATTAAAAATACTTTTAGGTATTTAAAAATCACCAAAAAATTCATGAAACCTTTAAAATCATTTAGAAACATTGTCCAACCCTCAAACCAAATTTCTTTTTTGATCTTGATGTCTTTTGACAATTTTTCATGGAATTAATTTCATTTCAAGGCATTATTTTGATCCTAACTTTGAAAATTCATTTCTGCCTAGTCTTTAAGAGTTGGACAATGATTCTTTTTGCATTGCATCTTGTTTGGCATGAAGTTTATAGGATTAAATTGGCATGATTTGATCTTGCATTTTCAATTTGTTTGACATTTTTCTTGACAAGGTACCTCAAAATCCTAGCAATCTTAAGAAATTCATAACCATCACTAAGAGTTAGAACCCCTCCTTTGGGCAGTGAGTTTGTATAGGTTTAGGGCTCCTTTGAATGCATTTTCAATTTTTTATCTTGATGTTTGCTTCTGGTTTTGGTTTTTGTTTGGTGCATTGATCATAAACCCTAATTTGGGCTTCCTTTTGCATTCAATCTTCCATTTGCTTGCATACCATGACTTGCCATGACATTTTATGCATCCATTTGATTCATAATACATCTTAGGACAAATTAGAATCATGTTTGATCATTGCATCTTTCATTTTCCATCTTGTGCATTCATATCATTTCATAAACTTTCATGAACTTTCATGGTTCAAAACATGCTCCATTGACATCCTTATGCTTGTATGATCATTCTCATCTCTTGTCTTGTGTTTGCATCATCTCTTAGCATCATTAACATCATGTTTATGCTTCTGGTTTTGGTTTGCATCTTTTGCATTTTCATATCATTTCCTTTTCTTTGCTAACTTTTCAGGTGGTAAGTTGTTTTGAGAAGTGAATTTGCCTTCACTTCTCACAATCTCTTTTCATCTCTTTTATGCTTTCTTTGCTGCATTTTGTATGTGTATTAGAGTGAGCTTGCTCATTCATGTTCTCTCCCACTTTCTTCCTTCAAGCAACTTGTCTTCTTAAGTGAAGCAAGTTGTCTTGCTTCTCTCTGTTTCTTTCTCCTTTCATCTGCTTCTCTCCTTGGTGGCTCTTTGAAGATTTCTCCTCTTAAGCCTCACAAACCCTAGGACTCCCAAGCATGATAACAATTAGGGTTTGATTAGTCCCCCATTAGTTTTACCTTTGTGTCATCTTTGAGTCTTCTCTTCTCACCTCATAACAAAGGACTAAACCCTAAAGGTTTTAAGGCTTTGTGATTAAGCTTATGCCTGCATCCTTCTATTAGGATGGAGTGTATAACTTTAATCCTAAGTGTTAAACCCTTAATGTGTTTAAATCATTTAATCAATCCATCTAATAATCATCAAGACATCAAGCTTGTAACTTGGGCCTTGCATTAGGGTTCTAATTCTTCCTTAATTGGTTAAGAAGGACTAACCCTAGTGTTAATGGACAAGTCCCCCTCAAGTTGTCTTACAAACCCTAAAAATCACTTCATCATATCATCAATTAAAATCCATTTAATAAAGGCTTTGTTTTGTCATGGGTTTAATCCCTAATCATGGATTAAGTTGAGGAGCTTTCCTCAGCTTAAACATTCTCATCTATTGTCCTTCTATTAGGATGGTGTAATGAGTCTGTTTAATCCCTGATTATGGCTTAATCTCATTACTTAACACTAAACAAAAACAACAAAAACATCTTAATAATCACAAGTAGGTTAATGATCTTAACCCTACATCATGGTGATTAAGTGTGAGAAGCTGACTTCACACTTAAGGTATTCTCATTACCCCTAATCAGAGGGAAGATGTGATGAGTCTACTAAATCCATTGGTTTAGGTTTAAGCTCATTAACTTATGACAAGCTTTCAAAAGCAATAAAAGACTGAAAACTCAAAAACAAACAATAATCGTCTCCTCCGGGATTCTTTTCTCATCTCACTCACTCACAAACGAGAACTTGCTTCTTCCGTCTAATGCAAGACAGTTTGCACCTAAGCCAGACAGGTCTTACACTTGAGCATAGACAAGCAAGTAGTTCACAAGTCAATTTATCTTTCAGTCTCTTTGGGTCGAACTACGGTGTTCTGACTTCCTCATTGCACGAGAGGATACGTAGGCATAACTTAACAGTTATCGAACAAAAGTCTCTGTATATCCCCCCTCTTTCTAGCTTTATTCTTTTAGCCTCATGGTCCTGAGCTTCTTATTCCTTTTCTTACACTGACACTGTACATTTATACACTTCACATACTTCACTTTACACTCCTTTTACACAGACACCTGTATATCCCTTTCCAGTTATTTTATACACAAATTGCACTGACACTACCCCTTTAAACACAAATCTTTTAAGCGTGGATCCCGTCGAGTACGACGGACAATCTGGGTGCTAATACCTTCCCAGGTTGTAACCAACCCCCTTTCTCAGTCTCTCTGGTTCGCAACCGTCTTATCCATATCTTTTCCCAGGTTTATGCAGCATTACCTTCCCTTCGGGATAAAAATGCCTAGCTGGCGACTCTTGTCTTTCTGAGTTCACTCCTGTGTGTTCTCATTTCATCCCTCTTTCGCCGACCGTTCGCGTCTGTACCTTTATTTGAGCCATTCTCATTTATCGGGAGCGACAACTGGGGAGAAGAAGAAAAGGGCTTAAATTGTAAAAGGTGGTATAGTATAATTATCAAATGAAAACGATGGAGGACGACCATCGAGCAGAGGACGACTGCTGGGGATAAAGCAATGACGGGGACGACCGACATGCTGGGGAAAAGCGGTAAATAAAGCAATGACGGGGACGACCGAAAAGCTGGGGAAATAAAGATACAATGATGGGGACGACCATCAGGTAAAGATGCAAGATTTTCTGGGGTTTTGAAGATAAAGTCAATGATGGGGACGGCCATCAGGTTCAAAGAATAAATGAAATAAATGATGAGGGACGATCATCAAAGGTGAAGGACGATCACCTAGCAGGGGACGGCTGCTCTTTACCACGACATAGGATGAATGTCGGATAGAAAAAGGTTCAATAATGGGGACGGCCATCAGATAAGCATGATGAAGGACGATCATCAAGAGGTAAAGGACGATCACCTAGCAGGGTACGGCTGCTCTCGGGGTTTATCATGACATAGGACGAATGTCAGATAACAAAATCAACGATGGGGATGGCCATCGAATAAAATGATGAAGGACGATCATCAAAAAGGTGAAGGACGGTCACCTAGCAGGGGACGACTGCTCTGTTGGGGGTAAGGATGAGGGACGGTCATCCGAGGTGAAGGACGATCACCTGGCAGGGGACGGCTGCCGAAAGATATCATGACATAGGACGAATGTCGGATAGAAAAGGGTTCCAATAATGGAGACTCCGTTGGGGAAAAGATGAGGGACGGTCATCCAAAGGTGAAGGACGATCACCTAGCAGGTACGGCTGCCGAAAGTATCATGACATAGGACGAATGTCAGATAGAAAAGAGTTGTTTTGCTGGCGATTTGATGGGGAATGGTAGACACGGACGAGTGCTAACGCTCAAGAAATAAAAGGTATAAGTGTTTTGCCATTGTGTATAGATTAAAGATACGGACGAGCATCCTTAAGACCGCGATACGGACGAGTATCGGTAGAAACAAACGCTGACGCATGTTCAGAGATGGTGATACGGACGAGTACCAACTAGTTAACAAAGAACACGGACGAGTGTTAAATCTGTGGGGAATAAAGGGTATACAAGATACGGACGAGTATTTGTATAAAAAATAAGTATTACGGAGTATGAGCAAGACACGGACGGGTGTTTCAACTTGCTGGGGAATAGTATGACACGGACGAGTGCCAGAAAAGAAAGTGTATGAGAGTGTAAAATGTGATCTGGTGACCGGCGGGGATAGGATGACAGGGACGAGTGTCAAAAGGAGTATATTATAAACAAGTACTCGATTTGCAACAAGTGTTTGGGCAACCATGCTGGGGAGCGGTGACACGGACGGGTGTCAAGAGAGTGTATAGGTATTTGTATTCAAAAAGGATGTTTGTGGCTTATCTGCAGGGGATGATATGACACGGACGAGTGTCAAAAGAGGTGTACATGAACATGTATCTGTTGGAGAGTGAAAAGGGGACGCTTTGGCTTTTTTTTGGGGAAATATGAGATGATACGGACGAGTGTCGAGAAGAACATGGTATGGACAAGTATCTGTTCGTAGAAAGTGTTCTGGCAACTTTACTGGGGAAAGATGACACAGACGAGTGTCAAAAGGAGCATGTATCTATATTTGAGGGTGCAAAGGGACGCTTTGGATTTTATGTGCAAGGGATATATTTTGTATATTGCTGATGAGGTACTGTTGGTATTCACAGGTGACTGGTTCGAACCTGACTTGTGATCATGCAATATGTTTGATTTTTGCTGTAATGCTCCGTATTAGACGAAATGCTACGCTCTGGGGAAAAAAATGATGCGAATGCTATGATTATGCAAAAGAAACCGGTTCGAGATTTGGATCCCGCTGATGTGAAGATGTCTGGCTGATCTGCTTGAAGTGACATCTCAGTTGGGGATGAGATCATTGGTAGATCTGATAAGATGTATGTGGTTCTGCTTGGGGGATCTTGATCATCTGATAGATCTTATCTGGTAGGAAGATATCCCAGCTGGGGATGAAGAAACTTCCGTCACTTTGTTGTGTGAGAATTTCAGACATTGCTCTTCCGGGAGAGGCTGGAACTCTGTGGGGAGATGGTTTCCTGTCTTTGGGATACCTGGCACTCTGCTTGGGGGAGAATATTCCCCTATCTTTGCTGAGGATGAGAGATTTGGTACCCTATTGGGGAAAGAAAAGATCACCGAACGATCTTCCTAGAGGACTTTGTGAGAATTCTGCTGAGGATGAGGAGACTTAACAACTCAGTCGGGGAAATGAGCATTTTCTGATGCTGCTTGAAGAATATGTGTTGGAAAAGTGATGCTTGGCAAACTCCACTGGGGAAAAACATTCCAGATACTGTTAGGGGAGGAAGTATGTGTGACATGCCCCATGTTGCGTATTTGGATACCTGCAACCTGTTAAGACAAAGAAACGCACAAGTGTCCCAAGGCATCCCTTACCGGATTCCATTATAGGAGTTATATACCTGGAAGCAAAGACATTTCCTGCAAGCATGTAATAAAAGAGGCTCATCTGTTTTATGCAAATATTATGGATATTGGACATTTTTGCAAACGAAACAAAAATGTACGAAACGAGGTGTGATTGAAAATCTGATTTTATTAATCTGGATGCCCTGAATTGGCAAATACAGTCAAAGAAACAAATCCCCTGAAATGAAGAGATTGTTACAAAATTGAGAAAAAGTACAGTGTTGGCAATGTTGACGATGCTTCAGTGAGCTTCCTTTGCTATGACTCGTATGACCTTGACGTTCTTCTCATCTTGCTTCCTGAAGAAGGTTAATTCTGACCGATGCTTTATCCTTTCGAAGCTTGCCATGTTGTAAGTGATACAGATGAATTCAGAATGCAGTTGTTCGCTTATTCCCTTATTTTGCGTGGATCGCCCTTTCGGGTTTTCAATCCACCGGGATACCTATTTTTGCCTGAGCTGTCCAATGCGGCTTTTCAACTCAGCGGGTGTACACATTTTTGTTAATTTTTCCCTTATTTTTGCCCGAGTCTTTTATTCTGTTTTTGACTCGCCGGGATGCCCTATTTTTTCCTGGACTTACATTCTGTTTTTATGTCCAGCGGGTCATTTTATGCAAAGTATTTTTTAACTGCATATGAATTCACAGGGGATAAGAAATCTTCACCATCCATAGTAGTGAGCATCAGTGCTCCACCAGAGAAAACTTTCTTTACTATGAATGGACCGTCGTAATTTAGAGTCCACTTGCCCATATGGTCTGTATGAGGAGAAAGGAGTCTTTTCAGCACAAGATCTCCTACTTGGTATTCCTGAAGCCTGACTTTCTGATCGAAGGATTTCTTCATTCTTTTCTGATATAGCTGCCCATGACAAATTGCAGCTAATCTCTTTTCTTCGATCAGACTTAGTTGATTGTACCAAGAATGGACCCATTCTACTTCGTTCAACTTTACATCCATCAGTACCCGTAAGGAGGGTAACTCAACTTCAACAGGTAGGACTGCCTCCATACCATACACAAGCTGATACGGTGTTGCCCTAGTGGATGTTCTGATTGAGGTACGGTACCCATGCAAGGCAAATGGTAGCATTTCATGCCAGTCTTTGTATGTAACCACCATCTTCTGCACAATCTTCTTAATGTTCTTGTTAGCTGCCTCAACAGCACCATTCATCTTTGGCCTGTAAGGAGAAGAGTTGTGATGTTGGATTTTAAAGTCCCGACACAGTTCTGCCATCATTTTGTTGTTCAAATTGGAACCATTATCAGTAATGATTCGCTCGGGTACTCCATATCGACAGATGATGTCTCTCTTCAAAAATCTGGCTACCACTTGTCTGGTGACGTTTGCATACAAAGCTGCTTCGACCCACTTGGTGAAGTAATCAATGGCTACCAGGATGAATATGTGGCCATTTGAAGCAGTTGGTTCGATCTTTCCGATCATGTCAATGCCCCACATGGCAAAGGGCCAAGGTGAAGACATTACATTCAAAGGATTCGGAGGTACATGCACTTTGTCTGCATAAATCTGGCATTTATGACACTTCCTGGCATAAGCACAACAATTTGCATCCATTGTGATCCAGTAGTAACCTGATCGTAACAACGTTTTTGCCATTGCATGTCCTCCAGCATGGGTACCGAAAGATCCTTCATGCACCTCGTGCATCAGCGAGTCTGCTTCTTTCTTGTTAACGCATCTGAGAAGAACCATGTCAAAGCTTCTCTTGTATAACGAACTATCAGCATTCAAGAAGAAACTATCGGCTAGCCTTCTTAATGTCTTCTTGTCATTGGATGATGCCCCAGTGGGGTATGTTTGATCCTCTAAGAAGCATTTGATGTCATGGAACCAAGGCTTATCATCCTTAGCAATGTCCACGGAGAATATGTATGTCGGTCGGTCAAGTCTGGATACTGAAATCCGAGGCACAAAGTTGGCAGTCTGAACCTTGATCATGGAGGAAATGGTAGCTAAAGCATCTGCGAACTGATTTTCATCTCGAGGGATGTACTCAAGTTTGACTGTTGTGAAGAAAGTCAAAAGTCTCCTCGTATAGTCACAGTATGGGATCAGATGCTCTTGGTGAGTGTACCATTTGCCATTGGTTTGATTGATTACCAAAGCTGAATCCCCGAATACGGTTAAAGTCTTGATCTGAGGTCAATGGCTTCCTCAAGACCCATGATACATGCTTCGTATTCAGCTTCGTTGTTAGTGCATGCAAAGGTGAGTTTTTCCGAGAAAGGTATGTGAACTCCTTTAGGTGTAATGAGCATTGCACCAACTCCATGACCATTCAGATTGATAGCCCCATCAAACATCATTGTCCATTCTTCTTCTGGGTCAGGCCCTTCAGTGTGAACAGGATCTTCATGATCTTTCGCTTTCAGGAACATGATGTCTTCATCAGGGAAGTCAAATCTCATTGGCTGATAATCATCAATGGGTTGCTCAGCTAGATAGTCAGACAGTACACTGCCTTTGATGGCTTTTTGAGATGTGTACTGAATGTCATATTCTGTCAGGATCATTTGCCATCTTGCAACCCTTTTGGTAAGTGTTGGCTTCTCAAATATGTACTTGACTGGATCCATCTTTGAAATCAACAAGGTAGTGTGGGTCAACATATACTGTCTCAGTCGGCGAGCAGCCCACGCTAAAGCACAACAAGTTTTCTCGAGCAGTGAATAACGTTGTTCACAGTCGGTAAACTTTTTGCTTAGGTAGTATATTGCATACTCTTTTCGACCAGACTCGTCATGCTGGCCCAACACAAACCCCATTGATCCTTCTAATACTGTCAGATACATTATTAGAGGTCTTCCTTCAACTGGAGGCATAAGAATTGGAGGTTCTTGTAAGTACTCCTTGATTTTGTCAAAAGCCTTCTGACAATCTTCATTCCACCTGACCGTTTGTTCCTTTCTTAACAATTTGAATAAGGGCTCACAGGTTGCAGTAAGATGAGATATGAACCTTGATATGTAGTTCAATCTACCTAAGAACCCCCGAACTTCCTTTTCAGTCCTAGGTGCAGGCATCTCCTGAATGGATTTGACTTTGTCAGGATCAACTTCGATTCCTTTTTCACTTACAATGAACCCTAGCAGTTTACCGGACCGTACCCCGAATATGCACTTGTTGGGGTTTAGCCTCAACTGATATTTTCTCAGACGCTTGAACAACTTTAGCAGATTTACCAGATGGTCTTCTTCAGTGAGGGACTTGGCAATCATGTCATCCACGTAGCATTCGATTTCCTTGTGGATCATGTCGTGGAATAATGTTACCATAGCCCGTTGATAAGTGGCACCTGCATTCTTCAACCCGAAAGGCATTACCTTATAACAAAATGTGCCCCAAGGTGTGATGAAGGTAGTCTTTTCCATGTCTTCAGGTGACATTCTGATCTGATTATATCCTGAAAAGCCATCCATGAAAGAGAACACCGAGAATTGAGTTGTGTTGTCAACCAATACATCAATGTGAGGTAAAGGGAAATCATCTTTCGGGCTAGCTCTGTTCAGATCCCGGTAATCCACACACATTCGTACTTTGTCATCCTTCTTAGGCACTGGTACAATATTAGCAACCCACGGTGGGTAACTATTTACAGCAAGGAAATCGGCGTTCCACTGTTTTTGTACCTCTTCTTTTATCTTTATTGCCATATCCGGGCGAGTACGGCGTAACTTTTGCTTCACTGGAGGACAATCTTCTTTCAAAGGCAGCTTGTGCATAACGATGTCAGTATCCAGACCTAACATGTCTTGATAGGACCAAGCAAAGACATCAACGTACTCTTGAAGCATTTCAATAAGTTGTTCCTTCACTGAATCCTGCAGACGGGCCCCAATCTTTACTTCTTTCAAGTCTTCTTCGGTACCAAGATTAACTGTCACAACCTCCTCCTGATGAGGAGTGATTACCTTCTCCTCTTGCCTTAAAAACCTGGCTAACTCTTCAGGTAACTCATAGTCTTCTTCAACCCCTTCATCAGCTTGATTAATTGGATTGTCGAAGTCATACAAGGTCATAGCAGTGTTGTTGTCAGTGCAATCTGGAGGATGATTTCTGCAAGGGTTGAGATTGGTTCGTTTTAGTGATCAGTTTTAATCTTGTTTAGAAAAAGTGAAAATGAAGTTATTATTTTGAAAACATTGTCATTTTATTGTTTTGTACAAAAGTGAAAAATGAAAAAGACAGTGAGCAAAAAAAGAGACTCGTTTGCAAAAGATGTCCTGGTATTCATTGATTAATCATTTGCACAAAATACAAAATGGCCCTATTACAAAATGAGTCCTGACACCTTGGGCAAGATGCAGGACTTGATGCATGCTAAAAGACAGGAAATAATAATTACTCTGCAGGAGTAACCCTTATAATTTCCTAGGAAGACCAGTTAGAGACTTGGTTCCCCGGGATCCTTGGACGTATCCAGTTCTCTAGGTTGCGATCACTTTCTTCCTCGTCTTCCAGATTGTTCACAGCATCTGGGGTGAGCATCCCCCTGCTGACAAATTTGGGCTCCTTGGCAGCCTCTGGTTGATCTTGTCGGGTTGGTCTGTAACCCAAACCGAATCTGTCTTCTTTTTTCTCCACCGACAACAGTTTGCCCCAGCCTTTGGCGGTACCTTCTTCAACAACCTTCCGGGCTTGCTGATATGAAGTGATTGAAGTTCCAGACACAACAGTTGCTTCATTGACGTTAAAGGCCTCAAACCCCTGACTCATAGTCTCGTGGATTTCCCCATCCATCTCTATATACTTGTAAGTAGCCAACTGGCTAACGAAAATGTCTTCCTCCCCGCAAATTGTGATGATCTGGCCTTCCCACTCGAATTTTAATTTCTGGTGAAGGGTAGACGTAACAGCGCCAGCGGCGTGAATCCAGGGTCTACCCAACAAACAGCTGTAGGCCGGCTGAATGTCCATCACGAAGAAAGTAGTTTTAAAGACCTGTGGGCCAATCACCACGGGTAATTCAATCTCTCCAAGCACTGATCTCTTAGAGCCATCAAACGCTCTTACCACCAAGTTACTTGGACGCAATGCTAAACCATCATATTCCAGCTTCACCAAGGCTTTCTTTGGGAGGACATTGAGCGAGGACCAGTGTCTACCAGCACATGAGAAATAACAGCACCTTTGCATTTTAAGGTGATGTGTAAAGCCTTGTTATGATTGCGTCCCTCCGTCGTTAAATCAGCATCTGTAAAGCCCAGTCCATGACTGGTGTTAACATTTGCAACCACTGTTTCCAGCTGATTAACCGTAATCTCTTCCGGAACATAGGATGCGTGCAGGACCCTCAAAAGTGCATTCCTATGGGCTTTGGAACACATTAACAATGATAAGATAGAGATCTTGGAGGGCGTCTGATGAAGCTAGTCCACCACCTTGTAATCACTTTTTTTGATTATTCTTATAAACTCGTCCACCTCTTGGTCAAAAGACGTCTTCAGAGTTTCTTTAACAGTTGGCTCTTCGAGTACCACACTCTTCCCTTTTGCTTTAGCAACAGCCTTTGCTTCAGCATCGGGTCTCGGTATTTGTGAGGCAAAAAGGCGTCCGCTTCTGGTGAAGCCGCCGCCTCCCCCAACATTGTCAACTTGTGGTGAAGAGGTTGATGAATCTAGAGTGATCTTCTTTCCGTCGCAGTAGAGATCAGAGCCGTAGTGCCAAGGTATGGCATTACTGCTTTCATAAGGAATGGGTCCAAGTACCGTAATGGTGACTGGACTGATTGCTGCAGCGGAAAGAACTGTGATGGTATGCGGGTCGTAATAGATCGTGACTGGAGATCTGACAGTGGGTGTTGCAGTTTGTTGTTGAAAATTATTGTTGGGATGAACAGTTTCCGGGTCATAATAGATTGTGACCGTTGAGACATCTTCGTTAGCGTTTGTTGGTGTTGTAGGCGATTCCGTTGATACGATGGGTGTTGATGTTGTAAAAGTAAGTGTTGCTGAACTTTGGTTTGTTGAAATAATGGATGGAGTGATTGCTGGAGTTGTGGATGAATCAGTGGGAATAATGGTTGTTGCAGTTGTAGGAGGATCTATTGTTGCTGAAGAAAGAGTTGTTGATGTTGTAGGAGGGTCTGAAGAAAGAGTTGTTGATGTTGTAGATGCCGTTGTGGTGATTTGCAAAATTCCATCTCTGATAAGGCCATCTATGCCAAGCCTTAGCCTCTCACAACCATTAATAGCAGTCTTGCAAGATTCGCAACAGGCCTTACAACCTGGGAACACCTAGCATCTTAAGAGTTGAGCTTTGACTTCTGCCAGCGGCGTTTGAATATGTGCAACACTATCAATCAGTGCAGATGGTTGGTCTTCCTCTATGGCATTAACCCTGGGCCCACCATGACTAGGCATAGGATTTCTGGTAACATTTGGAGGAGGTGCAAAGTTGAGAGCTTTGGAATCGACCAGATCCTGAACCTTCATTTGCAAGGCTCTACACTTCTCAATATTGTGACCAGGTGCGTTGGAATGAAAGGCACACCTAGCATTGGCATCATAATTCTTTGGGAGGTTGA
This sequence comes from Lathyrus aphaca, assembly GCA_963966055.1. Lineage (NCBI taxonomy): Eukaryota > Viridiplantae > Streptophyta > Magnoliopsida > Fabales > Fabaceae > Lathyrus > Lathyrus aphaca. Next base: position 15,926,800 of record OZ014521.1, read on the forward strand.
GAGGATCTGGTGGAGCCAACGTCCTTAACTCAACTAGGTTGAGCTTCAGGAGTTGTGGCAGTAGGGAGGCATATGGCATAGGAATGGGGTCAATCACTCTATTTGCTTGAGATGGCCTCTGTTGAAAGGGGCGCTGTTGTTGGTTGTTGTTGTTGTTATTGTTGTACGATCTTTGTTGCGAAAAATGTGGTTGTTGATGATAATGTTGTTGTTGTTGCTGTTGTTGAGGAAAAAGTGGTTGTTGTGGAGCTAGAGTTGGGATAGTAACGGTTGCTACTGATCTGTGAGAGTATTGGGGTCTGCCCCTGCCTGCATGAATAGCATTTGTTTCACCCGCCCTTCGGGGTCCTGAAAAAGGTTTTCTTGTATTGTTAGAGGAACTTGTACCGTTGTCAGAGATTTTTCCCATCTTCAAAAGACTCTCTATTCTCTCCCCAGTTATGACTACATCAGCAAAGCTAGTGGAGGAGAATGCAGCAAGTCTGTCAATATAAGTTCCCTGCAAGGTGTTCATAAACATGTCTGCCATTTCCCGTTCAGACATGGGTAGCTGGACAGCAGCAGCAAACTGTCTCCACCTCTGAGCATAATCCCGAAAGCTTTCCCTTGAAGACTGAGACATGCCCATTAGAAGGGTTCTACTGGGAGCCATGTCTAGATTGTACTGGTATTGACGGATGAAGGCTTCGGCCAAGTCTTTCCAACATCTTATAGTGGCCCTGGTTAGATGTGAATACCATTCTCTTGATGTCCCAATCAAGTTGTCCTCAAAATAGAACATCCATAACTTCTCGTCCATGGTATAAGCTTTGAGTCTCCCCAAGAAAGACTGCAGATGAGTACGCGGGTAGGAGGTACCATTATATTTTTCAAATCACGGGGGTTTGAACATGTGAGGAATTCCCACCCCATCTACCAGCCCCATGTCCATTACATCAAAGCCTAGGGAATTCTAGGATTCAAGAGATCTAAGTTTCTCAGCAATCTAATCCAGCCTTCGGTCATAAACTTCATCCCCAGCTCCAATAACAGTGAACTTCTCCTCCTGAGGATCCTCTTGCAAGATCCTGCCTCCAGCAGTGTTACCTTGTGTATTCCTTATGACATTAACATCTGGTGTAAGATGAGGCCCAAACTCCGGTGGATCAATGCGAGGCTGCCCGTGATCATTGTTACTGGTACCTCCTGTACCAGGATGGTGTTCATCAGGAGTTTGTCTTTCCACCAATTCCCTTAGCCTTTCCTGGCTCTGAGCTAAGCCAGTAATCATAACAATAAATTGGTTGATTTGATTTCTCATCTCAACCCTTTCATTTGCCATTTGGGTCCTTACTTCGTTCAGGTCCTGCTGTACTTGATCCATTTGAATGCCCAGAAGGTTGTTTCGCGTCGGGTACCGGTGTATTCTGTTGACAGGTGTAAACACCCCAAATTTGCCCTCACCCATTCACACCATGGCTTGTGATCTCTTCATATGCATAAACTCAATCATAGCATCTCATATTACATTTTTGACTCACTGCATTGGTTCAAAGTCATCTGCATCTAGGGTTTGTGATCTGAGCAATCCAAGAGCCACTTGAACCACTCCAAAGGTCATCAATCACTTCAAAGGTTTCCATGTATGTTCAAGCATCATATTATATCCTCTCAAAGTCAAGAAAGTCAAAGAATCACAAGAACTGAGAATGGTATGGAAGCAGAGCCAGGTTTAACTGCATAGATGACCTAGAATTAGGGTTTTGGTTTCAGAGGCCATAACTCCAAATTTTTTGGTCATTCTTGTTTCTATTGGTCTCTATATGGCATAGGGACCATGCATATCAATTTTCAAGAAGAAATTCAATGAGGAAGTCATCTGATCAAGAGTTGACTTTTTGAGCAAGTCAGTGCAAAATCAGGGTATCTGAGGCCCTCAATGACCCAACCAAAGGGTGTTCTTCATCATTTTGATTGTGTATGATCTTTATTTGATCATAGAAGATGTTAGAAGTTCACAAAATTGAAGAATTTCAAGCCATTTGCAAAGTTGACTTTTTGGGAAAGTTGACTTATAATGAAAATTGCCATTTTAGGAAACTTTTTCAACCCTTGCTTTTTGATTCAAAAATGCTTCAAATGAGAAAAATTTGGTCATGAAAGTTGTAGAATCGATCATTCCCTTTTCAAAAAGTACAAGAACTTGACCTAATTCATTTTGGATCAAAAGTTATGACTTGTCAAAGTTGGGAAAAATCACATAGTTTCAAGTTATGCACCAAAGAGGGAAACTTGCAAATTCTTGTACCAAGGCAATTTGTGACTTCTAATTGATGTCTAACCTATACACAAACATCATACATGACTTAAACTTCAGATTGGCCCAAGAATTTCTTAAGTTCCATGCCTTAAACTTCAAGAATCACAAAAGGGGCCAAAGTTGTGACAATTTGCAAAAGGGATCAAAACTTCTCATCCACTTGTCTCAGTTCACAAAATCTGATCCAAAAGCATTCCTTGATCCTTGCTGAACTCAACCATGCTCCTATCCTAGCCTGCCACTTGCCCATACCTCCAAGTACAACTTGCTTGACTTTTTGCAACTTGAAGCCATACCAATCCCATAGTGACACAACCACTCTCTGCCCAATCCAGACTTTACAAACACATCCCAACGCTTCATTCTCATAAGACAAGCAAGCCTGAAAGCTCCAAGAACACAGCATTCTCATTTTCCACCTCTTATGCAAAACCATTCGAAACACTCTCCACAAGCATAAAACATCCAAACAAACTTCACAAACAATCTCAACATGACTCACTGATCACAAACCAACCATTAAAACAACCTGAAAGTCACTGAAACCAAAACATGATCATCACCCCCCCTTGAACAGAACTTCTGCAATCTCCCAAATCAGCCATCAACAAGAGTTGTGAAGCATTCCATTGAGCTCAGGGGGACTAGAGGAGTCAGTTTGCATAGGAGAAAGGCTCAGAAAGCTCCTGTTCGAAGGACTTCAGTTCAGGTATCCATCAAGAACAAATTTTCCAGAACTTTAATTTCTTGTTAGAATGTTGTTCTGTATGTTGCCCTGATCATGGGGATCTATTTATTTTTGAAAATGAGCCAGAAACAAGCATGTTATGATGATCTGAAAGTTTGCCCGTAAAAATGTTCTTGCTTGTTTCCTTTGATTCAGTGAAAATAAATGTTGTTTGAGTTAGGGTTTATGCTTAGTGATGTTCATAGATTGATTCTGGAGAGTTTTGTGAGGATTTAATGCGTATTAAGAGAGATAGGGATTTTGGCCTGCCGGAGAAGATGACCGGAACACTGTTCCGGTCATCTGAAAGTGATTAAGGTTAGTTAATTAGGGTTTAATCTTAATTACGGAAATTTGAATGTTGGCCGTCCAGATGCGCGCCTAGTCAATTCGCGCGCGTCCTAGTTTGAATCCTGGCCCTTTGATCTGCATACTTTCTCATTTTTCGGTTTAAATTCATTTTATTTTTATTTGTTTTGCATTTGTTTTCTTCATTTTATAAAAAATAGCAAAACACATTGAAAAATTCTAAAAATTTTTATCAAACCTTTTATTAATTTTCAGAAACCAAAAATATTTTTATTTTTATTTTTTGCATAAAAAATTATTTTTAAATCATTTAAAAGTTTATTTTTAATTAATTAATGGAAATTAATTAATTAAAAATACTTTTAGGTATTTAAAAATTACAAAAAAAATTCATGTAACCTTTAAAAACATTTAGAAACATTGTCCAACCCTCAAACCAAATTTATTTTTTGTTCTTGATGCCTTTTAATCATTTTCAATGGAATTAATTTCACTTCAAGGCATTATTTTGATTCAAACTTCAAAAATTGATTTCTGCCTAACCATTGAGAGTTGGACAATGATTCTTTTTACATTGCATCTTGTATAGCATGTAGTTTGTAGGATTAAATTGGCATGATTTGATTTTGCATTTTCAATTTGTTTGGAATTTTTCTTGATGAGGTACCATAAAACCCTAGCCAACTTAAGAAATTCATAACTTCCATTAGGTTAAGAATTGGATCCTCTCCTTTGGGCAGTGAGTTTGTATAGGTTTAGGGTTCCTTTGAATGCATTTTCAAATTTTTATCATGATGTTTGCTTCTGGTTTTGAATTTTGTTTTGTGCATTGATCATGAACCCTAATTTGGGCTTTCCTTTGCATTCATCTTACATTTGCTTGCATACCATGACTTGCCATGACATTTTATGCATTCATTTGATTCATGATACATCTTAAGACATATTAGAATCATGTTTGATCATTTCATCTCTCATTTGCCATGTTGTATGTCATTTGCATTTCATAACTTTTCATGTATGTTCATGGTTCTAAGCATGTTTCTTTTGCATTCCATATGTTTGTATGATCATCCTCATGCCTTGTCTCATGTTTGCATCATCTCTTAGCATCATTAACATCATACTCATGCTTCTGGTCTTGGTTTGCATCATGCCATTTCATCTCATTTTGCATTGCATTTCATTTCTTTACTAACTTTTCAGGTGGTAAGTTGTTTGAGAAGTGGATTTGCCTTCACTTCTCACAATCTCTTTTCATCTCTCTTATGCATCATTTCTGCATTTTTTATATGTGTTTGGATTGAGCTTGCTAATTCTTGTTAGTCTTACCTTCTTTCTTCAAGCAACTTGTCTTCTTAAGTGAAGCAAGTTGTTTTGCTTCTCTTTGTTTCATTCTCCTTTCATCTGCTTCTCTCCTTGGTGGTTCCTTGAAGATTCTTCTTGTAAACCTCACAAACCCTAGGACTTCCAAGCATGATAACTTTTTTAGGATTGTTTAGTCCCCCAATTGGCTTTTACCTTTGTGTCATCATTGAGTCTTCTCTTCTCATCTCATAATCAGGGGCTAAGCCCTAAAGGCTTTAAGGCTTTGTGATTAAGCTTATGCCTGCATCCTTCTATTAGGATGGAGTGTATAACTTTAATCCTAAGTGTTAAACCCTTAATGTGTTTAAATCCTTCAATCAATTCACTTAATAATCATCAAGACACCAAACTTGTAACTTGGGCCTTGCATTAGGGTTCTAATTCTTCCTTGATTGGTTAAGAAGGACTAACCCTAGTGTTAATGGACAAGTCCCCCTCAAGTTGTCTTATAAACCATAAAAATCACTTCTTCATCTTATCATTAACTAAAATCCATCTAATAAAGGTTTTGTTTTGTCATGAGATTAATCCCTAATCATGGATTAAGTTGAGGAATCTTCCTCAGCTTAAACATTCTCATCTATTATCCTTCTATTAGGATGGTGTAATGAGTCTGTTTAATCCCTGATTATGGCTTAATCTCATTACCTAACACTAAACAAAAACAACAAAAAACATCTAAATAATCACAAATAGGATAATGATCTTAATCCTACATCATGGTAATTAAGTGTGAGATGCTGACTTCACACTTAAGGTATTCTCATTACCCCTAATCAGAGGGAGGATGTGATGAGTTTACTAATCCATTGGCTTAGGCTTAAGCTCATTAACTTATGACAAATCTCCAAAAGCAATAAAAGACTGAAAATACAAAAACAAACAATAATCGTCTCCTCCGGGATTCTTTTCTCATCTCATTCACTCACAAACGAGAACTCGCTTCTTCCGTCTAATGCAAGACAGTTTGCACCTGAGCCAGACAGGTCATACACTTGAGCATAGGCAAGTAAGCAGTTCACAAGTCAATTTTCCTTTTAGTCTCTTTGAGTCGAACTACGGTGTTCTGACTTCCTCATTGCACGAGAGGATACGTAGGCATAACTTAACAGTTATCGAACAAAAAGTCTCTGTGTATTCCCCCTCTTCCTAGCCTTTATTCTTTAAGCCTCATAATCTTGAGCATTCCCTTTTTTTTTCTGACACTGACACTTCACCTATTCACTTCACACTGACACCTGTACATCCTTTTCCAGTTCTTTATACACAAATTGCACTGACACTACCCCCTTTGAAACACAAATCTTCTAAGCGTGGATCCCGTCGAGTACGACGGACAATCTGGGTGCTAATACCTTCCCAGGTTGTATCCAACCCCCTTTCTCAGTCTCTCTGGTTCGCAACCGTCTTATCCATATCTTTCTAGGTCTATGCAGCATTGCCTTTCCTTCGGGATAAAAATGCCTAGCTTGCGACTCTTTTCTTTTCATGTGAGTTCACTCCTGTGTGTTCTCACATCCCCTTTTCGCCGACCGTTCACGTCTGTACCCCTCTTGGCCCGGGTGTCATTTTGGTGGGAGCGACAGCTTGGCGACTCTGCTGGGGACCCTTATACTGTAACCAGGGCTTCTGGTTCTTTTTGTGGGTTCCTCCTAGCGCTTGATTGATTTGTGTTTACTGGGGTGTTATGTGCTAATTGTGTTTATATAGTTGCTTTTATTTACTGCTTTATGTACAGTTATTTATTGCTTTCTTTACAGCTTTATATATCATATTGTCATATTGGCATCTGGCTGGATCTGGTTTTTTGTTTTGATGGGTGGGGTTCTATTGAGAGTTTAAGGTCCTATACCTGGGACCTGAGTGACACCTAGGCTAGAGTGGTTCAAGTTCTTTCCCATTCCATTTCGGTCTGGTGCGGGAATATGAAACACGGTTCAGATATGGGTTTCTTCTTGAGAACTCTGTGCTACAGATCTCCTGTAGTGCTAGGGCTATATGGGAAGCCTGCTAAGTCTGGATGACCTTTACTATGACCTTCAGAAACTGAGGTGAATTAGAGGAGGATCTTTTATGGTTATTGTAAACACTGTACCTCCGGGTTAGAAGTGTTTACACTTCTCATAACTGATCCAAGTCTGAGGATCCTTGTTTTAGAACATCACCTGTGAGGGGGTTGGGCTGTTTACAGGTTTGCAGGAACCCTTGGCCACATCATACCCTGTTTCTTATTGTGTTTAAGATTGCTTCACTTTGGACAGTTCTTGTGATTTAACCCAGGACATGTGACTCTTTATTTGAGTCCCCCACCCTGGTTACTGGATTTCTGAACCTCCATCTGGACTTCTTGAACATACATGGACTTATATCAAGACAGTTAATCAGATCCAGCTTGATCACAAACCCTTGCATATCATTTGCATACATCATCATTGCATCATTTAACATTTGCTTATTTGTTTTTCAGGGTATCCACATTATATTTTGGCTTGGTTTTGACCCCTTTATCTGATTAGACCCCTGTTCTTCAGCTATCTGCTTCAGCCATCTTCATCAGTTGCCTGCTTCAGCTACTATTATCTCCAGTCTCAGCTTATCAGTAGTTCATCTTCAGTACCAGTCTTCATCATCAGTATCTGTTTTCAGTTCTTCATCAGTAGTCATGGCACCTAAGAAGAGCAACATTTCATATCACTTCTTTGAGCCTGTGCTGGCTGGCATCAGGCAGGTCCAGGCACTCATTACTCCAGACCATATCCCTTTATTCAGAGAACATTATGGAAGCATCCTTGATATGGTTATGGACTTGGACCCTTCTCAGAGGAGTTTGATTCACACTTGCCTACAGTTCTATGATCCTCCTTTGAGATGTTTCACTTTCCAGGATTTTCAGTTGGGACCCCTGTTGGAGGAGTTTTCATCACTGATTGGAGTACCTGTCAGGGGTAGTATCCCCTTCAACCCAGAGATGGCTTCTCCCAGCAATGAAGAAATGGCAAAAGCACTGTATTTGGAACCTGTATTGATTGAGCAGAACATGACTACAAAAGCTGGAATTCCTGGTATGCACTTGGATTTCTTGACTTCTCAGGCCATCCTGAAAGCCTCCTTGGGAGAATGGAAGGCAGTTTGTGCATTGTTAGCCCTCAGTATATATGGGGTTATACTTTTTGCAGATGAGCCCAAGTTTATCAGCAAGAATGCTATTCATCTCTTCCTTTTGAGGAACCCAGTACCCACCTTGCTGGGAGATTTCTATTATTCTGTTCACCAAAGGAATGAGAAGCAGAGAGGGAGATTGGTGAGATGCTGTGCTCCTCTATTTCATACCTGGCTGTTTAAACACTTACCCAAGACTGATGCTTTCTTGAACCCTCACCAACAAAAGAATTGGGCTAGAAGACTCACTGCTTTGACTTCAGATGACATCAGGTGGTGTACCCAGAGCACCAAAGGAAGGGCCATAATAACTAGTTGTGGGCAGTTTCCCAATGTACCTCTAATAGGAGTGAAGGGTTGCATCAACTACAACCCTTTGCTATTCAAAAGACAGTTGGGCTATGCTCTGGTTCACCCTCCTAGAGTGCAAGACTTGGCTGAAACCCTTTATTGTGAGATAAAGCCTAATCTAGCTGTTGTCAGACAAGCATCCTGGGCTTGGGACAACATCCAGACCAAAGGGATGGCCATTCTTGGGAAATGCAACAATGTGGCTTCAGCACAGTATTATGAGTGGTCTCATGCTAGAGCTCAAATTTCTGGGATGCCTTTCACCGTTGAGGATGCACCTGGACCATCCACAGTACCACCTCCAGCTACTGTCAGCTTAGAGGAATTTGAGAAACTGAAAGAGAGGAATGAGAATCTGACTCAAGCTCTGCAGAAGACCCTCTGGGAGAGGAGTGATGGTCGTCTAGACATTGAGAGGTTAGAAAAGCTAAAGGTGGAGCATCTAGCCAGGATTGAGAAATCAGAGGACTACATCAAGAAATCAAGAGCAGGAGAGCAAATTTTGAAGAATGCCTGTAAAGAGGCCCAGTTTCAGAAAGCTAGGACTGATCTCTATCTGAAAGAAAGTCAAGCTAGGTGGGTCAGGATCACTGAAGCTCGCACTCAAGAAGATAAGAGAACTCAAGACAGAATTGAGCAGTTGGAGGCAAATGAAAAGAAGCAACAGGAGGCCCTGCTAGCAGCCCGGAAGGAAATTTCAGAATTAAAGCTTAGGGCTGGTGTGAAGAGGTCAAAGGACCAGGACAAGCACAAAAAGCTGACTGCTGCTATTGCCACCAGGAACCTTCTTATCAGAAGCATTACAGAGCATCCGGCTGATCCTGTTACTGAAGCACTTCTGAAGGAAGTTAAGGAGGATGAGTTTGGCTTAGATGTTTGACTATTTTGTTTGTTGCTATTTCCATTTGATGTACTTTTCTCTTTGTTATATTTTGACCCTTCAGGGGCATGTGTTGTAAGAACAAACTATGTATTATTCACCATTTGTAATATATTCATTAGTTTCATTTGAGTTTCTTTCTCCAAGCAACATCAAAGCATCTTCCTCAGGGGTCTGGAAAGGTCAAAACCAAATGCCAAGCCGGATACCATGGAAACAAATAAGCATACTGCATTGCATACTAACTTTTGTTTTGTTTTGTAGGTTTTTGTTTTGTTTGTTACTAACGCTGTTGTGATTCAGGAATTATTGCTCGCCGTCGGGTGTTCCCTCTCAACCGCCCACACAGATATCCTACTCGCAACAACCTTCCTGGTATCCAGATGGACCAAGTACAGCAAGAGCTGACAGAGGTCAGAACCCAGATGGTTAACGAAAGGCTGGAGATGAGAAACCAAATGACCCAGTTCATGGAAGTAATGAATGGCTTGGCTCAAAGCCAAGAAAGATTAAGGGCATTTGTGGAAAGACAGACCCCAGAAGAACCCCATCTAGGGACTGGAGGAACAAGTAACAATGAGAGGGGTCAGCCCCATATTAACCCACCAGTATATGGGCCTCATCTACACCCGGAAGTCAATATCCCGGTCAATGTGCAAGGAAATACAACTGCGGGCAGAATCTTACAAGAAGATCCCCAAGAGGATCAATTCACTGTAATGGGAGCTGGAGATGAAGCCTATGATAGGAGGCTTGACGAAATTGCTGAGAAATTAAGATCTCTGGAGTCTCAAAATTCTCTAGGCTTTGACGTCATGGATATGGGGTTAGTAGATGGGGTAAGGATTCCCCACAAATTTAAACCCCCGTGCTTCGAGAAGTACAACGGAACTTCCTGTCCACGAACCCACTTGCAATCCTTTCTGGGGAGGCTTAAGGCATACACCATGGATGAAAAACTGTGGATGTTTTATTTTGAAGATAGTTTGACTGGGGCCTCAAGGGAGTGGTACTCTCACTTGACCAGAGCTACAATCAGATGCTGGAAAGACCTAGCTGAGGCTTTCATCAGGCAGTACCAATACAATCTAGACATGGCTCCTAACAGAACCCTTCTGATGGGAATGTCTCAATCCTCCAGGGAAAGCTTCAGGGAATATGCCCAGAGGTGGAGACAGCTTGCTGCTGCTGTCCAGCCACCCATGTCGGAAAGAGAAATGGCCGACATGTTTATGAATACCCTGCAGGGGACATATATTGACAGGCTAGCCGCCTTTTCTTCCAACAGCTTCGCTGACGTAGTCATAGCTGGAGAAAGAATTGAAAGCCTTCTGAAGATGGGCAAAATTTCCGATAATGGTTCAAGTTCGTCAAGCAATCCCAGGAAGCCTTTTGTGGGACCAAGAAGAACCGGTGAGACTAATGCTATTCATGCCAACAGGGGCAGACCTCAGTATATTCATAGGTCAGTGGCAGCTGTCACTATTCCAGCTCCGATTCCGCAACAACCAGCATATCAACCACAACAACAACCACACTATCAACAGCAAGTTCAGTTTCCGCCACAAAGAAACAACAACAACAACAACAGCAATCAACAGCAAAGACCCTTTCAGCAAAGACCATCCCAGGCAAATAGGGTGATTGACCCTATCCCTATGCCTTATGCCGCTTTATTGCCACAACTCCTGAAACTCAACCTGGTTGAGCTAAGGACATTGGCACCTCCAGATCCTACCAGTCTTCCAAGAAATTATGATGTCAACGCCCGGTGTGCTTTTCATTCAAATGCACCTGGCCACAGTACCGAGAAATGCAGGGCTTTACAAATGAAGGTACAAGATCTGGTGGATTCCAAGGCCCTCAACTTTGCACCCCCGCCTAATGTCAACAAGAATCCCATGCCCAATCATGGAGGACCAAGAATTAATGCTATTGAGGAAGATAAGCCATCTTTCTTAATCACCAGTGTTGGGCAGATTCGGACACCTCTGGTAGAAATTAAAGCTCAGCTCCTAGAATGCCAGATGTTCCCCGGGTGTGAACTCGGTTGTGCTTATTGCAACATTTCGGTCAACGGGTGTGATAACTTGAGAAGCGACATAGATAGCCTTATCAAAAGTGGTATCCTTCAGATCACAATATCAGCTCCTACAAATCCAGCAATCCCTTTGGCAACAATTCCTGACTCTTCTACAACTGCAACAACAATCATTCCAACAAATTCGTCAATATCATCAACAATGGCTCCATCCATCACTTCAGCAAATCAGATGTCAACAACCATTTCTTCTACAACATCAGCACCCATTTATTCAACAGAATCTTCTACAACGCCAACAGATATCGCAGCAGTCACCATTTATTATGATCCAGCATATGTTCCTCCAAACAACAATTTTCAACAACAAACAGTGGCATCTCCTGCCAGGTCACCAGTCACCATCTACTACGATCCGCACACCATTTCAGCATCCTCCTCTGCAGCAGTCAGTCCAGTTACCATCACGGTGCCTGGACCCGTTCCATATGAAAGCAGTAATGCCATCCCTTTGCATTATGGCTCTGACCTCTACTGCAATGGGGAGAAAATCACTTTGGATTCTTCAACCTCTTCTCCACATATTGATAATGTTGGGGGAGGCGGAGGCTTCACCAGAAGCGGACGCCTTTTTGCCTCACAATTACAGAGACCTAATGCCGAAGCAGAAGCTGCTGCCAAAGCAAAAGGAAAGAGTGTGGTATTTGAAGAGCCGGCTATCAAAGAAACTCAGAAGACATCTTTTGAACAAGATGTAGACGAGTTCATGAGAATTATAAAGAGAAATTATTACAAAGTGGTGGATCAGCTTCACCAAACTCCCTCAAAGATCTCCATATTATCCCTGCTGATGTGTTCCGAAGCTCACCGGAATGCATTACTAAAAGTATTGCACGCAGCTTACGTGCCAGAAGAGATCACTGTTAATCAGCTAGAAACTGTGGTGGCAAATGTTAACACCAGTCATGGACTGGGTTTTACCAATGCTGATTTAACAACTGAAGGACGCAACCACAACAAGGCTTTGCACATCACTCTAGAATGCAAGGGTGCTGTTCTATCCCATGTACTAGTGGACACTGGGTCATCACTCAATGTTCTACCAAAGAAAGCCTTGGTGAAGATAGAGTATGATGGCTTGGCTTTGCGTCCGAGTAATTTAGTGGTGAGAGCGTTTGATGGCTCCAAAAGATCAGTGCTAGGGGAGATTGATCTGCCTGTGATGATTGCCCCGCAGACCTTCAAAATTACCTTCTATGTGATGGACATTCAGCCGGCCTACAGTTGTTTGTTGGGTAGACCTTGGATCCATGCCGCTGGCGCAGTTACGTCTACCCTTCACCAGAAGCTGAAATTCGAGTGGGAAGGCCAGATCATCACCATCTGTGGTGAAGAAGATATCTTTGTTAGCCATCTGGCTACATACAAATACATTGAGATGGATGGAGAGATCCATGAAACCATGAGCCAGGGATTTGAGGCCCTGGACATAAATGAAGCATCTGTTGTACTGGGAACCTCCATGACGTCTTATCAGCAAGCCAGGAAGGTTGTTGAAGAGGGGACTGCCCAAGGCTGGGGCAAGCTGCTACCTGTGGAGAAGAAGGAGGACAGATTTGGGTTGGGTTACAAACCAACTCAACAAGATCAATCAGAGGCTGCTAAGAAGCCCAATTTTGTCAGTGGGGGGATGCTCACCCCAGATGCAGTGAACAACTTGGAAGATGAGTCGGAAGATGAGCGCAACCTGGAGAGCTGGATACGTCCAAGGATCCCGAGGAGCCGTATCTCAAACTGGTCTTCCCTGGAAATTATAAGGGTTACTCCTGCAGAGTAATTATTATTTCCTGTATTTTTAAGCATGCATCAAGTCTTACATCTTGCCCAAGATGACAAGACTCATTTTGTAATCGGGCCATCTTGTAATTTTGTGCAAACAGATCAATCAATGAATATCGGACATCTTTTGCAAATGAGTCTTTTTCCTTTTCCGCTCACTGTTTTTCATTTTTCTTTTTGTACAAAAATAAAATGGCAATGTTTTCCAAAATGATAAACTTCATTTCACTTTTTCTAAACAAGATTAAAATCAATCACTAAAATGAACAATCTAAACCCTTGCAGAGAGTGCCTTTCAGACTGCACCGACAACAACACAGCTATGGCTTCGTATGACTTTGACAATCCAATCAATCAAGCTGATGAAGGGGTTGAAGAAGATTATGAGCTTCCTAAAGAGCTAGCCAGATTGTTAAGACAAGAGGAGAAGGTTATCACTCCTCATCAGGAGGAGGTCGAAACGATTAATCTTGGTACGGATGAAGATGTGAAAGAGGTTAAGATCGGGGCCTGCTTACAAGACTCAGTAAAGGAACAACTGATTGACCTGCTTCGTGAATATGTGGATGTGTTTGCTTGGTCTTACCAGGATATGCCAGGGTTGGACACCGATATCGTTACGCACAAGCTGCCTTTAAGAGAAGACTGCCCACCGGTTAAACAGAAGCTACGCCGTACTCGCCCGGACATGGCAATGAAGATCAAAGAAGAGGTACAAAAGCAGTGGGACGCTGGATTCCTTGCCGTGACTAGTTACCCGCCGTGGGTTTCTAACATCGTACCTGTGCCTAAGAAGGATGGCAAGGTGAGGATGTGTGTGGACTACCGGGATCTGAACAGAGCCAGCCCAAAAGATGATTTCCCTTTACCTCACATTGATGTATTGGTTGATAATACGGCTCAGTTCTCGGTGTTCTCCTTCATGGACGGATTTTCAGGATACAATCAGATCAAGATGTCACCGGAAGACATGGAGAAGACAACTTTCATCACACCCTGGGGCACGTTCTGTTACAAGGTGATGCCATTCGGACTGAAGAATGCTGGTGCAACATATCAACGGGCTATGGTAACATTATTCCACGACATGATCCATAAAGAAATTGAATGTTATGTGGATGACATGATTGCTAAGTCCCTCACAGAAGAAGACCACCTGGTAAATCTGCTGAAGTTATTCAAGCGTCTGAGGAAATACCAACTGAAATTGAACCCCAACAAATGCACATTCGGGGTGCGATCCGGTAAACTGCTGGGATTTATTGTAAGTGAGAAAGGGATTGAAGTTGACCCTGATAAAGTCAAAGCCATTCAAGAAATGCCTGCACCGAAGTCAGAAAAAGAAGTTCGGGGGTTTTTAGGTAGATTGAACTACATTTCACGGTTCATATCTCACCTTACAGCAACTTGTGAACCTTTGTTCAAGTTGTTGAGAAAAGAACAAACGGTCAGGTGGAACGAAGACTGCCAGAGGGCTTTTGACAAAATCAAGGAGTACTTGCAAGAACCTCTAATCCTTATGCCTCCAGTTGAAGGAAGACCTCTAATCATGTACTTGACAGTATTAGAAGAGTCAATGGGGTGTGTGCTGGGCCAGCATGACGAGTCTGGTCGAAAAGAGTATGCAATATACTACCTGAGAAAAAAGTTTACCGACTGTGAACAACGTTATTCACTGCTCGAAAAAACTTGTTGTGCTTTAGCGTGGGCTGCTCGCCGACTGAGACGGTATATGTTGACCCACACTACTTTATTGATCTCCAAAATGGATCCAGTTAAGTACATTTTTGAGAAGCCAGCACTTACCGGACGGGTTGCAAGATGGCAAATGATCCTCACGGAATATGACATCCAGTACACATCTCAGAAAGCCATCAAGGGCAGTGTATTGTCTGATTATCTTGCTGAGCAACCCATTGATGATTACCAGCCTATGAGATTTGACTTCCCTGATGAAGACATCATGTTCATTAAAGCAAAAGATCATGAAGAGCCTGTTCACACTGAAGGGCCTGACCCAGAAGAAGAATGGACTATGATGTTTGATGGGGCTGTTAATATGAATGGTCGTGGTGTTGGTGCAGTACTCATAACACCTAAAGGAGTTCATATGCCTTTCTCGGCAAAGCTCACCTTCAACTGCACTAACAACGAAGCTGAATACGAAGCTTGCATTATGGGTCTTGAGAAAGCCATTGACCTCAGGATCAAAACATTAACTGTATTCGGAGATTCAGCTCTGGTAGTTAATCAAACCAACGGCAAATGGCATACCCACCAGGATCATCTGATACCTTATAGGGATTATACAAGGAGGTTATTGACTTTCTTTACAATGGTCAAGCTTGAGTATATCCCTCGAGACGAGAATCAATTTGCAGATGCTCTGGCTACCATTTCATCCATGATCAAAGTTCAAGCTGCCAACTTTGTACCTCGAATTTCAGTGTCCAGACTTGACAGACCAGCATATGTGTTCGCAGCAGATATTGCTAAGGATGATAAGCCTTGGTTCCATGACATTAAGTGCTTCTTGGAGGATCAAACATACCCACCTGGGGCATCTTCCAATGATAAGAAGACATTAAGAAGGCTAGCTGGTAGTTTCTTCTTGAATATTGATGGTTCCCTGTACAAGAGAAACTTTGATATGGTACTCCTCAGATGCGTTGATAGAACAGAAGCAGACTTGTTGATGCACGAGGTGCACGAAGGATCCTTTGGTACCCATGCAGGAGGGCATACCATGGCCAAGAAATTGCTAAGATCAGGTTATTACTGGATCACAATGGATGCTGACTGTTGTGCCTACGCCAGAAAATGCCATAAATGCCAGATTTATTCGGATAAAGTGCATGTGCCTCCCAATCCTCTGAATGTGATGTCTTCACCCTGGCCCTTTGCTATGTGGGGCATTGATATGATTGGCAAAATTGAACCAACTGCTTCAAACGGCCACAGATTCATCTTGGTTGCTATCGACTATTTTACCAAGTGGGTTGAAGCAGCTTCCTATGCCAATGTTACAAGGCAAGTGGTAGCCCGATTTCTGAAGAGAGACATCATCTGTCGGTATGGAGTTCCCGAGCGAATCATTACTGATAATGGTTCTAACTTAAATAACAAAATGATGGCAGAACTATGTCGGGACTTCAAGATCCAATACCACAATTCTTCTCCTTACAGGCCAAAGATGAATGGCGCTGTTGAGGCAGCTAATAAGAATATCAAGAAGATTGTGCAAAAGATGGTAGTCACCTACAAAGATTGGCATGAAATGCTACCATTTGCCTTGCATGGGTACCGTACGTCAATCAGAACACCCACTGGGGCAACACTGTATCAACTTGTGTATGGTATGGAGGCAGTCCTACCAGTTGAAGTTGAATTACCCTCCTTACGGGTATTAATGGATGTTAAGCTGAACGAAGCGGAGTGGGTCCGGTCCCGATATGAACAACTGAGTCTGATCGAAGAAAAGAGATTGGCTGCAATCTGTCATGGGCAGTTATACCAGAAAAGGATGAAGAAAGCCTTCGATCAGAAAGTCAGGCTCCGAGAATACAAAGTAGGAGATCTTGTGCTGAAAAGACTCCTCCCTCCTCATACAGACCACAGGGGCAAATGGACTCCGAACTATGAAGGACCATTCGTAGTAAAGAAAGTTTTCTCCGGTGGGGCACTCATGCTCAGTACTATGGATAGTGAAGACTTCCTATCCCCTGTGAATTCAGATGCAGTTAAAAAATACTTCGCATAAAATGACCCGCTGGACATAAAAACAGAATGTAAGTCCAGGCAAAAATAGGGCATCCCGACGAGTCAAAAACAGAATAAAAGACTCGGGCAAAAGTAAGGGAAAATAAACAAGAAAAAATGTACAACCCGCTGAGTTGAAAAGCCGCATTGGACAACTCAGGCAAAAAAGGGTATCCCGATGGATTGAAAACCCGAAAGGGCGATCCATGCAAAACAAGGGAATGAGCGAACAACTGCATTCTGAATTCGTCTGTATCACTCACAACTTGGTAAGCTTCGGAAGGTTCAAGCGCCGGTCAGAATCAGCCTACTTCAGAAAGCAAGACGAGAAGAACGTCAAAAGTCATACGAGTCGTACAAGGGAAAGCTCCCTGAAGCGTCATCAACATTGCCAGCATCTTTTGTTTCTCAATTTATAACAATCTCCTCATTTTAGGGGATCTGTTTCTCTGACTGTATCTCGCCAATTCAGGGCGTATGAATCAATAAAATCGGATTTTCAGTCATGTTTTGTCTCGTACATTTTATTTTCATTTGCAAAATGTCCGATGTCCTTAAGATACTGATTGCATAAATACAGATGCTTCTCTTAAAACACGTGCTTGCAGGAAATATACTTACTCCCGGGGGTGTCTAAACTCCTATGATGGAATCCGGTAAGGGATACCTCGGGATTACTTATGCATTTCTCTGTCTTTTCAGGATCGCAGGTATTCAAAGCACAACATAGGGCATGAAAGCCTCATCCCAGCAAGCCGACAAATCATTATCCACTCAGTCTTAGCACCGTAGGTGCTTTCTCCCCAGCTGAGTTGCCATTTATTATTTCTCCCCAGCCGAGTTGCCATTTATTTCCTCCTCAGCCAGGTACAAAAGCCAGGGAACCATCTCCCCACAGAGCTTCAGCCTCTATCCATAAGAGCAACGTTTGAAGATCCCACAACAGAGTGAAGAAAGCTTCAACAAACCCCAGCTGGGTCCCTCATCACCAAGGATGGGTCAATCAGTGACCTATTTCCCCAAGCAGAGCCTCATATGTCAGATCTACCAGTAACTTCATCCCCAGCTGGGATGTTCACTTCAAGCAGTTCAACCAGAGATCTTCGTAGCAACGGGACCCGGATCCCGGATCAGTATCTTTGCATAATCATGGCATTCGCATCATATTTCCCACAGAGCGTAGCATTCCGTCTAATACGGAGCATTACGGCAAAAATCAAACATATTGCATAATCATAAGCCATGTTCTGAATCAAACACTTGTGAATACCGACAACCCGTCAACAGGATACAGAGAAGACTCTCCAGATTCCCCACCAGAGAGCCAAAACACTGGCCTTACACTTGTAAATACACACTCCTTTTGGCACCCGTCCGTGTCATCATTCCCCAGTAAAGTCGCCCGAGCTTTCTGTACAAGCGGACACTTATATATTACAGATACTTCTTGACACCCGTCCGTGTCATATCCCCAGCAGAAAGCCAAAGCGTCCCCTTTACACTCACAGATACATATATCCATACAAATTCCCTGACACCCGTCCGTGTCGCCTTCCCCAACATAACTACCTAAATACTTTGTGAAGCATATACTTGTCTATAATATACCTTTTGGCACTCGTCTGTGTCACTCTCCCCAGCAGGTTAAACACTCTCCTGTACACCATTCATACTTATACAGATACCCGTCCGTATCTTGCATATATCACTCAAATCCCCTCAGATTCGGCACTCGTCCGTGTTCTTTGTTAACCAGTTGATACTCGTCCGTATCATCATCTCAGAACATGCGTCAAGCGTTTGTTTCTACCTGATACTCGTCCGTATCGTAGTCTTAAGGATGCTCGTCCGCATCTTTAATCTATACACGTGTCAAACACTCATGTCTTCTTGAATTTAGACACTCTTCTGTGTCTAATATTCCCCAGAAGAGTCCCCTCAGAATCAACACTCGTCCGTGTTCCTTGTTAACCAGTTGATACTCGTCCGTATCATCATCTCTGAACACGTGTCAGTATTTTTTTTCTACCGGATACTCGTCCGTATCGTAGTCTTAGGGATGCTCGTCCGCATCTTTAATCTATACACAACATCAAAACACTTATACCTTTTATTTCTTGGATGTAAACACTCGTCCGTGTTTACTATTCCCCAGTAGGTCGCCAGCAAAGTAACCTTTTTCTATCTGACATTCGTCCTATGTCATGATACTTCCGGCGGCCGTACCCTACCGGGTGATCATCCTTCACCTTTGGATGACCATCCCTCATCCTTTCCCCAGCGGAGTCTCTATTTCATTAAAACCCCTTTTCCATCCGGCATTCGTCCTATGTCGTGATTGAGAGCAGCCGTCCCCTGCTAGGTGATCGTCCTTCACCTCTTGATGATCGTCCTTCATCATGCTCGTCCGATGGCCGTCCCCATCGTCGACCTTTTATCCGGCATTCGTCCTATGTCGTGATTTTTAGCAGTCGTCCCCTGCTAGGTGATCGTCCTTCACCTTTTGATGATCGTCCTTCATCATTTTATCCGATGGCCGTCCCCATCGTTGATCTTGTTATCTGACATTCGTCCTATGTCATGATAAGCCTTGAGAGCAGCCGTCCCCTGCTAGGTGATCGTCCTTCACCTCTTGATGATCGTCCTTCATCATGCTCGTCCAATGGCCGTCCCCATCGTCGACCTTTTATCCGGCATTCGTCCTATGTCGCGATACTTTCGGCAGCCGTACCCTGCCAGGTGATCGTCCTTCACCTTAGATGACCGTCCCTCATCTTATCCCCATCAGAGCAGCCGTCCCCTGCTAGGTGATCATCCTTCACCTTTGATGACCGTCCCTCATCATTATTTCATTTATTCTTTAACCCGATGGTCGTCCCCGTCGTGGTCCCTTTTCCTTTTCCTGATGATCGTCCTTCATCAATTTAGCCCGATGGCCGTCCCCATCGTTGTTTACATTCCTTTATGAACTTGATGGCCGTCCCCATCATAATCTCTCATATCCCCAGCTAGTCGGCCGTCCCCGTCTTTGCTTTATTTCCCACATTTCCCCCAGCTAGTCGACCGTCCCCGTCTTTGCTTTATTTCCCGCATTTTTCCCCAACATGTCGGCCATCCCCGTCACTGATCTTTCCCCAGCAGTCGTCCTCTGCTCGACGGTCGTCCTCCGTCGCCCACTTTACAATATACTTTATTTTATTTTACAATCTATATCCCTTTTCTTCTTCATTCTATGAGTGCAAATTTTGGACTGTCTTTGGTATTCAACCACAAGTTATCTTGTTTGCCTGTTAAGCCGTTGCTTACATCCTGCACAGCTAACTCATGTTTGAATAGGGGCAGCTGTAAACACCCCAAATTTGCCCTCACCCATTCACACCATGGCTTGTGATCTCTTCATATGCATAAACTCAATCATAGCATCTCATATTACATTTTTGACTCACTGCATTGGTTCAAAGTCATCTGCATCTAGGGTTTGTGATCTGAGCAATCCAAGAGCCACTTGAACCACTCCAAAGGTCATCAATCACTTCAAAGGGGTCCATGTATGTTCAAGCATCATATTATATCCTATCAAAGTCAAGAAAGTCAAAGAATCACAAGAACTGAGAATGGTATGGAAGCAGAGCCAGGTTTAACTGCACAGATGACCTAGAATTAGGGTTTTGGTTTCAGAGGCCATAACTCCAAATTTTTTGGTCATTCTTGTTTCTATTGGTCTCTATATGGCATAGGGACCATGCATATCAATTTTCAAGAAGAAACTCAATGAGGAAGTCATCTGATCAAGAGTTGACTTTTTGAGCAAGTCAGTGCAAAATCAGGGTATCTGAGGCCCTCAATGACCCAACCAAATGGTGTTCTTCATCATTTTGATTGTGTATGATCTTTATTTGATCATAGAAGATTTTAGAAGTTCACAAAATTGAATAATTTCAAGCCATTTGCAAAGTTGACTTTTTGGGAAAGTTGACTTATAATGAAAATTGCCATTTTAGGAAACTTTTTCAACCCTTGCTTTTTGATTCAAAAATGCTTCAAATGAGAAAACTTTGGTCATGAAAGTTGTAGAATGGATCATTCCCTTTTCAAAAAGTACAAGAACTTGACCTAATTCATTTTGGATCAAAAGTTATGACTTGTCAAAGTTGGGAAAAATCACATAATTTCAAGTTATGCACCAAAGAGGGAAACTTGCAAATTCTTGTACCAAGGCAATTTGTGACTTCTAATTGATGTCTAACCTATACACAAACATCATACATGACTTAAACTTCAGATTGGCCCAAGAATTTCTTAAGTTCCATGCCTTAAACTTCAAGAATCACAAAAGGGGCCAAAGTTGTGACAATTTGCAAAAGGGATCAAAACTTCTCATCCACTTGTCTCAGTTCACAAAATCTGATCCAAAAGCATTCCTTGATCCTTGCTGAACTCAACCATGCTCCTATCCTAGCCTGCCACTTTCCCATACCTCCAAGTACAACTTGCTTGACTTTTTGCAACTTGAAGCCATACCAATCCCACAGTGACACAACCACTCTCTGCCCAATCCAGACTTTACAAACACATCCCAAGGCTTCATTCTCATAAGACAAGCAAGCCTGAAAGCTCCAAGAACACAACATTCTCATTTTCCACCTCTTATGCAAAACCATTCGAAACACTCTCCACAAGCATAAAACATCCAAACAAACTTCACAAACAATCTCAACATGACTCACTGATCACAAACCAACCATTAAAACAGCCTGAAAGTCACTGAAACCAAAACACGATCATCACCCCCCCTTGAACAGAACTTCTGCAATCTCCCAAATCAGCCATCAACAAGAGTTGTGAAGCATTCCATTGAGCTCAGGGGGACCAGAGGAGTCAGATTGCATAGGAGAAAGGCTCAGAAAGCTCCTGTTCGAAGGACTTCAGTTCGGGTATCCATCAAGAACAAATTTTCCAGAACTTTAATTTCTTGTTAGAATGTTGTTCTGTATGTTGCCCTAATCATGGGGATCTATTTATTTTTGAAAATGAGCCAGAAACAAGCATGTTATGATGATCTGAAAGTTTGCCCGTAAAAATGTTCTTGCTTGTTTCCTTTGATTCAGTGAAAATAAATGTTGTTTGAGTTAGGGTTTATGCTTAGTGATGTTCATAGATTGATTCTGGAGAGTTTTGTGAGGATTTGATGCGTATTAAGAGAGATAGGGATTTTGGCCTGCCAGAGAAGATGACCGGAACACTGTTCCGGTCATCTGAAAGTGATTAAGGTTAGTTAATTAGGGTTTAATCTTAATTACGGAAATTTGAATGCTGGTCGTCCAGATGCGCGCCTAGTCAATTCGCGCGCGTCCTAGTTTGAATCCTGGCCCTTTGATCTGCATACTTTCTCATTTTTCGGTTTAAATTCATTTTATTTTTATTTTTTTTGCATTTGTTTTCTTCATTTTATAAAAAATAGCAAAACACATTGAAAAATTCTGAAAATTTTTATCAAACCTTTTATTAATTTTCAGAAACCAAAAATATTTTTATTTTTATTTTTTGCATAAAAAATTATTTTTAAATCATTTAAAAGTTTATTTTTAATTAATTAATGGAAATTAATTAATTAAAAATACTTTTAGGTATTTAAAAATTACAAAAAAAATTCATGTAACCTTTAAAAACATTTAGAAACATTGTCCAACCCTCAAACCAAATTTATTTTTTGTTCTTGATGCCTTTTAATCATTTTCAATGGAATTAATTTCACTTCAAGGCATTATTTTGATTCAAACTTCAAAAATTCATTTCTGCCTAACCATTGAGAGTTGGACAATGATTCTTTTTGCATTGCATCTTTTATAGTATGTAGTTTTTAGGATTAAATTGGCATGATTTGATTTTGCATTTTCAATTTGTTTGGCATTTTTCTTGATGAGGTACCATAAAACCCTAGCCAACTTAAGAAATTCATAACTTCCATTAGGTTAATAATTGGATCCTCTCCTTTGGGAAGTGAGTTTGTATAGGTTTAGGGTTACTTTGAATGCATTTTCAAATTTTTATCATGATGTTTGCTTCTGGTTTTGAATTTTGTTTTGTGCATTGATCATGAACCCTAATTTGGGCTTTCCTTTGCATTCATCTTACATTTGCTTGCATACCATGACTTGCCATGACATTTTATGCATTCATTTGATTCATGATACATCTTAAGACATATTAGAATCATGTTTGATCATTGCATCTCTCATTTGCCATGTTGTATGTCATTTGCATTTCATAACTTTTCATGTATGTTCATGGTTCTAAGCATGTTTCTTTTGCATTCCATATGTTTGTATGATCATCCTCATGCCTTGTCTCATGTTTGCATCATCTCTTAGCATCATTAACATCATACTCATGCTTCTGGTCTTGGTTTGCATCATGCCATTTCATCTCATTTTGCATTGCATTTCATTTCTTTACTAACTTTTCAGGTGGTAAGTTGTTTGAGAAGTGGATTTGCCTTCACTTCTCACAATCTCTTTTCATCTCTCTTATGCATCATTGCTTCATTTTTTATATGTGTTTGGATTGAGCTTGCTCATTCTTGTTTATCTTACCTTCTTTCTTCAAGCAACTTGTCTTCTTAAGTGAAGCAAGTTGTTTTGCTTCTCTTTGTTTCATTCTCCTTTCATCTGCTTCTCTCCTTGGTGGTTCCTTGAAGATTCTTCTTGTAAACCTCACAAACCCTAGGACTTCCAAGCATGATAACTTTTTTAGGATTGTTTAGTCCCCCAATTGGCTTTTACCTTTGTGTCATCATTGAGTCTTCTCTTCTCATCTCATAATCAGGGGCTAAGCCCTAAAGGCTTTAAGGCTTTGTGATTAAGCTTATGTATGCATCCTTCTATTAGGATGGAGTGTATAACTTTAATCCTAAGTGTTAAACCCTTAATGTGTTTAAATCCTTCAATCAATTCACTTAATAATCATCAAGACACCAAACTTGTAACTTGGGCCTTGCATTAGGGTTCTAATTCTTCCTTGATTGGTTAAGAAGGACTAACCCTAGTGTTAATGGACAAGTCCCCCTCAAGTTGTCTTATAAACCATAAAAATCACTTCTTCATCTTATCATTAACTAAAATCCATTTAATAAAGGTTTTGTTTTGTCATGAGATTAATCCCTAATCATGGATTAAGTTGAGGAATCTTCCTCAGCTTAAACATTCTCATCTATTCTCCTTCTATTAGGATGGTGTAATGAGTCTGTTTAATCCCTGATTATGGCTTAATCTCATTACCTAACACTAAACAAAAACAACAAAAAACATCTAAATAATCACAAATAGGATAATGATCTTAATCCTACATCATGGTAATTAAGTGTGAGATGCTGACTTCACACTTAAGGTATTCTCATTACCCCTAATCAGAGGGAGGATGTGATGAGTTTACTAATCCATTGGTTTAGGCTTAAGCTCATTAACTTATGACAAATCTCCAAAAGCAATAAAAGACTGAAAATACAAAAACAAACAATAATCGTCTCCTCCGGGATTCTTTTCTCATCTCATTCACTCACAAACGAGAACTCGCTTCTTCCGTCTAATGCAAGACAGTTTGCACCTGAGCCAGACAGGTCATACACTTGAGCATAGGCAAGTAAGCAGTTCACAAGTCAATTTTCCTTTTAGTCTCTTTGAGTCGAACTACGGTGTTCTGACTTCCTCATTGCACGAGAGGATACGTAGGCATAACTTAACAGTTATCGAACAAAAAGTCTCTATGTATTCCCCCTCTTCCTAGCCTTTATTCTTTAAGCCTCATAATCTTGAGCATTCCCTTTTTTTTCCTGACACTGACACTTCACCTATTCACTTCACACTGACACCTGTACATCCTTTTCCAGTTCTTTATACACAAATTGCACTGACACTACCCCCTTTGAAACACAAATCTTCTAAGCGTGGATCCCGTCGAGTACGACGGATAATCTGGGTGCTAATACCTTCCCAGGTTGTAACCAACCCCCTTTCTCAGTCTCTCTGGTTCGCAACCGTCTTATCCATATCTTTCTAGGTCTATGCAGCATTGCCTTTCCTTCGGGATAAAAATGCCTAGCTGGCGACTCTTTTCTTTTCATGTGAGTTCGCTCCTGTGTGTTCTCACATCCCCTTTTCGCCGACCGTTCGCGTCTGTACCCCTCTTGGCCCGGGTGTCATTTTGGTGGGAGCGACAACAGGGCACACTTTTTTGCGAGCAATGTTTCCTGAAACCACAACAAAGTGAGAAACAAATATACACAAAAACCTACAAAACAAAGAGAATGTTAGTATGCAATGCAAAAATGCCTATTTGTCTTCCAAGGGTATCCGGTTTGGTTCTTTGGTTTTGACCTTTCCAGACCTCGAGGAAATGCTGATGATGTTGAGAGATAAAGCCCACCAATAAATAAAACAAACTGATATATTACAAAGGATGAAAATACATAGTTTGTTTACAATACATGCCCGTGGTGGGTCAAAATACAACAATCAAAAGAAAAGTACATCAAAAGAAAGAAATACAAGCAAAAAGGATCAGACATCCAATCCAAAGTCATCCTCCCTTACTTCCTTCAGGAGGACCTCAGTCACTGGACCAGTTGGGTGCTCTGTAATAGTCCTGATGAGGAGGTTCCTGGTAGCAATGGCACTGGTTAGCTTCTTATGCTTGTCCTGATCCTTTGACCTCTTCAACCCCGCCCGGAGTTTCAATTCAGATATCTCCTTTTGAGCTACCAATAAAGCCTCCTGATGCTTCTTCTCATTAGCCTCCAACTGCTTTATCCTAGCCTGAGTCCTTTGGTCTTCTTGTGCACGGGCTTCAGTGATTCTGATCCACCTAGCCTGGCTTTCCTCCAGATAGTACTCTGCCCTAGCCTTCTGTGTCTTTGCTTCTTTGCAAGCATTCTTCAGTATTAACTCCCCTGATCTTGCCTTCCTGATGTAGTCATCTGTCTTTTCAATTTTGGTCAGATGCTCAATCCTGAGTCTTTCCAATCTCTCATTGTCCAGGCGGTTGTCATTTCTCTCCCAGAGAGTCTTCTTCAGGGCTCCAGCTAGCTGAGTGTTCCTTTCTTTCAGCTTTTCAAACTCTTCCAGGCTGACAGTTGCTGCAGGTTGAACTATAGAAGGTCTAGGTGTATCTTCCAAGGTGAAAGGCATCCGGGTTATCTGAGCTCTAGTACGGGACCAATCAGAATACTGGGCTGAAGCAATATTGTTGCACTTTCCAAGGATGGTTGTCCCTTTGGTATGGATGTTGTCCCAAGCCCAGGTAGCTTTCCTGACAACAGCAGAGTTGGGTTGAATTTCACAGTAGAGAGTCTCAACCAAATCTTGTCCTCTGGGAGGATGAACCAAAGCATATCCCAATTGCCTTTTAAACAATAAAGGGTTATAGTTGATGCAACCTTTCACTCCTATTAGAGGCACATTAGGGTATTGCCCACAGCCGGTAATAATGTCCTTGCCTTTGGTGCTCTGGGTGCACCATCTGATGTCAAGGCAATGAATCTCTTAGCCCAATTCTTCTGCTGATGGGGGTTCAAGAAGGCATCTGATTTTGGCAAGTGTCTGAGCAGCCAGGAGTAGTAGAGAGGAGCACAACATCTGAC
Organism: Lathyrus aphaca; assembly: GCA_963966055.1. Classification (NCBI taxonomy): domain Eukaryota; kingdom Viridiplantae; phylum Streptophyta; class Magnoliopsida; order Fabales; family Fabaceae; genus Lathyrus; species Lathyrus aphaca. Next base: position 15,953,166 of record OZ014521.1, read on the forward strand.
CAACTTCCCTCTCTGCTTTTCATTCCTCTGATGGACTGAGTAGTAGAAGTCTCTCAGCAAGGTAGGAACAGGGTTCCTCAACAAGAACAAGTGGATGGCATTCTTACTCACAAACTTGGGCTCATCTGCAAACAATATAACCCCATATATACTGAGGGCTAAAAGTGCACAGACAGCCTTCCATTCTCCTATTGCAGCCTTCAGGGTAGCCTGAGAGATCAAGAAGTCCAAATGAAGGCCTGGAACCCCAGCTTTGGTTGTCATGTTCTGCTCAATGAGGGCAGGCTCCAAATGCAATGCCCTGGCTATCTCTTCATTTCTGGGAGCAGTCATCTCTGGGTTGAAGGGGATCCCTCTTCTGATAGGCACTCTAACCAACAAGGAAAACTCTTCTAGCAATGGTCCCATCTGGAAATCAGGGAATGTGAAACACCTGAGTGGAGGGTCATAAAACTGCAAGCATGTATGGATCATGCTCCTCTGAGATGCATCAAGATCCATGACCATGTCCAAAATGCCCCCATAGTGCTCTCTGAATAGTGGGATATAGTCAGGTGTAATGAGGGACTAGACCTGCCTGATGCCAGTCAAGGTGGGCTCAAAGAAGTGGTAAGAGATGTTGCTCTTTCTTGAAGTATCCATACTGATAATGGGTACTGATGAGAAAGCTTAGAGTACTGCTGATGAAGATTACTGACTGAGAAGCTGGATATAAGTCTCTGGCAGACTGATGAAGGTGCTGGAGGTGAGTCTCTGACAAACTAGTGAAGGAGCTGGAGAAGACAGCTGAAGCAGTCTGAGTAGCAGAAGGGGTCAAAACCAAACCATATATGAAGATGGATACCCTGTAAAACAAATAAGCAAATGTTAAATGATGCATAAATAATGTATGCAAATGATATGCAAAGGTTTGTGATCAAGAGCTGGATCTGTTTATCTCCCTTAGTAAAAAGTCCATGTATGTTCAAAGGTCCGGATGGAGGCTTAAAAATCCCGTAACTGGGTGGGGGACTCAAATAAAGAGTCACAAATCCGGGGTAATCACAAGAACTGTCCAAAATGGTGTACTCTTAAAACAAAATAGTAACAGGGTATCATGTGGCCAAGGGTTCCTGCAAACCTGTAAACAACCCAACCCCCTCACATGTAATGTTCTAGAACAAGGATCCTCAGACTTGGATCAGTTATGAGAAGTGTAAACACTTCTAACCCGGAGGTACAGTGTTTACAATAACCATAAAATATCCTCCTCTAATTCACCCCAGATTCTGAAGGTCATATAAAGGTCATCCAGACTTAGCAGGCTTCCCAGATAGCCCTAGCACTACAGGAAATCTGTAGCACAGAGTTCTCAAGAAGAAACCCACGTCTGAACCGTGTTTCATATTCCCGCACCAGACCGAAATGGAATGGGAAAGAATTTGAAGCCACTCTAGCCTATGTGTCACTCAGGTCCCAGGTATAGGACCTTAACCACTCAATGAAACCCCACCCACCAAAACAGAAGCAGATCCAGCAATGATAATGACAGTATGATGTATAAAAACTGTAAATGAAAGCAATAAATAAAGTTGTACATAAAGCGATAAATAAAGCAAATAAACAAGCACAATTAGCACATAACACCCCCGTAAACACAAATCAAACAAGCGCTAGGAGGAATCCACAAAAAGAACCAGAAGCCCTGGTTGCAGCATAAGGATCCCTAGCAGAGTCGCCAAGCTGTCGCTCCCGAAGATTTGCATCCCGATACAAGCACGAATGGTCGGCGAAAGGAGGAAATGAAATGAAAGTGAAAAGAGTCGCCAGCTAGGCATTTTTATCCCGAAGGAAAGGTAATGTTGCATGAACCTAGAAAATATATGGACAAGACGGTCGCGAACCAGAGAACCTGAGAAAGGGGGTTGGTTACAACCTGGGAAGGTATTAGCACCCAGATTGTCCGTCGTACTCGACGGGATCCACGCTTGAAAGATTTGTGTTTAAAGGGGTAGTGTCTATGCTATCTGTGTGCAAAAGCTGGAAAAAGATGTACAAGTGTCAGTGCAAGAAAGATGTGAAATGAAATGATCAGGAATGAGGCTTAAAGAATAATGCTGGAAGAAGGGGGAAGAGACTAAGACTTTTGTCCAAATGAGGCCGGCCACCACCAATTAAGGTGCATAATATTAGTGCTAATGCATGCGAGATAAACGATATGTAAATCGTTATCCGAACGCGATACCACACAAAACTAAAGATGAATACCAAATTGAGCCATACTTATGGTATTCTTCCATCCTTAAGTTCAATCACTCATCTTGGTGGATTCAAGCATGAAAATGTATCACTAATGCAAAGTACCTTAAATGAATTGAATAATCCACTTAAAGGTAGTTTTGAATTAATGAACATTAACTACTCTAATCTACACCCAAAGTCCATTAAAATTAAAGAGGAATTACTCCCAAAAATGCTTCCCAAGGTAAAAATAAAAAGGGGGGAAGAAGAAGAATAATGAGGAACCAAAAAGGGGCTTGAAACAAGCCAAAAACACCATTCTGACTTGTGTTAACCGGTTAACCAATTGGTTAACCGGTTAACGCAAGCAGATTTTGAATAATCTGCGCTGTTTTTAAACTGGTTAACCGGTTAACGCTGTACCAGAAGCTGAAAAAATGCAGAAAATTCAGCATGATCCATTTTGAAACCTTTTCTCAAACATTGGATGATCATGATCTGAATTTGCACGAATTTTAAAACCAAAATACAGTGGAATCCCTGCAATCAAACAACAAATAAAGATCCAAAGGATCTAGAAACAAAAGCACCAAAGATCTACATCTTAAATGTTGATGGTGAATATGGGTTTATGGAGGAAGATGAATTACCAAAAGCTTTTCTTCAAATTTTGAACCAACACAAGCTTAGATCTACTGAAATTTATGAGCAAAAGAATGAAAGGATGAAGGTTTAGCTCAAGTTAATCAAGAATTCAATGTGAATTCTTGATAACTTCAAAAGAAAGAAAAATGAGCTTTGTAGAATTTTGGTGTTTGAGGGAGTATTTTGCAAGAGGTTTTGTGGCTATCAAAAGCTTGTGGAATGAATGAAATTGAGGTCCTATTTAAAGGCATTAGGTATGGAAATTTGGTGGAATGGAGCTTGCTTTGGTAATTTGAATTTAGGCTTGGTAATTGGAATTTTGGTGGGAAATGGAAAAGAGTGGTGATTAGTGAGGGTTTTTGGTAGGAAATGATCAAAATGATGTAGAGAAATCAGAAACCAATGGATCTAGAATATTCCAATTAAATCAATGATCTAAGGGTGCTGAATTTGAATAAAAAATTCAAATTTCGCACTGGTTAACCGGTTAACCATTTGGTTAACCGGTTAACCAAGCTGAATTTTGAATTTTTGTTCAAAAATAGCTGCTTGGTTGTTTCGGCCCGATTCTTGTGTACGTCGAAGAAATAAACACGGGAACCTTGGATATCCTTTGAATGAATCAATCAACTTGGGAAATCCTTGATCTGATAATTTTGAATTATTTGCGGATCGTCTTCGACTTTTGTGAAATTTACTCGAGCTGCAAGACTGCTATTTTTTGGCATTTTTATATGGTTCCTCTTCCTGGAAAAAAAAAGTTAGCAAAAGGAAACAAAATATTTTTGGATTTTGATTAATGGTTAGTAAACCCAATCAAATAAAACAATTAAAGACAACGGTGATCCTCTGCGAGGCATAATCCTAACCCGAGAAGAACCGTGCAACCAATGCGATCTTGTTTGTATGCAAAATGCAGATGAGATGCAAAGAAATCTTAGGGCAAAAATTAGGGTGCTACAGCAGCCCCTATTTAAGTTTCTTCAATCCGGAGATATGAAGATTGACATCTTCGTCTCTACAAGATGGGAGAGACTTAAATACAGAAAACCCAATTTTTGTCCTAAGAGAACATGATATGATATGAATATGATATGCAAACCCAAGATCTCTATGGGGAAAACATGACCACCAGAGGAAAATAAAACTTGGGGACATAGAAGAAAATCCCGCTGGGGAAACAACAGACAATGAAAGAGTTTACCAGGAAAATAAATCACTGGATAGCTGACTCTACTTGGGAAAAGATATAATAAAATCAAGGTACAATATTCAACCAGGGAAAGTAAACACCATGCCAGGAACTATCAATCAAACAAAGTATTCAAGTCCAAGAATGGAGAAATACTGAGTTGGAAAAGAATCATCGACTACCGGTTTACTAGGTAGGAAAACAAAGGACTCGACTATCGATTTACTGGATAGGAGCAAAATAAAGAGGGATAACCTTCACTACCCTTTTACTGGGTAGGAAAATTCTCAACTACCTGATTTACTGGGTAGGAGCATGATCAACTACCTGATTTACTGGGTAGGAACTCAATCAAAGGGAAACAGCTTCTATTACCTTTTTACTGGGTAAGAAGAAATCTCGACTACCGGATTTACTGGGTAGGAGTACAAGCAAAAGAACTTGATCAATTTGGTAATATTACCCACTATCGATTACTGATAGCTTAATTCCAAAGTAATATACTCAAGCTGGAGAAAATATTGCCCACTATCAAACAATGATAGCTTAATTCCAAAGCAAAATTACTCACAAAAGGAGACCAAAGTTCAATCCAAGAACAAATTGGAGAGAAACGGTCAAACAAGACTCATCCCGAGGAGGAAATATCTCGACTGGGGAAATTCCATCCAGATAATAAACTGGGGAGGAAGCTAAATCAAAATCATCCACGAGAAACAAACTCAGTGGGGAATTAGAAAGGATTAACACTTTCTGCTTAATGGTCGACACTCTATACTTGAGAGGAAGACAACACACATACTCTTGTGGGGAAAGTCCACACCAAAGAGAAGAGAACAATGATAAACGCAAGAATGCCAGCAAACGATGATATGCTTATGCGTATGGATATGCTTATGAATATGCTGACAAAACAGACATAAAGATAAGAAGCGGGTGACATGAGCACCACAACAACCAGATACTCGGCTAATCCCAAGGCAACAATGCAGGGAAACATGCTGGAGATTTAACTTGAAATACTGCAGGGGACTGTCATAAGCCATCAAAGGAATAAAATCCTACTACAAGGCTTAAATCATGATGAGACGGCATCTGCTAGGGATATCATCCTGCTGAGGGAAAGGTAATAATCTGCTGAGGATGGAAGTATTCTTGATAAAAATCAAACTTCACGAGGAATAACTGTCATACCACTCCTGCTCCATTTGGGGATAGAGTGCAAGACCTGCAGAAAATCACATAGGAATCTGTTGGAAACCATCACATGCAACCCTACTGGGGATTCACATGGGGATATCAAAAGTTAACATCATAGCCAAAACACAGTTACGAGGGATTTTAAATCAATACCCAACATCGGGTAAAAGAAAACCTCTAAACTGACTGCTATATCAATACTTCTATATTCAAGGATGCAAACAATTCAAGTTGAGGAACAAGATCTCAGCTGGGGATTCCCAATGCTTCTCAATTTAAAGATAACTTGTTGAAGAAGAGATCACAACTCAGCTAAGGATTCTTAAGAACATCCCTTCCAACAACTCTTCTGGAGAAAACATGGGAACTCAGAATAATCTCCGTTCATGCTTATTGTTGGGGAACAAAACATCATTAACATCAACCTGTCAAGACTATCCAGGAACTTCGCATAGACACAACCGAATCAAACCCTGCTTTGGGAGAGACAAGTTACACACATCCAGACTTTACCATCCTTGGAATTACTAACGATATCCTTTCTTTGTTCATATATCAAAAGAAAAATGTTTTTTTAAAATCTTCAAAGATTAAATTTATTAAATTTGTTTCAAAAAATCATCATCAACAATAAAGTGAAATTTTGTAAACAGAAACAATATAAAGAATTGCAAACAATTGGATAAAAGCTCAAATTCATTGATAGAATGGTAGTCAGCAAATGGCATGACTCCATGGATCATTACAAGTTTGAAAAATGGTAAATACATGGAAAAGGGCTACATTGAGATACCATGATCACTATTCTCCCTATCAACTTTGAACTCCACTGTGTCCGAAAATTCAGTCAAGGATGAATGAATAAGAATCTTTGATGGGAAATTCTTCTGAGGAATAGAATCTGAAATCCTCGGTTGCTACAAGTGATCCAGTCTGTCGACGCAGTTACTTGCCATGATCCCTAACTTTTTCCTAGATTGCCCTTTCGGGTTTTCAATCTACCGGGATAATTATTTCTGTTTATGTCTCTAATTTTTGCCTGGACCGCCCTTTCGGGTTTTCAATCCACCGAGACGCTCATTTTTGCCTAAGCCGCCCTTTCGGGTTTTCAACTTAGCGAGCTGTTCTTTTATTTTTTTAGGCGAAGTATTTCTTGACTGCATCCGCATTCACAAGGCGAGTGATCTCCTCACCATCCATAGTTGCAAGAATTAATGAACCGCCAGAGAAGGCTTTCTTAACAACATAGGGGCCATCATAGTTCAGAGTCCACTTGCCCCGAGAATATTTAAGGAAAGACTGAATCTTTTTGAGCATGAGGTCGCCTTCTCTGAATACACGAGGTTTGACCTTCTTGTCAAAGCTTTCTTCATTCTTTGCTGGTACAACCGACCATGACACAAAGCTGTTATTCTCTTTTCCTCAATCAAATTCAACTGATCAAATCTACTCTGACACCATTCAACCTCAGTCAACTTGGCTTCCATCAGAACTCTCATTGATGGGATCTCAACTTCGACACGGAGCACTGCTTCTGTACCATAAACAAGTGAGAAAGGGGTTGCCCCTGTTGAAGTGCGGACAGATGTACAATACCCATGCAAAGCAAAAGGGAGCATCTCATGCTAGTCCTTGTACGTCACAACCATCTTCTGAATGATCTTCTTAATGTTCTTGTTCGCAGCTTCAACAGCCCCATTCATCTTCGGTCTATACGGAGAAGAATTATGGTGTTGAATCTTGAATTCTTCACAAAGCTCTTTCATCATCTTATTATTCAAGTTCGAACCATTATCAGTAATGATTCTATTCGGAACACCATATCTGCAGATAATGTTATTCTTGATAAACCGAACCACAACTTGCTTGGTCACATTAACATACGATGCTGCTTCCACCCACTTGGTGAAGTAGTCAATTGCTACAAGAATAAAACGATGTCCATTCGAAGCCTTGGGTTCAATCATACCAATCATATCAATTCCCCACATAGAGAAAGGCCATGGGGAAGAAATCACATTGAGATAAGCTGGTGGCACGTGAATCTTATCAGCATACACTAGACACTTATGGCACTTTTTCACATACTTGCAACAATCAGATTCCATTGTCAGACAATAGTAACCTGCTCTCAACATCTTTTTAGCCATTGCATGCCCATTATCATGAGTGCCAAAAGATCCTTCATGAATTTCTTTCATTAACATGTCTGCTTCGTGTCTATCCACGCATCTGAGCAAGACCATGTCAAAATTTCTCTTATAAAGCACATTTCCATTCAGGAAGAAATTGCCTGCCAATCTCCTCAAAGTCCTCTTATCTTTATCAGATGCCCCAAGCGGGTATTCTTGACTCTGGAGGAAACATTTAATATCATGATACCAAGGCTTGTCATCATGGACCTCTTCAACTGCAAACACATGAGCTGGTCTTTCAAGTCGCATCACACTGATCATGGGAACATCATTCCACTTGTGCACCTTTATCATAGAAGTTATAGTTGCTAAAGCATCTGCCATCTGATTCTCATCACGAGGAACATAATGAAACTCAACTTTAGTGAATAAAGTTGATATCTTCCTGGCATAATCTCTATAGGGGATCAAGTGGGGTTGATGAGTTACCCACGTACCCTGGATCTGATTAATTACTAAGGCAGAATCTCCATACACATCAAGATGCTTAATCCTCAGATCAATAGCTTTCTCAAGACCCATAATGCAGGCTTCATACTCAACTTCATTATTGGTACAAGGAAAAGTCAACCTCGCGGCAAAAGGAATATGTGAACCATGGGGAGTAATGATCATTGCCCCAATTCCTCTTCTGTGTGCATTCACAGCACCATCAAAAACTAAACCCCATCGAGATCCAGGCTTCGGCCCTTCCTCAATCAAAGGTTCATCACAATCTTTCACTTTCAAGAACATCACATCCTCATCTGGAAAATCAAACTTGATAGGTTTGTAATCATCAATCGGTTGATGTGCCAAATAGTCAGCCAAGATACTACCTTTTATAGCTTTTTGAGTTCGGTACTCGATATCATATTCTGACAACAACATTTGCCAACGAGCAATCCTCCCAGTCAAAGCAGGCTTTTCAAAGATATACTTGATTGGATACATTTTAGAGATCAACCAAGTTGTATGATTCAGCATATACTGGCGAAGACGCTTTACAGCCCAAGCTAAGGCACAACAAGTTTTTTCAAGCATAGAGTACCGAGACTCACAATCGGTGAATTTCTTACTCAAGTAGTAAATTGCATATTCTTTTCTTCCAGATTCATCTTGCTGACCAAGCACACAACCCATGGAATCTTCCAACACAGTCAAGTACATGATCATCGGTCTACCTTCCACCGGAGGAGACAAGATAGGAGGTTCAAGCAGATATTCTTTTATACTTTCAAACGCCTTCTGACAATCATCTGTCCAGACACAACCTTTATCTTTCCGAAGCAACTTGAAGATCGGAACACATGTGGCAGTCATGTGAGAGATAAACCTCGAAATATAATTCAAACGACCCAAGAATCCTCTTACTTGCTTTTCGGTTCTTGGAGCAGGCATTTCCTGAATAGCTTTCACTTTATCAGGATCAACTTCAATACCTCTTTGGCTGACAATAAAACCTAACAACTTTCCAGAACGTACACCAAAGGTGCACTTGTTCGGATTCAAACGAAGCTTAAACTTCCTTAACCTCTGAAACAACTTCAGCAAATGTTCAACATGATCCTCTTCAGTCTTCGACTTAGGGATCATATCATCAACATATACTTCGAATTCTTTATGCATCATATCATGGAAAAGTGTGGTCATAGCTCTTTGGTACGTCGCACCAGCATTCTTCAATCCAAAGGGCATCACTCTGTAGCAGAATGTTCCCCATGGTGTAATAAATGTGGTTTTTTCCATGTCCTCGGGTGCCATCTTTATTTGATTATAACCGGAAAATCCGTCCATAAAAGAGAACACGTCAAACTTAGTCGTATTATCTACCAACATATCAATGTGTGGCAATGGAAAATCATCTTTCGGAATGGCTTTGTTCAAATCTTTGTAATCAACGCACATTCGGACTTTTCCGTCTTTCTTCGGAACAGGAACAATATTGGCGACCCATTCAGGATAAGTTGATGTCACAAGAAAACCTGCATCAATCTGCTTTTGAACCTCCTCTTTGATCTTTACTGCCATGTCAGAATGAGTTCTTCTTAAATTCTGCTTTACAGGTGGACATTCAGGCTTCAACGGCAATCTATGCTCCACAATATCAGTATCAAGACCTGGCATGTCTTGATAAGACCAAGCAAATACATCAACATACTCTCTGAGAAGCTCTACAATCCTCTTCTTAACATCAGGACCAAGCAATGCTCCAACTTTGACTTCTTTCTTATCATCTTCAGAACCCAAGTTGACCATATCTATACACTCTCCATGAGGTTGAATAACCTTCTCCTCGTGCTCAAGCAACCGAGAAATCTCATCAGGAATCTCTTCAACATCCTCTTCCTCAGCTTCAAACACAGGGAATTCAAAGTTGGGAGAGGGCATAGGATCATTGTTTTCAATGGGTTTATCAATCAATCTGCACAATGATTTTATTTTAATTTTAGAGTATGAACAAAAGTGCAAACATTATGCAGATAAACAATCATTATTATTTTTAGGTTTTTTATGTTACCATTTTTCAGAATAAAGCAAAAAGGAAAAACACATATGGAAATCAAAATAACATTTTATTGATGATGATAAAAAATTTGAAACAAAGCCCGACAAACATCACTTTCACCTTGGGCAGAGTGAAAGGATTTTTGAAAGAAAATAAAACAAATTACTTTGAAGCATGAACAATAAAAGGAACATCAACAGCAATCCAGTTCTGGCAAATCTTTCCATGCGTAACAAAGTCAGGCATTTCTTCATCTTCATCATCTTCAATGATGGCAGCAGCGGAATGATCGTTGATAAACCCAGCACTTCGGAAACCTTCCTGAATAGTCTTCGGGTCATTGAGAACTGCATCTGGTGCAAAGCCGATGCCAAAACCTTCCTTGTTGTCGACAGCATCAATAACTCGTCCCCAACCATCAGACTGACCAGTTTCAAGCACTCGCAGAGCATCCTTAAGAGAATACATAGGCATGGCATTCTTCTTAGCAACATTATCCACAACAGAAAGAGCTTGAAACGACGTTCCCACCTCTTCTTCAGCATCAATCTAGGAGAAAGAAGATAAATTGCTCACAAGCATCGCCCTTTCACCTCCAATGGTCACCAATTTCCCCTCTTTCACAAACTTCAACTTCTGATGAAGAGTGGATGTCACAGCTCCTGCCTCATGGATCCAGGGTCTTCCGAGGAGGCAACTGTAAGCGGGACGTATATCCATTACTTGAAAAGTAATTTTGAATATAAACGGTCCAATAAGAATAGGAAGATCCACTTCACCAATCACTGTCTTCTTCGATCCGTCAAACGCTTTCACAATAATCCCACTATGCCTCATGGGAGCACCTTGATACGCAAGCTTTGACAAAGTCGACTTTGGCATAATGTTCAGAGATGATCCGGTATCAACTAGCACCTTGGACATAGCATCTTCCTGACAATTCACCGAAATATGCAACTCCAAGTTATGATTCCTTCTTTCTTCAGGCAAATCGTCATCACAGAAGCTTAAATTGTTGCAAGATGTGATATTAGCCACAATACTATCAAACTGATCAACAGTCACATCATGGTCAACATAAGCTTGATCAAGAATCTTCTGCAAAGACTGCCTATGAGCCTCAGAACACATCAAGAGTGATAAAACCGATATCTTCGAAGGAGTATGCAACAACTGCTCAGTAATGTTGTACTCACTCTTCTTTATCAATTTTAACACCTCATCATCATTATTACCAGGTTGGCCTGATTGGGCAACAGCATCCATAATCTGCTTACTCGCACTTGTATCTTCAACTCTTTTCGGAGGGTCTGAAGCATACTGTAAACACCCCAAATTTGCCCTCACCCATTCACACCATGGCTTGTGATCATTCTCATATGCATAAACACAATCATAACATCTCATATCCCATTTTTGATTCACTGCATAGATTCAAAGTCATCTGCATCTAGGGTTTGTGATCTGAGCAATCCAAGAGCTTCTTGAGCCATTCCAAAGGCCACCAATCACTTCAAAGGGGTTCATGTGTGTTCTTATATCATATTATATCCTCTCAAAGTCAAGAATGCCAAAGAATCACAAGAACTGGGATTGGTAGGGAAGCAGAGCCAGGCTTGACTGCACAGATGACCTAAAATTAGGGTTTTGGTTTCAGAGGCCATAACTCCAAATTTTTTGGTCATTCTTGTTTCTATTGGTCTCTATATGGTATAGGGAGTATGCATATCAATTTTCATGAAGAAATTCCATGGGGAAGTCATCTGATCAAGAGTTGACTTTCTGGACAAGTCAGTGCAAAATCAGGGCATCTGAGGCCCCCAATGACCCAACCAAGGGGTGATCTTCATCATTTTGAGTGTATATGATCTTTATTTGATCATAGAAGAAGTTTGAAGTTCACAAAATTCAAGAATTTGAAGTTTTTGCAAAGTTGACTTTTTAGGGCATGGTTGACTTTTAATGAAATGTCATTTTATGCAACTTTTTCAACCCTTACTTTTTGATCCAAAAATGCTTCAAATGGAAAAACTTTGGTCATGAAATTTGTAGATTAGATCTTTCCCTTTTCAAAAAGTACAAGAACATGACCTAATTCATTTTGGATCAAAAGTTATGGTGTGTCAAAGTTGGCAAAAATCATTAATTTTCAAGATATGCACCAAATGGAAAACTTGCAAAAACTTTGTACCAAGGCATTTGTGACTTCTAGTTCATATCAAACCAATGTGCAAGCATCACACAAGTTCTAAAAATCAAATTTGAACCAAAAGATCACATGTTCATGGTTTGCAAAGCAAGAAAGTTTCATGTGAACCAAAAGTGATCAAGTTGCAAAATCATCATCACACTTCCATCCACTTGTTGCCTTGGCTGCTGAACCAACCATAGCCTTTCCCCTCACCATGTTGCGCCAGCCCACACACTTGTACTAGCCTAGAACACAACCCATGCTTCTCTTACACAAGAGTGGACTTTTTGCAAAAGTTAGCACACCTATCACAGTAGGCCAAGTCACATCCACTGACCAATAGCATTTGTTTATGCAAAGAAAATGCTAGCCATTTCACACAAGAAGCCAGCCTGAAAACTCACCACAACTCACATTCACAAACTCTCTCCAACTTGCACTTTCCTTCGAATCTGATTCCACAAGCCATAAACACTCAAACAAACTCCACTAATCAACTCACCTTGCTTCACTGAACCAAAACCAGCAAGACCTAAGCTTGAAACCAGCAAGAACACTACTTTTCCATTTTTCACTCTCAAAGCCAAAGCTTTCGAAACTGATTCCACAGGCCACAAACACTTGAACAAACTTCACAAACCTTCTCAAATCATCATCCTGATCACAAAGAACCCCTCACCTTTGCCTGAAACAGCCTGAATCACAAACACCATCCTCACCTGAGTTTGAACAGAACTTGTTCAATCCCCCTAACCAGCCAGCTTAAACTTCTCCTAAGCATCCAGACATCATCAAGGGGTCATAAGGAGTGGTTTGCACCAAAGGAAGGGGTCAGAAAGTTGCAAGATTGAAAGCTTCGAAACTCAGGTAGCTCAAGAACATTTTTTCCAGAAATCATTTTTAAAGTTCTTAAGTTGTTCTATATGCCTTCCTGATCATGAATATGTCTTTAGTTTTGAAAATGGTGGAGAGATGAGAGTTTAACATGCTTCTGAAACTTTTTGCCCTAAATGTTGTTTGATTCGATTCAGTCATGTCAGGAATGATAAATTTGTTTTGATTGAGGGTTTTGGTTCGTGAGTGAGTGGGGATCATTCCTGTGTTTTTAGATTTCATTTTAGAAGCGTTTAGAGTGAGATTGGGTTTTGGGGTGAACGGAGAAGATGACCGGAACACTGTTCCGGTCACCTGAAGATAATTAACGGCAGGATTAGGGCATAAGCATTAATTAGCTGACTTTGAATTTGGTCCGTTCATTTGCGCGCGTGGTCAGCTCCCGCGTCCTGGGGTTTGAATCTCAGCCATTAGATTGGCTGACTTTTCCTTTTTCCATTTAATTTCATTTTATTTTCATATTTAATTCATTTGTTTTGTGCAATTTATTTAAAATAGCAAAAATGTTTTAAAAATTATGAAACTTTTTGTCAAGAGTTTAATTAATTTTTAAAACACAAAAATATTTTTATTTTTATTTTTTGCATTAAAAAAGTATTTTTAAATATTTAAAAGTTTATTTTTAATTGATTAATGAAAATTAATTTATTAAAAATACTGTTAGGTATTTAAAAATCACCAAAAAATTCATGAAATGTTTTAAGACATTTAGAAACATTGTCCAACCTTCAAACCAAATTTATTTTTTGATCTTGATGCATTTTGAGAATTTTTCATTGAATTAAAATCATTTTTATGCATTATTTTGATCCAAACTTCAAAAAATCGTTTCTGCCTATCCATGAAGAGTTGGACCTTGTTTCTTTTTGCATTGCATTGTATTTAACATGTAGTTTGTGAGATTAAATGGCCATGATTTGATCTTTCATTTTCCATTTGTTTGGTAATTTTCTTGTCAAGGAACCCTAAAACCCTAAAAAACTTAGGAAAATCATATCTTGAATTTGGTTAAGAGTTGAAACTTCTCCTTTGGGCAGTGGGTTAGTATAGGATTAGGGATCCTTTGAGTGCATTTTCAATTTTTTATGTTGATGTTTGCTTCTGATTTTGGTTTTTGTTTGATGCATTGATCATAAACCCTAATTTGGGCTTCCATATGCATCCATCTTGCATTTGCCTTCATGCCTTGACTTGCCATGACATTTTATGCCTCCATTTGATTAATTTAACATCATAAGACATATTGAAAGCATGTTTGATCATTGCACCTTGCATTTGTCATGTTGTATGCCATATGCATCTCATAACTTTTCATGTATGTTCTTGGTTCTTAACTTGCTTCATTTGCATCCATAAGTTTGTATGATCATCCCCATGCCTTGTTACATGTTTGTAGCATCTCATAGCATCATTAACATCATGAATGTGCTTCTGGTTTTGGTTTGCATCATGTCATTCCATCTCATTTTGCATTGCATTGCATTTCTTTTCTAACCTTTCAGGTGGTAAGTGACTTTGAGAAGTGAATTTGCCTTCACTTCTCATAACTTCTCTTCATTTCTTTTATGCATCCTTGCTGCATTTTGCTTTGTGTTGGAGATTGAGCTTGCTCATTCTCCTTCTTCTTACTTTCTTTCTTCAAGTGACTTGTCTTCTTGAATGAAGCAAGTTACTTTGCTTCTCCTGATCCTTTCATCTGCTTCCTGGTGGTTCCATTGAAGACTTCCCTTGAAAACCTCACAAACCTTAGGAACAACCAAGCATGACAATGATTAGGGTTTTGATTAGTCTCCCCTCTTAGTTTTACCTTTGTGTCTCTTTTGAGTCATCTCTTCTCACCTCATAATCAGGGACTAAACCCTAAAGGCTTTAAGGTTTTGTGATTAAGCTTATGCCTGCATCCTTCTCTTAGGATGGAGTGTATAACTTTAATCCTAAGTGTTAAACCCTTAATGTGTTTAAATCTCTTAATCAATCCACTTAATAATCATCAAGACATCACACTTGTAACTTGGGCCTTGCATTAGGGTTCTAATTCTTCCTTAATTGGTTAAGAAGGACTAACCCTAGTGTTAATGGACAAGTCCCCCTCAAGTTGTCTTACAAATCATAAAATCCACTTCATCATCATATCATTAACTAAAATCCACTTAATCAAAGGCTTGTTTTGTCATGAGTTTAATCCCTAATCATGGATTAGGTTGAGGAGCTTTCCTCAGCTTAAACATTCTCATCTATTATCCTTCTATTAGGATGGTGTAATGAGTCTGTCTAATCCTTGATTATGGCTTAACCTCATTACTTAACACTAAACAAAAACAACAAAAACATCTAAATAATCACAAGTAGGTTAATGATCTTAATCCTGCATCAAAGGTGATTAAGTGTGAGAAGCTGACTTCACATTTAAGGTATTCTCATTACCCCTAATCAGAGGGAAGATGTGATGAGTTTACTAACCCATTGGTTTAGGCTTAAGCTCATTAACTTATGACAAACTTTCAAAAGCAATAAAAAGACTGAAAACTCAAAAACAAACAATAATCGTCTCCTCCGGGATTCTTTTCTCATCATCTTCACTCACAACCGAGAGCTTGCTTCTTCCGTCTAATGCAAGACAGTTTGCACCTGAGCCAGACAGGTCATACACTTGAGCATAGGCAAGTAAGCAATTCATCAGTCAATTCACCTTTCAGTCTCTTTGGGTCGAACTACGGTGTTCTGACTTCCTCATTGCACGAGAGGATACGTAGGCATAACTTAACAGTTATCGAACAAAAGTCTCTGTATATTCCCCCTCCTTCCAGCATTATTCTTTAAGCCTCATGATCTTGAGCATCTCACTTTCATTCTTACACTGACACTTTCATATTACACTTCACACTCTTTTACACTGACACCTGTACATTCTTTTCCAGCTCTTTATACACAAATTGCACTGACACTACCCCTTTAAAACACAAATCTTTCAAGCGTGGATCCCGTCGAGTACGACGGACAATCTGGGTGCTAATACCTTCCCAGGTTGTAACCAACCCCCTTTCTCAGTCTCTCTGGTTCGCAACCGTCTTATCCATCTTTTTCTAGGTCTATGCAGCATTGCCTTTCCTCCGGGATAAAAATGCCTAGCTGGCGACTCTATTCTTCTCCAGTGAGTTCACTGCTGTGTGTTCTCATTGTCCCTCTCGCCGACCGTTCGCGTCTGTACCTTTATCTGGGCCAGTCCCATTTATCAGGAGCGACAGCTTGGCGACTCTACTGGGGAGCCTTATACTGTAACCAGGGCTTCTGGTTCTTTTTGTGGGTTCCTCCTAGCGCTTGATTGATTTGTGTTTACTGGGGTGTTATGTGCTTATTTGTGTTTGTATATTTGTATTTATTTTTGCTTTATGTACAGTTGCTTTACTGCTTTCTTTATAGCTTTGCATATTATCATACTGTCATACTGTGCTGCTGGCTGGATCTGTTTGTTTGCTTTGGTGGGTGGGTGTTCCATTGAGAGTTAAGGTCCTATACCTGGGACCTGAGTGACACATAGGCTAGAGTGGATCATATTCTTTCCCATTCCATCTCGGTCTGGTGCGGGAATATGAAACACGGTTCAGATATGGGTTTCTTCTTGAGAACTCTGTGTTGCAGATTTCCTGCAATACTAGGGCTATCTGGGAAGCCTGCTAAGTCTGGATGACCTTTAGTATTGACCTTCAGAAACTGAGGTGAATTAGAGGAGGAACTTTTATGGTTATTGTAAACACTTTACCTCCGGGTTAGAAGTGTTTACACTTCTCATAACTGATCCAAGTCTGAGGATCCTTGTTTTAGAACACCACCTGTGAGGGGGTTGGGCTGTTTACAGGTTTGCAGGTACCCTTGACCTCAGCATACCCTGTTACTTTGTTTGAATAAGAGTACTCCATTTTGGAACAGTTCTTGTGATTCTAAAACCCTGGACATGTGGCTCTTTATTTGAGCCCCCCACCTTGGTTACTGGACTTATAGACCTCCATCTGGATTTCTTGAACACACATGGACCTATATCAGAGCAGTTGATCAGATCCAGCTCAGTCACAAACCCTTGCATATCATTTGCATACATCCTCATTGCATCATTCTAACATGTGTTTATTTGTTTTTCAGGGTATCCATCCTATCATTTTGGCTTGGTTTTGACCCCTTCTTCAGCTTAGACCCATCTTCATCAGCACTTGCTTTAGCTATCAACCACTTGCTTCAGCCACTTGCATCCTCAGTCCCAGCCTATCAGTGGCCCATCTTCAGTGTTGTCTTCAGTCATCATCATCAGCACCCAGTCTTCAGCAACATGGCACCTAAGAAAAGTAACATCTCCTATCACTTCTTTAAGCCTGAGCTAGCTAGCATCAGGAGGATTCAGACCTTGATTACTCCAGACCATATACCATATTTCAGAGAGCATTATGGAGGAATCCTTGATATGGTATTGGATTTGGACCCTTCACAGAGGAGCCTGATACATACTTGCCTGCAGTTCTATGATCCCCCTCTGAGGTGCTTCACATTTCAGAATTTCCAGTTGGGACCTTTGCTGGAGGAGTATTCATCATTGGTTGGTGTACCCATCAGGGGTGGAGTCCCCTTCAACCCTGAAATGGCTTTCCCAAGTAATGAGGAGATAGTAAAAGCACTACATCTGGAACCAGTTCTGATTGGGCAGAACCTGACATCTAAAGCTGGAATCCTTGGTTTTCATCTGGATTTCTTAACTTCTCAGGCTAGTCTGAAGGCCTCCCTAGGGGAGTGGAAGGCAGTCTGTGCTCTGTTGGCCCTCAGCATATATGGGGTCATGCTTTTTGCAGATGAGCCTAGGTTTGTTAGCAAGAATGCAATCCATCTTTTCATCCTGAGGAACCCAGTGCCCACCTTACTGGGAGATCTTTACTACTCAGTCCATCAAAGGAATGAAAAGCAAAGGGGGAGATTAGTGAGATGCTGTGCACCCTTATTCCATACTTGGCTGCTCAGGCATTTGCCAAAGACTGATGCATTCTTGAACCCTCACCAACAGAAGAATTGGGCCAAGAGGCTCATTGCTTTGAATTCAGATGATATCAGATGGTGCACCCAGAGCACCAAAGGCAAGGACATCATCACCAGCTGTGGACAATACCCAAATGTACCTCTGATAGGAGTAAAGGGTTGCATCAACTACAATCCTTTACTGTTTAAGAGACAACTGGGCTATGCATTAGTCCATCCTCCTAGAGCACAGGATCTGACTGAAACCCTTTATGTTGAAATCAAGCCTAATCTAGCTGTTGTCAGGCAGGCAGCCTGGGCCTGGGACAATGTGCAGACTAAGGGGATAACTATTCTTGGAAGATGCAATAATGTAGCCTCTGCCCAGTACTATGAGTGGTCACATGCCAGGGCTCAAATTTCTGGAATGCCCTTCACTATTGAAGATATGCCTGGACCTTCATCAGCACCACCTCCAGCAACTGTCAGCTTAAAGGAGTTTGAGAAATTGAAGGAGAGAAATGAGAAGTTGACTCAAGCTCTACAGAAGACCCTCTGGGAAAGAAGTGATGGTAGGTTGGATATTGAGAGGCTGGAAAAGTTGAAGGTGGAGCATTTGGCTAGAATTGAGAAGTCTGAGGATTACATCAAGAAGTCTAGGGCTGGAGAACAAATCCGGAAGAACGCCTGGAAGGAAGCCCAGTTCCAGAAGGCCAGGACTGATTTGTATCTGAAGGAGAGTCAAGCTAGGTGGGTCAGGATCACCGAAGCCCGTACTCAGGAGGATAAAAGGACTCAGGATAAGATGGAGCAGATGGAAGCTAATGCAAAAGAGCAACAGGAAGCCCTGGCAGCAGCCCAGAGGGAGATCTCAGAATTGAAGATTAGAGCTGGAGTGAAGAGGTCAAAGGACCAAAGTCAGCACAAGAGGCTAACTGCAGTTGTTGCAACCCGGAACCTCCTTATCAGGAATCTTACGGAGCGTCCAGCTGATCCTGTGACCGAAGCACTTCTCAAGGAAGTTCGGGAGGATGAGTTTGGTCTTGGTGTCTGACCATTTGCTTGTTGTTGCTTTCATTCCATGTACTTTTATTTTCTTGTAATGTATTTTGACCCCTCAGAGGGCTTGTATTTGTAAACAAACTATGTACCATTTGCCTTTTGTAATATATGTATTAGTTTGTTCCATCCGAGTTTATTTCAAAAGCAGCATCAACAGCATCTTCAAGGGTCTGGAAGGGTCAAAACTGAATGCCAAGCCGGATACCTTGGAAACAAATAGACACACTGCATTGCATACTAACCTCTTGTTTTGTTTTATAGGTTTTTTTTTATTGTTACTAACTCTGTTGTGATCTCAGGAATTATTGCTCGACGTTGAGGGTTTCCACTCAACCGTCCACACAGATACCCCACCCGTAGCAACCTTCCGGGCATACAGATGGATCAGATGCAACAGGACCTTACAGAGGTCAGAAACCAAATGACCAACGAGAGGTTGGAAATGAGGACTCAAATGACACAGTTTATGGAGGTAATGAACAACATGGCTCAAAGCCAGGAAAGGCTCAGAGCACTGGTAGAAGGGAGAAACCAGGAAGACCATCAGCCAGGGACTGCTGGGACTAGCAACAATGAAAGAGTCCAACCTCATGTCAATCCCCCAGTCTTTGGACCCCACCTCCATCCAGAGGCCAACATCCCTGTCAATATACAAGGGACTGCCACAGCAGGGAGGGTACTGCAAGAAGAGCCCCAGGAAGATCAGTTCACAGTGATGGGAGCTGGGGAGGATGCCTATGATAGAAGGCTGGATGAGATAGCTGAGAAATTAAGATCCTTAGAGTCTCAAAACTCTTTGGGTTTTGATGTTATGGATATGGGCTTGGTAGACGGGGTCAGGATTCCCCACAAATTTAAGCCACCATGCTTTGAGAAGTATAATGGGACTTCCTGTCCCCGGACCCATCTACAATCTTTTCTCGGGAGGCTAAAGGCCTATACCATGGACGAGAAGCTATGGATGTTCTATTTTGAGGATAGCTTGACTGGAGCTTCGAGGGAATGGTACTCCCATCTGACAAGAGCAACTATTAGATGCTGGAAGGACTTGGCAGAGGCCTTTATCAGACAGTATCAGTACAACCTGGATATGGCACCCAACAGGACCCTCCTAATGGGAATGTCACAGTCATCCAGGGAGAGCTTCCGAGAGTACGCTCAAAGATGGAGACAGCTTGCTGCTGCTGTCCAGCCACCTATGTCAGAAAGGGAGATGGCTGATATGTTCATGAACACCCTCCAGGGGACTTATATTGATAGGCTAGTTGCCTTCTCATCTACCAGCTTTGCAGATGTAGTCATAGCTGGGGAGAGAATTGAAAGCCTATTGAAGATGGGTAAGATCTCAGACAACGGTGCAAGCTCATCCAGTAACGCAAGAAAGCCTTTTGCAGGCCCAAGAAGGACTGGTGAGACCAATGCTATCCACACCAACAGGGGCAGGCCCCAATATGTTCATAGATCTGTGGCAGCAGTCACCATTCCCGCTCCAGCTCATCCACAACCAGCTTATCAACCGCCGCAACAAAATTATCAGCAACAACCTCAGTACCAGCAACAAACTCAGTATCCTCCGAGAAATTACAACAACAGCAACACCAACAACAATAATCAGCAGAGACCATTCCAACAGAGGCCCTCTCAGGCCAATAGGGTGATCGATCCGATCCCTATGCCCTATGCCACATTATTGCCACAACTCTTGAAACTCAACCTAGTTGAGCTAAGGACGTTGGCACCTCCGGATCCCAACAGTCTGCCCAGAAATTACGACGCCAGCGCCAGATGTGCCTTCCATTCAAATGCACCTGGTCATAGTACAGAAAAGTGCAGAGCCTTGCACATGAAGGTACAAGACCTGGTGGACTCTAAGGCCTTGAATTTCGCACCACCACCCAATGTCAACAAGAACCCTATGCCTAACCACGGTGGTCCCAGAATCAATGCTATTGAAGAAGACAAGCCGTCTTATTTAATAACCAGTGTGGGTCAAATCCGGACACCGTTGGTAGAAATTAAGGCTCAGCTCCTCGAATGTCAAATGTTCCCGGGGTGTGAATTAGGGTGTGCTTACTGCAACATCTCACTAAATGGGTGTGATAACTTGAGGAATGGCATAGATGGTCTCATTCAGAGTGGCCAGCTTCAAATCACCACATCATTTCCTACAAATCCAGCAATCTCATCAGCAACAATTCCAGTATCTCCTACAACTGCAACAACCATTGTTCCCGATAACTCTTCGGCTTCATCAACAAATGCTTCATCTGTCATCTCAACTGACCAGATATCAACAAATATTTCTGCTACAACTTCAGCACCACTTCATTTTGAAACTCCTACAACAACAACATCCATTATTCCAACAATGTCTCCTACAACATCAGCAACAAACCATGAAGATGTCTCCACAGTTACGATTTTTTATGATCCTGAAAACAACTCCGCCTACAACTCAGAAAGTGCTACTCCTACCAGAGCACCAGTCACAATATATTATGATCCGCAGACTATCACAGTTCCTTCTGCAGCTGCCGTCAGTCCAGTCACTGTCACAGTGCCTGGGCCAGTACCTTATGAAAGCAGTAAGGCCATCCCTTGGCATTACGGCTCTGACGTATACTGCGAAGGAAAGAAAATCACTCTTGAATCACCAACACCTGCACCACAAATAGACAATGTGGGAGGAGGCGGAGGCTTCACTCGAAGCGGACGTCTCTTTGCTCCACAAATTCAAAGACCCACTGCCGAAGCAGAAGCTGCTGCCAAGGCAAAAGGAAAGAGCCCGGTGCAGGAAGATCAAGCTACTAGGGAAACTTTGAAAACACCCTTTGATCAAGAAGTTGATGAGTTCATGAGAATCATCAAAAAGAGTGATTACAAAATAGTGGATCAGCTTCACCAGACGCCTTCCAAGATCTCTATCCTATCATTGCTTATGTGCTCCGAAGCCCATCGGAACGCACTACTCAAAGTCTTGCACGCAGCTTACGTGCCTGAAGAGATCACCGTCAATCAGTTGGAAACTGTGGTTGGAAATGTTACTGCTAGCAATGGGCTAGGGTTCACCAATACTGATTTGACTACGGAAGGCCGCAATCATAACAAGGCCTTGCACATCACCATGTGTCGCTCCCGATAGATGGGACTGGCCCAAATAAAGGTACAGACGCGAACGGTCGGCGAGAGGGACAATGAGAACACACAGCAGTGAACTCACTGGAGATGAATAGAGTCGCCAGCTAGGCATTTTTATCCCGGAGGAAAGGTAATGCTGCATAGACCTAGAAAGATACGGATAAGACGGTTTGCGAACCAGAGAGACTGAGAAAGGGGGTTGGTTACAACCTGGGAAGGTATTAGCACCCAGATTGTCCGTCGTACTCGACGGGATCCACGCTTAGAAGATTTGCGTTTTAAAGAGGTAGTGTCAGTGCAATTTGTGTATAAATGAGCTGGAAAAAAAATGTACAGGTGTCAGTGCAGAAGAGGTGCAAAGTGTGATATATACAGTGTCAGTGCAGGAACAGGAATGAGATGCTCAAGATTATGAGGCTTAAAGAATAATGCTGGAAGGAGGGGGAATATACAGAGACTTTTGTTCGATAACTGTTAAGTTATGCCTACGTATCCTCTCGTGCAATGAGGAAGTCAGAACACCGTAGTTCGACCCAAAGAGACTGAAAGATGAATTGACTTGTGAACTGCTTACTTGTCTATGCTCAAGTGTATGTCCTGTCTGGCTCAGGTGCAAACTGTCTTGCATTAGACGGAAGAAGCAAATTCTCGTTTGCGAGTGAAGGTGATGAGAAAAGAATCCCGGAGGAGACGATTATTGTTTGTTTTTGAGTTTTCAGTCTTTTATTGCTTTTGAGAATTTGTCATAAGTTAATGAGCTTAAGCCTAAACCAATGGGTTAGTAAACTCATCACATCTTCCCTCTGATTAGGGGTAATGAGAATACCTTAAGTGTGAAGTCAGATTCTCACACTTAATCACCTTTGGTGTAGGATTAAGATCATTAACCTACTTGTGATTATTTAGATGTTTTTGGTGCTTTTGTTTAGTGTTGAGTAATGAGGTTAAGCCATAATCAGGGATTAAACAGACTCATTACACCATCCTAAAAGAAGGATGATAGATGAGAATGTTTAAGCTGAGGAAAGCTCCTCAACTTAATCCATGATTAGGGATTAAACCCATGACAAAACAAGCCTTTGATTAAGTGGATTTTATTTAATGATATGGTGATGAAGTGATTTTTATGATTTGTAAGACAACTTGAGGGGGACTTGTCCATTAACACTAGGGTTAGTCCTTCTTAACCACTTAAGGAAGAATTAGAACCCTAATGCAAGGCCCAAGTTACAAGTGTGATGTCTTGATATTTATTAAGTGGATTGATTAAGAGATTTAAACACATTAAGGGTTTAACACTTAGGATTAAAGTTATACACTCCATCCTAAGAGAAGGATGCAGGCATAAGCTTAATCACAAAGTCTTAAAGCCTTTAGGGTTTAGTCTCTGATTATGAGGTGAGAAGAGAGGACTCAAAGAGAGACACAAAGGTAAAACTATGAGGGGAGACTAATCAAAACCCTAATTCATTATCATGCTTGGTTGATCCTAAGGTTTGTGAGGTTTTCAAGAACAATCTTCAGAAGAACCACCAGGAAGCAGATGACCAGGATCAAGAGAAGCAAAGTGACTTGCTTCATTCAAGAAGTCAAGTCACTTGAAGAAAGAAAGTGGGAGAAACAAGAATGAGCAAGCTCAATCTCAAACACATATATAAATGCAGCAATGGATGCAAGGGAGATGAAAAGAAAAGTTATGAGAAGTGAAGGCAAATTCACTTCTCAAAGTTACTTACCACCTGAAATGTTAGAAAGAAAAACAATGCAATGCTAAATGAGATGAAATGGTATGATGGAAAACAAAACCAGAAGCATGTTGAGGATGATTATGATGTTATGAAGTGCTGCAAACATGAGGCAAGGCATGGAGATGTTCATACAAGATCATGGATGCAAATGATGCAAGTTAAGAAACATAGATGAACATGAAAAGTTATGAAGCATACAAGACAAATGACATGGCAAATATGCAATGCAATGATCAAACATGCTTTCTATATGTCTTAAGATGTCAAATGAATCACAAGAATGCACAAAATGCAAAGACAAGTCATGTTATGCAAGAGAATGCAAGAGGGATGCAAGGGAAAGCCCAAATTAGGGCTTATGGATCAAACATCAAACAAAAACCAAAAACAGAAGCAAACCCTAAGATAAAAAATGGAAAATGCCATCCAAAGAAACCCTAAACCTATAATGAACCACTGCCCAAAGGGGAACTCCCAACTCTTAACCAATCTCAAGGTATGAATTTTCTAAGTTATTAGGGTTTTTAGGGTTCCTAAACAAAAGAAATGCCAAACAATTTGAAATTGAAGGATCAAATCATGGCCATTTTACCCTAGAAACTACATGCTAAACATAACACAATGCAAAAAGAATCAATGTCTCAACCTTCTCCAATAGGCAGAAATGAATTTTTGAATCCATGATCAAAATAATGCACAAAATATGATTTAATTCAATGAAAAATTCTTAAAATGCATCAAGATCAAAAAAGAAATTTGGTTTGAAGGTTGGACAATGTTTCTAAATGTCTTAGAACATTTCATGAATTTTTTTTGTAATTTTTAAATACCTAAAAGTATTTTTAATTAATTAGTTCCCATTAATCAATTAAAAATAATCTTTTAAATATTTAAAAATACTTTTTTAATGATAAAAAATAAAATAAAAATATTTTTGTGTCATAAAAATTATTAAAACTCAGAGGAAAAAGTTTCATAATTTTTATGTATTTTTTGCTATTTTAAAATAAATATGCAAGTTAATTGAAATAAAAATGAATTAAAAACAAATAAAATAAAAGTCAGAGGAATGGAGGGCCAGGATGAGCCTAGGATTTGAATTGGTTGACTGGCGCGTGATCTTGTGGCCAGGATTGATTCTGAGTTAATTACAATTAATTAAAACTAATACAAGAATTAGGGCTAATCAAAGTGATCTGAGCCCTTCCCTCACGCGCGAAGTCAACTGGTCAACCTAATCTGACGCCCAAGATTCAAACTGGCTTAATGACAAGGATTAGGGCATAATCACATTCAGGTGGCCGGAGAAGACTTCCGGTCGTCTTCTCCGGCCAGCAACTCCCCTGAAAAACTTCAAACTCCCTCAAATCGTAACGAAAATGAAAACTAAGCACATAGAAATGAACCCCATGATCTCCTGAATCAAAACCCTAAGTCCAAACAAATTTATTCTTCCTAAACAAGCTGAATCGAACAGAACAAATTCTAGGGCAAACCAGTTTCAGAGTCAAATTAAATACTCAAATCAAAACCATTTCAAAAACTAAGAACATCAGGATGATCAGGAGATCACATAGAACAAGTTTGTAACAAGAGAAATGATTTCTGGAAAAAATAATTTCGAGCTACCTGAGATTTGGAGCTTTCAACCTGAGAACTTTCTGGCCACCTCTCCTTGTGAAATCCACTCCTTAGGACCTCTTGATGATGTTTGAATGCCTTAGAACAATTTATGCTGGCTGGATAGTGAGATTCGACAGCTTCTGCTCAAGCTTGATCAGAAATGGCAATGGTGTTTCAGGCACTTTCAGATCATGGTGAGGGGTTGTTTGTGATCCTGAGGATGAATGGAGAAGGTCTGTGGTGTTTGTTTGTGTGTTTGCAAGCTGTGGTGAGAGTTTCGAAGAGAAATGCAGGCTGAGGTGAGAAATGGTTATGGAGTATTCTGGTTGTTTCAGGCTTGGGTTCTTGGTGCTGGGTGGTCTATGGAGCAAGGTGAGTTGAATGGTGAAGATAGTTTGAGTGTTTGCAAGCTGTGGAATCAGATTCGAAGCAAGTTGCAATTGGGAGTGTTTGTGTGAATGTGATGAATGAGGATGTTTTTGCCTTGCCTTGTGTTATGTCTAGCTTGCAAATTGTCCACATAACTCTCTCTCATTGGTCAGTTGACAAGACATGCCCTTTATTGATTGGTAAGTTACCTTTTGCAAAAAGTCAAATAATGTGTAAGAGAGGTATGGCTCATGATCTAGGCAAGTACATGGGCTGGTTCTGGTGCAGCAAGGTGAGGTGAGAGGCTAGCAAAGCTCAGCATCCAAGGCTGCAAGTAGGAGGAAGCATGATCATGAGTTTTGCAACTTGTGACTTTTGTTCACATGTGACCTTTTTTGTCCAACCAAACATAAAACCATGGGCATTCTTAGTTCATTTCTGATTTTTATGACTTAGAGAATGTTTATGTGCTGGTTTGAAATGAATTAGAGGTCACAAAAGGCTTTGGTTCATGACTTTGCAAAATTTCCATTTGAAACATGCCTTGAAAATCAATGATTTTAGCCAACTTTGCCACACCATAACTTTTGATCCAAAAAGAGTTTGATCATGTTCTTGTACTTTTTGAAAAGGGAAAGATGAGATCTACAACTTTAATGACCAAAGTTTTTCCATTTGAAGCATTTTTGGATCAAGAATCAAGGCTTGAAAAATGACCTAAAATGAACCATTCTTGAAAAGTCAACTATGCCCAAAAAGTCAACATTTGCAAAACTTCCAAATTCTTGATTTCTATGAACTTCAACCTTCTTCCATGATCAAATAAAGATCATATACACTCAAAATGATGAAGATCACCCATTGGTTGGGTCATTGGGGGCCTCAGATGCCCTGATTTTACACTGACTTGTCTGAAAAGTCAACCCTTGATCAGATGACTTCCCCATGGAATTTCTTCATGAAAATTGATGTGCATACTCCCTATACCATATAGAGACCAATGGAAGCAAGAATGACCAAAAAATTTGGAGTTATGGCCTCTGAAACCAAAACCCTAATTTTCAGTCAACTGTGCAGTCAAACTTGGCTCTGCATCCATTCCAAACCCAGTTCTTGTGATTCTTTTGAAATCTTGACTTTGAAAGGATGTAACATGATATAAGAACACACATGGACCCCTTTGAAGTGATTGGTAGCCTTTGGAATGACTCAAGAGGCTCTTGGATTGCTCAGATCACAAACCCTAGGTGCAGATGATTTAGAAACTATGCAGTGAATCAAGAATGAGATATGAGATGATATGATTGTGTTTATGCATATGAAGATGATCACAAGCCATGGTGAAATGGGTGAGGGCAAATTTGGGGTGTTTACAGCTGCCCCTATTCAAACATGAGTTAGCTGTGCAGGTTGTAAGTAACGGCTTAACAGGCAAACAAGATAACTTGTGGTTGAATACCAAAGACAGTCCAAAATTTGCACTCACAGAAAGAAGAAGAAAAGGGATATAGATTGTAAAAGGAAAATAAAGTATATTACAAAGCGGGAAACAACGCAATGACGGGGACGGCCGACATGCTGGGGATAAAAGGTAAAGCCAAGACGGGGACGGCCGACTAGCTGGGGAAAATAAAATCATGATGGGGACGGCCATCAAGATAAAGCTGTAAAATTCTCTGGGGATTAAATGAAACATGACGGGGACGGCCGTCAGGTTCATAAAGGTAAAGCAAACAACGATGGGGACGGCCATCGGGCTAAAAAGGAAAAGGGACCACGACGGGGACGGCCATCGGGTTAAAGAATAAATGAAATAAACAGATGATGGGGTACGGCCATCGAAGGTGAAGGACGATCACCTAGCAGGGGACGACTGCTCTGTTGGGGATAAAAGGAATATGATGGGGACGGCCATCAAAGGTGGAGGACGACCACCTGGCAGGGTACGGCTGCCGAAAATATCAACGATGGGGACGGCCATCGGATAGAAAAGGTCAACGATGGGGACGGCCATCGGACGAGCATGATGGAGGACGACCATCAAGAAGTGGAGGACGACCACTCAGCAGGGGACGGCTGCTCTCGAGGCTTATCATAACACAGGACGAGTGTTAGATAACCAAAAATCAACAATGGGGACAGCCATTGGATAAAGTGATGAAGGACGATCATCAAGAGGTGGAGGACGACCACCTAGCAGGGGACGGCTGCTAAAATATCAACGATGGGGACGGCCATCGGATGAGCATGATGGAGGACGACCATCAAGAAGTGGAGGACGACCACTCAGCAGGGTACGGCTGCTCTCAGGGTTATCATGACACAGGACGAGTGTCAGATAAAAGAAAATGCTTTGTTGGCGATCTACTGGGGAATAGTAAACACGGACGAGCGTTTACATCCAAGAAACAAAAGGTATAAGTGTTTGGTATTGTGTATAGATTAAAGATGCGGACGAGCATCCTTAAGACTATGATACGGACGAGTATCATGTAGAAACAAACTGACACATGTTCAGAGATGATGATACGGACGAGTATCAACGGGTTAACAAAGAACACGGACGAGTGTTGAATCTGAAAGGACTCTTCTGGGGAATAGTAGACACGGACGAGTATCTATGTTCAAGAAGACACAAGTGTTTGACACAGTGTATGGATTAAAGATGCGGACGAGCATCTTTAAGACTATGATACGGACGAGTATCACGTAGAAACAAACACTAGACGCAATGTTCTGAGATGATGGTACGGACGAGTACCAACTGGTTAACAAAGAACGAGGACTACTGTCGAATCTGTGGGGATATAGATGATGTATACAAGATACGGACGAGTATCTGTATAAGTGTAACATGAGTAGTGAGTATGAGTATTGTATATATGAGTGTTTATCTGCTGGGGAGAGTGACACGGACGAGTGTCAAGAGAGAAAAGTATAATAATATCACAAGTATATGGGTGATGAAGGTGTAAGCGACTGCGCTGGGGACATGACACGGACGAGTGTCAAGAAAGTGTATATATAAGTATATGTGAGTGCAAAGAGGATGTCTTTGGCTTTCTGCTGGTGATTTGACACGGACGGGTGTCAGGAGGTATCTGCAATACAGGTGATCTTGTTTGTAAAGAGTGTTCTGGCGACTTTACTGGGGAATGATGACACGGACGGGTGTCAAAATGAGTATATACTGGTGTTTAGATTGGAGAGGCAACTGCTTTTGCTGGGACCCTGGTGGGGATTTCTGTACAGTGATGATGAACGGTTATTATTCACAAGCGTTCTATTCACAACATGACTTATGATTATGCTATGCATTTGATTTTTGCCGTAATGCTCCGTATTAGACGGAATGCTACGCTCTGAGGGGATAATATGATGCGGATGCTATGATTATGCAAAGAGGCAAAGACCCGGGATTCGGATCCCGTTGCCGTGAAGATCTCTGGTTGATCTGCTTGAAATGGATATCCCAACTGGGGATGAGATCATTGGTAGATCCAACAAGATGATATTTGCTTGGGGATATAGGTCATTGGCTGACATATCCTTATAATACGGGACCCAGCTGGGGTTTGTAGAAGCTTTCTTCATTCTGTTGTGATCTTCTATGCGCTGTTCTTCTGGATAGAGGCTGGAACTCTGTGGGGAGATGGTTCCCTGACTCCTGTACTCAACTGAGGATGAACTGGCAACTCGGCTGGGGAATTGTGAGAGGCAACTCAGCTGGGGATAGCAACAAGAGGCAACTCAGCTGGGGATAGAGCATTTCAAATGCTGAGATTGAGTGTATGTTGATTTGACAACTTGGCTGGGGAAGTGGGCACCTTCCAGTGCCGCGTGGAAGATAGACCGAGTTGATAATGATTCACCAGCTTGCCGAGACGTGACTTGCATGCCCCAAGTTGCACTCTGGATACCTGCGATCCTGCAAAGATAAGGAGACGCACAAAAGGTCCCGAGGTATCCTTTACTGGATTCCGTCATAGGAGTTAAGCACTTTTGAGAGTAAGTATATTCCCTGTAAGCATGTGTTTTTTATTATTTTTAGAGAAAAACATCTGTACTTATGCAACTAGTTTTTTAGAGACATCAGACATCCTTTGTAAATAAAATGTACAAAACGAAACATGACTGAAAAATCTGATTTTATTAATTCAGGTGCCCTGGATTGGCAAGCTACAGTCAAGGAAACAAGTCTCCTAAAATAGGGAGATTGTTATAAATTGAGAAACAAAATGCTGGCGGTGTTGGCGACGCTTTGAGGAGCTTCCTCTCCTGCTATGACTCGTATGACAATGACGTTCTTCTCGTCTTGCTTTCTGAAGAAAGTTGATTCTGATCGAAGCTTGATTCCGTCGAAGCTTTCCAAGTTGTGAGTGATACAGACGAACTCAGAGTGCAGTTGTTCGCTTATTCCCTTATTTTGCATGGATCGCCCTTTCGGGTTTTCAATCCATCGGGATACCCATTTTTGCCTGAGTTGTCCAATGCGGCTTTTCAACTCAGCGGGTGTACATTTTTCATTTATTTCCCTTATTTTTGCCCGAGTCTTTTATTCTGTTTTTGACTCGCCGGGATGCCCTATTTTTGCCTGGACTTACATTCTGTTTTTATGTCCATCGGGTCATTTTATGCGAAGTATTTTTTAACTGCATCTGAATTCACAGGGGACGGGAAATCTTCACCATCCATGGTGCTGAGCATCAGTGCTCCACCAGAGAAAACTTTCTTTACCACGAATGGTCCTTCATAATTCGGAGTCCACTTGCCCCTGTGGTCTGTATGAGGAGGGAGGATTCTTTTCAGCACAAGATCTCCCACTTGGTACTCTCGGTGCCTGACTTTCTGATCAAAGGCTTTCTTCATTCTCTTCTGATACAATTGTCCATGACAGATTGCAGCCAATCTCTTCTCTTCAATCAGACTCAGTTGCTCGTATCGGGACCTAACCCATTCTGCTTCACTCAGTTTGACATCCATCAAGACTCGCAAGGAGGGTAATTCAACTTCAACTGGTAGGACTGCTTCCATACCATACACGAGTTGATACGGTGTTGCCCCAGTGGACGTCCTGATTGATGTGCGATACCCATGCAAGGCAAACGGTAGCATTTCATGCCAGTCTTTGTAGGTGACTACCATCTTCTGCACAATCTTCTTGATATTCTTATTTGCCGCCTCAACAGCACCATTCATCTTTGGCCTGTAAGGAGAAGAATTGTGATGTTGGATCTTGAAGTCCCGGCACAGTTCAGCCATCATCTTGTTGTTGAGATTGGAACCATTATCAGTAATGATTCGCTCGGGCACTCCATATCGACAGATGATATCTCTTTTCAGAAATCGGGCTACCACTTGCCTTGTGACGTTTGCATATGAGGCTGCTTCAACCCACTTGGTGAAATAATCAATGGCGACCAGGATGAATCTGTGGCCATTCGAAGCAGTTGGCTCAATCTTGCCAATCATGTCAATGCCCCACATGGCAAAGGGCCATGGTGAAGACATGATGTTCAAAGGATTGGGAGGCACATGCACTTTATCTGCGTAGATCTGGCATTTATGGCATTTTCTGGCATAAGCACAACAGTCTGCATCCATTGTGATCCAATAATAACCTGATCTTAACAACTTTTTAGCCATTGCATGGCCTCCTGCATGGGTACCAAAAGAGCCTTCGTGCACCTCGTGCATCAACAAATCTGCTTCCGTCTTGTCAACACATCGGAGGAGTACCATATCAAAGTTCCTTTTGTATAAAGATCCATCAGTGTTCAGAAAGAAACTTCCAGCAAGCCTTCTCAAAGTCTTCTTATCATTGGAAGATGCCCCAGGTGGGTATGTCTGATCCTCCAAGAAGCATTTAATATCGTGGAACCAAGGCTTATCATCTTTGACAACTTCCGCTGCAAATACATACGCTGGTCTATCAAGTCTCGACACTGGAATCTGAGGTACAAAGTTAGCAGCTTGAACTTTGATCATGGACGAAATGGTAGCAAGAGCATCTGCAAATTGATTCTCGTCCCGAGGGATATACTCAAGCTTGACTGTTGTGAAGAAAGTCAATAACCTCCTTGTATAATCCCTGTAAGGTATCAGATGATCTTGGTGGGTGTACCATTTGCCGTTGGTTTGATTGACTACCAAAGCTGAATCTCCGAATACGGTCAATGTCTTGATCCTGAGGTCAATGGCTTCCTCAAGACCCATAATGCAAGCTTCGTATTCAGCTTCGTTGTTAGTGCAGTTGAAAGTGAGTTTTGCCGAGAAAGGCATATGAACTCCTTTGGGTGTAATGAGTACTGCACCAACACCACGACCATTCATGTTAACAGCCCCATCAAACATCATAGTCCATTCTACTTTCGGGTCAGGCCCTTCAGTGTGAACAGGCTCTCCACGATCTTTTGATTTTATGAACATGATGTCTTCATCAGGGAAGTCAAATCTCATAGGCTGGTAGTCATCAATGGGTTGCTCGGCAAGATATTCAGATAACACACTGCCTTTGATGGCTTTCTGGGATGTGTATTGGATGTCATATTCTGTGAGGATCATCTGCCATCTTGCAACCCGTCCAGTAAGAGCTGGCTTCTCGAAAATGTACTTGACTGGGTCCATCTTTGAGATCAATAAAGTAGTGTGGGTCAACATATACTGTCTCAGTCGGCGAGCAGCCCACGCTAAAGCACAGCAAGTTTTCTCGAGCAGTGAATAACGCTGTTCACAGTCGGTAAACTTTTTGCTTAGGTAGTATATCGCATACTCTTTTCGACCAGACTCGTCATGCTGGCCCAGCACACACCCCATCGACTCTTCTAATACTGTCAAGTACATTATCAGAGGTCTTCCTTCAACTGGCGGCATGAGGATTGGAGGTTCTTGCAGATATTCCTTGATCTTGTCAAAAGCCCTTTGGCAGTCTTCGTTCCACCTGACCGTCTGTTCTTTTCTTAACAACTTGAACAAGGGTTCACAGGTTGCTGTAAGGTGAGATATGAACCGTGAGATGTAGTTCAATCGACCTAAGAACCCTCGAACTTCCTTCTCGGTTTTCGGTGCAGGCATCTCTTGGATGGCTTTGACTTTATCAGGGTCGACTTCAATCCCTTTCTCGCTTACGATAAAGCCCAACAGCTTACCGGATCGTACCCCGAATGTGCATTTATTGGGGTTCAACTTCAGTTGGTACTTCCTCAGACGCTTGAATAGCTTCAGGAGATTCACCAGGTGATCTTCTTCAGTAAGGGACTTGGCGATCATATCATCCACATAACATTCTATTTCCTTGTGGATCATATCGTGGAACAATGTCACCATAGCCCGCTGATATGTTGCACCAGCATTCTTTAGTCCGAATGGCATCACCTTGTAGCAGAACGTGCCCCAGGGTGTGATGAATGTTGTCTTCTCCATGTCTTCAGGTGACATCTTGATCTGATTATATCCTGAAAATCCATCCATGAAGGAGAATACCGAGAACTGAGCCGTGTTATCCACCAATACGTCGATGTGAGGTAATGGGAAATCATCTTTCGGGCTGGCTCTGTTCAGATCCCGGTAGTCGACACACATTCTTACTTTGCCGTCTTTCTTGGGCACAGGTACTATATTAGCAACCCACGGCGGATAGCTAGTTACAGCAAGGAACCCGGCGTCCCATTGCTTTTGTACCTCTTCCTTGATTTTCATAGCCATGTCTGGGCGAGTTCGGCGCAGCTTCTGTTTGACCGGTGGGCATTCTTCCCTCAAAGGCAGCTTATGCACAACAATGTCGGTATCCAACCCTGGCATATCTTGATACGACCAAGCAAACACATCAACATACTCTTGAAGCAGATCTATCAGTTGTCTCTTCACTGAGTCTTGCAGGCAGGCCCCGATTTTAACTTCCTTCACGTCTTTGCCTGTACCAAGATTAATCACTTCAATCTCCTCCTGGTGAGGAGTAATAGCCTTCTCCTCTTGTCTCAACAACCTAGCTAGCTCTTCAGGAAGCTCATATTCTTCATCAACCCCTTCATCAGCTTGATTGATTGGATTGTCAAAGTCATACGATGTCATAGCCGTGCTGTTGTCGGTGCTGTCAGAAAGGCACTCTCTGCAAGGGTTCAGTTTGTTTATTTTAGTGATTGATTTTAATCTTGCTTTAGAAAAAAAAAGTGAAATGAGGTTATTATTTTGAAAACACCGCCATTTATTTTTGTACAAAAAGAAAAATGAAAAAAACAGTGAGCAGAAAAGAAAAAGACTCGTTTGCAAAAAGATGTCTGATATTTCGTTAATTTAATCTTGTTTGCACAAAAGTACAGATGGCCCTGATTACAAAATGAGTCTTGTCATCTTGGGCAAGATGCAAGACTTTGATGCATGCTATTAAAAATACAGGAAATAATAATTACTCTGCATGAGTAACTTTTATAATTTCCTGGGAAGACCAGTTCGAGACACTGCTCCCCGGGATCTTTGGACGAATCCAGCTTTCCAGGTTGCGCTCCTCTTCCAGCTCGTCTTCCAAACAGTTGATAGCATCGGGGGTGAGCATCCCCCCACTGACAAAACCAGGCTCTTCAGCAGCCTTTGCTTGATGTTGAGTTGGTCTGTAACCCAACCCAAACTTGTCTTCTTTTTTCTCCACTGACAGCAGTTTGCCCCAGCCTTGGGCAGTTCCTTCCTCAACAACCTTCCGGGCTTGTTGGTATGACGACATTGGAGTACCAGATACAGCAGATGCTTCATTCACATTCAAGGCTTCAAACCCCTGGCTCATTGTTTCATGGATCTCTCCATCCATTTCAATGTACTTATAGGTCGCCAGGTGGCTGACAAAAATGTCCTCTTCTCCACAGATTGTGACAACTTGACCCTCCCACTCAAATTTTAACTTTTGGTGAAGGGTAGACGTTATTGCGCCGGCGGCGTGAATCCAGGGTCTACCCAACAAACAGCTGTAGGCGGGCTGAATGTCCATCACATAAAAGATAGTTTTAAAGGTCTGTGGGCCAATTGTCACAGGCAGCTCAATCTCTCCCAGAACCGATCTCTTAGAGCCATCAAAGGCTCTTACTACCAGGTTGCTGGGTCTCAACGCCAATCCATCATATTCTAGCTTCACCAGGGCCTTTTTAGGTAAGACATTGAGGGATGACCCCGTGTCTACCAACACATGGGAAAGGACAGCACCTTTACATTCCATGGTTATGTGCAAGGCTTTGTTGTGGTTGCGGCCTTCCGTTGTCAAATCAGTATTGGTGAACCCTAGCCCATTGCTAGCGGTAACATTTCCAACCACGGTTTCCAACTGATTGACAGTAATCTCTTCAGGCACGTAAGCTGCGTGCAAGACCTTGAGTAGTGCATTCCGATGGGCTTCGGAGCACATAAGCAGTGAGAGGATAGAGATTTTGGATGGCGTTTGGTGAAGCTGATCCACAATTTTGTAATCATTCTTTTTGATGATTCTCATAAACTCATCAACTTCCTGATCGAACGGTGTTTTCAAGGCTTCTTTGGCGGCTGGATCTTCCTGTACCGGGCCTTTTCCTTTTGCCTTGGCAGCAGCTTCTGCTTCGGCAGTAGGTCTTTGAACTTGTGAAGCAAAGAGACGTCCGCTTCGAGTGAAGCCTCCGCCTCCCCCCACATTATCTACTTGTGGTGCAGGTGCTGATGTTTCAAGAGTGATTCTTTTCCCTTCGCAATACAAGTCAGAGCCATAGTGCCAAGGGATGGCCCTATTGTTTTCATATGGTACTGGTCCAGGCACCGTGATAGTGACTGGACTGATTGCTGCTGTTGAAGGGACTGTAATTGTTTGTGGATCATAATAGATTGTAACTGGTGCACTGGTGGGAGCAGCACCTCCTGAATGGTAGGCAGAGTTGCTTTCAGGATCATAAAATATGGTGACAGTGGAGACATCTTCATGATTGATTGCTGGTGTTGTAGGAGGTACTGTTGGAAGGACTGTTGTTGTTGTTGATGGAGACTCGAAATGGAATGAAGCTGAAGTTGTAGCAGGAGAAACTGTTGGAAACTGATCATTTGGGAGGACAGGTGAAGTACTTGTTGATGTTGCTGGTGAATTGTCGGGAACCATAGTTGCTGCAGTTGTAGGAGGGTCTGAAACCGTTGCTGATGAAGTTGCCGGATTTGTCGGAAATGATGTAGTGATCTGTAGCAGGCCACTCTGAATAAGGCCATCTATGCCATTTCTCAGATTATCGCACCCATTTACTGAGATATTACAGTAGGCACACCCTAATTCACACCCTGGGAACATGTGACATTCCAAGAGCTGAGCCTTGATTTCTACCAACGGTGTCCGGATCTGTCCCACACTGGTTATTAAATAAGACGGCTTGTCTTCTTCAATAGCGTTAATTCGAGGACCACCGTGATTTGGCATAGGATTTTTGTTGACATTGGGTGGTGGTGCGAAATTCAGAGCTTTGGAGTCTACCAGGTCTTGTACCTTCATATGCAGAGCTCTGCACTTTTCTGTACTGTGGCCAGGTGCGTTTGAATGGAAGGCACATCTGGCGTTGGAGTCATAATTCCTGGGTAGGCTGTTGGGATCTGGAGGTGCCAGCGTCCTTAGCTCAACCAGGTTGAGTTTCAGAAGTTGTGGCAGCAAAGTAGCATATGGCATTGGGATTGGATCGATCACTCTGTTAGCTTGAGAAGGCCTCTGCTGAAACGGCCTCTGTTGACTGTTGTTGTTGGTGTTGCTGTTGTTGTAATTCCTCGGAGGATACTGACTTTGCTGGTGGTACTGAGGTTGTGGCTGATAGTTTTGCTGAGGAGGTTGATAGACTGGCTGAGGATGAACTGGAGCAGGAATGGTGACTGCTGCTATCGACCTTTGAGCATATTGGGGCCTACCCCTGTTGATGTGGATGGCATTGGTCTCGCCAGTTCTTCTTGGGCCCGCAAAAGGCTTTCTCGTACTACTGGCCGAGCTTGCACCGTTATCAGAGATCTTACCCATTTTCAACAGGCTTTCAATTCTCTCCCCAGCTATGACAACATCTGCAAAGCTAGTGGAAGAGAAAGCAGCCAACCTGTCAATATAGGTTCCCTGAAGGGTGTTCATGAACATATCTGCCATTTCCCGTTCAGACATAGGTGGCTGAACAGCAGCAGCCAATTGCCTCCATCTCTGGGCATATTCTCGGAAACTCTCTCTTGAAGACTGTGACATTCCCATTAGGAGGGTCCTGTTGGGTGCCATGTCCAGGTTATACTGATACTGTCTGATGAAGGCCTCTGCCAGGTCCTTCCAGCATCTAATAGTTGCCCTTGTCAAGTGGGAATACCATTCCCTTGATGCTCCAGTCAAACTGTCTTCGAAGTAGAACATCCAGAGTTTCTCATCCATTGTATAAGCCTTCAGCCTTCCCAGAAATGACTGTAGATGAGTCCGGGGGCATGAAGTCCCATTATACTTTTCAAAGCAAGGAGGCTTGAACTTATGGGGGATCCTGACCCCGTCTACCAAGCCCATATCCATCACGTCAAAACCCAAAGAATTTCGAGATTCTAAAGACCTCAGCTTCTCAGCTATCTCATCCAACCTCCTATCATAAGCTTCTTCCCCAGCACCCATTACTGTGTACTGGTCCTCTTGAGGGTCTTCTTGCAATACCCTGGCTGCAGTGGCGGTTCCTTGAACGTTTGCAGGAATATTGATTTCAGGATGGGGATGTGGACCAAACACAGGGGGGTTAACATGGGGTTGGACCCTTTCATTGTTGCTAGTGCCTGCAGTTCCTACATGAGGCTCCTCTTGATTTTGCCTCTCCACCATGGCCCTCAGTCTCTCCTGGCTCTGAGCCATGTTGTTCATAACTTCCATGAACTGCGTCATCTGCGTTCTCATCTCTAACCTTTCGTTTGCCATCTGATTTCTGACCTCTGCTAGGTCCTGCTGTACCTGATCCATTTGAATTCCCGGAAGGTTATTTCTAGTTGGGTACCTGTGTGGCCGGTTGAGGGGAAATACTCGGCGGCGAGCAATAATTCCTGAATATCACAACAGAGGTTAGCAACAACAAAACAAAAACCTACAAAACAAACAAAAGGGTTAGTATGCAATGCAATATGCTTATTTGCTCTCAAGGTATCCGGTTTGGCCTTCAGTTTTGACCCTTCCAGACCCTTGAAGATGTTGCTGTTGAAGTTGCTTTCGAAATAAACCCAGATGGAAACTAACACAAATATATTACAGAAGGTGAAATAATACATCTTGTTCATTTTACAACACCAGCCCCCTAAAGGGGTCAAAATACATCACAAAAACAAAAGTACATGGAATAGGAATAACAACAAGCAAATGATCAAACTCCAAGGCCAAACTCATCCTCACGAACTTCCTTAAGAAGTGCTTCGGTCACAGGATCAGCCGGACGCTCCGTGAGACCTCTGATGAGAAGGTTTCTTGCTGCAACAGCTGCAGTCAATTTCTTGTTCTGACTTTGGTCCTTAGACCTCTTCACTCCAGCTCTGATTTCTAACTCTGATATTTCCTTCTGGGCTGCTGCCAGGGCCTTTTCCATCTGCTCCATCTTGTCCTGAACTCTCTTGTCTTCTAGAGTACGGGCCTCAGTGATCCGGACCCACCTGGCCTGACTCTCTTTCAAATACAAGTCTGTTCTTGCTCTCTGGAACTGGGCTTCTTTACAAGCATTCTTCAGAATCTGCTCACCAGCCTTAGACTTGTTGATATAATCTCCAGACTTCTCAATCTTAGTCAAGTGTTCCACTCTCAACTTCTCCAATCTCTCAATCTCCCTCACACCTTCACTCCTCTCCCGGAGGGTCTTCTGCAAGGCCTGGGTTAGCTTCTCATTTCTTTCCTTTAAGCTCTCGAACTCCTCCAAACTGATAGTGGCAGGGGGTGGTGCTGAAGATGATTCAGGCATATCTTCTATGGTAAAGGGCATTCCAGAGAATTGGGCCCTGGCACGGGACCACTCATGATATTGTGCTGATGCCACATTATTGCACTTCCCCAGAATGGTGACTCCCTTGGTTTGAACATTATCCCAGGCCCAGGCAGCCTGCCTAACAACAGCCAAACTAATCTTGTTCTCACAATAGAGAGTCTCCACCAAGTCCTGTGCCTTAGGAGCATGGACCAGTGCATAGCCTAGTTGCCTTCTGAACAGCAGAGGATTGTAATTGATGCTACCCTTAACTCCTATTAAAGGCACATTGGGAAAATGTCCACAGCTGGTGATGATATCCCTGCCCTTGGTGCTTTGAGTGCACCACCTGATGTCTGCTGAAGTTAGAACAGTGAGTCTTTTAGCCCAGTTGCTTGGCTGATGAGGGTTCAAAAATGTATCTGTCCTGGGTAGATGCCTGAGAAGCCAAGTGTGGAACAAGGGAGCACAACACCTTACTAACCTTCCCCTCTGTTTCTCATTCCTCTGGTGTACTGAGTAATAGAGATCTCCTAGCAAAGTTGGCACTGGGTTCTTCAGGATGAACAAATGGATTGCATTCTTGCTGATGAATCGAGGCTCATCTGCAAACAACACAATTCCATATACACTTAAGGCCAACAGAGCACAAACAGCTCTCCACTCCCCCTGGGAAGCCTTCAGACTAGCTTGGGAAATCAGGAAGTCAAGATGAAAACCAGGGGTCCCAGCTTTAGAGGTCATATGCTGCTCAATCAAAGCAGGTTCCAGGTGCAAAGCTTTTGCTATCTCTCCATTGCTGGGAAAGACCATTTCAGGGTTGAAAGGGATTTCCCTCTTGATAGGCAAACCAATCAAAGATGAGTATTCTTCTAAAAGAGGCCCCAACTGAAAGTCTTGAAAGGTGAAACATCTCAATGGGGGATCATAAAACTGAATGCAGGTGTGGATGAGGCTCCTCTGTGAAGGGTCCAGATCCATAACCATGTCCAGTATATCTCCAAAACTCTCCCTGAACAAGGGTATGTGATCTGGAGTGATCAGGGTTTGGATCCTCCTGATGTCTGATAAGTCTGGTTGGAAGAAATGATAGGTGATGTTGCTTTTCTTTGGAGCCATGATGCTGAAGACTGAGTAGAGTGCTGATGACAATGCTGAAGGAATGAGCCACTGATTGGCTGGTGCTAGTAACTGAAGTATATGGTTGACAAGCTGAAGCAAGTACTGGTGGAGATAGGTCAATAATGCAGATGGGGTCAAAACCAAAACCAGATGAGAATGGATACCCTGAAACACAAATAAGCAAATGTTAATATGATGCAATGAGTATGTATGCAAATGATATGCAAAGGGTTTGTGACTGAGCTGGATCTGATCAAACTGTTCTGATATAGGTCCAAGTATGTTCAAGAATTCCAGATGAGGTCTATAAATCCAGTAACCAAGGTGGGGGGCTCAAATAAAGAGCCACATGTCCAGGGTTTAGAATCATAAGAACTGTCCAACATGGAGTATTCTTAACAAAGTCAAAGTAACAGGGTATTCTAAGGTCAAGGTACCTGCAAACCTGTAAACAGCCCAACCCCCTCACAGGTGATGATCTAGAACAAGGATCCTCAGACTTGGATCAGTTATGAGAAGTGTAAACACTTCTAACCCGGAGGTACAGTGTTTACAATAACCATAACAGTTCCTCCTCTAATTCACCTCAGTTTCTGAAGGTCAAAACTAAAGGTCATCCAGACTTAGCAGGCTTCCCAGATAGCCCTAGCATTGCAGGAAATCTGCAACACAGAGTTCTCAAGAAGAAACCCATATCTGAACCGTGTTTCATATTCCCGCACCAGACCGAAATGGAATGGGAAAGAATATGATTCACTCTATCCTAGGTGTCACTCAGGTCCCAGGTGTAGGACCTTAACTCTCAATGAATCACCCACCCACCAAGGCAAACAACCAGATCCAGCCAGCAGCAATGACAGTATGATATAAATAAATGCAATAAAGAAAGCAGTAAAGTAACTGTACATAAAGCAATAAACAAAAATAAATACAAGCACATAACACCCCAGTAAACACAAATCAAACAAGCGCTAGGAGGAACCCACAAAAAGAACCAGAAGCCCTGGTTGCAGGATAAGTGTCCCCAGCAGAGTCGCCAAGCTGTCGCTCCCGATAGATGGGACTGGCCCAAATAAAGGTACAGACGCGAACGGTCGGCGAGAGGGACAATGAGAACACACAGCAGTGAACTCACTGGAGATGAATAGAGTCGCCAGCTAGGCATTTTTATCCCGGAGGAAAGGTAATGCTGCATAGACCTAGAAAGATACGGATAAGACGGTTTGCGAACCAGAGAGACTGAGAAAGGGGGTTGGTTACAACCTGGGAAGGTATTAGCACCCAGATTGTCCGTCGTACTCGACGGGATCCACGCTTAGAAGATTTGCGTTTTAAAGAGGTAGTGTCAGTGCAATTTGTGTATAAATGAGCTGGAAAAAAAAATGTACAGGTGTCAGTGCAGAAGAGGTGCAAAGTGTGATATATACAGTGTCAGTGCAGGAACAGGAATGAGATGCTCAAGATTATGAGGCTTAAAGAATAATGCTGGAAGGAGGGGGAATATACAGAGACTTTTGTTCGATAACTGTTAAGTTATGCCTACGTATCCTCTCGTGCAATGAGGAAGTCAGAACACCGTAGTTCGACCCAAAGAGACTGAAAGATGAATTGACTTGTGAACTGCTTACTTGTCTATGCTCAAGTGTATGTCCTGTCTGGCTCAGGTGCAAACTGTCTTGCATTAGACGGAAGAAGCAAATTCTCGTTTGTGAGTGAAGGTGATGAGAAAAGAATCCCGGAGGAGACGATTATTGTTTGTTTTTGAGTTTTCAGTCTTTTATTGCTTTTGAGAATTTGTCATAAGTTAATGAGCTTAAGCCTAAACCAATGGGTTAGTAAACTCATCACATCTTCCCTCTGATTAGGGGTAATGAGAATACCTTAAGTGTGAAGTCAGATTCTCACACTTAATCACCTTTGGTGTAGGATTAAGATCATTAACCTACTTGTGATTATTTAGATGTTTTTGGTGCTTTTGTTTAGTGTTGAGTAATGAGGTTAAGCCATAATCAGGGATTAAACAGACTCATTACACCATCCTAAAAGAAGGATGATAGATGAGAATGTTTAAGCTGAGGAAAGCTCCTCAACTTAATCCATGATTAGGGATTAAACCCATGACAAAACAAGCCTTTGATTAAGTGGATTTTATTTAATGATATGGTGATGAAGTGATTTTTATGATTTGTAAGACAACTTGAGGGGGACTTGTCCATTAACACTAGGGTTAGTCCTTCTTAACCACTTAAGGAAGAATTAGAACCCTAATGCAAGGCCCAAGTTACAAGTGTGATGTCTTGATATTTATTAAGTGGATTGATTAAGAGATTTAAACACATTAAGGGTTTAACACTTAGGATTAAAGTTATACACTCCATCCTAAGAGAAGGATGCAGGCATAAGCTTAATCACAAAGTCTTAAAGCCTTTAGGGTTTAGTCTCTGATTATGAGGTGAGAAGAGAGGACTCAAAGAGAGACACAAA
The DNA here is from genome assembly GCA_963966055.1 of Lathyrus aphaca. Classification (NCBI taxonomy): domain Eukaryota; kingdom Viridiplantae; phylum Streptophyta; class Magnoliopsida; order Fabales; family Fabaceae; genus Lathyrus; species Lathyrus aphaca. The sequence continues at coordinate 15,995,661 of OZ014521.1, forward strand.
GGTAAAACTATGAGGGGAGACTAATCAAAACCCTAATTCATTATCATGCTTGGTTGATCCTAAGGTTTGTGAGGTTTTCAAGAACAATCTTCAGAAGAACCACCAGGAAGCAGATGAACAGGATCAAGAGAAGCAAAGTGACTTGCTTCATTCAAGAAGTCAAGTCACTTGAAGAAAGAAAGTGGGAGAAACAAGAATGAGCAAGCTCAATCTCAAACACATATATAAATGCAGCAATGGATGCAAGGGAGATGAAAAGAAAAGTTATGAGAAGTGAAGGCAAATTCACTTCTCAAAGTTACTTACCACCTGAAATGTTAGAAAGAAAAACAATGCAATGCTAAATGAGATGAAATGGTATGATGGAAAACAAAACCAGAAGCATGTTGAGGATGATTATGATGTTATGAAGTGCTGCAAACATGAGGCAAGGCATGGAGATGTTCATACAAGATCATGGATGCAAATGATGCAAGTTAAGAAACATAGATGAACATGAAAAGTTATGAAGCATACAAGACAAATGACATGGCAAATATGCAATGCAATGATCAAACATGCTTTCTATATGTCTTAAGATGTCAAATGAATCACAAGAATGCACAAAATGCAAAGACAAGTCATGTTATGCAAGAGAATGCAAGAGGGATGCAAGGGAAAGCCCAAATTAGGGCTTATGGATCAAACATCAAACAAAAACCAAAAACAGAAGCAAACCCTAAGATAAAAAATGGAAAATGCCATCCAAAGAAACCCTAAACCTATAATGAACCACTGCCCAAAGGGGAACTCCCAACTCTTAACCAATCTCAAGGTATGAATTTTCTAAGTTATTAGGGTTTTTAGGGTTCCTAAACAAAAGAAATGCCAAACAATTTGAAATTGAAGGATCAAATCATGGCCATTTTACCCTAGAAACTACATGCTAAACATAACACAATGCAAAAAGAATCAATGTCTCAACCTTCTCCAATAGGCAGAAATGAATTTTTGAATCCATGATCAAAATAATGCACAAAATATGATTTAATTCAATGAAAAATTCTTAAAATGCATCAAGATCAAAAAAGAAATTTGGTTTGAAGGTTGGACAATGTTTCTAAATGTCTTAGAACATTTCATGAATTTTTTTTGTAATTTTTAAATACCTAAAAGTATTTTTAATTAATTAGTTCCCATTAATCAATTAAAAATAATCTTTTAAATATTTAAAAATACTTTTTTAATGATAAAAAATAAAATAAAAATATTTTTGTGTCATAAAAATTATTAAAACTCAGAGGAAAAAGTTTCATAATTTTTATGTATTTTTTGCTATTTTAAAATAAATATGCAAGTTAATTGAAATAAAAATGAATTAAAAACAAATAAAATAAAAGTCAGAGGAATGGAGGGCCAGGATGAGCCTAGGATTTGAATTGGTTGACTGGCGCGTGATCTTGTGGCCAGGATTGATTCTGAGTTAATTACAATTAATTAAAACTAATACAAGAATTAGGGCTAATCAAAGTGATCTGAGCCCTTCCCTCACGCGCGAAGTCAACTGGTCAACCTAATCTGACGCCCAAGATTCAAACTGGCTTAATGACAAGGATTAGGGCATAATCACATTCAGGTGGCCGGAGAAGACTTCCGGTCGTCTTCTCCGGCCAGCAACTCCCCTGAAAAACTTCAAACTCCCTCAAATCGTAACGAAAATGAAAACTAAGCACATAGAAATGAACCCCATGATCTCCTGAATCAAAACCCTAAGTCCAAACAAATTTATTCTTCCTAAACAAGCTGAATCGAACAGAACAAATTCTAGGGCAAACCAGTTTCAGAGTCAAATTAAATACTCAAATCAAAACCATTTCAAAAACTAAGAACATCAGGATGATCAGGAGATCACATAGAACAAGTTTGTAACAAGAGAAATGATTTCTGGAAAAAATAATTTCGAGCTACCTGAGATTTGGAGCTTTCAACCTGAGAACTTTCTGGCCACCTCTCCTTGTGAAATCCACTCCTTAGGACCTCTTGATGATGTTTGAATGCCTTAGAACAATTTATGCTGGCTGGATAGTGAGATTCGACAGCTTCTGCTCAAGCTTGATCAGAAATGGCAATGGTGTTTCAGGCACTTTCAGATCATGGTGAGGGGTTGTTTGTGATCCTGAGGATGAATGGAGAAGGTCTGTGGTGTTTGTTTGTGTGTTTGCAAGCTGTGGTGAGAGTTTCGAAGAGAAATGCAGGCTGAGGTGAGAAATGGTTATGGAGTATTCTGGTTGTTTCAGGCTTGGGTTCTTGGTGCTGGGTGGTCTATGGAGCAAGGTGAGTTGAATGGTGAAGATAGTTTGAGTGTTTGCAAGCTGTGGAATCAGATTCGAAGCAAGTTGCAATTGGGAGTGTTTGTGTGAATGTGATGAATGAGGATGTTTTTGCCTTGCCTTGTGTTATGTCTAGCTTGCAAATTGTCCACATAACTCTCTCTCATTGGTCAGTTGACAAGACATGCCCTTTATTGATTGGTAAGTTACCTTTTGCAAAAAGTCAAATAATGTGTAAGAGAGGTATGGCTCATGATCTAGGCAAGTACATGGGCTGGTTCTGGTGCAGCAAGGTGAGGTGAGAGGCTAGCAAAGCTCAGCATCCAAGGCTGCAAGTAGGAGGAAGCATGATCATGAGTTTTGCAACTTGTGACTTTTGTTCACATGTGACCTTTTTTGTCCAACCAAACATAAAACCATGGGCATTCTTAGTTCATTTCTGATTTTTATGACTTAGAGAATGTTTATGTGCTGGTTTGAAATGAATTAGAGGTCACAAAAGGCTTTGGTTCATGACTTTGCAAAATTTCCATTTGAAACATGCCTTGAAAATCAATGATTTTAGCCAACTTTGCCACACCATAACTTTTGATCCAAAAAGAGTTTGATCATGTTCTTGTACTTTTTGAAAAGGGAAAGATGAGATCTACAACTTTAATGACCAAAGTTTTTCCATTTGAAGCATTTTTGGATCAAGAATCAAGGCTTGAAAAATGACCTAAAATGAACCATTCTTGAAAAGTCAACTATGCCCAAAAAGTCAACATTTGCAAAACTTCCAAATTCTTGATTTCTATGAACTTCAACCTTCTTCCATGATCAAATAAAGATCATATACACTCAAAATGATGAAGATCACCCATTGGTTGGGTCATTGGGGGCCTCAGATGCCCTGATTTTACACTGACTTGTCTGAAAAGTCAACCCTTGATCAGATGACTTCCCCATGGAATTTCTTCATGAAAATTGATGTGCATACTCCCTATACCATATAGAGACCAATGGAAGCAAGAATGACCAAAAAATTTGGAGTTATGGCCTCTGAAACCAAAACCCTAATTTTCAGTCAACTGTGCAGTCAAACTTGGCTCTGCATCCATTCCAAACCCAGTTCTTGTGATTCTTTTGAAATCTTGACTTTGAAAGGATGTAACATGATATAAGAACACACATGGACCCCTTTGAAGTGATTGGTAGCCTTTGGAATGACTCAAGAGGCTCTTGGATTGCTCAGATCACAAACCCTAGGTGCAGATGATTTAGAAACTATGCAGTGAATCAAGAATGAGATATGAGATGATATGATTGTGTTTATGCATATGAAGATGATCACAAGCCATGGTGAAATGGGTGAGGGCAAATTTGGGGTGTTTACACCATGGAATGTAAAGGTGCAGTCCTTTCCCATGTGCTGGTAGACACAGGATCATCCCTTAATGTCTTACCGAAAAAGGCCCTGGTGAAGCTAGAGTATGAAGGATTGGCATTGCGACCCAGTAACTTGGTAGTGAGAGCCTTTGACGGCTCTAAGAGATCAGTTCTGGGGGAAATTGAGTTGCCTGTAACGATTGGCCCACAAACTTTCCAAACGACCTTCTACGTGATGGACATTCAGCCTGCCTACAGCTGTTTGTTGGGTAGACCATGGATTCATGCCGCTGGCGCAGTAACGTCTACCCTTCACCAGAAGTTAAAATTTGAGTGGGAAGGCCAAGTTGTTACAATTTGTGGAGAGGAGGATATTTTTGTTAGCCATCTGGCTACTTATAAGTATATTGAGATGGACGGGGAGGTCCACGAGACCATGAGCCAAGGGTTTGAGGCCCTGAATGTTAATGAAACCTCTGCTGTGCTTGGGACCTCTATGACATCCTACCAACAAGCCCGGAAGGTGGTGGAAGAAGGAAACGCTCAAGGCTGGGGCAAGCTGTTGCCGGTGGAGAAGAAAGAAGATAGATTTGGGTTGGGTTACAAACCAACTCGAGAAGATCAAACAGAGGCTGCCAAGAAGCCCAACTTTGTTAGTGGGGGGATGCTCACCCCTGATGCTGTCAACAATTTGGAAGACGAGCTGGAAGAAGAACGCAACCTGGAAAGCTGGATTCGTCCAAAGGTCCCGGGGAGCAGTATCTCAAACTGGTCTTCCCAGGAAATTATAAGAGTTACTCATGCAGAGTAATTATTATTTCCTGTATTTTTATAGCATGCATCAAAGTCTTGCATCTTGCCCAAGATGACAAGGCTCATTTTGTAATCGGGCCATCTGTACTTTTTGTGCAACAAGATTAATCAATGAAATATCAGACATCTTTTGCAAACAAGTCTCTTTCTTTTCTGCTCACTGTTTTTCCATTTTTCTTTTTGTACAAAAAATAAATGGCGATGTTTTCAAAATGACAACTTTATTTCACTTTTCTAAACAAGATTAAAATCAATCACTAAAATGAATAAACTGAACCCTTGCAGAGAGTGCCTTCCAGACAGCACCGACAACAGCACGGCTATGACTTTGTATGACTTTGACAATCCAATCAATCAAGTTGATGAAGGGGTTGAAGAAGAATATGAGATTCCTGAAGAGCTAGCCAGGTTGTTAAGACAAGAGGAGAAGGTTATCACTCCTCATCAGGAGGAAGTTGAAACAATTAATCTTGGTACAAATGAAGACGTGAAGGAGGTTAAAATCGGGGCCTGCCTACAAGACTCAGTGAAGAGACAACTGATTGATCTGCTTCAAGAATATGTGGATGTGTTTGCTTGGTCTTATCAAGATATGCCAGGGTTGGACACCGATATTGTTGTACACAAGCTGCCTTTAAGAGAAGAATGCCCACCGGTTAAACAGAAATTGCGCCGTACTCGCCCAGACATGGCAATGAAGATCAAGGAAGAGGTACAAAAGCAGTGGGACGCCGGGTTCCTTGCTGTAACTAGCTATCCACCGTGGGTTGCTAATATAGTACTTGTGCCTAAGAAAGACGGCAAGGTAAGGATGTGTGTTGACTACCGGGATCTGAACAGAGCCAGCCCGAAGGATGATTTCCCATTACCTCACATTGATGTATTGGTTGATAATACGGCTCAGTTCTCGGTATTCTCCTTCATGGACGGATTTTCAGGATATAATCAGATCAAGATGTCACCTGAAGACATGGAGAAGACAACATTCATCACACCCTGGGGCACGTTCTGTTACAAAGTGATGCCATTCGGACTGAAGAATGCAGGCGCAACATATCAACGGGCTATGGTGACATTATTCCACGATATGATCCATAAGGAAATCGAGTGTTATGTGGATGACATGATTGCCAAGTCCCTTACAGAAGAAGACCACCTGGTAAATCTGCTGAAACTATTCAAGCGTCTGAGGAAGTACCAATTGAAGTTAAACCCCAACAAGTGCACATTCGGGGTAAGATCTGGTAAGCTGCTGGGCTTTATTGTAAGCGAGAAAGGGATTGAAGTGGACCCTGATAAAGTCAAAGCCATTCAAGAAATGCCTGCACCGAAAACTGAGAAAGAAGTTCGGGGGTTCTTAGGTCGATTGAACTACATCTCACGGTTCATATCTCACCTTACAGCAACCTGTGAACCTTTGTTCAAGCTGTTAAGAAAAGAACAGACGGTCAGGTGGAACGAAGACTGCCAAAGGGCTTTTGACAAGATCAAGGAGTACTTACAAGAGCCTCCAATCCTTATGCCTCCGGTGGAAGGAAGACCTCTGATAATGTACTTAACAGTATTAGAAGAGTCAATGGGGTGTGTGCTGGGCCAGCATGACGAGTCTGGTCGAAAAGAGTATGCAATATACTACCTGAGCAAAAAGTTTACCGACTGTGAACAACGTTATTCACTGCTCGAGAAAACTTGCTGTGCTTTAGCGTGGGCTGCTCGCCGACTGAGACAGTATATGCTGACCCACACTACTCTATTGATTTCAAAGATGGACCCAGTTAAGTACATTTTTGAGAAGCCAGCTCTTACCGGACGGGTTGCAAGATGGCAAATGATTCTCACGGAATATGACATCCAGTACACATCTCAGAAAGCCATCAAGGGCAGTGTACTATCTGAATACCTTGCTGAGCAACCTATTGATGACTACCAGCCTATGAGATTTGACTTCCCTGATGAAGACATCATGTTCATAAAAGCGAAAGATCATGAAGAGCCTATTCACACTGAAGGGCCTTACCCGGAAGAAGAATGGACTATGATGTTTGACGGGGCTGTTAACATGAATGGTCGTGGTGTTGGTGCAGTACTCATTACACCCAAAGGAGTTCACATGCCTTTCTCGGCAAAACTCACTTTCAACTGCACTAACAACGAAGCTGAATACGAAGCTTGCATTATGGGTCTTGAGGAAGCCATTGACCTCAGGATCAAGACATTGACTGTATTCGGAGATTCAGCTCTGGTAGTTAATCAAACCAACGGAAAATGGTACACACACCAGGATCATCTGATACCTTACAGGGATTATACAAGGAGGTTATTGACTTTCTTCACAACGGTCAAGCTTGAGTATATCCCTCGGGACGAGAATCAGTTTGCAGATGCTCTTGCTACCATTTCATCCATGATCAAAGTTCAAGCTGCTAACTTATTACCTCAGATTTCAGTGTCCAGACTTGATAGACCAGCATATGTGTTCACAGCAGAAGTTGTCAAAGACGATAAGCCTTGGTTCCATGACATTAAGTGCTTCTTGGAGGATCAAACATACCCATCTGGGGCATCTTCCAATGATAAGAAGACTTTGAGAAGGCTTGCTGGTAGTTTCTTTCTGAACACTGATGGGTCTTTATACAAGAGGAACTTCGATATGGTACTCCTCCGATGTGTTGATAAGACGGAAGCAGATTTGTTGATGCATGAAGTGCACGAAGGATCTTTTGGTACCCATGCTGGAGGGCATGCTATGGCTAAGAAATTGCTAAGATCAGGCTATTACTGGATCACAATGGATGCAGACTGTTGTGCCTACGCCAGAAAATGCCATAAATGCCAGATTTATGCAGATAAAGTGCATGTGCCTCCCAACCCTTTGAACATAATGTCTTCACCATGGCCCTTTGCCATGTGGGGCATTGATATGATTGGCAAGATCGAGCCGACCGCTTCGAATGGTCACAGATTCATCCTGGTCGCCATCGACTATTTCACCAAGTGGGTCGAAGCAGCTTCATATGCAAATGTTACAAGACAAGTGGTAGCCAGATTCCTGAAGAGGGATATCATCTGTCGATATGGAGTTCCCGAGCGAATCATTACTGATAATGGTTCCAACTTAAACAACAAGATGATGGCCGAGTTATGCCGGGACTTCAAAATTCAACACCACAATTCTTCTCCTTACAGGCCAAAGATGAACGGCGCTGTTGAGGCGGCTAACAAGAATATCAAGAAGATTGTACAGAAGATGGTAGTCACATACAAAGACTGGCATGAAATGCTACCGTTTGCCTTGCATGGGTATCGCACGTCAATCAGGACATCCACCGGGGCAACACCGTATCAACTTGTGTATGGTATGGAAGTTGTCCTACCTGTTGAAGTTGAATTACCCTCTCTACGGGTACTGATGGATGTTAAGTTGAACGAAGCAGAATGGGTTCGGTCCCGGTTCGAACAACTGAGTCTGATAGAAGAGAAAAGATTGGCTGCAATCTGTCATGGGCAGTTGTATCAGAAAAGAATGAAGAGAGCCTTCGATCAGAAAGTCAGGCACCGAGAGTACCAAGTGGGAGACCTTGTGTTGAAAAGAATCCTTCCTCCGCATACAGACCACAGGGGCAAATGGACTCCGAATTATGAAGGACCATTTGTTGTAAAGAAAGTTTTCTCTGGTGGAGCACTCATGCTCAGTACCATGGATGGTGAAGATTTCCCGTCCCCTGTGAATTCAGATGCAGTTAAAAAATACTTCGCATAAAATGACCCGCTGGACATAAAAACAGAATGAAAGTCCAGGCAAAAATAGGGCATCCCGGCGAGTCAAAAACAGAATAAAAGACTCGGGCAAAAATAAGGGAAAATAAACAAAAAATGTACACCCGCTGAGTTGAAAAGCCACATTGGACAACTCAGGCAAAAATGGGTATCCCGATGGATTGAAAACCCGAAAGGGCGATCCATGCAAAATAAGGGAATAAGCGGACAACTGCATTCTGAGTTCGTCTGTATCACCTACAACTTGGTAAGCTTCGAAAGGATCAAGCTTCAATCAGGATCAACCTTCTTCAGAAAACAAGACGAGAAGAGCGTCAATAGTCATGCGAGTCATAGCAAGGGGAAGCTCCGTTGAAAGCGTCGTCAACATCGCCAGCATTTTGTTTCTCAATTTTTAACAATCTCCTCATTTCAGGAGACTTGTTTCCTTGACTGTATTTTTCCAATTCAGGGCACATGAATTAATAAAATCAGATTTTCAGTCATGTTTTCGTCTTGTACATTTTATTCGCAAAAAATGTCTGATGTCCTAAAAATTGGTTGCATAAATACAGATGTTCACCTTCGAAAATAATAAAACACATGCTTACAGGAAATATACTTACTCTCGAGAGTGTCTCACTCCTATGACGGAATCCAGTGAAGGATGCCTCGGGATTACTTGTGCGTTTCTCTGTCTTTTCAGGATTGCAGGTATCCGAAGTGCAACATGGGGCATGAAAGCGTCATCCTAGCAAACTGGAAAATCAATACTCACTCAGTCTTAGCACCCAGGTGTTTTCTCCCCAGCTGAGTTGCCACTTGTTTGCTTCTCCCCAGCTGAGTTACCACTTGTCACTTATCCCCACCAGAGTTTCCAGGCGTCACCTCTCCAACAGGGCAGTATTTGAAGATGCCCATATCCCCAGCTGAGTTGTCAAGTATCATCCTCAGCAGAATACGAGATCCAGGGAACCATCTCCCCACAAAGTCTCAGCCTCTATTCAGAAGAGCAACGCATGAAAGGGTCACAACAGAGTGAAGAAAGCTTCTACAAACCCCAGCCGGATCCCTCATTACCAGGATACGTCCACCAGTGACACATATCCCCAAGCAGGATCATCTCATCAGGTCTATCAACGATCTCATCCCCAGCTGGGATGTTCACTTCAGGCAGATCGACCAGAGATCTTCGCGGCTTCGGGATCCGAATCCCGGATCGGTATCTTTGCATAATCATAGCATTCGCATCATATTCACCAAACAAAGCGTAGCATTCCGTTTAATACGGATCATTACGGCAAAAATCAAACATATAGCATAATCATAAGCCATGTTTTGAATCAAACACTGTTGAATATTATCAACCCATCGACCATATACGGAATACCCCCCAGAGTCCCCAGCAAAAGCAGTTGCCTCCCACTCACAAAACACCAGTATATACTCCTCTTGACACCCGTCCGTGTCATCTTTCACCAGTAAAGTCGCCTGAACATTCTTTGCAAACAAGACCGCCCGTATTACAGATACTTCCTGACACCCGTCCGTGTTATATCCCCAGCGGAAAGCCAAAGACATCCTCTTTGCACTCACATATACTTGTATCTTTTATATTCCCTTGACATCCGTCCATGTCATTTGCCCCAGCGCAGTCGCCTACACTTTTTCACCCCATATACTTGTTGATATTATACTTTTCCTTTTTTTGACACTCGTCTGTGTCATTCTCCCCAGCAGTTAAAGTACTCATCTATACAATACTCATACTCACTACTCATGTTACACTTATACAGGTACTCGTCCGTATCTTGTATATACCATTTATATCCCCACAGATTCGACATTGGTTCATGTTCTTTGTTAACCAGTTGGTACTCGTCCATACCATCATCTCAGAATATGCGTCAAGTGTTTGTTTCTACTTGATACTCGTCCGTATCATAGTCTTGAGGATGCTCGTCCGCATCTTTAATCCATACACTGTGTCAGACACTCTTGTCTTCTTGAATATAGATACTCGTCTGTGTTTGCTATTCCCCAGGAGGATCCCCTCAGATTCAACACTCGTCCGTGTTCTCTGTTAACCCGTTGATACTCGTCCGTATCATCATCTCTGAACATGTGTCAGTACTTGTTTCTACCTGATACTCGTCCGTATCATAATCTTAAGGATGCTCGTCCGCATCTTTAATCTATACACAATATCTAAACACTTATACCTTTTATTTCCTGGATGTAAACACTCGTCCGTGTTTACTACTCCCCAGTAGATCGCCAACAAAGCGATTTTTCTTTTTTATCTGACACTCGTCCTGTGTCATGATAAGCCTTGAGAGCAGCCGTACCCTGCTAGGTGGTCGTCCTCCACCTCTTGATGGTCGTCCTCCATCATGCTCATCCGATGGCCGTCCCCATCGTTGATATTTAGCAGTCGTTCCCTGCTAGGTGGTCGTCCTCCACCTCTTGATGATCGTCCTTCATCACTTTATCCAATGGCCGTCCCCATTGTTGATTTTGGTTATCTGACATTCGTCCTATGTCATGACAAACCTTGAGAGCAGCCGTCCCCTGCTAGGTGGTCGTCCTCCACCTCTTGATGGTCGTCCTCCATCATGCTCGTCTGATGGCCGTCCCCATCGTTGACCTTTTATCCGGCATTCGTCCTATGTCGCGATATTTTCGGCAGCCGTACCCTGCCAGGTGGTCGTCCTCCACCTAAGATGACCGTCCCTCATCTTAACCCAACAGAGCAGCCGTCCCCTGCTAGGTGATCGTCCTTCACCTTTGATGACCGTACCTCATCATCTGTTTATTTCATTTATTCTTTAACCCGATGGCCGTCCCCGTCGTGGTCCCTTTTCTTTTTAGCCCGATGGCCGTCCCCATCGTCGGTTTACTATACTTTATGAACTTGATGGCCGTCCCCGTCATGTTTCATTCGATATCCAGAGAATCTTGTAGCTTTACTTGATGGCCGTCCCCATCATAATATCTTATTTTTTTCCCAGCTAGTCGACCGTCCCCGTCTTGGCTTTACCTTTTATCCCCAGCATGTCGGCCGTCCCCGTCGTTGCTTTATTTCCCTCACTTTCCCCAGCATGTCGGCCGTCCCCGTCATTGCTCTTTACCCGGCAGTCGTCCTCTGCTCGACGGTCGTCCTCCGTCGCCCACACTTTACAATATACTTTATTTTCCTTTACAATCTATATCCCTTTTCTTCCTCATTCTGTGAGTGCAAATTTTGGACTGTCTTTGGTATTCAACCACAAGTTATCTTGTTTGCCTGTTAAGCCGCTGCTTACATCCTGCACAGCTAACTCATGTTTGAATAGGGGCAGCTGTAAACACCCCAAATTTGCCCTCACCCATTCACACCATGGCTTGTGATCATTCTCATATGCATAAACACAATCATAACATCTCATATCCCATTTTTGATTCACTGCATAGATTCAAAGTCATCTGCATCTAGGGTTTGTGATCTGAGCAATCCAAGAGCTTCTTGAGCCATTCCAAATGCCACCAATCACTTCAAAGGGGTTCATGTGTGTTCTTATATCATATTATATCCTCTCAAAGTCAAGAATGCCAAAGAATCACAAGAACTGGGATTGGTAGGGAAGCAGAGCCAGGCTTGACTGCACAGATGACCTAAAATTAGGGTTTTGGTTTCAGAGGCCATAACTCCAAATTTTTTGGTCATTCTTGTTTCTATTGGTCTCTATATGGTATAGGGAGTATGCATATCAATTTTCATGAAGAAATTCCATGGGGAAGTCATCTGATCAAGAGTTGACTTTCTGGACAAGTCAGTGCAAAATCAGGGCATCTGAGGCCCCCAATGACCCAACCAAGGGGTAATCTTCATCATTTTGAGTGTATATGATCTTTATTTGATCATAGAATAAGTTTGAAGTTCACAAAATTCAAGAATTTGAAGTTTTTGCAAAGTTGACTTTTTAGGGCATGGTTGACTTTTAATGAAATGTCATTTTATGCAACTTTTTCAACCCTTACTTTTTGATCCAAAAATGCTTCAAATGGAAAACCTTTGGTCATGAAAGTTGTAGATTAGATCTTTCCCTTTTCAAAAAGTACAAGAACATGACCTAATTCATTTTGGATCAAAAGTTATGGTGTGTCAAAGTTGGCAAAAATCATTAATTTTCAAGATATGCACCAAATGGAAAACTTGCAAAAACTTTGTACCAAGGCATTTGTGACTTCTAGTTCATATCAAACCAATGTGCAAGCATCACACAAGTTCTAAAAATCAGATTTGAACCAAAAGATCACATGTTCATGGTTTGCAAAGCAAGAAAGTTTCATGTGAACCAAAAGTGATCAAGTTGCAAAATCATCATCACACTTCCATCCACTTGTTGCCTTGGCTGCTGAACCAACCATAGCCTTTCCCCTCACCATGCTGCGCCAGCCCACACACTTGTACTAGCCTAGAACACAACCCATGCTTCTCTTACACAAGAGTGGACTTTTTGCAAAAGTTAGCACACCTATCACAGCAGGCCAAGTCACATCCACTGACCAATAGCATTTGTTTATGCAAAGAAAATGCTAGCCATTTCACACAAGAAGCCAACCTGAAAACTCACCACAACTCACATTCACAAACTCTCTCCAACTTGCACTTTCCTTCGAATCTGATTCCACAAGCCATAAACACTCAAACAAACTCCACTAATCAAATCACCTTGCTTCACTGAACCAAAACCAGCAAGACCTAAGCTTGAAACCAACAAGAACAGTACTTTTCCATTTTTCACTCTCAAAGCCAAAGCTTTCGAAACTGATTCCACAGGCCACAAACACTTGAACAAACTTCACAAACCTTCTCAAATCATCATCCTGATCACAAAGAACCCCTCACCTTTGCCTGAAACAGCCTGAATCACAAACACCATCCTCACCTGAGTTTGAACAGAACTTATTCAATCCCCCTAACCAGCCAGCTTAAACTTCTCCTAAGCATCCAGACATCATCAAGGGGTCATAAGGAGTGGTTTGCACCAAAGGAAGGGGTCAGAAAGTTGCAAGATTGAAAGCTTCGAAACTCAGGTAGCTCAAGAACATTTTTTCCAGAAATCATTTTTAAAGTTATTAAGTTGTTCTATATGCCTTCCTGATCATGAATATGTCTTTAGTTTTGAAAATGGTGGAGAGATGAGAGTTTAACATGCTTCTGAAACTTTTTGCCCTAAATGTTGTTTGATTCGATTCAGTCATGTCAGGAATGATAAATTTGTTTTGATTGAGGGTTTTGGTTCGTGAGTGAGTGGGGATCATTCCTGTGTTTTTAGATTTCATTTTAGAAGCGTTTAGAGTGAGATTGGGTTTTGGGGTGAACGGAGAAGATGACCGGAACACTGTTCCGGTCACCTGAAGATAATTAACGGCAGGATTAGGGCATAAGCATTAATTAGCTGAGTTTGAATTTGGTTCGTTCATTTGCGCGCGTGGTCAGCTCCCGCGTCCTGGGGTTTGAATCTCAGCCATTAGATTGGCTGACTTTTCCTTTTTCCATTTAATTTCATTTTATTTTCATATTTAATTTATTTGTTTTGTGCAATTTATTTAAAATAGCAAAAATGTTTTAAAAATTATGAAACTTTTTGTCAAGAGTTTCATTAATTTTTAAAACACAAAAATATTTTTATTTTTATTTTTTGCATTAAAAAAGTATTTTTAAATATTTAAAAGTTTATTTTTAATTGATTAATGAAAATTAATTTATTAAAAATACTGTTAGGTATTTAAAAATCACCAAAAAATTCATGAAATGTTTTAAGACATTTAGAAACATTGTCCAACCTTCAAACCAAATTTATTTTTTGATCTTGATGCATTTTGAGAATTTTTCATTGAATTAAAATCATTTTTATGCATTATTTTGATCCAAACTTCAAAAAATCGTTTCTGCCTATCCATGAAGAGTTGGACCTTGTTTCTTTTTGCATTGCATTGTGTTTAACATGTAGTTTGTGAGATTAAATGGACATGATTTGATCTTTCATTTTCCATTTGTTTGGTAATTTTCTTGTCAAGGAACCCTAAAACCCTAAAAAACTTAGGAAAATCATATCTTGAATTTGGTTAAGAGTTGAAACTTCTCCTTTGGGCAGTGGGTTAGTATAGGATTAGGGATCCTTTGAGTGCATTTTCAATTTTTTATGTTGATGTTTGCTTCTGATTTTGGTTTTTGTTTGATGCATTGATCATAAACCCTAATTTGGGCTTCCATATGCATCCATCTTGCATTTGCCTTCATGCCTTGACTTGCCATGACATTTTATGCCTCCATTTGATTCATTTAACATCATAAGACATATTGAAAGCATGTTTGATCATTGCACCTTGCATTTGTCATGTTGTATGCCATATGCATCTCATAACTTTTCATGTATGTTCTTGGTTCTTAACTTGCTTCATTTGCATCCATAAGTTTGTATGATCATCCCCATGCCTTGTTACATGTTTGTAGCATCTCATAGCATCATTAACATCATGAATGTGCTTCTGGTTTTGGTTTGCATCATGTCATTCCATCTCATTTTGCATTGCATTGCATTTCTTTTCTAACCTTTCAGGTGGTAAGTGACTTTGAGAAGTGAATTTGCCTTCACTTCTCATAACTTCTCTTCATTTCTTTTATGCATCCTTGCTGCATTTTGCTTTGTGTTGGAGATTGAGCTTGCTCATTCTCCTTCTTCTTACTTTCTTTCTTCAAGTGACTTGTCTTCTTGAATGAAGCAAGTTACTTTGCTTCTCCTGATCCTTTCATCTGCTTCCTGGTGGTTCCATTGAAGACTTCCCTTGAAAACCTCACAAACCTTAGGAACAACCAAGCATGACAATGATTAGGGTTTTGATTAGTCTCCCCTCTTAGTTTTACCTTTGTGTCTCTTTTGAGTCATCTCTTCTCACCTCATAATCAGGGACTAAACCCTAAAGGCTTTAAGGCTTTGTGATTAAGCTTATGCCTGCATCCTTCTCTTAGGATGGAGTGTATAACTTTAATCCTAAGTGTTAAACCCTTAATGTGTTTAAATCTCTTAATCAATCCACTTAATAATCATCAAGACATCACACTTGTAACTTGGGCCTTGCATTAGGGTTCTAATTCTTCCTTAATTGGTTAAGAAGGACTAACCCTAGTGTTAATGGACAAGTCCCCCTCAAGTTTTCTTACAAATCATAAAATCCACTTCATCATCATATCATTAACTAAAATCCACTTAATCAAAGGCTTGTTTTGTCATGAGTTTAATCCCTAATCATGGATTAGGTTGAGGAGCTTTCCTCAGCTTAAACATTCTCATCTATTATCCTTCTATTAGGATGGTGTAATGAGTCTGTCTAATCCTTGATTATGGCTTAACCTCATTACTTAACACTAAACAAAAACAACAAAAACATCTAAATAATCACAAGTAGGTTAATGATCTTAATCCTGCATCAAAGGTGATTAAGTGTGAGAAGCTGACTTCACATTTAAGGTATTCTCATTACCCCTAATCAGAGTGAAGATGTGATGAGTTTACTAACCCATTGGTTTAGGCTTAAGCTCATTAACTTATGACAAACTTTCAAAAGCAATAAAAAGACTGAAAACTCAAAAACAAACAATAATCGTCTCCTCCGGGATTCTTTTCTCATCATCTTCACTCACAACCGAGAGCTTGCTTCTTCCGTCTAATGCAAGACAGTTTGCACCTGAGCCAGACAGGTCATACACTTGAGCATAGGCAAGTAAGCAATTCATCAGTCAATTCACCTTTCAGTCTCTTTGGGTCGAACTACGGTGTTCTGACTTCCTCATTGCACGAG
Organism: Lathyrus aphaca; assembly: GCA_963966055.1. Taxonomy (NCBI): domain Eukaryota; kingdom Viridiplantae; phylum Streptophyta; class Magnoliopsida; order Fabales; family Fabaceae; genus Lathyrus; species Lathyrus aphaca. The sequence goes on from OZ014521.1 coordinate 16,011,755, forward strand.
AGGATACGTAGGCATAACTTAACAGTTATCGAACAAAAGTCTCTGTATATTCCCCCTCCTTCCAGCATTATTCTTTAAGCCTCATGATCTTGAGCATCTCACTTTCATTCTTACACTGACACTTTCATATTACACTTCACACTCTTTTACACTGACACCTGTACATTCTTTTCCAGCTCTTTATACACAAATTGCACTGACACTACCCCTTTAAAACACAAATCTTTCAAGCGTGGATCCCGTCGAGTACGACGGACAATCTGGGTGCTAATACCTTCCCAGGTTGTAACCAACCCCCTTTCTCAGTCTCTCTGGTTCGCAACCGTCTTATCCATCTTTTTCTAGGTCTATGCAACATTGCCTTTCCTCCGGGATAAAAATGCCTAGCTGGCGACTCTATTCTTCTCCAGTGAGTTCACTGCTGTGTGTTCTCATTGTCCCTCTCGCCGACCGTTCGCGTCTGTACCTTTATTTGGGCCAGTCCCATTTATCGGGAGCGACACATACACTCTACCACTTTGAGTAACCTTCGTCACATCAGCAATGCTAACCACAGCCTTTGGAGCAGGAATATGAACTTCCCTACCATTCTCTATCATCGTAGCATTATACCGGTACGGAACAGCTTTATCAGACTCATATGGTACTGGACCAGGCAAATTAATCACCAATGGAGTAACAACATTTTTACGACTATCAAAAGAAATAACCACCCTCTCAGGAGAAACCCTCTCAGGAAGATTGAACTGAGGCATAATAACATTCACTTCATTCTCATACTCATCTCTTTTTGCTGTCACTTCAATCAGCTTATCGTCCATCATCTTTTGAATGTCTCTCTTAACGATCACGCAACCACGAGGATTCACCGAGCAGATACAACATCCAGCATAGTCGTGATCAATATCGTGATATTCACTTAAGAAAACATGCATCTCAACCAAAGACCTTCGAATATGACTGACTTCATAGATCTTGAACAAACCAAGACAACCATCAACCATATTCACAGACGCATTACCATGCTTTGGCAACGGATTTTTCTGCACATTTGGATTAACATCATTAAAATACAGAACATTGTTCCTCATCAATTTTTGTACTTCAAACTTCAATGGATAACAATTCTCAACATCATGCCCCGGGGCCCCTTGATGAAAAGCACAGCGAGCCTCTGGCTTATACCACCATGGGATAGTCTCTAGAACTGGAGGTGGAGGACGTGTTTGCACAAGATTCTTTGCAATCAAAGATGGAAGCAAGTCTGCATATGACATCGGAATAGAATCAAAACTCGGCTTAGCCCGAACTTGTTGATTACCACCTTGTTGCACAGAAGGTTGTTGATAACGAGGTTGGTACTTTGGAACGGCTGGCATAGTTGGAGCCACATTAATCATAGGGGTTACAGAAGCTACATGTTGCGAATGGTGATTCCCACGACTGTGAGGTCTTCTATAACTTTCCCGAGATACTGCATTAGTCTCATTTTCTTTCTTTTTTCCAAAGTTGAACCTTCTAGAACTTGAGCCATTTCTATTTTCTTGACTTAATCGTCCCTCACGGACACCTTCTTCTAAACGCATCCCCATACTCACCATTTCAGTGAAATCAGAAGGAGCGCTTGCTATCATCCTCTCATAATAAAAAGAACCTAGAGTCTTCAAGAAGATCTTTGTCATTTCTTTTTCTTCCAGCGGAGGAACAATCTGGGTTTCCAGCTCGCGCCAGCTCTGCGCATATTCTTTAAAAGTCTCTTTGTCCTTCTGGGACATAGCACGAAGTTGATCTCTATCTGGCGCCATATCAACGTTATACTTGTACTGCCTCATAAAAGCTTCTCCCAAATCATTGAAGGTCTTGATTTGGCTATTATCCAGACTCATATACCACCTCATGGGTGCACCGGTCAAACTGTCCTGGAAATAGTGAATCAGCAGCTTATCATTATCAGTCTGAGCAGACATCTTTCTTGCATACATAGTCAAATGGCTCAACGGACAACTGTTTCCTTTGTACTTCTCAAACTCAGGCAGCTTGAATTTGTACGGGACTTTAACATTTGGGACCAGACAAAGATCATAGGCATCTTTTCCGAACAAATCCTTATGCTTCAAGGCTCTCATCTCCCTCTGTATCTCAACAAAGTGTCCCTGGAAATCATCAAGTCTTTCAGCCACTCCAGCACCTTCACTGGGCTCAGCATGGTAAATCATTTCATCATGGTGCGGAATAGTGTGCACCACAGGCGGTGCAGTCGTCACAACTGGAGGAAGAGTAGTCCACAATGGTGGGAGAGTATTAAATGCAGCAGTCTCAGGATAAGGAGGACAATAACCAGCAGGGATAAAATCAACTGGCATGCCCCAAGGTGTGCTAGCAGGCATATGATAGCGAGGAGAAATTACAGTCTCAACAGGGATTGATGCAGTAACAATCTCGGAGATGACAGTATTCTGAACAGGAGAATTAGGAGGTGGCTGATTCTGAGCAGCCACCAAACTTTCCATCATAGCAGAAACTCTTTCCAAGCTTTCCCTCAGATAAGTAACCTCTTCGCGCAGCTCGCGATTCTCTTGTTGTAAAGTTTCCATCACCCTTCTCCGATTAGCTCAAGTATCAAATCGGTGAGTCAGCTTGACAAGAGAACTGAATGAAGACCAAGAAACAACATAAGATCCCTGGAGAACACTCAAAAACCAAGACAAATGCGGATATGATGCATGGTATGCGTATGCAAATGCAAAGATTTCAAAGGACTATAAGATAACTTGCAATATTCATAAAGAGACATTTTTGAAGTACTTAAAAAAAACTCATTCTCATTAAAATCAAAGGGAGGATTACAAGTGAAGTACAAACATCAATAACCCTAATACATGAGAGCAAAAGTAAACTAGGCCTAGGGAATCATATCCGAAGAAGTTCCGAATCCTGGCTGATACTTCATACGAATCCTCTTGATCTCTTTCTTGTACCGATCTTCCATATCTTCCTTATCCTTCACCAACTTGTCAACAATGGCCTTCCAAGCACCGGAACTAGGAGGAATAGTAGATGGAGTACTAGAGGAAAGTAAATCCTCTCTTGGCCTCTTCGTGACACGCCGCTCAAGTAACTCAATGATATCATCCTTCTCCTTCAGCTGCTCTTGCATCATGGTCTTCTCAAGTAGCCATTCTTCTTTCTCTTTCTTCATCTTATCCAATTCTTCTTGAAGAGCCACCTTCTCATCAACGGGAGATAGAAAAGCGGACAATGGTAATATGGGAAACAAAGGCTCCTCAGGTGGATAAGGCATCTTGAGCTTGGAAGCCCTAGATCGAACCCACTAGATATAACATTCAGAAGGAGCAAGGTGTTGTCTTCCCAATTGACCTTTCTCTTTCCGATGAACCGCATGCCAAGAGTGAGCAATCCTTTTCTTCATTTCTACATGATCTGCACCATTAAGAAAGAAGAAACGGGATAAGGAAAGATTGTTTGGTATGTCCTTCAAACAATATCCGAACTGTCGCTTAGCCAGAATAGGGTTGTAGCTAATTCCCCCATGTGTACCAAGAAGAGGTACATTAGGAATTTCTCCACAACTATCAATAAGCACTCCAGTGTCATAATGAGAACAACACCATGTCATATCCTTATGATAAAGTGACATCAACCTTTGAGACCATCTTCGATTCTCTCTATTGTCCTTGAAGACATCCGACTTCGGTAGGTGCGAAATAAACCACCTATAAAGAAGAGGCGCACAACATAAAATCTCTCCATCACCTTTGGAGGTCCTATAATGAAAAGCATGATACATATCTCCAAGCAAAGTAGGCACCGGGTTCTTCTTCAAGAAGATTTGAATAGCATTCTCATCCACAATACCATCCAAATTCGGAAACAAGACAATCCCATAAATGAGCAAAGCAAGAATAGCCTCAAACGCATCCTTATGACCCAAAGTAAGTGAAGTATAAGCTTTTCCCATCAAGAACTTAGCATTAATACCACGAACACTCCCCTTTGGAAGAAACTTCCCATTAAGATCGGATTCCTTAAGAAAAAGTGCTTTGGCGATAACTTTGATAGTAAGCTCCTTCTCTAAACCACTGAAAAGAAACTCCTTGTCCAGAATAGGCAAACCTAACCAATGAGAATACTCCTCCAAAGTCGGCACAAGCTGATAATCCGAAAAAGTGAAACAATGATGCAACGGATCATAGAACTGAGCTAAAGTAGGGAGAATCCCCTCAGGTACATCGGTATCCAACATATACAAAAGCTTCCCATGACATCTCCGGAACTCCTGGGTATCAATAACCAAAGCACCTAGCTTTCTCAACTCTACTACATTAGGATTCTTGAAGGTGTACTTCTTTGTGTTCCTCCTTTCAAAAGTCATAGCCATGGACATCTGAAATTTTGCAAAAGTTCCTTATAAGTCCCTTGAAATCTTACAAATAATGCTCATGAATGCATGATGGCATGTATGCAACAACCACAAACAAGATCACACAAGGCACACGGGCTTAGGTTCCGAGTCACGAGCATGAAGTCAAGGTAATAGAACACCAACCCACACAGGTAAGTACTAAGGTTTTGTCTTCATTGTACCTGCAGAAAACCAAAAGGGTGCTAACAGAGGTGCCCAGAGTTAACAGCCATCTTTAGAATATCATCGGTACGTTGGATTACTCCCCAACCGATAACATTCTTAAAATAGACCTCGTCCGAGTGTAGTATCGCGTGACAACCACCTTAGGTTTACACCCAGACAATTTCCGCATTACGTTCCTAAATTGGCTTGGACGGGTTAAGGGTTCTACGGTCCTCAGTATGATCAGCTCAAGGTCGGAAAATAATGCCACGTACGATTACTCGTCATGACATTGATAGTCCAAGAGAGCCTAACCGAGTGGAGATTATCAAATTGATATAGCTTTGGACTACTCCATCGCTTATCGCTTCGAATATCGCCGTCCTATCATAAGTTCCACTCAGATCTGGGTTAGAATCTATCTCACACAGAGGATCACCAAAACCGAAACAAAACCACCAAATAACAAACAAATCAAACCAAAGCAGTAAATAAATCAAAGTAGGCTGAATCCGCTTAGAGATTACTCCACAGTAGAGTCGCCACTTTTCTGTAGCGGTAAAATCGTGAGTGTAAGTTATTGATTAACTTCACTCAAGGAACACAGAGTCGCCACCGCGCTTTTATTTATTTCCAAAAGGAAAAAGGTAAAAGAACGAATAAAAACCTAAGGAATCTAAAAGCAAAAGCTAAAAGAAACAAACAGAGAACGGGTAAGGGGATTGGTTACAAATCGGGAAGGTTTTACGCACCCGACTCGTCCGTGGTACTCCACGGGAGCCCTTTGAAATATTTATTGCTTTTTGGTTTGAAATTGGTTTGCTTGAAAATGATTGAAGAGATGAGGAGAAGAATTTTTTTTTAAGATTTTGGTGTTTGATGAGGTTTTAACGCCTCATGCCTACGTACCCACAAAGTGCAATGCGAGATCAAAACTTCGTAGTTCGTGGTACAAAATTCGAAAATAAACAATGAGTTGAATTAATTTTAAAATTTAGAGATAAGTCGTCATTCTTTAGCGAATAATTCCGCTAGAAAGAATGAATCATATCTAAACATATGAAAAGAAAGGTGCTCAAAGGCACAAAAATAATTGAGTGAATTTTGGATTTTTTAAAGTATGTAAGAAAAGAATTTCGATATATTTACATGGATTAACATTTATTAAGAAAATAAAGTGAAAAGATTAAAATCGCTTGACCTAAGTCAAGGTTTGATTGCGAAAGCATTTGAAGTTTGAAAACAAAGAAGATTTTTGAAATAGGGAGAAGTTTTGAAAATTTAAGAATGGGGAGGAGATGAAAGGACTATCCTAATACTTGAATTTAAAAGTTAAGAGAAGAGCGATCAAACCATATTATGCACATTTCTTCAAAGTAACCGGAATTCCATCTTCAAAGACCAATGAAATTAATTTGAGGCTAAAGTCTTCAATCGATCACAACTTGAGCAAAGGGAGAGATCCTAAAATCTAAGTCCATACTCCAATGCTAAGGATAGTAACCATAGTCCGAAATTAAAGTCACCAATCTTTTTTTAATGTTTAATCTTTTATTAATGTTTTGGTGTCCAAATGGACAAAAGAAAAATCACAAGCAACAATATAAACATAAACAATATGATATATGATATAATATGATAATAGCATAATAAAAGAGATAAGGAGCGAGGAATTGAAATAAAGAGGATAAGGTGCGAGAAATTGAATTTAAATGGTTAGTATATTAATAGTATTATAATATTTACATATAAATGGTATGATGAACTTAATCAAACACAACCACAAAAGATATCAAAAATCGAGGCAACCGGATCCAAGTGGATCTTATTCCGAATCGGGACAAATTTAGGTCTATGTTAAGCAATCGCCGAGTAATTTACGAAGCAATTACCCTACGAATAAGGTCGGCCACCACCAATTAAGGTGCATAATGTTAGTGCTAATGCATGCGAGATAAACGATATGTAAATCGTTATCTGAACGCGATACCGCACAAAACTAAAGATGAATACCAAATTGAGCCGTACTTATGGTATTCTTCCATCTTTAAGTTCAATCACTCATCTTGGTGGATTCAAGCATGAAATTGTATCACTAATGCAAAGTACCTTAAATGAATTGAATAATCCACTTAAAGGTAGTTTTAAATTAATGAACATTAACTACTCTAATCTACACCCAAAGTCCATTGAAATTAAAGAGGAATTACTCCCAAAAATGCTTCCCAAGGTAAAAATAAAAAGGGGGGAAGAAGAATAAAGAGGAACCAAAAAGGGGCTTGAAACAAGCCAAAAACACCATTCTGACTTGTGTTAACCGGTTAACGCAAGCAGATTTTGAATAATATGCGCTGTTTTTAAACTGGTTAACCGGTTAACCAAATGGTTAACCGGTTAACGTTGTACCAGAAGCTGAAAAAATGCAGAAAATTCAGCATGATCCATTTTGAAACCTTTTCTCAAACATTGGATGATCATGATCTGAATTTGCACGAATTTTAAAACCAAAATACAGTGGAATCCCTGCAATCAAACAACAAATAAAGATCCAAAGGATCTAGAAACAAAAGCACCAAAGATCTACATCTTGAATGTTGATGGTGAATATGGGTTTATGGAGGAAGATGAATTACAAAAAGCTTTTCTTCAAATTTTGAACCAACACAAGCTTAGATCTACTGAAATTTATGAGCAAAAGAATGAAAGGATGAAGGTTTAGCTCAAGTTAATCAAGAATTCAATGTGAATTCTTGATAACTTTAAAAGAAAGAAAAATGAGCTTTGTAGAATTTTGGTGTTTGAGGGAGTATTTTGCAAGAGGTTTTGTGGCTATCAAAAGCTTGTGGAATGAATGAAATTGAGGTCCTATTTAAAGGCCTTAGGTATGGAAATTTGGTGGAATGGAGCTTGCTTTGGTAATTTGAATTTAGGCTTGGTAATTGGAATTTTGGTGGGAAATGGAAAAGAGTGGTGATTAGTGAGGGTTTTTGGTAGGAAATGATCAAAATGATGTAGAGAAATCAGAAACCAATGGATCTAGAATATTCCAATTAAATCAATGATCTAAGGGTGCTGAATTTGAATAAAAAATTCAAATTTCGCACTGGTTAACCGGTTAACCAAGCTGAATTTTGAATTTTTGTTCAAAAATAGCTGCTTGGTTGTTTCGGCCCGATTCTTATGTACGTCGAAGAAATAAACACGGGAACCTTGGAGATCCTTTGAATGAATCAATTAACTTGGGAAATCCTTGATCTGATAATTTTGAATTATTTGCGGATCGTCTTCGACTTTTGTGAAATTTACTCGAGCTGCAAGACTGCTATTTTTTGGCATTTTTATATGGTTCCTCTTCCTGGAAAAAAAAGTTAGCAAAAGGAAACAAAATATTTTTGGATTTTGATTAATGGTTAGTAAACACAATCAAATAAAACAATTAAAGACAACGGTGATCCTCTGCGAGGCATAATCCTAACCCGAGAAGAACCGTGCAACCAGTGCGATCTTGTTTGTATGCAAAATGCAGATGAGATGCAAAGAAATCTTAGGGCAAAAATTAGGGTGCTACAATAATCAAGGATTTAATGGACCCATTACACCATTCTAATAGAAGGATAATAGATGAGTACATTTAAACTTAGGAAGATACCTCAACTTAATCCATGATTAGGGATTAACCTCATGACAAAACAAACCTTTATTAAAGTGGATTTTAGTTAATGGTAAGATTAAGAATTGGATTTTATGGTTTGTAAGACAACTTGAGGGGGACTTGTCCATTAACACTAGGGTTAGTCCTTCTTAACCAATTAAGGAAGAATTAGAACCCTAATGCAAGGCCCAAGTTACAAGTTATTGTCTTAGTGATTATTAGATGGATTGATTAAGAGATTTAAACACATTAAGGGTTTAACACTTAGGATTAAAGTTATACACTCCATCCTAAGAGAAGGATGCAGGCATAACCCTAATCACGAAGTCTTAAAGCCTTAAAGGTTTAGTCTCTGATGATGAGATGAGAAGAGAGACACAAAGAAGACACAAAGGTAAAAGCTAAAGGGGGACTAATCAAAACCCTAATTATTGTCATGCTTGGGTGTTCCTAGGGTTTGTAAGGCTTGCAAGAGATCTTCAAGAATAGCCACCAAGGAAGAAGCAGATGAAAGGAGGAGAAGCAGAAGAAACAAGTTAACTTACTTCACTTAAGGAGATAAGTTACTTGAAGAAAGAAAGTGAAGGAAGAACATGAATGAGCAAGCTTACTCTAAAGCAAAGATAAAATGCAGCAATGAATGCATAAAAGAGAATGAGAAAAGAAATGAGAATTGAAGGCAAATTCACTTCTCAAAGTACTTACCACCTGAAATGGTTAGCATAAAAGAAAGAATGAAATGGAAATGGAATGTATGCAAGGATGAAAACCAAAACCAGAAGCATGTCAATGATGTAAATGATGCTAAGAGATGATGCAAATGTATGTCAAGAGTTGTGAATGATCATACAAGATATGAGAATGCAAATGAAGCATGTAAGAAGCATGAAAGCACATGAATGTTCATGGAATGTAATGAATGCATAACATGGCAAATGGATGAAGAAATGATCAAGCATGATTCTAATGTGTCCTATGTGTCGCTCCCGATAAAATGGGACTGGCCCAAATAAAGGTACAGACGCGAACGGTCGGCGAGAGGGACAATGAGAACACACAGCAGTGAACTCACCGGAGATGAATAGAGTCGCCAGCTAGGCATTTTTATCCCGGGGGAAAAGTAATGCTGCATAGACCTAGAAAGATATGGATAAGACGGTTTGCGAACCAGAGAGACTGAGAAAGGGGGTTGGTTACAACCTGGGAAGGTATTAGCACCCAGATTGTCCGCCGTACTCGACGGGATCCACGCTTAAAAGATTTGTGTTTTCAAGGGGTAGTGTCAGTGCAATTTGTGTATAAAAGAGCTGGAAAAGATGTACAGGTGTCAGTGTAAGTGAAGTGTAAAATGAAGTATATAAATGAAGTGTCAGTGTAAGAATGGAGTGAGATGCTCAAGATAATGAGGCTAAAGAATAAAGCTGAAAGAGGGGGGGAATATGCAGAGACTTTTGTTCGATAACTGTTAAGTTATGCCTACGTATCCTCTCGTGCAATGAGGAAGTCAGAACACCGTAGTTCGACCCAAAGAGACTGATAGATGAATTGACTTGTGAACTGCTTACTTGTCAATGCTCAAGTGTATGACCTGTCTGGCTCAGGTGAAAACTGTCTTGCATTAGACGGAAGAAGCAAATTCTCGGTTGTGAGTGAAGATGATGAGAAAAGAATCCCGGAGGAGACGATTATTGTTTGTTTTTGAGTTTTCAGTCTTTTATTGCTTTTGAAAGTTTGTCGTAAGTTAATGAGCTTAAGCCTAAACCAATGGATTTAGTAAACTCATCACATCTTCCCTCTGATTAGGGGTAATGAGAGTACCTTAAGTGTGAAGTCAGATTCTCACACTTAAACACCTTTGATGTAGGATTAAGATCATTAACCTACTTGTGATTATTTAGATGTTTTTGGTGTTTTTGTTTAGTGTTGAGTAATGAGGTTAAGCCATAATCAAGGATTAAACAGACTCATTACACCATCCTAATAGAAGGATAATAGATGAGAATGTTTAAGTTGAGGAAAGCTCCTCAACTTAATCCATGATTAGGGATTAAGCTCATGACAAAACAAGCCTTTATTAGATGGATTTTATTTAATGGTATGATGATGAAGTGAATTTTATGATTTGTAAGACAACTTGAGGGGGACTTGTCCATTAACACTAGGGTTAGTCCTTCTTAACCAATTAAGGAAGAATTAGAACCCTAATGCAAGGCCCAAGTTACAAGTGTAATGTCTTGATAGTTATTAAGTGAATTGATTAAGAGATTTAAACACATTAAGGGTTTAACACTTAGGATTAAAGTTATACACTCCATCCTAAGAGAAGGATGCAGGCATAAACTTAATCACAAAGCCTTAAAGCCTTTAGGGTTTAGTCCCTGATTATGAGATGAGAAGAGAGGACTCAAGAGAGACACAAAGGTAAAACTAAGAGGGGAGACTAATCAAAACCCTAATCATTGTCATGCTTGGTTATTCCTAAGGTTTGTGAGGTTTGCAAGAACAATCTTCAATGGAACCACCAGGAAGCAGATGAAAGGATCAAGAGAAGCAAAGTGACTTGCTTCATTCAAGAAGTCAAGTCACTTGAAGAAAGAAAGTGGGAAGAAGAAGAATGAGCAAGCTCAAACTCAAACACATAACAAAATGCAGCATGGATGCAAGAGATGAAAAGAAAAGTTGTGAGAAGTGAAGGCAAATCCACTTCTCCAAATCACTTACCACCTGAAAAGTTAGAAAAGAAAGTGCAATGCAATGCAAAATGGGATGAGATGACATGATGAGAAGCAAAACCAGAAGCAATTATGAGATGATAATGATGCTATGAGATGCTACAAACATGAGGCAGCACATGGAAATGATCATACAAGTTCATGAATGCAAATGAAGCAAGTTAAGGAGCATGAACATACATGAAAAGTAATGGAATGCAAATGGCATACAACATGGCAAATACATGATGCAATGATCAAACATGCTTTCAATATGTCTTATGATGTCAAATGAATCACATGGAGGCATGGAATGTCATGGCAAGTCATGTTGTGCAAGAGAATACAAGATGGATGCATATGAAAGCTCAAATTAGGGTTTATGAACAATACATCAAACAAAAATCAAAATCAGAAGCAAACCCTAAGATAAAAAATTGAAAATGCCACGCAAAGGACCCCTAATCCTATACTAACCCAATGCCCAAAGGAGAGGTCTCAACTCTTAACCAATTTCAAGTTATGGTTTTCTTAAGATTTCTAGGGTTTTAGGGTTTCCAAACAAAAGAAATGTCAAACAAATGGAAAATTAAAGGTCAAATCAAGGCCATTTAATCTCATAAACTACATGCTAAACACAATGCAATGCAAGAAGAATCAATGTCCAACTCTTCATGGACAGACAGAAATGATTTTTGGAACTTTGGATCAAATTAATGCATAAAAATGATTTTAATTCAATGAAAAATTCTCAAAATGCATCAAGATCAAAAAATAAATTTGGTTTGAAGGTTGGACAATGTTTCTAAATGTCTTAGAACATTTCATGAATTTTTTGGTGATTTTTAAATACCTAAAAGTATTTTTAATAAATTAATCTTCATTAATCAATTAAAAATAAACTTTTAAATATTTAAAAATACTTTTTAAATGCTAAAAATGAAAATAAAAATATTTTTGTGTTTTAAAAATTAGTGAAACTCTTGACAAAAAGTTTCATAATTTTTAAAACAATTTTACTATTTTAAATAAATTGTACAAAATAAAACAAAAGAAATGAATTAAAAATGAAAATAAAGGAGAAGTATGCGCAATGGAGGGCTAGGATTCATTCTGGGGAAACAAATGTTGACTGCGCGCGCAGATCAAAGGCTGGAATTCAAACTGAATTAATATCATTTAATTAAATAAATAATGGTGATTAGGGTTTAATGACTGCATCCCAGCCATACACACGCGCGCGAAGTCAACAAAGTCCACTGATCCAACGTGCCAGATTCAAACTCTCTTAATTGCAGGATTAAAACCCTAATTATTTTCAGGTGGCCGGAGAAAACCTCCGGTCGTCTTCTCCGGTGGGAACCCCACCTGAAAATCCCCAAAATCCACAAAACGCAACCTAAACGAAATCTAAACACACAGAAATGATCCCCACACTCCCCTGAATCAAAACCCTAAGCTAGAAATCATTTATAGTTCATCAATCTCAAGAATCGAAACAAAGAAGATTTTAGGGCAAAACTTTCAGAAACAAATTAAACTCTCATCTTTCCCCCATTTTCAAAACTAAAGATATCAGAGCAATCAGTGAAGCATGGAGAACAACTTTAGAACTTAAAAATCCATTTCTGGAAAAAAAAGTTCTTGAGCTACCTGAGTTTCGAAGCTTTCACTCTTGCAACTTTTTGACCTCTCCCTTTGATGCAATCCACTCTACTTGGTCCCCTGATGATCCTTGAATGCTTAGAAGGAGTTTATGTTGGCTGTTTTGAGAGATTGAACAAGTTCTGTTCAAGCTCAGGTGTGAATCGTGTTTATGATTCAGGCTGTTTCTGGCAATGGTGAAAGGTTCTTTGTGATCAGGATGATGAGTAGAGAAGGTTTGTGGAATTTGCTTGGGTGTTTATGGCCTGTGGAGTGAGTTTCGAATGGTTTTGCTCTTGGGAGTGAAAATGGAGAAATGGTGTTCTTGCTTGGTTCAGGCCTAAGTCTTGCTGGTTTTGGCTCAATGAAGCAAGGTGAGTTGACCAGTGGAATTGGTTCTTGTGTTTGTGAGTTGTGGAGAGGGATTCGAAGGCTTTTGCTTGAGGGAGTGAAAATGGGAATGTGATGTTAGGGCTTGTTTCAGGCTGGCTTGATGTATGAAATGGCTAGCATTTGCTTTGCATAAAAGACTCCTATTGGTCAGATGATGTGACCTGGCCTGCTGTGATTGGGATGTTCACTTTTGCAAAAAGTCCACTTTGTTGTAAGGAGGGCATGGGCTAAGTTCTAGCTTGGTACAAGAGGCATGGGCTGCGCAGCAAGGTGTGTGTGGAAGGCTAGCATGGTTCAGCATCCAATGTAGCAAGTGGGTGAAGTGTGATGAGTGGTTTTGCAACTTGCTTACTTTTGAAACCTCATGAAAATCTCTTGTTTTGCCAACCATGAACATGTGATCTTTTGGTCCAAATCTGATTTTTAGAACTTGTGTGATGTTTGTACATTGGTTAGACATGAACTAGAAGTCACAAATGCCTTGGTACAAAGTTTTTGCAAGTTTCTTATTTGAGGCATATCTTGAAAATTAGTGATTTTTGCCAACTTTGACACACCATAACTTTTGATCCAAAATGAATTAGGTCATGTTCTTGTACTTTTTGAAAAGGGAAAAATGTATTCTACAACTTTCATGACCAAAGTTTTTCCATTTGAAGCATTTTTGGATCAAAAAGTAAGGTTTGAAAAGTGACCTAAAATGACATATTATTTAAAAGTCAACTATGCCCCAAAAAAGTCAACTTTGCAAAAACTTGTAATTCTTGAATTTTGTGAACTTCAACCTTCTTCCATGATCAAATAAAGATCATATACACTCAAAATGATGAAGATCACCCCTTGGTTGGGTCATTGGGGGCCTCAGATGCCCTGATTTTGCACTGACTTGTCCAGAAAGTCAACCTTTGATCAGATGACTTCCCCATGGAATTTCTTCATGAAAATTGATATGCATACTCCCTATACCATATAGAGACCAATAGAAACAATAATGACCAAAAAATTTGGAGTTATGGCCTCTGAAACCAAAACCCTAATTTTAGGTCAACTGTGCAGTCAAACTTGGCTCTGCATCTATACCAATCCCAGTTCTTGTGATTCTTTTGCATTTTTGACTTTGAGAGGATGTAATATGATATAAGAACACACATGGACCTCTTTGAAGTGATTGGTGATCTTTGGAGTGGCTCAAGAAGCTCTTGGATTGCTCAGATCACAAACCCTAGGTGCAGATGACTTTGAATCTATGCAGTGAATCAAAAATGAGATATGAGATGATATGATTGTGTTTATGCATATGAAATGATCACAAGCCATGGTGTGAATGGGTGAGGGCAAATTTGGGGTGTTTACAGCTGCCCCTATTCAAACATGAGTTAGCTGTGCAGGATGTAAGCTATGGCTTAACAGGCAAACAAGATAACTTGTGGTTGAATACCAAAGACAGTCCAAAATTTGCACTCACAGAATGAAGAAGAAAAGGGATATAGATTGTAAAAGGAAAATAAAGTATATTGTAAAGTGTGGGCGATGGAGGACGACCGTCGAGCAGAGGACGACTGCTGGGTAAATAGCAATGACGGGGACGGCCGACATGCTGGGGATAAAAGGTAAAGCTAAGACGGGGACGGCCGACTAGCTGGGAAAAATAAAATTATGATGGGGACGGCCATCAAGATAAAGTTGTAAGATTCTCTGGGAATTGGTGAAACATGACGGGGACGGCCATCAAGTTCATAAAGTAAAGTAAACAACGATGGGGACGACCATCGGGCTTAAAAGAGAAAAGGGACCACGACGGGGACGGCCATCGGGTTAAAGAATAAATGAAATAAACAGATGATGAGGTACGGTCATCAAAGGTGAAGGACGATCACCTAGCAGGGGACGGCTGCTCTGTTGGGGTTAAGATGGGGGACGGCCATCTAAGGTGGAGGACGACCACCAGGCAGGGTACGGCTGCCGAAAATATCGCGACATAGGACGAATGCCGGATAAAAGGTCAACGATGGGGACGGCCATCGGACGAGCATGATGGAGGACGACCATCAAGAGGTGGAGGACGACCACCTAGCAGGGGACGGCTGCTCTCGAGGTTTCTCATGACATAGGACGAATGCCAGATAACCAAAATCAACAATGGGGACGGCCATTGGATAAAATGATGAAGGACGATCATCAAGAGGTGGAGGACGACCACCTAGCAGGGGACGGCTGCTAAAAATCAACGATGGGGACGGCCATCGGATGAGCATGATGGAGGACGACCATCAAGAGGTGGAGGACGACCACCTAACAGGGTACGGCTGCTCTCAAGGCTTATCATGACACAGGGCGAGCGTCAGATAAGAAGGAAAATTTGCATACTTGGCGATCCACTGGGGAATAGTAAACACGGACGAGTGTTTATAACCAAGAAAAGAAAGTATAAGTGTTTAGATGTTTGTGTATGGATTAAAGACACGGACGAGCATCCTTAAGACTATGATACGGACGAGTATCATGTAGAAACAAATACTGACACGTGTTCAGAGATGATGATACGGACGAGTATCAACGGGTTAACAGAGAACACGGACGAGTGTTGAATCTGAGGGTACCCTTCTAGGGAATAGTAGACACAGACGAGTATCTATATTCAAGGAGACGTAAGTGTTTGACATGGTGTATGGATTAAAGATGCGGACGAGCATCCTTAAGACTATGATACGGACGAGTATCATGTAGAAACAAACACTTGACGCATATTCTAAGATGATGGTACGGACGAGTACCAACTGGTTAACAAAGAACAAGGACTAGTGTTGAATCTGAGGGGATACATAAGTGGTATATACAAGATACAGACGAGTATCTGTATAAGAGTAACATGAGTAGTGAGTATGAGTATTGTATAGATGAGTGTTTTAACTGCTGGGGAGAGTGACACGGACGAGTGTCAAGAGAGAAAAGTATAATAATATCAACAAGTATATGGGTTGTAAAAGTGTAAGCGACTGCGCTGGGGATATGACACGGACGGGTGTCAAGGAATTGTATATACAAGTATAGGTGAGTGCAAAGAGAATGTCTTTGGCTTTCTACTGGGGTATGACACGGACGGGTGTCAGGACGTATCTGTAATACGGGTGATCTTGTTTGTAAAGGATATTCAGGCGACTTTACTGGGGAGTGATGACACGGACGGGTGTCAACTGGTGTTTGTGAATTGTGAGGCAACTGCTTTTGCTGGGGACTCTGGTGGGGATTTTGGGGAAGCATTCTGCATTTTGATGAATGGTCATTATTCACAAGTGTTTGGTTCAAACATGGCTTATGATTATGCTATATGTTTGATTTTTGCCGTAATGCTCCGTATTAGACGGAATGCTACGCTTTGTGGGTGAATATGATGCAAATGTCATGATTATGCAAGGATACCAAACCGGGATTCGGATCCCAATGCCGCGAAGATCACTGGTTGATCTGTTTGAAGTGGGCGTCCCAACTGGGGATGAGATCATTGATAGATCTGATGAGATGTATCTGCTTGGGGATACAGGTCACTGATTGACATATCCTTGTAATATAGGACCCAGCTGGGGTTTACAAGAGCCTTCATCACTCTGTTGTGACTCCTTCATGTGTTGCTCTTCTGAATAGAGGCTGAGGATTCCGTGGGGAGATGATTCCCTGACTTCTGCATTCTGCTGAGGAAGAAAGATTGGCACTACGGCTGGGGAAATTGACAAGTGGCAACTTAGCTGGGGAAAGTCGTTGGCAACTCAGCTGGGGAGAAAAAAAACACCTCTGGTGCCAAGAGTGAGTGTTGATTTGCCAGCTTGCTGGGATGTAATTTGCATGCCCCAAGTTGTGTTCTGGATACCTGCAATCCTGCAAAGATAAGGAAACGCACAAATGGTCCCGAGGTATCCTTTACTGGATTCCGTCATAGGAGTTAAGCACTTTTGAGAGTAAGTATATTCCCTGCAAGCATGTGTTATTATTATTTTTTTTTAGAGAAAAGCATCTGTACTCATGCAATTAGTTTTTTAGAGACATCAGACATTCTTTGCAAATAAAATGTACAAGACGAAACATGACTGAAAAATCTGATTTTATTAATTCATGTGCCCTGAATTGGCAAGATACAGTCAAGGAAACATATCTCCTGAAATGAGGGGATTGTTACAAATTGAGAAACAAAGTGCTGGCGATGTTGAAGACGCTTTCAAAGGAGCTTCCTCTTCTGCTATGACTCGTATGACTTTTGACGTTCTTCTCGTCATGCTTTCTAGAGAAGGTTGATTCTGATTGAAGCTTGATCCTTCTGAAGCTTACCAAGTTGTGGATAATACAGACGAATTCAGAATGCAGTTGTTCGCTTATTCCCTTATTTTGCATGGATCGCCCTTTCGGGTTTTCAATCCATCGGGATACCCATTTTTGCCTGAGTTGTCCAATGCGGCTTTTCAACTCAGCGGGTGTACACATTTTTTATTTATTTTCCCTTACTTTTTCCCGAGTCTTTTATTCTGTTTTTGACTCGCCGGGATGCCCTATTTTTGCCTGGACTTACATTCTGTTTTTATGTCCAGCGGGTCGTTTTATGCGAAGTATTTTTTAACTGCATCTGAATTCACAGGGGACGGGAAGTCTTCACCATCCATGGTGCTGAGCATCAGTGCTCCACCGGAAAAAACTTTCTTTACCACAAATGGTCCTTCATAATTTGGAGTCCATTTGCCCCTGTGGTCTGTATGAGGAGGGAGGATTCTTTTCAGCACAAGATCTCCTACTTGGTACTCTCGGTGCCTGACTTTCTGATCGAAGGCTTTCTTCATTCTTTTCTGATATAACTGCCCATGACAGATCGCAGCCAGTCTTTTCTCTTCGATCAGACTCAGTTGTTCGTATCGGGCCCGAACCCATTCTGCTTCACTCAGTTTAACATCCATTAGTACCCGCAGAGAGGGTAATTCAACTTCAACAGGTAGGACTGCTTCCATACCATACACGAGCTGATACGGTGTTGCCCCAGTGGACGTTCTGATTGACGTGCGGTACCCATGCAAGGCAAAAGGTAGCATTTCATGCCAGTCTTTGTAGGTGACTACCATCTTCTGCACAATCTTCTTGATATTCTTATTAGCTGCCTCAACAGCGCCGTTCATCTTTGGCCTGTAAGGAGAAGAATTGTGGTGTTGGATCTTGAAGTCCCGGCACAACTCAGCCATCATCTTGTTGTTTAAATTGGAACCATTATCAGTAATGATTCGCTCGGGAACTCCATATCGACAGATGATATCTCTCTTCAGAAATCTGGCTACCACTTGTCTTGTAACATTGGCATAGGAAGCTGCTTCGACCCACTTGGTGAAATAATCAATGGCAACCAGGATGAATCTGTGGCCGTTTGAAGCAGTCGGTTCAATCTTGCCGATCATATCAATGCCCCACATGGCAAAGGGCCATGGTGAAGACATCACGTTTAGAGGATTTGGAGGCACATGCACCTTATCTGCATAAATCTGGCATTTATGGCATTTTCTGGCGTAGGCGCAACAGTCGGCATCCATTGTGATCCAGTAATAACCTGATCTTAACAGTTTCTTAGCCATGGCATGCCCTCAAGCATGGGTACCAAAAGATCCTTCGTGCACTTCATGCATCAACAAATCTGCTTCCGTCTTGTCAACACATCTGAGGAGTACCATATCAAAGTTCCTTTTGTATAAAGACCCATCAGTGTTCAGAAAGAAACTACCAGCAAGCCTTCTCAAAGTCTTCTTATCATTGGAAGATGCCCCAGGTGGGTATGCTTGATCCTCCAAGAAGCATTTAATGTCATGGAACCAAGGCTTATCATCTTTGACAACTTCTGCTGCGAACACATATGCTGGTCTATCAAGTCTGGACACTGAAATCTGAGGTACAAAGTTGGCAGCTTGAACTTTGATCATGGATGAAATGGTAGCAAGAGCATCTGCAAACTGATTCTCGTCCCGAGGGATATACTCAAGCTTGACTGTTGTGAAGAAAGTCAACAACCTCCTTGTATAATCCCTGTAAGGTATCAGATGATCCTGGTGGGTGTACCATTTTCCGTTGGTTTGATTAACTACCAGAGCTGAATCTCCGAATACAGTCAATGTCTTGATCCTGAGGTCAATGGCTTCCTCAAGACCCATAATGCAAGCTTCGTATTTAGCTTCGTTGTTAGTGCAGTTGAAAGTGAGTTTTGCCGAGAAAGGCATGTGAACTCCTTTGGGTGTAATGAGTACTGCACCAACACCACGACCATTCATGTTAACAGCCCCATCAAACATCATAGTCCATTCTTCTTCCGGGTCAGGCCCTTCAGTGTGAATAGGCTCTTCATGATCTTTTGATTTTATGAACATGATGTCTTCATCAGGGAAGTCAAATCTCATAGGCTGGTAGTCATCAATGGGTTGCTCAGCAAGATATTCAGATAGTACACTGCCCTTGATGGCTTTCTGAGAGGTGTACTGGATGTCATATTCCGTGAGAATCATTTGCCATCTTGCAACCCGTCCGGTAAGGGCTGGCTTCTCGAAAATGTACTTAACCGGGTCCATTTTTGAGATCAATAAAGTAGTGTGGGTCAACATATACTGTCTTAGTCGGCGAGCAGCCCACGCTAAAGCACAACAAGTTTTCTCGAGCAGTGAATAACGTTGTTCACAATCGGTAAACTTTTTGCTTAGGTAGTATATTGCATACTCTTTTCGACCAGACTCGTCATGTTGGCCCAGCACACACCCCATTGACTCTTCTAATACTGTTAAGTACATTATCAGAGGTCTTCCTTCCACTGGAGGCATAAGGATTGGAGGCTCTTGTAAGTACTCCTTGATCTTGTCAAAAGCCCTTTGGCAGTCTTCGTTCCACCTGACCGTCTGTTCTTTTCTTAACAGCTTGAACAAGGGTTCACAGGTTGCTGTAAGGTGAGATATGAACCGTGAAATGTAGTTCAATCGACCTAAGAACCCTCGAACTTCTTTCTCAGTTTTCGGTGCAGGCATCTCTTGAATAGCTTTGACTTTATCAGGGTCAACTTCAATCCCTTTCTCGCTTACAATAAAACCCAGCAGCTTACCGGATCGCACCCCGAATGTGCATTTGTTGGGGTTTAACTTCAATTGGTACTTCCTCAGACGCTTAAATAGCTTCAGCAGATTCACCAGGTGATCTTCTTCAGTAAGGGACTTGGCAATCATATCATCCACATAACACTCGATTTCCTTATGGATCATATCGTGGAATAACGTCACCATAGCCCGTTGATATGTTGCACCAGCATTCTTCAGTCCGAATGGCATCACTTTGTAACAGAACGTCCCCCAAGGTGTGATGAATGTTGTCTTCTCCATGTCTTCAGGTGACATCTTGATCTGATTATATCCTGAAAATCCGTCCATGAAGGAGAATACCGAGAACTGAGCCGTGTTATCTACCAGTACATCAATGTGAGGTAATGGGAAATCATCTTTCGGGCTAGCTCTGTTCAGATCCCGATAGTCAACACACATTCTTACTTTGCCGTCTTTCTTAGGCACAGGCACTATATTAGCAACCCACGGTGGGTAGCTAGTCACAGCAAGGAACCCGGCGTCCCACTGCTTTTGTACCTCTTCTTTGATCTTCATTGCCATGTCTGGGCGAGTACGGCGCAGTTTCTGTTTGACCGGTGGGCATTCTTCTCTTAAAGGCAGCTTGTGCACAACAATGTCGGTGTCCAACCCTGGCATATCTTGATACGACCAAGCAAACACATCCACATATTCTTGAAGCAGATCAATCAGTTGTCTCTTCACTGAGTCTTGCAGGCAGGCCCCGATTTTAACCTCTTTCACGTCTTCATCTGTACCAAGATTAATCACTTCAACCTCCTCCTGGTGAGGAGTAATAACCTTTTCCTCTTGTCTTAACAACCTGGCTAGCTCTTCAGGAAGCTCATATTCTTCTTCAACCCCTTCATCAGCTTGATTGATCGGATTGTCAAAGTCATACGAAGTCATAGCCGTGCTGTTGTCGGTGCTGTCAGGAAGGCACTCTCTGCAAGGGTTCAGTTTGTTCTTTTAGTGATTGATTTTAATCTTGTTTAAAAAAGGTGAAATGAAGTTATCATTTTGAAAACATCGCCATTTATTTTTTGTACAAAAAGAAAAATGGAAAAACAGTGAACGAAAAGGAAAAAGACTCATTTGCAAAAAGATGTCTGATATTTCATTGATTAATCTTGTTTGCACAAAAAGTACAGATGGCCCGATTACAAAATGAGTCTTGTCATCTTGGGCAAGATGCAAGACTTTGATGCATGCTATAAAAATACAGGAAATAATAATTACTCTGCATGAGTAACCCTTATAATTTCCTAGGAAGACCAGTTTGAGATACTGCTCCCCGGGATCTTTGGACGTATCCAATTCTCCAGATTGTGCTCCTCTTCCAACTCGTCTTCCAAATTGTTGATAGCATCAGGGGTGAGCATCCCCCCACTGACAAAACCGGGCTTCTCAGCAACCTTTGCTTGATGTTGTTGAGTTGGTCTGTAACCCAACCCAAATTTGTCTTTCTTCTCCTCCACAGATAAAACCTTGCCCCAGCCTTGGGCAGTTCCTTCCTCAACAACCTTCCGGGCTTGTTGGTAAGATGACATGGAGATTCCAGATACAGCAGATGCCTCATTAACATTCAGGGCCTCAAACCCTTGGCTCATCGTTTCATGGATCTCCCCATCCATCTCAATATACTTATAAGTAGCCAGATGGCTAACAAATATATCCTCCTCCCCGCAGATAGTAACAACTTGGCCTTCCCACTCAAATTTTAACTTCTGGTGAAGGGTAGACGTTACTGCGCCAGCGGCATGAATCCATGGTCTACCCAACAAACAGCTGTAGGCAGGCTGAATGTCCATCACGTAGAAGATCGTTTTAAAGGTCTGTGGGCCAATTGTCACAGGTAGCTCAATTTCTCCCAGCACCGATCTCTTAGAACCATCAAAGGCTCTTACTACTAGGTTACTGGGACGCAATGTTAATCCTTCATACTCTAGCTTCACCAGGGCCTTCTTTGGTAAGACATTAAGGGATGATCCTGTGTCTACCAGCACATGGGAAAGGACTGCACCTTTACATTCCATGGTGATGTGCAAGGCCTTGTTATGGTTGCGGCCTTCCGTTGTCAAGTCAGTATTGGTGAACCCTAGCCCATTGCTAGCAGTAACATTTCCAACCACGGTTTCCAATTGATTGACAGTGATCTCTTCAGGCACGTAAGCTGCGTGCAAGACTTTGAGTAGTGCATTCCGATGGGCTTCGGAGCACATAAGCAATGATAGGATAGAGATCTTGGATGGCGTCTGGTGAAGCTGATCCACTATTTTGTAATCACTCTTTTTGATGATTCTCATGAACTCATCAACTTCTTGATCGAATGGTGTTTTCAAAGCTTCCTTAACAGCTTGATCTTCCTGCACCGGGCTTTTTCCTTTTGCCTTGGCAGCAGCTTCTGCTTCGGCAGTGGGTCTCTGAATTGGTGGAGCAAAGAGACGTCCGCTTCGAGTGAAGCCTCCGCCTCCTCCCACATTGTCTATCTGTGGTGCAGGTGTTGATGGTTCAAGGGTGATTTTCTTTCCTTCGCAGTATACGTCAGAGCCGTAGTGCCAAGGGATGGCCCTATTGCTCTCATAAGGTATGGGTCCAGGCACCGTGACAGTGACTGGACTGATGACAGCTGCAGAAGGGACTGTGATAGTTTGCGGATCATAATAAATTGTGACTGGTGCTCTGGTGGGAGCAGCACTTTCTGAGTTGTAGGCAGAGTTGTTTTCAGGATTATAAAATATTGTGACGGTTGAGACATCTTCAGAGTTTGTTGCTGGAGTTGTAGGAGATATTGTCGGAAGGATGGATGTTGTTGTTGTAGGAGATTCAAATTGGAGTGGTGCTGAAGTTGTAGAAGGCAAATTTGTTGATAGCTGATCAGTTGAGATGATAGATGAAGCACTTGTTGATGAAGCCGAAGAATTGTCGGGAACAATGGTTGCTGCAGTTGTAGGAGATACCGGAATTGTTGCTGATGAGATTGTTGGATTTGTTGGAAATGATGTGGTGATCTGAAGTTGGCCACTCTGAATGAGACCATCTATGCCATTCCTCAGGTTATCGCACCCATTCACTGAAATATTGCAGTAAGCACACCCTAACTCACACCCCGGGAACATTTGACATTCGAGGAGCTGAGCCTTAATCTCCACCAACGGTGTCCGAATCTGACCCACACTGGTTATTAAATAAGACGGCTTGTCTTCTTCAATTGCATTGATTCTGGGACCTCCGTGGTTTGGCATAGGGTTTTTATTGACATTGGGTGGTGGTGCGAAATTCAGGGCCTTAGAGTCTACCAGGTCTTGTACCTTCATGTGTAAGGCTCTGCACTTTTCTGTACTATGGCCAGGTGCATTCGAATGAAAAGCACATCTGGCGTTGGAGTCGTAATTCCTGGGTAGACTGTTGGGATCTGGAGGTGCCAATGTCCTTAGCTCAACT
This sequence comes from Lathyrus aphaca, assembly GCA_963966055.1. NCBI lineage: Eukaryota > Viridiplantae > Streptophyta > Magnoliopsida > Fabales > Fabaceae > Lathyrus > Lathyrus aphaca. Next base: position 16,035,302 of record OZ014521.1, read on the forward strand.
AGGTTGAGTTTCAGGAGTTGTGGCAGCAATGTAGCATATGGCATAGGGATCGGATCGATCACCTTGTTGGCTTGAGATGGCCTCTGTTGGAATGGCCTTTGCTGGTTATTGTTGTTGGTGTTGCTGTTGTTGTAATTTCTCGGAGGATACTGATTTTGTTGATGGTACTGAGGCTGTTGCTGATAGTTTTGTTGCGGAGGTTGATAAGCTGGTTGTGGATGAGCTGGAGCGGGAATGGTGACAGCTGCCACAGATCTATGAACATATTGGGGCCTGCCCCTGTTGGTGTGGATGGCATTAGTCTCACCAGTCCTTCTTGGGCCTGTAAAAGGCTTTCTTGCATTACTGGATGAGCTTGCACCGTTGTCTGAGATCTTACCCATCTTCAATAGGCTTTCAATTCTCTCCCCGGCTATGACTACATCTGCAAAGCTGGTAGATGAGAAGGCAGCTAGCCTATCAATGTAAGTCCCCTGAAGGGTGTTCATGAACATATCAGCCATCTCCCTTTCTGACATAGGTGGCTGGACAGCGGCAGCAAGCTGTCTCCATCTTTGAGCGTACTCTCGGAAGCTCTCTCTAGATGACTGTGACATTCCCATTAGGAGGGTCCTGTTGGGTGCCATATCCAGATTATACTGATACTGTCTGATGAAGGCCTCTGCCAGGTCCTTCCAGCACCTAATAGTTACTCTTGTCAGATGGGAATACCATTCCCTTGAAGCTCCAGTCAAGCTGTCCTCAAAGTAGAACATCCACAGCTTCTCGTCCATGGTATAGGCCTTTATCCTCCCGAGAAAAGATTGTAGATGGGTTCGGGGGCAAGACGTCCCATTATACTTCTCAAAGCATGGTGGCTTAAACTTGTGGGGAATCCTGACCCCGTCTACCAAGCCCATATCCATAACATCAAAACCCAAAGAGTTTTGAGACTCTAAGGATCTTAATTTCTCAGCTATCTCATCCAACCTCCTATCATAAGCTTCTTCCCCAGCTCCCATCACTGTGAACTGGTCTTCTTGAGGGTCTTCTTGCAGTACCCTCCCTGCTGTTGCAGTCCCTTGTATATTGACATGAATGTTGGCCTCTGGATGGAGGTGGGGTCCAAAGACTGGGGGATTGACATAAGGTTGGACTCTTTCATTGTTGCTAGTCCCAGCAGTCCCCGGCTGATGATCTTCCTGATTTCTCCCTTCCACCAGTGCTCTGAGCCTCTCCTGGCTTTGGGCCATGTTGTTCATTACTTCCATAAACTGTGTCATTTGAGTCCTCATTTCCAACCTCTCGTTGGCCATTTGGTTCCTGACCTCTGTAAGGTCCTGCTGCATCTGATCCATCTGTATGCCCGGAAGATTGTTACGGGTTGGATATCGGTGCGGACGGTTGAGGGGAAATACTCGGCGCCGAGCAATAGTTCCTGAGTATCACAGCAGAGTTAGCAACAACAAAACAAAAACCTACAAAACAAACAAAGGGTTAGCATGCAATGCAGTATGCTTATTTGTTTTCAAGGTATCCGGCTTGGCATTCAGTTTTGACCCTTCCAGACCCTTGAAGATGATGCTGTTGATGTTGCTTTCGAAGTAAACTCGGATGGAACAAACTAATACATATATTACAAAAGGCCACTGGTACATAGTTTGTCCACAAATACAAGCCCTCTGAGGGGTCAAAATACATTACAAGAAAATAAAAGTACATGGGATGAAAACAACAACAAGCAAATGGTCAAACACCAAGACCAAACTCATCCTCCCGAACTTCCTTGAGAAGTGCTTCGGTCACAGGATCAGCCGGACGCTCCGTAAGGTTCCTGATAAGGAGGTTCCGGGTAGTAACAGCTGCAGTTAGCTTCTTGTGTTGATTTTGGTCCTTTGACCTCTTCACTCCAGCTCTGATCTTCAGCTCTGATATCTCCCTCTGGGCTGCTGCCAGGGCTTCTTGTTGCTCTTTTACACTAGCTTCCATCTGCTCTATCTTGTCTTGGACCCTCTTGTCCTCCAGAGTACGAGCCTCGGTGATCCTGACCCACCTAGCCTGACTCTCCTTCAGATACAAGTCTGTCCTGGCTTTCTGGAACTGAGCTTCCTTGCAAGCATTCTTCAAGATTTGTTCTCCAGCCCTAGACTTCTTAATGTAATCTTCAGACTTCTCAATTCTAGCCAGATGTTCCACCTTCAACTTTTCCAACCTTTCAATATCCAACCTACCATCACTCCTCTCCCAGAGGGTCTTCTGCAGAGCTTGAGTCAGCTTCTCATTTCTCTCTTTCAACTTCTCAAACTCCTCTAAGCTGACAGTTGCTGGAGGTGGTGTTGTGGAAGGCCCAGGCATATCTTCTATAGTAAAGGGCATCCCAGAGAATTGAGCTCTGGCATGGGACCAATCATAGTATTGTGCTGATGCCACATTGTTACACTTCCCCAGGATGGTTACCCCCTTAGTCTGCACATTGTCCCAGGCCCAGGCTGACTGCCTAACAATAGCCAGATTAAGCTTGTTCTCACAATAAAGAGTCTCAACCAAGTCCTGTGCCTTAGGAGTGTGGACCAGTGCATAGCCCAGTTGTCTTTTGAACAGCAGAGGGTTGTAATTAATACTGCCCTTAACTCCTATCAGGGGCACATTGGGGAAATGCCCACAGCTGGTGATGATGTCCCTGCCTTTTGTGCTTTGAGTGCACCATCTGATATCAGCTGAAGTTAGAGTAGTAAGTCTTCCAGCCCAGTTTTTCTGCTGATGAGGATTCAAAAATGCATCTGTCCTGGGTAGATGCCTGAGAAGCCAAGTATGGAACAATGGAGCACAACACCTCACTAATCTTCCCCTCTGCTTTTCATTCCTCTGATGCACTGAATAGTAGAGGTCCCCCAATAGAGTGGGTACTGGGTTCTTTAGGATGAAAAGATGGATTGCATTCTTGCTAACAAATCGAGGCTCATCTGCAAATAATATGATCCCATATATGCTCAAGGCCAATAAAGCACAGACTGCTTTCCACTCTCCTAAAGAAACTTTCAGGGTAGCTTGAGAGATCAAGAAATCCAGATGCAGGCCAGGGATTCCAGCCTTAGAAGTCATATGATGCCCAATCAGGACTGGTTCCAGATGCAATGCCTTTGCTACCTCTTCATTACCAGGAAAGACCATCTCAGGGTTGAAAGGGACTCCACCCCTGATAGGTATACCTACTAATGATGAGTATTCTTCCAATAAGGGGCCCAGCTGAAAGTCCTGAAAAGTGAAACATCTCAGTGGGGGATCATAAAACTGAAGGCAAGTGTGGATCCGGCTTCTCTGTGAGGGGTCCAGATCCATAACCATATCAAGTATATCTCCATGGTGTTCCCTGAACAGTGGTATATGGTCTGGAGTGATCAGGGTCTGAATCCTCCTGATGTCAGCTAACTCTGGCTGGAAGAAGTGGTAGGTGATGTTACTCTTTTTAGGTGCTATGATGTTGAGACTGAGTAGAGACAAGTGCTGATGAGGATACTGAAGAATGGGCCACTGATTGGCTGAAGTAGATAGCTGATAGCCGAGGCAAGTGCTGATGAAGACAGGTCAATACTGAAGATGGGGTCAAAACCAAAACCAAATGAAGATGGATACCCTGAAACACAAATAAGCAAATGTCAATATGATGCAATGATTATGTATGCAAATGATATGCAAAGGGTTTGTGACTGAGCTGGATCTGATTAAGTGCTCTGATATAAGTCCATGTGTTTAAGAAATCCAGATGGAGGTCTATAAGTCCAGTAACCAAGGTGGGGGGCTCAAATAAAGAGCCACATGTCCAGGGTTTAGAATCACAAGAACTGTTCCAACATGGAGTATTCTTAATCAAATCAAAGTAACAGGGTATTCTGAGGTCAAGGTACCTGCAAACCTGTAAACAGCCCATCCCCCTCACAGGTGGTGTTCTAAAACAAGGATCCTCAGACTCGGATCAGTTATGAGAAGTGTAAACACTTCTAACCCGGGGGTACAGTGTTTACAATAACCATAAAAGTTCCTCCTCTAATTCACCTCAGTTTCTGAAGGTCAATACTAAAAGGTCATCCAGACTTAGCAGGCTTCCCAGATAGCCCTAGCATTGCAGGAAATCTGCAACACAGAGTTCTCAAGAAGAAACCCATATCTGAACCGTGTTTCATATTCCCGCACCAGACCGAGATGGAATGGGAAAGAATATGATTCACTCTAGCCTAGGTGTCACTCAGGTCCCAGGTATAGGACCTTAACTCTCAATGGAACACCCACCCACCAAAGCAAACAAACAGATCCAGCCAGCAGCACAGTATGACAATATGATATGTGTAAAGCTATAAATAAAGCAAATAAACAACTGTACATAAAGCAGTAAATAAAACAAATCATACAAGCACATATAGCATATAACACCCCAGTAAACACAAATCAAACAAGCGCTAGGAGGAACCCACAAAAAGAACCAGAAGCCCTGGTTACAGTATAAGGGTCCCCAGCAGAGTCGCCAAGCTGTCGCTCCCGATAAAATGGGACTGGCCCAAATAAAGGTACAGACGCGAACGGTCGGCGAGAGGGACAATGAGAACACACAGCAGTGAACTCACCGGAGATGAATAGAGTCGCCAGCTAGGCATTTTTATCCCGGGGGAAAGGTAATGCTGCATAGACCTAGAAAGATATGGATAAGACGGTTTGCGAACCAGAGAGACTGAGAAAGGGGGTTGGTTACAACCTGGGAAGGTATTAGCACCCAGATTGTCCGCCGTACTCGACGGGATCCACGCTTAAAAGATTTGTGTTTTCAAGGGGTAGTGTCAGTGCAATTTGTGTATAAAAGAGCTGGAAAAGATGTACAGGTGTCAGTGTAAGTGAAGTGTAAAATGAAGTATATAAATGAAGTGTCAGTGTAAGAATGGAGTGAGATGCTCAAGATAATGAGGCTAAAGAATAAAGCTGAAAGAGGGGGGGAATATGCAGAGACTTTTGTTCGATAACTGTTAAGTTATGCCTACGTATCCTCTCGTGCAATGAGGAAGTCAGAACACCGTAGTTCGACCCAAAGAGACTGATAGATGAATTGACTTGTGAACTGCTTACTTGTCAATGCTCAAGTGTATGACCTGTCTGGCTCAGGTGCAAACTGTCTTGCATTAGACGGAAGAAGCAAATTCTCGGTTGTGAGTGAAGATGATGAGAAAAGAATCCCGGAGGAGACGATTATTGTTTGTTTTTGAGTTTTCAGTCTTTTATTGCTTTTGAAAGTTTGTCGTAAGTTAATGAGCTTAAGCCTAAACCAATGGATTTAGTAAACTCATCACATCTTCCCTCTGATTAGGGGTAATGAGAGTACCTTAAGTGTGAAGTCAGATTCTCACACTTAAACACCTTTGATGTAGGATTAAGATCATTAACCTACTTGTGATTATTTAGATGTTTTTGGTGTTTTTGTTTAGTGTTGAGTAATGAGGTTAAGCCATAATCAAGGATTAAACAGACTCATTACACCATCCTAATAGAAGGATAATAGATGAGAATGTTTAAGTTGAGGAAAGCTCCTCAACTTAATCCATGATTAGGGATTAAGCTCATGACAAAACAAGCCTTTATTAGATGGATTTTATTTAATGGTATGATGATGAAGTGAATTTTATGATTTGTAAGACAACTTGAGGGGGACTTGTCCATTAACACTAGGGTTAGTCCTTCTTAACCAATTAAGGAAGAATTAGAACCCTAATGCAAGGCCCAAGTTACAAGTGTAATGTCTTGATAGTTATTAAGTGAATTGATTAAGAGATTTAAACACATTAAGGGTTTAACACTTAGGATTAAAGTTATACACTCCATCCTAAGAGAAGGATGCAGGCATAAACTTAATCACAAAGCCTTAAAGCCTTTAGGGTTTAGTCCCTAATTATGAGATGAGAAGAGAGGACTCAAGAGAGACACAAAGGTAAAACTAAGAGGGGAGACTAATCAAAACCCTAATCATTGTCATGCTTGGTTATTCCTAAGGTTTGTGAGGTTTGCAAGAACAATCTTCAATGGAACCACCAGGAAGCAGATGAAAGGATCAAGAGAAGCAAAGTGACTTGCTTCATTCAAGAAGTCAAGTCACTTGAAGAAAGAAAGTGGGAAGAAGAAGAATGAGCAAGCTCAAACTCAAACACATAACAAAATGCAGCATGGATGCAAGAGATGAAAAGAAAAGTTGTGAGAAGTGAAGGCAAATCCACTTCTCCAAATCACTTACCACCTGAAAAGTTAGAAAAGAAAGTGCAATGCAATGCAAAATGGGATGAGATGACATGATGAGAAGCAAAACCATAAGCAATTATGAGATGATAATGATGCTATGAGATGCTACAAACATGAGGCAGCACATGGAAATGATCATACAAGTTCATGAATGCAAATGAAGCAAGTTAAGGAGCATGGACATACATGAAAAGTAATGGAATGCAAATGGCATACAACATGGCAAATACATGATGCAATGATCAAACATGCTTTCAATATGTCTTATGATGTCAAATGAATCACATGGAGGCATGGAATGTCATGGCAAGTCATGTTGTGCAAGAGAATACAAGATGGATGCATATGAAAGCTCAAATTAGGGTTTATGAACAATACATCAAACAAAAATCAAAATCAGAAGCAAACCCTAAGATAAAAAATTGAAAATGCCACCCAAATGACCCCTAATCCTATACTAACCCAATGCCCAAAGGAGAGGTCTCAACTCTTAACCAATTTCAAGTTATGGTTTTCTTAAGATTTCTAGGGTTTTAGGGTTTCCAAACAAAAGAAATGTCAAACAAATGGAAAATGAAAGGTCAAATCAAGGCCATTTAATCTCATAAACTACATGCTAAACACAATGCAATGCAAGAAGAATCAATGTCCAACTCTTCATGGACAGACAGAAATGATTTTTGGAACTTTGGATCAAATTAATGCATAAAAATGATTTTAATTCAATGAAAAATTCTCAAAATGCATCAAGATCAAAAAATAAGTTTGGTTTGAAGGTTGGACAATGTTTCTAAATGTCTTAGAACATTTCATGAATTTTTTGGTGATTTTTAAATACCTAAAAGTATTTTTAATAAATTAATCTTCATTAATCAATTAAAAATAAACTTTTAAATATTTAAAAATACTTTTTAAATGCTAAAAATGAAAATAAAAATATTTTTGTGTTTTAAAAATTAGTGAAACTCTTGGCAAAAAGTTTCATAATTTTTAAAACAATTTTACTATTTTAAATAAATTGTACAAAATAAAACAAAAGAAATGAATTAAAAATGAAAATAAAGGAGAAGTATGCGCAATGGAGGGCTAGGATTCATTCTGGGGAAACAAATGTTGACTGCGCGCGCAGATCAAAGGCTGGAATTCAAACTGAATTAATCTCATTTAATTAAATAAATAATGGTGATTAGGGTTTAATGACTGCATCCCAGCCATACACACGCGCGCGAAGTCAACAAAGTCCACTGATCCAACGTGCCAGATTCAAACTCTCTTAATTGCAGGATTAAAACCCTAATTATTTTCAGGTGGCCGGAGAAAACCTCCGGTCGTCTTCTCTGGTGGGAACCCCACCTGAAAATCCCCAAAATCCACAAAACGCAACCTAAACGAAATCTAAACACACAGAAATGATCCCCACACTCCCCTGAATCAAAACCCTAAGCTAGAAATCATTTATAGTTCATCAATCTCAAGAATCGAAACAAAGAAGATTTTAGGGCAAAACTTTCAGAAACAAATTAAACTCTCATCTTTCCCCCATTTTCAAAACTAAAGATATCAGAGCAATCAGTGAAGCATGGAGAACAACTTTAGAACTTAAAAATCCATTTCTGGAAAAAAAAGTTCTTGAGCTACCTGAGTTTCGAAGCTTTCACTCTTGCAACTTTTTGACCTCTCCCTTTGATGCAATCCACTCTACTTGGTCCCCTGATGATCCTTGAATGCTTAGAAGGAGTTTATGTTGGCTGTTTTGAGAGATTGAACAAGTTCTGTTCAAGCTCAGGTGTGAATCGTGTTTATGATTCAGGCTGTTTCTGGCAATGGTGAAGGGTTCTTTGTGATCAGGATGATGAGTGGAGAAGGTTTGTGGAATTTGCTTGGGTGTTTATGGCCTGTGGAGTGAGTTTCGAATGGTTTTGCTCTTGGGAGTGAAAATGGAGAAATGGTGTTCTTGCTTGGTTCAGGCCTAAGTCTTGCTGGTTTTGGCTCAATGAAGCAAGGTGAGTTGACCAGTGGAATTGGTTCTTGTGTTTGTGAGTTGTGGAGAGGGATTCGAAGGCTTTTGCTTGAGGGAGGGAAAATGGGAATGTGATGTTAGGGCTTATTTCAGGCTGGCTTGATGTATGAAATGGCTAGCATTTGCTTTGCATAAAAGACTCCTATTGGTCAGATGATGTGACCTGGCCTGCTGTGATTGGGATGTTCACTTTTGCAAAAAGTCCACTTTGTTGTAAGGAGGGCATGGGCTAAGTTCTAGCTTGGTACAAGAGGCATGGGCTGCGCAGCAAGGTGTGTGTGGAAGGCTAGCATGGTTCAGCATCCAATGTAGCAAGTGGGTGAAGTGTGATGAGTGGTTTTGCAACTTGCTTACTTTTGAAACCTCATGAAAATCTCTTGTTTTGCCAACCATGAACATGTGATCTTTTGGTCCAAATCTGATTTTTAGAACTTGTTTGATGTTTGTACATTGGTTAGACATGAACTAGAAGTCACAAATGCCTTGGTACAAAGTTTTTGCAAGTTTCTTATTTGAGGCATATCTTGAAAATTAGTGATTTTTGCCAACTTTGACACACCATAACTTTTGATCCAAAATGAATTAGGTCATGTTCTTGTACTTTTTGAAAAGGGAAAAATGTATTCTACAACTTTCATGACCAAAGTTTTTCCATTTGAAGCATTTTTGGATCAAAAAGTAAGGTTTGAAAAGTGACCTAAAATGACATATTCTTTAAAAGTCAACTATGCCCCAAAAAAGTCAACTTTGCAAAAACTTGTAATTCTTGAATTTTGTGAACTTCAACCTTCTTCCATGATCAAATAAAGATCATATACACTCAAAATGATGAAGATCACCCCTTGGTTGGGTCATTGGGGGCCTCAGATGCCCTGATTTTGCACTGACTTGTCCAGAAAGTCAACCTTTGATCAGATGACTTCCCCATGGAATTTCTTCATGAAAATTGATATGCATACTCCCTATACCATATAGAGACCAATAGAAACAAGAATGACCAAAAAATTTGGAGTTATGGCCTCTGAAACCAAAACCCTAATTTTAAGTCAACTGTGCAGTCAAACTTGGCTCTGCATCTATACCAATCCCAGTTCTTGTGATTCTTTTGCATTTTTGACTTTGAGAGGATGTAATATGATATAAGAACACACATGGACCTCTTTGAAGTGATTGGTGATCTTTGGAGTGGCTCAAGAAGCTCTTGGATTGCTCAGATCACAAACCCAAGGTGCAGATGACTTTGAATCTATGCAGTGAATCAAAAATGAGATATGAGATGATATGATTGTGTTTATGCATATGAAATGATCACAAGCCATGGTGTGAATGGGTGAGGGCAAATTTGGGGTGTTTACACTATGATGTCTTAGAAGTCATGTGGATGCAAGAAATGTCATGGCAAGTTCATGAATGAATGTATATGCAAGATGTATACAAATGAAGATGAGTGTCGCTCCTGATAAATGGGGAATAGGCCCAGATAAAGGTACAGACGCGAACGGTCGGCGAGAGGGACAATGAGAACACACAGCCGTGAACCCACTGGAGATGAATAGAGTCGCCAGCTAGGCATTTTTATCCCGGAGGAAAGGTAATGCTGCATAAACCTAAAAGAGATGGATAAGACGGTTGCGAACCAGAGAGACTGAGAAAGGGGGTTGGTTACAACCTGGGAAGGTATTAGCACTCAGATTGTCCGCCGTACTCGACGGGATCCACGCTTAAAAGATTTGTGTTTTAAAGGGGTAGTGTCAGTGCAATCTGTGTATAAAGAGCTGGAAAAGGATGTACATGTGTCAGTGTAAAAGAAGTGAAGTGTGTAAATGTACAGTGTCAGTGTGAGAACTGGAATAAGATGCTCAAGATCATGAGGCTAAAAGAAAGATGCTGAAAAGAGGGGGAGTATACAGAGACTTTTGTTCGATAACTGTTAAGTTATGCCTACGTATCCTCTCGTGCAATGAGGAAGTCAGAACACCGTAGTTCGACCCAAAAAAGAGTGAAAGGTGAATTGACTTGTGAACTGCTAGCTTGTCAATGCTCAAGTGTATGATCTGTCTGGCACAGATGCTAACTGTCTTGCATTAGACGGAAGAAACAAGTTCTCGTTTGTGAGTGAATGAGGTGAGAAAAGAATCCCGGAGGAGACGATTATTGTTTGTTTTTGTGTTTTCAGTCTTTTATTGCTTTTGAGAATTTGTCATAAGCTAATGAGCTTAAGCCTAAACCAATGGATTTAGCAAACTCATCACATCTTCCCTCTGATTAGGGGTAGTGAGAATACCTTAAGTGTGAAGTCAGCTTTTCACACTTAATCACCTTTGATGTAGGATTAAGATCATTAACCTACTTGTGATTATTTAGATGTTTTTGGTGTTTTTGTTTAGTGAGTAATGAGGTTAAGCCATAATCAGGGATTAAACGGACTCATTACACCATCCTAATAGAAGGATAATAGATGAGAATGTTTAAGCTGAGGAAAGCTCCTCAACTTAATCCATGATTAGGGATTAACCTCATGACAAAACAAAGCCTTTATCAGATGGATTTTAGTTAATGATAAGATGAAGAAGTGAGTTTTATGGTTTGTAAGACAACTTGAGGGGGACTTGTCCATTAACACTAGGGTTAGTCCTTTTTAACCAATTAAGGAAGAATTAGAACCCTAATGCAAGGCCCAAGTTACAAGTGTGATGTCTTGATGATTATTAAGTGGATTGATTAAGAGATTTAAATACATTAAGGGTTTAACACTTAGGATTTAAGTTATACACTCCATCCTAATAGAAGGATGCAGGCATAAGCTTGATCACAAAGCCTTAAAGCCTTTAGGGTTTAGTCCCTGATTATGAGATGAGAAGAGAAGACTCAAAGAGACACAAAGGTAAAAGCTAAGTGGGGAGACTAATCAAAACCCTAATCATTGTCATGCTTGGTTGTTCCTAAGGTTTGTGAGGTTTTCAAGAGATATCTTCAAAGAGAACCACCAGGAAGCAGATGAAAGGATCAAGAAGAGGAGCAAAACAACTTGCTTCACTTAAGAAGTCAAGTTGCTCGAGGAAAGAAGGTATAATAAACAGGGAAGAGCAAGCTCACTCCAATACACAAAAAAAAAATGTAGCAATAATGCACAAAAGAGATGAAAAGGAAATGCGAGAAGTGAAGGCAAATTCACTTCTCGGAGTACTTACCACCTGAAAAGTTAGCACGAAAGAAAGAAATAAAGTGAAAATGAACTTGATATTAGGATGCAAACCGAAAATAGAAACATGTTCATGATACAAGGAGAGTTACAAGATGATGTGAATGATCATACAAGTGAAATCAAACAAAAGATAATTAATTAACTAAATTAAAATGAACTTATTTAATGGAATGGATTAACAAATTAATTAATAACATTATCTTATATAATTAGTTAATATAAATGTTTTTTTTATTTTTCATATAATTTTATCCAAAAGAAAAAAAAAAGAATAAATAGTAAGTCATCAAAAGAAATTTTAAGAGGAAGAAAATTTTAAATGAGCAAAAAACAAAACCAAAGGGCCATCCTAGAAGAAAAAACGCAGGCCCAATGCTATCAGCCTCCTTCTAAATGGGCCCGGGCCACCAAAGGCCCAGATATCCCAAAATGCCCTACCCAACGTTACCAATCTGAGAGGAAAACAAACTGTGAATCCTAGCCAAAGGCCAAACACCTGTGACGTGTCCACTGGATGACGGAAAGTGGCCTTTGAGAGAAACAGAAACGACGCGCTGGCATTGGGAAACAAAAGGCAGTAACTCTTGTTGTTTTCCAAGGCCTCTAATGTTTATGAACAAAACAACATTGGGACGGCACATTCAAGCTGAGAAAAGCAGAAAGGTCTCAGAGACCTCCATCAACCTTTCGCCTCTCTCCTTCTCAACTATCTGAGTCTAAAACTCAAATGAAGTGCAATCAACAAATCACAACCAATCCTTGATCCCACAAGCATGGCGAAGACAAGAGTAACCAAGCGAACAGAACGACGGAGATACCCTCAACCCCAATCGAAACCCAAAACCCTAACGTTCATCAATATCAATCAAACAACCATTCTAAAACCAAACAAACAACGGAAATCAACAGAGGCAAAAGAAAATTCGAAACCGATACCCAACAACAACAGCAGGAGAAAATAGGAGTCAAAAGAAAACTGAGTTTATACCTGCTCTGAATGTTCTCAGAGGGACAATTTTCTCTCCAGGTACTCCGTTCTTTAGCTCAAGCCTTTCTTTCTTTCTGTTTGAAAACTTCTCCTTCTTCGGGTTTGCTTTATTTTCAACGAGGAAATTTTCTAGGGTTTCTCTTCTGGATGTTGTTTCTGTTATCAATTGCGCGGCTAGGTTTTCTTTTGTGTATTTTCTTTATGGATTTGAATGGTGGCTAGTATTGTTTGATTTTGATTCTCTTCTGGTAAAAATGATTTAGGGTTTTTCTCTGTGTGTTGTTTTTGATGCGGCTGTTTTTTTTTCAGAGCTTGATTCATGAATTCACCTTGGTTTTTATAGTGAGAATTAGGGCTTCAAGAATTTTGATTTAAACTGAAACAATTTCGATCCGGCTATGTCTTCTTCTTCTTTTCCGTAACAGAAATTGTCTTTGCTATTTTGTGAAACTTTGCCCTGCAACCTGCTGACACTTCTGCTATGGCTTTTTTGTCTGTTTATGCCTTGGTACTGCACCTTTGTTGAATTAGTTTTTTTGAAATGAAACCGGATTGATTGTGTTTTGATTGGATTAGTTACTCTTTTTTTTACTGCCGTAAACTTATTTTCACTGCTAACCATTGTGGCAATTATTTCAGGAGATTTCCATGAGGCTCATCATGTTTGGTTTCGAGAGCGTTCCTTCGAGGATGACACGATGATCACCCAAAGCCTTGTATGCTTTTGTCATCAGAATCTCTTTCGTAGTCTCGCCAGGTAGTACTTCAGCATGAGTTGAGGGTGAAACATCCTCAACAATCCTCCCAGACCTTTTCTTGTGGACAAGTTTGGAGCACTTTGTGGGGTATTTAGTATCAGCATTAAGAAACAGGCCTTCCTTCACCATGTGTGGTTCTCCGAATGCTTTTATCAAGAGCCCATGATACTCCCAAAAGACCCTCTATGTCTTCACCCTCCATAGCAAGCCAATTAGCAACATGAGCAACAGGAAGACCTTGATTATTCTGTACACCAGAATGTGGAGAAGCAATATGCTTGAAGATAAGTTGCCTTTCTTTGCAAGCCGAAAGAAGGCAATAAAATTACCCATTCTGCAAGTTCTTGCTACATTACGGGTAAATAGAACTTCTGGTGCCTGCCTTAACTCTGGAATCATCTTAGCAAGATCAAGGGAGAGCTCTGCAGGTTCAACTTTATAACCAGGGTGCTTATCCAGTTTAAGAAATGCATGATAGCCGCGAAGCTCTTTTCTATGGGAATATGCACTCCTTCCTTTCTATGATCATCATGCAATTGGAACAATTCGACTGAAGCTTTGTTCATCTTGAGCCCGCTCGGAGCCAGGCCTGTCAGAATCATACAAGACACCTACATTACCATCAGTGTCCAGGTTAGACTCATCCCCAATCACACATACATTAGAATTCATATTCACATCTTCATGATCTACTCTCCTGATTCATCTAAAAAACTTTGCAATGATATTGTGATCTTGTAAACAATGCAGATGGTTCTGATGGAGGCGAGATAAATTTTGCAGTTGACAAGGGAGGCAGGTCACTATGTCTTGCATAATATGATCCAGATGATTCTGATGGAAGGGAGATGAATGGCAAAATTGTTTATTTTCCAATTTTATTAAATGAAGTATGTGGTTTATCATTTGTGAACTGTTGGCTCATCCTGTTCCTGCTTCATATCTGCAGATTCTCCAGAATGGCTTGATGAATGAAGATCAACTTTAGAATGTGGCATATCAGCTGGAGGTACAACCATATCAGGAGCCGTGGCAAAATTTGCACTTGGCTGGACAAATGCTTTTGGAACTTTGATGTTCTTTTTGGAAGGATTAAACCTAAGTTTCATTATTTCTCTGTCACCTTTACTTACCATGTGATTTGGAGTTGTTTGCTATGATGTTTTGTTCAGACGAAATTATTCTGATACGGTGATTTCGCATTGCAGGTGTACACTCTGATCATATCCGTCAATTAAAAGTGATAGACTGCTAGTTTACCTCCTTCAACTCTTGCTGCTCATGAAGAAAATCCATTTATGGCGTGTTAATGGAGACTTAAGAGTTGGCATGGAGAAGATGAATCAAGCCATGGAGACTTGATTGTGCTGCCTTGATCGTAAGTTTTAGGAACACTGTTTGTATTATTTTGGCCCTGATAGTATGGTGACCTGCGACTCGCTTGCTTGTACTTGTTGCAACATTTCAGAATTGCTTTGAACTTTTGTGCATTGCCTACCCCATCATGATGACATGTTGATCATTGAGTATACCATTGTGAACTTCGAACCTCGAATCCTGAGCTTGTGGCTGCTACATCAGAGGTAATAAAAATTCAATCCTCTGCTTCACAATTTCTGTCATTTGTAACAAGATTTTTTTTTGACATTGCTGCCAATCCATTTGCCTCATATTGTTCTATTCCTTGGCATTGTGATCATTCTGACTCCTGAACCTTGCAGGGTAGCGGTCAACCCAAGACTTCCGCTAACCGTTTCCAGTTTTTTTGATGATCATTTGCGTCTGCCCTTGCTTTGCTTTGCTTCTGATAAGTCTGCCATACATCTTCATATTCTTTTGCCTTTCTGTTGTTAATTTGTATCTCTTTCCAATGGTGTGGATTATTTTGTTATCTATGACATCGCAGCAAGAACTCCGAAACATAACACTGAACCTTGGAGCATGAGGATGGATTCCATGCCTGCTGAAAATCGCAAAGAGGCAAATGTATGCTGACAGTAGTACTTGCTGCAAATGCCGTCTCTCATTATTGTTTTTTTTTTTGAATGTCTGTTTATTGGAAGGTGCTTGTTCTTATGAGGATGTAACCTTGTCTATATTTTGCAGGTTGAAGAAAATAGTACAAAGTGTAACGCTTCCCTTGTATGGATCAGACCGCATTTGGTAAACGTTTAACAGTGAATCTGGATTCAACTTACGGTCATACAGATCACGCCTGAACGTTGTTTCCGAAGGACATGGAGACCTGGGTGAAACAGGCGAAAGCTGCGCCAATTTTGATGATGGAGGAATGATGCCTTAAGCTTAGGCATGTGTATTGGTAGGATTCATATATGGCCTCGTAACCATGTGGTAGCTCACAACTTTGTAATGCTTCTGCCTCGGTTTTGAGTTCAATTGTTTTTTTTTCTTCCTTGAACTTGCAACTTGTAATACCGTAGGTTTCACTTGGGAATTATAGCATCTTAGTCTTGCAATTGTTCCAATCAAAATCTCAATGTCTTGTAAAACTTTGAGAATATTAATGCTACCATGCTTTGAGAACGGTGTATCTTAATAGCAACATAAAAATGAATCATGACTCCGAACAGACGCGTATCCAAATCATAATCCAAATCCAACATAATCCAGACCCAACATAATACCACGAAATGCCCATGCTATGCCATTTGAATCCAAGTCCCTCATGATACCATGAATTTTCTTTTTTCTTTCCTTCTTCGAAACCAATGAACCAAAGAAGTCACACTTATTATTTCTTTACAAAAATGCAATAAGTTTAACCCATAACTCATCAATTTATTGAAAATAAATTCGAAATATCTTAAAACCAACTTTGAGATTTTAGTGACACTTAATCATCAATGAGACCCCAGTTGATTGAAATGATTTGCAGGAAACGTATTTGTAAGGTCTTTGACAGGTAAGGATGGCTGGTGTGGCACAGGCCCATGGATCAGATCTTGGGAATTACAACAAGTGGAGGCATAGTCACACGGGTCTTCGCAACTTGGTACAAGTCTGCCCCCTTTGTGATCCCTTGAGGCATAAGTCGTGAAACTTGGAGATGCTTTGGGTGCAATCAGAATTTAAGGCCCTGATTCATGCTTGCGTGATGATTGGAAGTCGCACTGGAGTCACACAAAAGCTTGCCATGAGAATTTACAAGTTCTCCAATTCAAGGCAATTTTGCAAAGTGCCTCAAAATTCTTCAGTCCTGTGAACTTCTGGCATCCTCTATGACCAAATAAAGATCATACGCAATCAAAAATGACGAGGAACACCCTTTGGTCGGGTCATCGGGAGCCTCAGATATCCCGGTTCTGTACTGACTTGTTCCAGAAGTCATCCCTTGATTAGATACCCTCCCCATGGAATTTCTTCATGAAACTTGATATACGCGAACCTCATAACCTGGCTCCGTTTCCATGCCATTTTCTGTTCTTGTGATTCTTTGGCATTTTTGACTTTGAGGGCATACAATATGATGCTTGAACATTGATGACCTTTGGAGTGGCTCTTGAAGCCTTTGGATTGCTCAGATCACAAACCCTAGATGCAGATGACTTTGAACCAGCGCAATGAATCAAAAATGTGGTATGAGATGCTATGATTGAGTTTATGCATATGAAATGATCACAAGCCATGGTTTGAATGGGTGAGGGCAAATTTGGGGTGTTTACAGCTGCCCCTATTCAAACATGAGTTAGTTGTGCAGGATGTAAGCGACGGCTTGTCAGGCAAACAAGATAACTTGTGGTTGAATACCAAAGACAGTCCAAAATTTGCATTCACAAAATGAAGAAGAAAAGGGATATAGATTGCAAAGAAAAATAAAGTATATTATAAAGTGTGGGCGACGGAGGACGACCGTCGAGCAGAGGGCGACTGCTGGGGAAAAGGCAGTGACGGGGACGGCCAACATGCTGGAAAGTGCGAAAAAACAAGGCAATGACGGGGACGGCCGGCATGCTGGGGATAAAAGGTACCATGATGGGGACGGCCATCGAGATAAAGCTGTAAGATTCTCTGAAACATGACGGGGACGGCTATCAAGTTCATAAAGTAAAGTTACCAAAACGATGGGGACGGCCATCGGGCTGAAAAGAAAAGGGACCACGACGGGGACGGCCATCGGGTTAAAGAATAAATGAAATAAACAGATGATGAGGTACGGTCATCAAAGGTGAAGGACGATCACCTAGCAGGGGACGGCTGCTCTGTTGGGTTAAGATGGGGGACGGTCATCTAAGGTGGGGGACGACCACCTGGCAGGGTACGGCCGCCGAAAATATCGCGGCATAGGACGAATGCCGGATACAAGGTCAACGATGGGGACGGCCATCGGATGAGCATGATGGAGGACGACCATCAAGAGGTGGAGGACGACCACCTAGCAGGGGACGGCTGCTCTCAAGGTTTATCATGACATAGGACGAATGTCAGATAACCAAAAATCAACAATGGGGACGGCCATTGGATAAAATGATGAAGGACGATCATCAAGAGGTGGAGGACGACCACCTAGCAGGGGACGACTGCTAAATATCAAAGATGGGGACGGCCATCGGATGAGCATGACGGAGGACGACCATCAAGAGGTGGAGGACGACCACCTAACAGGGTACGGCTGCTCTCAGGGTTTATCATGACATAGGACGGATGTCAGATAAAAAAGGAAAATTTTCTTTGTTTGTGATCTACTGGGGAATGGTAAACACGGACGAGTGTTTACATCCAAGAAACAAAAGGGTATAAGTGTTTAGATGCTGTGTACAGATTAAAGATGCGGACGAGCATCCTCAAGGCTACGATACGGACGAGTATCGGGTAGAAACAAATACTGACACGTGTTCAGAGATGATGATACGGACGAGTATCAACTGGTTAATAGAGAACACGGACGAGTGTTGAATCTGAGGGGACTCTTCTGAGGAATAGTAGACACAGATGAGTATCTATATTCAAGGAGACGTAAGTGTTTGACACAGTGTATGGATTAAAGATGCGGGCGAGCATCCTTAAGACTATGATACGGACGAGTATCAAGTAGAAACAAACGCTTGACGCATGCTCTGAGATGATGGTACGGACGAGTACCAACTGGTTAACAAAGAACACGGACGAGTGTCGAATCTGTGGCGATATAAATGGTATATACAAGACACGGACGAGTATCTGTATAAGTGTGAATGGTGTATAGATGATTACTTTTAACTGCTGGGGAGAGTGACACAGACGAGTGTCAAGAGGAAAGTATAGTATAACAAGTATCTGGTATACAAAGTGTTTATGTTACTGTGCTGGGAAACTGACATGGACGGATGTCAAGGAAATGTATATATAAGTATATGTGAGTGCAAAGAGGATGTCTTTGGCTTTCTGTTGGGGATATGACACGGACGGGTGTCACAAGGAGTATATACCGGTGTTTGGGAATGTAAGGCAACTGCGTTTGCTGGGGGAATCTGGGGGGTATTCTGTATATTGATGGTTTGTTATTATTCGCAAGTGTTTGATTCAAAACATGGCTTATGATTATGCAATATGTTTGATTTTTGCCGTAATGCTCCATATTAGATGGAATGCTACGCTTTGTGGGTGAATATGATGCGAATGCTATGATTATGCAAGCACCAAACCGGGATTCGGATCCCGTTATTGCGAAGATCCCTGGCCGATCTGCTTGAAATGGACATCCCAGCTGGGGATGAGATCATTGGTGGATCTGATGAGATGTATTTGCTTGGGGAGATAGGTCACTGATATTCCCATCCTTGGTAATGAGGGGACCCAGCTGGGGTTTGTAGAAGCTTTCGTTACTCTGTTGTGATTCCTTCATGCGTTGCTCTTCCGGATAGAGGCTGAAGCTCTGTGGGGAGATGGTTCCCCGGCTTTTATATCCTGCTGAGAATGGATAGCACCTCGGTTGGGAGAAGTAACAAGTGGCAACTCAGCTGGGGAGAAAACACTTCGGGTGCTAAGATTGAGTGTCGATTTGTCAGCTTGCTGAAGTGAAACTTTCATGCCCCAAGTTGCATTCTGGATACCTGCGATCCTGCAAAGATAGAAACGCACAAGTATTCCCGGGGTATCCTTTACTGGATTCCGTCATAGGAGTTTAGACACTCCCGAGAGTAAGTATATTCCCTGCAAGCACGTGTTTTTATTATTTTTGAGGAAAAACATCTGTACTTATGCAATTAGTTTTTTTTTTTTTTAGAGACATCAGACATTCTTTGCAAATAAAAATAAACTGTACGAGACGAGACATGACTGAAAAATCTGATTTTATTAACTCAATTGCCCTGAATTGGCAAGATACAGTCAAAGAAACATATCTCCTAAAAGGAGGAGATTGTTACAAATTGAGAAACAAAATGCTGGCAATGTTGACGACGCTTTAAGGAGCTTCCTCCTCTGCTATGACTCGTATGACTTTTGACGTTCTTCTCGTCTTGTTTTCTGATGAAGGCTGATTCTGATTGAGGCTTGATCCTTTCGAGATTTACCAAGTTGGAAGTGATACAGACGAATTCAGAATACAGTTGTTCGCTTATTCCCTTATTTTGCATGGATCGCCCTTTCGGGTTTTCAATCCATCGGGATACCCATTTTTGCCTGAGTTGTCCAATGTGGCTTTTCAACTCAGCGGGTGTACATTTTTCTGTTTATTTTCCCTTATTTTTGCCCGAGTCTTTTATTCTGTTTTTGACTCGCCGGGACGCCCTATTTTTGCCTGGACTTACATTCTGTTTTTATGTCCAGCGGGTCATTTCATGCGAAGTATTTTTTAACTGCATCTGAATTCACAGGGGACGGGAAATCTTCACCATCCATGGTGCTGAGCATCAGTGCTCCACCAGAGAAAACTTTCTTTACCACGAATGGTCCTTCATAGTTCGGAGTCCACTTGCCCCTGTGGTCTGTATGAGGAGGGAGGATTCTCTTTAGCACAAGATCTCCTACTTGGTACTCTCGGTGCCTGACTTTCTGATCGAAGGCTTTCTTCATTCTTTTCTGATATAACTGCCCATGACAGATTGCAGCCAATCTTTTCTCTTCAATCAGACTCAGTTGTTCGTATCGGGACCGGACCCATTCTGCTTCGTTCAGCTTAACATCCATCAGTACCCGTAAGGAGGGTAATTCAACCTCAACAGGTAGGACTACTTCCATACCATACACAAGTTGATACGGTGTTGCCCCGGTGGATGTTCTGATTGACGTGCGGTACCCATGCAAGGCAAACGGTAGCATCTCATGCCAGTCTTTGTAGGTGACTACCATCTTCTGCACAATCTTCTTGATATTCTTATTAGCTGCCTCAACAGCGCCATTCATCTTTGGCCTGTAAGGAGAAGAATTGTGGTGTTGGATCTTGAAGTCCCGGCATAGCTCAGCCATCATTTTGTTGTTCAAGTTGGAACCATTATCAGTAATGATTCGCTCGGGAACTCCATATCGACAGATGATATCTCTCTTCAGAAATCTGGCTACCACTTGCCTTGTAACATTTGCATATGAGGCTGCTTCAACCCACTTGGTGAAATAGTCGATGGCTACCAGGATGAATCTGTGGCCATTCGAAGCAGTTCGCTCAATCTTGCCAATCATATCAACGCCCCACATGGCAAAAGGCCAGGGTGAAGACATTATATTCAAAGGATTGGGCGGCACGTGCACCTTGTCCGCATAAATCTGGCATTTATGGCATTTTCTAGCGTAGGCACAACAGTCCGTATCCATTGTGATCCAATAATACCCTGATCTTAGCAACTTCTTGGCCATGGCATGCCCTCCTGCATGGGTACCAAAGGATCCTTCGTGCACTTCATGCATTAATAAGTCTGCTTCCGTTTTGTCAACGCATCTAAGGAGTACCATATCAAAGTTTCTCTTGTATAGGGAACCATCAGTATTCAGGAAGAAACTACCGGCAAGCCTTCTCAGAGTCTTCTTATCATTGGAAGATGCCCCAGGTGGGTATGTTTGATCCTCCAAAAAGCACTTAACGTCGTGGAACCAAGGCTTATCATCTTTGACAATGTCTGCTGCGAACACGTATGCTGGTCTGTCAAGTCTGGACATAGAAATCTGAGGTACAAAGTTGGCAGCTTGAACTTTGATCATGGATGAAATGGTAGCCAGAGCATCTGCAAACTGATTCTCGTCCCGAGGGATATACTCAAGCTTGACTGTTGTAAAGAAAGTCAATAACCTCCTCGTATAATCCCTGTAAGGTATCAGATGATCCTGGTGTGTATACCATTTGCCGTTGGTCTGATTGATTACCAGAGCTGAATCTCCGAATACAGTTAATGTTTTTATCCTGAGGTCGATGGCTTCCTCAAGACCCATAATGCAAGCTTCGTATTCAGCTTCGTTGTTAGTGCAGTTGAAAGTGAGTTTTGCCGAGAAAGGCATGTGAACTCCTTTAGGTGTAATGAGTACTGCACCAACACCACGACCATTCATGTTAACAGCCCCATCAAACATCATAGTCCATTCTTCTTCCGGGTCAGGCCCTTCAGTGTGAACAGGCTCTTCATGATCTTTTGCTTTTATGAACATGATGTCTTCATCAGGGAAGTCAAATCTCATAGGCTGGTAATCATCAATGGGTTGCTCAGCAAGATATTCAGACAATACACTGCCCTTGATGGCTTTCTGAGATGTGTACTGGATGTCATATTCCGTGAGGATCATTTGCCATCTTGCAACCCGTCCGGTAAGTGTTGGCTTCTCGAAAATGTACTTAACTGGGTCCATCTTTGAGATCAATAAGGTAGTGTGGGTCAACATATACTGTCTCAGTCGGCGAGCAGCCCACGCTAAAGCACAGCAAGTTTTCTCGAGCAGTGAATAACGTTGTTCACAGTCGGTAAACTTTTTGCTCAGGTAGTATATTGCATACTCTTTTCGACCAGACTCGTCATGCTGGCCCAGCACACACCCCATTGACTCTTCTAATACTGTCAAGTACATGATTAGAGGTCTTCCTTCAACTGGAGGCATAAGGATTGGTGGTTCTTGCAAGTATTCTTTAATCTTGTCAAAAGCCCTCTGACAGTCTTCATTCCACCTGACCGTCTGTTCTTTTCTCAACAACTTGAACAAGGGTTCACAGGTTGCTGTAAGGTGAGATATGAACCTCGAGATGTAGTTCAATCTACCTAGAAACCCTCGAACTTCTTTCTCAGTCTTCGGTGCAGGCATCTCTTGAATGGCTTTGACTTTATCAGGGTCAACTTCAATCCCTTTCTCGCTTACAATAAAACCCAGCAGCTTACCGGATCGCACCCCGAATGTGCATTTGTTGGGGTTCAGCTTCAATTGGTACTTCCTCAGACGCTTGAATAGCTTCAGTAGATTCACCAGGTGGTCTTCCTCTGTAAGGGACTTGGCAATCATGTCATCCACATAACACTCGATTTCCTTATGGATCATATCGTGGAATAATGTTACCATAGCCCGTTGATATGTTGCACCAGCATTCTTCAATCCGAATGGCATCACTTTGTAACAGAACGTGCCCCAGGGTGTGATGAAGGTTGTCTTCTCCATGTCTTCAGGTGACATTTTGATCTGATTGTATCCTGAAAATCCGTCCATGAAGGAGAATACTGAGAACTGAGCCGTATTATCAACCAATACATCAATGTGAGGTAATGGGAAATCATCTTTCGGGCTGGCTCTGTTCAGGTCCCGGTAGTCAACACACATCCTTACTTTGCCGTCTTTCTTAGGCACAGGTACTATATTAGAAACCCACGGCGGATAGCTAGTTACAGCAAGGAACCCAGCGTCCCATTGCTTTTGTACCTCTTCTTTGATTTTCATTGCCATGTCTGGCCGAGTACGGCGCAATTTCTGTTTGACCGGCGGGCATTCTTCCCTCAAAGGCAGCTTATGCATGACGATATCGGTGTCCAACCCGGGCATGTCCTGGTAAGACCAAGCAAACACATCCACATACTCCTGAAGCAGGTCAATCAGTTGTTTCTTCACTGAGTCTTGTAAGCCGGCCCCGATTTTAACCTCTTTCACATCTTCGTCTGTACCAAGATTAATCGTTTCTACCTCCTCCTGATGAGGAGTGATAACCTTTTCCTCTTGTCTCAACAACCTAGCTAGCTCTTCTGGAAGCTCATAATCTTCTTCAACCCCTTCGTCAGCTTGATTGATCGGATTGTCAAAGTCACACGAAGTCATAGCCGTGTCATTGTCGGTGCGGTCTGGAAGGCACTCTCTGCAAGGGTTCAGTTCGTTCATTTTAGTGATTGATTTTAATCTTGTTTAGAAAAGTGAAATAAAGTTGTCATTTTGAAAACATTGCCATTTATTTTTTGTACAAAAAGAAAAATGGAAAAACAGTGAGCGGAAAAGAAAAGAAAAAAAGAGACTCATTCGCAAAAGATGTCTGATATTTCATTGATTAATCTTGTTGCACAAAAAGTACAGATGGCCCGATCACAAAATGAGTCTTGTCATCTTGGGCAAGATACAAGACTTGATGCATGCTATAAAAATACAAGAAATAACAATTACTCTGCATGAGTAACTCTTATAACTTCCTGGGAAGACCAGTTTGAGATACTGCTCCCCGGGATCTTCTGACGAATCCAACTTTCCAGGTTGCGGTCGCTTTCATCCTCATCTTCCAAGTTGTTGACGGCATCGGGGGTGAGCATCCCCCCACTAACAAAATTGGGCTCCTTAGCAGCCTCTGCTTGATCTCGTTGAGTTGGTTTGTAACCCAACCCAGATATGTCTTTCTTCTTCTCCACAGATAAAACCTTGCCCCAGCCTTGGGCAGTTCCTTCTTCAACAACCTTCCGGGCTTGTTGATAAGATGCCATGGAGATTCCAGGTACAGCGGATGCTTCATTTACGTTCAAGGCCTCAAACCCTTGACTCATTGTTTCATGGATCTCCCCATCCATCTCGATATACTTGTAGGTAGCCAGATGGCTGACAAAAATATCCTCCTCTCCACAGATAGTAACGACTTGACCCTCCCACTCGAATTTTAACTTCTGGTGAAGGGTTGAGGTCACGGCGCCAGCGGCGTGAATCCATGGCCTACCCAATAAACAGCTGTAGGCGGGCTGTATATCCATCACGTAGAAGGTCGTTTTGAAAGTTTGTGGGCCAATCGTTACAGGCAACTCAATCTCACCCAGAACCGATCTCTTAGAACCATCAAAGGCTCTCACCACCAGGTTGCTGGGTCGCAATGCCAATCCGTCATACTCTAGCTTCACGAGGGCTTTTTTAGGTAAGACATTAAGGGATGACCCCGTGTCTACCAGCACATGGGAAAGGACTGCACCTTTACATTCCATGGTGATGTGCAAAGCCTTGTTATGGTTGCGGCCTTCCGTAGTCAAATCAGTATTGGTGAACCCTAGTCCATTGCTAGCAGTAACATTTCCTACCACAGTTTCCAACTGATTAACGGTGATCTCTTCAGGCACGTAAGCTGCGTGCAAGACTTTGAGTAGTGCATTCCGATGAGCTTCGGAGCACATAAGCAATGATAGGATTGAGATCTTGGAAGGCGTCTGATGAAGCTGATCCACTATTTTGTAATCACTTTTCTTGATGATTCGCATGAACTCGTCAACCTCTTGATCAAAAGGTGTTTTCAAAGCTTCCTTAACAGTTTGCTCTTCTTGCACCGTGCTCTTCCCTTTTGCCTTGGCAGCAGCTTCTGCTTCGGCACTGGGTCTTTGAATTTGTGGAGCGAAGAGACGTCCGCTTCGAGTGAAGCCTCCGCCTCCTCCCACATTGTCTATTTGTGGTGTAGGGGTTGATGATTCAAAAGTGATTTTTTGTCCTTCGCAGTACAGGTCAGAGCCGTAATGCCACGGGATGGCATTACTGCTTTCATAAGGTACTGGTCCAGGCACCGTGATAGTGACTGGACTGATTGTAGCTGCGGAAGGAATTGTGATAGTCTGTGGATCGTAGTATATAGTAACTGGTGCTCTGATGGGAGCAGCACTTTGCGAGTTGTAAGCAGAATTATTCTCAGGATCGTAATAGATTGTAACTGTTGAGACGTCTTCAGAGTTTGTTGCTGATGTTGTAGGAGACATCGTCGGAAGGATGGGTGTTGTTGTTGTAGGAGTTTCAAAATGGAGCGGTGCTGGAGCTGTAGAAGGAACATTTGTTGATATCTGGTCAGTTGAAATGACAGATGGAGTACTTGTTGATGAAGCCGAAGAATTGTCGGGAACAATGGTTGTTGCAGTTGTAGGAGATACTGGAATTGTTGCTGATGAGATTGCTGGATTTGTAGGAAATGATGTGGTGATTTGAATCTGGCCACTCTGAATGAGACCATCTATGCCATTCCTCAGGTTATCACACCCATTTACTGAGATATTGCAGTAAGCACACCCTAACTCACACCCCGGGAACATTTGACATTCGAGGAGTTGAGCCTTGATCTCTACCAACGGTGTCCGGATTTGACCCACACTGGTTATTAAATAAGACGGCTTGTCTTCTTCAATAGCATTGATTCTGGGACCCCCGTGGTTAGGCATAGGGTTCTTATTAACATTGGGTGGTGGTGCGAAATTCAGGGCCTTAGAGTCCACCAGATCTTGTACCTTCATGTGCAAGGCTCTGCACTTTTCTGTACTGTGGCCAGGTGCATTTGAATGGAAAGCACATCTGGCGTTGGAGTCGTAATTCCTGGGTAGACTATTAGGATCTGGAGGTGCCAATGTCCTTAGCTCAACTAGGTTGAGTTTCAGGAGTTGTGGTAGTAATGTGGCATAGGGCATAGGGATCGGGTCAATCACCCTATTGGCCTGAGATGGTCTCTGTTGATATGGTCTTTGCTGATTGTTGCTGTTGGCGTTGTTGTAGTTCCTCTGAGGAGGATACTGAGTTTGTTGCTGATAATTTTGTTGTGGTGGTTAATAAGCTGGTTGTGGATGAGTTGGCGCGGGAATGGTGACTGCTGCCACAGACCTACGATCATACTGGGGTCTGCCCCTGTTGGTATGGATAGCATTAGTCTCGCCAGTCCTTCTAGGTCCCACAAAAGGCTTTCTTGGGTTGCTGGACGAGCTAGCACCGTTGTCAGAAATTTTGCCCATCTTTAACAGGCTCTCAATTCTCTCTCCGGCTATAACCACATCAGCGAAGCTGGTAGAAGAAAAGGCAGTTAGCCTGTCAATGTATGTTCCTTGGAGGGTGTTCATAAACATGTCGGCCATCTCCCTCTCTGACATGGGTGGCTGGACAGCAGCAGCAAGCTGTCTCCACCTTTGGGCGTACTCCCGGAAGCTTTCTTTGGATGATTGCGACATTCCCATCAGGAGGGTCCTGTTGGGAGCCATATCCAAGTTGTACTGGTATTGTCTAATGAAGGCTTCAGCCAGGTCCTTCCAGCACCTGATAGTTGCTCTAGTCAAATGAGAGTACCACTCCCTTGAAGCTCCTGTTAAACTATCTTCAAAATAAAACATCCATAGCTTTTCGTCCATGGTATACGCCTTTAGCCTCCCCAAAAAAGATTGCAAGTGGGTCCGTGGACAGGAGGTTCCGTTGTACTTCTCAAAGCTCGGAGGTTTAAACTTGTGGGGAATCCTGACCCCGTCCACTAAGCCCATGTCCATAACATCAAAACCCAAGGAGTTTTGAGACTCCAAGGATCTTAATTTCTCGGCAATTTCATCTAGCCTCCGGTCATAGGCCTCATCCCCAGCTCCCATCACTGTGAACTGATCTTCTTGGGCGTCTTCTTGGAGTACCCTTCCTGTAGCAGCATTCCCTTGTACATTAGCAGGGATATTGACCTCTGGATGAAGGTGAGGGCCGAACACAGGTGGGTTGACATGAGGCTGACCCCCCTCATTGTTGCTTGTTCCGCCAGTCCCTAGATGGGCATCTTCCCGAGTCTGCCTCTCTACCAAGGCTCTTAATCTTTCTTGGCTCTGAGCCATGTTGTTCATCACTTCCATAAACTGCGTCATCTGAGTTCTCATTTCCAATCTTTCATTGGCCATTTGGTTCCTGACCTCTGCAAGGTCCTGTTGCACCTGGTCCATTTGTATGCCTGGAAGGTTGTTACGGGTTGGATATCGGTGTGGACGGTTGAGTGGAAATACCCGACGTCGAGCAATAGTTCCTGACATCACAACAGAGTTAGTAACAAATAATCAAAACCTACAAAACAAGGTAAAAGGTTAGTATGCAATGCAGTTATGCTTATTTTTTTCCAAGGTATCCGGCTTGGCACTTGGTTTTGACCCTTCCAGGCCTTTGAAGGAAATGCTGTTGATGTTGTCTTGAAGAATTCAGATAAAGCAGACTGGTACATATATATTACAAAAAGTGAATGACACATAGTTTATTTTTACAATACGTGCCCTCTGAGGGGTCAAAAATACAACATAAAGAAAAGTACATGAAATGAAAGCAACAACAAACAAAAGTCAAACACCAAGACCAAACTCATCCTCCTGAACTTCCTTGAGAAGTGCTTCAGTCACAGGATCAGCCGGGCGCTCTGTAAGATTCCTGATAAGGAGATTCCTGGTAGTAATAGCTGCAGCTAGCTTCTTGTGTTGACTCTGGTCCTTTGACCTCTTCACACCAGCTCTAATCTTCAGCTCTGAGATCTCCCTCTGGGCTGCTGCCAGGGCTTCCTGTTGCTCTTTTGCACTAGCTTCCAACTGCTCAATCTTGTCCTGAGTCCTTTTGTCTTCCAGAGTACGAGCCTCGGTGATCCTGACCCACCTAGCTTGACTCTCCTTTAGATACAAATCAGTCCTGGCCTTCTGGAACTGAGCTTCCTTGCAGGCATTCTTCAGGATCTGTTCTCCAGCCCTAGACTTCCTAATGTAATCCTCTGACTTCTCAATCTTGGCTAGATGCTCCACCCTCAGCTTTTCTAACCTCTTAATGTCCAGCCGACCATCACTCCTCTCCCAGAGGGTCTTCTGTAGAGCCTGAGTCAACTTCTCATTTCTTTCTTTCAATTTCTCAAACTCCTCTAAGCTGACAGTTGCTGGAGGTGGTGTTGTGGAGGGCCCAGGCACATCTTCAATAGTGAAGGGCATTCCCGAAATTTGAGCCCTGGTATGAGACCACTCATAGTACTGAGCTGAAGCCACGTTGTTGCATTTCCCAAGAATGGTTACTCCTTTGGTCTGAACATTGTCCCAAGCCCAGGATGCTTGCCGGACAATGGCCAGATTAGGCTTGATCTCACAATAAAGGGTCTCAGCTAGATCCTGTGTTTTAGGAGGGTGGACTAATGCATAGCCCAGTTGTCTTTTGAATAACAGAGGGTTGTAGTTGATGCAACCCTTCACTCCTATCAGAGGCACATTGGGAAACTGCCCACAACTAGTAATGATGTCTCTGCCCTTGGTGCTCTGAGTGCACCACCTGATGTCATCTGCGGTTAGAGCAACAAGCCTTCTAGCCCAGTTCTTCTGCTGGTGGGGATTCAAGAATGCATCAGTCTTTGGCAAATGCCTGAGCAACCAAGTATGGAACAAAGGAGCACAGCATCTCACTAATCTTCCCCTTTGCTTTTCATTCCTTTGGTGAACAGAGTAGTAGAGATCCCCCAGTAAGGTGGGCACTGGGTTTCTCAGGATGAAAAGATGGATTGCACTCTTGCTAACAAACTTAGGCTCATCTGCAAATAAAATGACCCCATATATGCTGAGGGCCAACAGAGCACAGACTGCCTTCCACTCCCCCAGGGAGGCCTTCAGACTAGCCTGAGAAATCAAGAAATCCAGATGAAAACCAGAGATTCCAGCTTTAGATGTCAAATTCTGCCCAATCAGAACTGGTTCCAGATGTAACGCTTTTGCTATCTCCTCATTACTTGGGAAAGCCATCTCAGGGTTGAAGGGGATTCCACCCCTGATGGGCACACCAACCAAATATGAGTACTCCTCCAATAAAGGCCCCAACTGAAAATCCTGAAAAGTAAAACACCTTAGGGGGGGATCATAGAACTGTAGGCAAGTATGAATCAAGCTCCTCTGTGAAGGGTCCAAATCCATAACTACATCAAGTATGCCTCCATAGTGTTCTCTGAAAAGTGGTATATGGTCTGGAGTAATCAGGGTCTGAATCTTCCTGATGCTGGCCAACTCAGGCTCAAAGAAATGATAGGAGATGTTACTTTTCTTAGGTGCCATGTTGCTGAAGAAGAAATAAGACAGATGCCGATGATGGAGAATAAAATTTGATGATGGGCCTCTGACAAGCTGAGACTAATGATGCAGATAGCTGATAACTGGAGTAGATACTGGTGAAGATAGGCCTATGCTGATGATGGGGTCAAAACCAAGCCAAAGTGAAGTATGGATACCCTGAAAAGCAAATGAACAAATGTCAAAATGATGCAATGATAATGTATGCAAATGATATGCAAGGGTTTGTGACTGAGCTGGATCTGATCAAGTGCTCTGACATAAGTCCAAGTATGTTCAAGAATTCCAGATGGAGGTCTATAAGTCCAGTAGCCAAGGTGGGGGACTCAAATAAAGAGTCACATGTCCAGGGTTTTTAGAATCACAAGAACTGTTCC
Organism: Lathyrus aphaca; assembly: GCA_963966055.1. Classification (NCBI taxonomy): domain Eukaryota; kingdom Viridiplantae; phylum Streptophyta; class Magnoliopsida; order Fabales; family Fabaceae; genus Lathyrus; species Lathyrus aphaca. The sequence goes on from OZ014521.1 coordinate 16,065,104, forward strand.
AAAATGGAGTACTCTTATTCAAACAAAGTAACAGGGTATGCTGAGGTCAAGGGTACCTGCAAACCTGTAGACAGCCCAACCCCCTCACAGGTGGTGTTCTAAAACAAGGATCCTCAGACTTGGATCAGTTATGAGAAGTGTAAACACTTCTACCCGGAGGTTCAGTGTTTACAATAACCATAAAAGTTCCTCCTCTAATTCACCTCAGTTTTTAAAGGTCAATACTAAAGGTCATCCAGACTTAGCAGGCTTCCCAGATAGCCCTAGTACTGCAGGAAATCTGCAACACAGAGTTCTCAAGAAGAAACCCATATCTGAACCGTGTTTCATATTCCCGCACCAGACCGAGATGGAATGGGAAAGAATACGAACCACTCTAGCCTAAGTGTCACTCAGGTCCCAGGTATAGGACCTTAACTCTCAATAGGACCCCACCCACCAAAGCAAACAAACAGATCCAGCCAGCACAATATGACAGTATGATATATGCAAAACTATAAAGAAAGCAATAAAGTAACTGTACATAAAGCAAAAATAAAACGAGTACACAAACACAAATAGCACATAACAACACGAATCAAACAAGCGCTAGGAGGAACCCACAAAAAGAACCAGAAGCCCTGGTTGCAGTATAAGGGTCCCCAGCAGAGTCGCCAAGCTGTCGCTCCTGATAAATGGGGAATAGGCCCAGATAAAGGTACAGACGCGAACGGTCGGCGAGAGGGACAATGAGAACACACAGCCGTGAACCCACTGGAGATGAATAGAGTCGCCAGCTAGGCATTTTTATCCCGGAGGAAAGGTAATGCTGCATAAACCTAAAAGAGATGGATAAGACGGTTGCGAACCAGAGAGACTGAGAAAGGGGGTTGGTTACAACCTGGGAAGGTATTAGCACCCAGATTGTCCGCCGTACTCGACGGGATCCACGCTTAAAAGATTTGTGTTTTAAAGGGGTAGTGTCAGTGCAATCTGTGTATAAAGAGCTGGAAAAGGATGTACAGGTGTCAGTGTAAAAGAAGTGAAGTGTGTAAATGTACAGTGTCAGTGTGAGAACTGGAATAAGATGCTCAAGATCATGAGGCTAAAAGAAAGATGCTGAAAAGAGGGGGAGTATACAGAGACTTTTGTTCGATAACTGTTAAGTTATGCCTACGTATCCTCTCGTGCAATGAGGAAGTCAGAACACCGTAGTTCGACCCAAAAAAGACTGAAAGGTGAATTGACTTGTGAACTGCTAGCTTGTCAATGCTCAAGTGTATGATCTGTCTGGCACAGATGCTAACTGTCTTGCATTAGACGGAAGAAGCAAGTTCTCGTTTGTGAGTGAATGAGGTGAGAAAAGAATCCCGGAGGAGACGATTATTGTTTGTTTTTGTGTTTTCAGTCTTTTATTGCTTTTGAGAATTTGTCATAAGCTAATGAGCTTAAGCCTAAACCAATGGATTTAGCAAACTCATCACATCTTCCCTCTGATTAGGGGTAGTGAGAATACCTTAAGTGTGAAGTCAGCTTTTCACACTTAATCACCTTTGATGTAGGATTAAGATCATTAACCTACTTGTGATTATTTAGATGTTTTTGGTGTTTTTGTTTAGTGTTGAGTAATGAGGTTAAGCCATAATCAGGGATTAAACGGACTCATTACACCATCCTAATAGAAGGATAATAGATGAGAATGTTTAAGCTGAGGAAAGCTCCTCAACTTAATCCATGATTAGGGATTAACCTCATGACAAAACAAAGCCTTTATCAGATGGATTTTAGTTAATGATAAGATGAAGAAGTGAGTTTTATGGTTTGTAAGACAACTTGAGGGGGACTTGTCCATTAACACTAGGGTTAGTCCTTTTTAACCAATTAAGGAAGAATTAGAACCCTAATTCAAGGCCCAAGTTACAAGTGTGATGTCTTGATGATTATTAAGTGGATTGATTAAGAGATTTAAACACATTAAGGGTTTAACACTTAGGATTTAAGTTATACACTCCATCCTAATAGAAGGATGCAGGCATAAGCTTGATCACAAAGCCTTAAAGCCTTTAGGGTTTAGTCCCTGATTATGAGATGAGAAGAGAAGACTCAAAGAGACACAAAGGTAAAAGCTAAGTGGGGAGACTAATCAAAACCCTAATCATTGTCATGCTTGGTTGTTCCTAAGGTTTGTGAGGTTTTCAAGAGATATCTTCAAAGAGAACCACCAGGAAGCAGATGAAAGGATCAAGAAGAGGAGCAAAACAACTTGCTTCACTTAAGAAGTCAAGTTGCTCGAGGAAAGAAGGTATAATAAACAGGGAAGAGCAAGCTCACTCCAATACACAAAAAAAAATGTAGCAATAATGCACAAAGGAGATGAAAAGGAAATGCGAGAAGTGAAGGCAAATTCACTTCTCGGAGTACTTACCACCTGAAAAGTTAGCACGAAAGAAAGAAATAAAGTGAAAATGAACTTGATATTAGGATGCAAACCGAAAATAGAAACATGTTCATGATACAAGGAGAGTTACAAGATGATGTGAATGATCATACAAGTGAAATCAAACAAAAGATAATTAATTAACTAAATTAAAATGAACTTATTTAATGGAATGGATTAACAAATTAATTAATAACATTATCTTATATAATTAGTTAATATAAATGTTTTTTTTATTTTTCATATAATTTTATCCAAAAGAAAAAAAAAAGAATAAATAGTAAGTCATCAAAAGAAATTTTAAGAGGAAGAAAATTTTAAATGAGCAAAAAACAAAACCAAAGGGCCATCCTAGAAGAAAAAACGCAGGCCTAATGCTATCAGCCTCCTTCTAAATGGGCCCGGGCCACCAAAGGCCCAGATATCCCAAAATGCCCTACCCAACGTTACCAATCTGAGAGGAAAACAAACTGTGAATCCTAGCCAAAGGCCAAACACCTGTGACGTGTCCACTGGATGACGGAAAGTGGCCTTTGAGAGAAACAGAAACGACGCGCTGGCATTGGGAAACAAAAGGCAGTAACTCTTGTTGTTTTCCAAGGCCTCTAATGTTTATGAACAAAACAACATTGGGACGGCACATTCAAGCTGAGAAAAGCAGAAAGGTCTCAGAGACCTCCATCAACCTTTCGCCTCTCTCCTTCTCAACTATCTGAGTCTAAAACTCAAATGAAGTGCAATCAACAAATCGCAACCAATCCTTGATCCCACAAGCATGGCGAAGACAAGAGTAACCAAGCGAACAGAACGACGGAGATACCCTCAACCCCAATCGAAACCCAAAACCCTAACGTTCATCAATATCAATCAAACAACCATTCTAAAACCAAACAAACAACGGAAATCAACAGAGGCAAAAGAAAATTCGAAACCGATACCCAACAACAACAGCAGGAGAAAATAGGAGTCAAAAGAAAACTGAGTTTATACCTGCTCTGAATGTTCTCAGAGGGACAATTTTCTCTCCAGGTACTCCGTTCTTTAGCTCAAGCCTTTCTTTCTTTCTGTTTGAAAACTTCTCCTTCTTCGGGTTTGCTTTCTTTTTAACGAGGAAATTTTCTAGGGTTTCTCTTCTGGATGTTGTTTCTGTTATCAATTGCGCGGCTAGGTTTTCTTTTGTGTATTTTCTTTATGGATTTGAATGGTGGCTAGTATTGTTTGATTTTGATTCTCTTCTGGTAAAAATGATTTAGGGTTTTTCTCTGTGTGTTGTTTTTGATGCGGCTGTTTTTTTTTCCAGAGCTTGATTCATGAATTCACCTTGGTTTTTATAGTGAGAATTAGGGCTTCAAGAATTTTGATTTAAACTGAAACAATTTCGATCCGGCTATGTCTTCTTCTTCTTTTCCGTAACAGAAATTGTCTTTGCTATTTTGTGAAACTTTGCCCTGCAACCTGCTGACACTTCTGCTATGGCTTTTTTGTCTGTTTATGCCTTGTGTAAACACCCCAAATTTTCCCTCACCCATTCACACCATGGCTTGTGATCATTTCATATGCATAAACACAATCATACCATCTCATACCACATTTTTGATTCACTGCATTGGTTCTAAGTCATCTGCACCTAGGGTTTGTGATCTGAGCAATCCAAGGGCTTCTTGAGCCACTCCAAAGGCCACCAATCACTTCAAAGGGGTCCATGTGTGTTCTTATATCATATCACATCCTCTCAAAGTCAAAAATGCCAAAGAATCACAAGAACTAGGGTTTGTATGGAAGCAGAACCAGGCTAGACTGCACAGATGACCTAAAATTAGGGTTTTGGTTTCAGAGGCCATAACTCCAAATTTTTTGGTCATTCTTGTTTCCATTGGTCTCCATATGGTATAGGGAGTATGCACATCAATTTTAATGAAGAAATTCCATGGGGAAGTCATCTGATCAAGAGTTGACTTTCTGGACAAGTCAGTGCAAAATCAGGGCATCTGAGGCCCCCAATGACCCAACCAAGGGGTGATCTTCATCATTTTGAGTGTATATGATCTTTATTTGATCATAGAAGAAGGATGAAGTTCACAAAATTCAAGAATTACAAGTTTTTGCAAAGTTGACTTTTTAGGGCATGGTTGACTTTTAAAGAATATGTCATTTTATGCCACTTTTCAAGCTTTGCTTTTTGATCCAAAAATGCTTCAAATGGAAAAACTTTGGTCATGAAAGTTGTAGATTAGATCTTTCCCTTTTCAAAAAGTACAAGAACATGATCTAATTCTTCTTGGATCAAAAGTTATGGTGTGTTAAAGTTGGCAAAAATCACTAAATTCCAAGACATGCACCAAAAGGCAAAGTTGCAAATTCTCCTTTCAAGGCCAATTCAGTCATCATATGGGCTTCTAATTCACTCAACATGATCACACAACCTCTAAAAATCAGAATGAGGCCAAGAGATCACATGTTTTGTATGGTTTTGGAGCAAGATATTTTCATGAAGCAAAAGCAAAGTCAAGTTGCAAAACCACTCATCACACTTCACCCACTTGCTGCATTGGCTATTGAACCAGCCATAGCCTCTCACCTCACCATGCTGCGCCAGCCCACACCTTTGTACTAGCCTAGAACACAACCCATGCCTCTCTTACCAAAAGGTTGACAATTTGCAAAAGTGAACTTACCTATCACAGCAGGCCAGGTCACATCATCTGACCAATGAGATTATTTTATGGAAGCCAAATGCTAGCCATTACACATAACAAGCAAGGCTGAAGCTCACCACAACTCAGCATACACAAACTCACTCCATCTTGCATTCTCTTGCATAACATGACTTGCCATGACATTTCAAGCATCCATTTGATTCATTTGACATCATAAGACATATTGAAAGCATGTTTGATCATTGCATCATGTATTTGCCATGTTGTATGTCATGTGCACTTCATAACTTTTCATGTATGTCCATGCTTCTTAACTTGCTTCATTTGCATTCATGAACTTGTATGATCATTTCCATGTGCTGCCTCATGTTTGTAGCATCTCATAGCATCATTAGCATCATGTAAGTGCTTCTGGTTTTGTTTCTCATCATGTCATCTCATCCCATTTTGCATTGCATTGCATTTCTTCTCTAACCTTTCAGGTGGTAAGTGATTTTGAGAAGTGAATTTGCCTTCACTTCTCACAACTTTTCTTTTCATCTCCCTTGCATACATGCTGCATTTTTATATATGTTTGGATTTGAGCTTGCTCATTCTTTTTTTTCCCACTTTCTTCCTTCAAGTGACTTGTCTTCTTAAGTGAAGCAAGTTACTTTGCTTCTCTTGATCCTTTCATCTGCTTCCTGGTGGTTCCATTGAAGATTTCTCTTGTTAACCTCACAAACCTTAGGAACAACCAAGCATGACAATGATTAGGGTTTTGATTAGTCTCCCCTCTTAGTGTTACCTTTGTGTCTTCTTTGAGTCTTTTCTTCTCATCTCATAATCAGGGACTAAACCCTAAAGGCTTTAAGGCTTTGTGATTAAACTTATGCCTGCATCCTTCTATTAGGATGGAGTGTATAACTTTAATCCTAAGTGTTAAACCCTTAATGTGTTTAAATCTCTTAATCAATCCACTTAATAATCATCAACACATCACACTTGTAACTTGGGCCTTGCATTAGGGTTCTAATTCTTCCTTAATTGGTTAAGAAGGACTAACCCTAGTGTTAATGGACAAGTCCCCCTCAAGTTGTCTTACAAATCATAAAACTCACTTCATCATCATATCATTAAATAAAATCCATCTAATAAAGGCTTGTTTTGTCATGAGCTTAATCCCTAATCATGGATTAAGCTGAGGAGCTTTCCTCAGCTTAAACATTCTCATCTATTATCCTTCTATTAGGATGGTGTAATGAGTCTGTTTAATCCTTGATTATGGCTTAACCTCATTACTCAACACTAAACAAAAACACCAAAAACATCTAAATAATCACAAGTAGGTTAATGATCTTAATCCTACACCAAAGGTGATTAAGTGTGAGAATCTGACTTCACACTTAAGGTAATTCTCATTACCCCTAATCAGAGGGATGATGTGATGAGTTTACCAAATCCATTGGTTTAGGCTTAAGCTCATTAACTTATGACAAACTTTCAAAAGCAATAAAAGACTGAAAACTCAAAAACAAACAATAATCGTCTCCTTCGGGATTCTTTTCTCATCATCTTCACTCACAAACGAGAACTTGCTTCTTCCGTCTAATGCAAGACAGTTTGCATCTGTGCCAGACAGATCATACACTTGAGCATAGACAAGCAAGCAGTTCACAAGTCAATTCATCTTTCAGTCTCTTTGGGTCGAACTACGGTGTTCTGACTTCCTCATTGCACGAGAGGATACGTAGGCATAACTTAACAGTTATCGAACAAAAGTCTCTGTATATTCCCCCTCTTTCAGCATTATTCTCTTAGCCTCATTATCATGAGCATTTCATCTTTGTTCTTACACTGACACTTTATTTATACACTTCACACTTCTCACACACTGACACCTGTACACCCTTCTCCAGCTATTGTATACACAAATTGCACTGACACTACCCCTTTAAAACACAAATCTTTTAAGCGTGGATCCCGTCGAGTACGGCGGACAATCTGGGTGCTAGTACCTTCCCAGGTTGTAACCAACCCCCTTTCTCAGTCTCTCTGGTTCGCAACCGTCTTATCCATCTCTTTCTAGGCCTATGCAGCATTGCCTTTCCTCCGGGATAAAAATGCCTAGCTGGCGACTCTTTCATTCTCCAGTGAGTTCACGGCTGTGTGTTCTCATTGTCCCTCTCGCCGACCGTTCGCGTCTGTACCTTTATTTGGACTTAGCTTCATTTATCGGGAGCGACAGCTTGGCGACTCTGCTGGGGACCCTTATATTGCAACCAGGGCTTCTGGTTCTTTTTGTGGGTTCCTCCTAGCGCTTGTTTGATTTGTGTTTACTGGGGTGTTATGTGCTACTTGTGTTTGTATACTTGTTTTATTTTTACTGCTTTATGTACAGTTGCTTTACTGCTTTCTTTATTGCTTTTGTATATATCATACTGTCATACTGCTGGCTGGATCTGGTTTTTTGTTTTGGTGGGTGGGTGATTCATTGAGAGTTAAGGTCCTATACCTGGGACCTGAGTGACACCTAGGCTAGAGTGAATCATATTCTTTCCCATTCCATCTCGGTCTGGTGCGGGAATATGAAACACGGTTCAGATATGGGTTTCTTCTTGAGAACTCTGTGTTGCAGATTTCCTGCAATGCTAGGGCTATCTGGGAAGCCTGCTAAGTCTGGATGACCTTTTAGTAATGACCTTCAGAAACTGAGGTGAATTAGAGGAGGAACTTTTATGGTTATTGTAAACACTGTACCTCCGGGTTAGAAGTGTTTACACTTCTCATAACTGATCCGAGTCTGAGGATCCTTGTTTTAGAACACCACCTGTGAGGGGGATGGGCTGTTTACAGGTTTGCAGGTACCTTGACCTCAGAATACCCTGTTACTTTGATTTGATTAAGAATACTCCATGTTGGGACATTTCTTGTGATTCTAAACCCTGGACATGTGGCTCTTTATTTGAGCCCCCCACCTTGGTTACTGGACTTATAGACCTCCATCTGGATTTCTTACACACATGGACTTATATCAGAGCATTTGATCAGATCCAGCTCAGTCACAAACCCTTGCACATCATTTGCATACATAATCATTGCATCATATTGACATTTGCTTATTTGTGTTTCAGGGTATCCATCTTCATTTGGTTTTGGTTTTGACCCCATCTTCAGTATTGACCTATCTTCATCAGCACTTGCTCCAGCTATCAGCTATCTACTTCAGCCAATCAGTGGCCCATTCTTCAGTATCATCATCAGCACTTGTCCCTACTCAGTCTCAACATCATGGCACCTAAAAAGAGCAACATCACCTACCACTTCTTCCAGCCAGAGTTAGCTGACATCAGGAGGATTCAGACCCTGATCACTCCAGACCATATACCACTGTTCAGGGAACACCATGGAGATATACTTGATATGGTTATGGATCTGGACCCCTCACAGAGAAGCCTGATCCACACTTGCCTTCAGTTTTATGATCCTCCACTGAGATGTTTTACTTTTCAGGACTTTCAGTTGGGCCCCTTATTGGAAGAATACTCATCATTAGTTGGTATACCTATCAGAGGTGGAGTCCCTTTCAACCCTGAGATGGTCTTTCCTGGTAATGAAGAGGTAGCAAAGGCATTGCATCTGGAACCAGTCCTGATTGGGCAGCACATGACTTCTAAGGCTGGAATCCCTGGCTTGCATCTGGATTTCTTGATCTCCCAAGCTACCCTGAAAGCTTCTTTAGGAGAGTGGAAAGCAGTCTGTGCTTTATTGGCCTTGAGCATATATGGGATCATATTATTTGCAGATGAGCCTCGATTTGTTAACAAGAATGCAATCCATCTTTTCATCCTGAAGAACCCAGTGCCAACTTTATTAGGGGATCTCTACTATTCAGTGCATCAGAGGAATGAAAAACAGAGGGGAAGATTAGTGAGGTGTTGTGCTCCATTGTTCCATACTTGGCTTCTCAGGCATTTTCCCAGGACAGATGCATTTTTGAACCCTCATCAACAGAGAAACTGGGCTGGAAGACTTACTACTCTAACTTCAGCTGATATCAAGTGGTGCACTCAAAGCACAAAAGGCAGGGATATCATCACCAGCTGTGGGCATTTTCCCAATGTGCCCCTAATAGGAGTTAAGGGTAGTATTAATTACAACCCTCTGCTGTTCAAAAGACAACTGGGCTATGCACTGGTCCGCACTCCTAAGGCACAGGACTTGGTTGAGACTCTTTATTGTGAGAACAAGCTTAATTTGGCTATTGTTAGGCAGGCAGCCTGGGCCTGGGACAATGTGCAGACTAAGGGGGTAACCATCCTGGGAAAGTGTAACAATGTGGCATCAGCACAATACTATGATTGGTCCCATTCCAGGGCTCAATTCTCTGGGATGCCCTTTACTATAGAAGATATGCCTGGGCCTTCCACAACACCACCTCCGGCAACTGTCAGCTTAGAGGAGTTTGAGAAGTTGAAAGAGAGAAATGAGAAGCTGACTCAAGCTCTGCAGAAGACCCTCTGGGAGAGGAGTGATGGTAGGTTGGATATTGAGAGGTTAGAAAAGTTGAAGTTGGAACACTTGGCTAGAATTGAGAAGTCTGAAGATTACATTAAGAAATCTAGGGCTGGAGAGCAAATCCTGAAGAATGCTTGCAAGGAAGCCCAATTCCAGAAAGCTAGGACAGACTTGTATCTGAAGGAGAGTCAGGCTAGGTGGGTCAGGATCACCGAGGCTCGTACTCTGGAGGACAAGAGGGTCCAAGACAAGATAGAGCAGATGGAAGCTAGTGCAAAAGAGCAACAAGAAGCCCTGGCAGCAGCCCAGAGGGAGATATCAGAACTGAAGATCAGAGCTGGAGTGAAGAGGTCAAAGGACCAAAGTCAACACAAGAAGCTAACTGCAGCTGTTACTACCCGGAACCTCCTTATCAGGAACCTCACGGAGCATCCAGCTGATCCCGTGACCGAAGCACTTCTCAAGGAAGTTCGGGAGGATGAGTTTGGTCTTGGTGTTTGACCATTTGCTTGTTGTTGTTTTCATTCCATGTATTTTGATTTCTTATTTTCTTGTAATGTATTTTGACCCCTCAGAGGGCTTGTATTTGTAAACAAACTGTGTACCTTTGGCCTTTTGTAATATATGTATTAGTTTGTTCCATCCGAGTTTACTTCGAAAGCAACATCAACAGCATCATCTTCAAGGGTCTGGAAGGGTCAAAACTGAACGCCAAGCCGGATACCTTGAAAACAAATAAGCATACTGCATTGCATGCTAACCCTTTGTTTGTTTTGTAGGTTTTTGTTTTGTTGTTGCTAACTCTGTTGTGATGCTCAGGAACTATTGCTCGGCGCCGAGTATTTCCCCTCAACCGTCTGCACCGATATCCAACCCGTAACAATCTTCCGGGCATACAGATGGATCAGATGCAGCAGGACCTTACTGAGGTCAGGAACCAAATGACCAACGAGAGGTTGGAAATGAGGAACCAAATGACACAGTTCATGGAGGTAATGAACAACATGGCTCAAAGCCAGGAGAGGCTCAGAGCACTGGTGGAAGGGAGAAATCAGGAAGATCATCAGCCAGGGACTGCTGGGACTAGCAACAATGAAAGAGTCCAACCTCATGTCAATCCCCCAGTCTTTGGACCCCACCTACATCCAGAGGCCAACATCCCTGTCAATATACAAGGGACTGCCACAGCAGGGAGGGTACTGCAAGAAGACCCTCAAGAAGACCAGTTCACAGTGATGGGAGCCGGGGAAGAAGCTTATGATAGAAGGTTGGAGGAGATAGCTGAGAAATTAAGATCCTTAGAGTCTCAAAACTCTTTGGGTTTTGATGTTATGGATATGGGCTTGGTAGATGGGGTCAGGATTCCCCACAAGTTTAAACCACCATGCTTTGAGAAGTATAATGGGACTTCCTGTCCCCGAACCCATCTACAATCTTTTCTTGGGAGGCTAAAGGCCTATACCATGGACGAGAAGCTGTGGATGTTCTATTTTGAGGATAGCTTGACTGGAGCTTCGAGGGAATGGTATTCCCATCTGACAAGAGCAACTATTAGATGCTGGAAGGACCTGGCAGAGGCCTTCATCAGACAGTATCAGTATAATCTGGATATGGCACCCAACAGGACCCTCCTAATGGGAATGTCACAGTCATCTAGAGAAAGCTTCCGAGAGTATGCTCAAAGATGGAGACAGCTTGCTGCTGCTGTCCAGCCACCTATGTCAGAAAGGGAGATGGCTGATATGTTCATGAACACCCTTCAGGGGACTTACATTGACAGGCTAGCTGCCTTCTCATCTACCAGCTTTGCAGATGTCGTCATAGCCGGGGAGAGAATTGAAAGCCTATTGAAGATGGGTAAGATCTCAGACAACGGTGCAAGCTCATCCAGTAATGCAAGAAAGCCTTTCGCGGGCCCAAGAAGGACTGGTGAGACCAATGCCATCCACACCAACAGGGGCAGGCCCCAATATGTTCATGGATCTGTGGCAGCAGTCACCATGCCCGCTCCAGCTCATCCACAACCAGCTTATCAACCTCCGCAGCAAAACTATCAGCAACAACCTCAGTACCATCAACAAAATCAGTATCCTCCGAGAAATTACAACAACAGCAACACCAACAACAATAACCAGCAAAGGCCATTCCAGCAGAGGCCATCTCAAGCCAACAGGGTGATCGATCCGATCCCTATGCCATATGCTACATTGCTGCCACAACTCCTGAAACTCAACCTAGTTGAGCTAAGGACGTTGGCACCTCCAGATCCCAACAGTCTACCCAGGAATTATGACTCCAACGCCAGATGTGCTTTTCATTCAAATGCACCTGGCCATAGTACAGAAAAGTGCAGAGCCTTGCACATGAAGGTACAAGACTTGGTAGACTCTAAGGCCCTGAATTTCGCACCACCACCCAATGTCAACAAAAATCCTATGCCACACCACGGAGGTCCCAGAATCAACGCTATTGAAGAAGACAAGCCGTCTTATTTAATAACCAGTGTGGGTCAGATTCGGACACCGTTGGTAGAAATTAAGGCTCAGCTCCTCGAATGTCACATGTTCCCGGGGTGTGAGTTAGGGTGTGCTTACTGCAATATTTCAGTAAATGGGTGCGATAACCTGAGGAATGGCATAGATGGTCTCATTCAGAGTGGCCAACTTCAGATCACCACATCATTTCCAACAAATCCAGCAATCTCATCAGCAACAGTTCCGGTATCTCCTACAACTGCAGCAACCATTGTTCCTGACAATTCTTCGGCTTCATCAACAAGTACTTCATCTATCATCTCAACTGATCAGCTGTCAGCAAATTTTTCTTCTACAACTTCAGCATCACTCCAATTTGAATCTCCTACAACAACAACATCCATCCTTCCGACAATGTCTCCTACAACTCCAGCAACAAACTCTGAAGATGTCTCAACTGTCACAATATTTTATGATCCTGAAAACAACTCTGCCTACAACTCAGAAGGTGCTGCTCCCATCAGAGCACCAGTCACAATTTATTATGATCCGCAAACTATCACAGTCCCTTCTGCAGCTGCCGTCAGTCCAGTCACTGTCACAGTGCCTGGACCAGTACCTTATGAAAGCAATAGGGCCATCCCTTGGCACTACGGCTCTGACGTATACTGCGAAGGAAAGAAAATCACCCTTGAACCATCAACACCTGCACCACAAATAGACAATGTGGGAGGAGGCGGAGGCTTCACTCGAAGCGGACGTCTCTTTGCTCCACAAATTCAAAGACCCACTGCCGAAGCAGAAGCTGCTGCCAAGGCAAAAGGAAAGAGCCCGGTGCAGGAAGATCAAGCTGTTAAGGAAACTTTGAAAACACCATTCGATCAAGAAGTTGATGAGTTCATGAGAATCATCAAAAAGAGTGATTACAAAATAGTGGATCAGCTTCACCAGACGCCATCCAAGATCTCTATCCTATCACTGCTTATGTGCTCCGAAGCCCATCGGAATGCACTACTCAAAGTCTTGCACGCAGCTTACGTGCCGGAAGAGATCACCGTCAATCAGTTGGAAACCGTGGTTGGAAATGTTACTGCTAGCAATGGGCTAGGGTTCACCAATACTGACTTGACAACGGAAGGCCGCAACCATAACAAAGCCTTGCACATCACCATGGAATGTAAAGGTGCAGTCCTTTCCCATGTGCTGGTAGACACAGGATCATCCCTTAATGTCTTACCGAAAAAGGCCCTGTTGAAGCTAGAATATGAAGGATTAGCATTGCGTCCCAGTAACCTGGTAGTAAGAGCCTTTGATGGTTCTAAGAGATCGGTGCTGGGAGAAATTGAGCTACCTGTGACAATTGGCCCACAAACCTTTAAAACGATCTTCTACGTGATGGACATTCAGCCTGCCTACAGCTGTTTGTTGGGTAGACCTTGGATTCATGCCGCTGGCGCAGTAACGTCTACCCTTCACCAGAAGTTAAAATTTGAGTGGGAAGGCCAAGTTGTTACTATTTGTGGGGAGGAGGATATATTTGTTAGCCATCTGGCTACTTATAAGTATATTGAGATGGATGGGGAGATCCATGAAACAATGAGCCAGGGGTTTGAGGCCCTGAATGTTAATGAAGCATCTGCTGTATCTGGAATCTCCATGTCATCTTACCAACAAGCCCGGAAGGTTGTTGAGGAAGGAACTGCCCAAGGCTGGGGCAAGGTTTTATCTGTGGAGGAGAAGAAAGACAAATTTGGGTTGGGTTACAGACCAACTCAACAAAATCAAGCAGAGGCTGCTGAGAAGCCCGGTTTTGTCAGTGGGGGGATGCTCACCCCTGATGCTATCAACAATTTGGAAGACGAGCTGGAAGAGGAGCGCAATCTGGAGAATTGGATTCGTCCAAAGATCCCGGGGAGCAGTATCTCAAACTGGTCTTCCCAGGAAATTATAAGAGTTACTCACGCAGAGTAATTATTATTTCCTGTATTTTTATAGCATGCCTCAAAGTCTTGCATCTTGCCCAAGATGACAAGACTCATTTTGTAATCGGGCCATCTGTACTTTTTGTGCAAACAAGATTAATCAATGAAATATCAGACATCTTTTTGCAAATGAGTCCTTTTCTTTTCCGCTCACTGTTTTTCCATTTTTCTTTTTGTACAAAAAATAAATGGCGATGTTTTCAAAATGATAACTTTATTTCACTTTTCTAAACAAGATTAAAATCAATCACTAAAATGAACAAACTGAACCCTTGCAGAGAATGCCTTCCAGACAGCACCGACAACAGCACAGCTATGACTTCGTATGACTTTGACAATCCGATCAATCAAGCTGATGAAGGGGTTGAAGAAGAATATGAGCTTCCTGAAGAGCTAGCCAGGTTGTTAAGACAAGAGGAAAAGGTTATTACTCCTCACCAGGAGGAGGTTGAAGTGATTAATCTTGGTACAGATGAAGACGTGAAAGAGGTTAAAATCGGGGCCTGCCTGCAAGACTCAGTGAAGAGACAACTGATTAATCTGCTTCAAGAATATGTGGATGTTTTTGCTTGGTCGTATCAAGATATGCCCGGGTTGGACACCGACATCGTTGTGCACAAGCTGCCTTTGAGGGAAGAATGCCCACCGGTCAAACAGAAACTGCGCCGTACTCGCCCGGACATGGCAATGAAGATCAAAGAAGAGGTACAAAAGCAATGGGACGCCGGGTTCCTTGCCGTGACTAGCTACCCGCCGTGGGTTGCTAATATAGTACCTGTGCCTAAGAAAGACGGCAAAGTGAGGATGTGTGTTGACTACCGGGATCTGAACAGAGCCAGCCCAAAAGATGACTTCCCATTACCTCACATTGATGTATTGGTGGATAACACGGCTCAGTTCTCGGTATTCTCCTTCATGGACGGATTTTCAGGATATAATCAGATCAAGATGTCACCTGAAGACATGGAGAAGACAACTTTCATCACACCCTGGGGCACGTTCTGTTACAAAGTGATGCCATTCGGACTGAAGAATGCTGGTGCCACATATCAACGGGCTATGGTGACATTATTCCACGATATGATCCATAAAGAAATAGAATGTTATGTGGATGACATGATTGCCAAGTCCCTTACTGAAGAAGACCACCTGGTGAATCTGCTGAAGCTGTTTAAGCGTCTGAGGAAGTACCAACTAAAGCTGAACCCCAACAAGTGCACATTCGGGGTGCGATCTGGTAAGCTGCTGGGATTTATTGTAAGCGAGAAAGGGATTGAAGTTGACCCTGATAAAGTCAAAGCCATTCAAGAGATGCCTGCACCGAAAACTGAGAAAGAAGTCCGAGGGTTCTTAGGTCGATTGAACTACATTTCACGGTTCATATCTCACCTTACAGCAACCTGTGAACCCTTGTTCAAACTGTTAAGAAAAGAACAGACGGTCAGGTGGAACGAAGACTGCCAAAGGGCTTTTGACAAGATCAAGGAGTACTTACAAGAGCCTCCAATCCTTATGCCTCCAGTTGAAGGAAGACCTCTGATAATGTACTTGACAGTATTAGAAGAGTCAATGGGGTGTGTGCTGGGCCAGCATGACGAGTCTGGTCGAAAAGAGTATGCAATATACTACCTGAGCAAAAAGTTTACCGACTGTGAACAACGTTATTCACTGCTTGAGAAAACTTGTTGTGCTTTAGCGTGGGCTGCTCGCCGACTGAGACAGTATATGTTGACCCACACTACTTTATTGATATCAAAAATGGACCCAGTCAAGTACATTTTCGAGAAGCCAGCTCTTACTGGACGGGTTGCAAGATGGCAAATGATTCTCACAGAATATGACATCCAGTACACCTCTCAGAAAGCCATCAAGGGCAGTGTACTATCTGAATATCTTGCTGAGCAACCCATTGATGACTACCAGCCTATGAGATTTGACTTCCCTGATGAAGACATCATGTTCATAAAATCAAAAGATCACGAAGAGCCTATTCACACTGAAGGGCCTGACCCGGAAGAAGAATGGACTATGATGTTTGATGGGGCTGTTAATATGAATGGTCGTGGTGTTGGTGCGGTACTCATTACACCTAAAGGAGTTCACATGCCTTTCTCGGCAAAACTCACTTTCAACTGCACTAACAACGAAGCTGAATACGAAGCTTGCATTATGGGTCTTGAGGAAGCCATTGACCTCAGGATCAAGACTTTAACCGTATTCGGAGATTCAGCTCTGGTAGTTAATCAAACAAACGGCAAATGGTACACGCACCAGGATCATCTGATACCCTACAGGGATTATACAAGGAGGTTATTGACTTTCTTCACAACAGTCAAACTTGAGTATATCCCTCGGGACGAGAATCAGTTTGCAGATGCTCTAGCTACCATTTCATCAATGATCAAAGTTCAGGCTGCTAACTTTGTACCTCAGATTTCAGTGTCCAGACTTGACAGACCAGCGTATGTGTTCGCAGCAGATGTTGTCAAAGATGATAAGCCTTGGTTCCACGATATTAAGTGCTTCTTGGAGGATCAAACATACCCACCTGGGGCATCTTCCAATGATAAGAAGACTCTGAGAAGGCTTGCTGGTAGTTTCTTCCTGAACACTGATGGTTCCTTATACAAGAGAAACTTTGATATGGTGCTCCTCAGATGTGTTGATAAGACAGAAGCAGACTTGTTGATGCACGAAGTGCACGAAGGATCCTTTGGTACCCATGCAGGAGGTCATGCCATGGCTAAGAAGTTGTTAAGATCAGGTTATTACTGGATCACAATGGATGCAGACTGTTGTGCTTACGCCAGAAAATGCCATAAATGCCAGATCTATGCAGATAAGGTGCATGTGCCTCCCAATCCTTTGAACATAATGTCTTCACCGTGGCCCTTTGCTATGTGGGGCATTGATATGATTGGCAAGATTGAGCCAACTGCTTCAAATGGCCACAGATTCATCCTGGTCGCCATTGATTATTTCACTAAGTGGGTTGAAGCAGCCTCATATGCAAACGTTACAAGACAAGTGGTAGCCAGATTTCTGAAGAGAGATATCATCTGTCGATATGGAGTTCCCGAGCGAATCATTACTGATAATGGTTCCAATCTAAACAACAAAATGATGGCAGAGCTATGCCGGGACTTCAAGATTCAACACCACAACTCTTCTCCTTACAGGCCAAAGATGAATGGCGCTGTTGAGGCAGCTAATAAGAATATCAAGAAGATTGTGCAGAAGATGGTAGTTACCTACAAAGACTGGCATGAAATGCTACCATTTGCCTTGCATGGATACCGTACGTCAATCAGAACATCCACTGGGGCAACACCGTATCAGCTTGTGTATGGTATGGAAGCAGTCCTACCTGTTGAAGTTGAATTACCCTCCCTCCGGGTATTGATGGATGTTAAGCTGAACGAAGCAGAATGGGTTCGGTCCCGGTTCGAACAACTGAGTCTGATTGAAGAGAAAAGATTGGCTGCAATCTGTCATGGGCAGCTGTATCAGAAAAGAATGAAGAAAGCCTTCGATCAGAAAGTCAGGCACCGAGAGTACCAAGTAGGAGATCTTGTGCTGAAAAGAATCCTCCCTCCTCATACAGACCACAGGGGCAAATGGACTCCAAACTATGAAGGGCCATTCGTGGTAAAGAAAGTTTTCTCTGGTGGAGCACTGATGCTCAGCACCATGGATGGTGAAGACTTCCCATCCCCTGTGAATTCAGACGCAGTTAAAAAATACTTCGCATAAGAATGACCCGCTGGACATAAAAACAGAATGTAAGTCCAGGCAAAAATAGGGCATCCCGGCGAGTCAAAAACAGAATAAAAGACTCGGGCAAAATAAGGGAAAATAAACAAAAAATGTACACCCGCTGAGTTGAAAAGCCGCATTGGACAACTCAGGCAAAAATGGGTATCCCGATGGATTGAAAACCCGAAAGGGCGATCCATGCAAAATAAGGGAATAAGCGAACAACTACATTCTGAATTCGTCTGTATCACTTACAACTTGGCAAACCTCGAAAAGATCAAGCTTCTTTCAGAATCAACCTTCTTCAGAAAGCAAGACGAGAAGAACGTCGGAAGTCATACGAGTCATAGCAGAAGAGGAAGCTCCTTAAAGCGTCATCAACATCGCCAGCACTTTGTTTCTCAATTTGTAACAATCCCCTCATTTCAGGAGATATGTTTCCTTGACTGTATCTTGCCGATTCAGGGCACATGAATTAATAAAATCAGATTTTTCAGTCATGTTTCGTCTTGTACATTTTTATTTGCAAAGAATGTCTGATGTCTCTAAAAAACTAATTGCATGAGTACAGATGCTTTTCTCTAAAAAAAATAATAATAAAAACACATGCTTGCAGGGAATATACTTACTCTCGAAAGTGCTAACTCCTATGACGGAATCCGGTAAAGGATACCTCGGGACTATTTGTGCGTTTCCTTATCTTTGCAGGATTGCAGGTATCCAGAACGCAACTTGGGGCGTGCAAGCTACATCCCAGCAAGCTGGCAAATCAACACTCACTCTTGGCACCAGAGGTGTTTTCTCCCTAGCTGGGTTGCCAACAACTTTCCCCAGCCAGTTGCCACTTGTCAATTTCCCCAGCCGTAGTGCCAATCATTCTTCCTCGGCAGAATGCAGAAGTCAGGGAACCATCTCCCCACAGAATCCTCGGCCTCTTTTCAGAAGAGCAACGCATGAAGGAGTCACAACAGAGTACAGAAGGCTTCTACAAACCCCAGCTGGGTCCCTCATTATCAGGATGGGTCTATCAGTGACTTATTTCCCCAAGCAGATACATCTCTTCGGATCCACCAGTGATCTCAACCCCAGCTGAGATATTCACTTCAGACAGATCGACCAGAGATCTTCGCGGCAATGGGATCCGAATCCCGGTTTGGTATCATTGCATAATCATGGCATTTGCATCATATTCACCCACCAAGCGTAGCATTCCGTCTAATACGGAGCATTACGGCAAAAACCAAACATATAGCATAATCATAAGCCATGTTTGAATCAAACACTTGTGAATAATAACCATTCATCAGAATGCAGAATACTTTCCCCAAAATCCCCACCAGAATCCCCAGCAAAAGCAGTTGCCTCACAATTCACAGACATCGGTATACACTCCTTTTTGACACCCGTCCGTGTCATCACTCCCCAGTAAATTCGCCTGAACACTCTTTACAAACAAGATCACCCGCATTACAGATACTTCCTGACACCCGTCCGTGTCATATCCCCAGCAGAAGGCCAAAGACATCATCTTTGCACTCACTTATACTTGTGTATACATTTTCTTGACACCCGTCCGTGTCACATCCCCAGCGCAGTCGCTTGCACTTTTACAACCCATATACTTGTTGATATTATTATACTTTTCTCTCTTGACACTCGTCCGTGTCACCCTCCCCAGCAGATAAACATTCATCTATACACCACTCATACTACTCATGTTACACTTATACAGATGCTCGTCCGTATCTTGTACATGCCATTTATATCCCCACAGATTCGGCATTGGTCCATGTTCTTTGTTAACCAGTTGGTACTCGTCCGTACCATCATCTCAGAATATGCGTCAAGTGTTTGTTTCTACATGATACTCGTCCGTATCACAGTCTAAAGGATGCTCGTCCGTATCTTTAATCCATACACTGCGTCAAATACTTGTGTCTTCTTGAATATAGATACTCGTCTGTGTCTACTGTTCCCCAGAAGAATTCTTTCAGATTCAACACTCGTCCGTGTTCGTTGTTAACCCGTTGATACTCGTCTGTATCATCATCTCTGAACATGTGTCAGTTTGTTTCTACCCGATACTCGTCCGTATCGTAGTCTTAAGGATGCTCGTCCGCATCTTTAATCTATACACAACACCTAAACACTTATACTTTCTTTTCTTGGTTGAAAACACTCGCCCGTGTTTACTGCTCCCCAGTAGATCACCAACAAAGCAAATCTTCCTTTTTATCTGACACTCGTCCTGTGTCGTGATAAACCTTGAGAGCAGCCGTACCCTGCTAGGTGGTCGTCCTCCACCTCTTGATGGTCGTCCTCCATCATGCTCATCCGATGGCCGTCCCCATCGTTGATATTTAGCAGCCGTCCCCTGCTAGGTGGTCGTCCTCCACCTTTTGATGATCGTCCTTCATCATTTTATCCAATGGCCGTCCCCATTGTTGATTTTGGTTATCTGACACTCGTCCTATGTCATGAAAAACCTTGAGAGCAGCCGTCCCCTGCTAGGTGGTCGTCCTCCACCTCTTGATGGTCGTCCTCCATCATGCTCATCCGATGGCCGTCCCCATCGTTGATATTTAGCAGCCGTCCCCTGCTAGGTGGTCGTCCTCCACCTTAGATGACCGTCCCTCATCTTGTCTCCAACAGAGCAGCCGTCCCCTGCTAGGTGATCGTCCTTCACCTTTGATGACCGTCCCTCATCATCTGTTTATTTCATTTATTCTTTAACCCGGTGGCCGTCCCCGTCGTGGTCCCTTTTCTCTTTTTTTAGCCCGATGGCCGTCCCCATCGTCGGTTACCTTGCTTTATGAACTTGGTGGCCGTCCCCGTCATGTTTCATTGATTCCCAGAGAATCTTACAACTTTATCTTGATGGCCGTCCCCATCATAATCTTATTTTTCCCAGCTAGTCGGCCGTCCCCGTCTTGGCTTTACCTTTTATCCCCAGCATGTCGGCCGTCCCCGTCATTGCTATTTACCCAGCAGTCGTCCTCTGCTCGACGGTCGTCCTCCGTCGCCCACACTTTACAATATACTTTATTTTCCTTTTACAATCTATATCCCTTTTCTTCTTCATTCTGTGAGTGCAAATTTTGGATTGTCTTTGGTACTCAACCACAAGTTATCTTGTTTGCCTGTTAGGCCGTTGCTTACATCCTGCACAGCTAACTCATGTTTGAATAGGGGCAGCTGTAAACACCCCAAATTTTCCCTCACCCATTCACACCATGGCTTGTGATCATTTCATATGCATAAACACAATCATACCATCTCATACCACATTTTTGATTCACTGCATTGGTTCTAAGTCATCTGCACCTAGGGTTTGTGATCTGAGCAATCCAAGGGCTTCTTGAGCCACTCCAAAGGCCACCAATCACTTCAAAGGGGTCCATGTGTGTTCTTATATCATATCACATCCTCTCAAAGTCAAAAATGCCAAAGAATCACAAGAACTAGGGTTTGTATGGAAGCAGAACCAGGCTAGACTGCACAGATGACCTAAAATTAGGGTTTTGGTTTCAGAGGCCATAACTCCAAATTTTTTGGTCATTCTTGTTTCCATTGGTCTCCATATGGTATAGGGAGTATGCACATCAATTTTAATGAAGAAATTCCATGGGGAAGTCATCTGATCAAGAGTTGACTTTCTGGACAAGTTAGTGCAAAATCAGGGCATCTGAGGCCCCCAATGACCCAACCAAGGGGTGATCTTCATCATTTTGAGTGTATATGATCTTTATTTGATCATAGAAGAAGGATGAAGTTCACAAAATTCAAGAATTACAAGTTTTTGCAAAGTTGACTTTTTAGGGCATGGTTGACTTTTAAAGAATATGTCATTTTATGCCACTTTTCAAGCCTTGCTTTTTGATCCAAAAATGCTTCAAATGGAAAAACTTTGGTCATGAAAGTTGTAGATTAGATCTTTCCCTTTTCAAAAAGTACAAGAACATGATCTAATTCTTCTTGGATCAAAAGTTATGGTGTGTTAAAGTTGGCAAAAATCACTAAATTCCAAGACATGCACCAAAAGGCAAAGTTGCAAATTCTCCTTTCATGGCCAATTCAGTCATCATATGGGCTTCTAATTCACTCAACATGATCACACAACCTCTAAAAATCAGAATGAGGCCAAGAGATCACATGTTTTGTATGGTTTTGGAGCAAGATATTTTCATGAAGCAAAAGCAAAGTCAAGTTGCAAAACCACTCATCACACTTCACCCACTTGCTGCATTGGCTATTGAACCAGCCATAGCCTCTCACCTCACCATGCTGCGCCAGCCCACACCTTTGTACTAGCCTAGAACACAACCCATGCCTCTCTTACCAAAAGGTTGACAATTTGCAAAAGTGAACTTACCTATCACAGCAGGCCAGGTCACATCATCTGACCAATGAGATTATTTTATGGAAGCCAAATGCTAGCCATTACACATAACAAGCAAGGCTGAAGCTCACCACAACTCAGCATACACAAACTCACTCCATCTTGCATTCTCTTGCATAACATGACTTGCCATGACATTTCAAGCATCCATTTGATTCATTTGACATCATAAGACATATTGAAAGCATGTTTGATCATTGCATCATGTATTTGCCATGTTGTATGCCATGTGCACTTCATAACTTTTCATGTATGTCCATGCTTCTTAACTTGCTTCATTTGCATTCATGAACTTGTATGATCATTTCCATGTGCTGCCTCATGTTTGTAGCATCTCATAGCATCATTAGCATCATGTAAGTGCTTCTGGTTTTGTTTCTCATCATGTCATCTCATCCCATTTTGCATTGCATTGCATTTCTTCTCTAACCTTTCAGGTGGTAAGTGATTTTGAGAAGTGAATTTGCCTTCACTTCTCACAACTTTTCTTTTCATCTCCCTTGCATACATGCTGCATTTTTATATATGTTTGGATTTGAGCTTGCTCATTCTTTTTTTTTCCCACTTTCTTCCTTCAAGTGACTTGTCTTCTTAAGTGAAGCAAGTTACTTTGCTTCTCTTGATCCTTTCATCTGCTTCCTGGTGGTTCCATTGAAGATTTCTCTTGTTAACCTCACAAACCTTAGGAACAACCAAGCATGACAATGATTAGGGTTTTGATTAGTCTCCCCTCTTAGTTTTACCTTTGTGTCTTCTTTGAGTCTTCTCTTCTCATCTCATAATCAGGGACTAAACCCTAAAGGCTTTAAGGCTTTGTGATTAAACTTATGCCTGCATCCTTCTATTAGGATGGAGTGTATAACTTTAATCCTAAGTGTTAAACCCTTAATGTGTTTAAATCTCTTAATCAATCCACTTAATAATCATCAAGACATCACACTTGTAACTTGGGCCTTGCATTAGGGTTCTAATTCTTCCTTAATTGGTTAAGAAGGACTAACCCTAGTGTTAATGGACAAGTCCCCCTCAAGTTGTCTTACAAATCATAAAACTCACTTCATCATCATATCATTAAATAAAATCCATCTAATAAAGGCTTGTTTTGTCATGAGCTTAATCCCTAATCATGGATTAAGCTGAGGAGCTTTCCTCAGCTTAAACATTCTCATCTATTATCCTTCTATTAGGATGGTGTAATGAGTCTGTTTAATCCTTGATTATGGCTTAACCTCATTACTCAACACTAAACAAAAACACCAAAAACATCTAAATAATCACAAGTAGGTTAATGATCTTAATCCTACACCAAAGGTGATTAAGTGTGAGAATCTGACTTCACACTTAAGGTAATTCTCATTACCCCTAATCAGAGGGATGATGTGATGAGTTTACCAAATCCATTGGTTTAGGCTTAAGCTCATTAACTTATGACAAACTTTCAAAAGCAATAAAAGACTGAAAACTCAAAAACAAACAATAATCGTCTCCTTCGGGATTCTTTTCTCATCATCTTCACTCACAAACGAGAACTTGCTTTTTCCGTCTAATGCAAGACAGTTTGCATCTGTGCCAGACAGATCATACACTTGAGCATAGACAAGCAAGCAGTTCACAAGTCAATTCATCTTTCAGTCTCTTTGGGTCGAACTACGGTGTTCTGACTTCCTCATTGCACGAGAGGATACGTAGGCATAACTTAACAGTTATCGAACAAAAGTCTCTGTATATTCCCCCTCTTTCAGCATTATTCTCTTAGCCTCATTATCATGAGCATTTCATCTTTGTTCTTACACTGACACTTTATTTATACACTTCACACTTCTCACACACTGACACCTGTACACCCTTCTCCAGCTATTGTATACACAAATTGCACTGACACTACCCCTTTAAAACACAAATCTTTTAAGCGTGGATCCCGTCGAGTACGGCGGACAATCTGGGTGCTAGTACCTTCCCAGGTTGTAACCAACCCCCTTTCTCAGTCTCTCTGGTTCGCAACCGTCTTATCCATCTCTTTCTAGGCCTATGCAGCATTGCCTTTCCTCCGGGATAAAAATGCCTAGCTGGCGACTCTTTCATTCTCCAGTGAGTTCACGGCTGTGTGTTCTCATTGTCCCTCTCGCCGACCGTTCGCGTTTGTACCTTTATTTGGACTTAGCTTCATTTATCGGGAGCGACACCTTGGTACTGCACCTTTGTTGAATTAGTTTTTTTGAAATGAAACCGAATTGATTGTGTTTTGATTGGATTAGTTACTCTTTTTTTTACTGCCGTAAACTTATTTTCACTGCTAACCATTGTGGCAATTATTTCAGGAGATTTCCATGAGGCTCATCATGTTTGGTTTCGAGAGAGTTCCTTCGAGGATGACACGATGATCACCCAAAGCCTTGTATGCTTTTGTCATCAGAATCTCTTTCGTAGTCTCGCCAGGTAGTACTTCAGCATGAGTTGAGGGTGAAACATCCTCAACAATCCTCCCAGACCTTTTCTTGTGGACAAGTTTGGAGCACTTTGTGGTGTATTTAGTATCAGCATTAAGAAACAGGCCTTCCTTCACCATGTGTGGTTCTCCGAATGCTTTTATCAAGAGCCCATGATACTCCCAAAAGACCCTCTATGTCTTCACCCTCCATAGCAAGCCAATTAGCAACATGAGCAACAGGAAGACCTTGATTATTCTGTACACCAGAATGTGGAGAAGCAATATGCTTGAAGATAAGTTGCCTTTCTTTGCAAGCCGAAAGAAGGCAATAAAATTACCCATTCTGCAAGTTCTTGCTACATTACGGGTAAATAGAACTTCTGGTGCCTGCCTTAACTCTGGAATCATCTTAGCAAGATCAAGGGAGAGCTCTGCAGGTTCAACTTTATAACCAGGGTGCTTATCCAGTTTAAGAAATGCATGATAGCCGCGAAGCTCTTTTCTGTGGGAATATGCACTCCTTCCTTTTTATGATCATCATGCAATTGGAACAATTCGACTGAAGCTTTGTTCATCTTGAGCCCGCTCGGAGCCAGGCCTGTCAGAATCATACAAGACACCTACATTACCATCAGTGTCCAGGTTAGACTCATCCCCAATCACACATACATTAGAATTCATATTCACATCTTCATGATCTACTCTCCTGATTCATCTAAAAAACTTTGCAATGATATTGTGATCTTGTAAACAATGCAGATGGTTCTGATGGAGGCGAGATAAATTTTGCAGTTGACAAGGGAGGCAGGTCACTATGTCTTGCATAATATGATCCAGATGATTCTGATGGAAGGGAGATGAATGGCAAAATTGTTTATTTTCCAATTTTATTAAATGAAGTATGTGGTTTATCATTTGTGAACTGTTGGCTCATCCTGTTCCTGCTTCATATCTGCAGATTCTCCAGAATGGCTTGATGAATGAAGATCAACTTTAGAATGTGGCATATCAGCTGGAGGTACAACCATATCAGGAGCCGTGGCAAAATTTGCACTTGGCTGGACAAATGCTTTTGGAACTTTGATGTTCTTTTTGGAAGGATTAAACCTAAGTTTCATTATTTCTCTGTCACCTTTACTTACCATGTGATTTGGAGTTGTTTGCTATGATGTTTTGTTCAGACGAAATTATTCTGATACGGTGATTTCGCATTGCAGGTGTACACTCTGATCATATCCGTCAATTAAAAGTGATAGACTGCTAGTTTACCTCCTTCAACTCTTGCTGCTCATGAAGAAAATCCATTTATGGCGTGTTAATGGAGACTTAAGAGTTGGCATGGAGAAGATGAATCAAGCCATGGAGACTTGATTGTGCTGCCTTGATCGTAAGTTTTAGGAACACTGTTTGTATTATTTTGGCCCTGATAGTATGGTGACCTGCGACTCGCTTGCTTGTACTTGTTGCAACATTTCAGAATTGCTTTGAACTTTTGTGCATTGCCTACCCCATCATGATGACATGTTGATCATTGAGTATACCATTGTGAACTTCGAACCTCGAATCCTGAGCTTGTGGCTGCTACATCAGAGGTAATAAAAATTCAATCCTCTGCTTCACAATTTCTGTCATTTGTAACAAGATTTTTTTTTGACATTGCTGCCAATCCATTTGCCTCATATTGTTCTATTCCTTGGCATTGTGATCATTCTGACTCCTGAACCTTGCAGGGTAGCGGTCAACCCAAGACTTCCGCTAACCGTTTACAGTTTTTTTGATGATCATTTGCGTCTGCCCTTGCTTTGCTTTGCTTCTGATAAGTCTGCCATACATCTTCATCTTCTTTTTCCTTTCTGTTGTTAATTTGTATCTCTTTCCAATGGTGTGGATTATTTTGTTATCTATGACATCGCAGCAAGAACTCTGAAACATAACACTGAACCTTGGAGCATGAGGATGGATTCCATGCCTACTGAAAATCGCAAAGAGGCAAATGTATGCTGACAGTAGTACTTGCTGCAAATGCCGTCTCTCATTATTGTTTTTTTTTTTTTGAATGTCTGTTTATTGGAAGGTGCTTGTTCTTATGAGGATGTAACCTTGTCTATATTTTGCAGGTTGAAGAAAATAGTACAAAGTGTAACGCTTCCCTTGTATGGATCAGACCGCATTTGGTAAACGTTTAACAGTGAATCTGGATTCAACTTACGGTCATACAGATCACGCCTGAACGTTGTTTCCGAAGGACATGGAGACCTGGGTGAAACAGGCGAAAGCTGCGCCAATTTTGATGATGGAGGAATGATGCCTTAAGCTTAGGCATGTGTATTGGTAGGATTCATATATGGCCTCGTAACCATGTGGTAGCTCACAACTTTGTAATGCTTCTGCCTCGGTTTTGAGTTCAATTGTTTTTTTTTCTTCCTTGAACTTGCAACTTGTAATACCGTAGGTTTCACTTGGGAATTATAGCATCTTAGTCTTGCAATTGTTCCAATCAAAATCTCAATGTCTTGTAAAACTTTGAGAATATTAATGCTACCATGCTTTGAGAACGGTGTATCTTAATAGCAACATAAAAATGAATCATGACTCCGAACAAACGCGTATCCAAATCATAATCCAAATCCAACATAATCCAGACCCAACATAATACCACGAAATGCCCATGCTATGCCATTTGAATCCAAGTCCCTCATGATACCATGAATTTTCTTTTTTCTTTCCTTCTTCGAAACCAATGAACCAAAGAAGTCACACTTATTATTTCTTTACAAAAATGCAATAAGTTTAACCCATAACTCATCAATTTATTGAAAATAAATTCGAAATATCTTAAAACCAACTTTGAGATTTTAGTGACACTTAATCATCAATGAGACCCCAGTTGATTGAAATGATTTGCAGGAAACGTATTTGTAAGGTCTTTGACAGGTAAGGATGGCTGGTGTGGCACAGGCCCATGGATCAGATCTTGGGAATTACAACAAGTGGAGGCATAGTCACACGGGTCTTCGCAACTTGGTACAAGTCTGCCCCCTTTGTGATCCCTTGAGGCATAAGTCGTGAAACTTGGAGATGCTTTGGGTGCAATCAGAATTTAAGGCCCTGATTCATGCTTGCGTGATGATTGGAAGTCGCACTGGAGTCACACAAAAGCTTGCCATGAGAATTTACAAGTTCTCCAATTCAAGGCAATTTTGCAAAGTGCCTCAAAATTCTTCAGTCCTGTGAACTTCTGGCATCCTCTATGACCAAATAAAGATCATACGCAATCAAAAATGACGAGGAACACCCTTTGGTCGGGTCATCGGGAGCCTCAGATATCCCGGTTCTGTACTGACTTGTTCCAGAAGTCATCCCTTGATTAGATACCCTCCCCATGGAATTTCTTCATGAAACTTGATATACGCGAACCTCATAACCTGGCTCCGTTTCCATGCCATTTTCTGTTCTTGTGATTCTTTGGCATTTTTGACTTTGAGGGCATACAATATGATGCTTGAACATTGATGACCTTTGGAGTGGCTCTTGAAGCCTTTGGATTGCTCAGATCACAAACCCTAGATGCAGATGACTTTGAACCAGCGCAATGAATCAAAAATGTGGTATGAGATGCTATGATTGAGTTTATGCATATGAAATGATCACAAGCCATGGTGTGAATGGGTGAGGGCAAATTTGGGGTGTTTACAATGAGAAATTAGGGTTTTCATGCAACATGAGATGCAAAAGTCAAAACAACAGAAGCATAACATAAGTTAAAAAATTGAAAATTAACTTAAAGGAACCCTAACCCCATATGATATCACACCCCAAAGGAGAAGACCTAACTCTTAACCTAATGAAAGTTGTGAATTTTCTAAGTTATCTAGGGTTTTAAGGTACCTAAAGGGAAAAAATGCAAATCAAATAAAAAATGCAGAAGAAATTCATGACAAAATTATGCTAGATACTACATGCTAAATGAAGATCAATGCAAAAAGAATCAAAGTCATACCATTCATGGTTAGGAAGAAATGAATTCTTGAAGTTAGGGTTCAAAAATAGGAATTTTATGAATCCTAAATTCAAGAAAATTGTCAAAGATTGTTCAAAACCAAAAAGAATTTTGTATGGATGGTATGACAATGTTTCTAAATGTTCTAAGATGCAATGTGATTCTTTTTGGGATTTTTAGAAACCTAAATGATATTTTAATTAATTAATTTCCATTAATTAATTAAAATAAACATTTAAATGTCTTAAAAATGATTTTTTAATGCAAAAAATAAAATTAAAAATGTTTTCTGGTTGATAAAAATATTTGAAGTGAAAATGCAAGAGAAAATATTTTTTTGAATTTTCTAGCTATTTTAAATTAATTGTGCAAAATAAATAGGAAAATATGAATTAAAAACTGAATTAATGAGAAGTAATCTAATCCAGTAGACAGGATTCAAAGCTGAGGGTTTTGGGGTTGACTGCGCGCCACATCCTAGGGTTGAAATTCAAATCCAGCTAATCTTAATTAATTAATAAATTAATCCTAATTAAAAGTTAATGACATGATCCTGACCACTCATCATACGCGGGAAACAAATATCCAACGACCCTCATTCAAATCTTGCCCTAACCCTAATTAGAAAGCTAATCACTTTCAGGCCACCGGAGAAGAGCTCCGGTCGTCTTCTCCGGCAGCCTCCTCCCCTGAAAATCTCAAAACCTCACCCCTAGGTCATTTCTGGAGCTCTAAAGCTCCAGATCAAACCCTCTCATCTCCCTAATCTCAAATTCAACCTCAAAATAGATTTATAATAGCTCAATCATAAGATTCGAAGAGAAAAATAAAAAATGGTAAAACTTTCAGATCATGCATACAAACTCATTTCTTAACCATTTTCAAAAATACAAAGCACAAAATGATAAGTGAAGCATGCTCTTTCACCTTGGAACATAAAAATAGAGTACTGGAAAAATGTTTTTGGATGGTTACCTGAGCTTGAGAATTGCAGATGAGAGCTTTCAGGACCCCTCCTTTGTGCAAAAATCTTCCTTTGACCCTCCTGAGACCAATGGAATGCTTCAAAAGCTTTGAGAGTGACTGGTTTGTGTTGTAGCAACTCAACTGGCCAAGAATCGTGTTTCAGGTTAAGGGAGTTTTAAGGTTGGTTTGATGGTTGCTTTATGTTCAGTGGATGATTTTGAGATGAATGGTGGAATTGGTTTGAAGATTGAGTGAATATTCAGTGAGTTTCGAAGGAATTTGCAAGAGGGATGATTTTGTGGAATGCTCAGTTCTTGGAGGTTTCAGCTTGTGTGTGTTATGAAAAACGATCCTTGAGGCATGCTTGTAGAGTTCTGGTTGGGCAGAGAGTGGGTGGTGGACTGTGGTGAATGGTATGGGTGTTTTTGCACAAAGTCAATAAAGTTTGTACTTGAGGTATGGGCAAGGGTGCAGCTGGCTTCTTGGCTTGTCCATGTGCAGCATGGATCAAGGAGGTCCATGGAAATGGTTTTGAGGCAATTCAGCAAGTGGAAACAAAGTTATGTATCATTTTGCAATTTCATGTTTTGGCCCCTTTTGGATTTCTTCATGGGCAAGGCATGAAATCTTGAGATTCTTTGGGCAATTCTGAGTTTTAGACAATGAACTATGATACTATGATGCTTAGAAGTGTGTTTGAAGTCATAAAATGAATTGGCAAGTGGTTTTTCAAAAATCCCTCTTTGGTGTATTCTTGAAATTTATGTGATTTTTGCCAACTTTGACAAGTCATAACTTGAGTTCCATAATGAATTAGAACTTGTTCTTGTACTTTTTGAAAAGGGAATGATCCAATCTACAACTTTCATGACCAACAATTTTTCATTTGAAGCATTTTTGGTTGAGAAAGAGGAGGCTGAAAAACTTTCCCAAAATGGAAAGTTTACATTACAAGTCATTTCCATTTTTGGCAACTTTTGGTTTAGCTCACTTGTCTTCAATTTTGTGAACTTCCAAGCACTTCAATGATCAAATAAATATCTTATAACTTTAATTTGATGAAAAATCCACTTTGGTTCCATTGTTGGGGGCCTCAGATGCCCTGATTTTGCTCTGACTTGCTCAAGAAGTTACCCAATGAACAAATGACTTCCACAATGAATTTCTTCATCAAACTTGGTACACATAATCCCTATAACATATTGAGACTATTAGAAACAAGAATGACCAAAAAAATTGGAGTTATGGCCTCTGAAACCAAAACCCTAATTTCAGGTCATCTGTGTAGTGAAACCCTAGCTCTGCTTCCATGCTTTGCCAGTTCTTGTGATTCTTTGACTTCCTTGATCTTTGAGGGATATAAAATGATGTTTGAACATACATGGACCCTCCTGGAATGATTGGTGGCCTTTGGAGTGGCTCAGATGATCCTTGGATTGCTCATATCACAAACCCTAGATACAGATGAACTTGAACTATGCAGATGAAACAAAAATGCAATATGAAATGATATGCTTAAACTAATGCAAATATGAAAGATCACAAGCCATGGTGTGAAATTGGTGAGGGAAAATTTGGGGTGTTTACACCTATAAATAGAGACTCTATTCCATCATAAATATTACACCAAAGCCTCTTATCACTAAGCTTTCTCTTCTTTGCTCTCAAAGACTCACAACTAAATATTTTGAGCAATCACTTCTGGTTTTTTAGTTTGAGCTAGCAAAAACTCAAACCAATTGTTCACATATATCACATATGATGTTTATGAGATGTTCAAACACTTAGATCACCTTTGAAACACTTTCAACCCAAAATCACACATCAAAACCTCAAAAAGTCTTTGTTTCTACAACTTGAAGATCAGAAGTTGATCCAACCATTTACAATCAAGTCCAAGTGTTCAAAAACATTTTATATGGGGTAGGGAAGCTGTCCAGATCATCACAACATCTCTGTAACACCTCCAGATCGAAATCACAACTCCACATGCAGCTCCAAGTTCAAGTAAGCCTCAAACTAGGCCAAATCATAATACATGCATATTTCCTCGCACTATCGTTTTGCCATATGTGCGTAGTCATATTCTAAGTGATTACCCTCAATCAATTTCACAAAATCATCATCATGTATAATTTCATGAGGCTCAGGCCAAATTAGGGTTCTTCAGTGTTTATCACTGATTTCTCACTCCACACACAAAATAAATGAAATTAATTGGTACCATTGGGTTCATGGGATAAAAACGAGTGATTTTGATGTTTATTTCATCTAAAATGGATGCTTATTCCATGACATACGATGGATTTTGCAAATCCTGGACAAATTGCTTCGCACATGCTCTTGCCCAAGGTGTTCTTGGCGCCTTTTTCAAATATTTGAATATTTGAATTTTATTCATTTTGTTTAATTGATTCAAAAATTAATAACCTTATGATTCTTTTGAGTTTTTGAATGATTCTTTATTCATTAATTCTATAAAATGTTTAAATATTTTATTCCATGAAAAAATCACCAAAAAATATATATATTTTAATATATTTATTATTTTCATAAAGAATTAATTGTATTTGTTTTTAAACATTTTAAAATTCATTTCTTTCATTTGATTTTGCAAACATAAATGATATTCAAGTTGTCTCATGGATAAAACATAATTTTTCAAACATTGATCCAAGGTTTCAACTTGTTTTTCCATAGTGTTTGAAATTTATCAAATATTTTAATATTTAAATTCAAATAAATATTCAAAATATTCCAAAATTAGGGTTTTGACTTTCATACCCTCAATTTGACTTTTTTCACACTATTGGGCCTCTATTAGAGTGTAATACCCGTCTCTTTTGAAAAAATGAACCATTAGGGTTCATCTGATTCATTTTCAAAAAAATTGCACGATCGCCTTTTTCACCGCATTAAGTTTTCATTTGTGAACCTTTTTCTGTGAATATCTTTACATATAACCATTTGTTTTCTAAAATGAATTGTCAAAATGTCTCATGAAGAATCCTTTGTGTTTAAGAGTCATTTTTGTATTTTAAACTTTCTCCGGTCTGTTCTAAAACTCCTTCAGGCTTTCGTATAAGTCCTGAATCCACCAACTATTTCTTAAATAGTTTTTAATCTCGTAAATAGAGATTCATAGTCCCACTTGTTTACAAGTCCCATCTCCTTTTCTTTTTTCATATTTATGACTAAGGATTTAATACACTAACAACTAGACTGAGCTTCACTCCAGTGAACTGCTTTCTAGGTTGTAGGCATCTTTTCAACATCCAAGCCCTACTCTGTGTATGAAATCATCATATAATTAATCAACAAAACAAATTCCATAGGCATCCTTATGTTTAAGCCCTATTATTGTCTTATGAGCCATATTTTCTCTTTCTAACTTCTCGTTGTTTTCTTAAACTGTTGTGCTTTCTTAGAATAGAAGTGTTTGCCAAAAATATCTTTCTTCACTTCATACTAAAGCAAAGATAATAATAAACCTATTAATGACAAAGAGAATACAATGTTAAAAAACATTTGTAATCATTCTCCCTCGGGATTTTGGGCTTCTGCTTTCCACTGTAACACCCAACTTCATTCTTTATAAAATAACTTAAGAATATTCAAACCATAGAAAAAACATATTAAAAGCTGTCAAACATATACACTGACACTTTTATTTTTATGCATGCATCTTTATTATATATATTTGTATCTCTGCTAGAATTTTTTCCTTGAAAATCTGAAATCCTAAACTCGCTAAACCGACAATCAACACAAATCACGTCGTAATAAACAATGCACAATAGACAACTAACATCAAGGCTATGCTCAGAAGTGTGTTCAATTCTTACCTGGAAACGGAGTTCGACGAAGAAGGTGATGATTCACAGTGCTCGGATTCGTGAGAAAGAAGATGCGTCGTGATCTCGATTGAAGAATGGGGAAGGAATCGAAGCCGAATGCGCCGTGGAGCTAAGCTTCGGCTACGAATTCTTGTCCAAGCTTCTTCTCGATTGTTGCTTTTTTTAGAATCCGCGAATCCAATATCGAACTCTTTATAATCTATATTCTGATGTTTTGCATATTGATTCAAACAGATGAGAGAGTCATACTTGATTACGGATAGTGAAGGTTGATGAAGAACTGATGAAAATTGAGGAAGGACTCATGAAGATTGATGAAGAACTCTGAGAATTGAGGAAGATAATGGATGGATTTGTTCGAAGGTCAATGAAGAGTTTGAAGAGAGAGTTGAATTCGGATGAAGGTGGTGAAGAATGGTGAAGTTGTGGAGAAGAGAAGATATGAAGAAGGTGTAGGGAAGAAGAATTGAAGAAGGTAGGGAAGAAGAAAATTAGTTATGGTGAAGAACTCCTGATTTATAAAGATCTGGAGAAACTCTTGTGAAAGCTCAGGTGAAGTTTCCAGAAGAAACTTTGGTTAAAAGTTTGTTGAAATTCTGTTAGTTAGTTAGGATTCTGATGCAACTGAATTTTCGTTTTGAAGTTTTTTTCGGTTTAAAGCTTCTTCCTTGATTGAGTGTTCACTAATTTAAGCTATTTTTATTGCAGGAGAAATGAAGGTTTAAATGGTAGAGATTGGAGACGTGAGGCTACGGATTCGGTTATGGTGATTGAAGCTTGAGGAGGGAGCTTTGGTTGAAGATTTGAAGACGTTCGTATTGATGAAGAACGGATGCAGATTGGTGGAGATAGGTTTCTGTTGAAGTTTGTTATTCAGAATTTGTAGCTGAAGTTTTAGCTTTTTCTACCGAATTCGAGGAGAGTTCAGAGTTAGTTTTTGATGTTTCTTTGGTGATTTTCGTTTTTTTGTTATTCTTGTTGTTGATGATTTATGTGTGGTTGTTACGGTCATTTTGAACTGTTCTCGAATTGTTGTTGATGCCCTGAACCTTCATTTTGCAGGTTGTTAGGGAAATCTTGAATTGATGTTGTCGTCGTTATGAATGATACGTGATTGTGGCGTTCTTGTCGTTACCGGCTTGACCAATATTGCAGAATCACAGTTGAGGCTTGAATACAACTTATTGAGTTTTCCAGATTGTGGAAGAAGGTTTTTTGAAGGACGACACGGTGAAATCAAACGTGAATTGCAGAGGCAGCTTGTAATATATATATATATATATATATATATATATATATATATATATATATATATATATATTTGATGTTGAATTGTACTAGATAAAAAATAGGCAAAAGCCACTACAGTCGACAATGATTTAACGAAACTTAGAAGTTGTTCCTTAACAGCCTCGCTAGTTTTAGTAGGTAGAATTACTGGCTCAAATGATCTGCAAATAAGTATGGCTCCCGTCCATAATAGTAGTGGTCGAAGGTATGAAGTTACTATGTAATGAGTGGTACTTTTTTTTCCAACTATTATCACTCCTCTGAAAAAAATGTTTCCTTGTCTGAAACATTAATAGACCAACACCCCATACTGCAAAAATGATAATGCCAATAGCAGGAATCAACTTTACAATGACTTGACTATTTTGTAACACATTACAGCACCTTGTTAGCACTTTAGCAGCCACTTTAACAGAAGGAAGCACAGTTTGTTGGTCTGGCACTAAAAAACAATGACATTTAAAAGATCGTGATTTACAAGACAATCTATTTGTTGACCTGTTTACATGACAGAGGTGTTGAAGACCCCTGTAATCCTGTTTCATGAACAAAACCGAATATGAGGGATATTCATTGAATGATTGTAACTTGCATCTCCCCGATACTCTCATATCTTTATTGGAGGTCAGGTTCATGTTCCTGCAAAGGCCCAATCCATGGGACAGTTGCAAGGAACCAGTAAAAGCCATTATTCTCTAAGTAATCCGCATGCCCAATGTCGCTCCCACTAAATGAGGCTAAGTCAAATAGGGTACAGACGCGAACGGTCGGCGAAAAGAGAAATGAATAGAGTCGCCAGCTAGGCATTTTTATCCCGAAGGAAAGGTAATGCTGCATAAACCTAAGAAAAGATGGATAAGACGGTTGCGAACTAGAGATACTGAGAAAGGGGGTTGGTTACAACCTGGGAAGGTATAAGCACCCAGATTGTCCGTCGTACTCGAAGGGATCCACGCTTAAAAGATTTGTGTTTTAAAGGGGTAGTGTCAGTGCAATTTGTGTATTAAAGCTGGAAAAGAATGCAAGTGTCAGTGTAAAAGAAGTATGAAGTGTATAAGAGAAGTGTCAGTGTGAGAACGGGAATATGGAGCTCAAGACTATGAGGCTTAAAGAATAATGCTGGAGGAGGGGGGATAAACAGAGACTTTTGTTCGATAACTGTTAAGTTATGCCTACGTATCCTCTCGTGCAATGAGGAAGTCAGAACACCGTAGTTCGACCCAAAGAGACTGAAAGGTAAATTGACTGATGAACTGCTTACTTGTCTATGCTCAAGTGTATGACCTGTCTGGCTCAGGTGCTAATTGTCTTGCATTAGACGGAAGAAGAGAATTCTCGTTTGTGAGTGAATGAGGTGAGGAAAGAATCCCAAAGGAGACGATTATTGTTTGTTTTTGTGTTTTCAGTCTTTTATTGCTTTTGGATTTGTCATAAGAAAATGAGCTTAAGCCTAAACCAATGGATTAGTATCACATCCTCCCTCTGATTAGGGGTAATGAGAATACCTTAAGTTTGAAGTCAGCATCTCACACTTAATCACCATGATGTAGGGTTAAGATCATTAACCTACTTGTATTTATTTAGATGTTTTTGTTGTTTTTGGTTTAGTGTTGAGTAATGAGATTAAGCCATAATCAAGGATTTAATGGACTCATTACACCATCCTAATAGAAGGATAATAGATGAGAACATTTAAGCTGAGGGAGGCTCCTCAACTTAATCCATGATTAGGGATTAACCTCATGACAAAACAAAGCCTTTATTTAGATGGATTTTAGTTAATGGTAAGATTAAGAAGTGGATTTTATGATTTGTAAGACAACTTGAGGAGGACTTGTCCATTAACACTAGGGTTAGTCCTTCTTAACCAATTAAGGAAGAATTAGAACCCTAATGCAAGGCCCAAGTTACAAGCTTGATGTCTTGATGAATATTAAGTGGATTGATTAAAGGAGTTAAACACATTAAGGGTTTGACACTTAGGATTAAAGTTATACACTCCATCCTAATAGAAGGATGCAGGCATAAGCTTAATCACAAAGCCTTAAAACCTTTAGGGTTTAGTCCCTGATTATGAGATGAGAAGAGAAGACTCAAAGATGACACAAAGGTAAAAACTAAATGGGGGACTAATCAAAACCTAATTATATCATGCTTGGGTATTCCTAGGGTTAATGAGGCTCAAGAGAGAAAGATCTTCAAGGAACCACCAAGGAGAGAGGCAGATGAAAGGAGCAAGAAGCAAAGAGAAGCAAAACAACTTGCTTCACTTAAGAAGACAAGTTACTTGAAGAAAGAAAGTAAGATGAACAAGAATGAGAAAGCTCAATCCAAAACACATACAAAATGCAGCAAAGAAAGTATGAAAGAGATGAGAAGAGATTGTGAGAAGTGAAGGCAAATTCACTTCTCAATACAACTTACCACCTGAAAAGTTAGTAAAGAAATGACATGCAATGCAAATGAGATGAAATGTGATGATGCAAACCAAAACCAGAAGCAATTACATGATGTTAATGATGCTAAGAGATGATACAAACATGAGGCAAGGTATGATAATGATCCAACAAACATAAAGATGCAAATGAGGCATGCTTAGAACCATGAACATACATGAAAAGTTATGAAATGTAATGGACATATAACATGGAAAATGCAAGATGCAATGATCAAACATGATTCTAACATGTCTTAAGATGTATTATGAATCAAATGAATGCACAAAATGTCATGGCAAGTCAATGGATGCAAGCAAATGAGCAAAGGATGCAAAAGGAGGCACAAATTAGGGTTTCATGCATCATGCCAAGCAAAAATCCAAAACCAGAAGCAAACATCATGATAAAAATTTGAAAATGCAATCAAAGATACCCTAAACCTATACAAACTCACTGCCCAAAGGAGAGGATCCAACTCTTAACCTATTGAAAGTTATGAATTTTCTAAGATTACTAGGGTTTTGAGGTACCTTGACAAGAAAAATGCTAAACAAATTGAAAATGCAAGATCAATTCAAACCAAATTTATCCTATGAACTACATGCTATGAAGAGTGCAATGCAAGAAGAATCATTATCCAACTCTCAATGGTTAGGCAGTAATGAATTTTTGAAGTTTGAAACAAAATATTTCCTAAAAATGGAATTAAATCCAATGAAAATGATCAAAAGGTATCAAAAGCAAAAAAGAAATTTGGTTTGAGAGTTGGACAATGTTTCTAAATGTTTTTAAATGATATGTGAATTTTTTGGTGATTTTTAAATACCTAAATGTATTTTTAATTAATTAATTTTCATTAACTAATTAAAAATAAACATTTAAATGATTTAAAAATAATTTTTAATGCAAAAAATAAAAACAAAAATACTTTTGGGTTCTAAAAATTAATGAAAACCTTGACAAAAATTTTCATAATTTTTAAATGATTTTTGCTATTTTAATTAATTCGTACAAATAAATGCAATAAAAATGAAAATAAAATTAAAATAAAGAGAAGTATGCACAATGAAGGGACCAGATTGATTTTGGGCTGGGAAAGGTTGACTTGGCGCCACATCCAATGGCCCAAGTTCAAACCTGGCTAAATCTGGTTTTATAATTAATTAAACTGGATTTATTTAATTAATTGAGGATTAGGGCTTAATGATGAGATCCTGGCCATCCATACACGCGCGGGCAAACGCATCCAAAGGCCAGAATTCAAAGTTGCATTAATGACACAATTAGGGTTAATGAGCTTCAGGTGACCGGAACAGTGGTTCCGGTCATCTTCTCCGGCGAGCACAAACCCTAGATTTCGCTACAGGTTACCAATCATGAAATTTCTTCCACCAAACTGATCCTCTCCTCAATCTAAACCTAACCCCTCTCCCAAAATTCATTTATTTTCATTCACAAGCCTGAATCGAAGGAAAATACGAAACACAAGCAAACTTTCAGAACAACATGAAATGGTCATCTCTTGCTTATTTTCAATTCTAAATACATCTAGATGATCAGTGCAACATGTAGATTCATTTTGTAACAAGAAAATGAAGTTCTGAGAAAAAAGTTCTTAGGTTGTACCTGAGCTGGAGACCTTCGAAGGTGAGCTTTCAGAGCCTCCCTTTTGTACAAATGATCTCCCTTGAACCCCCTGAGGCTAATGGAACACTTGAATGAGGCTGAAAGTGGCTAGTTTTTGTGGTTCAGTTCTGGTGTAACAGGAAATGCAGTTCTTGTGTGTTGTGTTTCAGATCATTGTGAGGGGTGGGATCTGTTCTATGGATGATTTTTGGTTGATTGGTGAAGGAATTATTGAAGTTTGATGGTTGTGTTGGGTGATTCGAAGAGGGAAAGGTTTTGACAGTTTTTTGTGTATGCTGGATTGTGTGTGTTCTGAGCCTCTCCTCCTTGTGTTTTATGATCCTTAGGTGATTCATAAGCTATCCCAACAAATCTGGAGAGCAGGTGTGCACTGTGGGATTGGTATGGGATGATTGGCCAAAAAGTCAAAAATGGTGTACTTGCAGCATGGGCTGTGGCAGAGATGGTTTCTTGGCCTATACTGCATCAGCTTGAGTCAAGGATGGCCCTTGGATGATTCATGAATGACTGCAGCATTTGGATCATGAGTTGGAAGTGTTTTTGCAACTTGACAACTTGTCACATTTCATGGTTTTTGGCTATGCATATGTGAGAAACCTTGCTGAATTTTTGGAGTGGCATGCTTCATTAGGTCATGGCAAAGTTTTGAAACCAGCTAGAGGTCAAACAAAACCTTTGAGAATCAATTTGCAAGAAATCCCTCTTTGCACTTTCATGAAGAATGACTTATGGTTACTTGAAAAACAAGGCATAGAAATGGGAAATTCTTTGGGCCAAACTGATTTTTAGATCATGTATTGCATTGGTATGATAATTAGAAGTCACATTGAAGTCATATAAAGGCTTGTCATGAGAAAATGCAAGTTTTTTCTTTTGTGCAAAAGTGAAATTTCAATGATTTTATCCAACTTTGCAAGGCCATAACTTTTGATCCAAAATGAATTAGAATGAGTTCTTGTACTTTTTGAAAAGGGAATGATCCATTCTACAACTTTCATGACCAAAGTTTTCCCATTTGAAGCATTTTTGAATCAAAAAGCAAGGGTTGAAAAAGTTTCCCAAAATGGCAAGTTTCCATTACAAGTCATTTTCCCAAAAAGGCAACTTTGCAAATGGCTTGAAATTCTTCAATTTTGTGAACTTCTAACATCTTCTATGATCAAATAAAGATCATACATAATCAAAATGATGAAGAACACCCTTTGGTTGGGTCATTGGGGGCCTCAGATGCCCTGATTTTGCACTGACTTGCTCAAGAAGTCAACCCTTGATCAGATGCCTTCCTCATGGAATTTCTTCATGAAAATTGATATGCATGATCCCTATACCATATAGAGACCAATAGAAACAAGAATGACCAAAAAAATTGGAGTTATGGCCTTTGAAACCAAAACCCTAATTCTAGGTCATCTGTGCAGTTAAACCTGGCTCTGCTTCCATGCCTTTCTCAGTTCTTGTGATTCTTTGACTTTCCTGACTTTGTGAGGATACAATATGATGCTTGAACATACATGGACCCCCTTGAAGTGATTGATGACCTTTGGAGTGGCTCAAATGGCTCTTGGATTGCTCATATCACAAACCCTAGATGCAGATGACTTGGGAGCAATGCAGTGAATCAAAAATGTGGTATGAGATGCTATGATTGAACTTATACATATGAAGAGATCACAAGCCATGGTGTGAATGGGTGAGGGCAAATTTGGGGTGTTTACACCCAATATAGACCCACTTAGTCAACACTAAACCTCAATTTCACATCAAATTGGTATTCTCCATCTATCTCTAACATCCATCAATAAGCCATGTTAACCTAAACCATAAGCTACAATCGGCTAATGTAGCATTTATCCATCAAATTAGTATTCTCATCTTATGATCTTCAATTAACAAATACTTAATAAACTCAATTATGTTGCGTATCAAACCATAGCCTTATTCTTAAGATCCATATTAGATGATGAGAATCCACGATATGCAGAATAAGCAACCTTGGCTCAAATCCTTTCTCAACTGAAATCCATGACACTTAAGGTCCTTGGGAAATCTTGGATAAAGTAAACCTTTGCATGACGAAAACTTCAAAACACGGGAAGATGCTTGATCCCATGCCTTAGGAACCAATGAAATGCATTATTGTGACGTTATGACCTAATGAGAGAATGCAGATGAAATGTGAAGCATGAAGTCGATTAAGGTAATAAATATGAGGGAAAATTTTGAGGTATTACAATCTTCATAGCCATATCAGGGCTAGTTCTTCTCAACTTTTGCTTCACGGGAGGACAGTCTTCCCTGAGTGGCAGCTTGTGCACCACGATGTCAGTATCCAACCTTGGCATATCCTGATACGACCAGGCAAAGATATTCACATACTCACATAGCATACCAATCAAATCCTTCTTTACCTCGACCTACAGACTGGCCCCAACCTTTATCTCTCTCCTTACATCTTCAGTTTTGATGTTGATGATCTCTATTTCTTCCAGATGAGGCTGAATGACCCTTTCCTCTTGTTTCAACAACCTGACCAATTCTTCCGGGAGTTCACAGTCTTTGATGCGTGTTTTTCGCAAGTGTACGAACACGTTAGAGTAATATAAAAGATTGTCGAATCCACAGAGACCAAGTGTCAATCTATCGTACCTGTTGTTATGGTGTGTATCTAAGGCAACTGAATATAAGGGTTTTAAGGAATGCGCAATGGTAAATAAAATAATAATTTTAAACAATAAACAAAGACAGGCTCGAATGTAATTCACGTAATCAATAGATATTCCGGTACTTGTTAATAGAACTACTTATGGGCAATGTTTTCCACTTTGAAAAGAACTAATTTAATAGGAACTGTCGCTTTCGCGTATTCAGAACCGAGTTGTACTCTCTAATCAACCCCTCCTATTGTCACGGATAAAAAGGTGCGTACTGCGTTAGAGTAGTAAACCTATTTTTAAGAAATATAGTATCTTAACTAAGTTGAAAAGTACTTTAACCTGGATATCTTAGCAAAAAGAGGTTCTCACGAACCAGACTCTAAACTTCATAACGCGCCCGAAAATTGTTTTAAAATCTCTTTTCTTTTTAATCTAAAAACTCCTAATAAACTAGACAAAGCGCTTTTGTTTTTTTTTGAAATAGTTAAAAACAATTACTTAAATTGAAAGATAAAATAGCCCTTAAGTGTTTCCACGAACAATTGTACGGATTACTGGTTTAATTACGATCCTTACATTCTAACCTTTATGGATTTAGTTAGACATGGTAAAGTAAAAGTTCTTTTTATAATTTTTCATAAAAGTAATTAGTGCGAGTGCGGAAAGTAAATAAAATTAGTGCGAGTGCGGAAAGTAAATGAAAGTAGTGCGAGTGCGGGAAATAAAGGTATTTAAAGCGAGTGCAAGAAATAAATAAAGTAAAGCGAGTGCAGGAAATAAATAAAAGTAAAGCGAGTGCAGGAAATAAATAAAATAAAGTGCGGGTGCGGATAATAAATGAAAGTAAAGCAACACGGAAAAGTAAAATACGAACTGAAATTAAAATGGCGGCAGGATTAACTTCCTCCCATAGTGCTCCAAAACTCGATCACACAGACGTATACAGACTCAATCACTCGATTGCAGTAACACCCCGATGTGGAATGATAATTGCTTTAAAATTGATATATGCCTAAGAGATTCTAAGTTTGGATGAAGAAAAACGAAAATCTAAGGTCCTATTTATAGGAAAACAAAAAGCAGGAAAAGACCAGGATGCCCCCTCCACTAAAAAGTGGAGGGAAATGTTTTTGCCTTGTGGCGCCCGCCACAAGGCCATGGCGCCCGCCATGAGGCTAATGGGGAATGAAAGAGTGGGGATCGTGGGTCTTGGCAGTTGTGGAGTGGTCTTGAGACGTGGCCACGTCATGGCAGACCCCATGGCGCCCGCCATGGTGGATGCCGTAAGTGTAAAACACTGAATTTCTTGGTTTTCGTCTGTTTCCACTCCTTTTTCGGTCCTTTTCTCGATTTAGGCCCCGATTACAAAGAAAACCTGAAAACAAAGAAAAACAAAGTAATAACATAACAAAATAACAATA
The DNA here is from genome assembly GCA_963966055.1 of Lathyrus aphaca. Classification (NCBI taxonomy): domain Eukaryota; kingdom Viridiplantae; phylum Streptophyta; class Magnoliopsida; order Fabales; family Fabaceae; genus Lathyrus; species Lathyrus aphaca. Next base: position 16,107,986 of record OZ014521.1, read on the forward strand.
AAAGCTAAGAATGCATGCGAAATCGGAGTCAGAAATACGGTGAATTTTAGTGTTATCAAATTCTCCCACACTTAGACCTTTGCTTGTCCTCAAGTAAACATTAAAGCTCAAGAAAAAAAATGGTGTCAACACGTGTTTTTGGGCTAAAGGGCTTCTAAGTTCAAGTCAGGATGCAGTGACAGGTACTAACTAAGTGAACCAAGGGTACCATAACAACACAAACACAAACTTCAATCCTATATTAACCACCCCATGTCATCCCACAATACCTAGGCCTATCTTCTCATCTTTTTGGGTCCTTTTCATTCAGGGGCAATCACATTAAGCCCGTTATCCGTACATGCTTCATAGTAGAGTGACCGGTTAATGATTCTGATCCATAACATAAGGTTTTTCGCACATAAGCATGTGTAAACCTGTTTTATTTGACCTAATTGTAGTTGCGGGGGATCAGATCGTAATCCACCCTACCAAGTTCAGTGCCAGATACCTCTGAACCAACTAACAATAGGTGACTGCAATTTTTTTTCTTTTTGTGGCAAACTTTTTTTTTCTTCTCTTTTTTCGGTTTAAATGACTTTGTGAGGGTCACCTATCCCAGAGTTTGCCTTTTTCTTTTTTATTTAGCACTGGATCATTCACTTATGTTCATCGGCCCCCTACGTAGAGCATGCTTAGGCCGGAGCTGACTGCTAGAATAAACTACTTAGGACAATTTTTTGAATGATAATAAAGGCCATGGTGTGGGGTTTAGGAGTGATTCCTATATTCAAGAGGTTTATGGTGCTACAATGGTGCTGATGTTTCAAAAAGTTGACCTAAGTCACCACATCCTAATCTAAACCTGTCTCAAAGCCCAAAAAACATGTGAAACAACATTGTTTTCTTTTTAAAAATTTTCTGGTAAGGCTAAGGAAATGGGAAAGAAATGAGGATGTACTAAAAATACACTATACTGGTGACTCGTCAGACTCATGCATTATCTAAGAAAATTAAACTAAAAACTTACTGAAAAGGAAAATAACTGAAAGGGAAATGACATAAAGCAATAAAATCCCCTCCCACACTTAAATCGAACATTGTCCCCAATGTTTCGAAATAAGATAAGGAGGGTAACCTGAAAAACTACTGCGGAGGAGCACTGGTGCCCTCGCCGTCCTGCCTTGATGGTCTGGAACGACGGGATCTACTGCGCTGCTGGTCCCTCCGGTCAAGTCGTGCTGATAAGGCAGCCTGGGCACCCCGAACCTCTCGAAGGTTACCTAGGATGGAACCCTGAGTGGCCTCCATGAGCTGGTAGTGCCGGCGGTTGACTTCTCTCTGACGGTCCTGCTCTAATGTGATATCGTGCAAGGTACGACAAACGTTATTGTAAGCACGATCCGAAACCAATCGCGATTGTTGCATGAAGCTCATATTGTCCGTCAGTTGTTGTGAAATAGTAGAGAGAAGGCCGTCTCGATTTTCCTCTCTAGCTGCCATATCACGCCACATCTCCTCAGTGACATAGAATCCAGGAGCAGCACCTGCAACAGGGTTAGAGGAAGATGGTGTGGTGTATGACTGTGAAGGACGATGGGGGGACATGTGAGGTATGGGAGACTGCTCTCTCCGATCATACTCTTCATCAGTGTCATGTGCCTCCCCATCAGGAATATTAGGAGGAAGTGGACCCAAAACAGGTGGAGCATTCAGATCATAGGTCCAGTTCCTTTCATTACGTACATCAGTACGTCTACTACAAGGTAAAGAAACAGATGGGATAGCTACCCCATGAACCATCAACTCATAACCACCTTCTCTCCTTGTTCGGCACAATTTCATGTCTTTTAGAAATTTTAAATTAATTGTGCGAGGAGGTAGTGGTTCAAGTGTAGCTATCTCATTGTTCAGGTCAAGAGCCCGAGCAATAGACGTAACAAGCCCTCCAAAAACAATTGGTCCTGTTTTATTAGTAAGTAAAGCCATGTGTACAAGCATAAACGGGACCGGATTGATATGGGTACTAGTGAGGCATCCTTGCAAAAATAGGGGTTCTCTAGCGTTTACCTTGTTTGGACTTTCCCGGCCAAAAATAGTACATGCCAAAAGATATCTGAAAACTCTTATGGTCGGGTTATGAATGATCGACGTGAGTATTCCTTCAAATGAATTTATTGAAGTACTTGAAAGCCTCTTCCAGAAGGAAAATACCTCGGCCGACCATTCCGCATCCAAAGGTGCCTCACAAACAGTCTAAAATTAACAGTACCGACTATGCTAGCAGTGTTAGGACTGACAATGTATATCAATGAACTTAAAAACTCAACTGTCAGTCTCTCATAGGTAGGTTCCTGATTAACAAAAATATTATGCAAGCCTAAAAAATCTAATAAATGAAAAACACTATGATAAAGACCCAAAGCATACAGACAGTTATCATCGACGTACCTAGTCGAGAGAATTTCTCGACTCTGAAGCCTCTGAATAATTTTCCTTTGCCTATCACCCGGTCTTCCATCGCGAAGAAGAAATCCATTGAACTTCATTGTTGTTGCTCCTTGAGAAGTGAAAAAGTGGTAGAAAATGGTTTATGAGAGAAATGATAAAGGTTTTATTTTTATGGTTTGTGGTGGATGAAAATGAAAATGGATTTTGGATAGGTTTTATAGATGGTGAGTATTTTGGAAATGGGGGAGCTTAAATGAGGTTCAATGGGGGTTTTTGGAAGTTGGAAAAATGGGTTTTTTGAGGTTTGAAGGTGTGAAAATGGTGGGGATGAAGTTTCAGCCCCGAAATAGGGGAAGACAGCATGGCGCCCGCCATGGGCCTGTGGCGCCCGCCACAAGGCTATTTGCCTTTGGGCTTTGGATTTTCAAATCCTCTTTTGGGCCCTTTTTGCACCTTCGGTCTTCGGGGGGGTACGGATAGCGTTTTCTTCTCTTTTCCAAGGCATTAGGCTTGCATATTTTTTTTGAAGACAAAAATGAATATATTTTTGTCTTAGATTTTTTTTTATTTGCTTGACAAAAATAAAATAATAAAAATCAAAAGAAAAGAGAAAAATTGACATTAGTGCACGAAATTTTATATATATATATATATAAGATAAACTCAAAGTACATGAAAAAAAGAAAATGTAATATATGCAATAATGTAAGATATGTCTGGAGATGCGAGAAATAAAATAAAGCATGAAAAAAAGAAATTAAATACTAGGGTAATATCGTCAGTGTAGAACGAATCATGTGGTAGGCTTCTCCTCCTGGTTTGATCCACGAATCTCAACTATCTCCCTCTGAAGCTCTTCAATCTCCTGATATAGAGCATCAGCCTCTGAGGCATGAGTGAGATCAGAAACCTGAATTTGTAATTCTAAGTCTGTTACTTCCTGCTTGAGCAGGGCAGTCTCCTTACGGAGCTCATAAATCTGAGTTTGTAGATCAGGCGGGTGCAGAGACATATTGTTAGACATAACAGTGATTCGGGGAGAAAGAGGTGTAGGAGTGTACTCAGCGGCGGGAGGTGATTTCGGCTCTTCGACAGTCTCTCAATAACCCTCTAGAGCATAACTCCAATTAGCAAGATCATGGACACTGGTCATCAGCGGGTCTGGTAATGTGAAGTAATGTATCACTTCTCCGTCGATCAGTAATCTAAAAGTGGTTGGCTCAAAAGAAGCCCTCCTCATCAGTCCTCTGTCAAGACAAAAGTCAACATCCAGGGTGGTGTAGCAGCAGAAGGTCCTGAGGTGCAATATTTTGCGAGACAAACCCAATGCAGTAGCTATCTGTATAACAATCCCACCGACATGTATGATGCCTACAGATGATCTGGCAACACTAGCAAGGCCCTTCAACAGAAAGTTGCCACAAGCAACTGGGCGAGACTGAGTCGCACAAAACAGTAGGAAAATCTCCTCTTCACTCATCAGAGTCTCTGTATCTGGCAAACTTAGGAAAGAATGCGCCAGAATCATCTAGAAGTACCTTAACGCAGGGTTGTGGATTACCTGAGAAAACTGAGTGGAAGGATCTTAACTCCCTCCACCTGAGATGTTAGACCAAAAATTTTCCACTTCTCTGCTCATAAAATACCCCATCGGTGTCTCTGGAATAGCGTCAGGAGTAGTCTGAAAACCTAGCAAATCACCAAACTCTTTGTGAGAGAAGGAGTAGTCAATCCCGAACAACCTGAAAACAGCATATCCATCGGGTCCAGCCCAAGGATCATAATGAAACGAGCTGAGGAACTCTAGTGTCAAGTTCCTGTAAGTGTTGTTCCTATCGTCAAACTGGTCCCACTGGAGTTGATGGCATAAGAATCTGACGCTTGGCTCTATCCCCAAGGCATCCATGCAGTCATGGTCAGGGTACCTGGTAGGAGCCATAGGGCGTCTCATGTGGACATATTAACGCTCTCTCGGTGCGTCGTCTCTAAAGGCCACGTGCATGTCATCGGGGTTTTGCATTATGCACAAGGTTAGCAAACAAGTCCTGAAATCACATAAAACATTAAATCGTTAGTCCTGACATAATAATAAAGTAAACAAATTAAAATAAAGTAAAAATAAAAAAGTACGTAAATAAGAAAACCATGGGTTGCCTCCCATGCAGCGCTTGTTTAACGTCATTAGCTCAACGACTGAATTTTATACATCATTTGAAGGATATGGTGGATCACTCAGAGTATGGCATGTGTATGTTGTTGGGATGTCACCTCCTTCGTAGGGCTTTAACCTCTGTCCATTGACGATGAACGATTTACATGTTTGGTTCTTGATTTCAATAGCACCAGATCTTAGAATCTTAGATACATCGAAAGGGCCAGTCCATCTCGAACGGAGTTTCCCTGGAAAAAGTCGTAACCTAGAATCGAACAGGAGAACAGGATCGCCTATTTTGAAGTCTTTTCTTATGATTCTTTTGTCATGCCGAGCTTTTGTTCTTTCTTTGTATCTGATGGCATTTTCGTAGGCAGATTGTATGAGCTCTTCTAATTTGTGGATATCAAGGATACGTTTTTCACCAGCAATCAAGTAATCCAAATTCAAAGTTTTGATGGCCCAATAGGCCTTATGCTCCAACTCAAAAGGTAAGTGACATGATTTTCCATAGACTAGTTGATAAGGGGTTGTTCCTATAGGAGTTTTGAAAGCGGTTCTATAGGCCCATAATGCCTCTTGAAGTTTCTGCGACCAATATTTTCTAGATATAGAGACAGTCTTCTCAAGAATTTGTTTGATCTCCCTATTAGATACTTCCACTTGTCCATTGGTCTGTGGGTGGTATGGTGTTGCTACTCTATGCTTAACTCCATACTTGCTTAAAAGTTTATCAAATATTCTCGAAATGAAGTGTGATCCTCCATCACTTATGACTAAACGGAGGGTTCCAAACCTGGGAAATATATAGTTTTTGAATAATTTGATGACTACTCTGGTGTCGTTCGTGGGTGCGGCGATAGCTTCAATCCATTTAGACACGTAGTCAACAGCTACTAGGATGTACTGATTTCCGAAAGATGGTGGGAACGGTCCCATAAAGTCTATACCCCATACGTCGAAGAGTTCCACTTGGATATTTCTTAGAGGCATTTCATTACGTCTTGAAATATTTCCTGTGCGTTGGCATCTGTCACACTTGACAATGAAAGCATGGACATCACGCCACATAGTAGGCCAGAATAGGCCAGCTTAAAGAATCTTGGCGTAGGTGTTAGATGTGCTTGCATGTCCACCATAGGGTGCAGAGTGACAATGCTCAATTATATTATGTACTTCTTCTTCTGGAACACAACGGCGGAAAATGCCATCTTTACCTCTCTTGAAAAGAAATGGTTCGTCCCAATAGAAGTTTCTCACATCACTGTAGAACTTCTTCTTCCGGTGGTAGTTTAGATTAGGGGGTATGATGTCAGCGGCTAGGTAATTAACAAAGTCTGCATACCAAGGTGCATTACTTATAGCTAAGGATTTATGAGAATGCTCATGTGGGTCTGGGTTATCATCTTCAATAGTTTCTAGTTGGGCTATCAGTCTATCATAGGCAAAATAGTCATTTATGGGTGTAAACACCCCAAATTTGCCCTCACTCATTTCACCATGGCTTGTGATCTCTTCATATGCATGGGTTCAATCATATCATCTCATATTGCATTTTTGCTTCACTGCATTGTTTCAAAGTCATCTGCATCTAGGGTTTGTGACCTGAGCAATCCCTGAGCTATCTGAGCCACTCCAAAGGTCATCAATCATCTCAATAGGGTCCATATATGTTCAAGCATCATATTATATCCTCCCAAGGTCAAGGAAGTCAAAGAATCACAAGAACTGAGAAAGGCATGGAAGCAGAGTCAGGCTCAACTGCACAGATGACCTAAAATTAGGGTTTTGGTTTCAGAGACCATAACTCCAATTTTTCTGGTCATTCTTGTTTCTATTGGTCTCTATATGATATGAGGATCATGCTTACCAATTTTCATGAAGAAATTCAATGGGAAAGGCATCTGATCAAAAGGTGACTTCTTGAGCAAGTCAGTGCAAAATCAGGGCATCTGAGGCCCCCAATCACACAACCAAAGGGTGTTCTCCATAATTTTGAATATGTATGGTCTTTATTTGATCTTAGAAGATGTTAGAAGTTTACAAAATTGAAGAATTTCAAGCCATTTGCAAAGTTGCCATTTTGGGAAAGTGACTTGTAATGTAAACTTGCCATTTTGGGAAAGTTTTTCAACCTCCTCTTTTTGATCCAAAAATGCTTCAAATGAAAAATCTTTGGTCATGAAAGTTGTAGATTGGATCCTACCATTTTCAAAAAGTACAAGAACTCATTCTAATTCATTTTAAATCAAAAGTTATGGCCTTGCAAAGTTGGACAAAATCACTAAATTTTCACTTTTACACAAAGAGGGAAACTTGCAAATTCTCATGCCAAGCATTTATGTGACTTCAAAATGACTTCTAAGCATTACATAAACACAACACATGACCTAAAACTCATAATGGCCCAAAGAATCACTCATTTTCATGCCTTGATCATTAAGAAATCCAAAAGGGGCCAAAACTCCATGAATTTGCAAAATGACCCAAAGCTTCTCATCCACTTGTGCCAGCTGCCAAATATGACTTCCATGGACCTCCTTGAAGCAAGCTGATTCGAACCATACCCTTGTACCATGACTGAACCAGCCCATACCTTCACTTACACAAATGTTGACTTTATGCAACTTGAGTCATACCAATCAAACTGAGCCACACCAACTACTCTGACCAATCACAGCTTCACATACATGCCTCAAGGATCACATTTCACACAATCTTGGAGCCTGAAACCAGAGCATCACCATAGTTCACAAAAACCTCCCTCTTTGCATTTTCATTCGAATCTCAACACACAAGCCTCAAACCTCAAAACAAACTTCATAGAACCACTCACCATGATCCACTGATCATTTCCCAACCATCACCTGGCCCTGAAACCCTTCATATCAAAAACACGATTCCCCTCTCTCATTGAACTGTATCAAACTCACAAATCAGCCTCAAAACACTCCAACCAAGCATCAAATCTTCTTCAGGGAGTTCATTGGAGGCATTTGGAAGCAGGAAAGCAGCCTGAAAGCTCTGGGGTTGAAAGCTTCATCTCAGGTAGCCATGTGAAACTTTTTTCCAGAACCTTTATTTTAAGTTCTTAATTGGTTGTGCTTGATCCCCTGAGTGTAATGAACTTGAAATTATTGAAAATGATGGAGAGATGAGGGTGTATTGCTTGTCTGAAAGTTTTACATATTTGTGTTCTTGGCTTCGAATCATGTTTATGGCTGGAAATAAATCCCATTTGAGGTTGGATTTAGATTTAGGGGAGTGAGAGGAACAAATCTGGAGCTTTAGAGCTCCAGAAATGACCCAGGGAAGAAGTTGAGATTTTTCAGGGAGGGATGTCACCGGAGAAGACGACCGGAGTTCTTCTCCGGTGACCTGAGAGTCATTAATATTAATTAGGGTTTAGTGGTAAGTTTGAACCTGGAGCGTACGATCTGGCTTCCCGCGCATGAACCAATGGACCAGATTGCTCATTAAGCCCTAATTCCATATTAATCAGGATTAATTAATTATTTAATTGAGTTTTGCTCAGTTTGAATTACAGCCCTCAGATCACGCGCCAGTCAACTCCCGCGCATCCCATTTGAATCCTGACTCTTGGATTGACATACTTTTCATTTAATTCATTTTATTTTCTATTTTTATTCATTTGTTTGCACATTTTATTTAAAATAGCAAATCATTTCTAAAAAATTTTATTTTTTGCATGCTGACTTAAAATATTTTTCTCTCTCTGAATATAATTTTATTTTTATTTTTTGCATTGAAAATTATTTTTAAATCATTTAAATGTTTTTTTTAATTAGTTAATGAAAATTAATTAATTAAAAATATATTTAGGTATTTAAAAATCCCAAAAAAATTCACATTGCATTTTAATACATTTAGGAACATTATCAAACTTTTAAAACAAATTTCTTTTTGGTTCTTGACCTATTTTGATATTTTTCTTTGGAATTAAAGTTATTAAAAGGGAATATTTTGGTCCTAACTTAGAAAAATTCATTCTGCCTAGCCATGAAGAGTTTGATGTTGGTTCTTTTTGCATTGCATTCCTCATGTCATGTAGTTTCTAGGGTAAAATTGGTTTGAATTTATCTTTCATTTTCAATTTGATGTGCATTTTTCCTTTTGAAGTGCTTTGAAACCCTAGTTGACTTGAGAAAATCATAACTTCCATTAGGTTAAGACTTAGGTCCCCTCCTTTGGGAAGTGAACTTGTGTAGGGTTAGGGTACCTTTTATCCCATTTTCAATTTTTTATCTTGTCATTTGCTTCTGATTTTGAATTTTGCATTGCATATTGTATGTAAAACCCTAATTCTTGCCTTCCTTTGCATCCATCTTTCATTTGCTTGCATACATGAACTTGCCATGACATTTTGTGCATCCTCATGACATATAAGACATCTTAGGACATATTAGAATCATGTTTGATCATTGCATCATTCCTTTTCCATGTTATGCATTCATATCATTTCATAAACTTTCATGAACTTTCATGGTTCAAAGCATGCTCCATTTGCATCCTCATCCTTGTATGATCATCTACAACCCTTGACATGTATTTGCATCATCTCTTAGCATCATGAACATCATGTTTATGCTTCTGACTTTGGTTTGCATCATTGCATTTCATCTCATTCTCATTGCATTTCATTTCTTGTTGCTAACTTTTCAGGTGGTAAGCCATTGAGAAGTGAATTTGCCTTCACTTCTCATAATCTTTTCTCATCTCCCTTATGCATCCCTGCTGCATTTTGTCTTTGTCTTAGAGTGAGCTTGCTCATTCATGTTCCCTCCCCTCCTTCTTTCTTCAAGCAACTTATCTTCTTCAGTGAAGTAAGTTGTCTTGCTTCTTCTGCTTCTATCTCCTTTCATCTTCTTCTTCCTTGGTGGCTTTTTTCTCCTGAAGACCTCTTGCAAGCCTCACAAACCCTAGGATCTCCAAGTATGATAACAATTAGGGTTTGATTAGTTTCCCCATTTAGTTTTACCTTTGTGTCATCTTTGAGTTTTCTCTTCTCATCTCATAATCAAGGTTTAAACCTTAAAGGTTTTAAGGCTTTGTGATTAAGTTCATGCCTGCATCCTTCTATTAGGATGGAGTGTATAACTTTAATCCTAAGTGTTAAACCCTTAATGTGTTTAAACCCTTTAATCAATCCACTTAATAATCATTAAGACATCAAGCTTGTAACTTGGGCCTTGCATTAGGGTTCTAATTCTTCTTTAATTGGTTAAGAAGGACTAACCCTAGTGTTAATGGACAAGTCCCCCTCAAATTGTCTTACAAAGCATAAAATTCATTTCTTAATCTTACCATTAACTAAAATCCACTTTAATAAAGGCTTTGTTTTGTCATGAGGTTAATCCCTAATCATGGATTAAGTTGAGGAGCCTTCCTCAGCTTAAATGTCTCATTTATCATCCTTCTATTAGGATGGTGTAATGAGTCCATTAAATCCTTGATTATGGCTTAAACTCATTACTTAACACTAAACAAAAACAACAAAAACATCTAAGTAATTGCAAGTAGGTTAATGATCTTAATCCTACATCATGGTGACTAAGTGTGAGGTGTTTACTTCACACTTAAGGTACTCTCATTACCCCTAATCAAAGGGAAGATGTGATGAGTTTACTAATCCATGGTTTAGGCTTAAGCTCATTTACTTAAGACAAACACAAAAAATAATAAAAGATTAAAAATACCAAAAACAAACAATAATCGTTTCCTCCGGGATTCTTTTCTCACCTCATTCACTCGCAAACGAGAACTTGCTTCTTCCGTCTAATGCAAGACAGTTTGCACCTGAGCCAGACAGGTCATACACTTGAGCATAGACAAGTAAGCAGTTCATCAGTCAACTTACCTTTCAGTCTCTTTGAGTCGAACTACGGTGTTCTGACTTCCTCATTGCACGAGAGGATACGTAGGCATAACTTAACAGTTATCGAACAAAAGTCTCTGTATATCCCCTCTCTTCCAGCATTGTTTTTAAGCCTCTTCATCTTGAGCTTTGCACTTCTGTTCTAGCACTGACACTTCACATATTTCACTTCATTTTCTTCTAGCACTGACACTTGCATTCTTTCCAGCTTTGATACACATATTGCACTAACACTACAGCTTTTAAACACAAATCTTTCAAGCGTGGATCCCGTCGAGTACGGCGGACAATCTGGGTGCTAATACCTTCCCAGGTTGTAACCAACCCCCTTTCTCAGTTTCTCTGGTTCGCGACCGTCTTATCCATATCCTTTCTTAGGTTTATGCAGCATTACCTTTCCTCCGGGATAAAAATGCCTAGTTGGCGACTCTTTTCTTCCTGAGTTCACCCTTGTGTGTTCTCTCTTTCGCCGACCGTTCGCGTCTGTACCCCATTTGACTTAGCCTCATTTTGGTGGGAGCGACAATGGGTACTGAGTCAGGTTTCAGGTATTCTAGCCTAGAAAGGTGATCAGCTACTACATTATATGTGCCTTTCTTATCACGGATATCTAAATCAAACTCTTGCAGTAATAGAATCCATCGAAGTAACCTAGGTTTGGCATCCTTTTTACTCTGTAAGTAACGAATGGCAGCGTGGTCGGTGTAAACTATAATTTGGGATCCTACTAGATAAGATCTAAATTTGTCTATGGCGAAAACTACAGCTAGGAGCTCTTTTTCGGTTGTTGCGTAGTTGAGTTGTGTAGCGTCTAGGGTTCTACTGGCATAATAAATTACGTGTAACTTTTTATCTTTCCTCTGACCTAGAACGGCTCCAACAGCATAGTCACTAGCGTCACACATTATCTCAAACGGTTCTGACCAATCAGGGAGTTTCATTATAGGTGCTGAAATCAGAGCTTGCTTCAGAAGATTATATGCTTCAGTACATTTTTCATCGAAGATGAATTCAGCATCTTTCATTAAAAGACCAGTTAAGGGCTTTGTTATTTTGGAGAAGTCCTTGATAAAACGTCGGTAAAATCCGGCATGTCCAAGAAAACTTCTTATCTCCCTGATAGTCTTCGGCGGTTTTAGATTCTCTATGACTTCTATTTTAGCTTTATCTACCTCTATACCTTTTTCGGAAACTATATGTCCTAAAACAATCCCTTCGGTGACCATGAAATGACATTTTTCCCAATTTAGCACAAGGTTTACCTCCACACATCTTTCCAGGATTTTCTCAAGGTTGATAAGACAATTTTTGAAATCTGATCCACAAACTGAGAAATCGTCCATAAATACTTCCATGATTCCATCTAAGTAGTCTGCAAAGATAGACATCATGCAGCGTTGGAAAGTGGCAGGAGCATTACAGAGTCCAAAAGGCATTCTTCTGTAGGCAAAAGTTCCAACTGGGCATGTAAAGGTAGTTTTTTCTTGATCTTCGGGGTGAATAGGTATTTGGAAGAATCCTGAATATCCATCTAGGTAACAAAAGTAAGAGTGTCTGGCTAGGCGCTCCAACATTTGGTCTATGAATGGTAATGGGAAATGGTCCTTCCTAGTTGCTTTATTTAATTTTCTATAATCTATGCACATACGCCAACCTCCATCGGTTCTTTTTGCTACATGTCCGCCCTTCTCGTTTTGCACGACTGTGATGCCTCCCTTTTTAGGTACTACATGCACAGGACTCACCCATTTACTGTCTGAGATCTGATATATTATATCTGCCTCTAGTAACTTAAGAACTTCAGTCTTAACTACATTACTCATCATAGGATTTATTCTTCGTTGGTGTTCTCTGGAGGGTTTTGAATCTTCTTCAAGCAAAATTTGATGCATGCATACGGATGGGCTTATTCCTTTTAGATCTGAGATCTTATATCCTAAGGCTGAGGGATACCTTCGTCAAACATCTAATAATTGGTTTGTTTCTTCTTGGTCTAAGGTAGCACTGACTATAACTGGACGGTCCATTTCTTCATCAAGAAATTCATATCTCAGGTTCTTAGACAGTTCCTTAAGTTTTACGGTTGGTTTTATAGGGCAAGGCATAGGATCTGGGGTAAGAGATAAACATTCGTGAAGGTTATCATCGATGTAGGGTTCTTTGTAATTGTCATCTTCCAAAATAAGGGTTGATGGCAATTTTATAGATTCAGTTTCTTCTCCTTGTTCTAATTCCCTAATGCATTCTTCAATGATATCTAAGGCATAACAAGCATCTCCTATTACAGGTGCCATAAGAAATTTTGAAAGTATAAATTCTATCTTCTCGTCACCTACCTCAAAGGTTAGTTTCCCTTTTTTAACATCTATTACGGCTCCAGCAGTCGATAAGAACGGTCTACCTAGGAGGATTGGTATATCATCATCTTCTTTAATGTCCATGACAACAAAATCAGTAGGTATAAACAGCTGACTTATCCTAACAGGGACGTCTTCAAGTATGCCTATAGGATATTTAACGGATCTATCGGCTAATTGAAGTGACATCTTAGTAGGTTGTAATTCTCCTAAGTTTAATCTCTCACAAACTGCTAAAGGCATTAAGCTCACACTAGCTCCTAAGTCTAGAAAAGCTTTTTCGATGACATGATTCCCCAAAACACAAGGAATGGAAAAATTTCCGGGATCTTTATCTTTCTTTGCTAACCTATTTTCGGAAATAGAATTACATTCCATGGGTTTCGGATCTTCAAGTCTACGTTTATTTGTAAGTATGTCTTTGAGAAACTTAGCGTAAGAAGGTATTTGGGTGATGGCTTCTGTAAAGGGGATCTCTACGTGAAGTTTTTCTATAACCTTAACGAATTTTTTATATTGATTATCGATTAGGGTTTTCTTTAATCTTTGACGGTATGGTATTGGTGGTTTGTATGGCGGTGGTGGTACATAGGTTTTGATTTTAGGTTCTTCTCCTTTTTCTTGACTTTCCGGGTTTTCAGATTCCTCTGGTTCCTTCTCCTCATTTCTCTCAGAAGTTTCGGGCTCACTTAATCTAGGGTTTGAAGGTTCCTTATAAGCGGTTCCACTTCGTAGAGTAATGGCATTTGCTTGCCCTTTCGGGTTTTGTTGAGGTTGTCCAGGGAATTGTCCTCCAGGTGTAGTCTGAGGGGCTTGGTTTAAAGCTACCTGAGAGATCTGGGTTTCAAGCATCTTGTTATGAGTAATAATTTGATCAACCTTGGTTCCTAACTGGGTAATTAGTTTGTTAACATGGACGTTTTGGTTCATGAACTCTTTGTTTTGTTGTGTTTGGGCGGTGATAAAATTTTCCACAATTTTCTCAAGGCTCGGACTTGGTGGTACAGGTTGCATAGGTTGATTTGTTCTTGGGGCTTGGTAACCTTGTTGTCTCGGAGGTGTGGTATTTTGAATAGGGTTATTATTTTTGTAGGAGAAGTTTGGGTGATTCCTCCATCCAGGGTTATATGTGTTTGAAAATGGGTTCCCTTGGGTGTAGTTCACTTGCTCATGGTTGGTCTCATTTAACAGATTGCATTCGGCGGATTGGTGTCCTTGCGTCCCATATACCTCACAATTCGGCAAAACTGCAGCTACAGTATTCAGGGTTGTACACATATGTTCGATTCTAAGGGCCAACGCGTCCATTTTAGCTTGCATCATGTCCATAGAGCTTAGCTCATGTATTCCTCCTTGGGCTTCCTTCTTCTCCACTGTCGTTCGTTCTACTCCCATTATTGATGGTTTTGGGCCATATCCTCGATAAGGGCACTAGCTTCAGGGTAAGGTTTGTTCATCAGTGCGCCACCAGCGGCCGCGTTGATGGTCATCTTAGTGTTATAATGAAGTCCATTATAGAAGGTTTGAATGATTAGCCAATTCTCTTAGCCATGATGTGGGCATGCTCTTAATAGCTTTTTATATCTCTCCCAAGCTTCGAACAACGACTCTCCTTGGTGTTGGGTAAATCTAGTTATTAGGTTTTGAAGAAGAGCGGTCTTACTTGGGGGAAAATATCTAGCAAGGAAAACTTTTCTAAGGTCATCCCAAGTTGTTATGGAATTGGGTGGAAGGGAATCTAACAATGATAGAGCTTTATCTCTGAGGGAAAAGGGAAATAATCTTAAGCGTATCGCCTCAGGAGGAGCTCCATTGGTTTTAAAGGTGTCTGCTAACTAAAGAAAGTTTTTTAAATGTTGGTTTGGGTTCTCAGTAGCAAGACCTGCGAGTTGTCTCTGTTGCACTAATTGCAACAGGGATGGTTTAAGTTCAAAATTATTGGCTGGGATAACGGGGTTTACTATACTAGAACTAGGTTCCTCATTTGATGGTTGGGCGAAGTCCTTAAGAGGTCTTCGATTTTGATCTTCGGCCATAGCTCTCCTATTCCTATGGAAAAACAAACGTGTGCGAGCGTAACGTTCAGGTTCAGCTAGAGGGTCTACTAAACTTCCGGCACTGCGAGTCTTTCGCATTGACCGGTGGGTAACAACCTTAGTCTAAACGGTATAACTACAGGGTATGAAATTTGACGAAATTGGTCCCCGACAACGGCGCCAAAAACTTGATGCGTGTTTTTCGCAAGTGTACGAACACGTCAGAGTAATATAAAAGATTGTCGAATCCACAGAGACCAAGTGTCAATCTATCGTACCTGTTGTTATGGTGTGTATCTAAGGCAACTGAATATAAGGGTTTTAAGGAATGCGCAATGGTAAATAAAATAATAATTTTAAACAATAAACAAAGACAGGCTCGAATGTAATTCACGTAATCAATAGATATTCTGGTACTTGTTAATAGAACTACTTATAGGCAATGTTTTCCACTTTGAAAAGAACTAATTTAACAGGAACTGTCACTTTCGTGTATTCAGAACCGAGTTTTACTCTCTAATCAATCCCTCCTATTGTCACGGATAAAAAGGTGTGTACTGCGTTAGAGTAGTAAACCTATTTTTATGAAATATAGTATCTTAACTAAGTTGAAAAGTACTTTAACCTGGATTTCTTAGCAAAAAGAGGTTCTCACGAACCAGACTCTAAACTTCATAACGCGTCCGAAAATCGTTTTAAAATCTCTTTTCTTTTTAATCTAAAAAATCCTAATAAACTAGACAAAGCACTTTTGGCTGTTTTTGAAATAGTTAAAAACAATTACTTAAATTGAAAGATAAAATAGTCCTTAAGTGTTTCCACGAACAATTGTACGGATTACTGGTTTAATTACGATCCTTACATTCTAACCATTATGGATTTAGTTAGACATGGTAAAGTAAAAGTTCTTTTTATAATTTTTCATAAAAGTAATTAGTGCGAGTGCGGAAAGTAAATAAAAGTAGTGCGAGTGCGGAAAGTAAATGAAAGTAGTGTGAGTGCGGGAAATAAAGGTATTTAAAGCGAGTGCAAGAAATAAATAAAGTAAAGCGAGTGCAGGAAATAAATAAAAGTAAAGCGAGTGCAGGAAATAAATAAAATAAAGTGCGAGTGCGGATAATAAATGAAAGTAAAGCAATGCGGAAAAGTAAAATACGAACTGGAATTAAAATGGCGGCAGGATTAACTTCCTCCCAGAGTGCTCCAAAACTCGATCACACAGACGTATACTGACTCGATCACTCGATTGCAGTAACACCCCGATGTGGAATGATAACTGCTTTAAAACTGATATATGCCTAAGAGATTCTACGTTTGGATGAAGAAAAACGAAAATATAAGGTCCTATTTATAGGAAAACAAAAAGCAGGAAAAGACCAGGATGCCCCCTCCACTAAAAAGTGGAGGGAAATGTTTTTGCCTTGTGGCGCCCGCCATGAGGCTAATGGGGAATGAAAGAGTGGGGATCGTGGGTCTTGGCAGTTGTGGAGTGGTCTTGAGACGTGGCCACGTCATGGCAGACCCCATGGCGCCCGCCATGGTGGATGTCGTAAGTGTAAAACGCTGAATTTCTTGGTTTTCGTCTGTTTCCACTCCTTTTTCGCTCCTTTTCTCGATTTAGGCCCCGATTACAAAGAAAACCTGAAAACAGAGAAAAACAAAGTAATAACATAACAAAATAACAATAAAAGCTAAGAATGCATGCGAAATCGGAGTCAGAAATACGGTGAATTTTAGTGTTATCAGTCTTCCTCAACCCCTTCATCAGCTTGGTAGATAGGATTGTCGAAGTCATGCATAGTCATAGCACGAACATTGTCACAGGAATCTGAATGATCAACACTGCACAAGATGTGCTCATTTCAGAATCTGGATTTTTCAAAGAAGACGCAAAGCACAAAACACAGGAAAGAAAAACATTTCCATTTTATTTGCTTTGTGAAAAATTTTAAAACGAAAGAAAGAGAACACAATTTGCTTTAAAAAAAAGTCCTTTGTTTCATGGAAAAAGCATAATGCATTAGAAACATGGTGGCCCTACAAATGGATCCATGCACCTTGGGCAGAGTGCAGGATTTAACATGCAGTATGATAAAAATGGAAACATAGAAAATTACTTCGACTGCCAAGTTACTTGAACAAAATCTTCAGCAAACTAGTTCCGGAGCTCCTCCCCGGGTACGCATGGGTGAATCTAGTTATCCAAGTTGCAGTCACTATCCCCATCGGCATCTGTTGCACAAACATCACTGTAGTCTAACATTCCGGCGCTGGTGAATGCTATGGGCTTCCCGCCATGAGACCAGTTGGACTGACCAGGTTGATATCCGAGACCGAACTTGTCATCCTTCTTTTCCATTTCCAGCAGTTTGCCCCAACCCTGGGCATTTCCGGATTGAACTACCTCCTTAGCCTGCTTGTAGGAGTAGATAGGAGTCCCTTCCTTCTTGTTGCTCTGAACTGTTGGAGACAAATTACTGACATTGACCGTCTCAAAGGCTTGACAAAGTGTCTCATGGATTTCCCCGTCCATTTCCACATACTTGAAGGTCGAAGGATGGCTTATGAAAATATCATCTTCTCCGCACACAGTGATAAGTTGGTCGTCTACCACATACTTCAACTTTTGATGCAACGTGGATGTTACTGCGCCAGCAGCGTGAATCCAGGGACGTCCCAGCAAACATCTATAAGCGGGTTGAATATACATGACGTAGAATATACTCTTGAATATCTGAGACCCAATCCTCACTGGTATCTCTACCTCCCCCAAACAAAGATCTTCGGGACCCATCAAAGGCTTTCACAATCAAATCACTAGGTCGCAAGACGATGCCATCAACTTTCAGCTTCATTAAGGCCTTCTTAGGGAGCACGTTGAGATAAGAGCTTGTATCTACCAGGACGTGTGATAGAACAACACCCTTGAACTCGATGGTGATATGTAAGGCCTTGTTGTGATTGCGTCCTTCAGAAGTGAGATCTCTATCTATGAATCCCAATCCATGGCTGGCGTTTACGCTGCCTACCACAACCTCTAACTGGTTGACTGTTATCTCTTGTGGTACGTACGCCATTTGCAGAACTTTCAGCAAAGCCTCTCGATGAGCTTAGGAACACATCAACAACAACATAATGGATATCTTGGACGGGGTCTGATTCAGCTGTTCAACCACCTTATAGTCGCTTCTCTTAATTATTCTCATGAATTCCTCGACTTCTTTCTCAAAAGTTCCCCGACCGGCAGCAGGAGTTATCACCTCTTCAGTCGCTATCTGTTTACCCTTAGCCTTTGCAGCAGCTTCAGCTTCAGGATCGCCTCTAAGAGCTTGAGGAGCAAAGAGACACCCACTCCTTGTAAATCCCCCAACTCCTCCGACATTCACAACAGTTGGGTCACTTGTCACCGCTTGACTCTCCGCCTTCTGACCTTCTACGTACACATTCGAGCCATAGTGCCACGGGATGGCCTTGTCATCAGCATAAGGGACTGGTCCTGGAACAGTAATGGTCAGTGGACTCTCTTTGGGGACATAAATGGTTACCGGCTCTCTCCAGACAGGAACTTTGGCAGGATCAAAATAAATCGTCACTGTAGACACACAATCATTTCTGCTAGCAACTTTGTCGAACTGTAGCGACCCCTCATCAATCAAACACTGCAGCCCAACTTTCAAATCCCCACAACCATTAACAGAACTCAAGCAACCCTCGCAGTCATAATCACACCCTGGAAAAACCTGCCATTTCAACAACCTATCTTTCACGACTAGCAAGGAAGTCTTCACTTCATCCACTGTCAAGATTAAATCCAAACTCTCGCCACTGTCCACGACATTTATCCTGGCCCCTCCATGATTTGGAATGGGGTTTGAGGTAACATTTGGAGGTGGTGCGAAGTTGATTGCCTTCGAATCAATCAGGTCTTGGACCTTATGCTGCAATGCCCTGCACTTCTCTATTGAGTGCCCGGGAGCTCCTGAATTAAATGTGCCTCTTGCATTAGCATCACACCCCACTGGAAGCTCTCCAGGTGGAGGTGGTGCTAATGTCCTCAACTGAACCAAATTCAACTCTAACAATCTCTGGAGTAGTGTCGTGTACGTCATCGGGATGACTTCGAGCACCCTATTTGCTGGACGAGCCTGCCTCTGCTGATAAGGCCTTTGCTGATAGTTATTATGTTGCGGTTGTTGCTGTTGTTGTATAGGACCTGTGGGGATAGTGACAGCTGCCACCTGCGCATAGGATCCTCTATATCCGCAGCCTCGACCTCTACCGAACAATGCATTAGTCTCTCCCTCCCTTCTTCTTGGAGGTCCACTGAAAGCCTTTCTCACACCGCTTGAGCTACCTTCACTAGTGTCTTGAATCATCCCCATCTTTAGCAGAGTTTCAAGCCTCTCTCCTGCTATCACGATGTCGTTGAACTTCGTTGCTGAACAAGATGCCAGTCTCTCAATAAACACCCCTACAGCGTTACCATAAACATATCTTCCATTTCGTATTCCAACAAGGGAGGTTGCACTCGAGCAGCAAGCTGACGCCACCTCTGGGCGTACTCTTTGAGCCCTTCTTTAGCACTCTGAGACATTGTCTGCAACTAGGTACAATTTGGAGCCATATCCAAATTATACTGATACTGTTTTACAAATGCCTCAGCTAAATCCTTCCAGCTTCGAATATTGACTTTGCTTAGCTTCATGTACCATTCCAAGGAAGCTCCTACAAGACTATCCTGGAAGTAATACATCCACAGCTTTTCGTCATCTGTATGCGCAACAATTCTCCCCACAAAAGACTGAAGGTGGGTTTTCGGGCAAGCCGTGCCATTGTACTTATCAAAAGTAGGGACCTTGAACTTGTAGGGAGTTTTGACCCCTGGAACCAAGCCCAGATCAGTGATGTCAAACCCTAGAGAGCTCTGAGACTGAATGGCGCGAATCTGCTCAGCCATTTCTTCGAACCTTCTATTCATGTCAACCCATTGGCCTTCTGCCTGATCCAACAAGGTGAACTGCTCGTCCTGCCCATCCATCTTCAGATTATTCACTCCATCATTGACATTAGTAACCCCTGGTTGCACCACAGGGATTTCAACATGACGGGCTCCAGCCCCATTGCGATTGCCTCCATCTACTGTCCCATTGTTCCTGGCTTGATTGTTCTCCATCATTTCGCGCAGCCGCTCTTGAGTTTGACCCATCCCAGCCATGAGGGTCATGAAGTTATCCATTCTCGTCCTTAAGTCAGCCAGATCTGCTTACATTGGATCCATTACTCTTTCTCTGTTCACCTTTGTAGGGTATATGTGCACCGTTGACTGTCTCTGACCCTTCTCGGGAGCTATAGTGCCTGAAAGTGACATGAACGTTAGAAGATTGGAGAAATACCTGCAAAACAACAAACACATTATATGCATTCAATGCAAATATTCATGTTCCCATGTCCAGGCATTAACGTGCCCCAGTTCTGGTATTTTGACGAAAAATGCTCCAGATGACCTTTTGGAAATCGACTTTTTCAAACTCTTTTTAGGAGTATTCAGATCCTGGTGTCTTAGGACAAACAACTTTGCTCATTCAGAAACGGTAATTGGAAAGTAAAATTGCATAGCATGAACAAACCAATAATCAGAGTTATAGACAAAAACAACATTCCCCAAAGGGTTACAATTCAGTGCAAAAGACAGAAAGATAAAGCAAAACTCCCACAACAAGCCTGTGGGTAGTCTGAATACAATCAACAATAAACTAAACCCTAGGATAAAAGGAAAATCCTGGCTCCTCTTATGTAGTCACCACCTCTGTTCGGCTCTTCTTGACGCCTGCCCTCAGCTTAAGATCTGCAATCTCCTTCATCGCTTCCTCCAAGGCTAGCTGGCTTTGTTCCAATTGCTGAGTCTTTTCCTTTCGTATCTTGTGGGCTTGTTCGACCTTTTCCTTCTTGAATGTCATCTGCGCCTCAAAGAAATCTTCCTTTTCTTTGTACTTCTTCTGCTCCTGTTCTTTTTGGCCCTGTAACCAAGCAATGGATTTACGAGCTTCTCTGAGAGTCTTCACAATCTTCTTTTGCTCCGCTTCTCTCTTTGACTCTGTTAAACCCAATCTCTGAAAATGAGCTTCTCTCCCAGCAAACTCCTTTTCTTTAGCTTCTAAGGTAGCCTGCATCATCTGTAGCTTTTCTTCCGCTTCTTTCTTAGCATGGTTGGCACGGTGATACAAACTGGCCATTTCAGAATTCTCTACCTGAATCTTGTGCAACTGAGCTTCCAACTTCTTGTAATCTTCAAGCGAAACAGTGGGTTGTACCGGTACCTCCTTTGGATATAGAGGAGCCTCAACCGAAAATGGAAGGAAAAAGGTACCGACCCTCCTTTGTATCCAAGCGGCAAAAGAGGGATAAGTCTTAGGGTCTACCTTTCCGAATTCCTTCTTACCCTCTCTAACCTTTGTTTCCCAAGCTTGGGATGCTTGAATAACCAATAGTTCATTATCTTCAGCCAGAAAACACAAAGTCTTAGCTATTTCTTCATCTGATGGAGGATCCTTCAGCGGATAACCAAATTGCTTTTTGTACAACACAGGGTTATGACTTATCACTCATTTTCTTCCTAACAGCGGCACATAGGGAAACTCACCACACCTTGTAATAATATCTTTCCCTACCAAGTTTCTGCTACATCCCCAGGCTATGTCGTCAGATGTTAGCCTCATCAACCTTCTAGCCCACTTCCAATCTTGCTTAAGATCTTTGAACGGTCCTGACTCTGGAATCTTCTTAGCAGTTACTCAGCAAACACGGGAGCGCAACAATTCACATACCCTTTTCTCTTCTCATTTCTGTGATGGACACCGAAGTAAAAGTCTCCCAACAACGTAGGTACTAGGTTTCCTTTAATGAAAAGGGTGGTAGCCTCCAAGCTTACCCATCCTTTCTCTCATGGGAAAAGACTTATCCCGTAGACCATTAATGCTAACAGCGCACTGAACTCTAACCATTTTCCTCCCAAAGCAAACACATGGGCTTCTGTGATAAGAAAATCCAGATTGAATCCCTTCCCTTTACTGGCTTCCAACTCCATCTTCACTCTCAGCATACTCAAATGGCAGGCACCTGCAATGTCCTTGTACGGGGGACATCTCTCCGCAGCATAATAGGGAACACCATTCTTGATAGGAATCTTCAGGATATCAGAAATCTCTTCCATGGTGGGAGCCAAGACGAAGTCAGCAAACACGAAAATTCTCAACTGAGGGTCATAAAACTGCAACAAAGAATGAAGACTATCTCTCTAATCAACAATAGGTTTGTTCGTGTAACCCAAGATCTTCCCATACCGGCTTCTGAAATCATCTGAATCCTTGTCACTCATCAAGTCCACCAGTTTCTGAATACTCTCAATTTCGGGTTGCGGGAAAGTGTAATGAACATTCCTTTTTCTGGGTATCTCTTGGATTTCTGTCATCTGGAGAAACAATGAATACCAGAACTGGGTACAGAGATGAAGGATAACTTGTAATGGAAACACAAACAGTAAATGCAAGTATGATGCGATGCAAATGCAATGCAGGCATATGATCAACCACTGGGACTGTCTGGATACGGAACACGGGACCTAAGTGACCAAGAACCAAAATCCTCTGAATAAAGCCTCACGAACAAGAATTCAATCTCAAATAAGCCCAAAAATCAAAGATCCAAATCCATGTAGCCTTATCAAATCATAGAACTGTACTGACAATAGGGTATGATGAGGTCAAGGGTTCCTACAAACCTGTAAACCCCTCCCAATCTCACGGGTGTGTTCCGGGTCAAACATCACGGACTCTCAAAGCCGAATAGCAATAATACTTTTACCATTTCCGAGAAATGGCTCATGACCAAATCAGGGAATCGGTTTGGCATTATGTACTACTCAGGGAGGCCTCAACGTGAGTCCAGGAAAACAAGCATCCTTTATAAGTTCCCAGCTTCAAGCGCTGGAATCGAGAAACAATAGTACATTCATCCCGAAGGGTACAATAATATCGTCATACGACCAGATGCTTTGACTGAGTTCCTATAAAAGAACCAGGTCATCCTATGCAAGTTCCAAAGTGGGCCCTCGGGTGAGAATGGGTTTGCCACAAAATGTGGTCTGCCACTGTCACCACTTGAGAGGAATGTTTCCACAAAGGTCCTCAATGATCGGTCCCTAGATGCACATAACTCTCGAGGTTGTGTATTACCCCAGAAAGATTCTGGCATAATACATTTCCAAGACGGTCGCAAGTCTGGGTGTGGAACTCACTACTACCAACATAGCAAAATGCCATGAAGCCAAAGTGACTGTTCACTCTAAGTCCTATGGTGCACTCGAGCCCCGGTTACGAGCTCATCTCTCAGTAAAAGTTCCCAATCCCACAGAAAAAAAGGAAACCAGCACAGCCAGACAGTCCAGTAATATATATATATATATATATGATGCATGAAAATAAATACTGAAAGCAGTAAATAAAGCTGTAAATAAAACTGTAAATAAACGACAGTAAAATAAACACGCAACAACAAACAACCAACACCCAATGAAACAGAAACACGCAAGCGCTAGGATTGACTCTCAGGGGAAACCATAGATACTCTGGTATGGTTGTCCCTAGCAGAGTCGCCAGCTGTCGCTCCCTGGATTTCCATCCTGTACAAACTCGAAAGTGGCGCGGAAAAGAATAGAGTCACCAGCCAGGCATTTTTATCCCGAAGGAAAGGGAATGGTAATGCTACATAACCTAGAAGAAAAGAAAAGGAAGGACACAGGTCCTGCGAACCAAAGAAACTGGGTTTGGGAGTCGGTTACGACCTGGGGAGGTATTAGAACCCCAGATCATCCGTCGTACCCAACGGGATCCACGCTTGCAAAGAAATATGACTCAAAGGGTGAAGAAATAAAAGTTGCTGCAAAACTGAAACTGAAACTGGATAAAAAGAAAATGAAAGGGAACCGAAAAAGAAATGAAAAAGGAAAATGTAGGGAAAATAAAGATTGTGCTCGAACGGGCCCTACCCCGCTGCCTACGTACCTCATCTGGACATGAGGATCAGAGACACCGTAGTTCCCCTAACTAGGGGTAGAAAAGATTGCTTGTGAATTAAGGCTTGAACTACCTATGTCAATGCTCAGGTGTTGCTGGCTCGGACGACGAGTGCGTAACCGTCTTGCAAAATGACAAGAAGAAGCAAGTTCGCAGACGAAGCGAAGGAGATGAGAAAATAATTCCCAAAGGAAAGATGATTGTTGTTTGTTTGTGTTTTTTAGAGCTTTTTATTGGTGTGGCACAAGAGAATGAATTCAAGCTCTTTTCTATGGAATAAGTACTTGTCACTATATTCCAAGATGGAATAATAGAACAAGCACACCAAGCAAGGAGAACTTATCCAAGACTTGTTTCCAAAGGCAAGAGCCTAATTTCATTGACTTGTTGAATTTATTAAGTGTTTTAGTGATTAAAAATGAAGAAGTATTTTTTAGGGTTTTTTCTTGTTGAAGATGACTTCATGATCCGACTTGTGCATCATGCTAGACAAATGTAATATTCCAAGATGGAATGAATACATATTCCCCATGGAATAAGGCTATAACACAAGAAGTCACTTCTTTCTTTATTAATGTTTTTTAGGTTTTTGTTTTGAGATGAGAAGAGAAAGAAACCAAAGGAGCAAAAAGGTAAAAGTCTAAAATGGGGAAAGACTAATCCTAATGTTGTCATGCAAAAGAGGGGTCCTAAGGTTAGTGGGGTTTCAACTATCCTAAGAGAAAAGAAGGAAAGAAAGAAACCAAGAAGATCAAGAAGAAGAGGAAGCAAGAGCTAGCAAGCAACTTACTCCTCTAAAGGAGATAAGCACTTAAAAAGAGAGAAAGGTGAAGAATTGAAATGTGGATGAACATCCACACGTCTCTTACCATGAGCCCCTGCAATGTTAGCAAAATCCAGCACATGTTCATTGATAAAATCATGGAAATGGCATGCTCAAAGTTCACATCAACCAAGATCAAATAATCATATCAAACATGGCACACACAAGCATTTACGTGTCGAGAACACGGAAGCATGCATCAATCAGCAAGCAAATCACCCTAAACAAACATGTTCAATGATCATACAATGATCCATGGCATTTAAAACAAGTATGGAGATCAAACATGCTAAAAATAACTCAAAATTAGCTCACTGCATCAGTGTTAACCGGTTAACCAAAGCGTTAACCGGTTAACCAGTCAAAAACCTGCATAAAAACAGCACAATTCAGGTGCATTAACCGGTTAACCAATCTGTTAACCGGTTAACGGTGTTAAGACAATAACAATCCTGCAGAAAATCAGCTTGCAAAAAGCTTTTCCAAATAATCTTACACCAGACCAGCAAGCATTTGAACATGAAAATAATGTATCAATTCACATTAAATGGCATCATCAAGCTCATGAACATTAATACATAGATCCGGTTACCAATCAATCAATCAATTCAAGCAACACAAGCAAATACGCAAGCACATGGCGGATCTAAAGCGCAAGCATGCAAATAAGCTAAAACAGAGCTAGATCTGAAATTAACCAACCTAAAAAGTTGAGGTATGCTTTGGTAATTGTTGATCGAGCTGAAAACGATAGATCTCGCGCAAGACTTTGAAGATCCGGTGCTAAGCTTCACACTCCGTGCAAAATAAATGCAATAACAAGATCTTGATGCAGAATTTTTGATCCAAAAGCACTTCTAGATCCCAAACCAGATCTGAATCACCAATTAAACCAGCAAAAAGATGCAATGAAGCTACAGATGGAGATCTAGTTCCAAGATCTAAACACCTCAAGGCAAGGTTATGTGATCTTCAAAGAGGAACTTTGAGTGATTTGGAAATTGGGAGAGAAAAGTGAGAGAATTGTGAGTGAGAAGAGTGAAAATTCAGAATGAGAATGAAAAATGAAGGAGAGTCCTCTTGGTTTGGAGAGAAATGGATTAAATATGGTTTAGGTTTGGGGCCCAAAAATTAGGCTTGGGATCCAAAATTATGGTTTGGTAATGAGATTAGGATTTAGCAATGGGATTAGGCTTGGACAAGTGCTCTAGATCCTTCTTTTTTAATTTCCAATTAATTCAAAATGAATAAAAATCAGAAAATGGAAATTGGAGTCAAATCACACATGCTGAATTGCTGCTGGAAATTCAAAATTCGTGGCCGTTAACCGGTTAACCAATCCGTTAACCAGTTAACGCCAGTGAATTTTGAATTTTCCCTCATTTTGGTGGGAAACCTCAGGAATCACCCGGCGCCAACCGTTTTGATCTGATTTTGATCCTCAATCCTTTCTTTAGGCTTTCACCTTGATGTCAACCTTGTAACATGCCTTGTGAGCTTTGAATTTCCTTGATGATTGATCACATGCCTTATGCCGGAACGTGCAAGTGCTATGCTTCATTTTTCTATGCCGCATGCTAAGGATATGACATACCGATGATGATTATGATATGATGATGATGCTAAACAGGAGAGGGAAAATTTTAGGGTGTTACACTACCGATCCTTTCTTCTTTATCCGTAAGGAACTTGGTGTTCTTGACATCTCTGATAGATCTTAATAATCATTGCTTTGTTTGTATATTATTCTTTGGTTCAACTTCTCTTGTCTCTAACATCTTGTTGTATAGTGTTATCTTTCATCTATTTCTCATATACTCGAGGTAATATCCTTCTATACTTTGTTATCTCTATTCATTCATGATATATATATAGTAAAAGTGTGTTGCATTGCTTATGTTTGTCTATTTATCTATTTCTTCTATTCTCTTGGATTATGATTTATTGTTTGTCAAATAATTAGCACAAATGATGATATTTTCATGTTTTGAGGTGTTTTAAGTGGCTTTTGATGGAATTTTTTGTTAAAAACTGTCGGGTCCCAACATGCCGACTCATGAGTCGGCTCATGGAACCTTATGAGTCAACCTCTCTGCTTCTTTGAGCCGACTCATTTCAAATTCAAATTGAGTCCTCATTTTTCAATTAAGCCGGCTCATTGTCGCATCAACTGACATTTGGCTGTCTTGAAAAGACGCGCCGCCTGCCATTCCCTCTCCCTAGGTCGGCACATCAATGCCTTCCATCCACTTTTGACTTTCATTTATGATTTATTTATGGATTTCTTCATTAAAACTCATTATCATTTCATTTTATCATTATCAACATATCATATTTTCATATTCTCTCAAGATTATCTCTTCAACCTCAAACCCTAAAATCCTCTCTCAAAGCTTCATATTTCTCAACAATGGCTTCAAGACCTACAGGTAAAAGCTCTCGTGGCTCTACTTCTCAATCATCACTCCCTGGAAATGCTTTGTCTCTTCTTCCATCTGACTTGGTTGAGGATTATAACAAGAGATTCAAGAACAGGAAGTTTGTTCCTTAATATGTATACTCAAGAACAACAGCTACTCAAATGCACATTCCTCACATTATTGAACTGATGGACTTCCAAGGTATAAATCCCTTTCTATCATGTCATGTCGATTATAATGAGGATTTGGTCAAAATGTTCTATGCTGGTCTGGTTGGTACGTTTAAGGGTTTCGAATTCAACTTCCGTATGGGCTCTAGAATGTTTGCGGTTAATGCTCAAGTGTGGAAAGATTTGTTTCGCATTGATCCTGAGGAAGCTAGTATCTTGATGACCGATACATCTCAAGTGGAGAATTACTCATTTCGTTCTGAACTAAAC
Source organism: Lathyrus aphaca (assembly GCA_963966055.1). Lineage (NCBI taxonomy): Eukaryota > Viridiplantae > Streptophyta > Magnoliopsida > Fabales > Fabaceae > Lathyrus > Lathyrus aphaca. Next base: position 16,135,611 of record OZ014521.1, read on the forward strand.
GGTATGCTTAAAGAACCTTTTGTTGAATTCATTGCTAATTCTGAATTATTTCCGAGTACAACTACTACTGGAAAAGTTAAGCCGTTGGATCGTATCCTTCATTGGATTGTTGCCCACAACTTACGTCCAAAGAAAGGTGGATTCTCTCGTATTGATATGAGTGAAGTTCATTTGGTATATATTCTTCGGAACAAGGTCAAAGTAAACTGACCCCATTATTTTGCGAGTCGTATTTTTGCCTTAAAGGAAAAGAAAGGAGTTGCTCTTGGATATCCTTCCATCATTCAGAAGATCATCAACAAAACGGAGATTGTTGGTTTTCATTTACCTTTGGTGTCCGTGCCTGACACAAATTGGTTTCAACAAAAGACCCTAAGTCTTATGGTTCACATATGGGACTCTCGAGAAAGACGGTATCGGTATATGGTGAGAAGTGATCAAAATCAACTGTCAGAAGACAATTCTGACGGGGATGATCTTGAAGACCAAAATGAACCAAATGTGGTTCCTAATGAAGAATTGTCCGCTGACAACGAAGAGTGGCTTGGCATCCCATCAAATGATTCTTATGAAAATCAAGGATGAGGTGAATGGCAACACACCAGGTGGACAAACACTACTACTCGCTTTGCTCCTCCATCTCCTCCTCTATCTCAACCGCAACAAGATGATCCTTCCAGAATCATGGCTATGCTCCAAAATATGCAACTTCAACAGCAAGGTTACTACACAACTCAGACTGAGAGATACACGGAGATAGAACGGTGTTTAAATGAGCATGATACCGCTTTTGCCGATTATGTGTCCATTCAAGACACTCGGTACACTGCGTTGCAGGATCATTTGGTTACTTAGGACACTGCCTTCAACTCTCTCAACAATAGTTTTCTTCAGTTTATCGAAACCGACATGGATGACTCACAACCCATCACTTATCGTCGCCGTTACCCTTCCACTCGGGATCGTAATCCCCAACCTTGAGAGAATCATTGCATATATGTATTTGTGATGATTATGAATGTTGTTTATGTTTTTTTTTGTATAAACTCATATTTCCTTTGATTAAATTGTTCTGTTTATTGTCACTATCTTTAATCACTTTTCCAAATTGTGTGTTTGTGAATGCGTGTTTCTATTGCAATTGGTTTCTCATTTGAAATTAGGTTTTGCATGTTATTTCCATTGGTGGATTAACTCATATGTTTCATCTTCTTTTTGATGTTGTCAAAGGGGGAGATGATATTGATATTGATATTGATAGTATATAAGATCGGGTCACATAATCAGGGGGAGCTTAACAACAACATATGGCGATTGATTCATCAAGTTTTTGCCATCATCAAAAAGGGGGAGTTTGTGTGACATAGCATGATTTTTAATGTGTCAAAAACTTGGCATGATTGAAAGCTTAAGTGGCTCCCTATGAAAAAGTAAGAATTGGCATTTTTGGAAAAATGAACTGAATGAGCCGACTCAAATTCAACAATGAGCCGACTCATTCAGTGTAAATTTGGTGTCAAACGCACAGGTCCCAACAGGCTGTCTGAAGCATCAATTTTGGTCGACTCATGGGTATGGATGAGTGTCGCTCCCGATAAATGGGAATGGCCCAAATAAAGGTACAGACGCGAACGGTCGGCGAGAGGGACAATGAGAACACACAGCAGTGAACTCAATGGAGATGAATAGAGTCGCCAGCTAGGCATTTTTATCCCGAAGGAAAGGTAATGCTGCATAGACCTAGAAAGATACGGATAAGATGGTTTGCGAACCAGAGAGACTGAGAAAGGGGGTTGGTTACAACCTGGGAAGGTATTAGCACCCAGATTGTCCGTCGTACTCGACGGGATCCACGCTTAAAAGATTTGTGTTTTAAAAGGGGTAGTGTCAGTGCAATTTGTGTGTAAAATAGCTGGAAAGGAATGTACAGGTGTCAGTGTAAAGAAGTGAAGTGTATAGTGATGTGTCAGTGTAAGAAGGAGAATGAATTGCTCATGACCATGAGGCTTAAAGAATGAAGCTAGAAAGAGGGGAATGTACAGAGACTTTTGTTCGATAACTGTTAAGTTATGCCTACGTATCCTCTCGTGCAATGAGGAAGTCAGAACACCGTAGTTCGACCCAAAGAGACTGAAAGATGAATTGACTTGTGAACTGCTTACTTGTCTATGCTCAAGTGTATGACCTGTCTGGCTCAGGTGCAAACTGTCTTGCATTAGACGGAAGAAGCGAGTTCTCGTTTGTGAGTGAAGATGATGAGAAAAGAATCCCGGAGGAGACGATTATTGTTTGTTTTTGTGTTTTCAGTCTTTTATTTCTTTTTGAAAGTTTGTCATAGGGTAATGAGCTTAAGCCTAAACCAATGGATTTAGTAAACTCATCACATTTTCCCTCTGATTAGGGGTAATGAGAATTACCTTAAGTGTGAAGTCAGATTCTCACACTTAATCACCTTTGGTGTAGGATTAAGATCATTAACCTACTTGTGATTATTTAGATGTTTTTGGTGTTTTTGTTTAGTGTTGAGTAATGAGGTTAAGCCATAATCAAGGATTAAACAGACTCATTACACCATCCTAATAGAAGGATAATAGATGAGAGTGTTTAAGCTGAGGAAAGCTCCTCAACTTAATCCATGATTAGGGATTAAACCCATGACAAAACAAGCCTTTGATTAAGTGGATTTTATTTAATGGTATAATGATGAAGTGATTTTTAGGGTTTGTAAGACAACTTGAGGGGGACTTGTCCATTAACACTAGGGTTAGTCCTTCTTAACCAATTAAGGAAGAATTAGAACCCTAATGCAAGGCCCAAGTTACAAGTATGATGTCTTGATGATTATTAAGTGGATTGATTAAAGGATTTAAACACATTAAGGGTTTAACACTTAGGATTAAAGTTATACACTTCATCCTAATAGAAGGATGCAGGCATAAGTTTAATCACAAAGCCTTAAAGCCTTTAGGGTTTAGTCCCTGATTATGAGATGAGAAGAGAAGACTCAAAAGAGACACAAAGATAAAAAAACTAAGTGGGAAAAGTCTAATCCTAATATTCACATGCTCGGATGGTCCTAGGTTAGTGAGGCTCACTATCCTAATGAAGGAAGAAATAAGAAGAGAAAAAGAAGCACCAAGGTGGCCTAAGCACACCTTAAATCGAGAATGAATAAGAGAAGAAGATGAGGAAAATGAATTAAGATGAATAAGAAATAAGATAAGAAGAAAGAATGCAATATGGAGATGAATAAGAGTGGAGAGATGAAAATGCGATATGAAGATGAATAAGAATGGAGAGATGAAAATGCGATATGAAGTAATGCACAAACAGAGCCTACACCAGTAGGACTTCCAGATGCAACAGCATGCAGTAATTAAAATCGGGACATAGCGTTACCTAACGGAGAAGGTCCGTTGCCTTTTCAATTTGCAAAAAGAAATTCAAGAAGTTTCAAGTCTAAAGCAGATTCAACAGTTCAAGCGCAAATCGTCAAATATCAAGGTAAGCATCCAACATCTCAAGCGATCGACGAAAAGAAACAAAATTAAAACCAAAAGATTAGTATGCACGATATCAAAGCTTAGGTGCAATTTGTATCCAGAGATCCCACTAGCCTGAACAAGATTATGAAAATAATTGGTCTCAAGATCATCATCAAGCTGCAACCTTCGCCATCAAAATCGAACAATGATCCTACAAAGCATCAAACCAAACTAGAACCAGTATTAAACACGATTCTATTTAATTAACCGGATTAATCAAATCTAAAATTGAAACTAAATTAATAAAATTCTAATGAATTCCTAAATCAAAATATTAACAAAACTTAATCGAATACTAATTGTTATTAACTAAAAAAAATCTAAAACCAAACCTTAACAAGTTTTAATCAAATATTATAATTAACTTACAATAACAAAAAATCATAAAAGTAAACCTAATTAAAAGAAAAGAAAATAAAACAAAGGGAAGTGGGTGCTGGTGTCACGCGTGGGGCTATGCTCAGAAAAAGCACTCCATGGGCTAGTTGTTGGCCCAACAGCAACAGCAACGGCAGGAGGGGGGTGAAGCTCAAATCCGTGAGTGTGGAGAAGTGGCTCACTGGGCCTTAGCACCGTGACCAATTCCCTGGATCAACAACAACAACTTTATTAAGTAACGAAAATGAGGAAAATAAAAAACATAATCAAAATGAATGAAACAAAACAAAACAGATGAAGTCAAAAGGAAGCAACGCGGCCCCCTCATCTTCCTTAAGAAGAATCGTCGAACATCAAAGCCGTCACCGCCTCCCAACCGACCGCCTCTCCTTAAGTCAACAGCGACGATTTCCTTCTCTTCCACAAGACGAAACACACCTATCCGTCTCCATCAACTCCTCACCGTTCTTCCCTGCTTCTCGCGGCGGACCGCTCTTCGACAACAAACACATCCTTGGTTCGCGACTCAACTCGCGCTCCCTCCATTTGCAAATCCGATCGCGAAGTCAATGTCGGCCGCTCAGATGAGGCTTGTCTTCTTGTTGTTGGAGGTTCTTCGTCCGCCGCCGGTAAGAGCTTGCGGCCTTCCTGCTTCTGTTTTGACGCGGTGGGTCTCGCGGTCTCTCTTCTGGTCAAATGTGGTGAAGCTGAGGGTGGAGTGTTTCGGTGGTGACGCGGTTGTTTAGGGTGAAAGGGTCTTCTGTGTTGTTGCTGGGTTTGGTTCGGATCCTTTATTTCCATCTTCTTTTCTTTCTTCGATTTTTCGGACTCATGGTTTATGTGATTCTCGGGTCTGTTATAATGTTGATGAGTGAGGCTGATGTTGGTTCTGTCTTGGGTTGAAAAGGGTGGTGTGATTCGTGTTGGAGAAAAAAAACAGGTTTTGTTGTTTGGTTGATGGGAGAGCTTGATGGCTGTGTTGTAGTAGTTGTGGATGACTGGAGGGTTTGAAGCAAGGCGGAAGGGAGAAGGTGGTAGATTTCGGTGGATTGAAGGGTGAGGAGAAGAGTGAGGATGGCGTGTTGGTTGTTTGTTGATGAGGTTGAATGTGTTGATGGGTCAGATTCAATGAAGGGTTAGTTGTTGCCAAGTTGTAACAAGGTTAGGTTGAAGATAATGGAGTTGTGAGGATAGTTGATGAAGGCTGAGTGGCGATGGAGAAGTGTTGCTTGTTTTGTGTGTATGCTGCTTGTTTTGTGTGTAGAATGGTGAAGGATGGCGTGAAGGTTCATGAGGGTTTTGCAGGGAGAAAAGTTGCTGAGAAATCAGTGTTGTTAAAAATCAGTGTTATGTTTTAACAGTTTTCTTGTTTTTTTTGAATGGTTGGTCAATAAGTGTTTTGAAGAAAATGTTCAGTTTGAGAAATCTTTGTTTTTTTCTTTGTGTAATTTCTGTCAATTGGTTCTTGTTTGCTGGTTGAAAAAGATGAAGAAAAATTGAGAGCAGAGAGTTGAGAAAATGTGTGTGTGAGTATTGAAAAAAAATGGAGGAGTATCTTAGAAAATTGAATGGAGGCGCCACTTTTTCTATGACCTAGGGATCAACATTGTTTCTATTTATACTTAGGTCAAACTTATCTTTTTTATCTTTTGTTTAACATGGGCTTAACATCATTTGGTAATGGGCTTGGAAAAAGAATGAATCACATTTGTAAGGCTATGATTTTTTTTGGAAATATGAACATTGGTTTAAAGAAAATAAAATGAGTATAGATTTATAGATATAAATTGGAAATGATATTTGGATGAACAATGGATAATTAAAATGAAATGGTTAATATTTGGATATCGGTATAAAAATGAATAAAAAGAAAATGGTTAATGGATATTTGGATGGATATTTGGACAAAAATGTTTAAAGTTCTTTTAATATGGACAGATAAATGGATTTTACAAATGTGATTGGGTATGTGAAATGGTTAGGAAAATGGGTTTAGGAAAAATAATGGTATATGGATATCATATGGATAAGATGAATTTATGGACATCAGAAAATAAAGGTAATGGTTATTGGATAAAAGAATTAATCGGATGGAATATGAATAATGAGAAAATTCGGATAATGGATGAACTTGAGAAATGGATAAGAAAGAAATGGGTATGAATTGATCTTCTATGGAATGGACCGAAAACCACCAACATGCACACAACCACGAAACCACTTGCACTATTCCACACACTTCTGGTAAAAGCAATGAAGCACACTAACAACTGAACAATTCGTAACCGAAGCAAACAACCATCTGAGCTAATCGTCCTCTGAATTCGTGGCCAAATAAGTCTTGAATCACCTTAACTCTGACAAACTCATCCCGCCACGACTTGACTTTGAGCACTCACTGCCTGAGAAATAGCCCTGATGAAGCAGAAATCCATGATGACGAGCCAAATGAAATGGTGAACAACCATTGCAGACGTGAAATCCATGAATACCATTACCCAGGGAAATAAACCCTAATTCAGTGACAAAAGCAATATGAGGATGATGCCACTGATGGCTGCATAGCCAAAAACCTTGAACTCTCCTGATAATCCATAAATAGGGACATGAAACCCTAAATTCTTCAGAAAATGTGATCCCATGTCTCAGGAGACTATGCAAATGGTATGCAAAATGCGTATGATATGCAAACGGGAAGCAGAAAAAAAAGATACAAAAGCCAGAGGGCAAATTTAGGGTGTCTACAATGAGCCGACTCAAAACCCTTCATGAGTCGACTCATCAAGAAGTCTTTTCTTCTCATTTTCTACGGGTCTCAACAGGCTGCCTCTCTATTGATTTTGGTCGGCTCATCTGGTATTTTGAGCCGGCTCATTTAATGATTTGAGTCGGCTCATTACTGTGCTGACTCATTTTTTTCATTTAATTTTTCCCTCTCTTATGTTACTTTCTCTAACCAATATAAATAGTTGTTTTATTTCATTTGAGAAAGTGTAACAAGGAAAGTGAAAGATATACACATAGCTCTCTTCATCTTCTTCATTCTTACATCAATCAACAATCACCCAACAATCTTTGTTTGATTTCGGTGCTTGTTTTGAAGATAACATTCAATCGTGAATTAGAGTTTCAGATTGGGTTTAGAGTGTGTGGGTTTTCCTTGGAAAAATCTGAAGGGTTTTCTCCTCCAAGATCATTGAAGATTTGGGGGTTTTGCACACATCGATCATTCGTAGATTCAGCCGAGTGAGGTAGATTGAAGATCAAGTGGATCGTTCTCTCATATCACGGTAGATAGAGGATTGCGAAGGTCTTTGTGGGTTCACAAGTGTTGGAGAAACTCAGCCGTGCTCAAAGTTTGGAGAAACTCAGCCGTGCTCAAAGTTTTGAGAAACAACAGTGCTGGCAGTGTTGGCGACGCTTTGAGGAGCTTCCTCTCCTGCTATGACTCGTATGACAATGACGTTCTTCTCGTCTTGCTTTCTGAAGAAAGTTGATTCTGATTGAAGCTTGATTCCGTCGAAGCTTTCCAAGTTGTAAGCGATACAGACGAATTCAGAATGCAGTTGTTCGCTTATTCCCTTATTTTGCATGGATCGCCCTTTCGGGTTTTCAATCCATCGGGATACCCATTTTTGCCTGAGTTGTCCAATGCGGCTTTTCAACTCAGCGGGTGTACATTTTTCTGTTTATTTCCCTTATTTTTGCCCGAGTCTTTTATTCTGTTTTTGACTCGCCGGGACGCCCTATTTTTGCCTGGACTTACATTCTGTTTTTATGTCCAGCGGGTCATTTTATGCGAAGTATTTTTTAACTGCATCTGAATTCACAGGAGATGGAAAGTCTTCACCATCCATGGTGCTGAGCATCAGTGCTCCACCAGAGAAAACTTTCTTCACCACAAATGGTCCTTCGTAATTTGGAGTCCATTTGCCCCTGTGGTCTGTATGAGGAGGGAGGATTCTTTTCAGCACAAGATCTCCCACTTGGTACTCTCGGTGCCTGACTTTCTGATCAAAGGCTTTCTTCATTCTTTTCTGATATAACTGCCCATGACAGATTGCAGCCAATCTTTTCTCTTCGATCAGACTCAGTTGTTCGAATCGGGACCTAACCCATTCTGCTTCGTTCAGCTTGACATCCATTAATACCCGTAACGAGGGTAGTTCAACTTCAACAGGTAGGACTGCTTCCATACCATACACAAGCTGATACGGTGTTGCCCCAGTGGACGTTCTGATTGACGTGCGGTACCCATGCAAGGCGAACGGTAGCATTTCATGCCAGTCTTTGTAGGTGACTACCATCTTCTGCACAATCTTCTTAATATTCTTGTTTGCTGCCTCAACAGCGCCGTTCATCTTTGGCCTGTAAGGAGAAGAATTGTGATGTTGGATCTTGAAGTCCCGGCACAGCTCTGCCATCATTTTGTTGTTTAAGTTGGAACCATTATCAGAAATGATTCGCTCGGGCACTCCATACCGACAGATGATATCTCTTTTCAGAAATCGGGCTACCACTTGTCTTGTAACATTTGCATATGAGGTTGCTTCAACCCACTTGGTGAAATAATCAATGGCGACCAAGATGAATCTGTGACCATTCGAAGCAGTTGGCTCAATCTTGCCAATCATATCAATGCCCCACATGGCAAAGGGCCATGGTGAAGACATTATGTTTAAAGGATTGGGAGGCACATGCACTTTGTCTGCATAGATCTGGCACTTGTGGCATTTTCTGGCGTAAGCACAACAGTCCGCATCCATTGCGATCCAATAATAGCCTGATCTTAACAACTTCTTAGCCATGGCATGCCCTCCTGCATGGGTACCAAAAGATCCTTCGTGCACTTCATGCATCAACAAATTTGCTTCCGTCTTGTCAACACATCTGAGGAGTACCATGTCAAAGTTCCTCTTGTATAAAGACCCATCAGTGTTCAGAAAGAAACTACCAGCAAGCCTTCTCAAAGTCTTCTTATCATTGGAAGATGCCCCGGGTGGGTATGTCTGATCCTCCAAGAAGCACTTAATGTCATGGAACCAAGGCTTATCATCTTTTACAACATCCGCTGCAAATACATATGCTGGTCTATCAAGTCTAGACACTGAAATCTGAGGTATAAAGTTGACGGCTTGAACTTTGATCATGGATGAAATGGTAGCAAGAGCATCTGCAAACTGATTCTCGTCCCGAGGGATATACTCAAGTTTGACCGTTGTGAAGAAGGTCAATAACCTTCTTGTATAATCCCTGTAAGGTATCAGATGATCTTGGTGGGTGTACCATTTTCCGTTGGTTTGATTGACTACCAGAGCCGAATCTCCGAATACGGTCAAAGTCTTGATCCTGAGGTCAATGGCTTCCTCAAGACCCATAATGCAGGCTTCGTATTCAGCTTCGTTGTTAGTGCAGTTGAAAGTGAGTTTTGCCGAGAAAGGCATGTGAACTCCTTTAGGTGTGATGAGTACTGCACCAACACCACGGCCATTCATGTTAACAGCCCCATCAAACATCATAGTCCATTCTTCCTCCGGGTCAGGCCCTTCGGTGTGAATAGGCTCTTCATGATCTTTTGCTTTTATGAACATGATGTCTTCATCAGGGAAGTCAAACCTCATAGGCTGGTAGTCATCAATGGGTTGCTCAGCAAGATATTCAGATAACACACTGCCTTTGATGGCTTTCTGAGATGTGTACTGTATGTCGTATTCTGTGAGAATCATCTGCCATCTTGCAACCCGTCCGGTAAGAGCTGGCTTCTCGAAAATGTACTTAACTGGATCCATTTTTGAGATTAATAAGGTAGTGTGGGTCAACATATACTGTCTCAGTCGGCGAGCAGCCCACGCTAAAGCACAGCAAGTTTTCTCGAGCAGTGAATAACGTTGTTCACAGTCGGTAAACTTTTTGCTTAGGTAGTATATTGCATACTCTTTTCGACCAGACTCGTCATGCTGGCCCAACACACACCCCATTGACTCTTCTAGCACTGTCAAGTACATAATCAGAGGTCTTCCTTCAACTGGAGGCATGAGGATTGGAGGTTCTTGTAAGTACTCTTTGATCTTGTCAAAAGCCTTCTGGCAATCTTCGTTCCACCTGACCGTCTGTTCTTTTCTTAACAGCTTGAACAAGGGTTCACAGGTTGCTGTGAGGTGAGATATGAACCTTGAGATGTAGTTCAATCGACCTAAGAACCCTCGAACTTCCTTCTCAGTTTTCGGTGCAGGCATCTCTTGAATAGCTTTGACTTTATCAGGGTCAACTTCAATCCCTTTCTCACTTACAATAAATCCCAGCAGCTTACCGGATCGCACCCCGAATGTGCATTTATTGGGGTTCAACTTTAGCTGGTACTTCCTCAGTCGCTTGAACAACTTCAGCAGATTCACCAGGTGATCTTCCTCTGTAAGGGACTTGGCAATCATGTCATCCACATAACATTCGATTTCTTTATGGATCATATCGTGGAATAATGTCACCATAGCCCGTTGATATGTTGCTCCAGCATTCTTCAGTCCGAACGGCATCACTTTGTAACAGAACGTGCCCCAAGGTGTGATGAATGTTGTCTTCTCCATGTCTTCAGGTGACATTTTAATCTGATTGTATCCTGAAAATCCGTCCATGAAGGAGAATACCGAGAACTGAGCCGTATTATCCACCAATACATCAATGTGAGGTAATGGGAAGTCATCTTTCGGGCTGGCTCTATTCAGATCCCGGTAATCAACACACATTCTTACTTTGCCGTCCTTTTTAGGCACAGGTACTATATTAGCAACCCACGGTGGATAGCTAGTCACAGCAAGGAACCCGGCGTCCCATTGCTTTTGTACCTCTTCTTTGATTTTCATTGCCATGTCCGGACGAGTACGGCGCAGCTTCTGTTTGACCGGTGGGCATTCTTCCCTCAAAGGCAGCTTGTGCACAACAATGTCGGTGTCCAACCCTGGCATGTCTTGATAAGACCAAGCAAACACATCCACATATTCTCGAAGCAGGTCAATCAGTTGTTTCTTCACTGAGTCTTGCAGGCAGGCCCCGATTTTAATCTCTTTCACGTCTTCATCTGTACCAAGATTAATCACTTCAACCTCCTCCTGGTGAGGAGTAATAACCTTCTCCTCTTGTCTCAACAACCTGGCTAGCTCTTCAGGAGGCTCATATTCTTCTTCAACCCCTTCATCAGCTTGATTGATTGGATTGTCAAAGTCATACGAAGTCATAGCCGTGCTGTTGTCGGTGCTGTCTGGAAGGCATTCTCTGCAAGGGTTCAGTTGTTCATTTTAGTGATTGATTTTAATCTTGCTTTAGAAAAAAGTGAAAAGAAGTTATCATTTTGAAAACACCGCCATTTATTTTTGTACAAAAAGAAAAATGGAAAAACAGTGAGCAGAAAGGAAAAAAGACTCGTTTGCAAAAAGATGTCTGATATTTCATTAATTTAATCTTGTTTGCACAAAAGTACAGATGGCCCTGATCACAAAATGAGTCTTGTCATCTTGGGCAAGATGCAAGACTTTGATGCATGCTAATAAAAATACAGGAAATAATAATTACTCTGCATGAGTAACTCTTATAATTTCCTGGGAAGACCAGTTCGAGACACTGCTCCCCGGGATCTTTGGACGAATCCAATTCTCCAGATTGCGCTCCTCTTCCAGCTCGTCTTCCAGACAGTTGACAGCATCGGGGGTAAGCATCCCCCCATTGACAAAACCAGGCTCTGCAGCAGCCTTTGCTTGATCTTGTTGAGTTGGTTTGTAACCCAACCCAAATCTGTCTCTCTTCTCTTCCACAGCTAAAACCTTGCCCCAGCCTAGGGCAGTTCCTTCCTCAACAACCTTCCGGGCTTGTTGGTATGATGACATGGGGATCCCAGATACAGCAGATGCTTCGTTCACATTCAAGGCTTCAAACCCCTGGCTCATTGTTTCATGGATCTCTCCATCCATTTCAATGTACTTATAGGTTGCCAGGTGGCTGACAAAAATGTCCTCCTCTCCACAGATTGTGACAACTTGGCCTTCCCACTCATATTTTAACTTTTGGTGAAGGGTAGACGTTATTGCGCCGGCGGCGTGAATCCAAGGTCTACCCAACAAACAGCTGTAGGCGGGCTGAATGTCCATCACATAAAAGATAGTTTTAAAGGTCTGCGGGCCGATCGTTATGGGCAACTCAATCTCTCCCAGAACCGATCTCTTTGAACCATCAAAGGCTCTCACCACCAGGTTGCTGGGTCTCAATGCCAATCCATCGTATTCAAGCTTCACCAGAGCCTTCTTTGGTAAGACATTCAGGGATGAACCTGTATCTACCAGCACATGAGAAAGGACAGCTCCTTTGCATTCCATGGTGATGTGCAAGGCTTTGTTGTGATTGCGGCCATCCGCTGTCAAGTCAGAATTGGTAAACCCTAGCCCATTGCTAGCAGTAACATTTCCAACTACGGTTTCCAATTGGTTGACAGTAATCTCTTCAGGCACGTAAGCTGCGTGCAAGACCTTGAGTAGTGCATTCCGATGGGCTTCGGAGCACATAAGCAGTGAGAGGATAGAGATTTTGGATGGCGTCTGGTGAAGTTGATCCACAATTTTGTAATCACTCTTTTTGATGATCCGCATAAACTCATCAACTTCCTGATCGAATGGAGTCTTCAGGGCTTCTTTAACAGCTTGATCTTCCTGCACCGGGCTCTTCCCTTTTGCCTTGGCAGCAGCTTCTGCTTCGGCAGTGGGTCTCTGAATTTGTGGGGCGAAAAGACGTCCGCTTCGAGTGAAGCCTCCGCCTCCTCCCACATTGTCAATTTGTGGTGCAGGGGTTGATGATTCAAAAGTGATTCTTTGTCCTTCACAGTACAGGTCAGAGCCGTAATGCCACGGGATGGCATTGCTGCTTTCATAAGGTACTGGTCCAGGCATCGTGATAGTGACTGGACTGACTGCAGCTGTGGGAGGAATTGTAATTGTTTGTGGATCATAAAAGATTGTAACCGGTGCTCTGGCGGGAGCAACACCTTCTGAATGGTAGGCGGAGTTATTTTCAGGATCGTAGAATATGGTAACAGCGGAGACATCTTCATGATTGATTGCTGGTGTTGTAGGAGGTATTGTTGGAAGGAATGATGTTGTTGTTGTTGTAGGAGATTCAAGATGGAATGAAGCTGAAGTTGTAGCAGGAGAAATTGTTGAAAACTGATCAGTTGAGATGATGGATGAAGTACTTGTTGATGTTGCTGGTGAATTGTCGGGAACAATAGTTGCTGCAGCTGTAGGAGGTTCTGGAACCGTTGCTGTCGATATTGCTGGATTTGTTGGAAATGATGTGGTGATCTGAAGTTGGCCACTCCGAATAAGGCCATCTATCCCTTTCTATCATGTCATGTCGATTATAATGAGGATTTGGTCAAAATGTTCTATGCTGGTCTGGTTGGTACGTTTAAGGGTTTCGAATTCAACTTCCGTATGGGCTCTAGAATGTTTGCGGTTAATGCTCAAGTGTGGAAAGATTTGTTTCGCATTGATCCTGAGGAAGCTAGTATCTTGATGACCGATACATCTCAAGTGGAGAATTACTCATTTCGTTCTGAACTAAACGGTATGCTTAAAGAACCTTTTGTTGAATTCATTGCTAATTCTGAATTATTTCCGAGTACAACTACTACTGGAAAAGTTAAGCCGTTGGATCGTATCCTTCATTGGATTGTTGCCCACAACTTACGTCCAAAGAAAGGTGGATTCTCTCGTATTGATATGAGTGAAGTTCATTTGGTATATATTCTTCGGAACAAGGTCAAAGTAAACTGACCCCATTATTTTGCGAGTCGTATTTTTGCCTTAAAGGAAAAGAAAGGAGTTGCTCTTGGATATCCTTCCATCATTCAGAAGATCATCAACAAAACGGAGATTGTTGGTTTTCATTTACCTTTGGTGTCCGTGCCTGACACAAATTGGTTTCAACAAAAGACCCTAAGTCTTATGGTTCACATATGGGACTCTCGAGAAAGACGGTATCGGTATATGGTGAGAAGTGATCAAAATCAACTGTCAGAAGACAATTCTGACGGGGATGATCTTGAAGACCAAAATGAACCAAATGTGGTTCCTAATGAAGAATTGTCCGCTGACAACGAAGAGTGGCTTGGCATCCCATCAAATGATTCTTATGAAAATCAAGGATGAGGTGAATGGCAACACACCAGGTGGACAAACACTACTACTCGCTTTGCTCCTCCATCTCCTCCTCTATCTCAACCGCAACAAGATGATCCTTCCAGAATCATGGCTATGCTCCAAAATATGCAACTTCAACAGCAAGGTTACTACACAACTCAGACTGAGAGATACACGGAGATAGAACGGTGTTTAAATGAGCATGATACCGCTTTTGCCGATTATGTGTCCATTCAAGACACTCGGTACACTGCTTTGCAGGATCATTTGGTTACTTAGGACACTGCCTTCAACTCTCTCAACAATAGTTTTCTTCAGTTTATCGAAACCGACATGGATGACTCACAACCCATCACTTATCGTCGCCGTTACCCTTCCACTCGGGATCGTAATCCCCAACCTTGAGAGAATCATTGCATACTATGTATTTGTGATGATTATGAATGTTGTTTATGTTTTTTTTTGTATAAACTCATATTTCCTTTGATTAAATTGTTCTGTTTATTGTCACTATCTTTAATCACTTTTCCAAATTGTGTGTTTGTGAATGTGTGTTTCTATTGCAATTAGTTTCTCATTTGAAATTAGGTTTTGCATGTTATTTCCATTGGTGGATTAACTCATATGTTTCATCTTCTTTTTGATGTTGTCAAAGGGGGAGATGATATTGATATTGATATTGATAGTATATAAGATCGGGTCACATAATCAGGGGGAGCTTAACAACAACATATGGCGATTGATTCATCAAGTTTTTGCCATCATCAAAAAGGGGGAGTTTGTGTGACATAGCATGATTTTTAATGTGTCAAAAACTTGGCATGATTGAAAGCTTAAGTGGCTCCCTATGAAAAAGTAAGAATTGGCATTTTTGGAAAAATGAACTGAATGAGCCGACTCAAATTCAACAATGAGCCGACTCATTCAGTGTAAATTTGGTGTCAAACGCACAGGTCCCAACAGGCTGTCTGAAGCATCAATTTTGGTCGACTCATGGGTATGGATGAGTGTCGCTCCCGATAAATGGGAATGGCCCAAATAAAGGTACAGACGCGAACGGTCGGCGAGAGGGACAATGAGAACACACAGCAGTGAACTCAATGGAGATGAATAGAGTCGCCAGCTAGGCATTTTTATCCCGAAGGAAAGGTAATGCTGCATAGACCTAGAAAGATACGGATAAGACGGTTTGCGAACCAGAGAGACTGAGAAAGGGGGTTGGTTACAACCTGGGAAGGTATTAGCACCCAGATTGTCCGTCGTACTCGACGGGATCCACGCTTAAAAGATTTGTGTTTTAAAAGGGGTAGTGTCAGTGCAATTTGTGTGTAAAATAGCTGGAAAGGAATGTACAGGTGTCAGTGTAAAGAAGTGAAGTGTATAGTGATGTGTCAGTGTAAGAAGGAGAATGAATTGCTCATGACCATGAGGCTTAAAGAATGAAGCTAGAAAGAGGGGAATGTACAGAGACTTTTGTTCGATAACTGTTAAGTTATGCCTACGTATCCTCTCGTGCAATGAGGAAGTCAGAACACCGTAGTTCGACCCAAAGAGACTGAAAGATGAATTGACTTGTGAACTGCTTACTTGTCTATGCTCAAGTGTATGACCTGTCTGGCTCAGGTGCAAACTGTCTTGCATTAGACGGAAGAAGCGAGTTCTCGTTTGTGAGTGAAGATGATGAGAAAAGAATCCCGGAGAAGACGATTATTGTTTGTTTTTGTGTTTTCAGTCTTTTATTTCTTTTTGAAAGTTTGTCATAGGGTAATGAGCTTAAGCCTAAACCAATGGATTTAGTAAACTCATCACATCTTCCCTCTGATTAGGGGTAATGAGAATTACCTTAAGTGTGAAGTCAGATTCTCACACTTAATCACCTTTGGTGTAGGATTAAGATCATTAACCTACTTGTGATTATTTAGATGTTTTTGGTGTTTTTGTTTAGTGTTGAGTAATGAGGTTAAGCCATAATCAAGGATTAAACAGACTCATTACACCATCCTAATAGAAGGATAATAGATGAGAGTGTTTAAGCTGAGGAAAGCTCCTCAACTTAATCCATGATTAGGGATTAAACCCATGACAAAACAAGCCTTTGATTAAGTGGATTTTATTTAATGGTATAATGATGAAGTGATTTTTAGGGTTTGTAAGACAACTTGAGGGGGACTTGTCCATTAACACTAGGGTTAGTCCTTCTTAACCAATTAAGGAAGAATTAGAACCCTAATGCAAGGCCCAAGTTACAAGTACGTTGTCTTGATGATTATTAAGTGGATTGATTAAAGGATTTAAACACATTAAGGGTTTAACACTTAGGATTAAAGTTATACACTCCATCCTAATAGAAGGATGCAGGCATAAGTTTAATCACAAAGCCTTAAAGCCTTTAGGGTTTAGTCCCTGATTATGAGATGAGAAGAGAAGACTCAAAAGAGACACAAAGATAAAAAACTAAGTGGGAAAAGTCTAATCCTAATATTCACATGCTCGGATGGTCCTAGGTTAGTGAGGCTCACTATCATAATGAAGGAAGAAATAAGAAGAGAAAAAGAAGCACCAAGGTGGCCTAAGCACACCTTAAATCGAGAATGAATAAGAGAAGAAGATGAGGAAAATGAATTAAGATGAATAAGAAATAAGATAAGAAGAAAGAATGCAATATGGAGATGAATAAGAGTGGAGAGATGAAAATGCGATATGAAGATGAATAAGAATGGAGAGATGAAAATGCGATATGAAGTAATGCACAAACAGAGCCTACACCAGTAGGACTTCCAGATGCAACAGCATGCAGTAATTAAAATCGGGACATAGCGTTACCTAACGGAGAAGGTCCGTTGCCTTTTCAATTTGCAAAAAGAAATTCAAGAAGTTTCAAGTCTAAAGCAGATTCAACAGTTCAAGCGCAAATCGTCAAATATCAAGGTAAGCATCCAACATCTCAAGCGATCGACGAAAAGAAACAAAATTAAAACCAAAAGATTAGTATGCACGATATCAAAGCTTAGGTGCAATTTGTATCCAGAGATCCCACTAGCCTGAACAAGATTATGAAAATAATTGGTCTCAAGATCATCATCAAGCTGCAACCTTCGCCATCAAAATCGAACAATGATCCTACAAAGCATCAAACCAAACTAGAACCAGTATTAAACACGATTCTATTTAATTAACCGGATTAATCAAATCTAAAATTGAAACTAAATTAATAAAATTCTAATGAATTCCTAAATCAAAATATTAACAAAACTTAATCGAATACTAATTGTTATTAACTAAAAAAAAATCTAAAACCAAACCTTAACAAGTTTTAATCAAATATTATAATTAACTTACAATAACAAAAAATCATAAAAGTAAACCTAATTAAAAGAAAAGAAAATAAAACAAAGGGAAGTGGGTGCTGGTGTCACGCGTGGGGCTATGCTCAGAAAAAGCACTCCATGGGCTAGTTGTTGGCCCAACAGCAACAGCAACGGCAGGAGGGGGGTGAAGCTCAAATCCGTGAGTGTGGAGAAGTGGCTCACTGGGCCTTAGCACCGTGACCAATTCCCTGGATCAACAACAACAACTTTATTAAGTAACGAAAATGAGGAAAATAAAAAACATAATCAAAATGAATGAAACAAAACAAAACAGATGAAGTCAAAAGGAAGCAACGCGGCCCCCTCATCTTCCTTAAGAAGAATCGTCGAACATCAAAGCCGTCACCGCCTCCCAACCGACCGCCTCTCCTTAAGTCAACAGCGACGATTTCCTTCTCTTCCACAAGACGAAACACACCTATCCGTCTCCATCAACTCCTCACCGTTCTTCCCTGCTTCTCGCGGCGGACCGCTCTTCGACAACAAACACATCCTTGGTTCGCGACTCAACTCGCGCTCCCTCCATTTGCAAATCCGATCGCGAAGTCAATGTCGGCCGCTCAGATGAGGCTTGTCTTCTTGTTGTTGGAGGTTCTTCGTCCGCCGCCGGTAAGAGCTTGCGGCCTTCCTGCTTCTGTTTTGACGCGGTGGGTCTCGCGGTCTCTCTTCTGGTCAAATGTGGTGAAGCTGAGGGTGGAGTGTTTCGGTGGTGACGCGGTTGTTTAGGGTGAAAGGGTCTTCTGTGTTGTTGTTGGGTTTGGTTCGGATCCTTTATTTCCATCTTCTTTTCTTTCTTCGATTTTTCGGACTCATGGTTTATGTGATTCTCGGGTCTGTTATAATGTTGATGAGTGAGGCTGATGTTGGTTCTGTCTTGGGTTGAAAAGGGTGGTGTGATTCGTGTTGGAGAAAAAAAACAGGTTTTGTTGTTTGGTTGATGGGAGAGCTTGATGGCTGTGTTGTAGTAGTTGTGGATGACTGGAGGGTTTGAAGCAAGGCGGAAGGGAGAAGGTGGTAGATTTCGGTGGATTGAAGGGTGAGGAGAAGAGTGAGGATGGCGTGTTGGTTGTTTGTTGATGAGGTTGAATGTGTTGATGGGTCAGATTCAATGAAGGGTTAGTTGTTGCCAAGTTGTAACAAGGTTAGGTTGAAGATAATGGAGTTGTGAGGATAGTTGATGAAGGCTGAGTGGCGATGGAGAAGTGTTGCTTGTTTTGTGTGTATGCTGCTTGTTTTGTGTGTAGAATGGTGAAGGATGGCGTGAAGGTTCATGAGGGTTTTGCAGGGAGAAAAGTTGCTGAGAAATCAGTGTTGTTAAAAATCAGTGTTGTGTTTTAACAGTTTTCTTGTTTTTTTTGAATGGTTGGTCAATAAGTGTTTTGAAGAAAATGTTCAGTTTGAGAAATCTTTGTTTTTTTCTTTGTGTAATTTCTGTCAATTGGTTCTTGTTTGCAGGTTGAAAAAGATGAAGAAAAATTGAGAGCAGAGAGTTGAGAAAATGTGTGTGTGAGTATTGAAAAAAAATGGAGGAGTATCTTAGAAAATTGAATGGAGGCGCCACTTTTTCTATGACCTAGGGATCAACATTGTTTCTATTTATACTTAGGTCAAACTTATCTTTTTTATCTTTTGTTTAACATGGGCTTAACATCATTTGGTAATGGGCTTGGAAAAAGAATGAATCACATTTGTAAGGCTATGATTTTTTTTGGAAATATGAACATTGGTTTAAAGAAAATAAAATGAGTATAGATTTATAGATATAAATTGGAAATGATATTTGGATGAACAATGGATAATTAAAATGAAATGGTTAATATTTGGATATCGGTATAAAAATGAATAAAAAGAAAATGGTTAATGGATATTTGGATGGATATTTGGACAAAAATGTTTAAAGTTCTTTTAATATGGACAAATAAATGGATTTTACAAATGTGATTGGGTATGTGAAATGGTTAGGAAAATGGGTTTAGGAAAAATAATGGTATATGGATATCATATGGATAAGATGAATTTATGGACATCAGAAAATAAAGGTAATGGTTATTGGATAAAAGAATTAATCGGATGGAATATGAATAATGAGAAAATTCGGATAATGGATGAACTTGAGAAATGGATAAGAAAGAAATGGGTATGAATTGATCTTCTATGGAATGGACCGAAAACCACCAACATGCACACAACCACGAAACCACTTGCACTATTCCACACACTTCTGGTAAAAGCAATGAAGCACACTAACAACTGAACAATTCGTAACCGAAGCAAACAACCATCTGAGCTAATCGTCCTCTGAATTCGTGGCCAAATAAGTCTTGAATCACCTTAACTCTGACAAACTCATCCCGCCACGACTTGACTTTGAGCACTCACTGCCTGAGAAATAGCCCTGATGAAGCAGAAATCCATGATGACGAGCCAAATGAAATGGTGAACAACCATTGCAGACGTGAAATCCATGAATACCATTACCCAGGGAAATAAACCCTAATTCAGTGACAAAAGCAATATGAGGATGATGCCACTGATGGCTGCATAGCCAAAAACCTTGAACTCTCCTGATAATCCATAAATAGGGACATGAAACCCTAAATTCTTCAGAAAATGTGATCCCATGTCTCAGGAGACTATGCAAATGGTATGCAAAATGCGTATGATATGCAAACGGGAAGCAGAAAAAAAAGATACAAAAGCCAGAGGGCAAATTTAGGGTGTCTACAATGAGCCGACTCAAAACCCTTCATGAGTCGACTCATCAAGAAGTCTTTTCTTCTCATTTTCTACGGGTCTCAACAGGCTGCCTCTCTATTGATTTTGGTCGGCTCATCTGGTATTTTGAGCCGGCTCATTTAATGATTTGAGTCGGCTCATTACTGTGCTGACTCATTTTTTTCATTTAATTTTTCCCTCTCTTATGTTACTTTCTCTAACCAATATAAATAGTTGTTTTATTTCATTTGAGAAAGTGTAACAAGGAAAGTGAAAGATATACACATAGCTCTCTTCATCTTCTTCATTCTTACATCAATCAACAATCACCCAACAATCTTTGTTTGATTTCGGTGCTTGTTTTGAAGATAACATTCAATCGTGAATTAGAGTTTCAGATTGGGTTTAGAGTGTGTGGGTTTTCCTTGGAAAAATCTGAAGGGTTTTCTCCTCCAAGATCATTGAAGATTTGGGGGTTTTGCACACATCGATCATTCGTAGATTCAGCCGAGTGAGGTAGATTGAAGATCAAGTGGATCGTTCTCTCATATCACGGTAGATAGAGGATTGCGAAGGTCTTTGTGGGTTCACAAGTGTTGGAGAAACTCAGCCGTGCTCAAAGTTTGGAGAATCGTGAATTCTTGCAAGAAGGGAGCAATTAATCAGGAGATTTCTCGACACGCGTGGAAGACTTGATTCTACTTTGGATCAAGGGACAAGAAGAAGATTTGATAGCATATTCAATGCGGTTTGGTTTGTTGGTTCATTTATCTCTCTTCTTGTAAAACAATTGCGATTTAATAAAATTGGCCAATTCAATTTTGAATTGGGGACAAAGTACTTCGAGCGAGTACGACGAAGGAACTGCCTCAACAAATTCCTTGTGTTCTTTTCATTTCTCGCATTTTACTTTTGTTCATATTGATCTTGTGTTCTTGAAAATTCTGGTGTATCAAATTAGTGCATTCAAAGTGTTTGATAAATTGTTACACTCAAAAGTGATAACTAGAGTGGGTAAAATTCTGCACTATTTGATACAACAAAATTATCCTTGGTATGTGCACTCCAAGTGTTTGGTAAAAATCCTAACCACACAAAATCAATTTGATTGTGCTTAATTTCTTCTCCATATCATTGTTAAGAATAGTTTTATCAAGTTCTGAATTATCAAGTGAATCATTTGTGCAATATTAATTCTTCTAGTCATCATTTCATTCCAATTGGGTTTTTACGCATATCCAATCTCCGGTGACTTCAAATTTGAACTAGACGATTTTCCGGGAAACTTCCGCAATAATTTTTCAACTTAATTTTGAAAAGTAAATTTTAAAAAGGGATATATTCAACCCCCCTTCTAGATCCGCATTAACGTCTAACATGAAACTCCTCTAACATGGTATCACGAGCCTTGGTTCGTAAAGGTACCAACTTACTTGTATCGAAATGCTCAGGAAGTGGTGTTCCGTTGAAATCAACACCCAGGAAGAAGTGTGTTGAAATGCCCTTGAAAAAAGGTGTCAACGACGGTACAAGTATAAAAAGAGGGAACATTGAGGACTCACACTTGAGGGGGAAAGTTGGAATAATATAACAAGTGTGAGTAAGTGAGAAAATAGTCTCACATTGGATAGGAATGTGGTGACTTGAGCATTTATAAGTGGGAGAACCCACTCACATATCATCTTAAGGTTTTAGGTGGACAAGTGGTGTGTCTCTCACAGAGGTGCATAGTATTACACTATATATCAATGTTCCATAGTGTGAAACTCCTCTAACATGGTATCCAGAGCCTGGTTCGTAAAGGGACCGACTTAATTGTATTGAAATGCCCAGAAAATGGTGTTCCGTTGAAATCGACACCCATGAAGTGTGTCTCTCATAAAGGTGCATAGTCCTACAATATGTATCAATGTTCCATAGTGTGAAACTCCTCTAACATGGTATCATGAGCCTTGTTTCGTAAAGGGACCAACTTACTTGTATCAAAATGCTCAGAAAGTGGTGTTTCGTTGAAATTAACGCCCAGGTTTTAGGTGGACAAGTGGTGTGTCTCTCACAAAGGTGCCAAGTCCTACACTATGTATCAATGTTCCATAGTGTGAAACTCCTCTAACACCGTCAACACCCTCATACTGTAAATTTCGCAGAAACATTGACATATTCAAAAAAGAAAATCTAGAATTTGTTGAGTTTGATTCAACATCCAACATAAAAATTTGTCGGAACATATCATCAAATAAGACCAAAAACATGAGTTACAACATAAAAAGATTAATCCTTACACAAATTGGAATATAAAAAAAAGATCTCAATTTTGGAACCCCAATTTCAAAATTTTCTAAAATTCAAATTGAATTAGGCATATGTGGCTCTGATACCGCTTGTTGGATCTGTTCTTTACCTTATGATTTCTACCCATATAGAAATCAAGAACACAATCTTAAACTATTCCCTATGAATTCATATCATATGAACCCATACCCAAATTCAAGATGAGAAAGAAAGCGGTAGCGTACCCGAGTTTACCATTGGAATCGCTGAAGATTTGCATGTATGTTCCAATTTGTTGAGTGCCTTAGAGTTTTTTGATTATCTTCTGATGGGGATGAAGAGAGAAAGCCAGATAAATCGTATTAATCGTTCGTCTATAAATGTGAGCCATAATCCATATAAGTAACTCCCATAGGGTTTCTACTCAGTTTTTAATATTCTAATGTTCCCCTCTCATCAAATTAGCATATTGAATTATGATATCCACACAACCAATAACCTTTCATGTAGGGATGATAAATTTGACTCATCCATATAGGGTACCTACAAAAATTACCCCCAACGGGTAGGGTAAAAACCTAAAAAATGAGTATTGGCATGGACATAGGCAATTACCCATTAAAATACGTGGGTATGGCCATAGGTACAGGTACATTAGTAGCCACCCCGCCTCATACCCACACTATATATTTATATATTTTCATATTTATTATTATAAACACGTGTATATTTATCAATTTTATTGAATACATATGTATTAAACTCGTATGAGTTTTAATATAAGTGTTTGTTTATTTGTTAAGTCGACAATAACATGCTTGAATTATTTTTAATATCGTTAAAAACTTAAAATGACATGATAAATTATAATTGATGGATAGTATTTTATCAGAAATGTTGATAAACGGATACGGGTATGAGTACTTAGTTACTTATAAGGTACGAAGCGCGGTGATGGAGTGGGTTGGAATATCGGAATGTGTAGTCGAAGATATCTTTCGCGATTTCATTTCTTGGATTAATTTTGCCAGGTTGAAGAAGGTGGCAGTCAGAAAGATTATTATGCTTTAGCTGATAATTTGTTGAAGTATATGGATTCAAAGGAACAATTTGATTTTTCGTAACGAGCAAATCAACGTGTCAGGTCTTATTTGGAATATTAAATATCAGGTTTGGAGGTGGTCCGAAATTAGAGATATTATTAGTTTTCCCAATTATAACTTCTACAAGTTTTGCAAAGATCCATTGTACTTTCTCGATTAAGTTTTATTTGGTCTAATCTCTCCTTTTTTGATTGTCGGGTTCTCCCATATTTTGTAATAGGGTTTTGTCGTTCCCGCCTGATGACACCTGGCCAAGAGGGGTACAGACGCGAACGGTCGGCGAAAGAGAGAACACAAGGGTGAATTGAAAAGAGTCGCCAGCTAGGCATTTTTATCCCGAAGGAAAGGTAATGCTGCATAAACCTAAGAAAAGATGGATAAGACGGTTGCGAACTAGAGAAACTGAGAAAGGGGGTTGGTTACAACCTGGGAAGGTATTAGCACCCAGATTGTCCGCCGTACTCGACGGGATCCACGCTTGAAAGATTGTGTTCAAAGGGGTAGTGTCAGTGCTATTTTATGTGCAAATGCTGGAAAAGAATACAAGTGTCAGTGCAGAAGAAGAGGTGAAGTGAAATAAATGAGTGTCAGTGCAAGAAAATAGTGTGAAGCTCAAGATTATGAGGCTTAGAGGATAATGCTGAAAGAGGGGGGGGGGATATACAGAGAATTTTGTTCGATAACTGTTAAGTTATGCCTACGTATCCTCTCATGCAATGAGGAAGTCAGAACATCGTAGTTCGACTCAAAGAGACTGAAATATAAATTGACTTGTGAACTGCCTACTTGTCTATGCTCAAGTGTATGACCTGTCTGGCTCAGGTGCAAACTGTCTTGCATTAGACGGAAGAAGCAAGTTCCCGATTGTGAGTGAATGAGGTGAGAAAAGAATCCCGGAGGAGACGATTATTGCTTGTTTTTGTGTTTTCAATCTTTTATTGCTTTTTGTGGTTTGTCATAAGAAAATGAGCTTAAGCCTAAACCAAGGGTTAGTAAACTCATCACATCCTCCATCTGATTAGGGGTAATGAGAATACCTTAAGTATGAAGTAAACACCTCACACTTAATCACCATGATGTAGGATTAAGATCATTAACCTACTTGCAATTATTTAGATGTTTTTGTTGTTTTTGTTTAGTGTTAAGTAATGAGTTTAAGCCATAATCAAGGATTTAATGGACCCATTACACCATCCTAATAGAAGGATAATAGATGAGAACATTTAAGCTGAGGAAGGCTCCTCGACTTAATCCATGATTAGGGATTAACCTCATGACAAAACAAAGCCTTTATTAAATGGATTTTAGTTAATGGTAGGATTAAGAAGTGGATTTTATGGTTTGTAAGACAACTTGAGGGGGACTTGTCCATTAACACTAGGGTTAGTCCTTCTTAACCAATTAAGGAAGAATTAGAACCCTAATGCAAGGCCCAAGTTACAAGCCTGATGTCTTAGTGATTATTAGGTGAATTGATTAAAGGGTTTAAACACATTAAGGGTTTAACACTTAGGATTAAAGTTATACACTCCATCCTAATAGAAGGATGCAGGCATAAGCTTAATCACAAAGCCTTAAAGCCTTAAGGGTTTAGTCCTTGATTATGAGATGAGAAGAGAAGACTCAAAAGATGACACAAAGGTAAACTAATGGGGGGACTAATCAAACCCTAATTGTGATCATGCTTGGGTACTCCTAGGGTTTATGAGGCTTGCAAGAGATCTTCAAGGAAAAAGCTACCATTGAAGAAACAGGATGAAAGAAGGAGAAACAGAAAGAAACAAGACAACTTGCTTCACTTAAGAAGACAAGTTGCTTGAAGAAAGAAAGTGAAGAAGGCATGAGCAAGCAAGCTCACTCCAATACAAAGATAAAATGCAGCAATGATGTATAAGAGGGATGAGAAGAGATTATGAGAAGTGAAGGCAAATTCACTTCTCAAACACTTACCACCTGAAAAGTTAGCAACAAGAAATGAAAATGAGATGAAATGCAAGGATGCAAACCAAAATCAGAAGTAAATTCATGATGCAAATGATGTTATGGGATGGTATGAAAGCATGTCAAGAGATGTGGATGATCATACAAGTAATGAAGATGCAAATGAGACATGAAAGGAAGCATGAAAGTTCATGAAAGCATATAACAACAAAAGAAAGCAAAAGCATGGAAAATGGATGAGGAAATGATCAAACATGATTCTAATATGTCCCTAAATGTCTCATATGTCATGTGGATGCATCAAATGTTATGGCAAGTTCATGTATGCAAGCATATGAAGAATGAATGCAAATGAAGGCAAAAATTAGGGTTTATGTACAAGATGCAATGCAAAAATCAAAATAAGAAGCAAGACATGAGATAAAAAATTGAAAATGGGATCAAAGGTACCCTAAACCTATATGATATCACACCCCAAAGGAGGAGACCTAACTCTTATCCTAATGGAAGTTATGAATTTTCTAAGTTTGCTAGGGTTTTAAGGTACCTCACAAGGAAAAATGCAAAACAAATTAAAAATGAAAGATAAATTCATACCAATTTTATCTTATAAACTACATGATATGTGGAAAGCAATGCAAAAAGAAACATCATCAAACTCTTCATGGATAGGCAGAAAAGATTTTTCTAAGTTAGGGTCAAAATATTGATTTTTAAGAACCCTAAATCCAAAGAAATTGTCAAAAATGGATCAAGAACCAAAAAGAAATTTGTATGAATGGTTTGATAATGTCTCTAAACATGTCAAGATGCAATGTGATTTTTTTGGTGATTTTTAGAAACTTAAATGGTATTTTAATTAATTAATTTCCATTAATTAATCAAAATAAACATTTAAATATTTTAAAAATACAAATTTTATGCAAAAAATAAAATAAAAATTATTTTAAGAATGAGAAAAATATTTAAATTCATGATGCAAAAAAAACAAATTTTTTTGAAAGCTTCTAACTATTTTAAATAAAATGCACAAGAAAAATGCAAGAAAAACAAAATAAATATGAAATTAAATAGAAGTCAGCGCATCCAAGGGTCCAGGTTCAAAGAGAAATGGAGGGAATTGACTCGCGCCTTATCCAAGGGCTGAGATTCAAACTGGATTTTCAAATTTCCTAAACCTGATTAATTACACTAATGACTGGATTAGGGCTTAAGTGACAAATCTGGATCGTTCACACGCACGCGGGAAACCTAATATAAAGGCCAATATTCAAAGTTGCCTAATTAATGGGATTAGGGTTTAAACAAATTCAGGTGACCGGAACAGTGTTCCGGTCATCTTCTCCGGTGGACACAAACCCTAACTTCTTCCCTAAGCCTCTAATCTTCAAATTTCTTGCCCAGAAATGATCCTCCAACATTCCTAAACCTAAACCCCACTCAAAACTCATTTATTTCGCATCATGAACAAGATTCGAACCAAAACGTGAAACGGGCAAAAATTTCAGAACTTGCATACATGGTAGTTTCTCAACCATTTTCAATAATAATCACATCCCCATGACCAGGGGAGCTCAGAGAATCATAAAAGAACTTAAAAACAAGCTTCTGGGAAAAAAAGTTCATAAGTTATACCTGAGATTGAACCTCCTAATGCTGAGCTTTCTGGATCCTTCTTTGGTGCAAACCCCTCCTATGAACCTTCTGATGATGAAATGAAACTTAGAACAAGCTTGTATGGCCTGGTTTGCAGGTTTTGGCTCTGGTGTAGCATATTTGAAGGGTTGTGTATGTGATGTTTTAGGCTGTTTCAATGCTTGATTCTTGATCCATGGATGGTATATGACTTGTTGGTGAAGAAAAGTTTGAGGTTTGATGGTTGTGTGAAGAGTTTCGAAGAGATGAAGAAATTTGCAGTTTTTATGAATCCTGGCTTATGGGAGGATGCTGGCTTGCGTGTGTGTGTGTGTTTCAAGTCCTTGAGGTCCACATAATATGTTCTGATTGGGCAGAGGGTTGGTAATGTCACAGTTTGATTGGTATGGGGAAAGATGCAAAAAGTCAAGATTTTGTGTACCATAGGTATGGCTCGGGTCAGAGGAGATCTTAGGGCTTGTCCTGCTTCAGCTTGAGTCAAGGAAGGCCTTTGTATCTGATTTTGTGAGCTGGATGGTCTTGATCAAGAGTTTTCAAGGTTCTTGCATATTTCCCTCTTTGGAATTCCTTGTGAACCAAGGCAATGAAACCTATGAACTCTTGGGCAATTTGTAGCAAAATAGACCACATGAAGTTGTTATGATGCTTTGAGATCACTTAGCAACTAATCCAATCATTAGAAGCCCTTTTTGCAAAAATTCCATTCTTGAAGATTTGAGAAGTGCCTTATGGTGACTGTAATTCAAGGCATGAAGCTTTGTGAATTGGTGCAAATTCTGATTTTTAGGTCATATGTGATGTTTGTGTAATGGTTAGAAGTCACTTTGAGGTCACACATTGCTTTGTCATGAGTTTTTGCAAGTTTCCCTCTTTGGTACATAAGTGAAATTTTGTGATTTTTCCCAACTTTGCAAGGCCATATCTTGAGTTCTATGATGAATTAGATCAAGTTCTTGTACTTTTTGAAAAGGGAATGATCCAATCTACAACTTTCATGACCAAGAATTTTTCATTTGAAGCATTTTTGAATCAAAAAGAGGAGGTTGAAAAACTTTCCCAAAATGGCAAGTTTGCATTATAAGTGACTTTCCCAAAATGGCAACTTTGCAAATTGTAAACACCCCAAATTTGCCCTCACCCATTCACACCATGGCTTGTGATCTTTTCATATGCATAAGTTCAATCATGACATCCCATATTGCATTTTTGATTCACTGCATTGCTTCTAAGTCATCTGCATCTAGGGTTTGTGATCTGAGCTATCCAAGAGCCATTTGAGCCACTCCAAAGGTCTTCAATCACTTCAAAGGGGTCCATGTATGTTCAAGCATCATATTATATCCCCACAAGGTCAAGAAAGCCAAAGAATCACAAGAACTGAGAATGGCATGGAAGTAGAGCCAGGTTTAACTGCACAGATAACCTAGAATTAGGGTTTTGGTTTCAAAGGCCATAACTCCAATTTTTTTAGTCATTCTTGTTTCTATTGGTCTCTATATGGTATAGGGATCATACATATAAATTTTCATGAAGAAATTCCATGGGGAAGGCATCTAACTAAGAGTTGACTTCTTGAGCAAGTCAGTGTAAAATCAAGGCATCTGAGGCCCCCAATGACCCAACCAAGGGGTGTTCTTCATCATTTTGATTATGTATGATCTTTATTTGATCATAGAAGATTTTAGAAGTTCACAAAATTGAAGAATTTCAAGCCATTTGCAAAGTTGACTTTTTGGGAAAATGACTTGTAATGGAAAATTGCCATTTTGGGAAACTTTTTCAACCCTTGCTTTTTAATTCAAAAATGCCTCAAATGGGAAAACTTTGGTCATGAAAGTTGTAGAATGGATCATTACCTTTTCAAAAAGTACAAGAACTCATTCTAATTCATTTTGGATCAAAAGTTATGGCTTGTCAAAGTTGGGAAAAATCACATAATTTCAAGTTTTGTACCAAAGAGGCATTTTGCAAAATGGTATGATCAAGTGTTCTAAAGACTTCAAATGTGCACAAACTCTTCACAACATGATCATGTGACTTCTAAAAATCATAATTGGCCCAAGATTTATGCATTTTGATGCCTTGAACTTCATGAATTTCCAAAGGGGCCAAACTTTGTGAAAATTGCAAAACATCTCATAAGCTTTGATCCACTTGCTGATTTGTCTCATAACCAATTCCATGGACATCCTTAATCTCAGCTGAGCCAAGACAAGCCAAAAGGCTAGCTATACCATTGCCCATACCTCAAGTACAAGTCAAGTTGACATTTTGGCAACTTGCCCATACCAATCACAGCAGGCCACCAACAACTCTCTGCCCAATCCAGACTTTACAAACACGTCCAAGGCTTCATTTTCATAAGACACACAAGCCTGAAACCTCTCATAGGCCATAGTTCAAGAAACTCGCCTCTTATGCACTTTCCTTCGAATCTGATCACACAAGCATCAAACACAAAAACAAACTTCACCAAATCACTCACTATGATCCTCTGATCATTTCCCACCCCTCACTTGCCCCTGAAACCACTGCAATCAAAAATACAATTTTCACACTCCCTTGGCCTGAGCTTCTGCCAACTCTCTCTAGAGGCCATATAAACTCCAGCTAAGTGTCAAAAGCTTCAAAGGAGGATCATTGGAGCTTGTTTGAACCAAAGAAGCAGCCAGAAAGTCCCTGTTTCGAAAGCTCAATCTCAGGTAACATGATGAACAAATTTTCCAGAACTTTGATTTCTTGTTAGAATGTTGTTCTATATGTTACCCTGATCATGGGGATCTATTTATTTTTGAAAATGAGCCAGAAACAAGCATGTTATGATGTTCTGAAAGTTTGCCCGTAAAAATGTTTTTGCTTGTTTCCTTTGATTCATGAAAAATAAATGTTGTTTGACTTAGGGTTTATGCTTAGTGATGTTCATAGGTTGATTCTGGAGAGTTTTGTGAGGTTTTGATGCGTATTGAGAGAGATTGAGATTTTGGCTTGCCGGAGAAGATGACCGGAACACTGTTCTGGTCATCTGAAAGTAATTAGGGCACAGGATTAGGGTTTAAGCATAATTAGTGAGATTTGAATTCTGGCCGTCCAGATGCGCGCGTTGGTCAATTCCCACGTCCTAGGTTTGAACCACAACCCTCAGATCAGTTGACTTTCCCATTTTTCATTTAAAATTCATTTTATTTTCATTTGTTTTGATTTATTTTGCACGAATTATTAAAAATAGCAAAATACCTTTAAAAATTCTGAAATTTTTTTGTCAAAGGTTTAATTAATTTTTAGAACACGAAAATATTTTTATTTTTATTATTTGCATTAAAAATTATTTTTAAATCATTTAAATGTTTATTTTTAATTAGTTAATGAGAATTAATTAATTAAAAATACATTTAGGTATTTAAAAATCCCAAAAAAATTCACATAGCATTTAGAAACATTTAGAAACATTGTCCAACTCTCAAACCAAATTTCTTTTTTGATCTTGATGCCTTTTGATAATTTTCTTTGGATTTAATTTCATTTCAAGGCAATATTTTGTTTCAAACTTCAAAAATTCATTTCTGCCTAACCATTGAGAGTTGGATGATGATTCTTTCTGCATTGCATCTTGTATAGCATGTAGTTTATAGGATAAAATTGGTTTGAATTGATCTTGCATTTTCAATTTGTTTTGCATTTTTCTTGATGAGGTACCTTAAAACCCTAGCAATCTTAGGAAATTCATAACTTTCAATAGGTTAAGAGTTGGATCCTCTCCTTTGGGCAGTGAGCTTGTATAGGTTTAGGGTATCTTTGAGTGCATTTTCAAATTTTTATCATGTTATATGCTTCTGATTTTGAATTTTGTTTTGTGTATTGATCATAAACCCTAATTTGGGCCTTCCTTTGCATCCATTTCTCATTTGCTTGCATACCATGAATTGCCATGACATTTTGTGCATTCATTTGATTCATAAAACATCTTAGGACATATTAGAATCATGTTTGATCATTGCATCTTTCATTTGCCATGTTGTATGTCATGTGCATTTCATAACTTTTCATGAATTTTCATGGTTCAAATCATGCTTCATCTGCATCCTTATGCCTGTTTGATCATTCTCATGCCTTGCCTCATGTTTGTATCATCTCTTAGCATCATTAACATCATGTATTTGCTTCTGACTTTGTCTTGCATCATGCCATTGCATCTCATTTGCATTGCATTTCATTTTCTTATGCTAACATTTCAGGTGGTAAGTTGTTTGAGAAGTGAATTTGCCTTCACTTCTCAAAATCTCTTTTCATCTCTTTCATACTTTCTTTGCTGCCTCTTGTATGTGTATTAGAGTGAGCTTGCTCATTCATGTTCACCTCTTGCTTTCTTTCTTCAAGCAACTTGTCTTATTAAGTGAAGCAAGTTGTTTTGCTTCTCTTTGCTCCTTTCATCTGCTTCACTCCTTGGTGGCTCTTTGAATATTCTTTCTCTCTTAAGCCTCACAAACCCTAGGAATAACCAAGCATGACAATAATTAGGGTTTTGATTAGTCCCCCATTTAGCTTTTGCCTTTGTGTCATCATTGAGTCCTCTCTTCTCATCTCATAATCAGGGACTAAACCCTAAAGGTTTTAAGGCTTTGTGATTAAGCTTATGTCTACATCCTTCTATTAGGATGGAGTGTATAACTTTAATCCTAAGTGTTAAACCCTTAATGTGTTTAAATCCTTTAATCAATCCATCTAATAATCATCAAGACATCAAACTTGTAACTTGGGCCTTGCATTAGGGTTCTAATTCTTCCTTAATTGGTTAAGAAGGACTAACCCTAGTGTTAATGGACAAGTCTCCCTCAAGTTGTCTTACAAACCCTAAAAACCACTTCTTCATCTTACCATTAACTAAAATCCACTTTAATAAAGGCTTTGTTTTGTCATGAGGTTAATCCCTAATCATGGATTAGGTTGAGGAGTCTTTCTCAGCTTAAATGTTCTCATCTATTATCCTTCTATTAGGATGGTGTAATGAATCTGTTTAATCCTTGATTATGGCTTAATCTCATTACTTAACACTAAACAAAAACACCAAAAACATCTAAATAATCACAAGTAGGTTAATTATCTTAATCCTACATCATGGTGATTAAGTGTGTGATGCTGACTTCACACTTAAGGTATTCTCATTACCCCTAATCAGAGGGAAGATGTGATGAGTTTACTAACCCTTTGGTTTAGGCTTAAGCTCATTTTCTTATGACAAACTCCAAAAGCAATAAAATATTGAAAACACAAAAAACAAACAATAATCGTCTCCTCCGGGATTCTTTTCTCATCTCATTCACTCATAAACGAGAACTTGCTTCTTCCATCTAATGCAAGACAGTTTGCACCTGAGCCAGACAGGTCATACACTTGAGCATAGACAAGTAAGCAGTTCACAAGTCAATTTATCTTTCAGTCTCTTTGGGTCGAACTACGGTGTTCTGACTTCCTCATTGCACGAGAGGATACGTAGGCATAACTTAACAGTTATCGAACAAAAGTCTCTGTACATTCCCCCTCTTTCCAGCATTATTCTTTAAGTCTCATAGTCTTGAGCTTTATACTCTTGTTCTTACACTGACACTTCACTTCACTTTCTTTTTTACACTGACACTTGCATTCTTTCCAGCTTTGATACACAGATAGCACTGACACTACCCCTTTAAAACACAAATCTTTTAAGCGTGGATCCCGTCGAGTAAGGCGGACAATCTGGGTGCTAATACCTTCCCAGGTTATAACCAACCCCCTTTCTCAGCTTCTTTGGTTCGCAACCGTCTTGTCCATCTTTTCTAGGTCTATGCAGCATTACCTTTCCTCCGGGATAAAAAATGCCTAGCTGGCGACTCTTGTCTTTTGAGTTCACCCTTGTGTGTTCTCTCCTCTTTCGCCGACCGTTCGCGTCTGTACCCCTTCTGACCCGGGTTGTCATTTGGTGGGAGCGACAGCTTGGCGACTCTGCTGGGGACCCTTATACTGTAACCAGGGCTTCTGGTTCTTTTTGTGGGTTCCTCCTAGCGCTTGTTTGATTTGTGTTTATTGGGGTGTTATGTGTTAATTGTGTTTATATATTTGCTTTATTTACTGCTTTATGTAGAGTTATTTATTGCTTTCTTTACAGCTTTATATATCATACTGTCATATTGTCATCTGGCTGGATCTGGTTTTTGCTTTGGTGGGTGGGGTTCTATTGAGAGTTTAAGGTCCTATACCTGGGACCTGAGTGACACCTAGGCTATAGTGTTTCATGTTCTTTCCCATTCCATTTCGGTCTGGTGCGGGAATATGAAACACGGTTCAGATGTGGGTTTCTTCTTGAGAACTCTGTGCTACAGATTTCCTGTAGTGCTAGGGCTATCTGGGAAGCCTGCTAAGTCTGGATGATCTTTATTATGACCTTCAGAAACTGAGGTGAATTAGAGGAAGATCTTTTATGGTTATTGTAAACACTGTACCTCCGGGTTAGAAGTGTTTACACTTCTCATAACTGATCCAAGTCTGAGGATCCTTGTTTTAGAACACCACCTGTGAGGGGGTTGGGCTGTTTACAGGTTTGCAGGTACCCTTGACCACATCATACCCTGATACTTTGTTTTGATTAAGAGTACTCCATCTTGGGACAGTTCTTGTGATTTAACCCTGGACATGTGACTCTTTATTTGAGTCCCCCACCTTGGTTACTGGACTTTTTAACCTCCATCTGGACTTCTTGAATATACATGGGCCTTTTATACCAGGACAATTAATCAGATCCAGCTTGACCACAAACCCTTGCATATCATTTGCATACATCATCATTGCATCATTTAACATTTGGTTATTTGTTTTTCAGGGTATCCATATTTCATTCTGGCTTGGTTTTGACCCCTTCATCTGCATAGACCCTTTATTCCTCAGTGATCTGCTTCAACTATCTTCATCAGTTGCCTGCTTCAGTTACTTTTATCACCAGCTTCAGCCTATCAGTGGTTCATCTCCAGTATCAGTCTTCATCATCAGCATTTGTTTCAGCTCTTCATCAGCAGTCATGGCACCCAAGAAGAGCAACATTTCATACCATTTCTTTGAGCCTATGATGGCTGGCATCAGGCAGGTACAGGCACTTATCACTCCAGACCACATCCCATTATTCAGAGAGCATTATGGAGGCATCCTTGATATGGTTATGGACCTAGACCCTTCTCAGAGGAGTTTGATCCACACTTGCCTACAGTTTTATGACCCTCCTTTGAGATGCTTCACTTTCCAGAACTTTCAGCTAGGACCTTTGCTGGAGGAGTTCTCATCATTGATTGGAATACCTGTCAGGGGTGATATCCCCTTCAACCCAGAGATGATTTCTCCCAGCAATGGAGAAGTGGCAAAAGCATTGTACCTAGAGCCTATATTGATTGAGCAGAACATGACAACAAAAGCTAGCATCCCTGGTCTACACTTGGATTTCTTGACTTCTCAGGCCATCCTGAAGGCCTCCTTGGGAGAATGGAAGGCAGTTTGTGCATTGTTAGCCCTCAGTATATATGGGGTTATACTTTTTGCAGATGAGCCCAAGTTTATCAGCAAGAATGCTATTCATCTTTTCCTTCTGAGGAACCCAGTGCCCACATTGCTGGGAGATTTTTATTATTCTGTTCACCAAAGGAATGAGAAGCAAAGAGGGAGGTTGGTGAGGTGTTGTGCTCCTTTGTTTCATACTTGGCTGCTTAAACACTTACACAAGACTGATGCCTTCCTGAATCCTCACCAACAGAAGAATTGGGCTAAGAGACTTATTGCTTTGACTTCAGATGACATCAGATGGTGTACCCAAAGCACCAAAGGCAGGGACATAATTACTAGTTGTGGACAGTTCCCCAATGTACCTCTGATAGGAGTGAAGGGTTGCATCAACTACAACCCTTTGCTGTTTAAGAGACAGTTAGGCTATGCTTTGGTTCACCCTCCTAGAGTGCAAGACTTGGCTGAAACCCTTTATTGTGAGATAAAACCTAATCTAGCTGTTGTCAGACAAGCATCCTGGGCTTGGGACAACATCCAGACCAAAGGGATGGCCATTCTTGGGAGATGCAATAATGTGGCTTCAGCTCAGTACTATGAATGGTCTCATGCAAGGGCTCAGCTTTCTGGGATGCCTTTCACTATTGAGGATGCACCTGGACCATCCACAGCACCACCTCCAGCCACTGTCAGCCTGGAAGAATTTGAGAAGCTAAAGGAGAGGAATGAGAATCTGTCTCAAGCTCTGAAGAAGACCCTCTGGGAGAGGAGTGATGGTCGTCTAGACATTGAGAGGTTGGAGAAGCTTAAGGTGGAGCATCTAGCCAGGATTGAGAAGGCAGAGGACTACATCAAGAAATCAAGAGCTGGAGAACAGATTTTGAAGAATGCCTGTAAAGAGGCCCAGTTTCAGAAGGCTAGGACTGATCTCTATCTGAAAGAAAGTCAAGCTAGGTGGGTCAGGATCACTGAAGCTCGTACTCAGGAAGATAAGAGAACTCAAGCTAGGATTGAGCAGTTGGAGGCCAATGAAAAGAAGCAACAGGAGGCTCTGCTA
The DNA here is from genome assembly GCA_963966055.1 of Lathyrus aphaca. NCBI lineage: Eukaryota > Viridiplantae > Streptophyta > Magnoliopsida > Fabales > Fabaceae > Lathyrus > Lathyrus aphaca. The sequence goes on from OZ014521.1 coordinate 16,171,341, forward strand.
GCAGCCCAGAAGGAGATTTCAGAGTTGAAGCTTAGGGCTGGTGTGAAGAGGTCAAAGGACCAGGACAGGCACAAGAAACTGACCATTGCTATTGCCACCAGAAACCTTCTTATCAGGAACATTACAGAGCATCCGGCTGGTCCTATAACTGAGGCACTTTTGAAGGAGGTTAAGGAGGATGAGTTTGGATTAGATGTTTGACTTCTTTGCTTGTTGTTATTTCTATTTCATGTACTTTTCTTTTTATGTTGTATTTTGACCCCTCAGGGGCATGTGTTGTAAAAAACAAACTATGTATGATCTATCATTTGTAATGTATTTGTCAGTTTGTTTCATTTGAGTTCCTTTTCTCAAGCAACATCAAAGTATATTCCTCAGGGTCTGGAAAGGTCAAAACCAAGAGCCAAGCCGGATACCTTGGAAAATAAATAAGCATACTGCATTGCATACTAACCCTTGTTTTGTTTTGTAGGATTTTGTTTTGTTTATTACTAACTCTGTCGTGATTCAGGAACTATTGCTCGCCGTCGGGTGTTCCCTCTCAACCGTCCGCACAGATATCCTACTCGCAACAATCTTCCTGGTATCCAGATGGACCAAGTACAGCAAGATCTGACAGAGGTCAGAACCCAGATGGCTAATGAAAGGCTGGAGATGAGAAACCAAATGACCCAGTTCATGGAAGTGATGAATGGCTTGGCCCAAAGTCAATAAAGGTTGAGGGCATTGGTAGAAAGACAAACCCCGGAAGAACCTCCTCTGGGAACTGGAGGAACAAGTAATAATGAAAGGGGTCAGCCTCATGTTAATCCACCAGTATATGGGCCTCACCTGCATCCGGAAGTCAACATCCCAGGTAATATGCAAGGGAATACTACTGGAGGAAGGATCTTACAAGAAGACCCCCAAGAGGAGCAATTTACTGTGATGGGAGCTGGGGATGAAGTTTATGATAGGAGGTTTGATGAAATTGCTGAGAAATTAAGATCTCTGGAGTCTCAAAATTCCCTAGGTTTTGATGTCATGGATATGGGGTTAGTGGATGGGGTAAGAATTCCCCACAAGTTTAAACCCCCGTGCTTCGAGAAGTACAATGGAACTTCCTGTCTGCGAACTCACTTACAGTCTTTTATGGGGAGACTTAAGGCATACACCATGGATGAAAAATTGTGGATGTTTTACTTTGAAGACACTTTGACTGGGGCTTCAAGAGAGTGGTACTCTCACTTGACCAGAGCTACTATCAGGTGCTGGAAGGACCTACCTGAAGCTTTCATCAGGCAGTACCAATACAATCTGGACATGGCTCCTAACAGGACCCTTTTGATGGGAATGTCTCAGTCCTCCAGAGAAAGCTTCAGGGAATATGCCCAGAGGTGGAGACAGCTTGTTGCTGCTGTCCAACCACCCATGTCGGAAAGAGAAATGGCCGACATGTTTATGAACACTCTGCAAGGAACATATATTGATAGGCTAGCTGCCTTTTCTTCCACCAGTTTCGCTGACGTAGTTATAGCTGGAGAAAGAATTGAAAGCCTTCTGAAAATGGGCAAGATTTCCGATAATGGTGCAAGTTCGTCAAGTAATCCCAGGAAGCCTTTTGTAGGACCTCGAAGAACCGGTGAGACAAATGCCATTCATGCCAACAGGGGCAGACCTCAGTATGTTCACAGATCAGTAGCAGCTGTCACTATTCCAGCTCCGATTCCTCAGCAACCAGCATACCAACCACAACAACAACCACATTATCAGCAGCAAGTTCAGTATCCACCACAAAGGACCTACAACAACAATAACAACAATCAACAGCAAAGACCTTTTCAGCAAAGACCATCACAGGCGAATAGGGTGATTGATCCAATCCCTATGCCTTATGTCGCTTTATTGCCACAACTCCTGAAACTCAACCTGGTTGAATTAAGGACATTGGCACCACTAGATCCTTCCAATCTTCCGAGAAATTATGATGTCAACGCCAGATGTGCTTTCCATTCCAATGCACCTGGCCACAATACGGAGAAATGTAGGGCTTTACAAATGAAGGTACAAGACCTGGTGGATTCTAAAGCCCTCAACTTTGCACCCCCTCCAAGTGTCACCAAGAATCCCATGCCCAATCACGGAGGACCAAGAATTAATGCCATTGAGGAAGATAAGCCATCTTTCTTAATCACCAGTGTTGGACAGATTCGAACACCTCTGGTCGAAATTAAAGCTCAGCTTCTAGAATGCCAGATGTTCCCCGGGTGTGAGCTCGATTGTGGGTATTGCAACATTTCGGTCAACGGGTGTGATAATTTGAGAAGCGGCATAGATGGTCTTATCAAAAGCGGTATACTTCATATCACAACAACGGCACCTACAAATCCAGCAATCCCTTTGCCAACAATTCCTGACTCTCCTACAACTGCAACAACAATCATTCCGACCAATTCATCAATATCATCAACAATGACTTCATCCATCACTTCAACAAATCAAATGTCAACAACCATTTCTTCTACAACATCAGCATCCCTTCATTCTGTAGAATCTTCTACAACATCAACATCCATTTATCCAGCAAGATCTTCTACAACGCCAACAGAAAATAGTGAAGATATCTCAGCAGTCACCATTTATTATGATCCCTCAAATGTTCCTCCAAACAACAACTTTCAGCAACAAACAGTGGCACCTCCTGCCAGGTCACCAGTCACCATTTACTACGATCCGCACACTATTTCAGTACCCTCCTCTACTGCAGTCAGTCCAGTTACCATCACGGTACCTGGGCCAATTCCATATGAAAGCAGTAATGCCATACCTTGGCATTATGGCTCTGACCTCTACTGCAATGGGGAGAAAATCACTTTGGACTCTTCAACTTCTTCTCCACAGATTGATAATGTTGGGGGAGGCGGAGGCTTCACCAGGAGTGGACGCCTTTTTGCCTCACAATTGCAAAGACCTAATGCCGAAGCAGAAGCTGCTGCGAAAGCAAAGGGGAAGAGTGTGGTAGTTGAAGAACCAACTGTCAAAGAAACTCAGAAGACATCTTTTGAGCAAGATGTAGAGGAGTTTATGAGAATCATAAAGAGAAGTGATTACAAGGTGGTGGATCAGCTTCACCAAACTCCCTCAAAGATCTCCATATTATCCCTGTTAATGTGTTCCGAAGCTCACAGGAATGCATTACTGAAAGTCCTGCACGCAGCATACGTGCCAGAGGAGATCACAGTTAATCAGCTAGAAACTGTTGTGGCAAATGTCAACACCAGTCATGGGCTGGGTTTTACCAATTCTGACTTAATAACTGAGGGACGTAACCACAACAAGGCCTTACATATCACCCTAGAATGCAAGGGTGTTGTTCTATCCCATGTACTGGTGGACACTGGGTCCTCACTCAATGTCCTACCAAAGAAGGCCTTGGTGAAGCTGGAGTATGACGGCTTAGCACTTCGTCCAAGTAATTTGGTGGTGAGAGCATTTGATGGCTCTAAAAGATCAGTGCTTGGAGAGATTGATCTACCTGTGATGATTGGCCCGCAGACTTTTAAAATTACCTTCTATGTGATGGACATTCAGCCGGCCTACAGCTGTTTGTTGGGTAGACCCTGGATCCATGCCGCTGGAGCTGTTACGTCTACCCTTCACCAGAAGCTGAAATTCGAATGGGAAGGCCAAATCATCACCATCTGTGGTGAAGAAGACATCTTTGTTAGCCATCTGGCTACGTACAAGTACATTGAGATGGATGGAGAGATCCATGAAACCATGAGCCAGGGATTTGAGGCCCTGAACATAAATGAAGCATCTGTTGTACTGGGAACCTCCATGACGTCTTATCAGCAAGCCAGGAAGGTTGTTGAAGAGGGGACTGCCCAAGGCTGGGGCAAGCTGCTGCTCGTGGAGAAGAAGGAGGACAGATTTGGGTTGGGTTACAAACCAACTCAACAAGATCAATCAGAGGCTGCTAAGAAGCCCAGTTTTGTCAGCGGGGGAATGCTCACCCCGGATGCAGTGAACAACTTGGAAGATGAGTCGGAAGATGAGCGCAACCTGGAGAGCTGGATACGTCCAAGGACCCCGGGGAGCCATATCTCAAACTGGTCTTCCCAGGAAATTATAAGGGTTACTCCTGCAGAGTAATTATTATTTCCTGTATTTTTAAGCATGCATCAAGTCTTGCATCTTGCCCAAGATGACAAGACTCATTTGGTAATCGGGCCATCTTGTAATTTTGTGCAAACAGATCAATCAATGAATATCGGACATCTTTTGCAAATGAGTCTTTTTCTTTTCCGCTCACTGTTTTTCATTTTTCTTTTTGTACAAAAATAAAATGGCAATGTTTTCCAAAATGACAACTTCATTTCACCTTTTTCTAAACAAGATTAAAATCGATCACTAAAATGAACAATCTAAACCCTTGCAGAGAGTGCCTTTCAGACTACACCGACAACAACACTGCTATGACTCCGTATGACTTTGACAATCCAATCAATCAAGCTGACGAAGGGGTTGAAGAAGATTATGAGCTTCCTGAAGAGCTAGCCAGGTTGTTAAGGCAAGAGGAGAAGGTTGTCACTCCTCATCAGGAGGAGATTGAAACGGTTAATCTTGGTACAGAAGAAGACGTGAAAGAGGTTAAGATCGGGGCCTTCTTACAAGATTCAGTAAAAGAGCAACTGATTGATATGCTTCGGGAGTATGTGGATGTGTTTGCTTGGTCTTATCAAGATATGCCAGGGCTGGACACCGATATTGTCATGCATAAGCTGCCTTTAAGAGAAGACTGCCCGCCAGTTAAGCAGAAGTTGCGCCGTACTCGCCCAGATATGGCGATGAAGATAAAGGAAGAGGTACAAAAGCAGTGGGACGCCGGTTTCCTTGCTGTAACTAGCTATCCACCATGGGTTGCTAATATTGTACCTGTGCCTAAGAAAGACGGCAAGGTAAGGATGTGTGTAGACTACCAGGATCTGAACAGAGCCAGCCCGAAAGATGACTTCCCATTACCTCACATTGATGTATTGGTTGATAATACGGCTCAGTTCTCGGTATTCTCCTTCATGGAAGGATTTTCAGGATACAATCAGATCAAGATGTCACCTGAAGACATGGAGAAGACAACTTTCATCACACCTTGGGGCACATTCTGTTACAAGGTGATGCCGTTCAGACTGAAGAATGCTGGTGCAACCTATCAACGGGCTATGGTAACATTGTTCCACGACATGATCCATAAAGAAATTGAATGTTATGTGGATGACATGATTGCCAAGTCCCTCACAGAAGAAAACCACCTGGTAAATCTGTTGAAGTTATTCAAGCGTCTGAGGAAGTACCAACTGAAACTGAACCCCAACAAGTGTACATTCGGGGTACGGTCTGGTAAGCTGCTGGGATTTATTGTAAGTGAGAAAGGGATTGAAGTTGACCCTGATAAAGTTAAAGCCATTCAAGAAATGCCTGCACCGAAAACAGAAAAGGAAGTTCGAGGGTTTCTAGGTAGATTGAACTACATTTCAAGGTTCATATCTCACCTTACAGCAACTTGTGAACCTCTGTTCAAGCTATTAAGAAAGGAACAAACGGTCAGGTGGAACGAAGACTGCCAAAGGGCTTTTGACAAGATCAAAGAATACTTACAAGAGCCCCCAATCCTTATGCCTCCAGTTGAAGGAAAACCTCTGATAATGTACTTGACAGTATTAGAAGAGTCAATGGGGTGTGTGCTGGGCCAACATGACGAGTCTGGTCGAAAAGAGTATGCAATTTACTACCTAAGCAAAAAGTTTACCGACTGTGAACAACGTTATTCACTGCTCGAGAAAACTTGTTGTGCTTTAGCGTGGGCTGCTCGCCGACTGAGACAGTATATGTTGACCCACACTACTTTATTGATATCAAAGATGGATCCAGTTAAGTACATTTTTGAGAAGCCAACACTTACCGGACGGGTTGCAAGATGGCAAATGATTCTCACAGAATATGACATTCAATACACATCCCAAAAAGCTATCAAAGGCAGTGTATTATCTGATTATCTTGCTGAGCAGCCCATTGATGATTACCAGCCTATGAGATTTGACTTCCCTGATGAAGACATCATGTTCATAAAAGCAAAAGATCATGAAGAGCCTATTCACATTGAAGGGCCTGACCCAGAAGAAGGATGGACTATGATGTTTGATGGGGTTTTTAACATGAATGGTCGTGGTGTTGGTGCAGTACTCATTACACCTAAGGGAGTTCACATGCCTTTCTCGGCAAAACTCACCTTTAACTGCACTAACAACGAAGCTGAATACGAAGCTTGTATTATGGGTCTTGAGGAAGCCATTGACCTCAGGATCAAGACTTTGACGGTATTCGGAGATTCAGCTCTGGTAGTTAATCAAACCAACGGCAAATGGTACACCCACCAAGATTATCTGATACCTTACAGGGATTATACAAGGAGGTTATTGAATTTCTTTACAATGGTCAAGCTTGAGTATATCCCTCGGGACGAGAATCAGTTTGCGGATGCTCTGGCTACCATTTCATCAATGATCAAAGTTCAAGCTGCCAACTTTGTACCTCGGATCTCAGTATCCAAACTTGACAGACCAGCATATGTATTCGCAGCAGATGTTGTAAAAGATGATAAGCCTTGGTTCCATGATTTCAAATGCTTCTTGGAGGATCAAGCATACCCACCTGGGGCATCTTCCAATGATAAGAAGACTCTAAGAAGGCTTGCTGGTAGTTTCTTCCTGAATACTGATGGTTCCCTGTACAAGAGAAACTTTGATATGGTACTTCTCAGATGCGTTGATAAGACAGAAGCAGACTTGTTGATGCACGAGGTGCACGAAGGTTCCTTTGGTACCCATGCTGGAGGGCATGCAATGGCCAAGAAGTTTCTAAGATCAGGTTATTACTGGATCACAATGGATGCCGACTGTTGTGCGTATGCCAGGAAGTGCCATAAATGCCAGATTTATGCGGATAAAGTGCACGTGCCTCCCAATCCTCTGAATGTGATGTCTTCACCTTGGCCATTTGCCATGTGGGGCATTGACATGATTGGCAAGATTGAACCAACTGCTTCAAATGGCCACAGATTCATCCTGGTAGCCATTGATTATTTTACCAAGTGGGTTGAAGCAGCTTCCTATGCAAATGTTACAAGGCAAATGGTAGCCCGATTTCTGAAAAGAGATATCATCTGTCGATACGGAGTTCCCGAGCGAATCATTACTGATAATGGTTCCAACTTGAACAACAAAATGATGGCAGAGCTATGCCGGGACTTCAAAATCCAACACCACAATTCTTCTCCTTACAGGCCAAAGATGAATGGCACTGTAGAGGCAGCTAATAAGAATATCAAGAAGATTGTGCAGAAGATGGTAGTCACCTACAAAGACTGGCATGAAATGTTACCATTTGCCTTGCATGGGTACCGTACGTCAATCAGAACATCCACTGGGGCAACGCCGTATCAGCTTGTGTATGGTATGGAGGCAGTCCTACCTGTTGAAGTTTAATTACCCTCCTTGCGGGTACTAATGGATGTTAATCTAAATGAAGCAGAGTGGGTCTGATCCCGATACGAACAACTAAGTCTGATCGAAGAGAAGAGATTGGCCGCGATCTGTCATGGGCAGCTATATCAGAAAAGAATGAAGAAAGCCTTCGATCAGAAAGTCAGGCTCCGAAAATACCAAGTAGGGGATCTTGTGCTGAAAAGACTCCTCCCTCCTCATACAGACCACAGGGGCAAGTGGACCCCGAACTATGAAGGGCCATTCGTAGTAAAGAAAGTTTTCTCTGGTGGAGCACTGATGCTCGGTACTATGGATGGTGAAGACTTCACGTCCCCTGTGAATTCAGATGCAGTTAAAAAATACTTCGCATAAAATGACCCGCTGGACATAAAAACAGAATGTAAGTCCAGGCAAAAATAGGGCATCCCGGCGAGTCAAAAACAGAATAAAAGACTCGGGAAAAAATAAGGGAAAATAAATAAAAATGTACACCCGCTGAGTTGAAAAGCCGCATCGGACAACTCAGGCAAAAATGGGTATCCCGGTGGATTGAAAACCCGAAAGGGCGATCCATGCAAAATAAGGGAATAAGCGAACAACTGTACTCTGAATTCATCTGTATCACCTACAACTCGGTAAGCTTCGAAAGGATCAAGCTTCTTTCAGAATCAGCCTTCTTCAGAAAGCAAGACGAGAAGAACGTCAAATGTCACACGAGTCATAGCAAAGGGAAGCTCCTTGAAGCGTCATCAACATTGCCAACACCTTTTGTTTCTCAACTTGTAACAATCTCCTCATTTTAGGGGATTTGTTTCTTTGACTGTATCTTGCCAATTCAGGGCACACGAGTTAATAAAATCAGATTTTCAGTCATGTTTCGTCTCGTACATTTTATTTTCATTTGCAAGAATGTCCGATGTCTTTAAGATACTAGTTGCATAAATACAGGTGCTTCTCTTCTGAAAAATACATGCTTGCAGGAAATATATTTACTCCCGGGAGTGTCTAAACTCTTATAATGGAGTACCTCGGGATTACTTGTGCGTTTCTATGTCTTTTCAGGATTGCAGGTATTCAAAGCACAGCATGGGGCATGAAAGCTTCATCCCAGCAAGCTGGCAAATCAGTATTCGCTCAGTCTTAGCACCAGAAGTGCTTTCACCCCAGCTGAGTTGCCATTCGATATTTCCCCCTCAGCCAAGTACAAGAGCCTGGGAACCATCTCCCCACAGAGTGTCAACCTCTACCCGAAAGAACAACGTGTAAAGAAACCACAACAGAGTGAAGGAAGCTTCTACAAACCCCAGCTGGGTCCCCCATTACAAGGATATGTCTATCAGTGACCTATTCCCCAAGCAGATACATCTTATCAGATCTACCAATGATCTCACTCCCAGCTGGGAGGTCCACTTCAAGCAGATCGACCAGAGATCTTCGCAGTAACGGGATCCGAATCTCGGAGGGTTACCTCTTACATAATCATAGCATTCGCATCATTATTTTCCCCACAGAGCGTAGCATTCCGTCTAATACGGAGCATTACGGCAAAAATCAAACATATTGCATAATCGCAAGCCATGTTCTGAAGCAAACACTTGTGAGTATTGACAATCCATCAACGGTATACGGAAAACTCCCCAAATTCCCCACCGGGAAAGCTAAAGCATTTCCTTTACACTCACAAATACAGATATGTGCTCCTTTTGGCACCCGTCCGTGTCATCACTCCCCAGTAAAGTCGCCCGAGCATTCTTTGCAAATAGGCCACTTATATTACAGATACTTCTTGACACTCGTCCGTGTCATATCCCCAGTGGAAAGCCAAAGCATCCCCTTTGCACTCACCTTACAGATACATGTACATACAATTTCTTGATACCCGTCCGTATCACCTCCCCCAGTACAGTTACTTAAACCCTTTGTAATCATACATATTCATACACTTTTTCAGACACTCGTCCGTGTCACTCTCCCCAACAAGTTAAACACTCATCTATACACCGCTCATACTTATTACTCCTGTTCCATTCATACAGATACTCGTCCGTATCTTGTATATACCACTTATATCCCCTCAGATTCGACACTCGTCTGTGTTCTTTGTTAACTAGTTGATACTCGTCCGTATCATCATCTCTGAACATGCGTCAGTGTTTGTTTCTACCTGATACTCGTCAGTATCATAGTCTTAAGGATGCTCGTCCGCACCTTTAATCTATACACCGAGTCAAACACTTATGTCTTCTTGAATTTAGACACTCGTCTGTGTCTACTATTCCCCAGAAGAGTCCCCGCAGAATCAATACTCGTCTGTGTTCTTTGTTAACCAGTTGGTACTCGTCCATATCATCATCTTTGAACATGTGTCAATGTTTGTTTCTACCTGATACTCGTCCGTATCATAGTTTTAAGGATGCTCGTCCGCATCTTTAATCTATACACAGTGCCCAAATACTTATACTTTTAATTTCTTGGATGTAAACACTCGTCCGTGTTTACTTTTCCCCAGAAAAGTCCCCAGCAAAACTTCTTTTCTATCTGACATTCGTCCTATGTCATGATACCTTTTCGGCAGTCGTACCCTGCCAGGTGATCGTCCTTCACCTTCGGATGACCGTCCCTCGTCCTTTTCCCAGCGGAATCTTCATTATTGGAACCCCTTTTCTATCCGGCATTCGTCCTATGTCGTGATATTTAGCAGTCGTCCCCTGCTAGGTGATCGTCCTTCACCTCTTGATGATCGTCCTTCATCACTTTATCCGATGGCCGTCCCCACCGTTGATCTTGTTATCAGACATTCATCCTACGTCATGATAAACCCTGAGAGCAGCTGTACCCTGCTAGGTGATCGTCCTTCACCTCTTGATGATCGTCCTTCATCATGTTTATCCGATGGCCGTCCCCATCGTCGACCTTTTCTATCCGGCATTCGTCCTATGTCGCGATACTTTTTGGCAACCGTACCTTGCCCGGTGATCGTCCTTCACCTTAGATAACCGTCCCTCATCTTATCCCCAACAGAGCAGCTGTCCCCTGCTAGGTGATCGTCCTTCACCTTTGATGACCGTACCTCATCATTTTTATTTCGTTTACCTTTAATCCCCAGAGAGTCTTATATTCACTTGATGGCCGTCCCCATCACAATCTCTCATATCCCCAGCTAGTCGGCCGTCCTCGTCCTTGCTTTATCTCCTGCTTTTTCCCCAGCGTGTCGGCCGTCCCCGTCATCTGCTTCATCCCCAGCAGTCGCCCTCTGCTCAATGATCTTTTTCCGTCGCCCGCACTTTATAAACATACTTTATTTTCCTTTTACAATCTATATCCCTTTTCTTCTTCATTCTGTGAGTGCAAATTTTGGACTGTCTTTGGTATTCAACCACAAGTTATCTTGTTTGCCTGTTAAGCCGTCGCTTACACCCTGCACAGCTAACTCATGTTTGAATAGGGGCAGCTGTAAACACCCCAAATTTGCCCTCACCCATTCACACCATGGCTTGTGATCTTTTCATATGCATAAGTTCAATCATGACATCCCATATTGCATTTTTGATTCACTGCATTGCTTCTAAGTCATATGCATCTAGGGTTTGTGATCTGAGCTATCCAAGAGCCATTTAAGCCACTCCAAAGGTCTTAAATCACTTCAAATGGGTCCATGTATGTTCAAGCATCATATTATATCCCCACAAGGTCAAGAAAGCCAAAGAATCACAAGAATTGAGAATGGCATGGAAGCAGAGCCAGGTTTAACTACACAGATAACCTAGAATTAGGGTTTTGGTTTCAAAGGCCATAACTCCAATTTTTTTGGTCATTCTTGTTTCTATTGGTCTCTATATGGTATAGGGATCATGCATATCAATTTTCATGAAGAAATTCCATGGGGAAGGCATTTAACCAAGAGTTGACTTCTTGAGCAAGTCAGTGTAAAATCAAGGCATCTGAGGCCCCCAATGACCCAACCAAGGGGTGTTCTTAATCATTTTGATTATGTATGATCTTTATTTGATCATAGAAGATGTTATAAGTTCACAAAATTGAAGAATTTCAAGCCATTTGCAAAGTTGACTTTTTGGGAAAATGACTTGTAATGGAAAATTGCCATTTTGGGAAACTTTTTCAACCCTTGCTTTTTAATTCAAAAATGCCTCAAATGGGAAAACTTTGGTCATGAAAGTTGTAGAATGGATCATTCCCTTTTCAAAAAGTACAAGAACTCATTCTAATTCATTTTGGATCAAAAGTTATGGCTTGTCAAAGTTGGGAAAAATCACATGATTTCAAGTTTTGTACCAAAGAGGCATTTTGCAAAATGGTATGATCAAGTGTTCTAAAGACTTCAAATGTGCACAAACTCTTCACAACATGATCATGTGACTTCTAAAAATCAGAATTGGCCCAAGATTTATGCATTTTGATGCCTTGAACTTCATGAATTTCCAAAGGGGCCAAACTTTGTGAAAATTGCAAAACATCTCATAAGCTTTGATCCACTTGTTGATTTGTCTCATAACCAATTCCATGGACATCCTTAATCTCAGCTGAGCCAATACAAGCCAAAAGGCTAGCTATACCATTGCCCATACCTCAAGTACAAGTCAAGTTGACATTTTGGCAACTTGCCCATACCAATCACAGCAGGCCACCAACAACTCTCTGCCCAATCCAGACTTTACAAACACATCCAAGGCTTCATTTTCATAAGACACACAAGCCTGAAACCTCTCATAGGCCATAGTTCAAGAAACTCACCTCTTATGCACTTTCCTTCGAATCTGATCACACAAGCATCAAACACAAAAACAAACTTCACCAAATCACTCACCATGATCCTCTGATCATTTCCCACCCCTCACTTGCCCCTGAAACCACTGCAATCAAAAATAAGATTTTCACACTCCCTGTGCCTGAGCTTCTGCCAACTCTCTCTAGAGGCCATATAAACTCCAGCTAAGTGTCAAAAGCTTCAAAGGAGGATCATTGGAGCTTGTTTGAACCAAAGAAGCAGCCAGAAAGTCCCTGTTTCGAAAGCTCAATCTCAGGTAACATGATGAACAAATTTTCCAGAACTTTGATTTCTTGTTAGAATGTTGTTCTATATGTTACCCTGATCATGGGGATCTATTTATTTTTGAAAATGAGCCAGAAACAAGCATGTTATGATGTTCTGAAAGTTTGCCCGTAAAAATGTTTTTGCTTGTTTCCTTTGATTCATGAAAAATAAATGTTGTTTGACTTAGGGTTTATGCTTAGTGATGTTCATAGGTTGATTCTGGAGAGTTTTGTGAGGTTTTGATGCGTATTGAGAGAGATTGAGATTTTGGCTTGCCGGAGAAGATGACCGGAACACTGTTCCGGTCATCTGAAAGTAATTAGGGCACAGGATTAGGGTTTAAGCATAATTAGAGAGATTTGAATTTTGGCCGTCCAGATGCGCGCGTTGGTCAATTCCCGCGTCCTAGGTTTGAACCACAGCCCTCAGATCAGTTGACTTTCCCATTTTTCATTTAAAATTCATTTTATTTTCATTTGTTTTGATTTATTTTGCACGAATTATTAAAAATAGCAAAATACCTTTAAAAATTCTGAAATTTTTTGTCAAAGGTTTAATTAATTTTCAGAACACGAAAATATTTTTATTTTTATTTTTTGCATTAAAAATTATTTTTAAATCATTTAAATGTTTATTTTTAATTAGTTAATGAGAATTAATTAATTAAAAATACATTTAGGTATTTAAAAATCCCAAAAAAATTCACATAGCATTTAGAAACATTTAGAAACATTATCCAACTCTCAAACCAAATTTCTTTTTTGATCTTGATGCCTTTTGATAATTTTCTTTGGATTTAATTTCATTTCAAGGCAATATTTTGTTTCAAACTTCAAAAATTCATTTCTGCCTAACCATTGAGAGTTGGATGATGATTCTTTCTGCATTGCATCTTGTATAGCATGTAGTTTATAGGATAAAATTGGTTTGAATTGATCTTGAATTTTCAATTTGTTTTGCATTTTTCTTGATGAGGTACCTTAAAACCCTAGCAATCTTAGGAAATTCATAACTTTCAATAGGTTAAGAGTTGGATCCTCTCCTTTGGGCAGTGAGCTTGTATAGGTTTAGGGTATCTTTGAGTGTATTTTCAAATTTTTATCATGTTATATACTTCTGATTTTGAATTTTGTTTTGTGTATTGATCATAAACCCTGATTTGGGCCTTCCTTTGCATCCATTTCTCATTTGCTTGCATACCATGAATTGCCATGACATTCTGTGCATTCATTTGATTCATAAAACATCTTAGGACATATTAGAATCATGTTTGATCATTGCATCTTTCATTTGCCATGTTGTACGTCATGTGCATTTCATAACTTTTCATGAATTTCCATGGTTCAAATCATGCTTCATCTGCATCCTTATGCCTGTTTGATCATTCTCATGCCTTGCCTCATGTTTTTATCATCTCTTAGCATCATTAACATCATGTATTTGCTTCTGACTTTGTCTTGCATCATGCCATTACATCTCATTTGCATTGCATTTCATTTTCTTATGCTAACATTTCAGGTGGTAAGTTGTTTGAGAAGTGAATTTGCCTTCACTTCTCATAATCTCTTTTCATCTCTTTCATACTTTCTTTGTTGCCTCTTGTATGTGTATTAGAGTGAGCTTGCTCATTCATGTTCACCTCTTGCTTTCTTTCCTCAAGCAAATTGTCTTCTTAAGTGAAGCAAGTTGTTTTGCTTCTCTTTGCTCCTTTCATCTGCTTCACTCCTTGGTGGCTCTTTGAAGATTCTTTCTCTCTTAAGCCTCACAAACCCTAGGAACAACCAAGCATGACAATAATTAGGGTTTTGATTAGTCCCCCATTTAGCTTTTGCCTTTGTGTCATCATTGAGTCCTCTCTTCTCATCTCATAATCAGGGACTAAACCCTAAAGGTTTTAAGGCTTTGTGATTAAGCTTATGCCTGCATCCTTCTATTAGGATGGAGTGTATAACTTTAATCCTAAGTGTTAAACCCTTAATGTGTTTAAATCCTTTAATCAATCCATCTAATAATCATCAAGACATCAAACTTGTAACTTGGGCCTTGCATTAGGGTTCTAATTCTTCCTTAATTGGTTAAGAAGGACTAACCCTAGTGTTAATGGACAAGTCTCCCTCAAGTTGTCTTACAAACCCTAAAAACCACTTCTTCATCTTACCATTAACTAAAATCCACTTTAATAAAGGCTTTGTTTTGTCATGAGGTTAATCCCTAATCATGGATTAGGTTGAGGAGTCTTTCTCAGCTTAAATGTTCTCATCTATTATCCTTCTATTAGGATGGTGTAATGAGTCTGTTTAATCCTTGATTATGGCTTAATCTCATTACTTAACACTAAACAAAAACACCAAAAACATCTAAATAATCACAAGTAGGTTAATGATCTTAATCCTACATCATGGTGATTAAGTGTGTGATGCTAACTTCACACTTAAGGTATTCTCATTACCCCTAATCAGAGGGAAGATGTGATGAGTTTACTAACCCTTTGGTTTAGGCTTAAGCTCATTTTCTTATGACAAACTCCAAAAGCAATAAAATATTGAAAACACAAAAAACAAACAATAATCGTCTCCTCCGGGATTCTTTTCTCATCTCATTCACTCATAAACGAGAACTTGCTTCTTCCGTCTAATGCAAGACAGTTTGCACCTGAGCCAGACAGGTCATACACTTGAGCATAGACAAGTAAGCAGTTCACAAGTCAATTTATCTTTCAGTCTCTTTGGGTCGAACTACGGTGTTCTGACTTCCTCATTGCACGAGAGGATACGTAGGCATAACTTAACAGTTATCGAACAAAAGTCTCTATACATTCCCCCTCTTTCCAGCATTATTCTTTAAGTCTCATAGTCTTGAGCTTTATACTCTTGTTCTTACACTGACACTTCACTTCACTTTCTTTTTTACATTGACACTTGCATTCTTTCCAGCTTTGATACACAGATAGCACTGACACTACCCCTTTAAAACACAAATCTTTTAAGCGTGGATCCCGTCGAGTACGGCGGACAATCTGGGTGCTAATACCTTCCCAGGTTGTAACCAACCCCCTTTCTCAGCTTCTTTGGTTCGCAACCGTCTTGTCCATCTTTTCTAGGTCTATGCAGCATTACCTTTCCTCCGGGATAAAAAATGCCTAGCTGGTGACTCTTGTCTTCTAAGTTCACCCTTGTGTGTTCTCTCCTCTTTCGCCGACCGTTCGCGTCTGTACCCCTTCTGACCCGGGTTGTCATTTGGTGGGAGCAACACAAATGACTTGAAATTCTTCAATTTTGTGAACTTCTAACTTCTTCTAAGATCAAATAAAGATCATATACACCCAAAATGATGGAGAAGACCCTTTGGTTGGATGATGGAGGGCCTCAGATGCCCTGATTTTGCACTAACTTGTTCAAGAAGTCATCTATTGATCAGATGCCTTCCCCATTGAATTTCTTCATGAAAATTGGTGTGCATGATCCTTATAACATATAGACACCAATAGAAACAAGAATGACCAAAAAATTGGAGTTATGGCCTCTGAAACCAAAACCCTAATTTTAGGTCATCTGCTTCCATGCTTCCTCAGTTCTTGTGACTTTTTGACTTTCTTGACCTTGGGAGGATATAATATGATGCTTGAACATACATGGACCCTCTTGAGATGATTGGAGACCTTTGGAGTGGCTCAAATGGCTCAGGGATGGCTCAAATCACAAACCCTAGATGCAAATGACTTTGAACCAATGCAATATGAGATGGTATGATTGAACTTAAGCAAATGAAAAGTATCACAAGCCATGGTGAAATGAGTGAGGGCAAATTTGGGGTGTTTACAGCTGCCCCTATTCAAACATGAGTTAGCTGTGCAGGATGTAAGTGCCTGGCTTAACACACAAATAAGATAACTTGTAGTTGAATACCAAAGACAGTCCGAAATTTGCACTCACTAGATGAAGAAGAAAAAGGGATATAGATTGTAAAAGGAAGTAAAGTATTATTATAAAGTGCGGGCGACGGAGGACGGCCGTCGAGCAGAGGATGACTGCTGGGGTAAAAATAATGACGGGGACGGCCGACATGCTGGGGAAATAAAGAGATCATGATGGGGACGACCATCAGGTAAAGTAACAAAATTTCCTGGTGATTAAAAGGTAAAGTCCATGATGGGGACAACCATCAGGTTGAAGAAATAAATGAAATCAAAGGTGAAGGACGATCACCTAGCGGGGGACAGCTGCTCTGTTGGGGATAAGGATGAGGGACGGTCACCCAAGGTGAAGGACGATCACCTGGCAGGGGACGGCTGCCGAAAGTATCACGACATAGGACGAATGTCGGATAGAAAGAGTCGACGATGGGGACGGCCATCAGATAAGCATGATGAAGGACGATCATCAAGAGGTGAAGGACGATCACCTAGCAGGGTACGGCTGCTCTCAGGGTTTATCATGACATAGGACGAATGTCAGATAACAAGATCAACGATGGGGACGGCCATCAGATAAAATGATGAAGGACGATCATCAAAAGGTGAAGGATGATCACCTAGCAGGGGACGACTGCTACGATATCACGACATAGGACGAATGTCGGATAGAAAAGGGGTCCAATAATGGAGACTCCGCTGGGGATGATGAAGGACGATCATCAAAGGGTGAAGGACGATCACCTGGCAGGGTACGGCTGCCGGAAGTGTCATGACATAGGACGAATGTCAGATAGAAAGGGAATAATTTTGCTGGAGAATCTTCTGGGGAATGGTAGACACAGACGAGTGTCTAAATTCAAGAAAGAAAAGGTATAAGTATTTGACGCTGTGTATAGATTAAAGATGCGGACGAGCATCCTTAAGACCACGATACGAACGAGTATCGGTAGAAGCAAACGTTGACGCGTGTTCAGAGATGATGGTACGGACGAGTACCAACTGGTTAACAAAGAACATGGACGAGTGTTGAATCTGGGGAAAGATAAGTGGTGTATACAAGATACGGACGAGTATCTGTATGAGTAAAGAGTAAACATGGGTGAGAAACAGACGAGTGTTCAATATGCTGGGGGAGAGTATGATACAGACGAGTATCATAAGAGGAAGTGTATAAGTTATGAACTTATAAACGTAAGAGATATTCTGACGCTCTGTGGGGATAAGACGACACGGACGGGTGTCGGAAGAAGGTGTATTATAAACAAGTGTTTGGTTTACAACGAGTGTTTAGGCAATCATGTTGGGGAATAGTGACACGGACGAGTGTCCAAAGAGTGTATAGATATCTGTCTGTAGAGAATGTTTGGGCGACTTTACTAGGGAATGATGACACGGACGAGTGCCAAAAGGAGCATGTATCTGTATTTTGAGAGTGCAAAGGGGATGCTTTGGTTTTCTGCTGTTACTGTGAGTCCTTGTATATATACATATATCACTGATGGAATGTTGGTATATACAGGTGCTTGATTCAAAACATGGCTTATGATTATGCAATATGTTTGATTTTTGCCGTAATGCTCCGTATTAGACAGAATGCTACGCTCTGAGGGGAAATATGATGCGAATGCTATGATTATGCAAAGATACCGATCTGGGATTCGGATCCCGTTGCGGTGAAGATCTCTGGCTGATCTGCTTTGAAAGAATATCCCAGTTGGGGGGGAAAAGATCATTGGTAGATCTGATAAAATGTATGACTGCTTGGGAAAACAGGTCACTGATAGACCTATCTTTGATGATGAGGGGCCCAGCTGGGGCTGTGGAAGCTTTCGTCACTTTGTTGTGAGATCTTCAGACATTGCTCTCCTGGATAGAGGCTGAAACTCTGCGGGGAGATGGTTCCCTGTCTGACACTTGGCTGGGGAGGAATGATCATTAAACGATCTTCCTAAGAGATTTCTGCGGGGATCCTGCTGAGGATGATGAAATTAGCTGGGGAAATGAGCCCCTTCTGATGCTGCTCTGATGGGGAGGAGCATTTCCTGGTGCCATTTGGAAGATGGGATGAAATAATGACTTGACAACTTGCTGGTGTAAACACCCCAAATTTGCCCTCACCCATTCACACCATGGCTTGTGGTCATTTCATATGCATAAACACAATCATATCATCTCACATCTCATTTTTGATTCACTGCATAGTTTCTAAGTCATCTGCACCTAGGGTTTGTGATTTGAGCAATCCCAAAGCTTCTTGAGCCACTCCAAAGGCCACCAATCATCTCAAAGGGGTCCATGTGTGTTCTTGTATCATGTTACGTCCTCACAAAGTCCAAATTGCAGAGGAATCACAAGAACTAGGGTTTGAGTGGATGCAGAGCCAGGATGAACTGCACAGTTGACTGAAAATTAGGGTTTTGGTTTCAGAGGCCATAACTCCAAATTTTTTGGTCATTCTTGTTTCCATTGGTCTCTATATGGTATAGGGAGTGTGCATATCAATTTTCATGAAGAAATTCCATGGGGAAGTCATCTGATCAAGAGTTGACTTTTCAGACAAGTTAGTGCAAAATCAGGGCATCTGAGGCCCCCAATGACCCAACCAATGGGTGATCTTCACCATTTTGAGTGTATATGATCTTTATTTGATCATGGAAGAAGGTTGAAGTTCATAAAAATCAAGAATTTAGGGTTTTTGCAAAAGTTGACTTTTTGAGGCATAGTTGACTTTTCAAGAATGCCTCATTTTAGGCCAATTTTCATGCCTTGATTCTTGATCCAAAAAGGCTTCAAATGGAAAAACTTTGGTCATGAAAGTTGTAGATCTCATCTTTCCCTTTTCAAAAAGTACAAGAACATGATCAAACTCTTCATGGATCAAAAGTTATGGCATTGCAAAGTTAGCAAAAATCATTGATTTTCAAGTTATGCACCAAATGGAAATTTTGCAAAGTCTTGAACAAATGCATTATGCAGCCTCTAATTCATGTCAAACCATTATGTAAACATCCTCTAAGTCACAAAAATCAGATTTGGATCAAGTTTGCTCATGGTTTGGTTCATGTAACTTGACTTTTCTCATGAAAATCCATAAAGCTAACCAAGTTGCAAAACACTCATGGCCTTTTCACCAACTTGCTGCATTGATCCTTGAGTCAAGCCAACCTCTCACACTCACCATGCTGCACCAGAACCCAACTTGTACTTGCCTAAACTTGAGCCATGCCCTATCTTACACAAAAGTGGACTTTGAGCAAAAGTAGCCACACATATCTCTGCAGGCCAGGTCACATCCATCAGCCACTTGCATTTGTTTATTGAATCAGTTTGCTGGCCATAACACATGAGAACCAAGGCTGAAACACACACATTGAACACTCACACAAAAACTCACCTCATTGCAAGTTCATTCGAATCACTCTCCACAGTCTTCAAACACTAGAACTCTCATCATCACTCAACTCACCACACCTCATAGACAAGAAACACCCCAAGCATAAGCCTGAAACAAGCCTGAAAACTCCATTGCCATCATTCACCTCAAACTGCAGTTTCTTTCGAAACTCTTATCCTAGCTCACAAACACACCAACCAACACCACAAACCTTCTCAACACACTTCATGGATCACAAACAACCCCTTTTCACAGCCTGAGAGTGCCAGAATCTCATCTGCCATTGTTGACTGAACTGAAGCAGTTCCTTTCGAATCTTCTTTTCCAGCCAACACAAACTCATTTTGAGCATTCAAACACACTTGGGGGACCAAGAGGAGCAGCTTGCACTGAAGGAAGAGGCCTGAAAGTTCCTAAATTGAAAGTTGCAAATCTCAGGTAGCTAGGAATTAATTTTTCCAGAAATGATTTTTCTTGTTACAAACTTGTTCTTTATGCTCTCCTGACCATCCTGATGCTTTTAGTTTTTGAAATGGTTGTGTATTGAGAATTTAATTTGTGTTTGAAGCTTACGAACCCTAGAACTTTCCCTCTTCGATTCAGATGATTTAGGAAAGATAAATTTGTTTTAGGTTAGGGGTTTGATTCGTGAGGGTGTTAGAAACGTTTCCCAATTCATAGATTTCATTTATATTACGTTTTGAGGAAGTTGGGTGATTTTCAGGTGAGCTTCTGGCCGGAGAAGACGACCGGAAGTCTTCTCCGGCCACCTGAATGTAATTAGGGCATAAACCAGTAATTAATGTTAGTTTGAATATGAGCCGTTGATTCCCGTTGACTGGTTGACTTCCCACCCTTTTTGATGGCCAGGATCTGTTTCATTAGCCCTAATCACATTAATTTATTTAATTAATTAGGATTAAGAAGTTTGAATCTGGACCACTAGATGACGCGCCAAGTCAACCCTCTCATTCCCAGGACCAATCCCAACCATCCAATCTGATTACTTTCATTTTCTTTTAATTTTAATTCATTTCTTTTTCATTTAAATTGTACATTTATTTTAAAATAGTTAAAAAATCATAAAAATTATGAAACTTTTTCTTTAAGGTTTTATTAATTTTTATGACACAAAAATATTTTTATTTTATTTTTTATCATTAAAAAAGTATTTTTAGATATTTAAAAGATTATTTTTAATTGATTAATGGGAATTAATTAATTAAAAATACTTTTAAGTATTTAAAAATTACAAAAAAATTCATGAAATGTTCTAAGACATTTAGAAACATTGTCCAACCTTCAAACCAAATTTCTTTTTTGATCTTGATGCATTTTAAGAATTTTTCATTGAATTAAATCTCATTTTGTGCATTATTTTGATCACAAGTTTAAAAATTCATTTCTGCCTATTGGTGAAGGTTGAGACATTGATTCTTTTTGCATTGTTTTCCATTTGACATGTATTTTCAAGGTTAAAAAGGCCATGATTTGATCTTGCATTTTTCCAATTGATTGGCATTTATTTTGATAAGAACCCTAAAAAACCCTAATAACTTGCAAAATTCATATCTTAAGTTTGGTTGGGAGTTGAGAGCTCCCCTTTGGGCAGTGGTTTGTTATAGGTCTAGGGTTTCTTTGGGTGCCATTTTCCATTTTTTATCTTAGGGTTTGCTTCTGTTTTTTTTGGTTTGTGTTTAATGTTTGATCCATAGACCCTAATTTGGGCTTTCTTTTGCATCCTTCTTGCATTTCCTTGCATAACATGACTTGCCATTGCATTTTGTGCATTCTTATGATTCATTTGACATCTTAAGACATGTATGAAACATCATTGATCATTGCATTACATCTTTGCCATGCCATTTGTCTTGTATGCTTCATGACATTTCATGTTTATTCATGTTCCTTAACTTGCATCATTTGCATCCATGACTTTGTATGAGCATCCCTATGCCTTGTCTCATGTTTGCAACACTTCATAACATCATAATCATCATGTGCATGCTTCTGGTTTGGCCTAGCATCATGTCATTTCATTTCATTTAGCATTGCATTGCATTTGTTTCTAACATTTCAGGTGGTAAGTAAACATGAGAAGTGAATTTGCCTTCACTTCTCATAACTTTTCTTCTCATCTCTCTTGCATAGCATGCTGCATTTATACATGTGTTTGAGTTCGAACTTGATCATTCTTGCTTCTCCCACTTTCTTTCTTCAAGTGACTTGACTTCTTGAATGAAGCAAGTCACTTTGCTTCTCTTGATCCTGTTCATCTGCTTCCTGGTGGTCCTTCTGAAGATTGTTCTTGGAAACCTCACAAACCTTAGGATCATCCAAGCATGACAATGAATTAGGGTTTTGATTAGTCCCCCCATAGTTTTTACCTTTGTGTCTCTCTTTGAGTCTTCTCTTCTCACCTCATAATCAGAGACTAAACCATAAAGGCTCTAAGACTTTGTGATTAGGGTTATGTCTGCATCCTTCTCTTAGGATGGAGTGTATAACTTTAATCCTAAGTCTTGAACCCTTTATGTGTTTAAATCTCTTAATCAATTCACTTAATAAGTATCAAGACATCACACTTGTAACTTGGGCCTTGCATTAGGGTTCTAATTCTTCCTTAATTGGTTAAGAAGGACTAACCCTAGTGTTAATGGACAAGTCCCTCTCAAGTTGTCTTACAAATCATAAAATTCACTTCATCATCATATCATTAACCTAAAATCCACTTAATAAAGGCTTGTTTTGTCATGGGTTTAATCCCTAATCATGGATTAAGTTGAGGAGTCTTCCTCAGCTTAAACACTCTCATCTATCATCCTTCTTTTAGGATGGTGTAATGAGTCTGTTTAACCCATGATTATGGCTTAACCTCATTACTCAACACTAAACAAAAACACCAAAAACATCTAAATAATCACAAATGGGTTAATGATCTTAATCCTACATCAAAGGTGATTAAGTGTGAGAATCTGACTTCACACTTAAGGTATTCTCATTACCCCTAATCAGAGGGAAGATGTGATGAGTTTACTAAACCCATTGGTTTAGGCTTAAGCTCATTATCTTATGACAAACTTTCAAAAGCAATAAAAGACTGAAAACTCAAAAACAAACAATAATCGTCTCCTCCGGGATTCTTTTCTCATCATCTTCACTCATAAACGAGAACTTGCTTCTTCCGTCTAATGCAAGACAGTTCGCACCTGAGCCAGACAGGTCATACACTTGAGCATAGACAAGTAAGCAGTTCACAAGTCAATTCATCTTTCAGTCTCTTTGGGTCGAACTACGGTGTTCTGACTTCCTCATTGCACGAGAGGATACGTAGGCATAACTTAACGGTTATCGAACAAAAGTCTCTGTATATTCCCCCTCTTTCCAGCTTTATTCTCTTAGCCTCATGATCTTGGGCATTTCATTCTGTTCCTACACTGACACTTTCATACTTCACATCACTCATACATTTCACACTGACACCTGTACATATTGCTTTCCAGCTCTTTATACACAGATTGCACTGACACTACCCCTTTAAAACACAAATCTTCTAAGCGTGGATCCCGTCGAGTACGACGGACAATCTGGGTGCTAATACCTTCCTAGGTTGTAACCAACCCCCTTTCTCAGTCTCTCTGGTTCGCAAACCGTCTTATCCATCTTTTTCTAGGTCTATGCAGCATTGCCTTTCCTCCGGGATAAAAATGCCTAGCTGGCGACTCTATTCATCTCCAGTGAGTTCACGGCTGTGTGTTCTCATTGTCCCTTTCGCCGACCGTTCGCGTCTGTACCTTCATATGACCCTGGTGTCACTTGTCGGGAGCGACAGCTTGGCGACTCTGCTGGGGACCTTATACTGCAACCAGGGCTTCTGGTTCTTTTTGTGGGTTCCTCCTAGCGCTTGATTGATTTGTTTTTATTGGGGTGTTATGTGTTATTTGTGTTTGTATATTTGCTTTATTTATTGCTTTCTGTACAGCTTTATTTACCGCTTTCTTTATTGCATTTGTATATATCATACTGTCACTGTTGCTGGCTGGATCTGGTTTCCTTGTTTTTGGTGGGTGGGTATTTCATTGAGAGTTAAGGTCCTACACCTGGGACCTGAGTGACACCTAGGATAGAGTGAATCATATTCTTTCCCATTCCATTTCGGTCTGGTGCGGGAATATGAAACACGGTTCAGATATGGGTTTCTTCTTGAGAACTCTGTGTTGCGGATTTCCTGCAATGCTAGGGGGATCTGGGAAGCCTGCTAAGTCTGGATGACCTTTTAGTATTGACCTTCAGAAACTGAGGTGAATTAGAGGAGGAATTGTTATGGTTATTGTAAACACTGTACCTCCGGGTTAGAAGTGTTTACACTTCTCATAACTGATCCAAGTCTGAGGATCCTTGTTCTAGATCACCACCTGTGAGGGGGGTTGGGCTGTTTACAGGTTTGCAGGTACCTTGACCTCAGAATACCCTGTTACTTTGACTTTGTTAAGAATGCACCATGTTGGATAGTTCTTGTGATTCTAAAACTCTGGACATGTGGCTCTTTATTTGAGTCCCCCACCCTGGTTACTGGATTTATAGACCTCCATCAGGAATTCTTGAACACACATGGATCTATACCAAGGCAGTTAATCAGATCCAGCTCAGTCACAAACCCTTGCATTTCATTTGCATACATACTCATTGCATCATATTAACATGTGCTTATTTGTGTTTCAGGGTATCCACCTTTATCTGGTTTTGGTTTTGACCCCATCTGCAGTTTTGACCTGTCTCCACCAACATCTTGCTTCAGCTTGTCAGCCATATACTTCAGTTACTTGCACCAGCCTATCAGTGGCTCACTCCTCAGCATCTCCATCAACACTTATTCTACTCAGTCTTCAGCATCATGGCTCCAAAGAAAAGCAACATCACCTATCATTTCTTCCAACCAGACCTATCAGACATCAGGAGGATCCAAACCCTGATCACTCCAGAGCACATACCTCTGTTCAGAGAGCATTATGGGGATATACTGGACATGGTTATGGATCTGGACCCTTCACAGAGGAGCCTCATTCACACTTGCATTCAGTTCTATGATCCCCCATTGAGATGTTTCACCTTTCAAGACTTTCAGTTGGGTCCTCTTCTGGAAGAATACTCATATTTGGTTGGTTTGCCCATCAAAAGAGAAATCCCATTCAACCCTGAAATGGTCTTTCCCAGCAATGGAGAGATAGCAAAAGCTTTGCACCTGGAGCCTGTTTTGATTGAACAGCATATGACATCTAAAGCTGGGATCCCTGGTTTTCATCTTGACTTCCTGATTTCTCAAGCTAGTTTGAAGGCCTCCCTGGGGGAGTGGAAAGCTGTTTGTGCATTGTTGGCCTTAAGTGTATATGGAATTGTGTTGTTTGCAGATGAGCCTCGATTCATCAGCAAGAATGCAATTCACTTGTTCATCCTGAAGAACCCAGTGCCAACCTTGTTAGGAGATCTCTACTACTCAGTGCATCAGAGAAATGAGAAGCAGAGGGGTAAGTTAGTGAGGTGTTGTGCTCCACTATTCCATGCTTGGCTTCTCAGGCATCTGCCCAGGACAGATGCATTCCTAAATCCTCATCAGCAAAGCAACTGGGCTAAGAGGCTCACTACTCTCACTTCAGCAGACATCAGATGGTGCACTCAGAGCACCAAGGGCAGAGATATTATCACAAGCTGTGGACACTTCCCCAATGTGCCTTTGGTAGGAGTTAAGGGAAGTATCAATTACAACCCTCTGCTGTTCAAGAGGCAGTTAGGCTATGCACTGGTCCATGCTCCTAGGGAACAGGACTTGGTGGAGACCCTCTACTGTGAGAACAAGATTAGTTTGGCTGTTGTTAGGCAGGCTGCCTGGGCCTGGGATCATGTTCAGACTAAGGGAATCACCATTTTGGGGAAGTGCAATAATGTGGCATCAGTCCAATATTATGAGTGGTCCCATGCTAGAGCCCAATTCTCTGGAATGCCCTTTACCATAGAAGACACGCCTGAGTCATCTTCAGCACCACCCCCTGCCACTATCAGTTTGGAGGAGTTTGAAAGCCTGAAGGAAAGAAATGAGAAGTTAACCCAAGCCTTGCAGAAGACCCTCCGGGAGAGGAGTGAAGGTGTGAGGGAGATTGAGAGATTGGAGAAATTGAGGGTGGAACACTTGACCAAGATTGAGAAGTCTGGGGAGTATATCAACAAGTCCAAAGCTGGTGAGCAGATTCTGAAGAATGCTTGTAAAGAAGCCCAGTTCCAAAGAGCAAGAACAGACCTGTATTTGAAAGAGAGTCAGGCCAGGTGGGTCCGGATCACTGAGGCCCGTACTCTAGAAGACAAGAGAGCTCAAGACAAGATGGAGCAGATGGAAAAGGCCCTGGCAGCAGCCCAGGAAGAAATATCAGAGCTGAAAATCAAAGCAGGATTGAAGAGGTCTAAAGACCAAAGTCAGAGCAAGAAATTGACTGCAGCTGTTGCAACAAGAAACCTTCTCATTAGAAGTCTCACGGAGCGCCCGGCTGATCCTGTGACCGAAGCACTTCTCAAGGAAGTTCGTGAGGATGAGTTTGGCCTTGGAGTTTGATCATTTGC
Source organism: Lathyrus aphaca (assembly GCA_963966055.1). Lineage (NCBI taxonomy): Eukaryota > Viridiplantae > Streptophyta > Magnoliopsida > Fabales > Fabaceae > Lathyrus > Lathyrus aphaca. Next base: position 16,197,833 of record OZ014521.1, read on the forward strand.
TTGTTGTTATTCCTTTTCCATGTACTTTTGCTTTTTGTGATGTATTTTGGCCCCTTTGAGGGTTCGTGTTGTAAAATGAACAAGATTATTTCACCTTTGTAATATATTTGTGTTGGGGTTCACATCAAAAGCAACTTCAACATCGTCATCTTCAAGGGTCTGGAAGGGTCAAAACTGAAGACCAAACCGGATACCTTGATAGCAAATAAGCATAACTGCATTGCATGCTAACCCTTTTGTTTGTTTTGTAGGTTTTTGTTTTATTGTTACTAACCTCTGTTGTAAATCTCAGGCATTATTGCTCGTCGCCGGGTATTTCCTCTCAACAGGCCACACAGGTATCCAACTAGAAACAACCTTCCGGGAATTCAGATGGATCAAGTTCAACAAGATCTTGCTGATGTCAGAAATCAGCTAGCCAATGAAAGGTTAGAAATGAGAACGCAGATGACGCAGTTCATGGAGGTTATGAACAACATGGCTCAGAGCCAGGAGAGACTGAGGGCCATGGTGGAGAGGCAGAATCAAGAGGAGCCTCATGTAGGAACTGCAGGCACCAGTAATAATGAAAGGGTGCAACCACATGTGAATCCCCCTGTGTTTGGTCCACACCTACATCCTGAGATTAATATCCCTGCAAACGTTCAAGGGACAGCCACCGCGGCCAGAGTACTTCAAGAGGATCCTCAGGAGGACCAATTTACAGTAATGGGCGCTGGAGAGGATGCTTATGATAGGAGATTGGATGAAATAGCTGAGAAGTTAAGGTCCCTAGAATCTCAGAACTCTTTGGGCTTCGACGTCATGGACATGGGGCTGGTAGACGGGGTTAGGATTCCCCACAAGTTCAAGCCTCCATGTTTCGAGAAGTATAATGGGACTTCATGCCCCCGGACTCATCTGCAATCATTTCTGGGAAGGCTGAAGGCCTATACAATGGATGAGAAACTTTGGATGTTCTACTTTGAAGATAGCTTGACTGGAGCATCGAGGGAATGGTATTCCCACTTGACAAGGGCAACTGTAAGATGCTGGAAGGACCTGGCAGAAGCCTTCATCCGACAATATCAATACAACTTAGACATGGCACCCAACAGGACTCTCCTAATGGGAATGTCACAGTCGTCAAGGGAAAGTTTCCGAGAATACGCCCAAAGATGGAGGCAATTGGCTGCTGCTGTTCAACCCCCTATGTCTGAGAGAGAAATGGCAGACATGTTTATGAACACTCTCCAGGGAACGTATATTGACAGGTTGGCCGCTTTCTCTTCCACCAGCTTCGCAGATGTTGTCATAGCTGGGGAGAGAATTGAAAGCCTGTTGAAAATGGGCAAAATATCTGATAATGGTGCAAGTTCGTCCAGCAGTACAAGAAAGCCTTTTGCAGGCCCGAGAAGAACTGGCGAGACCAATGCCATTCACACCAACAGGGGTAGGCCCCAATATGTTCCAAGGACAATAGCAGCAGTCACAATCCCTGCTCCAGCTCATCCTCAGCCGGTCTATCAACCTCCTCAACAAAATTTCCAACAACAACCTCAGTATCATCAGAATCAATATCCTCCAAGAAACAACTACAACAACAACAATAGCAACAACAATCAACAAAGGCCATTCCAACAAAGGCCATCCCAAGCTAACAGAGTGATCGACCCGATCCCAATGCCGTATGCTGCCTTGCTGCCACAACTTCTGAAACTCAACTTGGTTGAGCTAAGAACGTTGGCACCTCCGGATCCCAATAGTCTACCAAGAAACTATGACTCCAAAGCTAGGTGTGCTTTTCATTCCAACGCACCTGGTCACAGTACAGAAAAATGCAGAGCTCTGCATATGAAGGTACAAGACTTGGTAGACTCCAAGGCTCTGAACTTTGCACCTCCGCCCAATGTCAACAAAAACCCAATGCCACACCATGGTGGTCCCCGTATTAACGCAATTGAAGAAGACACACCGTCTTATTTCATAACCAGTGTGGATCAGATCAGGACACCATTGGTGGAAATCAAAGCTCAACTCCGTGAAAACAACATATTTCCAGGATGTGAACTAGGGTGCCCCTACTGCAATATTTCATGGAATGGGTGCGAAGACCTGAGGAATGGCATTGACAGCCTTATTAAGAGTGGCCTGCTACAGATCACTACATCATTTCCGGCAACTCAAGCAACTCCATCGACAACGGTTTCAGATCCTCCTACAAATGCAACAACAATTGTTCCCGATAATTCATCAGCAGCATCAGCAAGTACTCCATCTGTCCTACCAAATGATCAGTTTACAACAGTTACTCCTGCTACAACTTCAGCTTCATTCCATTTCGACTCTCCATCAACAACAACAACAGTCCTTCCAACGGTACCTCCTACAACTCCAGCAAACAATCATGAAGATGTCTCCACAGTTACCATATTCTACGATCCAGAAAATAACTCCGCCTACCATTCAGAAGATGCTGCTCCCACTAGAGCACCAATTACAATCTTTTATGATCCACAAACAATAACAATCCCTTCAGCAGCAGCAATCAGTCCGGTCACTGTCACGGTGCCTGGACCTGTACCATATGAAAGCGATAGGGCCATCCCTTGGCACTATGGCTCTGACGTGTACTGCGAAGGAAAAAGAATCACTCTGGAAACATCAGCACCTGCACCACAAGTAGATAATGTGGGGGGAGGCGGAGGCTTCACTCGAAGCGGACGTCTCTTTGCTTCACAAGTTCAAAAACCTACTGCCGAAGCAGAAGCTGCTGCCAAGGCAAAGGGTAAAGGCCCGGTGCAGGAAGATCCAGCTGCCAAAGAAGCCCTGAAGACTCCATTTGATCAGGAAGTTGATGAGTTCATGCGGATCATCAAAAAGAGCGATTATAAAATTGTGGATCAGCTTCACCAGACGCCATCCAAAATCTCTATCCTCTCACTGCTTATGTGCTCCGAAGCCCATCGGAATGCACTACTTAAAGTCCTGCACGCAGCTTACGTGCCTGAGGAGATTACTGTCAACCAGTTGGAAACCGTGGTTGGAAATGTTACTGCTAGCAATGGGCTAGGGTTTACCAATTCTGACTTGACAGCGGATGGCCGCAACCACAACAAAGCCTTGCACATAACCCTGGAATGCAAAGGAGCTGTCCTTTCTCATGTGCTGGTGGACACAGGTTCTTCCCTGAATGTCTTACCAAAGAAGGCTCTGGTGAAGCTTGAATATGATGGATTGGCATTGAGACCCAGCAACCTGGTGGTAAGAGCCTTTGATGGTTCGAAGAGATCGGTTCTGGGAGAGATTGAGCTGCCTGTGACAATTGGCCCACAGACCTTTAAAACTATCTTTTATGTGATGGACATTCAGCCCGCCTACAGCTGTTTGTTGGGTAGACCCTGGATTCACGCCGCCGGCGCAATAACGTCTACCCTTCACCAAAAGTTAAAATTTGAGTGGGAAGGCCAAGTTGTCACAATCTGTGGGGAGGAGGACATTTTTGTTAGCCATCTGGCTACTTATAAATACATTGAAATGGATGGAGAGATCCATGAAACAATGAGCCAAGGTTTTGAAGCCTTGAACGTCAATGAAGCATCTGCTGTATCTGGTATCTCCATGTCATCTTACCAACAAGCCCGGAAGGTTGTTGAAGAAGGAACTGCCCTAGGCTGGGGCAAGGTTTTAGCTGTGGAGGAGAAGAAGGACAAATTTGGGTTGGGTTACAGACCAACTCAACATCAAGCAAAGGCTGCTGTAGAGCCTGGTTTTGTCAGTGGGGGAATGCTCACCCCCGATGCTATCAACTGTTTGGAAGACGAGCTGGAAGAGGAGCGCAATCTGGAGAATTGGATTCGTCCGAAGATCCCGGGGAGCAGTGTCTCGAGCTGGTCTTCCCAGGAAATTATAAGCGTTACTCGAGCAGAGTAATTATTATTTCCTGTATTTTTATAGCATGCATCCAAGTCTTGCATCTTGCCCAAGATGACAAGACTCATTTTGTAATCAGGGCCATCTGTACTTTTGTGCAAACAAGATTAAATTAATGAAATATCAGACAATCTTTTTGCAAACAAGTCTTTTTTTCTTTTCTGCTCACTGTTTTTCCATTTTTCTTTTTGTACAAAAATAAATGGCGGTGTTTTCAAAATGATAACTTCATCTCACTTTTTTTCTAAAGCAAGATTAAAATCAATCACTAAAATGAACCAACTTAACCCTTGCAGAAAGTGCCTTCCTGATAGCACCGACAACAGCACGGCTATGACATCGTATGACTTTGACAATCCAATCAATCAAGCTGATGAAGGGGTTGATGAAGAATATGAGCTTCCTGAAGAGCTAGCCAGATTGTTAAGGCAAGAGGAAAAGGTTATTACTCCTCACCAGGAGGAGGTTGAAGTGATTAATCTCGGTACAGACGAAGACGTGAAAGAAGTTAAAATCGGGGCCTGCCTGCGAGACTCAGTGAAGAGACAGTTGATAGATCTGCTTCAAGAGTATGTTGATGTGTTTGCTTGGTCGTATCAAGACATGCCAGGGTTGGATACCGACATTGTCGTGCACAAGCTACCTTTGAAAGAAGAATGCCCTCCAGTCAAACAGAAGTTGCGCCGAACTCGCCCAGACATGGCTATGAAAATCAAAGAGGAGGTACAAAAGCAATGGGATGCCGGATTCCTTGCTGTGACTAGCTATCCGCCGTGGGTTGCTAACATAGTGCCTGTGCCTAAGAAGGATGGCAAAGTAAGAATGTGTGTTGACTACCGGGATCTGAACAGAGCCAGCCCGAAAGATGACTTCCCATTACCTCACATTGACGTATTGGTGGATAACACGGCTCAGTTCTCGGTATTCTCCTTCATGGATGGATTTTCAGGATATAATCAGATCAAGATGTCACCTGAAGACATGGAGAAGACAACATTCATCACGCCTTGGGGCACGTTCTGTTACAAAGTGATGCCATTCGGACTGAAGAATGCTGGCGCAACGTATCAACGGGCTATGGTGACATTATTCCACGATATGATCCACAAGGAAATCGAGTGTTATGTGGATGATATGATCGCCAAGTCCCTTACTGAAGAAGACCATCTGGTGAATCTGCTGAAGTTGTTCAAGCGTCTGAGAAAGTACCAACTGAAGTTGAACCCCAACAAATGCACATTCGGGGTGCGATCCGGTAAGCTGCTGGGCTTTATTGTAAGCGAGAAAGGGATTGAAGTTGACCCTGATAAAGTCAAAGCCATCCAAGAGATGCCTGCACCGAAAACTGAGAAAGAAGTTCGAGGGTTCTTAGGTCGATTGAACTACATTTCACGGTTCATATCTCACCTCACAGCGACCTGTGAACCCTTGTTCAAGCTGCTAAGAAAAGAACAAACGGTCAGGTGGAACGAAGATTGCCAGAAGGCTTTTGACAAGATTAAAGAATATCTGCAAGAACCTCCAATCCTCATGCCTCCAGTAGAAGGAAGACCTCTAATCATGTACTTGACAGTATTAGAAAAGTCGATGGGGTGTGTGCTGGGCCAGCATGACGAGTCTGGTCGAAAAGAGTATGCAATATACTACCTAAGCAAAAAAGTTTACCGACTGTGAACAGCGTTATTCACTGCTCGAGAAAACTTGCTGTGCTTTAGCGTGGGCTGCTCGCCGACTGAGACAGTATATGTTGACCCACACTACCTTATTAATCTCAAAAATGGATCCAGTTAAGTACATTTTCGAGAAGCCAGCTCTTACCGGACGGGTTGCAAGATGGCAGATGATTCTCACTGAATATGACATACAGTACACATCTCAGAAAGCCATCAAGGGCAGTGTACTATCTGAATATCTTGCTGAGCAACCCATTGATGACTACCAGCCAATGAGGTTTGACTTCCCTGATGAAGACATCATGTTCATTAAATCAAAAGATCATGAAGAGCCTATTCACACTGAAGGGCCCGACCCAGAAGGAGAATGGACCATGATGTTTGATGGGGCTGTTAACATGAATGGCCGTGGTGTTGGTGCAGTACTCATTACACCTAAAGGAGTTCACATGCCTTTCTCGGCAAAACTCACTTTCAACTGCACTAACAACGAAGCTGAATACGAAGCTTGCATTATGGGTCTTGAGGAAGCCATTGACCTCAGGATCAAAACATTGACCGTATTCGGAGATTCAGCTTTGGTAGTCAATCAAACCAACGGGAAATGGTACACTCACCAAGATCATCTGATACCTTACAGGGATTATACAAGGAGGTTATTGACTTTCTTCACAACAGTCAAGCTTGAGTATATCCCTCGGGACGAGAATCAGTTTGCAGATGCCTTGGCTACCATTTCATCCATGATCAAAGTTCAAACGGCCAACTTTGTACCTCAGATCTCAGTGTCCAGACTCGATAGACCAGCATATGTGTTCGCAGCGGATGTTGTAAAAGATGATAAGCCTTGGTACCATGACATTAAAAGCTTCTTGGAGTATCAAACATACCCACCTGGGGCATCTTCCAATGATAAGAAGACTTTGAGAAGGCTTGCTGGTAGTTTCTTTCTGAACGCTGATGGATCTTTATACAAGAGGAACTTTGATATGGTACTCCTCAGATGCGTTGACAAGACGGAAGCCGATCTACTGATGCATGAAGTGCATGAAGGCTCTTTCGGTACCCATGCTGGAGGGCATGCAATGGCTAAGAAGCTGTTAAGATCAGGCTATTACTGGATCACAATGGATGCAGACTGTTGTGCCTATGCCAGGAAATGTCATAAATGCCAGATCTACGCAGATAAAGTGCATGTACCTCCCAATCCTTTGAACATAATGTCTTCACCCTGGCCCTTTGCCATGTGGGGCATCGATATGATTGGTAAGATTGAGCCAACTGCTTCAAATGGCCACAGATTCATCCTGGTCGCCATCGACTATTTCACCAAGTGGGTTGAAGCAGCCTCATATGCAAATGTCACAAGGCAAGTGGTAGCCCGATTCCTAAAAAGAGATATCATCTGTCGGTATGGAGTGCCCGAGCGAATCATTACTGATAATGGTTCCAACCTAAACAATAAAATGATGGCAGAATTATGCCGGGACTTCAAGATCCAACATCACAATTCTTCTCCTTACAGGCCGAAGATGAATGGCGCTGTAGAGGCGGAAAATAAGAATATTAAGAAGATTGTGCAGAAGATGGTAGTCACCTACAAAGACTGGCACGAAATGCTACCATTCGCCTTGCATGGGTACCGCACATCAATCAGGACATCCACTGGGGCAACGCCGTATCAGCTTGTGTATGGTATGGAAGCAGTCCTACCTGTTGAAGTTGAATTGCCTTCCTTACGGGTGTTGATGGATGTTAAACTGAGTGAAGCAGAGTGGGTTAGGTCCCGATACGAACAGCTGAGTCTGATCGAAGAGAAAAGATTGGCTGCAATCTGTCATGGGCAGCTATATCAGAAAAGAATGAAGAAAGCCTTCGATCAGAAAGTCAGGCACCGAGAGTACCAAGTGGGAGATCTTGTGCTGAAAAGAATCCTCCCTCCTCATACAGACCACAGGGGCAAATGGACTCCAAATTATGAAGGACCATTCGTTGTAAAGAAAGTTTTCTCTGGTGGGGCACTGATGCTCGGCACCATGGATGGTGAAGATTTCCCATCCCCTGTGAATTCAGATGCAGTTAAAAAATACTTCGCATAAAATGACCCGCTGGACATAAAAACAGAATGTAAGTCCAGGCAAAAAATAGGGCATCCCGGCGAGTCAAAAACAGAATAAAAGACTCGGGCAAAAGTAGGGGAAATAAATAAAAAATGTACACCCGCTGAGCTGAAAAGCCGCATTGGACAGCTCAGGCAAAAATGGGTATCCCGATGGATCGAAAACCCGAAAGGGCGATCCATGCAAAATAAGGGAATAAGCGAACAACTGCACTCTGAATTCGTCTGTATCACCCACAACTTGGTAAGCTTCCAAAGGATCAAGTTTCAATCAAAATCAACTCTCTCCAGAAAGCAAGACGAGAAGAACGTCATTGTCATACGAGTCATAGCAGGAGAGGAAGCTCCTCAAAGCGTCGTCAACACCGCCAGCACTTTATTTCTCAATTTGTAACAGTCTCCTCATTTCAGGAGATATGTTTCTTTGACTGTATCTTGCCAATTCAGGGCACATGAATTAATAAAATCAGATCTTCGGTCATGTCTCGTTTTACATTTATGTTTTGCAAAGAGTTGTCTGATATCTCTAAAAATACGATTGCATAAGTACAGATGCTTTTCTCTAAAATTGAAAACACATGCTTACAGGGAATGTGATTATTCTCGAAAGCACTTAACTCCTATGACGGAATCCAGTAAGGGATACCTCGGGACCTTTTGTACGTTCCATTATCTTTGCAGGATTGCAGGTATCCAGAATGCAACCTGGGGCATGCAGGTTACGTCTCAACAGGTAGGCGAATCATGATCAACTTGGTCTATTTTCCACATGGCACTAGAAGGTGCCCATTTCCCCAGCGGAGCTGCCGAATCAGCATGCACTCAATCTCAGCATCTGAAATGCTCTTCCCCCAGCTGAGTAGCTCCCCATTGCCTTCCCCAGCAAAGTTGCCAAGTCAACAAACAAGCTTAACACTCAGAATGCTCTATCCCCAGCGGAGTTGCCTCTTGTTGCTCTCCCCAGCTGAGTTATCAACAGCATTCCCCAGCCGAGTTGCCGTCCTTCCTCAGCAGAATGCAGAAATCAGGGAATCATCTCCCCACAAAGTCCCCAGCCTCTATTCAGAAGAGCAACGCACGAAGAAGTCACAACAGAGTGAAGAAAGCCTCTACGAACCCCAGCTGGGTCTCCCATATTATGAGGATATGTCGATCAGTGACCTATATCCCCCAAGCAGATACACCAATGATCTCATCCCCAGCTGGGATGTCTTCCTCAGCAGATCAGCCAGAGATCTTCGCAGCAACGAGATCCGAATCCCGGATCTGTGCTTCTTTGCATAATCATAGCATTTGCATCATAATATACCCTCAAAGCGTAGCATTCCGTCTAATACGGAGCATTACGGCAAAAATCAAACGCATAGCATAATCATAAGTCATGTTGTGAATTGAACACTTGTAAATATTGACAATCCGTCGTTATACAGAATACTTCCCCCCAAAATCCCCCAGAATCCCAGCAAAAGCAGTTGCCCCATATTCAAATACCCGCATGCACCTATTGGTACCCGTCCGTGCCATTGTTCCCCAGTAAAGTCGCCTGAACAAACAAGATCACCCGTATTACAGATACTCCCTGACACCCATCCGTGTCAAATCACCAGCAGAAAGCCAAAGACATCCTTTTTGCACTCACATACCTTATATACACCCTTTTTGACACCCGTCCGTGTCATATCCCCAGCGCAGTCGCCTAGACTCTGTATAGCAGACACTTGTTAATATTATACTTTTCTCTTTTGACACTCGTCCGTGTCACTCTCCCCAGCAGTTAAAACACTCATCTATACAATACAATGCTCACTACTCGTGGTACACTTATACAGATACTCGTCTGTATCTTGTATACATCATCACTCATATCCCCACAGATTCGACAGTAGTCCTTGTTCTTTGTTAACCAGTTGGTACTCGTCCGTACCATCATCTCAGAACATTGCGTCTAGTGTTTGTTTCTACATGATACTCGTCCGTATCATAGTCTTAGGGATGCTCGTCCGCATCTTTAATCCATACACCGTGTCAAACACTTGTGCCTTCTTGAATATAGATACTCGTCTGTGTCTATTATTCCCCCAGAAGAGTCCTTTCAGATGCAACACTCGTCCGTGTTCTTTGTTAACCAGTTGATACTCGTCCGTATCATCATCTCTAAACATGTGTCAGTTTGTTTCTACATGATACTCGTCCGTATCATAGTCTTAAGGATGCTCGTCCGCATCTTTAATCTATACATAATACCAAATACTCATACTTTCCTTTCTTGGGTGTGGACGCTCGTCCGTGTTCACCATATCCCCAGTAGATCGCCAAATTTTCTTTTTATCTAACACTCGTCCTGTGTTATGATACCCTTGAGAGCAGCCGTACCCTGCTGAGTGGTCGTCCTCCACTTCTTGATGGTCGTCCTCCATCATGCTCGTCCGATGGCCGTCCCCATCGTTGATTTTAGCAGCCGTCCCCTGCTAGGTGGTCGTCCTCCACCTTTTGATGATCGTCCTTCATCACTTTATCCAATGGCCGTCCCCATTGTTGATTTTGGTTATCTAACACTCGTCCTGTGTTATGATAAACCTCGAGAGCAGCCGTACCCTGCTGAGTGGTCGTCCTCCACTTCTTGATGGTCGTCCTCCATCATGCTCGTCCGATGGCCGTCCCCATCGTTGACCTTTTCTATCCGATGGCCGTCCCCATCGTTGATATTTCCGGCAGCCGTACCCTGCCAGGTGGTCGTCCTCCACCTCTGATGGCCGTCCCCATCATATTTCTTTTATTCCCAACAGAGCAGCCGTACCCTGCTAGGTGATCGTCCTTCACCTTTGATGGCCGTACCCCATCATCTGTTTATTTCTTTTATTCTTTAACCCGATGGCCGTCCCCGTCGTGGTCCCTTTTCCTTTTTAGCCCGATGGCCGTCCCCATCGTTGGTTACTTTACCTTTATGAACTTGATGGCCGTCCCCGTCATGTTTCATTAATCCTCAGAAATTTTACAGTGATGGCCGTCCCCATCATGATTTTATTTTCCCCAGCTAGTCGGCCGTCCCCGTTTTAGCTTTACCTTTTATCCCCAGCATGTCGGCCGTCCCCGTCATTGTTTTATTTTCATACATTCTCCCCAGCGTGTCGGCCGTCCCCGTCATCGCTCTTTACCCAGCAGTCGTCCTCTGCTCGACGGTCGTCCTCCGTCGCTCACTTTGCAATATACTTTATTTTTCATTTACAATCTATATCCCTTTTCTTCTTCATTCTGTGAGTGCAAATTTTGGACTGTCTTTGGTATTCAACCACAAGTTATCTTGTTTGCCTGTTAAGCCGTCGCTTACACCCTGCACAGCTAACTCATGTTTGAATAGGGGCAGCTGTAAACACCCCAAATTTGCCCTCACCCATTCACACCATGGCTTGTGGTCATTTCATATGCATAAACACAATCATATCATCTCACATCTCATTTTTGATTCACTGCATAGTTTCTAAGTCATCTGCACCTAGGGTTTGTGATTTGAGCAATCCCAAAGCTTCTTGAGCCACTCCAAAGGCCACCAATCATCTCAAAGGGGTCCATGTGTGTTCTTGTATCATGTTACGTCCTCACAAAGTCCAAATTGCAGAGGAATCACAAGAACTAGGGTTTGAGTGGATGCAGAGCCAGGATGAACTGCACAGTTGACTGAAAATTAGGGTTTTGGTTTCAGAGGCCATAACTCCAAATTTTTTGGTCATTCTTGTTTCCATTGGTCTCTATATGGTATAGGGAGTGTGCATATCAATTTTCATGAAGAAATTCCATGGGGAAGTCATCTGATCAAGAGTTGACTTTTCAGACAAGTTAGTGCAAAATCAGGGCATCTGAGGCCCCCAATGACCCAACCAATGGGTGATCTTCACCATTTTGAGTGTATATGATCTTTATTTGATCATGGAAGAAGGTTGAAGTTCATAAAAATCAAGAATTTAGGGTTTTTGCAAAAGTTGACTTTTTGAGGCATAGTTGACTTTTCAAGAATGCCTCATTTTAGGCCAATTTTCATGCCTTGATTCTTGATCCAAAAAGGCTTCAAATGGAAAAACTTTGGTCATGAAAGTTGTAGATCTCATCTTTCCCTTTTCAAAAAGTACAAGAACATGATCAAACTCTTCATGGATCAAAAGTTATGGCATTGCAAAGTTAGCAAAAATCATTGATTTTCAAGTTATGCACCAAATGGAAATTTTGCAAAGTCTTGAACAAATGCATTATGCAGCCTCTAATTCATGTCAAACCATTATGTAAACATCCTCTAAGTCACAAAAATCAGATTTGGATCAAGTTTGCTCATGGTTTGGTTCATGTAACTTGACTTTTCTCATGAAAATCCATAAAGCTAACCAAGTTACAAAACACTCATGGCCTTTTCACCAACTTGCTGCATTGATCCTTGAGTCAAGCCAACCTCTCACACTCACCATGCTGCACCAGAACCCAACTTGTACTTGCCTAAACTTGAGCCATGCCCTATCTTACACAAAAGTGGACTTTGAGCAAAAGTAGCCACACATATCTCTGCAGGCCAGGTCACATCCATCAGCCACTTGCATTTGTTTATTGAATCAGTTTGCTGGCCATAACACATGAGAACCAAGGCTGAAACACACACATTGAACACTCACACAAAAACTCACCTCATTGCAAGTTCATTCGAATCACTCTCCACAGTCTTCAAACACTAGAACTCTCATCATCACTCAACTCACCACACCTCATAGACAAGAAACACCCCAAGCATAAGCCTGAAACAAGCCTGAAAACTCCATTGCCATCATTCACCTCAAACTGCAGTTTCTTTCGAAACTCTTATCCTAGCTCACAAACACACCAACCAACACCACAAACCTTCTCAACACACTTCATGGATCACAAACAACCCCTTTTCACAGCCTGAGAGTGCCAGAATCTCATCTGCCATTGTTGACTGAACTGAAGCAGTTCCTTTCGAATCTTCTTTTCCAGCCAACACAAACTCATTTTGAGCATTCAAACACACTTGGGGGACCAAGAGGAGCAGCTTGCACTGAAGGAAGAGGCCTGAAAGTTCCTAAATTGAAAGTTGCAAATCTCAGGTAGCTCGGAATTAATTTTTCCAGAAATGATTTTTCTTGTTACAAACTTGTTCTTTATGCTCTCCTGACCATCCTGATGCTTTTAGTTTTTGAAATGGTTGTGTATTGAGAATTTAATTTGTGTTTGAAGCTTACGAACCCTAGAACTTTCCCTCTTCGATTCAGATGATTTAGGAAAGATAAATTTGTTTTAGGTTAGGGGTTTGATTCGTGAGGGTGTTAGAAACGTTTCCCAATTCATAGATTTCATTTATATTACGTTTTGAGGAAGTTGGGTGATTTTCAGGTGAGCTTCTGGCCGGAGAAGACGACCGGAAGTCTTCTCCGGCCACCTGAATGTAATTAGGGCATAAACCAGTAATTAATGTTAGTTTGAATATGAGCCGTTGATTCCCGTTGACTGGTTGACTTCCCACCCTTTTTGATGGCCAGGATCTGTTTCATTAGCCCTAATCACATTAATTTATTTAATTAATTAGGATTAAGAAGTTTGAATCTGGACCACTAGATGACGCGCCAAGTCAACCCTCTCATTCCCAGGACCAATCCCAACCATCCAATCTGATTACTTTCATTTTCTTTTAATTTTAATTCATTTCTTTTTCATTTAAATTGTACATTTATTTTAAAATAGTTAAAAAATCATAAAAATTATGAAACTTTTTCTTTAAGGTTTTATTAATTTTTATGACACAAAAATATTTTTATTTTATTTTTTATCATTAAAAAAGTATTTTTAGATATTTAAAAGATTATTTTTAATTGATTAATGGGAATTAATTAATTAAAAATACTTTTAAGTATTTAAAAATTACAAAAAAATTCATGAAATGTTCTAAGACATTTAGAAACATTGTCCAACCTTCAAACCAAATTTCTTTTTTGATCTTGATGCATTTTAAGAATTTTTCATTGAATTAAATCTCATTTTGTGCATTATTTTGATCACAAGTTTAAAAATTCATTTCTGCCTATTGGTGAAGGTTGAGACATTGATTCTTTTTGCATTGTTTTCCATTTGACATGTATTTTCAAGGTTAAAAAGGCCATGATTTGATCTTGCATTTTTCCAATTGATTGGCATTTATTTTGATAAGAACCCTAAAAAACCCTAATAACTTGCAAAATTCATATCTTAAGTTTGGTTGGGAGTTGAGAGCTCCCCTTTGGGCAGTGGTTTGTTATAGGTCTAGGGTTTCTTTGGGTGCCATTTTCCATTTTTTATCTTAGGGTTTGCTTCTGTTTTTTTTGGTTTGTGTTTAATGTTTGATCCATAGACCCTAATTTGGGCTTTCTTTTGCATCCTTCTTGCATTTCCTTGCATAACATGACTTGCCATTGCATTTTGTGCATTCTTATGATTCATTTGACATCTTAAGACATGTATGAAACATCATTGATCATTGCATTACATCTTTGCCATGCCATTTGTCTTGTATGCTTCATGACATTTCATGTTTATTCATGTTCCTTAACTTGCATCATTTGCATCCATGACTTTGTATGAGCATCCCTATGCCTTGTCTCATGTTTGCAACACTTCATAACATCATAATCATCATGTGCATGCTTCTGGTTTGGCCTAGCATCATGTCATTTCATTTCATTTAGCATTGCATTGCATTTGTTTCTAACATTTCAGGTGGTAAGTAAACATGAGAAGTGAATTTGCCTTCACTTCTCATAACTTTTCTTCTCATCTCTCTTGCATAGCATGCTGCATTTATACATGTGTTTGAGTTCGAACTTGATCATTCTTGCTTCTCCCACTTTCTTTCTTCAAGTGACTTGACTTCTTGAATGAAGCAAGTCACTTTGCTTCTCTTGATCCTGTTCATCTGCTTCCTGGTGGTCCTTCTGAAGATTGTTCTTGGAAACCTCACAAACCTTAGGATCATCCAAGCATGACAATGAATTAGGGTTTTGATTAGTCCCCCCATAGTTTTTACCTTTGTGTCTCTCTTTGAGTCTTCTCTTCTCACCTCATAATCAGAGACTAAACCATAAAGGCTCTAAGACTTTGTGATTAGGGTTATGTCTGCATCCTTCTCTTAGGATGGAGTGTATAACTTTAATCCTAAGTCTTGAACCCTTTATGTGTTTAAATCTCTTAATCAATTCACTTAATAAGTATCAAGACATCACACTTGTAACTTGGGCCTTGCATTAGGGTTCTAATTCTTCCTTAATTGGTTAAGAAGGACTAACCCTAGTGTTAATGGACAAGTCCCTCTCAAGTTGTCTTACAAATCATAAAATTCACTTCATCATCATATCATTAACCTAAAATCCACTTAATAAAGGCTTGTTTTGTCATGGGTTTAATCCCTAATCATGGATTAAGTTGAGGAGTCTTCCTCAGCTTAAACACTCTCATCTATCATCCTTCTTTTAGGATGGTGTAATGAGTCTGTTTAACCCATGATTATGGCTTAACCTCATTACTCAACACTAAACAAAAACACCAAAAACATCTAAATAATCACAAATGGGTTAATGATCTTAATCCTACATCAAAGGTGATTAAGTGTGAGAATCTGACTTCACACTTAAGGTATTCTCATTACCCCTAATCAGAGGGAAGATGTGATGAGTTTACTAAACCCATTGGTTTAGGCTTAAGCTCATTATCTTATGACAAACTTTCAAAAGCAATAAAAGACTGAAAACTCAAAAACAAACAATAATCGTCTCCTCCGGGATTCTTTTCTCATCATCTTCACTCATAAACGAGAACTTGCTTCTTCCGTCTAATGCAAGACAGTTCGCACCTGAGCCAGACAGGTCATACACTTGAGCATAGACAAGTAAGCAGTTCACAAGTCAATTCATCTTTCAGTCTCTTTGGGTCGAACTACGGTGTTCTGACTTCCTCATTGCACGAGAGGATACGTAGGCATAACTTAACGGTTATCGAACAAAAGTCTCTGTATATTCCCCCTCTTTCCAGCTTTATTCTCTTAGCCTCATGATCTTGGGCATTTCATTCTGTTCCTACACTGACACTTTCATACTTCACATCACTCATACATTTCACACTGACACCTGTACATATTGCTTTCCAGCTCTTTATACACAGATTGCACTGACACTACCCCTTTAAAACACAAATCTTCTAAGCGTGGATCCCGTCGAGTACGACGGACAATCTGGGTGCTAATACCTTCCTAGGTTGTAACCAACCCCCTTTCTCAGTCTCTCTGGTTCGCAAACCGTCTTATCCATCTTTTTCTAGGTCTATGCAGCATTGCCTTTCCTCCGGGATAAAAATGCCTAGCTGGCGACTCTATTCATCTCCAGTGAGTTCACGGCTGTGTGTTCTCATTGTCCCTTTCGCCGACCGTTCGCGTCTGTACCTTCATATGACCCTGGTGTCACTTGTCGGGAGCGACAGCTGGGGAGAAGCTTTCATGCCCCATGTTATGCTTTGAATACCTGCAATCCTGTTATGACAAAGAAACGTACAAGTATCTCGAGGTATCCCTTACTGGGTTCCATCATAGGAATTTAGACACTCCCGAGAGCAAATCTATTTCCTGTAAGCATGTAATTTAGGAAAGACGCATTTGTATTTATGTAACTATTATATTAAGGACATCGGACATTTTTGCAAATGAAAAATGAAATGTACGAAACAAAATGTGACTGAAAAATTTGATTTTATTAATCTTTGTGCCCTGAATTGGTAAGTACAGTCAAAGAAACAGATCCCCTGAAATGAGGAGATTGTTACAAAATTGAGAAACAAAAAGGTGTTGGCAATGTTGATGATGCTTCAGTGTGCTTCCCTTTTGCTATGACTTGTATGACATTGACGTTCTTCTCATCTTGCTTTCGGAAGAAAGTTGATTCTGACTGATGCTTTAACCTCTCGAAGCTTGCCATGTCGTAAGTGATACAGACGAATTCAGAATGCAGTTGTTCGCTTATTCCCTGATTTTGCGTGGATCGCCCTTTCGGGTTTTCAATCCACCGGGATACCCCTTTTTTGCCTGAGTTGTCCAATGCGGCTTTTCAACTCAGCGGGTGTACATTTTTTTATTTATTTTCCCTTATTTTTGCCCGAGTCTTTTATTCTGTTTTTGACTCGCCGGGATGCCCTATTTTTGCCTGGACTTACATTCTGTTTTTGTGTCCAGCGGGTCGTTTTATGCGAAGTATTTTTTAACTGCATCTGAATTCACAGGGGACTGGAAATCTTCACCATCCATAGTACTGAGCATCAGTGCTCCACCAGAGAAAACTTTCTTTACTATGAATGGACCATCGTAATTCGGAGTCCATTTGCCCCTGTGGTCTGTATTTGGTATTCTCGAAGCCTGACTTTCTGATCGAAGGCTTTCTTCATCCTCTTCTGATATAGCTGCCCATGACAGATTGCAGCTAACCTCTTCTCTTCGATCAGACTCAGTTGTTCGTACCGGGATCGGACCCATTCTGCTTCATTCAGTTTAACATCCATTAGTACCCGTAAGGAGGGTAATTCAACTTCAACAGGTAGGACTGCCTCCATACCATAAACAAGTTGATACGGTGTTGCCCCAGTGGATGTTCTGATTGATGTACCGTACCCATGCAAGGCAAATGGTAGCATTTCATGCCAGTCTTTGTAGGTGACCACCATCTTCTGCACAATCTTCTTGATATTCTTGTTAGCTGTCTCTACAGCGCCATTCATATTTGGCGTGTAAGGAGAAGAATTGTGGTGTTGGATCTTGAAGTCCCGGCATAATTCTGCCATCATTTTGTTGTTCAAGTTGGAACCATTATCAGTAATGATTCGCTCGGGCACTCCATACCGACAGATGATGTCTCTCTTCATGAATCGGGTTACCACTTGTCTGGTGACATTGGCATATGAAGCTGCTTCAACCCACTTGGTAAAATAGTCAATGGCAACCAAGATGAATTTGTGGCCATTTGAAGCAGTCGGTTCAATATTGCCAATCATATCAATGCCCCACATGGCAAAGGGCCAAGGTGAAGACATCACTTTCAAAGGATTCGGAGGCACATGCACTTTATATGCATAAATCTGGCATTTATGGCATTTCCGGGCATAAGCACAACAGTCTGCATCCATTGTGATCCAATAATAGCCTGATCTTAACAACTTTTTAGCCATAGCATGCCCTCCAGCATGGGTACCAAAAGATCCTTCGTGCACCTCGTGCATCAACAAGTCTACTTCTGCCTTATCAACACATCTGAGAAGTACCATATCAAAGTTTCTCTTGTACAAGGAACCATCAGCATTTAGGAAGAAACTACCAGTTAGCCTTCTTAATGTCTTCTTATAATTGGAAGATGCCCCAGGTGGGTATGCTTGATCCTCCAAGAAGCATTTGATGTCATATAACCAAGGCTTATCATCTTTAGCAAGGTCTGCTGAGAATACGTACGCTGGTCTGTCAAGTCTGGACACTGAAATCCGAGGTACAAAGTTGGCAGCTTGAACTTTGATCATAGTTGAAATGGTAGCCAGAGCATCTGCAAACTGATTTTCGTCTCGAGGGATATACTCAAGCTTGACTGTTGTGAAGAATGTAAGTAACATTCTTGTATAATCCCGGTAAGGTATCAGATGCTCCTGGTGAGTGTACCATTTGCCGTTGGTTTAATTGATTACCAGAGATGAATCCCCGAACACTGTTAAAGTCTTGATCCTGAGGTCAATGGCTTCCTCAAGACCCATAATACAAGCTTCGTATTCAGCTTCATTGTTAGTGCAGTTAAAAGTGAGTTTTTCCGAGAAAGGCATATGAACTCCCTTAGGTGAAATGAGTACTGCACCCACGCCACGACCATTCATATTAACAACCCCATCAAACATCATAGTCCATTCTTCTTCTGGGTCGGGCCCTTCAGTGTGAATAGGCTCTTCATGATCTTTTGCTTTTATGAACATGATGTCTTCATCGGGGAAGTCAAATCTCATAGGCTGGTAATCATCAATGGGTTGCTCAACAAGATAATCAGACAATACACTGCCTTTGATAGCTTTCTGGGATGTGTACTGAATGTCATATTCCGTGAGAATCATTTGCCATCTTGCAACCCGTCCGGTAAGTGCTGGTTTCTCGAATATATACTTAACTGGGTCCATCTTGGAGATCAATAAAGTGGTGTGGGTCAACATATACTGTCTCTGTCGGCGAGCAGCCCACGCTAAAGCACAACAAGTTTTCTCGAGCAGTGAATAACGTTGTTCACAGTCGGTAAACTTTTTGCTTAGGTAGTATATTGCATACTCTTTTCGACCAGACTCGTCATGCTGGCCCAGCACACACCCCATTGACTCTTCTAATACTGTCAAGTACATTATTAGAGGTCTTCCATCAACTGGAGGCATGAGGATTGGAGGCTCTTATAAGTATTCCTTGATTTTGTCAAAAGCCCTTTGGCAGTCTTCATTCCACCTGACCGTTTGTTCTTTTCTTAACAACTTGAACAAGGGCTCACAGGTTGCAGTAAGATGAGATATGAACCTTGAAATGTAGTTCAATCTACCTAGAAACCCCCGAACTTCTTTTTCAGTCTTCGGTGCAGGCATTTCTTGAATGGCTTTAACTTTATCAGGGTCAACTTCAATCCCTTTCTGACTTACAATAAATCCCAGCAGCTTACCGGATCGCACCCTGAATGTGCATTTGTTGGGGTTTAACTTCAATTGGTACTTCCTCAGACGCTTGAACAGCTTCAACAGATTCACCAAGTGGTCTTCTTCTGTGAGGGACTTGGCAATCATGTCATCCACATAACATTCAATTTCTTTGTGGATCATGTCATGGAATAATGTTACCATAGCCCGTTGATAAGTGGCACCAGCATTCTTCAGTCCGAATGGCATCACCTTATAACAGAATGTGCCCCAGGGCGTGATGAAAGTTGTCTTCTCCATGTCTTCCGGTGACATTTTGATCTGATTATATCCTGAAAACCCATCCATGAAGGAGAACACCGAGAACTGAGTCGTATTGTCGACCAATACATCAATGTGAGGTAAAGGGAAGTCATCTTTCGGGCTGGCTCTGTTCAGGTCCCGGTAATCCACACACATCCTCACCTTGCCATCCTTCTTAGGCACAGGTACAATGTTAGCAACCCACAGCGGGGTAACTGGTCACAGCAAGGAAACCGACGTCCCACTGTTTTTGTACCTCTTCTTTTATCTTCATGGCCATATCTGGACGAGTACGGTGCAGCTTCTGTTTTACTGGCGGACAGTCTTCTTTCAGAGGCAGCTTGTGCATAACAATGTCGGTGTCCAACCCTGGCATATCCTGATAAGACCAAGCAAAAACATCCACATACTCCTGAAGCATGTCAATAAGTTGCTCTTTTACTGAATCTTGCAGACAGGCCCCGATTTTCACTTCTTTTAAGTCTTCTTCTGTACCAAGATTGACCGTCTCAACTTCCTCCTGATGAGGAGTGATAACCTTCTCCTCTTGTCTCAACAACCTGGCTAGCTCTTCAGGTAGCTCGTAATCTTCTTCAACCCCTTCGTCGGCTTGATTAATCAGATTGTCAAAGTCATACGAAGTCATAGCAGTGTTGTTATCGGTGCAGTCTGGAGGGCACTTTCTGCAAGGGTTTAGATTTGTTCATTTTAGTGATCAGTTTTATCTTGTTTAGAAGAAGTGAAAATGAAGTTATTATTTTGAAAAACATTGCCATTTTATTTTTGTACAAAAAATAAAAAATGAAAAACAGTGAGCGGAAAAGAAAAGACTCATTTGCAAAAGATGTCTTGATTTCATTAATTGATCGTTTGCACAAAATACAAGATGGCCCGATTACAAAATGAGCCCTGACATCTTGGGCAAAATGCAGGACTTGATGCATGCTTTAAAAACAGGAAATAATAATTACTCTACAGGAGTAACTCTTATAATTTCCTGGGAAGACCAGTTTGAGACATGGTTCCCCGGGATTCTTGGACGTATCCAGCTTTCCAGGTTGCGCTCGTCTTCTGACTCATCTTCCAAACTATTCACAGCATCTGGGGTGAGCATCCCCCCACTGACAAACTTGGGCTCCATTGCAGCCTCTGGTTGATCTTGTCGAGTTGGTCTGTAACCCAACCCGAATCGGTCTTCTTTCTTCTCAACTGGCAGCAGCTTGCCCCAGCCTTGAGCGGTACCTTCCTCAAAAACCTTCCGGGCTTGTTGATATGATGTGATGGAGGTCCCGGACATAGCAGATGTTTCATTGATATTAAGGGCTTCAAACCCTTGACTCATGGTCTCATGGATCTCCCCATCCATTTCAATGTACTTGAAAGTAGCCAGCTGGCTAACGAAGATATCCTCTTCCCCACAAATGGTAATGACTTGGCCCTCCCACTCAAATTTTAACTTTTGGTGAAGGGTTGAGGTCACGGCGCCAGCGGCGTGTATCCATGGTCTACCCAATAGACAGCTGTAGGCAGGCTGTATATCCATCACAAAGAAGGTCGTTTTGAAAACCTGTGAGCCAATCATTATTGGCAACTCTATCTCTCCCAGAACTGATCTTTTAGAACCGTCAAAGGCTCTCACTACCAAGTTGCTTGGGCGTAGTGCCAATCCATCATCTTCCAGCCTCACAAGGGCTTTCTTGCGTAGGACATTGAGTGATGACCCTGTGTCCACCAATACGTGAGAAAGAACTGCACCCTTACACTCCAAGGTAATGTGCAAAGCCTTGTTGTGATTGTGACCCTCCGTTGTCAGATCAGCGTTGGTAAATCCTAGTCCATGACTAGCGTTGACATTTCCAACCACAGCCTCTAACTGATTGACAATAATCTCCTCCGGCACATAAGCTGCGTGCAGGACTTTTAATAGTGTGTTCCGATGAGCCTCGGAGCACATTAGCAATGATAGTATGGAGCTGGTCCACCACCTTATAATCACTCCTTTTGATTATCCGTATGAATTCATCAACCTCTTGATCAAAAGGAGTCTTCAAAGTTTCTTTAGCAACCGGTTTTTCTTGCACCACGCTCTTCCCTTTTGCCTTAGCAGCAGCTTCTGCTTCAGCAATGGGTCTTGGTATTTGCGAGGCAAAGAGACGTCCACTTCTAGTGAAGCCTCCGCCTCCACCCACATTGTCTATCTGAGGTGAAGAAGTTGATGACTCTAAAGTGATTTTCTGCCCCTCGCAGTATAGATCTGAGCCATAATGCCAAGGGATGGCATTATTGCTTTCATAAGGAACTGGCCCAGGCACTGTGATAGTGACCGGACTGATAGTAGCTGCAGAGGGGACCACAATGGTGTGTAGATCATAATATATGGTAACCGGAGCTCTGACAGGAGTAGCATTTTGTTGTGAGTTGCTGGAAGGAACATTTGCGGGATCGTAGTATATCGTAACCGTTGAGACGCTTTCATTAACTGTTGCTGATGTTGTAGACGGTACTGTTGACTGGACGGGTGTTGAAGTTGTAGCAGGGACTGATGGAGTAATGGGCGTTGTCGTTGTAGAAGAAATTGTGACTGAATTTGTATCCGTTGAAGTGATTGATTGAGTAACTGTTGGAGTTGTAGCAGAATCTGTTGGAACAATGGTTGCTGACGTTGTAGGAGTATTTGTGATTGTTGATAAAGGAATTGTTGGAGTTGTAGTCGCTGTTGTTGTAATCTGAAGAATGTCGTCTCTAATGAGGCCATCTATGCCTTTTCTCAGTCTCTCACATCCATTAACGGCAATGTTACAATATCCACAGTCGGCCTCACATCCGGGGAACACTTGGCACTCTAATAGCTGAGCTTTGATTTCAACCAAGGGTGTTCGGATTTGTGCAACACTGTTAATTAATGTGGATGGTTTTCCCTCCTCAATAGCATTAATCCTAGGCCCGTTGTGACTAGGCATTGGATTTCTTGTAACGTTCGGAGGAGGTTCAAAATTGAGAGCTTTTGAGTCCACCAGATCCTGGACTTTCATCTGTAGGGCCCTGCATTTTTCAGTATTATGCCCCGGTGCGTTTGAGTGGAATGCACACCTGGCATTTGCATCATAGTTCTTTGGCATATTGAGAGGATCTGGAGGAGCCAACGTCCTTAACTCAACTAGGTTGAGCTTTAGAAGTTGTGGCAAGAGTGCAGCATACGACATTGGGATTGGGTCAATTACCCTGTTTGCTTGTGATGGCCTTTGTTGGAAGGGACGCTGCTGTTGGTTGCTATTGTTGTTGTTGTACGACCTTTGTTGCGGTTAATGAGCTTGTTGTTGATACTGTGATTGTTGTTGTTGAGGATATGATGTTTGTTGTGGAATTGGAGTTGGGATGGTAACAGCTGCTACTGACCGGTGAGCATACTGGGGTCTGCCCCTACTTGTATGAATGGAATTAGTTTCACCTGCCCTTCGGGGTCCCGCAAAAGGTTTTCTGGGATTGCTGGAGGACCTTGCACCACTGTCGGAGATTTTGCCCATCTTCAAGAGACTTTCAATTCTCTCACCAGCTATGACCACATCAACAAAACTGGTAGAGGAGAAAGCAGTCAGTCTATCAATATAAGTCCCTTGCAATGTGTTCATGAACATGTCAGCCATTTCCCTCTCTGACATGGGTGGTTGGACAGCAGCAGCAAGCTATCTCCATCTTTGAGCATAATCCCGGAAGCTTTCTCTGGAAGACTGAGACATGCCCATTAGAAGAGTTCTATTGGGAGCCATGTCTAGGTTGTATTGATATTGACGGATGAAAGCCTCAGCCAAATCCTTCCAACATCTTATGGTGGCCCTAGACAAATTCGAATATCATTCTCTCGAAGCTCTAGTCAGACTGTCCTCAAAGTAGAACATCCATAACTTTTCATCCATGGTATAAGCTTTGAGCCTTCCCAAGAAAGACTGTAGATGAGTGCGAGGACAGGAGGTACCATTGTACTTTTCAAAGCATGGGGGTTTAAATTTGTGGGGAATTCTCACCCCATCCACTAGCCCCATATCCATCACATCGAAGCCCAAAGAATTCTGAGATTCCAAAGATCTCAACTTTTCAGCAATCTCGTCCAATCTTCTGTCATATACTTCATCTCCAGCCCCGATGACAGTAAACTGTTCTCCCTGGGGATCCTCCTGCAGGATTTGGCCCCCAGTAGCATTACCTTGACCATTTCTCGGGATGTTAACTTCTGGATTCAGATGAGGTCCATACTCCTGTGGGTCAATACGAGGTTGGCCCCGTTCATTGTTGCTAGTTCCTCCTGTTCCAAGATGAGGCTCCTCGGGAGTTTGTCTTTCCACCAGCTCCCTTAACCTTTCTTGACTCTGGGCCAAGCCAGTCATCACTGCCATAAACTGAGACATCTGATTTCTTATCTCTACTCTCTCATTGGCCATCTGATTTCTGACCTCAGTCAGATCCTGCTGTACTTGTTCCATTTGAATGCCGGGAAGATTGTTACGAGTCGGGTACCGGTGCGTGCGGTTGACAGGGAACACTCGGCGACGAGCAATGTTTCCTGAGATCACAACAAAGTTAGAAACACAAAGTAATAACAAAACCTACAAAACAAAAACAAAGTTAGTATGCAATGCAGTATGCTTATTTGTTTTCCAAGGTATCCGGTTTGGTTCTTGGTTTTGACCTTTCCAGACCTCGAGGAAGATGCTTGAGTTGTTGAGAGAAAACCCAAATGAAAACAAACTAAAATATATCACAAATGATGAACAATACATAGTTTGTCTTACAATACATGCCCATGGAGGGTCAAAATACAACAAAAGGAAAAGTACATCAAATGAAAACAAACAACAAGCAAAGAATCAGACATCCAGCCCAAACTCATCTTCTCTGACCTCCTTCAGGAGTGCCTCAGTCACTGGACCAGCTGGGTGCTCTGTAATGGTCCTAATGAGGAGGTTCCTGGTAGCAATGGCAGTAGTCAGCCTCTTATGCCTGTCCTGGTCTTTTGATCTCTTCAATCCTGCTCTGAGCTTCAACTCTGATATTTCTTTTTGTGCAGCCAACAGATCTTCCATTTGTTTCTTCTCATTGGCTTCTAGCTGCACAATCTTGGCTTGAGTCTTCTGGTCTTCTTGTGTACGGGCTTCGGTGATCCTGACCCACCTAGCCTGACTCTCTTGCAGATAGTGCTCAGCCCTTGCTTTCTGAATCTTGGCCTCCTTACAGGCATTCTTCAATATTTGTTCCCCAGCCCTTTCTTTCCTTATGTAGTCTTCTGTTTTCTCAATTTTGGCAAGGTGTTCCACCCTGAGCTTTTCCAATCTCTCAATGTCTAGACGACCATCACTTCTTTCCCAAAGAGTCTTCTTCAAGGCCTGGGATAGCTGCTCATTCCTTTCTTTCAACTTTTCAAATTCCTCCAGGATAACTGTTGCTGCAGGCTGTACTGTAGATGGCCCAGGTATGTCTTCCAAGGTGAAAGGCATTCTGGTAATCTGAGCTCTAGTACGGGACCAGTTTGTGTACTGATCTGAAGCAACATTATTACATCTTCCAAGAATAGCTACCCCTTTTGTTTGGATGTTGTCCCAAGCCCAAGATGCTTGTCTGACAACAGCTGAATTAGGTTGCACTTCACAATATAGGGTCTCAGCTAAATCCTGTCCTCTGGGAGGGTGAACTAAAGCATAGCCCAATTGTCTCTTAAACAGTAAAGGATTGTAGTTGATGCAACCCTTCACTCCTATCAGAGGCACATTTGGGTATTGTCCATAGCTGGTGATAATGTCCTTGCCCTTGGTGCTCTGGGTACACCGTCTAATATCATCTGAAGTCAAGGCAATGAACCTCTTGGCCCAATTCCTCTGCTGGTGGGGATTCAAGAAAGCATCTGACTTAGGCAGGTGTCTGAGCAGCCAGGTGTAAAACAAAGGAGCACAACATCTTACCAACTTTCCCCTCTGTTTCTCATTCCTCTGATGAATGGAGTAGTAAAAGTCTCCTAGCAATGTGGGTACTGGGTTCTTCAGGAGAAACAGATGGATATCATTCTTGCTGACAAATTTGGGCTCATCTACAAATAATATAGCCCCATATATGTTGAGGGCTAACAGTGCACAGACTGCCCTCCACTCTCCCAATGAAGCCTTCAGGATGGCCTGAGAAATCAAGAAGTCTAAATACAAACCAGGAATCCCAGCTTTTGTTGTCATACTTTGCTCAATCAGGGCAGGCTCCAAGTACAGTGCCCTTGTTATCTCTTCATTTCTGGGAGCAGTCATCTCTGGGTTGAAAGGGATTCCACCCCTGATAGGTACTCCAACCAATAAAGAAAACTCTTCCAGTAAAGGCCCTAGATGAAAGTCTGGAAAGGTGAAACATCTCAAAGGAGGGTCATAAAACTGCAAGCATGTGTGGATCATGCTCCTCTGAGAAGGGTCAAGGTCCATAACCATGTCTAGGATACCTCCATAATTCTCTCTGAATAGTGGGATATGGTCAGGTGTAATGAGGGACTGGACCTGCCTGATGCTAGTTAAGGTGGGCTCAAAGAAGTGGTAAGAGATGTTGCTTTTCCTGGGAGTAGCCATAAGTGTTGCTGAAGAAACTGAAGACAAATGCTGATGAAGATCACAGACTGATGCTGAAGGTGGACTACTGACAGACTGGTGCTGGTGAGGATGGAGATAACTGAAGCAGGTAACTGATGACGACAACTGAAGTAGAGGTTTATGCAGAAGAAGGGGTCAAAACCAAAACCAAGATACAGTGAAATGGATACCCTGAAAAGCGAATAAACAAATGTTAAATGATGCAATGATGATACATGCAAATGATATGCAAGGGTTTGTGATCAAGATGGATCTGATTATCTGTCTTGATATAAGGCCCATGTATGTTCAAAAGTCCAGATGAAGGCTCAGAAATCCAGAAACAAGGGTGGGGGACTCAAATAAAGAGTCACATGTCCGGGGTTAATCACAAGAACTGTCCAAAGTGAAGTATTCTTAAACAATACAGGGTATGATGTGGCCAAGGGTTCCTGCAAACCTGTAAACAGCCTAACCCCCTCACAGGTAATGTTCTAGAACAAGGATCCTCAGACTTGGATCAGTTATGAGAAGTGTAAACACTTCTAACCCGGAGGTACAGTGTTTACAATAACCATAAAAGATCCTCCTCTAATTCACCTCAGTTTCTGAAGGTCATGATAAAAAGGTCATCCAGACTTAGCAAGCTTCCCAGATAGCCCTAGCACTACAGGAAATATGTAGCACAGAGTTCTCAAGAAGAAACCCACATCTGAACCGTGTTTCATATTCCCGCACCAAACCGAAATGGAATGGGAAAGAACATGAACCACTCTAGCCTAGGTGTCACTCAGGTCCCATGTATAGGACCTTAATCACTCAGTGGAACCCCACCCATAAAAAAAAACCAGATCCAGCACAGTGATAATGACAGTATGAAATATGCATAAGACTGTAAAAGAAAGCAATAAATAAAGCTGTACATAAAGCAGTAAATAAAACAAATAAATAAACACACATAGCACATAACACCCTAGTAAACACAAATCAAACAAGCGCTAGGAGGAACCCACAAAAAGATCCAGAAGCCCCGGTTACAATATAAGGGTCCCCAGCAGAGTCGCCAAGCTGTCGCTCCCGCCTGATGACACCTGGCCAAGAGGGGTACAGACGCGAACGGTCGGCGAAAGAGAGAACACAAGGGTGAACTGAAAAGAGTCGCCAGCTAGGCATTTTTATCCCGAAGGAAAGGTAATGCTGCATAAACCTAAGAAAAGATGGATAAGACGGTTGCGAACCAGAGAAACTGAGAAAGGGGGTTGGTTACAACCTGGGCAGGTATTAGCACTCAGATTGTCCGTCGTACTCGACGGGATCCACGCTTGAAAGATTGTGTTCAAAGGGGTAGTGTCAGTGTTATTTTATGTGCAAATGCTGGAAAAGAATACAAGTGTCAGTGCAGAAGAAGAGGTGAAGTGAAATAAATGAGTGTCAGTGCAAGAAAAGAGTGTGAAGCTCAAGATTATGAGGCTTAGAGGATAATGCTGAAAGAGGGGGGGAATATACAGAGACTTTTGTTCGATAACTGTTAAGTTATGCCTACGTATCCTCTCATGCAATGAGGAAGTCAGAACACCGTAGTTCGACTCAAAGAGACTGAAAGATAAATTGACTTGTGAACTGCTTACTTGTCTATGCTCAAGTGTATGACCTGTCTGGCTCAGGTGCAAACTGTCTTGCATTAGACGGAAGAAGCAAGTTCCCGATTGTGAGTGAATGAGGTGAGAAAAGAATCCTGGAGGAGACGATTATTGCTTGTTTTTGTGTTTTCAATCTTTTATTGCTTTTTGTGGTTTGTCATAAGAAAATGAGCTTAAGCCTAAACCAAGGGTTAGTAAACTCATCACATCCTCCCTCTGATTAGGGGTAATGAGAATACCTTAAGTATGAAGTAAACACCTCACACTTAATCACCATGATGTAGGATTAAGATCATTAACCTACTTGCAATTATTTAGATGTTTTTGTTGTTTTTGTTTAGTGTTAAGTAATGAGTTTAAGCCAAAATCAAGGATTTAATGGACCCATTACACCATCCTAATAGAAGGATAATAGATGAGAACATTTAAGCTGAGGAAGGCTCCTTAACTTAATCCATGATTAGGGATTAACCTCATGACAAAACAAAGCCTTTTTTAAATGGATTTTAGTTAATGGTAGGATTAAGAAGTGGATTTTATGGTTTGTAAGACAACTTGAGGGGGACTTGTCCATTAACACTAGGGTTAGTCCTTCTTAACTAATTAAGGAAGAATTAGAACCCTAATGCAAGGCCCAAGTTACAAGCCTGATGTCTTAGTGATTATTAGGTGAATTGATTAAAGGGTTTAAACACATTAAGGGTTTAACACTTAGGATTAAAGTTATTGATCACACTAAAATTCACCGTATTTCTGACTCCGATTTCGCATGCATTCTTAGCTTTTATTGTTATTTTGTTATGTTATAACTTTGTTTTTCTTTGTTTTCAGGTTTTTAATGTAATCGGGGCTTGAATCGAGAAAAGGAGCGAAAAAGGAGTGGAAACGGACGAAAACCTAGAAATTCAGTGTTTTACACTTACGGCACCCACCGTGGCGGGCGCCATGGGGTCAGCCATGACGTGGCCACGTCTCAAGACCACTCCACAACTGCCAAGACCCACGATCCCCACTCTTCCATTCCCTGTTAGCACCATGGCGGGCGCCATAGGCCTGTGGCGGGCGCCACAAGGCAAAAAGCAGTTCCCTCCACTATTTAGTGGAGGGGGCATCCTGGTCTTTTCCTGCATTTAGTTTTCCTATAAATAGGACTTTAGATTTTCGTTTTTCTTCATCCAAACTTAGATTTCTCTAGGCATATATCAGTTTTAAAGCAATTACCATTCCACATCAGGGTGTTTCTGTAATCGAGTGATCGAGTCTGTAATCTGTCTGTGTGATCGAGTTTTGGAGCACTCTGGAGGAAGTTAATCCTGCCGCCATTTTAATTCCAGTTCGTATTTTATCTTTCCGCATTGCTTTACTTTTATTTATTTCTCGCACTGCTTTACTTTCATTTATTATCCGCACTCGCACTTTATTTTATTTATTTCCTGCACTCGCTTTACTTTCGTTTATTTTCCGCACTCGCACTAAATTCCTTTATTTCCCGCACTCGCACTAAATTACTTTATTTCTCGCACTCGCACTACTTTTATTTACTTTCCGCACTCGCACTAAATTACCTTTATGAAAAATTATAAAAAGAACTTTTACTTTACCATGTCTAACTAAATCTATAAAGGTTAGAATGTAAGGATCGTAATTAAACTAGTAATCCGTACAATTGTTCGTGGAAACACTTAAGGGCTATTTTATCTTTCAATTCAAGTAATTGTTTTTAACTATTTCAAAAACAGCCAAAAGCACTTTGTCTAGTTCATTAGGAGTTTTTAGATTAAAAAGAAAAGAGATTTTAAAACGATTTT
Source organism: Lathyrus aphaca (assembly GCA_963966055.1). NCBI lineage: Eukaryota > Viridiplantae > Streptophyta > Magnoliopsida > Fabales > Fabaceae > Lathyrus > Lathyrus aphaca. The sequence goes on from OZ014521.1 coordinate 16,227,587, forward strand.
CGGACGCGTTAGGAAGTTTAAAGTCTGGTTTGTAAGAACCTCTTTTTGCTAAGAAATCCAGGTTAAGATACTTTTCAACTTAGTTAAGACATTATATTTCTTAAAAATAGGTTTACTACTCTAACGCAGTATGCACCTTTTTATCCGTGACAATAGGAGGGGTTGATTAGAGAGTACAACTCGGTTCTGATTACGCGAAAGCGACAGTTCCTGTTAAATTAGTTCTTTTCAAAGGAGAAAACATTGCCCATAAGTAGTTCCATTAACAAGTACCGGATTATCAATTGATTATGTGAATTACATTCGAGCCTGTCTTTGTTTATTGTTTAAAATTATTATTTTATTTACCATTGCACCCTTCTTAAAACCCCTATATTTAGTTGCCTTAGATACACACCATAACAATAGGTACGATAGATTGACACTTGGTCTCTGTGGATTCGACAATCTTTTATATTACTCTGACGTGTTCGTACACTTGCGAAAAACACGCATCAAGTTTTTGGCGCCGTTGCCGGGGACCAATTTCGTCAAATTTCATACCCTGTAGTTATACCGTTTAGACTAAGGTTGTTACCCACCAGTCAATGCGAAAGACTCGCAGTGCCGGAAGTTTAGTAGACCCTCTAGCTGAACCTGAACGTTACACTCGCGCACGTTTGTTTTTCCATAGAAATAGGAAAGCTATGGCCGAAGATCAAAACCGAAGACCTCTTAAGGACTTCGCCCAACCATCAAACGAGGAACCTAGTTCTAGCATAGTAAACCCCGCTATCCCAGCCAATAATTTTGAACTTAAACCATCCCTGCTGCAATTACTGCAACAGAGACAATTCGCAGGTCTCGCTACTGATAACCCGAACCAACATTTAAAAAACTTTCTTCAGTTAGCAGACACCTTTAAAACCAATGGAGCTTCTCTTGAGGCGATACGCTTAAGATTATTTCCCTTTTCCCTCAGAGATAAAGCTTTATCATGGTTAGATTCCCTTCCACCCAATTCAATAACAACTTGGGATGACCTTAGAAAAGTTTTCCTTGCTAGATATTTTCCCCCAAGTAAGACCGCTCTTCTTCGAAACCTAATAACCAGATTTACCCAACACCAAGGAGAGTCGTTGTTCGAAGCCTGGGAGAGATATAAAGAACTATTAAGAGCATGCCCACATCATGGCTTAGAGAATTGGCTAATCATTCAAACCTTCTATAATGGACTTCATTATAACACTAAGATGACCATCGATGCTGCCGCTGGTGGCGCACTGATGAACAAACCTTACCCTGAAGCTAGTGCCCTTATCGAAGATATGGCCCAAAACCATCAATCATGGGGAGTAGAACGAGCGACAGTGGAAAAGAAGGAAGCCCAAGGAGGAATACATGAGCTAAGCTCTATGGACATGATGCAAGCTAAAATGGACGTATTGGCCCTTAGAGTCGAACATATGTGTACAACTCTGAATACTATAGCCGCAGTTTTGCCGAGTTGTGAGATATGTGGAACGCAAGGACACCAATCCGCCGAATGCAATCTGTTGAATGAGACCAACACTGAGCAAGTGAACTACACCCAAGGGAACCCATTTTCAAACACATATAACCCTGGATGGAGGAATCACCCAAACTTCTCCTACAAAAATAATAACCCTATTCAAAATACCGCACCTCCGAGACAACAAGGTTACCAAGCCCCAAGAACAAATCAACCTATGCAACCTATACCGCCAAAACCGAGCCTTGAGAAAATTATGGAAAATTTTATCACCGCTCAAACACAACAAAACAAAGAGTTCATGAACCAAAACGTCCATGTTAACGAACTAATTACCCAGTTAGGAACCAAGGTTGATCAAATTATTACTCATAATAAGATGCTTGAAACCCAGATCTCTCAGGTAGCTTTAAACCAAGCCCCTCAGACTACACCTGGAGGTCAGTTCCCTGGACAACCTCAACAAAACCCGAAAGGGCAAGCTAATGCCATTACTCTACGAAGTGGAACCGCTTATAAGGAACCTTTGAACCCTAGATTAAGTGAGCCCAAAAATTCTGAGAGGAATGAGGAGAAGGAACCAGAGGAGTCTGAAACCCCGGAAAGTCAAGAAAAAGGAGAAGAACCTAAAAATAAAACCTATGTACCACCACCGCCATACAAACCACTTATACCTTACCCTCAAAGATTAAAGAAAACCCAAATCGATAATCAATATCAAAAATTCGTTAAGGTTATAGAAAAACTTCACGTAGAAATCCCCTTTACAGAAGCCATCACCCAAATACCTTCTTACGCTAAGTTTCTCAAAGACATACTTACGAATAAACGTAGACTTGAAGATCCGAAACCCGTGGAATGTAATTCTATTTCCGAAAATGGGTTAGCAAAGAAAGATAAAGATCCCGGAAATTTTTCCATTCCTTGTGTTTTGGGGAATTAGGTCATCGAAAAAGCTTTTCTAGACTTAGGAGCTAGTGTGAGCTTAATGCCTTTAGCAGTTTGTGAGAGATTAAACTTAGGAGAATTACAACCTACTAAGATGTCACTTCAATTAGCCGATAGATCTGTTAAATACCCTATAGGCATACTTGAAGACGTCCCTGTTAGGATAGGTCAGCTGTTTATACCTACTGATTTTGTTGTCATGGACATTAAAGAAGATGACGACATACCAATCCTCCTAGGTAGACCGTTCTTATCGACTGCTGGAGCCGTAATAGATGTTAAAAAAGGGAAACTAACCTTTGAGGTAGGTGACGAGAAGATAGAATTTATACTTTCGAAATTTCTTATGGCACCTGTGATAGGAGATGCTTGTTATGCCTTAGATATCATCGAAGAATGCATTAGGGAATTAGAACAAGAAGAAGAAACTGAATCTATAAAATTGCCATCAACCCTTATTTTGGAAGATGACAATTATAAAAGACCCTACATTTATGATAACCTTCACGAATGTTTATCTCTTACCCTAGATCCTATGCCTTGCCCTATGAAACCAACCGTAAAACTCAAGGAACTGCCTAAAAACCTGAGATATGAATTTCTCGATGAAGAAATGAACCGTCCAGTTATAGTCAGTGCTACCATAAACCAAGAAGAAACCAACCAATTGTTAGATGTTTTACGTAGGTACCCCTCAGCCTTAGGATATAAGATCTCTGATCTAAAAGGAATAAGCCCATCCGTATGCATGCATCGGATTTTGCTTGAAGAAGATTCAAAACCCTCCAGAGAACACCAACGAAGAATAAATCCTATAATGAGTACTGTAGTTAAGACTGAAGTTCTTAAGTTACTAGAGGCAGGTATAATATATCAGATCTCGGACAGTAAATGGGTGAGCCCTGTGCATGTAGTACCTAAAAAGGGAGGCATCACAGTCGTGCAAAACAAGAAGGGCGAACCTGTAGCAAAAAGAACCGATGGAGGTTGGCGTATGTTCATAGATTATAGAAAATTAAATAAAGCAACTAGGAAGGACCATTTCCCATTACCATTCATAGACCAAATGTTGGAGCGCCTAGCCAGACACTTTTACTTTTGTTACCTAGATGGATATTCAGGATTCTTCCAAATACCTATTCACCCCGAAGATCAAGAAAAAACTACCTTTACATGCCCAGTTGGAACTTTTGCCTATAGAAGAATGCCTTTTGGACTTTGTAATGCTCCTGCCACTTTCCAGCGCTGCATGATGTCTATCTTTGCAGACTATTTAGATGGAATCATGGAAGTATTTATGGACGATTTCTCAGTTTGTGGATCTGATTTCAAAAATTGTCTTATCAACCTTGAGAAAATCCTGGAAAGATGTGTGGAGGTAAACCTCGTGCTAAATTGGGAAAAATGTCATTTCATGGTCACCGAAGGGATTGTTTTAGGACATATAGTTTCCGAAAAAGGTATAGAGGTAGATAAAGCTAAAATGGAGGTCATAGAGAATCTAAAACCACTGAAGACTATCAGGGAGATAAGAAGTTTTCTTGGACATGCCGGATTTTATCGACGTTTCATCAAGGACTTCTCCAAAATAACGAAGCCCTTAACTGGTCTTTTAATGAAAGATTCTGAATTCATCTTCGATGAAAAATGTACTGAAGCATTTAATCTCCTGAAGCAAGCTCTGATTTCAGCACCTATAATGAAACCCCCTGATTGGTCAGAACCGTTTGAGATAATGTGTGACGCCGGTGATTATGTTGTTGGAGCCGTTCTAGGTCGAAGGAAAGATAAAAATTTACACGTAATTTATTATGCCAGTAGAACCCTAGACGCTGCACAGCTCAATTACGCAACAACCGAAAAGGAGCTCCTAGCTGTAGTTTTTGCCATAGACAAATTTAGATCTTATCTAGTAGGAGCCAAAATTATAGTTTACACCGACCATGCTGCCATTCGTTACTTACTAAGTAAAAAGGATGCCAAACCTAGGTTACTTCGATGGATTCTATTATTGCAAGAATTTGATTTGGATATCCGTGATAAGAAAGGCACTGATAATGTGGTAGCTGATCACCTATCTAGGCTAGAATACCTGAAACCTGACTCAGTACCCATAAATGACGATTTTGCCTATGATAGACTGATAGCCCAACTAGAAACTATTGAAGATGATAACCCAGACCCACATGAGCATTCTCATAAATCCTTAGCTATAAGTAATGTACCTTGGTATGCAGACTTCGTTAATTATCTAGCCGCTGACATCATACCCCCTGATCTAAACTACCACCGGAAGAAGAAGTTCTACAGTGATGTGAGAAACTTCTATTGGGATGAACCATTTCTTTTCAAGAGAGGTAAAGATGGCATTTTCCGCCGCTGTGTTCCAGAAGAAGAGGTAAATAATATAATTGAGCATTGTCACTCTGCACCCTATGGTGGACATGCAAGCACATCTAAGACCTACGCCAAGATTCTTCAAGCTGGCCTATTCTGGCCTACTATGTGGCGTGATGTCCATGCTTTCATTGTCAAGTGTGACAGATGCCAACGCACAGGAAATATTTCAAGACGTAATGAAATGCCTCTGAGAAATATCCAAGAAGTAGAACTCTTCGACGTATGGGGTATAGACTTTATGGAACCGTTCCCACCATCTTTTGGAAATCAGTACATCTTAGTAGCCGTTGACTACGTGTCTAAATGGATTGAAGCTATCGTCGCACCCACGAACGACACCAGAGTAGTCATCAAATTATTCAAAAACTATATATTTCCCAGGTTTGGAACACCCCGTTTAGTCATAAGTGATGGAGGATCACACTTCATATCGAGAATATTTGATAAACTTTTAAGCAAATATGGAGTTAAGCATAGAGTAGCAACACCATACCACCCACAAACCAATGGACAAGTGGAAGTATCTAATAGGGAGATCAAACAAATTCTTGAGAAGACTGTCTCTATATCTAGAAAAGATTGGTCGCAGAAACTTCAAAAAGCATTATGGGCCTATAGAACCGCTTTCAAAACTCCTATAGGAACAACCCCTTATCAACTGGTCTATGGAAAATCATGTCACTTACCTTTTGAGTTGGAGCATAAGGCCTATTGGGCCATCAAAACTTTGAATTTGGATTACTTGACTGCTGGTGAAAAACGTATCCTTGATATCCACAAATTAGAAGTGCTCAGACAATCCGCCTACGAAAATGCCATCATATACAAAGAAAGAACAAAAGCTTGGCATGACAAAAGAATCATAAGAAGAGACTTCAAAATAGGCGATCCTGTTCTCTTGTTCGATTCTAGGTTACGACTTTTTCCAGGGAAGCTTCGTTCGAGATGGACTGGCCCTTTCGAAGTATCTAAGATCCTAAGATCCGGTGCTATTGAAATCAAGAACCAAACATGTAAACCGTTCATCGTCAATGGACAGAGGTTGAAGCCCTACGAAAGAGGTGACATCCCAACAACATACACCTGTCATACTCTGAGTGATCCACCATATCCTTTCAATGATGTATAAAAATCGGTCGTCGAGCTAATGACGTTAAACAAGCGCTGCATGGGAGGCAACCCATGGTTTTCTTATTTACGTACTTTTTATTTATTTATTTTTTTCTTTATTTTAATTTGTTTATTTTATTATTATGTCAGGACTAACGATTGAATGTTTTATGTGCTTTCAGGACTTGTTTGCTAACCTTGTGCAGAATGCAGAACCCCGATGACATGCACGTGGCCTTTAGAGATGACGCATAGAGAGAGCGTTACTATGTCCACATGAGACGCCCTATGGCTCCTACCAGGTACCCTGACCATGACTGCATGGATGCCTTGGGGATATAGCCAAGCGTCAGATTCTTATGCCATCAACTCCAGTGGGACCAGTTTGACGATAGGAACAACACTTACAGGAACTTGACTCTAGAGTTCCTCAGCTCGTTTCATTATGACCCTTGGGCTGGACCCGATGGACACGCTGTTTTCAGGTTATTCGGGATTGACTACTCATTCTCTCACAAAGAGTTTGGTGATTTACTAGGTTTTCAGACTACTCCTGACGCTATTCCAGACACACCGATGAGGTATTTTATGAGCAGAGAAGTGGTAAAGTTTTGGACTAAAATATCAGGTGGAGGGAGCCAAGATCCTTCCACCCAGTTTTCTCAGGTAATCCACAACCCTGCGTTAAGGTACTTCCAGATGATTCTAGCGCATTCTTTCCTAGGTTTGCCAGATACAGAGACTCTGCTAAGTGAAGAGGAGATTTTCCTACTGTTTTGTGCGACTCAGTCTCGCTCAGTTGCTTGTGGCAACTTTCTGTTGAAGGGCCTTGCTAGTGTTGCCAGATCATCTGTAGGCATCATACATGTCGGTGGGATTGTTACACAGATAGCTACTGCATTGGGTTTGTCTCGCAAATTATTGCACCTCAGGACCTTCTGCTGCTACACCACCCTGGATGTTGACTTTTGTCTTGACAGAGGACTGATGAGGAGGGCCTCTTTTGAGCCTAACATGTTTAGATTACTGATTGACGGCGAAGTGATACATTACTTTACATTACCAGACCCGCTGATGACCAGTGTCCATGATCCTGCCAATTGGAGTTATGCTCTAGAGGGTTATGGAGAGACTATCGAAGAGCCGAAATCACCTCCCGCCGCTGAGTACACTCCTACACCTCTTACTCCCCGAATCACTGTTATGTCTAACAATATGTCTCTGCAGCCGCCTGATCTACAAACCCAGATTTATGAGCTCCGTAAGGAGACTTCCTTACTCAAGCAGGAAGTAGAGGACTTGGAATTACAGATTCAGGTTTCTGATCTCACTCATGCCTCAGAGGCCGATGCTCTATATCAGGAGATTGAAGAGCTTCGGAGGGAGATAGATGAGATTCGTGGATCAAACCAGGAGGAGAAGCCTACCACATGATTCGTTCTACACTGACGATATTACCCTAGTATTTATTTTCTTTTTTTCATGCTTTATTTTATTTCTCGCATCTCCAGACATATCTTACATTATTGCATTTCATGTACTTTGAGTTTATCTTATATATACATATTATTTTATGCACTAATGTTGATTTTTCTCTTTTCTTTTTGATTTTTTTTATTTTATTTTGTCAAGCAAAGAAAAAAAATATATAAGACAAAAATATTTTCATTTTTGTCTTCATAAAAAAATATGCAAGCCTCATGCCTTGGAAAAGAGAAGAAAACACTATCCAGACCCCCCCGAAGACCGAAGGTACAAAGAGGGCCCAAAGGAGGATTAAAAATTCAAGGCCCATCAGGATTTAGCCTTGTGGCGGGCGCCACAGGCCCATGGCGGGCGCCATGACGTTCTCCCCTATTTCGGGGCTGAACATTCATTTTCACCATTTTCTCACCTTCCATCTCCAAAAAACCCATTTTTGCAACTTTCAAAAACCTCATTGAACCCCATTAAAGCTCCCCCATTTCCAAAATACCCACAATCCATAAAACCTATCCAAAACCCATTTTCATTTTCATCCACCACAAACCATAACAATCAAACCTTTATCATTTCTCTCATAAACCATTTTCTACCATTTTTCACTTCCTAAGGAGCAACAACAATGGAGTTCAATGGATTTCTTCTTCGTGATGGAAGATCGAGTGATAGGCAAAGGAAAATTATTCAGAGGCTTCAGAGTCGAGAAATTCTCTCGACTAGGTACGTCGATGATGACTGTCTGTATGCTTTGGGTATTTATCATAGTGTTTTTAATTTATTAGATTTTTTAGGCTTGCATAATATTTTTGTTAATCAGGAACCTACCTATGAGAGGCTGACGGTTTAGTTTTTAAGTTCATTGATATACACTGTCAGTCCTAACACTGCTAGCATAGTCGGTACTGTTAATTTTAGACTGTTTGGAATTGAATATGAATTCAGTACCAACGAGCTAGCAGGCTTGTTAGGAATCCCTCATAGGGAAGGTGCGATTTGTGAGGCACCTTTGGATGCGGAATGGTCGGCCGAGGTATTTTCCTTCTGGCAAAGGCTTTCAAGTACTTCGATAAATTCTTTTGAAGGAATACTTGCGTCGACCATTCATAACCCGGCCATAAGAGTTTTCAGATATCTTTTGGCATGTACTATTTTTGGCCAGGAGAGTCCAAACAAGGTAAATGCTAGAGAACTCCTATTTTTGCAAGGATTCCTCACTAGTACCCATATCAATCCGGTCCCGTTTATGCTTGCACACATGGCTTTACTTACTAATAAAATAGGACCGATTGTTTTTGGAGGGCTTGTTACGTCTATTGCTCGGGCTCTTGGCCTGAACGATGAGATAGCTACACTTGAACCACTACCTCCTCGAACAATTAATTTAAAATTTCTGAAAGACATGAAATTGTGCCAAACGAGGAGAGAAGGTGGTTATGAGTTGATGGTTCATGGGGTAGCTATCCCATCTGTTGCTTTACCTTGCAGTAGACGTGCTGATGTACGTAATGAAAGGAACTGGACCTATGATCTGAATGCTCCACCTATTTTGGGTCCACTTCCTCCTAATATTCCTGATGGGGAGGCACATGACACTGATGAAGAGTATGATCGGAGAGAGCAGTCTCCCATACCTCACATGTCCCCCCATCGTCCTTCACAGTCACACACCGCACCATCTTCCTCTAACCCTGTTGCAGGTGCTGCTCCTGGATTCTATGTCACCGAGGAGATGTGGCGTGATATGACAGCTAGAGAGGAAAGGCGAGACGGCCTTCTCTCTACTATTTCACAACAACTGACGGACAACATGAGCTTCATTCAACAATCGCGATTGGTTTCGGATCGTGCTTACAGCAACGTTTGTCGTACCTTGAACGATATCTCATTAGAGCAGGATCGTCAGAGAGAGTTCAACCGCCGACACTACCAGCTTATGGAGGCCACTCAGGGTTCCATCTTAGGTAACCTTCGAGAGGTCCGGGGTGCTCAGGCTGCCTTATTGACACGACTCGACCGGAGGGACCAGCATCGTAGTAGATCCCGTCGTTCCAGACCATCACATCAAGACGGCAAGGGCACCAGTGCTCCTCCTCAGTAGTCTTTTTCAGGTTACCCTCCTTATCTTATTTCTAAACATTAGGGACAATGTTCGATTTAAGTGTGAGAGGGGATTTTATTGCTTTCTGTCATTTCCCTTTTTTAGTTAATTATTTCCTTTCAGTTATTTCCCTTTTCAGTAAGTTATTTAGTTTAATTTTCTTAGATAATGCATGAGTCTGACGAGTCACCAGTATAGTGTATTTTTTAGTACATCTTCATTTTTCCCATTTCCTTAGCCTTACCAGAAAAATTTTAAAAAAGAAAACAATGTTGTTTCACATGTTTTTTGGGCTTTGAGACAGGTTTAGATTAGGATGTGGTGACTCAGGTCAACTTTTTGAAACATCAGCACCATTTTAGCACCATAGACCTCTTGAATATAGGAATCACTCTTAAACCCACCACCATGGCCTTTATTATCATTCAAAAAATTGTCCTAAGTAGTTTATCCTAGCAGTTAGCTCCGGCCTAAGCATGCTCTACGTAGGGGGCCGATGAACATAAGTGAATGATCCAGTGCTAATAAAAAAGAAAGAAAAAAGGAAAACTCTGGGATAGGTGACCCTCACAAAGTCATTTAAACCGAAAAAAGAGAAGAAAATTTTTTTTGCCACAAAAAGAAAAAAATTGCAAGTCACCTATTGTTAGTTGGTTCAGAGGTATCTGGCACTGAACTTGGTAGGGCGGATTACGATCTGATCCCCCTCAACTACAATTAGGTCAAATAAAACAGGTTTACACATGCTTATGTGCCAGAAACCTTATGTTATGGATCAGAATCACTAACCGGTCACTCTACTATGAAGCATGTACGGATAACGGGCTTAATGTGATTGCACCTGAATGAAAAGGACACAAAAAGATGAGAAGATAGGCCTAGGTATTGTGGGATGACAGGGAGTGGTTAATATAGGATTGAAGTTTGTGTTTGTGTTACTATGGTACCCTTGGTTCACTTAGTTAGTACCTGTCACTGCATCCTGACTTGAACTTAGAAGCCCTTTAGCCCAAAGACACGTGTTGACACCATTTTTTTCTTGAGCTTTAATGTTTGCTTGAGGACAAGCAAAGGTCTAAGTGTGGGAGAATTTGATCACACTAAAATTCACCGTATTTCTGACTCCGATTTCGCATGCATTCTTAGCTTTTATTGTTATTTTGTTATGTTATTACTTTGTTTTTCTTTGTTTTCAGGTTTTTTATGTAATCGGGGCTTGAATCGAGAAAAGGAGCGAAAAAGGAGTGGAAACGGACGAAAACCTAGAAATTCAGTGTTTTACACTTACGACACCCACCGTGGCGGGCGCCATGGGGTCAGCCATGACGTGACCACGTCTCAAGACCACTCCACAACTGCCAAGACCCACGATCCCCACTCTTCCATTCCCTGTTAGCACCATGGCGGGCGCCATAGGCCTGTGGCGGGCGCCACAAGGCAAAAAGCAGTTCCCTCCACTATTTAGTGGAGGGGGCATCCTGGTCTTTTCCTGCATTTAGTTTTCCTATAAATAGGACTTTAGATTTTCGTTTTTCTTCATCCAAACTTAGATTTTTCTAGGCATATATCAGTTTTAAAGCAGTTACCATTCCACATCAGGGTGTTTCTGCAATCGAGTGATCGAGTCTGTAATCTGTCTGTATGATCGAGTTTTGGAGCACTCTGGAGGAAGTTAATCCTGCCGCCATTTTAATTCCAGTTCGTATTTTATATTTCCGCATTGCTTTACTTTTATTTATTTCTCGCACTGCTTTACTTTCATTTATTATCCGCACTCGCACTTTATTTTATTTATTTCCTGCACTCGCTTTACTTTCGTTTATTTTCCGCACTCGCACTAAATTCCTTTATTTCCCGCACTCGCACTAAATTACTTTATTTCTCGCACTCGCACTACTTTTATTTACTTTCCGCACTCGCACTAAATTACCTTTATGAAAAATTATAAAAAGAACTTTTACTTTACCATGTCTAACTAAATCTATAAAGGTTAGAATGTAAGGATCGTAATTAAACTAGTAATCCGTACAATTGTTCGTGGAAACACTTAAGGGCTATTTTATCTTTCAATTCAAGTAATTGTTTTTAACTATTTCAAAAACAGCCAAAAGCACTTTGTCTAGTTCATTAGGAGTTTTTAGATTAAAAAGAAAAGAAATTTTAAAACGATTTTCGGACGCGTTAGGAAGTTTAGAGTCTGGTTTGTAAGAACCTCTTTTTGCTAAGAAATCCAGGTTAAGATACTTTTCAACTTAGTTAAGACACTATATTTCTTAAAAATAGGTTTACTACTCTAACGCAGTACGCACCTTTTTATCAGTGACAATAGGAGGGGTTGATTAGAGAGTACAACTCGGTTCTGATTACGCGAAAGCGACAGTTCCTGTTAAATTAGTTCTTTTCAAAGGAGAAAACATTGCCCATAAGTAGTTCCATTAACAAGTACCGGATTATCAATTGATTATGTGAATTACATTCGAGCATGTCTTTGTTTATTGTTTAAAATTATTATTTTATTTACCATTGCACCCTTCTTAAAACCCCTATATTTAGTTGCCTTAGATACACACCATAACAACAGGTACGATAGATTGACACTTGGTCTCTGTGGATTCGACAATCTTTTATATTACTCTGACGTGTTCGTACACTTGCGAAAAACACGCATCAGTTATACACTCCATCCTAATAGAAGGATGCATGCATAAGCTTAATCACAAAGCCTTAAAGCCTTAAGGGTTTAGTCCTTGATTATGAGATGAGAAGAGAAAACTCAAAATATGACACAAAGGTAAACTAATGGGGGGACTAAGCAAACCCTAATTGTGATCATGCTTGGGTACTCCTAGGGTTTATGAGGCTTGCAAGATATCTTCAAGGAAAAAGATACCATGGAAGAAACATGATGAAGGAAGGAGAAGCAGAAAGAAACAAGACAACTTGCTTCACTTAAGAAGACAAGTTGCTTGAAGAAAGAAAGTGAAGAAGGCATGAGCAAGAAAGCTCACTCCAATACAAAGATAAAATGCAGCAATGATGTATAAGAGGGATGAGAAGAGATTATGAGAAGTGAAGGCAAATTCACTTCTCAAACACTTACCACTTGAAAAGTTAGCAACAAGAAATGAAATGAAATGTAAATGAGATGAAATGCAAGGATGCAAACTAAAATCAGAAGCAAATTCATGATGCAAATGATGCTATGGGATGGTATGAAAGCATGTCAAGAGATGTGGATGATCATACAAGTAATGAAGATGCAAATGAGACATGAAAGGAAGCATGAAAGTTCATGAAAGCATATGACAACAAAAGAAAGCAAAAGCATGGCAAATGGATGAGGCAATGATCAAACATGATTCTAATATGTCCCTAAATGTCTCATATGTCATGTGGATACACAAAATGTCATGGTAAGTTCATGTATGCAAGCATATGAAGAATGAATGCAAATGAAGGCAAAAATTAAGGTTTATGTACAAGATGCAATGCAAAAATCAAAATCAGAAGCAAGACATGAGATAAAAAATTGAAAATGGGATCAAAGGTACCTTAAACCTATATGATATCACACCCCAAAGGAGGAGACCTAACTCTTATCCTAATGGAAGTTATGAATTTTCTAAGTTTGCTAGGGTTTTAAGGTACCTCACAAGGAAAAATGCAAAACAAATTAAAAATGAAAGATAAATCCATACCAATTTTATCTTAGAAAATACATGATATGTGGAAAGCAATGCACAAAGAAACATCATCAAACTCTTCATGGATAGGCAGAAAAGATGTTTCTAAGTTAGGGTCAAAATATTGATTTTTAAGAACCCTAAATCCAAAGAAATTGTCAAAAATGGATCAAGAACCAAAAAGAAATTTGTATGAATGGTTTGATAATGTCTCTAAACATGTCAAGATGCAATGTGATTTTTTTGGTGATTTTTAGAAACTTAAATGGTATTTTAATTAATTAATTAATCAAAATAAACATTTAAATATTTTAAAAATACAAATTTTATGCAAAAAATAAAATAAAAATTATTTTCAGAATGAGAAAAATATTTAAAGTCATGATGCAAAAAAATAAATTTTTTTGAAAGCTTCTAACTATTTTAAATAAAATGCACAAGAAAAATGCAAGAAAAACAAAATAAATATGAAATTAAATAGAAGTCAGCGCATCCAAGGGTCCGGGTTCAAAGAGAAATGGAGGGAATTGACTCGCGCCTTATCCAAGGGCTGAGATTCAAACTGGATTTTCAAATTTCCTAAACCTGATTAATTACACTAATGACTGGATTAGGGCTTAAGTGACAAATCTGGATCGTTCACACGCACGCGGGAAACCTAATCTAAAGGCCAATATTCAAAGTTGCCTAATTAATGGGATTAGGGTTTAAAAAATTCAGGTGACCGGAACAGTGTTTCGGTCATCTTCTCCGGTGGACACAAACCCTAACTTCTTCCCTAAGCCTCTAATCTTCAAATTTCTTGCCCAGAAATGATCCTCCAACATTCCTAAACCTAAACCCCCACTCAAAACTCATTTATTTCGCATCATGAACAAGATTCGAACCAAAACGTGAAACGGCCAAAAATTTCAGAACTTGCATACATGGTAGTTTCTCAACCATTTTCAATAATAATCACATCCCCATGACCAGGGGAGCTCAGAGAATCATAAAAGAACTTAAAAACAAGCTTCTGGGAAAAAAGTTCATAAGTTATATCTGAGATTGAACCTCCTAATGCTGAGCTTTCTGGATCCTTCTTTGGTGCAAACCCCCTCCTATGAACCTTCTGATGATGAAATGAAACTTAGAACAAGCCTGTATGGCCTGGTTTGCAGGTTTTGGCTCTGGTGTAGCAGATTTGGAGGGTTGTGTATGTGATGTTTTAGGTTGTTTCAATGCTTGATTCTTGATCCATGGATGGTATATGACTTGTTGGTGAAGAAAAGTTTGAGGTTTGATGGTTGTGGGAAGAGTTTCAAAGAGATGAAGAAATTTGCAGTTTTTGTGAATCCTGGCTTATGGGAGGATGCTGGCTTGTGTGTGTGTGTTTCAAGTCCTTGAGGTCCACATAATATGTTCTAATTGGGCAGAGGGTTGGTAATGTCACAGTTTGGGAAAAGATGCAAAAAGTCAAGATTTTGTGTACCATAGGTATGGCTCGGGTCAGAGGAGATCTTAGGGCTTGTCCTGTTTCAGCTTGAGTCAAGGAAGGCCTTTGGATCTGATTTTGTGAGCTGGATTGTCTTGATCAAGAGTTTTCAAGGTTCTTGCATATTTCCCTCTTTGGAATTCCCTGTGAACCAAGGCAATGAAACCTATGAACTCTTGGGCAATTTGTAGCAAAATGGACCACATAAAGTTGTTATGATGCTTTGAGATCACTTAACAACTAATCCAATCATTAGAAGTCCCTTTTGCAAAAATTCCATTCTTGAAGATTTATGAGAAGTGCCTTATGGTGACTTGTAATTCAAGGCATGAAGCTTTGTGAATTGGTGCAAATTCTGATTTTTAGGTCATATGTGATGTTTGTGTAATGGTTAGAAGTTACTTTGAGGTCACACATTGCTTTGTCATGAGTTTTTGCAAGTTTCCCTCTTTGGTACATAAGTGAAATTTTGTGATTTTTCCCAACTTTGCAAGGCCATATCTTGAGTTCTATGATGAATTAGATCAAGTTCTTGTACTTTTTGACCAAGAATTTCATGACCAAGAATTTTTCATTTGAAGCATTTTTGAAGCATTTTTCATTTGAAGCATTTTTGAATCAAAAAGAGGAGGTTGAAAAACTTTCCCAAAATGGCAAGTTTGCATTATAAGTCACTTTCCCAAAATGACAACTTTGCAAATGACTTGAAATTCTTCAATTTTGTGAACTTCTAACTTCTTCTAAGATCAAATAAATATCATATACACCCAAAATGATGGAGAAGACCCTTTGGTTGGATGATGGGGGGCCTCAGATGCCCTGATTTTGCACTGACTTGTTCAAGAAGTCATCCATTGATCAGATGTCTTCCCCATTGAATTTCTTCATGAAAATTGGTATGCATGATCCTTATAACATATAGAGACCAATAGAAACAAGAATGACCAAAAAAATTGGAGTTATGGCCTCTGAAACCAAAACCCTAATTTTAGGTCATATGTGCAGTTAAGCTTGGCTCTGCTTCCATGTTTCCTCAGTTCTTGTGACGTTTTGACTTTCTTGACCTTGGGAGGATATAATATGATGCTTGAACATACATGGACCCTCTTGATATGATTGGAGACCTTTGGAGTGGCTCAAATGGCTCAGGGATGGCTCAAATCACAAACCCTAGATGCAAATGACTTTGAACCAATGCAGTGAAACAAAAATGCAATATGAGATGATATGATTGAACTTAAGCAAATGAAAAGTATCACAAGCCATGGTGAAATGAGTGAGGGAAAATTTGGGGTGTTTACAGGTTTGAGTACCCCTAGTACTCTTTCAATGAAATCCTAGCTTACAAAAAACATCTAGGAGCCAGGTTTTGATACGAAGAGATAAACATGATCTCTACCCCGTTATCATGTCAATTCTAAAATCTTCACCTTTTATTATCCGATTGTTAGCTCTTAATTTTGACACCTGGTTGACTTCGGGAAGCATTGACTTTAGTATCATGTCTTTTGGAAGAATTAAAAGGTTTTCGACCAAATCAAGTTGAAGAAGCCTGAGTCGAAGACGAAGGGAATGCAAGTATTTGGACTTAGAATATTTCCTAAGCATAGGAAATATACTTAGATTGAGCATTCATAAGGAGTGGTTAATATGCAGCAGTTGAGATTCAATATTGGAGGGAAACTTAAGGTTCTTTCAAATTTGAAAAAAGGACAAGTGACACATATTGGAAGTTCAAGGTATGCAAAGTGCCAAATGGCATATTTCTAGAAGTAAACTGTCAATAGCAGTTATTTTTTACTAGTATAAATAATGTAGTTCTAGTGTTAAAATTGTGTGTGAATCATATTGTACAAGTTACTCCATAAACACTCAAAGTACCTGTGTGTAGAGAAACAAATGAAGGCTAGAATGTATGTGATGAGATCACCATCCTATTTCATATCAATGCAATTTATATTCAAGTCTTTACTTTGAAGTTATTTATTTTTCATTTTCTTTACTTTCAAGCAAGTTTATTCTTCAACATTTTATTGTTTCTTTTACTTGATTTCTTTTACACTCCCTTTCAATTTATATTCCATTGCACTTTACTTTCGACTTTATATTTTTTTGAGTCTTGTTTGTTTTATTTTCTCTTTTACCGAAATGCTTCATAAAGTCTGTCGAAGAGTTTATGACATTATTCCTGAAAAACCAATTAAAACCTATTACAACACATCTCCTAAGATCAATCTAGTCGATCCTGTGAGTAACTGAGAAGATTTTGTTGTTTATAGAGGACCAACAGTTGTTTACTAATTTTCAGGGTAAACAAATTGGCACGCCCAATGGGACAATGCTATAGTAACCAACTTTTGGGAGTTTTGTAACTTCCTTTAAAATAACCAACTTCTAGAAGTGGAAAGGTAGCCACTACAGACGAATATATACCAGAGAAAAGAAATACGAGGAAAATTGCATCTAGTCAAGGGAATACAAGTAATCCAAATCCCCATACAACTGGGTCGAATCCTCAACCAAACAGTTTGACTACACCAAACACCAACATCAATCCATAAGATATGCCTAGGAGTTATGTGGTGCCTCCCTCAAATCCTTTGATAAGAGGATCAACAATGCCAGCCACGTCGTCAGAACTATTGTCTTTGATGGCAGGAACAGAAGGAATGATATATAGACCTTATACACAATCGGTGATGGAATACTTGAAATGTGGCATCCTATTTGTTTACTTGTTGGTTGAATTTTCCTACTCTGATTTTCAATATATTTGTCGGGTAGAAATGGGGTGTTACAAGTATTACATTTCAATATGTATGATATAGAGTTAGATACTATTGGGGATTTTAGGGTTTTAAGGGAAAACCTATGATTAAAGATGTAGATGAATTTTGATGATTTGTTTTGTGATATTTGTTGTGATTGATGTATATGTGTTAGATAAGGGTTTTAATGAGTTAAAGTGGGGTTATTGGGGTTAAAAATGCATTGTAAGGGTGTGAAATCATAGTGGGAGAAGTGTTGTCATCGCAAGAATTTTTTGCTAGTTCGTAGAGACCGCTTAACGTGGTCCCTTCGGGCAACTTATTTTCAAAACTTCGAAAATTCATAACTTTTGACTCGTGAGTCCATTTGGGGCGATGTTCAAATCGTTGGAAAGCTGACCATATGTACTTTATGTTAAAATTATTTTCAATGATAGATTTCCAACTATTCGACATGCCAAATGAGTTTTTCGTGTATGTTCCAATGTGTCGAATCGTGAAATATGGACAGCGGTCGCATGAATGTGTGTTGTGATTGTAAATTATGATGTTGTTGTTAAGTTGTTGTAACATACCATGCAATTGTGATCGGTTATGGTATGATGTGTTGTGAATTAACCGTTAAATGCAATGGTGGTTATTTATGATGTAGTCGAATGTTGTGGGGTATTGTTGTTGTAAAGATGTTGTTATGTGTTGAATATGATATGATACTTATGTTGATCCAGAGGATAACGATAGGGCGCTGTTGTGTTATGATGTTAATTATATGTTGAAACTTATATGATGATTATAAGTTGATTTCTTATGTAAGGATGATCATGTGAATGATGTTATTATAAGGATTTTGACATGTGTTAGTGATGTTATTTAATGATGTTAAGATGAAATAAATATATGAGGTGCATGTTTTGATGTCTATACATGCTATGTGACAAACATGATGATCAAATGAATTATGATGATTTGGTATTGAAATGAAGTTGTGATTCTATAATATGATGTTCATGATTGTTATGTGATGACGATTATATGTTGATGGATTATATAACTGATGTATAAATGTTGTATGTAGAATATTATGATGAATTGTACATGAATGTTGATGCAAATGTCGATTATGTTGAAGTTATTGCATCGTTGCATTCATGGCATACCTATGATGTTAGAGGCTTCGATCCTATCATGTGGATCGAGGTGATGTTGTTTATGTTGTGCTCTCTTGTGGAGGGTAGATGGCCCAGTGTCCATCACATGTTGAAATCGGTACCACAAACATTTATGACGTTGCATTTCATTCTTTGTGGCATTACATGATTTCATGTTGTGATGTTGATGTCTTGGTGATTTATATGATGTTTTAGGTGAGTTGTTGTGGTGTTTGATTAAGATGAATATGACCCGTTAATATATTTTCTTTATATCGTTTATATTGATTTGTGATTACTCGCCCTGCCTGTTTGAATGTTGTCTCTACGTGGGTAACCTGCAGATACTCAAGAAAGATAACTTCTCAGTGCGTGAAGTTTAGCTTGGAGTTGTTTAGTTTATTCCTATAGAGTTATATGGTGTCTTGATCTGGTAGATGTAACATCGGGTGGAACACGCTTAAGTGAATATTATATTATCTGTTAGGATGATTTTTATAAGTTACTAGATGGTGATTTTTAGTTAATGATGGTTTTTGACAA
The DNA here is from genome assembly GCA_963966055.1 of Lathyrus aphaca. Taxonomy (NCBI): domain Eukaryota; kingdom Viridiplantae; phylum Streptophyta; class Magnoliopsida; order Fabales; family Fabaceae; genus Lathyrus; species Lathyrus aphaca. Next base: position 16,246,733 of record OZ014521.1, read on the forward strand.
TGACCTAAGGTCTTGATGTTTTGATGAAATAAATGAAGTTATTATGAAGTTATCATTTTGTTGCAAAGTTTAATTTGATTATTGATTTATAAAAGAAGTGAATATTCTAAATGTTTTGAAAACCCGTGTTACGGAGTAAGATTGTTGTTAAAGTGTTTTATGAAGAAAAATGTGACACCTTTCTGAGATGTACTCTAAATTATTTAAGTAATTATTATGTTTTATTCTGTGGGGTTAGAAGTGTGTTACAGGTATGACCAGTGGGTTTAAACTCTGTGATAGCGACTATGTCGAAGAATGTGGGGGTTACCATCCCACAAGGTAAGTGGAAGGTGTAATGGGTGCTATCCCAAAAGTATAAAGAAGCCATCATCATGTTCGAATAAACGGGAAAACCAATCTTTGACAACATTAGAAGGTCATAGATCCCTATGTCTTTCTAGGCTTGAGCTTTAACCTTTTCCAATTTGGCCAGCCAGAGATCGAAACCTTGGAATGAAGGGACTACTCTCACCAATCAAAAGCTTTCCTTCATATATGTTAAATCTAGGGCAACTTACTCAGCTGAGGTTTCGCCTCCGGTGGTTTTGTTTTTTTTTTGCCCTAAAGGTTTAGTCTTATAATAAGTAGGAAAAAAATCACCTAACATAACGTCATCAATAGCGACATTCGACAAAGGTCCAAAAATGGCACTTTGTTTACGAGAAATGATAAGAGGGATTATTATCTAAGATTCGTAGATATGCCTCTTTTCCACTCGAAGAGGTTCAGGTGCAAACTGCTGGTTCTTCACCACCTTAGGTCCGGGAATTTAGGTGAATGGAGGAAGGGGAGCATTGCTGTGAGAGCCCTTACTCTTCTGGATCTTCTTGTTTTGAGAAACTTCTTGAGTGGAAGCCATTGAAGAAAGTTTGGAAGATAAAGAAAGTTATGGGTATTTTTTGGAGGTTTGAGAAGAGAGAAATAAGGTTGTAAGAGTTCTGAGAGCGTAAAAGTGTTACAGTGTGGAAAATGAACTATTTATAGACTTTCAAAAGGCTAATAAGTTCTCAAATCACTATTAATACAAGTTTGTTAATGGGACGTGTGTCCTTCTGAGACGTTACTTTGGGCGGTGGCATTTATGATGAGACTGCAAAGGCGTGGTTTTAAGAAAATGACAATGATGACTAGTGATAGAGTGGTTGCTAAAAAGACGTTTTGTAAAAAACCATTATGAAATGACGTCAAAGGCGTGGTTGTTAGAAACTGAATAGTTTCTTGATCGCGGGTTGATCAATTATGACCATACTTTTGTGCCATCGAAAGATGGGTGTCAAAAGCTATGATAAAAAAAAATGACCTTTCTATCAGCTAGGTTGAAATGACATTTTTGGGGGGCAATTTGTTAGCTCCTAATTTTGACACCTAGTTGACTTTAGGAAACATTGACTTTAGTATCATGTCTTTTGGAAGAATTAAAAGGTTTTCGACCAAATCAAGTTGAAGAACCCTTAGTCGAATGCGAAGGGAGTGCAAAAATATGGACTTAGAATATTTCCTAAGTATAAGAAATTCACTTCGATCGAGAGTTCATAAGGAGTGGTCGATATGCAGCAGTTGAGATTCAATATTGGAGAGAAACTTGTGGTTCTTTCAAATTTGAAAAAAAGACAAGTGACACATATTGGAGTTCAAGACATGCAAAGTGCCAAATAGCATATTTCTGGAAGTAAGCTGCCAATAGCCATTATTTTCGACTAGTATAAATAATGTAGTTATGGTGTTAGAATTGTGTGTGAATCATATTGTACAAGTTACTCAATAAACACTCAAAGTACCATTGTTTAGAGAAACTAGTGAATGCGAGAATGTACGTGATGAGATCACCATCCTATTTCATATCAATGAAATTTATATTCAAGTCTTTACTTTGAAGTCATTTATTTTGCATTTTCTTTACTTTCAAGCAAGTTTATCCTTCAACATTTTATCATTTCTTTTACTTGCTTTCTTTTACATTCCATTGCAACTTACATTCCATTGCACTTTACTTTCGACTTTAAATTGTTGTGAGTCTTGTTTGTTTTATTTTCTCTTTTACCAAAATACTTTATAAAGTCTGTCGAAGAGTTTATGACATTATTCCTGAAAAACCAATTAAAATGTATTATAACATATGTCCTAAAATCAATCTGGTCGATCATGTGAGTAACTGATAATATTTTATTGTTTTTAGAGAACCAACAATTGTTTTCTAATTTTCAGGATAAATATTAATATTATTAACAAAATACATCACAAGAAAAGGCTAACAATTACTCAACCATAATAAATTTTGATTGAGTCAAAGTCTTAACGAGAAAATTGTATTTTACTCATATTCATCTATATTTGTCCTTGCATGAAATCATGGTGATTTCTATGAAAATTTTATCAAACTATCCCACTTTTTCAATTTTAATCCCTAACTACCATACCTTTCAAATTAATTCTCAATCTACCCCACTTTAAAAAAAATGAATTAAAGGGGAGTCGCTAATTGAATTGGCAACCTCCTATATTTTTTTAAAAAAATTTCAGTTACCTGCGGATTTTCCTGCAAATTTGAGATTACCTGCGTATTTACTTGCGAATTTACCTACGAATATAGGTAAATCCGCTAGTAAATTCGCAGGTAATGTCAAATCTGCAGAAAAATCCGCAGATGACTGGATTTACCTGCGAATTTTTTTTTTTTTAATGAAAAATGGAGTAGATATGAAATTAGTTTGAAAAATGAGTTATTTGGGGGATTTCTTTGAAAAAATGGGATATTTGAGTAAAAATTTCGATTTTTATGGATAATTTGATTATTAGTGTCGAACATATAATAATAAATCTATAATAATAAATCCCTTTATTAAAGTTAAATCTAAAAGATATGTAGCAATTAATTTAAAAAAAAAGAACATTTATTTTTCTTTGATAAAAAAAAAGTGATTTTTTCTATTGATACAAAAATGTGACTTTTTTCATACAATAATATAATAACACTTTTTGTAACTATTCCTTGTTTTTTATTCCATGATTTTTCTTCTCCCCTTTCCCTATTTCCCAGTAAATCTACCTGAAATCCATTTCGGAGGAAAAAGCTTAACTACGTCAACTTTCTAATTGCACAAAATCAAGTTAAAAAAACGTCCAAATTCACATTCACATTCAAATTCAAATTCACATTCACATTCACATTCATAATTCGCGGATACAGAAAGAGAACCAGATCTTGGAGCTTCCTCTTCTTTCCCGGTTCCAGAGTGGGGAAAGGGGAGAAGAGATCGCGATTCTTCCATTCACCGTCGTCGGAAAATGGCTCGAATCTTCGAGTACTTCGTCGTCTGTGGAATCGGACCTGAGATTCGATCTATCGATGGAACCAAAGGCTACCATGGCCCTGGCTGGATGTATCTTCCTTCTCTTCTCGATCAGTATCCACCTTCTACTCACACTCTCTACCCTCCTCCACCTCCTCAGCTTCCAACTGTAAGTAATTCACCAATAAATAACGGAATCTCTTCCTCTGCTTTCGCATTTTCTACACTGAATTTGTCATTTTGAAGTATTCGAGTTTATGCGTGTAAAACGTTTCTGAATTGCCTTCTATTTTCAAGATAATGTTATAATGTAAGTGATTGTTGATTTCAGTGTGTTCTACCGGCTGGTGTTGAGTTCCATTCTTCAGGATTTGATCCTAATGATCCTTCTACCTTTCCGCGGAGTTATCCGATTGTTTTAACCGGTATGCATTTGTGTTAGCATTTAGTATTATTCATTTATGTAAGTTGTTACTTGCCGTGCTTTTGATTTATATGTAATTATCTTAGGAAGTTAGTCATTGTTTATTAAAGTTTACTGCATAGATGGTTTAAGTAACTTAGGACTATTTGGATAAACAACTTAATTAAGCACTTATTATATAAGTTATTTCTATAACAAGAGATAAGATAAAGTCAAATTGTTCTCGTATAAGCTATTAGTTGTTTTCATTAACTATCAGGGAGAGTTTATGGAAATAAGCTGTGGTAAGTAGTTTTCATAAGCTCTCAAACAATATCACTGGTACTTATACCAATAAATATGCTCAAATAAGTCCATTCAATCTCTTAGTTACCTAGTTGCAAACATTAGGTACAAAGCCACGCTATATAGTTATTATATGATTAGAGATTTTATGTATATTGGTTCATTCTTATACTGAGAACTGTGGTATTAATTTATATGTTGTCTCGGGGATATAATGATCAGGTCATTTGCTTGGGAGATTTCACAATCTATGCATACAGCAGTAAACAGCCATGAAGTGTGTTGTTAACGATGGGAATTTCACTCGAGGAATTGTGTAAAATAAAGCTAATGAAAGGATGAGTGAATTTCTAATAGTGATAGTGATAGAAACCCAATATTTGAATTACTATGAAATAGCAATTTTATTAAAAAATAGGATAGAATAGGAGAGGATCTCTCCTCAAGGGGTTCCCCTTCACAATAGAGAATACTCTTTTCACAATTTCAAATTCAACATTCAAAGATGCTTTTACCTTCTTTGCTCTCTTATTTATACACATGCTCTTTATAACAACCTCTACTAACTAACTAACTAACTAATTTCTATAACAACTCTTAATTACTTTAACTAATCTAATATGTATCATTCTAACTGATAGTCTGTTGGTGTTATTGCTTCTTTGGAATAAAGTAATCTTGTTCTTCCAATTTCTGCATATTAGGAAACTCCCTTAAAAGAAGCCACGGGCTTAACGCAAGGGAGAAGCTGTGCAAATAGTTTTATTCTGGGGAAAGGAGAGGTTCTTAAAATAGAGGCATTGTGTTTTTAAAATGTAAACTAAAACTGTTCCAAAGTGAATGAATACATATCTAATGAGGTTGTAATAAAACAAATATCTTGAGTAATGTTGGACCTTAAAACTGTGAAATACTTTAATGTTTCACCCTTACAGTTACATTTTCCGTTTGTAATGACGCCCCCATGTTCTTACCATGTTTTTAAAACATTATTGAGGTATAATTTGATCTTTCAATAAACTTGATTTGGTTGCTTGTATAATTTATATCTTCTGGTGTGGGTATTCTGAATATTACACTGACTTAAAAGTTTAATACAGAGGGTGATGGTTCAAAAATCTATGTTAGTTGCATTTCTTTCCGCGATCCAGTTTGTGAAGATATTGTGGAGGCCTACAGGATACAGGGAAATTCCTATGCTGACAAATGCATCTGTCTAGTTTCACGCTCGCCAAGTTTCAGTGTGCTAAGGAGTGCCCTAGAGGAACTGTTTGTTTTATGTTTCTCTCCAACTGGAAGTAGGTAAGTGTATGTGTTCCATGATGGTAAAAACTTAACCGGCTTTCTTATGGATCCAGCAGCTATTGAGATTGTGACAACCTTTGTGTATGTTTTATACAGTAGCTTATAATGTAATACTCATTTCAACTCATTAAAATATCAACAGATAACTCAGTTTATTCATTTTTCCCTTTTGAAATCAACATATAGCTGAATTTTGTTTTGTTTATGCTTTACGAATGCGACTAAATGCGCTTCCTTAGATTAATCGTAAAATCATTACATTATGTCCATTGCATTTAATGTTCCCGGCTCTATAACTATTTCAGCAAGCCACTATGGGATATTATATCACATATGGTGTCCAATGTACCTTTGCCTACTCCTGGAAAGGAGCGAGTTCTGTTTGCTATTGAGAATTGTCTGCTTTCTGTAGAGGCTCCCCCAAACTGTGGACTTCCCCATGTCGATGTATGGTCTCCTAGAACCCTTTTTGGGATTTATTAGCTGTCTGCTTCTGCTTCATTAATTAACAATTGTCCTAAATTCTATGCAGATATCATTCCAGCCTCTGGTACAGTGTTTAGATGTTGACAACTTAATAAGACTTTTTACGGCAGTGCTGCTTGAGAGGAGGATTTTACTTCGGGCTAACAAGTACCTTTCTTACTTATGACAATTAGTATTGAAATAAATAGATTCAAGTTACATTTGGGTTACATTGATATCCCCAGTGCAATGATCTGGTTTCTTACATTGTATTGCATAAGTTTCACCTGTATTTTTCTCTATGCTTCATACTGATAATATGGGAGAGTTTGTACTCCCTTTATACTTACGTAGTCTAGATAATCTTATATTATACTTTACATAGAAGTGTCTGATACATTGAGATTTTAAGTACTTCTTCTATCAATATTTCTTGCATGATCAGTTTTGGGGTCAAATAGTGTGGATGATAAGCTTCTAGATGTAGTAAATATTACAGCTGATCATAATTCTCCTTCAATTTATCTCAGTTGTTTGGGTATGGTAATTTGTCACTTAGACTATATTCAACTCAGTTGTAAAATGATTGTTTAGTCTGTATTTTCTTCTGGCAGGTATTCACTTCTAACTCTTGCATCAGAGGCCATTTGTCATTTAATCTACCCATTCCGATGGCAGGTATTCAGTCCTTTACTTCTGTGCTCCAGTCTGGAGTTCCACTTCCCTCCTGTTTTTATCGCATCGCAGCACCACCTTTGATGTCATGACTAATTGCTCACGGGGTCTTGTTTCTAAAATTCCAGTGGGCGGACTTGCATTTGTGTTATTAACAGCCCCAACCATTTTTTTTTTTAATCAAATCACTATATCTAATGTTTAAGCAAGCCTCTTCAAATAGATAAAATATCCTTCCCCCTGGCCCCTACCCTCACAGTAATATTTGACTGTCTATTTAGCAGTCCCACATGAAATTTCCTTGTTCCACCTCCATATTCATATCACATTTTTGTCATGCCATTTTCCTACAATGCTGGCACCTCTTGTTGACTTGCTTCTAATGTTTGCTTTTTTATTTCTCTCTCTCAAGCATGTATACATTCCGTTGCTGTTTTACAGTGGAGTAGATTATATTGATGCTCCTACACCATATATGATGGGACTCCATTCAGGTGTTGATATGACTGGTCTAACAATGGACGGTGTAAGTCAGTACTTCTCATATTCCTCTCCACCATCGCCACACTTATTCTAAAATATCCAGTTTCTTACCAAGTAATTCACCTTGTAGTTATGTATTTGATATAGTTGTTGAATACAAGTTGGCTGTAAATTCTTTTATTCTTCATTTAATCAAGTTAGCTTATCACTGCGCATAATTTGCTATTTGCAATGGAGACAATGATACTTATGAGTGGTTAAAAAGTAACTGCTATTTTTTTATGTCATGTTTACAAATTTAAAAATGCAAAATAGGGGAATGCTATTTTTTTTATACTGTTACTCTATTTGTGTTTAGTTCTCTGTAGTTGATGCTGTGCTTAAGAATACCGTTTCTATATGTCATCAATGGTTAGACAAATTCTGTTGTTTCAAATGATGGTTGGTGGTTTTGCCATGATAAAACATAGTCTTTTAACCTCGTGTAGGTAGTTGTTGTGGACCTCGAGTATAATTGTATCACTACATCCGAGGAAATTCCACCTATTCCTGAGCCAGAACTCAGCTTTTTGCGTGGTGAGATTATGAAGTTATTACATCCCAATGTAATTGGAATTGATGAAATGAAGGCTGGAATATATAGTATATCTGAGCATTTTCCTAAACTTAGGGCTAAGCAATGGGGAGAAGATCATAACCTTCAGCTAAGGTGATGTTTGGGTGTTAACTTATTCACTACTGTCCATGCTTTATTATTTTCATTTCGAGAGCCTCTTAAGTAATTTTATTGCACTAGAAAACTGTGATGTATTGTATACCATTTGAAATTTCTGCTATCACTGGTTAAGTTCAATAGGTCAGTAATGCTTCTATGTCTGTAGATGAAAAAGATTTGTCTTATTATTATTATACAGAATTTTTTTTAAAAATTGGAGATGTTGAGATTAGACACTCCTTAAATTGTGTCTAGTCTGATGTATTGTATTGTATTGTATTTTTTGCAGGATGATATTCCTAAAGTTCTTTGCAACATTTTTAACCGGTTATCGCAATTTTCTGGTATGAATATTTTCTGCTTTAATGGTTTGGTTTTCCATCCTCCATTGAACACCTTGCTATAAACTTACCTTTTTTTTGGCTTCAGGAAAATAGTGCTACTCAAGTCTTCAACACCCAAGCTTTTTTGAAGCAGCGGTCTCGATCTACCAACCAACCGTCGGAGCCCATGGTAATTTTAGGTCATAACAAGGACTATGTTCTCCAATTAACAATGATGTCAAATACCAATGTCTCAAATGATCCTTATAATGATTATATTTATTTGCTGTTCTGGTGGTCTCATAGAAGTAATAGGGAAGATTCATCATCGTGGTCAAGATTCTCTTTGCTTGATTTATGAATGAAATGCTAATTGTATTTGTTGAGATCTCACGACGATAAGAGCTATGGACAAATGGGTCGTTATAAGGCTTAAGCTATACCCCCTCCCCCTAGCAAACTTTTGGGGCTGAGTTTGGCCTAAAGTTCAAATTCTAAGGTGATACTGGAACTATTCTAGATCCGTTATTGTGTCACCCATATTTGTTCACACTCTAGATGTTAAATCCTAGGCATGAGGGGGTGTTATTATTGGCCACCCTCATTTGTCTACACTCCAGATATACTGTACTAAACATGACATGGTGCGTTGAGATCTCACATCAATTAGAGATACGGGCAAAGTAGTCCTTATAAGGTTTGAACATTTCTCTGCGCTTGATCTAGCTTTTGGAGTCAAGTTTGGCCTAAGCCCCAAATTCTAAGAGTATTCTTGGTTTCATTGTAATTTTTTCCTGCCTTTATACTAATTTCAAATTTGATATTTGCAGATAGCTCAGTTCCTTGACTCCCATGGTTTCTTGGATTATTTGGAGAGAGGGGTTGGTTTCGATGAAAACAACAATACTATTCTTGATAAGCTACAAGATGCAATTGGAAGGGGTCAAAACCCTATGTCAGTTTTTCCTTCATCCTCGGTAGAGCCTGAGATTTTAACAGTATCAGATTCTGCTGTTGGAATATCAGGTGAAACAAATTACTTATCTTCAATTTTTCTAGCTGAATGAAATTGTGAATATAAACTAAACTGGATTTAGTTATCACTTCTCTTGTCTTCAGAGTCTGGTGCCAAATATACTTATAATAGATTTCCATCAAACATCAGAACGGAAGAGCAAGAAGAAAAGAGGAAGCAGATTCTTGCAACCATCAGTAATGCCTTTGAGTACTCAGGAAGGCATACTCCAAGGTAATGCAAGCAATGCCAGAAAGGGTTTGATATAGAAAATTACACTCTTCTCTCCCCTAAGAGAGGCTCAGATTACACTTCCCTTTCTTACTTTAAATATAATTTACGCTTAGCTTTTATGTACTTTTTTTCCCTCTTGATTCCAGGTATCAACAAATTTTTGAAAGCCTTCTGTTTATTAGCATAGATAAATCTTAAAAGCTTTTGAATAAAGTTCATAATATCACGCCTTGTATTAATTACCTAGTGTTCTGTGACGAGAATAAGACTTTGTATTAAGAATCAAGGGAAGATAAATGAGGAATTGGTAGAAACAATCTTAGGAACTAAACAATTTTATTGACTAGGAATATAGAAAAATCTTTTCTCTAAGAGTTTCTTTCACCTTATGACTGAGCCACGGCTCTGTTTAGTCAATGCTAATAATATTAATGTTCCCTCTACCCTGGTATCCTTCTATTTATCATGTAACAAATTCCGTCTAACTACCTAGCTGAGCAATTTTACCGTCTCTAACTGATATCCCCATCTATTCTGTCCAATCACCTTAGAATTTATTTGTATTTTCTCTCTCTATCTTACGGTTTTTTCCTGTGTTGAGCAGTAAGGATCCATTAGCAGATAATCTTAGTCCACTCGAGAGAGCTGTAAGTTAACATCCCCGGGATAATGCTACTTGTGTGCCAACTGATGCAAATAGCCCCTAACATTATTAACTTTGTGGTTTCAGGCTGAAAGAGAACTTATGGTACTGGACATTAAGGTTAAGCTACAGGTAGCTTCATTTATGCCTTAAATTAAATATGTTCTCTCTGTGTTTTTGTGAGCACAATTGCAAAAATGTATTTTTTTTCTCATTTAATTTCTTCCTCTCTTTTAATAGTATGTTTTTTTTTGTCACACAGGGGTTATGGCTGCGGCTTCTTAAACTGGGATCCACAGATGATCCTCTCTCATCTTTTGAATATGGAACAATACTTGGTATTTTGTTATAGCAGATCTCATCTTTCTTGCGAATAATACTTGAGGAGCAAATATTTCTTGTTTGTTACCAGAAATATTATTCTACATTAGGTGTCTGAATAAACTACCTAAATATGATTATGAGGTTGGTTTTGCAGCTTTGATTGAATCAGATGCGGAAGGAATTGGTGGTAGTGGATTTGTAGAATGTATAAGGGAGCATATGCATTCGGTTAGTAGCTTTAATCAGATAACACTGATAATTATTTATTTATTAATTCTTTTTCTGGGGTTAGAAAGCTTATGCTGGAACTTTCTATCAGGGTTGGCACTGTCAGCTCACTGAGGAACAGTTTATTGCAGTGAAAGAGTTGGTAACAAATGCTTAGCCTTTTTTTATGTTAAGCTTTTTAATGCTCCATATGTGTTGCAAAAAATAAATAATTAAGAATTATCAAATCTGTGAATGACATTAATTTATTGTGATAATAACAATCTTGATATGATGCAGCCAAGCAAAACTTGAGATCAACTTGTAAATTTAGGAGCTTCATCTCCTTTGATTATTAATATCCATATCAAACCTGTTTCCTGACTTCCCCTTCCTCACAATAAAATATCCAAACCACTAGGGTGGGATTATCATCCAATATTGATACTAGACTACCTTTCTAGTGCCTCTACAAATCACAAGATTGGTTTTTATATTTGGCTTTTGAAAACTGGTGTGCCAACAGTATCTCAAATTTCTCGCCGGGATTCATCATTGAAGTCTATAAAGGATTTATTTTCAAATACAACTTGGTTCAGCTTTCAGAATACAAAATATTTGGATTAAATGCACGTTGTATCCCTTTACTATTGTAGAAGTTGCAATATATTCCCCAGGTTTTGGTTACAGAGATGTTGTCTTTCAAATCTTTAATTTGATGTTATTCAAGTCCAATCAGTACTACTTGCACTCAAGGAAATGATAAGACATAAGCATTTCTTTGATGTGGTTTCATATGCCACTTGTCCCACTCCAGATAGATAGCCCTATTCTGAGTGTGAGGTGATGTGTTGAGAGTTGAGATCCATGTTATTCCACTTGAATTTGTCCATGCTTAAGATGTGTAGTTCTAAAATTAAAGATATGTTTTAGATAGTTCTTGTAGTTGTAAGGCTTAGAAAGTTCTCACATTTCAAGTCGGTTTTGTGGTGTTGAGTTAGGCCTAAAATCCAAATTCTTAGAGTAACCCCCCCTTCTAATTGAGTTAAATAAGTTTTTCCTCACATATTTTGTTAACCTGTCTCCTTTCAATTTTTCATTTTTTTCCAGCTCAAAACAGCTATTAATCGTGCAACATCACGGAATGACTTGGTGACCATTAGAGATGCTCTTGAAGTTTCTTCCGATATGTATAAGAAAGACAATAATAATGTGCCAGACTATGTCCAACGTCATCTTATTTCTCTATCTATTTGGGAGGATCTACGGTATGCTTTACATGTAACTATCTCTACATCGTTTTATCATCAGGAGTTTATTTTGAGCTGGTTATAAAGGAGTGTTTGACGTAGTTCATGCACTTCCCTTGCAGGTTTTGGGAAGGATATTTTGACTATTTAATGGAGCAATCTTCAAACAAGTAAGGATTAAATTTTTTGCATACTTTTAATTTGTTTTATTTGTATAATGTTTTTCTTCATAAAAAGTTTCCTCATTGTTTACCTTCTACTGGTATATTTTCTACCCTCAATAGCATTATCTACTTTTACCTAAAAAACGAGTTGTATCTTTTATGTATTTAATGTTGAGGGTAATGAGTGGTTAGATGCTGTTTGGATAGAAAAGTGTTTGTTGTATACATTCTTCTATCCCCGTCAGTATCTTTACCCTGCATTCCCCTCCTCATCCTTCCAACCCCGGAAAAGAGTTTTTCATCCATGTAATTATGCTTTTATGGTAATTTCAATACTGCTTATGGATGAATGGATGTATGTATATATTGGACACATGTTGTAAATTAGTAGTTATGGCTTGATTGTATTAGAGTATAGTTTTACTTGAGTGTTTACTATCGTTGTGTTTTTATTATGTGATATATTATTCTCATTTTGTTTTTTTCCTCTTTCTCAACTCTTTATACTTTCTGAACAAGCATCCAAATATTTTAACTAAGCTGAGCAAAATTAGACATGCCTATAATTTTATAATCTTTATTGTTCTATAGACTATTGTTTATGAATTTGTTTTCTTGTCAGGTCAGCCAACTACGCATCTCTGGTGACTGCACAGCTTGTTGTGTTGGCTTCACACATGGTATTGTTTTGGCTGTTCATGTGCTCGAATTTCTATATCATCTCCTGTAATATAATTTAAGTCGAGTTGTATCATTTTGTGGTAATTACTGAGACTCGTTTGCCTTGATTAAGGCTGGGCTAGGACTTCCTGACAATGATGCTTGGTACATGATCGAAACAATTGCAGAGAGGAATAGTATCGGATCCAAACAATTTGTAAGTTAATTTTATTTTTTACTACATATGCATATATCTTTTTAAGTTTGAAATCTATGGTAAATGAAAGCATTTTGATTTTTTTATGGAAAAATATAGAGACAATGAGTTGTCTCTGGATTAATCATATTCATTAACATTGCAAGACACTGTAATTTTGGATCTGTTGAAGAGCTTTTGTAAGTATATAGAGAAATATCAGGCTTCATGAAATTTTAAACCTTTTATCTCAGAAATGAAATTCATTTTTCAGCTCGCATTCTATTGAGACTTATGTAATTATAATTAGCATTTATTCCTTCTTTCCATCATTATTCTTTCGTCTTATTAAATTTTCATTATCATTGACAGTCTGGCTAATTGATTTGATCCCCTAAATTCAGGGATCAAAATACTTTCGTTTTGTACATATCTTTATAATTCCTTGTAAATTGACAGAAATTGTTTAGTCCTGCTCTATGGATTTTTTGACTGAGTAGGAAATTGGAAAACAAAGAATCAATGATCAGGAAAAGAAATCTCAAAGAACTCTTTATTTCTTCAGAGCAAGCTTTGCCGAGGGATAGAATCCCTTATCCAATTGAGAAGTCAGTTTTATCACAAAAGAACTAAGACATCTCTCCACCTAACAATTACTTTCCTTTTCCATAGTTTAAAAGTCAGCATCAGTGCTTGATTGGACAACTACATATTGTGTCTTTCTTCTCTGTATGGCAAGATTTGCACCCAAATAGATTGGTGTGTGAGATCCTTGTGTTTATGACTTTTGGTGTGTGTATCAGGATTCTTATGTTCATAACAATTTTTTTATAGAAGGATACCAAATAATACTATATCTAGAGTGTTGGTGATTCCCTAGCAATAAAACTGCTAAGAAAAGAAACTCTAGTTTAACTTCCAACAAAAAATATCAGTGTTGTTAAGGATTTGGTTGGGCCTAACACAATCCTACAAAACTAACTTGTAGGGTGAGGATTGCCGTCACTTATAAACACACGTTCAAACCATTTATTATTCAATGTGAGACTCTTAACACACCGCCTCACGTCCAAGACTGAACATTTGGAGAGTGGAAATAAATGGTGGGTGGTCTGATGACAAAAACCCAATAAGTGGTGACCCAACAGATCTTAAACCAAACTCTGATACCATGTTAAAGATTGTGGTTGAGCCTAACTCAATCCTATAAAATCGGCTTGTAGGGTGATGAATGTCCCCACTTTATAAACACATGTTCAGGTCATGTACTTTCTGATGTGAGACTCTTAACAAATAATAAGGGCAGCTTAATCAAAATCACAAACTATTGACATTAGTAAACCCAAAATACTATACCCAAAAGAATTACAGATTCTACCTCAGGATGTTTCTATTTGCATCCTTGTTCCATTTTTCGTTGTATAATTGGTGTTAATAATCACTAAAGCGGTTGTTAATGGTCACTATTGTCTTAATTTTGTGCATCTGAAAGTTTGAGCACATAGCATGATTTATTACAGAACTGTTCCTTGTATGATTGATTCAGATAAAAATTAGAGGATTCTTATCTCATATCCAACAACTACGAAATGGATACTGGGGATTCACCTCAATGAAGGCACAGTCTGTGTCATCACTTGCATTACCATCTCCACATTCAAAAAATGCCATAGATGAGGATCAGCAACCAACTGAGGCAACTGGTGTTGGTAGAAACTGGGTGCAAAGTATGTTCAGCCGAAATACAACATCTAGATCCAGCTCATTTAGTCGTGTTCGTAGATGGACATCTGACGGAGGCAATTCAGGTACTTGTTATAACACCTATAAGTGCTATTATGTCTCCTTGACTCTTGAATAAACTGCCAGCATCACTTTGCGCTCTTCCATATGATTTTAGTCACCAGTGAGAATGGGACTCCTCGCAAACAAGATCTATCTTCTGGGGGGCAGAAGAAACTTCAAACTAATGTCCGCATGCTTAGGGGTCATAGTGGTGCCATTACTGCTCTTCACTGTGTTACAAAGAGAGAAGTGTGGGATTTGGTGGGTGATCGTGAAGATGCTGGTTTCTTTATTAGTGGAAGTACAGACTGTTCTGTAAGTGTCTTTATCTTTGTTATGGACTCATCCTGTGCCCAAATAAGGAGATGTGCATAAAGTTTGTGCAAATATGCAGGTTAAGATATGGGACCCAAGTCTTCGTGGTTCTGAACTCAGGGCAACTTTAAAAGGGCATACAAGGTTCTCTCTCCCTCCCTCTCTCCTCCAGTTTCTTGTATGATTGCTTACATCATTGAATAAGTAGTTATGTGTAACCTTGCTTCATTTTTAATATAGGACTGTCCGAGCCATAAGTTCAGATAGGGGGAAAGTGGTGTCAGGATCTGATGATAAGTCTGTTTTGGTGTGGGATAAGCAGACAACTCAACTTTTAGAAGAGCTTAAAGGCCATGATGGACCGGTATTCTTAATTTTAAAAATATTTTGTCTTGTTCTGCAGTAAACATTTAGACATTATGAATCTTTTAAAAATATTAACATTGGATAATTGAAACTTAATTTAAAAAACCAAATGTGCAGGTCAGCTGTGTACGCACGCTCTCAGGTGAGCGTGTGCTAACTGCATCTCATGATGGCACTGTGAAGATGTGGGATGTAAGAACTGATAGATGTGTTGCAACTGTTGGTCGTTGCTCTAGTGCTGTTTTATGTATGGAATATGATGACAATGTGGGAATCTTGGCTGCGGCTGGAAGAGATGTGTATGTTACTCCCAAAAAAATACAACTTCAGATACTTTTTTATGATTCAGATATTTTTCCTTCATTAACTGTCTAGAGTTTAATCCGGTGCTTGGACCATAGGGTTGCCAACATGTGGGACATTCGTGCTAGTAGGCAGATGCATAAACTTTCAGGACATACACAATGGATAAGGTAAACAAGAATTATATTTCTACTTCTCTTCTACTTTATGTGTTTGCTGATATTCTAGAGTGATTGTTAGTAACTTAGTATTCCTAGACGTAACAACTTCCTAGGTTGGTGCTTGTTCATTACACTTCAGTGCATTTATTGTAACACTATTATAAATAAATACAAGTAGAGTGATCTAAGTTAAGACACTCGTAATTTACAAAATTCTATATTTACAAATGTAAACAAATATCTAATTCTTTATAAAAATGCAGGTCATTAAGAATGGTTGGTGACACTGTTATTACTGGTAGTGATGATTGGACAGCAAGAATATGGTCTGTTTCACGAGGAACATGTGATGCTGTCCTAGCATGCCATGCAGGGCCAGTATTATGTGTTGAATATTCTTCGTTAGATAGAGGAATAATAACGGGTTTGTATAACTAATTTTTGGCTGTGGTGTCACTTAATCATCCTTATTATGCTCTTGAAGACAGTTGTTCGAAGAGAATTTCTTTGTTGTGTTTTAACTTGTTGAAGGGTTAAATTTCCATTGCAGGTTCAACCGATGGCCTGTTGCGGTTTTGGGAAAATGATGATGGTATGGCAGCCTCATTAATGTTACAAGTTATTTTGATTCCTGGCATTTAGCTTGTTTTTCTTTTTCTGTTGTAAATATAGGCTATTTAATATCAATTTGACCAAGAAAGACCAATATGCTAAAGAATATCCTTTATTGTAGCATAATCTGCGGTTATTCATATGACTACACCTATGATTGTAAAATACTATCACAGTACTGCTAGTCCACATGTATAGTGACTTTTACTTTTAATCTTGCAAATTCAAAGAAGCATTTTTCTAAGAAATACATAGGCTGTGTGCCTCGTGCAATAATGTTCCAGAGATTATGTTATGTCCACAGTTCTGCTGTGCGATGTCAAAAGGAATTTAGATCACGTAGTAACATTGTACTCGTTGAATTTGCAGGAGGTATAAGGTGTGCAAAGAATGTAACAATGCACAACGCTGCCATACTATCTATCAATGCTGGGGAGCACTGGTTAGGTATTGGTGCGGCTGATAATTCTCTTTCTCTCTTTCATCGGCCCCAAGAGAGACTTGGTAGTTTTTCTGGCCCCGGTTCAAAGATGGCTGGTTGGCAGCTGTACAGAACACCACAAAAAACAGTTGCTATGGTATGCGATTTTTTGGTTGTCATATAGTTTCAAATTTCTTTTGACTATAATTTCAAATATACGCATATATATTTTGTTTTCATGCCCCAAAATAGGTATGGTTCAAAATATAGTTTTTTCCCTGGTAATTTTCTTAGACATACTTTTGTTATGGTATTCTTTGCCTCCAAGATCAACTTGCCAAGTTCATACACTAATTTCTACATGCCTGATGTAACTGTATCTATTATCACATAATCTATACTACTACCACTTTTGTTATTTTTCTGCATGTTTATCCTGAGATTGGTGAAGTTACTTTAGTAATCACATCACTCATTTTCATAATAACTATTGCATTGAAGTTTAACAAAATTAAATATATTTCAATCTCTCTATGAAACCATTTCCTGCAGTAGTGACAATTTATATGACTCCTTCAAATTTATTGCTGATTATTTTAATTGGCATCAGTTACTTGAGAACACATTTTTGCTAGACATAAGTGGTTGGGGAATGTTATTGTATGCATGTTTAATTCTCTCTCTTTATTATCATTGGTGGCTGAATATCCTGTTTTATGATATTCAGGTAAGGTGCATTGCTTCAGACCTAGAGAGAAAAAGGATATGCAGTGGTGGTCGTAATGGGCTTCTAAGACTATGGGATGCAACCATCAATATTTGAGCCTGAATGATAAATATACGAATGAACATGTTGTGATTGTAACATTGTTGTTTTAGTGAAATGCAAGGCACACATTGAAGGGTGTTCTCTTCACTATTTTTGTTTATCTACTGGTGAAGTACAGAATATGCAAGATATCTCAGACGAATCTAAAGCTTGGAATCCAAGTTTGGCTGTGATAATCTCTGCCGTATACACGCCTTTATACTGTGGTTAGAGGTTCCTGTATCCTGAATGTACATAACTGTGATGAAGAACATTTTTTGTTAGTGTGGATAAGTTTAGTTAATTGTGCAGAACTAATCCCAATTGATTTTGCAATGAACCATAGGATTACTTTGTTCACATGAAGATTCTTGTTATTGTTATGAAACAAACCACTGATTAAACACAGCAAAGCTTTTTGACAAATTGATTAATATCCGCCACTCTGGTTTTGTTAATATTGCTTGTTTAGCTTGCTAGTGGATGGAGATTCTAATGTTAGTACTAATCAGTGCGAATTAGTGGGGGATAATATGAGGCATCACTAACCGTACCGTAGACGAGAGTATGTGATAGAAAAATGATCATGTGCAACTTTTGGACATTGTTCTTGTTACGCAGAATCCTTCTGTTAGCAATATTTTTTTTCTATCCCTTAGTTTCAAAATTTTCAAATTTTAGTTCCCATTTTAAAAACCAGCTTAGAGTTTAGGGTTTAAAATTTGAAACACGCAATTTTTTTTAATAGGGACCAAAAACAAAATTTGATAATTTTATAGGGATCAAAAATATATTTAACTCAATTTTTAATAATATATTATCAACATAAAATTTAGGGTTAAATATGTGATCTTACCTGACTGATCAGGAGGACCTTCCAGCAATTGGGTGCAACAGCAAGTGGATGGAGAGGAGGGGGTGTACCTGCAAGGCGCTCTGATGCCAAAGTTAGTAGAGGTACAGTAAATAAATAAGTTAGCAGAGTGGAATCAGCATACCAGACCCTTTAATGAAAAATTGTATTTATAGAGAGCCCCCAGCGCTGGGCCAAGGTCCTTCCCTGGACTGGATCAGCTAGGCCCAAGGAAGAACTGCCAAGGAACGCGTGAAGACCTAGCTGAGTGGTCTGGTCCTTGGTTCAACTGCCCCTATCTTTCAGGAGATAATGGGGGACAGTTGGGTGACTTGGCAAGTGGACTGACAGACGTGTTCCTTCCCCGTTCTGAGTGCGTGCCCGACGTATAGGATGCTTGCCCGACCGTTAAGCGCCCCTATCTGTCTGTCAGACGTGCCTACCCGAGCATATGGGCCTCTGCTCGACATATTGGGCCGTAGCCAATACAGCCTGGAGGCCCAGTCCGAAACAATATGTTTTTGGTCCCTATAAATATCTCACTTTTTTATTTTTAGTCCCTACAAAAATATATAGAAATGTTTCCGTCACAATTTTCATACATCACGAATCTCCTAATCTCCTTCAACCTCCTCCATTCTCGAACAAACACGTATCTTGCTCACAACAAATACATTTTCATTATCAAACTAACACAGTTAAAATCAGGGTCAACCCAATCAAAATGGAGGTATCTTTTAATTTAAAAATTGACCAATTTTTTTTTAAGGAAAAACAATTATAATAATTAAAAATGATATATTATGTATTAATTAAATCAAATTTTAATTATAATTATTTTAATATTGATCAACCTCATTTTTTTAATGTATTGAGTTTTATTATATTATTATTATTTATTTATTTTTAACTTTTTAATAATATTTTTTAATACTAATATTAAAAAAAGTTGACTTTTTAAAAATTTTGGGTCCTCCAAAATTTGGAACTCTGTGATGCAGAGCCTGCTCTTCCTGCACAGCGTCGGGCCTGGTAAAAATGAGAGAAAAAAGCAGTGAAACACCAACAAAACAATATGTTGTGAGATAGTGAGGTATAGTGAAGGGCGTTAATGGATTTGCGGTTGTGCAGTGGTTGGAATCAAGCGGTGTGGTTGCTTGAATCGAAAACGAATGATGGTTTTCCAGCAAGCTTTGTCCATGATTTTACAGCAGCATACAACAACTTTGGATGTGGCTTAGGTGGAAATGTGGTTGGTTTTGCAGTAGTGGCGGAGCGGTGGTACAAAATGGTTCGCATATCTAAAACAAACTGTTTGGTTTGCATGTGGCTTTTGTTGTGTTTATTGATAATGACAATATCAATCAAGTAGAACACCATTAAAATGATTTTAAGAGCCATGTGAAAAAAATATTTGCAAAGGGTTACATGTAAGAATGAAAAAGAAGATGAGTTCTTCATACCTGGATTTTTTCTAAATACAATTAAAAAATTAATTTTAATTAAAATTATTATGAAGATAAAAAATTCCTAATTTAAATTAAAAAAAATGAATATTATCTTAATTAGACCCACTATAGCATTGCAACATCATTAATGAGAGTATCAAGTGTGCAAAAGTCGAGGGGACTATGAAAATCCTAAGGAAAGTAAAGTTCAAGAACCAAAAAACTGATTTTTAAAATGGAGAACTAAAATTTAAAAAACTTCAAACTAGGGGGACTAAAAGTACATTTAAGTTTTTTTTTTAATTATTCCTTAAAAAAGGGAATTTATTAATGTATTACTGGCGTATTATGTGAAAATACAAAAATATTCTTAGATTTCGGAGATACATTTTTGGACGCACCTTGAGTCAATGAAATTCTAACTTAATGTGAAAAATCTACGAAGATACATCTTCGTGTACATTACGAAGATGCATCTCCAAATGATATTTGTTCTAAAACACGTCATAACCCCTTCTTTTTCCTCACTTTCTTAAGCTCTCTCAACACACGTTCTCTCAAAATCAATCAACCAAATTTAAAGCTTTTTCCATCAATATCAAGTACATTAAAGAGTTCATTCAACACTGAATAAACTCAATTTGTAAGTTCTTTACTTTTGTAAATTTTGAGTTTTTGTTGAATTTGTAGAAATTGATGGTTATGTATTGAAATACATTGTTTATGCATCTTTGATAGTTAATATGTTATAAGGAATGTGTTTGATTGTTAAAAATAACAATTAATGCATTATTTTTTTGGGTGTTTGGTGGTTTGCATTAGCGCCATTGACGAAGAATAAAGTTGTAGGAAATTTCAGATAAATATCTTGGTAATTTTTAAATGTTTGGTTTCCCAGGAATGGGAGATGCATCTCCGTAATTTATTTGTCTGTTTTTTTCTTCTTCTTTTCTTGCTTGCAGAGTTGCTTGTAGTAATTGTGTGACATTTGTCTAGTTTACTTACCTGCATTATGGTTGATAGAGACGACAAACTGAGGCACGAGAGGATTTCACAACATGCATCTGTGTGGAGGAAAAAGAGTCGGGTTTGGGAGGCTTATGTTCCCTATTGCCTGGTTCTTGCAGAAGCGTCGATTTTTAGGGCTCACACTTATACATCTTATTCTTCCCGTAGGAAACAGGTATTACCTAGTGACACATCATTGTCTCCATCTTCTATAGGCGACGTGTTTCACTTATTCAGGCGCCAAAGATACCTGAGTCATCGGAGGTACCTGAGGCGCCAGAGGGACTTCAGGCTAACACTGTGATTTTTGTGGATAAAAGTGCCACTTGGTTGGCACTGCGGTTTTTGTGGATAAAAGTGTCACTTATGTGTATTTCGTCTACCTACAATACTTCAAGGACTTTGAGCGGACCCATGAGTACAACAGGGGGGTCGCGTGTTGGGTTTACTTGTACTCTAACTTATATAGAGGTTATAGGTAGAAGACGAAGCAGGTGACATACATCATTACACTTTTGACAGTAATATTTATTGGTCTTTTAATGTTTGTGTGTCATTTTCATTACATTTTTGCAACGCCCTTACTAATGATTTGTGTGTTCTAACGCTTTTCAAGCTTGAATCCTCTAGCATTTCCCACAGAGGTCAGTTCACCAGGAGATACTAGAGGAGCAAGCAGGGTTAAATCATGCTCATGATGTGTTACCTAGATGTCATCGCATTATGGAGATTGTGCAAACATGCATTGACATATGTATCTTTCCTGGCGGTTCTCAGATGAGGAGGTCCTATATGCCACTATGAAGGAGGCACAAAAGGCACTGGTATACCAGAGATAACATCAGAGGACGATGGGGGGGGGGGGGTAGAGGAGTCTGAGGAGCTATAGTCCGACATACATAGTAGTTGATAGTATTTGTACTTTTTATTTATTATCGATTGTATTTTATTTTGACTTATTTCAACTTTATTGTGTATCGGCTGATGACTTATTTTGACCATCTGCATTTACATATGTAATTTTTTGCATATCGATTGTATGTTTTAATGTTCATCACATAACAAGGGCCTTAACATTTATAAATTGTCATTTTCATATAAGCAACCATAAAATTAACTTAACTTGCACTATTTTGATAGGTTACAGAGATACATCTCCGTAAACGCTAAACGAAGATGCATCCTCTGATCTATAAATGTTTAAAATGGATCTTTCAGGGAGAGATGCATGGGGTGTGTTTTGAAATATTTTGGAAATGCATCTCCGAAACAGTTGTAACGTTATGACTTAAGATAGGGTGCGTCCAGATATGCATCTCCGGAATATGAGGGGAATTTTAAAATTTCCATATGGTGTTTTTAACACCTCATAGGGTGGGATAAGAAATGCCCAGAAAAAAGTGCAAAACAAACTGGGTTCAATAAAAGACTGAAGTGGGTAACTTTCCTTCAAAATGGTGAATCTTGCCTTCTCTGCCAAAACCAATGGTTGTCTGCTTGTGATTCTTTGAAAACCACCTGATAAGAATGACGCTCCTAATCATGTGAGTCAAGATTTCCCTAAGGGTAGAGATATGTTGGGTAATCATAGCAATCCTTATCATATGAGGGAGACCGATGTTAGTTTTTAATTACCCTTTGATTGTCATCATGGTCTAAAAATTTTGAGTTACTCCTTCCGTCTTAAAATAGAGATTTTTTAAGATTGTTACACATAAATTTAGAAAAGTAATAATTTATAAATAAATCTAATAATTTTATAAATTGTTTTTAATTATTATTGGTTATCATAAATGCATATTATGATTTTATAATTTGAAAGTAGTGTATACAATATTTATTAGGAGTAAAGTTGATAAAAATTAATTAATGTTGCATTAAAAAAGTAAATAAACTCTTATTTTGAGACAATTTTCTTTGGATAAATATAAATTTATTTTGGAACAGAGAGAGTAGTACTTTAGAACAAGTAGAGTGATACTCTCGGTAACTTTAAAATCAAATAGAGTGTGCATACCCTTAAAGTAAACAAATGCAAAGTAAAAAAAAACGATTTATTTTTAATGATTTAATAAAAACAACTAAAGCATATTTATAGAATATTGAAATGCATTATAGGAATTTTTTTTAATATAACAGAGTTTCTTAATTTAATTTCCAAAATAACATAGTTTTCAAAAAAAATACCAAACTAACAGAGTTTGGACACACATTCGCCAAACCATTTGATGAATAAGTGTTTTTTCTTATGGATTCGCCAAATGGTTTGGCTAGGAATGAATATTCTTCACCAATTCGCCATTCCATTTGGCGAATGTGTTGTAAATTCAACATGCATTCGCCAAATGGTATGTTGCACGTTGTTAATTCAAATATTCTTCTTGTAAAATGAAATATTATTCACTTATATATATATATATATATATATATATATATATATATATATATATATATATATATATATATATATATATATATATACATATATATATATATATATATATATATATATATATATACACGTATACATATATATATGTATATATATATATATACTTATACATATATATATACCTAGGGTTTGCAAATTTTTTTGCTATATATATGCCTCACTCATAAACAGAAGATTTATCTCACTCCATCCTTACAAACCCTCTCTCATTCATTCCTTTCAATCTCCCTCTCTCACAACATGGCTTCTCCCCGTCCATCTAATTATGCATCGGCACCGTCTTCCTCAACATCAGAAGAACCGCTTCCAAAATTTGATATCTTGAAGAAAAATGCTTTAGTGTTTTTCTCGGCAACAAAGCCTCATCTGAAGATGCTGTTATGGAACCCCCAAACTTTGGAACACTTGCACAGAGAATTAACCCGCTGGTTAGAAGGAGAGATCGGCCACAAAGAAAAGATAATTAAAATTGAGAAGCGGGTTGTGGAGTCTGGTGTGACGAAATGGAGAAAAATTGTCAACGATGCAGGTGTTCTGTCGATGATGCTAGGCGGAGGTGAAGTTGTCCTGATGGTTCTGATAGGCTAGATTTGTTGAATGTTGCAGTTGTTCTATTTAAGTATGGTCATGTCTGAATTTATGTATTTTTCCGTTTTATTTATGTACGGTCATTTTCTGAATCATGTATTTCCTTGTTTTATTTATGTATGTTCGTGTTTGTGGTTGTATGATTTTACTGATATGAATTAAACGAACTAGGCATCCATTTAAAATAAAAACGGTTACAATGATTTAATTTACGATGTTGAGCTTGTTCCAACGTTGGGACATTTTTTACGATTGTGACCGGGCTGACGACATGAACTACACAGTCTCACCATCTTATTCGCCGTATCCATTTCGGTGCGAATACGCGTGCTGTTAGGACGACCTTTTTTCTTTCTTCGCATGTTCTCATTGTGCCAGACTATTTCCCCGTTGTAGGAGGGCCAGTAGTCCTCATTTGCAACAACCGGAAAGCTTTTGTTGTAGACGTTGCAAAGATTGTGCACTTGGTAAACAGGGGATAGTAAGCCTGAAGGGTCCAACCGAACCTTCGAACATGCCGCTATGACATGGGAGTAAGGCATGCGAAAGGCTTGAAATTTACCACAGTCGCACCAATTGTTATCAAGTTCTACCCGATAGGATCCCCTCGGTCTCCCTTCGTTGTGATCCATGATCTCATCAACATTGAAATGTCCCTTATTGCGGTTAAAGACGGTGACCACATGTGTGTTAGACTTGGATGCTTCGTCTTTGATGAATGTCATAGAACTATCGCTGAACACTTGACCAGACTGTAGGATTGAACTCCACTTTGAACGCCTGGTGTCAAAAAGTGCTCCGAGCCTAAAGTAGGTTGACCTCACCAAAGCGGTTATCGGTAGATTGCGGATTCCTTTGAAAACAGAGTTCATTGATTCAACGAGGTTTGTTGTCATGTGACCCCAGCGTTGTCCTTTGTCGTAAGCCCTGGTCCACTTATCTAAAGGAATCTGGTTTATCCATCTGAATGCATCTTCATTTGCCATTCTGATTTCGTCACGATAATGTTTGAATGACGGTTCGGTTAATGAGTACCCTGCATTCACGACCTTCTTCCGCAGTGTCTTGTCTTTGATCTCCCTCATGAAGTTTTGCGCTATGTGTCTAATACAATAGACATGTGTTGAAGGCGGTTCCTGCCAGCCGTTATCAACATTCTTCCATGCACTCTCAATTGATGCATGTCTGTCCGAAATCAAACATAAGTTAGACTGGGGAGCCACATGGTTGCGAAGATTTTTTAGGAAAAAACTTCATCCCTCGGCAGTCTCTCCCTCGACGATAGCGAATGCAATTGGAAAGATATTGTTGTTGCCGTCCTGTGCGACTGCCATCAATAGAGTTCCTTTGTATTTCCCGTAGAGTCATGTTCCATCAATTTGGATTATAGGCTTGCAGAAGGAAAAACCCTTTATACATGGGTCAAAAGCCCAAAAGAGGCGGTGGAATATGACATTTCCACTAACACAATGACTTTCCGAAGTATATTGCCTCCTCTTGTTCCTCGTCCTCATCAACAACATCCACTTCAGCCAAATCATTGTCAGATTCGAAAAAGACCTGCGAATGATCAATGGGCTGAGACATTTGTTGTTGGTGAAGCGTAACATACAACTCGATATCATTGAAACTGGAATACTCATGGCTTAGAAACATAGTACGAACACTTTCGTCGTCAGATATAGTTAATTGGAAATACATGACCTGGTTATCCTCATAGAATACTGGATTTTTGTAAATAATGACGTCCACTGGACCATGCTGCATTTTGTTTTCCAATCTCTTTTTTAGATGAGCGAAATTGGATTGTCGGACGATTGAGAACCGAGTAACCTCGGTGTTTCGAAAGTTGAAACCAGAATGGTTACATTCAAATATTTCGCCATTTGTATGGGCGTTGATCATATACTGAGGTAATTGAGACATAGTTCGTATTCAAAGACTATTTTAGATACGAAAATGTTTTGCAGTTTATGGTACAATGAAGATATGAAAATAATCTATAAATAGTAAAGGCAAAAATATATTTTATGGTTATATCTACTGTTCTGAATTAATGTGAATTAATGTCTCATAGGCTTATCTCCTGCACCATATAGGCTTATCTCCTGCACCATATAGGCTTATCTCCTGCACCATATAGGGTTATCTTCTCCACATATGTCTTATCTTCTGCACATATAGGTCTAGCATCTGCACATATAGGGCTATCTTCTGCACATATAGGGCTATCTTCTGCACATATAGGTGTATCATCTGCACATATAAGTATATATATATATATATATATATATATATATATATATATATATATATATATGTATAAGTATAAGTATATATGTATAAGTATATATATATATATATATATATATATATATATATATATATATATATATATATATATATATATATATATATATATATATATATATATGTATATATATATATATATGTATAAATATATATATATATATATATATATATATATATATATATATATATATATATATATATATGTATAAGTATAAGTATATATGTATAAGTATATATATATATATATATATATATATATATATATATATATATATATATATATATATATATATATATATATATATATATATATATATATATATATATATATATATATACACATTATATATATATATATATATATATATATATATATATATATACATTAATGAAACCCTAATTATATATATATATATATATATATATATATATATATATATATATGTATAAGTATAAGTATATATGTATAAGTATATATATATATATATATATATATATATATATATATATATATATATATATATATATATATATATATATATATATAATTAGGGTTTCATTAATGTATATATATATATATATATATACATATATATATATATATATATATATATATATTTATTTATATATATATATATATATATATATATATATATATATATATATATATATATGTATAAGTATAAATATATATGTATAAATAAAACCCTAACTTAACTAACTTAATGAAACCCTAATTATAAACTAACCTAATTATAAACTAACTAATACTAACTTAACTAACTTAGCTAACCTAATTATAAACTAACTAAACCAACTTAACTAACTTAACTTAACCCTAATTAAACTAACTAAATAAAACCCTAACTAAAGTAATTAAACGAAACCCTAACTTAACTTAAGTAACTAAACCCTAATTAAGATAATTAAGCTAACCTAATCATAAACTAACTAATACTAACTTAAGTAACTAAATTAACTTAACTAGTAACTAACCAAACTAAGTAACTAAACTAGATAAACATGCATGCATAACACGTTCGCCAAATGGATTGGCGAACCAAGGTGAATGATCAGGCCAATTCGCCAAATGGATTGGCGAATCCACTATCTATTTATGAGACCTGCAAAGCTGGAAAACGCAGAAGAGATTCGTGTTGCTTCCAATGTCTGCAACCCTTGACCATGCAGAGATTCTCTTGGACCCTTGTGTAGTGTGCTGGTGATCCACAAACATTCACTTTCGCCAATCAGATTGAAGAAGAGAGATCCACAAACACGCAGAGGAACCAATCACAGGACATGCAATAACACTCTTGTTCTTATTCGCCACATGGTTTGGCGAATCAGTGTATTGGTTTTGTTCAATTCGCCACAAGGATTGGCGAATGTGTGTGTTTGTTTTTCTTCCCATCCGCATCATGTAAATGAAACTAGTTATAAATAGCATACTAGGAAACCTAAAATATCACACAATCAAAATTCAAACAAGTTCAACATCTAATATCAAATAGCAAATCTCAAGTATCAGTTCGAAATCGAAAATGTCTTTACTAACGATGGGAGATCAACACCGAGGCACAGTCGAAAATATCGCGGCATTTGTAAGTTTAATATTCGTAAATTTTGTTACGGATACTTTTTATATATATTTCATACTAATATATATAAACCCTAAGTTTTAAATATATATATGTATAAAAAAAAAAAAAAATATATATATATATATATATATATATATATATATATATATATATATATGTATGTATGTATAAATATATATATATATATATATATATATATATATATATATATATATATATATATATATATGTATATATTTATTTATTTTTATTTTTATACATAAATATATATATATTATTGCGTACTTATTTCGATGAATATTTTTACAAAATGTAAGAAGATTTCGCTGTCGGGTGCACGACTACATTGAGTTTGATCCGATCATTGAACCGTGTCTACGGTTATGCGGATTTGGGGAAGTTATTAAGGTTCACAACAACTCTATAGACTCAAAATTCATCTTGGCACTACAAGAGAGGTGGAGGCCAGAGACACACACCTTTCACCTGCCCTTCGGTGAATGCACTGTCACCTTGGAAGACGTATATATGCTTTTGGGGTTACGTGTATCCGGCAAAGCCGTCTTCGGTAAGGTCAACCAGGATGTTTCTATAGTTGCGGATTTGTTGGGTGCCCCTCTCATTGACGAGGAGCAGCCGTCAAATACTCGTAGCCGGGGTTCAGGTATAAATCTAGGAGTCCTTAGAGCGCACTATTCTAGTTTTATTTTAACCGAAGATTCAACCGAGTTAGAAATAATGCAAAAAACTCGGTGTTATATTATGCTTTTATTTGGTCATTTTTTATTTCCCAACGGTACCGGGAACACAATAAATATGATGTATTTACCATTGTTGCGAAACATCAACAATGTAAATACATACAGTTGGGGTTCGGCTGTTTTGGCACACTTGTACAGTAGCCTTTGTAAAAATGCCGCAAAGGATACTTGTACCTTTTTTGGGTGTGCATTTTTGTTACAAGCTTGGGGGTATTCCAGACTGCCGATGCTTGCCCCACGCAACATGAATCCATGCCCGTTCCCATACGCAAACCAGTAAGTCCACTTTTAATTTTTATTTCCAAACATATTAAATTTAAAATATTTAAATTGTTATTGTATCTAAATGCGTTTAAATTTGTTGTGCTTAGCTGGTCCGATCTTGGGATGGATTATAGTAGAAACCCAAGAAGTTCTATAGTTCTATATCGCCAATTGTTAGACCACGTGGGGATCGATCAGGTATTGTCATATATAAAAAATATTTTTCCGTTTTATTGCATTTTATTAACTAAAATAATTTTATACTAAACGAATTTTTTTTTCCGTAGTTCATCTGGCGCCCATATTTAGCCCTCGACCATGAGCCTAACCCGGAAGATGCTGAAATTTGGACGGCAAAAACTCCAATCATCCGCTTCACTACAATTGAAATGCACCAAACAGATCGGGTGAAAATGCAGTTCGGAATGCAACAGGATATTTCGGGCCCTCCGACATGTTTGGAAAATTGGCATTTGAAAAGAGTAAGTGACATGTGGAACATGGAAGATTGGAGAGACTTTGCAAGGGAGTTACGTCAACAATGGAGGGATCGACGCCAACATGTCCTAACTGACCAGGTGCTGCAAAATGTCAAACCAACTAGAGAATATTTAGTTTGGTTTAGGTCAGTTACTATGCAACAATGGGTGTCTGATAACCCATACTTGATTGACCCCCGCTCGCAGGCCGCAGCATACGCCCAACCACCAACTCCATAACATGACTACCCCACCCAATTCCAGCCATCGACTTCAAACACCCATAGGTCATTCATCCAAACACATAACCCCTTCATGCCACAAACCCAATCACAACAACAAGAGCCTTACCAACACCACTATACCCCCGACAACCCCTTCATGTCCACACCAACCTATAGCCCCCCACCTTTGTTTCGTTCTCAAAACGAGGCAATATCCTCGTTTGGTCAAGCCTATCGTCCTCACCCAACCCAATCCAACCCAGCCCAACCTATCCGACCCAGCTTTGAAAACATGGGCACACAACTCAGTTACGGCAGCGCCTTTGGCAGCAACCTTCCACGTAATTGGGGACAAGCTGAATCATGGACTCAACAACAACCGCCTCCACCAAACACACAAATACAAGCGGAACCTCGACCACCTGGTGGTAGAGTTCGAAGACGGGGTCATCTCCGTGGATGTGGTACTGGGGGGCAGTTAGATCGGGCGAGAAATTAGTTTTTGTAATGTCGTTCTTGAATTATTAATAAGAATTTTCTTTTACTTTATATTTCGTTTTCTCATATTCTCTAATTTTCTCTTATATCAATAATTTTCTTTAAATATAATTTTATTTCATAATATAATTTTCCTTTATATCTATATTTATAAAAGAAAAAATATATATATATATATAAGTATAAGTATATATATATATATATATATATATATATATATATATATATATATAAATATATATATATATATATATATATATTTACTTATACATATATATATATATATATATATATATATATATATATATATATATATATATACTTATATATATTTACTTATATATATTTATATATATATATATATATATATATATATATATATATATATATATATATATATAAGTAAATATATATAAGTATATATATATATATATATATATATATATATATATATATATATATATATATATTTACTTATATATATATATATATATATATATATATATATATAACACAAAAATATAAAAAACCTTAAATCCAAAAATTAAAAAATCAACACATACACATGCATCAATCCATTTGGCGAATTGGTACATGAAAGTACACTCATTCGCCAAATGGTATGGCGAATCCATGCAAAAATACACATGTTCTTCAATTCATTTGGCGAATTGATGCAAAATTACACATGTTCTTCAATCCATTTGACGAATGCATTACCAAACTATGTTAGTTTGGTAATTTTTTTTAAAGTTATGTTATTTTGGAAAATTATTTAATAAAGTATGTTATATTAAAAAAAAATTCGCATTATAGACCATACAAAAGTGTAAATGCAATCTTGATCGTACAAAAATGTTAATGTAGTCTCGACCATACCAAAGTGTCGATCATCATCAAATCCAACTATTGGTTCTTGTGGATCTACACGTGGCATCATCCGTGTGTATACTAGGAGAATTTCTAAAATGTACATTTGAAAAGTTATATTGCATAACTGGTTAAAAGATGATTAATGGGCAAACGAGCATTGGTTAAAGAATGACATAATGGTTGTAATTGTTTATAGTAATGTTAATGTCTTTGATTCAAATCCCTGTGGCAGAAATTTTATGTTTTTATTTGTTTTATTTTGAAATATATAAATATGAACGAAAATAATATGCACTCGTCCAAGAGACACGCACGAATCGAGGCTTCAACCACTAAACCAATGCATTGTTTTGGAATGAATTTAAACGTAATAATATATAAGAGGTGCAAATATCCAATGATTTAAAAGATGTTTCCCTCGTTAAGTGACACCAATTTCTCTATAAATATAGGTATTATTCCAATTGAAAATACTTTTTTCAAGAGTCAAAATACATATCTAAGTCATTCATTTATTTTTCTAGTGCACGAAAATAAATTATGGAGTTTCATTCTGTAAAATATCGTTGATCGATATGCTTCATATGAATGTGCGATTCATATTAAGGTTTTCAAAGTATCCTGAAGGGGGATTCGCCGGATTATCCATTTACATCCAATTTACCTAAATTGGTGGGGACGAAATTAACCTAAAATTTAATCTAAATACACACTTTGAAATTTATTTAATGCAACTTACATCATGCCATCTTCATCTTCTTCTTATTCAAATTTTGCAACAAACCCCCAACACAAGATCTAACAATATTCCCACTTTCTGAAATTGTTCCCTCAAAATATTTTCTTCAAACATTGGTCCTCACGTCATAGTATAGTTCTAACACAAATCCATTTTCTGCAATACAACATTGTACTACATTAAAAAAAAAATTCCATTAATATATTTCATTATCAAGCAAAAAGGATGCATCTTTTAGAAGTACTAATTGTATGTAGAAATATTAAAAGAAATCATAAATCAACCTCACCTAAAATAATTGAAACGTAGAGAATACAATGGAATTTGTTATCATACTACCTTAAAAAAGATACTAAACTACTACCTTAAAAAAGACACTAAACTTATTAAGGCACAAATGAAGCAAAAGGATTGAGCACTTTAAGTTTTAATTAGTTTTCAAATAGCATCTTCCTTTCTTTTTAGCTCTTGCATAACATCACAAGATCATGAGTTGCCTAATTGATACAAAAGATTATTTACACAAGGCATACCTTAGGCGACAAATGAGAATACAACACAACCGAGACGATTCAACCCATCAATCTGCAACAAAACAGAACTTCAAAAAAGAACTTCAATTCAAAAGCTATCTTTCCCTACAAGAACCCAACCATGAAGAGGCTTGTTGTTAGGTTGGCAGTAGTGTCCTAAAACAAAGAAGCCTTCGGATAGACCTGTTGGTTCAAAGAATGTGACTCCAAGATCATCTGGTCCACCTTCATAGATTGTCCAAATTTTGTTGAATGTTGAGATTTGTGATACTAGTAACCCACTAACCACCTAAACACAGGCACCAACCACAATTTGTTGCAATATTAAGGTTTGCACATAAACACAGGCACCAACCACAATTTGGAACCATGGAATTCGGTAGCCACCTATCATGTGATTTATACATACCTGGTGCCCACATTTCTTTAGTACGAATGAACGACTAAGTTTAGGAATCCGGAAAACCAAATCCAGAAATCAATAGCGAAACGACAATGGAAGAAAATGTGCGAAGAGGAATCTTCATGTTGATTGCAGATATTGCACATGGAGGGGTCGTTGCAACCACGAAGCATTAGATTGGCATCACAAGGAAGGCGGTTGTGTAAAAGCCTCTAAACAAGAAGCAATTTTGAAGGAGGGAATAAAGAGTTCCAACATTTTGTGAAACCAATTAACAACCGAACAAGAAGGGCAGAAAAAAGCGTAAGCGCCTCCTTCAACAAAAGAGATATGGAGGGCGAATGCTTCTAAACCAACTCATCGGCCTTGTGATCTAAGGGTATGTCACAATTGTTTATGGCAGAAGCTTTATGAGGAAAAAAAGCGTTAGCCTCCTTCAACAAAAGAGATCTGAAAGGTGAATGCTTCTAAACCAACTCATCGATTTATATCCACCGCCACCCACAAGTCCTCTAGCTCCACCAGGTTAAAACTTTTGAACTAACCCTGATTACCAAACTTCAAATACTTGGAATTCATAAAATGAAATAACCTACCAATAAATTTTACAAGGTTACATCGGAACTCGAGCGATAAACGAATGCAAATGCACAGAGATTTGCATAGAGATCAAATTATTGTGTTCTAGATGATTGCAGTTTACTTGCTGAAACTTGATAAACAGGAATTTCTTCAAACACCTTACATGCACTATCAAATCGGGGTTAGTGATTTGGGAGAAGAGGGTGTGGGAATGGCGTAAGGATTGTGAGGAGGAAGAAGAGGCGTAAAAGGCGATGAGAGTGATGAAATGGGTAGTGGGGATTAGGGTTAAAAGAAGATTAGAAGACAAGTGAGGCTGAAAAAAAAAATTCACACTTTACATACCACGTCACTTTTCGTTACTTGAAATTAACGGCACTAATTACATTTGGAAACACAAAATTTTAGGAGGATCAATGTTTGAAGAAAAATTTTTTAGGGACCAATCTTCAAATGTGAGATATTTATAGGGACTTAAAACTTATTTAACCCTTTAATTTATATAATTGTTAAAATTATAGAATTTTGATTTATGATTTTTGTGATTAATTTGTTATTGGAACTTTTATTCATAAGCATAGTGAAAGAAAGCTATATAATTATTTTAAATAAATATATGTTATATGATGTTTTTATTATTTGTAAAATAAGTCGAAAATAATATTTATTTATGTTAAGTTTAACATTTGCAATAAATTTGTATATGCTTGATTTATAAACTATTCAAATATGTGAATTTGAATAATTAAGAATTTATTTGGTTTATGATGATTGTTTGAATATAAATTAAATGTTAAATATTATTTTTTGGTACAAGTAAATATATTTGAATTAATAATGCATTATTTATGCATGAAATGATTTAATTAAAAAAATCATAAATTTGAATTGAAAGTGCATGTATGGGTAACATGAAATGATGTAAATAAAATGTTACAAAAAATCAATGACATATTAAAATTGCATTTTAATTTGTTTAAGAATTTATTAAACTTAAAATGATTTATCTCATATTATATGTGTATCATAATCTAAAATATTATCTATTGTTCATCTTGATATTAAAAATGATTTTTGTATATTTTAGATTCCTGTGATTTGACAAATATTTGGTTATCATCTCTGTCAATTGTTCCAGTTGAAAGCACCATTTAAATCCACTTGCATAAAAAAATCAGACAGTCTGAATTTGTACTATGCTTTTTAACTGCAATATTAACAGGAACTTGGAATCAAAAGCCCCTCCTGGAACTTAAATT
Organism: Lathyrus aphaca; assembly: GCA_963966055.1. Taxonomy (NCBI): domain Eukaryota; kingdom Viridiplantae; phylum Streptophyta; class Magnoliopsida; order Fabales; family Fabaceae; genus Lathyrus; species Lathyrus aphaca. The sequence continues at coordinate 16,281,085 of OZ014521.1, forward strand.
CTAGTTTCCTAATTTTGAAATGCTATTACAATATCCTATTCCATTTATCTATTTTATCTATTTTCAAATTCTATTTCCATATCCAAGCATCTAATTTATCTATGTTCAAACTATATTTCCAAAAACCGCACACATCTAATTTATCATGGTTAAATTATGCATGAACACGACTATGGATTGAAGGCATTTACACTAGAAATCACTTCTATATTTCATTGAATCAATATGTAAAAGATAAAACTCTATTTTGTTGTACGTATAACAACATATTAGTATTGACAACTTGTTTTCATTACATTAAATGACGACTTGAAGTAAGTTGCATGGCCACTACAATCCTCGTGGAAGTGGAAGATCAGTGGTTCTTTCTCCAATCAGAGGTTCATCTGAGCCATGACTGGATAGAATAAAAAGTATAAATCAGTGAAATTCATGTATAGAAGTTATGACAGTGAAATTAAACATCAGATATTTACCTAAGATAACTCAAAGCTGACATTCGATAGAGACAGGTAAAGACCAAGATATGCAACCCGATTGTGTAAAAGAATGCAAAAGTTCGGGCATACCTGCAAAGCATAATATTTTATCAAATATCGATGCACAGAATATTATACCCCCTTAATTTAATTTTTTTTTAAAATACATGAAAGAATAACACGCTCGAGTAGTACAAGCCACGGTTAAAAGTTGACACAATATTGAGACCCATAAACAATAATAAAATTATCATATTTGGAAGAATGTATCATTGTATTTCAAAAAATAAATAAATAAATTGCCCCATAATTAAATAAAATTCCAAACAGATTAACACATCACGTAAAAAGGAGGAAGCAGAAACACGAGAGTATATCTAAAATAAGACAGAAGCGTACTTGTTACCGAGAAGAAATCGTCCACTGCTGAGTGTGATTCTGTCCCTGAATCCCAACTCCTTATATCTTTGATCTCTTTCCTAATTACATGTATGACAAATAAATAAATGAAAAACAAGGATTTAATGATATTAAAGAATGTGTTTCAAATCAGTTTCTTCTTATTTGGCTTTCTCTCACTCCCTGTTCTGCTCCACTCTCTACATGTCAGGTAAAGTGGGTAAAAAGAGGCAAGAACTCCTCATCGAGATAGCCCCTGGTACCAGTGTTCTATTGCTTTGACGTGAACTACTAACAGGTATATTGACGTCTGACAAATGGAAGTTGTCTCTCTATAGAAATAGTTTCCTTAGTTTGTTTGTGTGTGTGTATTTATTATTACACTAATATTTTTACTACCCTGACATGAATATAAATACAATACTGGAGTCTGGACTGGAGGACAGAGGTATACATTCTCCTTCACTTTGTTGGGTTTCCTTTCGATCCCTTTCTCTCCACACTTTCCATCAAAGACGTGACAGTCTTTGTTTCCAGAGCTGATTACTGGATATATTAGTGTTTTCGAATCTCATTAGTAAATAACTGAAGAGCTTATACTTGGATAGAAGTTATTTTCCTGAGTTGTGAAGACAAGCTATCAATGACATACTCAACCTTAAAGTAGATAGAAGATTCTCATGAAGATTGTAATGTATGACCCAAGTTATCTTGGGAATATATATAGACTTCGAATGTGTCAGCAGGTATTTAATGAAAAATTATGTCGCAGAAACTAAAAACTTAAAAAGATAAAAAAATGCTTCACTTAGGATGTAATTGTGCGAAGAAAATGGCCCACCTTTTTTGAGAATGCAGCAAAAGGATTTATATCTTCCTCGTATATCTTCTTGTATTTAGATTCAACATCTGATGCGAAACCACTTTCAAGATCTTCTGCATACTGAGCATAAAATCACAAACAATATCTCAACTTCAAGATGAAAATTAGGTTATAATGTACAAAATAATTGAAGAAATAAATAGCATGACGTTGCAATAAAGATAATGTACAACACCTTTTTAGAACCCCTAGAAACCACTTTCTCAACATTATAGTCTTGGACATAACGAATTTTTCCGTATAATTTAACATTATCTCCTTTGGTCTTTTCCAGCTCTGCTGTTAATACCCCAATCTTCTCCTTCAACTGCCTTATTTCCTATTAATGCAAAACATTCACCCATGCCCACCATCATATTAAAATATAAAGTTTGATGGATATAATGTAAAATAGAAAGGAATAAGAAATGAATGTCCTAAACCAGTATTATAACCATAAACACACCTCTTCTGTCTCTCTCAACCGTGTCCTAAATCGATCTCTCTGACTACATATTACTTTAAGCATAGAGCTCTGATCTTGATCTAAGGCATGCCTTTGATCCATATTCTGATGCTGCAGAAGCAATATAATCTTAAAAATCAAATTATGTAGGGAAATATTTCACCACAGGATAATAATTGCATCAATTAACACTTAAAAGAAAGGCCAACACAATGCAGAATAAAATATTTAATGCGTAAACACTCGCTACAAAACTATATGGTACAAGAATAAAATTATCAATGCTTCCCAAGATCATTAAAGACAACTAATTTGGTCTTATATAGGGAAATTATGGTGCATTTGACTTCTGCTGAAGATTATGTGTTTCACAAATAAGTAAAGCATGGTAAGAAAAGCCTATTGGAAAATAGAATTTACCTCAGACACCTCACTCCGATTAGCCTCTGATAGATCCCAGTCATCCAGGAAAGTTCCTTTATGATCTTTAGAACTGGAACTATATCCCTGTGTCAAAAGAGCAGCTAGATGATAAATATATAAATAAAATGCTTAGCGAGAAAAATAAAGAGGTCCATCTTCTATTTGTGATTGATATAGTAATAGACGTTTCAATAATAATTGTTGCAAACCTTGGATATATCATCTTCCAACTTTTGTATCAGTTTTTGTTGTTCATTAACCTTAGCTGAAAGTTCTGCTACCTTCAGTTCGGCTGTTTCAAGTGAAGATTTTTTTTCAGAAAGTTTGACCTGAAAACGATAAAACTACATCTGAAAAACAATAGATATAATACTTGCAGGTTATATCTGGGAATAGTCATAGAAAGCAAATAACATGGGTTTTTAATCCCATAACATGATCAAATACAGAAATTATAGGCGCACTAGCAGTCCATGGCTTCTAGGGAAGCTACACTAAATATAGTCAAAATTATGTGAGTTGACAGTTGATTAATTCTACTCATCATTAGTTTCTTAATAGTGCGGATGGCATCAGATGCCTTGTTGCTATAAACACATGCTCATACCTTCAACTGTGTTAGCTCGTGTTCCATTTTTCGGTTCTTATCAAGAAGAAGAGATTCCATCTGGCTCATCTCCTCCCCACTGGTGGCCACTTCCCAGTCTTCAGCCTCAATTGAATTATAACCCACTGCCTGAATGTATGACCACAGGTTAGATGGATAGTGCAGAGCTTGGTACCCAAACGGGAGGTTACATAAAAGGCCATTTGAAATGAACAGTTTAATCACCTGCAAAATTTTTACTTTCTTACGCAAATCATCAACTATTTTTTCTGTCGGCCTTGTCTGAAGCTCTTTCTTCATTGCCACAATAGAAGCTTCCTATACCAAGAGAAAGCATAACAGAAAAAAGTTAGAGCAGAACACGTCTAGTATTGAGACTAGAAGTCATAAGCAGACTACATTAAAACTGTATCTTTTTTTAGTTAGGAAGACTTTAATTCCGATAAGGATTTAGGACACCAGACACCGAACACACAAGAAAAAGCACTGTCATGATTTTTGCATCTCAAGTAAAGGCAACAAACAAACAAACTCTCATCAGTCTAAAAGTAAAAATTCACGAAGACCCTCCTTGCTAAAAAAGCCCAATAAAATAGAGATAATATTAAGGGGATGGTTAAAAAAAATCCTTAAATAAAGCTTAAATAATTTCAGGAACAGAGAAAGGAGAAATTATGAGCATATGTAAATGGATTTATAACTTTTCTATATACTTGGTTATATGCTCTGGGGAGACCAGCCATAGAAACTTCATACTTGCTATGAATACGGATGGAGTGATATTGGGAACTTAAAAGACCTAAACATGGTTTTTATTGATTTGAAAAAGATGTATCACAAAGTAATCCTGAGAAGTGGTTTATGGAAGGTTCTACAATAGAAAAGAGTTCCAACTGCTTTTGTTCAAGTAATCAAATGCATGTATCTGTGGGCCATGACTAGTGTGAGAGCATAAGGTGAAAAAATAAGATAGTGCCCCATAATCATCAGTGTGCACCGAGGGTCAATCGAGGCATACAAAGTTAGCAAGAGACATATATTAGAGATTAGAGGTGAAAATTCAATATTACACAATATTATAAGTCTCGTGGGATAAAGCTTGGATGATGTCAATGAAAACGGATTGCTACTAGCATTACATCTGATTTGGTATTGCGCTACGGTCCAAACAAAACCCAAAATACATGGAATCAAATTTTTCAGGTATTCACAATCTTTGGTTCATACATCAGTAGAAACTGTTAATTTGAAAAATTTTCAAATAAGAAATTATAACATTCATTTTTTCAGAATGGTCAGATAAAAATAGATTAAAGAAAATAAAGAGGCGTGACTTAATATAATGTATTGAAATATTTGAGGAATTTCTCCAAAAATACTTCGGAAACAGAAACGTCACCTTTTCATTGAGCATTGCAGTAAATTTCTTCACATCATTAATATGTTCTTCCCGTTCATTTGACAAAGTTGTTTCAATATTGTGTAGCTCCATGTTCAATTCAGAGATTAACTTCTCTTTGGCAATTAAAGAGTTTTCAAGTGCATTATTTGAGTCTAAATTATCACTGCAAAAATATAAACAGTAATGTAAGACTATTGCCCAAATATAGAAGAAAAAAAATCTGTGTGGTATTAATGAGAAGTGTGCATATATTAGGAAGGCAGATGGACAGAAACAAGTTGACTACCCTTATACTACTGAAAATTTTATGTATGGTATATGTTCATCATATAAAGAATAATTATAGGAAGTTTTTCTAACGAGTATCCTAGGGGCTTCAAGAACTCTAAAGAAGTTATTCTTTAAAAAAAACTTAACTATTTCAATTTTCAAGGTATTGAATACACACACTTCCATAAAAACTTATTCTTACATTTCCCTTATAAGAAAGCTAAGAGATCAAGAAGGTGGTGAGCGAAGCAAGAACTCAAGTTTTTGACGTATTATACCAATCTTAAAGAACCAAGAAAAAAGAATAAGTTTTAGAATGTAAGAAAATATGACAAGGTCGGAGTAGGATTCCACTTTGTGTTGGAGTGCTCTAAGAATAGTTAGAGAAACCCTCTACTACTATTATCGTTTACTATCAATATTCTCCTTTTGCTTGTGTTGGTTTATCATTTTGGTTTGCAGTTTGCAGGACTCACTAATTTATACCATTATTATATAGCTCAATGCAATATAAAAGGATGCTAGTTATATTGCTCAGCAAGCCATTTCCATAACTTGAACTCAGATTCTTTCCAACAATTATCTTTGGTAGGATAACGAGAAAGAAACTTTAGAGGAAATGCATATTGGAATATGTAGTAAAAGGATGCTAGAGAAGGATAGTATGGCTATATTTAATTCTTAAACTCAAAACACTGTTTCTTTTTATAGTATTTGGAAGATAAAACGAATCATTTTCATTTTAGAAATCACAATGTGCTATTCAGCTATAGCCTATAAAGTTATTTGTGTTGTGTTTACTTTGGGTTACATTACAATTTATCCAAAAAGTAAAAATGGAAAAAGACAAGGACTAACTTACGTCTTTTTATTTTCAGAATCTTCATTTGCTGTTACCAACTGAGATCGAAGTACTCCCTGCATGTACAACAAAGCATCAATGAAAGTCATCAGCAACATGGGAAGAGATTATCTATTTCACTTAATTAGCAGGACAAAAACATGCAATATTGTTTCTTACAGCAATTGATAATAACTTTTCCATATATTACTATTACTACTATCTTTGCCTCTTTATATAAGAACCCTTTTAACTAATTCATGAAAATTAAGAAACATGGTAAATTTAGTTAGCAACATCAAATTTGTTTAAAGAATTGTATTATTTTCAAAATTATTGGGACTCATGACCTCACTCTTTTTAACCTAATCAGTTTGTATTGGTATTCCCCCCACCCCCACCCCAGGAACATAGTGTTGGGTTGGGACTGATCATAGTAGCAGGAACAAATATTGTGTTTTTTCTCACACATGAAGATAAAATACATTTGAAATCATATAGAAGTTTGTGAGTCATACCTTCTCTCTCTCCAAACCAAGAAGCATTGTTTGTGCTCGTTCAACTTCATCCATCAGCAGATTGGCTTCTGCTTGCTTAGCTGCCCTCTCTTCCTCTGAAATTATCATTACCTTAAGATCATTTTCAATATAGAAAATTCTGTGATTCATAATTTCAAAATGAAGAAAGAAAAGACATAGTGCTGAAGTCAGATTGCATATGTAATATAAATAATTGATGTTACATATTCAAGCAATTTGTGCATGCCCAGATTTGAAAAATAGTTGATTACCAGACTGAGCACGGAGTTCAAACAACTGGTTTTGTGCAAGTTCATGTAATTTCTTCATATTTGAAACACTTTCTTTAGCACTCTGCAGCTGGTCCTGTAGTAGTTGTTCCCTGCAAACAATAAAGAAATCAATAGTCTTGGTAAGCAATAAAAAGGTAGAGAAGGATGGTTCCATTACTGTAGTCAATGTATAAAGCTAGATCAGCAAACAAATAATATATAAATTCAATATTCTTGTGCAGTAACCATGAAAATACCGTTCTTTTAAAATTTCTAATGTTTTTTGGTTCTCCTCTGCTAGATTGCGATGCTTAATCTCCACAATTTCTTTTACTTTCTCTTCCATCTGATATGAGTTTAAATTCCAAGAGAAATCAGTAGCTTAATCTTCAGAAATGAATCAGAGACTATGATATTATGCAATAATGTATCCCATAATTTAAGTATTATCAACAACCTGCTGTTCTAATTGCCTGCTTCGCTCTTCAAGTCTCCGTATTGTGGCCTGCTGATTCTTCAAGTGAGTTGCCTCTGTTCTAAATTCCTCAAGCTCAACTTTCATTTTCCGGTTCTCAGATTCAAGCTCAGACAGCGTGATATCTTGCTCCTACACAAAGAAAGATATGATAAATGAACAAGCAGCTAACTTTCCATAAGCATGCAAGTAGAGGTCTATAATCCGGTAAAGCCACTTACATCTAGACATTAACTGGAATAAGTAGATAACCATAAACAAATAGAGGACAGTAAATGTTTAGGAGAAAGACATCATAAGTTTTGAGAAACATAAATTTCCTATATCACTTTTAGGATGATCACAAGTTTCACACAAGGTATATCTGATAGTTTTATTGGACATGTATAGATGTGACTGGCAAGGTGTTGGTGCAAGAATAGAAATAGCACATCATTAGGGTGGCAAGAAGCTGAGGTAAGACATATGGCACTGTACAGGCTTCTTAAGCAGTGATTCTTGCAATGGTTATGGAACTTGATGGTCACACTCGTGATACATCTAAATGGCACATGAATTATATTAGTGAATATTGGCATTCACTAATATGACCATCAATAAATTTCCCTCGATTTAAAAAAATGCATCAATAAATGTACATTCATACATATCTCATGTCAACCACATATATGCAATACACCAATACAAACATTAAGTTTTTAAATGTATTACTATAATGAATACAAACATACACAAAATTCAAAACAAAAATGGATTAAAATTGACAGGCATATTTTTAATGCAACTTGGTTCATGAAGAATTTTATGTAGCACTGGAACTCACAGCAACTGATGCAAGAGCCGGATAAGGATCAGGGGCTTCGTACAGCTTTTGGTAGATGTTAAGAAAAGCATTTTCCCCAAACTTTGCTCTTTTAGTAAGATTATCAACCTCTTCCTGGTACCCCTTAAGCAAGGCATTAAACAAACTTGACTTATCCTCAGGCGAAGCTTTCTTGAAATCTGTTTGCAGCATAGTTTGTGATCTTTCAGACATATTAAGTAGCTCAAACAATAAAATAGTTAAAATATTATAACAAATGTAACAGAAATAGAGAGTACGGAAAAGAAAAGCACAGCTATTATAACCATATGGTTCCAAATTTTTAAACTCAGATGATTATAATTGGGATTGAGTAAATGACAAAGTATCTCTCGTGTGTATATTTTAACCATGATTTGAAAACAGTAAGGAAGGTATGCATACTTCTAGTGCTCTCTGCAAGCTTCCGCCTGTTTTTCTGACTGTTTTCCTGGTTTTCTGCAATTCGAAGCCCTTGTTCATCTAACACGGATTTCTCCTTCTCTAAGTCAAAATCTGAAAAGGAGAAAATAAAATCATTACACTTATAAGATTTCCCTTCTGATTTTTTTAGTACGGAAAACTAATTCAAATATTTAGACCATTTACCAAATTAGGCCCAAAGATAATATGATAAACAAAACTTTGGCATAGCATTTTTGCATTTAATATGCTTTTAAATTCTAAAAAAGATTCATTTTAGATAACAAAGTGTCATCAAAGAAAACTATTCGTTTAAATTTTGTAGCCTATTAATCGGTACCGACTGCTGCCCTTCTAAAAATATCTCTGAATTAAAAAACATGAAAGGGAAGTTACTCAAGCATTCAACAGAGGAAGTTATTCTTGTATGAACTGTGTTTATGAAGCAAAGACACCAGAAACACGACACTGACACAAAACGTCGAATCCAAAATTTTGAAAGATCAATAAATTAAACGGAATCACAACTGTCGGTGTCGATTCCGGACACCGACACACCTTTTTTCAGAGCTTCAATATTTCAATTAATTCAAAAGTCAAATCATGTATTCCATATTTCATTAAAAAAAAAATCCCACCATTTAGTAATTTTTTTTACGGTATAATTAATTTTATTCAATTCAATCTAATCTAACTCTCCTTGGTTTTAAGTTGAAGTGTTCCAACCATGGCGTAGAAGTGATTCAACCATTTTCGATCCATTTCTTTTAAAATTCACCAAGATCTACATAATGTGGATTTCTTCCAAATAAGAATAACAGTTTCTATTTTCTACTGCATTTGGTGCATTTAAGCTCGATCATGATGCTTAGAGATCTAATTTTTTACTTAAACTTCCGTTTACGATAAAGTAAAAAATGAAAATCGATAAACTAGAACTCAGTGTCTCGAATTACAGTGCAATTGAGCATTAGAAACTTTGATTCTTCGTGTCCAAGCTAAACCGAAGCAAAACACTAGAAAATAAATTACATTATGCAATTGAAATTGGTAGATTCAAGAGAAAGATGAAATGAATCGGACCTTTCCAGAAGGCGGAGACGACGGAGATCGGAGAATTTGTATTGTCCCTCTCCGATCCACTTGGCGGAGACTCCATTTTTGTCACCGATGAATAACGAAATCAACTTTGTTCGAGAAATTGAAGTGTTGATCGCTGCGAGCTTTTCTTTCACCGAACGAAATGAAAACAACCGTGTGTTGTGGAGGCAACGCTGCCTGTGGTGTGTATCTCGGTTAAGAAATGGATCGACGGGAGAATTTCCGGGATTTGTTATATGCATACCTCATTTTACTTATACGCCCTTGTTTTTTCCTTTGTTTTTTTTTTTTTCTTTTTCTTTAATTATATTTTAAAACTTTTTTATTTGTCTCACATAAATACGTATAAAGAATGTTATCCGAAAAGAAAAAATTGAGTGTAAAAAATATATCCTATTAAGGATTGCCTATTGTATATTTTTCACAAATTTCTTATGAGAAATAACAAAAGTATTTAAGAGTGTGTGTTTGAAAAATAACATTGAGATGTATCATATATCATTATTATTTGTAGCTGGTGAGGAGACTCGTGTGATGTATCGGTTAAGTTTAGTAATTACTGTTTGAAAAAAGGAAAATTGAAAATAGAAAAATAAAAAATAAAAAAAATGTAAGAAAAAAAAGGAATAAAAGGATGCGAGTAACACAAAATATATATGAGAGATTATAATATACTACAAAAGAGAAATGTTACTACACTTAGAATGGTTTCCAAAGAAAACCACATGGTACCCAAAAAAGTGATGTTTACAAAATTACAAGTTAGACCAATATGTCATAATATTTTTGTATGGAGTCACAAAAGGATATTGGAGCAACAAATCATTGAGAAATCGTATTAACGGTTTAATAATTTGACTATAATTGTATCGGTAGAAGAGTCTCTGACAATGAAAGTCAAGTGATCACCTCTTGCGAGACGTTTGTGCACAACAAATTGATATCATCCACGTCCTATAAACATTTGAATAGAGTATTTGGTCTTCAGGCGATGCACCTCACATTCATATTCTTGGCAATTATCAGCATCAATCAAAGTGATGGCACTGTTTCAAAATGCATGCAGTTCCTAATGAGCTTGAAAAGGATTTGCTGTAAATAATAATTTAACAATAGAATGAGTGCAATATAGTGAGAAATTGAAAATTAACTAATGATTGCAACTTTATGTGTTTGGTCGGATTGATAATGCAAACATACATGGTATCGTGTAGTTTTAAAAGATTGTTGAACCCATGGGATTGATAGTCAATAGGGAGTGTCTTATGATTGTGGTGTAAGGCTAGGGCTAAGATTGTCACGGGAAAAAGCGATAAATGAATGGTTAAGAAACGGGTTTAAAACAAACAGAGGAAACGAGACCGTGGAATGATTTTCGGGACTCTTATGGACTCTATAGGATTCGGGGGCTGAAATGAAAGCTGAAGTTGTTCTGACGAAAATACCAGTCTAAAGGTTCAATCTCACACTCTCGCGCTATTGACCGAGTCACGTCCGATAACCCCAAGATTTTGCTCTCCCTCGCTCGGTAATTAAAGGTCATCTTTTTGAAGACGGATAAGGTTGAAATGAAATACCTAAAACGCTCTCGATGTGTTTAGGTTTCAGTGTCTTGTGCCTACTATCTGACGCGTACCTTAAATTCCCGCTCTATTGGACTCGTCTTAATGCATTTCTCACTCTCGTGACTAAATACTGGTAAGCAGCCTCTTGCTCTCGCGACTCTACTACCTAAATTAAACTTAAAACACAAAACCAAAATTTCAAGCATATTAAGGTATGTCAGTTATCCTACGGAGTCCCGTCGAGACGACGGTCCTCAAACTACGGGCTTATGCAATTCTAGCCTAACATAGTTGATTTTAATATCGACATATTTAAGTTAAAAGCTTTTAAACACATACATAAAGAATTTATTTTAAGAAAATTCAGATTTATGAGTTTTTAGGAAAAGTGCTTATAAACATGAACATAACATACAAAATTGCAATTAAAAAAGTGCAGGAAATTAAAGAACGCAAATACATTTGTAACATGAAATAAACGGAAATATAACTTGTATTAATGTAAATGCGATCCAATACAGCACGGAAACCAGAAAATAAATTATACAAAGGTGTATTAATCACTCGATGTTAGCAATCAATATTATGGCTAAATGATTTTCTAGTTCTGTAGGAAATTCGGTAGCGCTTCCGCAAGGTATCGGGTCGTGCCAAATGTTGCTATGAGGTCTTCTATTTATAGAAGAAAAATGGCTCCCAAAACAGTTGAAGTTTTTGAATTTTGAACGAGTCAAACTGCCTTAAAACTGCTTCTGGAACTGTTCTCGTGACCAATGGCGAATGCCATTTGACTGCTAGCAAATTTCTGGGACTTTTGGCAAATGACGATCGCCATTTGGTTCCTTTGAGGGGAATGGTAAACGCCATTCACCTAGAGAATGCAGAATGTGCAGTTTTTCTTCCTTTTTCAGCTGGTTTGCCATGGATTCTTGCTCTCATCCGTATTTCAAAGTCCTTGTGCCAAAATTGTTGTTAGCCAACACATGAAAAGGAAAAGATGGAAAAAGAAGATGTTAATACCATAGTCAAGAAAAGCGAAAAATTATATGTGATAATGGTCATACAACCCTGCTCATCACATATAGTTACTGGCATGTCAAGGGCACAATAACACATTAATATCATGGTTTGCAAATGTCAATATAGAAATGAAAAAGGATTAAATCTTCATCAAGACACTACTTCAATGACTTCGTTTTCTCATCTCAAATAATCAATTCAATAAGTCATCAGCACAAAAGTCCAAACAAATATTAAGTGAAAGTTTTTCCACAACAGGTTTACAGATGTGATACATGAAAGTTTTCGTATGGGAGCCTCAAATACTTCATTTCATGTACAGACAATGCAAAAAAAAATCACAAGGTGCAAATCTCTACGATTGGGATACGACAAAAGAGAAAGAAAATATTTGTGAATGATACCTTCTAGAATCACACGACGCGTCCTCCACTCCTCTTGGCAATCCCATGAAATATGCTCCTCATCCACTAACGAATTTAATTCCTTCTCCACACAAGTCTTCACAACTCATTTTTTTTATTCCATTTGTAGCACGTACGATTCAATTCCTATAAGACGGATACCATTCCATTCAGAAAGGGAGACTGAAAAAACAAAATCTGCAGAAAAAAAGAAAACCTTATTTAACACAATACACTCAAAAGCTTTTAAAAAATCAATACATTAAGAATTTCACATTGAAATTCTTAATGTTGTGAGTTGAAACCTCACTCATTTCATAACAATAAATAACACCAAAAGTAACAGGAAAACAGAGAGAGAGAGAGAGAGAGAGAGAAAGAAAGACTCAGTCGTCCGAAACTCACCGTGTGGGATTGAAACGAAACGAGTTTCTGGAACTGAGTGAACCGACTCGAAATCACGAATCCGAGAGAGAGAGAGAGAGAGAGAGAGAGATAGGAGTTGAAATCTTGATCTGAGAGAGCGAACCATCAATCACTACGCCGAGATCGCGAAACCGTAAAAAAATAAGATTAAGAAAGATTCGTAGAAGTAGATCGAGAAGGAACCGAATCAGAACGACCAAAACAACGCAGAAGCCACCGTTGTTGCCCTCCTTCACTGCTGCCGAGGATCTATCCTTGAGGTTGAGGGTGGATGTTCTTGTTTTCGAATAGCGTTGAAGAAAAGGGAGTTCCATTGTGTTTTTGAGTACTTTTTGTGAAAAGGTTGTTTTATCCTATGAGTTTTGAAACATGATATTCTTATGTTTGCTTTTAATTCCCTTAAAAACCCTGATTCACATTTGCCTCTTTTTTTTTTATACTTTTTTTGGATTTTAAATCAAGTTAGGCTTAGCCCTGGCAGCATTCTGCATACACACCCCATACATGCGATTTACTCCCCATTTATTTCTTTTATTTGTTCATTCTTACTTATTCTTTGTTAGATCTATTGATTCTTTATTTTATGATTTTTATTTATTTTGATCTTTATTTTGATTTCATATTTTGGTTCATGTCATCTTAAAAATCATAAATTGTTGTTGATTTATCGACTTAAAATCACGATTAATGATGAGACCGTTGTCTTGTCCCTTTTAGATCATCTCTTATATATTTTTGGGCCGATGATATAAATACACGGTTTATCGATATTCGATTTTTCAATCAATGTTATATAAACCAATATAAGGCCATTTTTTGTTTCTTCATCATGTCTCGATTAATCGATTTATTAATTTATTTTGGTTTATGATATTATTATCCGATTTGTGATATTCAATTTTATCGATGTTGTCCAAATCGATATGAGACCCTTTTTTCCATTATTTTTATCGTTTCCAATTAATTTTAGATCCATTGTGATTTCTCGATTATTTTATTCGGCTGATGAATAAATGTTTAGATATTTGATTTCAAATAAATCGACGTCATCTAAACTAAATAGGAGGTTGTTCATTTATTTTCCCTATTATTTCTCAATTTACTTTATTTTATGGTCAATGATATAACAAACAATTTAAATATTCAATTTCAACAAATCGACGTTATTTAAATCAATATGAGACCACTTTATTTCTTTCTTGGAAATTCAATTTTATTTTATTTAGTTTATTTTATTTTTGCATTTTAATACATAAATCGACGCTCAACTTCTCATAGAATGATTCTAACTTTGAATCGATTCTAAGATAGTCAAAGAGCTACATTTCGACGCCTTCGATTTAATCTCAGGCTCCAACGACTCCGCATAGCTTAGTACACTTCACACTCGCTTCCTCTTGGGCAAATACAATGAACCCTTTTATTTCGTGCAATCCCGTGTAACTTATTTGTACCCCTCTCCCGATTACCTTGTACGCAATTTAATTTTCCGCATTTATCGCTTTTAATTCATTCGCGAACCCTTGGTCCAACACCAAATGGTTTCACTCGCACATTTTCACATTTCATTCAGTTTTGGTTTCGTATTACCAAGCACCTCCCTTAGGACTGGGACCTGATCCCACATAACCAATTAACATCCATTTGCATTTACCCTTATAAGTTGGTCGCAACGTGCGTCACCATCAAATTAATCCAACCTTTTCAATCCGAATACTCAAAATCTTTTCTTAATCAAATCTGAAGGTGTAGTCGGGTTAACTGAACAACTACCCTGCCCCGGGTTAAATGTAAGGGTTGTATCCGAAAGAAACTCCTACTTCTAGGCTCGAAGTGGTTGACTAGGGATTAACTCCTTATATCTCCAGTGTTTAGGGATTTGAAAGAAATGCCTGTACATCATTGACGAGGTTTTTATCCGAAAGCATACCGCAACAGTTATGGGTATTTCATTTTCATCATCCTCCCTCAAATATTTGCTAAAGTGAAGTGAGGGAAATATTTTTGTGATTTTTTGTGATAAATGATAAATAATGAGCGAATGCGAATAGATTAATTCAAAACATGCATAAACATAACATTAACATAACCAAGTACAAACGTAACAATGCTCAGAGCAAATAGTACTTAAACAAACATTACAAAACAACAAGAATGCGGAAATCGTAAATGGCACTGGCTGCCTTGATTTGAGGAATGAACTTCTCTTGATTGAATTCTTCAAAGTTGGAGACTACTCAGCTTGATCTTCAACAACCCCTTCACATGTCTTCACTTGTTGGCACCGTGTGACGGCATTGGATCATTCTGGACATTTGGATTTCTCGGAGTGAGAGTGAGGTCCTTAGAGTTGATCATATCCTGAATCAAGTGTTTGAAGGCATGGCAATTCTCGATGGTGTGACCTGGAGCGCCTTTGTGATACTCACAGCGAGCATTGGCATCATAGTTCCGGGAATTAACAGTCTGAGGTGGCATATCTTTCAACACAAGAGTTCCTTTTGCCATTAGCCCCTTAAAGATTTCGGTATACGTCATAGGCAAGGGATCAATGTGCCTATCATATCCTCTTTGTTGATATGGTGGACGCTGTTGAGGAGCGCGTTGTTGTTGTTGACCAGGCCGTGGTTGATAAGCCTGTTGCTGGTATGGATTGGGCGTATACTGCGCAGCTGCAACCATAGGACGTGGTTGATGAGCCATCTGAGGCGGAAATAGAGCTTGAAAGGCCTGCTGATAAGGCATCGGAGGAGCTGGCTGATATGGCATATGAGCATATTGTGCAGCAGCAACATAAGGGTACTGATAGTAGGGAACTGGTGCAGGTGCACTCTGTTGAAAATTCCCACTTGCAGCAGAAATGGCATTTGCTTCGCCCTTTTTGTACCCGTTGAAAGGTTTCTTGGCATTGTTTTGGCTGCTAGAACCTCCTTGGATCTTTCCACTTTTCAAGCCTTCCTCGATTCTTTCTCCGACCATCACCATGTCTGAAAATCCAGAAGATACGCTGCTGATCAGCTTCTCGTAATATTGTCCCTGTAGGGTACCCATGAAGATATCGATCAATTCACGGTCAACCAAAGGTGGATGAACTCTGGCAGCTAACTCCCTCCAGCGTTGGGCGTACTCCTTAAAGGATTCACTTTCCTTTTGAGACATACTCTGAAGTTGAGTACGGTTAGGAGCTAAGTCAGTGTTGTACTTGTACTGCTTTTTGAATGCATCGGATAGATCAAGCCAAGTACAAACATTGTTGCGCTCGAGCTGCATGTACCATTCTAGAGACGCTCCAGACAGGCTGTCTTGGAAGCAATGGATCATGAGTTTGTCGTCTTTGGCATGAGCGGCCATTTTTCTGCAGTACATCCTCAAATGGAGTTCAGGACAGCTAAGGCCTTTGTATTTCTCGAATTCTGGCAGTTTGAACTTAGCAGGGATCACAACATCTGGAACTAAGCACATGTCTGAGGCACTCAGAGAAGTTGAGTTGTGTCCTTCCATAATTCGGAGTTTTTCAGCTAACTCACGACACATCTTCATAGCTTCAGACTCTTGAGCAGCCTGAGGATTGGTGATTGGAACAGCAGTATGCATCTCATACTCAACTTGATGGTTCTCTTCAGTTTGAGGAAACTGGACTTGAGTTAAAATAGGTTGAGCTTGAGGAATAGCACCAACAGTAACACTAGAAGCAGGTATTGGTTGGGAAGTGACCTCTTCAACAGCAGGAGTGAAGCCTGGAGGCAAACCATATACCAAAGGATTTGGAACGGGAACTGAAGGCATTGCTCGTGAGGTAGATCCTTGCACTTGAGCATTGTTCATTGCGTCAGCAGCTTCACGACGTTCTTCCATTCTTGCCAAAGATTGCAAAGTCTCATAAATCTGGTCAATCTTGCTCTTGACCGAGTCAATCTCTTCCCTCATGGCAGCTTGTTCTTCTTGAATCACGTCCATCAGTCTTCTAGTGTTGGCTCGAGTTAAGTAAGGTCGTCTAGCTCGATACGGGCGTCGTGAAACCAACTTGATTTACTGAAGATGGAGGAACATGAAATAAGTTTTTGGCTTTTGGAATGAAATGCAATATGAATAAATAATGCAAATGAAATGATATGCAATGTCAAAATCCAGGATCACAAGATCAAGGTCTCACGAGTCCAAGGTACAGATGGAGGATACTCTGATCAAGAACTCACTGGGTAGACTCTAAAGTTTCAGGGATCCCAAAGTTATCAATTCATATGGTTGTTCATCACACACGCCATAAGCATGACAGTTGATTGACTCCGCCATATGAATCTATTTTGGGTGAGATCTTCGTATCGACAACCCACGAGAGAAAATTTTCTCGGGAGTCCATACTACGTGATCATCGGCACAAGGTTTAAAACAAAGTCTTGGAGTTATGGAACTTTCTCAACTGTTTGATGCACGTGTCAATTTCATACATTCTTGACAGTCAATCAACTCCATTGAGTAAGTCTATTCCAAGTGAGGTTTTCGTATCGAGCCACGCGAGGGCGAACCCTGGTGCCCAATACTACGCAACCATCAACCGATGTTTTAACCAAAAGGTTCTAAAGGTCCTCAGAGTCGACGACTTTAATGAAAACAACTGAGCACACACGCCAAAAGCTTGACGATTGTCAGTATTTCCATTAAAATCTACTCCGAGTGAGGTTTTCGTATCGACAACCCACGAGAGAGGTTCTCTCGGGAGCCCATACTACACAACCTCTCTAACTTATGTTTGTTCTCGAAAGCCCGGGTATAGAGCTTTTCCCTCAAGTTTCTTTTGCAAAGTATCGATCCAAATTATAGTACCAAGGAGCCACAAGATATATAAGATGGAATGCGATAAAGAAAACGATAAAAATAAACAAGCAAGGCATAGAAGCAAACATCCAAACAAACGCGGGAACCTAAACTAGGCTTGACTCGCATAGGGGTGAACCAGTCCCCAGCAGAGTCGCCAGCTGTCGTACCCCGAAAAATACGACCTCACGCGATCCGAATGGACGGAGTCACGCGCTGGACGGACTGAAGAGTCGCCACCTAATTCTATTTATTCCCGAGGAGGGAAAGGGAAGATATAGATACAACCCGAGAGGAAAAGGATGAGGACAAAGGTCAACGGAACCATTGCCTGGGTTCGGGAGTCGGTTATGCAGGGGGAAGGTATTAGCACCCCCTACATCCATCGTACTCGATGGGAACCATCTAAGTTAATGCGCGAGAAAGGATGTCTATGCTTAAACGAATTGCTTTCTAGAGGGAAATGAGTTGAGTTATAAGTTAGATTGAACCTAGGTGCTCGGCAAGGATGGAGATCCTCGTGCCTACGTACTCCCGTGTGCAATGGGAAAGTCAGAGCCTCGTAGTTCGGCCTACTACTGGTAATGGTTGTTTGATTTTATTACCTTTCGTCGATGAAAGGGTTTAGGAGTTGAAGTGCACTAAAGACTATGGATAGTTTATCTCGCCCAACAAGACGGGTGTCCTGCGTCGAAATAATCGGAGCGAGTAACGAAAGCTCGTTATCCCCCTTTCTACCGCTTAAGGCTCGTGGCGTACAGATCTTCTCGTATTATTAAAGTGTTTTTATTTCCTAAAGCCGCTTGACGTTGGATCAAGGGTTTGGATCTAATCGAAACATTTTGGTTTTTTGAGGTTTAGAGGGTAAATGCAAGTGGAGTTTGATTTTGTGGTTTGTTTAGCGAGGCACGAAGCGCTCGGCTCGCAAGGATAGGAGGATCCTAATAAACGAAAATAACTGGAAAATAAAGTGCAGGTGTGCAAAGTGCAATCGCTTGGCGTTGGACCAAGGATTCAGAATTAAATACGGAAAATAAATTGCGTACAAAGTAGGGGGAGAGGGATACAAAATAAATACAGGGGATTGCGAGAAATAAAGGGTATCATTGTATTTTGCCCAAGAGGAAGCGTGTGTGCAGTGTGTTTGAACTATTCGAAGGCGTTCGGCCTTTTTATTCGGGACGCAACTATTCGGAGGCGTTGGACCTTTTAATCGAGCGCAACTATTCGAAGGCGTTGGACCTTTTGGGACGCGACGAAATTTTGTTCGTGAACTACCTTAGAATCGGTTCAAAATGGGAACCATTCTATAAGGAGTCGAATCGTAATTTTTTCTAATGCGAAAATAAATGAATAAATAAATGAATTTGCTAGAATTTAAAAATAGAATAATGAATAATGAATTAAATAATTAAATGAAATAAATAATTTAAGAATATGAAATAAATTACATTGATGTTTATTTATCGAAATAATGAAATAAAGAAAAATTAATTACAAGGAGGGCCTCATATTGACCGCTCATCACCGATTAAATGTAATCGGGCGAAAAACGGCCTTTTATAATATCATCGGCCCTAACAAAAATAATTAACTAGAAAATGAATCTAAAAGTAATAAACGATTTATAATGAAAGTATTTTGCTTAAGTAAAAGAAAAAGTTCTAATAATTAAAAAAAGTTGATAAAACCTAAATAATGGGGAATACTCTAATTAAAATCTTTGAAATATTTTCATGATATGAGAAAATTAAAACCTATTCTAATATTTTAGATTTCTTTTATAAATTTATTTTTTATATTTTTTACTAAGATGACATCTAAAATTAATAAACAGTAAAAGCTTAATAAAAATACTATACTATATACATTATATTCTTTTTTGTTAACAGAATAAATAAAACATATGTTAAAATAACAAAACGAAAAAATGAGGCTGCTAAAATTATAGGTGTGAATAATGAAGCGTATTGGGCCAAAGCAGGCTCCTTAACCCAGCAACAACAGCATAACATAATCAGTTTTTTAGCAAAATAAATAAATAAAACCAATACACAAGCAGTCAATGATAAAAAAAAGAAAATAATTATAATTATAAATAAAAAAACATTTAACTAAAATAAAAGAAATCAGAAAGTCAAATAAAACCACACAAAACGTTTTCCTCCATTTGATAAAAAACGCAGTTTCAAAAGAAAAATCCAACCTCTGTCAAAAACGGCTCGACGGATCTCCCTCTCTCAGCTCTTCTCTGATTCGGGTGGCGGTGGTTTGGAAGCTTTTTCGCGGTTGCTCTCGGATCGCGTCTCTCACTCACGGATTCGTCTCCGTCTCTGCGCTTGCGATCTGTTCTCGGTTCCGGTCGGCTCGCGGCGGCTGTGGTTGTTCCGGCGGTTTCAGTGGTTGATCTTAAGGGTGGCGGCCGGCGGTTTGAGATTCGTGAAAGGGATGGTTTGCTGCATTTGGTTATGTTCTGTTACGGTGAGTTGATTTCGGTTGTTTGATGGTGAGGGTTTTGTGTTCGTCGTTCTGCTCCTCACGGCACGGCTCTGAATGGTGGTTTCGAGGTGAGTTTGGGTGGTGAACGGTGAATGAGGTGTTCGAAGGATGTTGTTTTGTGCGTCGGTTTTGTTCTGTGAACGGAGGTTTGTGTGTTTGGTTATGGTGGTTTTACGACGGCTGTATGGTTTGACGGCGACGGGAAGGTGATTGACGAAAGGGTTGTTGGCTAGGTCACGGTTTGCACAACGGTTAACAGGTTGAGCGAAGGATTTGCGTTGAAGGTTCGAGGTGCTGTTGCGGATGAGAGTTATGGAGTTTTTCGTGCAATGCTTCTGTTTCTGGTTTTTTTTCTTCTTTTTTTTTTATGAAGGGGTTGGAAAGGGTGGTCAATTTGAAAGGTATTTGGTGATGGTAATGGTGGTTGTGCGGATTCGGTGCTTTGAGGTTCGAAGGGATTTTTTATGCAAAACACAGAAGGTTATGGCGCTGGATTTTGAAAGAAGTTTTGTGGTGTTTGTTGGTGTTACTTGGAGGATTTGAAAGGTATGGATCTGAGATGAGAAAGCTTTTTTCCTTCTGATTTGTGTTGTTTACGGCATAAAAATGATGGCATCATATGTTGTAATGTGTTGGATCGATGTGAAAAACGGGAAACAAAATATGTTTATGCAGTGAAGGTTTAACTATGTTGTATGGTATGAAATGTTTCATGAGGTTTTCTGAAGATAGTAGCAAAAATACAGAGTGAAAGTATCATTGTTGGATCTATGAGAGTATTAAAAGTGAAAAAAAAAAAAAAGATGAATGTTGGTATTTAGTTTTGTGTAGGTGAATAACAAAGTGAATATGGGTATTATTGTTGATGGAGAAGGAGCAGTGGAATCGTGATTTTAAGCTTGGTTGGAGAGTTTGTTATACGATTCTGTTGAGGATTTGGAAAGGTAGTGGGGTGAGTGAGTGGAATTGGGCTGAGTTTTTTTGTTAGTGATTGCTGGATGACAGCTGTAGGTAGGGTAATGTGAAGTGGTATTGTATTGAATTTTGAATAATAAGATGATATGATAATATAATAATAATAATGATAATAATAATAACCAAAATAATAAGTAAAATATAAATGATAATAACAAAATTAGAAAAACTGTTACCAATAATAATAATAAGCAATAATAATAAATAAATAAAAAATAGTGATAATAATATTCTTGAAAAATAAAAAAAGGTAATGGTAATAATAACAATAAAAAAATTATAATAATGATAATAATAACAATAAATAAGAAAATTAGAATAATAATAAAAACAAGTAAGAAAAGCTTTTTATTTTGCACAAAAGTAAATGGGCCTAGAGTTAATGGGCTTAAAATGAAAATGGACAAGTAGGCAAATAAAAACAAAACGGAAAATGAAATAAGAAGATATATTTTTTTTTAGAATTTTGGAAAAGACATGTATAAAATTGAGTATAAAAGAAGTGACATATTTTTTTTTTGATTTTTGGAATATTCGTCAGTCAGAAAAATAAAATGGTGCGGTTTTTTTTATTATTTTTAAATAAGGATTAGACATTAAAATAAAATGGTACAGGTAGGACAAATTTGGGGTATGACAGATGCCCCTATCGAATTGGCTTAGACTGAGTAAGATGAACTGGCTCACGTTCAATCTTTCAAAGTATAAGATAATTAGATATTAACAGACTCCAAATTTGTCCGACAAAGAAAGAAATTTGAAAATAGCAGATGAAATAAGACGGAAATAATGGGTGACACAGCAAAACAAATTAACAAAATAAATCACTTATCACCAGAGGATGATAAGGCAATAAACAGAAAAATAAACCCACTTATCAACAAAGGATGATAAGGCAATAAACTGAAAACAAACTCACTTATCAACAGAGGAAGATAAGGCAATAAACTGAAAACAAACTCACTTATCAACAGAGGATGATAAGGCAACAAACTGAAAACAAACTCACTTATCAACAGAGGAAGATAAGGCAATAAACTGAAAACAAACTCACTTATCAACAGAGGATGATAAGGCAATAAACTGAAAATAAAATCACTTATCACCAGAGGAAGATAAGGCAAATAAACAGAAAAGTAAACTCACTTATCAACAGAGGAAGATAAGGCAATAAACTGAAAATAAAATCACTTATCACCAGAGGAAGATAAGGCAAATAAACAGAAAAGTAAACTCACTTATCAACAGAGGAAGATAAGGCAACAAACAGAAAAATAAACTCACTTATCAACAGAGGATGATAAGGCAAATGGACTGAAAATAAAATCTCTTATCACCAGAGGATGATAAGGCAAATGGACTGAAATTTAAACACGGCTGTTGAATCCGCCAAGAGAATGCCTGGAATCTGATTGATGTGATCCTCCGCTGGGGAAAGGACCGGAGACTTGTATGGATCCTGGATCCTGAACTATGCATGTATGCTTGATTGTTTTGAAATGGTATTCCATAGGGATAGAGATACGATGCAAATGTTTATGCACTGAGATGTAAATTGAAACTGTTGGGGAAAATAAAAAGCTGATTTATTTAGGTATGCAAATGATGCATATGTTGTAAATGATTGATGTAAACGTTGCTTATGACGTTGATGATGCATAATGATGCATATGAGTTATTGGAATAAAAGGTGCCAGCTTGGTGGACTTTTGGTTTGGTAGTTGCCAATAGTGATTGGACTTTGGGTGGGTGGAGGGCTTGATTCCCCGACACTCGATCTTTGACGTCGTTTGGTCAGAAGATGGATTTGAGAATTCCAAGTTTGGCTCTCCGCTGATGAGCGAAGCGACCTAATTGACATATGAAGACGGATTTCACTTTGAATGATTGCAAACATCTAGCAAGGACTGCTTGTTCAGCTGGGGAGAAGATAAAGGAAGATTTGCTCCTTGTTTGATTGCCCCTGCCTGTAGGGTATCTGAAATAAATTTGATGGGGAAGCTTTGACAATGGCCACGACATGACCTGCTCCAGATTCTGGATTTGGTAAGCGCCTACCCCTAATTGAGCTGTTTGAAGATAACTTGCCCCTGATTGGGCTATTGAAGATGCTTTGTCCCTGGTTGGACTGATTTTGAAATGAATTGCCCCTGATTGGGCTGTTGAAGATGATTTTGATTCATGTTGGCACGGATGAAGTTCAAATTTTCTTTTGATTGACTCTTGTTGGGATTGTACTGATGTCAAGCATTAAATTGCAATTAAATTGTTCATACACAAATGGTAATGTTAATGCAACGTTCATGTAAGTTTTGAAAAAGTCAATTTATTTGAATGATTGTGATAGTGTGACGAATGGACCGTTAGTCCAAACGAAGTGCTGATTTAGAAAGTGTGTGAAAAGATGCAGCAAGAATAATGTGCAAACAAGATTGAATATTAGCAAATATATGGGAGTCAATTTACGCAACCTTGTTGGTAGCATGCTTTCAGAATAAATCGTGCCTCAATTAGGACTTTCGAGGGTTGTAGCGTGGTCTGGTTAATGGTTAGAGAAACAAAGGATATAAGGCCCAAAGTTTGATTTGTACCCACCCCTCTTCGAAATGTTCTCCAGTCCTATGTTCAGTTAACTCTACATTTGTTTTGACTTTTCAAGAACGAAGATGAAGCTTTGAAGTTCGCTTGGAAATGGAAGTCATCCTTTTTTGTTTTGATGTCGGTGCCCCTTTGATTTTGTTTTGGTAGTCACCTGATTTTTGCTTTGTTTTTGTTGAGGATTTGACCTCTTCTTTTGATTTGTTTTTTTTGTTTCATTTTTCGACTAAGTCTCCCTTTGGGTGCTCAACTTAGTGGTTTTTTTTTTAATATTGTGACTGCCAAGTCATTTGTTGATGGTCCTCTGACGGGATATCTCATCTTGCGATTCGAAGGTGTAGTCGGGTTAACTGAACAACTACCCTGCCCCGGGTTAAATGTAAGGGTTGTATCCGAAAGAAACTCCTACTTCTAGGCTCGAAGTGGTTGACTAGGGATTAACTCCTTATATCTCCAGTGTTTAGGGATTTGAAAGAAATGCCTGTACATCATTGACGAGGTTTTTATCCGAAAGCATACCGCAACAGTTATGGGTATTTCATTTTCATCATCCTCCCTCAAATATTTGCTAAAGTGAAGTGAGGGAAATATTTTTGTGATTTTTTGTGATAAATGATAAATAATGAGCGAATGCGAATAGATTAATTCAAAACATGCATAAACATAACATTAACATAACCAAGTACAAACGTAACAATGCTCAGAGCAAATAGTACTTAAACAAACATTACAAAACAACAGGAATGCGGAAATCGTAAATGGCACTGGCTGCCTTGATTTGAGGAATGAACTTCTCTTGATTGAATTCTTCAAAGTTGGAGACTACTCAGCTTGATCTTCAACAACCCCTTCACATGTCTTCACTTGTTGGCACCGTGTGACGGCATTGGATCATTCTGGACATTTGGATTTCTCGGAGTGAGAGTGAGGTCCTTAGAGTTGATCATATCCTGAATCAAGTGTTTGAAGGCATGGCAATTCTCGATGGTGTGACCTGGAGCGCCTTTGTGATACTCACAGCGAGCATTGGCATCATAGTTCCGGGAATTAACAGTCTGAGGTGGCATATCTTTCAACACAAGAGTTCCTTTTGCCATTAGCCCCTTAAAGATTTCGGTATACGTCATAGGCAAGGGATCAATGTGCCTATCATATCCTCTTTGTTGATATGGTGGACGCTGTTGAGGAGCGCGTTGTTGTTGTTGACCAGGCCGTGGTTGATAAGCCTGTTGCTGGTATGGATTGGGCGTATACTGCGCAGCTGCAACCATAGGACGTGGTTGATGAGCCATCTGAGGCGGAAATAGAGCTTGAAAGGCCTGCTGATAAGGCATCGGAGGAGCTGGCTGATATGGCATATGAGCATATTGTGCAGCAGCAACATAAGGGTACTGATAGTAGGGAACTGGTGCAGGTGCACTCTGTTGAAAATTCCCACTTGCAGCAGAAATGGCATTTGCTTCGCCCTTTTTGTACCCGTTGAAAGGTTTCTTGGCATTGTTTTGGCTGCTAGAACCTCCTTGGATCTTTCCACTTTTCAAGCCTTCCTCGATTCTTTCTCCGACCATCACCATGTCTGAAAATCCAGAAGATACGCTGTTGATCAGCTTCTCGTAATATTGTCCCTGTAGGGTACCCATGAAGATATCGATCAATTCACGGTCAACCAAAGGTGGATGAACTCTGGCAGCTAACTCCCTCCAGCGTTGGGCGTACTCCTTAAAGGATTCACTTTCCTTTTGAGACATACTCTGAAGTTGAGTACGGTTAGGAGCTAAGTCAGTGTTGTACTTGTACTGCTTTTTGAATGCATCGGATAGATCAAGCCAAGTACAAACATTGTTGCGCTCGAGCTGCATGTACCATTCTAGAGACGCTCCAGACAGGCTGTTTTGGAAGCAATGGATCATGAGTTTGTCGTCTTTGGCATGAGCGGCCATTTTTCTGCAGTACATCCTCAAATGGAGTTCAGGACAGCTGAGGCCTTTGTATTTCTCGAATTCTGGCAGTTTGAACTTAGCAGGGATCACAACATCTGGAACTAAGCACATGTCTGAGGCACTCAGAGAAGTTGAGTTGTGTCCTTCCATAATTCGGAGTTTTTCAGCTAACTCACGACACATCTTCATAGCTTCAGACTCTTGAGCAGCCTGAGGATTGGTGATTGGAACAGCAGTATGCATCTCATACTCAACTTGATGGTTCTCTTCAGTTTGAGGAAACTGGACTTGAGTTAAAATAGGTTGAGCTTGAGGAATAGCACCAACAGTAACACTAGAAGCAGGTATTGGTTGGGAAGTGACCTCTTCAACAGCAGGAGTGAAGCCTGGAGGCAAACCATATACCAAAGGATTTGGAACGGGAACTGAAGGCATTGCTCGTGAGGTAGATCCTTGCACTTGAGCATTGTTCATTGCGTCAGCAGCTTCACGACGTTCTTCCATTCTTGCCAAAGATTGCAAAGTCTCATAAATCTGGTCAATCTTGCTCTTGACCGAGTCAATCTCTTCCCTCATGGCAGCTTGTTCTTCTTGAATCACGTCCATCAGTCTTCTAGTGTTGGCTCGAGTTAAGTAAGGTCGTCTAGCTCGATACGGGCGTCGTGAAACCAGCTTGATTTACTGAAGATGGAGGAACATGAAATAAGTTTTTGGCTTTTGGAATGAAATGCAATATGAATAAATAATGCAAATGAAATGATATGCAATGTCAAAATCCAGGATCACAAGATCAAGGTCTCACGAGTCCAAGGTACAGATGGAGGATACTCTGATCAAGAACTCACTGGGTAGACTCTAAAGTTTCAGGGATCCCAAAGTTATCAATTCATATGGTTGTTCATCACACACGCCATAAGCATGACGGTTGATTGACTCCGCCATATGAATCTATTTTGGGTGAGATCTTCGTATCGACAACCCACGAGAGAAAATTTTCTCGGGAGTCCATACTACGTGATCATCGACACAAGGTTTAAAACAAAGTCTTGGAGTTATGGAACTTTCTCAACTGTTTGATGCACGTGTCAATTTCATACATTCTTGACAGTCAATCAACTCCATTGAGTAAGTCTATTCCAAGTGAGGTTTTCGTATCGAGCCACGCGAGGGCGAACCCTGGTGCCCAATACTACGCAACCATCAACCGATGTTTTAACCAAAAGGTTCTAAAGGTCCTCAGAGTCGACGACTTTAATGAAAACAACTGAGCACACACGCCAAAAGCTTGACGATTGTCAGTATTTCCATTAAAATCTACTCCGAGTGAGGTTTTCGTATCGACAACCCACGAGAGAGGTTCTCTCGGGAGCCCATACTACACAACCTCTCTAACTTATGTTTGTTCTCGAAAGCCCGGGTATAGAGCTTTTCCCTCAAGTTTCTTTTGCAAAGTATCGATCCAAATTATAGTACCAAGGAGCCACAAGATATATAAGATGGAATGCGATAAAGAAAACGATAAAAATAAACAAGCAAGGCATAGAAGCAAACATCCAAACAAACGCGGGAACCTAAACTAGGCTTGACTCGCATAGGGGTGAACCAGTCCCCAGCAGAGTCGCCAGCTGTCGTACCCCGAAAAATACGACCTCACGCGATCCGAATGGACGGAGTCACGCGCTGGACGGACTGAAGAGTCGCCACCTAATTCTATTTATTCCCGAGGAGGGAAAGGGAAGATATAGATACAACCCGAGAGGAAAAGGATGAGGACAAAGGTCAACGGAACCATTGCCTGGGTTCGGGAGTCGGTTATGCAGGGGGAAGGTATTAGCACCCCCTACATCCATCGTACTCGATGGGAACCATCTAAGTTAATGCGCGAGAAAGGATGTCTATGCTTAAACGAATTGCTTGCTAGAGGGAAATGAGTTGAGTTATAAGTTAGATTGAACCTAGGTGCTCGGCAAGGATGGAGATCCTCGTGCCTACGTACTCCCGTGTGCAATGGGAAAGTCAGAGCCTCGTAGTTCGGCCTACTACTGGTAATGGTTGTTTGATTTTATTACCTTTCGTCGATGAAAGGGTTTAGGAGTTGAAGTGCACTAAAGACTATGGATAGTTTATCTCGCCCAACAAGACGGGTGTCCTGCGTCGAAATAATCGGAGCGAGTAACGAAAGCTCGTTATCCCCCTTTCTACCGCTTAAGGCTCGTGGCGTACAGATCTTCTCGTATTATTAAAGTGTTTTTATTTCCTAAAGCCGCTTGACGTTGGATCAAGGGTTTGGATCTAATCGAAACATTTTGGTTTTTTGAGGTTTAGAGGGTAAATGCAAGTGGAGTTTGATTTTGTGGTTTGTTTAGCGAGGCACGAAGCGCTCGGCTCGCAAGGATAGGAGGATCCTAATAAACGAAAATAACTGGAAAATAAAGTGCAGGTGTGCAAAGTGCAATCGCTTGGCGTTGGACCAAGGATTCAGAATTAAATACGGAAAATAAATTGCGTACAAAGTAGGGGGAGAGGGATACAAAATAAATACAGGGGATTGCGAGAAATAAAGGGTATCATTGTATTTTGCCTAAGAGGAAGCGTGTGTGCAGTGTGTTTGAACTATTCGAAGGCGTTCGGCCTTTTTATTCGGGACGCAACTATTCGGAGGCGTTGGACCTTTTAATCGAGCGCAACTATTCGAAGGCGTTGGACCTTTTGGGACGCGGCGAAATTTTGTTCGTGAACTGCCTTAGAATCGGTTCAAAATGGGAACCATTCTATAAGGAGTCGAATCGTAATTTTTTCTAATGCGAAAATAAATGAATAAATAAATGAATTTGCTAGAATTTAAAAATAGAATAATGAATAATGAATTAAATAATTAAATGAAATAAATAATTTAAGAATATGAAATAAATTACATTGATGTTTATTTATCGAAATAATGAAATAAAGAAAAATTAATTACAAGGAGGGCCTCATATTGACCGCTCATCACCGATTAAATGTAATCGGGCGAAAAACGGCCTTTTATAATATCATCGGCCCTAACAAAAATAATTAACTAGAAAATGAATCTAAAAGTAATAAACGATTTATAATGAAAGTATTTTGCTTAAGTAAAAGAAAAAGTTCTAATAATTAAAAAAAGTTGATAAAACCTAAATAATGGGGAATACTCTAATTAAAATCTTTGAAATATTTTCATGATATGAGAAAATTAAAACCTATTCTAATATTTTAGATTTCTTTTATAAATTTATTTTTTATATTTTTTACTAAGATGACATCTAAAATTAATAAACAGTAAAAGCTTAATAAAAATACTATACTATATACATTATATTCTTTTTTGTTAACAGAATAAATAAAACATATGTTAAAATAACAAAACGAAAAAATGAGGCTGCTAAAATTATAGGTGTGAATAATGAAGCGTATTGGGCCAAAGCAGGCTCCTTAACCCAGCAACAACAGCATAACATAATCAGTTTTTTAGCAAAATAAATAAATAAAACCAATACACAAGCAGTCAATGATAAAAAAAAGAAAATAATTATAATTATAAATAAAAAAACATTTAACTAAAATAAAAGAAATCAGAAAGTCAAATAAAACCACACAAAACGTTTTCCTCCATTTGATAAAAAACGCAGTTTCAAAAGAAAAATCCAACCTCTGTCAAAAACGGCTCGACGGATCTCCCTCTCTCAGCTCTTCTCTGATTCGGGTCGCGGTGGTTTGGAAGCTTTTTCGCGGGTGCTCTCGGATCGCGTCTCTCACTCACGGATTCGTCTCCGTCTCTGCGCTTGCGATCTGTTCTCGGTTCCGGTCGGCTCGCGGCGGCTGTGGTTGTTCCGGCGGTTTCAGTGGTTGATCTTAAGGGTGGCGGCCGGCGGTTTGAGATTCGTGAAAGGGATGGTTTGCTGCATTTGGTTATGTTCTGTTACGGTGAGTTGATTTCGGTTGTTTGATGGTGAGGGTTTTGTGTTCGTCGTTCTGCTCCTCACGGCACGGCTCTGAATGGTGGTTTCGAGGTGAGTTTGGGTGGTGAACGGTGAATGAGGTGTTCGAAGGATGTTGTTTTGTGCGTCGGTTTTGTTCTGTGAACGGCGGTTTGTGTGTTTGGTTATGGTGGTTTTACGACGGCTGTATGGTTTGACGGCGACGGGAAGGTGATTGACGAAAGGGTTGTTGGCTAGGTCACGGTTTGCACAACGGTTAACAGGTTGAGCGAAGGATTTGCGTTGAAGGTTCGAGGTGCTGTTGCGGATGGGAGTTATGGAGTTTTTCGTGCAATGCTTCTGTTTCTGGTTTTTTTTCTTCTTTTTTTTTTATGAAGGGGTTGGAAAGGGTGGTCAATTTGAAAGGTATTTGGTGATGGTAATGGTGGTTGTGAGGATTCGGTGCTTTGAGGTTCGAAGGGATTTTTTATGCAAAACACAGAAGGTTATGGCGCTGGATTTTGAAAGAAGTTTTGTGGTGTTTGTTGGTGTTACTTGGAGGATTTGAAAGGTATGGATCTGAGATGAGAAAGCTTTTTTCCTTCTGATTTGTGTTGTTTACGGCATAAAAATGATGGCATCATATGTTGTAATGTGTTGGATCGATGTGAAAAACGGGAAACAAAATATGTTTATGCAGTGAAGGTTTAACTATGTTGTATGGTATGAAATGTTTCATGAGGTTTTCTGAAGATAGTAGCAAAAATACAGAGTGAAAGTATCATTGTTGGATCTATGAGAGTATTAAAAGTGAAAGAAAAAAAAAGAGATGAATGTTGGTATTTAGTTTTGTGTAGGTGAATAACAAAGTGAATATGGGTATTATTGTTGATGGAGAAGGAGCAGTGGAATCGTGATTTTAAGCTTGGTTGGAGAGTTTGTTATACGATTCTGTTGAGGATTTGGAAAGGTAGTGGGGTGAGTGAGTGGAATTGGGTTGAGTTTTTTTGTTAGTGATTGCTGGATGACAGCTGTAGGTAGGGTAATGTGAAGTGGTATTGTATTGAATTTTGAATAATAAGATGATATGATAATATAATAATAATAATGATAATAATAATAACCAAAATAATAAGTAAAATATAAATGATAATAACAAAATTAGAAAAACTGTTACCAATAATAATAAGCAATAATAATAAATAAATAAAAA
Organism: Lathyrus aphaca; assembly: GCA_963966055.1. Lineage (NCBI taxonomy): Eukaryota > Viridiplantae > Streptophyta > Magnoliopsida > Fabales > Fabaceae > Lathyrus > Lathyrus aphaca. Next base: position 16,311,857 of record OZ014521.1, read on the forward strand.
ATAGTGATAATAATATTTTTGAAAAATAAAAAAAGGTAATGGTAATAATAACAATAAAAAAATTATAATAATGATAATAATAACAATAAATAAGAAAATTAGAATAATAATAAAAACAAGTAAGAAAAGCTTTTTATTTTGCACAAAAGTAAATGGGCCTAGAGTTAATGGGCTTAAAATGAAAATGGACAAGTAGGCAAATAAAAACAAAACGGAAAATGAAATAAGAAGATATATTTTTTTTTAGAATTTTGGAAAAGACATGTATAAAATTGAGTATAAAAGAAGTGACATATTTTTTTTTGATTTTTGGAATATTCGTCAGTCAGAAAAATAAAATGGTGCGGTTTTTTTTATTATTTTTAAATAAGGATTAGACATTAAAATAAAATGGTACAGGTAGGACAAATTTGGGGTATGACACATGGGATGTGATTCAATCAACCTTTCGTCTCTCAAGACACCTAACTACTACATATCAAATAACAAAAGAACTGAGTTATGGAGTATAGCATTCCTTGAATTCTTGAATGAATGCTCATGAGGCTCGCTCCCTGGGATGTGGTTCATTCATCCTTTTGTTCCTAAAATACTAAACAAGTCAAACATCTTTCTCTAGACGAACATTGCTTAAACCCTTCTATCGTGCAAATAAGCTAGCGCTTCAGCCTCCTATCGTGAGTAGACAAGCCAACGCTTAGCAGTTAGAGAGAGGTTTAAATAATCGTTCATTAGAAAACACCAACCAACCGTAGTACCACGAACTACGAGGCTCTGACTTTCCCATTGCACGAGGGAATACGTAGGCACACAGATCTCAATCCCTGTCGAGCACCCAAGGAACAAAACCACCCATTCTCTGTATCTTTACCCTTAAGAAGAAATCAATAGTATAAGTCAATATTCAATCGCAGGTTAAACTAAGAGGTTCCCGTTGAGTACAACAAACGTTAGGGGTGTTAATACATTCCCCTTACGTAACCGACTCCCAAACTTAGAATTTGGTTCCCACGACCATGTTCTATCCATCTTTCCTTATTAGGTTTTATCTATATCTCCTTTTTCTTTAGTTAGAATAAATAGAATTAAGTGGCGACTCTGTTATTCTGTTTGTTCCGCGGTCAGCGCGATTATCGTATTTTTTCGAGGTACGATAGAGATACCTAGTGTTAAAGGAAGTAGTAATAACCATATGGTAGGGTAAGTTGTAGCCTGACTGGGAAAGTCCGTATCACATACACTAGATATTCACTCCTATAATGTACAAGTTGCAAGAACTTGAAGAATCACTTTTACCCAGAACATGAAACACCCTTCATCTCCGATATTATTATAGTTATAATTATTTGTAATTTTCCAGTAAACATTATATCCGTTTAATTTTAAATAATCATTCAAGTATTTTGTTTTCAATAAGGATACCCCATTTAAAATGTCTTTTATGTTGGACTTCATAACAAAGATCTTTGTCGCCCCTCTAGGCAATATGCGTTATGTAGGAATTCATAACAAAGATCCCTGCCAGCCCTCAAGGTGATACACATTGCTAAACTTCATAGCAAATATCCTTGATGCCCCTTAAGGTGATATACATTATGATGGACTTTATAGAGAAGATCATTGTTTCCCCTCGAGGCGACACACAATGCTAAACTTCATAGAGAAGATCATCGTCGCCTCTCGAGACGATATGCATTATGTTGGACTTCATAGAGAAGATCCTTGCCACCCTTCGAGGAGATATGGGATGCTAAACTTCATAGAAAAGATCCTTACTGCCCCTCGTAGCGATATACATTATGTTGGACTTCACAATGAAGATCATTTCAGCCCACCGAGGCGATACACAATGCTAAATTTCATAGCAAAGATCCCTGTCTCCCCTCGAGGCGATACACTATGATATACTTCATAACAAAGATCTTTATCGTACCTCAAGGTGATATACATTATGTTTGACCTCTTACGAATATCCTTGCCTCCCCTTGAGGCTAACACAATGTTGAACTTCATATAAAAGATCATTTTCGCCACTTGAGGAAATGTACATAGTTGGACCTTCGTTGAAGTATTCTCACTGCCATTTAGGGAAATGTTAACTAGAATATACTCACTTAAGGGACTTAGTGTCCCCATGAGCAAAATATTTTCCAACGAAACATGCCAAAGAGGCGCGACCTATGTCAAGCCTCGAAGAGTTGATTTTTAGTCCTGCTAAAGGGCTCGATGGAAGTTCTTCTTGAAAGGTTAAACACCTTATATGATGTACTCAATGTCTCATCATTAGGGCTATATATTATTGTGTTTGAGAAACTTAGATTCCCTGAATACATTAGACTATTGCCTGAGGGATTTAATGCCCCCTTGGCGGAATCATTTCAAACGAAACACGCCTAAGAGGCGTGACTTATATCAAGCTCTAAAGACTTGACTATTAGTCTTGATAGAGGGCTCGATGGAAGTCCTGCCTGAAAGGTTAAACACCTCCTTTTAGAAACTTAATGTCTCATCAATTGGGCTATGTATTACTGCATTTGAGGAACTTATATTCCCCAAACTAATTAGAATTTTGCCTTAGGGACTTCGTGTTTTCTCGTGCAAAATCATTTTCAATGAAACACGCCTAAGAGGCGCGACTTATATCAAGCCTCAAAGACTTAATTTTTAGTCTTACCAGAGGGCTCGATGGAAGTCTCATATAAAAGGTTAAACCCCTCGTATGATGAACTCAATGTCTCATCAAATATATTGTGCATTACCGCGTTTGAGGAACTTAGATTTCCTAGACCAATTAGACTCTCGCCTGAGGGACTAATTGCCCCCGGCCGGAATCGTTTTCAACGAAACACATGTAAGAGGTGCAACCTATGTCAAACCCTATAGACTTGATCTTTAATTTTGCTAGAGGGCTAGTTGGAAGTCCTTACTGGGAGGTAAAAATGCCTCATTTGAGGGATTAAATGTCCTGTCAGTCGAGCTACATGTTATTACCCAAGGAAGCCTCTTAATGTGAAGTACCAATTCCCGAGATACTCCCTTTAAACGTAGGTATAAAACACTTTTCCTTGTGTTGAAGGTCTTGTGTTTGAGTGATTATGTAGTGTTATATTTGCAAAAGGCTCTGCCTAGGGAGATGCCCCGGGTTGCCTTAAGAGAAAACAACGAAATAAAATCGCCCAAAGGGAGGTATAATTTTGCCCTTAAGTATTTGTCGCCCATATAGTGAAATTAATGTGGGATAAGACGTGTCTTGGATAAAGACAAGGTCAGAGTCATTATTGTCCTCCATCACCCTCAGAAATAGGGATTCAACTGTCCATCATTTGACCAAGTAAACAATGACCTTTTTTGAGGTAACCTTAGGTCCCAGAGGCCTCTATAAATACATTATCCCCTCAAGGTAAAAATGACCGACCATCAAGTCATACATATTCTCCACTACTCAAAGAGCATTGTGTTCCCAATACTTTTAACATACCATCAATCTAACCGTCCGCCTGCACCCAGCAGTGCCGACCACCAATAAGGCCTCTCACCTTAGGCGAACAGGTCCCTTAAACAGCATAAAAAACTATCGCACATAGCTTTTCGCTGTCGTGGGCAAACCCTCACTACCCAAATTGTAATACACCTACTAATGACTCTGGGTTCCCCTGCCCTTTTAGAAGGAACATACACCCTTGTACTTTTTGACAAGTAAAAATAACAATCACTCTCACTAAATCCATAATTGAGTTACATCCAAAAAATTATTCCCCTATAAATATTTCTCACAAAGTTCTCTCACTAAAATTTTCTTCTTTTCTTATTGGATTGTAACACACTGGTTGTTATTACATTTATTGTGAATTTTTGCACATGTTGAAAGAAATGAAAGAATCACAACTTTTATAGGTCATAATGAAAGAAAATTTCTCGTTCTATCTCTTGTATTCCATTCTTGAATTGCTCTGGAGTTTCCTCTCTTCTCTCTCTCTCTCTCTCTCTCTCTCTCTCTCTCTCTCTCTCTCTCTCTCTCTCTCTCTCTCTCTCTCTCTCTCTCTCTCTCTCTCTCTCTCTCTCTCTCTCTCTCTCTCTCTCTCTCTCTCTCTCTCTCTCTCTCTCTCTCTCTCTCTCTCTCTCTCTCTCTCTCTCTCTCTCTCTCTCTCTCTCTCTCTCTCTCTCTCTCTCTCTCTCTCTCTCTCTCTCTCTCTCTCTCTCTCTCTCTCTCTCTCTCTCTCTCTCTCTCTCTCTCTCTCTCTCTCTCTCTCTCTCTCTCTCTCTCTCTCTCTCTCTCTCTGACCAACAAGAGATACATCTTTTAAATTTAAGGATAATTGTGATTCTTCACCGTGGTAAAGTAACACCCTACATGGTTTGGTAAAGTTACATTCAACTAATTTTAGTTTATCAATTAAGATTTAATCTAAAGATTGACCTACTACCAAGTGAGTTACTAACTATCTATACAAATGAAGTGTCACACATTTTTTTTTAGTTTTACACATTTTTTGTTTGGTTTTCTAGTTTTACACATTTATAACAAGTTTAAAACACTAAATTTATAACAAGTTTAAAAAAATTATATTTAAAATTTAACTCTATATTTCTTTTATTTATTATGTACTTATCATTTGATTCAACCACGATTCAAATTGATTTAACAAATTTAACTATAACTCAAAGGATTTTTCAATTGAATCTCTGATTGAATGCTCAAAATATTATACTAAATTTTTCTTTTAGGTTTGAGTTTTAGAGATCGAACCCGCAACATTATTTTTTCATATCACCAATGTTGAGATGAGATGACATATTCTCAGGTTAAACATTATTTTATTTTTAATTCGTTTCACATTATAACCTACATTCACATGTTCATTTATTCTTTTACTAAAATATGCATCAAATATGCATTGGTTTCCCAAAAAAAAAATGGTTTATTTTAATAATGATATTATTTTTAAATATTAAATTGTAAACAGCACCATGATAATTTATCAAAAGATATATATATATATATATATATACTGGAACGAAAATTTTGCATTAACACTAATAACGTTCAAGGTTAAAAGGAATTAATGAAATAAAAAACTGATACATTTATTTTGTATTTGATTTTATCAATCCCAAATTATAAATCAACAAGTCGTTGTAGTATAGTGGTAAGTATTCCCGCCTGTCACGCGGGTGACCCGGGTTCGATCCCCGGCAACGGCGTTTTTTGGTTTTATTTGCATCCAACGTTATTTTTCTTCCTCCGAATCGAACCCTATTTGGTTTTTTTTTTTTTCGTTACCCAAAAATTAGGGTTTTCATTTTCTGAATGATGAACGTTGCAACTTGTTCGATGTTACGGTTCCATTATCCAATCTGGAACTTCACGAAACCGAAAATCTCTACGCGTTTCAATATGCGTTTGTTATCCGTTCGAAATTCCTCAGGTTCATCCATAGCTACCACCGCCACTGAACCCTCAAAGTCGAAGCAGAATGAACCCTGGTTAATCGTCGGCCTCGGTAATCCCGGTAAAAAGTACGCTGCTACACGCCACAATGTTAGTATGATGTGCAGATTCACGTGCTTGAGTACTTTTTGTTTTGATTGGTTTGATTTGATTTGGACTCTGTTTTGATTGATTTAGGTGGGATTTGAGATGGTTGATGCTATAGCTGAAGCTGAAGGGATTTCTATGAGTAGCGTTTCCTTCAAAGCTCTTTTTGGAAAAGGTTGAAAATTTCATAATTAAGTTGGTGTTTGGAGAGTTTGTTACTTTGATGTTTTTGGTTTGATTATTATTACATGTAATCGAGGTTAAGATGTTTGAATTTTGATTGTTAAGATGGTATTAGAGAAGTCGGTTTTTCATATCAATTTCAACTAGCTTGCTTGAGTCCATATAAGGCCTTGAGTAGTTTTGCATATTTGATTAGGCTTCTGAAATGAAACTCTTTGAGGAATCGACTTGCACATGTCCTCTTTCGAATCACCATTCAAGAAGGTTTTGTTCACATTGTGCTCATGTAATTCCAATTAAAGATTGAGGCAAGATCAACCTTTGCCACTTGCATTGCAAGCTGAACATTCTGTTGTTCTTAACACCCTATGTCAAATTCAAAATGTTGGTAAAAAAAACTATGCTTTCTCTCTTGTTCATAGATATATTGCCATAAGTAGTTTTTTTTTGTTTTTTTGTTTAATGGTATTCATAGTATTATAACATTGTCTAAAATTATAGAGATTTAAGTTTACTTTGCAAGGTTATTACATTTAATTTTTAGTTTGTCTAACAAATTACTAAGTCATATTTCCGGAAAGTAATTTTATATTATGCTGTTGATGAATTTCATTCTGCATCCCTTGTCAAACAGGCATTACAACAATTTGGATTTAGTCCAGGATTCCATTTGTATTTCGAATCTTTATTTCTCTTTGATCTGACTTGCCATGCTTTTTTACATATGAAGTCTGACGTCTTAAGTCATTTATCGTCACCACCTGTTAGCAACATTTTTTATTCTGTTCGGAGTCAAGAATCGTGATAATTGGTACTAATATTGAATTACCCTATTGAGCGAGGCCACCTTTTACGAAAAATTTGTTTTGATAATGACATCTCTATTGGTCTTTTAGTTAGTAATGCCACATGGCATGTTTCCGAAATTATGTCTGTTTTGGTACCGTAGAAAAGGCTCTTTACTCTAAATATGATTTCATTCTCTGCTGCTACCTTAATTCCTGGATATTAAATCTTTGAATTAAATCCCACGATTCCCGCTAGAATAAAAAAGAGAAAATCCAATAACTTCATACTTTTCTCAATTAGTTTGCATGTACCCATTCGTAACAGCTATTTTCCTATTGCAGGTTTTATAGGTGATGTACCTGTGTTACTTGCAAAACCACAGACTTTTATGAATTTAAGTGGTGAATCTGTAAGTATTATGTCTAGAGAATATTCAGATGTAATCATGGAGTTGGACAGAAATTTCGAAATAAACAGTTTCCCCCTTGACATATGACTTGATTCTATATTTGGAGAAAAGACTGTTACTCAAATTTCCATGACTTACTGTTGGAAAAGCACAATCAACCAAATTACAATTTTTTAAACTGGACAAATTAATTGTGGTCAAGTTAGGAGGATACATTTGGATTGGAAAAGCACGCTGAAAAGAAAACACAGGAATCCATATCATTTTCTTTTTGTTATTTAAATAGTTTGATTTGAGATTTGTATAGACAGTTAGACATTCATATATCTTTAATTTCTATAATGTCAATGATTGTCTCACAAATTTCCCCAACATGTCAGGGAATGGCAGAATCTACTGGTGTTTGAGCAGTTATAATTTTTTTATTTGGTATTCGACAGCTCAAAATTGACATTCCGTAGGGTAGCACTAGACAGTAGTGCTTTGTAGTTATCAATCAATAGCCAGTAAACTTACCATTGGTGACATATACTTCATGAATACTTCAAATACCCCTAGTTATATCATACAACTTCTGTGTAGTATTTTGAATTTTTACTTCTATACCAATACAAATGGGAATATTACCACGGCAGAAGCTTATAGCATCAGATTGTGCTCAGGAACCCTGGAAGAGAAATGGAAATTGATATAAGCAATGAAAGGAGATGAACAGTTTACTGAAGAGTAATAATAGAATAAAGAATTCACCTCTATATGGGTTTCCTCTTACAATTGAGCCATGACTCTGTTCACCCAATGCCGACAAACTTGAATTATACCTCTGCCATTACATCCCCCTATTTATTTATCTAACTAATCCCTTCTAACTAACTTCCGCAGCTGTCCCCCTTCTCTTCTATCCTAACAATAATCCTCTTTTTTTTTTTTTCTTCCCATATGACAATACCATAATAACAAATAACTGATGGGATTTTAATGTGTGTATATGTGAAATCATGCTAGCTCAATTCTTTCTTTTAATTTAAGATTTGTGTTTATATATTACTTCTAGGCTAATTTAATATTGTGTAGTATAGTTGTGTCACATCTTATAGTTTGAAAAGTTTTGTTGTGTCCCCTTGTCCATATTAAGTCAGTAGCACATATCCTTGTCCTTTATTGCATCCATGCTTTAAGTTGTTGGAACTTACTATAATAATAAATGCTTTTTATTTTGATGCTGAGTTGCTGGTGTTGGAATCTGTTTTGAAGGTTGGGGCCATAGTTTCTTATTACAAGATCCCATTGAAGCAAGTAATTGTGGTATAATATCTATGCTATGACTATGCTCTTTTATTTGCAACAAGTGATGAAGAAAAAATTCGAAGGATGATCTGCTTGAGTGTTCATTTCAACAAATATTTTTCTTTTCAGATCTTTGACGACATGGACTTGCCTTTTGCTAAACTGCGGCTTCTACCAAAAGGTGGACATGGAGGTCACAATGGGTAACTATAATCATCTTTAGTTTCACTCTCTTTTTGCTCCATTGCAGCATCTGTTTGGGTTTGGTTTGATATCCTATTGAGTTCAATTTTCTTCCAGAATGAAAAGTGTTATTAATCACTTAAAAGCGAACTCTGGTTTTCCTCGCTTAAGAATTGGTAAGTTCATGTCGGTCTTAGGATTGAAATGTTTATCTATATTACAGTCACTTATAATATTGTCAATTTACTGTTGATTTTATTAGGTATTGGACGACCTCCAGGGAAAATGGATCCTGTGTCATTCGTTCTTCGACAATTCACTAAACAAGAAAGGGAAGAAGTATGTATTTCCGTTCCTTTTGTTTTGTAGTTTGAATTGACAAACTGGACTTTATACACATGGAAGTCATAATGTTAATAATTACAATCAAAATTTTCAGCTGAATTTTACCTTACAAAATGGAATAGAAGCCGTGCGGATTATTTTGTTGGAGGGATTTGATAAAGGCGCAAAATTTGTTAATACTGCAAAAAAGATTGAGCAAATAGGCTGAGGGACTGCACACTTTGGACATCCTTTTGACAACTACAAGCAAACAGGTCTGTCTTAAAAGGAGACACAAGTTAGTCAAGCTTCCATTCATTGGAAAGAAATATGTCTGAGGAAGTAAATAGTATTCATCCATTCTTTCAGAAAGCAGTTCAGGTTCCAGCACAGTGAATTTGAACCTAATGCTTAGAATCTTTGTAAGCTGTAGTTATACATACATCAGTTGAGTAGTGATGAATTATTTGCTCTTTGAGTTATTCATTTTCATCATTTTTGGGTCGCTAGGCCTCTTGTACACTTTTATATAATGAGCCTATATTACTACAAAATCTCTTAAATTTTCTACTGAATTGATTTTCAATTTCTATTACAAATATCTCAAACATGTCAAGTGAACATAGAGTTAACTCATGAATTGATTTTCAATTTCACGTGATATCTACACGATTTTATAAGATCAGGTCTCCTTAGATTTTTCAATAGTCATATGATATTTGAGGTACTAGTTGACATCATACTTTTTCAAGGCATCCCATATTTACACGCCAAACTTGTAAGCAATGTAATAATCATACAAGGCATCCCATATTTACACACCAAACTTGTAAGCAATGTAATAATCATACAAATTATCGAAGTCCATCAAATTTTTTTAAGAGATAGTTGTGAAATTATCCAAGTCTTTTTGAAGAGAGTTATTTCATGCCATTTAATTAATTCGAAAAGATCAACTAAGAGAAAAAAAATTCCAAAATTCAAAGAGTAGAAAAGAGAAAATAAAACTCGTAAATTTAGGCGTGATAGAGAGCTTAATGACACTCTCAATATGCGATGAAAAATCTAATATATATATATATATATATATATATATATATATATATATATATATATATATATAATCTAATATATATATATATATATATATATATATATATATATATATATATATATATATATAGGGAGCATATCTAGTGAGAATGACATTTTTATGTGAGAACATGAGAATGAATCTGAACCATTAGATTTTAAAATTAATGGTTGAGATTATGTTTCATTTATTTCTCTCTCCATCATTATTAAAATAAATGAATTAAATTAAAATATTATAATAAATGACAAATAATCTCAACCATTTATTTTAAAATCTAATGGTTCAGATTCATTCTCATGTTCTCACATAAAAATGTCATTCTCACTAGATATGCTCCCTATATATATATATATATATATATATATATATATATATATATATATATATATATATATATATATATATATATATATATATATATATATATATAATGCTAACAATACTCTGTTTTTGTAACACTTTCTCAAACAATTATTTTTTTATTAGTTGAAAAGCAAAAGAAAAGGTTGTGATTATTTTTTAACACTTTCTCAGACAATTATTTTCTTATTAGTTGAAAAGCAAAAGAAAAGGTTGTGATTATATATATATATATATATATATATATATATATATATATATATATATATATATATATATATATATATATATATATATATATATATATATATATATAAAAGGAGTGTTAATAACACTTTTTTTTAACACTTTTTCAAACAATTATTTTCTTATTAGTTGAAAAGCAAAAGAAAAGGTTGTGATTAAAAGAAGAGAAAAGCATTGGGATTAGATAACGAATTGTGGCGCGTTTCATTCTTCATTCGGAGGGAAAAGAAAATAAATGGCTTCTTCAACTTCTTCTTCTTGTTGCCTCTTCCCCTCTTTCATCTCATCCAACACCAAACTCTTCCCAAATCAAATCTGCTTCAAATTCACAATCCCCAAAGCTTCTTCACAGATTCACTCCCAGTATCATTCAAATTCCAATTCTTACACCAATCACTCTCACGGAATCGAACGCCGTTGGGTTGAAGCATTCGATCAATCCCTTGCATCGCCGGAGAGATTCACCGTAGCGTCGTATAACATACTTGCCGATAGAAATGCTTCGCAACATGCTGATTTATACATTAATACTCCTTCTCGATATATCAATTGGGATCGTAGGAAAAAGATTCTTTCTGATGAATTCTTTGAATGGAATCCTGATATTATCTGCTTACAAGTAAAATCTAACATCTTACTTAAGTACCTCACAAATGCTTATTAAATAAGCAATTAATTTAGCTTTTTTAAGTAACTATTTTTTTTAAATGTATGTATTATTATACTGATTGCTATTTACAGGAGGTGGACAAGTATTATGAACTCTCAAATATTTTGGTTAAGGCAGGATATGCAGGATCTTATAAGGTAACTTTCATTACCTCACACCGTTTTGGTCTATGAATTCAGCTTGGAGTTCGAGTTTCTAGTTTCTTACTTTGGTTTTGTAATACCTGATTGATATATTCTAGATTTTCTGTTCATTAATTAAGAAACTATTGATGAAATTTTATTGGATTTGATCTGGGTTGACAATAATACATGCTGATTTTGATTTATCTCTTTTAATGTGAACATTTCCTGCATTATATTACTAGTAGTAGCAGTACAATTTGATGTGTAGGTTTATAACTAATGGGAACCTAATGAATTGTATAAATGGAGCTGTAGAGACGCACTGGAGATACATCTGACGGTTGTGCAATGTTTTGGAAAGCTGATAAGTAATCTAATAGTAGCTTACTTTGCTTGTTATCTCAGATAAAAATTGATACAACTAGTTCATTCACTTTGATTAGTCTTTTTCTTTTTTATGTCTGTCAGGTTCCGGTTATTAGATGGAGAGAGTATTCAATATAAGGACATTGACCTTCGTGATAATGTTGCTCAACTTTTAGTTTTTGAGGTATCAGTTCATTGATATCAGCATTGCATGAATTGATGGTCCTTTGATGATTTATGACTGCATTGCATGCATGAATTTCCTAAAGTAACAAAATTTTCACGTACAGGAGAACATCTTATATAGTTTAGACATTGATTATCGTCACTGTTGTGTGAATATTTATCAAACATAAAAACTCTAACTGTGAGTGCTGTGATGCTTGAGTGCTTCATGAATTCCTGGCTCCATTATTCATCTCCTGCTTTATGTATTGTGATCGCTTATATTAGCTTGAACTTAAGCAGCAGCAATCCATTGTTGCCTGAGATTTATTACTGTGAATTTTGTCCTACTGTAAATCCATTGGCCATCCTTTGCATCTTTAACTTCATCCTGTACAGGCAGATGCGTGGATCTAACTCAAGAAAACTGGTGGTTGGTAACATCCATGTACTTTATAACCCAAACAGGGGAGAAGTTAAATTAGGTCAAGTATGTGTTTCATAACCTCTATGGCTTAAATTAAAGCTTTTTACTCCCTCCTCTAGATAAAGTGCTAGCTGATTATGTTTGATAACTACTAATGCCTAATCCTGAAATGTTTTTGCTATCTAGGAAATACCAGTCAGTATGTACATTAGCTTAATGCCTACGCCTAATCCTTACACTAGCTTGAAATATTAAATTATGCAGATTCGTTTTCTCGCATCAAAAGCACATATCCTCTCCCAGAAATGGGGTAATGCCCCTGTAATCCTTGCTGGTGATTTTAATACTACTCCTCAGGTGCATATTTCCGAAAATAGACGGGACTTTGTCATTTAATTACTCTGTGCTGTTCATTTTTTACATATTGATTTCTATATATTCTCGTTCTTCAACAGAGTGGAATATACAAGTTCTTGTCATCGTCTGAGGTAAGTTACTTTGAAATTGTTACATTAAATTCTCATAATCATGGTTTTGCAAATTCATTCTATTCTGGACATGGATATAAGATTGACTATGCCATAAATCTGAGCAAGTAGTTTATGTTTAAGATGCTTACATGAAAATGGGCATACTTTCCATTTGCAGCTTAACATCAAACTATATGACAGAAAGGAGTTATCTGGACAGAAACACTGTCGTCCTGCTCAAGTTTTAGACAGGAAAACAGAAACAGTTGGTCAATTTATTTCACAAGATGGGTATTTTTTCCTTTTTTGCAATATTAATTCTATATCATAAGCTACAACATAAGATGGAATGTGCAATTAATATGGTAAAGAATTACTGCCTGATATCACTTAAAGTATAACAAATTTGTGCTTAGTAACTGTTTAATTAAATATTTGAGATCAGGTAGTTTTGTATTTTCACCATTTATAAGTACAGAACATTCTTGAATTTGTGTGTTCTTACTGTGCAATAAACTCTTTTGATCTATTTCATTTCTGTTCACTTCTATTATTTCCATAATGACAATTATTTATCCTGAAGTATTCTAACCGAGAAAGTTCCTTGACCTTATTTTTGTTCATTGGATTTTCTATAATTTGCACATGAATATCCTCTTCATCCAACCTTCTTTTAGAACTGTTGTATATGATACCTGCACTTTCATGCCGTTTTTGTATGATATAAATTGCAACATTTTATGATATTTTTGTGTTATGACCTTAAAGTACTCATGTTCATTTACTGAAGAAGGTATGTTTCTTATAATTGTTTGTGATATTCAGTTCTGTCTCAGTATGAAGCTCTCAAGTTATTGTTTCAGATTGTTAAACAGCTGGGCAGAGGAAGAGATAAAAACTGCAACCGGTGATTCTGAGTGTCACTTGGCCGTGCATCCATTAAAGCTGAATAGTTCGTATGCCACTGTCAATGTACCTAATCATTCTTTTGTAGCCTATTTTTTTATATTAGTTTTCATATTCCTTCTCATGGTCCATGCCAATAGAATTATAAAATAGTAAATGATAAAACTTTTTCAGGGGTCAGCTAGTACACGGGGATTCAATGGTGAACCCTTGGCAACTTCCTATCACTCAAAGTTTATCGGTACTGTGGATTATTTATGGTAATGAAACTCCTTCCTAAGTTCTGAGAAAGTTTAAGTTATGAAAAGTATGATGTTTAAGGCCTTAATGATGACAATTACCCAATAATAAAATAAGTTGAATGCATATGATGCAGGTACTCTGACGGTATTGTACCTACAAGAGTTCTTGATACGGTGTCAATCAGTGACCTTCGGAGGGCAGGGGGCCTTCCATGCAAGGTATTACTGCTTCAGTTTTTGTTTTCTAAATGCAATAACTTTTCAAATTTAACAAGTTTTTTCTTGAATAATAGAAAGTGGGAAGCGACCATTTGGCCTTGCTGTCCGAATTTTCCTTCAGTTGCTCAAAATAAATCTACAAATTTAGTTGCAACAGCAGCATCACCTAGAGTAGATATTGAAAGAGCGTGACTATCTGCAGTCTTAGGAAACAAGATTTTTTAGTCAAAACATAAAAAAAAGGAAACAAGTTTTTTCTTTAGATATTTACTTAAACTGTTTGATTATGTACCTAGCTCAAATATGTACAAGTGGTTTGTAACTTAGGTAAAGGTTGAGGTTCATATAATGGTAAGAATTTCTCAACATTACATATATAAATCAGAAATGCAAGAAAAAATCCAAATAGAAATTGAATTTTTGCCTAATAGGATATAATTCTCTTGGACCCACGTTGTAGGAACAAGTCATTTTTTCATCTAAATTATCCAACATTTTTTCTTAAGCTCTATTTGGTTCTATGAATGGGAGGAATTTTAATCAAGGGAGTGGGAAGGGAAGTGTTACAGATGCCAGACCATACCAAAAGTATTACTACGAGGCCCGTGGCATTAGCTTAATGCATTTTTTGTATAAGTGGAAGGGATAGTCAATAAACAAAGATAGTGAATGTACTCCAATTTTACGTTGTAGCTATAGATTAGGTAAGCAGAGATGCTTTCATTGTCCTTATTGAACCTACCAACACCATGTCTGAACCGACCACACCTCCATCTACTCCCATTGAAGCATCTATCATAGCACTTGCTGCAAAAAGCGACCTTACCAACTATTTGTTGTCTCTTCACACCAAAGCTTCCTACACCAGCACACCTCAGTCCCAACTGCCATACCCTCCACCTCCTTTCCCACTACAAAACAATGAATGCCAACAACACCACATAAAACTTGAGGTTCCTCACTTCAATGAACAAGAAGTCATAAGATGAATCTTAAAAATATCTCTATGTTTTATATTTATTGCCTCACCATTGCATCCCTCTATATGGACCGACCAATGTTGAGCTTATTGGAACATTATATTGTAGGATCACTGTTATTACTCCCAACATAATTGTGGGAATCATGGCCTTTATCAGTATTAAACATCCTTCTTTATTAATTCCTAGATTATGTTCTTGTACAATGTGATATGAAGAATCCAAGGCAGAAACAAGAGAACATCTATTTTATTAAAAGATTTTTACTACTAGTTAAAGGGGTCCAATTAGCATTTTCATTTTTTATATTTGGGTGGTTATTTTAAGTTAGACCCATAGTCCATTATCTCTAGAGTAACCTTAACTATTTATTTGTAAGCTCTTTATTGTTTTGAGGTAAGAAATAATTGTTGTGGCGAAATACTCTTTTTGGTCCCTTAACTATATATTTGATTTCAAATTGGTCCCTTAATTTTTTTTAATGTCAGATTGGTCCTTTAACTCTTAAAATGTGTCAATTTAGTCCTTTTTGGTATTGTATCGACGAATTTAGCAACTGATTTTTGAATTTTTTTTGTTGCTAATTTGACAAAAATGACTAAATTGACACGTTTTAAGAGTTAAGGGACCAATCTGACACGAAAAAAAAATTAAGGGACCAATCTGAACTCAAGACTATAGTTAAGGGACCAAAAAAGGATATTTTGTCCTTATTTTATTATCTTTCAATGTGACTTTAGATCTAGGGTTTACTTAAATAAAAGTCTAACATTTGGTGCTTTCATTTTGTGTTCTCATGACTCCTCCTAAATCCAACAACCCTCCTACAAGAGAGCTTGTTGAAGAAGCTTACATACCTCTCAACTTCACCTAAATAATGTTATGAAAGAAGTTCATCAACACATGAATGAGAGATTTGACAAGGTTAATGATGATTTGGGGCAGAATATATGTCAACTTCATCATATAATGGATGAAGAAAAATAGATCCATGATTCTAGACATGAATCCATCATGGCAACACTACACAAGCTGCTGTCCCAAAAGAAACAACAACATTCTGCTACTATTATTCATATAACAACATCTTCTCAGGTATTTCTCACATTTCAACTACATCCATGGTTCCACCTCCCATTATCCCTATTATTTCACCTCAACCTACCCCTTTAAGACTATCAACCACATTTTCTTGCTCCCTCATACTCCCTACTGCTACAACCACGCTGAGAAATACAACAACACAACCACCACCTCACTTTTCACCATATTTATCCCCCAAATAACTTTTCCCACAAACCCTAACTTAAATTTTCCTTTTTTCCAGCAAAACCCTTGCCCACAAATTTTCCATATTCCACATTTGCCACCTATGCGTACCCTTAAACTTGAACTCTCCATGTTTGATGGTTCAAATCCACTTGAATTGTTGTTTCAAGTTGAGCAATTTTTCAATTTTTATAATATGCTATATGAAAATAGATTATCATTAATTTCGTTTTATATGAAAAATGATGCTTTGGATTGGTTTAAATGGATGCACTCGAATTTATTATTAACTGGTTGGATCTCTTTCACAAGAGCCTTAGAATCACGTTTTGGTCCTTCTACTTATGAAAATCATCAAGCTGAATTGTTCAAATTAAAACAAGAAGGGACTGTTGTGGAATACCAAACAAAATTTGAAAAATTAAGGAGTCAAGTTGTTGGTTTGTCTCCCGATGCGATTTTGAATTGTTTTATTTCTGGACTGACATTCAAGATTAGAAATGAAATGGCTATTCATAAACCTACCTCAATCTCACAAGTTATTGGACTTGCTAAACTTATTAAGTCCAAACTTAAAGACACCAAGCCAAAATTCTCAAAGCCTTTTCCTTCACCTTACCAAAAATCCAACACCTCTATTCCCAATCCCTAACACTCCAAACAACCTAATTTCCATACCTCCCAACCTCAAAGTTCCACAAAACCTCAAACACCTCCAAACCCTAACAAACTTCCCATTTGCCGCCGATCTCAAGCTCAACTTCAAGAACGACGAGCTCAAGACTTATGTTTTAATTGTGATGAAAAATTTATTCTGGGTCACAAATACTCAACAACTAGATTTCTTCTACTTTTGGTTGATGATGAAGCGTTGAATGATTCAAATTTAGTCCAAGAAACTTTAGAAAACGACACAATTGAGCAAAAGGAACACTTAAGTTCAAAGGCTCAATTGGTGGATTATCGGTTATGGTCTTAATGGACACCGACATCACTCATAATATTCTCCAACCCATAATTGCTCAACATCTTAATCTCACCACACAACCTATCCCTCATTTTTTTGTCATGGTGGGCAATGGTTCACATTTACAATGTGAAGGAATCTGCACTGATGTTTAAATCATGTTACAAAAGAAGCCTTTTAAACTACCATTTTACTTATTACCAATTGAAAGTACTGATGTAGTTTTAGTTATGGCATGGTTGCGGACATTAGGCCCAATCCAAGCTGTTTTTACATCCCTTCAATTACCTTTACCCACAAAACGAATCCATTATCCTAAGGGGTGATCCTTCCTCTCACCCAATTCATTCAACTTTCCACCAACTTCGCCACCTTATTCACACAAACTCAGTCTCATCTTTCCACTTATTGACCATCCAACAAATTAAAGCCTCAAACTCTTTGGTCCAATCCACTACCTCTATTTTTGAATCCTTACCATCTGACCTAGACCAAAAAATTTCATCCTTGATTAAGAACTTTCCTTCTATTTTCAGCTACATTCAGGCTTTCCACCAAAAATACCATATGACCACCACATTCCTCTTGAAACCAACACCTCCCCAATAAACGTTAAGCCTTATCGATACCCCCACTCCAAAAAGAAGCCATGACCTCAATTATCCAAGATATGCTAAAACAAGGTGTCATTAACCCAAGTCACAACTCGTTTTCCTCACCTGTCCTATTTGTTAAAAACAAGATGGCTCTTGGCATTTCTGTGTGGATTATCGTGCTCTCAATGCTGTAACTATTAAAGACTGTTTCCCAGTTCCCACCATTAATGAACTCTTAGATGAATTAGGCTCTGCCAAAATTTTCGGACTTTTGATGGGCATTACGAATTTCTCGTAATGCCCTTCAGGCTCACTAACGCCCCTCCACTTTTCAGTCAACTATGAATGATTTACTATGCCATCACTTACGCAAATTTGTTTTAGTTTTCTTTGATGACATATTGATTTATAGTTCAAATTTAAATGATCACATAAGTCATTTGCAGGTTATTTTTGAATTGTTAAGTTCAAATTCTTTTGTTGTGAAGTTATCCAAGTGTGTTTTTGCAGTGAATGAAGTTCATTATCCTGGTCATATGATTTCAGTGGGTGGTGTTGCACCCGATCCCGAGAAAGTCAAGGCAATTTTGGATTGGATTCAACCACACTTTCACGACTCAATATGAATGTCAATCAACAAAAATTATAACTACTAAGCAACACAACAAAATTCAACTTTGGCCATAGGCTTGCAACTTATATTCTTGCCATTCATAAGGCACTGCAACATAAAACAACAACCAACAATTTTGCAACTTACAACACAACAACACAACACAAGAGCAACCAATTATACCTTATTCCTATTCACAAAGTCACGACTAAAACCGACTAGTGAACTATCTAATAAGACTATTAATTATGCCCCTTACCAACTCTTATTATACTTCTATTAATTTCCTGCAACACTGTCAATACAACAATTTATCGAACCTATTACTAAGTATTACCTCACTGCCACATAATTATCCTTCTGCTAATTTCTCACAATATTACTTATTAATTTTCTATCAATTAATTATTATGGTTACTACTACTTCACTAATGTGTTCCTCAACCTAACTATGTTACTGGAACTAATTTAGGATGAACCAATTTGGCAGACGATAGGAAAACACAACGCAGAAGCAAAACAACAATTTTAACCCATCCCGGTGTGACCCTCGTCACATTTGTGTAACCACCGTCACACCGTAACCTTGGACGGTCGTCCCACAATCCCAACCTGCGTTCTTCTCTGTTCTCTAATTCTCGTTCCGTCTCAGTAATCCCTCACAGTTTCATTTCAGAACAATTCTCCAATTAACCCAGTCTACAATTCCACAACAACGTAACATACTTTATACACAAACAATATTTTTATTTTATTTTAAAATTATTGTATTTTTTTCAAAAATTCCGTAAACGCAATAGAAAATTTCAAACAAATTTAGTAATGACATAAAGATAATAGGATCCGCTATTGCCAAGTTTAATAGATTAAATCCTCTTTGCTTAAGCATAATAGGTCCATGATTATACTCCCCATTTCATGATGAAGATTACTCATTAGATATTTATACAAGTATCACACCCTTGAAAATTCAAAATTATCAAATCACAAATAAAATACGTTATTATGAGATCCACCTCACTTTGAATAAAAATATTGCTTAGAGATGCATCTTCGCATGATATTTGGTGTATTCAGAGATGTTCCTTGAAAGTTGTTCAAAGCGTGAGAAATAAAAAGAGAAAATTATTTCGGAGATGCATCTCCGAAATCCTCCCTAAATCATACCAGGAGAACACCAATGTCCAAACATTCAATTTTTGTGAGGCCAACTTATATTAACGTAAAATCAAAGGAAAATGAAGTTATTTTAAAGTTAAAGGAAGGTAAACATTCATACATTAATAAAAAAAAGTCAAAAAAATTTATACAAAATATTTGTTTGAAAATAAAAAATAAAAAATGCATCCCAATATAAACTATTGGGTATGTCTAACCGTCGACCTCCTCTGCCACATGTATTGCTCGACATTCCGTAACTCGAAAATCATGTGCTCCACTAAGGACAATGGGGACTGCCATCCTCAAAGAGTCCTGGCTCTATGGATGCTCTACCCATCTCCGTAATATGCCGATATACCGCTGTCATACTCTCTACCTGCTCATCCTGAACCTCAAGTACCTCCTAGTTAGTTGGCTTATGTGGTCCTCTAGGAGCATCTGACATCATGATAAGGTGTGACACCCTATAAAACCATGTTAAGTAACCTTTAACACAAACCCAACATACACGAGATATATATGACGCACACCAGAAGGAGCGGACCCATAGGGAGGTCTCATAATAATCTGCAAGTAGCCAAACTAACGCATCACTCACTGTCAGTGACCCTCGTATGTGCAAAAGCAAACTTCATCTGATACCATACGATCAAGAAAGACTTTGAATGGCACGACCATACTATTCCCCATGTATGGAACAAAAGCAGTTGGACAAGTCCATTTCTCTATGCAGTCAGACACAATTTCAAACCCGGTGATGCAAAGGAAATGGGAGATGATGCATCCCAAAAAATGGTTTAGATTTAATATTAATAACAAGTGTAACAAATTAATTATGAGAATATTAATAACAAGAAATTATCGTAAGCACCGTACAACATCCCGTCATCTACTCTGTCTTCCAAAGACAATTCTCGTCCAACTTCGAGTATAGGTAAACCAAACATGCACCCCCTACTTGTACTCGTGAATTGCACTCAGGTCTGTAAAGTTCTCGAGGTAGAACACATCGACATATGTTGCACCTTTGTCCATAAACATTGATGTGCCAACAAAGAACAAGAGGTAACACCTCAATGCACAATGTCGATGGTACTCAACATGCATATCATCGATGGTACTCAACCTGCATATCATCTCCTGTTCTCGATTTCAAACTCTTGTAACAGGAATAAACGTTATGAACAAAGACTATACCACTTCAGATCATTTAAAGAAAATCCTCAGAAGTCTTCCTAAGAAATGGAGACCAATGGTGAGAGCACTGAAGGTGACAAAATATTAGAACAAAATAACTCTGTAGGAACATATGGATTATATATGGAGTCATGAGATTGAATTTGAGGAGGACGGGCCTTAGAATAAAATCAAGTATGTGGCTTTGAAGTCCAAAGGTAAGCTTGAGAAAGCCAAAGTTCTTCAAGTTGAAGAAGAAGAGTCTGACCATTTTCACCACTTCATTATTATACCATTCATGCATCTATGATATTTTTCAACACCACACCAGGTTTGACCATTTTTCCATCTTCAAGTTTAACTTTTTTGGTACCATCGCATGTTTTACTCGACTTCTCACATTTTTAGTTATGTGATACTTACAAAGTAATGTGGACAATGTAGGAAACACCGTTGCAACCGAATTCATCAGTGCGGTGTTTTGATCAGTAGCTATTACTTACAACATGCTATCTTGGTTTTTCAACATAATCTTGCATATTTCTAAAGCCCACATAAGATTATCCTTTTTTTTTCGGATTCCAAAAATGCAAAACCGACTGAATATGCCATCTTCGTAGAAATAACATAAACAATTTCTTGGAGTGGAAGTCTATAATTTTTTATTTTGTATGATTAATAAATTACAAGCACAGTAGGAAATGTGTTGAACAACTTGATGGAATCAGGATCACTCAAAAATATATCTCGAACAATGACTTTATCCTCACAAACTCTATACCTAGAAACATATGTGTCATCTTCTAAAAGCTTCAACACTTATTGCATCTCAGATCTTGGTTCTCTTGCGACCTTGTTGCTTTGAGCACACATGTTGTATATTTGATTGCTATTTAAAATATTTAGAGTTTTTTTCCATTTCAAAGACGCAAGTATGTTTTTTTGGTGCCACCATGTTTAATGTAAGGTCCAAAACAAATTCCCTCTCATCCAGAAGAAGTCGACATTCAAAGGGACGACCAACTATCTTGTCAATTAAAGTATGCATATCGTAAATCACATTAAATTTCCATGTTTCATCCTTCATACGACATTCACGCAATTTAAACAGACACTCACATTTTCTCGATCCCATGTCTTCTTGTTTCAACTTCCTAATATGTGGTTGGTATGTGCCACTTCTTTCGCATATCATTGTTACAAATTTTTGTCTTTTATGCGAACTGTTGTCGATCCGTTCGATTACAAGAACAAACCCCAATTTCTCGATATCTATTTGGACCCATTGTAGCATATGTTCACGAGAATCTACCTCAACAACGACCGACCAAACACCCGATTTAACATCATCATTCACTTCAACTGATTTAACATACTTCTTCACCTCAATTGGGTTAATATCCACGCCCACAATAGCTTTGGGAAATATATTTGGGTGTACTATATCTAATATAACAAATAACAGAAAAATAGATTTTAAAACTCAAACTATCAGGGGGTTCCAGATATGCATCTCTGGACCATACCAAACTTTGTACGAAGATACTTATTCGGACTCAACATTCTTTTTTCAGCTAAAAAACCATATTAATGCAAGGAATGTGGGATGCAATGAATGAATTTTACCTGCAATTCCAGTTTCTTTTGCACCCTTTGA
Source organism: Lathyrus aphaca (assembly GCA_963966055.1). Lineage (NCBI taxonomy): Eukaryota > Viridiplantae > Streptophyta > Magnoliopsida > Fabales > Fabaceae > Lathyrus > Lathyrus aphaca. The sequence goes on from OZ014521.1 coordinate 16,334,279, forward strand.
TGTGATAAAATACAAGAATGATGTTTTGATGTTGAAATGCTGATTGAGAATGAAAAACCCTTTTTTAAGGGTTTCGAAAATAAAGTGTTGTTTGAGTATAAAGAAGAATATCATGCAAGGTGGTGTTTTATCTAATTTCTCGCTTGACATTTCCGGATATGCATCTCCGTAAATATCGTTGATTCACTAATTAAATCATCTCATTGAATAAAAAAACTATAAATGAGTATATGGGATATTTTAGAGACACGTCTTCAGATACACCCAAATAATATATGGAGATGCATCTTCGGGCCATATTTTGTTTAATATGGGGTGAATCTCATAAAAACAAAGTCTGGTGTGATTTTAGGCGCGCATGGATATGCAGCTTCGAATGTATGAAGGGCATTTCAAGTTTTCAGAGATGTGGGATGAACATATAAGGGTGTAACGATCATTTCCCTTCTTTCCACCCTATATGGTTTGTCCCACACCTCTAAAAACTAAAAAATTCTCTTGTTGTGTCCGGAGATGCATCCCCGGACGCACCTAAAATCACATAAAAAAGGAGTTACAGGTGAGACACCCATATGTTGCTCAAAAAATTGTACGAAGATGCATCTCCAGAATTTGGAGATGCACTTCCTTAAAAATATGGAGTTATATGAAATAAACAATATTACATCATCAGTTAAAAAAATAATGGTGAAACACATCCAATTAAATCTGGTACTTTAGAAACATGTATGTGCATCAAACGAATCGTCAATTCAGATTCTTTCGCTACTTTTATTTTTCAATTTGTTAAGATTATAAATGAAGAAAAGTAGTGAAGGTGGATTAGAAAATGGAAAATTTAGTTGATTAATAAAAGCTGGTAAGATCAAGGTATTACAAAAAGAAAAGTGAGACACGAAGGTTGAGTTTTTCATATCTTTCTTTCACCTTATAGTGAACAAAGAAGTGATTTACACTTGAAGGTTTTTTTTCCTAGGGTGTCAAGGTATTACCAAAAAGAAAAGTGAGTCATGAATGATTATTTTTTATAGAGAAATTTAAGGAGAAGCATCTTCGGACTAAATGTTTAACAAAATAAAGGTATCTCATCAATTTGTGCGGAGGAGTGTTTATAAAAAGATGCGTCTGGAGAAACATCTCCAGATTTTAGGGATAATTGTGACTTTTCACGGTGGTGAGGAAGTACCTCTAAAGATGGAAAAAGTAACGCCCTTTTCCTTTTAAGACTCTAAGAGGTAGAGGTGTCTTAACTAGTAAATCTGTTTTCAAAAGAAAAGGTAAAGAAAGCATAATTGAACTATGATAGCTTCAAAAGTTCAGGATCTCGTGGAGTCAAAATTGATTTATAAAATATTTTTGGTCAAATATGAAAATGGATTTTATGAGATTTCTTACAAATTTCTTTTCAAATAGAATCTTTTTAAAAGACTATAATCACTTTGATTTCGAAACGAGCGCACATGGGAGAGAGGGCGGGGTGGGGGATGAGGTATCATGCTGTCATGCAATATTTGTGGATAGTGGTGGTCAATGACCTTAGACTTGTCCAAATATGCAATATCTAAATGGCATTTTGGTCAAAAAGGTCGATTTATTCGAGTGTTGTGTTATGCAAAGAAAATATTGATTTCAATTTTGTATAATAGGTCAAATTTAGATGGAGAAAAAATATCAACACAATGTGTGATCCATTTATAAAAAAAAAGTGTCATAAAATAAATGACTTATTTTAATTTACAACACAATATGAATTTTTTTTCTTCAATTGTACCATTAAATTAGTCGTACTTTCAACACTCCCAATATTTGATCATGTATGCTTTAGTAAAAACATTATTTTCTCTCTTTTATTTATATATATTTTTTAATATGTGTGAAATAGTCAATCAGATCCCTCGTTTTAGGACGAAAGAATATTAATTTTTAGGTTAAAGAACACAATATATAATGAAAAGTTATTGAAATATACTACTTTTAAAGAGATTATAGGTAACTCTCACCATATTGTCTCTAGAAGCTATTATTACAGAAAATTTCTTCTCCCACCCTAATGGTGGCTTCTGCACCCCTGTGAAAAATATAAAATGTTCCTTGAATTTGGAAATGTACTTCCGCACACACTCCAGTTCACACTCAATCCATTTGTAAGTGAGCTAGACCCTTATTTTTGACAAATATTAATATAGAATTGTATCTCCGTATAACTTATGGAAGCGCATCTCTGGACGGGGTTTTAATAAAAAAATGTGCGAGGCCTTCCCCTACCTCATTTCTTGAAAGCTCTCTCAAACTCTCTCAAGTTACTTCCAGGTTTCTACTCTCAACATCAAATCAATCGAAGTGTTCAACTTCAATTACACATTTAATAAGTTTTTAAACCCAATTTTTCAAATTTGATTTTCTATACATGAATTTACAAATATGAACAATAGATGGTGTAATATAAATCAATATATATATATATATATATATATATATATATATATATATATATATATATATATATATATATAGAGAGAGAGAGAGAGAGTTATAGTCATTGTTAGATAATGTAACTAAGTAATGTGCATTTTTGGCACATTACATTTCTGCCATTTTTTGTTTTTCTGAGTTGTAGTTTAATAAAAAATTGCACTTCCATATTTATTCCTAATTTGATATTTAAAGATTATGGGAATGCATTTCCGTATTTTGTCTATCTGCATTGTTTGGTTTGATTTCAATGTCAGTCACCTGAGTTTGATTTTTTCTGCTTTGTATTGCTTATATGGTTAATTATAGGTAACATGGCTGACAACCAAGAACGGTTGAGGCACAATAGTGTCATAACATGAATCATTTTGCAGAGAAAGAGCCCAACCCTTGGAATCACTGGTCGGTGCCAATACATTTGTTGCAAAGGAGTCAACCTCTGGGGCTTTGGCATCTCCGACTTCCTCTTCCCGAAGTGGGTATTTGTCACCTTCTACTACCTTAGAAGCACTACATTTTCAGTTTGATGCATTTGATGTCAATGCAGTGGTTCTTGAGGAGTTTGGAGAAGACCCGTATGACTTATAATTGTTGCCTTTGTATGCGGACCATGCTGCCAAGCATGTGTGGGACGACGAGGTAAAATTTATCTATATTTATACTTTGAAACACATGTGTTTAAATATTCGAAATTTATGACGATGATTTTTTTTTTGCAGTATTGTGATGCTTTAAAATGCATCAACCATGGTGAAAATATTGCGAGACTACAATAGTCTGAGAAACCGCGGTTTCACGATGTGATGCATCTATTCATGCTGCGAGATTTAAGCATTACCGATTATAAATATTAACCATGATATTATTTTAGTGTTTGTTGAGAGATGATGAGATGTCTATCACACTGATGACTTGTCTTTCCTGTTGCACCTTTTAATTAGGGAAAAACTATTCAACCATTCAGGGTTTAATAAAGTTGATGCATTGAAGATGATGTTGACATATTTGAGAGTTCATCCAAAAGATGCACTAAAAAAGATAGAAGCCACAAGAAGGTGTCATGCTAGATTTGGATTCTTGGAGAGACTGTATACACACCATTTCGTTGTGCCAGAGCTGGCCAATGTTAATTAAGGACAGGTTATGAAGCATAAAGCATATATTCATTGAAGTCACACCTCTTGTACTTTATTGGCACGTCCATATTTATGGACAATAGTGGCTATTATGTGGATGTGGTTTACCTCAGATACTTTAGTGACTTGGAGCAGATTCATGAGTACAATTGGAGGGGACACTTATTTGGTTTACATGTACTCCAAGTTATCTAATTGAGCATTTTAGAGTATATCTTGACCGCACAGTACATGATGATATACACTTCCAACTGTACGACATTCACTGTCAGACGCGTCCCTTGGATGGCATAACCTTCTACTCTGGGATGGTTGGCTTGCGAGTCACGTTTGATATATCCATATTTTCCTAAGTGAGTCATGAGCTAGTTTCGGTATATGTAAAATGTTCCAGAGAACCCTTCACGCCTGCTCCTCCCATGACCTTTAGAGATGTAGATGTCATGTATGATGACTTCCTTAATCACCTAGTATGAATTGAAGCACGAGGTGTCGTGACTCCTAACGAATGAAGTCAAGTTCGACTTCGCTAGTGGTATTACATGTGTCACATCCCTAGATACAGAGAAAGATTCACCTAGACTAGCTCATCAGGAGATATTAAATGAGGAGTATTTATGACAGATCATGTCGTTGATGTGTTACATGCATGTTATATTGCTGCTCTTGCTCGAGCGAGTTAGATAAAGTAGACTTTTTGTAAAAGGACCAAATAACATTGCATTACATGAAGCAACTGAGGAACATAAAAGTCCGACATACACAATATAGTATTTTTATTAGTGATTATAGATAGTACTATCGTTTGTTAATTTGTTATTTAAATTGTATTTTAACTGTTATTTCGACTATATATAACATTTTCATATTATTTTGACTATATAATCAATGTGGTTCAATTGATAAAAAAAATTATAGTTATGATGTATAGTTATAATACATAGTCTATCACATCGATACACTTAAAAAAATTTAAATTTACCATTAAAAGATAATTCCAGAAGTGCATATTCCTAATTGTTAGAGAGAGAGAGATTTTCAGATTAAACTATGACAAAACAAGAGTTACTCACGTATAAATATGATCACGTATAAATATGAGATTATTCCAAAGATACATCTCCAAATAAAATTATTAAAAAAAAAAAGTTGTTAGTTACGCATTAATTTGGTAAATATCTCAATATATACTTCTAAATTCCCAAGAATATTTTTAGATTTTTATAAAGTATTTTTTCATTACTTAGAATGGGAGAACTATCTTTATTAAAAGGATGATTGACATTGTGTTTTGAGACAAATGATAAATACATGGTTGATCACAACCTGACAAATAATTATTTAGGCGCACAAACATAAAACTATACGTCATTTAGAGATTTATGACCAAAAAAAAAAATTTGACAAAATGGAAAAAAATATTACTAAAAATTGAGAGTAGAAGATATCTATCCTTAGTTTTTTTAAATAAGTATTTTCCCTCCTTCCCCACACAAACTTTCCCCTGCCTAACTGCCCTCTCTTTACCTAACACTACAACAACTTCCTTTTATTATTTATCCTTACAGTACATGAGAAACTCCATTATAATTTATAACAAACATCCACATATATTAACACTATTTTACAAAGTATTTTACATTGTTTCTAAGGTCTTGTCTTTTCCTCAAATCCCAAAACATATATATCTTAAAGAAAAGATAACACGTGTAATAGAACAGCTCCATAGGCCAAAATGCTTAAGACCTCTGACTCACATTCTATCCAGAAATATGTTCTTTCTTCCTCAATCTTAGAGACCTTTGACTCACTTCATGTTTTGGATTTGTCTTCACAAGCAGCAAACGTGACATAACATATGACAAAAGTTCTTCACGATGAGAGAAAGTGAAGTCCAAATGAGCATATTCAAATTCATTAAATGACACATCTACACCAACCTCCTTCATCAATCTATAGTGTCTTTTCACCATTGAAGGTCTTATAACTTTGTCTTTATGACCAGCAACCAAATCAACAGGAATATCGATAAGCCAGTAATGTTCACCTAAATCCAATGGCTTGGGTGAACCATACACTTCTATATTAGCAGAAGCACTTCCATAATCAAACATTCTAAATCTTCTACTTCTCTTTATCTGTGCAAGATGAAGACCGACGTAAAAAGATACTGCCGGCATGTCATTCATGTTGTAATGTGGTGTTCCTAAAGCGCCAACCCAATTTGAACTGTCACCGCCGAGAACATAACCTAGTAAAGTTTGAACCAATCCTCCAGCTGCAGGTAGGTTTTGCAAGTCCCGAGCTAACTTGTTGAAGAGCATTCGAAAGAACCGGGTTGGTATATAGAAGGCAGGGAAAATTCGAGATAAAACGGGAGCTAGAAAAAATATAACACTCTCCGCCACAGAAAAACCTAGGTTAGAGTCATGATGGAAACCGGCCGGTGATAACAAAATCAGTCTAGAAAGTCTATGAGTCTTTTCTTCAATTCTACGCGTAATGATATACATCAACATAGACGCTCCTCCCAAACTATGGCTGATTGCACAAAGCTTGTAAAGCTGGTCACCATTGTTATCCTCCTCAATATTAGGCTTACTAAGTTTCAACTCAGCAGTTTTTACTTGATGGATTTTCTCTATCATAGCAGGAATATCCTCAGTCCCGTGTTCGTTGATGGAATACCGCCAGTATCTGCACTACATCAATTCCATGACAATATTATCGTTTCTGTCAGCAATAAGTAGAATGACATTTTAATAACACAATAGGGTTTGTTTTGAAGACTTACTCGCGTGAGGAGATGTTCTTATCGATGTGTTCTCTAGAAACCAAACCACGGAAGTTTCCCAAAAACACATCATACCCTGAAAACAAAACAAACTTGTACATGTAATAATTTGAAAAACTGATGTTATTGGAGCGTAATATAAATATTGGCAAATTTCACAAACCATGATCATAAGCTGCAAAAGCTGGAGACCCAACAACACCATTAGATACCCAACTGAACAAAAGAAAAGGTTGAAATTAATTAGACGACAGCCACAATTTTTGACCAATTTAGAAGGGTTAAAATGTAAATACATTGAAACCTTGAGACTAAGGTCCTGATATAATTGACCAGAAAAGAAGGTTATGGCATCCATCTACCGAACAGAAAATTGTTTCAATAGTAGAAAGCAGCTCACGATTCAGAGAGTACAAGATTCTTGAAATTCTTGGGAACCCATTGTACAATCCTATTCTATCATACATAAAAGTAAGTTATTTCTATTATATTTCTATATTTGGTACCAATTTCTATCAGATATATATATTGAGATTCTAAAAATATTGAAGAAATGACGTGTTGGATGTTTTTATAATATTTCAATCATCTTTTTAAATGATTTTAAAAACATCTTATGATGTCTTCAATTTAGAAATTTAGAAATAAAAAATAATCCTTTCCCTCCATTTCCCTACAAAACACAACCTCCCAAACATAGCCTAAATGTCTTATGAGTTCATAACTCACATGCACACAAAGCCTCTTAATTTAAAAGATTGAACAAAAGACAGCAGTATTTCTCACCCCATTGATGAATCAAAAACTCCATGCTGAAGATAAACAACTTTTCGAGCATCTCGCCTGTGAAGTCAAATCATAGACATTAGACCGTACACATAGAAAAATGACATATGCACGCAATAATTTCATTTCAAATATCAGATGTATTCATTCTATAACATAATGAAGAATCAAGAGATCAAAAGATGCCAAATTATCAATTAGTATCAGGGATGGTGATTACATTTATATAGATAAGCATTCGCCATGGAAAACTAGACATTATACATTTAGTAAGTGTTTACTTTACCTGGGTATTCTTTCTAAAAGAAGAACATATCCATCAGCGGTTATCACATGAATAGCTTCGTACGGATACCTGTCAGAGGTGGAAGGATGAATCATGAAGTGGACTGGCATTGACAATAACCAAAACAAAAAGAATATATGTAAAGGCGGATATTCAATAAACTTTACCCAAGCTCTGTTATGACATCCTGACAAGTTCGGGCATCCGTGCTAAAAGACTGTCGAAAATTGGTATTCCTCTCTGTAGGTGTAGGGTCATTCTCTCCAAGCATGGTCGTAGAAACAGAAGCATTAACAACATTATCATCATCTTCAACAACTCTTTCATGTGATGAAAACAACCTAGACAATTTCCCGAAAGCTTTTGATGGGGAAAGAAGAAGATATACTGCCTCGTGAACAACATCAAACACAGCTTCTATAAAAATTTCGAGGGCTAAATGAATATCCTGATAGACAAAAAAGAAAATACAAAGAAACCGAGAAGTTATATCGACATGCTAATTGTTAACAGAAATATAAACAAACGATTAATAAGGATAGAAATGGTCCCACAACCTCTATGATTCCACGTCTTCTATCGGTAGTTCGATGAATAATTTGGTCCTTGAGGATTTGCACTTTCGCATGTAAATGTGATTGTGCAGATTGCTGGTTTCCAGGGACTGAGCGCAGTTTTGACATCCCATCATAAACTAACCAGAAAAGACGAAATGGAATTCCCAGCACAAACTTTACAGTAGTCAAAATCCAAAGTAAGATATATCGGATCCAATCCATACGATGCCTATTGTAACCATTAAAACTGCCTCTAGAGGAGGCTCTAGAGGTGACAGATGAGGGAGTTTCAGGATAATAATCATCATACCCATCATCATATTCTTCTTCTTCGCCGGACGAGTAATCCAGACTTTCAACATCAGAATCCACAGAAAGTTCATGAATAAATTGGTTGAAAGAGGACACTCCACTGGGATAACATGGCAAACAAAACAATGTCAAGAACTGCATCCCTACCCTAGTTTAAATATGGGGCATATAACTAGGATAAACAACTTAATTAATCGCTATAAAAGAAAGTCAAATTGTTAGTATCATACAAACTATAAATTATAAGTTGTTTTCATAAATTATCCTAATAAAGAGCTTATGAAAATAAGCATAATTCGTAAACTGTTTCTATAAGCTCTCACAGACAGTCTCATAAATGTTTCTGTTAATAGATATGTTCAAATAAATCAATTCAAATAAGCCTTTAAACTCCAACCATGATAACAAATACAAGTACATGATATTATGATATCAATATAAAAGCACTGAAATCGGCATTTCATAGTGTATGTTTGGTTTAGCTTTTGGAAGAGGCAAAAGCAAATCTAGAAATGGAGAATTGATTTTGGAACCATTTTGACGAATTTGGTTATTCTAAAATAAAATTGATTCTATATCCGAAATTGATTTTCCTTGCAGCTAGAATTTGTCTTCAACTCAATTTTGAATAAAGTTATCCATTTATACATCACTTTATATTCGACCAGCTTTAAACCATAATCAATTCACTCAAAATCAATTTTTTTTTAATCGCAGAACCAATTTGATGATGAAGAAACCTACTTTTCCATCCAACGTGGAAGCCGTGGTCCCCGGAAAGTTGGCCTAAGCTCCCATCCTTGAATACCTTCAAGTATATTAGCTTTCCCAGGTAGTAATGCCAACAAAAGAGCTGATATTCCATTGATCAACCTCACAATATTGTTCAAAGATTCATATGTAAGAGTCTTCACAGACCTAGGCCATAATTCAACAAATTCAAATTCAACTCCAAATTCAAATTCAGATTTAAATGCTCATAAATTCCCAGAAATGAATTTAAAAAAAAAAATCATAATTCAATAAACGTGCTTACTCTTTAGTAACATCGAGAACATTATCAACAAAACGTTGCATTCTCGATCGAATTTCTCGGATATTCTTTCTTTCAAATTACGAAAATGGAAAAATCGGAATATGCGTCCGAGAAACTTGCAGTTTGATTAGATTCGTATTTTTTTCTCTCTGAAGAATCGAAAACAACAAAATCATTCTTTGCTTGCGACGATCGATGGAGAATCTTTTTCCTTTCTTACGAAAAATGTGTTAGGTCGGTGCTGTGTCCGATTCCACGTGGAGGAATTGGATTGGGTGGTTATGATTCGTGTCTTACTGTAAATGCGGTGGTTTAATTCGTGCCGATGACGGTTACACGTAGCGTCTACGATGAAGGACTTTTGTGGCGGTCTCTTTGGAGACATCTGAGACGTTGAGATTGGGATTGTATGTAATGAACGGATGGTGAATATGTCGAGATTGCCATGAATTACACGTTGGTTTTTTTCGTGAAAATGAAAGAAAGTGAGGTGGCAGTTTATTTAGAGAGCATGTAACGCAATCATATACATATTTTTATTTGATGAAAACAACTTATCATATTAACCAGATGCCCCTTTTTCTAAATTTATTTAACGCGGTATAAAATATATTTAGATATATAAATAAATTTAAAATAAATTATGTAATTATAAAATGATAAAAATATTATATATACTCAATTTATTAAATAATTATATCTAAAAGAAAAAGAAAATGATTCATGAGACAAAGAGAAAAAGAAAAACAAAGTTGACATTTAAAAATAAGAATATTGTCTTTTAAATAAACATAACTATTAATTAAAATAAAATAGATAATATATTGATAGTAATTGATAAGAAGAAAAGTTAGTTGTCTAGATTATTATATAATCTATTAAAATTTTAATTTTATTAAAATTAAAATATAGATTAATTAGTATTTTTAATGACAATAAATAAATAGAATTGATCAAATATGTTAAATAAATGGAATTGATCAAATATGTTGTAAATAAAAATTTCAAACTCACACGTATATAAATTTGAACTTAACAATATATATTAAAAAGTTGTTATTCTTTACGATAAATTTTTATTAAAATATAAAAAAAATCATTTTATTATATTTAATTAACTATCTTCAATCTAAATCCGAGAGAGTTGGTCTAGTGGAAGGGTTTTCGGATCGGGTTTGTTCCCCTTGAAATCTTGAGTTCGAAGGATCCTAGGATCAATTCTTGGAAGTTACGTGGGGTTAAAGTTCTTTAACTAGATTAGTCGATAAGGAAGGATATTACTTTATTAAAAAAATAGATTATTAAACTCATGTTTGAATACTAACTCCATATTTAAAAAAAACACATTTTCCATAAATTATGTTAATATATTAAATTATTTTAAATTATATTAAAAATTATTCAAATAATTAATATATTTAAATATATATGTTTTAAATACAAACATTTTAATTTATTTAAATTATATATTTAAATATATTTAAATTATTAAAATATATATATATATATATATATATATATATATATATATATATATATATATATATATATATATATATATATATATATATATTAAATACAAACATTTTAATTAAATTAAAATGTTTTGAAACAAAATAAAAATAAAATATTTAAAATATTTAAAATATTTAAAATTAATCAAAGAATAATATTTTTTTTGTTATTTTTGTGAAAATAATATTTTAAATGTATAAATGAATTATGTTCAAAAAGTTATTCAAAAATAATTTATTTTGTGTGTTTAAATAATTAATTGAAAAATAATATAAAAAAATATTAAAAAAAAGAGTGAAAAAACATCAAAAATCACAAAAGGGGTGGGGGAATCGAACCCACACCCTCGAGGAAAGGAAAGATAGTGTACAGGTGAATTAACCACTAGGGTGATGATACATTCAATATTTTAGATACAAAGATAAATATATAATTTAAGCTTGAAAAAGCCAGCCTTAGAAAGCGTTTTCTAAGGAAAACGCTCTCTATGGTGATTTATAGGTTAATCTTAGAAAGCACTTTCCTTAGAAAAACGCTCTCTAAGGTAATTTATTAAATTAAATTATTATATATTATCAAAAAACCTAAGAAAGCGCTTTCTAAGGAAAGCGTTCTCTATTGTTAAAACTATGAGAGATCTAAGAAAGCGCTTTTTATGAAAAGTGCTCTCTAAAGTCAATGTTTAATTAAAATATAAAACTTTTATAATCATTTTCAGAAACCCTTTTCACTTCTTTGCTTTCGTTCTTGTTATTCTCTCGACCGTTTTCCCTTTGCTTTCATTCAAGCTTTCTTTCCCCATTGTCGTCGTGACTGAGAAACATTGTTCAAGCTTTCGTTCTAAGTTTTTTCGTGACTGAGATACATTGTTAAAGCTTTCTTTCTTGCATTGCCATTGTTCAAGCTTGCATTTTTGCATTGCCGTTGTTCGTTGTCGTCGTTCTGAAACCTCCATTGTCGTCGTTTTGAGGTACGTCGTTCTGGTGTTGGTGTTGTTGGTGTTCTTGCATATTAGGGTTGTAAATTTTCATTTTGGTGTTGGTGTTTTGAGGTATGTCGTTCTTTGTGATGTTGTTGTTGTACTATTGTACATTATTCTTGTTGTGAAGAATAGGGTTTTGTTATGAACTGAAAATCTGTTAGTTTAAGTGCTAAAGTATTGTTGGTGTTTGTAATGGCTCTGTTAGTTTAAAAAACTATTATGTTAGTTAAAGGTTAATGAATGTTAGCGTTAAGTAGGTTTTGTTAAACTAATTTGTTTATAAACTAATTTCAGGTTATAAACTAAACAAATTATGGTGATGGATTGTAAATTGATTTTGTAGTTTAGGTTATAAACTAACTCAAAACAAAATCTTCAAGTGTTTATAAACTGATTTTGTGGTTAGTTAGAATCATGATATTGGATTGTAAATTATGATATTGATTTATAAACTGATTTTGTGGTTAGTTAGAATCATGATATTGGTTTAGGTTATAAACAAATTATGATATTGTTTGTCTATGATGAGGTTTAAAAATAAATTATGATATTGTTGTATGTGATGTTTAAAGTTATAGTGGACCAAACTTTACATATTTTCAGTAAAGTTTTGTTTATCTTTTCATGTCTATTAATTGTAGCCAAACGGAAAACCAAAAAATTCTATGTAAACTTGTTTATATTTTCATGTATATTAATTGTATTATATACTTGTTGTATTAGTTTGTTCTGATATGACTTAAACTTGTTTATCTAGGATTTGAGTGTCATTAATCGCCAACGAGCATCAAAACCCACATATCCATACAGAAAATGGCGTTTGGGATATGCATGTGTCGCTCCCGGGATTTTCATCCTAGTACAAACGCGAAAGTGGCGCGGAAAAGATAGAGTCGCCAGCCAGGCATTTTTATCCCGAAGGAATGGGAAAGGTAATGCTGCACAAACCTGAGGAAGAAGGAAAGGACAAGGTCATGCGAACCAAAGATTTGGGTTCGGGAGTCGGTTACGACCTGGGAAGGTATTAGCACCCCAGACCATTCGTTGTACCCGACAGGATCCACGCTTGCTTGTTTGTTTCAAAGGGTGGGAAATAAAGTGTTGTTGAACAAGAGAACTGCTAATGGAATGGAATTGAAATGAGAAAGGGAACAAAGAAAAGAGATCGAAAAGAAAAGGGTAAATGTAGGGAAAATAAAGAATGTGTTCAAATGGGCCCTACCCCACTGCCTACGTACCTCATCGGAAAAATGAGGATCAGAGTCGACGTAGTTCGCCTAACCAGGCGGGAACTTTGTTTGTATTTTTTTATGGCTGGAACTGCGTATGTCTATGCTCAGGTATTGCAGGCTCGTTTGGTACGAGTGCATTTACCGTCTTGCATGCGAAGCAAGTCGTCACAAGTTCGCGTTGAGAATGAATGAGGTGAGAAGAGAAGTTCCCGTAGGATAGTCATTTATTGTTTGTTTTTGTCTTTTATGAGAAATGTTTTGAATTTGTTTGTGAACATTCTCATACTAAGACCTATCCATCGTGGTAAATACTTACACCTCGCCCCGAAACAGGACGCGTATAAGTACTCCGCAACAAAGTCTCATGGCGTATAAGAACATTCAACCACCACTCTCCACACGTTCTCCAGTCATTATCAGCTCGGTGAAACCAGATGATGAGCTTCCAATGAGGTGACTATAGAAAGGACCATTCAGCGTACTCATAAACATATCCACCAGCTCCCTGTCAGTCAGAGGAGGTTGAACTCTGCCAGCCAGGTTTCTCCATTTCTGGGCATACTCATTGAAACTCTCTTTGGCACCCATTGACATGCTTTGGAGCTGCATGCGAGTAGGTGCTAAATCAACATTATATTGGTATTGCATGTAGAAGGCCTCAGCAAGATCATTCCAATCACGAATATTGACACTTTCCAGTTGATAGTACCATTCCAATTGAGCTCTTGACAAGCTCTCTTGGAAGAAATGAATCCATAACTTCTTATCAGCAGTATGTGGTTGAATCCTCCTAACATAGGACCTTAAATGCAGCTTGGGACATGAGACACCATCGTACACCACAAAAGCAGGAACCTTGAAGCCAATAGGTATAACCACTCCAGAAACTAAACTCAGATCTTCAAAATCAAGCCCAAAATATTTGTGTAGTTCCATAGCATTCATTATGTCTACCAGCATCTTGTACTTATCTTCACTAGCAGGATCATGATAATAGTTTACCTCAGAATCAGAATCTCCTACAGTATCATGAAGACTACCTCCCTCTTTCTCAGAATTTTCAGACTCAGAATCTTCAATCTATTCCTTTGTCTTGATGGGACCTCTGAATCTTCTTCCCAGATTGATAAGGCCTCCTGATTTTCTAGTCTTCTTCTTCTTCTTAGCCAGCAGTGTCTTCAACTCATCTTGTCCCTTGGACAAGTTCAGAATCAACTCTTGGAATTGTGCATTCTGAGCCTGAAGATCTTTGACAGTCTGTTCAAGAGCCATTTCTGCTTCAAATAAACAGCGAGAAGATAATATACATGTACATAAGAAACCTGTGATGCAATGATATGGTATGTAAATACGTATGCAATGTTTTCAAGGACCGCATGATTTAAATTTGTTTAAACAAACAGAAAGTAAGCTTTTATTAGTAAGCAAATAAACTTGTTCTCCCCTTGGGCTTATAATAAAAATGAAATGAATACAAATATGGGGTTTTAAGTCTCCCATGGACGTTTCCTCTTTGTGTTAAGGTATGAGTTGAGATTCCGCTCATCGTGAAGTTGTTTTGTTAGCTCCAGGATTCTTTCTTGACTTGCTTTGTAATGAGTCTCAAAAGTATCTCTTTGCTCCTTCAACTGGATCCAGGACCTTTGTAACTCCTTCATGTCAGTGGGCATGTCTGGTGAAGAATGATATAAGGAGTATCTCCTTCAGCAACAGGCTCCATAGTAACTGGAAGGATGGCAGGATATGGCATCATAAGAGTCTGAGCACGAGATCGCACCCATCTGAGATAAGGTTCCATAGGAATAGTGTACTTGGGTTCCAGAGTCTTGCTGTCAACCTTGTTCACTTTACCCCATGCTCGTATAAACCTTTGACCGTAACTTTGCAGATCATTGTCGTAGTCGAACATAATACCTTGAATAAGCATGTCATGAGGACCATCACTCCGAGTATAACCAAACTGACGTAGAGCTAAATAAGGGTTGTAGGTAATGCCCCCTCTTATGCCAAGGAGTGGCACATTGGGGAATTCCCCACAACGGTCAATGATAGTAACATTCTCCATAGATCTAGAACACCAATGAATGTCTGAATGAGAAAGTGACATGATCCTTTTAGACCACCTTAACCCTTGTTCATTCTTCATCACTGATCGAGGAAGGTGAGAAATAAACCACCTAGACAATAGAGGTATACAACACATCAGAGTTCCTCGTGCCTTCGTAGTACGGGTATGAAGAGAGTGTAAGATGTCTCCAAGTAATGTAGGCATTGGATTATGAGTCAGAAATGTGTTGATGGCGTGTATGTCTATGAACTGGTCTGGATTGGGGAACAACACTAAGCCATAGATCAATAGGGCTAAGATTTCCTCAAAAGCATCATAACTCATAGCCTTCAGGAACACTTGAGCTTTCTCCATTAATACATTAGCAAGAATACCCTTAACTCCACTCCTTGTTTCTAGGACAATGTATGATTTCTTCAAATGTAGGGCTGCAGCAATGACTTCAGGTTTAGGCTCCTTCTCTAAGCCTGTGAAGGGTCTCTGATCAAGGATAGGTATACCCAGAAGCTTGGAGAATTCTTCCATTGTAGGAACTAACTGATAGTCGGGGAATGTGAAACAATGATGTTTAGGATCAAAGAACTGAAATAGGACACTCATCATGTCTTCATTGAACCCTGGAATGACTAGATCCAATAGGTGACCATGCCTCTTGATAAACTGGGAACTTTCAGAAACCTGAGAGACCAATTCCTTAAGCTTAAGAGGTATTCCTACAAAGTTGATCCGGATAGTATTCCTACGAGCAGAAGTCATGACCTGCAACAAAGAACAAAGATAAATCCTTTGGTCCTTGAAATGGTTAGTGAAAATGCTATGCTTATGATGCATGATGATGCTATGATGTTATGCTCAATCACAAACATGTGGCACACACATACAAGTCACACAATAGCCCTAGGTTCGAAGGCTTGCATGAGGTTTAAAGGTAAGTACCCTCCCCTGAAGTTTAGATGGTTCATCATGTCCTATAAAGTAACCAGGTTCTAAGGGATCTCAATATCATTGATCCTTCACAAGGGTGGTTGTTCAGTAGGCAACTTACTTTCCAACCAAAACCCTCCAAGTTTAGGATCTCAATGAGCGTAGTATCGAGTATCAACCAACTTCAGTCTTCACCAAAGCCGGTTATCTCACTACTTTCTAAAGGCCAAGATGGGATGACTAGGGTTCTAAAAGTCAGTTAGTGTATTGACAACATATGGCAGCCCCATATTATCCTTAACTTACTTAAGGAACATAAGCACCGACCAAGAAGTCACACTAACTATGGCCACCAGATTAACCATATCGGTATACGCCGTACAATTTCCTTGGTCTATTGCCATTTACCTAAGGTACACTAGATCCGGGTTAGGATCTTTCACGCATAAGAGAACCCAACAAGTAAAGTAAAGCAAACAAAGCAAACAAATTTAAAGTGATCTAATTCCTAAGGGTACCCCTCTTTTATTAATTCCCCAGCAGAGTCGCCAGTTCTGTAACACGGTGGGAGAACTGACTTTAATTAAATGTTGCGGATAGCAAGAGTCGCCACCGACTTTTATTTTATCCAAAAGGAAAGGACATAAAAGGATAGGAAAGACCTTAAAAAGATTTTGAGTTCGGGGGGTAGGTTATACAAAGGGAAGGTGTTAGCACCCTTTATATCCATGGTTATCCATGAGCTCTTAGTTACTTAGCTCACTTTAAATTGTTTTGAAAAGAAGTGTAGTGTGTGATTAAAAATTTTCTAAGTACTTTGTAATGATCCTCGTATGGATGTATACAAAGCCTTGTTTTGAAAATGTTTTGAAAATATTGTGAGGTGTAAAAAGTATTTTGAAAAGGTGAGCAAGTACTTAAGAGGAACCTACCCTATGCTAAGTCTTTGCTGTTCTTATACGTCTTTCAATGGTAAGACTATCCCTATTATTAAGGAATAGGTAGTCATTACCTTGGATGTGATAAGGGACATATGAAGGGACATCTGTATTTAGGCAACTGTAAGGTGTCTTTAGCAATTCGTAGGGACTTATCATCTTTTATTCGAAGGGACAAGATCATTTATCGTAGGCAACCTCGAAAGGACTTGATCTTATAAGCTTAAAGGGACTTGATGATATTTTATGAAGGGACTTTGCTTAAGAAACCTTACTTGACCTTAGAATTAGGCAACATGAGGAGTAACCATAGAAAGTGTGAGATGGCGATCAAAGATCGACTTACGTGTGTGAGTGTTTGTATTCATATATTTATCTTGTTTAAATTAGTTATTCTAAGTTATTTTAATTACACATAGTTATTCACACCCTATAGTTACTAACCATGGCAATAAAAATATTTATAAACATAAAATAGAAACAAGAATAAACCTACGACTATTACATGGCTTTCGCAATTACATAATAATAAAAACAATTGAATGATAAATATATAATAGATAAATAATAATTAAAAGGGTTAGCAATAATAATCATAAGAAAAAAGAGGTTAGCACAAATTTAAAGAATAGAAAAATTTTAAGAGAATATTTTTTAAGTTAAATAAACAATTTTAAAGGAATTTTAAAAGAAAATAAGATAATTATAATTATAATAAACAATATAATAATTATTTACAAAAAATGATTAATTATTTAATTATATATTAGAACAAAAATTAATTAGGTTTAATATTAAAGTTAATAAATAATAAAAAAAAAGGTTAATTAGGGTTTTGAAAAGAAATTAGAATTTAGATATTTATTTAAGAAAAATTAGGGTTTAATTAATCAATTATTTACAAATTATAAATGAATAAAATTATATACAAAATTATTTTTATGAAATATATTATGATTTTTTATAAAAAAAAGTTGATTAATATTAAAATAGATTTTTTTTAAGTTTAATATAAAACAAAATTCATAATAAAAAATAATATACAATAAATAATTAAGAAAATAATAAAAAAAACAAAGTTTAAAAAAAATGGGGGAGGCCTGGATTTGAACCCAGGACCTCCCCTTTACTAGTAAGGGGTCAAGACCATTGGGCTGTGTCTGCGCAGCTGATAGGTAATGGTCCAAGATCAACATATGGTAAACCTGAAAAACAAAAGAAAATTGCCCAAAAAAGAATATCCCAAGCCAGGATTCGAACCCTGGTTTGCTACCTCACGCGCACACTGCTTTACCAACTGAGCCAAGCAACGTTAGTTGAAATAAAACAGAAACAAATTCTAAAAATATTAAGTCAAAATTTCAAATTTCCAGATGCCGCCAAGACTTCATCTTCTTCTTTGAGACCTGCAGAATTACCTGCGAAATTTGCTAGGAGATTTCATGTGAATTTTCCTACACTTGAAACCCGTCAATCTCATATCATCATAAATATGTAACAATTCATCAAATTGATCACATGGTTGTGATCCCCACACCTCATACAGTTCATTTATAGCTTTGAAATTAATTTATAAGGTCTAAATCGAAGAACCCTAATTTTGGTTCAAGAACCCTAACAATGGCCATTTACGGTTTAGGTCCTCATTCTTCAATCTCTTTGCCCATAAACCATCTAAACATCATCACTAACACAAATATGTGATTAGAATTCATTATAATTGCATAAATAATCGTAATCGAAAAAAGTAAGAATAAGAGCAATATGGATTCGGTTCATGCTATATGTCATGATTTGAATGATGTAAATGATTCAATTAGGTTCATTGATCATCAAGGAACACATTGCAACCATCAAAACTCTTTGGAATGGCCTGCAAATCAAAAACCGAATGTCTCCTTTTGCTTGAATTTTTGAAGTTTTAATGTGATGTTTGTGGCTGCCAAATTCGTGTCTCTTCATTCCTTTATGTTGTACATATATAGTGTGAACTATTTAGGTCAAAAAATCAGATCAAACTTTGGACTTATGGATCAATTGAGATTGAAAAAGATATGCCTTTAAAATATTGAAATTTTTTGATATATCCTTGCTATTTTTGAATGATATGATTTTGTATAGTTTCAATCACTTCTTAATGACCATTAAGACTTTCTATAACCAAAATCAAATCAAATATTCACACTTTTATATTTTATTTTGATTTAAAATGATTTTAAATGTAAAAAATCATAATAAATAAAATAAAATGAATAAAATTTGAATAAATAATTTTTAATTCGTGCATGATGTCATGGAAGTGTTTGGATCATAAAAATGCAAGCCCATTTGGAGAAATTTGGTTCTAAGACCCCATTTGCTTCATAAACCTCTCAAAAATTTCCCAACTTTGCAAGGGCACAAATCCCTCAATTTTAATGCTATGAAGGTGTTCTTGGACATTTTGGAAAGCTTAAAGAGTCCTCTAACCAACCTATTTGTTCTCATGTCCATATATTTTACCATTCTCAAGTTATGCCCTTTGGAAGTTGTTGACTTTTTGTTGACTTTTAAAATGACCTATAATGTCTTAGCCCATACCTTCCAAATGAAGCATTTTTGGGATTGGCTTGTGAGACAAAAAGTTGTAGAGAATTCAATTTCATTCAAAATGAGCTTTGGATGGAAATTTTTTGATGAAGCATGTGAAAGTTATGGCTGGTCAAAGTTCAGTTGACTTTTCTTGTGAAAACCCTAATTTAGAAACTCCTGATTCTTGATGATCTGAAATATCCTTGATGAATCATGATCAACCCTTGATCAAATGATGAATTTTACTTCATATAATTGATGTTGGCAAAAAATAATGAAGTTTGACTTTGGTTTGACCACAGTTGACCTCAGTTTGACGTTTTAACTACTTGACTGATTTTAGCCTATCTGATCATCTGACTGAGCAAATCTTTTGGGAAAGTCTTGAAACTTGACATGGGGATTCTTGAACACATATAAGGTGTCATTAAGCTCACTTGAAGCCTTGTAAGTCCATTTAGCCTGATGAAAGTCAAAACCCTAGTTTAGGATGCATTGCTTAGGAGGATGCATTGTCTGAGGGAATTGTCAAACTTTCTGACTAATTGTGAACCTTGTGAACCTCTTGAGATACCTTGTGAATCTTGTGAACCTTGTGAACCTCTAGGTATACCTTAGTACACAATGTCTTGTCTTGGTGAGGGCAAATTTTGGGGTGTAACACCTTCGCCGACCGTTCGCGTTTGTACCGGGATGCAAATCTTCGGGAGCGACAGTTTGCGATGAAGGATTTTTGTGGCGGTCACTTTGGAGACATCTGAGCCGTTGAGACTAGGATTGTTTGTAGTGAACGGATGGTGAATATGTAGACGATTGTCCTGAATTACGCACTGGTTTTTTCGTGAAAATGAAAGAAAGTGAGGTGGCAGTTTATTTAGAGAGGCACGTAACGCAACCATATACACATTTTTATTTGATGAAAACAAATTATCATATATTAATTTTAAGTTAAATTACTGTTTTGATTACCCTATTTAGTTAATTTACGAAAGCTCAGTTTTCTTATTTATTTTTAGATTAATAGTCATTTTCCCTTGTAATATAGACGTGTTTTGATTTACTCCTTTAAAAAAATTTGGATTATCCCCCTAAAATTTAAGAATTCTAAGTATTTTGCCTCCAAGTGGAAAAATTATCCCCTGTAAAAAAAATTATTTACCCTCTGGTTTTTAAACGCTTAGGGGTACCCAAAAATTTCACGGGGGTAATCCAATTTTTTAAAGAGGGTAATCAAAACTCGCCTATATTGCAGGGGTAAATGACTATTAATCCTTTATTTTTTAAACAATTTTGGTCTCCCATGTTCATTTTCTGTTTAAAAAATGTTGATTTTATATATATGACATACTTTTTGAACGATAGAGAACATATTGAGCATTTTTTTAACAAAGAAGACAAATGCACAAGTCGAGAGAGAAAGAAGAAGAAGAAGACGATCAAAGTGTTAGACAATCGGAGTGATTGTAAAAGATTTTCAAGCAAAGATAACACACTACAATTAAGTGAATTAGTGTTAACAATTAATCTCACATAAGTTTCAATTAATGCAGAAATTTAAAGAGATAGAGAAAGAGAGAACAACATCAGATTTGTTTAGGCAGTTCCCCTTTTGTCCTCGCTTAGGGTACATTTGCCCTCAATTCTAAAATTATAATTGAGATATGTATTATCAAGTTGTAATGTTTATACAAGAATATTAGTAGTCACCACCATAAAACCTAATTGTTGAAGTTAAAATTATTTTCTTTTCTCCCCTTGATTCAAGTCGAATCAAATGTATCAAACACTCTGAACAAACCTCTGGTTACCACTAATTGTTTACACAAACACTTCGTTATTCAAACTCTTAGCTCGGTTGATTTTGATCATCAATGTTCAATCTCAAATCCTTCTTCACAATCCTCTGTTTACCATTAATATTTTGAATCAACACATCTTACTTCAAATGTTTAACCCGACTGAATATACGAAGCAATGATTTGTGCAAAAATCCCAAAATCTCTCAAGATCTTGGAGGACAAAACCCTAGGATTTTATTCAAGAAAACCCACCAAATCCTAAACCCAAACTAGATACACAATCCTACGTTTAGACGTTATCGCCACTACAATGCACAATGATCAACACAAATTGTTATGTGTAATTGTTGAAGAATATAATGAAGAGTGAAGATGAAGAGGAAAATTTAGTGTATATCTTTCATTTTTCTTGTTAGTTAAAAAAATGATGCAAAATGTCTATTTATGTAAGAGTAAATGAATGCAAGTAAAATTGGCTATGGAAGAAAAGAATAACAGGATTTTGGATGCAAGTAGGCGACAGGTCGACCTCCAACAGGTTATGAGTCGACCTATACATTGCAGAGGCGAACAAGAAAAAAGAACATCAATTGGAACACCAGGAACCACTACTCCCCCTTCTTAGCAATAATTAGACAAATTGAGAAAAGAGAAAACCATACAAGTAGTTAAAAAGGCATCCATAAAATATCCATCCATAGAAAAACCAGGACTAAAAGTGCAAAAACCAAGTCAGGAGTTAACAAAACCATAATCTTACAAAGCCAAAATAATCAGAACCATTGTCAAAGGAAATAAAAAAACAACCAACATAAACACATTTAACCCGTCAAATCACTTGTCTTCATCAGAACTTGAATTTTCAACATCAATATCAGTATCAGAACTAGAGCTACTCTCAGCAGAGCCTACACTATCAACATTGTCTTCACCATTAGGTTTACCATCAGACTCATTTCTCAACACCTGCATCTTCAGCCTTCTCAAGCAACCTGATCAACCTTTCAAACCTTTGTTTCTTAGCTTCCATCTTTTTGCAAGCATCCTTGAGCTCAGAGAGAACAACTGACTTGCTGATAGATTTACTGTCAAAAGATTTTCCAGCAGATATCACAGCAATATCTGGGACATGTGTTCCTATAAACAACTTATAATGAAAGGACAGAGTAGTCTCTCTTTTGCAAACAGAGTCAATGTCAATGAGAATCCCAGGACACTGACTTAAGATGATTCCACAGAGTAGAGAGGGAAAAGCTATGGGAAACTTCACAGCCAGAGTACTTGCATACTTTATAGTTTGATCAAAGATATAGGAGCCATAATCAAATCTAGCATTGGTTCTAACATCATAAATGAATCTTCTCAATCCAGTTGCAATGGTTGAGGTGTGGTTGGTAGGCACCCAATTGGGAGCACCAATTCTATGTAGCATTTCATACTTCACACTAAGGAATCCAACAAAAAGTTTATTCTTCATAGGCCAAGTTTTAAATTGATTAGCAGTTATTTCTTTACAGACTTGATTTTCAGTGACTTCTAGCTCAGGTTGAGCATCACTGTTTCTACCCAAATAGTGGTTGATCACAGCAGGAGAAAAGCTAACACATTTTCCTCTAACCTAAACTTTTCTAAAGTCCTTAGACTTCCCATCAACATAATCTTCAGTAAGGTTTACAATAAACTCTTTCACCAAAGTCTCATAGCATTTGGAAAATCGAGTAACCGTTTTTAGAAGACCAGCAAAGGATACAAGTTCCATTATTTCCTTGCATTCCAAAGCATCAAGTCCAAGTTCTCTTTCAAGAGCCAGCCTTCGTTGGTAGACATATTTCCATTTGCTTACACTAGCAGCATAGTGAAAGGATATATTATCCAGAGGAGCGTCAGGAACCTTTACCACAGTCTTCTTTACAATATATTTTTTAACAGGAGTGATGTCTTGGGCATCACCTTCAGAGACAATTTCAGTTATTGTCTTCCTCTTTTTATCATCACCTTACTCCAAGATTTTGGTGGTCCAACAATAATTTTCTTCATAGCTGTGATGTCCTTAACATCATTTTCAACATTGTACTCTGATCTTGAATCAGACACAACAACCTTCCTTTTCTTGGTGGCATTCTTGTTTCCAGAGTTAGGGGGACTGTCAGAGAAGATATTAGCAACCTGCTTTTTGATCTCTTTAACATGGGAGATCTCAGAAATAGATTTACCTTTTCTCTTATTCAACCTTTTGGCCATACTAGGGTTAGCATTTACCAGCAGATTGTTATCAGAGGGAATGTCATCTAGGTTAACAATGTCATCAGAAACAACATTCTTTCCATCAGGAGATGTTTCCAACATTTATTACAGCATCCTTAATCACAGAGCTAGCCAGCTTGTGAATGTTTTCAACATTTAAATCCTTCTCAGAGTGAGTAGGATTAACAGTAACCTCAGGAGGAGGACACGCAACTATGGAAAGGGGTGAAGAAATGCTAGTAATATTTTGACCCTCATTTAAAAGCCTAGAAACAAACCCTCTAATGGCCTTATTTGCATCTTCGCTTCCTTCTCTGTAGTCAAAATCAATAGAAGGATTGGGGAAATATCATAATAGTTACCTTGAGTTGATTCTATTGAAGCTTTGATAGGAGCATTTATGGTCTTCTTCGCACCATCACCGCTATAGGGTATCACCGAAAGAGGAATGATATTTTTACCCTCTTCCCAGGTAATATGCATCAGTTCAGCCCTAGAATCAGATGCATAGTCAGTAGTAAAAGGCTTCTTGGAGGAAGATGAACCATGTTGTTGCGACATTTTGACATGGTTAGGAGTAGAGAGAATAAAGGTACAATGTTTTCGCTGTAGAGTATGGGAAATGAAGAAGTAGTTGAGAGTGAAAAGAGAGACAAGGTAGCGTGTAAGGATATTTTGAAAATATATTACTTGAAGAGGGAAATTAATTTGATTAATAAAAAGGGAAAAGGAAAAAATATTCCCACAAATCATTAATTGACAATTTAAATCTTGAAACCATAATATGTCCTTAATGATGTTCCCGCGTGTAGTTAATTTCTTTAAGCCTTCATGGAAACAAATTCCTAATTTACTCCTCATATTTTCAGGGTGATTATCAACTATAACTTTAGTAACACAGTACGACAGTTTCTCCTTAATAGTCTCATGATCTAAGACAATCATCTTGTCTTTAGTGAAGTTCCTCATAACCTGGTGACAGACATCAATATATTTGGACTTGTTGTGTTGGTTGAAGATGTTTATAGCAATCAGATTGTCACCAAATGATGTTATGACATCTTGTTTGACATTATAATTGGCTAGAGTTTGTTTTATCAATTGTGAGCAGTTGTCTGTAGTTGCTATGTGCTCAGCTTTACTTGTAGACAGAGAGAATGCAATTATGTTTCTTATTAAACCAACTTATATCATTGTTCCTTACACATAAACAAACTTCTGATTTGCTCTTCCTATCATCAGTATTGGTACCAATACCAACAAGACTTATCATCTGTATAGGTTCCATCAAGTCTCTATGAACAAGTTTCACCACTTTTAAAGTAGTGAGATGTTCAATCTTTTGGTCTGACATCTTGAGTTTCTCTCCAATTTTGCATTCACTACATGTTTTTTATTCTTCTTTTGCTAGAATACATATAGTGGAATGGCTGGAATTTTTAGGAATCCAAGCATAACCGTTGTCTTTAGATCTGACTCCTTTCATAATGACTTCATTCTTCTCATCAGTAACTAAACATTCAGATTTAGTGAAGTTGACATTTAGCCCTTGATCACACAGTTGACTGATACTAATCAGGTTGGCAGTCAAACCTTTGACTAACAACACATTATCAAGACTTGGGACCCCTGAACACTTCATCTTTCCAACCCCTTTGATATCTCCCTTGGATCCATCATCAAATATCAAATGATTAGGGGGAAGAGGCTTCGAGTCTACCAATAAATTTTCAATCCCAGTCATGTGTCTAGAGCAACCACTATCAAAATACCATGCCTTCTTACCTGTAGTTTTGAGAGAAGTATGAGATATTAAACTAGTAGCATCAACCTTGGGAATCCATTGATTTTTGTTCATAGGGATGTTTTTATTTGACCTGGTTTGGGCAACAGGCTTAGGAAATCCATATAATCTGTAACATAAGGGCTTTATATGACCAAAGCGCCCACAATAATGACATCTCCATCTCTAAAAAAAATTCTTCTGTAGTTTCCTTGTCTTCTGTCATGATGTTTAGGGTTTTGATTCAACATCTTAGGTTTGATATCAAAGTGAACAAGATTTGATATAGTTTCTTCTCCTCTAATAAAGCCTATACCAGTCACATCTCCAACTAGCTTTCCTACCTGAAGAATCTCATCTAAAGTATCTGAACTACTGTTCAGCATTCTGACAGACTTGGTTATTTGATCAAGTTTATAATTTAGCAATGTTACCTTTTTTCAGTTTGGAGATTATTTCAAGATGTTATTCCTTTTTACCCTCCAGTTGAATTATAAGCCCTTTTTGTTTCTCTCCTTGTTGACGAACTTCTTCACTTCTAAGGCACATCTTTTTGTAAAAGGCTGCCAGTTCTTCAAAGGTCAGTTCATCATTACTAGAGTCAAAGTAATATCTCCCAGTTAGAGCAGTAACATCATTAGTATATTCTTCTCCAATTTCATTTCCAAACTCCTTATCAGACCAGGCCACAATAAGACTCCTCTTCTGTTTCCTGAGATGTGTGGGACATTCAGGTTTATTGTGACCAAAACCATCACATCCATAACATTTCATTCCTTTGCCTTGAGCAGAGCTCTCTTCAGCTTTTGTTTCTCTGGTGATGTCAGAAGAGATGTTCTTGACATCTGGTTTTATCTTCTTCTTCGTCCTTCTTATCACTTTCTTAAACTATTTTCCAAGAACCACCAAGGCATTTGCTAGACCCTCATTAGTATCCAGATCACATTCTTCTATTTCATCTTCAGTGTTGGATACAAAAGCAATGTTTTTGTTTTTCTTATCAGATTTATCATTCATGCCTATCTCAAAAGTTTGAAGAGATCCAATAAGTTCATCCACTCTCATTTTGCTAATGTCATGAGCTTCTTCTATAGCAGTGACTTTCATGTTAAATCTCTTAGGCAGAGATCTGAGAGTTTTTATTACCAATTTTTCTTCAGACATTGTTTCTCCTAGAGCACTGAAGGCATAAACTATTTCAAGAATGTTCATATGAAAATCATGAATGCTCTCATCATATTTGTTAATGCTATTATTCTATGATTGGCATTATGTTTGGTAAAACTAATATGGCTGGAAAATGTTGAATAAGAAGTTCCATATTAACATGGTATAGATTCTGGAAGAACATGTCAAACATGATGTCCTGACATGGTGGCACAGATAAATGTGGAAGTTGTCAAAGAAGATGTTGAATTCAGTTCAGAATGTCCTATCAGATGTTGGGACATTATCAAACAGAGTATAAGAACTTAATTCAGGATGTCCCAACAGATGTTGTCATATGTCACAGTCAGATGTCAAAGAAGATGTTGAAGTATCTGCAAATGTCATGACAGAATGTTACAGACAGATGTCAAAGAAGATGTTGAAACATCTGCAAATGTCATGACAGAATTACTGTCATATGCTACAGACAGATGTCAAAGAAGATGCTGAAACATCTGCAAATGTCATGACAGATGTTGAAACATCTGCAAATGTCATGACAGATGTCAAAGAGAATGTTGAAACATCTGCAACTGTCATGACAACATTACTGTCATATGTTACATATAGATATCAAACAAGAAGTGTTGAACTTGGTTCAGGATGTCACACCAAATGTTGTGACACTGTCAAACAGAGTAACAGTTAATGAACTTAAGTCAAGATATCAGGATGTCACACCAGATGTTAGGACATTGTATCAGTTGATGGAATAAGTTCAGTTTACAGGATGTCCCATCAGATGTTGTGACATTGTATCAGTAAATGAAGTAAGTTCAGTTTTTCAGGATGTCCCAACAGATGTTGAGACATCTCAGACCTGTTACCAGAATTAATTAATAACTAACTGATCTGAGATATTTAAGGAGAGTTATCTGGAATTAATTATGGATGGATAAAAACAGAACAAGGCGCATCTGTAGGGAGTTTTGTTATGAATATTCAGATTAATCAGAAGAACAAAATCACCTAGAATCTAGGAAGTAACAAACCCTAATTCAAGGTGATGACATTGGATTTATCAGATCTGAATTATGCAGAATATTCTGGAGATATTATGCAATCATATGTGGTGCTGATCTAGAAGATCTTAAAGACTCAATTTAAGTTGAAGACAAATATTGAAAAATATAGGTTTCTATATTTAGAGATATTTTAGAAGTTGAAGATCTTTTGGAATATTTGTAGCAGATATTTCTGCATATTTGTAGCAGATATTTCTGCATATTTGTAGCAGCTATTGTTGTGATTGTTTAGGCCCAAATCCAGTTGGGAATAGGTTATAAAAGAAACCTTGTAACCTAGTTTAGAATCAACCCAATCAACCGAAAATGTAAACATTATTAGGGTTGTGTCCTTGTGGCAGCCGTGAGTAACAAGGAACTCTATTGTGGCTGTTTCACTTGTGATTCTCGAAGCTTGTAAGCAAGAGAAGTATTGTGTCTTGATTGAAACTTCTAAGTAAGATCAAGCTGTTGTATTTGAAGTGTGACTTCAATTTTATTAATCATTGTAAAAGATCACTGTGTGATTGAGGGGGAGTGAGTAGGGTACTCATATCTAAGTTGTGTCTTAGGTAGAAATTGCATTGGGTAGTTATTAAGTGATAGATTAAACAGGGTGGTTTAAGTCTAGAATTAATATTACTTATAGTGGATTTCCTCCTGGCTTGGTAGCCTCCAGATGTAAGTGTGGTTATACACTGAACTGGGTTAACAAACTTCTGCTGTGTTCTTTTTATCTTTTATGTTTTATGCAGTACCTGAACTGAATGTCCTATCAGATGTCCCAACATCCTGAAGCATGTTTGACTCTGATATAACAGAATTATTTAAGTACTGATATGTATACCTTACCATGTTTATAAGTAACAGATAAGATGTCTCAACATCATATTAGACATCTGAGTCTGTCATACCAGAATTTCAATTGGTATCAGAGCAGGCATCCTGGTCTGTTTCTGGATGAGATCTAAGGGGGATACTTTCTGGTTCATGGTAAAGGAAGAAGGAGGATATAATGAAAAGCTGTTTGAACTTGAGAGGTTCATATTGGTGTTTGAATGGTCCCTAGAAGTGGAGGATGGACTATTCATCATATGGTGTATATTGGACCAGTCTGGTGTTATCAGGGCTGGAAATTTGCTGGTGAATTGTTGTGTAGCTATGATGTCAAACAGAATGTCCTGACATCTTGGTTCTGAGAATTCTATATTTGAAGGAGGCTTGTATTTTGTTTTCTGTGAGAATTGGAGAACACTTAGTTCAGAATGTTGTGGTTCTTGATGAAAGAAGAGGTTGGAGCCAAAACAAAAGAGTATAATTATCAAATCTTTCATGCGGGAGTGAAAATCTTGATAAGTTATCTCTTAAGCTTATTTATGGTGACCTAATGAGGATATCCTTCTTGGTTATGGTGTCCTATGTTGTTTAGGTATAGCTGGAGAAAATCTCTCATGTGAAGATACATGTTTATGATTGTCTAAATCATGAACTGAAGGAAGTTTCATCAAGAAAGAAGCTGAATTGATATGTCAATCCTAATGGCTTAACACCACACTACACATCAACAGTTTATGAACCAAGCTTAGTTTTGTGTTCCAGAAGAAGGAAACTGGTGTGATGATGGATGCTTTGGGTGCTAGACAAATGTGTGATAATCACATATGTTTAGAACCTACTCCTAATCTGGAAGAGGAGGCATCTATGCTACATGTTGAAGACTTAGATAATGATCATTGCTTCTGTGGACCCTAGCATAGCCAAAAGGCTTAGGGCTAGAAAGGAAAAGAAGACTACAGGACATTCATCTCCTGAAAAGAAGCAGCCTACTCCAAAGAAAGACAAGGTCAAAGTGATACTTGGTCCTACTAAACAATGGAGCAAGGTGAATACCCAAAAGAGGAAAGCTGTAACTCCACCAGATTCAGATGTTGAAGAGGATGTCCCAACATCCCAACCAAAGAAGAAACCAGCACCCTCAAGGTCCACCTCTGCTGTTCCAGAAGCTCCTCTGGACAATGTTTCATTCCATCATGTGTCAAGTGTGAGCAGATGGAAATTTGTATACCAAAGAAGGGTAGCACTTGAAAGAGAGCTGGGCAGAAATGCACTTGAGTGCACTGAGGTAATTGACCTAATTTCTTCTGCTGGTTTATTCAAGACAGTATCAAACTTTTCACCTTGCTATGAGCTGCTAGTCAAGGATTTCATTGTCAACCTTCAAGAGGACTGTGATGATGGTAAATCATATGACTTCAGAAAGGTGTATGTAAGAGGGAAATGTGTGGAATTCTCTTCTAGGGTTATCAACCACTATCTAGGAAGAGAATCTGATGGACCTAATGAGCTGGGAAAGATAAATAACCATGTGTGCAAGGTCATCACTGCTAATCAATTCAAAGCTTGGCCAGTCAAAGGGAAATTTTCTGTTAGCTTGCTGACAAGGAAGTATGCAATGCTGCATAGGATTGGCACTTCAAATTGGGTCCCTACCAACCATACCTCCTCAATAGCAACTGAATTGAGCAGGTTCATATATGCTGTGGGCACCCAAGCAAAGCTGTACTTTGGGGCTTATATTTTTTTATCAGACATTGAAGCATGTTGGAACATCTGCAACAAAGCTTCCCATTGCTTTTTCCTCTCTGCTTTGTGGAATCATACTAAGCCAGTATCCAGGTATCCTCACTGAGAAGGATTCAGTATGCAAAAGAAAAAGTCCTCTGGCCTTCCATTACAAACTTTTCTTGAGCCATCATGCTGCTGATGTTGAAGCTTCCACTAGGACATCTGCTGGACCTTCAAAAGAAAAGACTCCCATATCCAAAGCTGCCTTGATTGCAGATCTGAAGAACACTTGCAAAAATCTGGATGCCAGGAAGAAAAAGCTTGAGGAAGTATTTCAAAGGCTGGAGCTGGAAGAGGTTACTCAGAATACTGATGAATCTAATGATGAATCTGAAGATGAAGAAGCTTCTAAATGTATTTACAAATGTGGGTGAAAAATGCATGACTTTGGTCATGATTAAAGCTATCAATGTGACCAACAATTGCTAGAAGCAAGGGAAGAATGTCAGATTGGGAAGTCTGATCAGAATGGTTGTTGAACTGGTAGTCTCTTCCACTACTAGTCATGGATAGTGGCAGTATAAACCCTTTGTAGCAAGCAAACTAAGAGCATCTGTTTTGGAATATAAAATCAAGTGTGGATATTTATCAGTTGTGCTCTTTGTATGTTCATCAGGGGTGTGAAATTGAGAATTAGTGGAGTACATGCTCAGCTGGAGTATTGTTTATCCATGACATGAGGAGATCTTGCTAATCTTATCTGGAGCTAACCTTAAAATCCTTCAAAAGTAAAAGATCAGATTGTGTAGAACTATCTGATAAGGTATTATACAAGGATTTAAGATCAATTGTTGTTTGTGGAATTCACAAATATTTGATTGATTATCCTTGTGATTCAAGATTGGTGATGTTCAAAAAGATGTTGGAACATCTTATCATCAGAGTTTGTGCAGAATCATGGGAGAGGTATTGCATAAGCTGTAGCATTGGCTTCAGTCTTGTGTGACAAGAGTTATGTATTTCTGGAAAGTTTCTTGGGAAGAACTTGTCTGGATATTGTTGATTCTGAAGATGGAGATGAAAGACCATGAACATATCATAATCTTGGTGACTACTTGGATTGGTTTATTTCTGATCTAGGTGTAGTCCAGAATGCTCATCATGGAGTTAAGATAGGTGGAGATTGTAACACCCCAAAATTTGCCCTCTCATTTTCATGCCATTTAGCATATCCTTTCATACATTGCATTGCATTTAGATCACAATTGCATCATAAACATACATGAATATACATCTCCATTTGAGCTTTCACAGGTTGCGACTGGCCTTTATTTTTTCATGCGGAACGTGCACAAGAATCTTAGAAGAAACCAAAAGTTCTCGGTTGATTCAAAGGAGTTTAAGCAGAATATCAGTTTTATGGTTCAGTTTGCAAAAGTTGTAACTTATGCTCGGAAACTCATTTTGGCTTGAAACTCAATAGTTTAGACTATTTCGGTATTCTCTACAACTTTTGTGTTCAGCTCGGAGGCCAATTCATCAAGGAAAATGGCGGGAATTATTTGTTTTTGAAATTTCGGTTTCGCCGATTAACTGTGCTAGCGGTACTCAAGAGTTCGTAACTTCTGATTGGGTCAACATGTCTGAGAGATTCATATGCCAAAAGTTCCGTCTTGATATCCTTTCTAACTTTTGGGTTTTGGCCGAGAACTAATTCTTTGAAGAAGATCTCAGAATGTGCGAGTCTTTAGAGTCGACATAGTGAAAAACAGTGCTGAACCGGTGAGTTTTGAACACTAAAAAATTCATAACTCTTGGATCGTTTATCGAATTGATGTCTTTTCGGTTCCTAAAATTCCGTTTAGATGTTATCTTCATTATGTGAATTCAGTTTTGGTTCGGTCCAAGCGGAAGGATCTCGAAAATGCGAATTACCAATAAGGTTCTTTGATGCACTGCATTGTCTGTCAGATTTTGTAAAATTCATAACTCGGTCAATTTTCATCGGATTGCACCCGTTCTTGAAGCGTTGGTTCAAAAATTTTATCCTCTTCAAGTTCAAAGACAAATGCGAGTTTGAACGGTGCTCCAAAGATTATCGTTTTGGTTTATTTCACAAAACTGAAGTGCTGAACCGAAGAAAAAGGCTGAAAGTGGTTTCACGAGAAAATTCATATCTCCCTCGTCGTTTGTTCGGTTGAGCTTAGATTTTAACACCAGGTCACTGACTCATAGATCTACAACTTTGATGACAAAGTCGAGTCGAGATTATGCTCCAAAGAGGTTGGCCTTGTCACATTTTCGAGTAGCGGACACCAAATAAGCCGAAAAAACAACTTATTCAGTGATGTCTTGCAGCTTAAACGTATCGATCGCACTCGATTTTAATTGTATGACATCCATTCTTTTTGCATTGCAACCTTGATTCAGAGACGGACGATGTTGTGGAAGGCTCAGAGTCGAAATTTCTTGCCGAAGATATTGTTATTTTCACTTAAGCCGAAATTCTACCTTTTGCCTTTCATTTTACACTCCACTATATATTCTTTTGACCCACAATTTGTCTCATAACTTCAATCATAATTTACAAACACCAAAAAACTCTCACAAACTCTCTCTAAAGGATCAAAGTTCATTCTCTCAACTCTTTCTCAAGAACACAACAACAACTTCATCAAGAACTCAAGAACACAACAATTCCGATCAAGCTTCCGATAGCCGAGCCGCCACGAACCACCACCTTCGGTCAACTTCACCACCGTGCGACCACCATCTTCCGCCGCCGGCAGCCACGCGGCCTCTCCTCCGTTCATGATCGCGTCTCACTTCCTCCGGATTCACAATTTCTTCGTCGATTCTTCATTCGGTAAGCTTCTTAAACTTTAATTCATGAATAATTGTTGCATTGTTTCTTGAATTGAATTTTGAAGTTGAATTCATATTATGGAGATTATGTGCATTGATTCTTGATGTGGTTGTTGATTGATGCTTGATTAATTGATCCTAATAATTGTTGTTGTGCATAATTGGAAATGATTGTTAAAATTGACATAGACTAATCGATGCATGTTAGATGTTTGATAAAATTCTTAAGAGAGTTAATTATTGTGACTTGATATTGATTGAAGTGCTTGACTTTTGAATTCATGTTTGTTTCATTGTGTAAATTCGGAATAGGATAGGTTGAAGCTTAATTGTTGATGTTGTTCATATGTCGCGTGTCGATAAGTGCGTTTTGGTCATAACTTCTAACCGTAGCGCGTTTTCGCGAATGTGAATAGTGTAAATTGACTTTGTTGATTATTCCGGAGCCATTGGTAAACTTTTTAGTCGATTTCGGACAATTTTTTTCGGCTATTTCGCTACTGCCAGCCGATAAAATCGGCCAAAAAGTACCACTTCCGAGCGGAATTTTCAAAATCCGATTGCATATTTGAATCCGTTGGCACGTTTGCAAGTTACCATGCGATTTTCGTTCAATTCCGAGTCGGTGATTTTTGACGCGTTTTTTCGTTTTAAGGCTTTTTAAGTTCGGTTTGGTGCAATTTTGATGCGTTGATCTTGTTTTGACTTGTACTTATGTTTGTTGATCATTTTCCATTCATTGCATGTAAATTTATTTGATTTTGGTTTGAATTTGCATGTTGTTTATGTTAGAGCATAAGTGCTGCCCCGTTTTGAAACGTAAATTTCAATGCATGTCCATGACTCGTACATTCATCTTTCTATTTGATTTTGAGTTGTGAGACATAGGTGCAACTTCCGGTTGCACCTCTTTTTTGTTTCTAATGTGTTTGTTGAGTTCATGCAAGGTTCTCGCAAAGATCTTAACGACGGTCGTTTGGTTGGTATTCCACTTTATTTGTGGGATACCTTTGGATTCAAATGATATTTTGTGTCGTTGTTTTTGTTTCGATTATGGGGGATCTTCACAAAGAAATTATGGAAGATGAGCATTTATTTTGCTCATGGGAGATTACAAGGCTTGGCTTGAAGTTTTTTTGGATTTCTCGGCACTTCGACCAAGTAAGTAATCTCGATTCTCTACTTTAATGCATCATTCTAGTTGTATGCGACTTAGGATCATGTAACTTAAGGTGCATATTGAGCCCTCCCACATGAGGCATTGGATTTATTTGTGATATATATTGATATGTGTCGATTTCGGAGTTTAGGGATTAGGTTACGGATTAGAGAATTCGATTCCTTTCACTTTCCCTTAAAATATCGTTTTTGCCCGTTTCGTTGCAATTATTAAAAATAGTTTTAGGTGTGATAAAATTCTGGAAAAATTCATGAGTGATCTTCTTCCTCTTAATTAATTTGTCATATTTTTTGTTTCCAGATTTGGGTGGTTTCAATATTTTATTTGGATTTTAGATCACAAGCTGTCCCAAAAAGGAAGGTTTTGGCATAAGGGACCGAAATCGATTTTTCCCCATAGGTGTGAGACCTATTTTTTGTATATGATTAATCACTGTAATTGGTGACATTTTGATGCTCATTAGGCATTTTTTTCATAATTTTTAGTGCCCTTTTTGATCCACTTTGTGGAGTTGTTTTTGGGTGATCATTCATTGCTACCTTGCTAGTCAAGTAATTGTTTTGGCACTTTGGTGCATAATTTTGTGGAATCCTTTTGGACAATGTGATATAATGACTTTATTATTCCAGGGATTTAATTTCATAATTTTTAGATGCTTTTTGCTATTTTTTCATGTCACCTAGATCCTAGGTTGATTCATGTGTCTATTTGCTCCATAACTTAAATGATAAGAAGGCATTCATGCCATTTTCTTGAGGAACTTTTTGGTAGCTTTTAAGAATTGATTATAGGTCACCTTTAGGTCCTTAATTCCAGTGATAAGCCACTCTTTTTGAACCATACTCATTTGGTTTGTTTTAGTGTTTCAAAATGCATACTCATGTGAATTAGTTTAACTTAAATAGGTTGCTAATCTCTTCTCATGTTTAACTTGAATTATGTGGAAACCATTAATGCCTATTCATGCATTCTCATTGCATCTCATACCTTGTATGCTACTGACCCATAATCATTTCATGCATATTCGCATGCCATTCTTCCTTAACTTTCATTATGTGCGATCTTATGCGTTTTTGTTCATTTCATCTCATATTTTCTTCTCATTGCTCCACATGCCTAAACCATGGCATCCATGATTATATATCCATTCACACATCTTAATAAGCATTCACTACTGACTTTGATGTTCATTCCATGTATTAATTCATGTTTGTAAGCCATATGTCTTCATACTTCATCCATGAGCCTTAACTTGCATTTAGGTGAATTTATGTGAACTTTTTGTACATAGTTTGACATAGTTTGATCTTGTGAGGTATCCTAGCATACTTAGGGACCTATATCATGTAGCTACTGACTTTAGAAGTCATGTGACCTTTAGGTACCTTCACCTTTAGACTTAGGTCTTATTTTGAACCCTAGTTCCATTCTAGGACGTTTATGGTACTTAATCGTTTTCATGCTTTGATTTTATTTTCAATATGCATTGTCATGCTAACTTTTGTTTTGTAGGGGGGAAGATTGAGGTAAGTCTCACTTCATTCCTATCTCTTATGCATCTTAATTGTGTTTGCCTTAGCACCTTGTGTTTTGCTTTTAGGCTTTCCCTTTCTTTAGAGACAACTTAACTTCCTTAGGAAGTAAGTTAGTTTCTAGTTCTCTTTTCTTCTTTTCCTTTTTTCATTAGGTTTAGAATACCTCATTAACCATAGGCCCACACTTGTAAATAAATAAATAAAAATTAGGGTGTGTCTTAGTCCCTTAGATTTTTCCTTTTATCAACTTGAGTCATTCTCTTTCTCATCTCATAAAGAAAAGCAATAAAACACTTAATAAAAACCGAACAATCTTGTACGACACGAGACTTTGTTGCGGAGTGTTTATACGCGTCCTGTTTCGGGGCGAGGTGTAAATACTTCCCGCGATGGATAGGTCTTAGTACATGACAGTTCACAAACAAAAATTCAAAACACTTCTTTTAAAAGATAAAAACAAACAATAAGCGACTATCCTGCGGGAACTTCTCTTCTCATCTCATTCACTCACAACGCGAACTCGCGACGACTTGTCTCGCATGCAAGACGGTAAACGCACTCGTACCAGACGAGCCTGCAACACCTGAGCATAGACATACGCAGTTCCAGCTGTAAAAAACATAAACAAGCAGTTCCCGCCTAGGTTAGGCGAACTACGTCGACTCTGATCCTCATTATCCCGATGAGGTACGTAGGCAGCGGGGTAGGGCCCGTTCGAGCACATTCTTTATTTTCCCTACATTTCCCTTTTTTTCCATTCTCTTTTTCCAGTTCCTTTCTCATTTCCATTTCCAGTTTCCAGTTAGCGGTTTTATTCAGCAGTAGTTATTCTTCTCACCCTTTGAAACAAGCAAGCAAGCGTGGATCCCGTCGGGTACGACGGACGGTCTGGGGTGCTAATACCTTCCCAGGTCGTAACCGACTCCCGAACTCAGATCTTTGGTTCGCAGGACCTTGTCCTTTCCTTCTTCCTCAGGTTTGTGCAACATTACCTTTCCCATTCTTTCGGGATAAAAATGTCTGGCTGGCGACTCTAACCTTTCCGCGCCACTTTCGCGTTTGTACTAGGATGAAAATCCCGGGAGCGACAGCTGGCGACTCTGCTGGGGAAAACCTGATTCTTCCGGTTTCCCTTGTAGAGTCAATCCTAGCGCCTGTTTGGTTTTGTTTATTTGGGTGTTCATCTGTTTGTTGTGGGTGCTTTAGTTTAGCTTTATTGTTTTCATTTACAGTTTTACTTTACAGCTTTACTTTATCGCATTTATTTACAGTCTTACTGTCTGGCTGTGTTGGTTTTCATTTTTTCTGCGGGATGGGAGTTACTGTGAGATAAGCCAACTACCCGGCTTGAGTGCACCATAGGATTAGCGTGGACAGACATTGTACTCCCATGGTATCTCACCATGATGGGTGGCGATGTGTTCCACACCCAGATTGCGACCGTCTTGGAACTATCCTGTGTGGGGATTACCTCACTTCAGGGTACGACCTTGATAGTTATGTGCATCTGGTGACCGATCTTCGAGGACCTTAATGGGAACACCCCTCTCCAGTGATGACAGTGGCAGACCACATTTGTTGGCAAACCCACTCGCATCCGAGGGTCCATTGGGAACTCGCATAGGATGACCTGGTTCTCTCATAGGAATTCAGTTAAAGCAAACTGTTCGTATGACGATAGTATTGTACCCTTCGGGATGAATGTACTATTGTTTCTCGATTCAGTGCTTGAAGCTGAGGACTTATGAGGGATGCTTGTTTCCTTGGACTCAACTGAGGCCTCCCTGAGTAGTACATAATGCCAAACCCATTCCCTGATTTGGTCATGAGCCATTTCTCGGAAATGGTGAACGTATTATTGCTATTCGGCTTTGAGAGTCCGTGATGTTGACCCGAGTAGCACACCCGTGAGATTGGGAGGGGTTTACAGGTTTGCAGGAACCCTAAAACTTCAACATACCCACTTTGTCAGTATTGTTCAGTGTTCTATGGTTCTCTGATTCTGAGATTCGGGATTTCTATTCAGAGAAATTGTTACTGTGATTACCATGGTGGCCCTGATATTGTGACTTTTATTATGACTCTCCACAGACACTTGGCTCGTTGTTCAGCTTCAACACCATCAGTGATTATGTTATTATGTGGTCCAGTTTTACAGTTATTGGGTTCTCAGTTATGGGGTTCTATACAGAGATGGTGCTACTATTATGGTTCTATTCGGACACTTGACTCATTATTCAACACCGGCACCAACATCAGACTATTGATCACATGCCTGTTGCATACATGACATCATAGCATTTCTGCACACATGTTCAGTTATTTCTGGGGATCACATATCTGAATCATGCCATTGGACTTTTTCTATGTCAAAGCTTGAATCAAAGCAGATAGATTCCTTAGAAATAACTGAACATGGCATTTGCATACATCCTTGCATTCTTGACAGGTGTTCAGAGACAGATTATTATCCTGACTTGATTTCTCATCAGAATGGACAACTTGAATCACATTCATCAGTGTATATATATTTGAAGCAACCCCGGGCGGAGGTAACCGAATGAAAACCCAGCTGGGGCAATTCAGGAAAAGGTACAAGCTTTATTTCAAAGTCAAAAACTGCTGAAAGAGGAAGTCAACCAGATGAAGACTCAGATGAGATTGGTTATGGAAATTTTGAACGAAGCTATTTTCATCCCTATTGAGGGGAACTACACTGCTCTGATTCTCCATTGGTCAATGGAGATACGTAGGCAGGAGATCATGCAAGATCTTTCCGAGCAACCTTATTTATCAACTTTATTATCAACCTCTCCCCCCAGATGTCGTTTGTCTGCATCCAACCTCAGCTTCCCAAGAGAGTCTTAGGACCAAAGCATATGGGTAAAGGCCAGAACAACTTGAGAAGAAGTTTGATCATATTCTGATGACGTACGTGCAACAAGCTTCCTCATTTGCTCATATTCAGGCTAGTTGAGCTAGTCACATCAGGATCATCTCCGATAAAGCTTCCTTTGGGGTTTCAATGCCAAGTATGATTACCATTCTGGGGCACCTGGCCTTTTAATTGAAGATTGCAAGTCTTTCAGAGGCAAAGGTGAAGACAAGGTCCCGAATTTGATTGACTCCAAGACTATTACGTTCACGCCAGGTAAAAGTGAGGATGTGGCACCAAAGCAGTAATGATATGAATATCCAGATTTCTGACTGTTGAAAGTTTCCAAGAGCAATAAGTCCATACGGAGTCAAGCCTCCTCAATAATGGCAACCACAATGTAAAGGCTAGATGCAAATACCACTCAAGGGCATTTAAGCATACCAATTGACAACTGTGATGTGTTCAGGCACAAGGCGCAAAATTTGATCGACTCAAAGGTCATCATGCCAGAAGGCCTGCTCACATATTGAAATCTCCTTATCAAATTGGCATCCTAGTTTGCAAGGGCATCTTCAGAAGCAATAAGTCCAGACGGAGTCAAGTCTCCTCAATGACGACAATGTTCAGCTTCTTTACTGCATTTTTCATTTGTAGTTTATATTGTTTGTTTAAACATTTGTATGCATGCATGAAACTTATTTGTTTTTGAATGTTAATCATAATATAATGCACATGTTTTTCTTGAAGTAATCCATTCGTATTCACTCATGATTTTGTGTATGTGCATTGCAATACCAACTGTTGAGCTTAAACTCTATCAGGGAGGATGACGAAATGAAAATGCATGAATCTCTAATTGTGTGCTTTTGAGAAAGACCCTGTTGACGATGTACAGGCATTGTTTCAAATCCTAAACACCGGAGATATAAGGGAGATAGACCCTCGCCAACCCATTTGAGCCTTGAAGTAGGAGTTTCTTTTCGCATGGAAAAAACCCTTTCATTTAACCCAGGGGCAGGGTAGGCGTCAGTTAGTTTGACCGATCGTTCAAATTTCAAAAAGAAGTGCACACCTGAGGATCCATTACCTTTCGTTGTACCAAATCAAGAGGTCCAATGACCATAAACCACAATGGTTATCCCAATCAAAAGGTCCAAAGACCAGAGACCACAATGGTTATCCCTCAACAACCAAGAAGTGAGACAGTCACGACCTTTTATAAGCAATCAAGACAAACAGTGTCACACAATTTGTTCAAAAAAAATTTTAAAAAAATGATGATGAGAAAGCCCGCTAAGTCGAAACTTGAAAACAAGCGACTTAGGCAAAAATTAGGGCATCCCGCTGGACTTCACGATCAAAGATTCACAAGAATCAGTCCAGGCAAAAGTTAGGGATAAGAAAAATAATGCAAAAGCGAAAGACGAAAAAGGATTACACAAGAAAGATCCTTGAACCAGAACAAAGTTGTGTGATACAGATACGAAAGAAAAAGGGGTGACTGACTCCAAATGACAACCTAATTGGTGCTTAAATCGTTAGTGTAATTGGTTCCTTAACCATCACAAGATCCTTTTTGAGAGGTGAACGCTTGTGAAAGCTAGCTGAAAATAGAAATGGAGAGCATCACGAAGATGGGTGGGCACAAATAAATTTCGAGCCTATATCCTTTGTTTCTATAACCGTGAACTAGGCCATGATACAACCTTCAAAAGTCCTAACTGAAACAGGGTTATTTTTGAGAGCGTACTACCACTTGATCGCGTTCTTGACTCCTATGAGTTGTGCTAAAAGTTCTTTGTTGGTGTTGCATGTGCATGCTTTCATTCATCAAAAATCAATGTCGTATCTTAACCAGTGATTCACTCACAAAGGTTGGCGACATCTTTTTACAGTAAAACTTCAAGATTAACATGTGTGTTGCATTAGAATTTTCATTCTCAAAAATAAACATTTTCTGCTTGCATACATTTGTTTGGCATCATAAAAGTCCACATATGGAATCTCAGTTCAAAAGCTTAGTCTTGCCAAGTTGAGATGTCTGAAACGTCCGAAGGACAATCTGTCGAGGTGCACTTTTCAAGAAAACTCCATTGAGTAGGGACTTTCCCAACGATCGCGATAAGAGCCGACCAATCTGGGGCAATAACTTCGAGATCCAAATTTCTCAAAGAGCCATTAGTCAGAGGCATTCATTCAAATTTTTGCCAATCTGGGGCAATCACTTCGAGATTCAAATCTCTCCAGGAGTATGTAGTATGGATATTTTCTTCAAAGCACAAGTCAGTCATAGATGATCACTTCAAGGGCATGAGAAGTCACTCTCTCCCGAAGACCGTCAATTCAAAGCGCCTATCCGAAGTTCAAAATACTGGGGCAGAATATCTCACAGTGATATGAGGCTTTTCATGAATCCTTGCGAGGCAAATTCTTGCACAGACCATGCAGTCTGGGGCAGTTATTTCGAGATCCAACGAATCTCTCCAAGAGTTTGAAGACACTGAGGCATTTTATATGTCATGTTTTCTGTAAAATCCTCTTGAGACATTTTCTTCCGATGGACCTTAATCTATGGCGAGTTGAAAATTGCAAAGAACCATTGTTCACTCATGATTAGTTGGCAACCTATCAACCCAGAGTCTAGGGGCAAAGCCATTGTCCGCACGAGACCTCAGGAGATCTTTTCTCAGCAGGCTTTATTGATCATTCTCCCTCAGCAGATCTCATCCGATTATCTTTCCTCCAACAGGGTAACAAGAAGGAAGCTTTATCATTGACATCCTCCATCATCCCCAGTAGAGTTGGAAGTTGAAATCTCTCCCAGCAAGGCAGCAGAATGTGGGTGTCCTCCCCAAGCGGAAGTTTCCCTTCAGATAGGGGCAATTCCCAGCAGTACAAGGAGTGTCATGCCTCCCCAGCAGTTGCTTCCTCAGCAATATCATGCCTTTGGTTTCCAACCAAGTCAGGAGGTCCTCGCTTCCCCACCATAATTCAAGAAGAGTTCATCTCCAGCAGGGTCTTGGCACTCCAATCTCAAAGTCCAATTTATTTTTGGCAGTGGCGGCTGTTCAGAGCCGGTGAATTATTAACAGCTTTCCCCGTAGAGTTGTTTCCTCCTTACAAGGATTAACCAGATCAAGGTAGTGATCATCAGTTTCTCCCCAGTCAAGCCATCTGGGATACTTGCAGTCTCCTTATCAGGAGATCTTTTGCATTTTCATTTGCATAATCATCATTACATTTGCATCCTCCAAAGCGTAGCATTTCCATCCTCATGGAGCATTACGCCATAAATTCAAACATATGCATGCCAGCATGGGCCAGTTTTGAGGTATATTACGTACGACTTATAATATCTTTTCAACCTGAAGTACTCCGCACAGAGGTTACCATTATCATTTTTCAGACATCCTTGTCTTTTCAAGTCAATGTTCGTCGCTTATTCCGCGTCTTGTTTGGTACAACAGTCGCGTCGCAGGTTCCCGTTTTGTACAATGGTCCTGTTTGCTTGGGCTCTCGTTTATGTACAACGATCCCGTTCCGTCTTGTCCTATTT
The DNA here is from genome assembly GCA_963966055.1 of Lathyrus aphaca. Taxonomy (NCBI): domain Eukaryota; kingdom Viridiplantae; phylum Streptophyta; class Magnoliopsida; order Fabales; family Fabaceae; genus Lathyrus; species Lathyrus aphaca. The sequence continues at coordinate 16,376,506 of OZ014521.1, forward strand.
TCTTTGTGTTTGGGTTATCAGTCGAGGCTGGTATACCTTTGCGTCTCCATTCGAGGATGGTTTCGTGTTAGATCCGAGGATCTTTTGATTTGTCATTCGAGGATGGCATTTCTTTTCTTCAAGTCCTTCCGAGGTTGGTCTTGTTGTTTTGTGTGGCTATTATTCGAGGATAGTAGTTCACTTTTCGAGCTTATTGATCGAGGTCAGTTTGTCTCTTTTGCAAAGTTTGTCTGAGGTCAGCTTTGTGTTTGGGTTATCAGTCGAGGCTGGTATACCTTTGCGTCTCCATTCGAGGATGGTTTCGTGTTAGATCCGAGGATCTTTTGATTTGTCATTCGAGGATGGCATTTCTTTTCTTCAAGTCCTTCCGAGGTTGGTCTTGTTGTTTTGTGTGGCTATTATTCGAGGATAGTAGTTCACTTTTCGAGCTTATTGATCGAGGTCAGTTTGTCTCTTTTGCAAAGTTTGTCTGAGGTCAGCTTTGTGTTTGGGTTATCAGTCGAGGCTGGTATACCTTTGCGTCTCCATTCGAGGATGGTTTCGTGTTAGATCCGAGGATCTTTTGATTTGTCATTCGAGGATGGCATTTCTTTTCTTCAAGTCCTTCCGAGGTTGGTCTTGTTGTTTTGTGTGGCTATTATTCGAGGATAGTAGTTCACTTTTCGAGCTTATTGATCGAGGTCAGTTTGTCTCTTTTGCAAAGTCTGTCCGAGGTCAGCTTTGTGTTTGGGTTATCAGTCGAGGCTGGTATACCTTTGCGTCTCCATTCGAGGATGGTTTCGTGTTAGATCCGAGGATCTTTTGATTGTCATTCGAGGATGACATTTCTTTTCTTCAAGTCCTTCCGAGGTTGGTCTTGTTGTTTTGTGTGGCTATTATTCGAGGATAGTAGTTCACTTTTCGAGCTTATTGATCGAGGTCAGTTTGTCTCTTTTGCAAAGTCTGTCCGAGGTCAGTCGTTGTTGTTGATTGTTATCGCCTGCGGCCGATATACTGTCGTGTTTCTATTCAAAGATGGTTTTAATATTGGATCTGAGGATCCCGTGTGAGTTGTCATTCGAGGATGTCATTCTTCCCAGCATATCTCCACCTGGTTCTATCTCCGTTACCTATTCAGAGGTCAAAATAAAAAAAAACATAAATAAATAAATGGGCAGATGGCATTTCTATTACCCTCAGTGTGCAAATTTTCAGGTTTTATTCGAGTATTCAATCACTTCATACCTTGAATGTCTAAAAGCTGTTGCAATTATCCATTCAGGTCTGCAATTGATTGAATAGGGGCAGCTGTAACACCCCAAAATTTGCCCTCTCATTTTCATGCCATTTAGCATATCCTTTCATACATTGCATTGCATTTAGATCACAATTGCATCATAAACATACATGAATATACATCTCCATTTGAGCTTTCACAGGTTGCGACTGGCCTTTATTTTTTCATGCGGAACGTGCACAAGAATCTTAGAAGAAACCAAAAGTTCTCGGTTGATTCAAAGGAGTTTAAGCAGAATATCAGTTTTATGGTTCAGTTTGCAAAAGTTGTAACTTATGCTCGGAAACTCATTTTGGCTTGAAACTCAATAGTTTAGACTATTTCGGTATTCTCTACAACTTTTGTGTTCAGCTCGGAGGCCAATTCATCAAGGAAAATGGCGGGAATTATTTGTTTTTGAAATTTCGGTTTCGCCGATTAACTGTGCTAGCGGTACTCAAGAGTTCGTAACTTCTGATTGGGTCAACATGTCTGAGAGATTCATATGCCAAAAGTTCCGTCTTGATATCCTTTCTAACTTTTGGGTTTTGGCCGAGAACTAATTCTTTGAAGAAGATCTCAGAATGTGCGAGTCTTTAGAGTCGACATAGTGAAAAACAGTGCTGAACCGGTGAGTTTTGAACACTAAAAAATTCATAACTCTTGGATCGTTTATCGAATTGATGTCTTTTCGGTTCCTAAAATTCCGTTTAGATGTTATCTTCATTATGTGAATTCAGTTTTGGTTCGGTCCAAGCGGAAGGATCTCGAAAATGCGAATTACCAATAAGGTTCTTTGATGCACTGCATTGTCTGTCAGATTTTGTAAAATTCATAACTCGGTCAATTTTCATCGGATTGCACCCGTTCTTGAAGCGTTGGTTCAAAAATTTTATCCTCTTCAAGTTCAAAGACAAATGCGAGTTTGAACGGTGCTCCAAAGATTATCGTTTTGGTTTATTTCACAAAACTGAAGTGCTGAACCGAAGAAAAAGGCTGAAAGTGGTTTCACGAGAAAATTCATATCTCCCTCGTCGTTTGTTCGGTTGAGCTTAGATTTTAACACCAGGTCACTGACTCATAGATCTACAACTTTGATGACAAAGTCGAGTCGAGATTATGCTCCAAAGAGGTTGGCCTTGTCACATTTTCGAGTAGCGGACACCAAATAAGCCGAAAAAACAACTTATTCAGTGATGTCTTGCAGCTTAAACGTATCGATCGCACTCGATTTTAATTGTATGACATCCATTCTTTTTGCATTGCAACCTTGATTCAGAGACGGACGATGTTGTGGAAGGCTCAGAGTCGAAATTTCTTGCCGAAGATATTGTTATTTTCACTTAAGCCGAAATTCTACCTTTTGCCTTTCATTTTACACTCCACTATATATTCTTTTGACCCACAATTTGTCTCATAACTTCAATCATAATTTACAAACACCAAAAAACTCTCACAAACTCTCTCTAAAGGATCAAAGTTCATTCTCTCAACTCTTTCTCAAGAACACAACAACAACTTCATCAAGAACTCAAGAACACAACAATTCCGATCAAGCTTCCGATAGCCGAGCCGCCACGAACCACCACCTTCGGTCAACTTCACCACCGTGCGACCACCATCTTCCGCCGCCGGCAGCCACGCGGCCTCTCCTCCGTTCATGATCGCGTCTCACTTCCTCCGGATTCACAATTTCTTCGTCGATTCTTCATTCGGTAAGCTTCTTAAACTTTAATTCATGAATAATTGTTGCATTGTTTCTTGAATTGAATTTTGAAGTTGAATTCATATTATGGAGATTATGTGCATTGATTCTTGATGTGGTTGTTGATTGATGCTTGATTAATTGATCCTAATAATTGTTGTTGTGCATAATTGGAAATGATTGTTAAAATTGACATAGACTAATCGATGCATGTTAGATGTTTGATAAAATTCTTAAGAGAGTTAATTATTGTGACTTGATATTGATTGAAGTGCTTGACTTTTGAATTCATGTTTGTTTCATTGTGTAAATTCGGAATAGGATAGGTTGAAGCTTAATTGTTGATGTTGTTCATATGTCGCGTGTCGATAAGTGCGTTTTGGTCATAACTTCTAACCGTAGCGCGTTTTCGCGAATGTGAATAGTGTAAATTGACTTTGTTGATTATTCCGGAGCCATTGGTAAACTTTTTAGTCGATTTCGGACAATTTTTTTCGGCTATTTCGCTACTGCCAGCCGATAAAATCGGCCAAAAAGTACCACTTCCGAGCGGAATTTTCAAAATCCGATTGCATATTTGAATCCGTTGGCACGTTTGCAAGTTACCATGCGATTTTCGTTCAATTCCGAGTCGGTGATTTTTGACGCGTTTTTTCGTTTTAAGGCTTTTTAAGTTCGGTTTGGTGCAATTTTGATGCGTTGATCTTGTTTTGACTTGTACTTATGTTTGTTGATCATTTTCCATTCATTGCATGTAAATTTATTTGATTTTGGTTTGAATTTGCATGTTGTTTATGTTAGAGCATAAGTGCTGCCCCGTTTTGAAACGTAAATTTCAATGCATGTCCATGACTCGTACATTCATCTTTCTATTTGATTTTGAGTTGTGAGACATAGGTGCAACTTCCGGTTGCACCTCTTTTTTGTTTCTAATGTGTTTGTTGAGTTCATGCAAGGTTCTCGCAAAGATCTTAACGACGGTCGTTTGGTTGGTATTCCACTTTATTTGTGGGATACCTTTGGATTCAAATGATATTTTGTGTCGTTGTTTTTGTTTCGATTATGGGGGATCTTCACAAAGAAATTATGGAAGATGAGCATTTATTTTGCTCATGGGAGATTACAAGGCTTGGCTTGAAGTTTTTTTGGATTTCTCGGCACTTCGACCAAGTAAGTAATCTCGATTCTCTACTTTAATGCATCATTCTAGTTGTATGCGACTTAGGATCATGTAACTTAAGGTGCATATTGAGCCCTCCCACATGAGGCATTGGATTTATTTGTGATATATATTGATATGTGTCGATTTCGGAGTTTAGGGATTAGGTTACGGATTAGAGAATTCGATTCCTTTCACTTTCCCTTAAAATATCGTTTTTGCCCGTTTCGTTGCAATTATTAAAAATAGTTTTAGGTGTGATAAAATTCTGGAAAAATTCATGAGTGATCTTCTTCCTCTTAATTAATTTGTCATATTTTTTGTTTCCAGATTTGGGTGGTTTCAATATTTTATTTGGATTTTAGATCACAAGCTGTCCCAAAAAGGAAGGTTTTGGCATAAGGGACCGAAATCGATTTTTCCCCATAGGTGTGAGACCTATTTTTTGTATATGATTAATCACTGTAATTGGTGACATTTTGATGCTCATTAGGCATTTTTTTCATAATTTTTAGTGCCCTTTTTGATCCACTTTGTGGAGTTGTTTTTGGGTGATCATTCATTGCTACCTTGCTAGTCAAGTAATTGTTTTGGCACTTTGGTGCATAATTTTGTGGAATCCTTTTGGACAATGTGATATAATGACTTTATTATTCCAGGGATTTAATTTCATAATTTTTAGATGCTTTTTGCTATTTTTTCATGTCACCTAGATCCTAGGTTGATTCATGTGTCTATTTGCTCCATAACTTAAATGATAAGAAGGCATTCATGCCATTTTCTTGAGGAACTTTTTGGTAGCTTTTAAGAATTGATTATAGGTCACCTTTAGGTCCTTAATTCCAGTGATAAGCCACTCTTTTTGAACCATACTCATTTGGTTTGTTTTAGTGTTTCAAAATGCATACTCATGTGAATTAGTTTAACTTAAATAGGTTGCTAATCTCTTCTCATGTTTAACTTGAATTATGTGGAAACCATTAATGCCTATTCATGCATTCTCATTGCATCTCATACCTTGTATGCTACTGACCCATAATCATTTCATGCATATTCGCATGCCATTCTTCCTTAACTTTCATTATGTGCGATCTTATGCGTTTTTGTTCATTTCATCTCATATTTTCTTCTCATTGCTCCACATGCCTAAACCATGGCATCCATGATTATATATCCATTCACACATCTTAATAAGCATTCACTACTGACTTTGATGTTCATTCCATGTATTAATTCATGTTTGTAAGCCATATGTCTTCATACTTCATCCATGAGCCTTAACTTGCATTTAGGTGAATTTATGTGAACTTTTTGTACATAGTTTGACATAGTTTGATCTTGTGAGGTATCCTAGCATACTTAGGGACCTATATCATGTAGCTACTGACTTTAGAAGTCATGTGACCTTTAGGTACCTTCACCTTTAGACTTAGGTCTTATTTTGAACCCTAGTTCCATTCTAGGACGTTTATGGTACTTAATCGTTTTCATGCTTTGATTTTATTTTCAATATGCATTGTCATGCTAACTTTTGTTTTGTAGGGGGGAAGATTGAGGTAAGTCTCACTTCATTCCTATCTCTTATGCATCTTAATTGTGTTTGCCTTAGCACCTTGTGTTTTGCTTTTAGGCTTTCCCTTTCTTTAGAGACAACTTAACTTCCTTAGGAAGTAAGTTAGTTTCTAGTTCTCTTTTCTTCTTTTCCTTTTTTCATTAGGTTTAGAATACCTCATTAACCATAGGCCCACACTTGTAAATAAATAAATAAAAATTAGGGTGTGTCTTAGTCCCTTAGATTTTTCCTTTTATCAACTTGAGTCATTCTCTTTCTCATCTCATAAAGAAAAGCAATAAAACACTTAATAAAAACCGAACAATCTTGTACGACACGAGACTTTGTTGCGGAGTGTTTATACGCGTCCTGTTTCGGGGCGAGGTGTAAATACTTCCCGCGATGGATAGGTCTTAGTACATGACAGTTCACAAACAAAAATTCAAAACACTTCTTTTAAAAGATAAAAACAAACAATAAGCGACTATCCTGCGGGAACTTCTCTTCTCATCTCATTCACTCACAACGCGAACTCGCGACGACTTGTCTCGCATGCAAGACGGTAAACGCACTCGTACCAGACGAGCCTGCAACACCTGAGCATAGACATACGCAGTTCCAGCTGTAAAAAACATAAACAAGCAGTTCCCGCCTAGGTTAGGCGAACTACGTCGACTCTGATCCTCATTATCCCGATGAGGTACGTAGGCAGCGGGGTAGGGCCCGTTCGAGCACATTCTTTATTTTCCCTACATTTCCCTTTTTTTCCATTCTCTTTTTCCAGTTCCTTTCTCATTTCCATTTCCAGTTTCCAGTTAGCGGTTTTATTCAGCAGTAGTTATTCTTCTCACCCTTTGAAACAAGCAAGCAAGCGTGGATCCCGTCGGGTACGACGGACGGTCTGGGGTGCTAATACCTTCCCAGGTCGTAACCGACTCCCGAACTCAGATCTTTGGTTCGCAGGACCTTGTCCTTTCCTTCTTCCTCAGGTTTGTGCAACATTACCTTTCCCATTCTTTCGGGATAAAAATGTCTGGCTGGCGACTCTAACCTTTCCGCGCCACTTTCGCGTTTGTACTAGGATGAAAATCCCGGGAGCGACAGAGATATCATAAATTTGTTTGGACTGCTTTACTCAAGGAAAGGTGGCATCCTTGGTATAGTTTTGAGGTGTAGTTCTTAACTATTCCTTCTGAATAATCAGACAGTGGCAGGTTTGAAGACTTTGGAGAAACATTGGAAGTTTCTCATCAATATGTGTTATTGGTAAGAACTTCTGCAAAACCAATAGAATGGAGGTTGTCTACTCAAACTTGATGGATAAATCAAGTCTATGAGAGCATGTAACTCTTGTTCAATAAAGGAAGGAGGTTCTTTCAAGTGGCAGAAGAAGGAACTGAATTTAACAGATGGATGTGGGCTAATAATGTTTAAACATCTAGTTCAACATCAGAGTCTAATTGGTGAAGATCAACTTTTTGATCAGGATATCTTTGGAAGCTTTATTATAAACGTGAAGAAGACAAAAGTGGCAATTGGCTTTTTCATATGAGGATTCATAAAAGAGGTTATCAAAATGTGGTAATTGGTTGATCTTTAAAGTGGATTCGAAGAATCAAGATAATCAGAGTGTGGCAGCTGGTTGTTCTTGAGGATTGTCTTGGAACAAATTGCTCTTGGGCAGAGGAGTGATGAGTTGAAGACTCAAGAGGATTTATTCTTCTTGAAGGTGGATGAGAGTTTATCACTCTTTCTGGATTTCTAATTCTAACTGGTGGCACAGTGTAGTTGAAGATTTTCAGTTCTTGGATTACTATACTATAGTAAGTCCAGTTGGTGGAGCACATCTAGGATCATGGTGATAAGGTCTTGGTGTATGAAAAAAAAATGTTCTAACTAAGTGTTAGTACATTATCTGGGGTGTTTATCTACATGGTTTCTATTATTAGACTACCTAATCATATGGGAGAATGATGAAGTAGATGATCTATATTGGAAGAAACATGTAGAAGAAACTGGAAGTGTTCCTCGTGCTAAAAAGCCAAGAACTCCAAAAAGATCAAGTTTTCAGCAAGACCAAAGGCATACCTTCACCATTGTACAACACTCCAAAAGCTTCTGAATATGTGGATGATTCCATAAAGGAGTTGATAACCAAAATCCTATCTGAGCAAAGAGTGGTAAGTGGCATATCTATCTCTCTGAACACTATGCCAGCCCCACAAGAAGATCAACAAACTCAGGCTGCAAAGGACACTCCTGCTCAACAGGATGTCCCAATAGATGTTGAAACATCTGAGGACCAGCACAAGGCCTCAACTAAAGAGCACATCTCTGTTGATCCACCAGAAGTATATCAGGTATTGATTGCTTGGAAGTTTGTTTGTTGACATTCATTCTAATTTCATAATTAGTTTGGATGTGTTTTATCTGGATTGTATGGCCTTTGGTGTGTAAAGGCTTAGTGTCAAGAACCTGTGTGCTAGAAGATGTTCATCTTGTGTAGTATGTGGTAACTACAAACCCAGAAAGGAATCAGGTATGCTTTGGTACAAGAAGTGAATGTGTTCAATTGGGAATTGAACAGAGGGTGAGCTCTTGAAGACATGAAGATGCGTCTTATGTTTTCCTTTCATCAATGTACAGAGAAGCATGGAGTATCCTAGATAGGGGGATTGTGTTACAAGTATGTGCACTTGATTTTGTGGTGTTAAGGGGGAGTAATACCTTAACCAGATAAGGAGAATCCTAAGAGTCTAGAAGGCTATATTATATAAAGCTGCTCTTTGCAGTTTATGTTTGATTCTTGAGGAATTGTGAAGCTTGTGTGTGTTTCAAGCTTATGGAGATTATATACCTCTATTTTTATTATGGTACCTTTGTCTTTTCATGGCTAAAAAGGGGGAGAAGTAATAGTGTGAGGTCTGATATGAAGATGTGATGTTAAGGAACTTCTACATAAGGTACTACTACACCTGTATGTAAATTAGTTTTAGCCAAAATAAGCCAAAGGGGGAGATTGTTAATGCTATTATTCTATGATTGGCATTATGTTTGGTAAAACTAATATGGCTGGAAAATGTTGAATAAGAAGTTCCATATTAACATGGTATAGATTCTGGAAGAACATGTCAAACATGATGTCCTGACATGGTGGCACAGATAAATGTGGAAGTTGTCAAAGAAGATGTTGAATTCAGTTCAGAATGTCCTATCAGATGTTGGGACATTATCAAACAGAGTATAAGAACTTAATTCAGGATGTCCCAACAGATGTTGTCATATGTCACAGTCAGATGTCAAAGAAGATGTTGAAGTATCTGCAAATGTCATGACAGAATGTTACAGACAGATGTCAAAGAAGATGTTGAAACATCTGCAAATGTCATGACAGAATTACTGTCATATGCTACAGACAGATGTCAAAGAAGATGCTGAAACATCTGCAAATGTCATGACAGATGTTGAAACATCTGCAAATGTCATGACAGATGTCAAAGAGAATGTTGAAACATCTGCAACTGTCATGACAACATTACTGTCATATGTTACATATAGATATCAAACAAGAAGTGTTGAACTTAGTTCAGGATGTCACACCAAATGTTGTGACACTGTCAAACAGAGTAACAGTTAATGAACTTAAGTCAAGATATCAGGATGTCACACCAGATGTTAGGACATTGTATCAGTTGATGGAATAAGTTCAGTTTACAGGATGTCCCATCAGATGTTGTGACATTGTATCAGTAAATGAAGTAAGTTCAGTTTTTCAGGATGTCCCAACAGATGTTGAGACATCTCAGACCTGTTACCAGAATTAATTAATAACTAACTGATCTGAGATATTTAAGGAGAGTTATCTGGAATTAATTATGGATGGATAAAAACAGAACAAGGCGCATCTGTAGGGAGTTTTGTTATGAATATTCAAATTAATCAGAAGAACAAAATCACCTAGAATCTAGGAAGTAACAAACCCTAATTCAAGGTGATGACATTGGATTTATCAGATCTGAATTATGCAGAATATTCTGGAGATATTATGCAATCATATGTGGTGCTGATCTAGAAGATCTTAAAGACTCAATTTAAGTTGAAGACAAATATTGAAAAATATAGGTTTCTATATTTAGAGATATTTTAGAAGTTGAAGATCTTTTGGAATATTTGTAGCAGATATTTCTGCATATTTGTAGCAGATATTTCTGCATATTTGTAGCAGCTATTGTTGTGATTGTTTAGGCCCAAATCCAGTTGGGAATAGGTTATAAAAGAAACCTTGTAACCTAGTTTAGAATCAACCCAATCAACCGAAAATGTAAACATTATTAGGGTTGTGTCCTTGTGGCAGCCGTGAGTAACAAGGAACTCTATTGTGGCTGTTTCACTTGTGATTCTCGAAGCTTGTAAGCAAGAGAAGTATTGTGTCTTGATTGAAACTTCTAAGTAAGATCAAGCTGTTGTATTTGAAGTGTGACTTCAATTTTATTAATCATTGTAAAAGATCACTGTGTGATTGAGGGGGAGTGAGTAGGGTACTCATATCTAAGTTGTGTCTTAGGTAGAAATTGCATTGGGTAGTTATTAAGTGATAGATTAAACAGGGTGGTTTAAGTCTAGAATTAATATTACTTATAGTGGATTTCCTCCTGGCTTGGTAGCCTCCAGATGTAAGTGTGGTTATACACTGAACTGGGTTAACAAACTTCTACTGTGTTCTTTTTATCTTTTATGTTTTATGCAGTACCTGAACTGAATGTCCTATCAGATGTCCCAACATCCTGAAGCATGTTTGACTCTGATATAACAGAATTATTTAAGTACTGATATGTATACCTTACCATGTTTATAAGTAACAGATAAGATGTCTCAACATCATATTAGACATCTGAGTCTGTCATACCAGAATTTCAATATTTCATCCCCAAGTGTTCAAATTTAGTAGTGAGCAATTGAAGCCTAGGCATTTTTACCTTAGAAGTACCTTCATGAGTAGTCTTTAGAATATCCCAAGCATCTTTAGCCACAACACATGTGTTAACCAATCTGAAAAATATTTTTGTCAATTCCATTGAATATGGAATTCAATGTTGTGGAGTTCCCAAGAGCAATATCATATTCTTCTTTAGACCAGTCTTCTTCAGGCTTCAAAACTGTTGAAATTCTGGGATCAGGTACGTGATGTCGAATCAGATGTTTAAACACTTGAAGACTTAAACAAAACTTAAAGTGCAGGTATATTAAATAACACAGGAAATTGTTAACCCAGTTCAGTGTATCTCCACACTTACATCTGGGGGCTACCAAGCCAGGAAGGAAATCCAATATAAGTAATATTAATTCTGGAATTAAACCAACCAGTTTAATCCTTCACTTAATATCTACCCAAGGCAATTTCTACCTAAGACACAACTTAGATATGAGTACCTACTCACTCCCCCTCAATCACACAGTGATATTTTACAATGTTTAATAAAATTGAAGTCACACTTCAAACACAACAGCTTGATCTTACTTAAAAGTTTCAATCAAGACACAATTCACTTTTTGCTTAAAAGCTCATAAAGTGACAAACAATTAAAACCTGCTATTAAACACAAACACCCTTTACAGTCTTCTTAAATTCGTACTCTATTCTGAGAGTTTCTGTTCATTAAATAGATGCTTGGTTTTTGGGCTTTCTGTAAATTATCCAGTCCTGATAAATCCCACTGTCATCACCTTGAATTAGGGTTAGCTAGTTTGTTACTTCCTTGATTCAAGGTGAGTTAGTTATTCTGTTACACTGAAATCAGATAACTAAGCTCCCTAATGATGCGCCTTGTAGTGCTTATCTATTCACAATTAATTCCAGATAAATTCTCCTGAATTTACTCAATTCTGTTATGCATCATTTAAGTCTGGTAGCAGGTTTACGATGTCACAACATCTGGTGTGACATCCTGATGTCTTGACTTAATTCATTAACTTTTACTCTGTTTGACAATGTCACAACATCTGGTGTGACATCCTGAACTAAGTTCAACACTTCTTGTTTGTCAAAAATTTTGCCAATTCTAAACATCTACAACTGTTGTGGCTTTCCCATTTTTTTTCCACAACATGATGATCCCATCCTTTTAGAACAGATTTACATGCCTTGTTGTCCAAAGACTTCAAAAAAACAACCATTATTGGCTTCCAATCATCATAATTAGTTCCATCCAGAATGGGTAGTCTGTTCACAAACCCCACCTCCTTGTCCATTATTCCAAAAAGTAACTTCCCTGGATCTCACCCAGATACAGAGCAGGATGCCTGCTCTAATACCAGTTGAAATTCTGGTATCAGATACGTGATGTCGAAGGCGATGTCACGACATTACTATCTGAGTATTAACAGTATAAAAGTAGTATAAAGAAAAGCAGTAAAAACACATTGATTTGTTAACCCGGTTCGGTGCAAACACACCTACTCTGGGGGCTACCAAACCAGGAAGGAAATCCATTATTAGTAGAACAATTCAAAGCCTAAACAGTCCCAGTTTACAACTTCTCACTTGAACCTACTTGGTGCATCTTCTACCTAGAAATCAACATCTAGATATGAGAAATCACCATCCCACTTCCCCTCAATCACACACTATGATAATCAACCAATTCTTTCAAAGAAAGCAAAATGACACTCTTCCAAAACACAACACCTTGATCTTGCTTAAAAGCTTTGATCAAAAACAAACACTCATGCTTAAAAGCTTAGAGTGGACAGATTTACAGCTCAAAAATCAGTCTAATTCAAACATCTAGGTGATGTATGAATGGCTCACAAATTACAAGACAATCCTAACCCTAACACCGGAAGTGCAACTCGCTCAATAATTCTTAATCTTCATCCCCATCCAAAATAGGGTTACACAAGAATAAATAATACACAACTTGTTTTTGGGCTTGGATGCTCAAAACAAATAGATTTGATTCTTCCATAAATGTTGAATAATCTTCAAAGGATCTTCAACACAAATAGCAACCAAAACAGAAAAGATCAAATTCTTCCAATCAAGTGAAATACTTCTCTAACAATACCTTCAACCAATGCGCAGATAATTACTTATCATTCATAAACAAAAACAAAGCAATTAATAAATAATCAACCTGAACAAAATGTTTTGTCCTCAGGTGTCATAACATCTGGTTTGACATTAGAAACAACATTATGTTAAACAAGAAATCACACTTACAGAAAACTTGACAAGCATGTCAATACATCAGACTCAACATCATAATGAAAAATCTTGTTTTACCAAAATTTCTGCCAATTCAAAGAACTAACAGAAGTTATGAGTCGATGATGCATACAAGGCATAAAGTTACACAATGAAAATATCTTTATATGAGTCGACCTATGCATGTTTATGAGTCGACATATGCAGTGAAAAAAAGACAAAATGTCATTTTTAGCAAAGAGCATGATTCTATATGTTTCATACATGTTCTAGGAATGATTTTAGTCAAGTATGAAGAATGAATGCATGGCTTGAATAGAGTGACCACATCCAAACTACATTACATCTAATCATCCTAGTTTTGACATCATTAAAACATAACACAAAATAAAGTGTGATAGTGAACCTTACCCTTATATACCCCCCCTTATTGATGATGGAAAACCCTTCAAAATAAAATCAAGTATGAAGAGATTATGCTCCCCCTGTCTATATGCACTCTTCATTTCAGCTTTTGAGCTTCCACTTGACTTTTGTTGCTTTCTCCCCCTTTGACAACATCAAAAAGATAAAGAAAACTAATTGCATCAATATTAGAACATTCATAAACAAGATATATCAATCATAAGCAACTGCAACTTAAAGCAAATATTAACTAACATCCACATATAATGTGCTAATACATCAAATTATATAAATAAAACAAGACAAAGTCACAACAAACACAAAGTTAGAGAATAAGTCTTGAATGAAATAACAAAATGAGAAATGAAAAATGACAAATGCAAATGATGTTGGCTACACCCATGGACTTGGAAGGGAATAAGAATAGTCACTCCAACCGCTCGTGTAATTCATTGACGCTGAAATTCAAATTTTCGATGTTGATAGAGAGAGAACGGTATTGAGATGTAAACGATTCAGCCATTGAGTCAAATCGCTCCAAAATAGTAGAAGTAAACATATCAAAATTTTCATTTTGCATGCGAATCTATTCTTGAACATTTTTATATCGAGTTTGTTGAAGAGCAGCAAAATTGTGTTCTTTAATTTGTATGTTTCTAAGCATGTTAAGCACTTCAGAGTTGTCAATTGAATGATGAGTCAGAGAGGGAGGCATGTAAGAAGTCCCATATTTAGACCAACCAGTTTGTCTCCAATTTACCCAACCTTGATTTTCTTGATCATCTTGCACAAGGGCAGCTGCTAACCAGGCTGGATCAACATCAGTATCCATATGATGATCTTCAACATCATTACCATCATATTCTTCTTGTCCCTCATTAGATACATGATTACTAGGACCAACACCTTTATTTTTTAGCACATATTTCTTCAATTTCTTATCCTAAATATATTCCATTAGAGTGAGAGTCGTTTAACCAAACTCATGGGCAGAAGTAATAAACAGATAAGTAATAACTGGAACATCAATGTTGTGATAATCTAGAATGTATTGGACCAACGATCCATAACACAAAGATGATGTGTTACCACACTCTTTTAAGGCATAGATGCGGTGAGCAAAGTAGTATGACCAGCTTACTTTAACCTTCTGTTTGAGAATATGAATAAGATGCACCTCTGCTTAATCAACACGAGAATAACCACCTTTCTTTGGACGAAGCACATGAGACACAATCCACACTAAAATACAATCATCCATTTTCAAATAACCAATTGTGACATGCTTTGGAAAGTTTTCACTAGCAACAATGTCTTCAGAGTAAGGAACCTTCAACATGGATTTTAGAGCAAATTTGAAGTTGTACAGCTCAATGTGATCAGTGTCACTCACACAAGTAGTCCCAGATAGTTTAGGCCCCCATATCATACATCTTTGCCCATAAATCATGATTAACACAATAAGATTTTCCACCCATTTTAAATGAAAATTCGTACCCGGTACATTTACCCATCAAGCCAACATAAAATAAACGAACTATATCTTCATTATGGTTGGTAGAACATTCCAAAAATTTGTTAATCTTTTGATGTTCCATATATTCAACAATTTTTGGAATATGCATCCTAGAAGCAACTAATGGTAAATACGCATGTTGTGGAACTACATACCGTTTGCTAAAATCCGTTTCAAAGTTTTTAGCAACAACAAGAGAGATTAAAGATTCAAAAGTTACTGTTTGTTGAGAGGATGAACCTCTTGTAGACCTTTTTTCGGTTACCTTTGAAGAAGCCATGAGAAAATCCGTAATTTGTTGAAGAAATGAAGTAGGATAGTATATATAATAGTATGGGACACCGACAATCCATCACAAATTGCAATTTGAAGCACCAAATTTGATGAATTTGGGAAAGGGGTTTTAAGGTTTATGAGAGGTTTTGAGTGTAGAGAGAGAGAATGCACATGAAAAATGAACATGCAAATGAAGATGAAGCCAATAAAAAAATATAAAAAAATGCAATTCACGAGCAATACGTCGACCTCCAGCAATTTTATGCGTCGACGTATGATTTAAGATTTTCAAAAATAATGTTGGCTACAGTATAAGTTGACGCAGAGGTATGTCTCAGGTCAGCGCATAAGAGGAAGTGGCTTCCAAACTTGTGCAAATGAAACATGGGTCGACGCATGGCTAATGTAGGTTGACTCATAGCATGAAAAATGCAAAATTTTGAAATTCCATGACATGAATGATAAAAATGATGATAAATAAGCATGCCTACACAATATAAACCAAGTATGAACACCAAATATGGAAGATATATAGGCATCAAAGTAGCAAGAAAAACAATAATTCTCAAATTACACATAGTAGTGAAAATTGTCAAGCAACCATATAAGGAAAATACAAAGTGTTGAGGAAAGATATTACCTCCAATGATGATGAAGATGGAAATCACTCACATAAAGCTTAAACTCTCAAAACATGGTTAAGCAATATGGATAATTGTAACACCACAATTCTACCTGATAATTATTAACGAAAATCAGAGTATAAAATTCCTCAACATACATGGTATATCACATTTTCAACTTAAAACCAAATAACATAAACTTCTTTAATAATAAAGCTTCAAAAAGAATGCATCAGATTCATCAAAATTACAACTTTAAAACAATTTCGAGTATTTTTCAACATCAAATACTTCAACATGGTTTTCAAATAGAAACAACTGAACCAAGTTTATCAACTAAATAAAATCTAACATAAAACAAGATATGCGTTCATCCCCCCAAAGTGCTACGTATCGGAGTGACAAACACCAACTTGAAGCTACTAAGTACTCGACTCTTGGTTACCTGCACGTTATCAATAGAGGGTAACATTCAAACAAAAGGGGTGAGATATCTAAAAATATAATCAAGCATATGATAAATGACATATCAAATTAGATCACCAAAACCACCACCTCACAACCTCACAAACAACTTAAAAACCAACACAAATTTCAACGCAACAACATAACATACGATTTGGTATGCAACTTAAACTAATGTGATGCATGTGGTACCAACGGAGCAAAACTCCCAACTTAGAATCATGCAATTAATAGAGACGTAAATACAATGCATAAGCCTTTAACTTTATATTTCCAATTCCAAGCCAACTTACCGAGCAATCAACTCCAACTTGAATTATGATATGTTATGTGACTCAACGTGATTATCAACCGACAACAACTACAACACCATAACAACATAACGACATAACAACGTCCAACTTTGGCCAAAGGCCTACAACTCATAAACTTTGCCACTTATAAGACATTGCAACATAAACAACGAACACCAACTTTCAACTTATAACCAACAACATAACACAACTGCAACAAAGTATACCATACTCCTATCTATCAATCCCGACTAAACCGATTAATTGCACTAATTAATTCATTTTGTTATTACTACTTGTTATTAAGTTGTCAACATGCCTCTTTTAACTCCCTGCATCATTGTACTAAGGAATTTATCAACACCTGCTACTAATACTACCTCACTGTTACTTAATTTTCTTCCTCCCAAACATCAAAAAATTATTTATTAATTCTCTGTCACTTAATCAACATTCCTACTGCTACTTCAATTGGTATTATTCAACTTAATTATACTACTGTATTACTTAAGGCTTAACCAACATGACAGACATAGCAGACAGCACAACACAGAACCCAAAATAACAATTTTTGCCTCCTAGACCCGTGTGACCATCGTCACAACTGGGTGCCCCCCGTCACACACGCGATGATCGTCCTAGGGAGGTGAGGGTCGCCATACATCCCTGACAGACGTCAGCAAAATAGGACGGTCGTCCCACAGCCAAAACCTACAACTTTTTCTCTGTTTCGCTCGTTCTCCTTCTGCAACCTATTCACGATTTCATCTCAGACCGAATTCCAATTACTCCACACGATTCACAACAACTCAACACAATCACACCCCTCTTAATCATCTACACGACTTACTCATCATAAATAACTTATTATTCAAATAATTTTCTAACAAAAAATAACTCAATTATCAGAACAACCTATTTCTCCACTCAAAACACCAATTCACAACAATTAACAGAAACAATTTCTAATGCCCAATTCCATACGCATTTATCACATAAATCCAATTATACGATTAGAATCCCACCCTTACCTTTGAATTGAATGCGGCTCTAACACTTTTTCGAATCGGACTTAACTTCTGCCTCTCTATGCTCTTAACGTAACCACACCTTTTCCAACTTCTGTTCTTCGTACCGTTAACCTTCTAATTAGGTTTTCAACTTGAGTAGAGGTGATGTTTGTTGTACAACGCTCGTGATCAAAACAGAATCAAAGGTTTCAAGCTCCACAAAAGGTAAATATTTTGTCACAGATCATGACATTTCGTAAGGATCTCTAAAGGGAAATTTTTGTTTTCCGCGGCGTTTTATCGCTAATTTCCCTTCATTTGTGCATTAGCATAGAATATATCATTAAAATAAATAGAACAATAATTTTTCTTTTGTGCATTAGCATATAATATATCATTAAAATAAATAGAACAACAATTATATTTACACCTCTACAATTGCATGAGCAAAGAGAAGTATTCCTGATTAAATACAATTGCATGAGCAAGTACTTATGTTTAATATTTACTTATGAAAAAGTAAATATTATACAAAAATATTAAACATATATACTTGCTGATTGAATATATGTTTAATGAAATATTAAACATATATTGTGTATTAATTAAGTTTCATTATATATGTTTAATGCAATTACTAGTCTAAATGAAATATTAATAATAAAATTATAAATATTAATAATTAATTATAAAATTAAATAAGTAATAATTAAAAGGAATATTTATTTATTGATGAAAAAAAAGATATATTAATAATTTATATCCTCGATTTGGACTCGGTCGACGATGGCGTTAATGGATTTCACAGTCGAGTGGACGTCCTATTTGGGTAGTCCTTTTTATACAAATTGGTTCAATATTTGTTGGTTGAGTAGAATGTCCTGTTTCACCCAGAGGATTATTAAAGTCGGATAGCATATCATCATTAAAGACGTTTGATATCGTCGCCGCACTGCCATAATCTAATCTTGTTTCCTCGTTACTCCAAGTTGGTTGGGTAGTAGGTGGCATTGAGGTTTGCATGTTGGGGATGTATGGATGTTGATTTTAGGATGAATTAAAGGTGAAAGTTTGTGATGGAAAAAATGGCAATTGTGGTTGGGTGTTTGATAATTGTGTTCTTGTGGGGTAGGTTGAGAGAATGAATGTTGGTTATAGTTGTGTTCTTGTGGAGTAGGTTGAGAGAATGAATGTTGTTGTGTGTATGATGGTGAGGGGGTAAAATTGAGGTTTTGTTAGGTGTTGTAGGGGTTGAGTTAAATGATGGGTATGGTTGATTGTAGTGTTGACTTGGGGTATAAGGTTGTTGTGCAGAGTTAAAAGATTGTTGAGTGTTAGATGAAGGTTGGTTGGTATTAAATGTTCGTTGTTGGGAGGTAAATGGTTGTTGTTGGTTGACATTCAATGTGGGTTGGATACGAGGGTCAAATAGGTCTCTATTTACTGAAAGATACAAATTGGTCACATATCTATACCAATTCATGTATTCCATACTGGGTTTACATTCAATATCATTGATGTAACACCATGATTATTTAATTGTTTATTTAATTAAATATTGTCGTATGATTGATATTATTTTGCGTTGAGTTGCTAAGTTGGTTTGGTTGAATTAAGTCGATTAAATTGATTTAAGTTGTGTCGTTGTTAATTGGATTAAGTTAAGTTGATTAAATTGTGGGTTTAATAGTAGAATTGTGATATTCTTGAGAAGTGGACCTATTGGTAAGTAGATGTAGTAATTGTGGGAGGTGTATGGGTTAGGCCCAATGAAAATTATTAAAATTAAATTAACATCATAAGTTAATTAGAATTATAGAGATAGAGGTTATCAGTAAAAATAAGGAAAAACAAGAAGTTGAGAAAAAGGTTACGTGAAGTGTTTAAGAGAAGGAAAAGTTAGGGTTTCGATCTAAGTGTTAGAGTCGCCTTCAATCCAAGGTAAGAGTGGGATTCTAATTCTATAATCGAGATTGTATGATGAATACATGAGGAATTGAGTATATGAATTATTTATGTCAGTCGTTGTGTGGTTTGGTTGAATAAGTGTTTTGGTTGAATAAGTTATTTTGGTTTAAATTTCTGATAAAAAAATTAATGATTTCTTTAAAAAAAAATACCCCAATTCTTAGGAAAACAAATCCAAAAATATCGGAAAAAAATTTATACTACCAGAAATTTTGATAAACTACCACACTTTTTGAAATCCGGTAATGTATAACACTTTTTAAAATTTTCGTTAGTATACAATTTTTTTTTCAAAAAAACCGATAAAAAAATTTACCCCGACAGTTTAAAATTTTTTTAATAATAATTTGAATGAAATATCAAAATTTTCATTCGAACTTTTGACTCAAATTTTAAATGAACTATCCATGAATAATTTAAAACTTATAAAAATAAGTGAGAATGTCAAATTTAATTAGGTGGTAGAGCAATGGCGCCAGGCCAATGACTCTTGTTATTTTGCCAATAAATATGCATCCATCATCCAAGTTTAAGGCCAATGACTCTTGTTAATAATATTTTGCCAATAAATATGCACCCATCATTCAAGTTTAATATATTTCATTTTCTTACACGAGTTTAATGGTTGTCATCCGGTAAGAATTCATTGTGATATAACTGGGATATATAATGGTGAGTGAGAATTTCATCATGATATAAGGGGATATATATTCGTAACCGATTGACATATAATTATAATACAGTATAATATTATTTTAAATTATTATTTTTTCTTTTTTGTAATATGCCATTGTTATGCTATTGTATCTTATAAATATTAAAATCTTAACTTAGAAAAGATATATTTTATATTAATATACAACAAAAGATTTTATATTAAAAAATTATTATATTAAAAAATTATTTTTTAAAAAATTCCTAACAGTTCAATTTCTAATGCATTGATTGCATATTATTGCACATCCTTTTATAAAAATTTACTACTCCCTTCTGTTTCATATTATAAATAAATTTTACCTATTGAATAATTAATATATAGATTAGATACATTAATTATTCAATAAATCTAAAAAGATAAAATTTACTTATAATATAAAACGGAGGGGGCATTTAATATTCTTATAAAATGTTCTAAGGACACTCGTTAGCATTTCTTTTATTTTTTAAAAAGATAAAGTCAATCTCTGACCACAGGTCCAACTAGGACCAGTGATCATTCACCGGTCTAGTTTTTAAAACAAAGCATAGGATACATTAAAGATCAATAGCCTACTTCATTTCCATGCAGGCACACTAGAAAGCAACACCGGCCTTCGATTTCCAAGATCATATAGATTTTATTACAGTATCAATGATGGCAACGATACAAGCAACACCAGACGCAGGACCTAATGATAACACCGTCTGTTTATTTGATGCAGTTTCATACAATTCAGTAATGCATTCAATCAAAATGAAAGCTTTCCTTTGAAAATTACACGGACAACTCCCTCGCCTCTGCTCCTAATGGTTTAAAGACAGCTTCAACCTCACCCGAATCAACTTCCTCCAACCTCGATGGTTTCCACTTCGGGTTCTGCGGTGAATGATCACGCAAGAAACATTATATACAATACTGAAGTATTACACCAAGAAAAAAATTCTGCAGACATGTGAATTGCACCTATACTTGGTTTCGCCCAGAACTGATATTAAAGTTTTGCTTATCAGACAGAGGTGTAAAAATCATGAAATTAAAAAGAGAGAACCTGATCTTTATCCACCAATACTGCTCGAACACCTTCAGCAAAATCATGTCGCAGTGAAGACCTCAAGGCAATGCGATATTCAGTTTTCATTACGCCAGTAAGCTGGAATTTCCCAAATACAGATAAATACTCATTGAATTCATGTTTACAATCACAGAAATTACATCCACACCCAGAAAAAGAAAAGAAAAACAAAGTGCTCACCGTCGATAATTCACCGTTGCCGTTTCCAACTGCAGAGGCAACTGCAGAAAAGTACTTATTGGTCAAGAAAAGGGAGAAGGGAGCACCTTTTCCGAGGCCTTGGAGAGCTTCATTAGCCCACTCAGAAACTAGAAATGGGAAAAAGTAGAATATTAAGCACTTGACAAGCATTTAACTGTAATTACACACGTTATGGTTTAACATACATAAAAATGACTGTCCATATATTTCTGTGTAACCAAATAATGTGACGATAAACATACCATTGGAATCAGTGCTTGACTGGTGTTGTTTTAGATCCTTAATGATCTCGGTAACAGATTTATTTCTTCCAAATGAAGAAAGTATCTGGGGTAAAAGCGACTTCAAGTGTGCCTCAGAATCTGGGTTTGACTCATATCTTGCTAAAAGTACTTTGATGTCCTGATGGGGATCCTGGGAACTATATAACCAACGAGTTTTGAGTAAGTTAATTGCATTTTTAACAACTGGTATGAATGCACTCTTTGTAATTATATTCTTCTGAACTAAGTAAATCATCCAAATTATTTCTAGAAAAAAAGAGAAGAAAAAGACCATGAGTGCATACAGTAAATGGCTTTTCTTATATGCAAACAATCAGACCAGTGCATTATTAAAATTTCAAAAGGGTCCAGACCAAAACTGATGAAGTTTAAATGGGTGATAATCTAAAGAAAAAGGCTCAACTAAAGAAAAAGGCTCAAGAACCATTCAAAGGTTCATGCTGACATACAAGTGTGTTGCCAAAAGGGCCTCCTTGAATGAGCCTAACTTTCCCGATGGCACGTAATGTGTTCCAAGGCCAACATATATTGCATCTGATGGAGTAGAAATCCTCTTTCCAGTCAATCCAAGATAAGCACCTGTAGTCAGTAAAAATACTCAAACTGAATTCAGAGATTCCACAGAACAAGGGGAAGTACTTTTTGAAAAAAAATTATGAAAAGTAATAAGCTGTTAATGATAACCGGAGACCACACTTAGATGTTTCAATAGTGTGGCACAGAGTTTTTATTCCTAAGGAAAACTATGAAAATAGTGCACAAAAGGACAAATATAAAGGTCAGTAATTTAATAACGATGTGTCCTCGTTAGCTCGTCTAATAAACAAGAACCAAAAATGCTAAATCATATCTGTAACAAATTACCAACAGCTCCTTCTCCTGGACTTTGAGCTGCTATGTGAGCAAACCCTACGTCTGGGAACAAGCCAATTCCATTTTCTGGCATGGCAAGAACAGTTCTCTGGAAATGAGATACGAAAAAGATAGAATTTACAAACAAGATCTAGAACGGTAATCATTATGAATATACAAAATATATAATTAAATGAAGCAACTATATTACAAGATGAGCATACCTCTGTAACGATACGATAGCGGCCATGACCAGACAAGCCAATTCCAAATCCCATTGTTATTCCATCCATGAAACTAATATATGGTTTCGTGTACTCGGAAATTTTGCATATCAAAGAATACTCAGCTGTGAAGACCTAAAACATGCAGCATAATAGCTATATTATTTTTACGCTACACATTAAAAACTCGAATGCAAGATGCAGCAAAACGTGTAATCCCACAAAGTACTGACAAAATTGGCAACAAACAAAATGTAAATTACCAACAAAATAAACTGTCCAAATCAACAAAATTAAAAGTGATTCTAAATCTAATAGGCCATCAAGAATTTATCAGAGGTACACACAGTAAAACATCCAAACAAAATTCAATGCCTCTGGAAGACAGAAAGGATGTAATTAAAGGGTAATCCTGTAATAATAGAAGCTGATGCCACAGATAAGGCATTATAAGAACCTTCTAACCTGGGTCAAACCAAAACCCGGGCCAGGATTAGTCTCACACCTTCGGATGTGGAGATAACTTTTGGTATACTAATAAGAAATGTAGAGACGGTCTCTTCAATCACAAAAGAAAGAGTTACAAGCTTACATTTTATGTTTGATCTACTTGAACGTGAAACTTCCTCAATAACTGTTTATTACCAATTATTTTAAAACATAGAAAACTTGAAGTTTTTAAAAGCCATCGGTGCAGACAATGGCGGTAAGCTTGTCATATGGTCTACCAAATTAATGTGTGACTATACTTGTCTGAAATATACTTGAAGTAAATACACAATCAGGAATTGATTTTAAATTGGCATTATTTTAATAAATGAAATTTTAAGAATCTGATGGCATATTATTGCAAAGGACACAACTAAACCTCAATCATATCTGATAGGTGGTTTTTGATTGATATCTGCTTCACATCACCGCCTGCAGATAAACTAAGACCTCGATTACCAAGCAAGCGGTCATTGAGAATAGACAAAATAATATTTGACAAAACAGAAATTATAGGAAAAGTTGTATAGCATCAAAAAATGATGATGATGATGATGATGATGATGACGACAACGAAGCAAACAATATCCAATGAAGCACATAGAAAATGCAACTACTTTTTACTCTTACATACAAAATGCAACTGGATATGCATGTATCAACAAATAATATATATTGAAACCTTCTGCACTAAAGGCGTGTTTTTGTCCTTCTGTATTTCAGCAACAACCCCTTTAATATCCATACCTGCATTGACCATTAATTACGACTCTCAAAACCTTACCTAGTACTCAAAAACCAAATAACCTTATATATCTATAGCAGAACATCTGCAAAAGAGACTAATATTTTTAATGTATTTGAGCCAGAAACATACTTCAATAAAACATTGCACCAATGAAGCACGGATACTCTAAAACTTATGCCATATCATGTCCGATACATACCGATACACCGCTGATACGTATCAAAGGAGTATCCGAATTTTTTATTTAAAAAGTAAAAATAAAAAATTCCGATGCGTCCCGATACAACGGCGACACGTCGCAATATGCTAGCGACACGTCTCCGATACGCTTTGGATACAGCTAGCTAATCTCATGATTATTCATATTTCTAGAACATGAATCAATCTTCTCATCGTTAATGTTTCTTTTCTCAACTTTAATTATCCCATCACTTTCATTTTTCTATAACAAGAATCAAACTTTTCCTTCAATTACTTTCCTCTCAACTTTCACTATCTTTTCTTTTTCTTGTAATTCCTTTTACAAATTTCTATCAAATTTTGCAAACTCAATTGGTTTTTGTTGGAGAATAATTTAACTAATATTTAATTTAAATTTTTTATATTAGTATCTTAAACATATCGTATCTCCGTATCGGATATTAGTATCTTAAACATATCGTATCTCCGTATCGGATACATATCGCATCTGATACCCATGTTGTGTTTGTGCTTCATTGCATTGCAATAAAAGAATAATAAACTGTGTATTTTTTCTCTAATACGCCTCATTCATTCATACCGGCACAAAACGCACGAGAGGAGCTGCTATCAATCAGAACACATTTGACTTCCGGGTCTGATTCCCATTTATCAAGATAACTTTTATACTTTACATCCATATCTGCACCACAAAAAATTCCAAATCAAAATCAAGCTATAACCATACTCACACACAATGCAATCTCTTCTTTTTTGAATCCTACATAATAATTAACTCAAAATTATAAGAATTATCATTCCATTTGAATATGAATCAGAATCAAAATCAAAATAACCTAAATTTTGCATTTTAAGTCCTTATTACAATAATCACATCAAGTAAGCCAAAAGCTACATGATGATTGATTGTTCGTGATAATTATATGCGTGAGCTCAACTGAAAAAATTCACAACTTAACAGAATGCATAATTATGAGAAAAATCCAATAAATTGAATGAATGCACAAAAATTCGAAAACCTAGGTTCATGGCGTTGAGAGCTTTGGGGCGATCGAGGGTGAGAACGGCGACACCGTTAGAATTAACGGTGCCTTTGACGAATTCTTCAGCCATAGATGAAATTGGTCGGAAAGAAAAGGAAGATTTGGAGCGAGAATATGAAAATGAACCGAGAAAACGATTTGCTCCGACAGTGCGAAGTAGCATTCCTTCTCTGAAAGCTATGATGTGGTTGCTCTTTCGTTTCGTAGTTCACATAATTATGGTGTTTTGACGGTTTAACCCTCATTTTTCATGCTATTTATAAGGTTTCACATATCTTACTTCTTTTCTTAAGGGTAAATTAGTCATAAAACTTTAAAGTATAGAGTGTAGACAGGATTTTCGACGCCATGAAATCAGAATTTGAAATAGCATTTCGATCCGTGAATAAAATATGTTCGGGGGTTAAGTTCGACTAAAGAAATGTGAAGGACATTTTCGACGTCTTCAAAGATAGGAAGCGAAGATGTTTCGACAATTTAGTTAAAAGGGGCAAAGGCTGGTGTTCGACGGGTTCGACAACTTTGAGGAGACGTGTTGTTTCGACGCAGGTGCTGAAATTTGAAATTCAAAGATGAAAGATGTTTTGCATGAGGAACACATGGAAGCATTAGATAGAAGACATGTTGAAGGCTAAGTGTTACAATGGTAGGATTTGTCGGGACAGTTATTTAATTGTGTATAAATAGAGCAAATTTTGTTAGATTTGTGTGTATAGACACATATTTTCGACACCATGACTTAAAAGATAAAATGATACTCTTTGACAGAATAAGATATTTGCAAAGGAAGAGAACTGAAGAAATATATTTAAAAAGATATTTCGACAGTTTTAGTTAACATGTTGTGTTCGACAGAGTTGAGTTACAACTGAAGTGTTCGACATTTCGACAGAGAGATGATGCATTGTTTCAATAGTTTTTTATTGATATGTTATGTTTTGACAAATTCGACAAGGCTGAAGGGATGCGTTGTTTCGACAGGATAAAATTCAAATTCAGACAGTTATTCTGCTTGGCAGAAGGACGCGTGGAAGCTTTTGAAGAAAGAAAACATGCAAAAAGCCAAGTGTCATTAGTCTTAGGATTTTTCCGTTGATAGCAGTTATTTTATTTGTATATAAATAGGGTAATGTTTGTTAGATTTAGTGTGTGAGATTTTATGTACAAATTCTTGTTAAAATTACTCAAAGTACCCGTGTGAGAGAAAAGAGTTTGATTTCTGGAAAAATGTATGTGTGAAACACCATTTTTATTCAGTTTAATACAATTTCATGTTATTTAACAATTTCATGTTATTAACATTTTTTGCATTTTTATGATTCCTGCAATTTACAAGTTCTTTACCTTTGCCAAACTTTACTTTCCTTGCCATTTATCCTTTCACATTACTAGAATTTACTTAGATTACGTTTTCGCCAAGAAACCTTATTTTTGTTCTTCGTTTCATAGAATCATATAGACATAATAAAAACTTTAGTAAAAGTAAAATAACACAAGATGGCTAAATCATCACTTTCGACCAAAGCACTTATGTCCTAAGATTTGTATGGTTGATCCTGCAAGTAAACTAATCCAACATTAGATTAGAAACCGGTTGTTGGACGGAAAATCACCAGCGAACAAATTGGCACGCCCGGTGGGACCTTAGTGCGCAAAATATATTATAACAACTCTTAGTCAAAAAGGTTTTAATTCGTTGCATGATTCTAAGAAGCGGTAAATTAGTTGTAACCGACGTAGAAAAGGCATAAACGAACAAGAGTAAGAATAATGATGAATCCGCCACATAGTCAAAATGAAGATACTACGGTGCTTAACCTTATTCCTTCGACTAGAGGAAATACAGGGTCAGTTTCTGTATCATAAGCCATGCCCTCTTCGTCAGGGTCAACACCTGCATTTGCAGTATCTCAAAATGTGCCTAGTTTTTCTTCCATGGGAACCCAAATGTCCATGGGAACGCCTTCCCCTATAGGGAACGTCCATAGGCCTTTTTTGACGAGTTTACAATGCCTTTGTTTGGTAGGGAACAACCTTATGGGATGCCCACCGCCATTATGGCAAGTCTGCAAAATACATCTTCAGTCTATTCTGACTCCTTGTTGAATAGCTCATCATCATTGCAAGGATCAGGATCTGGTGGAAACATGGGAAGAATAAACCAATTCCCACCAGGATTTCAAAATTATTCGTCAGCAATCACCACAAATTCGGCAAACGTCATTAGGCAACAAATGGATGAGATCAATCATGAGATGGTCCATATGTTAACACAACAAATGGGAGAAATGTTTAATCCTCTGATACGAAACACGACCCAAACTAACCAATTGTTGGGAGAACAAATGACGCGTATTGCCAATTTCTTCGGCGTACCCCAAACACAGCCTAGAGAGCAAGCAATTCTAAATTCTAGGACACCGGTCAAAGAGGAACATACCATAAACCAGAGGTTAGTAGAAATTCCCAAGTCAACATTAGAAACCAAGAGGAAGCAGTCGAACAACCTCAAGTAGAAATTCCTGCCCAGCCAGAGCCTAGGAGAATTCTAGTCCAAATGGGTCAAGACGTTGATCATGTTGTGCAACAGATGCATTATAATAACATGTCTGCCGAAAACAACCTAACAGCCATTGTTGAAAGAATAATGGCACAAAATAGGGTAAATATAGGATTACAAAGGCCTGGTTATGTCTCCCCATTGTCTGAGTATATTCTACAACAAGAATTACCCCCAAGGTGGAAAGTCCCCAAGTTCACCAAATTTTCAGGGGATACTAGTGAATCAACTATAGAGCATGTTACACGTTATCTAATCGAAGCAGGGGAAATAGCAAATAATGAAAATTTTAGGACAAAGTATTTTCCATGTTCTTTGACAAAAAATGCTTTTACTTGGTTCTTTGCCAGCAAACTCCATTTATACATGGACCCAATTAGAAAGATTGTTCCATGGACAATTCTAAATCGGGCAAACCAAAATAAGCCTGAAGGAATTGGCCAGTGTTAAAAGAAAACTCTTTGAACCAATAGATGACTACTTGAATAGGTTTAGATTACTAAAGGCCAGATGTTTCACCCAAGTACCTGAACGTGAATTGGTCGAAATGGCCGCTGGTGGTCTAGACTACTCTATAAGGAAGAAACTAGACACCCAGTATTTAAGAGACATGTCGCAATTGGCAGATAGGGTGAGACAAGTCGAAAAACTAAAGGCTGGGAAATTCAGAGTAAATAGAAACAAAAGAGAAAGAGTGGCTTATGTAGGGATGCGCCAAGAAGACGAAAATGATGTAGATAACGTAGACGAACTATCCTGTTTCGACGAACAAGAAATTGACTTAGCAGAATTAAAATAGGGACCACCATATTCTTGTAGAATGCTAGTTCCGTAGAACGGAAAAAATCCAGCAGAGCCCGAAAAGAATGATAAGTTTCCTAAAAGAACTTATATGTTCGACGTCACCAAGTGTAACGAAATTTTCGACTTGTTGGTTAAAGATGGTCAGTTAATAAAACCACCAGGCACTAAAGAGCCTCATATCGACCAACAGAAAAAGTGAGATTTTGGTAAATACCATAACTTTTTGGGTCATAAAACTTCTCAATGTTTCATTTTCAAGGATCTTGTTCAGAATGCAATCCATGATGGAAGACTGAAATTTTGAGACAAATCAAAACAACAAATGAGGATTGATTCAAATCCTATACAGGTTGTTGAGGCCAATTATGTTGAACCATTCATTGTGAATATGGTCGAAGTCGAAAAGGCGTCTGAGGATAGTTTTGAAATGATAGAAGTTGCTGAAGGTTTCAACACCCACATTAACATGGTGGGGATTGTTGATGATCTCCTAGACCAGCCTGAAGTGGAAGAAGTATCCAAAGACTGTGTGACCCTGCCAATAATGATCAAGGTTACTGAATATCTTGATGTGAAAAAATTGAATGACTACATCAACAAAGTTGAGACTACTGAAGGTTCCGATAGTCAAAACAAAGTTGAGACTATTAAAGGTTTCGACAGTCAGGACAAAATTGAAGTTACTGAAGACTTTGATAACCAGAAAAGGGTGGAACCTACTGAAGGTTTCAACAAAGGATATAACAACAACATTGTTAAAGATGGAATAATACGGGATATTGTAGGGGAGCCCAATGGAAATTTCGATTATCTCGTGAAATACACTGCTCCTGCAAGCTCTCGCATTGACATCAACGGAATCCAACCAACTGGATGGGAAGATGTTCCTGTGAGCACTAATGAAGAGACAACTAACAGTTTCTTTAACGTCGAAAAGAAGGCTTCTGAAGGCCTCATCATTAGAGACAAGGATGCTGAGGGTCTTGATCCTGACCAAATAAAGATGAGTAATGCTGCAAACTGCGTCAACACTATGGGACTTGTCAATAAGGACATTACAAGAATTAAGGCAGAAGTTGTTGAAGGCCCTGTAAAACCTGTCACTTATGGAATCTTGCGAAGAATAATGGAGGATCCTAAGGGAAGTCAAGTCAAAAATTGTTGCCCAAAATCCTGCGAAGGAGCACTTCCAACTGATGGGGACAGTTCAACAGAAGAAATGGGCGAAGCTGAGAGGAAGTTGATCGTAAAAATGGACAAGTTAAAGATCAATGGTGGTAAATCAGCTAGTATCAAAATGGTCGAGACTTCTCAAAAGAACCCAACATTAGTTCCTGAGGAACATCGTCGAGAAGAAGATGATGTTGCATATACTCATAACGCCCAAGAAGCAGAGAAGAAGGAAATTTCAGGCAACAAAACCCCAAGTACAAGTGTGAGGCGAAAAAAGCCAAAAGAGCAAATCTAAGATGATGAAGAAATGACTGACGACTTCGCGTCTGGTTCTGAAGCCTCTTTCGGCGTAGTATGCAATGTTGTCTCAATGTTACCCAGGGATTATGACAGAGTAATACAGATGGAAGACGAAGACAATGGTGTCGAAGAGAATGGCTCACAAACCCGTATGCTACTACATTATGATCAATGGTTGTGTGGAGGAGCAGAATTCGTTCTTCGAAAGACCAGATGACTCGCTGAAAGGACATTTGAAAGCCCTTGTTTATAAAAGGGAAGATTGAGAATGTTGGAGTAAACAAAATACTAGTGGACGGAGGGGCAGCAGTAAACTTAATGCCTCATTTCATGTTGAGAAAGTTTGGCAAAAATGACTCTGATGCCAAACCACACAATATGGTATTGTCGAATTACGAAGGAAATATAGGGACTACCATGAGAGTGATCCAGGTGGACTTAACAGTTGGTACAATAACAAGACCAACAATGTTTATGGTAATAGCATCGAAAGCAAATTATAACCTCCTCCTAGGAAGGGAGTGGATACATGGCGTAGGAGTTGTACCTTCGTCGATGCACCAGAGGATTGCTATTTGGAGACCAGATGACATAATAGAAAATATAGAGGCAAATCAAATATATTTTATAACCGACGTCAATCACGTCGACCGCCTCAGTTTCGACAGAAATTTGGCTCACATTCCCCCATGTAGTCCAGCCAATTTTGACCTCAAAAAGACTAACAATGCATACTGCTCCATGTACCTCCACCTTACATATGGCTTCCACTAGGATCAAGAAGTGGTGGACGAGTCGAATTATATATGGGGGACAACCCATGTACAACCCACTGGGTGGGGAAGCGAATTTGTAGATGATGACTGAAGCATCTGCATTTGAAAGAATTACGACTTACATAGCCGAAAATAAACTCAAAGCGGCACTTGAAGCCGAAGTGAAGTTCATGGTTGTCGAAGCCAGTCAAAGCAAGTCCAACCAACAAAGTCTAGAAATAGACGTTGAAGAAAATACTAAGGAAATCCCAGATGGCGAATGGCAAAACTAGAAGCTCGACGCCATTTATGATGACGAACCTCTAAGATCCAATGGTGACCAACGTGAAGATGGTGGCTCAAGACCCATTGGAGGAAATAGACTTGGGACAGAGGGCAGAAAAAAGGCCAACTTACATAAGTGCCAAGATGTACCCTCGGTTCAAAGTCGAAATAGTCCAGCTGTTGCGCGATTACAAAGACTGTTTTGCATGGGACTATGATGAGATGTCTGGTTTAGATAGAAGTTTGGTCGAATTGAAGTTACCAATAATGGAGGGAAAAAAGCCAGTAAAGCAGACTCCAAGATGCTTCGCACCAAAAATTATGTCGAAAATAAAAGAAGAGGTTGAAAGACTTCTGAAATGCAAATTCATCCGCACAACCAGGTATGTCGAATGGCTTGCAAATATAGTGCCTTCAATTAAGAAAAATGGCAAACTAAGGGTATGCATTGACTTTCGAGACTTGAACTCAGCTACCCCAAAGGATGAATATCATATGCCAGTAGCATAAATGCTTATAGATTTTGCAGCAGGTCATGAGTACTTAAGTATGTTAGACGGATACTCTAGCTATAATCAAATCTTTATTGCAGAAGAAGGTAGTAATGCCCTTTGGTTTAAAAAATGGGTAGTAATGCCCTTTGGTTTAAAAAATGCTTGAGCAACTTACCAACGAGCTATAATTCAATTTTTCATGATTTTATTGAAACTTTCATGCAAATTTATATTGATGATATTGTAATCAAGTCTGTTTCAGGAAAAAATCATTTAGACCATCTTCGACAATCCTTTGAAAGTATGAGGAGGTTTGGTTTAAAAATGAACCCCCTTAAATGTGCTTTTGGTGTGCAGGCGGGTGATTTCTAAGGTTTTATGGTCCACAAGAAAGGGATTGAAATAAATGAAAACAAAGCCAAATCCATAATGGAAGCGAAGACGCCATCAACAAAAAAGGGATTGCAGTCTCTGCTAGGGAAAATCAACTTTCTCAGAAGGTTTATCTCCAACCTTAGTGGAAAAACGCAAGCCTTCTCTCCTCTACTTCGACTAAATAAGGAAGCCTTCGCATAGGGGCAAGAACAACAAGATGCCTTCGATAAGATCAAAAAGTATCTAGCTAGTCCTTCAGTTTTGATGTCCCCTTGTAGAAAAATAAGTATGAGGTTATACATTTCAACATCGGACAAAACCTTGGGAAGCATGTTGTGTCAAGAAGATGAAAATGGCGTCGAAAGGGCCATCTATTATCTCAGCGGAATCTTAAATGATGCTGAAACTAGATATAGTGTGATAGAGAAATTATGTTTGTGTGTATATTTTTCTTGTACAAAGTTAAAGCACTGTATAAAATATGTTGATGTATATGTTTCTTCTCATTTCAACGTAATAAAGTATATGTTATCTAAATCTATTTTACATAGTAGAATTGGGAAATGGGCTTTGGCATTGACAGAATATTCCTTAAAATATTTGCCTTTAAAGGTTGTTAAGGGACAAATGGTTGTTGACTTCACAGCTGACCACTCAATAAATGAAAATGAAATAAAATATGTCGAATTAGAGCCATGGAGGTTGTATTTCGACGATTTCAGTCATAAGAACAAAACTGGCGTTGGAATACTAATTATTTCTCTTGACAAAATTCAAGTACAAGGTTAAAGGCTTATGTTAAAATAATGAAGCAGAATATGAAGGTCTCATTGTTGGACTTGAGATCTTGTTGGAATTAGGGGTAACTAGAGTCGAAATAATGGGTGACTCTGAGTTAGTGATAAAACAATTGACAAAAGAATATAAATGTGTCAAAGAGAATATGATTATGTACTTCGTAATAGCTAACACACTCGTTAAAACATTCGACAATGTAGCCATTAAACACATTCCTAGGTTGGAGAATCAAGAAGCAAATGATCTAGATCAACTTGCATCAGGCTAAGAAGTGTCGAAAGAACACTTGGAGAAAAATATTGAAGTAAGGGGAAGAGTTATATCCACCAAATTGTCCCCATCAGATTTGGAGACAGTAAAATTAGGTTATGGGGATGAAGAAAATTTTGAAATCTTCAATGTAGATGATTCAGAAATTGAAGATTGGAGAAAACCTATTAAGGATTATCTACAAGACCCAAATCAGAAAGTCAAAAGAAAGGTGAAGTACAGAGCTTTAAGCTATGTGCTTTTTGGAAATGAATTATTTAAAAAGACTGCAGAAGGAGGTTTACTAAAGTGCTTGAGCGAAGTTGAAGCTTACATAGCTTTGTCGAACGTGCACAATGGTGCATGTGGCGCGCACCAAGTAGGCCATAAAATGAAATGGTTATTATTTCGACAAGGTATGTAATGGCCAACAATGTTGAAATATTGTGTCGAATTTGCAAAAGGTTGTCAGAAAGTCCAAGTACATGCAGGTATACCACATGTCCCTGCAAGTGAGTTGCATTCAATTATAAATCCTTGGCCATTCAGGGGTTGGGCTTTGGACTTAATTGGAGAAATTCGACCATCTTCTTCAAAAGGGAAGAGGTACATTTTAGTTGGAATAGATTATTTCACTAAATGGATTGAAGTTATACCATTGGTATACGTGGATCAGGAGACAGTTATAGAGTTTATCCAAAAATATATAATCTATAGATTTGGGGTACCAGAAACAATAACTACTGATCAAGGATCTGTATTTACTGGAAAAAACATGAAAATATTTGCAAAAGAAATAGGTTTTAAACTTTTAACTTCGACACCTTATTATGCCCAGACAAATGGATAAGTCGAAGCAGCACTAAGACTTTGGATCAAATTTTATGGGCTTGTCGAACGTCTTCCAAAGAAGCAACAAATTCTACTCCATTCAAATTGACTTATGGACATGATGCAGTGCTACCGGTCGAAATTTATTTACAATCGATACAAGTTCAAAGGCATCATGAAATCCCATCAGAAATATATTGGAGCATGATGATGGACGAATTGGTTGATTTGGATGAAGAGAGGTTGCGTGTGTTAGATCTGATAAAGAGGCAAAAAGAAAGAGTCGAAAAGTTTGACAACAAGAAAGTGAAATTCAAGACCTTTTTAGTGGGTGATCTTGTTTGGAAAGTGATTCTTCCTATGGATCTAAAAGATAGATTAATGAGAAAATGGTATCCTAAGTGGGAAGGACCTTTCCAAAATTTAAAAGTTTTTTCAAATGGCGCATATGAGGTCGAAGACATAGACAAAGATAAAAGAATACTAAAGATAAATGGCAAGTATTTGAAAAAATATAAGCCAACATTACAAGAAGTTAAAATAGAAATAGAATAATTATATAAAACAAAATGATGTGTTTCGCCAAAACAAATGGCGTCAATATCATTACAAAGAAAAGCCTCAAAGGCTGCCAATAAATAAGAAGCCTATTCCTATTACAACTTAATCTTTAAGAAAAGACTCTTTAAGCTCTTCAAATTTCCACTTTTGGATATGGAGTCGACATTCGCATATGCTCTATGTCGCTCCCGGGATTTTCATCCTAGTACAAACGCGAAAGTGGCGCGAAAAAGGTAGAGTCGCCAGCCAGACATTTTTATCCCGAATGAATGGGAAAGGTAATGTTGCACAAACCTAAGGAAGAAGGAAATGACGAGGCCTTGTGAACCAAAGATCTAGGTTCGGGAGTCGGTTACAACCTGGGAAGGTATTAACACCCCAGATCGTTCGTCGTACCCGACGGGATCCACGCTTGTTTGCTTGTTTCAAAGGGTGAGAAATAAGATGTTGTTGAACAAATGAACTGCTAACTGGAATGAAAGTGAGATAAGAAAGGGAACTGGAAAAGAAAATGGAAAGAAAGAATGGGGAAAATGTAGGGAAAATGAAGAATGTGCTTGAACGGGCCCTACCCCGCTTCCTACGTACCTCATCGGGAAAACGAGGATCAGAGTCGACGTAGTTCGCCAAACTAAGGCAGAAACTATTTGTTTGTGTTTTTTATGCGCTGGAACTGCTTATGTCTATGCTCAGGTGTTGTAGGCTCGTCTGGTACGAGTGCGTTTACCGTCTTGCATGTGAGACAAGTCATCGCAAGTTCGCGTTGAGAATGAATGAGGTGAGAACAGAGTTCCCGCAGGAAAGTCGCTTATTATTTATTGTTTGCTTTTTTTAAGAGTTTTAATGAATTTGGCACAAGGAAGTGAATTCAAACTCTTTTACATGGAATGTATACTTGCTACTGCATTCCAAGATGGAATAGTAGAACAAGCACACCAAGTAAGGAGAATTTATCCAAGACTTGTTTCCAAGGATTAGGGTATAAGTTCACTAGCTTGTTGAACTTCTTACATGTTTTTTGTAGTTTTTTGAAGAAATGTTTTTTATGTTTTCTTTGTGAAGATAGTCTCATGATTAGACTTGTACACCATGCTAGACAAGCCCATATTATTCCAAGATGGAATGAATATGAGGGGCCCATGGAATAAGGCTATACACAAGAGACTATTTCAAGCATTTATTAAGTCTTTTGGATTTTTGTTTGAGATGAGAAAAGAAGACTCAAATGGAGAAAGGACAAAACTAAGGGGGGCTAAGACACAACCATAAGTTATTCATTCAAAGGATATCCTATGGTTAGTGAGGTATTCTAAACCTATTAAGAAAAAAGGAAAATAACCCAACTTACTTCCTAAGGAAGATAAGTTGTTTCTAAGAGAACAAAAGAGGAAAGTCTAAGATCAAAGCACAAGGTGTTAAGGCAAACACAATTAAAATGCATAAGAGATGAGAATGAAGTAAAGCTTACCTCAATCTTCCCCCTACAAAACAAATGTTAGCATGGTAAACATGAAAAAAAATAAGGTAAACAAATACCAAATTAATTCCTAAGGGAACTAGAACCTAAATTAGACTCAATCTAAGGTTTAGTGAACCTAAATGCAACGCAATTCAAAATTCAGCAGCCTATAACAGCTACCAAATGCAAAAACAGCAATGAATTGCCATGTAACACACAATCAGCTTTTTACAACACATACACAGCATGCAAAATAGGTGTAAGAAGTCACAACAACATGAACTACACAACAAGCAGCATACATTTTACAGCTCCTATATGCAAAGACAGCTATGAAATGTAAAATGCAGCTTTGATTATTTTCGTTTTTAATGCACAAATTCAACCATGAAATGCTCAATTAACATGAATATGCAACATGGATGTGGATCGAGCGCATGGTTGAATGTCATGATTGGTTTTTAGGGATTATGCAAGAATGCACCACATGATTTATTATGCAACAAGTATGCCAAATATGGCACGTGAACATGGCATATGAACATTGATCATGAATATGCAACATGATACATCAACAAGAATGCCAAGCTTAATGCAAAATTCAGAATTGAATTGATGTGAATTATGTGATCAAACATGCAACCAAATGCACATACATACATGGTTGTGTGAAATGCAACATATATATTGATACAATGGAATGCAAATGAGTTAACGAAATGTGTGTTGCACCCCAAAATTTGCCCTCACCAAGACAAGACATTGTGTACTAAGGTGTCCCAAGAGGTTCACAAGGTTCACAAGATTCACAAGGTATCTCAAGAGGTTCACAAGGTTCACAATTAGTCAGAAAGTTTGACAATTCCCTCAAACAATATGCATCCTCCTAAGCAATGCATCTTAAACTAGGGTTTTGCCTTTCATCAGGATAAATGGACTTCCAAGGCTTCAAGTGAGCTTCATGAAACCTTATATGTGTTCAAGAATCCCCATGTCAAGTTTCAAGACTTTCCCAAAAGATTTGCTCAGTCAGATGATCAGATAGGCTAAAATCAGTCAAAGCAGTCAAAAAGTTAAACTGAGGTCAACTATGGTCAAACCAAAGTCAAACTTCATGATTTTTTTTCCAACATCAATTATATTAAGTAAAATTCATCATTTGATCAAGGCTTGATCATGATTCATCAAGGAGATTTCAGATCATCAAGAATCGGGAGTTTCTAAATTAGGGTTTTCACAAGAAAAGTCAACTGAACTTTGACCAACCATAACTTTCACATGCTTCATCAAATTTTTTCCATATAAAGCTCATTTTGAAGGAAATTGAATTCTCTACAACTTTGTGTCTCACAAGTCAAGCCCAAAAATGCTTCATTTGGAAGGTATGAGCTAAGACATTATAGGTCATTTTAAAAGTCAACAAAAAGTCAACAACTTCCAAAGAGCATAACTTGAGAATGGTAAAATATATGGACATGAGACCAAAGAGGTTGGTTAGAGGACTCTTTAAGCTTTCCAAAATGTCCAAGAACACCTTCATAGCCTTAAAATTGAGGGATTTGTGCCCTTGCAAAGTTGGGAAATTTTTGAGAGGTTTATGAAGCAAATGGGGTCTTAGAACCAAATTTCTCCAAATGGGCTTGCATTTTTATGACCCAAACACTTCCATGACATCATGCACGAATTAAAAATTATTTATTCATATTTTTATTCATTTTATTTTATTTATTATGATTTTTTACATTAAAAATCATTTTAAATTAAAATAAAATATAAAAGGATGAATAATTGATTTGATTTTGGTTCTAGAAAGTTTTAATATCCATTTAGAAGTGATTGGTACCATATAATTTCAGATCATACAAATATAGAAAGGTGAGATCAAAAAAATTTCAATTTTTAAAGGTGAATCTTTTTCAATCTCCATGGGTCCAAAAGTCCAAAGGTTGGACTGATTTTTAACCTAATTCTATTACATGATATATAAACAACATAAGACAATCATAAGGGACGAATTTGGCAGATTCAAACAACATATTCAAACTTCAAAAACTCATCAAAAAGTGAAATTTGGATTCTTCAAAATTGTTGTCTTTAAGGTGATTTGAAGGTGGCAAATCATTCCTGGACCATCACTGAACATGTTTGCATCATTATGATCATCCAAATCATGCTTATGTGATCAACCTGAATCCTCTTTGTTCTTGAATTTTCAAACTTTCGATTTCTATTATTCATTCATTACTAATTACTTTTGATGTTGTTTTCTTGTTTGTGATAAGCTTTAGATCGTATCTGGATCAATTGATTGAAGTTTCACTGCCTAAAACGAATTCGGCCATAGCTAGGGTTTATGTACCTCATTTAGGGTTTTACGATTTACCAAATATAAATGAATTTAAAGGACATGGTTAGACTGTATGGACCTCAAGGATTGCATTGCACTAACTAATTTGAAGAAATTTTACTGTTTGATTGGTGTTTGAGAATCACAGGTTTATACACGCAGGAAAACTCGTAAGAAAAATCGCAGGAAAACCTGCGAATTCAGAGGAAGAAGATGAAGTTTCTTGGCGCGATTTTTTGAATTTAAAAATTGGATTTATTTTATAATGTATTTGTTTCATATGAAGGTTACCAAAGCGCGCTTGGCTCAGTTGGTGGAGTGTTGATGGTTGTAGGCATCAGGGCGTGGGTTCAAGTCCAGCCCTCAGCATTTTTTATGTTTTTCTCAACTATTTAATTTGTTTTATCATATAATGATTGTTTGTTTGTTTTAGATCACCAGCTGCGTGCGCAGCCCAGTGGGAGTCTCTCATTCAGGTAAAGGGGAGGTCCTGGGTTCAAATCCAGGCCTCCCCATTTTTTTTGAAACTTTGTTTTCTTATTTTTTTCTTAATTATTATTTCTTATTACATATATTATTATTATTATTATTATTATTATTATTATTATGAAATTTGTTTTATATTTAACTAAAAAAAATCTATTTTAAACTTAATCAAATTTTAATTTTCATAAATCTCATAATATATTTTATAAAGTAATTTTGCATATAATTTTAATTTTCATTTATAATTTGTAAATAATTGATTAATTAGTAAAACATTAAAACCCTAATTTTGTTTTCTTAAATATGTAAACCCTAATTTCTAACCCTAATTTTTATTTAACTTTAAATATTAAACTTAATTAATTTTTCTAATATATAATTAAATAATTAATCATGTTTTGTAAATAAATATTATATTGTTTATTATCATTATTCTAATTTTCTTATTTTCTTCTTAAAAGTTCTTTAAAATTATTTACTTAACTTAAAAATGTCCTCTTAAATTTTATATATTTTTGTATATTTGTGCTAACCTCTTCTTCTTATGATTATTTTTATTACTAACCATTTTAAGTATAGTTTCTTTATTATATATTTATTATTAATTATTTTTATTATAATGTAATTGCGAAAGCCTTGTAATAGTCGTAGGTTTATTTTTGTCTTTATTTTATTGTTTATAAATATTTTTATTGCCATGGTTAGTAATTATAGGGAGTGATAACATGTTTGTGATTTAAAAATAACTTATAAAACTAATTAAATAAGATAAATACTTGAATATGAACACTCACACACGTAATTCGATCTTTGATTGTCATCTCACACTTTCTAGGGTTACTCCTCATGTTGCCTAATTCTAAGGTCAAGTAAGGTGTCTTAAGCAAAGTCCCTTCATTAATATCATCAAGTCCCTTTAAGATTATAAGATCAAGTCCCTTCGAGGTTGCATACGATAAATGGTCTTGTCCCTTCGAATAAAAGATGATAAGTCCCTACGTATTGCTAAAGACACCTTACAATTGCCTAAATACAGATGTCCCTTCACATGTCCCTTAATACATCCAAGGTAATGACTACCTATTCCTTAATAATAGGGATAGTCTTACTATTGAAAGATTATATAAGAACAGTAAAGACTTAACATAGGGTAGGCTCCTCTTAAGTACTTGCTCACCTTTTCAAAATATTTCATTACACTTCACATTTCAAACAAATTTTCAAAACAAAGTCTTTGTATACATCCATATGAGGATCATTACAAAGTACTTAGAAAATTTTTAATCACACACTACACCTTTCTCAAAACAGTTTAAAGTGAGTTAAGTAACTAAGAGCCCATGGATAACCATAGATATAAAGGGTGCTAACACCTTCCCTTTATATAACCTACCCCCCGAACTCAAAATCTTTTTAAGGTCTTTCTTGTTCTTTTATGCCCTTTCCTTTTGGATAAAATAAAAGTCGGTGGCGACTCTTGCTATCCGCAACATTTATAGAAAAGTCAGTTCTCCCACCGTGTTACAGAACTGGCGACTCTGCTGGGGAGTTACTAAGTAAAAGAGGGGTACCCTTAGGAATTAGATCACTTTAAATTGTTTGCATTGTTTGATTTATATTACTTGTTGGGATTTATGTGTGAAAGATCCTAACCCGGATATAGTGTACCTTAGGTAAATGGCAATAGACCAAGGAAACTGTACGGCGTATACCGATATGGTTGATCTGGTGGCCATAGTTAGTGTGACTTCTTGGTTGGTGCTTATGTTCCTTAAGCAAGTTGAGGATAATATGAGGCTGCCATATGTTGTCAATACACTAACTGACTTTTAGAACCCTAGTCATCCCATCTTGGACTTTAGAAAAGTAGTGAGATAACCGGCTTTGGTGAAGACTGAAGTTGGTTGATACTCGATGCTACACTCATTGAGATTCTAAACTTGAAGGGTTTTGGTTGGCAAGTAAGTTGCCTACTGAACAACCACCCTTGCGAAGGATCAATGATATTGAGATCCCTTAGAACCTGGTTACTTTATAGGACAGGATGAACCAACTAAACTTCAGGGGAGGGTATTTACCTTTAAACCTCATGCAAGCCTTCAAACCTAGGGCTATTGTGTGACTTGTTTGTGTGTGCCACATGTTTGTGATTGAGCATAATATCATAGAATCATCATGCATCATAAGCATAGCATTTTCACTAACCATTTCAAGGACCAAAGGATTTATCTTTGTTCTTTGTTGCAGGTCATGGCTTCTTCTCGTAGGAATACTATCCGGATAAACTTTGTAGGAATACCCCCTAAGCTTAAGGAATTGGTCTCTCAAGTTTCTGAAAACTCCCAGTTCATCAAGAGGCATGGTCACCTACTGGATCTAGTCACTTCCGGGTTCAATGAAGACATGATGAGTGTTCTGTTTCAGTTCTTTGACCCTAAACATCATTGCTTCACATTCCCCGATTATCAGCTGGTTCCTACAATGGAAGAGTTCTCCAAGCTTCTGGGTATACCTATTCTTGATCAGAAACCCTTCACAGGCTTAGAAAAAGAGCCTAAACCTGAAGTCATTCTTGCAGCCCTACATCTAAAGAAATCAGACATTGTCCTGGAAACAAGGAGTGGAGTTAAGGGTATTCTTGCTAAGGTATTGATGGAGAAAGCTCAAGTGTTCCTGAAGGCTATGAGTTATAATGCTTTTGAGGAGATCTTAGCCCTATTGATTTATGGCTTAGTATTGTTCCCCAATCCAGACCAGTTCATAGACATACACGCCATCAACATATTTCTGACTCACAATCCAGTGCCTATATTGTTTGGAGACATCTTACACTCTCTTCATACCCTTACTATGAGGGCACGAGGAACTCTGATGTGTTGTATACCTCTATTGTCTAGGTGGTTTATTTCTCACCTTCCTCGATCAGTGATGAAGAATGAACAAGGGTTCAAGTGGTCCAAGAGGATTATGTCACTTTCACATTCAAATATTCATTGGTGCTCTCGATCTATGGAGAATGTTATTATCATTGACCGTTGTGGGGAGTTCCCTAATGTGCCACTCCTTGGCATAAGAGGGGGCATTACTTACAACCCTTCTTTAGCTCTACGTCAGTTTGGTTACGCTCGGAGTGATGGTCCTCATGACATGCTTATTCAGGGTATTATGTTCGACTACGACAACGATCTTCAAGGTTACCATCAAAGGTTTATACGAGCATGGGTTAAAGTGAACAAGGTTGAAAGCAAGACTCTGGAACCCAAGTACACCATTCCTATGGAACCTTATCTCAGGTGGGTGCGATCTCGTGCTCAGACTCTTATGATGCCATATCCTGCAATCCTGCCTATTACCATGGAGCCTGTTGCTGAAGGAGACACTTCTTATATCATTCTTCATCCAGACATGCCCACTGACATGGAAGAGTTACAAAGGTCCTGGATCCAGTTGAAGGAGCAAAGAGATACTTTTGAGACTCATTACAAAGCAAGTCAAGAAAGAATCCTGGAGCTAACAAAACAACTTCACGGGGAGCGGAATCTCAACTCATACCTCAACACAAAGAGGAAACATCCATGGGAGACTTAAAACCCCATTTTTTGTATTAATTTCATTTTTATTGTAAGCCCAAGGGGCAAACAAGTTTATTACTAATAAAAGTTTACTTTTTGGTTGTTTAAACAAATTTAAATCCTGCGGTCCTTGAAAACATTGTATACGCATCTACATACCATATCATTGCATCACAGGTTTCTTATATACAGGTATCTTATCTTCTCGCTGTTTATTTGAAGCAGAAATGGCTCTTGAACAGACTGTCAAAGATCTCCAGGCTCAGAATGCACAATTCCAAGAGTTGATTCTGAACTTGTCCAAGGGACAAGATGAGTTGAAGACACTGCTGGCTAAGAAGAAGAAGAAGAAGGCTGGAAGATCAGGAGGCCTTATTAATCTGGGAAGAAGATTCAGGGGGCCTATCAAGACAAAGGAACAGATTGATGATTCTGAGTGAAAATTCTGAGAAAGAGGGAGGCAGTCTCCATGATATTGTGGGAGATTCTGATTCTGAAGCAAATTATTATCATGATCCTGATGAAGATAAGTACAAGATGCTGGTAGACAGGATGAATGCCATGGAGTTACAAAAGTCTTATGGGCTTGATTTTGAAGATCTGAGCTTAATATCTGGAGTGGTTATACCTATTGGTTTTAAGGTTCCTACTTTTGTGGTGTATGATGGTGTCTCATGTCCCAAGCTGCATCTAAGGTCCTATGTCCGGAGGATTCAACCACATACTGCTGATAAGAAATTGTGGATTCATTTATTCCAAAAGAGCTTGTCCAGAGCTCAATTGGAATGGTACTATCAATTGGAAAGTGTCAATATTCGTGATTGGAATGATCTTGCTGAGGCCTTCTATAGGCAATACCAATACAATGCTGATTTAGCACCTACTCGCATGCAGCTTCAAAGCATGTCAATGGGTGCTAAGGAGAATTTCAAAGAGTATGCCCAAAAATGGAGAGACCTGGCTGGCAGAGTTCAACCTCCTCTGACTGACAGGGAGTTAATGGATATGTTTATGAGTACGCTGAATGGTCCTTTCTATAGTCACCTCATTGGGAGCTCATCATCTGGTTTCACCGAGCTGATAATGACTGGAGAACGTGTCAAGAGTGGTATAAGAAGTGGTAAGATACAGGTGGGTGTCTCTTCATCAAGCACTGCTAAGAAGCTCCCTAGTGGAAAACATATTCAGATAGTGGGGAAGCATAACTAGGCCTATGAAACCCCATGTTTACCCCATTTTGTGCCATTATTCTTTCGACCATGACTGCCAATTATTTTCGACAGGTGGATTATTATAACACATTCTCTATTGTAAAATGTCATCAACGTCTTGACCTCTCTGAACTATCAACCTCCTAGGCTCTCATTGGATAGGGACTTCGACACGAGGTTGTTCGACAACCTCTTCTTGGATTCTAGGATTTGCCTGAGGGTTGTCTAAAAGTCTTTGATTTATTGTTGGTTCTTCTTCGACATTGACTACTGGATTCTGAATCACAGGTTCTCTATTTCGAATTTGAGGGACTCCAAAGAACTCAGCAATACGTGTCGCGCCCGGGATTTTCATCCTG
This sequence comes from Lathyrus aphaca, assembly GCA_963966055.1. Classification (NCBI taxonomy): domain Eukaryota; kingdom Viridiplantae; phylum Streptophyta; class Magnoliopsida; order Fabales; family Fabaceae; genus Lathyrus; species Lathyrus aphaca. The sequence goes on from OZ014521.1 coordinate 16,420,370, forward strand.
GTACAAACGCGAAAGTGGCACGGAAAAGGTAGAGTCGCCAGCCATGCATTTTTATCCCGAAGGAACGGGAAAGGTAATGCTGCACAAACCTGAGGAAGAAGGAAAGGACAAGGTCCTGCGAACCAAAGATCTAGGTTCGGGAGTCGGTTACGACCTGGGAAGGTATTAGCACCCCAGACCGTCCGCCGTACCCGACGGGATCCACGCTTGTTTGTTTGTTTCAAAGGGTGAGATAATAAAGCTGCTGAATAAAACTGCTGACTGGAACTGAAATGGGAATGGAAAGAGAGGGGAAATGAGAAAGAACAGAAGAGGGAAAATGTAGGGAAAATAAAGAATGCGCTCGAACGGGCCCTACCCCGCTACCTACGTACCTCATCGGGATAATGAGGATCAAAGTCGACGTAGTTCGCCTAACTAAGGCGGGAACTATTTGTTTGTGCTTTTTACAGTTTGAAATGCGTATGTCTATGCTCAGGTGTTGCAGGCTCGTCTGGTACGAGTGCGTTTACCGTCTGGCATGCGAGACAAGTCATCGCAAGTTCGCGTTGAGAATGAATAAGATGAGAAGAGAATTCCCACAGGAAAGTCGCTTGTTATTTGTTTTTGTCTTTTATGAGAAGTGTTTTGAATTTGCTTGTGAACATTCTCATACTAAGATCTATCCATCGCGGGAAGTACTTACACCTCGCCCCGAAATGGGACGCGTATAAGCACTCCGCAACAAAGTCCCGTGTCGTATGAGAACATTCAACCTTTATTAGGTATTTTATTGTTTTTCTTTATGAGATGAGAAAGAATGACTCAAGTCGGAAAAAGGACAAAAACTAAGGGGACTAAGACCAACCCTAAGTTATTTATTTACAAAAGGGAAATCCTAATGGTTAGTGAGGTTTTCTAATCCTAAGGAGGAAAAGGAAGAAGAAAAAGGATGCAACTTACTTCCTAAGGAAGATAAGTTGGTCCTAACAAAAGGGAACCCTACCAAACACAAATATGGAAGGAAAAAATGAATTAAAATGCATAAAAGAAATGCATAAAAAATAAAGGATAAGGTGAAGGAAACATACCTCAATCTTCCCCTCTACAAAACAAATGTTAATGTTGCATTTTATTAAAAATAATAAAGCAAACACACACTAATTAAATCCTAAGGCAACTTGGACCTAAACTAGGCTCTATTTTAATCCTAAAGGAACTAAAAAAAGCTAGGACAAAAATACAGCACCTATTACGGCCCCTAATACACAAACAACTATGAAACTATGCCTAACACCAATCAGCTTTTTACAGCCAGCATGCAGCATGAAAAGGTAGGTGTGAAAAGTCAAATACAGCATGCAAACAAACAAACATCATACATTTTACAGCACCTTTATGCAAAAACAGCTATGAAATGCAAAATTCAGAATTGATTATTTTCATTTTTAATGCACAAACTTAATGAAAAATGCACCACCTTGATCATGAACATGCATTTGAACATGGATCAACATACCTAAATGGAAGAACATGAACATTTTTGAAGATTATGCAAGAATGCATCACATGGTTGATTATGCAACAATTAATGCCAAAATGTAACACATGAACATGGCATATGAACATGATGATTATTGATTATGAACATGCAACATGATAGCTCAACAAACATACTAAACTCAATGCAAAATTCAGAATTGAATGTATATGGATGATGTGATCAAGTATGCAAACAAATGTCACCAAATGCACATTCATATGATTATGCAAAATGCGACATATCTCAACATAAAGAAATGCAAAATGATTTAATGCAATGCAAACATATAAAAGCAGAATGCAACATGATTATTACATACCTAATGATGCATGAACATAGCAACAAAAATGCAAGAAATCAAGGCATACACAAAGAAATACAAAAACGCATAATATGCGACATGAACGGAATCGTGTCGAAACAACTCGAAATGGGGGAATGAGCTACTGGAAATGGACTCAAAAATTCCCTAAAATCAATACCTAAACATGTATGAACATTAAAGGAACTAGGACTTAAGACTAAGCAATCAAATAAGCTAAAAACCAAAAAAACAACAGCGTTAACCGGTTAACGGACCCTTGACAGCACTAATTTGTAGCTAAATGCACGCGTTAACCGGTTAACCAAATGCGTTAACCGGTTAACGCTGAACAGAATTGAAAAAAAGTCTTTGAAATAAGTGCTTTTGGCCACAAACCCACTTCTAATGATCCCTAACATTCCTAGGAACATGCTAACACTAATTTCTACTTAATTGGAGCTTATTTACACATGATAGAACCTATAACTATCAACACTTTAAATCCAAATCCAACCAAAATCACAAAATGCAAGCAACACATAAAGAAAATGAAATCGATCGCAAGCAAAACAAAAAGCGCTTAAAGAATGCCGAAATGGCGAGATGAAGAGAATAACTTAAAGAAGAAGTGATTTAGACCACCAACCTACGAAGCGGAGAGGTGCTTCGGTGATTGTTGCAAGAATCGGAGCTTAATCGAAGAGAAAACCGAGAAAACTGGGAAACCGCAAAATAAATGCGTTCTTGACGTTTGGATCTTCGTGCACTTCCGATAAGCCGAAACCTTCAACAAAATTCAGTAGCTTCTTCTTCCACAATCCACAAAATCAATGGAGGTTGAGACTAAGCTTCAAGATCTTCAAGTTTCAATGTGAAACTTGAAGAGCTTATTCAAAAAGCTTTAGTGAAAGGAGGGGAAAAAAGGAGGAAAAGTGAGAGAGAAAAAGTGATTATGAGAGAATGAGAAAAATGGAAAATTGTGTGAACCTCTAACAATGAAGTGATTAATGAATATATAAAGGCTAGGTTAGGAGCTAGGTTTGGGTTTGGGGCCCAAAAATTAGACTTGGGATCCAAAATTAGGGTTGGTAGTTAGTTAGGGTTAGGGTTGGAAAAGGGAATATTCCTTGGAACACTCTAGAAGATGGTAGAACATGGTAGAAGTTTCCAAGGGAAATGGAGTGAAATTGAAATGGAAAAGCAAGATGGAAAGAATGAAAGGAAGTGTGGAAAGAAAGTGGAAGGAAAAGTGGAGGGAAATGCAAAACCAACTACTTTTCAAATGATTTTTTCCTTTGATTTTTTATGATTCCTCCATCATTTCTTGACCAAATTTGAACCATAGGATCATTGTAACCCTAATTTCATGATTTCGATCTTAAAAGTCAGGAGTCGACCCTTTTTACCTAGCTCCGTTGCCTTTTCCCTGATTCCTCGATCTTCCGTCGTTTGGCCAGTCGAACCTCTTCAAAAATGAACTTGTGGACGAGATTTGAACCCTATGCCTTTGACATCATATATAAAACAAAGGAATCCACTTTGAATCATTACTTCATGCCGAAGCCCAGTAGGAGTGAAACCCTAATTTGGCCCTTGTCATCAGGAAATGTTGCACTGCTTGCCTCCTCCGATCAACTCCAAATCTTTCCATGGCTCGTAGCTTCAAGTGAAGACTTGTGGGATATTGTGAAATCTTTGCACAAGGTTGAGAAGCTTAGTGGCCTATTGATTGCCTTTGTATAGCCTTCAGTTGCTCCAACCATTGACCACATGCCTATGCCTCAGCTATGCAATATATGATGCAATGTTTTTGGTTATTTTATGAATTTATGAATGCAAAATGCTATGCAAAATGTTGAGGGAATGAGAGGGCAAATTTTGAGGTATTACAGCTGCCCCTATTCAATCATCTGCAGGCCTGAACGAATAATTGCGAGAGCTTTTAGACGTTCAAGGTATGGAGTGATTGAATACTTGAATAAAACCTGGAAATTTGAACTCGGTGGATAAGAGAAATGCCATCTAATTTTTTTTTTTGGTATTTTTTTTTCTGGTTTTGGTATTTTTTTTTTACCTCTGAATAAGTAGCGGAAATAGAACTTGACAATGTGACTGCTGGGAAGGACCAAGCCACAAAGAAAACACGCGACTGCTGGGCAGGACCAAGCCATGGAAAGTGCCTATTGGCGAAACAGGACTTAACGAGACCATTAGCGAAATGGAACTCAAATCAATATGAATGCTGGGCAGGACCAAGCCATAAAGAAAACACGCGACTGCTGGGCAGGACCAAGCCACGGAGGATGCCTGTTGGCGAAACAGGACTTAACGCAACATCAACCGATTTGCGACTCAAATAAGATCAACCGATCTATCATGGAGATGGTATCATCCGATCCATACCTGTCCTCCCGGGATTTTCATCCTAGTACAAACGCGAAAGTGGCGCGGAAAAGGTAGAGTCGCCAGCCAGACATTTTTATCCCGAATGAATGGGAAAGGTAATGTTGCACAAACCTGAGGAAGAGGGAAAGGACAAGGCCTTGCGAACCAAAGATCTGAGTTCGGGAGTCGGTTACGAACTGGGAAGGTATTAGCACCCCAGATCGTCCGTCGTACCCGACGGGATCCACGCTTGCTTGTTTTGTTTCAAAGGGTGAGAAAAAATATAACATGCTGCTGAATAAAACTGCTGACTGGAATGGGAATGGAAATGAGAAAGGAACTGGAAAAAAAGAATGGAATGGAATGGAGAAATGTAGGGAAAATAAAGAATGTGCTCGAACGGGCCCTACCCCGCTGCCTACGTACCTCATCGGGATAATGAGGATCAGAGTCGACATAGTTCGCCTAACTAAGGCGGGAACTATTTGTTTGTGTTTTTTACAGCTGGAACTGCGTATGTCTATGCTCAGGTGTTGCAGGCTCGTCTGGTACGAGTGCGTTTATCGTCTTGCATGCGAGACAAGTCGTCGCGAGTTCGCGTTGTGAATGAATGAGATGAGAAGAGAAGTTCCCGCAGGATAGTCGCTTATTGTTTGTTTTTTGTCTTTTATGAGAAATGTTTTGAATTTGTTTGTGAACTGTCTTGTACTAAGACATATCCATCGCGGTGAGTATTTACACCTCGCCCCGAAACAGGACGCGTATAAACACTCCGCAACAAAGTCTCGTGTCGTACAAGAATGTTCGGTTTTCATTAAATGTTTTATTGCTTTTCTTTATGAGGTGAGAAAGAATGACTCAAATTGCAAAAAGGACAAACTAAGGGGGACTAAGACACAACCCTAAGTTATTAAAATTGTGGTCCTATGGTTAATGAGGTATTCTAATCCTAATGAAGAAAAGGAAAAGAAGAAAAGAGAATTAAAAACTAACTTACTTCCTAAGGAAGTTAAGTTGTCTCTAAAGAAAGGGACAACCTAAGCAAACACCAAGGTGCTAAGGCAAACACAATTAAAATACATAAGAGATGGGAATGAAGTGATTCTTACCTCAATCTTCCCCCCTACAAAACAAAATTTAGCATGACAATGCATATTGGAAGTAAAATCAAAGCATGAAAGTGATTAAGTACCATAAATGTCCTAGAATGGAACTAGGGTTCAAAATAAGACCTAAGCCTAAAGGTGAAGGTACCTAAAGGTTACATGACTTCTAAAGTTAGTAGCTACATGTTATAGGTCCCTAAGTATGCTAGGATACCTCACAAGATCAAACTATGTCAAACTATGTACAAAAAGTTCACCTAAGTTCACATAAATGCAAATTAGGGCTCATGGATGAAGTATGAATGCATATGGCTTACAAATATGAATTAGTACATGAAATGAACATCAAAGTAAGTAGTGAATGCTCATGAAGATGGATGAATGAATATACAATCATGGATGCAATGGATTAGGCATATGGAGCAATGAGAAGAAGATATGAGAAGAAACGAACAAAAATCGCATAAGATCGCACATGATGAAAGTTAAGGAAGAATGGCATGTGAATATGCATGAAATGATTATGGGTCAGTAGAATACAAGGTATGAGATGCAATTAGAATGCATGAATAGGCATTAATGATTTCCACATAATTAATGTTATTATTTAGAGGAGAAGAGAAATGAGTTTAGGTTGAGATTAGTTCACATAAGTATGCACTTTAAAGCACCAAAACAAACCAAATGAGTATGGTTCAAAAAATGACCTATGACTGGAATTAAAGACATACAAATGACCTATAATCAACTCCTAAAAGCTACCAAAGATCCCTTCAATAAAATGGCATGAATGCCTTCTTATCATTTAAGTTATGCAACAAATAGGCACATGAATCAACCTAGGATCTAGGTGACATGGAAAAATAGAAAAAAGCCTTTAAAAATTATGAAATTAAATCCCTGGAATGATATAGTGATTATCTTACATGTTCTAAAAGTATTCCCTATAATTATGCACCAAAGTGCCAAAAAACAATTCCTTGATTAGCAAGGTAACAAAGCATGATCACCAAAAAACAACTCCACAAAGTGAATCAAAAAGGGCACTAAAAAATTATGAAAAAAAATTCCTAATGAGCATCAATATGCCACAAATTACAGTGATTAATCACACACAAAAAATAGGTTTCACACCTATGGGGAAAAATTGTTTTTGGTCCCTTATGCCAAAACATTCCTTTTTGGGACAGCTTATGATCTAAAATCAAAATTAATTATTAAAACCACCCAAATTTGGAAACAAAAAATATAAAAAATTAATTAAGAGGATGATGATCACTCATGAATTTTTCCAGAATTTTATCCTACCTAAAACTATTTTTAATAATTGCTACGAAACGGACAAAAAAGTGGATTTTGAGGGAAGTGAAAGGAATCGATCCTAATGGTTCGCAACCTAATCCCTAAGTTCTGAAATCGATACAAATCAACATAAATCACAAATATATCTAATGCCTCAGGTGGGAGGGCCCAATATGCACCTTAAGTTACATGATCCTAAGCCGCATACGACTAGAATGATGCTTAAAAGTAGATTGTCGAAACTACTTACTTGAATGACGTGCCGATTCTTCACATAAAAGAAATCCGAAAAATTCATGAAAGCTCTTGTGATCTCCATAAGCAAAATAAATGCTTATCTTCCATAATTGCTTGGTGAAGATCCACCATTATTGAAATCGATCCAATATCGATCAAAACAAAATCCATGAATCCTTTAATCCAAAATTGATTCTAAACCATAATTAAAATTATGAAAATATCTAATTAAAAAATTATTAAGAAACAAATTAAGATCCTAATCCACAAAAATGATTTAAGAATAAAATTAATTGACAATTTTGTTACCAACAAAATAGAAATCATTAGGAATTTCTAAAAATAAGAAAATAGGAAGAAAAGGGGTGTAAGAGAAATCATGGGTTTGTGAATAAGAAAAAGCTTGGCCCAAAGCCCCATAACTAGTAAACAATCCACATAAGGGGTGTCCTTAGCGAAACGAAGGGTCTGAATAACATAATCATGGGCTGAAGGCCTAATTCATAAGCAAATCCGCAGGGAGGGGTTCGTGAGTAATTGAAGGGTGCTGATAACATTTCCACGGAAGTCTGAGGCCCAACCCAACCTATCTTTGTGAGATTTCGCAGGGGAGGTGAGAAAATGATGTGGAGGTGTTGAAAGAACTTTCATGGACTCTTCTTGAAGAAACAAAGCCCGGTCCAATTTCCTTATGAAGTTAACCCTAAAAAATCTCACAAAATGAGAAAGATAATTTAACCCTCTCCAATTCACATTCAGCGACGCCTCCCTTCGTCTCTTCCAACGACACGCCGGTCGAATCTTCCGCCACGCCTTCACTCTCATCGCCACCATATCTCTCTCGTCCTCATGCTATGACTTCCGCCGCAATTTCGTTCTCAACGCCGCCATGTCTCTCTTAACCCCACAACATGACTTCTGTCGCACCTCCGCTCACTCCTTATCACCTTTTCGTCGTCGTTGTTCTCTTTATTCCCGGTTCATCATAGTTTTCGAACCTAAACGGAGCGGAATACACAGGAACACCACAATCGACGCCATAGCAAGCATCAAGGTCACATATTAACTTATTACAGATGCAAGAGTCTGGTTGGAATAATCGATGCATCACAAAATCAAGATCCGCGAAGAGATTACCGTGTTCGCAATAATGACGACGGCGAAGGTTCGTCGAAGGTACGACTTGCAATTGGTTAATTTCACGTCGTATTATTCATCTCACATTCTCATTCTGAATTGCGTCACAATTTATTATTGAATCGTTGAAGGTGTTCTTGATGATAATCCCTAACTTGTCATGGCTGAACTGATGAAGATTGTGGATCGATAATTGTTGAAGTTGTTACGGTGTGAGATTGAAAAGCATTGAAAGTAAATGCTGGTGATGCGCTAATGTTGAGGATGACGAAGATGACGAGAATTGATGAAGAATGATGTAGGATTGATGAAGTTCGAGAGCAATGATGGTTTGGTGAAGGTGCAGAAAATTGAAGGATGACGGATGATGAAGATCTATGAAGGTCTTTGCAGTTGCTGATGGAGTTCGCAAAAGGATGGTTGAAGTGACGATGAAGTAGAACAAGTTGATGCGGAAACGATTTACGGGGAGAAGAATGATGTCACGGTGTTGATGATGATGCAGCGTTTCGAGGTAATAACGTCGACACTGATTTCTCCTACCTATAAATTCTGAAATAGCTCTCTTCTTCTTGAATTTCTCGCGATTCTGAGTTCTGAATTGGTAGCATTTTGTTATGAATTTGAGTCTGTTATCGATGTTGTTGCGTTTTTCTTCTTCTGAACTGATTTTACGAATCTGTATTGTCGTTGTTGATTGATGAAGCAAATCCGAAATCTTGTTGAACTCTTGCAGAGTTCTTGTTGTGTTGATTCTTGATTTTCAGAATTGAAGATGATGATTATGGAGTCTGTTGAATCTTTGTTGCAGGACTGAAGATTGATGATGCAGATTGGAGAGAGACGTTGGTGAAGATGATGCAAGGCTCTTGGTGGCTGAATCCGCAGAAGTTTGAGAGATATTTTTGCGGGTTGAAGAAGAGGGATTGAGTGGCTTTGATGGAAGAGTCTTCAGTTGTGTATTTTAAGAGCTTTTGATGATGGTGGCGAAGGTTTGAAGATGTAGGTTTTTGAGAGATTGAAGGGGTTGTGAGATTGATGAAGAGTGATGGTTGTTGAAGTGTGTAGAAGCTTGATTGAAGAAAATTGAGAGTGAGAGAGTCGAAGATGGTTCTTGAGATTGATATTTGAGATTGAAGTTTTATAGAGATTTTTTTTTTGAGTTCTGTTTCTGTTCCTTTTTCATCTATTGAATTCTAATAAGAATATAAAATAAAATGTGTTTCTCCTCTCTAACTGTTTTTCTGTTATTTTGTAACAGAATTTGTTGAGTTTTCTTTTTCACTTTTCCCTCAAAAAAAGGAATATGTTATCCATATATATATTTTTCCCTTTTCATTTTTTTGTTATATGGACTTGAGATAAATATAATGGACCAAGTGTGAACTCATGTTGCATTTTGTAAGTAAGACCCAAAAAAAACTAAATTCACCATTAAAAGAAGAAAACTTCAATTAATAGTAAATCTAATTAATATTGGGCCCTTTTTTAAGGGAATGAATATCTAGACACGGTTTAGAAATATGGACGGACCCATGAACAATCGGATGACCCAATGAATTCGACTATGATTATTAGGTAATGACCCGAGGTTTGAAACATATATTAAATGGATTGAATGGTTATTGAGAAATGGAATATTTCGATAATTGGACTTTTCCTTAAAAAAGAAAAGGAGGATTGGACCTTGTGGACTAAACGAATTCGAAGGTGGTATGTAGTTTATAATTGAATCAAAATGAGTATGACTCGACATGGATATCGATTAATTACATGAATACACAAATGAATACTGAAGTGGTTTAGGAAAGAGACAGGCTTAAATCGGGTGAACTGTGGAATTGAGTATAAACTTGAACACCTCATTTCCAAATAAACCAATGACCATACACTTTTACTTAACTCAAGTCGAACATTTGAGCACAAACCATTTCTTCAGAATTATGACGGCCACATGACCAACATTTTGAATTCACCAGATAACCATACATAGGATGTGAAGCCCTAAATCCATAATCCACGAAATAAACTCCTGTGAAATAGAAACTACAAACCCTTGGAATAATCTGGTTCTCCATAGGGCATTAATCCCATGCCTGAGGTAATCAATGCAGATGTATGATTGTAAGTGTTATGACCTAACGAGAGATGCATATGAATATGAAGCGAGCCAGTCAGTGGTAAAAAGAATGAGGGCAAATTTTGAGGTATTACAGCTGCCCCTATTCAATCAACTGCATACCTGAACGAATAATTGCAACAACTTTTAGACGTTTAAGGTATGGAGTGATTGAATACTCGAATAAAATCTGAAAATTTGCACACTGAGGGTAATGGAAATGCCATCTGCCCATTTATTTATTTATATATTTTTGTTTTGACCTCTGAATAGGTAACAGAGATAGAACCAGGTGTAATAGAATCAATGTAATCAATGCGACTGCTGAACGAATCAAAGCCACACCGAGGGTGCCTGTTGGCGTAACAGGGCTTAACGAGACCATTAGCGGAATGGAACTCAAATCAATATGACTGCTGGGCAGGACCAAGCCATAAAGAAAACAATACGCGACTGCTGGGCAGGACAAAGCCACGGAAGATGCCTGTTATCGAAACAGGACTTAGCGCAACATCAACCGATTTGCGACTCAAATAAGATCAACCGATCTAACACAGAGATGGTATCAACCGATCCACTCTGGAAAACGAGAATGTAATATCATCTGATTTACAACTCGAAGAGAAATGATATCAACCGATTCATAACTCAAATAAGATCAACCGATCTAATATGAAGATGGTATCAACCGATCCATAACCAAGAAATGCGAGAATGTAATATCATCTGATTTACAGCTCGAAGAGAAATGATATCAACTGATTCATAACTCAAATAAGATCAACCGATCTAACATGGAGATGGTATCAACCGATCCATAACCAAGAAAACGAGAATGTAATATCATCCGATTTACACCTCGAAGAGAAATGATATCAACCGATTCATGACTCAAATAAGATCAACCGATCTAACTAGGAAATGGTATCAACCAATCCATTATCATCGCACTGAGATGAGACAGAAAGGAACAGGATCATTGTACTTAAATGATAACCCGAGACGCGACCGTTGTACTGAAACGGGGACGCGAAAAAAATGAGACTGTTGTACTGAAACAAGACCCAAAGACGAGACCATTGTACTTAAATGGAGACTCGAAAGGAACGGGATCGTTGTACTTAAACGAGAGCCCAAGACTCGACCGTTATACTGAAATGGAGATGCGAAAAAAATGAGACTGTTGTATTGAAACAAGATTCAAAAACGAGACCATTGTACTTAAATGGAGACTCGAAAGGAACGGGATCGTTGTACTTAAACGAGAGCCCAAGACGCGACCGTTGTACTGAAACGGAGACGCGAAAAAATGAGACTGTTGTACTGAAACAAGACTCAAAGACGAGACCATTGTACTTAAATGGAGACTCGAAAGGAACGGGATCGTTGTACTTAAACGAGAGCCCCAGACGCGACCGTTGTACTGAAACGGAGACGCGAAAAAATGAGTCTGTTGTACTGAAACAAGACTCAAAGACGAGACCATTGTACTTAAATGGAGACTCGAAAGGAACGGGATCGTTGTACTTAAACGAGAGCCCAATACGCGACCGTTGTACTGAAACGGAGACGCGAAAAAAATGAGACTGTTGTACTGAAACAAGACTCAAAGACGAGACCATTGTACTTAAATGGAGACTCGAAAGGAACGGGGTCGTTGTACTTAAACGAGAGCCCAAGACGCGACCGTTGTACTGAAACGGAGACGCGAAAAAAATGAGACTGTTGTACTGAAACAAGACTCAAAGACGAGACCATTGTACTTAAATGGAGACTCGAAAGGAATGGGATCGTTGTACTTAAACGAGAGCCCAAGACGCGACCGTTGTACTGAAACGGAGACGCGAAAAAATGAGATTGTTGTATTGAAACAAGACTCAACTGGGGATAACAACAAGACTCGGTAGAAGTAACCACCCTGGGAAACGGAGTTGCATTATGTGGGGAATACTTCAATCTGATTGGAGATGTAACGGGTCTTATGTAATATACCTCAAAACTGGCCCATGCTGGTATGCATATGTTTAGATTTATGGCGATACTCCATAATAATGGAAATGCTACGCTTTGGAGGATGCAAATGTAATGATGAGTACTAGATGCAAATGCAAATGCAAAAGGGGTCTCCCAATGAGGAGATAGCAGATATCCCAGATGGCTCGACTGGGGAGGAACTGATGATCACTGCATTGATCTGGTTAATCCTTGTGAGGAGAATAACAACTCTGCGGGGAATGTTGTCAATGATACATCGACTCTGAACTGCCGCCGCCGCCAAAAATAACTTGGACTTTGAGATTGGAGTGCCAAGACCCTGCTGGAGATGGACTCTTCTTGCTAGGTACGCTACCCATTGAACTCTGTTGGGGATGACAGATGATGTCAATGATAAAGCTTCCCGCTGAAGGTAAGAGCTCAAGTTGCCACTTGCTGGGGATAAGAACTAAATCCTCTCATGTTGGCAATGAGATATGATGATACCCTTCTGCTCAAGAAGCAACCTTCCATTTTCCGCACTACTGGAGAAGGAATTGTCTAATGAGACTTGCTAAGGGATTTTGATCAATGAAGCTTGCTGATGAAATAACTCTTGAAGTATTGTGCTGACAATGGCTTTGCTTCCAGACTCTGGGTTGATAGATCGCCAACTACCCATGATTGAATAATGGTTCTCTGAAATTTTCAACTCGCCTCAGACTAAGGTCCATCGGAAGAAAATGTCTCAAGAGGACTTTACAGAAAACATGACATACGAAATGCCTCAGTGTCTTCAAACTCTTGGAGAGATTCGTTGGATCTCGAAATAACTGCCCCAGATTGCATGATATGAAAGAAATTTGCCTCGCGAGGATTCATGAAAAACCTCATATCACCGTGAAATATTTTGCCCCAATATTTTGAGCTTTGGATAGGTGCTTTGGATTTACCGTCTTCGGGAAAAAGTGACTTCTCATGCTCTTGTGGTGGCCTGCCCCGGTACAAGTCTTGAAGTAATCACCTCTGAATGACTATGCTTTGAAGAAAACACCCAGATCAACTGTTCTTTGAGAGATTGGATCTCGAAGTAATTTCCCCAGTTTGGCTAAAATTTGAATGCATGCATCAGATTCATGAGAGATTTGATCTCGAAGTGATTGCCCCAGTTTGGTTGAAATTTGAATAATGCCTCCGCCTAATGGCTCTTTGAGAGATTTGAATCTCGAAGTGATTGCCCCAGCTTGGCTGAACTTTGAAGAGATTGCTCGACATGATTTCCCCAGATTAGTTGGCTCTTACCACGACTGTTGGGAAAGTCCCTACTGAATGGAGTTTTCTTGAAAAGTGCACCTCGACAGATTGTCCTTCGGAAGTTTCAAACTTCTCAACTTGGCAAGACTAAGCTTCTGGACTGAGATTCCATACATGGACTTTTATGATGCCAAACAAATGTATGCAAGCAGAAAATGTTTATTTTTGAGAATGAAAATTCTAATGCAACACACATGTTAATTTTGAAGTTTTACTGAAAAAGATGTCGCAAACATTTGTGAGCGGATCACTGGTTAAGATACAACATTAATTTTTTTGAATAATAGAAAGCATGCACATGAAACACCAACAAAGATCTTTCACCACCACTCATAGGAGTCGGGAACGCGGTCTCGTGGTAGTACGCTCTCAAAAATAACCCGGTTTCAGTTAGGACTTTTGAGGGTTGTATCGTGGCCTGGTTCACGGTTATAGAAACAAAGGATATAGGCTCGAAGTTTATTTGTGCCCACCCATCTTCGTGATGTTCTCCATTCCTATGTTCAGCTAGCTTTCACAAGCGCTCACCTCTCTAAAAGGGTTTTGTGATGGTTAAGGAACCAATTACACTAACGGTTTAAGCACCAATCAGGTTGTTGTTGGGAGCCAGCCACCCCTATTGTCCTTTGTATCTGTATCACACGACTTTGTTCTTGTTTAAGGATCTTTCTTGTGTAATCCTTTTCGTCTTTCGCTTTTTCATTATTTTTCTTATCCCTAACTTTTGCCTGGACTGATTCTTGTGAATCTTTGATCATGAAGTCCAGCGGGATGCCCTAACTTTTGCCTAAGTCGCTTGTTTTCAAGTTTCGACTTAGCGGGCTTCTTCTTTTCCTTTTTTTTCAAATCCCCTTTTTTTTGAACAAATCGTGTGACACTGGTTGTCTTGATTTCTTTGAAAGGGTCGTGACTGTCTCACTTCTTGGTTGTTGAGAGATAACCATTGTGGTTTTCGGTCTTTGGACCTATTGATTGGGATAACCATTGTGGTTTTTGGTAATTGGACCTCTTGATTTGGTACAACGAAAGGTAATGGATCCTCAGATTCGCACACCTTTTTTAAATTTGAACGCTCGGTCAAACTAATTGACGCCTACCATGCCCCTGGGTTAAATGCAAGGGTTTTTTCATGCGAAAGGAAACTCCTACTTCAAGGCTCAAATGGGTTGGCGAGGGTCTATCTCCCTTATATCTCCGGTGTTTAGGATTTGAAACAATGCTTGTACATCATCAACAGGGTCTTTCTCAAAAGCACACAATTAGAGATTTTTGCGTTTTCATTTCGTCACCCTCCCTGATAGAGTTTAAGCACGATAGTTGGTATTGCAATGCACATACACAAAATCATGAGTGAATACGAATGGATTACTTCAAGAAAAATATGTGCATTTTATTATGGTTAACATTCAAAAACAAATAAGTTTCATGCATGCATACAAATGTTTAAACAAACAATATAAACTACAACTGAAAATGCAGTAAAGAAGCTGAACATTGCCGTCATTGAGGAGACTTGGCTCCGTCTGGACTTATTGCTTCTGAAGACTTTCAACAGTCTGCAGTCTGGATGCTCATTCTGTTACTGATTCGGTGCCATATTCCCACCTTTACCTGGTGTGAACACAATAGTCTC
Organism: Lathyrus aphaca; assembly: GCA_963966055.1. Classification (NCBI taxonomy): domain Eukaryota; kingdom Viridiplantae; phylum Streptophyta; class Magnoliopsida; order Fabales; family Fabaceae; genus Lathyrus; species Lathyrus aphaca. The sequence goes on from OZ014521.1 coordinate 16,435,403, forward strand.
GGAGTCAATCAAATTCGAGACCTTGTCTTTACCTTTGCCTCTGAAAGACTTGCAATCTTCAATTAAACGACCAGGTGCCCCAGAATGATAATCATACTTGGCATTGAAACCCCAAAGGAAGCTTTGTCGGAGATGATCCTGATGCAATTAGCTCAACTAGTTCGAATTTGAGTAAATGAGGAAACTTGTTGCATGTACGACATCAGAATATGATCAAACTTCTTCTCGAGTTGTTCTGGCTTTTACCCTTATGATCTGCCCGTAGGACTCTCTTGGGAAGCTGAAATTGGATGCCGATAAATGACGTCTGGAGGGAAGAGGTTGATAAATGAAGTTGATAAATAAGGTTGCTCGGAAAGATCTCATACGATCTTCTGCCTACGTATCTCCATACCAATGGAGAATCAGAGCAGCGTAGTTCCCCTCACTAGGGATGAAAATAGCTTCATTTCCTTGACACCACATTCAGGATTTCCATAACCGGCTTATCTGAGTCTTCATCTGGTTGACTTCCTCTTTCAATAGTTTCTGATTCTAAAATAAGGTTTACACCTCTATCCTGAATGGCCTTAGCTGGGTCTTCCTTCGATTACCTCCGCCCGGAGTTGCTTCAAATATATACTTTGATGAATGTGATTCAAGTTGTCCATCGTGAAGGGAAACCAAGTCAGGATAATAATCAGTCTCTGAACACCTGTCAAGAATGCAAGGATGTATGCAAATGTCATGTTCAATTATTTATGAGGAATCTAACTGCTTTGATTCAAGCTTTGATACAGACAAAGTCCAATAACATGATTCAGATATGTGATCCTCGGAAATAACTGAACATGTGTGCAGAAATGCTATGATATCATGTATGCAACAGGCATGTGATCAATGGTCTGATGCTGGTGTTGAGCAGTGAACCAACTGTCTGTATAGAACCACAATAGCGGCATCATCTCTGTATAGAACCCTATAACTGAGAACCCAATAACTGTAGAACTGGATCACATAATAGAATAGTCACTAATGGTATTACAGCTGAACAACGAGCCAAGTGTCTGTGGAGAATCATAATAACAGTCACAATATCAGGGTCACTATGGTAATCACAGTAACAATTTCTCTGAATAGAACTCCCGAATCTCAGAATCAGAGAACCATAGAACACTGAAGAATACTGACAAAGTGGGTATTGTAGATGTTTAAGAATTGGCAGAATTTTTGACCAAACAAGAAATGTTAAATTCAGTTCAGAATGTCCTATCAGATGTTGGGACATTAGCAAACAGAGTATGTGAACTTATTTCAGGATGTCCTACCAGATGTTGGGACATTGTGTAAATAACTTAAGTTCAGTTTTCCAGGATGTCCCAACAGATGTTGAGACATCTCAGACCTGCTTCCAGAATTAATTATTGATTAACAGATCAGAGATATTTAAGGAGAAGTATCTGGAATTAATTAATGATGGATAAAAACAGAACAAGGCGCATCTGTAGGGTGTTTTATATTGAAGATTCAGATTAAAACAGAAGACCTAAATCACCTAGAATATAGGAAGTAACAAACCCTAAATTCAAGGTGACAGCTGCTGCTCATTAGGGCTGGACCATTTTACAGAAAGCCCAAAATTCAGATACCTATTTAATCAACAGAAACTCATAGAATTGAGTACGTATTTCAGAAGTCCAAATAGGGTGTCTAGTGTTTTTAATAGCAGGTTGTTTTATGTATCACTTTATGAGCTTTTAAGCAAAAGTGCATTTGTGACTTGATTGAAACTGTGAAGTAAGATCAAGCTGTATTGTTTGAAGGATGTCTTCAATTTCTGTAAACTTGTAAATTTGATCACTGTGTGATTGAGGGGGAGTGAGTAGGGTACTCTTATCTAAGTGTGTCTTAGGTAGAAATTGCATTGGGTAAGTATTAAGTGATAGATTAAACAGGGTGGTTTAAGTCTAGAATTAATATTACTAATAGTGGATTTCCTCCTGGCTTGGTAGCCTCCAGATGTAAGTGTGGTTATACACTGAACTGGGTTAACAAACTTCTGTGTTGTTTATTTTTTTTTTGCTGTTTAAGTTTTGGTTAAATTTGTCAAATGTCCTATTAAGTGTTGGGACATCTCTTAGGACATCTCATACCTGATCACAGAATTTCAATTGGCATCAGAGCAGGCACCCTGCCTGTTTATACTGGGTGAGATCTAGGGAATACAAATTCTGTAACATGGACAGAGATTTAGGGTCAGTAAATAGACCACCTATTCTGGATGGATCTAATTATGACTACTGGAAGCCAAGAATGATTGCATTCTTAAGGTCACTTGACAACAGGGCATGGAGAGCAGTCAATGTTGGATGGGATCATCCTATCCAAGACACCAAAGATGGATCTAAAGTGCTGAAACCTGAAGAAGAATGGAGTAAGGAGGAAGAAGACTCAGCACTAGGCAACTCAAAAGCCTTAAATGCTTTATTCAATGGCATTGATAGGAATATTTTCAGACTTGTGCATCATTGTGAGCTGGCCAAAGATGTTTGGGATACTCTCAAAACAACTCATGAAGGAACATCAAAAGTAAAAATGTCAAGACTTCAACTTCTCACCACCAAGTTTGAAAACTTGAGAATGAAGGAAGATGAATCAATTCATGAGTTCTATATGAACATCTTGGATATAGCCAATACTTCTGGAGCTTTGGGAGAAAAGATGACTGATGAAAAGCTTGTAAGAAAGATTCTCAGATCTTTGCCAAAAAGATTTGATATGAAAGTCACTGCAATAGAAGAAGCTCAAGACATATGCTCCATGAAAGTTGAAGAACTCATTGGTTCCCTTCAAACTTTTGAGATGGGAATGAATGACACAAATGCCAAAAAGAACAAGAGCATAGCCTTAATGTCAAATACAGATGAAGAAGAGGATGATGAATCAGCAAATGATAAAAGCTTATCAGAAAACCTTGCCTTTCTTGGAAAACAGTTCAAACAAATTCTCAGAGGAATGGAAGGCAAATCCAAACCTAGTGGAAGAAACACAAACTCTGAGAACAGAAGACCTTATGATGCTAACAAAAGATTAAAGTATGCTGAAAAGACCAGTCAAGATAAAGGAGTCAAATGTCATGAATGTGAAGGATATGGACACATCAAGTTTGAATGTCCTACCTACTTAAAGAGGCAAAAGAAAGGACTCTCTGTGACCTGGTCTGATGAAGACTCAGGAGAGTCAGAAGAAGAATCAGCTAAGCATATTACTGCTTTAGCTGGACTGTGTGAATATGATAGTGATTCCAGTTGTGGAGAACTTACTTATGAAGAACTTGAGCAAGCATTCAAAGATCTATACAAAAGAAGCTCTGAAATATGCAGTGACGTTATAAAGCTAAAAAAGCAGAATGAGACTTTAGAAGATGACAAAGCAAATGATCAGGAGATCATTGAAGCCTTAAAAAGTGAAGTAAGCCTTCTCAACTCTAAGTTGGAACATATGTCCAAATCTGTTAGAATGTTGAACAGCAGCTCAAACACACTGGATGTTATTCTCAGCAATAATAAACACTCAGGGGACAAAAGTGGACTGGGATATGACAGAGATGAAGCAAGCTCTAGCAGAACTACTTCAAAAACTACACAGTCAAACAAGATGTCCCAACAGATGCTCCAACATCAGAACACAAAGACAAACATAATGTTCCAACAGATGTCTCAACATTCTGGAAAGAACAAAATGAAGAAAAAATATCAAAGATGGAGATGCCATCACTGTGGAAGGTTTGGGCATATCAAACCTCACTGTTATAAGCTTCATGGATATCCAAATCAGATGTGTCAGCAACCTTTCAAGCAGAAAGTAGAAGGTACAAAAAAAGTGCTGCATAGAAATCAGCAACCTCCTAAGGAGAAGACAGAGGTCATCAAGAAAGTTTGGAGACCAAAAGCTGACATTCAGACTGATCAAAGCCACATACCCAAGAACAAGATCAACAATCAAGCTTGGAGATCAGCTGAACAACACTCAGAGCAGAGGCATCAAAAGAAATCTCATCACATCTGGTCAAAGAAAAGTACTGCATACATAGCACATACATCTCTGAGAGTATCAGCTAAAGAAGACTGGTACTTTGACAGTGGATGCTCAAGACACATGACTGGATTAAAGAATTTGCTAGTAAACTTAAAATCACATTCATCCAGGTATGTTACCTTTGGAGATGGAGCTAAAGGAGAAATCAAGGGAGTTGGAACCTTGGATTGTCAAGATGTTCCAAGACTAGATGATGTGCTGCTAGTTAAAGGTTTAACTGCTAACCTGATCAGCATAAGTCAACTATGTGATCAAGGATACAGTGTAAACTTTACCAAATCTGAATGTATAGTGACTAACAAAGAACAAGAGGTTGTCATGAAAGGAGCCAGATCTAAAGACAACTGTTACATGTGGGAATCCCAAAATCTTAGTCTCACTTCAACCTGCTCTCTAGCTAAAGAAGAAGAAGTGAAACTGTGGCATCAAAGACTAGGTCATCTTCATTTCAGAGGCATAAAGAAGATCATATCTATGGATGCTGTAAGAGGTATTCCTAAACTAAAGATTGATGATGGCAAAATATGTGGTGAATGTCAAATAGGCAAGCAAACCAAGATGTCCCATCCAAAACTCCAACATCTGACAACTTCCAAAGTTTTGGAACTTCTACATATGGATCTTATGGGACCTATGCAGGTTGAAAGTCTTGGTGGTAAGAGGTATGCCTATGTTGTGGTTGATGACTTTTCCAGATATACATGGATAAACTTCATCAAAGAAAAGTCAGATGTATTTGATGTATTCAAAGAATTATGTCAAAGATTGCAAAGGGAAAAATCCAGCTGTGTGATCAGAATTAGGAGTGATCATGGAAAAGAATTTGAGAATCAAAAGTTCTTAGATTTCTGTTCTTCAGAAGGAATTAATCATGAGTATTCTTCACCTATCACTCCTCAACAGAATGGGATTGTTGAAAGGAAGAATAGAACCATTCAAGAATCAGCAAGAGCTATGATTCATGCTAAAAAGTTGCCTCTATACTTTTGGGCTGAAGCTATGAACACTGCCTGTTACATCCATAACAGAGTTACTTTAAGGAAAGGAACTTTGTCCACATTATATGAAGTATGGAAGGGCAGAAAACCCACAGTTAAGTACTTTCATGTTTTTGGAAGTATCTGTTATATTCTGGCAGATAGGGAGCAAAGAAGAAAAATGGATCCTAAAAGTGATGAAGGGATTTTCCTTGGATACTCCATAAACAGCAGAGCATATAGAGTATTTAATTCTAGAACCAAGGTTATCATGGAATCCATAAATGTGATAATTGATGATGCTCCTACAGATGTCCCAGAAGATGTTGGAACATCTGTTGATATCAAGATTGAAGCTGAAGAAAAGAATGATCAATATAACTTCACTCAAACTGATACAAGGACAGAAGAATCAAGTAAACCTCCTTCCATCAGAATACAAAAGATCATCCCAAAGATTTGATAATTGGTGATCCCAACAGAGGTGTGAGTACTAGATCAAGAGAAGTGATTTCAGGTTCTTGTTTTGTCTCCAAAATAGAACCTAAAAATATCAAGGAAGCTCTCACTGATGAATACTGGATTTGTGCTATGCAAGAGGAATTAGGTCAATTCACAAGGAATGAAGTATGGAATCTTGTTCCTAGACCTGATGATATAAATGTAATTGGAACAAAATGGGTGTATAAGAACAAGTCAAATGAACAAGGAGTTGTTACAAAGAACAAAGCTAGACTTGTAGCTCAAGGATACACTCAAATTGAAGGGGTGGACTTTGATGAAACCTTTGCACCAGTAGCAAGGCTTGAATCAATCAGACTATTGTTGGGAATTGCTTGTATCTTGAAGTTCAAGCTATTTCAAATGGATGTGAAAAGTGCCTTTTTAAATGGCTATCTTAATGAAGAAGTATATGTAGAACAGCCTAAAGGATTTGTTGATCCAAGCTGTCCAAATCATGTTTACAAACTCAAGAAGGCTCTTTATGGTCTGAAGCAAGCTCCAAGGGCATGGTATGAAAGACTGACCACATTTCTTATCAAGCAAGGATACAGAAAAGGTGGGATTGATAAAACCCTATTTATTAAAGATGAAGAACGAAATGTCATGATTGCACAAATATATGTTGATGACATTGTGTTTGATGGGATGTCTGATAAGATGGTCAAACATTTTGTCAAGCAGATGGAATCTGAATTTGAAATGAGTCTAGTAGGTGAATTAACCTACTTTCTTGGTCTGCAAGTAAAGCAAATGGAAGACTCAATGTTTATTTCCCAAAGTAAGTACTCCAAGAACATAGTGAAGAAATTTGGAATGGAAAATGCTTCTCATAAAAGAACTCCTGCTCCCACACATTTAAAGCTGACTAAAGATGAAAAGGGTGAGAATGTAGATCAAAGTTTATATAGAAGCATGATTGGAAGCTTGTTATACTTGACTGCTAGCAGACCAGACATTGCATTTGCAGTAGGAGTTTGTGCAAGATATCAAGCTGATCCAAAAGTCAGTCATCTCAATCAAGTCAAGAGAATCCTTAAATATGTTAATGGTACTTGTGACTATGGCATAATGTACTTTCATGGGTGCAAACCAATTCTCACTGGCTTCTGTGATGCTGATTGGGCAGGAAGTGCTGATGACAGAAAAAGCACTTCAGGAGGATGCTTCTTTCTAGGAAACAATCTGATTTCTTGGTTCAGTAAGAAACAGAATTGTGTATCCTTATCTACAGCTGAAGCTGAGTACATAGCAGCAGGTAGCAGTTGTTCTCAGTTGGTTTGGATGAAGCAGATGCTCACTGAGTACAATGTCCCACAGGATGTCATGACATTGTACTGTGACAACTTAAGTGCAATCAACATATCAAAGAATCCCATTCAACACAGCAGGACTAAGCATATTGATATCAGACATCATTTCATCAGAGATCTTGTAGAAGAAAAGGTGATTTCATTGGAGCATGTAGCTACAGATTTGCAATTAGCTGATATTTTTACCAAAGCATTGGATGCTACTCAATTTGAGAATTTAAGGGGCAAACTTGGAATCTGTTTATGTGAGATTTAGCAATTAATGAGATGTGCCAACATGTCATATGACATTGCATGGCATAAGTTCCAGATGGCAAAACCAGTCTGGACAAGATTCTTGGGAACTCCATCTCTCATCATTTGCACAGTAACGGCTACTTACTTAGTAACTGTTTATAATCAGCTATCAAGATTCTCATCATACTATCATAATCGAATCACATTCACCAGCTATTCTCCAGAGATCATAAACCCTAAAGTTTTTCTTTCATCTTCTTCAACAATGTCTCAAAACCCTAAAACAGCTGAGGAAATTCTCAACAAGGAAGACGTGGTTCATGCCACTCCAATCTCTGTTGTGCCAATGTCATCAACACCATTGGACGAGCTCAGGGGAAGCGCCTCTCACACTAAAAAGGCAAGAACACCAAAGAGATGTAAAGATCAAATCAGAAGCAAAGCTAAAGGCATTCCCTCTCCTGCTAACATGTCCTCAAAATACTCCAAATATGTTGATGATTCCATCAAGGAGATTGTCAACCAAGTTTTCTCTGAACAAAGAGTGGTGAGAGGGATCTCTGTTCCTTTGAACACCATTCCTGCACCTCAAGAAGAACCAGCTCAAGATACAGAGGACACTGCTGCAGAACAAGATGTCCCAACAGATGTTGGAACATCTGAAGATAAGAAAAAGAACTCATCTGATGTTGATCTGGAACAAACTGAGGACAAAGCCTCAAAAGAAAATGATGAAGAGGTCTCTGAAGAACAGGCTCAAGGCTCAAATGAAGATCAAATCCCTGCTGATCAACCAGCTGAAGAGGAGGCTGCTCAATCTCCTCCAGTGGTCAATCTGGAGCAGGACTCTGATGCAGAGATCATATCATCTGTGAAACCCAGCATTGCTAAAAGACTAAGGTCCAGGAAAGGAAAGATGCAAGCTGAACCTGTCATCCCTGAGAAGAAGAAGGCTAGTCCAAAGAAAGGCAAAGCTAAAGCTACCTTTGGTCCAACAAAACCCTGGAGCAAAGTCCAATCCCAGAAGAGAAAAGCTGCCACACCATCAGATTCAGATGTTGAATCAGATGTCCCAACATCTCCTCCCAAGAAAAGACCAACACCAGCAAGAGCTTCAACTGCTGTTCCAGAAGCTCCCTTGGACAACATATCATTCCATCTTGTCTCTAGTGTCAACAGATGGAAGTATGTGTACCAAAGAAGGGTTGCCCTGGAAAGAGAACTGAGCAGCAATGCACTTGAGTGCACAGAACTCATTGACCTAATCTCTGCTGCAGGACTATTCAAGACAGTCTCAGAGTTCTCTCCCTGCTATGAACTTCTTGTCAAAGAGTTCATTGTGAATCTTCAGGAGGATTGCTCAAATGGTAAGTCCTCAGAGTTCAGAAAGGTATTTGTGAGAGGTAAGTGTGTTGAGTTCTCTCCCCAAATCATTAATCAGTATCTAGGAAGGGACACAGATGGACCCAATGAGCTAGGCAAGACAGATAATCAAATCTGTAAAGTGATCACTGCAAACCAGGTCAAGGCTTGGCCTGTGAAGGGAAAGCTCTCTGTGAGCATGCTTACCAGAAAGTATGCCATGCTTAACAGGATTGGAACTGCTAACTGGGTGCCTACCAACCACACTTCATCAATCTCAACTGGTCTGGCCAGATTCATCTATGCTGTGGGAACTCAAACCAAGATGGATTATGGAGCATATATTTTTGATCAGACTATGAAGCATGCCATCTCTCATGCAACAAAGCTGCCAATAGCTTTTCCATCATTGCTGTGTGGTATTGTTCTAAGTCAATACCCTGGAATTTTAAATGAGAAGGACACAGTCTGCAAGAGAGAGAGCCCCCTGGCTTTTCACTACAAATTATTCCTAAGTCACCATGCTGCAGATGTTGAAGCACCTTCTGGGACATCTGCTGGTCCCTCCACTGCTAAGAATCCAATCTCCAGGAAGACTTTAATTGCTGAACTCAAAAGCACCTGCAAAGAGCTTGAAGCTAGAAAGCAGAAACTTGAGGAAATCATCAAAAGGTTGGAAAGTGAAGAAGATCAGAATGCTGCATCTGGTGAAGACAGTGAGGCTGATGAAGAAAGTGAAGCTGATAAAGATGAAGACACTGAGGTGGAGGAAGCAACTGAGAGTGATGAATCTGAGTGATCAATGTATGTGAGGCAAATGTATTGACAGCAATGTAATGACAATAGTAGTTTCTTTGGCCCCTAATTTTGTGTCTATCAAGGGGGAGAACAACATCAAATGTAATTGCTGTTTTAGTATGAATGAAATATCTGTGTGTTTGCTTCTGAACTGATTAGCGAGTTTTTCTTCTGTTGCAACAAAATTGGATACATATATGTTTGAGGGGGAGTAATCTCAAATAAGAATCAACAGAAAAGTAATGTTATACTCTGATAAAAAGAACTTCTGCTGCACTCTGAAAACCAGAAAAGATGTTAGCCAAAAATTAGCCAAAGGGGGAGTTTGTAGATGTTTAAGAATTGGCAGAATTTTTGACCAAACAAGAAATGTTAAATTCAGTTCAGAATGTCCTATCAGATGTTGGGACATTAGCAAACAGAGTATGTGAACTTATTTCAGGATGTCCTACCAGATGTTGGGACATTGTGTAAATAACTTAAGTTCAGTTTTCCAGGATGTCCCAACAGATGTTGAGACATCTCAGACCTGCTTCCAGAATTAATTATTGATTAACAGATCAGAGATATTTAAGGAGAAGTATCTGGAATTAATTAATGATGGATAAAAACAGAACAAGGCGCATCTGTAGGGTGTTTTATATTGAAGATTCAGATTAAAACAGAAGACCTAAATCACCTAGAATATAGGAAGTAACAAACCCTAAATTCAAGGTGACAGCTGCTGCTCATTAGGGCTGGACCATTTTACAGAAAGCCCAAAATTCAGATACCTATTTAATCAACAGAAACTCATAGAATTGAGTATGTATTTCAGAAGTCCAAATAGGGTGTCTAGTGTTTTTAATAGCAGGTTGTTTTATGTATCACTTTATGAGCTTTTAAGCAAAAGTGCATTTGTGACTTGATTGAAACTGTGAAGTAAGATCAAGCTGTATTGTTTGAAGGATGTCTTCAATTTCTGTAAACTTGTAAATTTGATCATTGTGTGATTGAGGGGGAGTGAGTAGGGTACTCTTATCTAAGTGTGTCTTAGGTAGAAATTGCATTGGGTAAGTATTAAGTGATAGATTAAACAGGGTGGTTTAAGTCTAGAATTAATATTACTAATAGTGGATTTCCTCCTGGCTTGGTAGCCTCCAGATGTAAGTGTGGTTATACACTGAACTGGGTTAACAAACTTCTGTGTTGTTTATTTTTTTTTGCTGTTTAAGTTTTGGTTAAATTTGTCAAATGTCCTATTAAGTGTTGGGACATCTCTTAGGACATCTAATACCTGATCACAAAATTTCAGGTATGTTGAAGTTTAGGGTTCCTGCAAACCTGTAAACCCCTCCCAATCTCACTGGTGTGCTACTCGGGTCAACATCACGGACTCTCAAAGCCGAATAGCAATAATACGTTCACCATTTCCGAGAAATGGCTCATGACCAAATAAGGGAATCGGTTTGGCATTATGTACTAATCAGGGAGGCCTCAGCTGAGTCCAAGGAAACAAGCATCCCTCATCGGTCCCCAGATTCAAGCACTGAATCGAGAAACAATAGTACATTCATCCCGAAGGGTATAATACTACCGTCATACGAACAATTTGCCTTGACTGGATTCCTATGAGAGAACCAGGCCATCCTATGCGAGTTCCCAGTGGGCCCTCAGATGCGAGTGGGTTTGCCAACAAATGTGGTCTGCCACTGTCATCAATGGAGAGGGTTGTTTCCACTAAGGTCCCCGAAGATCGGTCACCAGATGCACATAACTATCAAGGTCGTACCCTGAAGTGAGGTAATCCCCACACAGAATAGTTCCAAGACGGTCGCAATCTGGGTGTGGAACACATCGCCACCCATCATGGTGAGATACCATGGGAGTGCAATGTCTGTCCACGCTAATCCTATGGTGCACTCAAGCCGGGTATTTGGCTTATCTCATAGTAACTCCCAACCCGCAGAAAAAACGAAAACCAGCACAGCCAGACAGTCCAGTATAATATGATGCATGGAAAATAAATACTGAAAGCAATATATAAATGCGATAAAGTAAAGCTGTAAAGTAAAACTGTAAATGAAAACAGTAAAGCTAAACTAAAGCACTCAGCATCAAACAGATAAACACCCAAAGAAACGAAACCAAACATGCGCTAGTATTGACTCTACAAGGGAAACCGAAAGAATCAGGTTAATCCCCATCAGAGTCGCTAGCTGTCACTCCCGGGATTTTCATCCTAGTACAAACGCGAAAGTGGCGCGGAAAAGGTAGAGTCGCCAGCCAGACATTTTTATCCCGAATGAATGGGAAAGGTAATGTTGCACAAACCTGAGGAAGAGGGAAAGGACAAGGCCTTGCGAACCAAAGATCTGAGTTCGGGAGTCGGTTACGAACTGGGAAGGTATTAGCACCCCAGATCGTCTGTCGTACCCGACGGGATCCACGCTTGCTTGTTTTGTTTCAAAGGGTGAGAAAAAATATAACATGATGCTGAATAAAACTGTTGACTAGAATGGGAATGGAAATGAGAAAGGAACTGGAAAAAAAGAATGGAATGGAATGGGGAAATGTAGGGAAAATAAAGAATGTGCTCGAACGGGCCCTACCCCGCTGCCTACGTACCTCATCGGGATAATAAGGATCAGAGTCGACGTAGTTCGCCTAACTAAGGCGGAAACTATTTGTTTGTGTTTTTTACAGCTAGAACTGCGTATGTCTATGCTCAGGTGTTGCAGGCTCGTCTGGTACGAGTGCTTTTATCGTCTTGCATGCGAGACAAGTCGTCGCGAGTTCGCGTTGTGAATGAATGAGATGAGAAGAGAAGTTCCCGCAGGATAGTCGCTTATTGTTTGTTTTTTGTCTTTTATGAGAAATGTTTTGAATTTGTTTGTGAACTGTCTTGTACTAAGACCTATTCATCGCGGTGAGTATTTACACCTCGCCCCAAAACAGGACGCGTATAAACACTCCGCAACAAAGTCTCATGTCGTACAAGAATGTCCGGTTTTCATTAAATGTTTTATTGCTTTTCTTTATGAGGTGAGAAAAAATGACTCAAATTGCAAAAAGAACAAACTAAGGGGGACTAAGACACAACCTTAAGTTATTAAAATTGTTTCCCTATGGTTAATGAGGTATTCTAATCCTAATGAAGAAAAGGAAAAGAAGAAAAGAGAATTAAAAACTAACTTACTTCCTAAGGAAGTTAAGTTGTCTCTAAAGAAAGGGAAAACCTAAGCAAACACCAAGGTGCTAAGGCAAACACACTTAAAATACATAAGAGATGGGAATGAAGTGATGCTTACCTCAATCTTCCCCCCTACAAAACAAAAGTTAGCATGACAATGCATATTGGAAGTAAAATCAAAGCATGAAAGTGATTAAGTACCATAAATGTCCTAGAATGGAACTAGGGTTCAAAATAAGACCTAAGCCTAAAGGTGAAGGTACCTAAAGGTTACATGACTTCTAAAGTCAGTAGCTACATGTTATAGGTCCCTAAGTATGCTAGGATACCTCACAAGATCAAACTATGTCAAACTATGTACAAAAAGTTCACCTAAGTTCACATAAATGCAAATTAGGGCTCATGGATGAAGTATGAATGCATATGGCTTAAAAACATGAATTAGTACATGAAATGAAAATCAAAGTCAGTAGTGAATGCTCATGAATATGGATGAATGAATATACAATCATGGATGCAATGGATTAGGCATATGGAGCAATGAGAAGAAGATATGAGAAGAAACGAACAAAAATCGCATAAGATCGCACATGATGAAAGTTAAGGAAGAATGGCATGTGAATATGCATGAAATGATTATGGTTCAGTAGCATACAAGGTATGAGATGCAATTATAATACATGAATAGGCATTAATGATTTCCACATAATTAATGTTATTATTTAGAGGAGAAGAGAAATGAGTTTAGGTTGAGATTAGTTCACATAAGTATGCACTTTAAAGCACCAAAACAAACCAAATGAGTATGGTTCAAAAAATGACCTATGACTGGAATTAAAGACATACAAATGACCTATAATCAACTCCTAAAAGCTACCAAAGATCCCTTCAATAAAATGGCATGAATGCCTTCTTATCATTTAAGTTATGCAACAAATAGGCACATGAATCAACCTAGGATCTAGGTGACATGGAAAAATAGCAAAAAGCCTTTAAAAATTATGAAATTAAATCCCTGGAATGATATAGTGATTATCTTACATGGTCTAAAAGGATTCCCTATAATTATGCACCAAAGTGCCAAAACAATTCCTTGATTAGCAAGGTAACAAAGCATGATCACCAAAAAACAACTCCACAAAGTGAATCAAAAAGGGCACTAAAAAATTATGAAAAAAATGCCTAATGAGCATCAACATGCCACAAATTACAGTGATTAATCACAAACAAAAAATAGGTTTCACACTGTTGCACCCCAAAATTTGCCCTCACAATACAAGACTTTGTGTTCTAAGAAGGTTCACAAGGTTCACAAGTTTCTCAATGCTTATATAACCTTTCATGAGGTTCATGAAGTCTACAAGTCACTTCTTGAAAGTTCACAAGGTTCACAAGCTTTCTTAACATTTACATAACCTTGCATGAGGTTCATTGAAGCCCAAGTTGCTTTTTGAAGGTTCACAAGGTTCACAAGTTCTCCAATGCTTTCAATACCTTTCATGAGGTTCATGAAGTCCACAAGTTACTTCTTGAAGGTTCACAAGGTTCACAAGTTTCATAATGATTACAAAGCTTTCCTGAGGTTCATGAGGTCTACAAAGCCACTTCATGAGGTTCACAAGGTTCACAAGCTTCACAATACCTCCTATGAGTATCACAAGACACTTTATGAAGATTCACAAGGTTCACAAAGTTCACAATGGGTCAGAAAAGTTGACAATTCCCTCAGACAATACACCTCCTAAGCAGTGTATCCAAAACTAGGGTTTTGACTTTAATCAGGCTAAATGAACTTCCAAGACTTCAAGTGAGCTTCATAACATCTTATATGTGTGTAAGAACCCCCATGACAAGTTTCAAGACTTTTCTCAAAAGTTTGCTCAGTCAGATGATCAGATAAGTCAAAATCAGTCAGTGCAGTTAAAAAGTCAAACTGGAGTCAACTGTGGTCAAACCAAAGTCAAACTTCATGATTTTTTGCCAACATCAAGTATATGAAGTAAAATTCATCATTTGATCAAGGGTTGATCATGATTCATCAAGGAGATTCCAGATCATCAATAATCAGGAGTTTCTAAATTAGGGTTTCCTTAGTAAAAGTCAACTGAACTTTGACCAGCCATAACTTTCACATACTTCATCACCAAGTCTCCATTCAAAGCTCATTTTGAAGGAAATTGAATTCTCTACAACTTTGATGTTGAAGGTTAAGTCCAAAAATGCTTCATTTGAAAGATATGATCTAAGACATTATAGGTCATTTCAAAAGTCAACAAAAAGTCAACAACTTCAAAAGGGCATAACTTGAGATTGGTAAATGATATGGACCTGAAACCAATGGGGTTGTTTAGAGGACTCTTCAAGCTTTCCAAAAAGTCCAAGAACACCCTCATACCTTTAAAATTGAGGGAGATATGCCTTTGCAAAATGGGGAAATTTTGTGATGGTTTATGTTGAAAATAGAGGCTTAGAAGTAATTCTTTCCAAATGGGCTTGCTAAGTTGTGACCCAATCCATCTCATAACATTGTGCACGACCCAATTGACCAAAATTCAGCATTTTTATTATTTTTTATTTATTTATTATTGATTTAATTCATAAAAATCATTTTAAATAAATATAAAATATGAAAAACTATTTTTGGGTGAAGATATTGCTTCTAGAAAGTCTTAAAGGGTGATTGAAGTTAAAAGAGAAAGGAATCATATAATTTATCCCAAAATAGCAAGCATTCAAGAGCAAATATTTGACTTTTACAACACCATCTTTTTCAATCTTTTTGAATCCATTCTTCCACAAAATCAACCAAACTTTTGACCTAGAATCATTCACTTATATATACTGATCACAAACCTAATCTTCATTCACGAGTTGGCTGCCCAAAGAGTAAGTTCACCACATCAAAAATTTCACAAAAAAACTCAATTCGGATTCTACTATTCAAGCTCTCTCAAAGACTTTTGAAGGTTAAAACATGTTCATGAAGGATCATAGAATGTTCCTGAATCATAAAAACATTCATTCATGCCCTAAATCATACAACTCGATTTTAGCTTTGTTCTTATTTTTTTGAAATTCGATTTCGACTATATGATGATTCTTTGTTTAGTTTGATTGCATAATATGGTTTATAATGTTGTTTGGATTGTTTCTGGGCTGTTCAATTGCATTTTTCTTGCAGGAATCCGAATACGCCATTATTAGGGTTAAAAGCTCAATTTTAGGGTTTGATGATTCAACCAATATAAATAAATTCTGGACACATAGGAATGTTCTATAGACCACCAGGATTATGAAACACCAATTAATTTCTTGAATTGATGCTGTTTTGCTTGAGTTTCGTTTTCGTAGGTTGAGAACATTGAAGAACTCGCAGGAAAATTTGCATCCAAATTCGCAGGAAATTTCGAAGGTTTCAAGGAAGAAGAAGGCTGCATTCCCGCGCATCAAAAAAATTCAAATAATGATAATACATTTTATGTTGTGTTGTTGTTTTGTTATCACACACGCGCGTGTGTACTGGTGGTAAGCTTTGCCTGTGTATGATGTGAAGACCTTGGTTCGATTCCTGGCCAAGGGCATTGTTTTTGTTAATTTTTTCAGGATAAAAGCCAACATAATATATTATGCATTCTTGCCATTCAATAGCCAGATGGGCTCTTCCAGCCAGGTGGTAGCGCGCGTATGCTTGCATTCATAAGGTCCTGGGATCAAATCCCACCCCAGGCCTTTTGCTTATTCATTATTTTTCTGATTTTCCAAAGTCAAGGCACAAAACAAAATGAAGCTGTTTCCTTATCACCTACGCATGGCTGGCCTAGTGGAGGGTTTTGGTGTTTGCAGGCAGAACGTCCTGGGTTCAAACCCAGCCTAGGTAAGTTTCCTTTTTACTATTTTTCTGTTTTATTTATTTTGAATAATTGGCTTAAATTACTTTCTTATTTATTAATAAATTATAAATGTATATATATATTTTAAAAATGTCTAAAAAAAAAAAACACCAATTATATTTTAAAATTCTAAACTCTTGTTTTTCTCAATTTGAATTTTTATTATTATTCATGTAATTAAATTATAATATGTGTATGTTAATTAAAATAATCTTATATTAAAAACTCTTAAATATGTTTCTAATAAAACCCTAATCTTGTAAAAAATCACAAAATAATTTCTCATTTAAATTTTGTAAAACCTAATTCTATTTTCTTCTAAATAAATTTATTTTCTTAATGTAATTATTATATATATTTATTATAATTCTTGTAAAATTTTGTAAATATGTTCTTATGATACTTAAAATTTATATAATGTCTAAATATTTTTTAATTAAATTTTTGTAAATGATTAAAACTTATAATTATATTATACTTAAAAATTTTCTTATTATATTTGGAATTAGACTTTATGTTAATATCATTATAATATTGTTTCCATTTATTTTAATTATTGTGACTAACTAAATTATATTCTAAATCTTGTTTATTCTAATTATTCTTATTATTATTTTACTAACCATATTATTTATTTTGCTTAATTTTTATTCACTAACCTCTCTTATCTTATTATTATTTATCACTAACCCTTTATTATTTATTTTTTATGGCTTATTTATATCTTATTTATTTTGCTATTTAATTATTTTGCTTATTATTATAATTGTTGTAATTGTTTCCTTGATGTAAATTTTTATAGTTAATTTCATGCTATGGCTAGTAATTAGGGAGTGCAAAAACATGTATGTCATATTAAAATAAATTTAGATAATTTTAATCATGAGATAATTAAATTAAACACGTCACACACGTAAGTCGATTTTAATCGCCGTCTCACATTTCTAAGGTTATCCCTCAAGTTGCCTACGAATAATGGTCAAGTGGGGTGTATAAAGCAAGTCCCTTCAAATGATAAATCATCAAGTCCCTCATGGTTGCCTTTACGAATCGAGTCCCTTTCAAAAAATGATGATAGTCCCTCATATGTGCTTATTACACCCCACAATTGCCTTTATAAACAAATTGTCCCTCACATGTCCCTTAACATCCAAAGTAAGGACTACCTACTCCTTAATAGTAGGGATAGTCTTACCAAGGAAAGGATAAAGAATAAGAAAGACCTTAAACATTAGGGTAGGTTACTCCTATGTACTTGCTCACTTCAAAATTTTTTCACACTTAAACAAATTTTCAAACAAGTTTTTTACACATCCGTACATGGATTATTATTAAACTATTCTGAAAATTTTTTCTATTCACACACTACATTTTCAAAAACAATTTAAAGTGAGCTTAAGTACCTAAGAGCCCATGGATAACCATGGATGAAAAGGGTGCTAATACCTTCCCTTTTCATAACTTACCCCCCGGACCCAAAATATTCTCTTAAGGTCTTTCCTGTTCTTTTATAACCTTTCCTTATGGATAAAATAAAAGTCGGTGGCGACTCTTGCTATCCGCAACATTGCTTAAAGTCAGTTCTCCCACCGTGTTACAGAACTGGCGACTCTGCTGGGGATCTATTTAAGAGGGGTACCCTTAGGAATTAAGATCACTTTGAATTGTTTGCCTTGTTTGTTTTATATTACTTGTTGGGGTGCTCTTGTGTGTGAAAGGTCCTAACCCGGATCTAGTGTACCTTAGGTAAATGGCAATAGACCAAGGAAACTGTACGACGTATATCGATACGGTTGATCTGGTGGCCATAGTTAGTGCGACTTCTTGGTTGGTGCTTATGTTCCTTAAGTCAAGTTGAAGATAATATGAGGCTGCCATATGTTGTCAATGCACTAACTAACTTTTAGAACCCTAGTTAACTCATCTTGGCCTTTAGAAGGTAGTGAGGTAACCGGCTTTGGTGCAGACTGAAGTTGGTTGACACTCGATACTACGCTCTTTGAGATCTTAAACTTGGAGGGTTTTGGTTGGCAAGTAAGTTGCCTTCTGATCAACCACCCTTGTGAAGGATCAATGATATTGAGATCCCTTAGAACCTGGTTACTTTTGTAGGACAGGATGAACCATCTAACTTCAGGGGAGGGTACTTACCTTTGAACCTCATGCAAGCCTTTAAACCTAGGGCTATGGTGTGACTTGTTTGTGTGTGCCACATGTTTGTGATTGAGCATAACATCATGACATCATCATGCATCATGAGCATATCATTTTCCCTAACCATTTCAAGGACCAAGGGATTTATCTTTGTTCTTCGTTGCAGGTCATGGCTTCTGCTCGTAGAAACACCATCAGGATCAACTTTGTAGGGATACCTCCCAAGCTTAAAGAGTTGGTTTCTCAAGTGTCTGATCATTCCCAGTTCATCAAGAGACATGGTCACCTATTGGATCTAGTCACTTCAGGGTTCAATGAAGACATGATGAGTGTTCTATTCCAGTTCTTTGACCCTAAGCACCACTGCTTTACATTCCCCGACTACCAGCTAGTTCCAACCATGGAGGAGTTCTCTAAACTTCTGGGCATACCTGTTCTTGATCAAAGACCCTTCACAGGCTTGGAGAAAGAACTGAAACCAGAGGTTATTGCTACAACCCTACATCTGAAGAAGTCTGACATTGTTCTAGAGACGAGAAGTGGAGTTAAGGGTATCCTTGCCAAGGTATTAGTGGATAAAGCTCAAATGTTCTTGAAGGCCATGAGTCATGATGCTTTTGAGGAGATCTTAGCCTTGCTGATATATGGCTTAGTATTGTTCCCCAATCCAGATCAGTTCATAGATGTTCATGCCATCAACATTTTCCTGAGTCACAATCCAGTGCCTACATTGCTGGGAGACATCCTTCATTCTCTTCATACCCGTACTACAAGGGCAAGAGGAACTTTGATGTGCTGCATACCTTTACTTTCTAGGTGGTTTATTTCTCACCTTCCTCGCTCAGTAATGAAGAATGAGCAAGGATTCAGATGGTCCAAGAGGATCATGTCACTTTCTCACTCAGACATCCATTGGTGCTCCAGATCTATGGAGAATGTCACTATCATTGACCGTTGTGGGGAGTTTCCTAATGTGCCACTTCTAGGCATAAGAGGAGGCATCACCTACAACCCCTCTCTAGCTTTACGACAGTTTGGTTACGCCCGGAGCGATGGTCCACATGACATGTTGATTCAGGGCATTGTGTTTGATTACGACAACGATCTTCAGGGTTACCGACAGAGATTCATACGAGCTTGGGGAAAGGTGAACAGGATTGACAGCAAGACACTGGAGCCTAAGTACACTATTCTTATGGAGGCTTATCTCAGATGGGTACGATCTCGTGCTCAGACACTCATGATGCCATATCCTGCCGTCCTACCAATTACCATGGAACCTGTTGCTGAAGGAGACACAGCTTATACCATCCTTCACCCAGACATGCCTACTGATAAGGAAGACTTGCAGAGATCATGGATCCAACTGAAGGAGCAAAGGGATACTTTCGAGGCTCATTACAAAGCAAGCCAAGCAAGAATCCTAGAGCTAACAAAGCTACTTCATGAGGAGCGCAATCTAAACTCATACCTCAACACAAAGAGGAAGCGTCCATGGGAGACTTAAAACCCCATCTTTTGTACTTATTTCACTTTCATTTTTTGTAAGCCTAAAAGGCAAAACAAGTTATTACTAATAAAAAGTTACTTTCTTGTTTGTTTAAGCAAATTTAAATCCTGCGGTCCTTGAAAACATTGCATATGCATTCACATATCATATCATTGCATCACAGGTTTATTTGTGCACAGGTTTCTCATCTTCTCGATGTTTATTTCAGCAATGGCTCTTGAACAAACAGTTAAGGATATCCAGGCACAAAATGCACAGTTCCAAGAGCTGATCTTGAACCTGTCCAAGGGGCAAGATGATTTGAAGGCACTGCTGGCCAAGAAGACTAAGAAGACTAGAAGGTCTGCTGGGTTGCTCAACATGGGAAGAAGGTTCAAGGGTCCTGTCAAGACCAAGGAACAGATTGATGACTATGAATCTGAGGAATCTGATAAAGAGGGAGGCAGTCTCCACAACACTATGGGGGACTCTGACTCTGAGGCTAATTACTATCATGAGCCTAATGAAGACAAATTTAAGAGGCTGGTGGATAGGATGGATGCTATGGAATTACAGAAATCATCTGGGCTGGATTTTGAGGATTTGAGTATGATATCTGGGGTTGTGATACCCATTGGTTTCAAGGTTCCTACCTTTGTTGTTTATGATGGGGTCTCCTGTCCCAAGCTGCATTTGAGGTCTTATGTCAGAAGGATCCAACCCCACACTGCTGACAAGAAATTGTGGATCCACTTTTTTCAAGAGAGCTTATCTGGAGCTCAGTTGGAGTGGTATTATCAGTTGGAGAGTGTAAACATCAGAGACTGGAATGATCTTGATGAAGCTTTCTATAAGCAGTACCAATACAATGCTGACTTAGCCCCCACTCGCATGCAGCTTCAGAGCATGTCTATGGGTGCCAAAGAAAGTTTTAAGGAGTATGCTCAGAAGTGGAGAGATTTAGCTGGAAGAGTTCAACCCCCTTTGACTGACAGGGAGCTGGTTGATATGTTCATGTGTACACTGAATGGTCCGTTTTACAGTCATCTCATTGGAAGCTCATCATCTGGCTTCACTGAGTTGATCATGACAGGAGAGCGGGTAGAGAATGGTATCAAGAATGGTAAGATCCAAGTGGGCACTTCTTCATCAGGTGCTGCAAAGAAGCCTCCCACTGGAAAGAAGGAATCCAATGCTGTTTATGGTCAACCTGATCGTAACAGAAGGCATCAGTCTGTCAGTGCAGTTCATATTTCAAATCCAACTCCTGCAACAACAGAGCAGCCTCAGGGCAACCAACAGAGGGCTAGAAGACAGTTCACAAAGATCAACATGTCAATGGCTCAGGCACTGCAACACTTGTTGAAGGCTGAACTTATTACCCTGAGGGAGGCTCCTCAGAATCCCAATGTTACCTCTCCCAAGTACAATCCCAATGCACGATGTGCATATCATTCAAACTGTCCAGGACATGATACTAATAACTGCTGGGTCTTGAAGAACAAAATTCAAGATATGATTGATGCTGGAGAAATTGAGTTTGATCCACCAAATGTGATTATAGCACCACTGCCAAATCACGAGAAGACTGTCAATGCCATTGAGGAAGACATTGATGAAGATCTGCATGTCTATTCAGTTATGGAGTTGACCACACCATTGTCTGTTATCAAAAAGAGGTTAGTACAAGCTGGGATCTTTCCAGGTTGTCGTGAAGATTGTTTGTATTGTACCTATAAGCCAGATAGTTGCTTCATTTTGAGAGATGGAATTCAACGTCTCATGGATAAGTATACTATAGTGTTTGAAAGAAGACCAGCATCTGTAGAAGATATGGTGGATCATCTGACTCGGGGTAAGAAGATTGAAGAGGTTGACATGGTTGACAAAGTACCGGTAAGAATCACTTCAAAGGGTCCTATTAAAATTACTCGTCAGGGCCCAATCAAGATTACTGCTGAAGGTCCTGTGAAAGTTGTTGCTGAAGCCAGAGTGGCTCCTCTGATCATTACCACTCCTGATCCTATTCCTTATACATCTGACAAAGCTGTGCCTTGGCACTATGGGTCTGATGTTTACATCCATGGTGTCAAGCAGGAGCCTTTACCTGATATGCCTGCCGACATTGATAATATTGCTGGATCTAGCAAGATCACGCGTAGTGGAAGAGTCTTCTCTCCTCCAGTTGCTTCTAAGAGTGCAGTTACTCCTGCTGTTACTACCACCACTGATGCTCGGGGCAAAGGTCCTGTTATTGAGCCTGTATCTACTGATGTGCCAGCTGCTGACGATCTCTCTAAGCAGATGGAAGAAGTATTGAAAATCATTCGTAAGAGTGATTATGACATTGTGGATCAGTTGGGGCATACTCCCTCAAAGATTTCTATGTTGTCTTTGTTGCTGTGTTCTGAGGCTCATGCCAAGTCCTTGATCAAGTTTCTGAAGTCTGCTCATGTGCCCAGTGCAATTTCTGTGGACCAATTTGAGAACTGTGTTGCTCACCTGACCTATGACAACGGGTTAGGATTCTCTGATGCTGATTTGACCCCTGCCAAGAGGGATCATAACAGGGCCTTGCATATTTCAATTGAATGTAGGGGCACAACCCTGTCACATGTGCTGATAGACAATGGTTCCTCTCTGAATGTATTGCCCAAGGAAGTCCTGAATAAGCTGAGTCCTGAAGATACTGTGTTGAAGCCCAGTAATATTGTGGTAAAGGCTTTTGATGGTTCTAGAAGAGTAGTGCATGGGGAAATTGATCTTCCAATCAAGGTTGGCTCTCAGGTGTTTACTGCTACATTCTATGTGATGGATATTCGTCCTTCGTACTCTTGTCTGCTTGGTCGTCCCTGGATCCATGGGGCAGGTGCTGTGACCTCTACATTGCACCAAAAGTTGAGATATCCGGTCAATGGAAAAGTTGTTACTGTCTATGGAGAAGAAGGATACTTTGTCAGCCATGTAAACACTTTCAAGTATCTGGAAGTAGAAGGTGAATACATTGAGACTCCGTGTCAGTCATTTGAAGTAGTTCCCTGGGTTGTTAATGATTGTGTAGCTCCTCCTGCTGTGAAGAAGGTTCCTGTGGTCATCAGAAAATCTCCAACAATGGCAATGGCCTCCCTCAATGATGCTAAAGCGGTGGTGGATGAAGGTGGTTGTACTATTTGGGGTCAGCTTCCTGATATCCCATACAAGTCTGACAAGTTTGGTTTGGGTTTCACTGCAGAGTCCCAGAAGGCTGTTCGTCATGCTCGTGCTGCTCGTATCACCAATCAAGGGGTGATTAATGCTGTGGGAGATCAAGATGAAGACTACAACTTGGATGCATGGATTTTTCCTACTGTGGGTGCTGGACTCAATAATTGGAAAGCTGAAGATGTTATCCCTATCTCCTTTAGTCAGGAGTAAATACTATTACTGTGTTATTGCTTTTAAGTTTGTAATTTCTTGAACAATAAAACTTTCAAGCCATGTGCCTTACCCGGGGCACAATGGTGTGCTTGTTACGGGCTGTCATTTCATTTGCATACTTCATTCAATAAAATCAGTGGACGTTTCGTTTTAGTAAATATTGTGTTCCTTGTCTTTCTTTTTCTTTATTTTTGCTTTATCAGCTATGTGTTCTTACACACACCCACATCACTAAAATGCAGATCCTCATCCACTATGGATCCTGTTGATAACAATTCTACTATTGCCAATTACAATTTCGAGAATCCGATCTATCAAACTGAAGACGGAAATGAGGACGATTGTGAAATACCTGTAGAGCTTGCTAGGTTGTTACAACAAGAAGAGAAAGCTATACAGCCACATGAAGAGCCAGTCGAAGTTGTGAATCTGGGAACTGAAGAAAACAGAAAAGAGGTCAAGGTAGGGGCTGATTTAGAGGACAGTGTTAAGAGCAGGTTGATTCAGATGTTACGTGACTATGTGGAAATCTTTGCTTGGTCTTATGAAGATATGCCAGGGTTGGATACAGACATTGTGGTTCACCGTTTGCCAGTGAAAGAAGATTGTCGTCCAAAGAAGCAGAAGGTTCGTCGTATGCGTCCTGAAATGTCAGAAAAGATCAAGGCAGAGGTAATGAAACAGTTCAATGCAGGGTTCTTAGCAGTGACTTCTTATCCTCAGTGGGTTGCAAATGTGGTACCAGTTCCTAAGAAAGATGGTAAGGTACGTATGTGTGTATACTACAGAGATTTGAACAAGGCCAGCCCTAAAGATGACTTTCCACTCCCTCATATTGATATTCTGGTAGACAACACTGCTCAGCATAAGGTATTCTCTTTCATGGATGGTTTCTCTGGTTACAATCAAATCAAGATGGCACCTGAAGATATGGAGAAGACTACGTTTGTGACACAGTGGGGCACCTTTTGCTATAAGGTAATGCCATTTGGTTTGAAGAACGCAGGGGCAACATATCAGCGTGCTATGGTGGCTTTGTTTCATGATATGATTCATCATGAGATAGAGGTATATGTAGATGATATGATAGCCAGGTCTCAGAATGAAGAGCAACATCTTGATCATCTGCACAAGTTGTTTGAGAGGTTGAAGAAATACAAGTTGAGATTGAACCCAAACAAATGTACTTTTGGGGTTAGATCTGGAAAGCTCCTGGGTTTCATTGTCAGTGGAAAAGGTATTGAGGTGGATCCTGCAAAAGTGAAAGCTATACGAGAGATGCCAGCTCCCCGTACTGAGAAGGAGGTTAGAGGTTTCTTGGGACGATTGAACTACATTGCAAGATTTATTTCCCAATTAACTACCATTTGTGAGCCAATTTTCAAGTTATTGAAGAAAGATCAGGTGATGGAATGGAATGATGAGTGCCAGACTGCCTTTGATGAAATCAAGAGATATCTGCTGGAACCACCAATTTTGATGCCACCAGTTGATGGAAGACCCTTGATTATGTACTTAACAGTGTTAGACAACTCAATGGGGTGTGTGTTGGGGCAACATGACGAGTCTGGTCGAAAAAAGAGCAGGCAATATACTAC
The DNA here is from genome assembly GCA_963966055.1 of Lathyrus aphaca. Classification (NCBI taxonomy): domain Eukaryota; kingdom Viridiplantae; phylum Streptophyta; class Magnoliopsida; order Fabales; family Fabaceae; genus Lathyrus; species Lathyrus aphaca. The sequence continues at coordinate 16,460,388 of OZ014521.1, forward strand.
CTTAGCAAAAAGTTTACCGACTGTGAAACAAGATACTCACTGCTCGAGAAAACTTGCTGCGCTTTGGCATGGGCTGCTCGCCGACTAAGACAGTATATGTTGACCCATACTACCTTGTTGATTTCAAAAATGGATCCAATCAAGTACATATTTGAGAAACCTGCTCTCTCCGGAAGAATTGCGAGATGGCAAATGATCTTGACAGAATATGATATACAGTATACTACTCAGAAGGCCATTAAGGGAAGTGTTGTTGCTGATCATTTGGCTCATCAAGCAGTAGATGATTACCAGTCAATGAATTTTGAATTCCCTGATGAAGACATTATGACTGTTACCAAAGAACCTGGACAATATGACGGACCTGAACAAGGATCCCGATGGACTATGGTTTTTGATGGTGCCTCTAATGCACTTGGTAATGGTGTTGGTGTTGTGATTAGTTCCCCTGAAGGTTGTCATACCCCGATTACTGCTAGACTTTGTTTCCATTGTACCAATAACATGGCTGAATATGAGGCATGTATCCTGGGTATTAAAGCTGCTATTGATATGAAGATTCAGTCCCTTGATGTGTATGGAGATTCAGCCCTGGTAGTAAGTCAGATTAAAGGAGATTGGGATACCAAGCATGATAACCTCATTCCTTACAGAGAGCATGTGTTGTCTTTGATCCCACATTTCAAAGAGATTACCTTTGAGCACATTCCACGAAGAGAGAATCAGTTGGCAGATGCATTAGCCACCATGGCATCTATGTTTGAGATCAATTGGGATGATGAAGCTCCCAAGATTACTATTGATAGATTTGAAAAGCCTGCATACTGCAATGAGATTGACACTGAAGGGGCAGAGGAGAAGCCTTGGTTCTATGAAGTGAAAAGATATCTTGAAGCTCAGGAGTTTCCTGAAGGAGCATCTGTCAAAGATAGGAAGTTTCTGAGAAGGTTTTCTGCTAAGTTCTTTTTGAGTAATGGGATTTTGTATAAGCGCAATCATGATTCAACTATGCTTCGTTGTGTGGATAAGAAGGAAGCAATTGAGATTATGGAAGAGATGCATGATGGGACCTTTGGCACTCATTCTAGTGGTCATACTATGGCAAAGAAGATTTTGAGAGCAGGTTACTATTGGTCTACCATGGAAGCTGATTGCTATCAACACTCTAGAACTTGTCACAAATGTCAAATTTATGTTGATAAGGTTCATGTACCTCCATCACCCTTGAATGTGTTGACTGCTCCTTGGCCCTTTGCCATGTGGGGCATTAATATGATTGGTGAGATCAAGCCTACTGCTTCCAATGGGCATCGTTTCATCCTGGTTGCTATTGATTATTTCACGAAGTGGGTAGAGGCAGCTTCATTTGCATCCGTTACCAAGAATGTTGTGGCTCGGTTCATTAAGAATAATCTCATATGTAGGTATGGCATCCCTGAAAGGATTATCACTGACAATGGCTCTAATCTGAACAACACTATGATTACCGATCTCTGCACGCAGTTCAAGATTAAGCATCACAACTCTTCTCTGTATCGTCCAAAGATGAATGGGGCAGTTGAAGCTGCTAATAAGAATATTAAGAAGATTGTACAGAAGATGACTGTTACTTATAAGGATTGGCATGAGAAGTTACCATTTGCTCTTCATGGTTATCGTACTACAATACGTACTTCAACAGGGGCAACCCCATTCTCCTTAGTCTATGGTATGGAAGCAGTTCTGCCCATTGAAGTTCAGATTCCCTCTTTGAGAATTATGAAGGATGCAGGCTTGGATGAAGATGAGTGGATTCAGACTCGACTTGACCAGATAAATTTGATTGATGAGAAGAGGTTAGCAGCAGTTTGTCATGGCCAGATGTACCAAAAACGGATGATCAAAGCTTTTAACAAGAAGGTTAAGCCAAAGGTATATCAGGTTGGTGACTTGGTAATCAAGCGTATCATATTACCACAGGGTGATCCTAGGGGCAAGTGGACTCCAACATATGAAGGACCATTTGTAGTCAAGACAGTGTTCTCAGGAGGAGCCATGATACTGACTACAATGGATGGTGAAGACTTCCCACAGCCTGTAAACGCAGACATAGTTAAAAAATACTACGCATAAAAAGAGACCCGCTAGGTTGACAGGCCTAGGCAAAAATAAGGGCATCCCGGCAAACCAAAAGGGTTTGGGCAAAAATTAGGGATATATATATAAAGATGTACACCCGGCAAGTCGAAAACCTGAAAAGGCGGCTTGGGCAAAAAAGGGTATCCCGGTGGATTGAAAACCTGAAAGGGCAATCCAGGCAAAAGTTAGGGATTAAAGCGTATGACTATGTCTCGTTTGGATCACTCATGAAACTGCAACCAGTTGTACTACTTACTCAAGCTCGAACAGATAGAGCTCAATCCAATCATTTCCGTCTCAACAGCAAGAAGATGAGATACTTGAAGGGCAATAGTAGAATTGAAACTCAATAGGATTGTTTCCCACATAGCTGATTTTCCCTGTTTTGTAAAAACTTTATGGCAAAATCCTCTTACTAGGGTTTATGTCTCCTTGTACAAACTTACCCGTGTATGGGTCACTTCTTGATATAAATAAATTCCATCTTTTGAATCCAGATTTACTTTTACCCTATTTACATAAGCGAAACGTCCATTGGTTGTGTTCGAATGTATGTATGCTTTTGAATATGATTGATGTTTACCAGAAATGCATGTATGTTTTTAATATGATTGATGTTTACCAGAAATGCATGAAAATGCAGTAATAGTATTTACTAAGGACGAACGAGGGAAGGATTTCAACGAAGCTTCGCCGGTTCATCTTTACAAGACAGTTATAAAACCCTCAGTAGGACGAATCCATCTTCATAAAGTCTTATTTCCCCTGGAATTTATATCCATCTCTTTTATCCTCATACGGATATTCGGAAAATTACTTTCCAATAGGAGTACGACGAATGAAGACGGGATATTATGTCTACCTTACCATCAAACGAAGACGAAGGTTATATATACCTTACTATCCCCAGCATACGGGAAGTTATCTATACCTTGTTATCCCCAGCAGACAAAGGGTTATATATTCTTCAACAACGAATCGAGATTTATTTTCCCTGGCCAGCAGTTGTTATACGAAGATATCCAGACGCTTCCGGCAGAATCATATCATACATACGTCATTTACATCGTACCATAGCATACATATCCATAGACATACAGTACATTACCTAAGTGCATCATATCATGCATGCATAAAGCATGAACTAATGTTATTATTCAGATGCTACCTTGTTTTCAGGTTAACTATTCAACAAACAAACTTATGATCTTTGGGACTGCTTTATTGTAACCTCAGGGTTACTTTATCCTCCTGACGAGCTTCTTATTACTTTGGGACCGCTTTATTGTAACCTCGGGGTTACTTTATCCTCCTGATAACTTCTCATGGCTTCAAGACTGCTTTAGAGCTATCCATTGCTCTATCCTCCTGAAATCATCTTATTACTTCAAGACTGCTTTAGAGTTATCATTATTGATTGCTCTATCCTCCTGAGGTCATATTACTACTTCAAGACTGCTTTAGAGCTACTGATTGCTCTATCCTCCTGAAGACATATCACATTATTACTTCAAGACTGCTTTAGAGTTATCATTATTGATTGCTCTATCCTCCTGAGGTCATATTACTACTTCAAGACTGCTTTAGAGCTACTGATTGCTCTATCCTCCTGAAGACATATCACATTATTATTTCAAGACTGCTTTGGAGTTGTCATTATTGATTGCTCTATCCTCCTGAAATCACATTATTATTTCAAGACTGCTTTAGAGCTATTCATTGCTCTATCCTCCTGAAATCATTACTTCAAGACTGCTTTAGAGCTATCCATTGCTCTATCCTCCTGAAATCATTACTTCAAGACTGCTTTAGAGTTATCATTATTGATTGCTCTATCCTCCTGAAATCATATTATTACTTCAAGACTGCTTTAGAGTTATCATTATTACTCTATCCTCATGAATATATGATGTTACATCAGTATTACTCCAGGACTGTTCAAGACTCCTGGCAGCTTTCATTATACCCATATTTTGGACTACTTTATCTTCCAAGAAATATATCTGAAGAACTCTCCCCTAGTGGCATCTTTAAGCCCACTCAATCATATTCAACCATCAATATCACTCTATGCACTGGTGAGTGCAAATTTTTGGGCTTTTGTGTTCCATCCCCTTCAACCTTCCAGGTTACGACTGGCAAATATACCAATCTAACCCCTCAGGTTTCAGAAAATTGAACAGGGGCAGCTGTTGCACCCCAAAATTTGCCCTCACAATACAAGACTTTGTGTTCTAAGAAGGTTCACAAGGTTCACAAGTTTCTCAATGCTTATATAACCTTTCATGAGGTTCATGAAGTCTACAAGTCACTTCTTGAAAGTTCACAAGGTTCACAAGCTTTCTTAACATTTACATAACCTTGCATGAGGTTCATTGAAGCCCAAGTTGCTTTTTGAAGGTTCACAAGGTTCACAAGTTCTCCAATGCTTTCAATACCTTTCATGAGGTTCATGAAGTCCACAAGTTACTTCTTGAAGGTTCACAAGGTTCACAAGTTTCATAATGATTACAAAGCTTTCCTGAGGTTCATGAGGTCTACAAAGCCACTTCATGAGGTTCACAAGGTTCACAAGCTTCAAAATACCTCCTATGAGTATCACAAGACACTTTATGAAGATTCACAAGGTTCACAAAGTTCACAATGGGTCAGAAAAGTTGACAATTCCCTCAGACAATACACCTCCTAAGCAGTGTATCCAAAACTAGGGTTTTGACTTTAATCAGGCTAAATGAACTTCCAAGACTTCAAGTGAGCTTCATAACATCTTATATGTGTGTAAGAACCCCCATGACAAGTTTCAAGACTTTTCTCAAAAGTTTGCTCAGTCAGATGATCAGATAAGTCAAAATCAGTCAGTGCAGTTAAAAAGTCAAACTGGAGTCAACTGTGGTCAAACCAAAGTCAAACTTCATGATTTTTTGCCAACATCAAGTATATGAAGTAAAATTCATCATTTGATCAAGGGTTGATCATGATTCATCAAGGAGATTCCAGATCATCAATAATCAGGAGTTTCTAAATTAGGGTTTCCTTAGTAAAAGTCAACTGAACTTTGACCAGCCATAACTTTCACATACTTCATCACCAAGTCTCCATCCAAAGCTCATTTTGAAGGAAATTTAATTATCTACAACTTTGATGTTGAAGGTTAAGTCCAAAAATGCTTCATTTGAAAGATATGATCTAAGACATTATAGGTCATTTCAAAAGTCAACAAAAAGTCAACAACTTCAAAAGGGCATAACTTGAGATTGGTAAATGATATGGACCTGAAACCAATGGGGTTGTTTAGAGGACTCTTTAAGCTTTCCAAAAAGTCCAAGAACACCCTCATACCTTTAAAATTGAGGGAGATATGCCTTTGCAAAATGGGGAAATTTTGTGATGGTTTATGTTGAAAATGGAGGCTTAGAAGTAATTCTTTCCAAATGGGCTTGCTAAGTTGTGACCCAATCCATCTCATAACATTGTGCACGACCCAATTGACCAAAATTCAGCATTTTTATTATTTTTTATTTATTTATTATTGATTTAATTCATAAAAATCATTTTAAATAAATATAAAATATGAAAAACTATTTTTGGGTGAAGATATTGCTTCTAGAAAGTCTTAAAGGGTGATTGAAGTTAAAAGAGAAAGGAATCATATAATTTATCCCAAAATAGCAAGCATTCAAGAGAAAATATTTGACTTTTACAACACCATCTTTTTCAATCTTTTTGAATCCATTCTTCCACAAAATCAACCAAACTTTTGACCTAGAATCATTCACTTATATATACTGATCACAAACCTAATCTTCATTCACGAGTTGGCTGCCCAAAGAGTAAGTTCACCACATCAAAAATTTCACAAAAAAACTCAATTCGGATTCTACTATTCAAGCTCTCTCAAAGACTTTTGAAGGTTAAAACATGTTCATGAAGGATCATAGAATGTTCCTGAATCATAAAAACATTCATTCATGCCCTAAATCATACAACTCGATTTTAGCTTTGTTCTTATTTTTTTGAAATTCGATTTCGACTATATGATGATTCTTTGTTTAGTTTGATTGCATAATATGGTTTATAATGTTGTTTGGATTGTTTCTGGGCTGTTCAATTGCATTTTTCTTGCAGGAATCCGAATACGCCATTATTAGGGTTAAAAGCTCAATTTTAGGGTTTGATGATTCAACCAATATAAATAAATTCTGGACACATAGGAATGTTCTATAGACCACCAGGATTATGAAACACCAATTAATTTCTTGAATTGATGCTGTTTTGCTTGAGTTTCGTTTTCGTAGGTTGAGAACATTGAAGAACTCGCAGGAAAATTTGCATCCAAATTCGCAGGAAATTTCGAAGGTTTCAAGGAAGAAGAAGGCTGCATTCCCGCGCATCAAAAAAATTCAAATAATGATAATACATTTTATGTTGTGTTGTTGTTTTGTTATCACACACGCGCGTGTGTACTGGTGGTAAGCTTTGCCTGTGTATGATGTGAAGACCTTGGTTCGATTCCTGGCCAAGGGCATTGTTTTTGTTAATTTTTTCAGGATAAAAGCCAACATAATATATTATGCATTCTTGCCATTCAATAGCCAGATGGGCTCTTCCAGCCGGGTGGTAGCGCGCGTATGCTTGCATTCATAAGGTCCTGGGATCAAATCCCACCCCAGGCCTTTTGCTTATTCATTATTTTTCTGATTTTCCAAAGTCAAGGCACAAAACAAAATGAAGCTGTTTCCTTATCACCTACGCATGGCTGGCCTAGTGGAGGGTTTTGGTGTTTGCAGGCAGAACGTCCTGGGTTCAAACCCAGCCTAGGTAAGTTTCCTTTTTACTATTTTTCTGTTTTATTTATTTTGAATAATTGGCTTAAATTACTTTCTTATTTATTAATAAATTATAAATGTATATATATATTTTAAAAATGTCTAAAAAAAAAAAACACCAATTATATTTTAAAATTCTAAACTCTTGTTTTTCTCAATTTGAATTTTTATTATTATTCATGTAATTAAATTATAATATGTGTATGTTAATTAAAATAATCTTATATTAAAAACTCTTAAATATGTTTCTAATAAAACCCTAATCTTGTAAAAAATCACAAAATAATTTCTCATTTAAATTTTGTAAAACCTAATTCTATTTTCTTCTAAATAAATTTATTTTCTTAATGTAATTATTATATATATTTATTATAATTCTTGTAAAATTTTGTAAATATGTTCTTATGATACTTAAAATTTATATAATGTCTAAATATTTTTTAATTAAATTTTTGTAAATGATTAAAACTTATAATTATATTATACTTAAAAATTTTCTTATTATATTTGGAATTAGACTTTATGTTAATATCATTATAATATTGTTTCCATTTATTTTAATTATTGTGACTAACTAAATTATATTCTAAATCTTGTTTATTCTAATTATTCTTATTATTATTTTACTAACCATATTATTTATTTTGCTTAATTTTTATTCACTAACCTCTCTTATCTTATTATTATTTATCACTAACCCTTTATTATTTATTTTTTATGGCTTATTTATATCTTATTTATTTTGCTATTTAATTATTTTGCTTATTATTATAATTGTTGTAATTGTTTCCTTGATGTAAATTTTTATAGTTAATTTCATGCTATGGCTAGTAATTAGGGAGTGCAAAAACATGTATGTCATATTAAAATAAATTTAGATAATTTTAATCATGAGATAATTAAATTAAACACGTCACACACGTAAGTCGATTTTAATCGTCGTCTCACATTTCTAAGGTTATCCCTCAAGTTGCCTACGAATAATGGTCAAGTGGGGTGTATAAAGCAAGTCCCTTCAAATGATAAATCATCAAGTCCCTCATGGTTGCCTTTACGAATCGAGTCCCTTTCAAAAAATGATGATAGTCCCTCATATGTGCTTATTACACCCCACAGTTGCCTTTATAAACAAATTGTCCCTCACATGTCCCTTAACATCCAAAGTAAGGACTACCTACTCCTTAATAGTAGGGATAGTCTTACCAAGGAAAGGATAAAGAATAAGAAAGACCTTAAACATTAGGGTAGGTTACTCCTATGTACTTGCTCACTTCAAAATTTTTTCACACTTAAACAAATTTCCAACAAATTTTCAAACAAGTTTTTTACACATCCGTACATGGATTATTATTAAACTATTCTGAAAATTTTTTCTATTCACACACTACATTTTCAAAAACAATTTAAAGTGAGCTTAAGTACTTAAGAGCCCATGGATAACCATGGATGAAAAGGGTGCTAATACCTTCCCTTTTCATAACTTACCCCCCGGACCCAAAATATTCTCTTAAGGTCTTTCCTGTTCTTTTATAACCTTTCCTTATGGATAAAATAAAAGTCGGTGGCGACTCTTGCTATCCGCAACATTGCTTAAAGTCAGTTCTCCCACCGTGTTACACACACCTATGGGGAAAAATTGTTTTTGGTCCCTTATGCCAAAACATTCCTTTTTGGGACAGCTTATGATCTAACATCCAAATTAATTATTAAAACCACCAAAATCTGGAAACAAAAAATATGAAAAATTAATTAAGAGGATGATGATCACTCATGAATGTTTCCAGAATTTTATCCTACCTAAAACTATTTTTAATAATTGCTACGAAACGGACAAAAAAGTGGATTTTGAGGGAAGTGAAAGGAATCGATCCTAATAGTTCGCAACCTAATCCCTAAGTTCCGAAATCGATACAAATCAACATAAATCACAAATATATCCAATGCCTCAGGTGGGAGGGCCCAATATGCACCTTAAGTTACATGATCCTAAGCCGCATACGACTAGAATGATGCTTAAAAGTGGATTGTCGAAACTAGTTACTTGAATGACGTGCCGATTCTTCACATAAAAGAAATCCGAAAAATTCATAAAAGCTCTTGTGATCTACATAAGCAAAATAAATGCTTATCTTCCATAATTGCTTGGTGAAGATCCACCATTATTGAAATCGATCCAATATCGATCAAAACAAAATCCATAAATCCTTTAATCCAAAATTGATTCTAAACCATAATTAAAATTATGAAAATATCTAATTAAAAAATTATTAAGAAACAAATTAAGATCCTAATCCACAAAAATGATTTAAGAATAAAATTAATTGACAATTTTGTTACCAACAAAATAGAAATCATTAGGAATTTCTAAAAATAAGAAAATAGGAAGAAAAGGGGTGTAAGAGAAATCCTGGGTTTGTGAATAAGAAAAAGCTTGGCCCAAAGCCCCATAACTAGTAAACAATCCACAGAAGGGGTGTCCTTAGCGAAACGAAGGGTCTGAATAACATAATCATGGGCTGAAGGCCCAATTCATAAGCAAATCCGCAGGGAGGGGTTCGTGAGTAATTGAAGGGTGCTGATATCATTTCCACGGAAGTCTGAGGCCCAACCCAACCTATCTTTGTGAGATTTCGCAGGGGAGGTGAGAAAATGATGTGGAGGTGTTGAAAGAACTTTCATGGACTCTTCTTGAAGAAACAAAGCCCGGTCCAATTTCCTTATGAAGTTAACCCTAAAAAATCTCACAAAATGAGAAAGATAATTCAACCCTCTCCAATTCACATTCAGCGGCGCCTCCCTTCGTCTCTTCCGACGACACGCCGGTCGAATCTTCCGTTGTGCCTTCACTCTCATCGCCACCATATCTCTCTCGTCCTCATGCTATGACTTCCGCCGCAATTTCGTTCTCAACGCCGCCATGTCTCTCTTGACCCCACAGCATGACTTCTGTCGCACCTCCGCTCACTCCTTATCACCTTTTCGTCGTCGTTGTTCTCTTTATTCCCGCTTCATCATAGTTTTCGAACCTAAACGGAGTGGAATACACAGGAACACCATAATCGACGCCATAGCAAGCATCAAGGTCACATATTAACTTATTACAGATGCAAGAGTCTGGTTGGAATAATCGTTGCATCACAAAATCAAGATCCGCGAAGAGATTACCGTGTTCGCAATAATGACGACGGCGAAGGTTCGTCGAAGGTACGGCTTGCAATTGGTTACTTTCACGTCGTATTCTTCATCTCACATTCTCATTCTGAATTGCGTCACAATTTATTATTGAATCGTTGAAGGTGTTCTTGATGATAATCCCTAACTTGTCATGGCTGAACTGATGAAGATTGTGGATTGATAATTGTTGATGTTGTTACGGTGTGAGATTGAAAAGCATTGAAAGTAAATGTTGGTGATGCGCTAATGTTGAGGATGACGAAGATGACGAGAATTGATGAAGAATGATGTAGGATTGATGAAGTTCGAGAGCAATGATGGTTTGGTGAAGGTGCAGAAAATTGAAGGATGACGGATGATGAAGATCTATGAAGGTCTTTGCAGTTGCTGATGGCGTTCGCAAAAGGATGGTTGAAGTGACGATGAAGTAGAACAAGTTGATGCGGAAACGATTTAAGGGGAGAATAATGATGTCGCGGTGTTGTTGATGATGCAGCTTTTCGAGGTAATAACGTCGACACTGATTTCTCCTACCTATAAATTCTGAAATAACTCTCTTCTTCTTGAATTTCTCGCGATTCTGAGTTCTGAATTGGTAGCATTTTGTTATGAATCTGAGTTTGTTATCGATGTTGTTGCGTTTTTCTTCTTCTGAACTGATTTTACGAATCTGTATTGTCGTTGTTGATTGATGAAGCAAATCCGAAATCTTGTTGAACTCTTGCAGAGTTCTTGTTGTGTTGATTCTTGATTTTCATAATTGAAGATGATGATTATGGAGTCTGTTGAATCTTTGTTGCAGGACTGAAGATTGATGATGCAGATTGGAGAGAGACGTTGGTGAAGATGATGCAAGGCTCTTGGTGGCTGAATCCGCAGAAGTTTGAGAGAGATTTTTGCGGGTTGAAGAAGAGGGATTGAGTGGCTTTGATGGAAGAGTCTTCAGTTGTGTATTTTGAGAGCTTTTGATGATGGTGGCGAAGGTTTGAAGATGTAGGTTTTTGAGAGATTGAAGGGGTTGTGAGATTGATGAATAGTGATGGTTGTTGAAGTGTGTAGAAGCTTTATTGAAGAAAATTGAGAGTGAGAGAGTCGAAGATGGTTCTTGAGATTGATATATGAGATTGAAGTTTTGTAGAGATTTTTTTTTTAGTTCTGTTTCTGTTCCTTTTTCATCTATTGATTTCTAATAAGAATATAAAATAAAATGTGTTTCTCCTCTCTAACTGTTTTTCTGTTATTTTGTAACATAATTTGTTGAGTTTTCTTTTTCACTTTTCCCTCAAAAAAAGGAATATGTTATCCATATATATATTTTTCCCTTTTCATTTTTTTGTTATATGGACTTGAGATAAATATAATGGACCAAGTGTGAACTCATGTTGCATTTTGTAAGTAAGACCCAAAAAAAACTAAATTCACCATTAAAAGAAGAAAACTTCAATTAATAGTAAATCTAATTAATATTGGGCCCTTTTTTAAGGGAATGAATATCTAGACGCGGTTTAGAAATATGGACGGACCCATGAACAATCGGATGACCCAATGAATTCGACTATGATTATTAGGTAATGACCCGAGGTTTGAAACATATATTAAATGGATTGAATGGTTATTGAGAAATGGAATATTTCGATAATTGGACTTTTCCTTAAAAAAGAAAAGGAGGATTGGACCTTGTGGACTAAACGAATTCGAAGGTGGTATGTAGTTTATAATTGAGTCAAAATGAGTATGACTCGACATGGATATCGATTAATTACATGAATACACAAATGAATACTGAAGTGGTTTAGGAAAAGAGACAGGCTTAAATCGGGTGAACTGTGGAATTGAGTATAAACTTGAACACCTCATTTCCAAATAAACCAATGACCATACACTTTTACTTAACTCAAGTCGAACATTTGAGCACAAACCATTTCTCCAGAATTATGACTGCCACATGACCAACATTTTGAATTCACCAGATAAACATACATAGGATGTGAAGCCCTAAATCCATAATCCACGAAATAAACTCCTGTGAAATAGAAACTACAAACCCTTGGAATAATCTGGTTCTCCATAGGGCATTAATCCCATGCCTGAGGTAATCAATGCAGATGTATGATTGTAAGTGTTATGACCTAACGAGAGATGCATATGAATATGAAGCGAGCCAGTCAGTGGTAAAAAGAATGAGGGCAAATTTTGAGGTATTACAATACCCAGGAAAGCGAGAATGTAATATCATCCGATTTACAACTCTAAGAGAAATGATATCAACCGATTCATAACTCAAATAAGATCAACCGATCTAACATGGAGATGGTATCAACCGATCCATAACCAGGAAATGCGAGAATGTAATATCATCTGATTTACAGCTCGAAGAGAAATGATATCAACCGATTCATAACTCAAATAAGATCAACCGATCAAACCAGGAAATGGTATCAACCGATCCATAACCAGGAAACACGATAATGTAATATCATCCGATTTACAACTCGAAGAGAAATGATATCAACCGATTCATAACTCAAATAAGATCAACCGATCTAACATGGAGATGGTATCAACCGATCCATAACCAGGAAATACGAGAATGTAATATCATCTGATTTACAACTCGAAGAGAAATGATATCAACCGATTCATAACTCAAATAAGATCAACCGATCTAACTAGGAAATGGTATCAACCGATCCATAACCAAGAAATGCAAGAATGTAATATCATCCGATTTACAGCTCGAAGAGAAATGATATCAACCGATTTACAGCTCGAAGAGAAATGATATCAACCGATTCATAACTCAAATAAGATCAACCAATCTAACATGGAGATGGTATCAACCAATCCATAATCATCGCACTGAGACGAGACCAAATGAAACAGGATCATTGTACTTAAATGATAACCCGACATGAAACCGCTGTACCGAAACGGGGACACAAAAAATGAGACTGTTGTACTGAAACAAGACCCAAAGACAAGACTATTGTACTTAAATGGAGACTCGAAAGGAACGTGATCGTTGTACATAAACGAGAGCCCAAGACGTGACCATTGTACTTAAACAGAGACGCGAAAAAATGAGATTGTTGTACTGAAACAAGACTCAACGACGAGACCATTGTACTTAAATGGAGACTCGAAAGGAACGGGATCGTTGTACTTAAACGAGAGCCCGAGACGTGACCATTGTACTGAAACGGGGACGCGAAAAAATGAGACTGTTGTACTGAAACAAGACTCAACTGGGGATAACGACAAGACTTGGTAGACAAAGATGCATGGAAAATGGTATAATTATCTTCTGTGGGGAGTATTTCAGGTTGAGAACATGTTACGGGTCTTATGTAGTATACCTCGAAACTGGCCCATGCTGGTATGCATATGTTTGAATTTTTCTATGGCGTAATGCTCCATAATGATGGAAATGCTACGCTTTGGAGGATGCAAATGTAATGATGATCATGCAAATGCAAATGCAAAGGATCTCCCGGAAAGGAGGCTGCAAGTATCCCAGGTGGCTTGACTGGGGAGAAATGATGATCACTGCATTGATCTGGTTAGTCCTTGTGAGGAGAAGACAACTCTACGGGGAATGCTGTTGATGATACACAAGCTCTGAACTGCCGTTATTGCCAAAAATAAATTGGACTTTGAGATTGGAACGCCAAGACTCTGCTGGAGACGAACTCTTCTTGCTAGGTACACTACCCGTTGAACTCTGGTTGGGAAGTGAAACCTTCCGACTTGGTTGGGAAAACAGATGTATGATACTGCTGAAGTAGCAACCTGCTGGGGAAGAAAGAAATTCCTTGTGCTGCTGGGGATTGCCTCCGTATTGAAAGGAAGTCTCTACTTGGGGAGGACACCAGCCTTCTGCTGCCTTGCTGGGGGAGATTTCAACTTCCAGCTCTACTGGGGATGATGGATGATGTCAATGATAAAGCTACCCGCTGAAGATAAGAGCTCAAGTTGCCACTTGCTGGGGGTAAGAGATAAATCCTCTCATGTTGGAAATGAGAGATGTAAGGCGTCTCATGCTGGGGGTGAGAGACGATGATACCCTTCTGATCAAGAAGTAACCTTCCATTTTCCGCACTACTGGAGAAGGGATTGTCTAATGAGACTTGCTAAGGAATTCTGATCGATGAAGTCCGTAGATGAAACAACTCATGAAGTACTATGCTGACAATGGCTTTGCTTCTAGCCTCTGGGTTGATAGGTTGCCAACTAACCATGAGTGAACAATGGTTCTTTGCAATTTTCAACTCGCCTTTGATTAAGGTTCATTCGAAGAAAATGTCTCAAAAGGATTTTACAGAAAACATGGCATATGAAATGCCTCAGTGTCTTCAAACTCTTGGAGAAATTCATCGGATCTCGAAATAACTGCCCTAGACTACATGGTCTGTGAAAGAATTTGCCTCGCAAGGATTCATGAAGAACCTCATATCACTGTGAGATATTCTGCCCCAGTATATTGAACTCTGGAAAGGTGCCTTTGATTGACCATCTTTGAGATATCACTATGAGATATTCTGCCCCAGTACGAGCCCTGAAGTGATCATCTATGACTGACTGTGATTTGAAGAATATATCCATATTGCATACTCCTGGAGAGATTTGAATCTCGAAGTGATTGCCCCAGCTTGGTTGAAATTTGAATGAATTCCTCTGACTAATGGCTCCTTGAGAGATTTGCTCCAGTTTGGCTGAATTTTGAAGAGGTTGCTCGACGTGATTGCCCCTGATTGGTTGGCTCTTACCACGACCGTTGGGAAAGTCCTTACTCAATGGAGTTTCTTGAAAAGTGCATCTCAATAGATTGACCTTCGGAAGTTTCAGACTTCTCATCTTGGCAAGATTAAGCTTCTGGACTGAGATTCCATATGTGAACTATTATAATGCCAAACAAATGTATGAAAGCAGAAAATGTTTATTTGGGGAATGAAAATTCTAATGCAACACCTATGTTAATCTTGAAGTTTTATTGTAAAAGATGTCAGAAACCTTGGTGAGTGAATCACCGGTTAAAATACGACATTGATTTCTGATAGAAGAAACATGCATATGCAACACCAACCCATATCTTTTAGCACAACTCATAGGAGTCAGGAACGCGATCTCGTGGTAGCACGCTCTCAAAAATAACCCTGTTTCAGTAAGGACTTTTGAGGGTTGTATCGTGGCCTGGTTCACAGTTATAGAAATAGAGGATACAGGCTCGAAGTTTATTTGTGCCCACCCCTCTTCATGATGTTCCCCATTCCTATGTTCAGCTAGCTTTCACAAGTGTTCACCTCTCAAAAAAGGTTTTGTGATGGTTGAGGAACCAATTACGCTAACAGTTTAAGCACCAATCAGGTTGTTGTTGGGAGTCAGTCACCCCTTTGCCTTTCGTGTCTGTGCCACACGACTTTGTTCTTGCTTAAGGATCTTTCTTGTGTAATCCTTTTCGTTCTTTGCTTTTGCATTATTTTGCTTATCCCTAACTTTTGCCTGGACTGATTCTTGTGAATCTTTGATTATGGAGTCCAGCGGGATGCCCTAACTTTTGCCTAAGTCGCTTGTTTTCAAGTTTCGACTTAGCGGGCTTTTTCATTTCTTTTTTTTTAAATTCTCTTTTTTGAACAAATCGTGTGACACTGGTTGTCTTAATTGCTTTGAAAGGGTTGTGATTATCTCACTTCTTGGTTGACGAAGGATAACCCTTGTGGTTTCCGGTCTCTGGACCTCTTGCTTGGGATAACCATTGTGGTTTCTGGTATTTGGACCTCTTGATTTGGTACAACGAAAGGTAATGGATCCTCATATGTACACTCCTTTTTGAAATTTGAACGCTCGGTCAAACTAACTGACGCCTACCCTGCCCCTGGGTTACATGCAAGGGTTTTTTCGTGCGAAAATAAACTCTTACTTCAAGGCTCAAATGGGTTGGAGAGGGTCTATCTTCCTTATATCTCCGGTGTTTAGGATTTGAAACAATGCCTGTACATCGTCAACAAGGCTTTCTCAAAAGCACACGATTAGAGATTTTTGCGTTTTCATTTCGTCATCCTCCCTCATGGAGTTTAAACACAACAGTTGGTATTGCAATGCACATACAAAATTATAAGTAAAGGCGAATGGATTACTTCAAGAAAAACATGTACATTTTATTACAGTTAACATTCAAAAACAAATAAGTTCCATGCGTACATACGAATGTTTAAACAAACAATAGAAACTACAAAGGAAATTGCAGTAAAGAAACTGAGCATCGCCATCGTTGAGGAGACTTGACCCCTTCTGGATTAAATCAGTCTTGAGCGCTTCCCATGATCAGTAAATCTTCATGGACTTGTAGTATTCAGGTAAGTGGTCGCATGTCTAACACGACAATCATTTCTCATCTTCTAGTTATTCTATCCTTGTAGAAAGTAACACTGAGAAGTAAAGTTGACACCTAAGATTGCTCGGAAAGACCTGACGATCTTCTGCCTACGTATCTCCATTGACCCAAGACCAATGAAGAATCAGAGCGACGTAGTTCCCCTTAATAGGGATGAAAATGCACTGAAAAGACGCACCATTGCCACAAATAAGAGTATCTGGAATACTTCTGGCTTTATTGCTTTAACTCTTCCCGACAAACATTGATAAGAAGGCTTCAAATCAAGAAATGTTGACAGCTTTCGAGTCGATTAAGTCCTGCACCGTGTGGTGAAAAGCTTTACACCTATCAATATGATGCCCTAGCACCCCAGAATGAAATTCACAGTGGGCATTGGCATCCCATCCATCCGGTAGTGGAAAAGGAGGTGGAGACAGCTTGCGAAGCCCAACCAACTTCAACTGAAGCAAATGCTGGAGGAGATCAGTGTGAGACATTGGCAAAGGGTCAAAAAATCTTTCTCTCCTTTGCTGACGACCCTTTTGAGGATTACGTTGGCGATGATTTTGCTGTTGTGAACGTGTGGCACTTGGGATGATCACGGGCTGTCTGGTAACGTGAACCTTGATATCTCCTCTTTTGCTGAACACAAACTGCCCCCGCTTCTTCGTACTGTCTTTTTTGCTCATTTGAAAACGACTTCTTGGTCTCAGAAGTAGAGGCACCATTCCCCTGGATCTTTCCTCGCTTCATCCAGTTTTCAATTCTTTCACCAGTCAAGACGATATTGGAAAAACCGTTAGTTGAACAGCCTACTAATCTTTCTATGAAGTGCCCCAGGAGGGTATCCATGAATAAGTCTGCCATTTCTCTCTCCAGCAATGATGGTTGTACCCTGGCTGCGACCTCGCGCCATCTCTGTGCATACTCCTTAAAGCTCTCGGAGTTCTTTTGTGACATGCTCTAAAGCTGGGTTCGGTTGGGAGCCATGTCAATGTTATACTGGTACTGCTTGAGAAAGGCTTCCCCAAGTTCCTTCCAGTTACGAACATAGTTCTTTTCCAGTTTCGTGTACCACTCCAGTGAACCCCCGGACAGGCTGTCCTGGAAGTGGTACATCCAAAGCTTCTCATCTTTGGTAAATGCAACGATTTTGCAATAGAAGGCCTACAAATGAGTTTTCGGGCAAGATCTGCCACTGTACTTGTCGAAAACAGGAGGTCTGAACTTTGGAGGGATGACCACCCCTGAAACCAGCCCCATATCAGCAACATCAGTGCCAAGGGTATCTTTTCATTCTAGAGCCTTTACCTTCTCGGCTAGCATCTGGAAGTCTTGGTTAGGAGGCATATTTTCCGTAGGTGGAATGACAATGTTGTTGATCGGATTGCCTTGGGCGTCCAAGGTAATCATTGGAGGATGAACTTGTGGGCGATTAAGCCTCTGCATGGTGGTTCTCATTTCTTGCTGCCCCTGCACTATACCCTGCATTGTTGCCATGAACTCCCCCATCTGAGTGCGAAACTCGTTCAACTCAATCTATACTGTATTCATGATTTGACTCGGGTAGCGTACTGGTATGGCCGATACTTCTCCTGAAATGGTCAAATAAATTAGGAAATCCAGATAACTCGTTAGCATGCAAAAATGATATGCATGAAAATGCCATGTCACTGATCCCACTTCATTCAGATCGGGGGACAGATACCCCACGGAGTGCCACATCATAATATAAATTTTGTGAGTGTGTGCAAAGAAAGTGCTGAGCATCGGGAACTCAATATCAAAATAAAATTGCCAGGATAGAAAATTTGAAACAATGGCACCTGAAAACATCCATAAAGAAAAAAATATGCCAACGTGCGAAGGCTTATACAATCACTTGCCAATAATACTGAAATACGGGAAAATGTCATAATCCACAACAGAAAAATAAGAGATTCCTTCAACAGCTCTGAAGGTAACCTCGAAATACAATAAAGCAAATCACATGCATCAAAGAAATCTACGTCTCCTGACTTGAGCTTTGTGTAGTCTGCAGGGCCAGCTAGATCAAAAGGCTTCACCCCTGAGGTACCCCTCTGGTGTAATGATCCTTGAACCAATTAGATGTTGGACATTGTGCCTGAAGGTTTTGCACTCGTCAATGGTATGTTCGAATGTTCCAGAGTGGAATTCACACGCAACATACATATTGTAATCTGGGGGAATGGGGCAGGGCATTGGCAAGGCATTCCTTGGCTGAATCAAAGAACTCTCGAGCAAACGGGCAAACACTTGACCAGGAGTAAACACTTTTTCAGCCTGCTTGAACTTGAGTCTCCCCTGTTGTTGATAGTTCTGATGCTAAGATGAATTCGAACACCCGAAGTTCTTCTGCACTTTCTTCTTTATGTTGGATCGGTGAATGGGTAGGGGTGACTGGCACGATGTCTTTACGACCCAGAGTGGAGGCACACACCCCTGATTGGGGATAATTCTTGTGGTAAGGAAAGGAGAAGTACCTTCCAGCGATATGAAATCCTTTGACACATCCCCACTGATTGATTAAAACTCGATTACCTTTGAATCAATGAGCTCTTGAACTTGATATTTGAACCTCTTACAGTTTCCACATGATGACCAGGTGTCCCAGAATGGAAAACACACCTGGCATTGGCATCAAAATCTAGAGGAGGCTTTTTGGGTGTGGCTGTCATGGTGACAAGTTCAACCAGATTAAGCTCGAGCAAACAAAGGAGCAATTGCGCATATGACACCGGAATCAAATCAAACTTGGCTTCAGACGGCTTTGGCATTTGTCCGCAGCTTTTGCCTTTACCTTCCCTTTGATGAACTGGAAGAGCCCGCAAGTTGGGAGGCTTAGGGGCCAAAAGTTGAGGAGAGTTTTCGTGAAATGCTTCCTGATCTTGGAACAAAACCACTGAACTGGGAGGACCAACAACTTCTGCAGCAATAAAAGGGACATGGTGCCCTTCTTGGAGCTTTGGGGCTTCCCTGGTCTGGTTCTCTTGTTTCTTCAGTTGGTAAACTCTCTCTATCAATAGCATGTGGCCACGACACAAGGTCTTCATGTCCACCAAGAATTGATCCATTTGGACTTTCATTTCAGCTATTTCTGCTTGGCATTGTTCCATGTCCATCTCTTGATGATTGTGATTCAAATTGGCCATTCTGGAGAGTAACCAAATCAGGATGAGAATCTGTCCCCGGACACCTGTAATGAGAGTAAGGATGCATGCAAATGTCATGTTCGATTATTTCCAAGGGATCCAACTGCTTTGATTCCATTTTGGATATAGGAACATATAATGACATGGTTCAAACATAGGATCTTTGGAAATAACCGAACATGTATGATGAAATGCCATGATGTTATGTATGCAACAGGCATGTGATCGGTGATGTGATGTTGGGTAGTGAATCAGGTAATCAAGTGTATGTGCAAGGCCACAACATCATCACAAGTATCTCTGATAAGGAGTTCATGACTTCAGAATCCATAATTAACAGATCAAGATCATATCACTGAAGTAAGCCGACGTACATGGGTATGTTGAAGTTTTTAGGGTTCCTGCAAACCTGTAAACCCTTCCCAATCTCACGGGTGTGCTACTCGGGTCAACATCACGGACTCTCAAAGCCGAATAGCAATAATACGTTCACCATTTCCGAGAAATGGCTCATGACCAAATCAGGGAATCGGTTTGGCATTATGTACTACTCAGGGAGGCCTCAGTTGAGTCCGGAAAAAACAAGCATCTCTCATAAGTCCCCAGCTTCAAGCACTGATTCGAGAAACAATAGTACATTCATCCCGAAGGGTACAATACTACCGTTATACGAACAGTTTGCTTTAACTGGATTCCTATGAGAGAACCAGGCCATCCTATGCGAGTTCCCAATGGACCCTCGGATGCGAGCGGGTTTGCCAACAAATGTGGTCTTCCACTGACATCACTGGAGAGGGTTGTTTCCACAAAGGTTCTCAATGATCGGTCCCCATATGCACATAACTATCAAGGTCTTATCCCGAAGTGGAGGAAATCCCCACACAAGATATTTCCAAGACGGTCACATTCTGGGTGTGAAACACATTGCCACTCATCATGCCACATGCGAGTACAACGTGTCCACTCTAATCCTATAGTGCACTCAAGCCGGGTATTTTGCTTATCTCACAGTAACTCCCATCCCACAGAAAAAACGAAAAACCAGCACAGCCAGACAGTTCAGTATATATGATGCATGGAAAATAAATACTGAAAACAGTAAATAAATGCGGTAAAGTAAAGCTGTAAATAAAACAGTAAAGCTAAACAAAAGCACACAACAACAAATAGATGAACACCCAAAGAAATAAAACCAAACAGGTGCTAGGATTGACTCTACAAGGAAAACCAAAGATTCGGGGTTCGGTCCCCAGCAGAGTCGCCAGCTGTCGCTCCTGGGATTTTCATCCAGGTACAAACGCGAAAGTGGCGCGGAAAAGGTAGAGTCGCCAGCCATGCATTTTTATCCCGAAGGAACGGGAAAGGTAATGCTACACAAACCTGAGAAGAAGGAAAGGACAAGGTCCTGCGAACCAAAGATCTGGGTTCGGGAGTCGGTTACGACCTGGGAAGGTATTAGCACCCCATACCGTCCGCCATACCCGACGGGATCCACGCTTGTTTGTTTGTTTCAAAGGGTGAGATAATAAAGCTGCTGAATAAAACTACTAACTGGAACTGAAATGGGAATGGAAAGAGAGGGGAAATGAGAAAGAACAGAAGGGGGAAAATGTAGGGAAAATAAAGAATGCGCTCGAACGGGCCCTACCCCGCTGCCTACGTACCTCATCGGGATAATGAGGATCAGAGTCAACGTAGTTCGCCTAACTAAGGCGGGAACTATTTGTTTATGTTTTTTACAGCTTGAACTGCGTATGTCTATGCTCAGGTGTTGCAGGCTCGTCTGGTACGAGTGCGTTTATCGTCTTGCATGCGAGACAAGTCGTTGTAAGTTTGCGTTGAGAATGAATGAGATGAGAAGAGAATTCCCGCAAGAAAGTCGCTTGTTAAAATGCATAAAATAAATGCATAAAAAATAAAGGATAAGGTGAAGGAAACATACCTCAATCTTCCCCTCTACAAAACAAATGTTAATGTTGCATTTTATTAAAAATAATAAAGCAAACACACACTAATTAAATCCTAAGGCAACTTGGACCTAAACTAGGCTCTATTTTAATCCTAAAGGAACTATAAAAAGCTAGGACAAAAATACAGCACCTATTACGGCCCCTAATACACAAACAGCTATGAAATTATGCCTAACACAAATCAGCTTTTTACAGCCAGCATGCAGCATGAAAAGGTAGGTGTAAAAAGTCAAATACAGCATGCAAACAAACAAACATCATACATTTTACAGCACCTTTATGCAAAAACAACTATGAAATGCAAAATTCAGAATTGATTATTTTCATTTTTAATGCACAAACTTAATGAAAAATGCACCACCTTGATCATGAACATGCATTTGAACATGGATCGACATACCTAAATGGAAGAACATGAACATTTTTGAAGATTATGCAAGAATGCATCACATGGTTGATTATGCAACAATTAATGCCAAAATGTAACACATGAACATGGCATATGAACATGATGATTATTGATTATGAACATGCAACATGATAGCTCAACAAACATACTAAACTCAATGCAAAATTCAGAATTGAATGTATATGGATGATGTGATCAAGTATGCAAACAAATGCCACCAAATGCACATTCATATGATTATGCAAAATGCAACATATCTCAACATAAAGAAATGCAAAATGATTTAATGCAATGCAAACATATAAAAGCAGAATGCAACATGATTATTAAATACCTAATGATGCATGAACATAGCAACAAAAATGCAAGAAATCAAGGCATACACAAAGAAACACAAAAACGCATAATATGCGACATGAACGGAATCGTGTCGAAACGACTCGAAATGGGGGAATGAGCTACTGGAAATGGACTCAAAAATTTCCTAAAATCAATACCTAAACATGTATGAACCTTAAAGGCACTAGGACTTAGGACTAAGCAATCAAATAAGCTAAAAACCAAAAAAACAACAACGTTAACCGGTTAACGGACCCTGGACAACACTAATTTGTGGCTAAACGCACGCGTTAACCGGTTAACCAAATGCGTTAACCGGTTAACGCTGAACAGAATTGAAAAAAGTCTTTGAAATAAGTGCTTTTGGCCACAAACCCACTTCTAATGATCCCTAACATTCCTAGGAACATGCTAACACTAATTTCTACTTAATTGGAGCTTATTTACACATGATAGAACCTATAACTATCAACACTTTAAATCCAAATCCAACCAAAATCACAAAATGCAAGCAACACATAAAGAAAATGAAATTGATCGCAAGCAAAACAAAAAGCGCTTAAAGAATGCCGAAATAGCGAGATGAAGAGAATAACTTAAAGAAGAAGTGATTTAGACCACCAACCTATGAAGCGGAGAAGTGCTTCGGTGATTGTTGCAAGAATCAGAGCTTAATCGAAGAGAAAACCGGGAAACCGCAAAATAAATGCGTTCTTGACATTTGGATCTTCGTGCACTTCCGATAAGCCGAAACCTTCAACAAAATTCAGTAGCTTCTTCTTCCACAATCCACAAAATCAATGGAGGTTGAGGCTAAGCTTCAAGATCTTCAAGTTTCAAGGTGAAACTTGAAGAGCTTATTCAAAAAACTTTAGTGAAAGGAGGGAAAAAAGGAGGAAAAGTGAGAGAGAGAAAGTGATTATGAGAGAATGAGAAAAATGGAAAATTGTGTGAACCTCTAACAATGAAGTGATTAATGAATATATAGAGGCTAGGCTAGGAGCTAGGTTTGGGTTTGGGGCCCAAAAATTAGGCTTGGGATCCAAAATTAGGTTTGGTAGTTAGTTAGGGTTAGGGTTGGAAAAGGGAATATTCCTTGGAACACTCTAGAAGATGGTAGAACATGGTAGAAGTTTCCAAGGGAAATGGAGTGGAATTGAAATGGAAAAGCAAGATGGAAAGAATGAAAGGAAGTGTGGAAAGAAAGTGGAAGGAAAAGTGGAGGGAAATGCAAAACCAACTACTTTTCAAATGATTTTTTCCTTTGATTTTTTATGATTCCTCCATCATTTCTTGACCAAATTTGAACCATAGGATCATTGTAACCCTAATTTCATGATTTCGATCTTAAAAATCAGGAGTCGACCCTTTTTACCTAGCTCGGTTGCCTTTTCCCCAATTCCTCGATCTTCCGTCGTCTGGCCAGTCGAACCTCTTCAAAAATGAATTTGTGGACGAGATTTGAACCCTATGCCTTTGACATCATATATAAACAAAGGAATCCACTTTGAATCATTACTTCATGCCGAAGCCCAGTAGGAGTGAAACCCTAATTTGGCCCTTGTCATCAGGAAATGTTGCACTGCTTGCCTCCTCCGATCAACTCCAAATCTTTCCATGGCTCGTGGCTTCAAGTGAATACTTGTGGGATATTGTGAAACCTTTGCACAAGGTTGAGAAGCTTAGTGGCCTATTGATTGCCTTTGTATAGCCTTCAGTTGCTCCAACCATTGACCAAATGCCTATGCCTCAGCTATGCAATATATGATGCAATGTTTTTGGTAATTTTATGAATTTATGAATGCAAAATGCTATGCAAAATGTTGAGGGAATGAGAGGGAAAATTTTGAGGTATTATAATATGCACCATTTGCGCTGCCAATATTTGATTCGTTTGAGTAGTGTTTTGTATTAAAGGGTTAAATACTTCCCCCGTTTGTTGCGTCAACCTATGGACCATTTCATGATTACTTTCGTCCATTTGTTGACGTATTGCTTGCGCAGAATTAGTTGTAATTGTTGGTATTTGGAATCCTGGTGGGGGTTGGTTTGGTCTACTAACGTTCCCACTATAACCTGACCCTTGTAATGGTGAAGACATGTGAACCATGACATCAGAATACAAAGGTGTTGTGTTATGTAAATTAGCCATCACTGAAGTTGGCATTCCATAAGCTTGTTCTCTTCCAAACATAGGTATGGAAAAATTTGTTTGATACGGCCTAAAGTTATTTCCTCCAGGCGTAGGGGTTCCCATAGGCATCGAATGTCCTATATTGGAGGAACTGGGTGCATTCTGAGAGAAAGACACTGCTGGTATCGATCCAGATGATGAGGGATTTCCCCCTTCTAAAACGTGGATTTGTTTGTTATTTCCCAATGTCGAAGGAATAGCATTGGAAACTGGAATTTTGTTAGGATTTACTGGCTGATTAGCCATTTTTCTTACTCTAGTTCGCCTAGGTCTTTCTACGTCAGTCACGGCTAGTTTACCGCTTCGTAAAATCATACAACGTAATAAGACTTTTTTGGATTAAGAAGAATCATTTTTTAGTATTTTAGCACTGGTCCCACTGGGCATGCTAATTTGTTTGCTGGTGATTTTGGCGAACAACCTCTGGTTTACCAATTCCTTGGAACTTGGTTACTTGCAGGACCAACCACACAAGTCCTAGGACACGTGTGCTAAATTCTTGGGGTTTGTTTCTTAATATAAATTCTTACTAGTTTTTGTAAGTCTGTCGAATGATCACTAATGAAATTATTCTTGTTTATATCAAAGTATGGATATGTTTGTATAATAAAACTAACAAAGAACTTGAAGTTCGCATTAAAGGATTTCTGGAATGTAAATTTGCTTGAAAGTAAATTGCTTGAAAAATGACTGAAAGCATAAACTTGAACAAGGAATAAAATAAATCTAAATTTTATAACTGAAATATAAATGGTGTTTACACGTACATTTCCCATATAATTCTCTTTTCTCTTACACACGAGTATTAGAGTAACTTTTACAGGAATGTTGTACATAATTTCACACACTTAAAACAAAACAAATTTATCCTATTTATATACAAATAAAATAACCGTCGAATAACGGTCAACTCCTAAGTATTCGCCACTTGGCATTCTGCATGCTACTAATCTCTAGGAATCCTCCACGTATCTTCTACCAAGCGAGGCCGTTATTCATATTAAAAATTGCCCTTTAACAGGCGAAGCGACGTATCTTCTCGTCACGTCGAATTCATTTGAAATTAAAATATAAAGTCATAATGTCTCCTTCGTCGAATTCTTACCTTCATATCCCTTGTCGAAAACACAAGAAGACTTCTTCGTAATGATGTGAAGAACTTTTAGCTGGCATCTCAACCGCTCCTTCGACAGACATCCGTTCGTTATATCACGAACCAAATCATCACAAACCTTCTCAAGATTCTGGACATGTTTGGAAGAAAGAGTGATCCTAATCTGTCGAATATATTCACAGTTATGCACATCATTGTTCAAAGCACAATGAAATAAGGAGTGCTGAGAAACTTCAATGTCGAATAATGGTGACTTGTGGAAGAATAGCTGATGAAGCTACCAGCTGCTAAGGCTCTTATTTATTAAAAACCATGGTGTCGAAATTATGTGTATACACCATCATTTCGCATTAATTGCTCCCACGACTCGAGGTACACGTGGCAAAAGGTGCTTCAGCTATCATTCAACCATTATTTCCCCCGAGATTCGAGCATTGCACAACGACCATGATGATTAAATTATACCCTTAGTCGTGTAGACCTCCTAGAGTATGTTGGCCATGCGATCCATCCCCAGAAAGATGAACTGCCCTTAAGTCATCACTTCCATGACCAAAAGCAACAACTTGAGGGGCTCCTGTTCCGGACTGGCCCAATGACTAGGCGTGACCCAACCCACTACTGCATCCAAGACAGCCAATGGCCCAAAGGAAAAAAGGGCCCACCTGCTCGTGGCCCTTCATCCGAGGAGGAAAAGTCGACCAGGTTTTAACACAGTTGATTTCCCTGCCCCGTTCATGACTTATGCCCGACACTTGGCAGATGTCTCTAGACTTAGCCACTGCTGACTCCTTGTCGGGCATACCTCTGCCCGACACACATTATATTCGAGTAGCCTGCTCAGTCCAACAGCTAGTTTCTGGCAATTAACTATTGTTGGGAGATCCATGATCCAGGCCCAAAATAGGGACCGTTGGCCATGCGCTGGGGTATTATATAAGCCCTCTCACATGAGAGGGCCATGTATTCAATTTCGAACCTAATAATACTTTATCTCTTCCTTGCTTGTTTTCTTAATTTAGCATCTGAGTTCCTTGCAGGTACATCCCCCTCCTCTCCTCTACGATCGAGCATCTTCAACACAGTTTGTGGCCCACCAAAAGTTCTAATCAATCGGAAAGATCACTATTCTTGGATGACTCTGATTTATCTTCAGATTTAGCTTTATTCCACACCCAATGCCATTATTGGATGCTTCTGATGTATTTCCAGAGTTTTTTTTTCTAACTTTCATTTAATGCCATTCTTGGATGTCGTGATTGCTTTTCATCCAATGTCATTATTGGATGTCGTGATTCCTTTTCATCCAATGCCATTCTTGGATGTCGTGTTTCTATTCGTATCCAATGTCATTTTTGGATGTTGTGATTCCTCTTCATATAATATTATTCTTATATTTCGTGTTTTTATTTGCATCCAATGCCATTCTTGGATGTCGCTGATGTTTTTTTTCCAAAGTTGAATTTGTTTCCATCCAATGCTATTCTTGGATGTCTTAGATGTCTTGGATGTATTTACTAGAATATCTCTCTACTTCATCCAATGTTATTCTTAGATGTCTCAGGCGTATTTTCCATAATGTTTTTATACTTCCATCCAATGCTATTCTTGGATATCACTGATGTTTTTGCCAAAGTTGTTATATTTTCGTCCAATGTTATTCTTGGATGTCTTTGATGTACCTTCAAACTTTATTTTGTTGTATTTTGGTTATACCCAATGTCATTCTCGGACATCCTTACTACCTTTCTAGGGTTTAGCCCCTTTCATTCCAAGTATTCCTAAATATTCTTTGTCATCCTAACAAATCTTCAAAAATATCGTATGTTTCACCAACAAGTATTTTCACTTTCATTCAATCTTCAATACATTTCCTTTACAAGTCAATTCTATAATTCCCACAGAGTTTGTTTCTCATATCATATTTCCGGTAAAAACAAAAAAAAAGTCTTTCATGCATTCATGACATCTCATATCATTTCATCAAGGGACAAAATTTGGGTAAAGTATTTAACTTTCTCCCACTATGATCATATGAAGAGTGACCTTGTTCATATATTTTGGTTGAAGATATTTAAATATGGGCAACTGTCATACCCCAATTTTGTCCAGATATTTTAAATTCATCTGATACATGTACACTTGTCAAAGTTTGCATTTTTAGCCATTTGAATTTGTAGATGTCTAGAATTGGCAGAATTTTTGACCAACAAGAAATATTGAATTCAGTTCAGAATGTCCTATCAAATGTTGGGACATTATCAAACAAAGTATAAGAACTTATTTCAGGATGTCACACCAGATGTTGGGACATTGTGTAAATGACTTAAGTTCAGTTTTTTAGGATGTCCCAACAGATGTTGAGACATCTCAAACCTGCTACCAGAATTAATTATTGACTAACTGATCTGAGATATTTAAGGAGAGTTATCTGGAATTAATTATGGATGGATAAAAACAGAACAAGGCGCATCTATAGGGAGTTTTATTATGAGTATTCAGTTTAAACAGAAGAACTAAATCACCTAGAATCTAGGAAGTAACAAACCCTAATTCTAGGTGGAAGCTGCTGTGTTTTAGGACTGGATTAACCTACAGAAAGCCCAAACTACAAACACCTATTTAATCAACAGAAACTCACAGAATTGAGTACGAATTTCAGAAGACCAAATAGGGTGTTTATTATTTTAATAGCAGGTTGGAGGAAATAACTTTATTGTGACTTGATTGAAACTGTGAAGTAAGATCAAGCTGTTTTGTTTGAAGAATGTCTTCAATTTTATTAAACTTGTAAACAAGATCACTGTGTGATTGAGGGGGAGTGAGTTGGTACTCATATCTAAGTAGTGTCTTAGGTAGAAATTGCATTGGGTAGATATTAAGTGAAAGATTAAACTGGGTTGTTTAAGTCTAGAATTAATATTACTTATAGTGGATTTCCTCCTGGCTTGGTAGCCTCCAGATGTAAGTGTGGTTATACACTGAACTGGGTTAACAAACTTCTGTGTTGTTTAATTTTCTTGCACTTTAAGTTTTGGTTAAATCTGTCAAGTGTTGGGACATCTCATAGGACATCTCATACCTGATCACAGAATTTCAATTGGCATCAGAGCAGGCACCCTGCCTGTTTATACTGGGTGAGATCTAGGGAATACAAATTCTGGAAACATGGACAGAGATATAGGATCAGTAAATAGACCACCTATACTGGATGGATCTAATTATGACTACTGGAAACCAAGAATGATTGCATTCTTAAGATCACTTGACAACAGGGCCTGGAGAGCAGTCAACATTGGATGGGAACATCCTATCCAAGACACCAAAGATGGATCAAAAGTGTTGAAACCTAAAGAAGAATGGAGTAAGGAGGAAGAAGATTCAGCACTAGGCAACTCCAAGGCCTTAAATGCTCTATTCAATGGCATTGATAGGAACATCTTTAGACTTGTGCATCACTGTGAGCTAGCCAAAGATGTGTGGGATACTCTCAAAACAACTCATGAAGGAACATCAAAGGTAAAGATGTCAAGACTTCAACTTCTCACCACCAAGTTTGAAAACTTGAGAATGAAGGAAGATGAGACAGTTCATGAATTCTACATGAACATCTTAGAAGTAGCTAATACTTCTGGAGCTTTGGGAGAAAAGATGACTGATGAAAAGCTTGTAAGAACGATCCTCGGATCTTTGCCAAAAAGATTTGACATGAAAGTCACAACAATAGAAGAAGCTCAAGACATATGCACTATGAAAGTTGAAGAACTCATTGGTTCCCTACAAACATTTGAGATGGGAATGAATGACACAAATGTTAAGAAGAACAAAAGCATAGCCTTGGTGACAAATACTGATGAAGAAGAAGATGATGAATCAGATATTGGTAAAAGCTTATCAGACAACATTGCTATGCTTGGAAGACAATTCAAAAAGATTCTCAGAGGAATGGAAGGCAAATCCAAACCCAATGGAAGATACACAAACTCTTCTGAGAACAAGAGGCCTTATGATGCTAACAGAAGGTATAATTATGATGAAAAGACCAGTCAAGAAAAAGGAGTCAAATTCCATGGATGTGAAGGATATGGACACATCAGGAATGAATGTCCTACCTACTTAAAAAGGCAAAAGAAAGGACTCTCTGTGACCTAGTCTGATGAAGACTCAGGAGGTGATTCAGAAGAAGAATCAGCTAAGCATATCACTGCTTTAGCTGGACTATGTGAATCTGAAAGTGATTTCAGTGATGGGGAGCTTACTGTTGAAGAACTTGAGCAAGCCTACAAAGATCTATACAAAAGAAGTACTGAAATATGCAGTGAGGTTATAAAGCTAAAGAAGCAGAATGAGGCACTAGAAGATGAAAAAGCAAGTGATCAAGAGATCATTGACACCTTGAAAAGTGAAGTAAGTCTTCTCAACTCCAAGTTGGAACACATGTCCAAATTTGTTAGAATGTTTAACAGCAGCTCAAATACACTGGATGTTATTCTCAACAACAATAAGCATTCATGGGATAAAAGTGGACTGGGATTTAACAGAGTACATAAAGATGAAGCCAGCTCTAGCAAAAATACTTCAAAATCCATACAGTCAAACAAGATGTCCCAACAGATGCTTCAACATTAGGAAAAGAACACAAAGTCAAACATAATGTTCCAACAGATGTCTCAACATTCTGGAAAGAACAAAATGAAGAAGAAGTATCAAAGATGGAGATGTCATCACTGTGGAAGATTTGGACATATCAAACCTCATTGTTATAAGCTGCATGGATATCCAAATCAGATGTATCAGCAACCTTCTAAGCAGAAAATAGAAGTTACCAAGAAAGTGCTGCATAAACATCAAAGAAATCAGCAACCTCCTAAGCAAAAGACAGAAGTCATCAAGAAGGTATGGAGACCAACAGCTAGCATTCAGGCTGATCAAAGCTACATACACAAGAACAAGATCAACAATCAATCTTGGATATCTACTAATGAACAACACACAGGGCAGAGGCATCAAAAGAAATCTCAACTCAAATGGTCAAAGAAAAGTGCTGCATATATAGCACATACATCACTAAGAGTATCAGCTAAAGAAGACTGGTATTTTGACAGTGGATGTTCAAGACACGTGACTGGATTGAAGAATCTGCTAGTAAACTTAAAGTCACATTCATCCAGGTATGTAACCTTTGGAGATGGAGCTAAAGGAGAAATCAAGGGAGTTGGGACCTTGGACTGTCAAGATGTTCCAAGACTAGATAATGTGCTGCTAGTTAAAGGTTTAACTGCTAATTTGATCAGCATAAGTCAATTATGTGATCAAGGGTACAGTGTAAACTTTACTAAAACTGAATGCTTAGTGACTAACAAAGAACAAGAGATTGTCATGAAAGGAGCCATATCTAAAGACAACTGTTATATGTGGGAATCTCAAGATTTCAGTCTCACTTCAACTTGCTCTTTAGCTAAAGAAGAAGAAGTGAAACTATGGCACCAAAGACTAGGTCATCTTCATTTCAGAGGCATAAAGAAGATAATATCTATGGATGCTGTAAGAGGTATTCCTAAACTGAAGATTGATGATGGCAAAATATGTGGTGAATGTCAAATAGGCAAGCAAACCAAGATGTCCCATCCAAAGCTCCAACATCTGACAACTTCCAAAGTTTTGGAACTATTGCATATGGATCTTATGGGACCTATGCAGGTTGAAAGCCTTGGTGGCAAGAGGTATGCCTATGTAGTGGTTGATGACTTTTCAAGGTATACATGGATAAAATTTTATCAAAGAAAAGTCTGATGTATTTGATGTATTCAAAGACTTATGCCAAAGAATACAAAGGGAAAAAGCCAGCTGTGTGATCAGAATAAGAAGTGATCATGGAAAAGAATTTGAGAACCAAAAGTTCTTAGATTTCTGTTCTTCAGAAGGAATCAATCATGAATATTCTTCACCAATCACTCCTTAACAGAATGGGATAGTTGAGAGGAAGAATAGAACTATTCAAGAATCAGCAAGAGCTATGATCCATGCTAAAAAGTTACCTTTGTACTTATGGGCTGAAGCTATGAACACAGCTTGTTACATCCATAACAGAGTTACTCTAAGGAAAGGAACTTTGTCCACAATCTATGAAGTCTGGAAGGGCAGAAAACCCACAGTTAATTACTTCCATGTGTTTGGAAGTAACTGTTATATTCTGGCAGATAGGGAGCAAAGAAGAAAAATGGATCCTAAAAGTGATGAAGGGATTTTTCTTGGATACTCTATAAACAGCAGAGCATATAGAGTATTTAATTCTAGAACCAAGGTTATCATGGAGTCTATAAATGTGATAATTGATGATGCTCCTACAGATGTCCCAGAAGATGTTGGAACATCTGCTGATATCAAGATTGAAGCTGAAGAAAAGAGTGATCATTATGACTTCACTCAAACTGATGCAAGGACAGAACAATCCAGCAAACCTCCCTCCATCAGAATACAGAAGGATCATCCCAAAGGTTTGATAATTGGTGATCCCAACAGAGGTGTGAGCACTAGATCAAGAGAAGTGATTTCAAGTTCTTGTTTTGTTTCTAAAATAGAACCTAAAAACATCAAGGAAGCTCTTACTGATGAATACTGGATTTGTGCTATGCAAGAGGAATTAGGTCAATTCACAAGGAATGAAGTGTGGAATCTTGTTCCTAGACCTGATGACATAAATGTAATTGGAACAAAATGGGTGTATAAGAACATGTCAAATGAACAAGGAGTTGTTACAAAGAACAAAGCTAGACTTGTAGCTCAAGGATACACACAAATTGAAGGAGTAGACTTTGATGAAACCTTTGCACTAGTAGCAAGGCTTGAATCAATCAGACTACTTTTGGGAATTGCTTGTATCTTAAAGTTCAAGCTATTTCAAATGGATGTGAAAAGTGCCTTTTTAAATGGTTATCTTAATGAAGAAGTATATGTAGAACAGCCTAAAGGATTTGTTGATCCAAGCTGTCCAAATCATGTATACAAACTAAAGAAGGCTCTTTATGGTCTGAAGCAAGCTCCAAGGGCATGGTATGAAAGATTGACTACCTTTCTTATCATGCAAGGGTACAGGAAAGGTGGTATTGACAAAACCTTGTTTGTTAAAGATGAAGAAGGAAATGTCATGATTGCTCAAATATATGTAGATGACATTGTCTTTGGTGGGATGTCTGACAGGATGGTCAAACATTTTGTCAACCAGATGGAATCTGAATTTGAAATGAGCCTAGTAGGAGAATTAACCTACTTTCTTGGTCTGCAAATAAAGCAAATGGAAGACTCCATGTTCATTTCCCAAAGCAAGTATACCAAGAACATAGTCAAGAAATTTGGAATGGAAAATGCTACTCATAAGAGAACTCCTGCCCCCACACATTTAAAGCTGACTAAAGATGAAAAGGGTGAGAATGTAGATCAAAGCATATACAGAAGCATGATTGGAAGCTTGTTATATTTGACTGCTAGCAGACCAGACATAGCATTTGCAGTAGGTGTATGTGCAAGATATCAAGCTGATCCAAAAGTCAGTCATCTCAATCAAGTCAAGAGAATTCTTAAATATGTTAATGGTACTTGTGACTATGGCATAATGTACTTTCATGGATGCAAACCAATTCTCACTGGCTTCTGTGATGCTGATTGGGCTGGAAGTGCTGATGACAGAAAAAGCACTTCAGGAGGATGCTTCTTTCTAGGAAATAATTTGATTTCTTGGTTCAGTAAGAAACAAAATTGTGTATCCTTATCTACAGCTGAAGCTGAATATATAGCAGCTGGAAGCAGTTGTTCTCAGTTGGTTTGGATGAAGCAAATGCTCACTGAGTACAATGTCCCACAAGATGTCATGACATTGTACTGTGACAACTTAAGTGCAATCAACATATCAAAGAATCCTATCCAACATAGCAGGACCAAGCATATTGATATCAGACATCATTTCATCAGAGATCTTGTAGAAGAAAAAGTGATTTCATTGGAACATGTAGCTACAAATCTGCAGTTGGCTGATATCTTCACCAAAGCATTGGATGCTACACAATTTGAGAACTTAAGGGGCAAATTGGGAATCTGCTTATGTGAGATTTAGCAGTTATGGAGATGTGCCAACATGTCATATGACATTGTGTGGCATAAGCACCAGATGGCAACACCAGTCTGGTCAAGAACCTTGGGTATTCCATTCCTAATAATTTGCAATGTAACGGCTACTTATATAATAACAGTTTATAATCAGCTATCCATATTATCAAAAGCGAATCACATTATCTAGCTGTTCTTCAGAAATCATCATCCCTAAAACTCTTCATCCATCTTCTATGACAATGTCTCAAAACCCTAACATTCCTGAAGAAATTCTCAACAAAGAAGATGTGGTTCATGCAACCCCTATTTTTGTGGTACCCAGGGAGTCAACCCCATTGGACGAAATAAGAGGAAGTGTTCCTCATGCTAAAAAGCCAAGAACTCCAAAAAGGGCAAAAGATCAAGTCTGCAGCAAATCCAAAGGCATTCCTTCACCAGCAAACATGCCTCAGAAATCTTCTGAATATGTGGATGCTTCCATAAAGGAGCTGGTTACCAAGATCCTTTCTGAACAGAGAGTGGTTAGTGGTATTTCTATTCCTCTGAACACCATGCCTGCCCCTCAAGAAGATCAAACTCAAGTTGCAAAGGACATTCCTGCTCAACAGGATGTCCCAATAGATGTTGGAACATCTGAGGATGAGAAAAAGACCTCATCTGATGCTGATGTTGAACCAACTGAGGACCAGAAAAAGGCCTCAAATGAAAGTGATGAAGAAGAATCTGAGGATCAGACCAAAGCCTCAACTGAAGAAGATATCTCTGCTGATCAACCAGCTGAAGAGGAGACTGCTCAATCTCCTCCTGTGGTAAATCTAGAGCAGGACTCTGATACAGAGATCATTGCCTCTGTAAGACCTAGCATAGCCAAAAGGCTCAGGACTAGGAAAGAAAAGATGCAAGCAGGACATGCAATTCCTGATAAAAAGCCAGCTACCCCAAAGAAAGACAAAGCCAAAACTGTCTTTGGTCCTACAAAGCAATGGAGCAAAGTCCAAACACAAAAGAGGAAAGCTGTCACCCCATCAGACTCAGATGTTGAAGCAGATGTCCCAACATCTCCTCCAAAGAAGAAACCAGCACCCTCTAGGGCTTCAACTGCTGTTCCAGAAGCTCCCTTGGACAACATCTCATTTCATCATGTTTCAAGTGTAAACAGATGGAAGTTTGTGTACCAAAGAAGGGTTGCACTTGAAAGAGAGCTGAGCAGTAATGCACTTGAGTGCACTGAACTGATTGATCTCATCTCTGCTGCAGGTCTCTTCAAAACAGTCTCCAACCTCTCTCCTTGCTATGAGTTACTTGTCAAAGAATTCATAGTCAATCTTCAGGAAGATTGTGCCAATGGTAAATCTTCTGAATTTAGAAAAGTCTTTGTTAGAGGCAGGTGTGTAGAGTTCTCTCCTCAGATCATCAACCAATTCCTTGGAAGAGAATCTGATGGACCAAGTGAACTAGGGAAGACTGATAACCAAGTTTGCAAGGTTATCACTGCAAACCAGGTCAAGGCTTGGCCAGTTAAAGGAAAGCTCTCAGTGAGCATGCTGACAAGAAAATATGCCATGCTGAACAGGATTGGTACAGCAAATTGAGTACCTACCAATCATACATCATCAATATCCACTGGCCTAGGCAGGTTCATTTATGCAGTGGGCACCCAAACTAAGCTGGATTATGGTGCCTACATCTTTGATCAAACCTTGAAACATGCTAGCTCATCTGCAACAAAGCTGCCAATGGCTTTTCCTTCCTTGCTGTGTGGTATAGTGCTAAGTCAATACCCTGGGATCCTCAATAAGAAGGACACAGTCTGCAAAAGAGAAAGCCCTCTGGCCTTTCACTACAAACTGTTCCTAAGTCATCATGCAGCAGATGTTGAAGCACCCTCTGGGACATCTGCAGGTCCTTCAACTGCCAAGACTCCAATCTCCAAGGCTGCATTGATTGTTGAACTGAAGAGCACTTGCAAAGAACTTGAAGCAAGGAAGCTGAAGCTTGAAGAAATCATCCAAAGGCTGGAAAGTGAAGGTGATCAGAAAGCTGCTTCTGATGAAGAAACTGAGGATGATGAAGAAACTGAATGTGAGGAGTTTGAGTGATTATCTGTATGTGAGGACAAATGTAATGACAGCTGCATTGTAATTCAGAATTAGTCTCTTTGGCCCCAAAATTTGTGTCTAACAAGGGGGAGAACAACACCAACAACAATGTGTAATGTTGTTTGATTATGAATGAAAAATCTGTTTGCTTCTGAACTGAATAAGTGTGTTTTTTTTCTGTTGCAACAAGACTAGATACATATATGTTTGAGGGGGAGTAATCTCAAATATGATTCAACAGAAAAGTAATGTTATACTCTGATAAAAGAACTTCTGCTGCACTCTGATAACCAGAAAAGATGTTAGCCAAAAATTAGCCAAAGGGGGAGTTTGTAGATGTCTAGAATTGGCAGAATTTTTGACCAACAAGAAATATTGAATTCAGTTCAGAATGTCCTATCAAATGTTAGGACATTATCAAACAGAGTATAAGAACTTATTTCAGGATGTCACACCAGATGTTGGGACATTGTGTAAATGACTTAAGTTCAGTTTTTCAGGATGTCCCAACAGATGTTGAGACATCTCAAACCTGCTACCAGAATTAATTATTGACTAACTGATCTGAGATATTTAAGGAGAGTTATCTGGAATTAATTATGGATGGATAAAAACAGAACAAGGCGCATCTGTAGGGAGTTTTATTATGAGGATTCAGTTTAAACAGAAGAACTAAATCACCTAGAATCTAGGAAGTAACAAACCCTAATTCTAGGTGGAAGCTGCTGTGTTTTAGGACTGGATTAACCTACAGAAAGCCCAAACTACAAACATCTATTTAATCAACAGAAACTCACAGAATTGAGTACGAATTTCAGAAGACCAAATAGGGTGTTTATTGTTTTAGTAGCAGGTTGTTTAAATTGTACCACTTTATGAGCTTTTAAGCAAAAGTGCATTTGTGACTTGATTGAAACTGTGAAGTAAGATCAAGCTGTTTTGTTTGAAGAATGTCTTCAATTTTATTAAACTTGTAAACAAGATCACTGTGTGATTGAGGGGGAGTGAGTTGGTACTCATATCTAAGTAGTGTCTTAGGTAGAAATTGCATTGGGTAGATATTAAGTGAAAGATTAAACTGGGTTGTTTAAGTCTAGAATTAATATTACTTATAGTGGATTTCCTCCTGGCTTGGTAGCCTCCAGATGTAAGTGTGGTTATACACTGAACTGGGTTAACAAACTTCTGTGTTGTTTAATTTTCTTGCACTTTAAGTTTTGGTTAAATCTGTCAAGTGTTGGGACATCTCATAGGACATCTCATACCTGATCACAGAATTTCAGAATTTTTATCATCAAATAAAATCACCATAATCATGCATATATGCATTATAGTAAAAAAGTCAACATAAAGTCAACATTATACGTGTTGAAGAAATTGGCTAAAGCTGTTTTTTGTTTTCACTATGCATTTTGAAAAATAAATTCATGATCATTTGATTTATCATCAAAATATCCATTTGAGTTTTATTAATCATTTTCATGCATCATAAAACAAAAATCAATGTTCTAGAAGGTCCAAAATATCTCTCATTTATTAGATCATTATTTCATGCATATATTACATCAGTATTTCATGCATATATCACATCATTATTCACTATTTAATTAAATAAGTTTCACCTTTTTTTTCATAATTCCTAAACTAGCATTTTTAGAGTCTATAAATAAAATCATTCTCATTTACAAATCTCACCACCAAACATTCACTAAAATAAGCCAAAACTCTCGTCATTTTTCTCTTCATTTTCTTTCAAATCATTTATTTCGTTTTATTGAATAGGTAGGTTCTTATGATTGTTCTTTATTTAATTCTATTGCATTTTTACTCTTACTTTATTTATTTAGTACCTTAATCATCACCATTTATAGGAAACTCAATTGATTTTAAATCAAGAGTTGAAAAGTGTTCTTGAACCTCATAAGAAAAAGTGATTTGTTGTTGTTTAATGACTCTTATGTTTGTTCTTTATTTAATTTTATTGCATTTTTATTTTTGTAGTTAATTAGTACTTTAATCATCATCATTTTGCATGGAAACTCCAATGATTTAAAATCAAGAGTTTAAAGTGTTTTTGAACCTCCATGAACAAAAGTGATTAAATGTCATTTAATTTTCGTTTATTTAATTTTCTTTAATTATTATTCGTGTTGCGCTTAATTGGTATATTAATCACCACTATTTTGTATGGAAACTCCATTGATTCAAAATCAAGAGTTTTAAGTGTTCTTGAACCTCCATGAACAAAAATGATAAAATGCAAATTGATGTTTGTTTTACATAAATAATATATCCAATAGCTTCACAACATCATCCGGAGCATGAATCCATGATTAGTTTGTTATGAGGGTGGATAAAAGGATCGAATCAAGCAAATATATGTTGCTATATTTTGTTGATTTTTCGAATTTTGTTGTTTATTTTTTAAATCAAAACATACCATTGTGTTTGTGAGATCAAGTAGATAATTTTTTATTATTTATTTGCTTAATTTCGTGAAGAAATGAGAAAATTGTGATGTTTTTACGTTTTCGTTGGAATATTTTCTTCCATTTTTGTTGCTACGAGAATAGTAACCAAATGTGGGGTTGGGGAAGATGAAGTTTCTTATTATTGCTTTATTTACTTTTTTTATGTTTTTTTTTCTTTTATTTCCTTTAGTTTTGTTTGTAATTATTTTACCTCCCTTTTATTATTTCTTTTATCTTTTTTTATTATTATATATTTTTTATTACTTTATTTATTTAGTTTATTTTATTATATTTTTAGTTAATGCATATTTGTTCATTTAAAAAGATAAAATGACCCTTAAACTTTACCTTTCAAAAATAGTAAAATAAAAGGGTTTGGTTAACATCAACTGCATTTTTCAAAATCACACTAAGCATTTTTCTTTAATAAACACATCATTTCATTTCAAACCATTTTCATGTTTCATTTTTCAATAAGCAAAACCCTTGGTCCAACGTCGAGTGGGTTCCTTTTTCTCAAACCAATCATTTTTTTATTCAATTCAAATTCAAACCTCTTCAAGTCAATTTCATTATCGACTTCAAACCATTTCGAAACTACTTTCATAATCAAAACCTTCCAAACTCCTTTTTACAAACAAGATGGATGATAAAGAAAGGGTGGTGTAGACCTTCTCCTGCCCCGAATGTTGTAGAGCTCTATGTCCGAACATTTGTCCTCCATTTTAAAACACAATAAATACTTGAATTAAGTTGGTTCTCCTATAGAAGAAAAAGGAAAGATGGTGGAAACCTTTCCCTTCCCCATTATTTGGACAACGTTGTAGAGCTCTATGTGTGAATAATCGTCGCAATGAACTTCAACTTAATTCGCCACAAAAATGTTATAATCAATGAGAGAAAAAAAGAAGGATAGAGTAGACTTTCCCCTTCCTTGAATATTTAAACAGTGTTGTATAGCTCTATGTCTGAATACTCGTCTTCTGTCTAAAACATACTCAATACATCTAAACCTTTTGCCTTTTGGCTTTCAATTTAAAATCTTTTCAAAAATGAAAGACGCTTCATCCATTCCGCGACGATCAAACAACACTTCCACATGTGAAGATCAAACAGTTTTCACTCGAATGTGATGATGACAAGAATTTATTCCTATCCATATTCAATCATCCATTCTTGAATTGATGGAAATGTTCAACAATTCATATTTTGAGCAGTGATGTTTTCAGTTTGAATGCGACTTGAGAATCTTTTGCTAAAATAGACTAACACATAACATTTACTACCCAGAACTATGTAGACTTGAATTCTCTAATGCACCTGGAGATACGTAAGAGGAAGACCCGCAATCTTGTCAGTCACTATTAAGTGTCAAAATTTAGTTATTTTAGATAGTATTTTGTGGCACTTTTCAATTGGTTCTTTTATGTTTTAATAGTAAATCTATATGTTTTAGTATAAATACGCAAGTTTTTGTTTATACTTGTTCAATTCTCGTTTTATGTTTTTTTTGTTGCGTTTTGATAGGTTTTTTTGCTTCCTTTGATGCTTGGAGCCTATGGGTGTTGAACAAGAGCTTGGAAGATCATTTTCGGGACTTTTTGGAAGTGCTAACATGCTCAGCACTCTGAGACCTTGCTAAGCGCTCTTCTTGGAGCAGGGGTAGTAGCAATTCAGAGTTTTGGCGTTGAGACCTCGCAGAGACCTTGCGAAGCGCGATACCAACATTTGTCTCCTTTGAAGTGATGGCGTTAAGTGCGCTCTGAGGGCTCTTAGCGCGGTGCCACTTGCAAGTACTTTTTGGAACATGTATAAATCGAAAACTTTCGATATTTTATGGGATCTCTCTTCATTATTTCATTTTCTAGTTTTGTGTAATATATTTCTAGAGAGAGAAACAAAATCCTAAAAGGGAGAAACTTAAATCAAAGTAAATTGAAGCTTGATCTTTGATTAAAAGCTTCAATCTCTTATTGGGGTAAGATGTAATCTTTTGATACCTTATGTATTTCTTCTAATCTATGTTTGTGAACTTATTTTGAGTTAATATTGTTGTTTATCTTTGGTTTATTGTTTATGGGTATGACAAAACCCTTTAACAAACCCTGGATCTTTGATTTTTCATCTATCAATGAGCAAGCTTTTAACATGGTTTTGTGAGTTGATATTCATTTGCATCTTAGCTTTTTAGCATTGTGTTTATTGTTAGAATG
The DNA here is from genome assembly GCA_963966055.1 of Lathyrus aphaca. Lineage (NCBI taxonomy): Eukaryota > Viridiplantae > Streptophyta > Magnoliopsida > Fabales > Fabaceae > Lathyrus > Lathyrus aphaca. Next base: position 16,500,967 of record OZ014521.1, read on the forward strand.
AATAGCTTCTAGTAATTAATGCAATAAAGACTGTGATAACGCTTGATGAATGGTATCGTGAGGGTGCGTGAGAATATTGATGAATAACTTTGTTCACATACATGGAATAAATTGGTTGAATGCATCTAAAAAGGATTAATCATGTGTACGTGTTTTTTTCATGGGTTTGTATATGAATTAATCGTTAGTTTGATATGGATGTTATAGTAATATATGTTAGATCGAGATGTTGGAGATGGGTTTAGGTTTAATATTCATGTAAGTTATAAATACATTGTATAGATTGGGAATGTGCGTGAGCAAATATCGATCGATACAATAACACTCACAACATACGGGGACCGAGAGGATATGTATGATGTGATTGATATGTGATTATATTAGAAAAATGAGGGATTTATGTATAAAATGATCATAAGAATGCATGTGTTATTGATTGATGAGATCCCAACCCTAATAAGGCTCAGTTTATTTTAAGTCTTTATTTATTTACGCTTTTCGTATTTATGTTTTCCGCTTTTATTTTTATGTTATTGAACTATCAACCACCTTTTAACAAACAAGCTTAGAAATATAGTGATTGTGAACGACGCTCTTTCCTTCCATCGATCCCTGTGGATACGAAAACCCTCATGAATTCTTTCAATCTTAAACATTTGCTTGCCGCTTTACCGCAGTCAACAAATTGGCGCCGTTGTCGGGGATTGGTGTTTCGATATTGAGTGCATCGCATTGTTTCTATGTTTTTAAGATTTGTACATATTTTTTTTATATTGTATATTCTTGTTTTCGTTCATGTTTTCTCAAGTGTTGGTTAGGGATACATATTGGTGGAGGAACATCAATAAAGTTAGGAAGCAAAAACAGCTAGCTACACCAAAGGAAACATTGAGCGGGAACATTTGTTTGTATTTCTTTCATCTAGTAGTCTAGTTAGTATTAGTTGAGAGTGGGTGGTAATATTTTGAAAAAGGACCATGTTTTTGTGGTCGTTTAACGCATGATTTTTCGCTTTTAGCGCGCTCCACGGGACATGGAAAAATATCTTTTCTACCTATCCACTTTCACCCTAGTTACTAATTTTATTCAATGAAGATTCTCCCAAGTTGGATGGAAATTATAGGAATTTAATGTTATGAATGAAATCATAGTGCATGGTTATTTCTTTTTAGAATGTTAGAATGAATTAGAATCTAGTGCTTTGTGCAAATATGCTTTGTCATGCCATTCTTGTTTTATTTTGTAACTTAGTTGAATGCTTGTTTCACTTAGGGTCCAAAGCCACAAACTGTGAGAAACCTCAATTGTTTACTAAATGCTTGGATGACTGATAAACTTTGTTTAATACATTTGATTTATGCTTAATCTTTTGATTACTTTGATTCCGTGGAAGCATTAGAAATGATCAGGGTATTTATTGATATTAAGCACAACCATAACCAAAAGTAACTTACCTGTGAGTAGTGCAAAATTGCTACCCCCTTAGAGCCTTAATAAATTAGATCCTAATGTGGTTATGATTCCTCTCTCATCATCATGAAATTTTGTGGGATTCTAAAAATTTTCTTGAACCTTTGAAAACATTGTTTTATTGATTTTCTAGCCGGGAGAATGCAATTGAGGTTTGATTAAATGTAAGTTGGGGAGAGTGAAAAGAAATGGTGGTAAGTTACTTAAAATATTGAAAATATTTAAGCAAGCATTGAAAAAGAATAGTGTGAGTATGATCATGAAAAACAAAAGAAAAAGAATGCTTGTTTTAAAAAGAAAAATAGACCATGAATAATGTGCAATAAGGAAGTTTGGAAGGGTAAACAATAAAGAAAATAGAAAGTGTTAGATGAACTTGTTGTGTAAGTCCCTTTTATAGTGCCCCTCTCTCTCTCTTGCATTGCAATTTTGATTCAATGGCCTTAGAAATGTCCCTTTGTTGTGAACCTAACCAAGCTATAATCCTTAAATCCCTTAGTGATCTTATTGCTTCCATGATTTTAATTTTGATTGTTAGATGAATGTATGAATTGTTTTGTTATTAGTATTGTTTGTCAGATAAGTGAAATTTCTCTGCGGTTGTAAATGTGCATTAATTCCTTCATTCTTATTTTTGAAGAGGAGTGTTAGAGTGATTCAAGCATGATACTTTAGTTGTTATTTGAAACAATACATGGTATTTGTTCTTAGAACTATATTCTTTTTTATTGTTCAATTCTAGAAAGTAGTGAATATTGCTTGTGCGCATTTTGTATGTTGAATTTAAACTGATAATCCTTCTTGGTTGAATCTTAAGCTAGAGAAAATCCCCTGGTTCGAATGAGGGGCATACTTTGTTTGAGGATAAACAAAATAGTAAAGTTGGGGAGAGTTGTTAAGTGTCCAAATGTAGTTATTTTAGATAGTATTTTGTGGCAATTTCCAATTGGTTCTTTTATGTTTTAATAGTAAATCTATATGTTTTAGTATAAATACGCAAGTTTCTGTTTATACTTATTCAATTCTCGTTTTATGAACTTTTGTTGCATTTGATAGGTTCTCTTGCTTCCTTTGATGCTTGGAGCCTACGGATGTTGAACGAGAGATTTGAATATCATTTTTGGGAAATTTTGGAAGTGCTAGCATGCTAAGCACCTTGAGACCTCGCTAAGTGCGCTTCTTGAAGTAGGGGCAGTAGCAATTCTAGGTTTTGACGCTGAGACCTTGCTAAGCACGCTACCGACATTTGTCGCCTTTGAACTGACGGCGCTAAGCGTGCTCTGAGGGCGCTTAGCACGGTGCCACTTGCATGCACCTTTTGGAACATGTATAAATAGGAAACTTTAGATATTTTGTGGGATTCTCTTCATTATTTCATTTTCTAGTTTTGTGTAATATATTTCTAGAGAGAGAAACAAAATCCTAAGAGGGAGAAACTTAAATCAAAGCAAATCGAAGCTTGACCTTTAATTAAAAGCTTCGATCTCTTGTTGGGGTAAGATGTTATTTTTCGATACCATATGTATTTCTTCTAATCTATGTTTGTGAACTTTTTTGAGTTAATATTGTTGTTTATCTTTGGTTTATTGTTTGTGGGTATGACAAAACCATTTAACAAACCCTAAATCTATGATTTTTCATCTATCAATGAGCAAGCTTTTAACATGGTTTTGTGATTTAATATTCATTTGCATCTTAGATTTTTGGCATGTGTTGATTGTTAGAATGAATATCTTCTAGTAATTATTGCAATAAAGATCACGATAACGTTTGGCGAACGGTATCGTGAGGGTGCATCAGAATATTGATGAATAACTTTGTTCACATACATGGAATAAATTGGTTGAATGCATGTAAAAAGGATGAATCATGTGTATGTATTATGTTAATGGGTTTGTATATGGATTAATCGTTAGTTTGATATGTATGTTATAGTAATATCAGTTAGATCGAGACGTCGGAGATGGGTTTAGGTGTAATATTCACGTAAGTTATAAATACATTGTATTGATTGGGAATGTGCGAGAGCAATTATCGATCGGTACAATAACACTCACAACATACGGGGACCGAGAGGATATGTATGATGTCAGTGATACGTGATGATATTAGACAAATGAGGGATTTATGTATAAAATGATCAGAAGAATGCATGTGTTATCGATTGATGAGATCCCAACCCCAAAAAGGATCCGTTTATTTTAAGTCTTTATTTATTTACGCTTTCCACATTTATGTTTTCCGCTTTTATTTTTGTGTTGTTGAACTATCAACCACCTTTAAACAAAGAAGCTTATAAATATAGTGACTGTGAACAATGCTCTTTCCCAACACTGATCCCTGTGGATACGACAACCCTCGAGAATTCTTTCAATTTTAAACATTTGCTTGCCACTTTACCGCAGTCAGCAGGCACCCTAATAAAAAGCCTTTTTGTGACCTATTTTCTTTTCCTTTGATTTTTTCTACCACTCAAAGAAAACAATTGATTTAAGCTAACATTCAATCGCAAATCTAACTAAGAGGTTCTCGTTGAGTACAACGAATGTAAGGGGTGCTAATACCTTCCCCTTGCGTAATCGACTCCCGAACTCAAATTTGGTTGCGACTACCATTTTCTTTTTAAAAGATTTTATTGATATTTTCCTTTTCCTCCATTGAAATAAATAAAGTTTGGTGGCGAATCAGTTCGAACTATTTTTTTGCGAGCGTGCGAAGTACACTTCGCAAAGGATCGTATTTTTTACATACGACACTAGGGATGTCCTTCGACCCGGTTTTGACATTGGTGTTCTTATGGTGAACAAGGATTTTTGCTTGAGAATACCAATGTTGCTCTAGGGGAGGCAAGGATTCTTGCGTGAGGATCTAGCACGTGTGATCGCCTGGGGTGGCAAGGATTCCTTTGTGATAATTTATCATGTGTAATCGACTCAAAGGGAGGCAAGGATTCCTATATATGGATCTGACATATATGGTCATTTCGCGAGGATGTTTTGATAAAATCTCTTTTGCTCTCAGTTCCCTCCAAATAAAGTAATAGTAATCATAATTAGTATAATAATGTGAAGGGCCTCACTAAAAACTCTTGTACCTTGTTGTAAATGCATGGGAAAATAGTGTCCCCCAACAAAAGAATGTCAAGATTTGAACCTTACAAAAACAAATGAAACTATGTTAAACATGGCTTGACGCCTAAACATTTAACAGCTTTCAGCGAGGATGCTTTCTTATAGTGGATTGGTCAGATTTCCACATTCTAAAGCTTCATATCATTGTTTATCCCTTACCTTTACATCTACCACGTGCACACCCATGACCCTAATTTTTATTAGCTCCAGGCTTTCTACGTAGCACTTCCTGGTGATCTCATGATCTTCCTGAATGACCTCAACTCGCCCATCTGGGAGTGGGTACTTCATGCATATATATAACATAGATAGGGCGGCTCTAGACTGTTTAAAAGTAGATTGTTCAATAATCAAGTTATATGAGGAAGGTGCATCTATGACAAGATACCTCACCATAATTTTTCTAGCATTTTCCTCTGCTTCAAATATGGTCTTTAGTGTTATATAACCCTTTACATGCACTCGTTCGCCTAAAAATCCCACCAAAGATCATTGAAAAGCTTTGACATCATCTAAGTCCAGGCGAAACCTCTCAAAGGCATCTTAATAGAGGATATTTGTAGAGTTTCCTTGATCAATCAATACCCTCTTAATATCCCAATCATGATGATCATTGGATCGTCTTTATGTAGGTGAATGCATGCAGTATCGTTCTTGGAAAAGGCGATCTCATATTCTAGGGCCTCTAGATCGCCTAACTCAAAGCTGGTGGAAGAGCCATTGTGGTTAGGATTTGGAAAGTGTACCTTCTGCGGGCGGAACCAGTATCTTTGCCCTCGAGAAATCCTTTTATGATGGTATTAAAAGTGTGACACACAACTTTGTCGTTTCCTCCCTTGCTTGGTTATTTTCCCTTCTTGGAATCAGGACTCCCAGAAGCATCTGGCCCCTGAGAGTTAGATATGTTTGGCCTTTAAGCGGAGTCACCCTTTACATACTTCTTTAGGTGGCCCTCTTAGATTAGGCATTATATCTCCTTCTTGAGTTGATAAAGTCCTCAATACGGCGCCCCTTGACTTTATGGAACTTGCAACAAATGCTAAGCTTAGGCCCCATGGCATATGACTTTGGAGTCGGCTGTTGTGGGATGTCATGCATGTGCAGAACTTCTCTGCATATCTACTTTTGGCGGGTGTTTAGGGGAGTGAATCTCTATGTGGATTTTCTGCTTCACTTGAACGTCGTCTTATCTCTGATGGACGGGGTTTAGTGATTCTATGTGAATCTTGTAAGTCGTTAGTATTAGAAGTATCCTTTTTAGCATCTTTACCCTTCTTTTTAGAATTTTTTCCCTCGCCTTTTGTATAACATTTAGCACACGTCAGCACCTAAGCCAAGGAAGACATAGGCTTTTGGGTGATGGATTCATTAAAATGCCCTACCCTAAGGTCATTTTGAAATTTTGCCACAAACATCTCATAGTTGGGGTAGACGACCTTGATGATCGCCTCATTAAAACGGGTGAGGTATTCCTTCAGAGATTCTAAAGGGCCTTGATGAATGTTGAATAGATTGGCGGCAACCATTTTTCTATGACTATTTGCTGCAAACTCGTCGACTAGTTTCTTCACCAAATCCCAGTAGCTGATGATGGAGAGTCGAGGTTGGCCCATATTCCACCTCATGCCTGCATCTCTAAATGTGCTAGAGATGAGCTTGTGTTTTAGGGAATCAAAAGCTCTAGTGATTTCCATATGCATGTTGATGGAGGCGGCATGTTCGTAAGGGTCATTGCACCCATCAAACTTAGCCAACGAAGGCGGTTTAAAATTCTCTAGAACTGACGCCTCTCATATCTCATCTTAAGACAAATTTGGGGTCCAATATCTCTAACTTTCCACATAGTCAACCTCCTGCTAGTGTTGTTGGATATGAAGGCGGTTTAAAATTCTCTAGAGCTGACGCCTACCATGATGATTTCTTCATCGGCAGACTCCTCGCTGGTCGGAGTTGTTGCCTTTTTTGTTCATCGTGACAGAAAGAAAGTTTGAACGTATGGATAACACTCCGCTTGAATGTCGTAATGGTGGCCCAAGATATTTTACTAGGGTCCCACAATGGACTGTAATTATATTTGCTAAAAGTATAATACGTGACAAACCTTAGTAATTAAGTGTTGTCAGATATTTTTAGGATTCGTTTTAGAGTTTAGAGCAGGCTCGCGTAGGAAGGTGAGAAGCTTTGTGTCTCTAGTTTTCGCTTGAAAATGATATTGATCATCTCACCCTTAGGGTTGAGGTATTTATAGGAGTTATTGACCCTATAAGACCTCCAAGAATGGGATAGTTAATCTCATATTATTCAAGAGAGCATGGTTAACTCTCCCGGACTCATTCCACACGTTTAGTAAAGGCATGCGAGAATGAAGCATGACTCAAACACAAGAGTTTGAATTCAATTTATCAGAAAATAACTTATTTAAAAAGAGATTAAAAAATATCCAATGGATTGAATAAAATTAGCAAGTATACCATGTAGACTTTTCAAATAAAGATTATGAAAAGAAGATTTCAATGCTAAAATCATCTGTGAATAAATTCATAATGAAAATAATTACAGGAATTTACTAAATAACACCATGCCTTGCATTCTGAAACTTCTCGTCCAATGATCCTCATCCTCCCTCCCTCCTAGGAAAAATTAGTTACTTTTTTTGCAATCATCAATGCAAATTCTTTGAGCAAGATAGCCAGTCTAATGCAATAAAAATGAATCCCTTCAATGGGCGATTAATTTTGGGGGGAAATGCCTGTACAGGGAAGGCAAAAACAATCAGATGGTGATTTATCTTCACACGAGGGTGTGTGGCAAATAACAAACTAGTATAACATGATAATGCTTATTTAGAAGCCCCGGCTTTACTACTGAATCCATTTCTAGGCCTCTTGCTGGATACAATATCAGAGAATGAGTCAACCAGTTGCCCTGCCAAACTACTTGGATCGTCCATCAGAGTTTGAATGAAGGTATTTACCACCCTGCGTTCCTGCTCTGTTGATCTCAAACTAAACCATGTTAGCAATTTCAACCTAAACTCCTGTTTGATGTGACCCTCACACTCTAGCCAACGGATTACTTTCACACAATACTCAAAGTTTTCATCCAAGGAACGTGAACCAACATGCATACGTAAAGGAGAACCATTTATTAAAGTGCTATCGCAGTCATGTCCTTCTTCATTTGTGCACGCAGCCCTTTTCCTGCCTGCAGCATATACACGAGAATCAACAGCTGAGACCTCTCTTGGGCCATGAGCCCAAGTTTGTGAGTCGCCACTCCTATGTGATCTTGCTAAATCATTTTTCTGTAGGTCATGAGAAGCAGCATCATCAGCTGCCTCTACAGCCTGCAGTAAAGTGCAACCAATACCTTCATCTCTAGAAGACTCAAAAGGAGGTGTTAGGTCTTCATTCAAATCAGGGACTGAAACAACATTTAAATCAAGGCCTCGCGAATCTGAAGGAAACCACGTTTCTGAAATTTTAGGCTTGTTCAATTCACCTTGACCGCAGCAATTTTTCATATCAGCGGAGCAACACTCCTCAAAGTAACCACGTTCTTGAGCCCAAGCAAGACGCAAAATTTTCCCAAGGTCTTGAACCTTAAATCTGGGGCCTGTGATTGCGGAAAAATCGCCTCCACCTTGAGGGTTCAGTTTTTTATGATTCGAAGCAACAGACTTAGAGAATTTATGTTGAACTATCTCGATGCTCTTAGTGAAACACTTAGCCTCAGAATGACCCAGGTCACCCATGTCAGTGTAAGATACAATTCGAAAAGTATATTCCGTGCAAGGTTGAAGGTCGGATATCAAAATCCTCCTCTGAGATTTGGGAAACACAGAAACAGGATCCTTTGTGTGTGGCTCATCACGACTCTTGTAATACCAGAGCTTGTACCCCTTAATGTCCTTGGAACATATACTTGACATTTCAATCAAAATGATTTTGACGGAGGAAGTTGTTACCTCTTCGAAAACAAACTTGCAAGCAGCAGGAAGTGAACCCTCTGCAAAATTGAAAATGTCATCATGCACCAAACAAATGAGATTAGCTTGAACAGAAAAAGTAATTATACTACTTCCCCACTCCCCCTCCCCCCCCCCCAAAAAAAAAATCGAGCATTAGTTTCAACCTTTGGAACCTGGATTCAAATTGGGAACAGTGGCCAGCCAGCTATCAGCTTTCTCAATAGCAAGAGTGCAGAGTCTCTGCACATCACTGGCAATAGGGAGTCTGCTGACAATGCCCCGTGCCATTTTGGCAGAAACTCCGTCAAGAGGACCAACTTCTGTCTCCAGTTTAGCCTTTGCCTCCTGAACCATTTGATGCAGGTCATTGAATTTTGAAGTTCCATTCAGAAGTCTGTAGCTCAAATATATCCTATAACAGAGTACATCTACACGCCGAGCATCTTTTGCAATATTTAGCTGTTTCTTCCAGCATCTGCCAATATTAAACACAAACCACCAAAGTTATCAACATAGGGCTTGCAACTTACTTACCAAACATACACGTTGCAAATGGTAGCAAGGGAAGTGAACAAGATCATAATACTGTTTCTCCTCAAAAGAGACATCAAAGTAGCAAAAATTCAATAGTATTTTCAGTTTGTTGCTGCAAACATGCCAATCCAGTGAGTGATGGATAAAAGGTGGCAGAAAAATCAGCAAATTATTTTACCCTACAGTATGTGCAAGTTAAGAAGCATTTTGTTGTTGAAACTACAGTATGTGCAAGGACTGTGATATATGTAACAGGTAAAGAAAATTACATACCCAAGTATCCCAGTAACTTTACCACAGGACGCACAGCAATAACCACCATCCAGTTGCATCAGTTGCCCATGATCAACAACTCCCACTTTTTCATGTTGAAGGGCACATTCTATATGGCAAGACAATCCACAGGAGTCACCTAGAGTAGATTCAGATGTGCATACTAACCAAAGACTGGGATCCTTGTTGTCATCAAAAAGGTGACAGATACAACAAGAACATCGCCTACAAAATGTGTCATCCATTGATAGAACCGCCCTACAAGCAGCATTTTTACAGATCCAAGTGCTCAGATGTCCAAAATCAGAATCCTCATCAGGGGGAGGTATGAGTCGGATGGGGTTTTCACCCTTCCGATTTTGTTTTTTCGAGGACTGACGACTAAGACTAGAAACCTTTTTTGTGTCTTGTTTCTTAATTACCTTACCGGATGACTTTCCTTCAGTCATCCTGTTTCTCGAAGATGTGTTCTTTTTGTCCTTATCAAAGCACGTTTGAAGAAGTTCCTTTTTTGGACCATGTTTCATGAATTCCTGAAGGAGTTCTGAACTTCTCGAAGCATCATCTGAATGTCCATTTTTTTCTGGAGTACTTTGTACACTGGAAGAAAGGCTTTGAACACCAGAAACTGGACAGATAAAAATCAATTATAAGTTAAGCCTTTGGTGGTAACATAACCAGAATTAATATACACCTTGGTGGTAACATAACCAGAATTAATATACACCTTTGGTGGTAACATAACAAAATTTAATATATTAATATAAACAAAAAACAAGACTCACAGACAAACAACCAAACAGGAAAAAAAAGAAATTAAACTATGAAGGACTATTATAAAGGATGATGAACTGAAATTAGGTTCCATCAAAGAACAAATATAAGGGTAATCTCAACAGCATTCTACAACTTAATCTGTTATTCAGATCAAATCATCCCTTCAGATCTGACACAGAAGAACTGACTCAAGTTCTTATCAGAAATAAAATCAAAATCAATGGAGGGTGTAAAATGTAAATCAGTCTTAACATATTCTCTGGATAGAAGAACGGACAACCCTGAATACGCTAATAGCGGGATAATGGATACCGGGGCAGCCACTATATCGCCATTATATATAGTTCATACAATCAATATACACAAAAGTAACTCAAAACTCACGACAATTATAAGTAACAATGAAAAGTCATAGGTTTCTGAAACAAAACATTGTACTTACAACTCACTAGTATAAATTCACTACAAATCTTTCTCTCTTTAACATCGGTGTAAAATGTGTGACATTAGGATCTATTATCCATTTTTAGGACACTTGTAATGTAAGCCTCAGATCACAGCATCATACATGAATGATAAACCTAGAGTTGGTAAAGTCAAAAATTCACCTGGAGCAAACCATACCAAGTAATCTGGCAATGCACCATGACTGCAAAGAGAAGTAGCTGCTAGTCTGCTGCGGACCAGCAGCAGGGCACCTATGACCCAGACCCATTACCCACATTTTAGCTAAAAGAAATATGCATTCCTCCGAAGTCCAAACTAATCTTTCTTATAACTAATGTAAAAACAAAATGCTGCTTTAAATAAAACAGAAGACATAGACTAAAAATGTAACATCTAACTCAATATTAAATAATTCTAAAATCCTCAAATCATATTACAAAAAATAGTACAAGTATGGAGCAGGGGCAGGTTAGGCCTTGCAGATCCCATGTCTCCATTTTTGTGTGGGTAGTTATCCCAAGGGCATTGAGTGGATAATATTCCATTTAGTAGGCAACTTTTGCAAATGCGCAATGGGTTTGGGTGCAGTTGTCCTCCTTAATCTTACCACATATTAATTAGTGTGTGAAAATATTGAAACACGGGACAAGGGAAGATATATATATATATATATATATATATATATATATATATATATATATATATATATATATATATATATATATAAGGACGAACAAACTAAGAGGGATGCATGCGATTGCAATGTAAATAATGTTAAGACCTGAAAAACAATTGCACAGAAAATATGTCAAGTATGTGAGCATGTAAGAGCAATTCCTGGAGACAACATTTCACAGAAGATTCATGTGAGTAATCGAAGAGAATTTAAAAACATTATTACATTTCATCCAAGTGTTATGGCATTTAGCTAATGAGTTTGATGTCAATCGCAACAATGTTAAATCAATCAAAACATGTAATTAATTATCTTTAGAAGTTCCAAAATTTTGATGTCGAAATCATGCGTAGATGCTATAATACAAAACCATACCAGGCGATAAAGATCTCAAGGGATCCTGAAATCAGGAAAATTAACAATATGATCTTCACAATAAATCGCAAACTATAAGATCAGATTCTCTCAATGAAGTAAGAACAACATTCACATCGAGGACCGGAAAAGCTGCAAAACCATGCACATGACAGTCATTCTGAAATAATTCAGATAACTACAAAACTAAGTAGAAGAAACGTCACAAGGAAGATCGAGATCCCAAAATTTAACAATCTCACATAAACACCAGATCTTCCCTACGACTAAAATAAATAATAAAAAATAAAAGATATTTTAGATTTAACAATAAAATGTGCTTTTATAGCCGGCGATGTGGCAACTCAAAGAGAAGCATCCAAGGGCCTTAAGTGGCTCTCTACGCAAGCATGGATCATGTGCCAAAGCTTTATTTTAATTTACTTCTATATCCCAACCACACGAATTTAAAATTTTATATATTTACCGCATTCAAATATGGAATGTAATTATCGACCAATAATACAATGTATTTCTACGTAATCTCTATCTTTGACATTCCATGCAGATTATGGAAATTTTGCTCCTCAATTAGCACATAAAAAGCTGATATTTTTTATATAAAAATATCGATATGTATCAATTAAAAATTATGTAGACATTTTAACAGTATGTAAACTGATGATTCAACGATATATTCTCTGAAGGTGTTTGTCCTATAAAACGCTAATATCAATATGTATTAACAGTAGAGTGGACCATCAAGGTAGTCAGTCGTCCAACATTACCTGAATATGTTCTATATTTAAGAGAATTCTTCCCTAAGGCTTTGTTTGCGAGTTGGGAAGGAAAGAGTTTGGAGGAAACGAAATGGAAGGAGGATAGACTCTCAATTTGTTTGAATGTCAGAACTTCCAATGTAAAGAAATATCAACAAAAAAAATCTGTACAAAATGGTTTTGGGAGGTTTTTGAAAATTTCTCTAACCCTACCCTTGTTTTAAAGTGCTCCCAATCCTATACAATTGAAGGGATTATCATAACCCTTACCCTTCCTCTCCTAAAACCCTATGTTATCAATTTCGGATAGCGGTGCAGCAAGGTCATCTCAACGACTTTAGAGCAGCAGTGTTCCGAATCAAATCCCATTATCGCGGCCGTTCCATCCGAGTCTCCCGTCTGTGCCGGAACGGCATGGCCTGCCGTGGTTATTTTGGCTGTGTTGTTCTATGCTGAGATAATGGCCGAGTTTGAGAACATAGGTAATCCCCCCCCCCCCCCCCCCCAAACAAACCTTAAATCTTATAATAAGATTAAGATACCAAGTTCCTTTCCAAATCATTAGGCTGCAAAATAATAGAGCAAAACCCTTCTAAAAGGAATCACTTTCAAAATAAGTAACAAACACTGGACCAAAGTGTGCAAGACAATGGTTAGGAAAGAAATAAGAGTTTAGACAAATTCGAAATAAATAGCAGTGTAATTTTCAATAGAAGATCACTGGTTATATAGCAGAATCATTAGCCACACAACTTACTGAGGCAATAAGACGTCTAAAATCACCAACTCATCTTTCCCAAACTCAAATTTCAAGTCTACTCCATCCCATAACTTACTATCAATAGATTTGACATATAAGAACATTCATTATAATACTAAGCTAGCCAACACACAGAGAAGAAACTTAATTATTGAACTCAAGAAGAAGCTCAAAAACATACCTTTCGGAAGGAACTTCTCTTCTAAATCCATTCCTAACTGATAAAAGCTGTAGATGTATGGCCCTTATCTGACAAAAGGAAAGAAATAGCATTTAACAATGCCATTAATGTAAATGAGAAAATGAAATCAAAGTCTCATCTTAATTCCCCATTTCATCAAAAACCCACAATGCATCATGCAAAATATCAAAACAAAACAAAAAAGCAATAGCATAGAAACATAACCACAAATTCCAAAAAAAAAAAAGACACTTTTTTATGAAAAAAAAAAATCACCCACAAAAAAAAACAAAATACTATACAGATATAAATCACAAACTTGGTAAAAAGAAGAGTAGAATCATGAAAGAGTAACCACGATTTAACAACTCTTCCCATCGGCATTGTGTCTTGAGCATTGAGAAATAAAAAGTGCGTATTTCTCTAAAAAAGATTCCTTTTTTCCGAAATAAGAAAAAAATTCCAAAACGGGAATATACATAAGCGAAGGATAAAATGTATTTACACACATAATAAGAAAAAACAATATGAACAAAAAAACCTAACTACGGAGAAAACGAAGAACAAATCTGCAAGATGAAAAAAAAATCGGCAAAACATAATTACTAATGAGTGAAAAAAATCAGGAAAATCGAAAAGATTTATAGCAGAAGCAACGAACCTAGAAGAATTTGGAAAATGAGGGAGGAATGAAAGGGTTATACGATGAGATTCACGCTCCTAAAGGAACGTGAGTGAGTGAGTGAATGATGAATCGAAAGCTCAGAGAGACATCTTCATCATCGATGTAGTAATTGGTTCAACAGAGAGAGAGTTGTATGAGTAATTTACGTTGTTATAAAAGAGGGAGAAAGTAGAGAGAATCACACGCGTATGGGAGCGCGTGGGAGAGAGGAATACTGGTATGGAAGTAAGCGAATAGGTTTGGTGGTTTGTGCAGTTGCACGGTTATGGATAGTGAATTAAGCGACTCTCGTACTCTCATCTAAACTACGTGTGTACTATTTATATATACTTTCTTTCTTTCTCCATTTCTAACTAATTCGAAAAACAACCCTTTAGAACTTTTGTTTGTGTCTTTAATATAAAACCATTTTTTTAAAAAGCTAATGGAATTAAAAAGAATATTAGGGGTATTCAAAATTCTTTCGAGACAGAAAATCTCTACCAACTCTACAAAAACAAATGCCTGCTAAAAGCCTCTAAAAAGACAAAAGTCATAATAAATATAGTTGGAATAACAATTTATCTTCAAGCACATAACTTAATATTCTAAAATATATCATTTATATTGAAAGAATTTCCTCTGAAAACAAAATCATTCTTTGCTCTCCAAATCATCCATAGAGTTGCTAACCAAATTGAAACCAAGTGAATTTTTCCAGCATTGTTCCCCACCCTATCACACCACTTTAGGAAATGATTAACCACACAACCATCAAAAAAGACAACAATTCCTAGTCACTCGCCTAACATCCTTCGTACTGTCGAAGAAATAGAACATAGAAAAAACAAATGGTGAAGATTTTCTTTTTCCATCCCGCAGAACACACATCTAGTATCGCAAAGAACACTTTTGCGTCTCAACAAATCCTTTGTAGTGAACCTATTCCACAACGCTCTCCAGCCAAAGAATTTAATATAAAATCATTGACTAGACGTGATTTCTGCGTTCGGATAACTTATGTTTAAAATGATTTTTTTAATAACATAAATAAATATCATAAAATAGATGTAACTTATTTTATCAATTACGCATCTAAATATATTTTATGTTATTTATTTATATATTGTTGTGAATTTGATACCTTAGAAACAAAGTATAATAGGTTTCTTTATGATCAAGAAACCCACAAGGGTTAGGGTTTAGGGTTACCAAAGATAACAACATGGATTGGTTATAAGCTATTATTTTTTCCTTTCTCTTGAAACAAGATTACAAGTATACAAGAATAACAAATAACCTCTCTCACTTTTGAATTAGCGTTTTATCTTCATATTTTCCCTTATATAAAATATGAGAGACTAGTATGCTATTTATAAGAAAACTAACACACTAACCTAATGATTTTTTTAACAATTACCCATTACATGCTAACTTAGGGTACAAGTTAACTTAAACAATTGGATTCATAACACAAGGCCCAATTAAACAATAACAAATGAACAGACTTTGACAGCGTGTTATTCGTACAAGGGTTTGTACAAATATTCAACAAATCTCCATCTTGGAACACACCCTATATTAACAAGAAACAAACTAGCTTTCTTCATGCAGCTTTATCAACTGCATACAGTGGAAAAACTTGCAATTGGGGCAACGTCTTGGTGATCATATCAGCAACATTATGATTTGTCGAAATCTTCAGCACTTGGACTTCTCCACGCTCGATTACCCCTCTGACGAAATGCAATCTCACATCAAAGTGCTTGGTTAGCTCATGATAGGCTGATTTCTTCAATAGGTGTATTGCACTTTGACTATCACATTTAACAGTGATACTTCGACCTTGGAATTTTAGCTCCTTTGCAAAACCTTCAAGTCACAATGCTTCCTTTACAGCTTTAGTTAGGGCGATATATTCCGCTTCAGTGGTTGATAAGGCAACAACCTTCTAAAGTGTTGCTTTCCAACTAATTGATGTGCCAAACATACTGAAAACATATCCAGAAATAGATTTTATGGAATCCATACAACCTGCATAATCAGAGTCGACATATCCTTCGATTCCTTCTTTAACTTTGATAATCCATTTACAACTGACTAACCTGGCTCCAACAGGTTTCTTGATCAGTTCCCAAGTATTATTATCATGAAGAGATTTCATCTCATCATCTATGGCCTTCATCCATTTAGTCTTATTTCGACTCCTCATAACTTCCTTATAGTCTTTAGGTTCTTCGTCTAGAACCTCGCTTGCAGAGATTAAGGCATAAGTTATAAGATCTCATACCCAAGTCTCTGAGGTGACTTGATGACTCTTCTCGACCTGTCTCTTGCCAGCAGGTAGCCATTATCAGTTTCCTCATCTTCGACAACAGTTTCTGTTTCTTCTTCGACTTCATCTGGGTCATGCAATTCAGCATCACTATGCTCCACCTCAACAAGAATTTCTCCTTGTTCCAGCTCTTCGACAACATCGTCAGTTTTCTTGAAAGTCATCTCAACTTCAGTGAAAACTACATCTCAATTGGTAATACACCTCATGTGACCTGGCTCTAGGAACCATGGCCTATAAGCTTTGATTCCTTAAGGATATCCCATGAACATGCATTTCAGAGCTCTAGGTTCGACGTTGTCTTGCCTAATATGAGCATAGGCCACACATCCAAATACTCACAGTTTTTGTCGAGATATGGTGGATGTCTCGACCAAACTTTTTCAGGTGTCTTCATATTTAACGCAGTCGAAGGACATCTGTTTATTAGATATGTTATTATCGGAATAGCCTCAGCCCAAAACAACTTCTTCAATCTAGCATTAACCAACATGCATTTAACCCTTTCGAGGATTGTTCGATTGAATCTCTCAGCTAGATCATTTTGCTGAGGAATACCTGCTACAGTCTTATGCCTTGCAATCCCAGACTCGACACAGTAACTGTCAAAAGCTTCATTGAAGAATTCAAGGCCATTATCAGTTCTTAACCTCTTGACCTTTCTGTCAGTTTGAGTTTCGACCAGAACCTTCTAACTCTTGAAATTCTCAAAAGTTTCATCCTTCGTCTTCTGAATGAATACTCATAACTTTCTGGAATAGTCATCAACTATGGATAAAATATATTTTGCACCTGAATATGAAGGATTCCTTGCAGACCCCCAAATATCAACATGGACGTAATCAAGGGATCCATGTGTTCTTTGTTTACCTTTGTTAAACTTCACCCTACATAATTTACCAAATACACAAGGTTCACAAAACTCCAACTTCTCGACTTTGTCACCACCTAGCAGGTTTTCTTTCCCCAGTTCGACCAGGCCTCTTTCTCTGACATGGCCTAATCTCATGTACCATAATTTTGTCTTCGACAACTGTTTCGTGGATACAAAATTTGTCGAACCACTTACAACTTCGGCCTCAAGGGTATATAAGCCTTGTTTCTTCACGCCTCTTAAGACTTCCTTCGACCCCTTCATGACTCTTAGGATATTTTTCTCTCCTAAAAGACATATCCCTTCTTGTCGAATTCACTAAGAAAAATCAAATTTCTCTTCAAGTCAGGTACATACCTAACTTCAGTTAATAGTCTTATTGACTCATCATGGAGCTTGAATCCCACAGATCTAATACCTGTGATTTTGCAAGCTTTGTTGTTTCCCAGCATCACTGATCCACCATCTTGATCACATAATTCCTCGAACAAGTCTTTATTTGGAGTCATGTGCCAAGTGCAATCTGAATCCATAATCCACTCTTTTCTTGAGTCGCCACTCGAACCCACAAGAACATCAGATGAGTCGAAATCATCTTGAACAATGGCAGCATTGCCATTATCATTACCTTCATGATCTTTCAGGCATTCAGGGCACACCTTTTGAATGTGATCTTCCTTTTTACAATGATAGCATCTAACACCATATGTTTCACCACTATAAGATTTCTGATGACTTTTGCCCTTCTTCTTGTTAAACTTACCATCCTTTCGCAAGAATTTCGCCTTAACGGCCAAACCTTCACCAGCCGTCGAAGGTTTATGCTCATTTCGTTTGTTCAAGTCCTTAGAGTACAAGGCAGATTGAACATCTTCAAAGGTCAGGGACTCTCTTCCATACAAGAGGGTTTCTTTGAAGTGAGCATGTGTTCTGGGTAAAACGCATAACAACAACAACGCTTGATCTTCATCATCAATCTTCACATCAATATTTTCAAGATCAAGAATCAGCTTGTTGAACATATTCAACTGCTCAACCAACACTTTGTCTTCACTCATCTTGAATGAATACAAGGCTTGCTTCAGGTAGAGTCGATTTACCAACGATTTGGTCATGTATAAACCTTCAAGTTTCAACCATAACCCTGATGTCATCGTCTCCTTTGATATCTATCAAAGAACCTTATAACAAAGGCTCAACAATATTGCATTATGTGTTTTCTCAATCATGGTCGTCTTTTCAGTTGCCGTCAACGCAACATTCATGGTCATCTCTCCCTTCAACGCTTCCAAACAACCCTGTTGAACAAGTAGGGATTTCATCTTCAAGCGCCACAAACCAAAATTGTTCACTCTGGTGAACTTTTCAATCTAATACTCTATTGAAGGCATCTTCTCCATGCTCACCACACCAATTTGTTGTGAATTAGATACCTTAGAAACAAAGTATAATATGTTTATTTATGATCAAGAAACCCACAAGGTTAGGGTTTAGGGTTACCAAAGATAACAACAAGGATTGGTTATAAACTCTTATTCTTTCCTTTCTCTTGAAACAAGATTACAAGCAGCGACTAGAGACTCTTTCAGCTCCTTGATCTTCTTCGAAGCTTCCTTCAATGGCTCAGAGGCTTTATTAGCCTTATCCTCGAAAGTAGATAAGAGAAGCTTCAACCTCTGGATCTCTTGATCCTGAGTAGCAGTACCCTCGGCATACTTGGAGGCCATCACTAAGACCCTCATCACCGAGCTCGCATCCCGAGCCATACACAGTCGCCTCTCTAGTCGACTTAACTCTTCCAACTTAAGCATTCCCGTCTTGTGGACCTGGAGTGAGGACTCCTCGAAGAAGGTCGGTTTCAAGAAGCAGGTTAGGAGCTCAAACAATGGCTTGGGGGGTCCCCATCAAGTTTATGACGTCGTCTCCATGCAGTCGATTTCCCATTCTACAGGCAGTCCCTGGAGAACCCTGAGGAACTGAGGAGGAGTTTCCCGAACCCGTGCTCGTTATTACCAAGCGGTCGTTCAGCCGGGTTTACTTCAATTTTTTGGATCCTATTCATTTGGAAGAATTCGCCATCACCTTGTCCTGGAAGTCCACCATCGAATCTGAAAAAGACAAAAAAAAAACGGGTTAGAGCATAAAAAGTATACGAGCATAAATTCAATGCAAACAAGCAACTCTAAAGGCTACCGAGATAAGTTGTAACGTCCTCGTCTGTCTCACAAACAAGGAGCATGGACACTTCTATAAATCTAGGGGTCACTTTTGCACCCCCGTCCTTATCCAAAAGTGTGTGACCCTGCTCGTCTACATGTATGGTCATAGTAATTCTAGAAACATATTTCATCAGGGAATCGTAGTTGGTCTAATCCTCGTCACTCAAATCAGACGCAATGGCCAAATATACGTTCGTGTCATGCATGAAATGGTCGCGCGACCATGAAAAATGGAACTTTAACAAGAGACGGGCCACATCATTTCCCTGTTGTCAAGCAAAAATCTCCCATCTTCGTCAATATCCACCCTCTAGAATTTCACAGAATCCTGAGCACAACCTGAGATCGGTTTGACCAGATAATATCGATCCTTGAAATCTCTGATCAACTCAGAGTAGGCTTTGAAAATCTTCTTTTTCTGTTTGAGGGAGACCCGACCATATCTCCCCTGGACAGCCTGCCTCTGAAGATGAAAGATGTGGAAGAACGGGGGTAGAGTCGCTCCGATCTTCAGATGTCCACAAGTCAACTCGAAAGCTCTCATGAAGGCAAATAAGTTCGGATGCAGTTGCAACGGCGAAAGCTCTAAGTGAACGAACATGGAGATCTGAAAATCCAAAAAGGGGAGCCTAAATCTGAGTTCCTTGAAAAAGATATCATACATGGTGAACCTGTTGGGACCGTAGAACGAGCATATATGATCCTCCTCGTCAAGATATCTGATGATCCAATCCTCGGGATTCCCGACCACCGGATCCAGACCCTCTAAGGGCTTGGAGTATATCGACTGGATAGTCAGCGACTCCTCAGCAACCCATTCTCCGATAGGAATATCTTGATCATCGTCATTCTCCGCAGGGTTGTCATTTTCAGCATGATCTGAGGTGGTTTCCTCGGAATCACTCAAGGCAGGAGCAGTTTATCCCGATGTCGTTTCCTCGGAATCATTCGGGGACGAAGTCGTATCGTCAGAAAGTTCCTCCATGTCCATATGGGTTGGTTTGTCTGTAGACATCTTAGCACCTGAAAAGTAGCAAAAGTAAACGTGAATTCGATTAGTTAAATCAAATACATCCTCCCACCGTTGATCAAGTGAAATGGCGTGCAAAAGAACGAGGACGCTGTCCCCGACCTAAGCCCTTTTTCAAAGTAATTTGCGCCCGTTATAACAACCAAATACTTAAACGAGGAGGGGGAAACTCAGAGATACCAAATTTTCGGCTCACATAAAACATAAATGATTCTACGTTGAAGCTCAACCGGAGTCGCCGTATAAAAATACGGGGAACGACGCTAAAAGCCCTAATTATCGCAACGACGACGACATTCCATACATCAACCACCGTGCAAAGACAAACATGCCATATTAAAAAACCATAACAATCTAAAATTTATCCTAATCGCATGCATCTATGTAACCAGCAAGAATCGAAAGGAAAATAGACGGTTAAATGAAGAGACTTACAAGTTTTTGGAAGAAAAAGGTTGTGGTCGTTTGGCTATCCTCGTTAGCAACGGCGGCGGACAGTGGTTTGCGGTGGAACTCAGGGACTTATCTTCGTCGAGCAGAGAAATGAGGAATAAAAAATATGAAGTTGAGTCCCAACGCCCTATTTATAACCTCCTTTAGCACGTGTGCGGGCACGTCTGTCCAATAATCTATGAACGGTGCACTAATTGATTAGGGACGGCGGTAGACTAGCCATCATTACGCATTAACTGTGCACGCTTCCCAAGGCGCGGACGTGACGTGACTTCTCAGTATAACTGTTGGGATCCTCGTCTGTCGACCACATTTTAACGTCTGGGTGTACGCGAAATCAACTATACCGAGTTCGGTGACAAAAGAACTTCACAAGTCTTAGTTTCACACCTACGTAGTTGGCCATCCTTAAGTCATCACTTCTACGACCATAAGCAACGACTTGGGGGCTCCTGTTTCGAACTGACCCAATGACTAAACATGACCCAACCCATTCTTGCTTCCAGGATGGCCTAATATCCTAATGTCAAAGGGACCCACTGGTCTTATTCCCCTAAGCCGATGAGGATTTGTCGACCACGGTTGCCTGTGGTCTATTTCCTCTGCTCCTTCTAGACCTTCGTCTGTCATCCAGGGAAGTCGCCCAGACTCGGTCAGGAATTGCTCATGCTCGAATTATCCTTTGCTCGACACATCTGTTCGACCACGCAGGCTCATTCCAATGGCTAGTTCTGACAGTTACCTATTTTTGGGGGATCCACGATCCAGACCCAAAATAGGTACCAATAGCCAAGCGCTAGGGGTTCTTTATAAACCCTCTCATTTGAGAGGGTCAGACATTGAATATTCACTCTCTTAACTCTTTTACTCGTACTTGCGTACTCTTTTTTCAGTTCTTACTTTAGCATCGGAGTACCTAGCAAGTACACCTCTTTTCTCTCCTCGATAACCGAGCATCGCCTTTATCATCCACGTCAGCGTCCGGAGCCACTACAGATTATGATCGCAGGAACGATCTATATATATAACACAAATACTTTGAAAAATCGACTGAATCGTATATGATATGTACCGATACGCCGATACGTATCAAAGGGGTATCCAAATTTATTTATTTTAAAAAAATAAATAGAAAATTTCCGATACGACGACGATACGCCTCTGATACGTCACAGATACGTGACATTTCAAAATTTAACCGATTCTATTATTTTTTTATGACTTTTCATTCTTTATAATTTTTTAATGGACATTCTTTAATACTCTATTTAATTCATTCTAGACCCTTATCATTTTAGAAAAATAGTTTACTTTCCCATCATTTCTTATTAATTTTCAATATTTTAAATTTAATTCATATTAAATATCATTTTAATTTTTTTTCACATATCATTACTTAAGGTGTGTTTGTTTCAAGGTTGTAAAAAATATTTTCGGGAATATTCTCATGAGAATGCAACATTCCCATGTTTGATTCAATTTTTAAAAATTTATTCCAATGCATATTTTATTCCCAATAATTTTGTTTGCACATGATTCTTCTACTTTTATTCCGAGGTTTAAGGGGTGGAAATCCAACATTTACATGAGAATAAAGTTCAACTAACTATAACTCTCCACTACTAGTCACATTAATTTATATATATATTTTATTTTTTATAATTTTTAAATTAAATAAATATTATAAACATTCCTAGAAAATTTAGTTTTAGCGAAACACTTGGATAGGATTTTTTTTTATAATCAGTATGAAACATTATATATATGCAAGGACCAAAAACAGGGGGGTCCCTAACCCAACATTACATCAGCCAAAATAATAATCATACGGGCAAGCCTAAATTACAGGAAATCCATGGGTCTAATGTTCCACTCAAAAAATTGCACTTGAATTTTCTCCTAGAAATTTCATCCTAACCATCTCCGAGAGAAAAGAATGACATTAAGGATAATATCATTATGGTTAGCCACAGGGTCATTAAATATGACTTGGTTCCTATGTTGGTGAACCATATAAAGCTAAAAGAGGAGTTTTTCATGATTTTATAATCCCAAGCCAACAAAGAATCAATGCATATAGAATATACACTAAAGTTAACACCCAACCCGTCAAACACACCTCTCCAAACCAAAACTGATATTGAACAATTAAAGAACAAATGGTCAACGCTCTTAATAGTGAGGAAACAAAAAACATAAACCTCTTCATGCGAATTATTAATAACTCTTCTATAAACGAGATTCTCTGCGTCGATAGACAGTTAAGTAAAAGACTTCATCCAAAGATCTTACTTTTAAGAGGGAGCTTAGTCGACCATAAAGAATTTAAGGCCAATTGGATGTTATGGCGCAAAATATTTGCAGACTTCATCCTGATCAGAATGCCATAACATAATTTTACGGTAAAACAATTTAGCTCTCCTTTGGGCCAACAGACGAAATCAACCAAACCTCTAATAGGTTTAACTTCATTAAGTAACAATTGCAACTCCAAGTGCCTAGAATCCAAGACCGAATTAGGCTCAAATTTGGTAGCCTCCAGCTTCTACTGTTAGTCATCACCAAGCCACCTACCATATTCAGCCACGACCGCCAATTTGCACACCGCAACAGAAAATATATCCGGGAATAATCCATCAAAGGCAAACTTGCTAGCCACCTTGATAACCAAAAGGACGTGTTGCTTTCATCACCTAATTTCCATGATAATTGATTGTAGAATCCTTTCTCACTCGGATTATCGAGCAGTGACATAATATCCTTCCACCATGTTGACTCCAAGTATCGTTTTGAAGAGGATTTCTTTGCTAAAATTCAAAGCCTCAAATTTCCATATTTTGCCTCAAGAACCCCCCTCCAAATTGAATTTTCTTCTTGTGAAAACCTCCATAACCATTTTGAGATAAGTGCCTTATTGAATTGGGAGACATCTTTAATGCTAAGACTGTCGTTTTTCTTCGGCTTGCAAATAGATAACCATTTAACCTAGGAGATAAATGCTTTATCAGTCAAGCCAACCCACAAAAGTTGTCTCTGAATAGCCCTAATCTTCTTCAAGATCTTCGAAGGTGCTTTGAAGAAAGAGAGATGGTGGATCGGCATATTAGTGAGTACCGAGTTGATGAGCGTCACCCTCCCCCCAATCGAAAAGAGTTTGCCTTTCCAGGTAGATAACCGAGCTTCAATACAGCTTATGATAGGCTCCCGAAAAGATAGGCTCTTGTATTTACCTCTAATTGCAAGGCCTAGGAATTTAAAGGGGGCATCCCTATTTTGCATGCCAAGAAGTTTGAGGTAGCAACCAGGTAGTCCTCACTCAATCCAATCCCAAACAGGTTATTTTTCCAAAAATTCACCTAAAGCCCGAATATTAATTCAAAGCCCCTAAGTATTGTCTTTACAGCCCACAAGTTAGACCATGATTCATCACAAACAAGCAATGTGTCATCCGCGAATTGGAGTATATCTACCGTAGAGGATGTACCCACCACAAAGCCTTTAAGAAAATTTCTATCTGCCGCCCTCTTCAGCCACGAGAGCAAATAAAAATGGAGACAACAGGTCTCCCTGTCTAAGACCCGTGTTTGCTTTAAAGTCACTCGTTGCACTCCCGTTGACCAAAACAGACAGACATCAGTTAAATATTAATCCTCTAATCCATGAAATCCAACGATCTACAAAATTCATTGCAAAGAAAACTTGTTCCAAGAAACCCCAATCCACATAGTCATAAGCTTTCGCAAAGTCAACCTTAGGGAACAAACAACTTTTCTTCTTCTTAACAGCAAAATCCAGTAGTTCGTTAGCCATGAGCACCCAATCGAGAATTTGTCTACCCGGTATAAAAGCAGTATGAGACGGAGACACCAATTTACCAATCACCTTCGCGAGTCTAGTTGCTAGGATCTTAGAGATTATCTTGCACACACTACCAATCAGATTGATGGGCCTAAATTCTTCCATGCATTGTGGGCTATCACATTTTGGAACAAGCGCGATAAAAGAAGAACATACTGCTTTGGCAAAACAGCAGATTGATAGAATTCAACAATACAGTTAGTAAACTCCACATACCAACTATGCTCCAACACCTCGTCAAGCTTTCGCAAAGTCGACCTTAGGGAACAAACAACTTTTCTTCTTCTTAACAGCAAAATCCTGTCGCAACTATTCACAACGGCATCAAGGATATCTTCCGAAGAAAATGGTTCTTACCGCATATCTACATCAATGGCTGATAGCTTTTGAATACCAGAGAAATCCAACCATGGTTTGCGACAATGCTGAGTAGAGATAATGCGTAACATATTTGTTTATTTGCTCCAAGTAGAATTCCAAAACTGAGCATTTTTAATCTTGGATACACTTTGCAACACTTCCAAAGGAAGTATATCACCAACAACAACTACCATTTTAGTGTTTAGATGATTAGATCTACCTCGTACGACTTCATTCCTGTTCATAAACACACAATAATAATAAATAATAAATACTAAGCAAACAAAATAGCCTCATGCGTGCATGCAAGAGATTGCAATTACTCACCTTCAAGCTTTGATATATGTTTCTCAACTTTTCTTGCACATCCATGGTAACGCATGGACACCCTCAATGTCACTATCTGCATATATATCATATAAGAACAACAATTATAAGGATCATTTTGAAATATTAATAATTTAGAGGACTAACTTGTTAATAATACTAATTAATGTTGCGTCTAAAGAAACTATAGAATGAATTAGTAAAAGAGAAGAAAAGCTTCACCTTAGGTTTCAACCGAAAACTGAAAGTTTGTTTTCCAAAAACAACATCCTCCAATCTTAGTTTATGATCATCTATGTCACTTCCAATCAAAGGCTCACAACACAACACTTGTTTATGTTAAGGAAGAAAGGAACATCAGGTATGGGAGAAAAAGAAGAAACTTAAGATGAAATTTAATTTACACATAAATCAATGGACTTTTATATAGAATAATGACATAAAAGGAGAAACGTATAGGTTGAGAAGCATCTTATAGACTTTTAATGGAAGAGGAAACGGAAATGTAGTAAAAGAGGATAAAATATTAGTGATTAATTAATTATTATGAACTGTATATCATTAGAAAACATATTGATTGAAAAGCTTTGCATGCTTAATATTCCAAATGATGGCATTATGTTAATTTTATATCCAATAATAGAATAAGCTGAATAAATTGACATATTTATATGCATATATAAAGTGACAAGATGGGACATTTTCTGTTGCATTATTGAAAGCAATGAGGTCAGAAACGTTTCCAAATTATTGAATCATGGAATAACTGTAAGGTTGTTTATTTGTATCCATAGGTTGGTCCATGTTATACTGGTTCATTAACTATGCATTAGATTGAGGAAATTGACAAGGACATTGTTAGGAGCGTGTCACATGAGCTTTTCATATGCATGCGGCCATTAAATAAGAGTAATGCCATGGATTTTACCAGGGAAACGCGCGGGTAAATTTATTTAATATAATATAGAAATTAGATATTTGTCCGTGCGATATAGGGGAAAGTCGTACATAATTTTATAAAATTTAAGATTAATAATTATAAATTAAAAAATAAAATAAAAAATACTTATAAATTTAAAAAATAAAATAAAAAATACTGAATAATCTATTATAAATTCAAATCACATTATTTTCAAATTCAAATTCAAATTTTAAAGTTGAATATTTCTTCCCTTATATAATGTTTGACGTATTTTATACGAAAATTAGATTATTTTTATAATATTTGTTCTTTTAAAAAGGAGTACACAATTATAAAATAAAAATTTTGAATTCACTTTTAAATATTTTATATATCTAAGAAACACTACATAGAAATGTAAAATTTTAAAAAAAATTAAATACTATTGTGAAAATTTTAAATTTAATTTTCTCATACATTTTCCTATAAGGATCATTTTCAAAGAGGATTTAACTTTCAAGTTTCAAGTGTCATTTTTAAAAGTAATGAGAATGGAAAAGAATAAGACGATAGAAGTAGAAAAATAAAAACATCCAATAAATATAATAAATCAATAAAATAGAAAAGTTTTTTTTTTTACAAAAACAAACTTAACGCAATTCATTTGTCAAATAGTGTTTCATACATCCGGTTAAATAACATATTTGAAGAATATTTCAATTTTATGTACACACTTCTTTCATCCATGACATGTATTGGTAACACGTTGATATATACAAAAATAAAATATGTTACATTGTGTACTTCGTAAGAAAAAAAATGAAGTTGAAAATTTAGAAATGATATTGAAAACAGTAAAAAGTACTTAAAGAACTACAATCTCCACATTGATCATACAACTACAATTTATTACACGATAAAACGTGAAAATTGACCTACTCTCCACTGTCTACAACCATCCCTCTAATGTTTTATTTAATGGTCAAGAATTCATTCAAAATAAATAAAATAAAATAAAATTGTTTTGGAGAGAGAAAAATATAAATGGATGGGTGAGATGAAGGTTGAATGAAAACATAGAGTAGAGAGTACATTGGAGAGGTTCCTCTCTTTGATTTCTCTAAAAAAGAAAAAATAATTAGTAAAAAACAAGTGAACAAAAATAATAAAATTGAATATGAAACTGAGAAAAAGTGAAAAATCAAATTAGAAAAAAGAAGAAAGGGGAAAAACCTTTTCTTCTAGATGGACAACGTGTAAATCAAATTAATAGTTAGTGAATTAATATAATTAATTTTTATTGGATGAGTTATTGTTTTGTCTGAGAATTGTGGTTATTAAATATTATGTTATTATTAATATTATTATCTATTTAATTAATTTAGAGGTGAGTGAGTTTATAATAATTTATTAATTATTATTATTATTATTATTATTATTATTATTATTATTATTATTATTATTATTATTATTATTAATTTTTTATTAATTATTTTTAATAATGTTACATGGTTACTGGTAGGTGGTTATTTGAATGCAATATTGTTTATAAAAAATATGGTTACTAGAATTTTTTTTAGATAAGTTAATGGTTGTTTTATTTATTTATTAGTGAATTTATATAATATATCAATAGTAAGTGAATTAATATTAATATAATTAATTATTATTGGATGAGATAATGATTTATTTTTTTATTAGTTAGTGAATTAATATTAATATAATCAATTATCAATAATCAATGTAAAATATTTAATAAGTGAATTAATAGAAATAGAGTTTTGGCGAAAAAATTTGTGGAAGAAATTATAGGATTATAATTTAGTATGATATTATTATTATTATTATTATTATTATTAATTTTTTATTATTTATTTTTAATAATGTTACATGGTTACTCGTAGGTGGTTATTTGAATTCAATATTGTTTATAAAAAATGTGGTTATTAGAAATTTCTTTTGGATAAGTTAATGATTGTTTTATTTATTTATTAGTGAATTTATATAATATAATCAATAGTAAGTAAATTAATATTAGTATAATTAGTTATTATTGGATGAGATAATGGCTTGTTTTTTATTAGTTAGTGAATTAAATTAATATAATTAATTATTAATGATCAATGTAAAATATTTAATAAGTGAGTTAATAGAAATAGAGTTTTTTGTGGGAGAAGTTATAGGATTATAATTTTGTATGATGAGTTATTTAATTATAAAGTGAATAATGAAAATATAAATTTAATTTTGATATTTAAAAATAAAATTTTGTATCTTAAATAAAGGTAATTGTTAATAAAAATAAAATAGGTATTTTGTTGATAGTGAACCGTGAAAATAATTGAAATTTTGACATTTGAAAATAATAATTTTATGCTTCAAATAAAATAGATATTTTGCTAATAATGATCCTAAAAAAAGAGAAATTTTGACATTTAAAAATAAGAATTTTTTATCTTAAATAATAAAAATTATTAATTAAAATAAAATAGATATTTTTATAATAGTAATAATTGAGATGGAAAGTTAATTGTGCGTCTGACTATTAGAGAACTATCTGATTTAATAAAATTGATTCAATTTGTCGTAAAAACAAAATTAAATGTCGATATTGTATACATTTATACACCAATAAATATTTAATATGATAATTATATACTATAATTATAATGATTGAAATGAGGTCATGATGTGTTTAGTTGAAAAAAAATTGAGACATTAGTTATTTATTTATTTTTAGTTTTTAATTATTGTAAATTAATGTAAAGGAAAAAGAAATTTAAGTAGTTTCGTGGTAGTTAATTTTAATAGAAAGATAGTTGATACTTAGAAATAAAATAAAAAGGAAAAAAGAAAATCAAGTGTTAAAAAATTAAAAAAGAAAGTGAAAAAGTGTGGGAAAAATGAAATGGAAAAATGATTTGAAATTTGAATTGATAAGAGAATGAAGATGGAGAAAGTTGAAGTTTAAAAATGAATGATTGAAATGAGGCCATGTGTCACTTTGTGGTTGAGTATATTGGAAAAATAATTAAAACATTAATCATTTACTTTTTTAAGATTTTGGTAGTGTAAATTAATGTAATGGAAATGACAATTTAGGTAGTTTAATTTGGTGATAGGTGATTTTAGATAGATAGTTGAAGTTAGAGTATTCTATTAAATTATAAATATATTTGCTATTATTATTTTTTGATAGATAGTTTGGTGATAGGTGATTTTAGATAAATAGTTTGGTGATAGGTCAATTTTTTTACTAATAGCGTCAATTTTTCTATGTTGGCATCTGATGTGGCGTTATATTTATGTATTTGGAATTTGACATGACATAATGCCACTTTACGATTGTTGTTAATTGTGTCATTCAATTTTATTAAAGCCTTAACTGCTTCGAAAATAGAACGACCCCACTTCCTATTCATGCGTGAATCTGTTACAGCATATAGAAGCTGACTTGTAGATAAATCAGTGAGCATACATCTATCAATTTACAACATGCTAATATGATATCTTGTCCATGATAAATAATAGAAGTGTTCATCAAAATACTGTTGCAGTTACTAGCATAACTGAAGTTTCTGAACGTCGAAAGGCCTTGTTTGAACCATTAGAACTTATAAAGAACATCAGCGATCGACGACCCTCGACCGAGTCTTTGCTTCCTCCTCTTGACTTTGAGTCCACAAACTATCCAAAAGGGTGGTTGATCATAAAGAAACGAAAGCTTTTCAATGTTGATGTTGTTGAAAAGATGCGCAAAATTGCCATCCAAGAAATGAACATAAAATTTATATTCGAAGTTTCCTTTAAGAGTACTAATAACGCAATCTAACAGTCTTTTCATCATTTTTCGCATGAAACTGAGGTTGCTGCATTTGATGACTTTTGTTATAGGATAGGGAAATAGATGGACTAAACGAACAACTGGAGGAGGATTCGCGGTGTCTGGAGCATTTTCATGTGTAACTTGTGGACGGACGAAGCAAACGCTATCGATTCGAAAGAGAAAACATTATGCTTCAAGAACAAGTGAACATGCTTATGAACATAATACAAGAAACTGAGCAAATGGCAGATGAAGGGCAAGATGAACCTTGAAGATGCATTGTTTTATACTATCAATGTGTGTTTGCTCATGATTGCTAAATTTATTTGTAGATTTTCTCCATTGTATGTTATTAGAATATGCATATAGTAGTAGTAATATCAATATGGGGATAATCAAACTGTACTGGACATAATTGTTTATCTCAAACATATAAGCAAAGTGTTATTTTATTTATTTTTTAACATAAACCAAACAAATTACTACTTATAGTAATGATGAAATGCTCTACATTTTGGTATACAGTAGGAAAATTTTGTTTATCTTTTTCTTCTTAATGTGTTGAATGGATGTGGTTAATAAATAAACAAATAAATGAAGTTATTTAATAGAAGATGAATTTTCAGAAGATGGTGGATAAGATAATGATAAGGAATAAATTTGTAGATTAAAAATTGAAGTGTTTGAAAAAAATGTTTTCACTATTTAAAATATGAAATAATGACTCAGGATAAGTAACATGAGGTATGTATTTCAACATACTATTTCTTTCTGTTGCAAAATGGCTCAGGAAGTGGGGCATTGCTGAAGTAGTAAAGGCTTTAATAAAGTTGAATGACACAACTAACAACAATTGTAAAGTGTTGTAGTTGTAGCTTATTGTCACTTTAAAACAAGATGGCATGGGATCGAAACTAGCTCATTGCAAAATGCTTTTTCAAAATTTTAATGACCTTATAAACATATGTCACGTCAAATTCCAAATGCACAAATATCAGCGCCACGATGCCAACATGGAAAAAAATGGACGGAAAGGACTAACATGGACCTTTTTGAACAATTAAAAGACTATTTTGATACTTTTTAAAGATGAGGGACCAAATTGGACCCTGAGGTAGAGTTAAGGGACCAATTTGGGTATTTTGCCTTAATTTTTCTCCACTTAATTTGGTGAGAATTATGTTATTTAAGAATCTGATTGAGAATTGTAAGATTAAGGGATCAATGCTTATAATGGAGAAGATAGTGGAAAATAAATTTAAGTGGTCTGAGTATGTAGAGAGAATATTGGTGTATTTTGTAGTAAGGAGGGTAGATCATATGTAGTAAGGATGGTAGATCAGATGGAGAGACGAAGGAAAATAATTAAAGGAAGAGGAAGATATAAAAAGACTATCAGAAAATTTAATAAGAAAAATCTCGAGATTAATAATTTGGATTGAAACATTGTCCTTGATAAAACATTATGGTGAAAGTTGATCCATGTTGTATACTTTTTATGCCAGATGTTAATATGGTATTAGAAGTTTGAGATTGCTTTGATCCATTTTTATCATATACACCATTGTCGCGGTGCGAAAAATACCCGAGCATATTGTCGCTCCCGGGATTTTCATCCTAGTACAAACGCGAAAGTGGCGCAGAAAAGTTAGAGTCGCCAGCCAGACATTTTTATCCCGAAGAAATGGGAAAGGTAATGTTGCACAAACCTAAGGAAGAAGGAAAAGGACGAGGCCTTGCGAACCAAAGATCTGGATACGGGAGTCGGTTACGAATTGAGAAGGTATTAGCACCCCAATCTGTCCGCCGTACCCGACGGGATCCACGCTTATAAGTCTGTTTTCAAAGGGTGAGAAATAATATGTTGTTTGAATGAAATAATGGCTATCTGGGATGAAATGGAAATGAGAAAAGAAATGGAATTAACAAATGGGAATAAAGGGGAAAAAATGTAGAGAAAATAAAGATTGTGCTCGAATGGGCCCTACCCCACTGCCTACGTACCTCATCGGGATAAATGAGGATCAGAGACGCCGTAGTTCGTCTAACTAAGGCTTACACTCGTTTGTGATTTTTAGGATGACGTTGCCATAGCTCTAGCTCAGGTGTTACCGGCTCTGACTCGAGGGTGTTTACCGTATCACTGTTTGAACTGTCGAGACAAGTCATGCTCGTCTGCAAAGAGTATGAGATGAGATGAGAAGACGTGACTTCTTGGCTTGTTGTTTTTTAGAAGAAGTGTTTTGAGATTGTGTTTTTTGGTATGTACAACACTAAAGACTATGACACAGGAGCGAATACTTTCCAAGATCGCCCCCAATGGAACGTTTGTAAAGCATCCTAGAAGAGTGAAGGAGACCTCCACTAATCATTTCCCGTATAGCTTAAGGCTCGTGGCGCATTGTACACCTTTTCCTTTATTAAGTGTTTTTGATTTTATTTTAAGATAAGAAGAGACTCAACTTATAAAAAGGAAAAAAAACTTCTAAGGGAAACTAGACTTACCCTAAATCAATGGAGTTTAATGATGACCTATGGTTAGTGAGGTTTGAAATAATAAATCTACCTAAGAGATATAAGTCTAAAAATGCAAGTACAAGAGTTAATAGTGAACAACATGGTCCTCCTAAGTCATGGTGG
Organism: Lathyrus aphaca; assembly: GCA_963966055.1. NCBI lineage: Eukaryota > Viridiplantae > Streptophyta > Magnoliopsida > Fabales > Fabaceae > Lathyrus > Lathyrus aphaca. Next base: position 16,533,806 of record OZ014521.1, read on the forward strand.
GTAAAAACGTGAATGAAATGTAAATGGGATGAAACAATGGATCGGGTGGGTCGATTGCGTGGTGCTAAGACGCACGACTTATGGTGTGAAACATACAAGGCTTGCTTTTGGTTGAATGGAGTGGAACGATGGTAATCGAGGAACCCTAATGTCACATGCAACTTTATTTATTTATTTGAAAATTTACTCGATGTTGGATCGAGTCTTATTTGTTTCATTTTTGAGATTTCGTTTTCTAACGATTTGTTTTATCTTTTCTATCCTAATTATGGAAATTATAAAAGCATACAAGTACTAAGCTATTACATCACAAAGCATACAAACATAATTGAGACACAAAAAAAATATCCAAGTCCATAAGCCAATCCTTGAAAACATACCTTGCACAAAAAAACAAATAGTTAGTGAATGACATGAACCATGAATATGCATAATATGATGAAAATGAATTAAAATGACAAAAAAAATATCAAAAGTCATGGAAAAAATGTGAAATTAATTCCCTATGGTTTTAAAGCTGATTATAACACTATGTTAAAAAATCTCTTAAAAATTCTAAGTCTAACTATGGTAAATGGTCCTCTAAATCTAACTAAGGTTTAATCACAATTTTGTATGAATCGCACTACCACAATAGTAGAAAAAATGCCCTAAAAAAATACACAAAAAATATTCTAGGTACTTCTATTTGTCCTTTAATCATGGCAAAAAGAATGGGCAAAAAATGTTACAGGAAGTGGTAGAAATAAATTGTACAAATTTATGTGTCTATGAAGGAAATCAATATGAATCAATTAAAATGAAAAATCAAATTAAAATCGAAAAATGATTAAATTTAGAAAACAAAAATTGGGAAAGCTCTTAAATTGGCTTAATATTCTAATGTAATTTTTTTTGGATTTTTATTATTCATTTTACTATTTTTTTATGGATTAATTGAGAACTATGCAAAAATAGAAAATTGAAATAACAAGAAATTGGGAGGGGTGAGGAAGAAGTAATTTTCAAGTTAACATGGACAACTGGGCCCAAGATGGGGGTGCGGATAGAAATCCGTTGGGCCCAAATATGCAGGTTATGGGAGAGTCTTATCCTCAAAGAAAAAAAACAGTGGATTTCATGACTTTTATAGAGTTTATTAGGATTTAATGAAATTTTTAATAAGTCATTATTTTGACTATTTAATTTCCATCAAAACAAAATTAACTTCTAATGAATTAACTTAATTAGATTAAGAAAAAAACAAATCAAATTATAAACTTCTTTCCCTCAGAAAAGAAAAAAACACGCTCTCTTTCTCTCAAAACCCTCATCTTCTCTAAACAACAAACCCTAGTCCATGTACCGACGGCGGCGCCCCCCTCCGACGAATCCTCCCAAACCGAAACGCCAAACGCCAACTCCGGTCAGCTTCCTCTCTTTGTCTCAAACACGAAAGTGGATCATCTAAAAACAAATCCTAACCCTAAACCCTAACAACCGACCCAGAAGCTTTCAAAACCAAATTGAACAAGCTGAAATGGTACCTGTACACGAGAATGAATGAGGATGATGATGATGCTTGCACGAAATCCGATTCTTTTACACTCAGTTCATCGTCTTTCCCTTGTTATGTTCCGGATTTTAGGAGCTTTCATGAGGAAGATGACGATCGAAGATACTTTGTTCTTCAGAGCCGTCGTGACATTCAATCTCTAGCCAACTTTCGCGAGTTCTCCGAAGCATCCGATGGAAGGTGACAATTGATGAATGCTCCGATTCTTGTTGCGATTCGCTGGTTGATTGCGCTTTAGTTTGATGAACGATGATGCGACGAAGCCAATTCCAATGTTTCGATGCCGCCGCAATATGAAGTTCAGGTATGTGCTTCAGCTTCACTTCTCTTTCTTCTCGCGTTTCCGATTGATGATCCTTTGTGCAATTTTGTATTGATTCTGCAGGTTGAAGAATAATCTTGCGTATTTTCCGATTTTCATTGTTGCGTGTCTATCAAGCCGTAGGTGAATTGATGAGGATTGGGAATTGTTGACGAGATGATAATAATGCAGGTTGATGAAATTGCAAACCGATGCAAGCTTGGGAGAGTAACAATGAGCACGATTATGGTTGCTGCAAGGTGTTTCGTGGTTGATCTTTGAGAGTTGTTTATAGCTGTTGAGGCCGTGAATTGCCTTTGGTGCTGCAGGGTGAAGAAATCTGTGACATAGAGGAAGATTGGTTGAAGGTAATCGTCGATACTGAATAGCGAAATCCTGCTGGTTATTGTTTCAATTCTTTTCCTTTTCTTCTCTGTGATTTCTTGTTTCTTCTCCTTCGTTTTTTTCACGAATCGGTATCATTGTTGATGGTTCTTGCGAGGTTGGGGCTTGGTATGCTTAAGATTGAAAGCGAAGACTGGTAGTGTGACCTTGATGAGGACTGAAGTTGCAATGCTGGTGTTGATGAAAGTTGAAAAGAATCAATGGATTTTCGAGATTCTGAGTTGTTGAGGATGAAGGTGGTGAAGATTGATTGAAGGGAAAGTGAAGATTTATGCAGGTTTCTGGATATGAATAATGGAGAAGATTGAATGAGGTTAAGGGTTGATGGAAGGAGATGAGGCAGAATCAAGTTCTGCAAAATGATGAAGTTCAAAGGGGAAAAATGGGGAAGAGAAGTGCCAAGAGTTCAAGCCGAAAAACTCAGCGGTGAATGAATCCATCTCTATATACCGATCAATATGAAGCTTCTGGAAGTTTCGGTTAAAAGTTTCTAGATCTAGTTGGAAATTTCAGTTAGTTTTTTCTGTTAGCGATTCAGTTAGAATTTGTTGACTTTTGTTCAACTGATTGTTTTTTTGTATTGATTTTCTGATATATCAGTGTTTTGATAACTGATTTCTGTTGTATTTCCTTACGAACTTTCTGATTAATATGAAGGAACTTTTTGTATTCATTCCTGTTATAGTTCAGTTTTTGTTTTTCTTAATATAATTCTTTCTATCAGATTCCTTAGAGTAAACAAATTCTCTTGCAACTCATTTTTGCCTTAAGACTTGTCTTGCTTGTGGGCATTTAGGAGTAACAACCTTTGGTTCATACATCTCATTTTTCTTGCCAAGAAGGGTCAAAACTGTTTTAAGAGCCAAGCTCAATCCAATTTTAGCACTTTTCAATGGCCTTGGTGTCTACCTCACTTGAAATGGTAATGAATAAAAAATTTTAAAAATGAAATTAATGAAATAATCCAGAGTTGATATTGGAATTTGGACAAAGAAAATAAAAGGGATTAATAAACAAGGTTTATTCTCTTATAAAAGAAATGGGCTTAAAAATTGGAGGTAAAGGTTGTGAGTTAATCCTTAGAAATGTCTTGGATGAACAAAATATGGTTATTGACAAGAAGAAACTTGGAATTTTAAAATGGACATGAATGGCTAAAGAGTCAAAAAAAGATGGATGAATTGATGTGGCTTAAAAAACTTAAGGATTCTCTAATGGAAACTGACCATGGATTAATTTGTTAATTATAAATGGCATAACGGATACTTAAAAAATGTGGTTATTGAGTAGAGAACGGATAATGGATGAAAAAATGATGAAAATAATAGACATGGATATGGACACTAGCCATCACCAAAGACACTGATACACTTATCTCACATGAGTTTACTCCAAGAATCCAACTCAAAACTCTTTCAATAGATCCCTATAAAAGAGGATGAACACCCTCCTGATCCACCAAACCATTCGCCACTGAAGTGATAATTGTCTGAATTACACACCCTCCAAAACCCTGGCCAAAGGAATCATGAATCATTTCAAATTCTTCTGAATAGTTCTCTGAGAAAGTACATCCACATATGAACCCCTGATGAACTGACAACCTCCGCACACAACACAGTTCGACTTTGAAACACATTTCCCGAGAAATCACCATAAGCACATATAAATTGTTGTTGAAACAACCCCCTGATAGTTTGACCCAGATTAGGTCAAATGTCCCCCTTGACTCAGATCATAATTGAGCAATCACATTGAACTAAAATTACTGCCAACTTATGTTATGTTCCATGCTTCATTTTTCTATGCGAAGATGCGATTCGAAGTATGCAAGATCATATGTTAATTGCGACGAAAAAGAGGGCAAATTTTGGGGTGTAACAGCTGCCCCTATTCAATCACTGTAGACTTGAATGGATGATAGCAGTTGCTTTCAGACGTTTGAAGTATGCAGGGGTTGAATACTAGAAACAACCAGAAAATTTGCACTCTGTGGCAGCAGAAAAGGGAGATAAACTCAACCGAATCAACTCTGCTTGGATATAATTATGACGGGAAGAAAAGTAAACAGGGGACGCCTTTTGAATAATGCCAGAAGGCTACTGGCTTGCCACACTGCGGGTGGACTTTAGTAGGCTGCAACAATGCCTTAATGGTGTATTATCAGATAGAGTTAGACGACTAACGACTTGCCACACTGCGGGTGGACTTTTGAAATTTGCCACACTGCGGGAGGACTTTAAACATTTGCCACACTGCGGGTGGACTTCTGCTCACTGCAGGAGACTTTTGAAACTTGCCACCCGAAGATGGACTTTGGCCAGTCTGCGGCTGGACTTTTGCTCACTGTGGGAGACTTTTTCCCACTGTGGGGGACTATTAAGATTTGCCACACTACGGGTGGACTTTTGCTCACTACGGGAGACTTTTGCTCACTACGGGAGGCTTTTGCCCACTGTGGGGAACTTTTGCCCACTGTGGGGGACTTTTAAGATTTGCCACACTGTGGGTGGACTTTTGCTCACTACGGGAGACTTTTGCTCACTACGGGAGGCTTTTGCCCACTGCGGGTGGACTTTTGCTCACTACGGGAGACTTTTGCTCACTACGGGAGACTTTTGCTCACTACGGGAGGCTTTTGCCCACTGCGGGGGACTTTGGAAATTTGCCACACTGCGGGTGGACTTTAAGGATTTGCCACACTGCGGGTGGACTTCTGCTCACTGCGGGAGACTTTTGCTCACTACGGGAGACTTTTGCTCACTACGGGAGGCTTTTGCCCACTACGGGGGACTTTTGCTCACTACGGGAGACTTTTGCTCACTACGGGAGGCTTTTGCCCACTGCGGGGGACTTTTGCCCACTGCGGGGGACTTTTGGAATGGCCACCCGAAGATGGACTTTGGCCAGTCTGCGGCTGGACTTTGAAATCTGCCACCCGAAGATGGACTTTGGCCAGTCTGCGGCTGGACTTTGAAATCTGCCACCCGAAGATGGACTTTGGCTAGTCTGCGGTTGGACTTTGAAATCTGCCACCCGAAGATGGACTTTGGCCAGTCTGCGGCTGGACTTTGCATATGTTGAATTGCATGGCATGTTGCCCCATGACACTGGGGATGTTATGTCTTGAGTATTGTTAATGAACAGGTGTGAATGTAAAAGAAATTCCTGACGCGGAAGTAATAAGTCTCTGCTAACTCTGTGGGGAAAACACAATGATCGCGTATTCGATCCCAAGAAGTCCAGTGGAGATAACATCTCTGTCGGAGAAGAGCGTGAATAATTCATCTGTCCCAAATTATCACCTTTGCCAAAAATAAATTGGACTTTTAGCTTTGAGGGCCGTGCCTGGGGATACCTCGATTATTGAGGAATATCCACTCTTATGGACCTGCTGGGGAGGAGAATGATTTATCTGAAATCTTCCAGGGGAATAGGAATTGCCTTATATCTGTTGAGGAACCGAGATCAAGGAAACCATCTGAAGGAAAAAATGCTGACTTTAGTGAGGATAACTTTTATTTGCTTGTTGGTGATGACAACACCGAGACACGTCCTGCTGAGGAGTAAAGATCTCAGGTTTCCTTGTGCTGGGGATCAGTTGTTTCCGTATGGATTTTACCTCAAGAGGATTTTACAAAAGACTTGGTGTCTTTGAACTCTTAGGTATCGTAATGACTGTATGAACTAGCATAACAACCTTGCTAGGGAGGTAACCATTGCCAATGCGGATAAATTTGTATCTGTTAGAAGTGTTGAACGAGATAGTTGGCTTGACAAGTGACCACGGTATTCTAAACTCCGGGTAAATGCTTTCGGTCGTCTGTCTTCGGGAAGGAATGAACTCTCGTACTATTGGGGTGGCCTGCCCCAGTACGAGTATTTGAATAGCTTTGCACCTGACTGACTGATCTTCGCTCTTGGAGAGATCTGAATCTCGAGGTGATTGCCCCAGTTTGACTGAAATTTGAAGAGATTACCCGACTTAACTGCCCCGGATTGGCTAGCTCTTACGATGACTAGTTGGGAAAGTCCCTGCTCAATGAAGCTTTTTCGGAAAAGTGCACCTTGACGTGACAGTCTTTCAGAAGTTTTAGACTTCTCAACTTGGCAAGCTCAAGTTTCTGGATTGAATTTCCGCATGTGAACCATTTATGATGCCAAACAAATGTATGCAAGCAAGAATGTTTATTCATAGAATGAAGATTCTAATGCAACTAACAAGTTAATCTTGAAGTTTTGAAAATGGATCGCTAACCTTCGTGAGCGAATCACCGGTTAAGATATGACCTTATTTTGAACGAGAGTATGTACATGCAATACCAACAAATGCCTTTTAGCATAACTCATAAGAGTCAGGAACGCGACCTCGTAGTAGTACGCTCTCAAATTAACCCTGTTTCAGTTAGGACTTTTGAGGATTGTATCGTGGCCTGGTTCACGGTTATAGAAACAAAGGATACAGGCTCGAAATTTATTTGTTCCCACCCACTCTTCGTGATGTTCTTCGTTCCTACATTCAGCTAGTTTTCACAAGCATTCACCTTTCATAAGGGTTTCGTGTTGATTGAGGAACCATTGCTGCTATTAGTTCAAGCGCCAATCAAGTTATTGTTGAGAGTCAGTCACTCCTCTATCTTTTGTGTCTGTGTCACACGACTTTGTTCTCATTTGAGGATCTTTCTTGTGTAATCCTTTCCATCTTTCGCTTTTGCGTTATTTTGCTTATCCCTAACTTTTGCCTGGACTGATTCTTGTGAATCTTTGATTGTGAAGTCCAACGGGATGCCCTAACTTTTGCCTAAGTTGCTTGTTTTCAAGTTTCGACTTAGCGGGCTTTTCCTTTTCTTTTTATTCTCTTTTTTTTCCTGAACGAGTCGTGTGACACTGTTTGTCTTAATTGCTTCACGAGGGCTGTGACTGCCTCATTCTTTGGTCGACGAAGGATAACCATTGTGGTTTCCAATCTTTGTACCTTTTGACTTGGGTAACCATTGTGGTTTCAGGTCTTTGGACCTCTTGATTGGCATAGTAGAATGCAACGGATCTTCAAACACACTTCTTTATGAAAGTCTGAACGCTTGGTCTGACTAGCTGACGTCTACCCTGCCCCTGGGTTACGTGTGAGGGTTTTTTCATTTGAAAAGAAAACTCCTACTTCAAGGCTCAAAGGGGTTAGCAAGGGTCTATCTTCCTTATATCTCCAGTGTTTAGGGATTTGAAACAAAACCTGTACATCGTCAACAGGGTCTTTACTCGAGAGCACACAATTAGAGATTTTGCGTTTTTATTTCGTCATTCTCCTTCATAGAATTTAAGCACGACAATTGGTATCGCGATGTACACATGCAAAATTGTAAGGGAATGCAAATGAATTTACTTCAAGAAAAACATGTGAGTTTTATTATTGCTAACATTCAAAAGCAAACAAATTTCATACATGTAGACAAATGTTTAGCATATAAAAGAAACTACAAATGGAAATGCAGTAAAGAAACTGAATATTGCCGTAGTTGAGGAGGCTTGGCTCCGTCTGGACCTGTCAGTCTTGGATACTTTCAGTGATCAATAGCTCTTTCACAAACTTGTAATCTTCAATTCGCAGTTGTATACCCAACCATGGCAGTAATACTTCCTCTTCTAGCTATTCTGACTCTGACACGAGACATCTGAAGGAAAGAGTGAAGCTTGGGAGTAAAGTTGCCCCATAAGGTTGCTCGGAAAGACCTGACGATCTTCTGCCTACGTATCCCCATTGACTGATAACCAATGAAGAATCAGAGCGATGTAGTTCCCCTCAATAGGGATGAAAATGAACAATGAAAAAAGGCAAACACACAAATGCCGTTACTGAGAGTATTTGAACACTGCTGGCTATATTTGCTTCATGAATACCCTGGCGTCCTGGGTGATTACCTCGAAGACTTCAGCTTAACGTGAACCATCTGGTAGAATAACCGTGACACCGGTTCCATTATGACTAGGCATCGGATTCTGGAGTACATTTGGGAGAGGAGCGAAATTGATCGCCTTGGAGTCAACTAGGTCCTGTACCTTGTTCTGAAAAGCCCAACATTTCTCAATACTGTGCCCCTGGGCACCTGAATGGAATTCGCACCTGGCATTAGCATCAAAATTCGGAGGTAGATTGTCAGGAGCAGGAGGTCTCATGATACGAAGCTCAACCAGGTTCAACTTTAGCAGCTCCGGGAGCAATACAGCATATGGACATGGGACGGGGTCGAGTCTGCGGTTTCTTGCTCTTGTTCTTTCCTGAAACGGTCTCTGTACCTGTTGTTGCTGACCCTGTGGTCGTTGTTGTTGAATCTGTGGAGTAATAGTCACCGCAGCTGCTTGGTGGTAACCTTGAGAATAACTTCTGTCTCGGCCTCTATACACAACATTCGTCTCGCCTTCTCTTCTTCTTTGGCCGTTGCCAAAAGGCTTTCTCACACCAGAAGAACTAGCACTACTTGCATCCTGAATCTTTCCCAATTTCAGAAAGTTCTCTATTCTTTCTCCTGCAATGACGATATCAGAAAAACCAATGGACGGGCAAGCGGCCAGACGATCCAAGTAAACACCTTGCAAGGTGCCCATAAACATGTCGGCCATTTCCCGATCCAGCAATGGAGGTTGAACCTGTGCGGCCAGCTCACGCCACCTCTGGGCATACTGCTTAAAACTCTCCTTAGGTCCTTGAGACAAGTTCTGTAGCTGAGTGCGATTCGAAGCCATATCAATGTTGTATTGATACTGCTTGAGGAATGCTTCAGCTAGATCTTTCCAACTTCGAATAGAGTCCCGACTTAGCTTCATGTACCAGCTCAACGAAGCTCCAGATAAACTGTCTTGGAAGAAATGCATCCAAAGTTTCTCGTCATCAGTGTGAGCCGAGATTCTTCCAAAGTATGCGTGAATGTGAGTCCTAGGGCACGTGCTGCCGTTGTACTTGTCAAACAGTGGTGCCTTGAACTTGGGAGGGATTCTGACTCCTGTTACTAACCCGAGACTGGTTACATCGATGCCCAAGGAATTCTGACATTCCATGGCTTTGATCTTTCTTCCAGCTCTTCATACCTGCGATTGTTGATTTCATTCATGTTACCCATATCAGCATCCAGTAGAGTGAACTGGTCCTCTTGATTGTCTTCTAAACCTGCATTACGTGTTGTGGTCCTATTTGGATTAGGTTCCCTGTTACGGGCAGCGTTAGAATCCACATTCTAAGCCGGTATTCCCGTATTAACGTTCCCATGAGGTTGCTCAACCATCAACCGGAGACACTTCTGGTTCTGGGCCATGCCAGTCATCATTTCCATGAACTGATCCATCCTCTGTCGGAGCTCATTGAGATCTGTCTGCATTCGTTCAGCCATCCTTACTCGGTTTCTTTTAGTCGGATATCGGTGAACGCGTTGACCAGCTATATTGCCTGCAGTTAAATAAGTTAGAAACTCTGGGTAACCTGCAAAAACACAAGAATATGATATGCAGGAAATGAATGTTATGGCATGTCGATCCATTTTTAGGGCATCCCATCCCCTGATTCCAGTTTTGTGGGTTTGATGAAGACAAAAGCTCTTTTTTGTTGTAAATAACAAACGGTGTTGATAATATAAGGTGTGTGTGTGTAGAAGACGTGCCAAACAATTCCAAGAATACGAAGACCGACGTGTTTTTGAAAATGTGTCAGCTGTGTCAGTGATCATAAAGTGAGAGAACACAGAATGATAGTAAAGAGATCTTTTTATGATAAGAACTTTGTTGATATAGTCAAAATACACACATCATGGATTTGAACAGAAGTGTAATGATAAGAAGATTCCATCAACAGTCCTGATGGTAATCCTAAAACATACAAGCAAAATAGAAAGATGTCTTTGTCAATGCGATCCTCTATCTAGATCTGAGTCAATGATCGGTCCCGCCTTTGGAACTTCTACCAACTCCTTCGTCTGCAACTGGTTGTCTTCAAACCTCTTCAGCTTCTTCTGATAGCAGATCATCATCCGCTTGTAGTAAGCAGCTTCTTCTCGGGCTTTAGCAAGTTCTACATCTTTTTCTCTCAACTTAACGGCTATCTCTTCGTCTTTCTCCTTTAGCTTACTCGCGATCTCTTCAGCTTGAGCTTTGTCTTGTTCCTCTCTGAAATTCTGTGATTAGGTATGAGATGTCCTAAGAGATGTCCCAACACTTGATAGGACACTTGACAAATTTAACCAAAACTTAAATAGCAAGAAAAGTAAACAACACAGAAGTTTGTTAACCCAGTTCAGTGTATAACCACACCTACATCTGGAGGCTACCAAGCCAGGAGGAAATCCACTATAAGTAATATTAATTCTAGACTTAAACCACCCTGTTTAATCTATCACTTAATAACTACCCAATGCAATTTCTACCTAAGACACACCTTAGATAAGAGTACCCTACTCACTCCCCCTCAATCACACAGTGATCAAGTTTACAAGTTTACTGAAATTGAAGACATCCTTCAAACAATACAACTTGATCTTACTTCACAGTTTCAATCAAGTCACAAATGCACTTTTTGCTTAAAAGCTCATAAAGTGGTACATATAAAAACACCTGCTATTAAAAACACTAGACACCCTATTTGGTCTTCTGAAATTTGTACTCAATTCTATGAGATTCTGTTGATTAAATAGGTATCTGAATTTTGGGCTTTCTGTAGAGTGATCCAGCCCTAATGCGCAGCAGCTTCCACCTTGAATTTAGGGTTTGTTACCTCCTAGATTCTAGGTGATTTAGGTCTTCTGTTTTAATCTGAATCTTCAATATAAAACTCCCTACAGATGCGCCTTGTTCTGTTTTTATCCATCATTAATTAATTCCAGATAATTCTCCTTAAATATCTCTGATCAGTTAATCAATAATTAATTCTGGTAGCAGGTCTGAGATGTCTCAACATCTGTTGGGACATCCTGAAAAACTGAACTTAAGTTATTTACACAATGTCCCAACATCTGATGAGACATCCTGAAATAAGTTCATATACTCTGTTTGATAATGTCCCAACATCTGATAGGACATTCTGAACTGAATTTAACATTTCTTGTTTGGTCAAAAATTCTGCCAATTCTTAAACATCTACAAACTCCCCCTTTGGCTAATTTTTGGCTAACATCTTTTCTGGTTATCAGAGTGCAGCAGAAGTTCTTATTATCAGAGTATAGCATTACTTTTCTGTTGATTCATATTTGAGATTACTCCCCCTCAAACATATATGTGTCCAGTCTTGTTTCAACAAAAATATTCATCAAAACACACTGATTCAGTTCAGGCAGAAACAAACAGATTTTTCATTTATAATTAAACAGCAGTACAATTTGTTGTTGTTGTTCTCCCCCTTGTTAGTCACAAAATTTGGGGCCAAAGACACTATTATCCAGAAATACAAAGCAGTGCTGTCATTACAATTTCCTCACCTACAAAGATCACTCAGATTCATCATTCTCAGTTGCTTCCTCATCTTCTGTTTCAGATTCACTTGCTTCATCAGAGGCAGCTGTCTGGTCTTCTTCACTCTCCAACCTTTGAATGATATCCTCAAGCTTCTGCTTTCTAGCTTCAAGCTCTTTGCAGGTGCTTTTGAGTTCAGCAATTAAAGCCTTCTTGGAGATTGGATTCTTAGCAGTTGAAGGACCTGCAGATGTCCCAGAAGGTGCTTCAACATCTCCTGCATGATGACTGAGGAATAACTTGTAGTGAAAAGCCAGAGGGCTTTCTCTTTTGCATGATGTATCCTTGTCAGTGAGAATTCCAGGGTATTGATTGAGCACTATACCACACAACAATGATGGAAAAGCTATTGGAAGCTTTGTTGCAGAAGAGATGGCATGCTTCATAGTCTGATCAAAAATGTAAGCTCCATAGTCCATCTTGGTTTGAGTTCCCACAACATAGATGAACCTGGCCAGACCAGTTGAGATTGAAGAAGTGTGATTGGTAGGCACCCAGTTAGCAGTACCAATCCTGTTCAGCATGGCATACTTTCTGGTAAGCATGCTCACTGAGAGTTTTCCCTTCACAGGCCATGCCTTGACCTGGTTTGCAGTGATCACCTTACAGACTTGATTATTTGTCTTGCCTAGCTCATTTGGTCCATCTGTTTCTCTTCCTAGGTACTGATTTATGATTTGAGGAGAAAACTCTACACATTTACCTCTAACAAAAACTTTTTGAAACTCAGAGGACTTACCATTTGAACAATCCTCCTGAAGATTAACAATGAACTCTTTGACAAGAAGTTCATAGCAGGGAGAGAAATCTGAGACTGTCTTGAATAGTCCTGCAGCAGAGATTAGGTCAATCAGTTCAGTGCACTCAAGTGCATTGCTGCTCAGTTCTCTTTCTAGGGAAACTCTTCTTTGGTACACAAACTTCCACTTGTTCACACTAGAGACATGGTGGAAAGATATGTTGTCTAATGGAGCTTCTGGAACAGCTGTTGAAGCCCTAGATGGGGCTGGTCTCTTCTTGGGAGGAGATGTTGGGACATCTGATTCAACATCTGAGTCAGATGGGGTGACAGCTTTCCTTTTCTGAGTTTGGACTTTACTCCATTGTTTTGATGGCCCAAAAGTGACTTTAGCTTTGCCTTTCTTTGGAGAGGCTTTCTTCTTCTCAGGAATTTCTGCTTCAGCTTGCATCTTTCCTTTTCTGGACCTGAGCCTTTTGGCTATGCTGGGTTTAACAGATGCTATGATTTCTGCATCAGAGTCCTGCTCCTGGTTGACCACTGGAGGAGATTGAGTTGTCTCCTCTTCAGCTGTTTGATCAACATGGATTTGATCTTCAGAGACTTCTTTATCATTTTCATTTGAGGCCTTATTCTGGTCCTCAGTTTGTTCCACATCAGCTTCAGATGAGTTCTTTTTCTCATCCTCAGATGTTCCAACATCTATTGGGACATCTTGTTCTGCAGGAGTGTCCTCTGCAGCTTGAGCTTGTTCTTCTTGAGGTGCAGGCATGGTGTTCAAAGGAACAGAGATCCCACTCACCACTCTTTGTTCAAAGAGGATTTGGTTGACAATCTCCTTGATGGAATCATCCACATATTTTGAAGATTTAGGGGGCATGTTAGCAGGAGAGGGAATGCCTTTAGCTTTGCTTCTGACTTGATCTTTACCTCTCTTTGGAGTTCTTGCCTTTTTAGTGTGAGAAGCGCTTCCCCTGAGTTCGTCCAATGGGGTTGATTGCATTGGTACCACAGAGATGGGAGTGGCATGAACTACGTCTTCTTGATTGAGAACTTCTTCAGTTGTGTTAGGGTTTTGAGACATTGTTGAGGAAGATGGATGAACAGCTTTAGGATTTATGATTTCTGAAGTATAGCTAGTTAATGTGATTCGCTTGTGATAGTAAGATGAGAATCTTGATAGCTGCTTATAAACAGTTACTAAATAAGTAGCCGTTACAGTGCAAATAATTAGGAATGGAATTCCCAAGGATCTTGTCCAGACTGGTTTTGCCATCTGGAACTTATGCCATACAATGTCATATGACATGTTGGCACATCTCATTAACTGCTAAATATCACATAAACAGATTCCAAGTTTGCCCCTTAAGTTCTTAAATTGTGTAGCATCCAAAGCTTTGGTAAAGATATCAGCTAACTGCAGATCTGTAGCTACATGCTCCAATGAAATCACCTTTTCTTCTACAAGATCTCTGATGAAATGATGTCTGATATCAATATGCTTGGTCCTGCTATGTTGGATAGGATTCTTTGATATGTTTATTGCACTTAAGTTGTCACAGTACAATGTCATGACATCCTGTGGGACATTGTACTCAGTGAGCATTTGCTTCATCCAAACCAACTGAGAACAACTGCTTCCAGCTGCTATATATTCAGCTTCAGCTGTAGATAAGGATACACAATTTTGTTTCTTACTGAACCAAGAAATCAAATTGTTTCCTAGAAAGAAGCATCCTCCTGAAGTGCTTTTTCTGTCATCAGCACTTCCAGCCCAATCAGCATCACAGAAGCCAGTGAGAATTGGTTTGCAGCCATGAAAGTACATTATGCCATATTCACAAGTACCATTAACATATTTAAGAATTCTCTTGACTTGATTGAGATGACTGACTTTTGGATCAGCTTGATATCTTGCACAAACTCCTACTGCAAATGCAATGTCTGGTCTGCTAGCAGTCAAGTATAACAAGCTTCCAATCATGCTTCTGTATAAGCTTTGATCTACATTCTCACCCTTTTCATCTTTAGTCAGTTTTAAATGTGTGGGGGCAGGAGTTCTTTTATGAGAAGCATTTTCCATTCCAAATTTCTTGACTATGTTCTTGGAATACTTACTTTGGGAAATGAACATTGAGTCTTCCATTTGCTTTATTTGCAGACCAAGAAAGTAGGTTAACTCTCCTACTAGGCTCATTTCAAATTCAGATTCCATCTGCTTGACAAAATGTTTGACCATCCTGTCAGACATCCCACCAAAGACAATGTCATCAACATATATTTGAGCAATCATGACATTTCCTTCTTCATCTTTAACAAACAGGGTTTTATCAATCCCACCTTTTCTGTATCCTTGCTTGATAAGAAATGTGGTCAGTCTTTCATACCATGCCCTTGGAGCTTGCTTCAACCCATAAAGTGCCTTCTTTAGTTTGTATACATGATTTGGACAGCTTGGATCAACAAATCCTTTAGGCTGTTCTACATATACTTCTTCATTAAGATAGCCATTTAAAAAGGCACTTTTCACATCCATTTGAAATAGCTTGAACTTTAAAATACAAGCAATTCCCAACAGTAGTCTTATTGATTCAAGCCTTGCTACTGGTGCAAAGGTTTCATCAAAGTGTACCCCTTCAATTTGAGTGTATCCTTGAGCTACAAGTCTGGCTTTGTTCTTTGTAACAACTCCTTGTTCATTTGACTTGTTCTTATACACCCATTTTGTTCCAATCACATTTATGTCATCAGGTCTAGGAACAAGATTCCACACTTTATTCCTTGTGAATTGACCTAATTCCTCTTGCATAGCACAAATCCAGTATTCATCAGTGAGAGCTTCCTTGATGTTTTTAGGTTCTATTTTGGAAACAAAACAAGAACCTGAAATCACATCTCTTGATATAGTGCTCACTCCTCTGTTGGGATCACCAATTATTAAATCTTTGGGATGATCCTTCTGTATTCTGATGGAGGGAGGTTTTCTGGATTCTTCTGTCCTTGTATCAGTTTGAGTGAAGTTATAATGATCATCCTTTTCTTCAGCTTCAATCTTGATATCAGCAGATGTTCCAACATCTTCTGGGACATCTGTAGGAGTATCATCAATTATCACATTTATGGACTCCATGATAACCTTGGTTCTAGAATTAAATACTCTATATGCTCTGCTGTTTATAGAGTATCCAAGGAAAATCCCTTCATCACTTTTAGGATCCATTTTTCTCCTTTGCTCCCTATCTGCCAGAATATAACAGTTACTTCCAAACACATGAAAGTACTTAACAGTGGGTTTTCTGCCCTTCCAGACTTCATATATTGTGGACAAAGTTCCTTTTCTCAAGGTAACTCTGTTATGGATGTAGCAGGCAGTGTTCATAGCTTCAGCCCAGAAATACAGAGGTAACTTTTTAGCATGGATCATAGCTCTTGCAGATTCTTGAATAGTTCTATTCTTCCTCTCAACAATCTCATTCTGTTGAGGAGTGATTGGTGAAGAATATTCATGATTGATTCCTTCTGAAGAGCAGAAATCTAAGAACTTTTGATTCTCAAATTCTTTTCCATGATCACTTCTAATTCTAATCACACAGGTGGATTTTTCCCTTTGTAATCTTTGACATAATTCTTTGAATACATCAAATACATCAGACTTTTCTTTGATGAAATTTATCCATGTATATCTTGAAAAGTCATCAACCACCACATAAGCATACCTCTTACCACCAAGACTTTCAACCTGCATAGGTCCCATAAGATCCATATGTAAAAGTTCCAAAACTTTGGAAGTTGTCAGATGTTGGAGCTTTGGATGGGACATCTTGGTTTGCTTGCCTATTTGACATTCACCACATATTTTGCCATCATCAATCTTCAGTTTAGGAATACCTCTTACAGCATCCATAGATATGATCTTCTTTATGCCTCTGAAATGAAGATGACCTAGTCTTTGGTGCCACAGTTTCACTTCTTCTTCTTTAGCTAGAGAGCAGGTTGAAGTGAGACTGAAGTCTTGTGGTTCCCACATGTAACAGTTGTCTTTAGATCTGGATCCTTTCATGACAACCTCTTGTTCATTGTTAGTCACTATGCATTCAGTTTTGGTAAAGTTTACACTGTACCCTTGATCACATAACTGACTTATGCTGATCAGGTTAGCAGTTAAACCTTTAACTAGCAGCACATCATCTAGTCTTGGAACATCTTGACAATCCAAGGTTCCAACTCCCTTGATTTCTCCTTTAGCTCCATCTCCAAAGGTTACATACCTGGATGAATGTGATTTTAAGTTTACTAGCAAATTCTTCAATCCAGTCATGTGTCTTGAACATCCACTGTCAAAGTACCAGTCTTCTTTAGCTGATACTCTCAGTGATGTATGTGCTATGTATGCAGTACTTTTCTTTGACCAGATGAGTTGAGATTTCTTTTGATGCCTCTGCCCTGTGTGTTGTTTATCAGCTGATCTCCAAGCTTGATTGTTGATCTTGTTCTTGTAGCTTTGATCAGCTTCAGTGCTAGCTTTTGGTTTCCATACCTTCTTGAAGTTTTCAGTCTTCTGCTTAGGAGGTTGCTGATTTCTATGATGTTTATGCAGCACTTTCTTGGTAACTTCTATTTTCTTCTTGGAAGGTTGCTGATACATCTGATTTGGATATCCATGCAACTTATAACAATGAGTTTTGATATGTCCAAATCTTCCACAGTGATGACATCTCCATCTTTGATACTTCTTCTTCATTTTGTTCTTTCCAGAATGTTGAGACATCTGTTGGAACATTATGTTTGTCTTTGTGTTCTGATGTTGAAGCATCTGTTGGGACATCTTGTTTGAATGTGTAGTTTTTGCAGTAGCTTTGCTAGAGCTGGCTTCATCTCTGTTATATCCCAGTCCACTTTTGTCCCCTGAATGTTTATTATTGCTGAGAATAACATCCAGTGTATTTGAGCTGCTGTTCAACATTTTAACAGATTTGGACATATGTTCCAACTTAGAGTTGAGAAGAGTTACTTCACTTTTCAAGGTATCAATGATTACTTGATCACTTGCTTTTTCATCTTCTAATACCTCATTCTGCTTCTTTAGCTTTATAACCTCACTGCATATTTCAGTGCTTCTCTTGTATAGATCTTTGAAAGCTTGCTCAAGATCTGCATAAGTAAGCTCTCCACAACTGGAATCACTATCATATTCACATAGTCCAGCTAAAGCAGTAATATGCTTAGCTGATTATTCTTCTGAATCTCCTCCTGAGTCTTCATCAGACCAGGTTACAGATAGTCCCTTCTTTTGTCTTTTTAAGAAGGTAGGACATTCCTTCTTGATGTGTCCATATCCTTCACATCCATGGCACTTGATTCCTTCTTGACTGGTCTTTTCAGCATAATTTTACTTTTTATTAGCATCATAAGGTCTCCTGTTCTCAGAAGAGTTTGTGTATTTTCCACTGGATTTGGATTTGCCATCCATTCCTCTGAGAATCTGTTTGAATTGTCTTCCAAGCATAGCTAGGTTTTCTGATAAGCTTTTACCATTTTCTGATTCATCATCTTCTTCTTCATCAGTATTTGACACCAATGCTATGCTTTTGTTCTTTTTAACATTTGTCTCATTCATTCCCATCTCAAAAGTTTGAAGGGAGCCAATGAGTTCTTCAACTTTCATGGAGCATATGTCTTGAGCTTCTTCTATTGCTGTGACTTTCATATCAAATCTTTTTGGCAAAGATCTGAGAATCTTTCTTACCAGCTTTTCATCAGTCATCTTTTCTCCCAAAGCTCCAGAAGTATTGGCTATATCCAAGATGTTCATGTAGAACTCATGAATTGATTCATCTTCCTTCATCCTCAAGTTTTCAAACTTGGTGGTGAGAAGTTGAAGTCTTGACATTTTTACTTTTGATGTTCCTTCATGAGTTGTTTTGAGAGTGTCCCAAACATCTTTGGCCAGCTCACAATGATGCACAAGTCTGAAAATATTCCTATCAATGCCATTGAATAAGGCATTTAAGGCTTTTGAGTTGCCTAGTGCTGAATCTTCTTCCTCCTTACTCCATTCTTCTTCAGGTTTCAGCACTTTTGATCCATCTTTGGTGTCTTGGACAGGATGATCCCATCCAACATTTACTGCTCTCCATGCCTTGTTGTCAAGTGATCTTAAGAATGCAATCATTCTTGGCTTCCAGTAGTCATAATTAGATCCATCCAGTATAGGTGGTCTATTTACTGACCCTATATCTCTGTCCATGTTACAGAATTTGTTTTCCCTAGATCTCACCCAGTATAAACAGGCAGGGTGCCTGCTCTGATGCCAATTGAAATTCTGTGATCAGGTATGAGATGTCCTAAGAGATGTCCCAACACTTGATAGGACACTTGACAAATTTAACCAAAACTTAAATAGCAAGAAAAGTAAACAACACAGAAGTTTGTTAACCCAGTTCAGTGTATAACCACACCTACATCTGGAGGCTACCAAGCCAGGAGGAAATCCACTATAAGTAATATTAATTCTAGACTTAAACCACCCTGTTTAATCTATCACTTAATAACTACCCAATGCAATTTCTACCTAAGACACACCTTAGATAAGAGTACCCTACTCACTCCCCCTCAATCACACAGTGATCAAGTTTACAAGTTTACTGAAATTGAAGACATCCTTCAAACAATACAGCTTGATCTTACTTCACTGTTTCAATCAAGTCACAAATGCACTTTTTGCTTAAAAGCTCATAAAGTGGTACATATAAAAACACCTGCTATTAAAAACACTAGACACCCTATTTGGTCTTCTGAAATTTGTACTCAATTCTATGAGATTCTGTTGATTAAATAGGTATCTGAATTTTGGGCTTTCTGTAGAGTGATCCAGCCCTAATGCGCAGCAGCTTCCACCTTGAATTTAGGGTTTGTTACCTCCTAGATTCTAGGTGATTTAGGTCTTCTGTTTTAATCTGAATCTTCAATATAAAACTCCCTACAGATGCGCCTTGTTCTGTTTTTATCCATCATTAATTAATTCCAGATAATTCTCCTTAAATATCTCTGATCAGTTAATCAATAATTAATTCTGGTAGCAGGTCTGAGATGTCTCAACATCTGTTGGGACATCCTGAAAAACTGAACTTAAGTTATTTACACAATGTCCCAACATCTGATGAGACATCCTGAAATAAGTTCATATACTCTGTTTGATAATGTCCCAACATCTGATAGGACATTCTGAACTGAATTTAACATTTCTTGTTTGGTCAAAAATTCTGCCAATTCTTAAACATCTACACTCTCTTTTGATCCTGTAAGCAGCATGTCTCTTTTTCATGTTCTCAAACATCAAGGTCTTCTGATCCAGTTGCCTTCTAGTGTCAATGTGTTCCTTGGAAGAACTTCTAGTAGCAAACTCGAACCTCTCATACCGAGCTAACTCAACCTCATATTGTCTCCTTGCAATAGCATGCCTCTCAGCATCTTCTTGAGCTTTCCACTCAATCTCAAGTCTGGCATGATTAGCTTTAGCAAGCTCCTGACCTAACTGTGCATTCTCCATTAACAAACCATCTCTTTCCTTCTTTATCTTGTTGAACTCTTCGATGCTAACTGTGGTAGGTTGTTCAATGACCGTGGGATATAGAAGAGGCGCAGGCCCAAATGGTAACAATAACACTTCAACCCGTTCTTTTAACCATTCTGCAAACGGTGGATACATTCGACAATTCCCTACTCCCAAAGTCTTCTTCCCTCTTGTCTTTCGACTATGCCAAGCATTAGAAGCTTTCTGAGCAATCTCGAATCCACCCGTTGATTGGAAGTACAAGGACTTTGTGATGTCTACATCAGCTGGTGGTTCCTTTAAGGCATACCCAAACTGTCTAACCGTGAGAGAAAGGTTATAATTAATTCCCCATTTTCTCCCGATCAATGGAACATTAGGAAATCCTCCGCAACTATGAAGAATGTCAATACACCCCAAACCCTGATTAACCCAGGTAATATCCTTTGCTTGCAAGCCCATCAATCTTTCCGACCATTCAAGAGTGTTCTTTGTCTTCTCAAAAGCTTTTGATTGTGGAAGAAAGCGTGTGAACCACTTGTAGAATACAGTCGCGTAACAATTCAACATTCCACCCCTTCGCTTCTCATTCTTATAATGCACAGAGTGGTAGAGATCACCTAGGAGAGTAGGAATTGGATTCTTTGCTATGAAAATGCGAATAGCATCAACATCCACGAAGTTCGGCATGTTCGGAAACAAAGTGATTCCATAGATACACAAAGCCAGGATCGCATTGAAGGCACTCCAACTTTTTGCCTCAGCTGCTTTGGTAGCCTCATCTAACAAGAAACTCAAATGATATCCTCGAAAGCCTCCTTTGCTATCAATCCGGTCTTCCAATAATGACTTGCTCAAATAAAGAGAAATTGCTACATCTTTGAAGTCGGGATCAATCTTGGTCCCAAAGAATGGTGCACAGTCCTTCACGGAAACTCTCAGGATGCTCGAATACTCCTCTAATGTAGGTGCCAACACGAAATCAGAAAGTACGAAACATCTAAGCTGTGGATCATAAAACTGTAGCAAGGTGTGCATCCCTCTGAAGGCATAGTCACTGATGGGCTCTATGAAATACAAAATCCACCCGTAATCCTGCTTGAAGACATTCAGAACTTCTGGAGGAGCTAAGGCCTTCACTTTGAGAATTTCTTTCACAACAGGCTGATAAACCTTGTAGGAGATAATACATTTGGTCTTTCTCTTGGATTCCATGCTCATAGATCAATACCCACAACTGGAATCAAGGACGTGATATGCAGCCCTGCAAATGAATAAACATGTGTTAGGAATGCAAGTATGCGGATGATGTGATGCAATGCAATGGCATGTGATCACTGTTGCATATACTGGGCATTGTTGTACTGCCTTCTGATTTTGCCTGAATACCGACTGTCAAGAATACCAGATCATAAGTATGCGTCGGAAGAAAACCCAAGTATCAAGAACAAGGTAGGTTGAAGGTTTAGTTTTCCTGCGAACCTGTAAACCCCTCCCAATCTCACAGGCATTCTACTACGGGTCAACATCACGGACTCTCAAAGCCGAATAGCAATAATACGTTCACCATTTCCGAGAAATGGCTCATGACCAAATCAGGGAATCAGTTTGGCATTATGTACTACTCAGGGAGGCCTCAGCTGAATTTCGGAAAAACAAACATCCCTCATAAGTTCCCGGCTTCAAGCACTGAAGTCGAGAAACAATAGTATATTCATCCCGAAGGGTACAATACTACTGTCATACGACCAGTTGCTTTAACCAGGTTCCTACGAGAGAACAAGGTCATCCTATGCGATTTCCTAGTGGGCCCTCGGGTGCGAATGGGTTTGCCACAAAATATGGTCTGCCACTGTCACCACTGGAGAGGGTTGTTTCCACTAAGGTCCTCGATGATCGGTTCCTAGTGTTAGCAGCTCAGGTGGGAACATTCTATGGTCTGCCTAGGCAGTATAGAACATATCCCAAGAGAGCCTGATCTGGGTGTGGGACTCGTGAAAACTACACGTGCTCAAGACCACGCAAGCCACACGACTGCCCACTCTAAATCCTATGTGTATACTCAAGCCAGGTATTTGGCTTATCTCACAATAATCCCATCCCGCCAAGAAAAACCAGAACAGCCAGTACAGTATATGCCAGTATATGCGACAGTAAAGTAAAGTGCAGAAAGGTGTAAATAAAGCTGTAAAGGAAAGCGATAAACTGTAAACAAAATAGTAAAGCTAAACTAAAGCATAACAGCGAATGAATAAGCACCCAAAGAAAACAGAAACAGACAAGTGCTAGGATTGACTCTCAAAGGGGAAATCAAAATTTCTAAAAGTCCCCAGCAGAGTCGCCAGCTGTCGCTCCCGGGATTTTCATCCTAGTACAAACGCGAAAGTGGCGCGGAAAAGTTAGAGTTGCCAGCCAGACATTTTTATCCCGAAGAAATGGGAAAGGTAATGTTGCACAAACCTAAGTAAGAAGGAAAAGGACGAGGCCTTGCGAACCAAAGATCTGGATACCGGAGTCGGTTACGAATTGAGAAGGTATTAGCACCCCAATCCGTCCGCCGTACCCGACGGGATCCACGCTTATAAGTCTGTTTTCAAAGGGTGAGAAATAATATGCTGTTTGAATGAAATAATGGCTATCTGGGATGAAATGGAAATGAGAAAAGAAATGGAACTAACAAATGGGAATAAAGGGGAAAAAATGTAGGGAAAATAAAGATTGTGCTCGAATGGGCCCTACCCCACTGCCTACGTACCTCATCGGGATAAATGAGGATCAAAGACGCTGTAGTTCGTCTAACTGTTGCACCCCAAAATTTGCCCTCACAATACAAGACTTTATGTTCTAAGAAGGTTCACAAGTTTCTCAATGCTTATATAACCTTTCATGAGGTTCATGAAGTCTACAAGTCACTTCTTGAAGGTTCACAAGGTTCACAAGCTTCTCAACATTTACAAAGACCTTTCATGAGGTTCATGAAGTCCATAGGTTGCTTCTTGAAGGTTCACAAGGTTCACAAGTTCCACAATGATTTCAATACCTTTCATGAGGTTCAGGAAGTCTACAAGCCACTTCATGAGGTTCTCAAGGTTCACAAGCTTCACAATACCTCCCATGAGTATCACAAGACACTTTATGAAGGTTCACAAGGTTCACAAAGTTCACAATTGGTCAAAAAGTTGACAATTCCCTCAGACAATGCATCTCCTAAGCAGTGCATCCTAAACTAGGGTTTTGACTTTAATCAGGCTAAGTGGACTTCCAATACCTCAAGTGAGTTTCATAACATCTTATATGTGTGTAAGAACCCCCATGTCAAGTTTCAAGACTTTTCTCAAAAGTTTGCTCAATCAGATGATCAGATAAGTCAAAATCAGTCAATGCAGTTAAAAAGTCAAACTGAGGTCAACTGTGGTCAAACCAAAGTCAAACTTCATGATTTTTTGCCAACATCAAGTATATGAAGTAAAATTCATCATTTGATCAAGGGTTGATCATGATTCATCAAGGAGATTCCAGATCATCAATAATCAGGAGTTTCTAAATTAGGGTTTCCTTAGTAAAAGTCAACTGAACTTTGACCAGGCATAACTTTCACATACTTCATCACCAAGTCTCCATCCAAAGCTTATTTTGAAGGAAATTGAATTCCCTACAACTTTGATGTTGAAGGTTAAGCCCAAAAATGCATCATTTGAAAGATATGAGCTAAGACATTATAGGTCATTTCAAAAGTCAACAAAAAGTCAACAACTTCAAAAGGGCATAACTTGAGATTGGTAAATGATATGGACCTGAAACCAATGGGGTTGTTTAGAGGACTCTTCAAGCTTTCCAAAAAGTCCAAGAACACCCTCATACCTTTAAAATTGAGGGAGATGTGTCCTTGCAAAGTTGGGCAATTTTGTGATGGTTTATGTTGAAAATGGAGGCTTAGAAGTATTTCTTTCCAAATGGGCTGCCTGATTTATGACCCAATCCATCTCATAATATTGTGCACGACCCAATTGACCAAAATTCAGCATTTTTATTATTTTTTATTTATTTATTATTGATTTAATTCATAAAAATCATTTTAAATAAATATAAAATATGAAAATCTATTTTTGGGTGAAGATATTGCTTCTAGAAATTCATAATTATTGATTGAATTAGAAGGAGAAGGAAATCATGTGAATTATCCCAAAATAGCAAGCACTCATGATCAAATATTTGAATTTTACACTATGATCTTTTTGAATATTTTTTGGATCAAATTTTCACATAACCCATCCATGTTTCTGACCTAAATCAATCACATATATATACATAACACAAACCCTAGCAAGAGGAGACGAATTTGCAGCAGCCAAGGGTGAGTTCATAATTCAAAAATTCATAAGAAAAGTGCAATTCGGATTCTCTTATCTAAGGATCTACAAGGTAAAATAAGGACATGGCTATCTTCCTTGGTCATCATTGAGTCGAAAGCAACCCTCAAACGCATCCCATTCATGCACATACGATGAACCCGAAGCATTGTTCATGCTTAAAACTTTTTTTTCGATTACCATAATTCACTGCATTTAAATGAATTTTGATTGTCTAATGATGTTCATGATGTTGTGTGGATTGATTCTGGGCAGGAAAACTCAAGAACCAATGCTTAATTCGTGAGATGCCATTTTTAGGGTTTTGACCTAGGTTTGGGGAACTTCGATTAAATGAATATAAATTGATTCTAAAGACATAGAATTGATCGTGTGAATGTTTGGATCATGATGCTGGTTTCAATTTTGCAAAATCGTACAGTTTGGTTGCTTGTTGATGTTTATAGGTTTTGCTGGGAATATCTTTTTCGCAGGAAAACTTGTAACTATTTTCGCAGGAAAAACCGTAAGTCTCAAGGAAGAAGAAGGTCATCTCCCGCGCGCTCAGGAATTCAAATTATTCGCATAATATTTTATTGATTGTTTATTATTTATTATCACAACTGTGTGGTTGTCCCAGTGGTTGTTGGCTTGGTCCTGGGCGTGTGAAACCAAAGGGCAGGGGTTCGATCCCTGGCTTTTGATCATGTTATTTCTTTTTTTCAGGGATTAAGTAAAGATAATATATTATGTGTTATTCTCATTCAGTTAACAGATTGGCTCTTCCAGCCGGGTGGTGATGCGTACGCTTGCTAATGTAAAGGTCCTGGGTTCAAGTCTTATCCCAGGCCTTTTGTTTTTTTTTGATTTTTCTGGAATTTTCAAGATTAAGGCACAAAACAAAATGAAGCTGTTTCCTTATCACCTGCGTTTGGCTGGCCCAGTGGTCCTTGTTGCTGCCTGCAAATAAGAGGTCTTGGGATCAAATCCCACCAGGTTCCTTTTCTTCCTTTCTTTTTTTTTTTTATTTTCTTGTTCTCCATTTAATTTAATTAATTTAAATAATCAAAATGTTATTATTTTCTATATCATAATATGTATATATATTATATAGTCTAATTACTCTTAAAATAATTTTCTAAAAAAAATATAAAACTCTTGTTTTTTTTAATTTAAATTTTATTGGTATAGTTTATATTAATTAAGATAATTTTATATGATTATTAAACAATAAATTTTTGTATATAAGTTAACCCTAATTTTCATAAATCCTAAAAAATAAAACCCTAATTTTATAAAACTCTAAAAATATTTTTTAAAATACAAATCTAATTCTATTTCTTTGTAATTTTATTTTCTAATGTAATTATAATGTACATTTGTTTGGTATGATTCATGTAAATAATATAAATATAATTATAAATTATTTCTATCATCTAAAATATAAATATATTTCATATTATTAGAAATTAAATTTTTGTAAATACACTTATAATTTATTTTTCTCTTTATATATTAAATAAAACATTTTTTTATAACTTTTGCTTAGAAATAGTTGTGTTTATAATAATTAGATTTTTGTAGTAGCTTTATAATTAAAATATAACTTAATAATTTGCAAATTAAAATAATTGTTTATTCATATTTGTTTTTTTAGTTGTTTATATTAAAAATTGTTAATTTCTTATTATTATACTATTTTGATTAATTTTGTTTATTCTTATTTACTAACCATATTATTATTTATTATTTTTCTAACCTTGTTTATTATTTCTAACTTATTATTATTATTATTGCTACTAACCCCTAATTATAATTTATTTATTTATTTATTATTTATATCTTGCTATTATATTTATTTATTTGCCATTTATTTTATAATTATTATGTAATTGTTCCTGGATGTAAATTTGTAATTATTTAATTATTATTGTTATGGTTAGTAATTAGGGAGTGACAAAACATGTTTGTTATTTAAAAATAAATTTAGATAATTTTTTAATATAAGATAATTAAATTAAACACGTCACACACGTAAGCCGATTTAAATCGCCGTCTCACATTTCTAAGGTTATCCCTCAAGTTGCCTACGAATAATGGTCAAGCGGGGTGTATAAAGCAAGTCCCTAAAAGAAAAATCATCAAGTCCCTCATGGTTGCCTTTACGAATCGAGTCCCTTCGAAATAAATGATGATAGTCCCTTCTTTATGCTTATTACACCCCACAATGGCCTTCAAAATCAAATTGTCCCTCACATGTCCCTTTACATCCAAAGTAAGGACTACCTACTCCTTAATAGTAGGGATAGTCTTACCAAGGAAAGGATAAAGAATAAGAAAGACCTTAAACATTAGGGTAGGTTACTCCTAGATACTTGCTCACTTCAAAACTTTTTCACACTTAAACAAATTTCAAACAAATTTTCAAACAAGTTTTTAACACATCCTTACATGGATTATTTATTAACTATTCTGAAAATTTTCTATTCACACACTACACTTTCAAAAACCATTTAAAGTGAGTTTAAGTACCTAAGAGCCCATGGATAACCATGGATGAAAAGGATGCTAATACCTTCCCTTTTCATAACCTACCCCCCGGACCCAAAATATTCTCTTAAGGTCTTTCCTGTTCTTTTATAACCTTTCCTTTTGGATAAAATAAAAGTCGGTGGCGACTCTTGCTATCCGCAACATTACTTAAAGTCAGTTCTCCCACCGTGTTACAGAACTGGCGACTCTGCTGGGGATCTATTTAAGAGGGGTACCCTTAGGAATTAGATCACTTTGAATTGTTTGCCTTGTTTGCTTTATACTTACTTGTTGGGGTGCTCTTATGTGCGAAAGGTCCTAACCCGGATCTAGTGTACCTTAGGTAAATGGCAATAAACCAAGGAAACTGTACGACGTATATCGATACGGTTGATCTGGTGGCCATAGTTAGTGCGACTTCTTGGTTGGTGCTTATATTCCTTAAGTCAAGTTGAGGATAATATTGAGGCTGCCATATGTTGTCAATGCACTAACTAACTTTTAGAACCCTAGTTAACTCATCTTGGCCTTTAGAAAGTAGTGAGGTAACCGGCTTCGGTGCAGACTGAAGTTGGTTGACACTCGATACTACACTCATTGAGATCTTAAACTTGGAGGGTTTTGGTTGGCAAGTAAGTTGCCTTCTGATCAACCACCCTTGTGAAGGATCAATGATATTGAGATCCCTTAGAACCTGGTTACTTTTGTAGGACAGGATGAACCATCTAACTTCAGGGGAGGGTACTTACCTTTAAACCTCATGCAGGCCTTTAAACCTAGGGCTATGGTGTGACTTGTTTGTGTGTGCCACATGTTTGTGATTGAACATAACATCATGACATCATCATGCATCATAAGCATATCATTTTCCCTAACCATTTCAAGGACCAAGGGATTTATCTTTGTTCTTTGTTGCAGGTCATGGCTTCTGCTCGTAGAAACACCATCAGGATCAACTTTGTAGGGATACCTCCCAAGCTTAAAGAGTTGGTTTCTCAAGTGTCTGATCACTCCCAGTTCAACAAGAGACATGGTCACCTATTGGATCTAGTCATTTCAGGGTTCAGTGAAGACATGATGAGTGTCCTGTTTCAGTTCTTTGATCCTAAGCACCATTGCTTCACATTCCCCGACTACCAGCTGGTTCCAACCATGGAGGAGTTCTCTAAACTTCTGGGCACACCTGTTCTTGATCAAAGACCCTTCACAGGTCTGGAGAAGGAGCTTAAACCAGAGGTTATTGCTGCAGCCCTACATCTGAAGAAGTCTGACATTGTTCTAGAAACAAGAAGCGGAGTTAAGGGTATTCTTGCTAAGGTATTAATGGATAAAGCTCAAGTGTTCTTGAAGGCCATGAGCTATGATGCTTTTGAGGAGATCTTAGCCTTGCTGATATATGGCTTAGTATTGTTCCCCAATCCAGATCAGTTCATAGACGTTCATGCCATCAACATTTTCCTGAGTCACAATCCAGTACCCACATTGCTTGGAGACATCCTGCATTCTCTTCATACTCGTACTACAAGGGCAAGAGGAACTTTGATGTGTTGCATACCTTTGCTTTCTAGGTGGTTTATTTCTCACCTTCCTCGCTCAGTAATGAAGAATGAGCAAGGGTTCAGATGGTCCAAGAGGATCATGTCACTTTCTCACTCAGATATCCACTGGTGCTCCAGATCTATGGAGAATGTCACCATCATTGACCGTTGTGGGGAGTTTCCTAATGTGCCACTTCTAGGCATAAGAGGAGGCATCACCTACAACCCCTCTCTAGCTTTACGACAGTTTGGTTACGCCCGGAGTGATGGTCCACATGACATGTTGATTCAGGGCATTGTATTTGACTACGACAACGATCTTCAGGGTTACCGTCAGAGATTCATACGAGCCTGGGGAAAAGTAAACAAGGTTGACGGCAAGACACTGGAGCCTAAGTACACTATTCCTATGGAAGCTTATCTCAGATGGGTACGATCTCGTGCTCAGACACTCATGATGCCATATCCTGCCATCCTACCAGTTACCATGGAACCTGTTGCTGAAGGAGACACTGCTTATACCATCCTTCACCCAGACATGCCTACTGATATGGAAGACTTGCAGAGATCATGGATCCAACTGAAAGAGCAAAGGGATACTTTCGAGGCTCATTACAAAGCAAGCCAAGCAAGAATCCTAGAGCTAACAAAGCAACTTCACGAGGAACGAAACCTCAACTCATACCTCAACACAAAGAGGAAACGTCCATGGGAGACTTAAAACCCCATCTTTTGTACTTATTTCATTTCCATTTTTGTAAGCCTAAAAGGCAAAACAAGTTATTACTAATAAAAAGTTACTTTCTTGTTTGTTTAAGCAAATTTAAATCCTGCGGTCCTTGAAAACATTGCATATGCATTCCCATATCATTTCATTGCATCACAGGTTTATAATTGTGCACAGGTTTCTCATCTTCTCGCTGTTTATTTCAGCAATGGCTCTTGAACAATCAGTTAAGGATCTCCAGGCACAAAATGCACAGTTCCAAGAGCTGATCTTGAACCTGTCCAAGGGGCAAGATGATTTGAAGGCACTGCTGGCCAAGAAGACTAAGAAGACTAGAAGGTCTGCTGGGTTGCTCAACATGGGAAGAAGGTTCAAGGGTCCTGTTAAGACCAAGGAACAAATTGATGACTATGAATCTGAGGAATTTGAGAAAGAGAGAGGCAGTCTCCACAACACTATGGGGGACTCTGATTCTGAGGCTAATTACTACCATGAGCCTAATGAAGACAAATTCAAGATGCTGGTGGATAGGATGGATGCTATGGAATTGCAGAAATCATCTGGGCTGGATTTTGAAGATTTGAGTCTGATATCTGGGGTTGTGATACCCATTGGTTTCAAAGTTCCTACCTTTGTGGTTTATGATGGGGTCTCTTGTCCCAAGCTACACTTGAGGTCTTATGTCAGAAGGATTCAACCTCACACTGCTGACAAGAAGTTGTGGATCCATTTCTTTCAAGAGAGCTTATCTGGAGCTCAGCTAGAGTGGTATTATCAGTTGGAGAGTGTTAACATCAGAGACTGGAATGATCTTGCTGAAGCTTTCTATAAGCAGTACCAATACAATGCTGACTTAGCCCCCACTCGCATGCAGCTTCAGAGCATGTCTATGGGTGCCAAAGAAAGTTGTAAGGAGTATGCTCAGAAGTGGAGAGACTTAGCTGGAAGAGTTCAACCCCCTTTGACTGACAGGGAATTAGTTGATATGTTCATGTGTACGATGAATGGTCCGTTTTACAGTCATCTCATTGGAAGCTCATCAGCTGGCTTCACTGAGTTGATCATGACAGGAGAGCGGGTAGAGAATGGTATCAAGAATGGTAAGATCCAAGTGGGCACTTCTTCATCAGGTGCTGCAAAGAAGCCTCCCACTGGGAAGAAAGAATCCAATGTTGTTTATGGTCAACCTGATCGTAACAGAAGACATCAGTCTGTTAGTGCAGTTCACATTTCAAATCCAACTCCTGCAACAACAGAGCAGCCTCAGGGCAACCAACAGAGGGCTAGAAGACAGTTCACGAAGATCAACATGTCAATGGCTCAGGCATTGCAACATTTGTTGAAGGCTGAACTTATTACCCTGAGGGAGGCTCCTCAGAATCCCAATGTTACCTCTCCCAAGTACAATCCCAATGCACGATGTGCATATCATTCAAACTGTCCAGGACATGATACTAATAACTGTTGGGTCTTGAAGAACAAAATTCAAGATATGATTGATGCTGGAGAAATTGAGTTTGATTCACCAAATGTGATTACAGCACCACTGCCAAATCACGAGAAGACTATCAATGCCATTGATGAAGACATTGAGGAAGATCTGCATGTCTATTCAGTTATGGAGTTGAGCACACCATTGTCTGTTATCAAAAAGAGGTTAGTACAAGCTGGGATCTTTCCAGGTTGTCGTGAAGATTGTCTGTATTGTACCTATAAACCAGATAGTTGCTTCATTTTGAGAGATGGAATTCAACGTCTCATGGATAAGTATACTATAGTGTTTGAAAGAAGACCAGCATCTGTAGAAGATATGGTAGATCATCTGACTCGGGGTAAGAAGATTGAAGAGGTTGACATGGTTGACAAAGTACCGGTAAGAATCACTTCAAAGGGTCCTATCAAAATTACTCGTCAGGGCCCAATCAAGATTACTGCTGAAGGTCCTGTGAAAGTTGTTGCTGAAGCCAGAGTAGCTCCTCTGATCATTACTACTCCTGGTCCTATTCCTTATACATCTGACAAAGCTGTGCCTTGGCACTATGGGTCTGATGTGTACATCCATGGTGTCAAGCAGGAGCCTTTACCTGATATGCCTGCTGACATTGATAATATTGCTGGATCTAGCAAGATCACTCGTAGTGGAAGAGTCTTCTCTCCTCCAGTTGCTTCTAAGAGTGCAGTTACTCCTGCTGCTACTTCCACCACTGATGCTCGGGGCAAAGGTCCTGTTATTGAGCCTGTATCTACTGATGTGCCAGCTGCTGATGATCTCTCTAAGCAGATGGAAGAAGTATTGAAAATCATTCGCAAGAGTGATTATGACATTGTTGATCAACTGGGGCATTCTCCCTCAAAGATTTCCATGTTGTCCTTGTTGCTGTGTTCTGAGGCTCATGCCAAGTCCTTGATCAAGTTTCTGAAGTCTGCTCATGTGCCCAGTGCAATTTCTGTGGACCAATTTGAGAACTGTGTTACTCACCTGACCTATGACAATGGGTTAGGATTCTCTGATGCTGATTTGACCCCTGCCAAGAGAGACCATAACAGGGCCTTGCATATTTCAATTGAATGCAGGGGCACTATCCTGTCACATGTACTGATAGACAATGGTTCCTCTCTGAATGTGTTGCCCAAGGAAGTCCTGAATAAGCTGAGTCCTGAGGATACTGTGTTGAAGCCCAGTAATATTGTGGTAAAGGCTTTTGATGGTTCTAGAAGAGTAGTGCATGGGGAGATTGATCTTCCTATCAAAGTTGGTTCTCAGGTGTTTACTGCTACATTTTATGTGATGGATATTCGTCCTTCATACTCTTGTCTGCTTGGTCGTCCCTGGATCCATGGGGCAGGTGCTGTGACCTCTACATTGCACCAAAAGTTGAGATATCCGGTGAATGGAAAGGTTGTTACTGTCTTTGGAGAGGAAGAATACTTTGTCAGCCATGTAAACACTTTCAAGTATCTGGAAGTAGAAGGTGAATACATTGAGACTCCAGGTCAGTCATTCGAAGTGGTTCCCTGGGTTGGTAATGATTGTGTGACTCCTCCTGCTGTGAAGAAGGTTCCTGTGGTCATCAGAAAATCTCCAACAATGGCAATGGCCTCCCTCAATGATGCTAGAGCTGTGGTGGATGAAGGTGGTTGTACTATTTGGGGACAGCTTCCTGATATTCCGTACAAGTCTGACAAGTTTGGTTTGGGTTTCACTGCAGAGTCCCAAAAGGCTGTTCATCGTGCTCGTGCTGCTCGTATCACCAATCAAGGGGTTATCAATGCTGTGGGAGATCAAGATGAAGACTACAATCTGGATGCTTGGATTTTTCCTACTGCGGGTGCTGGACTCAATAACTGGAAAGCTGAAGATGTTATCCCTATCTCCTTTAGTCAGGAGTAAATACTATTACTGTGTTATGTTTTTTTTAGTTTGTAATTTCTTGAACAATAAAACTTTCAAGCCATGTGCCTTACACGGGGCACAATGGTGTGCTTGTTACGGGCTGTCATTTCATTTGCATACTTCATTCAATAAAATCAGTGGACGTTTCGTTTTAGTAAATATTGTGTTCCTTGTCTTTCTTTTTCTTTTATTTTTGTTTTATCAGCTATGTGTTCTTACACACACCCACATCACTAAATGCAGATCCTCATCCACTCTGGATCCTGTTGATAACAGTTCTACTATTGCCAATTATGTTTTCGAGAATCCGATCTATCAAACTGAAGACGGAAATGAGGACGATTGTGAAATACCTGTAGAGCTTGCTAGGTTGTTACAACAAGAAGAGAAAGCTATACAGCCACATGAAGAGCCAGTCGAAGTTGTGAATCTGGGAACTAAAGAAAACAGAAAAGAGGTCAAGGTAGGGGCTGATTTAGAGGACAGTGTCAAGAGTAGGTTGATTCAGATGTTACGTGACTATGTGGAGATCTTTGCTTGGTCTTATGAAGACATGCCAGGGTTGGATACAGACATTGTGGTTCACCGTTTACCAGTGAAAGAAGATTGTCGTCCAAAGAAGCAGAAGGTTCGTCGTATGCATCCTGAAATGTCAGAAAAGATCAAGGCAGAGGTAATGAAACAGTTCAATGCAGGGTTTTTAGCAGTAACTTCTTATCCTCAGTGGGTTGCAAATGTGGTACCGGTTCCTAAGAAAGATGGTAAGGTACGTATGTGTGTGGACTACAGAGATTTGAACAAGGCTAGCCCCAAAGATGACTTTCCACTTCCTCATATTGACATTTTGGTAGACAACACTGCTCAGCATAAGGTATTCTCTTTTATGGATGGTTTCTCTGGTTACAATCAAATCAAGATGGCACCTGAAGATATGGAGAAGACAACATTTGTGACACAGTGGGGCACCTTTTGCTATAAGGTAATGCCATTTGGTTTGAAGAATGCAGGGGCAACATATCAGCGTGCTATGGTGGCTTTGTTTCATGATATGATTCATCATGAGATAGAAGTATATGTGGATGATATGATAGCCAGATCTCAGAATGAAGAGCAACATCTTGATCATCTGCACAAGTTGTTTGAGAGGTTGAAGAAATACAAGTTGAGATTGAATCCAAACAAGTGTACTTTTGGAGTTAGATCTGGAAAGCTCCTGGGTTTCATTGTCAGTGGAAAAGGTATTGAAGTGGATCCTGCAAAAGTAAAAGCTATACGAGAGATGCCAGCTCCCCGTACTGAGAAGGAGGTTAGAGGTTTCTTGGGACGACTGAACTACATTGCAAGATTTATTTCCCAGTTAACTACCATCTGTGAGCCAATCTTCAAGTTGTTGAAGAAAGATCAGGTGATGGAATGGAATGATGAGTGCCAGACTGCCTTTGATGAAATCAAGAGATATTTGCTAGAACCACCAATTTTGATGCCACCAGTTGACGGAAGACCCTTGATTATGTACTTAACAGTGTTAGACAACTCAATGGGGTGTGTGTTGGGGCAACATGACGAGTCTGGTCGAAAAGAGCAGGCAATATACTACCTTAGCAAAAAGTTTGCCGACTGTGAAACAAGATACTCACTGCTCGAGAAAACTTGCTGCGCTTTGGCATGGGCTGCTCGCCGACTAAGACAGTATATGTTGACCCATACTACCTTGTTGATTTCGAAGATGGATCCAATCAAGTACATATTTGAGAAACCTGCTCTCTCCGGAAGAATTGCAAGATGGCAAATGATCTTGACAGAATATGATATACAGTATACTACTCAGAAGGCCATTAAGGGAAGCGTTGTTGCTGATCATTTGGCTCATCAAGCAGTAGATGATTACCAGTCAATGAATTTTGAGTTCCCTGATGAAGACATTATGACTGTTACCAAAGAACCTGGACAATATGACGGACCTGAACAAGGATCCCGATGGACTATGGTTTTTGATGGTGCCTCCAATGCACATGGTAATGGTGTTGGTGTTGTAATTAGTTCCCCTGAAGGTTGTCATACCCCGATTACTGCCAGACTTTGTTTCTATTGTACCAATAACATGGCTGAATATGAGGCATGTATCATGGGTATTAAAGTTGCTATTGATATGAAGATTCAGTTCCTTGATGTGTATGGAGATTCAGCCCTGGTAGTGAGTCAGATTAAAGGAGATTGGGATACCAAGCATGATAATCTCATTCCTTACAGAGAGCATGTGTTGTCTTTAATCCCACATTTCAAAGAGATTACCTTCGGACATATTCCACGGAGAGAGAATCAGTTGGCAGATGCATTGGCCACCATGGCATCTATGTTTGAGATCAGCTGGGATGATGAAGCTCCCAAGATTACTATTGATAGATTTGAAAAGCCTGCATACTGCAATGAGATTGATACAGAAGGGGCAGAGGAGAAGCCTTGGTTCTATGAAGTGAAAAGATATCTTGAAACTCAGGAGTTTCCTGAAGGGGCATCTGTCAAAGATAGGAAGTTTCTGAGGAGGTTCTCTGCTAAGTTCTTTTTGAGTAATGGGATTCTGTATAAGCGCAATCATGATTCAACTATGCTTCGTTGTGTGGATAAGAAGGAAGCTACAGAAATTATGGAAGAGATGCATGATGGGACATTTGGCACTCATTCTAGTGGTCATACTATGGCAAAGAAAATATTGAGAGCAGGTTACTACTGGTCTACCATGGAAGCTGATTGCTACCAACACTCCAGAACTTGTGACAAGTGTCAAATCTATGCTGATAAAGTTCATGTACCTCCATCACCATTGAATGTGTTGACTGCTCCTTGGCCCTTTGCCATGTGGGGCATTGATATGATTGGTGAGATCAAGCCTACTGCTTCTAATGGGCATCGTTTCATCCTGGTTGCTATTGATTATTTCACGAAGTGGGTGGAGGCAGCTTCATTTGCATCTGTGACTAAGAATGTTGTGGCTCGGTTCATTAAGAATAATCTCATATGTAGGTATGGCATCCCTGAAAGGATTATCACTGACAATGGCTCTAATCTGAACAACACTATGATTACTGACCTCTGCACGCAGTTCAAGATTAAGCATCACAACTCTTCTCCGTATCGTCCAAAGATGAATGGGGCAGTTGAAGCTGCTAATAAGAACATTAAGAAGATTGTACAGAAGATGACTGTTACTTACAAGGATTGGCATGAGATGTTACCATTTGCTCTTCATGGTTATCGTACTACAATACGTACTTCAACAGGGGCAACCCCATTCTCCTTAGTCTATGGTATGGAAGCAGTTCTGCCTATTGAAGTTCAGATCCCCTCCTTGAGGATTATGAAGGATGCAGGCTTGGATGAAGATGAGTGGATTCAGACTCGACTGGACCAGGTAAATTTGATTGATGAGAAGAGGTTAGCAGCAGTTTGTCATGGCCAGATGTACCAGAAACGGATGATCAAGGCTTTTAACAAGAAGGTTAAGCCAAAGGTATATCAGGCTGGTGACTTGGTAATCAAGCGTATCATATTACCACAGGGTGATCCTAGGGGAAAGTGGACTCCAACATATGAGGGCCCATTTGTAGTCAAGACAGTATTCTCAGGAGGTGCCATGATACTGACTACAATGGATGGAGAGGACTTCCCACAGCCTGTAAACGCAGACATAGTTAAAAAATACTACGCATAAAAAGAGACCCGCTAGGTTGACAGGCCTAGGCAAAAATAAGGGCATCCCGGCAAACCAAAAGGGTTTGGGCAAAAATTAGGGATATATACAAAAAGATGTACACCCGGCAAGTCGAAAACCTGAAAAGGCGGCTTGGGCAAAAAAGGGTATCCCGGTGGATTGAAAACCTGAAAGGGCAATCCAGGCAAAAGTTAGGGATTAAAGCGTATGACTATGTCTCGTTTAGATCACCCATGAAAACTGCAACCAGTTGTACTACTTATCCAAGCCCGAACAGATAAAACTCAATCCAATCGTTTCCGTCTCAACAGCAAGAAGATGAGATACTTGAGTGGCAATAGTAGAATTGAAACTCAATAGGATTGTTTCCCACATAGCTGACTCTTTTGTAAAACTTTATGACAAAATCCTCTTACTAGGGTTTATGCCTCCTTGTACAAACTTACCCGTGTATGGGTCACTTTTGATATAAATAAATTCCATCTTTTGAATCCAGATTTACTTTTACCCTATTTACATAAGCGAAACGTCCATTGGTTGTGTTTGAATGTGTGTATGCTTTTGAATATGATTGATGTTTACCAGAAATGCATGTATGCTTTCAATATGATTGATGTTTACCAGAAATGCATAAAAATGCAGTAATAGTATTTACTAAGGACGAACGAGGGAAGGATTTCAACGAAGCTTCACTGGTTCATCTTTACAAAACAGCTACAAACCCTCAGTAGGACTAATCCATCTTCATAAAGTCTCATCTCCCCTGGAATTTATATCCATCTCTTTTATCCTCATACGGATATTCGGGAAGTTACTTTCCAATGAGGATACGACGAACGAAGACGGGATGTTATACTTATTCTACTATCAATCGAAGACGAAGGTTATATATACCTTACTATCCCCAACAAACGGGAGGTTATATATACCTTGCCATCCCCAACAACGGGAGGTTATCTATACCTTACTATCCCCAGCAGACAGAGGGTTATATATTCTTCAACAACGAATCGGGATTTATTTTCCCTGGCCAGCAGTTGTTATACGAAGATATCCAGACGCTTCCGGCGGTATCATATCATACATACATCATTTACATCATACCATAGCATACATATCCATAGACATATAGAACATTACCTAAGTGCATCATATCATACATGCATACATAAAGCATGAACTAATGTTATTATTCAGATGCTACCTTGTTTTCAGGTTAATTATCCAACAAACAAACTTATGGTCTCCAGGACTGCTTTATTGTAACCTCAGGGTTACTTTATCCTCCTGATGAGCTTCTTATTACTTTGGGACTGCTTTATTGTAACCTCAGGGTTACTTTATCCTCCTGGTAACTTCTCATGACTTCAAGACTGCTTTAGAGCTATTGATTGCTCTATCCTCCTGAAATCACATTATTACTTCAAGACTGCTTTAGAGCTATTGATTGCTCTATCCTCCTGAAGTCATATCATTATTTCAAGACTGCTTTAGAGCTATTCATTGCTCTATCCTCCTGAAATTGTTACTTCAAGACTGCTTTAGAGTTATCATTATTGATTGCTCTATCCTCCTGAAGACATATCACATTAGTATTTCAAGACTGCTTTAGAGCTATCCATTGCTCTATCCTCCTGAAATCATTACTTCAAGACTGCTTTAGAGCTATCCATTGCTCTATCCTCCTGAAGTCATATTATTTCTTCAAGACTGCTTTAGGGTTATCATTATTGATTGCTCTATCCTCATGAACACATGCTGTTGCATCAGTATTACTCCAGACTCCTGACAACTCTCATTATACTGCTGAAGAACTTTCCCCTAGTGGCATCTTTAAGCCCACTCAAGCATGTTCAACCAACCATCAATATCACTCTATGCACTGGTGAGTGCAAATTTTTGGGCTTTTGTGTTCAATCCCCTTCAACCTTCCAGGTTACGACTGGCAAATATACCAATCTAACCCCTCAGGTTTTAGAAAATTGAACAGGGGCAGCTGTTGCACCCAGAAAATTTGCCCTCACAATACAAGACTTTATGTTCTAAGAAGGTTCACAAGGTTCACAAGTTTCTCAATGCTTATATAACCTTTCATGAGGTTCATGAAGTCTACAAGTCACTTCTTGAAGGTTCACAAGGTTCACAAGCTTCTCAACATTTACAAAGACCTTTCATGAGGTTCATGAAGTCCATAGGTTGCTTCTTGAAGGTTCACAAGGTTCACAAGTTCCACAATGATTTCAATACCT
The DNA here is from genome assembly GCA_963966055.1 of Lathyrus aphaca. Lineage (NCBI taxonomy): Eukaryota > Viridiplantae > Streptophyta > Magnoliopsida > Fabales > Fabaceae > Lathyrus > Lathyrus aphaca. The sequence goes on from OZ014521.1 coordinate 16,572,342, forward strand.
TTCATGAGGTTCAGGAAGTCTACAAGCCACTTCATGAGGTTCTCAAGGTTCACAAGCTTCACAATACCTCCCATGAGTATCACAAGACACTTTATGAAGGTTCACAAGGTTCACAAAGTTCACAATTGGTCAAAAAGTTGACAATTCCCTCAGACAATGCATTTCCTAAGCAGTGCATCCTAAACTAGGGTTTTGACTTTAATCAGGCTAAGTGGACTTCCAATACATCAAGTGAGTTTCATAACATCTTATATGTGTGTAAGAACCCCCATGTCAAGTTTCAAGACTTTTCTCAAAAGTTTGCTCAGTCAGATGATCAGATAAGTCAAAATCAGTCAATGCAGTTAAAAAGTCAAACTGAGGTCAACTGTGGTCAAACCAAAGTCAAACTTCATGATTTTTTGCCAACATCAAGTATATGAAGTAAAATTCATCATTTGATCAAGGGTTGATCATGATTCATCAAGGAGATTCCAGATCATCAATAATCAGGAGTTTCTAAATTAGGGTTTCCTCAGTAAAAGTCAACTGAACTTTGACCAGGCATAACTTTCACATACTTCATCACCAAGTCTCCATCCAAAGCTTATTTTGAAGGAAATTGAATTCCCTACAACTTTGATGTTGAAGGTTAAGCCCAAAAATGCATCATTTGAAAGATATGAGCTAAGACATTATAGGTCATTTCAAAAGTCAACAAAAAGTCAACAACTTCAAAAGGGCATAACTTGAGATTGGTAAATGATATGGACCTGAAACCAATGGGGTTGTTTAGAGGACTCTTCAAGCTTTCCAAAAAGTCCAAGAACACCCTCATACCTTTAAAATTGAGGGAGATGTGTCCTTGCAAAGTTGGGCAATTTTGTGATGGTTTATGTTGAAAATGGAGGCTTAGAAGTATTTCTTTCCAAATGGGCTGCCTGATTTATGACCCAATCCATCTCATAATATTGTGCACGACCCAATTGACCAAAATTCAGCATTTTTATTATTTTTTATTTATTTATTATTGATTTAATTCATAAAAATCATTTTAAATAAATATAAAATATGAAAATCTATTTTTGGGTGAAGATATTGCTTCTAGAAATTCATAATTATTGATTGAATTAGAAGGAGAAGAAAATCATGTGAATTATCCCAAAATAGCAAGCACTCATGATCAAATATTTGAATTTTACACTATGATCTTTTTGAATATTTTTTGGATCAAATTTTCACATAACCCATCCATGTTTCTGACCTAAATCAATCACATATATATACATAACACAAACCCTAGCAAGAGGAGACGAATTTGCAGCAGCCAAGGGTGAGTTCATAATTCAAAAATTCATAAGAAAAGTGCAATTCGGATTCTCTTATCTAAGGATCTACAAGGTAAAATAAGGACATGGCTATCTTCCTTGGTCATCATTGAGTCGAAAGCAACCCTCAAACGCATCCCATTCATGCACATACGATGAACCCGAAGCATTGTTCATGCTTAAAACGTTTTTTTCGATTACCATAATTCACTGCATTTAAATGAATTTTGATTGTCTAATGATGTTCATGATGTTGTGTGGATTGATTCTGGGCAGGAAAACTCAAGAACCAATGCTTAATTCGTGAGATGCCATTTTTAGGGTTTTGACCTAGGTTTGGGGAACTTCGATTAAATGAATATAAATTGATTCTAAAGACATAGAATTGATCGTGTGAATGTTTGGATCATGATGCTGGTTTCAATTTTGCAAAATCGTACAGTTTGGTTGCTTGTTGATGTTTATAGGTTTTGCTGGGAATATCTTTTTCGCAGGAAAACTTGTAACTATTTTCGCAGGAAAAACCGTAAGTCTCAAGGAAGAAGAAGGTCATCTCCCGCGCGCTCAGGAATTCAAATTATTCGCATAATATTTTATTGATTGTTTATTATTTATTATCACAACTGTGTGGTTGTCCCAGTGGTTGTTGGCTTGGTCCTGGGCGTGTGAAACCAAAGGGCAGGGGTTCGATCCCTGGCTTTTGATCATGTTATTTCTTTTTTTCAGGGATTAAGTAAAGATAATATATTATGTGTTATTCTCATTCAGTTAACAGATTGGCTCTTCCAGCCGGGTGGTGATGCGTACGCTTGCTAATGTAAAGGTCCTGGGTTCAAGTCTTATCCCAGGCCTTTTGTTTTTTTTTTATTTTTCTGGAATTTTCAAGATTAAGGCACAAAACAAAATGAAGCTGTTTCCTTATCACCTGCGTTTGGCTGGCCCAGTGGTCCTTGTTGCTGCCTGCAAATAAGAGGTCTTGGGATCAAATCCCACCAGGTTCCTTTTCTTCCTTTTTTTTTTTTTTTATTTTCTTGTTCTCCATTTAATTTAATTAATTTAAATAATCAAAATGTTATTATTTTCTATATCATAATATGTATATATATTATATAGTCTAATTACTCTTAAAATAATTTTCTAAAAAAAATATAAAACTCTTGTTTTTTTTAATTTAAATTTTATTGGTATAGTTTATATTAATTAAGATAATTTTATATGATTATTAAAAAATAAATTTTTGTATATAAGTTAACCCTAATTTTCATAAATCCTAAAAAATAAAACCCTAATTTTATAAAACTCTAAAAATATTTTTTAAAATACAAATCTAATTCTATTTCTTTGTAATTTTATTTTCTAATGTAATTATAATGTACATTTGTTTGGTATGATTCATGTAAATAATATAAATATAATTATAAATTATTTCTATCATCTAAAATATAAATATATTTCATATTATTAGAAATTAAATTTTTGTAAATACACTTATAATTTATTTTTCTCTTTATATATTAAATAAAACATTTTTTTATAACTTTTGCTTAGAAATAGTTGTGTTTATAATAATTAGATTTTTGTAGTAGCTTTATAATTAAAATATAACTTAATAATTTGCAAATTAAAATAATTGTTTATTCATATTTGTTTTTTTAGTTGTTTATATTAAAAATTGTTAATTTCTTATTATTATACTATTTTGATTAATTTTGTTTATTCTTATTTACTAACCATATTATTATTATTTATTATTTTTCTAACCTTGTTTATTATTTCTAACTTATTATTATTATTATTGCTACTAACCCCTAATTATAATTTATTTATTTATTTATTATTTATATCTTGCTATTATATTTATTTATTTGCCATTTATTTTATAATTATTATGTAATTGTTCCTGGATGTAAATTTGTAATTATTTAATTATTATTGTTATGGTTAGTAATTAGGGAGTGACAAAACATGTTTGTTATTTAAAAATAAATTTAGATAATTTTTTAATATAAGATAATTAAATTAAACACGTCACACACGTAAGCCGATTTAAATCGCCGTCTCACATTTCTAAGGTTATCCCTCAAGTTGCCTACGAATAATGGTCAAGCGGGGTGTATAAAGCAAGTCCCTAAAAGAAAAATCATCAAGTCCCTCATGGTTGCCTTTACGAATCGAGTCCCTTCGAAATAAATGATGATAGTCCCTTCTTTATGCTTATTACACCCCACAATGGCCTTCAAAATCAAATTGTCCCTCACATGTCCCTTTACATCCAAAGTAAGGACTACCTACTCCTTAATAGTAGGGATAGTCTTACCAAGGAAAGGATAAAGAATAAGAAAGACCTTAAACATTAGGGTAGGTTACTCCTAGATACTTGCTCACTTCAAAACTTTTTCACACTTAAACAAATTTCAAACAAATTTTCAAACAAGTTTTTAACACATCCTTACATGGATTATTTATTAACTATTCTGAAAATTTTCTATTCACACACTACACTTTCAAAAACCATTTAAAGTGAGTTTAAGTACCTAAGAGCCCATGGATAACCATGGATGAAAAGGATGCTAATACCTTCCCTTTTCATAACCTACCCCCCGGACCCAAAATATTCTCTTAAGGTCTTTCCTGTTCTTTTATAACCTTTCCTTTTGGATAAAATAAAAGTCGGTGGCGACTCTTGCTATCCGCAACATTACTTAAAGTCAGTTCTCCCACCGTGTTACACTAACTAAGGCTTACACTCGTTTGTGATTTTTAGGATGACGTTTCCATAGCTCTAGCTCAGGTGTTACCGGCTCTGACTCGAGGGTGTTTACCGTATCGCTGTTTGAACTGTCGAGACAAGTCATGCTCGTCTGCAAAGAGTATGAGATGAGATGAGAAGACGTGACTTCTTGGCTTGTTGTTTTTTAGAAGAAGTGTTTTGAGATTGTGTTTTTTGGTATGTACAACACTAAAGACTATGACACAAGAGCGAATACTTTCCAAGATCGCCCCCAATGGAACGTTTGTAAAGCATCCTAGAAGAGTGAAGGAGACCTCCACTAATCATTTCCCGTATAGCTTAAGGCTCGTGGCGCATTGTACACCTTTTCCTTTATTAAGTGTTTTTGATTTTATTTTAAGATAAGAAGAGACTTAAGTTATAAAAAGGAAAAAAAACTTCTAAGGGAAACTAGACTTACCCTAAATCAATGGAGTTTAATGATGACCTATGGTTAGTGAGGTTTGAAATAATAAATCTACCTAAGAGATATAAGTCTAAAAATGCAAGTACAAGAGTTAATAGTGAACAACATGGTCCTCCTAAGTCATGGTGGGTAAAAACGTGAATGAAATGTAAATGGGATGAAACAATGGATCGGGTGGGTCGATTGCGTGGTGCTAAGACGCACGACTTATGGTGTGAAACATACAAGGCTTGCTTTTGGTTGAATGGAGTGGAACGATGGTAATCGAGGAACCCTAATGTCACATGCAACTTTATTTATTTATTTGAAAATTTACTCGATGTTGGATCGAGTCTTATTTGTTTCATTTTTGAGATTTCGTTTTCTAACGATTTGTTTTATCTTTTCTATCCTAATTATGGAAATCATAAAAGCATATAAGTACTAAGCTATTACATCACAAAGCACACAAACATAATTGAGACACAAAAAAAATATTCAAGTTCATAAGCCAATCCTTGAAAACATACCTTGCACAAAAAAGCAAATAGTTAGTGAATGACATGAACCATGAATATGCATAATATGATGAAAATGAATTAAAATGACAAAAAAATATCAAAAGTCATGGAAAAATGTGAAATTAATTCCCTAGGGTTTTAAACCTGATTATAACACTATGTTAAAAAATCTCTAAAAAATTCTAAGTCTAACTATGGTAAATGGTCCTCTAAATCTAACTAAGGTTTAATCACAATTTTGTATGAATCGCACTACCACAATAGTAGAAAAAATGCCCTAAAAAATACACAAAAAATATTCTAGGTACTTCTATTTGTCCTTTAATCATGGCAAAAAGAATGGGCAAAAAATGTTACAGGAAGTGGTAGAAATAAATTGTACAAATTTATGTGTCTATGAAGGAAATCAATATGAATCAATTAAAATGAAAAATCGAATTAAAATCGAAAAATGATTAAATTTAGAAAACAAAAATTGGGAAAGCTCTTAAATTGGCTTAATGTTCTAATGTAATTTTTTTTGGATTTTTATTATTCATTTTACTATTTTTTTTATGGATTAATTGAGAACTATGCAAAAAAAGAAAATTGAAATAACAAGAAATTGGGAGGGGTGAGGAAGAAGTAATTTTCAAGTTAACATGGACAACTGGGCCCAAGATGGGGGTGCGGATAGAAATCCGCTGGGCCCAAATATGCAGGTTATGGGAGAGTCTTATCCTCAAAGAAAAAAAACGGTGGATTTCATGACTTTTATAGAGTTTATTAGGATTTAATGAGATTTTTAATAAGTCATTATTTTGACTATTTAATTTCCATCAAAACAAAATTAACTTCTAATGAATTAACTTAATTAGATTAAGAAAAAAACAAATCAAATTATAAACTTCTTTCCCTCAGAAAAGAAAAAAACACGCTCTCTTTCTCTCAAAACCCTCATCTTCTCTAAACAACAAACCCTAGTCCATGTACCGACGGCGGCGCCCCCCTCCGACGAATCCTCCCAAACCGAAACGCCAAACGCCAACTCTGGTCAGCTTCCTCTCTTTGTCTCAAACACGAAAGTGGATCATCTAAAAACAAATCCTAACCCTAAACCCTAACAACCGACCCAGAAGCTTTCAAAACCAAATTGAACAAGCTGAAATGGTACCTGTACACGAGAATGAATGAGTATGATGATGATGCTTGCACGAAATCCGATTCTTTTACACTCGGTTCATCGTCTTTCCCTTGTTATGTTCCGGATTTGTCCGCGGTTTTATTGGCGATATGAGGAGCTTTCATAAGGAAGATGACGATCGAAGATACTTTGTTCTTCAGAGCCGTCGTGACATTCAATCTCTAGCCAACTTTCGCGAGTTCTCCGAAGCATCCGATGGAAGGTGACAATTGATCAATGCTCCGATTCTTGTTGCGATTTGCTGGTTGATTGCGCTTTAGTTTGATGAACGATGATGCGACGAAGCCAATTCCAATGTTTCGATGTCGCCGCAATATGAAGTTCAGGTATGTGCTTCAGCTTCACTTCTCTTTCTTCTCGCGTTTCCGATTGATGATCCTTTGTGCAATTTTGTATTGATTCTGCAGGTTGAAGAAGAATCTTGCGTATTTTCCGATTTTCGTTGTTGCGTGTCTATCAAGCCGTAGGTGAATTTATGAGGATTGGGAATTGTTGACGAGATGATAATAATGCAGGTTGATGAAATTGCAAACCGATGCAAGCTTGGGAGAGTAACGATGAGCACGATTATGGTTGCTGCAAGGTGTTTCGTGGTTGATCTTTGAGAGTTGTTTATAGCTGTTGAGGCCGTGAATTGCCTTTGGTGCTGCAGGGTGAAGAAATCCGTGACATAGAGGAAGATTGGTTGAAGGTAATCGTCGATACTGAATAGCGAAATCCTGCTGGTTATTGTTTCAATTCTTTTCCTTTTCTTCTCTGTGATTTCTTGTTTCTTCTCCTTCGTTTTTTCACGAATCGATATCATTGTTGATGGTTCTTGCGAGGTTGGGGCTTGGTATGCTTCAGATTGAAAGCGAAGACTGGTAGTGTGACCTTGATGAGGACTGAAGTTGCAATGCTGGTGTTGATGAAAGTTGAAAAGAATCAATGGATTTTCGAGATTCTGAGTTGTTGAGGATGAAGGTGGTGAAGATTGATTGAAGGGAGAGTGAAGATTTATGCAGGTTTCTGGATATGAATAATGGAGAAGATTGAATGAGGTTAAGGGTTGATGGAAGGAGATGAGGAAGAATCAAGTTCTGCAAAATGATGAAGTTCAAAGGGGAAAAATGGGGAAGAGAAGTGCCAAGAGTTCAAGCCGAAAAACTCAGCGGTGAATGAATCCATCTCTATATACCGATCAATATGAAGCTTCTGGAAGTTTCGGTTAAGAGTTTCTAGATCTAGTTGGAAATTTCTGTTAGTTTTTTCTGTTAGAGATTCAGTTAGAATTTGTTGACTTTTGTTCAACTGATTTTTTTTTGTATTGATTTTCTGATATATCAATGTTTTGATAACTGATTTCTGTTGTATTTCCTTACGAACTTTTTGATTAATATGAAGGAACTTTTTGTATTCATTCCTGTTATAGTTCAGTTTTTGTTTTTCTTAATATAATTCTTTCTATCAGATTCCTTAGAGTAAACAAATTCTCTTGCAACTCATTTTTGCCTTAAGACTTGTCTTGCTTGTGGGCATTTAGGAGTAACAACCTTTGGTTCATACATCTCATTTTTCTTGCCAAGAAGGGTCAAAACTGTTTTAAGAGCCAAGCTCAATCCAATTTTAGCACTTTTCAATGGCCTTGGTGTCTACCTCACTTGAAATGGTAATGAATAAAATTTTTTAAAAATGAAATTAATGAAATAATCCAGAGTTGATATTGGAATTTGGACAAAGAAAATAAAAGGGATTAATAAACAAGGTTTATCCTCTTATAAAAGAAATGGGCTTAAAAATTGGAGGTAAAGGTTGTGAGTTAATCCTTAGAAATGTCTTGGATGAACAAAATATGGTTATTGACAAGAAGAAACTTGGAATTTTAAAATGGACATGAATGGCTAAAGAGTCAAAAAAAGATGGATGAATTGATGTGGCTTAAAAAACTTAAGGATTCTCTAATGGAAACTGACCATGGATTAATTTGTTAATTATAAATGACATAACGAATACTTAAAAAATGTGGTTATTGAGTAGAGAACGAATAATGGATGAAAAAATGATGAAAATAATAGACATGGATATGGACACTAGCCATCACCAAAGACACTGATACACTTATCTCACATGAGTTTACTCCAAGAATCCAACTCAAAACTCTTTCAATAGATCCCCATAAAAGAGGATGAACACCCTCCTGATCCACCAAACCATTCGCCACTGAAGTGATAATTGTCTGAATTACACACCCTCCAAAACCCTGGCCAAAGGAATCATGAATCATTTCAAATTCTTCTGAATAGTTCTCTGAGAAAGTACATCCACATATGAACCCCTGATGAACTGACAACCTCCGCACACAACACAGTTCGACTTTGAAACACATTTCCTGAGAAATCACCATAAGCACATATAAATTGTTGTTGAAACAACCCCCTGATAGTTTGACCCAGATTAGGTCAAATGTCCCCCTTGACTCAGATCATAATTGAGCAATCACATTGAACTAAAATTACTGCCAACTTATGTTATGCTTCATGCTTCATTTTTCTATGCGAATATGCGATTCGAAGTATGCAAGATCATATGTTAATTGCTACGAAAAAGAGGGCAAATTTTGGGGTGTTACACATATAGACGCTCGAAATAACAATATAGTCGCCACTGAAGTTTATTTTTTTTAAAGGAAAAATGTTGATAAATCCCTAAAAGAACAAAAAAGATGGGCATCACAACTGTCGCGTCAAAAAAATACGACATTTGAGTGTGTCGCACACTCGCAGATGATTAAATAGAGTCACTACCGAAATTTATTTATTCTGGATAATGAAAGAGAAAATATCGATAAAACCCTTAAAATATAGAGAAAATAATTATCACCACCAAATCTAGGTTTGGGAGTCGATTATGCGAGGGGAAGGTATTAGCACCTCTCAAATCCATTGTATCTAATGAGAACCATTCAGAAACCCTAAAAAAGCGTTTTCTAAGCAAAGCGCTCTCTAAGGTCAATTATTAATTAAATTATATAAAACTTTCAGAAACCCTAAAAAAACATTTTCTAAGCAAAGCGCTCTTATAAGTAGCCCTTAAGAAAGCAGTTTAGAAAAAGCGCTCTATAAGGTCAATTATTAATTAAAATATAAAACTTTCAGAAACCATATTATTCATTTCTAATCAGTTTCTTGCGTTCTTTTCTTGCTTTTCTGACCGTTTCTCTTGCATTTCATTCAAGCTTTTGTGATTGAGTTCAAGCTTTCAGAAACCCTATTATACATTACATTGTTGCTTTTGTTTCGTGAAGTTGCTCACGTTTCATTCTGTTTTCGTTTTGTGAAGTTGCTTGCATGAAGAAGAATAAGAGGTATGTCGTTCTGTTTTCGTTTCTTGTTGTTATACATTGTTGTTGTTGTTGTTATTCTTGTGGATGTTGTTATTCTTCTTGCGAATGTTGTTGTTGTTAGGGTACATTGTTGTTGTTCTTGACATTTTTGATATTGTTCTGGTTTTTCCGTATTCTGGTAATGGATTGACCAAACTAAGTTTTGGTGTTCTTGCCATTTTTGTTATTTGATAAAGACCAAACTGAATTTTCCAATGATAATGGATTGAGCTTTGAAAATTTAGCCGGTCATTCGTAATAGAGGATATTATGATATAGTGAGAAAAAACTTTGGTGTTCTGCATTTTCAAACCCAAAACAACCAGAACTCACCAACACAAGCACAATGCACTTTAACATTGATAATAATTTGATACAGTTCTGCACAATAACATTCATGTTTTGTCATTTTTGTTATTTGATAGAGACCAAACTAAATTTTCCAATGATAATGGATTAAGCTATGATAATATACCTTTAGATTTGTTGAAAGTGTTGTAACATTCATGTTTTATTTCACTTTGATTGCCACAACTTGTATCCCATCCTAAAGTATCATACAACTTGGTATAATTAAAAAATTCAGTTTTGACATTAGTTTGTGAGGGTTCTTGAATTAGTTTATGTTAAAGATGAAAATGGATTGACTTCTATGAACTTAGCTATGTGTTTGAAGTGAGCAATGAGTCTTAATATTTGATTAGACATCTAATTACCTAAACACTTTGGTTAAGTAATAGTTCGTGGAGAATAGGTGCTTGTTTATAATTGCATGTTACCAATTATCAAGTTATGACTCATAATTGGTCAATTAATGATATTTCATTTTATGATACGTGTACAATGGATCTTGGTAATTCTAACCTATCTGGACACTGTGTGGGTCTAGAAGGTGCTTATATCTCTATAGGTAATTAGTTTTTCTTTCTTGCCACTGTAATTAGTAGTGCTTTGAATGAACTGATATGATGGGGCTACTAACTTATTGAATTTTCTATATATAGGGGTTACTTGTGATCAAAGTGTGAAAGTCGGATCGTTTCCCTACAGGTAAATATTTTTTATTTTTGTTTTTGTTTAGTTTAATTAGTATAACTATGGATAAGAAATGGATGTCTTCAAGTCGATTGTTGAGAGAGTACGAGAACGGGGTATCGAAATTTGTTAAGTTTGTTGTTGTGCACGCCAAAGACCCCAGTCGAATGATATGTCCTTGCTTGGGTTGCTATTTATGGATCGAGTTGACGCAATTCAGTTAACATCGCATTTAATGAGTTATGGAATTAATAGAAGTTATACATGTTGGAATTCACATGGTGAGAAAATTAACGGGAATGTTGAACCGGGGGATAATATGATCTATACTTCAAACGATAATGGTGCATATACATACAATTAGATCGAGTTGAAGAGATTGCAGAAGCCCTTAAAGAAGATCATAAGGATTGTCCCAAAATGTTTGAGAGGTTGGTAAGCGATGCATAGAACCGTTGTATAATGGTTGCACTAAATTCACAAGATTGTATGCGGTATTAAAGTTGTACAACTTAAAGGCGGGCAATGGATGGTTGGATAAAAGTTTCACAGAGTTATTGGCCCTTATGAATGATATGCTTCCAGAGGAAAATGTTATTCCATATTGAACATATTAGGCCAAAAAAGATGTTGTGCTCTATTGGAACGAGCTATGATAAGATACATGCGTGTCTAAACAATTGCGTCCTGTTTCGAAACGAGTATGCATGGTTAAATGAGTGTCCTAAGTGCAGTGTATCTTGATATAAGAAAAAGCTGTCTCCAACAAAAATGTTATGGTATTTTTCTATAATTCCGAGATTTAGACGCATGTTTCGTAGTGAGACTGATTCAAGACACTTGACTGCGCATAGTCTATCTAGAAAGGAGAAAACAATATTGTGTAAGTTTCTAAGTGAAGTTAAAGTTCTAGAAGGATACTCTTCAGATATTAGAAAATTTATGTCTATGAAAGACCTCAAGTTAAAAAGTTTAAAGACGCATAACTGCCATGTTATAATGGAACATTTTATACCAATATGTATACGCTCTATTCTGCCTGAAAAAAGTAAGAAGCGCAATAACTAAATTGTGTTTTTTCTTCAAGTCAATTTGTAGTAAGGTGATCAGTCCCGCGATCTTACTAACATTGCAAAACGAAATATTTATTACTTTGTGTGATCTTGAAATGTATTTTCCTCCCTCGTTTTTTTGACATAATGGTTTATATGGTGAAAGAGATACAATTGTGTGGACCGACTTATATGAGATGAATGTACCCTGCTGAACGTTATATGAAAATATTAAAAGGGTATGTGAAAAACTGAAGTCGACCAGAGGATTGTATTGCCGAACGATATATTGTTGAAGAAGCGATTGAGTTTTGTACTGGATATTTGTCCAATGTACAATCAATTGGACTCCCCAAATCTCATATTGTCGTAAAAAATGCAGGAAAAAAGTTAATTGGAAATAAAGTTGTGACAATATCAAGGGTCAAACGGGATCAAGTGCATTTGTATGTTCTGCACAATGAGAATGAGGTTGAGCCGTATGTTGAAATACACAGGATGTTATTCGAGGTTTAAATCCGAATAGAAATGCAAATTGGATAGTACAAGAGCACAATCAAAGTTTCATACCTTGGTTTAAGGATTATATTTATTCAAAGTATTATTCAGATCCCGCTTCAATAACAGAAAGATTGAGATGTTTAACATATGGTCCAAGTTTGGTTGTGTTTTCTTATAGCGCATACACAATTAATTGATACATATTTTATACAAAACCCGCATCTAATGATAAAGGGATTTTGTCGGAAAAAAGTTTGTTGCATCACAAAGAGAGGTACATTTAAAGTGTTATTCTAGGATCCAAACTCAAAAGTTTCATGATTTTATACTTTACCTAACTTATATGATTGTTAGGTTCTTGCTCAAGCTTCACAACAGGTCATCAACAAGAAAAAGGTTCCTGCAAGGAACGTGCAGGCAAAAAGAGCTTTTGCACCTCGTTTTTGGTTGTGTCTTGAGACACTTGTGGCAACATCAGACGTGTTGGAAGGTGTTATTCGTCAAATAGACATTGACGAAAATGTTTTTGGTTTTCCTCATTCCGAGATAATTGGAAGAGAGGATATGGAGCAGATTTTCAAGCATCTTGAATTAGGCATCGATGTAATGCATTCATATATTTGGTACTCTGATCAATCTATTATTTATTTAATTAAACAATTTATTTACACATTTCAATGAAAATAGTCTAATATTTATTATGTTTTTATTTAAGGTTCTTCTATGAAAAAATTATGCGCGAGACGCAACTATCAAACAAATTTTGTTTCCTTGCTTGCACCTGTGTCAATGCGATGACAATTGGTTTGAATTCACTTTCAGTAAGAGACCACTTAATTGAGAGATTTACGACCAACAAAACAAAAACTTTGTTTTTTTTACCGTATAATACCGGACACAGGTAAAATTTTCATTCTAATTTCATTATAATCTTTGTATCTTTTGCGTAGAAATTATCCATCTAAACTTTTGTTATATTTATAGTGGACATTGGTTGCTGGTTGCCATTAATTCTACAAAAGAAGTGGTATATTATATGAATTCATTAGAGCATGATTGGTCAACATATTCGAGTATGAAGGAAGTGGTTGATACGTAAGTGAGATTGTTCGAAATATTCGTGTGTATTTGTATATTTAATTATTTCTGTGAGATTGTTCTAAATTTTCGTTTTTCCTTTATAGAGATATACTAGTATACCAACCACAAAGAGATGCTCGAGTAGCACAGGCTAAAGCAAACACTATTACATGAGTCCAAGTGGAGGTATATTAATTTTTACAATGTTGTTTATTAGTGATGCTACTTGATAACACAAAATAACTATATATTAATTCTTATTTGTTTGTCTATGTGTAATGTCCTCAACAGAAAAATGACATAGATTGCGGGTATTACGTTTTGAGGTTTATGAGAGAAATCCTTCAAATGGATCGATTAGGGATTCCTATTCAGGTATGCATGGATTTATAACTTAGAATTTATTTTAATATTTATTGGATATGTCATAGTTTATTATTTTAAGCTAACTAATGCATATTTTGTTTTGTTATGTAGTACTTTAATGAATACACGTGTTCTCATTACACGCTCTCAAAATTGCAAGAAATTACAGAGGAATTGTGCAAATACCTTATTGAAAAAAGAATTGTTTAAGTAAATAGGATTATGGGATTATGTGAATGTTATTGACTTGTGGTTTATGTAAATGACTTGAATTGTATTAGTTTTGGATTGAAATGGTATTAGTTATGAGATTAGTGGAAATGGTTAATGAATCATACTAGAAATTGTTAGTAGAAATGTGAATTATACATGTTTATTGAAATGACTTGAATTATACAGGTTTCTGCATAAAAAAATGGTTAAAATGACATTTAAAAAAAATCATTAAAATTATACGTATAGAAAAGACATCGCTTTTTAAAAAAAGCGCTGCCTATAGTCCACAAAAGAAAGCGCTTATTCTAAAAAGCGCTCTCTAAAGGTATAGAAAAAATTCATTAAAATTATAGGTATACATTAGATAGCGTTTTCAAAAGCGTTGTCTAAAGGGGACAAAAGAAAACGTTTTTCCTAAAAAAACACTCTCTAAAGATATATAAAATGATTCATTAAAATTTTATAAGTAAACATTAGATAGCGCTTCTAAAAGCGCTGTCTAAAGGCCCATTTTAGAGAGTATTTTTTAAGAAAAAACGCTGCTAAAGGCCTATTTTAGAAAACATTTTTAAAGGTAAAACACTTTCTAAAGTAGGTATTTAGTAGCGCTTTTTCCTTAAAATAAGCTCTGTTTTACCTACGATAACGCTACTTTAGACAACGCTTTTAAGCGCTGTTAAAGACCAAAAAAAGCGTTGTCGTAGCCCTTATTTGTCATAGTGATTCACTTAAAAACATATTAATTAATAATTATCCTAGTCATCATTGCAGCAATGCTGACTAGGATAATGACATTGACATTGCCACCTAATTAAAAAATATTTTCTTATCATAATGATCAATATCACATATGCAAAAATGGAGGGGATTACAAAAACTTAAAGTCATCAAAATTATGGGATCAAAATCGCATGTTTTGTAATAGAGTGTCAAATTGTTTAAAATATCTAAATTAGAGAAACCAAACGTGCATTTAAACATTAATTATTTATGTTATATATTATACGTAAATGACAAAACTATATTTTTGAACTTTTGAATAATAATTTTATTTTTAAATAGTCTAAATTTACTATAAAAATTGTAATTTTAATTTAATATCATTTTTAAGTTTTTATTTATTTATTTAAATAATTTTAAACTTTTATTTATTTATATCATATTAAATTTTATTTTTAAGAATAAATTAATAACTTAATTTATTCTTTTTTAGCTAAGTTCAACTTCAAGATAATTTATTTTTTATTAGACATGTATGATATGTTATGTTTCATAATGAACTCATAATCACCATCATTTAAAAAAAAAATCTTATTTAAGATGTGCATTGATTTCAAGAAAATGATTAGATATGTTTATTTTAATAATAAAATTAATATTATTTATTATAATATTTTATTAATCTATTATAGCATGTTTATTAATTATAATAAGTGAAATAGTCAAATATTACTATAATAATATAAAAAGTATATATTTGTATTATAAAAAGTTAAGTATTTGAAAATAGAAAAATGCAAACAAATGATAAAAAAAGCAAATATCTATTGTTTCATCAAACATTAAAGTAGGATCAGAGCTGACCCAAGATATTTTGAGGACTAAGGCAAAATTTAATTTAAATATTTTAATATATCAAATAATATTTTTATTTTAGATTAATATATTCTACTTTTAGATTTTTTAGAAATTAAAATTAAATTATTTTTATCAATTTTATTTAATATTTTCTTTTCAATTAATAATAAAACCAACACAACTAAACACTCTTCTTATCATCTTAAAAAATCATAATTGAAAAATTATTACCAAAATTCTTGTAAAATAAATAAATTTCAAGTATTCTTTTATATAAGAGAATTTAAAAATTTATTATTTATAAGAATGATTTTCAATAGACCATTTTTGAGCAAAACATACTACCGCATATGTTTAAATTTTTTTATGGTAAAGTCATAGTTAAAAAACACCTTAAAATATTGATTATGGTTAAAGAATAATAAAATAAGACTCTGCTTATTTTCCATTAAATCATAAAACACCTCTAAAGAGTCTCTAAAAATTCAATATTTCTTTTATTTTAAATTAAACAATTGAATAATACACATTATAACTTAGTGTTATTATATAAATTCTTGATATAAATACTTATTTAATTAGCATAAAAAATAATTAAAAAATATATTCTTTTTTTTCTTTCTAAAAATCAATTAATTCGAAGCATATCAATATTAAATAAAATGAGGCCCTAAGCGGTGATCTTAGTGGCCTATCACTAGAACCAACCCTGAGTAGGATAAAATATAATATAATTATTCTATAATATTTCTTATTTTACGTTCCAAACAAATTATAATAATAATAAATTTGTAAAATATATAAAATATTATCAATACTATAATAATAAATTTAAAATATATAAATTAATATCAATAAATTTGATAATACAGTCAATTTTTTAATTTAAATTATTCACTCATAAAATGTTATATTTAATAATGCAGTCAATTTTTTAATTCAAAATTTGATTCAATCTAAAATAATAATAATAATAATTTTTCAAAAGAAAACAACTAAATTTATAAAAAAAATTAAAAGAAAAAGAAAAAGTAAAGATAACAACCTAAATCTGTCGCAACATATTGTTCTAATATTTTCTTTCTCTAGATGCCGCTTTATTATTTCGAAGAATGTAATGGTCATACTCATTGCATTGGTCAAGCATGCCATATAATAATAGTATAACACTAGTCGTCATGTATGACCAGAATAAAATATTGGAGTCAATTTCACTATCTATCACAAAAAAGTTTATATTAATTATTTATTTAATAATTTTAATTTTATAGATTTTCAATACAATATAGTCTAATTTATTATATGAGTAACTCTATCCAACTTTTTAAGGTGGATAGATAAAAATTTACCTAAAACATAACAATAATAATATCAATAATAAATTAGCTATACTTTATTTAAACAATAATTATTAACAAAAACACCGATTGATGTTGGATTTAATAAAAAAAATTATGTATCGATTTTCGCGCAACTACAATTTAAATTATTGAAATTATTTGATGTCAAACTAGATCCGAATCAAATTAATTGATTTAGTGGATGAAGAGCCTGTTTGACAAGACATAAAAAATAGATTTTAGTTTATAGTTTTTAGTTTTTCAGTTCATATCAATGAAAAAATTCCGTTTGATAATGATCTTTTTAGTATTTAGCTTGTAGCATTTTTATTAGTTTTTAGCTTTCTTTTCAAAATCTATTTGAAGTAGTCTTTGAGCTTATAACTTTTAACTTATGACATTTTCTTCCATTTATACCATCATCATATTATTAAAAACTCAATTTTACCCTTTATATTAATATATTTTAAATTAAAATAATTGCGTTTTAATTGAGGGAATAAAAAAGATTAATCATTATTTTTAAGGAACAAATTTATGATGCAATCTATCTTCTGTTTTGTTATTAATTGAATATTTTGATTCATTAAAATAAATTGTTTTTATTACTTTTAAATTATTATTTTAATTATTTATTACTTGAATTTTTATTATTATTAATGTATTTTTTATAAATATGATAATAAATAATTTAATATATTTGTTTATAAATAGACATATTATGGATTTCGAGAGGAAAAAAAGAGATAAAAATATGCATTTTATGAAATATAAGATCAAATGAAAATATTATTATTTTAGATATTTAAATTTTATTACAAAATTTATATGTAAATGTTTAATATATTTTTGTGTTATATTTAATTTTATAGTTACATTTAAAATTTGTATTTCATTGTTAATACATTTATTTTTGTTGAATAAAAATTAATTTGATAAATAAGACCATTAAATTTTTTAATTAATAATATTTTTTTATATCATTTTGAATTTATCATCTAATGTAACCACTAATTTATCAAATATTCAAATTAATTTATCAGTTATAAATCATCAACTATAAACTATAAATCATCATTTATAAGCATCAACTATGAATCATCAACTACCAACTAGTTTATAAACTATAAATCATCAATTATAAGCATCAGTTATAAGTCATCCACTATCAACTACTAACTAGAGTTGATGGTTAAAAAAATACTTTTAGATTTTTTTATTAAATTAAATTTTATTATCATACAATAAAGTATTAGTACTAATTAACCGTGAAAACATTTCTTATTATTCAAATATAAATCTTCATTTTTCCTTTTCTCACTGTTTCTTCCCGTTTTCTTTCGGTGTTGTTTGGCTAAAACCTCATTCTGAGCTGTACAAAGCCGTAATTTACCAATTCAGAAAATCACTTCCTCTCTCTGGTTGTTATACTGCTGGATCTTTCTCATTGACCGTCATCGTCAGCTTAAAAAAAAAGCTGCATAACTGCTTCTTTATCTCCTGCAAAATCAGGCACTTCTCATTTCACTTTTTTTCACTCTGTCATCAACTTTTATCAACTTTTAGGGTTTCATTTCAATTTCGAGTTCCAGAGTATTACTTCTACGCATTCATCATCTTCTAAGTTCTTAGACAAGTCTTCAATTCTCAGATCTGGTGTGTTTGCTTTCGATTTGCGTGATGTTTGTTGCTGCGAAAATTTGTTTTCAGAATTGATTGTTCCCGATTTTTGTGTGTAGAAAATTTTAGTATCTAGGTGCATTGCGTGGATAATCATGCTATAGGATGTAAGCATGAGAAGTTTTACCAAGTTAAGTAGCGAAAATCAGTTTTAAGTAGTGAAAATTGGTTTTGACTTTGTTGATTTAGTTAAAATTGAGTTTAATATAAACTGATGTTCTTGGATATGTTGTTGCCAAGTTGATTTGATTGAAAAGTCACTATTGAAGGTAAAAACTACAAATTCTAGTGTGAAGTAAGAATGAATTTTAGCTATGTATGCACAAACACCTCTGAAAAAAGGATGTCTATATTGGATACGGGTACCGATATTTGTGATTATAATTAATTTATTCATTTAATTATTACTAGTGTCGCCGTGTCAGTATCGATGTCGTGTTTGGAGTGTCCGTTGTCGTGTTCAAAGTGTCCGTGCTTCATAGAATTTAAGTCTACAAAATTTAAGTCTACAAAATCACTTTTGTCTCTACCAGTTTATTTCTCAGTAACTTTTGGAGTGGTTTGATAGAACTTTTGATAATCTTTTGTGAATTGCTTGATTGGATTGTTTTTTTGATATTAATGTGTTGTGATGTGTTTAACAGAAGCAGAGATGACAAGTCGAATAAAGGAAGATGAGAAAAATGAACGAATTATTCGAGGTCTTCTCAAACTTACACCGAATCGAAGATGCATTAATTGCAATAGCTTGGTAGGATCTTTTTTCTGTTCTTCAAGCAAATAAAATTTCTTACGCTGTAGTTTATGCCATTGAACATACTTTACGACACCTCATTAAAAATGCAGTTAAAGTGCAAAACGTTATAATCACAAGCTGAAGTCGTAATCTTTCAATGATAATAATTTATCTCACTCTGCGATAAGTTAAAGTAACTTTAAAGGGATTGCTACTTAGTAGAAACTAGATGGCCGGATAAAGGGAATTCATTGCAGGGACGAAGACATTGAATTCTTTGGCGCCCAACTTCTTTCCTTTATATTTGAATATACTATAATGGATGGAACAAATCATATGACTTCACCTGTGTATAGTTGTGTCAACCAACACTGAATCTTTTATTAGAGCAGAGTTAGATATTGCAATAAGTTCAAGTGAGACTTGCCTCTGTTGGTAGTGTTTTTAATTTTGGATATTTTTACTATTAGGCAGGAAACAAATGTTCTCTGAATTTTATCTATGTCATGATTATGTACTATTAAAATCACAGGGATGCTAGCAGTCCCTGCTCTAGTTAATTAGTCTCCTCTAGATTCCATGCTGAAACAGAAACCTTGAACGAAGACATGAATCTGAATATGAGATAAAATGCTTATGAAGTGCATATTTATGCTCCTGTTATAGACTTTGATTTAAGTGTTGGTAATCTTTATTCTTTACCAGCTTTTTAGAGTGCTGTTCTGAATGAGTTCTCTGAACATAGCTAGGAAATGTTAGAATTTGATACTAATACAAGTCTGTTACAATAAACTTTTTTTACTCTCTTGTTAGGGACCGCAATATGTATGCACAAATTTCTGGACGTTTGTTTGCACAAGCTGTAGTGGAATACAGTAAGTACATACAATCTTTTTACTTACAAACTGTACTGTTGTGAAAATGTAAATGTTGATGATTGTTGAATAGATATTTTTTAAGGTGCTTAGAAAATACTGTATTGACTAGTACTACTCACTGTGATGGACTCCGGTTTTACCAGTTGCCTTTCATTTACTGGAATTCCTTATATTTTTCACTTGAACTTCTACTTCACTAACAATGAAGCTTGAAATATCTGTATACTAAATGTATTTTTCTTGTACTATGAGTATTGTTTTTGATGGATTGGTGTTCATAAATTGTATGATGAATCTGTTTTTTCTTTGCCAATATATCCTGTTGTACTGGAGAAGACAATAAAGTTTCCCGTGTCTAAACTGATATTTAAGCTATTCTCCAGCCGAGAATTTACTCATCGAGTAAAATCAGTTTCCATGGCTAAATTTACTGCACAAGAAGTTAGTGCACTTCAAGAAGGAGGAAATCAGGTACCAGTTCTTATCTGTGCTAAAATTTGTGCTAGATTTCTTCTGTTTCATTATTTTTACATATTTATTTAAATTGATTTTCATTCTATCTAATACTTTCAGCATGCAAAAGAAATATTTTTTAAAGAATGGGATCCGAAAACTCAGTCTTTACCTGATAGCAAGTAAGTATTTGCTTCTTTACCTGATAGCAAGTAAGTATTTGCTTGTAAGTTTTTTTTTTTTTTTTTAATAATTCTATGGTACATATCTATAACTTTGTTTTAGGGTGCATTACTCTGATTGTCATGTTTGCTGCCAGTAATGTTGACAGGCTTCGAGACTTTATCAAGCATGTTTATGTAGATAAGAGATTCACTGGCGAGAAGTCCTATGACAAACCTCCAAGAACACAGGTTGTAAAGTGTCTGCTGTTTCCTGTAATAGAATGTACTCTATTTTTAGCAAATACTATGTACTCTCGCATGTTTAATTTTAATCTAGGACTCTAGGAGCTATGAAACACAAAATGTTTATACACTAAACTTTAGATATTGTAGGACTCATTGTGTGTGTAATGTCTCCGTTGCAAGTTTAAGAGAAAGAGATTCATAATATCATTTGTATTATAATATGTTTCAAGATTTACAATATCTAGACATGTTTTAAAAAAAAATTGGGGAACGGTGAAAATCTAGATATATGTCATATGCTGAAGGAAATGAAAAAGTTGGGGGAAATAAAACTAATAATGGACAAAAACACACCTATCTCTGTTATTACCACAATCTACTTAAAGTTTAAAACAGGCTAAAATTGTTTCAGAAAAAAGAAAATTAGTCCTGCCCCGCAGTGTTGTGGTAGCCATGTTGGAGTAAGAAATCATTTTTTTTTTTGCATTTGACATATAGGGATTCATGCCAATGTGTTGTGCAAGGTGTGCTAATGCTTTTTAGATTTAGGGTGTGTATGAACAAGTGACTTAATTAAGTGTCTATTGAATAAGCACATATCAAACGAGGGTTTATCATTTAAGTAATTGTGTATAAGCTATTTCTGCAATCAAAGAGAAAATGTGGTTAAATTGTTTTTATACAAGGTGTAAGCTATCGCTGAGAGCATATTTAAATAAGCCAAAAGTAGCTTGGTGACTATATAAGCTATCGCAAACATTCATACAAGTGACTATATAATCTAGGGATGTGTTTGGAATGACTTGTGAACAACTTATTTGAGCTTATCACTTGTATTAAATAAATCTCATTTTCTTGTGCTGAATCTCGTACAGGGTGACAAAGATGATTCTTATGAAAACAGGAGAATGGAGACGTATCAGGGAGGACGTAAAAGCCCTCCGTATGAGGACACATATGAACGTCGTTACAGTGACAGGTCTAGTCCAGGTGGAAGAAGTCCTGGCTTTGATCAAGAAAGGCATTATGCCAATGATAAAAGAAGCCCTGGCCGCCCTCCAATAATCAACGACTGGCGTCGTGAAGATAGATTTGGGGATGGAAAGAAATTTGAAGATCGTAGAATATCCGATGGAGGTAGTAAGATGGAAAGTCAATCTCCTGAGCGAGCCAAAGACCCGGGTTCGTCAAGCCCGTTACCTGTTGTCCGACCTGTTAGAGAAATTTTGGGAGAAAATGTTGTACCTCTACGAATTAGTGAACCTCCCAAAGCAAACAGTGGACAGGCTGCTAATGGCTCAGGACTCACACAAGTGAGATTATATCACTGATGTTCTTAATAAATGATAATGTGGCTCAGTATTTACTTGGCAGTTTCTTTAATTTTCTCCGTATTACTTTCTGTATTATGAAGTTTTTTCAAGGGACAACCTTTCGTTTCTGTTAGACATGATTTATGTAGAATCATTAGTGTCCCACCCACCAACTGGGAAGAAGCTTTTTTTCATGTTGCTGTTCTTTCCAAGGTTCCCAAAATTGTTCAAAATTATTTTACCATACTTTACTTTTATAATTGCAGAGAACGGCGTCTTCCAGTAGCTTGGCATCCAGTAATGAAACCCAAACAGAAGTTAAGCTTGAGACTATCCGAAGCCTTATTGATTTTGATGATATTCCCGGACCACCTACTGCTCCAGCAATTCCTCAAGCCACACCAACTACCGTGGCTCAACTTGCGAATCCAACAAATTCTGGTGATAGCAATTGGGCCTCCTTTGATGTTACACCTGTGGTAAAAGCATCTCAGGGTCTTTCAAATGTAAATCCGCTTGAATCTATGCTGTCCCAGTTGTCTGTTCCATCATCGTTACCTGCTCATGTTTCCGGAGCCCAAGGTGGTCACTGTCTTGCAGTAGCTATTCCTTTGAGCGTTGGCATTACAATCACTGACTCTATCTGGTTCACCTGCAGGGCCTTTGGCAGGATCAGCTCCAGCTGCGAGCAACTTCACAACTTTCCCAGCCAGTGTTGCTTCATTAACACCTGGATTGACAACGGCATCACCTTTCAATAATGCAGGCCAGTGGCATAGTTTGCAGTATCAGCAACCGCAGCCTTTATTCACATCTACTGTTGGTCAGCCTACTATTCAACAATCTACCCCACCTGTAAATGGAGCTTTCAGTTATCAGGTTTGTTTTATTAAGTAGGTGTATCAAATGTTCTATCAATTAATTCAGATGTGATGTTCATTTACCCTTCCATAGAAATATCACTCAGCCCTATAATATATCTTCTGTACCCATGATACAGGGGCATCCAAGCACCCTAGTGCCACATGTGTCAAAGGTTGTCAATGAGGAAAAATATGGTGTTGCTTCACAAACTTCTACTGTAGACATAAAACCAAGTGGAAGAAATGAACTTCCTGAGGTATTATTGACTCCTTATTTAACTTCATAAAACATCAATTCTGTGTGCTTGCTTGTAGATGTCTAGTATTTATCTTAGTATTTAATTGACTTTTGCAGGATCTATTTACTGTAAAATATTCACCCTTCCCTGCTCCAGTTCCAGGCTGGCAAATGGGTGCACCACCTGGCATGGGTGTCCCAATTCAATATAATAATGTGATGGTAATGTTAAATTCCAAATCATTAACCTACAACTTTAGGAATTAAATCTGTGGCTACAGGCTAGTACCATAGTATGATGCATTTTCTCATAAATTTCTTCCACTGTTACAGTCCATACCAAGTTTCCCACAACCATCAAAATCTACAAATCCATTTGATGTGGTGAATCAACCAACTCCGGTTCAAGCCCCAACAGTAAGTAACTTTAATTGGTGTACTAGTGTGTGTAGTACTCCTGGTGAAAGTTTATGCACATTTCCTCTTTTATTTAGGTTGTGTGTATCTTCATTTAATCATTAATATGTAATATTGATTGGTGATTTGGTTCTTCCAAAGTGAATGGTGTGCTTTACAACCATTGGTGGAAGATAAATGCATGTTTTATTCTAGTCGCCTGTTGAGTCATTAACTTTAGTTTTTTTCTTCATTATTTAGTGAAATGTACATTAATTTCTGAAGTTTGCGTTTTTCATAGAGGAGTCATTCACTGGTATATATTTATTTGGTTTCTTTATCATCTGGCATTGAAAAAGCTGGAGTATTGAAATAAGGCATGCTGATTTTATATTATGTAAATGTCACTTAATCAATTAATTCATACTTATTATTGCCTGTCAATTTATGTTAGGAAAATATATAATTGCATAATCTTCTCCATTGTTCCATGTTCTATCATTTTATGCACATTTTGGTTGATGTTTTATGATTGATGTTCCTTGAGTGCAGTTCCCTTCTATGTCATCTTTGCAAGGTGCTCTGCCTAGTATAATACCTTCAGCTACAATGCACCCTTCAAACATGGCTAATCAATCTCTTGCCTGGAATCCACCATCCTCATTATCATATGCACCAATGCCGCCTCCACAAGCACACACTCTTACCCCAGCAATGAGACCGAGTATACCTTCTCATTTCCTCGATCAATTATTTTCTTATGCTATTTTCTCTATGTATATCATTAACCATGTAAAATTTCAGGGGCATACATGCAACAACAAATGGCCACTAATGTGACAATGCCAAGGTAGCTATTTCTCAGTTCTAATAATATTTACTATTTATGTTGAAAGTCCCACATTGAAAAATATACGGTCTCAATAAATGTTCATAAGTGGGGGCAATCCTCTCCTTACAAGCCGGTTTTGTAAGGTTGAGTTAGATTCAACCACAATTCTTAAGATGATATCAAAGTCTCTTTTAAGATCCGTTGGGCCACCTGGGCATGAGAGTGTGTGTTAAGAGTCCCGCATTTGACAATATATGGTCTGAACATGTGTGTGTGGAGGCAATCCTCACCTTACAAGTTGGTTTTGTAAGGTTGAGTTAGACCCAATTACAATTCTAAGAATTTGCATAGCCTATTTTAGGTTAGATTTTTTTTTCTCTTGAAAAACAGAAACTTGTCTTTTGGTTCCCGGTCATTCCCTTGTTGACATGATACTACACAAATTAAGTTACAAAGTAAACCCCCATTATTCATAATAAACATACAATTCAAGCACCTCAATTTCATAGATTCAGTTTTGTTCCGTGAGTGAGTTAGTTGTGATTACTGTGAGTTGATATTGGTTATGGTTTGCGTCACCTTATGCATGGATTTGATAGTTATTGGTTATGGCTTGCATTACCTTACCTTGACATTTAACTGATTGTGTAGCCATCAAGGAATTGGGACTTTTGGTACCGAGGGAGCTCCTTTTGGATTCTCAAATATCGATCAGCAGCTGAATGGTAGGTTGCCAGCCTCTACTGCCTCAAACCCCTTCCCTGCAGGGGGTAATCCTTTTGGATGATCTTATGTTTTTCTGCTCAGATTCACTTTTCAAGCTAAGCGGTAAGTTGTTGCACAAATATAGTTGATGTTGCTTGTACAGAGGCAAAACACTCAAGCATAGAGATTTATAGTCCGTCTGGGTTTCAGATTCAAATATTTGTACCTGGCTTGTAAATTATCTGTTCCTATAGGAAAGATAAAGTTAAAATCTTCTGCCAAAGGAAGGGGGTCTTACAGGACTGAGATGATGAACTGATGAGTTCAAGAAAGGAGTGTAGAGACCCCCCTTCACGAGTTATTATATTTTAGATGCAGCCTTGTGTTGTAGATTCAGCTGCTTTATGGCGTGTTATTTGGTGATCCTGGTAACTGGTTGGATCACTTTTCCGATTTCCTGGTTGTATTATTTATTACTTTTTGATTTTGCTATGTTTGTATCATCATTTAATAAATATTGTGATTTTGGTAAAGGTCTTTTCTATTTGCTATACGGGAAAATGGATTCTAGCGACGAACCGATAATTTAGGATAGAATCCGATACAAATGAGAGAATAAGTGAGCATAGTATGAATGAGACAATTTGAGGAAAGTAGTGGTCGTTTTTTTTTTTCGTTCTGTTTACACCCTCTTTTTCTCTTTGCTCTCCGGGTAGAAGCACGCCAAATTAGCTGTGGTAGACGAAGTAGTGTCGATTTTTTGTAAAGTATTTTAAAATGATTTTTGTAAAATTAATTTGTAGAATTTTAAGTTTTTTTTTTTTTTTTTTGCAATTTTAAAGAAAATGTCATAAAGATTATTTTTTGAAAAACTATTTGAAATTGTTTTAAATTTAAGTGATTTTTTAAAATTTTATATTTATAAAGAAATATAATGAGATGTATATAAAATAATTATTTAATTTTTTTTTTCAAAAAATCAAACGTGCCAATTATTGATTGAAAGTATAATATAATGGATATGCAAAATATTTGAATGACATGGGAAACACTTTAATGAGATGTCATTTATTATCGTTTAATTAACACTTTTTTTCAAATAATTTTACTAAAAAATAAATATAAAGAATTTGAGCAAAAGGTGTTTTGAACTGGGCCTCTAAGTTAGGTCGGGCAGAAGCCAAATCAATCGGGCAAAGGCTCGAATCGTCGGGCATGAACCTTGACCTGTTGCTCGTACGTGGGACGGTAACTTCTCTCTCACGTATGTCATGTCACCCAATTGTCATCCATTATCTCCTGAAATGTAGGAGCAGTAGGACCAAAGGTAAGATCTCGTGCTAAGTCTTACACGCTTCTACGCGTTCCTTGGCAGTTCTTCCTTAGGTCTAGCTGATCCAGTCCTAGAAAGAACATTGGTCCAATGTTGAGGGCACACTATAAATACCCTATTTCATTAGAGAATCAGGTATTCTGAACTTATCATTCTCTTCTACTTATGTACCTTGTTCTCACTTTGACATCGAAGTGCCTTGTAGGTACACTCCCTATCTTCTCTCAACCATTTGTCACATTTGTTGTTTAATACCTGAAAGACCCTTCTGATCAGGTAAGATTAGTGGCGCCGTCTGTGAGAACCTAAGCTCTCCCCATCTTCCACAACTGAGGATCAAAGCTTCAATTCACTCTTCACCCTTCCAGCATGACCGACAAACACAGTGACAACCACACCTTTGGTCTTGTCGACTACACCACAGAGGATAACTTGATCGTCACCCACGAATCCGATGTGCGCGACAGGCAGCCTTCCACCCCGACACCTGAGTCTGAGGACAATGATGTTCCTCAATCTCAGCCAGCAACTCCCTTTCAGCCTATTCCGGTGCCAATTGAAGGGGACCCCACCATGATAGCCATGGTTAACACACTCAACCAGACCAATCTCATGCTCTTTCAACAGCAGGAGAGGATCATAGCACTGGAGACCGAGCGCCAGACTGGCCGTCCTTGACAGGGACGTGGATCTCAACTTGAGAAACGCTAGCCAGAGGCAACCAAGAAGCGGGGACGCTAACCTCCTCGCCGAGGGCAGCGTTCCCCTGAACCAAAGAAGAATAAGTCCAGGGGGCGCCCTGAGCGAGTGAACGAACAACCGAGGACTTCCCCTCGACATGACCAGAGTCCTAGAAACGAGGACTACTCCCCGCTGATGAGTGATGAAGATGACCCCTGCTGCCCCCTTTCCCAGGCTATCTTGGACGCACCACTCCCATCAGGCATGGAGAAACCCCCGAACCTGGCGACTTACGACGGGACGACTGACCCCGATGACCACGTCGACAAAATCAACGCTATGCTCGACTACCGTAACGACATCAGCGGGAACGTCAAGTGCAGGCTATTCTCGACAATCCTCAGGAAAGGAGCCATGACGTGATACAAAAGTCTGGCCCCCGAATCTATCACATCCTGGAGGAGCATGAGGTCGGCGTTCACGAGGCATTTCACAACCTCCCGACGCCACCCCAAGACTAAAGCAATCCTTGAAGCAATTGTACAAGGGAAAAGCGAAACACTGCGCTCATACATCGAGCGATTTAACCAGGAGGCCGTTAAGATGGATACGACCAATTACATGAAGAAGTACCTCCTCGAAAAAGGGATCCTCCCCGAAAGTGAACTCAACAGAGCAGTCGGGATAAAACCTCCTCGCACCCTCGACGAGCTTCTCCACAAAGCCCAAGCATACATCAGGTACGAGGAAAAACATGTCGCTCACAGTGTCCAGAGCAACCGCGATCATGACGACGCCAGAGACTCCAAACACGAAGACTACACTGCTCCCCGCCGCACCGGGGAGAAGTGAAGAGATGACAAACCTCGCGAGGTCCGCGAAGGAAGAGGACCAGCGGGGCGATTCTCCGAATATACGTTGCTGACTGCTCCCCGCAAGCGCATCCTTGCCGAATGCATCATCTCTGAGTTCAAACAGGGCAAGGTAATGCTCCCCAAACCTACAACACCCAAGCCCCACACTGACAAGTCCAAGTACTGCCGCTTCCACAGAAGCCACGGGCATGTGACCGAAGATTGTGTCCATCTAAAAGACGCGATCAAGATTCTGATTAAAGAAGGCCACCTCAAGCAGTACACCAAGAGGAACGATCCCCCCGAGGTGAGGATCAGACTACACAGAGAACCCAGGGAGACACCCCATCTGACGATTTCCCCTTATTTTGTATTCATTCCCACATTGTATTCACATAATTCTGCAGTTGTAGAGTGAATAAGAAAAGTTTTCACAGTTTGTAGGCAGAGAGGTCTCTGCAGAATATTCATCTTCTTCTTCCTCTTTAAAACCTAACTCTTCCTCTTCTCAATTTTTCTTTTATTTTCCGTTGTGCAACAATCTTGTTCATCAAGATTGATTAAAATTCTCCATAGGTTCTAGGAGATTTCCAACATTTGGTATCTAGAGCTCCAGTTTGAGCGATTCAAAGGCAAAAATCGTGATGGCGATGAATCATCCAAACAAGAATTTTCTAGCAAACCATCCAATTCTCAAGAAAGATAATTATGAGAATTGGTGCAAGCAGATAAAAGTTGTTTTCTATTATCAAGATCTTTGGGATCTTGTGAAGGAAGGATAACAACGCTTGCGGAAAACATGACAAATCAAGAAAAGGCTGCACACAAAGAATTGATGAAGAAATATTATAAAACTCTTTATAATCCATAAATGTGTTGATCCAAATAACTTTGAAAAGGTTAGTGATGTTGAATCCGCGAAAGAAGCATGTGAAATACTGGAGAAGTCGTTTGGAGGCGCAAATAAGGTGAAAGAGGTGAGGTTACAAACTCACAAGAGAACTTATGAATTGCTTCATATGGAAGAAAGTGAAAACATTACAGATTTATTCACAAGAGATGCGAAATTTTTGAATCAAATCAAAGTATGTGGAAAAATGGTGGTGTGTTTAGAAAAGATCTATTGTCGAAAGTCATCTTCCTCTTGAGACGATTAGTCCATAAACAAGAGTTAGGATCTGATGTCACTTGTTGGACTTGAGACTTCACACACAAGAAGGGTAGGTAAAGTATGTGTTTCAGAAAAATGTTTTAAAAATCTTTGGAAAATAAAATCAAAGTTTAAAAACATTTTTAAATACTTAGTAGTGAAAATATAAATTGTGGTAAGGTAAAAAGTTAAGGGAAAAGAAAAACACCAAGAATTATAGAGGTTTGGTAAAAACAAAAGGACTTACTCTTTTCACCAAGAACTGGTCGTTGAGTGTATCTAATACACGTAGAAAGTTTTTAGTAGTAAAGATTAACGAACCCCCTATACAAGGAAATGATGGTTGACCTCCAATCAAATAATACAAGACTTTGGAATATAGTGGTTTGAGTATTCTCTTCCAAAGGGTGAATCGAGGCGGTTAGTCATTTAACCACAAACAAGAATCTTGGAGCAATTACTCTTCAAGTTCCTTAAACCTTACAAGCTTTTACACAGGATGAGCTCACGAACCTTAAACCTTGATTTTAATCGGGATGACCAATAAACTGTGAGATTTTAATATCAGACTAATCTCAAACCTATGAACCTTTTAATATCGGGCGTTTTAACATATAATGGTTTCAATACCGGGCTAACATAAAACATGTGAGATTTTATAACGGGCTAATCTCGGACTAAAATCGGAACTGAATCACACAATCTCAAACCAAATTTTCTTACAGGTTTAACTTCTAACCCACAAATAATCCTTAAATGGATAATATTCATTCAACTAAGGTGTATACAAAAGATTTATTGATTAAAAATTTGAAATATAATCTATTGTAAGTTCTAAAAAAGAAAGAAAAAGATATTTAGTCGTTGCACTTCATTAAGTCGATGTTCTAATCGCTTGTGAATCAATTTTGAACTGAGCTAATTCATTAGTCCCAATCGTTGATAAGTCAAAGTTTTGCCTATAACAATTTTGATAGTTCCTAATTTATCTGGTACAACATGTTTTTGATTTTTTTTTATAAAAATATTTTGAAAATATATTTTAGTGTGTGTGTTTTAGTCATACGCTTTTGCGATAAAGTCTTTATCATACTTTACAATTTGTTCACTCACTACTAAATTAGGAGGAAATTTTACATTTCAAGACTTTGTTAGAAACTTTCTCCTTAGTAGACATTTATTTGAGTAACTTGAGATGAGACTTTGGTTACATTTCAATTGATTGTCATATCTGATAATCAAATCCATTAAACTTTAATGATTAGATTTGCTTCTTATCCCCTTAATCATAAAACATTAATTGTCATCATTAAAGTCTTTGTTAAAAGCATATCATCTGCTCCTAATTGTAGTAGTAAATAACGTTCATTACCACTAAACTATACTCATTAAATATAGCAATTGTCACTTAAAAATATAAGTGCTACTTACTAAAAAGTCTAACTCAAAACTTCTTTATATCAATGAGTCCGAGAATTCAAAAAGTTATGATTGAATAATGCACCTATTAAATTATTTTACATAACATTTTCCTCCCTCATTGATACATATACAGGTAAGAGTGTAGTTTTCTTTGGTAATAATCCCTTCATAGAGTGAGAGTACTGTATATCTTCATCCAGAAATAACACAAATCCAATCCAACCACCAAACATGCCAGAATACTCTTCATTCAGTGCCCATTAAAGAATAATCACTTTTTCTGTTTAAGAATTACCTGAATGTTATAATTGCAATTCTTTTTCCTATCTTCAGATCTTGAGGAGTCCACTATATATACAACTGAGATTTGGAACTGTCTGAGGATCTTAACTCAACAAAATTTCATAACTAGGATGGTTGTGTTTCAGCTTTCTCCAGTAGAACCAGCATGTCTGCACTTCCATATCATTGGAGCTACCAGCATCCATACTATCAAAACACATTGTTGTAAGATTAATAAGAGTAAGTATAAAGATCGGTCAATCCGAGTTAACAAAAAGGAAAGCATTTACTATATCGATTTTCTTACAATAAACACAAACTGCCAGCCATTCATTTACTATTCTGACCCAAGTGCTGGTCCAGCCCACATCAATTGTCCATCTGTAGACGAATGAAGACATATCAATGAATAACAAGAAACTATGCCGATAATAATATGATATGAGTCAAATACAGAAGAGTAGGAGATCATACTTTCTCATAGAATGATGACTGTTCCATCCAACCAATAGCATAGCGAAATACATTGCTCCCGTGGCAAAAACAAAATGAAAGAAGCCATAACCATATGGTACATCATCCTCTGCCGGTGTATCGTCTTTCCGGAACTGCATGGATATGTAAGATACTTATTGGAGAACATGATAATAAAATTCAAGCTAAATTTGAAGTTTATAACTAACCTGGAAGCATTTGGAATCTATGCCTGTTGAAAATGTCGCAATAACAATTGCAAGTATTGCTATGACAAAGCTCTGCCAACAACAGTCATTTGTCAACCAACAATGAAAATAAATGTATTTCAAAAATTGTAAATTAGTTACCAAGCCATCATAAACATAAGACATATATTTGTAAGTTCGCAGCTATCGGTTTAAATAAATGTTCTAATTTCCAAAGCAAAAAGAGAGAAGTAATACAATGATGCTTAGCCAGTCTGTTTTGGTTGCAGAGTCTGATTTCCTGATGCAGTTTTCTCCGGCAGGTTCGCTGTATATAAAAATATTACAAGACTCACATTCAAAATAAGTAAAACGAGAAATTAAGAAAGTTTACATATAGAAAAATTGAACAAAGCTAAAAGCAAAACTGTTAAGCAAAAAACAGTAGACCTGCCTTCGAATAGCGCACCAGCAAAGAAAGACAATGTAAAGCCCCATCAAGCCTGGAGTTAGAATACCAGCATTTACCTATTGCAGATAAAGTTGAAAATTCTAAATCAAGTTATGTTTTTTTTACAATAAAATGAATTGAGCAAGTAAAGATATGACCTCAAATATAACATACTTTCGGGTGCAGAGACGCGCTGGTCATGAGTTGAACAAGTACTAGGGTCCAAGTAATGAAGAAAATGTTGAGAAGGCAAGAAGGCTCTGGTGCATACCAAATGTACATCAAAATAATCCCCACCAAACACACAACATATGCAGTCGTTGCAAATAACATCACATGAATTTGGCTGCATGGAATTTGATGATTAATGCAAGCATTACAAAAAAAACAGATTCTTGCACCTAATATTATCCGAAATATATTGATCAACTTGTTTTGTTAGGCCTATCAAAGCTTTACATGAGAAATTCGATCAAACGCTCAAGCACAATATTCCGTTGATGCTAAATTAGTAGATTAGCTTAAATAACACCGATCAGACAACAATTAGTTAAACCCTTCTAGAATCTCGAGTAGTTTTAAGAAGCTTGTGTTTCTATTTTCTCTAACTGAACAAAAATCTTACCAACGTGCTGCATATTTTTCAGAAGCACAGCAATCATTCAGCCAGGTGATGAAGCTGATTATGCTTATTAGTTGAATTAGGAGGAAAACCCTGAAATAGAATTAGAGAAACACTTTAAACAATAACATATTATTTTGAAGAAGAAAAAAAGTGTGATGAAATAATTTATAAGATTAAGATGTAGAACTATACCCGGCACCAAAATGCGCTACCTCTCCTGTCAAAAGAAATGTATCAAAGGAATGACTAGGTTACTACAGCAAATTTTTGATATGACACATGATGTATTTATACTGGGAGACATGTTGAAAGATAATGTTTACTATTACTAACCATAAATTTGAATAAGGCCAGAAGGTAGAAAAAACGGTATGACAGTCATTACAACCCAGCAAGGAATCTTTACAAACCACCACCCAGAGTGCCATCTGTCTTTCATTTGGTTCAGTTTAGAAGTGCCAGTAGTTGACAAAAACATTATGATATAAAATATCTGAACTTGGATTAAGGTTCGCTTTTACATTGTTGGACTATGAGACTGACTTTAAATAAAAATGAATATGAATTGCTAACTAATCAAATTCTTAATTTCCTTTTGTACAGAGGTTATACAAAACCTAGTGTACAATTTCATGTGTATAAATGAAAAGGATACAAAGCAACCCAAGCTCACACGCAAAACGCCTTCAGCGCCCAAACAGTCTTTTCCACCATTGCATCCTTTTAATCCTGTAGGACCAACATATTAGATTTAAAGCCAATGGCATCTTACATGAAAACAACTATAGATTGAACAGAACTCGATCTATTCACTACATATAGGTACATAAGGTGTACCCAAGAATATCTGTTGATTAAATTGAATGATCACGAAAATTGAAAAAGTTCAACTTATAAAATAGATTAGATAAGCCTCTATAATAGTCAGAATTGGCATAACTTAAGCATAAGAACAGGGACTGAAAGAAGCGTCGCGAGGCTAATTGATATATGACAACGGAACAGAAAGTTCTAGACTTACTCTCCATTTCTGTTAAAGCACCATGACCATAGTCACGAGCAGCCCATGCCAAGAGGTTAGCCACGAGAAAAATCAAGGCATAGGCATATCTGGCCATCCAAGGATTGGATGCATTTCGGAATTGACTGAACCATGAAGAATCCTGGGATATGATACATCTCTCGCTATCATTGTTGCTTTCTCCAGATTCCATAACTTCTTCAACACAGCAATGCTACGCAAGACATGAATGAATGGAGCAGACAAGAAATGGACGTCATTCAAACCTGTCCTTGAATGCAGTAAGGAATCATCTTTGTCATGGGAGGTTGATTACGGTTAACTAATACTTCAAGGAAACAAAACAATAGTTATGATGCATAAATAAGATTACAGTACTAGATACGAGTATAAATACGCAATACCACTACATTTAAAAAAAAATTAAATTCGTTTTAGTTGTTCACCAATAAAAAAAAACAAATATGCCTAATTAATAAAAAATAAAATATTTTATATAATGTAAAATTTATTAAATTCACAAAAAAATATGATAATAAAAGTATAAGAAATCAAAAGTTATATTTAATTTGTAAAGATAAAATTCTTACAATTAAAATAACTAGATAAAAATAAAATCAGAAATTTCAGTCGAAAGACATTAGAAAAAATAAAACACAAGAGTACCTAATGCACCATTTCAAAAGTAGTGATGCTTAGAAAACAAGTAATTTAAATTTTGTGGAGGTTTGCAGTTTTGGTGGTTAAAAGTAATCATGTGACAGGAAGAATAGTAGTTGTTTCACTTTTTATAGTATTTGTAGTCATAGTTTTTTCTCATATGAAAATCAACATATATTCTCTCATCGTTTCAATTCTATTGTTTTTAAAATTTCTTCACGAGAATTAAAAAAAAAAAAAAAAAATATTAAATAAGTTTTTATACCTAGAAATATACATTTTTCTCAATTTATTAATAATGTGTTTGAATGAAGAATTTTAACAAGAGAATTTAAAATGATTTAAATTTTAGTGAAAATTTAAAATGATTTAAACAAAATTTATTGTTTGAATAAAAAATATAAAAAAAGGTTACAATAATGAAAATTTATAAAATATTTTATTCAAGATAAAGTTTATAATTTTGAAATGATAAATAAAATCAAAGAATTTCAAATTCCTTTCCAACTTAGTAGAATTTAAATGTCAAATTGATTAATATTACTATTTTAAAATTTGCAAATTAGTTTCCATATTTTCTAAATTAAATTTGTTTCCTATCTTCAAATTTTATTTTTGGTCTATCTACACAATTCCTTTGTGCAACTTTTAAGGATGATGAGTAATTTTGATGATAAAAAATATTTGAAGACCATTGTTTAAAATTATTTTTAAAAGGACTTAAAACAAATATATGTTATATTTATATAGACAAATAATTTGTTTATTTAAAAATAAACAAATTAATATTCAATTAAATCTACTTTTAATAAATAAATACTAAATGAACAATAATCTATTTTTATGATAATAATGACATTTTTTCAATTGTATGTTAATATTTCAAAATGTTGTGAATAAATGGTTAATAAATTAAAGAATGTAGCAATTTTTTAACTGTAGCGTGTCCAGGGTTCAACTCCTAGCAGCAGTATTTATTTTATTTGTAATTTCAAATTGTTGTTGATGTATATAAATCAATAATTTAAAAATAATTAGACATTTTAGATATTTATGTAAAATAATTTATAATTTTGGAAAGAGGGAATAATATTTAATAAGACTGTTATTGGTAGATATAAACCACTATGTTGTTGATCCAAAATTCTAGATGTCTTCTTATATTTTTATATGTTAACTTAAATAAGTTTAAATTATTGATACTTATAAATAAAAAAGTTATTAATAATAATAGTATGACGTAAAAAGAAATGAAGAATATAATATAATCTTAATAATAATAATAATAATAAAAATGATAATAGAAGGGACATTATGAGGGGCATATAATTCGTCTTTCACCCAAAGTAATTTAGCATAGCAACACAATACTGATGGCATGACAGACAGAAATGAAGGATATAATTGTGATTGCATCTGCATACTCTCAAATCTCGAGGTCAATAGCAAGTATCGGAATGCGCAACCTCGATAAAAGCATAATGAGAATGTATTGACTTAAAACGCATCTACCCTCACAACTTAACAAGCTTATTCTTACCGTTACACTTTTCATCTCTACTCAAATGAAATATCACTAGTTAACCAGTTTTTTATTGCATAACTCATCACTTTGTTCATATTCTTATTTTGCAATAACCAAAAACAAACAATGCAGGATTAAAAAATCTACGATCTACTTCGGGTGAGAAAAAGTGAAACTCGATTATCGGTCCAAGGAGTTCTTTTCTATTGTATATTATTTCAAGCACTTGAGTACAATAGAGTTATTCACTTCACTTTCCTTTACTTCAAAGTAACCATCTCTATTTTTTTATTCTTTTCTAATTTTCTCGGCAAACACATACGAAAACCACACTGATTATGCAAAACGCATTCAACATTTCAATCTAGAAACGAAAATTGTAAGAGAAAAAAATAAACACATACAGAAACAGATTTTCACGTAATGCTTAGAAATTAAACATTAGAACAGGTAATAATTTAATAAACAAATGCAGAAAATAAAAGAGGAATCAACGACTTGTAAACGAAACTGAAACGATAATATAGAAAAGCGAGGAATCAAAGAAACGAAGACATGCAAGTACCTGAGATTGAAGAAGATCGCGGCAATGGCGGTGGAGAAGACGCAGATCTATTAACGAGTAAAGAATGGATCACTGTTTTCTGAACCGGTTGGTATCATTCTCTTTTCGATTTTTCTCTTTTGAGAGAAAAATTAGAAATTGAGAAATGAAAAAACGGAAAATGGAAACAGAGAGAAATAATAGTTGGGAAACGCTTTGTTTGTGCTTTCGGCTCTTAAAAAATGATTTAAACTTGATTGCTTTGCTTTTTGGTTTGGAGATTTTTGTTTGCTTTTCTTCTCAGTTTTTCCTTTTTATTTTCCCGCCGCAAGCTTTATTATGTGTTTCTATTTTTTTCTCTGCTTCAAGTTTTATATATTTTATATAGAAATATACTAAATAATTATATTTCATTTAGAGTAGAGTAAAAAAAATCGATTATCTATTATTTATAAATTCTCTTAAATTATGATACAATTAATTAACTCTAACCCATAAAATATATAATTCTGTCATTTTGATTTTAACTACACACTCGCAATTCTTTCAGTTATGGACTACAATCTTTAACTTAAACTCCAATTATTTTTTAAAAACAAATATTTTTATTTTTATTTTTTATATTATACGTTAAGTTTTACTACTTGCTAACAAATATATCATTTTTTTTAAATGAGTAGTGTGTCTATCTTTAAAAAACAATAAAAATGTTTAGAAAATGCTTTTATTGTTTCATTTTTTTACATCACAATTGTTTGTTCACTTCAAATGTCTCACAATCTTTTTATTAGTAATTTTAAGGCATAATTAGTTCATATATTCCGTAAAATAATTTTGAGCTTTAATTAGATTCTTCAATAAAAAAATGTTTCACGTTAATCATATAATATTGTTTCCTTTAATTTTTTTTATCAATTCAGTTGATTCTTGTGCTTAGTCGTTAATAATTTTCCTTGTGACGTGTCAACTGGGTGCTGAATCAGAAAAAAAATACAAATAATAAAAAACATAATAAATTAATTTATATAATTTACATAATTAATTAAAAAACTTAAATTAATTTACATAAAATTCATTAATTAATTAATTATCATAAAAATAATTAATTAATTAAGTTACATAAAAATTATTAATTAATTAATCTATATAAAAATTATTAATTAACATAAAAATCATTAATAAAATAACATAATTAATTAATTAACATAAAATCATCGGTTAGCATAAGCCTTGTTAACATATCTCTTTATCATAGTCGTATGCGTGTGTCTAATTAGTTACATTTTGTTATTTGTTAGTTATTATCTATTATATATATATATATATATATATATATATATATATATATATATATATATATATATATATATATATATATATATATATATATATATATATATATATATATATATATATATATATATATATATATATATATATATATATATGGTGTACCTTTGTATTAATCAATGAATAATCAACATCTTTATCATTTTACATGTTATCTCTTTTTCTTTACTTAGCTAGTTTTGATTGTTCATTCCCTTTCTCTTTGCGTTTTCTCTGGGGCCTTTGTATGCCACTATCACACCATTGACATGACATCAGAGCTTTCAAATCTTTGGTAGTCATTGATTCTCTTTCTTGTTCTTTATCATTTTCTGCATTTTTTCTCTTTCTTGCGCTGCATAATCGATTACTCGATATTTCTATCCTTTTCTTGATTAATTGTTTCATCAATGACTTACCAGAACTACCATGATTTTTCTACGAATTTCACAAATCCCTGTTATCTACATCCCAATGAAAATCCAACACTCGTCTTGGTATCTCCTTTACTCGTTGACAAGAACTATCACAGTTGGTCAAGATTGATGCACATTACATTGATTTCGAAGAACAAGGAAAAGTTCATCGATAGTTCTTTAACAAACCCCCCAGTAGAAAATCCCCTATATGCGTTGATTAAAGTAGTTTGCTCAACATAGGGCACTTGGTCGAAAAGAACTACAAAGTGTTGATTAAAGGAAAGATAATAAGAGTTCTCGACTCAGGTGGAATGTTAATCTTGAAGGCATGTATGTCTCAGAATATAACCTTCAAAATTAAACTTAATATGATGGAACAAAAGTGCCTTGCAATTGTAGCTATCAGGGATGGATATATTTGACATTATAGACTTGACCATCTTAATTTCAAAGACATCAGAGATTTGAAGAGAAGAAATATGGTTTCAAGATTACCAGAAGTCGACATTCCAAACGAAGCATGAGAGGAATGTGTGCAGGAAAAGCAACACAAGAACAACTTCAATAAGGATACAATAAGCGATTTTTGAGGGAGAGTATTGAAATCATATACTCTGATGTATGTGGTCCTATCCAGGTTGATTCAATTGGAGGTAATAAATACTTTGTCACTTTCATAGATGATTTCATTCGAAAATTGTGGATTCACCTGATCAAGAAGAAAAGTGAAGTGATCTAGGTATTTGCCAAGTTTAAATCTATGGTCGAAAGAAAAAGTGGATGCAAACTCAAGATTATAAGGATTGCCGGTGATTGGGAATATGTGTCGAAAGACTTTCGACAAATTATGTGAGTAAAAAGGGATTATGCTTGAGGTTATGGCACCCTACACTCCACAGCAGAATGAAACTACAACAAGGAAGAATAAAACCATCATGAATATGATGAGAAGTGTGTTGAAAGGTAATCATTTACCCAAAGAATTATGGGGTGAAGTTGCGTGGACTATAAACTATATTTTGAACAGATGTCAGACGAAAAGGCTAAAAGGAATTACGCCAGAAGAATGTTGGTCTAGTGTAAAGCTTAACATGAGTCATCTGAAGGTATTTGGATTTATAACACATAAACATGTGTCAGATCAGTTGAGAAGAAAACTCGATGATAGATCGAGTCAGATGATCCTAATAGGATATCATTCGACTGAAGGATAAAAGTTATTCGACCTAGTGAACAAGCAAGTAGTAATCAACATGGACATGATCGTAGATGACCTTAAGGAATGAGATTGGACTGAAAATGTAAAGAGGGATTCAGTGAGAATCTTATGTGAGAAACAATAAGTGAAGTCGAAAGAGAAGTTCGACAGGAAGAAGTCAGAGATCAAGCAAGCACAAGCAGACCTCAAAGAATAAGACACGTGCCTGCAAGGTTGCAAGAATGTATGATTACATCAGATGATATGATAGATGATAAAGGTGAGCTGGTACACTATGTTTTCTATGCATATGTCGAACCAGTCAATGTAGTCGAAACATTGAAGGATTCAAAGTGGGTCAAAGCAATGGATGAGGTTTGATTTTTGGCTTAGAGGTTTTTGTTTTCTTTTCTTCTCCACTTTTCCTTTTTATTTTCCCGCTGCAAGCCTTTATGTGTTTCTATTTTTTTTCTCTACGTCAAGTTTTATATATAAAGTATACTAAATAATTATATTTCATTTATAATAAAGTAAAAAAACTATTATCTATTATTTGTAGAATTCTATTAAATTATTATATAATTAACATGTAGTGTTATATTTATGGGAGTTATAAACAATGATGTTGGTTTTAGAATCCCCATCTAAGAGTGATGTCGTTTGAATGACATCCAAATAAAACAGGGGGCTCTCCCATGGGAGTGGTGATGTGTGTTAAATGTAATTCATATCAAGATTAGCTGAATTTGTATTTGTGTTTGGTTTTGCATTTAATGTGAGTTTAAATGTGAATTTGAGTTGAATTTGGATGTTTGTTTAAACTCCAATGAAATTGCATTTGTAACAGAATCATGCATTTGAGAAAGCTTTTGGAAGTTAGTTACAACTCTCTCTCTCTCTCTCTCTCTATGTGTGTGTGTGTACAATTATTTTTTCATTTTTATCTTCTCCAATTCTTGTGCACTGTTAATGAAGGTTCATTGTTGAACTCCAAAAATTGATTTCCAGAGCTCTGGTTCGATTCACAGGGAAACACGAGTGTAGTGAGGTGTGTGATTGATTTCGATTTTGAAATTCAAATTAAATTGAAGTTCGGAATCCGAGAGAATCAAAGGTATTGATTCTCAGGGTTTGGAAAACGCAAGTGTTTTTGAGAACTGAGTGATTTGCACAAGAATGAAGATGAACAACGAAAACGGTAGCTTAAACACAAAGTTTCCAATATTCGACAGAAAGAGATGGAATTAGTGACTGATTTAGATGAGTGTGTTGTTTGAAACTCTAGATGTTCTTGATCTCGTCAATGACAATTAAACGCTAGTTACAGAAAATATAATAGAAGCGCAAATAACTATGCAACCAGAAACGAGGAAGAAAGATCAAAAGATGGTGTTCTATATCCATCAATGTGTGTGTGTGTGTGTGGATACAAAGATGTTTGAGAAAATTGTTGATTCGACGACAGCGAGAAGGGCATGGAATACACTAGTGTGATGCTATGGTGATGATGCATCAGTAAAAAAGGTCAATCTCCAGCCCATACTTAAGAAATATGAAAATATCAGCATGAAGAACAATGAGAATGTACCTGATTACATCTCCAGAATGATTGTGATCACTAATGAGATGAAGTATTGTGGAGAAATGTTCTCTAAACAAGTAATCATTGAAAAGGTACTGAGATCACTTTTAAAAGAAGAAAAAAATCATTTCTATAAACACATTGAAAAGGTACTGAGATCACTTTTGAAAGTCAAATCTAATATTCAGAGGAATTTTACCATCCCACGCGACACGACAGTCTTTGAACACATGTAAGGTATTCTCACTAGCATGGCCACACAATCGACAAGCAGTTGGACCCAATCCTTTCCTACTTCTGGTGTAGTTAGTTAATAATCTGTCGTGGTTGAGCAACCAAAGAAATGACTTTATTCTCTCCGGGACCTTAAGACGCCATATTTTCATCCACACATGATCCTCACTATCACGAGCTGGCTTGGTAAGCAGATTGTAAAAGTTCTTCATTGTTCCTGCATTATCCTTCTTATCACTCAAACTAAAAAAATATGAACCTTCTCCAATTAAAGAAGGCTTAATATTCTGAATTTTGTTCAGCATTGTACTAGGTAACCAATGCTCAAGAGTCTGCCAGTCCCACTCTCCACTAGCAGTAATCATATCACAAACCTTGGCTTCCATATTCACATCTGAGATATCCTAAGCATAATCTAT
This sequence comes from Lathyrus aphaca, assembly GCA_963966055.1. Lineage (NCBI taxonomy): Eukaryota > Viridiplantae > Streptophyta > Magnoliopsida > Fabales > Fabaceae > Lathyrus > Lathyrus aphaca. The sequence goes on from OZ014521.1 coordinate 16,613,953, forward strand.
TTGATGCAGCCCTTCCTCGAACCAACAATCCACCCAGAAAGCAATACGTTGACCATCACCTATTTTCCATTTCCCAAATTTCATCATATAGGGAACTGTTATACTGATATCTTTCCAAAGTTCTAAGCCACATCTCGTCCTATGTGTTGTCCTGCTAAGATTGGTATCCTTGTATAAACCACGAAGCACTCGACACCACAAATCATTTGAGTTATTTAATAACTGCCATGTAAGCTTCATAATGCAGGCATAATTCATCCAAGATAGATCTCTAAGCCCTAACCCTCCATTATTTTTATCGCACGTCACCGTCATCCAGTTGACAGCATGGGTTTTCTTACAATCTTCAGTATCTCCCCACATGAAGTTTCGTTGCAACTGTTAAATGTCTTCTAAGCAAGCCTTTGGAAGAAAACTTGCCATCATATGGTACGTCGGGATCGCCTCGATCACACTCTTGGCAAGAGTTATCTGACCTGCAAAAGAGAGATAATGAGCTTTCCAACTTGCTAACCTATTGGCCACTTGATCGATAATAAACTGACAGTCAATTTTTTTCAACGGTCTGCCACTGATAGGTACTCCAAATTATTTGTCAAACTAGTTTGTTTCTCTAAAATTACACATGCTGCATAATTTATGTCGAAACCTCTGCGAGATATTTCTAGAGAAGAGAATACTTGATTTTTCTGCACTTACTTCTTGACCAGTGAGATTGCAGAACTACTGAAGGATATTTCGAACACAACCAATTTGTCTTTCTGAGGCTTCTCCGAATAAAAGCAAGTCATCTGCAAACATAAGATGAGAAATGCTAGGACCATTGCATCCCATCTTGATAGCTTTCCAGTGACCTTTATTTACTTCATGCTCAATAGTATATGATATAGAATATCAAATGCCTCTTTTAATTCAATCATTGCTTGACTGCAATAACTCTATTTAGAATTCTCTAGCATACAACTTGAATTTTAGTTTGATATTTAAGGCTCCAAAATATTTAATTGTTTTTCATTTTATTATAAATACACTAACTTTTTAATAAATAAGATTAAATACAATTAAAATTAATATAAAAATAATACTTTAATATATTTATAACTAATAAAAATCTTGCAAAAAAATTAAAAAATATTTAAATTTAAAATACAAATAAATGTAAAGCATTGAATCATATTTCATGTGAGTGCAAAGTGCAAGTGAATATAATTTTTAATTAAAAGATTTTATTAATATAGTATTAAATTTGCAAACCAAAATAATCATGTATTTATGATGTTATAAATTGAATACACAATTAATTATAATTTAAAACTTGCTTCATTTATAATAAAAAGAGTTTTAGACAACAAATTTATACTATTTTTATCACTTCTATTATAAAATAAAATATCTGTTACAATTCTATTCCGAAAATTTAAAAAAAAAATCCATAATAATAGTAAGTATATAAAAAAAATCGAAATCACAATTTTCGGCTTTACATTACTTTTTTTTTCTTTTTTATAAATAAATTATTCAATTTCTTTTCTTCTTATTATAACTACAACAAATTTTAAATAAATAAGATTCAGTACAATTAAAATTAATAAATAATATTTTAATATATTTATAATCAATAAAAATCTTGCACAAAATTAAAAATATATTTAAATTTAAAATAAAAATAAGTGTAAAATATTGAATTATATTTCAGGTGAGTGCAAGTGCATTTATATTGTCATATATTTTTTAGAAAATAAAATAATAATGTATTTAATATGTCATAATTTGAAAATGGACATTCTTGGGTGAGTGAGATGGATAGCCTAGGAGACCACTTTACATGGTGTAATAACCATTATGTAGGAATTATCTATTCTAGGATAGATAGGGTTTTAGGAAATGTGGAGTGGTTTAGAGGCAATATGGATAGTGTTTCTGATCATTGCCTTGCTGCATATAGAAAATAAGTATGGTGTTAAAAAGACAGATCAAAAGATTCAAGTTCTATAATCACTTGGTGGATCTGGTGGGATATGAATAGGTGGTTAGAAGAAATTGGAATTTGCCTATCAATGGTACTCCTATGTATGTGATATGGCATAAGTTGAAAAGATTAAAGCCTGAGTTGAATAAGTTGAGCAAAAAGTGCTCTGGGCTGCATCAACAGGTCATCCAAGCTAGGACTGAGTTGGAGGGGGCCCAACATGATCTGAACTTGAACAAAATGGATAGGGATTGTATGGAAAAGGTCAAACTGTGTACTACTAAAGTGATTCAGTTGAATGAGATGGAAGAAAAAAATCTTTATGCAAAGATCCAAAATAGATTGGCTTAGAAAGGGGGATGAGAATAATGCCCATTATTTTTCTTCAGTAAAAAGTAGGAATTACAATAAGAGTATCAAGAGTCTGCAGAAGGATGATGAGAGCTTGCTGACTGAACAAGGAGACTTATAGCAGGAGGTATTGCAATTCTATGGCAACCTTATGGGGAGAGCTGAGCAGAATCTTCACCATATTGATGTGGAAGCTATGAGAAAAGGAGCTCAAGTCAGCAGAACTCAGGGAGAAGATCTTATTGCAGAGATTACAGAAGAGGAGATTGTCCGAGCCTTAAAAGATATTGGTGATCTCAAGTCCCCAGGAATAGGTGGGTATGGTGCAAAGTTCTTTAAGAGTAGCTGGAATATAATCAAGGTTGATGTGGTGGCTGCAATATAGGAATTATTTATTAAAGGTAATTTGTTCAAAGCCTTTAATAATACCATAGTTACATTGATTCCAAAAAATGAGAGTGTTAGAGCTATTAAGGAGTACAGACCAATTGCAGGGTGTACTACTTTCTATAAAATCATTTCAAAAATCCTGACCAAGAGGCTTAGTAGGGTGCTAACTGAGGTGATACATCATAGCCAAGCTGCTTTCATGCATAGTCAAGTCATTCATAATCACATTTTATTAGCTTTTGAACCGTTAAAAAAGTATAATATGAGCCCCCAAGGTGTATGATGCGAATGTCCTACCATTCTTTTCACCAATAAATTTCATACTACCACCTTTTTCCACATATATACCAAAATGTCATAGTTTCAAACATTTTTAATTTTTTTTTGCTCTATGCCGCCCATTGAATGGGCGGGAGTGTTGAAAATTTTGCTATACCGCCCTTTGAATGGGCGGCAGTGTACAACGAATTTTTTTTTTGTTTTTTTTATATTTTATTTTGTGGTTTTAATAATTAATTAATTGATTAAGTAAATAAAAATATTAATAATAATATTAAATAATATTAGTATTTGATTAATTAATAATACTAAAAGTTAATAAAGATAATTTGTATTTAGTAAATATTAAAATTATTAAATAATAATATAAACTAATAATTAATATTTAAAAATTTAAAAATAATATCTAATGTTAAGTTAAGTTAATAAATAATTCAACTTAATTTTTAATCGAAAAAAATTAATAAATATTAATAATTGATAAGATAATACTAAAAGTTAATAATGATAATTTGTATTTAGTAAATGTTAAAATTATTAAATAATAATAAATAATAATAAAATTAATATTTAAAAATAATATTTAATGTTAAGTTTAGTTAATAAATAATTTTATTAAATTTTTAATTGAAAAAAGTTCCGCCACTGCAATGGGCGGTACGTTTTTTATATTTTATTATTTAAGTGCAGTGCCGCCCATTGAATGAGCGGTACCTTTTTAATATTATATTATTAAAGTACAGTGTCGCCCATTCAATGGGCGGTACCTTTTAATATTTTATTATTAAATTTTAGTTCAGATATAATATAAATAGTGGTGTTATGTGGTCCATTTTTTTGCAGAGGAAAATCGTTTTTTAAGAGAAAAATACCAGTTAAGATGCATTATTAACGTCGTTGGGGCAAAGTAATTTTTTCTAGAGAGAAACCGGTATTGGATATGCTCTTCTGGAATATATGTAGTTTAGATCAGCTGATGAGGGAACTGAAACGTTGGTTAGAAGCAGAAATTGAAGAAGGGGAGAAAATCAGAAGTGTTGAGAGGTATGATTTTCGTCGTGGGTGGGTGCGAATCAGGACCGACAAGGAAGCAAGAGAAATGATGTTTGGAATCAATGAAATCAAGCTGCTTGTTGTAATAAGCTAGAAATCTAGTTTAATTTATATTTTGCTGTCAAATGTTTGTGTTGTGTTGTTATGTTTGTGTTATGTTGCTGAATTAATGTTAAATGTATTTGTGTTGTTTTGTAACTTTTTTGTAGTTAAATATATTTAAATCTAAATTACTAATGATGAAAAAAATCGAGATACTTGAATGGAATATGAAAGTGATACATGATAACAACATAAAACACTAACTGTTACTAGTTCCAACATTTGGACACTTAGTTCGGTTGTGACCAGTTTGACGACACCTAGAACATTTTCTCTCCAGCTTGTCAACGATATCCATTTCTGTTCTAATGCGTGTGCTGACTGGGCGTCCTTTCTTGTTCCTTCGCATTCTTGGATTATGGCAAATTTGATCTCCCTCGTACACTGGCCAATAGTCACTGTACGGGAGCACCGGAAAACTTGTGTTGTATACTCCAAATAGGTTTGAAACCCTGTAAACGCCCGACAAAAGTGCGTATGCGTCGTTGCGAGCACTTGAACATGCAGCGATAACATGTGAACAAGGGACACGGTATGCCTGAAACTTTCCGCAATCACACCACCCTTCTATTAGGTTCACCCTGTAACGACCCATAGGTTTCCCTTCACCGTGATCCATTGTTTCCCGCACACTAAAAGTATTGTTATTGTAGTAAAAAATGCTGACTTGATATGTGCTGGATTTCACGGTTTCTTCTTTCATAACCTTTACGCAGTTGTCTGTAAATATTTGGCCTGAATTTAATACTGCACTCCATTTTGCACCTCTCTCAGCAAATTGTGTAGCCAATCTATAATATGTAGCACTAACCAATGCTGTAATCGGTAAATTACGGGTGCCTTTGAATACTCCATTCAGTGACTCAACAAGGTTGGTTGTCATGTGTCCCCAACGTCGACCCCCGTCAAATGCTCTTGTCCATTTTTCAACAGGAATATTATTTAGCCACCTTAAAGCAGCACCATTTGCCATAGCTATTTCATTCTGGTAATACTGAAACGTTGGTTGGTTTAATGCATATCCTATATATAAAAAAAAATTGTTTAAGTTAATAACAGAATTGACAAAGATATAATGTTAGAGAGGATGGAAAAAATTATTACCCATGTTAATGACCTTTTTCCGGAGGTTCCTGTCCTTAATCTCTTTCATGAAATTTTGAGCAATATGTCGGATACAATAGACATGTACAGATGGGGCATCTTGCCAACCATTTTCCGGATTATTGTATGCACTTTCAATGGATGAATGTCTATCTGAAATCAAACATAGATCTGCTTGCGGAGCAACATGTCTTCTCAAGTTTCGTAAAAAAAAAAACCAACCTTCAGCAGTCTCACCCTCAACAAGTGCAAAAGCAACTGGAAAAATATTACTGTTGCCATCCTGTGCAACAGCCATAAGCAGTGTCCCTTTATACTTACCATATAACCAGGTTCCATCAATTTGTAAAATAGGCTTGCAATATGAAAAACCTCTAATGCATGGTTGCAATGCCCAGAATAGTCGGTGAAAGACCTGCTTCCCTTCAACAAGTGTTCCTTCATCAGTGTACATGGGTAATGTTTCCATTTCTATCACTGTCCCCGGAACAAATTTTTTAAGTGCCTTAAGGAAATGTGGAAGTTCGTTGTATGACTTCTCCCAGTTACCGTAAACCTGTTCAATAGCTTTATTCCTCGCAATCCATGTTTTCCTGTACGACGGCGTGAACTTGTACTCATGAACAATCTTTGCAATGCAAATGCTCACCTTGATAGATGGATCATTGTCTACAAAAGACATTAAAAATTGAGACATTAATTGCGAGCTAAGTTGTCGATGATCCTGGTCAAACATGGCCATTGAATGGGCGGTGGTCAACACGTATTAATTCTGCATGCAAGCCAGTCAACACGTACATGCCATGCAATACATCTTCAACCACCTACATTATATCATTTTAATCACATTCAACCACCTATACCAAAATATTTATTACATATATCAATTACACATTCTATAAATACCAACAAATCTCTATTACAAATTCATATCTTACAACACATCTCTACTACAATTTCATCTTTATCACTCTTCATCACCTTATATTCTAAACAATGTCTCTGCCCGTGCCTCTGCTAACACTCGGAGAAAAACATCGAGGCACACTTTCAAATATTGCAGAATATGTAAGTCTTCTAACATTTTATTTTATTACATTTTATATTATATTTTTTTATTTATGTTATATTATATGTTACATTATATTACATTTTACATGTTATATTATTTATGTTACATTATATGTTACATTTTGTTATATTACATTTTATGTTACATTATATATGTTATATTATATATGTTATATTATAAATTTTTATTTGTTATATTACATTTTTATTTATTATATTTTTATATGTTACATGTTATATTTTACATTATATTTTATTTATTACATTAAATTTTTATATGTTACATTATATATTATGTATGTTTTATTTGTAGGATGAAAAAAAATTCAAACCGCGTACACACAAGTACATTACAGTCGATGAACATATCCGTCCATATTTGATTCAAGCTGGTTTCGGTCACGTCATCACTATTGATTCGTATGGAGTTGATCGAAAATTCTGTCTCACCCTATGCGAGAGATGGAGACCAGAAACTCACACGTTCCATTTTCCAACCGGTGAATGTGCCCCGACTTTGGAGGATGTCCACATGCTATTAGGGTTGCGTGTGAATGGCTCAGCCGTTGTTGGTTGCACATCAGTGTCATACCAACTTGTTGAGGTACTATTGGGGATTACGATGGATCCTTCGGAGAGACGGGGACAATCTTTGAGAATAGTGGTACTACGGGACAAATACAATTCTATCCAGTTAAGCGAAGACTCCCCCGAGGAACTAAAAATAATGAAAGCAAGAGTATATATTATGTTACTTTTTGCTTGTTTTTTGTTTCCTGATACTAACGGTAACACCATACACCTTCAATTTTTTACCGTTACTCGAAGATTTCGACCAAATAAATAGCTATAGTTGAGACGCAGCAACTTTATCACATCTATACCGAAACTTGTGTCGATGCGCTTTGAAGGACGCTCACAATTTTGCCGGATGTGCAGTCTTACTTCAGGCTTTGGGTTGGTCCAGAATGCCTAGACTGACACCGATCAACGAAAATCCATTTCATTTTCCCTATGCAACAAAGTATGTATATTTAAACTCTATTTATTTTTCTATTTAATATATTTATTTCTCTAATATTTAAACTCTATTTATTTTTATATTTAATATTTTTAGGTGGTCTGCTTATGGAATGAATTATGACAAAAAAACCCATCATTGTGCGGTTGGATATCAGGCTTTCTTCGATCATTTTGAGCCCAATGATGTAATATCTTTTAGAATTATACGTTTTAATATTAAAATATTTTTACCATCTCTATTTAATATTTTTATTGCTCTAATCCATATTTTCAACATCTTCGCAGTTAATATGGAGACCATATCTTGGACTCGAGGATGAGGACCCAACCGAAAGTCATATTTGGACTGCAACATATATCTTTTGTTTCACTTATGTTGAAATGCACCAATCGGATCGGGTTAAGCTTCAATTTGGGATACAACAAGAAATTCCTGGTCCACCGAGATGCATGAAAAAATATCATAACAGCAAAGTAAATCAACAATGGGCTTACGAAGATTGGAAAGACCACAACAGAGAAGAACGCCAGGAATGGATAAACCGTCATCGCACCGTCATACACGGAAATGTAATGGATACTGAATGTAAACCAAATAGAGAATATATGAATTGGTATAGATCTGTTACCAATTTGTACCTATCGGTCAACAGAGATTTATTTGACCCTCGTATCCAACCCGCATTGAATGTCAACCAACAACACACATTTTTCTCCCAACAAACATTTAACCCCAACCAACCACACCGATTTTCCTCCCAACAAACATTTAATATCAACCAACAACCCACACAACAACCTTATACCCCAAGCCAACACCCTTACAATCAACCAAACCCATCATTTAACCCAACCCCCTACAACACCCAACAAAACCTCAATTTTAGCCCATCCCCATCATACACACAACAACATTCATTCTCACAACCTACCCCACAAGAACACAATTACCAAACATCCCAACCACAAATGCCATTTTATCCACCACAAACTTTCACCTTTAATTCATCCCAAGACCAACATCCATACATCCCCTACATGAATTCCTCAATGCCACCTACTAACCAACCAAGTTGGAGTAATGCGGGAACACATCTAGATTATGGCAGTGCGGCGGCAATACATGACGACTTTAGTGATGATGTGCTAGCGAATTTTATTAATCCTCCGGGTGAAGCAGGACCTTCTACTCAACCAACAAACGTTGAACAACCTGGTTTAAGAATGACTAACCGAATAGGACGTCCTCCCGGCTGTGGAACTCATCAGCGAAGGGAATAGAAAAAATTAATGTATTATTTAATATTTATATTATTATTATTATTATTTATATTAATATTATTGTACTTTAACATTTTTATTAATATCATTATTATTCAAAATTATTAATATTATTATTATTCTATATTAATATTATTATTATTATTATTTTATATTAATAATATTATTATTATTTTATATTAATATTAATATTATTATTTTATATTAATAATAGTATTATTATTTTATATTAATATTATTATTATTATTTTATATCAATATTTTAAATTATTAAATAATCCATTTTGATATTAAAAATGCAAAACAAATAAAAAAGAAAAAAAAAATTACGCTTACACTGTGCCGCCCATTCAAAGGGCGATTGAAGAAAAATTTACACTCTCCCGCCAATTCAATGGGCGACAATGAACAAAAAAAAATCAAAACTATGGCATATTGGTATATAATTAGGAAATGAGTGTATTCTGGATATTAATGTTGAAAAGTGTGGCAGAACAGTAACTTTTCCGTATGATGCAGCTGGACCTGCATAAAGCATATGACATGATGGACTATAGGGCTTTGGAAACTGTTTTAACTTAGATTGGCATTCCCCACAAATTTATAGGCTAAATCATGAAGGGTGTTAGGATTGTCAGTTATAGATTTAATGTGAATGAAGACTTGACATAAATTTTGCAGGCTAAAAGAGGCATTAGACAAGGGGACCCCATCTCCCCCTTGCTATTTGTTATCATGATGGAGTATTTTAATAGGAAAATGACAAAAATGCAACTGAATCTTGATTTCAATCACCGCAGGAAATGTGAAAAGTTGTCCATAACACACCTAAGTTTTGCTAATGACATACTATTGTTTAGCAGAGGGGATATGGTATCTGTGAAACTTATGTTGAATGCTTTTACTGAATTCTCTAATTCTACAGGATTGATGGTGAATCCCAAGTAGTGCAAGATATTTTGTGGTGGGATGGAGACAGAGATTGTGTAGGACATTAAAAGAATGATTGAGTTTGAAGAAGGACAACTTCCCATAAGGTATCTTGGAGTTCCTCTGTATGATAGGAAGCTGAGTATAAGCCATTTTATGCCTTTGGTGGAGAGGATTACTAGCAGAATAAGACATTGGTCTTCCAAATTGTTGAGTATGGCAGGTAGGATTCAATTGGTGAAAAGTATTTGTATGTCAGTGGTTCAATATTGGATGGCTTGTATCCTTTTCCCAAAAAGTGTGATAAAGAAGATTATTGCTATTTGTAGGGGGTTCAACTGGACTGGCAAGGATACACCCAGCAGAAAGAGCCCAGTAGCTTGGACTATGGTGTGTAGGCCTTCCAAACAGGGGGCGGAATATTATTGATCTGGATGTGTGGAACAGGATTGCAATGATGAAATGCCTTTGGAACATTTGCATGAGGTTGGATAACCCATGTGTTCGATGGATCCATAACTATTATCTTAAAGGTCAGGATAATTGGGCAATGCCTACAACACTGAATTACACATGGATTTTGAAGGAAATTATGGTTAGTAGGGAGGATGTCCAACAAAATCAAGGGATATGGCAGAACATGATCAATAGGCAGTAGTTCACCATGAGCAAATTCTATCATCAGGCCAGGGCTGAACAACCGCATGCAGATTGGTTTCATTTGATGTGTCACAGCTTTGCTAGGCTAAGGGCTTCTCTGTGTATGTGGTTGTTGTGTCATGGTAGGATGACTACTAAAGATAGACTGAATAGAATGAGGCTTGTGCAAGACATTAGGTGTGCTAAGTGTGGTGTGGAAGAGGAAAGCAATTATCATATCATGTCTAAGTGTCACAAAACTGAATCGATTTGAAAAGATGTTTTACATTGGATGGACATTGTTAAGAGTGATAAAATCGATATTGATTGGATCAAAAGGAATGCCAAAAGCAAAGGGTGAAAAGTTGGTGTGTTTAAAGCTATGGTTGCTGAAACAATCTATGGAATATGAAGATTTAGAAATAATAATATTTTTTATAAGGATAGTGAGAGAATTGGTATAGATAGCATTATTAATATTATAATTGATACTATTGTATATAGGGGATGGATGAGGTCTAAATATAGAAGTGGCATTGCTAATTTGTTAATGTAAGTAGTAAATAGGGCTCCTTGGTTGAGTACCAAGTGGTTTGTATTGTTTACTTTTTAAAATATAACAATCTTTTATTTATAAAAAAAAGTCATAAATTGAATATACAATGAATACTATTTATTTTAAAAACTTGCTATTTATGACAAAAAATACTATTTATATCATTTCTAATATAAAATTGCTTTGTAATATTTTTTCCGTAAGAAAATATATACATTAAATTTATAGTAAAACAATGTGTAATCTTATTTTATTTAAATTAAAAAGTTTAAATAATTCATATTTAATTTATAATTATAGCATATTTAATGTATTCTAATTTGAACAATTAATTAATATTAAATCCAAAATAATAATGTATTTAATATGTCATAAATTGAATATACAATGAATACTATTTATTTAAAAAATGTGCTATATTCATGACAAAAAAAAACTATTTAGATCATTTCTAATATAAAATTTCTTTATAATATTTTTTCCGTAAAACGATATATACATTAAATTTATAGTAAAATAATGTGTAACCGTAACATCCACAAATGACTGGTGCGAAAGGGTCTCGGGGACGTCCAAAAATTACGGTGTCTTCGGTACCTAATCATACATCACCAGAGATTCAGAGGGTGGTGGAGCCAATGCAAACTGAAGAAGAGGAGATCTTAGTCAGAATAGAACAACACGAAAACAACATTAGTAGAACGATGCATGAAGAACCTCCCAAGGATGGCCAAAATGGAAACCTAGGCGCCAGAAAATTATGGGTTGATGTCATTAGTTGAAATCAAAATCCGACGAAAGGGAGAGCGATGGAATATGTTGCCCCAAAACTTGTCAATGGGGAGATTGAGATCGTGATTGAAGAATATGATGTAGCTTCCGAATTGCAGTTTTGGGAAAATGCCTTAATTGTTTATTTACTCGGCCAAGACATTAGTATGCATATGATGAAGAATTTCATGGAGAAAATGTGGAATTTTGTTCAGCTCCCAGACCTTTACTATCACGATGATGGCTATTTCATTCTCCGGTTCAGGAACAATGAGGATATGCAAGCTGTGTTAATGAAGGGTCCCTATACCATTCATAATGCGCCATTGATCACAATGGAATAGAGAAAAGATTTTGACCTAAAAAATGAGCTACTACGAACTTTACCTATCTGGGTCAAGCTACCACATCTTCCTCTACATTTGTGGGGAGAAGAGAGTCTAAACAAGATTGGCAATGCAATAGGATCCCCATTGGCCACTAATGAATGTACAACACACAAATTAAGAGTGTCCTACGCAAGAACCTTGGTGGAAGTATATATCACCCACAAGCTGCTCGAAGAAATTACAATCACGGATAATGACGGTAAGAAGCGTAGACAACCCATAGAATACGAATGGAGACCAAAATGTTGTGAAAATGTCAGAAATTAGGGTACATTTGTAATACAAATCCTCAACAAAAGGTATGGAAAGTAAAGCCCATTCAACCTGCTCCAGTCAAAGAAGGATTGAAATAATCCACAATGGTGATTCCAAAGGATGTGCCTGAAGAAAATACACCAAAACTGACGCAAAAAAGTTGGACGAGGATGAAAAGAAGGTGTGGACAACAATCATTCGACCTACTATAGATAGAGGTAAGGGTATCCTTATTCCTGAATCCTCAAATGGAATACATTGTCTGAACCTGTTTGATGCTTTGGGAGGTTCGAATGCCTCACATGGCAATTTTCCAATATTGGATGCAAAGTTTGCCAATCCCTAAAGTTGTCATTCATAAGGTGGAGAGCTTATGTAGAAGCTTTATTTGGACAGGTAGTAATGAACCCAACAGGAAAAGCCCAATTTCTTGGAAAAATTTGTGCAAACCAAAGAGACAAGGTGGGCTGAACATCTTCAACATGGAAGTATGAAACAAAATCACAATGCTGAAATATTTATGGAACCTTTGCCTGAAATCTGATAATCTTTGGGTGAAGTGGGTGCATATGCATTACTTGAAAGATCAAGAGGTCATGACAACCACAATCAATAATAATAGTTCTTGGGTGATGAAGTTCATCATGAATTTGAGAGATTATGTGCAGCTGGTCCAAGAGAAATGGAATGAACAATACGAGGAGATTCAAGATTAAAACGGTCTATGATGCGTTGATGGTGGATGAAAATATGGTAAACTGGATATTCTTATTCAATGGAAATTGTGCTCGACCAAGAGCTTTGATTACCACTTGGCTGGTTTGTCATGGGAGACTAGGAACAAAAGACAGATTGAGTAAATTTGGAATGATTACAGATACATGTTGTAACCTTTGTAGTGAAGCTGACGAAAGTATGGACCATTTATTCTTTGAATGCAGAGTTGCAAAAGATATGTGGTCTCACACTTTGGATTGGATTGGTTATCAGCATGTGCCACAGTACTGAGAAATAGAACAAATATGGATCCTGGATAGAACGTCAAAAAAAGGTGGAAAGTGAGACTCTTGAAACTTGTCGTTGCGGAAACCATTTATGATCTATGGAAGTTTAGGAATGACAAGATTTTTAATGGTCAGACACACCAAACATACGAAAATACATGTGAAGAGATTATAAACAATATAGTTTATAGAGGTTGGGGGGTCAAAAAAACTTAAAAAGCATACATCTATTTTGATGACATAGTTTTTTTTTGGATTGGATCATGTGATCACCTTGATTTGTACTTATTTGATTTTTTGAGTTAATATAATCCCTTTTGATTCAAAAAAATATAACCTTATTTAATTTATATTAAAAAGTTTAAATGATATGTATTAAATTATTAATTATAGCATATTTAATGTATTCTAAATTGAACAGTTAATTAATATTCAATCCAAAATAATATTGTATTTAATATGTCATAAATTGAATATACAATAAATATTATTTATTTAAAAAATTTGCTATATTTTTCATTTCAAATATAAAATATCTTTGTAATATTTTTCCGTAAGAAACTATATACATTAAATTTATAGTAAAACAATGTGTAACCTTATTTAATTTAAATTAAAAAAGTTTAAATAATTGTATTTAATATATAATTATAGCATATTTAATGTATTTTAAATTGAACAGTTAAATAATATTAATCCAAAGTATAATAAAGACAATAATGTATAGTGAAGTCAAACATACAGTAGAATTATAATACATATTAATAATAATACTTACAATAGAGGCAAATTGATCCCATCCCAACCTCATATCAACACCATGATTCTGCTTTCTTAGTTTAAGATGATTCAAACTGAAAACCACACAGAGGATCACAAGAAAATCAAGCAATATTTGTAAACTATTAACGGTTTAAACAATGTCTGTGTTTTCAATGAATGATAAACTGAAATTGAAAACATTTTGAAAATTTACCAAAACTACTTAACCCAAACACTTGTCTAGATAGCAAATCTAAAAGATTCTTACACCCTCCCGCGCCAAGTTTGGAATCCACCAAAGCAATTGCAACATATATAATCTACATTAACATCAAGTTTAACAAACCAGGTAGCTAATAGTTTAACAAAGAATGGGGTTGAGTTTGGACTCCAGTATCTTAATTTTTTAGTTTGTTCTCTATCAATAGCAACACACCTTTTCCCAAATCAATTGGTGAGTCATACGAAGTCATGTAAAGTCAAGAAAATTACAAAAAAAACTATAATCATTTGCATATTAACACAAAATGGAAAAAATAAAATAAAATAAAACAAAAGTAACAAAATATGATTCATTTACTTTAAACTATTCCACAATTAAAATAAACATTGCAAATGAGATTCACTTCACATACCTTTTGATTTTGGGAAATAAACATCAAAAGCAATAGCAATTGAGAACAGATAAACAGTTTGTATAAACATCATGACCATCAAAATTTCACTGCAGAGAGACAGTGCCTTGAGAAAGAGTTACCTGGATACAGCTCACTTATTATTTTACTCCACAACCTTAACAGTTCTAACTTCACAGTGAAATGGGAAAATGTGTAACTCAAATCTCAAAACTAAGAACACAGTAAGCACATGGATGGTGGGGTAATTTTAAACACTGCTACTATTAATCAAATAAACTGTTTTAATTAACTACTCCTATTAACTAATCAAGAACAGGACTACATTAAATAAATTGACTCTTGCTGGATCTCCCTTGGGATGTCCATCATTGTATTGTAATGAATACTATAATTTTCATCTACAAACATGTTTTTTAGCAACACTATTATTTCCAAGCAATGAATGACAAATTCATTGCTCAAAAAATGATGAACACTAATGCAGCATCATATTGATGATGCCAAGCAAGAGAAAACATTCAAATCAAGTTTCTCAGCATAGCAGAAACATTCAAATCCAAAATCTGATTGCATAAGATCAATAAAATTGGAATGAAATGTTGATTAACTATAATAATAATACATTACATATACTAAATTGGAAATGAAAAGTTTCCATGGCTATGAATTGTTCATTTCCATACATACATTTTCTTCTTCTCTACAAGTTACTCTTACATTTCACAACCAGAATAATTATAACAATGCAAAATTAATACTTAGAGGCTTTCTCCTCTAACATAGTAGCATAATATAATAGACAAGGATTTCAGATTCTCAGCCACAATAACAAAAACGTGACTAAATGACTTGTGTCGTTTGTGGTGGAAAATGCTAAGAGGGGATAAGATACTGATAGGATCAATAGTAAGGAGGGGGTGGAGGCGATGCGTATGGGAGTCCGACGATGGGTGGCAAAGGTCCTCCATATGCAGGGGTAGGTGGTGGAGGAGGCGAACTGTGGTGGACAGGGGAAGGAGGAGAATGTTGAATTGGTGGAGGTGGAGATGCATATACTCGTGGTGTGGAAGATGAAGATGGTGGGGGTGGAGGTGAACTTTCTTTACAAAATGGCGGTGGTGCCTGTGACGGAGGAGGAATAGAAGGAAATGGAAATTTAGAAGGTGGTGGTGGTGGTTGTAAGGAATGAACAGGGGAAGGATGAGGCGAAAGAGATGAATGGGGTGGAGGCGGTGATTGGACATAATGAGAACCTGTAGGAGGTGGTGAATTTAGTGGGGGAGACGGTGGTGATGCCAGAGGAGGTGTTGGAGATGTTGATGGAGGTTGTGAATGCGCCGGTGGAGAAGAGTGTGCTGGTGGTGGAGAGGAAGGTGCCATTGCTGACTTTGGTGGAGACGAAGGAGTCTTTCCTGGTGGTGGTGAAAGGTCATGGGAAGGATGGGGTGACGGTAGAGGTGAATTAGCCTGAGGCGGCGGTGCCGGTGAGTCATAATGAGGAGCAGGAGCTGGTGGTGTATTTAGTGGCGGAGACGACGGCACTGGAGTGTGTGACGGTGGCGACCCCACTGGAGTTGTTGGAGATGTAGACGGTGGCGACCCCACTGGAGTTGTTGGAGATGTAGACGGTGGAGAAGAGTGTGATGATGGTCCTGGCGGCGGTGGAGGTGAATGCGCCGTTCCGGGAAGTGGTGGAGAAACTGGTGACACTTTTGACGGTGGAGGGGAATGTGCCTTTCCGGGAAGTGGTGGAGAGGTCGGTGACACTTTTGACGGTGGAGAGGAAGGTGTCACTCCCGGCAGAGCTGGTGGTGAGGTAGGTGACACTGCCGGCGACGGTGAATGAAAAGAAGGATTAAACGCCTTACACTTAAACGACTTACAATCCACCTTCTTAGACAAATACGCCACACATTCTCCCCGAGATTTCTGAAACGGCCTCGCCGGCAAACAATTCCTCTTATCATCCGTTGCCGGCAGATTCAAACACACCGGCGGTTCACCGGTAAAGAAATTATTCGAAAACGTAAAGTTCTTCAAATTAGGCAACATACAAATAGTCGCCGGAATCTTCCCACATAACAAATTATCCGCCACATTAAGCTGCTCCAAGCTCACGGCACCACCAATCGCCGCAGGCAAAGTCCCCACAAACTGATTAACACTAACATCAAAAACAGTTAGATTCTTCAACAAACCAATCTCATCGGGCAAACACGACTTAAACAAATTGTTCATAAAACTAATTTCATTCAAATTCGACATGTTTCCTATACTCGAAGGAATGCACCCATGGAACTTATTGTTCGCCACAACAACAACAGAAGCCGGAGAGTTACCAAAATTATCCGGTAGCACAGACGTAAACCGGTTATCATTAATGAAAAGAGCATCTATTTCTAAATCAAATAACTCTCTAGGAACCGTTCCTTCAAACTCATTGAACCTTAAATCCAAATATTTAAGGCCGGGAAGTTTCAGCACAGCTTCCGGAAACTTCCCTGCGAATCTGTTGTTACTGAGATCCAGCTCGAAGAGAAGTTTCAGTTTCTCAAACGTGTGAGGAACTGTGCCACATAATCTGTTAGAGTTTGTGTGAAAAAGTGCGAGATCTTGTAAGAGTCCAAGCTCATCCGGTAGATAAGCGGCAATGTCGGCGTCGTTGAGATCAATACCGGCGACAGTGCGTATTTTAGGGTTGTCTGGTGCTTGAGCACAGTAAATACCGGTGTAGCTGCATACATTGGATCCAACCCAGTTGGTAGTGAAGTTTCGTGGATCAGAGAGAATGGCTTGTTTCCAAGCTTGTAACGCAATGTAAGCATTCCGGAGACGGTCATTTTCGAAGGTAAGAGATTGGTCATTGATTGTGAGAGTTGAGAGGGAGAGGGAGAGTGTGTTTAAGGTTAAACATAGAAAGATTGTAACACGAAGAAGTGTTTGAGTTTTCTTCATTGTGTAATTAATGCACCAAATGTAGCTATGTCTTCACACTTTCATAGTATGTTTTATAGGAAGAACAAGTTTTGGGAGAAAAACCAAAGTTGAAGGGAAATTTAAAGAGGTTATTCGAATACCAAGTATTGAGTATAGCGCGTAGCGTGACAGCGAGATATCTACTCTACTGCAAAATAATAATGGAGTAATAATGAGATTTTTGAATAATTGTGTTGTCCTTGTGATGCTGTTACACTTTTGTCTACATAGGATTTTGATTTCAATTTAAGTGGGTGAAATGTTTTTTATTATCAACTGGTTCCATCTCAAAATCACTACAGTAACATTTATTTATTTATTTAAGGATGTAATCTAATGGTACGGTAATATATTTAATAGGAGCATTGTTATTTCAACAAAAATATCTAACAGAAAGGACATCGAATAAAATACTACAATAAATATGATAAAAGAGTAAAATAATACTAGAAAATTTTAAAAACCAAATATAAATACGGTGAATCCAACATAAAAGATATGCATGTCAAGTCATAGTAGAGGAAGATTCTCCAACCAAGTTTAACTAGACCCGAAGGGTGATCTTGACTCTAATATCATCACCTCATCTCTCATGAAAATAAATGACTATTGATATAAAGATGTAATATAATGAATGAGAGATCAAATGAGTATATGAGTATTGGGTTATAAGAGAAATTTAGTTGACGTCTTATTGGAACTTTTTTTTAAAGATTAAAGTCAGATTGAGACGGTTAGCTCTTAATTTTGACGTTCATATTATTCTTAAAGAGAAGTAAGTTGACGATTATATTCTTTAAGAAAAATAAAAAGGTTTCGGTTGAAGTTATGCTGAGAATTCATGTCGAAACTACACTTGTATAAAGAAATGATGATTCATAGACTTAGAAATATTTATAAGTATTTGGAAATGATGTTCGACAGATGCTTCTAAAAGCATTTGACGCGAAAGAATTTGAATTCAAATTTAGAAGGGAAATTGATTTCTTGTCTGTTCCTAAAGAGACA
Source organism: Lathyrus aphaca (assembly GCA_963966055.1). Classification (NCBI taxonomy): domain Eukaryota; kingdom Viridiplantae; phylum Streptophyta; class Magnoliopsida; order Fabales; family Fabaceae; genus Lathyrus; species Lathyrus aphaca. The sequence continues at coordinate 16,632,504 of OZ014521.1, forward strand.
AGTGACACACATTCAAGGGTCAAAGACATGTAAGTCGATATTTGTCATGGTTTTAGTGATTAAGTCATTAATGTCAGTTAGATAGATTATTATAAATAAGGATATTAGTGATATGATTCAGTGTGTGAAAATCACTTTGTACAAGTTACTCAAATATTATTAAAAATACAAGCGTAGAGAAACGAGTTGTGTGAGAATGTACGTGATGAACACCACCTTTTATCTTTTGAATGCAATTTAACCATTTTTCTTTAAGAATGTCTTTCTACTTTATTCAAGTTTCGTTTCCTGCATTTTATTAAAGTCTTTATTTAAGAGTTTACTTTTCACGCAAGTTTCCTTTTATGCAATTTAATTGCTTTCATTTACTTGCTTTCTTTATTGCTTTCAACTTTACACACTTTTAAGTCTTCTTTTCCTTTACAATTTCCCATTTCAACTTTAAGATATTTTTCACGAACATTGTCGAAGTGTTTAATACATTTTACTAGGGGTGGCAAACGGGCATGCCCGCCCCGTTTAGACCCGCCCCACAAAAGCCCGCAAGAAAATGGGGCGGGGCGGGGCGGTCAATTTTGAGGTTGCGGGCCTAAAACCTAAGCCCTCCCCGCAAAAAAGTGAGGGCGGGGCGGGGAAAACCCGCGGACATTGCACTTTTTAAGCCTAAAAATGCAAAATTTTAAATAAATGTGCATGCCCGCAAAAGCCCGCGACATAAACGGGGCGGGGCGGGGCGGACACTTTAGAGGGTGAGGGCCTAAACCCTTGGCCCACCCCGCACTAAAGTGCGGGCAAAACGGGCATGCCCAACGGGCCGGGCCCGTTTTGCCACCCCTACATTTTACCAAACTTTGATTAAAGAATTTATAGCACGTGTCCTAGGATCAATCTGATCGATCCTGTGAGTCACCAAAGTTAGATTTGGAAGATCAGCGGTTGTTTACCATTTTTCAAGGTAAACAAATTAGCATTCCTAATGGGACTGTAATACCCATATATAAAAGACATACATCAAAGCATATTTTTCATATATAAATTCAAGTTTGGTACTGAAATACAATAAGTTCTTAGTAACACATTGCATAAATGCAACCACTACAACATAAGGTGCTAAAACAAAAGGCTATAAATAATACAAGATGTTTACAAAAATAAAAAGTTTCAAAGAACTAGATTCGAAGATCTCAAAAGTCCACAGCGAAAGAAAGCCATCAAACAAGAAAAGATAATCAAGTTGTCTTATCTTTACCATTTGTGGAACCTGAAGTACCTGAAATAACAACATCAACATGGGGTGAGATAAAACATCTCAGTGAGTTCCATATCTAAGAGTTCTCTCGGCTCTAAAAGGTTCAAATCTAGACATTACTCAAGTCGGGGGAAAACCTAGACTTCGAGTTCACATACAATTAGAGACAACAAGGTAAAATAAAAACGGAGTACACGAGGTGCTTTAAGGCATCTTTCCCCGCCCAGCCATCTCTTATGGCAAGCAAGTAGGGTCACTCGATCCTTAACGTGTAGATAACTTTCTCCGCCTAACCATCTCTTATGGAAAGCAAGCACGAGTCACTAATTATCTACCAAAGGTACTTTCCCCGCCCAACTATCTCTTATGGCAAGAAAGCACGGGTCACGACACCTTACCACAAAGTAACTTTACCCGCCCAGCCATCTCTTATGGCAAGCAAGCACGGGTCACGGTAATCCATTAAGGGATTTGAATCCACGGATTAATTATTTTCCCTCTCGGTCGTCCGTCACATGGGACCCTGACGCGAGCTAAACATATTTAAATTAGGATTATAATGCAATGGGAACACAACTTCCATCCGTTCACAACTACTTAACACGGGGATACTATTCGAGTATTAGTGTCTAAGCATTGTCATGCCTCTAAAACGGTTCTGTATCAACCTAGGGTAAACCTAACTACCTCATAAGTTATACCTTTTATTTCCTTTAGTTAACAAATTCCTTAACCTAACATAATTACGATTTATTTGAAAAGTCGGGTAAAAATAATATTTTTAGGCATCATGTGATAGTACATATTTTTAGCTTCAAATCGATATAAAGAGTACTTAAATCAGATAACCGAGGAAAAACTTATGAATTTTCAAAGTTTGGAACAAAATAATTTTTCCCCATAGCTACAGCGTTAACCGGTTAACGCCTGGGGTTAACCGGTTAACCAAACCAGGAACAAAACACAGTAACGCACAAATAACTGCGTTAACCGGTTTACACCCTGGGTTAACCGGTTAACCAGAAACTAGAAGCTGAAAAACACGTTTTTGACATATCAAAATTTCTCAAACTCACTACAAAACATCACCAAACATCAAAACAAGCCATAACAATGTTCATATACCTAATGTCAGCATGCTCAAGCATTTTTATCGATTTCTAACCGTTTAAACTACCGATTCTAAGATTTTTCCATAAAAACCCTAAAACTCATAAACTCTAAAACTCAATCAAAATTTAAAACAAAAGTTCTAACTATGAACCCACCTCTAGCAAGATGATTGGAGAAGATTGAGTGATGAATAGATGGTGGAAGCTTTAAGGATCAAGAGTTCTCTTCTTCTTCTTCTTCAAGACCTCTTCTTCTTCTTTCTCTTCCTTTCTCTCTTCTTCTTCTTTCTATGTTTCTATTTTTAGAAAACATAAAGGAAATGAAACTTAGGTCTTAAAGGAAAAACATATTTTTCCTACCAACGGATCCAAATAGAGAGTATCCAAAATTGTCTTTTAATCTACAATTTTATAAAATCTCTGAGTCAGCTAATATTAGTCAATAAAATAAAATCTCGCTGATTGCTTTAATTATTTCTGTTAAAATATCTTAGAGCAATCTAGAACATTAAATAAATACGGGATATTACATCTTCCCCCCTTAAATAGAAGTTCGTCCTCGAATTTAAAGATTACCTGAATAGGTGAGGATATGATTCCCGCATTTCTGATTCCAGCTCCCACGTATCATCTCCCGGATGCGTCACATCCCATTGTGCCTTAACAAGTGGAATCTCTTTGTTCCTTAACACATTGGCTTCTCTTCCAACAATACGGCTCGGTTGGGGTTCAAAAGTAAAATCCGCTTCTATCTCGATAGAATTCGGCAGAATAGGATGAAGAGGATCAGGAACGAACCTACGAAGTTGAGATACATGGAAAACATCATGCATTTCAGATAAAGAGGGTGGTAAGGCTAATTTGTAAGAAACTTCACCAATCCTTTCTAAGATCTGATACGGTCCTACGTATCTCATACTTAACTTGCACGACTTAAACGGTCATTTCAATCTCAATCTCGGGGTGACTTTCAAGTACACATGATCACCTTCATCAAATTCCAAAGATCTCCTTCGATTGTCCGCATAACTCTTTTGACGATCTTGGGCTTACTTAATTTTCTCCCGAATCATTCGAATTTTTTCTGTAGTCTCTTGGATAACTTCGGGTCCTAAAATCCTATCTTCACCCACTTATGACCAACACAAAGGCGTTTTACACTTCCTACCATATAAAGCCTCATACGGAGCCATTTTGATGCTCGTATGGTAACTGTTATTGTAAGAGAACTCGATCAAAGGAAAAAGTTCCTTCCAATTTCCTTTACTTTCCCACACACAAGCCCTTAACATATCTTCCATTGTTTGAATTGTACGTTTCGTCTGACCATCTGTTTGAGGATGATTAGAAGTGCTCAAACATCCGTACCCATAGCCTATTGGAACACTTTTCAAAACCTCGAAGTAAACTTTGGATCTATATCAGACACAATGATAGACGGAATACCATGCAACCTTACAATCTCAGCAATAAACAACCTCGCAAGATGACTTGCCTTGTATATAGTCTTAACGGCTAAAAAATGTGCATATATCATTAGTCGATCCACAATTAACCAAACAAAATCATAACCACCTCGAGTACTCGGCAAACCCACTGCAAAATCCATAGAAATACTATCACACTTCCAAATTGGGATGTCCAAAGGTTGTAACAAACTACCTGGTCTTTGGTGCTCAATCTTCACTTGTTGACACACCGCACATTCAGACACAAACACAACAATATCCTTCTTCATACTGGTCCACCAATACTCTTTGTTCAAGTCTTGATACATATTCGTTGAATCCTTGCAGGTCGGATATGACATATGGGGTGAGGTGAGTCTCGTTGAGTTGTAGGGTGGAAAACAGTTAGGAGTACATAATTTCCATAGAGCTCCCCTGGTCGATGAGGACCTGAAACACGTCGAAATTAGCCATTTGGGCTCGGACGAGCAAGGGGATGCTAGAGTTCGGTGCTCTTTCGAGGAGCTCTTCGCGATAAAAAGAGATGGGAAGAGATCCTCCTCGCAATTGGTCTAGGGTGGAATACTGATTAGACCCATTACTAATGAGGTGGTCGAATATACGCTTTTACCGAGCCTATGGTAACCTAGTTGTATCCTCCTATAAAAATGACCATCACCGACGAGAAGAACTCCCACGAGTTGTACACCGAGAAATAGGTTGGGCCGGTAAATGGCTCGGGGATGTAGAAATCCTCGGGTCGGGTGACACTTAGTGCGACTAGAAGGTTAGCGTCTGTGGTCGAGGGAGCTGCTTCCTCGACCTTCCTCGACTCATATACTTCCTATCGGGGAGCTTCCTTCCCCTTGGTAAATTGTTTTAGGTGGCCATCCCTGATAATGATCTCGATGGCGTCCTTTAGATATATAGAGGCATCCGTGTTGTTCCCGTGAAACTTATGGAACCGACAATATTTAGTTTTGTCCGTGTTGGCTTTGATCAATAGTTGTTTTAGAAACCGAACGTCAGCCTGGAGGAACTCTGAACTGGCCCATTCCGAGAGAATATTTTCCCTCTACAATGTGAGGGGAGTATACTCAAGGAATATTCCCCAAGGTCCTTTGTGCTCTCGTGGTTCGCGGGGGCGATCATCCTTTCGTTTGTCACCTCTCCGACGTGATGTCATCTTCATTCTTTGATGGCTTGACATCCTCCTAATGCCTCGTGTCGTCTCGAGCAATGCTAGCTGCTTACTTTTCCTCGTATTATATGTAAGCTTGGGGTTTGAGGAGGAAAATGTCAAGTGTGGCCAGTGTTTCTATGCCAACGGCCTTGGCAAAGTCGCTACGGGGACGTATCGCTCTAGGAGATACTTCTTCATGTCATCATTAGTTGAGACATGAATGGCCTCCTTGTTGAATATTTCAATATATGCTTTCAAGGATTCCTCATTGCCTTGGATTATCGCTTCCAGAAAGGCCTCAGTCTTGGGATGTCGACAAGAGGCGGTGAAGTTCCTGGAGAACGTTCTTCCGAGCTGCCTCCAAGAAGTAATGGACTTATATGGGGGGCTCTTCTACCAAGCCATCACTCCCTTTCTGAGTGTGGTTGGAAACAATCGACACTTGATTGCTCCCCTGACGCCACGATAGTCGAGGAGGGCATCAATATTCTCTATATGCTCATCTGGATCAGTGGTTCCATCTTAGGACCCCAGAGGGGGGGGGGGGGTTCTCTAGACCCTTTAGTATCCTAGTGGACATGATCTTTTGCGAGAAAGGTCATCGTGGCTCATCGTTATCACTAGAGTTGTATGAGAGGAATGAGAGGGGTTGTCCCTTTGTCGCCGTGGAAACCGATGTCGTCAAAGAGACGAACGAACTCGTTTCTTGATTGACCCAGACTCTTCTTGGGTCTGGCCGTTCTTTCTTCGTTCGGGCGAATGACTGCGGGACCTGTGGGGTCTTCGTGACGGGTAGGTAAACATGGGATGGCGGGTATCCTCCAAGGCTTCAATTCTTTCGCCTTGGCGCAAGATCAGAAGGTTGGTCTGATTCATCGTTTCGACCAACTCAACAAGGGTCAGATTGATTCCTTCAGGGATGGGAATGAGAGGAAGATTAACATGGGTGATCTATGGCTCGAGGACCTGGTCGAAAGACGGGGAGGTGACATCCTAGTCTCATCGAAATTGGCTGGATTCCCCAAATGGGGGGTTGATTCCATCACTCTCATGTTGTTTGAAGGGGATATTGCCAGTAATTGGGCATCAACGACATTATCACGGTTAGCCATAACGAGAGTCTTGATTAATGTGCTTTAGTCTTTATGATCCGGGGATGAAAGAAGGGGAAACAAGTTTTCCCCAAACGGTGCCACTGATCGTTCCTGGTGATCAGAACCTTGTGTGGGTCACGAACGTTGTTGATGATGCTCGGTCGCCGAGGAGAGAAGGGGGTGTACCTGCAAGACACTCTGATGCCAAGGTAAAAAAGGGGCAGAAGAATGAGCAAGTATGAGAGAGTGTGTTTTTAGAGTGAATATTGGATACCTGACCCTCTCAAGTGAGAGGGTTTATATAATGCCCCCAGCGTTTGACCATTGGTTCCTATTTTAGGGTTTAGGGTTTAGGGTTGATGATGCTTGGTCGCTGAGGAGAGAAGGAGGTGTACCTGCAAGACACTCTGATGCCAAAGTAAGAAAGGGGAAGAAGAATGAGCAAGTACGAGAGAATGTGTTGTTAGAGTGAATATTGGATATCTGGCTCTCTCATGTGAGAGGGTTTATATAATGCCCCCAGCACTTGACCATTGGTTCCTATTTTGGGTCTGGATCGTGGATCCCCCACAAATAGGTAACTGCCAGAAGCTAGCCATTGGGACGGACAAATCTGCACGAATGAGGTGTTTGTCGAACATAAGGTGAACCGAGCAGGAGTTATCCTTGGCTGAATCTGGGTGACTTCTCCCAAGTGTCAGGCAGAAGTCGGGAATGAGCAGAGGAATCCGACCACATATAACCTTGGTCGACAAGACCTCCCTGACTGAGGGGCAGATAACCAGTGGATCCCTTTAACATTGGATTATTGGACCGTCTTGGACGCAAGAATGAGTTGAGTCATACATATTTATTGGATCAGTCCGGAACAATACTTATGCAGAGCATGGGTCAATAATCTAGTTAATTCCGCACGGGTCAACAATCTAATTAATTTTAAAAAATATGTTATTTTAAAAAAAATTGTAGTTTCCCTATCTTGGTTGACCCTTCTATTTTTATTTGTTTGATGCTCTTCTCTATGCAATTATTTTCTATGGATTCTCTTTGCATTGATTACGATTTTATTGATTTGATATTTGATTGACATGAATAATATATAATAAATTTAAATTTTAAAATTTTTTACTTGAAGGAGAGTGAGCGTTAGAGTTATAAATTTATATTGTTATTATGAATATATTTTTGTTTATTGTTTATCAAACTTCCAAAATTCATGTTTCTTTTCATAATTATATTATTTAGACTATTGAAACAACCCACGTTATTTTTTCCTCTCTTTATTTTGTTATATCTATAATTAATAGTTAATTCAATATATTCAAAAGCTTTCAAACTTGAGTTTAACCATCTAAATTAATCATATTTTGTCTTAGGACAACCTAAACGAGGATTGACTTTAGCAATTTAATAAATTTTGTTTTGGAGACTCTCTCCTATCAACTTTAAAGTAATTTTAATTGCAAACATTTTTTGACAAAATCAATTAGGAACATGTTAGCACGATTATTGCTTATTATAATCAGTAAAATAAATAAATTATTCTGAACTTAATATATATATATAAATCGAGGGTGCAGAATTTATGCAAGTTATCTAATTAATTCAATTGAATTGAATTGAATTGAAACATATGCTTGTGAGAAGTTGGTGTTATTGTACCGACTTGAGACGCGGATAGGTGCTTTTTTACGTTATTGTTTAGCTTTTTGACGCGGAAAATGATTGAGTATATAAAAGCCGCGTAAATGTTTTAATATAAAAAATATTATATTTACAAAAAGTCTATATAAATTGAAATTACTTAAATTGCTTCTTTCTCTTTTACATAATTTTTCTTTATCATTTAAAAACTATATTTTCTTTATAAAAATTATTTAGGTATAGAATGTGAGAACGGGGCATGCAAATCATAGAAGGTGATATGGAATATATATGCTTCGATGGAAATATTAATGTTGACGCAATATAAATAAGTTTGTAAATAGGAAAATCCCAAATTCGTTTTAAAATATTTAAATTTAATTCAAAATTCATAAATTCAATTCTAAATCTGAAAATTCATCCAAAAATAAATAAATTCAAACTAATGTAAATCTAAAAATTCATATTAAACCCAACAAAATTAATCTCACTTGAACCTATGTAATTTGCGTTCGATTTAAGCTGATGTCCACATAATAAATTATTAACATGGAGAACGAAATGAATAATAAAAGATCCACATAATAAATTGTTAACATGGAGAACGAAATGAATAATAAAAGATCCAAATGCTATGTGATGTGATGGGGATTGTTGAATCGTTGTAAGAAAATATTGAAGAACATTTGCCTCCTAAGACAAGTGTCTTTTAAGAGAAGGTTCTAAAGACCCAAAACTTAGAATCATACTATAAAGATTTGACGAAGGCACCAAATAGAAGTATACAATGTTCTAATTTTAAATACCTTTCATTTTCGACAATCAATGATTTAGGCGTCAGAAATGTTTGTGGTACCCCTTTTGCTGGACAAGAGCATAAAGACACAAACTATATATCTGAGTTCACCATCAGATTCAAGTTTACCACATTTTTCGTGAATCACATCGATCTTCACAATATTATTGATATTGTTTATCACATCGATCTTCACAATATTATTGATATTGTTTGTGGGAAACCATCGTTGACGTTTCCACTTTCTTTTTACACCTTGTAAACACTTTAAGTTGAACTCGGCGTGATCACAACTGGGAAAACTATCTCAAAGAAATGAAAACTAAGAGACGTAGAATGATGCAAATTCCTCTTCAATTTCCGCACTTCAATAGATTTTTCAACCGTTGGGATGATATCCACACTGTGACTGACGCTAAGGAACATTATGCACCTAAGAGAATGATTTAGCCATAAAACTTCAACTAAATACATATAATAAAACCATACGCATTCTCTTGTCGTGTTAGGGGTTTTCCATGTTCAGATAAAATGATATGTTATTCCCGCATAAAATGGAGCGAAGAAGGTGTGGACACTGACACACTGCTAGGAGACTCATTCACAAATGAGAGACATTCCCTATCTTTTCTAACGACAAAGAGATAATCAACAACATACTAAATCACAACATGTTGATACAAATAAATATGGTGATTTTTTTTGACGTACCGATGGATCAAGGGTGCTCATGTGACATCATGTACCAAAAATTGTACAACAAGTTAGGTATGTAACATACCCTACAACCTTAATATGGAAGAAACCTCTAGGATTTTGATGTCACCAATAAAAAATAGCATAGGTACTTAGAGCTTCCGGTAGCATTTAGACATCATATTAGAATTTCAAGTGATTGGATGTAGATTTTTTTAGAATTGCATTGTGGATAGGTCGGTGTTAATATGTTTATATGCAATGCCAATATGGTCTTTTTGCGCAATGTGAACTTAAAATTTTCACACATTTTTTCTTGCTTTGTTATAAAAATACAAATCGTTTAAAAATATTAGGATCGAAGGAGTGATGTTCAATAGACTGTAAGAAGTAGATACCAAAATATTAAAATAGCCCCTAAAGGAGGAAAAATGGGACAATGAGATCCAACCTTTGAAGCAATGATGAAGGTAGAATGACCCAAACCTAATGGATATTTTGTCGAGGTCGCCATTAGGAACGACATGTAAAAGATCATATAGGCTGAGCATAACTTACCCAAATCCATACAAGACCAACTTATCAAATGCTTGCAAGAGAACAATGATTCATTTGCCTAGTGGGATAAAGAAATTTTAGGCACAAGCCCCAAGTTCGCTTATCACGTATTTGCACGGATGCCCCATATGTGGCTCAACATCGTCAGAACCATTCTCACGAGAAGGCGAAGCAACCAAGAGGGTCGTTGAAGACTTTTTAATAATATGGTTTATAATTGAAGCCAAGTTTACAACCTAGTAATCCAATGTTGTATTGGTGAACAAATCCAACATCAAGTGGAACATGTGTGTTAATCATTCAGACTTGAATTGAGCTTTCACGAAAAAGGTATACCCCATACTAAGCATAAAAAATTTAGTGAATAGTTCTTCAAGATTTAATATTATGTGTTTTAGGATGCTTACTCGGGCTACAATCATATCTCGACCTAAATGATTGCATCAAAATAATGTGCAAATCCTTGGCATGAAACTTATGCTACAAAGGGACGCCTTTCGGTATAAAAAATGTTAGGAAAATATATCAGAGGATGATGAACATAGTTTTCAAGAACCACAGAGGAAACATGTTGGAAGTGTACATGGACAGTATAACTATTAAGTCAGGGGAGGAAATGGCCCACATCTCTCATTTGGAGGCAATATTCAAGGAAGTTAAAAGACAAAAACATGTGTTTGAATCTAGATAACTACATGTTTGGTGTTAAAATCAGTAAATTGTTGGGATATTACCTCACTGAAAGAGGAATATAAGTTAACATTGACAAGTGGTAAGCTATGATTAGTATGGTATCTCTAAGGAGCAAAAAAGGAATTCAACGAATACATAGGGTGTCAACCAACCTTTCAGGATTCATACCCTAATTCTCCCATTGCACCTTACCGTTATACAAGTTGTTAAGAAAAGATACCACATTTGATTGGACCATATAGTACAAGACCATTTTTGCAAATCTAAAATATGAATTGTATCAAACATAATATTGGTCCTCCCCAAAGAAGGAGAAACCCTATTTGTATACTTATGTGTGTAAGTCCAGTCTATCGGGAATGTCTTGGTTCAAGAAAATAAGATCTGTTAAAAGACAATATATTTCATTCAGAAAATGTTATAAGGGTATGAATTTCACTATAAAAAGAGAGAAAATATTTATCTAGACATCGTGATAATGACCCATAAGTTGAGGTATTATTGTATGGCTCATCATATTATGGTGAAGACAGATCACCCCACTAGACAAATAATTTTCAAACCAGATTTATAAGGAAGAATAACAAACTGGGTCGTCGAACTCTTTAAATTTGATATCGCCTACGAACTAGTGAATGCACTTAATGGCTAAACTCTGGCCTATTTCATAGCAGATACCATATACAATAAACTAAACACACCTTCATGATGGTCAATTATGATAATTTAAGCACACTATATCTCATATCCCGCGTTTAATGGGATATTACCTCACAAAGAGAGGAATATAGGTTAATATGGATAAATGGAAATCTATGATCAAGTAAACACACCTTCGTAATGGTAAATATTCGTGCATGGATACATAAATCCCAAGTCAGTGGAGTTGAGATTTTGTTGTAAGTGAACGACAACCTTACATTGAGGGTTACAAAGGTTTAAAAAAAATCAAGAGAAATACAAGGCTTTCATATCCATACGACATATTTCCATCGAGATAGCACCAAAGAGGTAATAGTTAAATCTGATTCACAATATGGTGATATCACATGTGAAAGAGAAAATAAGGCCAAAGATACAATCATGAGTGATTCTTGACAAAAAATACCTGAAGGGTCAGGTATTTTTGGACAATATTGGACCAAGACACCAAAGAGCACATTCAGGAGTGCTAAAATGGTCAAAGACACAAGAACATACATGTCATTCCACTACTGAAATGGACATATTATCCTCCCCTTGAGTGTTTTAATCAAGTGAAATAGATATCCTATGACCTTTGCCAACAAACCTTGAACAATTTTTGAACCATGTGTTTCCTTTAAAGTATATATAACTGTTGTGATTATGTCAACAAAAAATCACAATGAAGTGATTCAAATTATCATATTTGTAACGCCCCAATTTAACCGTTTAATTATTTATTCGATTAATATAAATTGTTATGTGTTGTTGTGCTTTATTGGGGGTTGCATATCCTTAGTGAAGGATTGAGGTGTTGAAATGAAGGAAAATGTGTCGAGTAAGAAGAATTATATTATTGGAATTAATATAAGTTCACTAATTTATATTAATATATATTGATAATTTAATTAGTGGAATATTAAGTGGAAAGGGCATTATGGTAATTATATGAGAAGTTAGTGAGGGCATGCCGGGGATTCCAATATTAGGGGTCCAATGGTTATGTTGGGAATTTGGAGAAAAGAGAATTTAGTTCGAAGAAATTGATCATGGAATGGAGAGGGGCATGAATAGAAGAAACGAAGAAGGAAGCTAGGGCGGGAGAAGAGGAAGAGAATCCAATCAAGAGAGAAATTATTCGTCAAATTAAGGAAAGGGTGGGATCTCTTTCATCTTTTAAGGGAATTATGATATGGATGTTATGGTAGAAGTCCTTAGGTATGTTAGTGGAATTGGATGATTAAATAATAGATGAATGTGATATGATATTGAGGAGTTTATGAAGTTGATTAATATGTTTGTGTTAGTAATGGTAATTGTGAAAGTTCTGGTGAAAAACAATGATTAGTATTGGTATTTTACACTAATTTAGGGTGAGAATCGCAGAGGAGGAGTGCAGAAATCGCATAGTTTTTCTGCCAGTTTCACGTTGCTCGTTTACCGAGCTGTTGGAAAATTTCACCTCTTCGAGGCAGTGGCTTGCTCGCTTAGCGAGCAAGAGGGTCGCTTAGCGATACATGGGAGTGAGGAAATGTGTTTTTAATTCATTAAAATTCATGAAAAAATGTGTTTTATGTTTTAGGAGGGTTGATATATTGTTGATGTAGTGTGAGCAGGTCTATAGAAGTTATACGTGCATTTTATTAATGTTAAATTATGTTGTGTGAAACTTGTGAATACATGACCTATGTTTAGTTGCGTATGTGAAATGAATTATTCTATAACCTGGTGGCTTTGTGTTGATGTGGTGGTGTTAGGGGCATATATTGATAGGTTATACACTTGTTTTGTTGAATATTAAATATGATTATGTGAATACATGAATAAATGAATATGTATATGTTATGGGTGAGATGTTAATGTATGTTATCGTTGCTAACTTGTTATTGTATGTTGTCGTTAAGTCGTTGTGGTATGAACTTGTTGTAGTGTGAGGCATGTTGGGGTGGGTGAGTTGTTGTAGTAGAATGTTGTTTCCTAGTTGTTATAACATGTGTTGTGGTTATAGTTGCATGATTGAATGAGGTAAAGGGATAGAGTTGTGGTAGAACATAATAATGTGTGTTAGCTAAAATGCAAGTAATGGTTGAGTGATATTGATGTAATAAGGAATAGGTAGGTGTTGTTGTTATTGCATGATGTTGTTGATGTTGTTATATGTTGTTGTTGTTGTATGGTGTTGTTGTTGTTGCATGTTGTTATTGACGTTGTTGATGTTGTTATATGTTGTTGTTATATGTTGTTGTTGATGTTGTTGTACATTGTTGTTGATGTTGTTATATGTTATTATTGATGTTGTCACATGTTGTAATTGATGTTGATATTGCATATTGTCATAGATAGTGTATGACATGTGCATAGTTGTGGGGTGGTATACCAAGGTAGATTAACCACGTTCATCCGAATTTCAAAGGGGATCGTTGTTGGTGCGGTCATGAAATAGGGATCGTACGTGACCATGAAATAGGGATCATGGATGTAATCATGAAATAGGGATCATACTAGGCCATGAAATAGGGGTCGAGAGTATTGATGGGAACTGAATCATGAAACATGGATCGTTAAATGGTACCACATGCATTGAGTCTATGGTTGAGTCTTTTTTGCATGCATTGTTGTTGGTGTGTATGATGTGGATATATATGTTGTTGATGTGTCTGTTGTAGGTGTGTAGTTGGATGGTGATTCTTGTCGTGACATGTGTGTTGTTGTTGTACTTATGTGATATATGTCTTATATTAATATCATTTTCCTATTTTAGTTGATTTAAGAATCTCAGCCCTTATGTTCGAATGTAACCTCTAGGTGGGTAACGTGCAGGTGCTCAGGTGTAGTTAGAGTTCGTGGTTGGTGAAGTAGAAGTACTTCATGTTAGTGGTGTCTGCTCTGATATGTAACATGGGAGTTGGGAACACCGTTTTGTTGCTTAGTTCAGTTATTATATTTTGGAACTTATTGATGTTGTTTTACAAGTTTTAAAACTATTTTCTATTTCAATGATATCATTAAAGTTCGGCTTTTTCATTGCTTAATTTGAACAATTTTCCGTTTCATGTTATGTATCAAATTTTAAGAGCATGTTTTTGAAAAGTTGAAAGTAGCATCTCGAATTGAAGATGAAATTTTACTTTGATTGATGTATTTTACTTATAAAAAATGTCGAGGAATATTCGGGGTGTTACAATATTCACGGGGAATATAACTTATATGTAGCATATATTATCTTAAATAAAATAAGATTTATGTTTGTAAACATTTTTAACATAAAAGAAAAGAAAGTAAAATAATATAATATTAGTGATAGAGAGACTTAGAATTTAGAATGCAACTATTATGGTTACATGTATATCAATGGTCAAATATACACATTTTATTCATCAATTTATATTACCACATGTTGTTCGAAAATGTGATCCATGTTTAAAATAACATCACAATATCAATGGTATTGTTTATTTGAGGATATCTCAACCTAATAAACAATACAATAACATTAAGCTTCAACAATATATGAAAATACCACGTCCATATCTATCTCTAGACTTGTACTGGTAAAAAGGTACATGTATGCATGTCACCTCTGCAAAGGATAATGATGTTCATATGTCTTAGTACTATATTATGTTATATGGTGGTTAGGGCTTGCCCACGACAGAAAGAAGCCTTGTATAGCAGTGTGTTATGGTGGTTTATAAGACTTGTTCACGAGAGGTGAGAAGCTTTGTATGTGGATGGTGTGCTTAGGTATAAGAGTATGTATGGTGTGATCTATATGAGTTAAGACTTGTCCCCTTATCATGTTGACAAAGATGTATTTATATAGGATTTGGGCCTATGATTTCCTTGGAAATGCTATCGCTCACCTAGTAAAGGGTGGATCATTAAATCCTTAATACAAATGAGGACGTGGTTTAGTCATTAACCCTGAATTCTCTCTATCCCATAAATGTATTATCCCACGTGTCCCATGAATGAGCGATAAATAAACTTTAGTTGCGAAGTTTTACCTCTCTGGGGGAGACATATGATTGTCGCCCTACCTGGGGATGGTCTCTAGTAATCTCCCTAACCAGGTCTTTTACAAATATAACACTACATAGTCCCTTAAGCACGAGGTCTTCTATAGATGATAAAGTGTTTTTATAACATGGTACGAGGGAGTATCCTAAGGCCATAAGTTATCTGATAATACGTGTGACGCTCTAGGCTTATTAGGCTCGAAATTTTTTTAAGGGGAATATATTATTTGGTCCCGTTCGAGGGACTCTAAGTATTTCAGGAAGAGTATAATTAGCCTGGGAAGTCTAAGTTCCTTAGACAAAGTTATATATATCCTGGTTGATGAGACTACAAGTCCCTCAAGCAAGAGTTTAATTCATCATGAAGTCTATCATAAAAACATTGCCTTGAAGCGCAGAAAGGATCCTCGTCACAAAGTCCAGCATAAAAATTGTCTCAAAGGGCGTCAAGGATCTTCGTCATGAAGTTCTGTATAAAAACATTGTCTCAAAGGGCGACAAGGATCTTCGTCATGAAGCCCGACATAAACACATTATCCCAATGGAAGCAAGGATCTTTGTCATAAATTCCTGCATATAAGAATTTCCTCAAAAGGCGATAAGGATCTTCGTCATGGAGTCCAACATACAAATATAGTCTCGAAAGGAGACAAAGATCTTCGTCATGAAGTCCTACATATAACATATTTAAAAAATATCCATATTGATCACAAACGGTTAAGAAATTATTTGTAGCTACATAATCTTGATGTCTATTAAGAAATTTACAAATAATAAATTTAAATGTAATATTAAGATAAAGAGTGTTCCACGTTCTGGGTAAGAGCGGTCCTTCTAACTCTTGTAGCTTGTACGCCCCATGAAGGACCTTCTGGAATACACAATATGGCCCCTTCCAATTAGGTTGTACCTTTCCTTGATGTGTGGGCATAACTACTTCCTTTAATACCAGTTCATATTTCTCGCATCTCTCTAGGCTTGAATTTGGAGTTAATATTTTGTCAGCTCCATGCTTGGTTATGCGCAAGGCCGCAAGTGCACGAAAATGCGAAGTAGTAATTACATATATCGATCCATAGGGAGATGATTTTGAGTACTAATTTTTATCCTAGCAACATATAGTTAAAGCAATTGAAAAGTGTAGTGATTCAACGAAAAGTGAAGTAAAATTAAAAAATAATAAAAATAGGACATTGGGTTGTGATCAACTATCTATACTCACCTTATTGTTTATTCGAATTTGGATATGAGAATATCTAAAAAATTAATAGAAAAGTAGATAAATATGTATAACACCCGCTTACATGGCATGCATATCTAGACATGTTTATGGAATGACTAAGTGGCCTTCTCAATCGAACGTGATAAGTGCCAAAATATGGTAATTGAACAAATGGAATTAAGGAACTTATCGAATTGTTTAGCATAATGGATTGGAGCTTTACTACTATTTCCTAGCGATCATGCAGCGATTTCTATCCCAGTGAGCATCAAGCAATATAAAAATGAATGTCATAAATGTGAAAAGTCAACATCCTCACTAAGCGAGAGCCCAAGTGAGCTCTCGCCCAGTGAGCCATCAACGAGCTCTAGGCGAGAGGAAACAAAATGTCAGCAGAGTGAAAAATCAGAATTCTCACCTAGTGAAGACAAAGTCGAAAATCTTGTTAGGTGAGCTTACTCTCGCTAGGCAAGACAAGTCAGTTTCACCAATGGCGGTTCATAAATCTTCATGGTGAAGAAAATTCTTATCGCTGGGTGAAGACTTACTTGCTAGACGAGATCAGAAATTCAGGACTACTATAAATAGAAGTCAACCATAACCAGCAGAAAGTATATTTTCTGAGAGACACAACAACAGAACAAAAATAGGGGAAAAGCCAAAACACGGAGAAACGAAGGTGGATACACAACAATTGTCGAGAAATCAACGTTGATACAAATTCATCTTTATTTTTCTCATATGTATCAAGCTACCACGACAATGAGTAGCTAAACCTCTCTCTTGTTGGGATTAGATGTAATTAACCGTACTTTCATGTATCTCTTTTGATTAATGTTATATATACACTATTCTTATCAATCTTGATGTTATCTTAGGTTTCCAAGTTAAAGTTTTAGATTTTAACTGATATTGAGAAATATCGTTTGAATGTCGGTTTAGGATAATCATCTATTAGAAGCTAAACTCTAGAAATAATTTTGGATCTAATGTTCGTTATGAGTATCGATTCTTAATGCTACCATATTGCTCAATAGGTTGAGAGATCATCAATTAAACAATATAGTTGAATTCCCAATTTTGTTTAGACATAAACAATGTCAGTGAGTGATACATGATAAGATTCAATATTAATTAGGGTTATATAATCGATCAGGAGGAGACATGCAAAGTTGGCTAACGAAATCTAATCCCAGCAAGTTTACATCTCTGTTATTTCAGATATCATTTACCGTTTTACATTTCTTTACTTTTTCACAATCAAACATCTTGCGATCCTTTCTTAAAACCATATTTATTGTTGAAGACGGTGATATCATTGACTCATTTCGATATAAGTAAGTCGGTCCCTTTATTCGAACCAGAGGCTCATGATACCATTTGTTGGGTCATGAGGAGAAGCATCAACATTGAGATAAGAGTAACACATAAGTGAAAGAGACACCACATATCTACCTAAAACCTTAAGGTGATAAGTGTGTTCTCTCACTTATAAATACTTAAATCTCCACGTTTATAACTAATATGAGACTCCAACTTACACTTAACTTTATTATTCTCAACATGTTATCGGGAACTGACGTTTAGATATTACAAAATAGATACAATATTTTTCGTCTTAAATAATTTTGCACTTGTTAATATTATATTTCTTTAAGGTTGAGGTTTAATTCCAACATAGTAGATATGTTTTTTAATTTTAATAAAATCGTTTCTAGTTCTTGCGGACATAATTTTCTAATGAGTTAATATCATAAAATTCGTAGAAACACTAACGGACCATGATTAAATTTATATGGTGACTAATTAAATACTTTATATAGTGGGCACTTGTGTTAGTGCTATATGTAATGAAGTGTGTTTAGAAAGTAATACCTGACTGTGTGATAACTCACACTTAGTATTTTGATATTTAAATTAATTATATTCATATATAATCATGCATATGTTAATTTTCTCAAATTTTAAATGTTAGAATATTATTTCTATCGATCAAAAAATAATTATCATTATTTTGTAACCATAGAGTATTATTGGCATAAAATGAATTAAGATAAATATTAATTATTAATTTTTGATGACCCGGTCCAGAACAATTATTATCAGTTTTCAATTAGGATTATTGAAAATTAATCAATTGATAAAACGATTGTTTGTAACCCCAAGAATTTTAAAAGAATAAGGTTAATATAATGTAATAAGGGGGTATGTAATGGAATAAAATTTTGTTCCATCTTTTAAATTGATTAAAAAAAAAAGAAATGGAGCGGAATTTGAAAATTTTCATTTCATCACTTTTTTTATTATTATTTTATCCGTTAATTTGTTTGGAATAATAAAATTGTTCAATTTCATAATAAAGTATCTAAATAATAAAATAATATCTTTATTTCATTTAATTCTTTTTCATATTACTCTATTATGCTCTATACGCTTTAAATCTCATCTATTAATTTTAAAATTTGATAGACATCTTAGATTAAACTAAGCAACTTATAATTGGTCATCCCATTTCAATAGGAGACATTCATTTTTACACGAATTTTATAATATACTTTTATCACTAAGTGTGTCTTAGAAAGAGAGAAAAATTATGAGGATTTTTTTAATACATTTCATAGTTTTTTTTTAACGATAATACGAAATTATTTTTGTATTTCCTGTTTCTGGATGTGCACATTTGGACACACAATTTTTATAAAAATATTGATTTATTCTGGATGTGCATATCAGGAATACTTCCAGATATGCAAATCCGGAACAATTTCTTATAACACTTTGCGCTAAAGTTTATCCCCTCTCACTTCTCACATTCCAAATTCACAAACTCTCTCAAACTCTCAATTTCTCATTTCCACAAATCCCGACTTGTTTCACTCGAGTTCGGCGCAAAACAACGTCTACAACGATCAAGACACTCCAAATCCTCAGTATCTCAATTTAATCGATAAGTTTTCAAATTTTAGAGTTTTAGAATTATTTGCGAGTAATCGATTTAGAGTAGACATTTAGGTGTAGAAATTGTTAGGTAGTATGAATAACATAGGTTAGAGACAATGTAAGTATTGTATGCTGCTTCAAACAGATGACCAGGGCATTAAAATGTCCTTTTCTATGGTACATCAGCCATGACTGCGTTTTTTAAACTTGAAAATACGTATCGAATGTGCAGATCAAGAAAAACTCAACGTTGATTGCTTCCTGATGTGCACGTCCGGGAAAAACCCAACGTTAAATATTCTAAGTACTTCCGGAAGTGCATCCACAGAAGCAATCCGGATGTGCACATCCGGAAGCAACTTGTTTTCATTTTTTTGTTATTTATTTATTTATAAAATTCTAGTTTATTTATTATGCTCAACAGATTACATGGTTGCAGATAGGATCGTATGATACATGGTCGACCGACTCAACATGCATATGTCTGACGTGATCAAACGCAGGCTAGAGTCGAGGAATTCAACATAAAGGATGTCCCAGCAGCCCTTATAGCTGATGGACATCCTACACCACAACCTTCCAGATCACAGGTTCAGGCCACTCCCACCTCAGTCGCCGCTTTTATATCTCGGAGGCCTCTGATTACTATTGTGCTTCATCAGGGGCCCCGCACGCAAGTGTCGTCGGGAGACTCCTGTTCCATCACCCACACCTTAAAAGGTTATTCATGATGCACCTACTGAGAATGTTCGTGATGCACCCACTGAGGACATATTCTTGTTCCTGAGGGTGATCACCCAACACATGAGGGTGGTGACGGTGATAACGATTTCGATGAGCTGGAGGGTTACCCTGGGGGACCGTCTGATATGCCCCTGCTCTGGGGTACTTTGATCATACTTCCAGATATGTCTGGTTAGGACAAGTAATTATTCTCGGTTTAGAATATTTTTCGTTGAAAATATTTTCATTTGTAACATTTTTTTATTTGAAAATTTTCAGTAGAAGGATCTTTAGAAGTTCTATAATCATGGGGGCAAGGTTATAGAGATGATTGTGGAGCTTCCAGAGGATGAGTGGTTCCAAACTGCACTTGCTACCTCTGGTCTTGTAGGTCTTTCTAGGATTGGGTATTCCCAGATCAACTACGGTATGTTGATGACCTTTGTTGAGAGATGGTACCCTGATACATACTCGTTCCATCTACTGTAGGACGAGCTCACGATCACACTAGATGATATCTCGTGCCTTTTACATCTATCGATCACGGCCACCCTGCTCCGTCACGGTAAAATGTCGAAGGTGGATGTAATAAAGATACTGACTGAGGAGTGTCGCACCTCGAAAAATACGATCCTAAAATAAACAACAGAGTCGCCACCTAATTCTATTTATTCTACGAGAGAAAAGGGAGATATAGACACAACCTAAATAAAGGATAAGAATGGTCAACGAAACCACTAATCTAAGTTCGGGAGTCAGTTACGCAAGGGGAAGGTGTTAGGCACCCCTCACGTCTGTTGTACTCAACGGGAACCTCTTAGTCTAGTTTGCGCTTTAAATGATAACTTATTATTATTGTCTTCTTTTGCTGATTAAAGTTTGTTAAGATTACTTTTAAAGAAATATATTAATTATTATTACGAGCGAAAGATTAGAGTTTTTTTATTATTGTGCTCGCGAAGGATTAAAATCCCCGTGCCTACGTATTCCCTTGTGTAGTGGGAAAGTCAGAGCTTCGTAGTTCGTGCTACTACGATTTGTGTTTTTTTAATTGAACGATTGTTTGAAAATGCATTCTACTGCTAAGCGTTGGCTCATCTGCTCACGATAGGAGGCTGAAGCGCTAGCTTGTTTGAGAGATAGAATGATCTAAACAATGTTCGTTTTGAGAAATGATGTTTGATCTTTGTTAAAGATGTTTTAAAACGAGAGGGCGAATGAACCACGCGTGGGGCTAGCCCATGTTGCGGTTTCATTCAAGAACGTGCGGAGTGCGAGACTCCGGAGTTCAGTTACTCGCTAATTAATTATGAAAATGATTTGAATTGGTTGGTAAGTTTTAATTCGTACTTGAAAGAAAGAGACAAGTCGTCATCTTTAAGAGAAGTATCTCACCTATTCCACCACAAACGTTTGAGAAATGAGAAATCGAAAGAAGCTTTAAACTTGGATATAAGATCGACAAGCAATGCCACATTCTTTCTTTGAAAATGAAACCGGAAGAAGCTTTAAACTTGGATATAAGTATCGACAAGCAATGTCACGTTCTTCCTTTGAAAGTAATTGTTTGTAAGATTTTTGTTTGTGTTTGTGGGGATAGGAGGAACAACTTTCCTATGGAGATGAATCGTGTCTGATCCTTTAAGATTGTTGAATTGTTTTGAATACGAATGATGATTGAACACCTCGCGTGGGGCTAACCCAGTTGCGGTCCAATCCAGAACGTGCGGAATGCTAGACTCCGGGATTCTGTTTTCGTAATTTAATTAATAAGATTATTTTTATATTTTAGTATACGAATGGTGATTGAACCAATGCGTGAGGCTAGCCCATTTGCGGTTCAATCCAGAACGTGCGGAATGCTAGACTCCAGAGTTCCTTTTTTCGTAAATTAATTGAGATGAATTGAATTGTTTTTATACGAATGGTGATTGAACCAACGCGTGAGGCTAGCCCATTTGCGGTTCAATCCAGAACGTGCGGAATGCTAGACTCCGGAGTTCCTTTTTTTCGTAAATTAAATTTAAATGAATGAAAGTAGTGCAGATGGCGATCACTTGGTAATCGACTTACGTGTGTGTTGTGTAGACGCGAATTGTTTTTACTTGACGTTGGACCAAGACTTAGTTAATCTTAAGATAAACGGGTCTACTATTATTTGGCAAATCTAAGGTTAAAAGCAGAAAACAAGAATCATACAGGTTCTCGCAAGTCATACATCATCATACGACTAAATAATTAGCGAGGAAAAGAATTATTCGCGATACAAGTAAAATTAAATGAAAAATAAATAAATAAATAAATACTAACTGAAATATCAATTAACTAAACAAAATAAGAATTATTCTCAAATCTAAGTAAAATTGAATAGAAAATAAATAATTACTAACCTACATATTGATTAACTAAACAAAAATGAGAATCATTAACAATACAAGTAAAATTGAATAGAAAATAAATAATTACTAAACTAAATATCAATTAACTAAACAAAATAAAAATTAATTAATAATATAAGTAAAATTTGAATAGAAAAATAAATAATTACTAACCTAAATATCAATTAACTAACAAAATAAAAATTAATTAATAATATTCTTGTATTTTTGTTAGTTTTGTCTTAAAAGAGAACTGAATAATTTATATGAATAAGAAGCTAAATGGGCTAAGGGGAAAGCAAACACAGGTGCAAGGGAAAAACCCAGTAGACTAAATGAAAGGAAAAAAACATCCGGGTCGGGTCTGACCCGGATCCGATTTGATTAATATTGATGAAAGGGGTTAAGGATGAAACCCTAGACAACATCTATTATGAACAAACGCAGACCAACCTGTAATGAAAAAAAATGGCAAAGCTCTCCTCCAACGGTTTCATTTCAGCTTCCGATCCACTCTCGATGGCTCTGATTTGGAGGAAAGAGAATATCAAAGAATCTCTCTCTTCGCTATTCGCGTCTTCCTCTCTGTGTCTTCCTCTCCGTCAACTCGCAGCTCTCTCGCGCGACTTCCTTGATCTCACAGCGTTTTATGGCGGCAGTTAGGGCTCGACTGGGGATGGAGGTTCGGTAGGTGGTGGAGGTGATGGATATTTGTATGGCTTCCTCGGTTGGTGTTGTTGTTGGTTTTTGAAGAGGGCTGAAGGGTGAGGTTGTTGCGGTTCAGCCGTTTAAGGGATGAAAGCTTTTTTTGTGTTCTGGTTTTTGAGGTGGGTTTAGGATTGATGAAGTTTTTTTGTTGATTAGCTTCTTTGGTTATGCAGGTTTTTTATGAGTTTGAGGATGGTGGTTGGCATTGAAGGTCTGAGGAATTGGTTTTCGGATGGTGATGAAGAAGGTTTTTTGATTGAAGAAGTGGCGAAGAGGAGGGAGAAAATTATGGTGGTTTTTGCGGTTTGCGCAAGGAAGAGTTTGTTGGTTGAAGAGTGGTTATTGTTTTGCAAACTCAGTTTGAAGGTTGAGATGGAGGGGTGTTCATACGGTTATGGTATGGGGTTAAAGGGTGGAAGGTTCAAGCATTTCGTTTTTTCCTTCCTTCTGTTGTGTTTTTCTGTTGGTTTTATGCTAGGGAGAGTCATCCTCTCTGTGAAGCTGGAGTCGTCGGTGAAGCAAAGGGGGAAGTTTTGTAGGTTGAGTTTGAAAGGTCTGATGTTTAGTGGTGGTGTTTGTTCTATGGTGTTTTCACAGTTCGATCACCCTGGTTATGTGTTTTTTTAAACTCAGTTTTAAGGTTGAGATGAAAAGGTCTCTTTTCGTTTTTTTCGCTGGGTTTTTGTTGCTGTATGTTGTGGGTTGGAGTGGAAATGACGAAGGGAGGTCCCTGTTTGCAGAAGAGGAAAGGGAGTTTTCAAGGGTGAAGGTTTTTGTTTTTGTTGTTGATAATGAATGAAGAGAGAAAAGGTTCCCTGGAATCAAGCAGTTGCTTCACTGAAGTAGACAGCCAAAAAGATTGTTTTCCTCGTGTGTGATGTTTTTGTGTCCCGTGGTTTTGCAAGGCCGTTCTGTTTCTTGCCTTTCCTCCTCTTTGTGCCAGCTTTTTGAACAGATCTCTATTGATGTTTTTTGTATTGATATGCATAAACCTTTTGGTCAAAGGTTAGATCCAAATGGGAAAGGGGAGGCCCTATGATGCTATGATGCTTGGAGCAGGCTATCTGTGCACTTTGCTTGTAAAAGTAGTAGGATTAAGACTGATGGAGAAAGCATGGGGAGTCCAAAATAATAGGACCAAACTAAATCTAAAGACCAGTTACATAAACTATATTCTATTTTTTCTTATAAATAAATTAAACTAAAAATAAATTAGAGAAAAATAAACAATTAAAAAATTAACTAATAATAAAAACTAATCTCTAAAATAAATTGTAATTAAGCTAAATTGAAATATTTAAATTAAATTAATTAACTAAATTGAAATTAACCTAAATTAAAATTAAATTGGAAAATAGTTCTAAACAATCTAATATAAACTAAACTCACATTTTAAAATTACATTAACTTAGAAATTAGTATTAAAATTACAATTAAACTAAGTTAAACTCTAAAAATAATCTAAAATAAATATTTAACTAAAAAATAAACATAACTAAATTACAAAGTGTGACAAAATATTCTAACTAAAATTTTAAGATTGAATCAAATTCTAAAAGATCTATACAAAAATGATTAAAACACAAACAAACATTCTTATTTAAAAAGAAACAAATTCTAATAAATAAAAGATGACAAATGTGATGATGAAATGTATGATTAAATGAATGTTTTAACTTAAAAAATGCAAAATAAACAATTTTTGATAAATCGACGAAAACACGTCAAAAATGAACAAAACTTTGAAAATTTCTGGTCAAATTTTTGGGTATGACAAGGAGCTTGGAGCTACCCATGATGATGCACTTGCGGAGGTGACATTGAGACACACACACGTCCGGTTCTCCTTTCTGACATACAAATTTCGTGAGGAGCTTGTAGAGGCAGGACGAGCAGCTAGTGATGCAGCTGAGGTGGAGATCCACAGGCAGCGTGCCCTGAGATGCTACTATCTGTTTTTGCTCGGGACGCAGTTGTTTGTGGACAGTAGCTACACTTGTGTTGATATCGTTTGCCTCATGTACCTTTTGGATCCCACAAGGATCCATGGATACAACTGGGGGTGGCTACGCTGGCATACACCTATTCTAGGCTCTCAGATGATTTTCACTGGGCAGCCTAGACTGTGGCAGACAGTTGTATACTATATGTGGTAACAATTTTATATTCTAGGTCTTTTTTCATTTCTTTTCTTTCTATATTCATTATAATGTTTAACATCGTTGTTATGTTTTCCATTTCAGGTGTGGATATTACAACACGTTCCCAAGATTATCGGTTGGGGGAGTGTCTTGGAGTACATTGAGGAGATGCCGCATGTTGTTGCCTTTATCATACTTAGAGGGAACCAGACACCCGATCCCTACATAATTTATCTTGGTCAGATGACTGTTGAGGACATATTTTATGATGCTTATGTCGATCATCATGTTACGAACCCGTTTGATGAGGCATCATTGTTCTCAGGATGGTTGGCATGGAGTTCGACCATCACTGTTTGATACCTGCCAAAGCGTGTCTTATGTCGGTTTGGTTACACACACACTATCCCTAAGATGTCTATTGAGTCTGCTCCTCTAGGCTTGACCCGCATGGAGATAAATGATAAATATGTTGACTTCCAGAACCACTTGGTACTGGATGAGGCTTGGGCGATCAGAGCCCCTAGAGACTGGAGCGTTGTTGTCGGGTACATCTTGTGGTTCTATAGAGTCTCACACCCATGCATGGTGCCAACTACTGAGAGATCGCCACCCAAATCTGCTCATTAGGAGATATTAGAGGAGCAATAATCTCAATTGTATCATACGCATGATGTCCTGCCTCGATGTCGTCTGATAGAGCGGATAGCGCAGGAGGCCATTGCGGACGACCACCTCCCTGGGGGCTCTGGTGACTTGCCATTGATAGGATTACTGAGATTGCTCGGGGGGCACTTCAATAACGCAGACATCGAGTTAGGACATCAGGTAAGAGTAGAGGAGCAGGGAAGCCAGGAGATATCCTTAGGTATATGCAGTAGTCTTTGTTTGATGTATTCTATTTTATTACATTTATGTATTGTATTTTGACAGTAATATTATATATCTATATATAAATATATATTGACATTTTCGAATGTATAATAAATTGTGACGATAAATTAATATCTACGACCAACAAAAAAAAATTATTTAAAAGAAATTAAAGTTTTGGTATTTTTTGTGATGTGCAGATCCCAATAAATTTTTAGGATGTGCACATCAGGATATACAAGAATAATAAATTTTCAAGATTCTTAAATTATAAAATTCTTTCATTTAATGTTTAATTTAGTGGCCAAAATTTATTGATTACTTAAAAATAGTTCAGAATCAAAGAAAGCTTGTGAAAAAACCAACTTATTTATATCTTATAAAAAAAACAGTTGTAACATCAAAGATCAATTTATTTCATTTTATTTAATCCAAAGCTAAATAAAGTATTCAAATATGTTATCTCAAAAGTCCTTAATTATGTCTAAACCTCTAAAAACATGCATAATGGTCTGAAATACTTGCATACTACACATACAAATTTTTGAATATGTTAGACCGATATATTTCTTTTTAGCATTTATAAAAATAAAAAAAATACTGTGGGAACTTTCAAAGAAAATTTTAAATTTTAAAATGTGTTTTGATTGGCATTTTGTAATTGTAAAACCACGTCGCATGTACTCCCACTGCGGAAATATAGAAATTATAAAATATAGTTTTTGCGTATTTTGTTTTTTTTACTATTCTAAACGTGGAAACAAAGACACACTTAAGAGAATTTTGTTTCCTATATTTTATTTTTGAAAAAGTTGTTGATAATTTATCCTTCCAATACAAAAAATATATGATTATTGTTTGCAAATTTACTATATAATAAATTTTTATTGAGGGTTAGATGAAATTCTGGTCTTTTTCAGTTCCTACATTTGAAAGTTGAGACCCATTACCATAACTTGGTAACCCCAGTTGTTGAATTCATAATAAAAGGAAAAAACCAAACATGTGTGCTCATCTTCCGTATGACAGTTCAGTTTGGATCGCAAAAAGTCATGTTTCAAGATTTATTTCCACATAGCTCATGCCATTTTTTACAGTATTTATTTTATTAGGAAATCCTACTACCTCTTCTTTCATTTGAAAAGAAAGGAAAGTGTGGATATTCCCCAACCATGTCTTAAAACCTATAACTTATGCTATTCCGACAAGCTATGTGGTATTACATTCTATTTTTTACTCATGTGCCATGTCATAACGGTTCATATAGGTGGACTTGCAACCAAGCCAAGGTTGCTACATAGGAGCATGTGCCTTCTTTCATTACTATATGACAACTCTCAAGACGGTGCTACATAGGAACATTGTCTTCTTTCATTATTATACGATAACTCTTAAGACTGTTGTAATGGTCATAATTAGAGCTGTCAAAATGGATCGGTCTATTAAACCTAAAAAAATGAAGGGTTTGAATAAGAAAATTAGAGTCAATTTATTCCGAGACTCTTTTAACCCGGTCCGTTGAAGCCTAAACTCTAACCGCGCTAGTCCGATCGGATTGCGGATAATCCGTTTATTTTATAAGAAATACAAGATAAATAAAAATTAAAAAAATGTTTTAAGGTGTCCAAGTTTTTTAAAAAGAATAATACAAATACTAAATTATTAAACTTTAAAATGATGTTAAAGACTTAAAGCTCAATCCATTCATTAATAGTTTAATAGTAATACTATCCACAAAATTTCATTCATTCACATGTTTAAAATAAAAATAAAAATTAGTATTAAATGCATAATATATTAATCAATTAACATTATAGAAAAGATATCCATTTGTTTTCAAACATTATAATCTAACTTCTAACCTAGCCATTGTGTGGCCGCACAACCAATACGGCAACGATGGAACAAAAGTATAATCATTTATCATAAGTTTGATACAACCATATAATTTGAATAAACATATTCTACTTTTGATTTATAGTGACAGAATTATACAAAATTATAGTGATACATAATTATAGTGACAAAATTATAGTTACAGTGACTTCAAAATACAAATTTCTAATTATTTTGCAAGCATTTTGTTGTTAATGATTTTTTAAGTTTTTTGAAAGTTTGATACTTAAAGAACCATACTGAATTTTGCTATTAATAATTTTTTTGGTATATTGAAGTTTTATTTATACAACTAATGATTTTTTGTTTTGTTTTTGCAGTTTGTGTTGCTGAATTTATAATCTTTTGAAGTTGAATACACTATTTTGGAGTTTAGAATTAATTTTCTCATTTGACATATTTAAACTGTTATTATGTTAACATGTATTTAAATTATTTACTTGGTTTTTTATTTATATTAGATTGATTAGTATTGTAGTAATGGTTGGTGCCTTTGAAAGAATTTTGTGACAGTAAATATTCATATCATATTATTATAGTTTATTTTGCTAAGAAGTAGTATATTATCGAGTATATATATTTTGTCAAGAAGTTGAAAAAAGTGTTTGTGTATTGAGAAATAGCATATGGGTGTAATATCCAAAAAAAAAATTATAAGTTTTAAAATAAAAAATATATACTTTTTAAATTTAAAAAAATAAAAAGTAAATGTAAACTGGGCCGGCCCAAAAAATAGAGGTCCATAAAGGGCCGGGCTTGGTCAATCAAATTGTGGCCCATTTACAAATCGGGCTTTTAGCCCGGCCGCATAAAGCCCGGGCCCGTCATGGGTCAGCCCATCACAGACCGGGTAGTCTGTTTTGCCAACTCTAGTTGTAACCCACCAAATCAATATAAGGTACAATTCAACTCAACTCATATATATGTAAATTTCCACTTCAATCTCATCATCACTTCACCGTCAAAGTTCTAACTTTTTTGCAATTATTCTCTCTAGTCATTGAAGAATTCTCACCACCGCGCTAGAAGCCTTTTTACGGTGGTCATCAACCCATCGTCAATTCTATATTCTAGTATGGAATAGTGACATAATATGTGAGAATTGTCTTTAATTTTTTGACAAAATTACACCGCAGATCTTTTAAATAATTTTTATATAACAGGCTGGTCATTTAATTTTTTTTAACAACTTGATCATTTAAGTTTCTAAATCGGTGCACCTTTACCCTTTTTAATAGAGTGAATGTACTAATTGTGGATGCAATTATTTTGAGTTGTATGAAAATGATGAAGTGCAACCAGAAATACAACAATCACAAATTTCTAAATGTTCAAAATGTGAGGAAAAAGATGTAGAAATCAACCAAAAAGACCAAGTTTTTACAACAAAAAAAAAAACTTAATGACCAATCTATTACACAAAAATAACTTAAAGGATCATTGGTGTAATTTTGCCTAATTCTTTTTATTCTCTTAATTTTTCTCGGTTGCACCACCGAAATCGTTTTTTAGTTAAACCTTTGAGGAATCATAATTGTTTTTTTATTCTTTCAAGGATCGGTTTGAAACCAATTCATAATTAAAGAACCACCAACAATCGCTGATCAATTGTTTAGACGAGGATCTTCAAGTTTCAATGATGATTCCTGATCCGCAAAGTCAAAAAACTTGTACAGTCTTGCCACATAACCAGGATCCTTCACCTTACGTCTGATTTCCTCCATCATTGCCTCATCCTCACACTCCAGCTCCATGATTGTTACACCAATAACTTCAACAACAAGAACCTCGTTTGGTGCACCAAACACAAACGAGATTTTGTTGAATATTTTTAATATACTACAATAACAAAGTGTGAGGTTCTTCTACGTAGAAGAAAAGTAAGAGTAATATTCATTTTGTGATTGCAATATAGTTAGAGGTTTTTCAACACGACCACTTTAGAACTATCATGAGCACAAGAGTTGTCATAGTGGCATCACCTTAATAAATATGACAAAAATTCACCTCCTCGTGAATCCAATGGTGGAGACATCAACCACATACCACCTAAAGACAAATGCCCAATGTGGCATCTTTCTTCCCATTAAATGTGAATAATGCATGAGCACATGTCTACCTATTTGTGTGTCATCCTCCTTATACGAAACTCATTCACGAAAAAAACTAAATGTAACATCCCTAAGTCTTTGGAGAAGCCTCCAAAGCTGGAAACTTATGATGAAACTCGAGACCCATATGAACACATCGAGCACGTGGATACCATGCTAGATTATCACAAATCCAGAAGAGTAGTGAAAGGCAAGATTTTTGTCCTCACTCTTAAGGGAACCTTCGTGATATGGTTTATAGACTTGAAAGACAACTCTATTATGTATTGATTTCACATCCCACTTCACAACATGCAATCGCCAAACAAGGTCAATGATTGTTATCACTTCCATTCTTAAAAGAAGGAATGAGACACTACGAGAGTACATTGATACATTCACCATGGAAGCAATAGAAGTTAGAGGGAAAGACAAAAAAAAAACTCAAATGATGGATCTTTTTTTTGTTTGACTAAATAAAATATGATTATTAAAAAAAACCAGTTAATACAAGGTGACCACTAAGGGTCCAATCCACCAACAACCCTATTACATTAATAACATAGCTATGTAATCTCTATACCTCTTATTGTTCCAACACATTTGGGTTATCACTTCTATGGTATTATTTACAACTTCCTTCTTGTCAAATCTATAGTTTCTATTAAAATAGGTTTTATTTCTCAAATTCCAACATTGATAAATGACTTCAGCAATTTCCATTTCCATGATTCCAAATCTTTTCCCTTTTCCTCTATAATAGGTGTTGATCCATTGCATTTCCTCCTCCCAATGCCTAAGACTATGATCCACTTGGATCCAATTCAACACACTGGTCCATATATCATTCATCACCCAACAATTAAAAAACAGATGGTCTATAGTCTGAGTTTCGTGACAAAAACAACAGGTCTGCTCATGAATTATTCCCCATTTGGCCAGCCTATCTTTTGTTGCTAACTTCCTGTGACAAGTTAACCAAAGACACATCACTTCCATGAGTCTAAATTTGTTCCCAACAATCAAATTGTACCAACCAATGTCTACATTTTGCTCCTGCATTTTCTGATACATGACTAAGAGCATTTTGAATATACTCCTACAAGTGAACTTCATATTAGAGCTGAATTATACATAGTGGTTATCTAACATGGAGTTGGTTGTGAAGGCGAGTGAAAATTGTCACATGTACATCAACTATACCAACCTTAACAGAGTTTGTCCCAAAAATTCATATCTCCTCCCCAATATTGATAAACGGGTGAAAAACGCATCTAGACAACGTTGATAAGCAAATCCCAATGCATGAGAAAGACTAAAATAATACAATATTTATAATAGAGCATATCAACTGCATGTACAATATTTTGAGAGAATTTAAAATAACTTGATCAAAATCTAATGTTTGGATAAAAAAATATGAAAATTTGTTAAAATGGTCTAAATTTATGAAGTAAAGAATTTGAAATTGCCATTCACTCTATATAATATAATGTTAATTGCTTATTACTAGTTTTTCATATTGCGGTCCTTGTATTTTATGAAAATTTCAAATTCATCCATAAAATTTTCAAAAATTGCAAATAGTTCCCCAATAATTTTCAAATTTTATAAATTGCTCCCATCAAATTTCCAAAAATTGTAAATTGGACCTTATTTTTTATATTTTAAATTTGCCCAAAAATTTTAAAAATTTATAAAAATGACCCCCAAAATTTAAAAATCTATAAAAATGCTCCAAAAAATTTAACAATGAATCATTTTAATACTCCATCCAAACAAAAGAATTTTAAAATGAATAAATTTCAATTGAATCGTTTGAATTGCTTAGAAATTTATACTCCCTATAAATTCTCAATTACCTTATTCAAACACACTCTAAGTTGAAGCATTTTAATAAGAGAATGTAATGTTTTGAAGGAATTTAAAATGATTTGGACAAAATTTATTGTTTGGATATAAAATTTATATGAATAATTGTTAAAATTATGAGAATTTATGAAGTATTTTATCCAAATTAAACTTAATGATTTTGAAATTACACCTAAAATCAAAGAATTTGAAATTCATATGTGAATGTCAAATTGATTATTATTATTGTTTCAAAATTTACAATTTAGTACTCATATTTTCTAAAATTTTAAAATTTTCCCCAAAAATTTCAAAAATTTACAAATTAATTCTTGTTGATTTTCAAATTTTATAAATCGTCCCTTTAAATTTTAAAAAATTATAAATTAGTCCATATTTTTCAAATTTTAAACTTTATCCAAAAACTTTTAATTTTGTAAAAATGACCCAAAGTTTTACCAAAGAAATATTTTAATAGCTATCTAAATAAAAGAATTTGAAAATAAATAAACTTCAATTGAATCATTGAATTAAATTAATGACAATTATAATTTTTTTAAAAAATTCAATTATCTTATGCAAAGACACTCTAAACTTTTTCAGTTCCTACCTGTGAAAGTTGAGACCCAAATCTTGGACTAACAATAAAAGGAAAAAAGAATACATGTGTGCTCATCTTGCAGATGACAGTTCGGATCGCAAAAAATTAAATAAATTAGAATAAAAAATAAAGTCACATATATTCATATTAATCAAACTGAAACAAATAAAATTACTGATACTATGTGTAGCTGCTTTTTAGTATTGAATCATACAAAATAAATTGAAGTTATTAAATTATCTCAAACTATAAACATACCAAATATTTTAATTCAATAAATAAGCTGCGGTAAAATAAAATAAAAAAGTATAACAACCTTACAAATTCACAAAAACTTATATAAGATATTAAGATGATACATTATGTATTTATACTTATTAGTTAATCACAATTTTGTTATAATATATCTGTTAAAATTAGTTTTAAAGCATAACTAATAACATGAGGTAGAATGTTACTTTTAATTATTCACTAAGTATTTAATATTTGTTTATTTATTTTAAAAGGGGACAATTTATCTACTCATAATTTAAAAAAAAAGTGTATTTTCATCAAATCAACAAATGATATATTATTTTATTATATTTAATTATTTATTTAGTAATTTAAATTTTATAGATTTTCAATGTAATTTATTTTAATTTACATAACTTTATCCAATTTTTTTAGAAGAGTAGATACAAATTTTCTATTTTAAAATTTAGGAATGAAAGTGAACTTTATACGAGCATTAAACTCTATCCCCACACCAAAAAAGTCTGAAACTTTGAATACTCCACCTCTCTTTATAACATTTCATTTTCATAAATTAGAAAAAAAAATATTGTAAATATTATTTGCAAAAGAAAAATGATTAGTTATTTCATAAAAATAGTTCTCTCTCTCTCTCTCACACACACACACACTTACACACACATACATACACAAACTCTTCATTAATAACAGCTAGCATTGAGGATTGAAGGTTCTCTGTTCGTGTGGATTGAGTAACAACATTGTTCTTCATTCAATGCTCGTGATTATTCCTCAAACTTTGCATCAAAGTTGTTAATCACCACAAGAGATAATTATTCTATCATTGATCATGCATAGCTCGTAAGGATCAACTTAAGGTAAATTTTTATTTCTCGCTGCATTTTATATCGTAATTTCCCTTCAGGTTGTACCATGATGGCGTTGTATGGTGACGAGGCATCTACTACCAAATATTTTACTTTGATTATCTTTGCACTGACTTCCAACCTGAATCCCGTCTTGAGTGTTATGTGGCCTTTCACATACACATATTAGCTTGAAATACCAATTAAAGAGCCTTGGAATGCTCAAATATCCTTTGGATCAAGTCGAAGCCTCTCAAAGGTGCTCCAGAAGGAAACCTCTATTGAGCTTCCAAGGTCAATCAACACTCACTTTACATCTCAATTATCATATTGAAACATGAATACATAATATCATTATTATGAGGGAGGTTACCAACGACGTCTTTGCCGGAGAATGTGATTTTGAACTCCAGCTCCTTCTCCAAGCCTATTTTAAGACCAACTAGTATGATGTTTGTCGTTGAAAACTACCTGACGTACTTTTAACATAAAGAACTAAATTCTCCACCACTGGAAAAATCTCCTACAATGATGTCAATGACGATATTTGAGATTCGTTTTGCCATCCTCATGGGAAATGTGACAAATGTCACTAGTGAATGATAATGAGTGTGGCTCATATTAGTTTTGTTGGGCCCCACGGTGGACGTCAATTGTACTTGCTAAAACGGTAGAGTGGGAGACAACCCTAGTCATGTAAGGTTGTTTGAGGATTCTACGGTTATTGATGGTGTTAGAGAAAGCTCATGCAGAATGGTGAAAAACTCTCTATATATGAATCTTAGGTCAGTTTAATGTCATTTCTCAACCATGGGGTTGAGGTATTCATACAGGTTTAGTGGGCTTGGATTCTATTACTCCCTTTTACTGAACTTCTATACCGTTAATGCCCAAAGACATGATAACCCCATTGTCTCATAAATGGTGATGAGTGGCTTGATCCAAGCACCATAGATGACAAGTGATGCGACCAGTGAGATAGTGATACAACCAATGAACACATGTTGTGATCAATGGGTGACTACAACCTCAACTTTGGATGGTGCATGGTACTAGTTATGTACTCGCCTCAAATTGGCTAGTATTCTCCTATGTGGTTTACCTTCTCTTAGACAAAATGGAATTATCCCAATACACTACGTGAGAAAACTAGTTTGTTTCTATCTTGCCACAACAAATCTATCATGATAACAAAAGGAGTAATCTCGTTCCATTGATAAATACTAACTAAAGACCATTGAAGTTTAAATCAATCAATTGGAATAATCTAAGACAAAAGACAATTATCAAATTATCAATACTCATATTAATAACCGGTCCCATAAATCTTTAACTACATTAAAATCTCTAAAAACATGCATAATGATCTCAATGGCTTAAATACAACAGAGATAAATGTCTGAATATGTTATGTTGTGATGCTTGTTTTAAGCATTTATAAGAATATTTTGATAAGACAACTTTAACGAAAAGTTTGAATTTTAAGAAAATCTTCCATTTTTTTTAATATTGATCATTTATCCTACCAATAAAAGTTAATCACATGAAAGAATTACAACACCAACAACAATCAAATTTTATTCCACTAATTAAGGTCGGCTACCATTCAAATCGTTAAGCTTAAAATCTTTCTAAATAACTTATTTTATAGTTTTTTTTAGGTCGTCATCTACCTATATTTGTTTGATTCCTCTCCATTTGATTTACTCTCTTTACCACACGATCTACCGTCTTCTATTTACATGTTCAAATCATGCAAGTATTTCCCACCATCTTTTCTATTTTAGGTGTTACCACAACACTCTATCTAATATTGTCTAATCTTACTACACATTCAGCACAACATTTTCATCTCTGCTACATTTACTCTATTTTTGGGGATGATTTTTAATCGCACAATATTTTGTCTCGTAAAACATCGGAAGTAGGGAAAATAGGTTGGATCAAATTAGATTTTGCCAAGCTTGAGTATGACCTGATGAAAAAAATCAAAGTCAAAGTCTGACCTGTAGTCTATCATTGACTTGTTTTTAGACATGAGTCTGGAATTTTCAAAGAGTTGATTGACCTACTAATATACTTAAAAACCTACTTCATTTGAACATTCATAAACAATTAATTCTACTAATGTAAAGTAGAATAACAAATTAAAAGGTCAATGAGATTAAATATTTATTTTCATCATCTAATTCGAATTTACCTATTAACATAAATTTTATAATATTATTTATTTGAAAAAACTTATGAAAACAAATTATAATAACTACTTATGACATTATGACATTGTTAGTAAAGTTTTTCTTAACTTATTTTCATGTTATTCAAGACAACTAAATTTAATTTTTATATTTTAATTTAAAACGATAAATATACTATAATAATAATAAAGTTATTTATGTTTATTTAAATAGGTCGTTCTCATAGGTTTTAAATGTTTTTTTTATGGTTCGTGACAAAACCTTTTTAGTTTAATAAGCTTGGAAAAAAGTATAAGTCTTTTTTATTTAAAAAAATCTAAGTTGAATGTAGATTAGACCGTATATCTCTGTTAGTTGGTATAATCTATTCTTACTATTATTCATATGTTTCATTGCTATTCTATAAAAACATTCCATCAATTTAAATTAAATATGTATGTCACATAAAATTCCTAAAACTCACATCCATTTCAACCATCCAATTTTAATTCGATTGTAAGATAAATTTTTCAAAAATTTAAAGGTAACCTAGACCTTATAGAGAATGAAATTCTATGGACATTTGTCGAGGAATCTACTTATCATCCCTCCACTCATACCTGACATCCCCACATCAAATGAAAAGATCAAATTGACCCTGGAAGAAAACATTTTCACATTTCACACATTCCCGGTACATTCACGGATTTTTCAAAAAATTTGACGATACCAGGAATTTCGATAAACTATCGGAGATTTGCTTTTTTAAAAGTAAGTTTTACCGATTTTTTCTAAATTACCGGTGAGAATTACCGGAAATTTCAAAAAATTTGGTAATATTTACCGGAAATTCCAAAATTATCGGTAATTATTACCGGAAATTTGAAATTTTCGGTAGTTCATTTTTATGCTTTTTCTACCGGTAATTTGAAATTACCGGTAGTGTTATTTTTTTTGTTTTTTCCAGGAATTTCAAATTCCCGGTTTTTTTTTGTTAATTTTTTTTTAATTTGTGTTTTTTTTTTGTAGTAAAGACTATAGGTATTTATGGTAGCATCAATGTGAGGGCGCGTGATTTGGCAGCAGCTGGTAGGGGAGGGGTACAACTGCTCCAAATGTTGAGTCTGTCCATGTACGGGCTGGATGGGTGGTCCCAACCGGTTCACACCAGAAGAGGATGACTGAGCAGCGGGGACATTTCCTGGCACCTCGCATCGTTAAGCGACATGTAAGTATTTCTTCATAGCAGGCTTAACTCGAGGATGTCCTTGTTATCCAGCCTCAGTCGGTGGATGCTATTAAGAATGATGTCCCGGTGGAGGTTGTTGTTAGGGATGTGGTAGATGAGATAGATGTTAGAGCTTAAGTTGAGGGCGTGCAGGAGGGTGATGTTGATGTTGAGGGTGATGGCACTAGAGGGGCCATCGGTAGAGGAGACGTTGAGGAGACCATTCAGACGGGTGTGACGGTTCCTTCAACCGATATATCTTTACACACTGAGCCAGGATTCCCTAGTGGACCGATATATAGGTCTGTGCTTACAGAGTACAGTGAGCGCGTAGCTTTGTGTCTATGGCAGGGGGAGATATATGGTTTTTACATTTAATTTTAACATTTGTTTTCTAATGCCTAAATTGTTTATCTATTAACAATTTTTTTATTGGTTGGTGTCACAGGTGCGACCTGTACTGAGGGTCCAGTCTCACGACGCGAAGATGAAGGGGTTCCCTTGTATTCCCTTCCCTGATGATCTGAGGACGATTGTGAGGGACTTTGACTTGCTTCATTTTGGTCACTGCTCCCTGACCATGTTGGATGCGGAGCTGCTCAGTGCCTTCGTCGAGAGGTGGCACAAGAAGACGTCGTCATTTCATCTCCCGTTTGGAGAGATGACTGTGACTTTAGATGATGTCGCTTCCTTGTTCCATCTCCCTATCGGCGGCTGATTCTGGACGGCTCCTTTATTGAGTATGTCCCAGGAGCAAGAGCTAGAGCTGGTAGTTCGTGATCTTTGTTTGCCTAAGGAAGTGGTGACACAAGAGTTCACTGATACACGAGATGGTCACCTTCTTATACGGTGGTTGCAGGATAGGTATGAAGAGCATGTTGATGCTGGTAGGTATCAGGGTTCCACTATGGCGTACATGATGCATGTAGTAGCATGTACTCTCTTGGCGGACAAGTCTGGTACATATGTGGATGCTCGCTATTTGTGCCTCTTCAGTGATCTAGAGTCACACAACTGGGCTTGGGGTTATGTAGCCCTGACTCAATTGTATCATGCGCTCAGGGAGGCGACATACGAAGCAACTAGTTGGGTATCTTAGTTTGTTATAGGTATATCTTAATTCATTTTCTTACTTACTTTTTGTTCTATTTTTTTTAGTACTATTAATTCTAATTTATTGTTTGTTGTGATCTCAGTGCTGAATCTATGAGCATTTTCCGCAGATATGCGATAGGAGGATTCAACCCTATACACCAGGGGAGCCACGGGCGAAGAGGTGGAAGGCGAGGCTGAAATACCCAGGAGGCATGGTTGAGTACAAGAGGAGATTGAATGAGCTGACCGTAGAGGATGTCATCTGGACACC
This sequence comes from Lathyrus aphaca, assembly GCA_963966055.1. NCBI lineage: Eukaryota > Viridiplantae > Streptophyta > Magnoliopsida > Fabales > Fabaceae > Lathyrus > Lathyrus aphaca. The sequence continues at coordinate 16,670,974 of OZ014521.1, forward strand.
CTACGATGAGCATAGAGTCGCACGTGCGTTTGAGGAGTCGTCATTATACTCTGGCTATATGCGGTTGGAGACTTTGATTGCCAGACACCTGCTAGAGAGATGTATGTGTCAGTTTGGGTACATTCATACCATGCCACTAACAGTTTCGGATATACCCATTGAGGGTATTGATATGTGGTTTTATACGCACTTTATCAGTTCTGCTCACAATATTGTAGCTAGATCTGCACTTGTGCAGTATCTCTCGCAGTGTGAGGAAGCTTACTTGAAGTGGTATCTCAACGTATCTCATCCACGCATCACTCCACCGGCGGCTGAGGAAACACCTTCAGAGGATGTACCTTCTGGTGGCCAGGAGCCTGTTGGTGACACACCTCCTCCTCCTCCTCATTCCCCTCCTATTCCAGTACATCACTAGGATGACGCACAACGATTTATGTTGATAGCAGTGCTGGCTGATGAGCTCACATGCTTGTAGACCCTGATGGTAGTATTGTTGTCGGATTAGCTAGGATTGCACACTTAGCATACGACGAAATAATCTCCACATTTTTATGACGTTTTCATTGTTCTTCAGCTCAATTAGATTATATTTCACACTATCATCCCCCCAATCGTCCCGAAACTCGATCTTCAACATATTTTTATTCTCACCATCAGACAACAATTCCTTCAACTTCGAAGTCAGGCGGCAAAGAAGGTTGTGTCATTCGGGAGCATGAATTCGACAGGTTGAGAACCTTTCTTAGAAGTAAACTTCTGCCTTAATTAAAAATGCTGGAATATCCATTTTTTCATATTTGTTTAACCACAAGACCTACTACTTATACAAACGTGCAACAATTCTAGATCACACACATTGTCGGTGCAATCACAACCATACAAAATTGTTGGCAAAATCTCGGCCGTTTTTAAATAAAAAATCTAAAAAAACCCTAAAATATGTCTACTAAAAATTTCAAAGGATTAGAAATTTCCAGTATAAAACTGTAACTTTTCAAATATCCGATTTTCTAACAATATACCGAGAATTTGAAATTACCGGTATACCGGAAATTTCATTACATACCGGTAAAAATTTTAGAGGCATTTTTATCATTCTAAAAATTTGAGGGATATCAGATATAAATGAAAAGTGACAGGTAAATTCCTCACATTTGTCGGTTCATACCTGCGAAAGTTGAGACCCATTACCATTTTGCTAACCCAATTCTTGGACTCACAATAAAAGAAAAAACAATGCATGTGTGCTCATCTTGCATATGACAGTTCGGAACGCAAAAAGTCACGAGCTACTAAAAACCATGTTTAAAGATTTATTTCCACAGTTCTATTCATAACACATGCCATTTTTTTTACAGTATTTACTTTTTTAGGAAATCCTACTTCCTCTTTCATATTAAAAGAAAGGGTGGACATATTTTCTTTTGTAGTGTAGCATTACTTTGATTCATATAATCGATTCTATTTAATAAAATATAATTTAATAATTATTGTTGTAGTAATTTAAATAGTTTTCATTGATTTAGACTTTATTAGCCCTGGTCAATGATTTTTGTTTAAGTTTATGCAAATACATATTTTTGTTATTATATTATAATATTAGTGTTGTTACATTTAAAAATTTTATACGTTATAAATTATTTTTTTACCTCTTTTCTAAAATATTTTTTTCTACACATTATTAAAATAAAAGATCAATGTTAATATTAATTAATTTTGTAAAAAATAAAAAATAAAATAAAGTGACATATATTCATAATAATCAAAATGAAACAAATAAAATTATTGAGACTATGTTACTGTACCTAATTGGGGTATTTTAGCATTATTATATGGCACCTAAGTAATATATAGGATATATTAAAAAATTCTCTTATTTAATCTAGTGTCAAAATTAAGAGTATTTAATTTGTCATCTTTTCAATTAAACCTAACATCCACTCCACATATTTTCATAATTCTCGTACGTACAGTCAACAGATAAACTTTTTGAGTCAAAATTGGAAACAAAATTTTTGGTAATTCATTGAAATTTTTTGTTAATAAACCAAAATTTCGATAATTCATTTTTAAATTGTCGAGACGGATTTTTTATCAATTTTTTTAAAAGTTCAGTAGTTTATCAGAAATTTAAAAAAATGTTATAATTTATTAAAATTTTTGAACAATGTGATAGTCTATGTAAAATTTTGTATTAAAAAATTTTAGAATTTTATTTTCTCAAAAATTCCGATATTTCTTCAATTCTTTTTTTATAAATCACTGATTTTTTATGGAAAGTTTCAAAAAAATATTTTTATTTTTTCAAAAATTCCAGTAAACACAGTAGAAAATTTCAAACAAAATTAATAAAAACATAAAGTAATAGATTCACAATGTGAGGTATCAAGTTTAATCAAAGAGGTGGAAAGTGAAATCCTCCAAAATTAATGGTTACATACTAGAGATTTAATAGCCACCCTAGTCCCTAACCATTTGTCTCGAAAAAATTCATAAAAGTTACTGAAAAAGTTTAAATTAACGGTAGAAAAAATCATTATTCATTTGTGGTGTCGAGGTGAATTTTCTCTCCAAAACCCAACACGTCACGGAGGCTTGGGTCTTGTGGTGAAGGCTTTGGTCTGAGAGTTTGTTTCTCTCAAGATCACAAGTTCAAATCCTATTGGATGTAATCAATCATTGTGTGTCAGTTCATATTGAGTTTTGCTCTAGTTTTAAATGAGACCCTCGCTAATGGAAAGTGAAATTGATCATTTTGGATTAGTAGGTCGAAAGACCGGATACCAAGATTTAAAAAAAAAAACACCGTCATCGAACTGCACTGTGACCGCGAGCAAGTCCACCGCACAATTATAACCATACACCAATGCCGCCTTCGACCACTCTGCTCTGACTACGCCTTAAGGTCGAACAACATATTCTTCTCGTTCATTCCAGCAATTTCTGTTCACAATAATGTTCTTCTTCCCATATGCATACACATCATTTCGAGATCAACGAATTGGATATAAACAAGATTTTGGATAGAAGATTATATATTCCCTCCATTCCTATTTATAAACAAATTTTAATTTTTAAGATTTATTGAATAATTGATGTATATAACCTATATGTAGTCCAAATACATCATTTATTCAATGAACTTAAAAAGTCAAAATTTACTAATAAATAAAAATGGAGGGAGTGGTGTAATTTGATTCACGTAGCCGACCTCATTTAGTGGGATAAGACTCGGTTGTTGTTGTTGTTATTGTATACAAGGTTTTTATCTACGACCGTAAAAACTGTTGCGACAAAACGATTTCGGAAGTGCAGATAGCAATATTGTTGTCACCATTTTTATATTAAAGAATAAAGTATGGTTAATTCAGAATGCAAAAATTTATAAGATGCAAGTACCAAGTGGAAAAAAAAACTTAAATGATACATAAAAATAATTTCATATATACTGACTAAACTAACTTAAAATCATTTGTATTTTCTTGTGTTCCGTAGCTTACATATTCTTACCGAAAGATTTATTTTATTATAGGCAAAACTATAAAAGGGAGAAAGGTGTGGTGTGGGTGATTTTAAAAGTAATTTTTAGATGGATCACGAATGAACCCGCATAACCAACGGTTTTTATGGCCCAACTCACACTGACAAAAATTTAATTGGACTAAGAAAAGTGGTCCAAAATCCGCACGGGCCGCAAGTTAAACATGCAGGTCCGAGGACCCCTCGGTCTATATACCTAGTTCTAATTAATAGCCATTTAATCACACTAAGAATGCTGTTGCTGTTGGTGCAGTTGAGTTGCAGCATTTTGTTTTAATGATTTCAAATTATGTTTTCTTTTGGGTTAATAAGCGTTCACCCTGCAATATTCGGTTTATCCCTACAGTTATCAAATGCAGGTTTTGGTAAGGATTTTTTTAGAAAATCCGTTGCCAAAAGACAGGGAGGGGGAAAAAAGCAAAATTCGCTAACATTATAGGGGTGTAAATGCCTATTAACCTTTGGCAATAAGTATTATGGGTCTTCTGGACGCATGGACACCAATGAATAGTTTATGGCATTCAATGCATGCCATCTCTCAACAAATTGAATTACTCCAAGCTGACACATTTGATCTTCATTGCTTCCAATCACTGACAGGTAATATTTTCCATAACTCATCATTATGCCAGGATTTCTAATTCACATGCCAAACATCTGCTACATATCACTCATTGCTCTATCTAATAATACCAATGTTTGCTTTCTAACCACACTCGTATGTAGCCTTGAAGGCTCCGTACTGTGATGTGGCTGACTCAATCCTTCTCCGCTACATTTTTAATATAGTTATAAATATGCTGTTGCCATTACCACATGTTTTGTATTGCAAACTTACAAGTTCTTTTTAGGATATGTCTGTAAATAAATATACTTGAACTGAAAGTAAACAGAAACAAAATATCCACCATTACAGAATCAGTCCTTATATTCACCAGTTCCCATTTGATACTACTGGCAAGAGAGACAATGAGACGTACATAGAGGGAAAATAGCAAAATAGCTTACATAAATACACATATGCATGCATGATGCACTGGTTGATTTTATTTTATAGGCATAGAAGACATTCAAAGCCAAGGGGAGTTGTAAATAGGTGTTACGACAGATTTAACTTGTAAGTACTTGTGAAGAGCTTCTAATCCCAAATCTTTTCCAAATCCACTCATTTTATACCCTCCAAAAGGAATGTCACTTCCCAAGGCTAAATAACAGTTGATCCAAATAACACCTGCACGAATGGACCTTGACACAGTGTTTGCAATATCCAAGTTCTTGGTCACAATGCCTGCTGCTAGACCATATCTCGTATTGTTAGCACTCTTAATAGCTTCCTCGACAGTCCTGTTTTTTATTCACATGTCATACTTAAATCAACCATTCACCGACACGCCCCTAAACTCTTTATGGTACTAAAAGAGCAAAAGAATATAAAATTAAAATGCAACTTACTTAAACTTCATTAGGGCCATCACAGGCCCAAATATTTCATCCTTTGCTATTATCATGTCCTCCTAATATAGGTTTATTCAATGTTTTTAATAAGATAGAAAGGAAAGAAAACACATGGTTAGTTATCAACTATGTGATAAAGATACCAAATTGAAACTTTATTACCTTTACATTGGAGAAAATTGTAGGTTCAATGTAATAGCCCTGGCTTCCCACTGCTTTACCTCCAGTCAAGAGTGTTGCTCCTTCTCTCTTTCCATGCTCAATATAGGAAATAATTTTTTCAAATTGGTTCCTATCAGCCTACAACACAAAACAGTTATCAAGCCAATCAAGTATGGTCCTAATATGACTTTTTCTGCAAGCAATTCTATATTGATTTTACCTGAGGTCCTTGTTGAGTTTTAGGATCAAAAGGATCCCCAACTATCCAAGCTTTTGCTTTCTCCACCAACTTCTTCTCAACTTGATCATATATCCCTTCCTGAACAAACACACGGGAGCTTGCGACACAAACTTCTCCCTGAAAAAACCATAAGTTTAGAAATAAAATATTGACTAGGCAGACATGTAAACAGAGGATGCTCGTTGTAAGGAAGGGGTTTTAGGAAGACAAAATTTCACCTTGTTAGTTAGGAGACCGAAAAGAGCAAGCTCAGCAGCTTTGTCGACATCAGCATCATCGAAAATAATGAGAGGTGACTTGCCACCTAGTTCTAGTGAAACATGTTTTAAATTACTCTTTGCTGCAGCTTGCATTATTTCACGGCCTACTTCAACCGAACCAGTAAAGCTAACCTGAAGGAAGGTACAAGAATCAAAGGTCATTATTTAATTACCAACTTGGTAATTAAACTTATAAATGTTTGACATAAATAATTAACTTGCCACATCTATGTCCATGTGTGAGCTTATTGCAGCACCAGCAGTTGGACCAAATCCAGGTACTACATTCAACACTCCATTTGGGATTCCAGCCTTTAAATAACAAAAAGATTTAGTGAAGACCTCAACACAAAACATTTAGATTTATTTAGTGAAATTTAAAGTACTGATCACCACGCCTAAGCGTGGACACACTAACGCGTGCACAGATCCACACTATTGCGAGAGTCTAATTGGTTGCTTTTCACCGTCTATGTCACAATGAAGTGTGCCATTTCTCATACTAAAGCGTGTGCACGCATTGGCATGGAACTCGTTAATTGACATTAATATATAGTATGTGCAGGTACTTACTAGCTTAGCTAGATGAGCATAAAACAAAGCTGAGAGAGGTGTTTGTTCAGCAGGTTTAAGGACCATGGTGCAACCAGCAGCTAAAGCAGGACTAACTTTTGTGAAGAAAATTGAAGTGGGAGCATTCCATGGAATGATATGCCCCGCAACACCAATTGGTTCCATTAATGTATAAGCATGGAATTGGCCAGAAGATTTTAAAACTTCACCATGGATTTTATCAGCAGCACCTGCGTAGTAACGTAGTGTATTTGCTGATGAAGGTATTTCTATAACCTTTGCAATAAAGTACAACTTTCCTGCATCAATTGCATCTAATGCTGCTAGTTCTTCTGTGTTTTCATCAATTAGTTCTGCGAATTTCATCATTATTTTGGCCCTTTCCTGGTTATAGTTATTACCACATCATTAATTTAGATGGAAATGGAAGTGAATAAAACATATTCAATCTGAGAAAAAAGAAAAAGAATAAGTAACTTACAACACCGGACATTCGCGGCCATGGACCCGAGTCAAATGCCTCGCGTGCTGCTTTAACTGCAATGTCAATGTCTTCTTTATCTCCTTCACTGATTCTTGCAATCACCTCTCCTGTTCTTGGGTCTATTGTCTCAAATGTAGTTCCTAAAAAAATTCCATTTTAAATCAATTATATAAAAAAGAAATAATACTATAATTATACATTATTTGTTACTATCTTTCTTTAAATATGAGTATCGAGTAAAAACATGATCATATAAACAAATGGTGAGTTTTCATATGCAAGTATCCAATCGAAAATGATGAGTTACTTTTACATTTTTGTCCATATTTGTTTGATTTTCAAGCTGTTTTCATTCTTGCTAATTTTAATTAGATTTGCATGTTATAGAATTTAGAATTATAATGAGTTATATGATCAAATTAGTATGTTTGGAATGATGATTGTAGTTTGCATGTTCATTATAACCTAAATAATACCAAGTTATGAACATATTTAGATGATTAGATCTTCTTTTGCTTAACGTAATTGCCACTTCTATTATATTTAGGATATGGCTATTAGGTACAAAATATTCAAGTTTTAATTAGTGTTATTTTATCTTGGAATATAAAATTTATCTTAAAATAAAAATAGTAAACACAATATCTGTCGATCATATGAGGATTAATAACCGGCTTGATAGATATTAATATCTGAAATAAAATTAAATGAAGTTTATTCAAAATTTATGATAGTAGACACCTTAGATATAAGCTATTTATTTATTTATATAATTGATTTTATTTAATATTTCATTTTTATATTAATATTAAGAAAAAAAAGAAGAAAATACATTGTAAAACTAATCATAACTATATATCAGAATAAAATATATTTTTTATTTTAAAAATATTAATATTACACGACAATTATAAATAATATTGTCATACATTTTAATATTTAAATATATATTGAAATAATATTAGTTTTAATTTGTAAAATTAATAGAATTTGAATCTTTTTATCAAGTGAATTTTTTATATTTTAAAAATTTGAGAACTGTCTAACCTTTGTGTCAATCCTACCTATTTCTACAATTATCGTATGATATACAACTCTAAAAAAAACTTTTCAAGTAAAGCGAACAATCAACATTTTTATATAAGAGAATTTCTTATTACATCATGTCTCTTAAATATTATGTAAAATTAAATATTTATAATTTTTTTGGAGAGATATTATCTCCGAACATATTTTAATACACATTCATTTATTTTTAAAATATATCTTAATTTGTGAATAAAATTATTTTGAAAATACATATTCAAAAAAGTTTTGAAAATATATTTTCAGAATTAAAAAAAAAACTACTTTAATGACACTCAGACTCTATTTGGCAAAAATAGTGGTTGATTAATAAATTAACCAATAGTTTATAAGTTATGACTGATGGCTGATGATTAATAACTTATAATTTATAGTAGATAGTTGATGACTTATAATTGATAAGTTAATTAAAGTGTTTGGTAAAATTAGCGGTTCAATTAGTTGATAATTTTTTGTTTTTGTTTTCACCCTCTGGAGAACCAGGGAAAAAAATCCTAGTAATCCAGAGTTCGGCTAGAGAGTTATGTGGCCTAGCAAAACATTGTTTCCACCAGGAATCGAACTCGGTATTTTTCGAACCTTCGTTTCTTAGCAATTAGTTGATAAATTAAAATAGGGGTGTCAAAACGGGCCGTCCGCCCCGCCAAAAGCCCGTAAAAAAAAAGAGCGGGACAAGTATACCTGTCAAGGTGAATTGGGCGTGAAATTCAAGCCATCCCCGCCCCGCCGGCGGGTTGGCTGACAGCGGGCTTGCCCGCCTTCTTTTGTTTTTTTTTTGTTTTTTTTCCATTTCTTTATAAGCTATTTTTAAATTTCTTTTTTGTTTTTATTTTTTTGTATTTTTTATAGTTATTTTTAAATTGTAAGAGATGAGGAATCAAACTAATGTGATTAACAAGAAACAAAGTCAACTATAAAGAGAAGCAAATTCAATGTTAGTAATACTATTGTGTCTCATATATGATAATAGAGAAATTCTTACTAGTTGAATATGTTCAGTACATAATATAGTTTAAAAATAAATGTATATATTAATAAATAGTGAAAACTATTTTGCATATAGTTTGGTATATATGAATGTTCTAGTATATATAAATGAAATAGGAATTTCACCATTAAAAATATTTACATATTATAATTGAAATATTAAATTAGAGTATTCTATATGTGTTACAGTATAGAAATGTCATGTGTTTTTTTCTCTGCACCCTATATTATATATTATGTATATATTGCATTATAGAGAATTTGTCAGTGCAATATTTTATTGGTTAGAGTTTTTATACGCAATATAAATAAATATCTATACTGGTACTGTATACAAATTTACATACATTTTCTAAACTTTCTATATGAATGTATATAACAATAACTCATTTTAAATTTGAATTGGTTTACTATAATTTCATTTAAATTTGAATTATAACATACATATAAATGCATATTACAATAAATTTAAAAGAAATTACAATAAATTTCTAAATAGTTTTTGTTTCAAAAATTTTAGCGGGCTGGCGGACCAACCCCGTCCCATTATGTATTTCGTCCGTGGGGTTTTTTGTTTTGACGGGGCGGACGAAATGGGTAGTCAAGCCCAAAAATTCAACCCAACCCGACATTTTTTGGCGGGTGACGGACCCGACCCGTTTTACCATCTCTAAATTAAAATGCATAAAAGATATTTAATAAATAATTATTTTATTTAAATTAAAATAAATTATGAATGCTAGTTAAAATAATAAGGGCAAAAATGAAAGAAAAAAATCATAAGTTATAAGTTATAAGATAAAATGCTATTTAAAATATCGTTTAAAAAATAAACTATAAACTAGTATAATAAATTATAAACTCGTGAGAAAAAGACCATTATATACAAATTTTTTATTTTATTATCATACTAATTTATAAATTATAAACTATATTCGTAAAAATAGTTATGCCAAACAGAACCTAAGTTGATACTTACCCATACACAAGCATATGGGTCAAATATTAATAATGCATTGTTTTACAAAAACACAAAAGTATCATCATTCAAAGGAAGTGTAGGTACACCAAACTAAAGGGTTTATTTTGGGGTTTAAAATGGCAAAAGCAAACATGAGAAAAGGATGTGTTGTGTCTTTTTTTCCTTTTCTCTTAAACAGCTTTAAGGAACATGTGAACTTGGTAGTTACACTGTCATCTTTATTTTCACATCTTCTGTACCATTTCTTTTACTTTTTTTTAATAAAAAATGCTAATATTGTAAATAAATAGTAACAAAGATATGTTAGGTTAAAAGGGATGGATCTACAGCCAAAGCTATGGGGCACTTGACCCCACTAAAATTTGTATATTTTTTTATGACTGAAATAAATTAAATAACGTTTCATTAGAAATCTCTACTAAACTTTTAGATTTTGGAAATGAGTAATATAATAGTATATCACATAAGCTACTTTATTAGTATTAGGTTTTGAGATCAAACTTCAAAACAGTTTATTTAGCAAAATAAAGCGTTTTTGTTTATCATTCATTTTAGCATTCTTTTATTGTGAGTTTAAAATAAGAATATAACCTAAAATCTTTTCTAAAAATATAAATTTAAAATAATTAAATTTGAAAACCAAAAATATATTTAAAAAATGCTCTTGTAAATAATGCCCCCATTTCTATATAGTTTTTAGTGAGTTGGAGATGCTTATCCTTAACAATAATAGACTGATATGTTTCTTTTTCTGTCTACTTAAATCATCTATTATTTTTGCAACACTGAGGTCAGAGATTTTATTTTTGTACCATGGATGGACACTAAAAATCAGATAAAGTTGCAGCACTAAGGGTATGTTTGATTGCACTGAATATGATTTAACAATATTATAAATAGATATTCTCACTTTTTAAATCAAAGTAGTAGAATTAAACTATTTTTGATTCATAGATTTGAGTGAGAAGATAAAGATAGAAAATAAATTGTAAGAACCTGATACAGAATCAACAAAATCTCCATTGATGAAGAGTTTTGTATACTTGATGGTTGGTATTTTGAACAAGGAGGTGTTGTTGTTGTTGGAGTTGGAGTTAAGATCAGTCATGTGGAGTGATTGATAGTGAATAGTGAAGAATATAGCTAGAAATTAAGATAGTTGATATGATGAGCTATCTCTGCTTATTCACTATATGTACACATTGACAAAAGCAATAGAGGGGAAAAAAGAAAAAGTGATTCTTGTAGCTAACAATGATTGTACACCAACCATAAATCAAGAATAAATTTAAAGGTTAATAGGTATTTTGTTATGATAGGACCACAGGGGTTAATTCAAACTCTTTTACATCGTTTTCAAAACCCATCTATACTATAGAGACAAAATACTTATTAATAGTGAAGATTTGGATTTTGAAATTGTGTTTCTCAAAAGTTTGATTAAAATTCAGCTAGATGTAAATTATTATAAAAAAAAAACTCTAAATTCAATAACCAAGATCTAATTAATAGTTAAAAATTAAATTCTAGGTGAAGTTCATCTATAATATATTTTTTGTTTTTTAAAAATTTAATTTTTACTATTTTGTGATAAAATAATCAAACAAGAAAAAAAAAGTATTCCAACATAGTCAAATAATTGCACGTTTTTATTAATTTATTCTCTCAAATAAGTTGGGGAACATAAATAAAATAAAAATGTGTGTACATCCACTATGCGTGTGAATAAAAAATAAGACTAGTGTCCAAAAAAAAGGATTAAACTATAAACTAATTATTGTATAAAAAAAAGAGACTAAAAATAATAAGAGATTAAATATTTGATAATATATGTATGATTAGGCGTGAGTAGCATTATTAAATTAATAAATATGAATTATTTCGATCATTGCCACTTTAGGAAATAGAATATCTTAAAAGCAACTGTAGGAAATTGAATATCTATATCTAAAAGGTAATTGTAGGAAAAAGAAGACAAAACTTAATGGCAGAAGGTGAAGTTTTTCTTTTTTTATATTATAAGATAGTATAATGGAAGAAGGTGAACCGAAATGTTAAGAGTTGGTGGTTATTTGCAGGGGTGGACAAATTTTTTCAATCCGGTCCAAACCAATCTACGGGACCCGAAAACATACACATCGGGTTAGACGGGTCATCGGATTAACTGTTTGAAAAGAAATAGGTTTAAATGGGTATATTTAGTCGGTTTAGGATATTGAAATTGGGAAAATGTTATCTCCTATTTCTATCTTTATCTCTATAACTCTACATTTTATAGAAAATATCAATTTTGTCAAAATATATTTTTAACTAATTTATTATTTTCTTTTTTAAATAATTTTTAAATTTTATTTTGTGTATCGGAAAACTTTGTAAAAAAATTCTTGTAGTCATTTTTTTAAATTTGTAAAAGAGTTCGGATGGTCATTTCTTAAAATATTTTTTAACTTTTATTTTATGTACCAGAAGACTTTTCAAAAGAGTTTCGGTAATTAATTTTTGTATACCGGAAGACTTTGCAAAAGAGTTCCTGTAGTTATTTTTTAAAATGTTTTTAAACTTTTATTTTATGTATCGGAAGACTTTTCAAAAGAGTTCCGGTAGTAAGTTTTTATGTAGCGGGAGACTTTGCAAAAGATTTTCGGTAGTCATTTTTAAAAAATATTTTTTAACCGTAATACTTTTCAAAAAAATTATGGTAGTTAATTTTTGTGTACCGGAAGATTTTGCAAAAGAGTTCTGATAGTCATTTTTTAGAATATTTTTTAACTTTTATTTTATGTACCGAAGACTTTTCAAAAGAGTTACGGTAGTTAATTTTTGTGTACCGGAAGACTTTGCAAAAGAGTTCCGATAGTCATTTTTTAAAATATTTTTTAACTTTTATTTTAGGTACTGGATGACTTTTCAAAAGGTTCCGGTACATAAAATAAAATTTTATAATTATTTAAAAAATTAAATAATAAATAAATTAAAAATATATAAAGATAAAATTTGTATTTTATATAAAATATATGGGTATAGGGATAAAGGTAGGGGTATGAGGTAAAATTTGTATTTTATATAAAATGTAGGGGTATGAGGTACAATTTTCTGAAATTGGACTCATGGATATCCAAATCCGTCCGGCTCAAAAAGGAGAGTTATAACTCTGTTAATTAAGAAGATTTTATCCTATAACCCTATAGTTATACTCATACCTCAACAAATTTATCAAAATGCCAATTTTGACCTTGTTATTATTTTATTATTTTAATTTTTATCATTCCTGTCAAAGAAAAATTTACTTCATACCCCTACCATTATCCGTATACTCCTACATTTTATAAAAAATGTTAATTTTGCCTTAATATATTTTTAAATAATTTATTATTATTTTTAAATAATTTTAAAATTTTATTTTGCGTACCGAAAGACTTTATAAAATAGTTTCGGTAGTCATTTTTAAAAAAAAATTTTTGTGTATCGGAAGACTTTGCAAAAGAGTTTCGGTAGTCAATTTTTGTATACCGGAAAACTATGTAAAAGAGTTCCGGTAGTCATTTCTAAAACGTTTTTTAATTTTTTTTAATGTAAACTGGAAGACTTTGCATAAGAATTCCGGTAGTCAATTTTTGTGAACCAGAAGACTTTGCAAAAGAGTTTCGATAGTCATTTCTTAAAACATTTTTTAACTTTTATTTTGTGTACCGGAAGATTTTGCAAAAGAGTTTCAATAGTTAATTTTTGTATATCGGACGACTTTGCAAAAGAGTTCTGGTAGTTAATTTTTGTGTACCGGAAGACTTTTCAAAAGAATTCCGATAACATATATTTTTAACTTTTATTTGGTGTACCAGAAGACTTTTCAAAAGAGTTTCGGTAAACAAAATAAAATTTTAAAATTATTTAAAAATAAATAAAAAATTAATTAAAAGTATATAAGGGTAAAATTAGTATTTTATATAAAATGTAAGAATATAGGATCAAAAGTAGGGGTATGAGATAAAATTTCCGTTAATTAATTAGACTTGATAGATTAATGACCTCATGAATGTCCATTTCACTTGCATTATGTTACTAACTTTCTTCAACAATTTTTTTCACAATTGCATTATGATTAATATATTTGTGCAAAAAAAAAAAAAATAGATAGTTGCAGGTAACTCAGAGCAACAGGATCAAATCAATATAATTTGGCCAGGTTCTTATTGGCTGACCGTGTTGCTCAATTTATGCATAATTAGACCTTGAGAATATGCCACGAGGAACTTTTGTTATTCATTTTGAGGTGAGAAAACTAGAGTTTACTGCAAATTGAAGTATTTTCTTATAAGTGTAAAAAAAGATGAAACAATAAGAAAAAATCACTATTGGTTCCTTTTCAACAATGTTCTATAGGTGGCTAATAGGAAAACATTAGTGCACCAGAACTTAAAGTTTATTTTTAAAGGATGTTTTGTTTGAGCTAGCACTCTTTTAACTTACTGTGTTCATCTATAATGCTTATGTGGTTTTTGATTTGGGGAATAGTTAAATTTTAGAAAATAAGACAAAATATAGTTTTCTTATTTGAGGGAAAATTTGTGATTTACATGCTAACAAAGGTGATTTCATAGGCGATAATAACATTTGATTGTAGAACTATGTTGAAGATGTTTCCTTTTTCTCCATTGTAGGTGCATATATTATCCAGTTCATAACATCCAAGGTAATTTACATCTTCTATTTAACGTATTTTTTGTATTTTGGATGCATCCAAAAAATAAATTTTGAATTTTTATGGATATTGTTGAAATTTCACCTTAATGAGTAAGCCACACATATGGTGGAAAAAACAATTTCCAAATTTTATTCAACTCCACCAACCTCGGCGTTATATGAATTTTTTGACTTTGTGTCAAAGAATACAATTATTTGACAGTGATGTAATCCGACTTAATCGAACCGTACAAACCGGTAATCCGATCAAAGAATACAAACACATAGTGTTGTTACTATGTACTATACTTCCGTAATCAAAAGAGAAACTACTATTTGTTTTTTTAGGACCAAGAAATAACTTTATACCCCCGTCATAAACACATATTCAGATGTACTTCTTCGATCATCTAAGTCTTCGACATAATTACTATTGGTAAGGTTTGTGATGTTGATGTCATTGTGTTGATGATCTTGTAACTTCTGCTTCGCCAATGATTTCCCCATTTCTTTCGACCTTCATCTTCATTCATGCAATATTTCTGATTTTTGGTTATCTTGTCCTTGTTTAACTTTGAACTCCATAATGTCCTCAAGGTAACATTATTTTTCTATCTTTTCAGTTAATTCCATTTATTTCTAACCATGGCCAAAATAAGAAAACTAACATTCCCTTCCTAGAATTTTTTAGTAGTGATAAGATATGTGACGTGCCATCTCAAATTTAAGTGTTAAACCCAAAAATATTGGAGGTGTCTTCTTTAGCTATGAGTTATACTTATGTATACTTTATACATATTAGTGATAATTCTGATTTCATGGGAGAGTGATTCAAGCGAGGGCGTTGAAGAGTTGGTTGGTTTCAAAAAATGTAAAACCTCAAAATGATTGTGGATGAAGTAGAGAAAATCACTCATTTTATGATTAATACCAAGGAAATTGATCATGGGTTCGCCTTATCATCCATATGTTAATCTTGAAGACTTTAAGGGTGTACAAGCATGAGTTAAAGGTCCATGATTACATTAAAGCCTTTAAGTGTCATTATGGTCACAAACTGAGTGACAATGAGGTTAGATGGTGGATATTATTTCATTCCCATTCCAACAATCATGGTCGTAATTTTTTACTTGTTGACAAAGAGGAGGAAATGGTACGAAAGGGACATTGGGCTCTCGAGATCCCTAGTGACACAGATCAGTGCCTTTGGGTGGAACATGATATATTTATAAAACGTTTGTCTTCAGTGAGTCACGTCGAATAGAGAATGCCTACCGAGATATATGTCAATCTTCTGATTGGCCGATTTCATACGTAAACCCCTGTAAAAGAATATACAGTCACTTTGATGGATAGAAGTTGTGTATCACGATTGTATGTTCTCTAGAATGGGGTCCAAGCTTCCCTTTAACGAGTTTAAAGTTGGGGTTATTGAAGATTGCCCATTCACTACTCCACTCGGTGAGCTGAGCTTTGGTCAAGGTCTTTCAGTACTTATGTGAATATAAGAATGATATCCCTATCTTAAAGCTCTTCTTTCACCTTTTCGACATATAAAGTACCTTGACCATGGCAGACCGGGATCAATGACTACTTTCCTTAAGACAAATGAAGAGGATGTTTGAAGTCTATATGGATAGTTTCAAAAGTTTTAAGGATATATATTATTTGGTTTCCCCCTTAACTGCGAAGCCAATACGAGTTTGTGTGTATTTTCGGAGGGTCTTATGGGTAATAGAGATGACACTCAGGATGTGCTTACTCTTTACCTCCAAATGCTTCACAGGGTTTGAAATGCGTGGACAAGTTTTTGAAGTACTGAAGGAATAATCACTTTCTAAATATTTTGAATGCATATCTCTTCAAATCTTATGTTCTTCCTCAAGAGGAAAGGACTTGAAAACCAAACTTGTTGAAATTTGGGAGGTTATAGGTTTTATAGACGAAGATATTCCTTCCGATGGTGAGGAATTAAATCAAAAAAGTCAGTTAGGGGTAGATACAACAACTAATAAAGAGATACAAAAATATTTGGTGAGGAAAAGAACTTTTAACTTACTTGTAATTTTCATTGATACTTGTTTTCTCTTACGTATTTATTATTTAATTTTGTTCTATATATAACATAAGTATCCTCAATGAGCTAGTGGTAGTGAGGAAAGGTTTTAGCGGAAAAAACTTCATACGCCTCAATTTTCGGGGAAGATAGTTGAGGTGGTTGTGCAAACTCGAAAAGAGATTGAACAAGAAAGCCACTAGGATGGATCAAATTTTCCAAAGAATCATCCTGGTGGAGATAAATCGAAAGGAACATAAACTCAGTTCGTCAGTTCCTCCGAGCTTCGGAGTCAAAATATCCAATGATTGTCAGGGAAATTGTGATTCAAACAATCCTCATAGAGGACGATCAATGATGATTCATCCCGATTGGAGAAAGATAAGAGCTTGTTCAAGATGGACCAGATCCAAACTTCGAGACTTATTTGATTGGTTTGAGACATTAGATCTACTATAAATCAAAATCAACAAGGACTTTTTAATTGATGCACCATCTTAGGAGAAAGACTATGTCGTATTAAGATAATTCAAGACCATGCAACCATCCTCCTTGCAAGATCATGCATTTTGAATATGTACTTTATGGGGTAGTTAGTCTTCACCACTATCTAGTGGCTATGAAAATAAGACCTTACGTATCTCGTCGTTTTGACGATAACCAGATTTAAGTACTTGGCATTTTGGTACAATGTTTCAATGTCTCTCAAAATCTTACAAAGTATGTCGATCTTCCTCTACCCCTAACTTCTCGCAAGAAAATAGAGTTAAGAGTGTTATCCACTAGAAGTATAAATATAATGGGGTGACCTGCTTTGACCGGGTTAAGATTATAAGTCAGGACATAACAACTTTAAAATTTTGAAAAGCTATTTTGCATTATGAGTTTCACGTGAACCTTCCTCCCTTTCTCTGTATCGTGAACAAAGTGAAATGTTTTATCTCCAAGCATGAGATAAATCTTGACAAAACAACTATTCTCGTGATTAGGTAATGAATCTCTTTAATGTTTGTTGGACTCATGTCAATGATTGCTCGACATTTATCTAAGGTTCGATTCCTGGTAGGAACAATGCTTAGCCAGTGCCATGACCTCTCGGCACGAACTCTGGACTACTAGGGCCCCTTTCCCCTAAGAACCAGAGGGTGAAAAACAATATATATATATATATATATATATATATATATATATATATATATATATATATATATATATATATATATATATATATATATATATATATATATAAGACTAAACTCTTTGAACTTGGTGAATTAATATTTGAATCATAAATGAGATTTTTTTATATATTCATCTTAGCTTATGACACTTCATATATGATTACTATTCCATGAATATCATGCGCATTAATACACATAATGAGTCTCCCTCAAACTCAATAATTAACACCATTGACAAAATCATAACATCAAACTTCATTTTCACAACTTAATGTCATACAAATGTAGACTAGCTGAATTCACCAACAAAAAAGACAGTAGATAAATTGTGGTTATGCAAGAAAGTTGAAAACAATTCACTTTCCAAAACACATAGGAAAATACTCATAGCCATGGAGAATTATAAATGGGAGTAACAACAGATTTAACTTGTAGATACTTATGAAGTGCTTCCAATCCATATTCTCTCCCAAATCCACTCATTTTATATCCTCCAAAAGGAATATCATCTCCAATAGCAAAATAACAATTTATCCATATAGTGCCGGCACGGATCGATCTCGATACAGTGTTTGCTATATCCAAGTTCTTTGTCACAATACCCGCCGCTAATCCATATCTTGTATTATTAGCACTCTTAATCGCTTCCTCAACCGTCCTAACCAGACACAATATCGACATTGATAACAATTTTTAAAAAAATAAATAAATGCAATCACATATGTGCGTGTGTACACGCCTTTATCCAGAGATATGTCATTGCTATAGAGTTTAAATATCTCGAAATATATTAAAAAAGTAACTTACTTAAACTTTTTCAGTGCCAACACAGGACCAAAGATTTCATCTTGTGCTATAAGCATATCATCCTAAACAAAACAATTTATACAAAATAGAACAATGGTTAGTCATTGGTTTTGGCATACATATCCATATTGATTGTGGAGTACTAGTTAATGTTATTCACCTTTATGTTGGAGAAAATTGTTGGCTCAATGAAGTATCCTTTGTTTCCGATTGTTTTACCACCAGTCAAAAGAGTAGCTCCTTCTCTTTTTCCATGTTCTATATATGAAAGAATTTTTTCAAATTGTTTCTTGTCAACCTATACATTGTACACAAGATTGTTACAACCAAAAAATGGGTGATCTTAAATATTAACAATGTTTTGAAGTAAATAAATATAATTCGTGGAGTGTGCCTCAAGAAAACTTCAGAATTCGTCCAATTCTATTCTACCATGAACACGAACGAGGTTAAACTTACTTGAGGCCCTTGTTGAACATTAGGATCAAAATTGTCGCCAACGACCCAAGTTTTTGCTTTTTCTACCAACTTTTTTTCAAATTCTTCGTAGATTCCTTCTTGAACAAACACACGCGAACTTGCAACACAAACTTCTCCCTATTGTCACAAAGACAACAAACATGTAAGGTTAGTACTTGACACATTAGAAAACCAAAGATGGTGTTTAAAAAGTGAGGATTTCATGAAAGCAATTTCACCTTGTTGAATAAGATTCCTAACAGAGCAAGTTCTGTAGCTTTTTCAATATCGGCATCATCGAAAATTATGAGTGGCGATTTGCCTCCTAATTCAAGTGAAACTTGTTTCAAGTTACTCTTTGCCGCAGCTTCCATTATCTTACGCCCGGTTTGTGTTGAACCAGTAAAGCTTACCTAAACACACATCACCAACCAATTAGTCATAAGCGCGCGATTCCAAGATCACAACATCAACGTTTTGAAGTCTCAACGACCACGATTTAGGCTGCAACAACTACATTTGACTGTCATTATCATCATCTAATAACAAAGCTTGCGACGCAAGTTACCCAAATTTAAAATATCTTTCAAAATTCATATCTTCGACAAGTAGTTAAATAATTACCGCATCAATGTCCATGTGTGAGCTAATTGCAGCACCAGCAATTTCTCCAAATCCGGGTACTACATTCAACACTCCGTCCGGAATTCCAGCCTTAAAAAAGAGAAAGAAAGAATAAGCGAGTAAGTAATATGAGACGAACCGAGTAGTATATAGAAAATAATGATTTGATGAAATGAAACATACCAATTTGGCTAGATGAGCATAGAACAAAGCCGAGAGAGGCGTCTGCTCAGCAGGTTTAAGAACCATGGTGCAACCAGCAGCTAAAGCAGGACTAACCTTAACAAAGAACATTGAAGTAGGAAAATTCCAAGGAACAATGTGTCCAACAACACCAATTGGTTCCATCAATGTATAAGCATGGAACTGTCCAGAAGGTTTTAATACATTTCCATGAATTTTATCAGCAGCACCTGCACAGTAACGTAGTGTATTTGCTGCAGAGGGAATGTCTAAAGCCTTACAGATATGGTATAACTTTCCTGCATCAATGGCATCAAGTGCTGCTAGCTCTTCTATGTTTTCGTCGATTAGGTTTGCAAATTTCATCATTATTTTCGCTCTTTCCTGGTAAGGAAAATAGGATGATAAATAAGATGAAAACATGTTTTTTTCTCTAAGAATCAGTTAGATACATTACTGTATTTTTATATGTCAAGTTCATTATAGGGAGAACAACAATAGAAGATAGTGATTCCATTCATAATAGAAGAAAAGTTATCAAATTTTAGCCTTGGAGAAATTCAACTCTCATATTAGTATATAGTCTGAAAATGAGTTAAGACAAACTATAATTGCGATATGATATCAAACTAAAACTATAGATGAATTAAGTGAAATTCTAATTTTAACATTTAATCCTATGTTTTTTATTCAATCCATCGGTGGTATTCGAATCTAGTTCAATTAAGGAGGTGACTCCTTCTATCAGAATCTTCTTGACAAGGGGGTGGTCATGTTAGGTACTGTGTTTGTTAAAGTGTATGTAATATGGTAAGTGTGATGTGGATGAAAGAGCATCTTGTTACGTGTCTGTGACGTGGTATGAATGTCAACCGTAATACAAATATATGTGGATGAAAAAGTTTTTGCTTGAAAGAGAGAAAATATAAGTGGATTGACTCACACATGAAAGAGATATTGTTGTGATATTTGAAGTCACACATTACTTAAAAAAGTAAATGTTGAACACTTTATAAATGAGATGACTCATGTATCTAATGCCTTAGATTTTGTTTGAGAGTTTGGGGGGAAAAAACTTTGAAAAAAGGAGAAGGTGTGGTATTTGAATCAAGCTCTGGTCTCAATAAGATTAGCTTGATGGTTCGACAGAAGTTATGCATGTTGTAGTAAAAGTTTGTTCTAGCATATGTTAGTTTGTTGTTTAAGTTAGCATGACGAATTTGACCAGTATGTTGGACCAATCGTTTAGTAAGTTAGTTGAAAGATAGAGTTTAGTTTTCTTATCAATAACATACTACAATCCCCTGATAATCCTATTCAGGTGGAGAAAGTGGTGTGGTTGAGATTCAATTATAAACATTGTAATCTAATGTATAATTGAATCAAGAATCCAATTTTAACCACTTTAAATTATTTTCTTTTCTTCTATATTTTCCTTTACTCTGTTGTTTTCTTGATAATAATAAAAAATCGACCATACTATATTTTCTTGAATATCGTTTAACAACATAAGGAATTGGGTGAAATAATGAAGAGAATTATATGAAGAGTATTTTGGAGGTTTATTTTTATTCAAAATAGTAAATCCTCTAGTTTTGGGAACTAAAAAATTATATTGGAGGAAAGGTTAAAAGATTTAGAAGAAACTTACATAAATTGTTCAAATATAATATACATTTTTATAATATTTTGAAAATTAAAATTATGTAATGTTTAAAAAAAATCCTTTATCATTCTATACAAAATTATTATTTTAAAAAATATCAAAGATTTCTATATACTTTATTTATATTTCGATTTCCCCTTCCTTCTTAACACACAAATAAATCATCACAATATATTATATATAGAGAAATATCAATATTTATATACTATTGCTATTTTTATATAAATATTTAGGTTTCGATATATATAATATACTCTCTTTATACTTAAATATATATATATATATATATATATATATATATATATATATATATATATATATATATATATATATATATATATATATATATATATATATATTTCTGTGTGAGTTTGTACGATCTAGTATGATAGGTTTGAGTCTAGTAAATATATTCTTTTCAAAATTTTAAATTTGAATCCCGTTTAGGTGCAAATAAATATATGTGTATTTTAATCAAATTTTTGTTTATAAATATAAATCCAATTTTAAATTATTAATAATATTTAATAATTAATTAAATCTTTTATTAATGTATGATTGAAATATAAAAGGTGAAGATTGTATATATGGACCACTTTATCAATATTAAATATTGGTGCAACTCCACATGGAATATAAAAAGAGTCCTCGTGAAAATTACAACCAAGATAGTAATATTATAGACTTGAAAACAAAAATAAATATAATAATACTGTTGACTTAATGTACATTCACGTTACATCTCATCATTTCCTTTTTTCTAACATAAAAAAAAAATTAAATACATGCAACTTGCTCTTTCTTGTGTTTTAAAAACTAGATCAGTCATTAAAAAAATATAATTAAACGACTGATTTTTCCGGTTTTTTTGGTTTATACCAATTTTTATCGGGTCGCACTGATTCAATAATATAAGCGATCCAACATGTGAATCAGACCGATTATCTAGCTGGTTTTGGATTTTACCGGTCTGACTGGTCGGTCCGGTTTTTAAAACACGGGTTCTTCCCATGTTCATAACATTTATATTATCTTTGACGGGTTCTTCTCATCGATAATCTTCAAAGCCATAAGATAAATCTTAACGGACATCAACTAACTTTGGTCCTTTAGAGCTAAAGCACGGTAAGTCCTTAGAGAATATTCTCCGTTGGGAAAGAGGGATGAGTTCATCTGATCATAAGGTCGACTCGGTCTAGGACTAGGAGTCAAATCGATTTCACTGACTCGACTACGATTCATGTAATGGTTTAGCTAGAAATTACATACACTCAGATAAGAAGACAATACACTTAATGATAGTGAAGGATTAACAATCATAACAATCAAGATCCTTAAGACAGAAATGAAAGGACTTGGGTATAAGTGTACCAATAAACACTAAAAAAATGATCACTTATTCATAATATTTAGAAAAATGCTTTATTGGTGTTCGTTGTCGGCTCACGGTAAAACTGACTTGTACTACATATTGTTGTTAGTCTAACCATCGTCTCACATTGGTAAGGGCTACTGCTAGTAAATGTTGGTCGTTATTCAATAAATGCTTTAAAAGTGAAACTTTATAGGACAAAATTTGTAACCTTCAACAACAACAACAACCTACTCTTGACGGGCAAGAAGATTCCTAGATCCTTAACTTCTTTCCACTAAAATTTGGGACGAACTTGTCCCATCAAATTTCAAGCCACCCCTTTGATCATTTTTGTTGTAAATAACGACCCCGAAGAACATATTATCACCATCAAGACTTAGATGGCAATAATTGGTGCAACAAATTTGTTGAAGTGTAAACTCTTCAATGGAGCATTAAAAGAGTCAACTTTGTGCGGGTATAGGAAGCTAATTCATCAATTCTTTGTAATAAAACATCGTAAGACTTATATAACAAGCATGTTCAATGTGCGACAGGGTCTTGTTGAGTCTTTGAGATAGTACTTTTCGTGGTTCAATTAGATTATCATAAAGTTTGTAAATTCGAATTAGAAAATGTTTGTAGGGTTTTTCACATATGGTCTCAATATGAGATATTTAAATGAGTTCATTGTCGAGAAGTTGACACACTTGATGAAAGAAATTATGACAAAGGCAAAATGTTATGTAAAAAAGATAAAAATAATGATGAAAAAAGAGCCAGAGATGAGCATTGGGAGGCCCGAGTCCTATAATCAACAAGGAAATCATATCACATAACCAATATGAGATATAAGCGTGTTCTTGCCATCTAAGAGACTCATATAAAATTACACACCGTTGCAGACAAATACTATGAGAAGTGTTTCATAGTTAGGCTATTCTAGAGCCTCCAACCCCAAATGGGAGGTGATGGGGAGCGAGTTCCAAAAATGGTGCAAGTACCACAAGGTAAAAGGGTATCATATAAATGATTGTCCCTAGGTAAAAGAGAGATATAATGTCTCATTTAGTATGGCCATCTAAGGAGGTATGTCCAATGGATCTCTCATAACACTAGAAGAAGACCACATCAATCAGGGAAAGATCCCTCGAGAAGTCCTCAACCATGAATAAGAGGACCACATGGAGAGAAGTGATGTCGAACAAGTATGTCATATTTTAAACATTATTGTCAGAGATTTTGTAGGAGGTGGTGAGTCGAGGAATTTTTTTCCAACCTGCCATAGTTTTCAATCATAATATCCATAATACCATTTTTTTCCCAATAAATTTCAATATGTCATTGTACAAAAATTTACTATACCGCCCTTTGAATGGGCGGCAGTGTTGTCCGCTTTTTTTTTTCTTTTAATTTTGTTATTTTGTTTTGTATTTTTAATAAATAAAGAGATTATTAAATAACTTAAAATATTAATATTAAATATTAATAATATTATTAATATTAAAAAATAATAATATTGAATAATATTACTATTTGAAAAATTAATAATATTAAAAATTAATAATAATAATTTGTATTTAGTAAATGTTAAAATTATTAAAAAATAATAAATAATAATATAAATTAATAATTAATATTTAATAATTAATAATTAATATTTAAAAATTAAAAATTAATATTAAATATATAATTTTAGGTAATAAATAATTTTATTATATTTTTAATCGGAAAACAGTTATGCCCCTGCAATGGGCGGTACCTTTTTAATATTTTATTATTTAAGTACAATGCCGCTCATTCGACACCTTTTAATATTATATAATTTAAGTACAGTGCCGCTCATTCAATGAGCGGAACTTTATAATATTTTATTATTAAGTCTCAGTTCAGATCTAATATAAATAGTGGTGTTATGTGGTCCATTTTTCTACAGAGGAAACCCGATTTTGGAGAGAAAAATATCAGTTAAGATGCATTACTATCGTCGTTGGGGCAAAGTCATTTTTGAGAGAGAGAGAGAACGGTATTGGATATGCTCTTTTGGAATATAGGTAGTTTAGAGCATCTAATGAGGGAGCTGAAACGTTGGTTAGAAGCAGAAATTGAAGAAGGGGGAAAATCAGAAGTGATGAGAGGTGGGATTTTCGGCGTGGGTGGGTGCGAATCAGGACCGACAAGGAAGCAAGAGAAATGATGTTTGAAATCAATGAAATCAAGTTGTTTGTTGTAATAAGCTAGAAATGTTGTATTAAATGTTGTATTCTTGTGTTCTAGTTTAATTTTTATTTTTGATGTCAGATGTTTGTGTTGTGTTGCTAAATTAATGTTAAATGTATTTGTGTTGTTTAATAACTTTGTTATTGTTAAATATATTTAAATCTCAATGTTTAATGATTAAGAAAATTGAGAGGCTTGATTGCAATAAGAAAATGACACATGATAAGAACATAAAACACTAACTATTATTAGTTCCTACATTTTGACACTTAGTTCGGTTGTGACCAGTTTGAGGACACCTGGAACATTTTCTCTCTAACTTGTCAACGGTATCCATTTTTGTTCTAATATGTGTGCTGACCGGGCGACCCTTCTTGTTCCTTCGCATTCTTAGATTATGGCAAATTTGATCTCCCTCGTAAACTGGCCAATAATCATTGTATGGGAGCACCTGAAAGCTTGTGATGTATACTCCAAATAGGTTTGAAACCCTGTAAACGTTGGACAAAAGTGTGTAGGCATCGTTGCGCGCACTAGAACACACAGCGATAACATGTGAACAAGGGACACGATATGCCTGAAACTTTCCACAATCACACCACCCTTTTATTAGGTTCACCTTGTAATGACCCATATGTTTACCCTTACCGTGATCCATTGTTTCCCGCACACTAAAAGTATTGTTATTATAGTCGAAAATGATGACTTGATGTATGCTGGATTTTGATGCTTCTTCTTTCATAACTTTACGCAGTTGTCTGTAAATATTTGCCCTGAATTCAATATTGCACTCCGCTTTGCACCCCTCTCAGCAAATTGTGTACCCAATCTATAATATGTTGAACTGACCAATGTTGTAATGGGTAAATCGTCACTGCACCGTCATACAAGGAAATGCCATGGATACTGAATGTAAACCCAATAGAGAATCCATGAATTGGTATAGATCTATTACTAATTTGTATCTATCGGTAAATAGAGACTTATTTGACCCTCGTATCCAACCAGCATTGAATGTCAACCAACAACACCCATTTACCTCCCAACAAACATTTAATACCAACCAACAACCCACACAACAACCATATACTCCAAGCCAACACTACAATCAATCATACACATCATTTAACCCAACCCCTACAACACCCAACAAAACCTCAATTTTACCCCTCCCCATCATACACACATCAACATTCATTCTCTCAACCTACCCCACAAGAACACAACTATAACCAACATTCATTCTCTCAACCTAACCAACATTCATTCTCTCAACCTACCCCACAAGAACACAATTACCAAACACATCAACCACAAGTGTCATTTTATCCATCACAAACTTTCACCTTTTAATTCATCCCAAGACCAACATCCATACTACCCAACCCTTGGAGTAACGAGGAAACACGATCCAACTTTAAGCATCCCAAGACCAACATCCATACTACCCAACCCTTGGAGTAACGAGGAAACACGATCCAACTTTAAGCGGGACTTTCTAGTCAACCAACAAAGTCCCGGGTCCAAATAGGGGATATAAAAAATTAATGTATTATTTATTATTTTTATTAATAATATTATTATTTATATTAATATTATTGTAATTTAATATTTATATAAATATTATTATTATTATTAAATTATTAATATTATTATTATTATTTTATATTAATATTTTAAATTATTAATAATCAATTTTTATATTAAAAAAACAAAACAAATTTAAAAAATGAAGAAAAAAAATACGAATACAATCATAGCAAGATCAATCATACACATCATTTAATCCAACCCCTACAATCAATCATACACATCATTTAATCCAACCCCTACATCACCCACCTTTCCCGAGATTAAATTTTCATAGCAAGATATTGTATAAGTAAAGATGAGAGTGGGTAGGGAAATATATATACTTAATGTACACTCATCAGAGAATATTCCGTGTAAACTTTGATGTTAATTATTTTATTGCATATCATTATTACATCTCCATCATTCTTTTTTTTCTGAGTTTCAAATCGTGACTTGTTCTTCGCATGTCCATAACATTCTTGTCTTTTGTAATGTTTTTATACTATTAATTATCAAAACATTTATCCCATTAAAAATACTCCTTCATTCATTCTATTATGATATTATCTTGGACGTGATAATTTGAATATAAATGATAAAGTCAACAAAATGGAAAAAATAACATACAGTGCCGGACATGCGAGGCCATGGACCTGAGTCAAATGCGTGACGTGCTGCCTTTACAGCAACATCAATGTCTTCTTTGCTTCCTTCACTCACTCTTGCTATCACATCTCCTGTTCTTGGATCTATTGTCTCTAAACTCTTCCCTACAATCAATATTTATTATGCTTCATATTACAAGAAATTTAGAAAAATACAAAACTCAAAATCAAATAAAAGACAAAATTATGAAAATGACAGACCGTGTCGCGTCTATACTTAATCTTGGCGTTATTGCTCGATTCATATGTGTTGGAAATTTGACATAATGTTTTAATTACATCAATGTGATGTTTAAGTCGTCATTTTAGTTATTTTAAGTTGAATAGCATCGATGTGTTATGTAGGCACACAACTATTAACAATCTCTTGAAAATTTTCAAAAGTATATGTGAATACCATATTCAAACTCTAGCTTATGATAGATGATTATCAAGGTATAAATCTAATAACATCTCTTAATATCATTTAGATCCATATATCATGTTATAAACTATCATGTCCTTTATGACATAACCCCGATTTACCCTTGGTCTAGACGTATGAGCCCTCTTGACATCTTATATATCCCTTAGCACAATATAAATGTAACATGAATTAAGAATAAGATGAAACGATCAAATATGTTTGATAAAATAATTTGGGCATAACGTCATGATCACATCAAATACATCAAATATATAATAATATATAAATCTAACTCCAACAAGAGAGAACTTAGAAACATGTGGTAATGGTAGCTAGATAGAAGTTGAAGAAACGGAACCTCCCTTGAACAATATAATATTCTTAGGTCGATCCATCTCGACAGACTTTTGGTATGTGAAAAACATGAGCTCTCTTTGTCACTAAGAGTTGCAATAAATTATAAACTAGCTAATAAGAAGTAAAATTGATATATACAAAAAAATGGCCTAGACCTCATTTATTGGTTGTCAAAAACATGTCTCGTTCTTTGGGGAGACAAATTTGTCCAATGAATCTTTCTTTAAGGTTGCGTCACACCAAAGTCTAATTAAATTGTTTTGAATATCAACTGAACATATAATGTTAAATTTATGTTAATGTTAACAATTATCTATTTAATGTTTATTTTGATGTTAATTTATGATTTTTTTTTTCATTTTGTCATTGTTCTTGGTTTCTAGTTTGAACTAAAAGAGCATATTTTGGAGATGCATCTCCGAAAATCTCCATAAATATTGAACTAAGAGACGTTATGGAGATGCATCTTCAGATTAACCTTTTATGCATACAAAAATGTATATTTTAATTAAATTTTAATAGAATGGGGTTTTCAACATTTTTATCTGAGGTGTGTGAAAAAGATGCGTCCAATATTGTGACTTTTCACGATAATAAGGGAGCACATCTAAAGGTGGAAAGAGCATTTCCCTAAAATTTAGACTCTCTTTTACAAGTCTATGAAAAATGAAATAGATAGATAATGGACAAATTTAAATAATCAATTGATCTTTATAAATTTAAATTTAATTAGAAATAATTTGAGTTAATTTTTTTTAGTCCATAAAATTAAAATTCACAGGTTTTCTACATCTTTAGAGATTAAAATTAAATAGAATTTAACATTTAAAGATTTTATAAAAAAAATTCGATGACAAAAAATAAAAATACACTAACTTACCAATCGACTATTAAACACATAATAGAAAAATGGAAATAAGGAGCCATGTAACTTAAATATTTAGTTCTTTTATAATACAAAATCTACAAATAAGAAAATTATATAGGATGACAATTTTAAAAGGTTTATTAAACAAGTTCTTTAAATATAAACCATTATCTTATAATACTTTAAAAATTAAAAAAATTATAGTTAATATTTATTTATCATTCCCTACAAAAACATTAAATAAAAAATAAGAAAAATTTCATTCAACTCTCTACTCCTTCCAAAGTTCTCTGTATATCTCTTCCTCCAAACTCATTCGAGAAGTAGAGGGAAGTAAACTATTTAACTTTATTTCTCTCCCTCGAAACTCGCAACCTCAACCAAAGGCTAATATTTAGGATATTAGCATGAATAAACCCATAAATATGTGATTAAAGCTTGTTTAACACCAACAATTACAGTACATTTTTCAAATGATCAATTATAATTATAATGTTAACTAGTACATCGGTCCCTAAATATACAACATCGTTCAGAAAATTACGGAAATTAAGAAAGTTGATTAGAATATTAAATTTATTAACTATTTTGTATACTTTTACTAGTTTTACTAGTTTATCCTTAGGAGAGAAATAGTTATGTAGTATGTAGCTGTATTTATTACGGAGTTCAAAAAAATATGTAATATAATTAGGGATATGTGTGAAAAAAAATAATTAATGCACTTAGAAAGTTGAAGAGGATCTAATAAAAATGAACAAGAAAATAACTCAATAGGGTCTTATAATTAGGGTCCACTAATCCACCTTGAATTGGCGCAAATTATAGATCTATGTTTTTTATAACATATGTTCCTAGGAAACTGTTCTATTTCCAATATTTGACATGCACAGAAAGAAATGAATTAGATGACAGTAGCATCAAAAAGAAGACAACAAGTAACAAATGACTGAGGGAGAAAAAGAAAACTCAACCCCTGTAGTTGGTTTGATCTACTGTGTAAGGATAAGTTGGTGGAGCAGCAGCACCTCCATAATCATATACCCCATAGCTAGTCTGTCCTGCATAAGAACTACCGGATAGGTAATTAGAAGGACCTAAATTGTTGTCAACAGGGTATGGGTAGTGTTGTTGTGTTATTCCTATTCCAGCTGGGCTTTGAGTGATGGAGTTTCCATAGGTTGCTGCATAATGATTAGCAGCGCTTGAATTTTCCAACATAGTTTGGCTTGGATAGTGTAATGGTGCTGAATATCTTGGACTAGGACTAGGATGTAGAGGAGCCAGGTTCCTGCGGCTGTAAGAAGATGGGTATACACTAGTTCTGACTGATTTGGCTGGACGAGAAGAGCTCGATCCAATCCCTCGACTGCCACGCTTTCGAGGTCTACTTCCACTTCCAAGTCCACTTTCACTTCCAAATGATCTTGCACTTCCAAATATTGAAGTCTTCTTTCGCTCAGTCCTGCTTTTCTCCAACTGGGAAGCCCGCTTTTTCACTTCATCAAGCCTAAATTCTGATTCAAGTTTGTGATCTTCCACACATTTGATTACATCCTTAATCGAATTCAACTCCAAAGTAGTTGACTCATCCTGAAAAAATACAACAATTTAACAAAGTGGTCCATTTAAGACGTGTTTCATGGGGTAATTAACGTATTCACATTACTATATGAAACCGAATTGAAAAGGTGGTCCATACAGTTGCAGCCTGACTGTTATTTCCATTCGCCAATATGCTAGCTGCATTACTTTTGTAGTTCCGAACATAAGACTCAAGTAGCTTGCTTGGTTGAAATCTTTCAGTCAAACCAGATTCTGAAGCAAAATAAACAGCTTCTATCTCTTTGCCATTTTTTACTAGTTCATCTATAATATCTGCATAAAACACTTGCTTTTATTAGCTTAAAGTATGATGGGAGCTCAAAACGAAACAAGTATGATGCATTGATCAAAATCTGAATTGTATATTTAATAAAGTTTTGTTCTCTGATGGCTATAACTGTGTCAAATAAATATGAATTAATGTAAAAACAGTACATGAAAGATAATTGAAATTTCTCTCAATTATAGATTTTAGGTCATCCCCCCTCCTAGCTTTATCATCCAGAAAATTTAACTCTAGTGCGTTTAGACATCTACAAGGATAGGTGTAATAGGAACATCTAAAAGATATAAGAAATGAAGATATTTAATGAGGGTTTGTAGAAAATATTGCCTTAATAAGGTGACAACATGGCAGTTTATGGTGAATGGACAAAATTTCGCCATATAAAATGTGGGATTGGAACCCTATGGCTGGTGGCACTTCACAAATTGCCTATGGTGGCTGGCATAATTCACCTAGGCACTGCGGGAATATCTAGTAAACAACATTGCCACTTAACATATGTCTTAGAATTTAGGTTGACCAAACTCAACATGATAAAATCAGCTTGTAAAGCGAGGACTACTTCCACTTATAAAATATTTTCATGCCTTAGCACATCGAATGTGGGACTCTTAATCTTAAGTCTTAACACGCCTCATCACACCAATGATTGAACATCTGTTGCGTGACCTTAAGTGGCTTGGTAGCAGAAGTCTGAGCTCATAATAATAATTTTGGAGTTGGCCTAACTCAACCTAACACTACACAGGCCATATCCCTAGGCAATGAGGGACTAAATCCACTCCATTACATCCAACACAATGAAGTTGTCTCCAACACAATGAAGTTGTAGGAGACGGCAATGAAGGTAACCCAAATGCCGCAATTAGGCGGCTATGTGGGAGCCGCTATGAAGGCGGAATTTCTAGCACCCCATCATGCACGGGCCCCAATGATCTTGAAGTGTGGACGATGGGGGAAGCCTGCAGAGTTATCGATAGCGGCCAATAGTGGCGCTATCCCGGGATAACGTCCCAGAGCGGTGACCCTCTACTATGGAGGAGCGGTTCACATCCCAGATTCAGATAACGGCCGCTATTTGAGGTTTAGCGAGTAGCAAGACCAGAGCGCTTCCTGGCCCAAGCGGAATTCAACAGTTTTGAAAGCAAAAACCCAGAATTACCCTTAAAAAAGAAACATTGGAGGACTTTTGAGGAATTTTTCCGATTTTCCCTAACTCAGAACACAAAACAGAGTAATCGGTCTTCTTCTCACACACTTTCACTTAAGTTTTCAAGTTTTCTTCTCTTCTTTCTTTTCTCTCCTTTCATTTCTTCTTCCTTCTTCCTCTGTTTTTTTTTAAGTAATAGTATTTTAATAAATTTGTTCCTCTTCTTTCTCTTTTACTTTTACTTACTTTGTTTCTCCCCAATTTTTTTCTTTTATGGGTATTGTGTTATTGTTTAATTTTATATTAAATATATGTTTTATAGAATATTTATATAAATAATCCAAAAAATAGTCAAATAGCGGTTATCCCTGTATTCTATTTTTGAGTCAGCTGCTCTGCTCCGCTATTTGGGATTGGTAACTCTGGAAGCCAGTCAACAAATTTAAGATAGACTTTGTTACCATTTTAGAATTTGAGTTGGGCCTAACTCAACCTTACAAAATCAACTTGCAAGATGAAGATTACCTCCACATATAAACATATGTTCAGATCTTATTACAACCAATGTGGAAATATATCATATCTAAGTTCTAAATGTGTTCTCTATAACAATCCCTTGGAGTATATCAAAAAAAAGAAATACATAGTGATGTGGGAAGAAATCCCCTTGTCTTCAACATCAAGCATGGAAAAACATGATATGCTAACTCATGCAAGGATATCCAAGCATTATACGGCTCAAATATGATGTGCCCACAATTTCTCCCATGACCATCATTTCTCTCACAATTATTTTGTGGCCAGCCATTCTTTCTTATCAAGAGTCTTGCTTTGCTTGTTTCTCAGACCATCTTCACCATTACTCCAAACAAAGTTTCAAGTTTTTCATTTCCATCCACTCTTCCTAACATCATGACAACACAAACTTCCATCACTAACACCAAGCTTTGACCAAATCAAACTTGGCTTGCACATTATGCGGCTTCATTCAATGTAATTGCTTGTTTCTCAAACCATCTCCACCAGTACTCCAAACAAAGATTCAGCTTTTTCATTTCCATCCACTCCTCCTAATACCATGACAACACCAACATCCGTCGCCAGCATTAGGCTTTGACCAAATTAATCTTGGCATGAACATTATGCAGCTTCATTCAGCTTAATTGATGTTTGGCAGATTTGACCCACAGTTGGTGTTAAAACCACAAATTTAACAGTAGGTGGAAAACAAAAATCAGGAAGCAAGCATTTGTTTCAAATGCAAATGGAGGTTTTACGAACCATCTGCTTAACCTGAGTCACTGCCTAAGAAATTTTTGGATGGTGCCAAAACTGCCACTCTATTCAAGTGGTATCGGAATAGGCAAGATCGCACGAGTTGAGCAACGAACTCGTTCTGAGTTATATGTTGCGGCACTTCTTATTTTTAGGGTTTTTAAAAACAATCCTAATATTTTTAAAACCCATAATTAATATTTATTTTCACACTCGTTTTAAAATAGATATTCATTATCAAGAAACCAACGGTCAGCCAACAACTAGCAGTCTTCATCTTCTCTATGTTCTTTTTCCTTTTATAAATCGTGCTCCCTCTTCCTCTTCCTATAAACATATTTTTTTTACCAATAGTAGGATCTTATTATCCGTTCTACGATCCTAGAGTTCTTGAGTTTTAAACATCGGTTATCGTAAGAAATTTATAGAGAAGAGGAAGGTTGCTAATTGCTGGTTGTTATTTTGTTTTTAAAAAGAGTGTGAAAACAGTGTCTCAATAAATGCTTAAGTAATATTAATAAATACTACATATAACTTAGAACCCTGAAAATAAGAAGTGCCACAGCATATAACTTAGAACAAGTTCGCTGCTCAGCTAGTGCAAGTTCGCTGAGATCGCCTACTCGAATTCCACCTGAATCTGAATCCCAATACACCTGTGGGAGTTTGGGACATTAACTCATCCAATCCTACGAGTCAACTCGCGAGTTTGCATACACTACTATAAACCGTGCTCCCTCTTCCACTTCCTATAAATCTACTTTTTTTACCAGTAGTAAGATCTTACAATCCGTGTTACGGTTTTTCATTCCTCTACCGATTCTGCATAGGCTCTCAAGTTTTCAAACATTGGTGTCAACTGTCAAGGAGGTAGACACAGCCTAGAAAAGGCCGAAGCTGAGGGGAATAACTGGTCATAGAGCATTGACAAATACCAGTATGTTGTTGGAATATATTAAAAAAATCCACTTCATAATGGTAGTCCTCCCCTCACCCATATTTCTTTTGCCTCGATTGCTAAGAAAAATATTATCATTGCTAATTTGGAATATGATGAACTGAGGAAGAGTGTATTAAAAACAAACAGGCCAAAATAACATCATGTCCCTCCAAAGTTTCATGTGAAGTCCCATCACTACAAAAAGGTTTTTTTATACATAATAACCAATTGTTGAAAGGAGCTCCTTGCCTTTTAGATTATGGAAGTATATATAAAGAAGGCAACAGAAATCCGATATGTTGCAAACTGCACCAAATTGACCCTATACTAGAAAAATACAATGATGGTGACTTTCTTCAATTCACGTTTTACTTAAAATGACGAAACCGGTGCAGATAGAGGGAGGTTGTTCCTTCTCTATAGAAGGGCGGTAGGTAACTACAAACCACACAGAAAAAACTTGGTAGGTTCTAAGATTCTAATCTATTGGCCTTAGCTAGTTTCACCACAGGATCAAAGTTATGAAGCACAGCACACTAACTTCTTACAATAAGAGCAAACATAAGCCATATACAGGCAACATCTCAAAATGATACTTGACCAAACTAGAGCATATAATTGATCAAGAAATGGATTATTTTTAACCCCGTTTACTTTAACCATTCTAATAACATAGATAATTAACAAAACATTCTAAAACAATAGATAATTAACAGAAGCTTCTACCAACATAGATAATAAAATTAACACTAACCATATGCAAAGGTTTAAGAAAAGAAACAAACCTATCATCTTGTCACCAAATTCTAAGGAAGCAGCTACTTTAGCCATATCCCTCCTTGAAGCAAACTCCATCACAGATTTCCTCAAATACTCATCATCGAATTTCGACCTTAACCCAAAGCACGCCACAATCTGCAAAAACATAACCATTTCCGCAGCACCCTTCTCCTGCTCCCCATCCAGCTGTTCCTTCCACAAATCCACAAGCCCCGCAGCTCTCTCCACAATCCTTCTAGAATACACACTCGATTCCGCAATCAACCCCTGAATCAAAAGCCCACAAGCCCATCTCTTATCAGTAACACCAGACTTCGCCTCAGTTTTACTCTTCAGATACTCTTCGACCGCATCCAGAACCAATCTCGGCGGGTCCACGGCCTCCTTTATTGCCACCAGAATCTCCGGCCTCAACAGCACCGACTCCTTCCTCTTCGAAACCACAAACCTCAGCAACGCAGACGCGTCCATTTTCCTCGAGAGCGATTTAAGCGCGTCGGAGATATTGAGAAACGACGTAGGAACGGGGTTACAGATGGCAGCAAGTGCAGCTTCCTTCTTCTCATCAATGCGTGCGGCGGCAGAGGATTCACGCTCAGGGATGGAATTCTCTTGGCTGTTGAGGGATTCTAGGGTTTCGTTGGAGTGGGATTCGAGGGATTGAAATTTGGAATCTAGGGTTTGGAGTTTCTGGGAGATAGAGTCTTGTACGGTAGAGAAATGGTTAGATAGGGTGGTGAATAGGTGGGTGCATTTGGTGAGGGTGTTTTTGTGAGATTCTAATTCGTCGAAGAATTGATGAACCCTTTCGGTTTGTGATGAGGTTGGTTCAACCAATTGGGTCGCCATTGGAGAGTTTGTAGATGGAGTGGATGAAACCCTAATGAAGTAGTCTGAAAGAGAACAACATATGATGCTTTCTAGGTAGGTACTTTCAGAAAGTGCTAATGTATGTTAGGAACATTGATGGTAGTGTATGTAAACATCTTAACAAAACTCGTGATTATTTTTTAGGATTACTAATCCAACCGCCCTTGGAAGGAAAATCACAAAATAAAAAAAATAAAATAAAATAAAAACTTAAATTTGAAAAGGGTTGGAAGCATTTGACGGCAGAATTGATCCTCGAACCGGACTAAATCGGTGATGATAAATAAAAAAATCACAATAACACTCGTAGTGTTAAACGTATTTTTTGTCTCATTGAATAACACTTCAAAGGAGTGTCACTTTATTTTAAATCGAATATTATTCTAGAGATGTATTTTCGGATAAATCTAATCAATTTATTAATTATTGAGCATTTTAATAGATTTTTTAGAAATGTATTTTCAGAGTTTTGAAGCTTAAATTTTAAAACATGTCACATTTGTAAGTCTGTCATATCCGAATATGCATTTTCAAAAATATCAAATGTGACTTTTCATGAAATAGTCACATGCATAATCAAACTCTATATTCAATTTTACTCCGAACCCTTTCAAAAAACCCTTTCATTCTCAATTAAGATTCTCACTTCAAAAATTCATTTTTGTCTTTCATCATATCAAAAGTAGAAAAAGAAGCTAAAATTTAAGATAAAGATCATTTATTTCAAACTTCATTGCTCACATAATCTAGTTTTTGTAGTTGAAAAAGGTTACGTCGTATCTAGAAATGCATTTTCGAATTTTGTATGAATTCCTCCGGAAATGCATTTCCAAAGTCTGTTTGTTTTCATTTTCCACCAATTTGTTTTTAATTTCATTTGGTTTTAAACATTTTATGTTATTGTTTTCATTATATATGGTGCACCTTGATGTTTTTCCTGAACATATTGTGTCTTTGGATGTCAAATGTGTTGTTGTGATGGAGGTAGATGTTGACAATCAACTTACAAATGGACAAGAGTTTGAATTTCGTGATCATGTGCTTCAATGGATTCATACTAAGGCATACAAATTGGGGTTTGGTGTTGTAATCGGAAGGTCCGACAATGATTTAGATAGAAGAGGTGCATTTATGACAGTGGCATGCGAAAGAAGTGGGAAGTAGGGGTGTTCGCGGTTCGGTTTGGATCGGTTTTGAAGCAAAATATCATTTGATCCAAAAATAAATTTACTTGTGGTTTGGTTCGGTTTTGGATGATTGGTTTAAAAAATCTGATCCAATCTGATCCAATTTCATGTGATTTATTTTGGATCGGTTTTTTGGATATCCAAATTACAAATTATAGCTTTTTTTAATATTCTAAAAGTACTGGTTAATAAAAAGTTTAATATAATATATAATATAATATATCAAAAGTTAATATTACAAGATGAAAAAAAAAATGAATAGACTAAATCTAAGTAATAAATAGTATTTAAAAAAATAAGTATCATCTAATATTAAATTAACACAAATATATACTAATAAAAATAAATATATAAAAAATATATATACATACGGTTTGGTTTGGTTTGGTTTGGATCGGTTTTGAAAAACCAATCCAAAATTTGACCCGAACCGATCGATTTTTACAAAATGACATCCTAATACATCCAAAAAAAATCGATTTTTTGCGGTTTTTTGTTTTTTTGGATCGGTTTGCAGTTTTTATTTGGATTGGTTTGGATTTGAACACCCCTAGTGGGAAGAATAAAACTTCTCTCCGGAAATTCAAACGAGATGACACCAGTTCAAGAAAATGTGAGTGTCTCTTTAAGTTGTGTGGTTATTTGTTGGCAAATAATAAATGAAGATTTAATGTGATATGTGGATTACATAACCATGCAATGTGTGAAAAGCTAGTTGGGCATCCAATTGCTTGTCGCCTCATGCCAGAAGAGGATGAATGTGTTTCAGACATGACACATGGTACAACCGAAAAATATACTTACAACTTTGAAATTTAAAAGACCTAGAAATAACGCAAATATCAGGAAATTCTATAATTTTTGTACCCATAATAACAAGGTGTTAATGGGGGCTAAAACTGAAATGCAACAACTCCTTAAACTTTTGGATGATAACAGTTATCTATCTAGGTACCAAACGTGTGAGGATGGAGTAATCGTTAGAGATATATTTTGGACTCATCCTGATTCCATTAAATTGTTCAACATGTTTCCTATTATGCCCGTCATTGATTCAAAGTATAAGACCAATAAGTACAGCCTTCCACTATTGGAAATTTTTATTTTTACCTCTAATGAGAAGACTTATTATGTATGCTTTGCATTTCTAGATATAAAGAAGAAGAAAAAGGAGAATGTTATTTGGGCTTTAGAGGTGTATCAGGTAATGTTCAAGGACAAAGAAGACATGCTGAAAGTAATTGAAACTAATGGTGATATCACTTTGATTAATTTGGTTACAAAGGTATTTTCTACTTCTTACGCATTACTGTGTAGGTATCACATAACAAATAATGTGAGAAGTCGAGTTAAACAAGTGGTAGGTACAAAACATATAAAGGTCATAGACGGAAAAATGCTCAAGGCGAGCATGATAGTGAAAATAATAATGGATGCATGGAATGTTATGATAAATGTTGCTATAAAAGAGTTATATGTCAATATTGTTATACATTTTAGGAAGGTGTGTGAGAAATATCAAGATTTGTTCAAATATGTTGAAAGTACAATTTTGGACCAGGTCAAAGAGAATAATGTATGGGCTTGGACCGATCAGGTTAGACACCTTAGTGATACAATAACAAACTAAGTTAACTCTACCCATGCTACATTGAATAATTGGTTGGAAAATAGTAAGTGTGTTTTGTGTAGAGATTCAAACTATGTGAATCAAATTAGCTAAAATCAACATAATGAGAAACAAACATCATTTGGTTGCAGCATCATAGTGTTGGAGCACAGATTCAAAGACAACACTTTATTTCCAGTTAGTCGGCAACATATCTCGAGCAAGACTGAATTATATTATTCAAGAAGTCAAATGAGCTGAGAATGTAGGTTCTGATAGCTTAAAGTGTGGTTGCACACTTATGAAAACCTATGGTCTCCCATGTGTTTGTCTTATTTCTAAGAAGGTGAAATTTTATAGCCCGATACAAATGGATGAAGCTTACAGTCACTGGAAAAGACTCAAATTTAATGATAATAGTGTGATGAAGGATGATAAATCGAATATCTCTATCTTGACCGAATGGGAAATGATATACGAGAGATTTTTTAAAGACGATGATAATATGAAACTCCACTTCACAAAGCAATTGAGTAATATTGCTTATTTGGAAACCATTGACTTATAACCACCCTCTTAAACAGTATGGACAGAAGGAAATTTTGATGCAATTTTGAGGGGCATAAATAATCATACACACGACTATACGAGAAAAAAGAAAATTTTGATGCAATTTATGAATCTCGTGTTCCTTGCATTGGTGGATCGACAACGGAAGATAAATGGATGTGCTTCCTTGAAATGGATTATCCCATAACAATTGTTATGAAATAGTGAGTAGAATTATACATATGTTTCAGTTCATTTTAGTTTTTATTCCTCAATGTATTATATGTAATCTTGTATTAATACTAATGATGTCTAATATATACATTTTTGAATATTTCAATACATTTGGAAGTTTTCTAAAAAATCTAGATTTAATACATATTTTGTTTTTGTATGGAACAAAATTTCATTATATTCTAAAAGGTTCCATAAATACATCTCCAGAATAATATAATAGGGTGGTGTCAGAGATGCATTTGCGAAACCTCCCCTAATACAAGATAAAATTTATGAGTTTAATACTTGTCAATAACTACTATAAGTATGGGCTCTTGTCTCATTTTTCATACCAAAACACATTACACCAGAATGAACATTGATTGACATGTCGCAAATGTCTACTTTAATGGCGTGAAACCCTCATTTGAATTTAAGATCAATGAGTGCACCCCTCTTGTAGATCTGAAATACATACTACAAAATATCCTACCATAAAACGAAGGGAAGATTGAGTTCATTAACTTTAAGCTAAACACGAGTGTAGATTTAAGGGTTGTGTGTAATATTTTTTTACGTTTTGAAATAATAGTTCTGATCGAGGTGGATGCGACAATTTCGAGGGTCAAATATATTATGAAGAGTATGGAACGTCCACCTAGATATTAAAATGTAATGTTTGATTTATGATAATGATTACATATGTAATGTTTTGTTTTATATGTTATCAATGCTAATTTTAGTTTTTCAAACTATATGTTTCTGGTTCACTATTTTTATTTGCTTTTGTATGCTCCAAAAATATACCAACATAAGGCTTACGAAGATACATTTCCAGAAGCAAAATATACACAAAAATTTGGGCATGACTCAAAATCAGTATGGCTATGTGTGTTTACGGTGCATCCAGAGACGCATCTTTAGATTTTAGGACTATTTTGGGTTTTTCACGAGAGTGTGGTAGTAATATATTTGGTTCCTTCAGAAATCCCCTTATTTTTGTTAGAATGGGCCAGATATTATGGATGTAGAAAAAGGGATCGTTTAATTCACCATAAGTATTGCTTTCCCAATTTAGTGGAAAACTAAAATTATCTTTAGAATTCGGAAATGCTTATTTGAACGCACCTCATTCAAATTCGTTTTTCAGTCGTATCATATGGCTGTTAAAAAAATACACAAATGCATATTCGTGTAACTTATGAAGATGCATTTCCTGACATTATTTTAACCAAATACACGCTAGTCTCTTCTCCCTCCTCGCTTCTCAAAACTCTCAAACTCTAATAATCTCCAAACTCTCAAAACCTCTCAACTCTCAAACTCTATCCACTTACAAACTCTCAAATTCACACAATACACTTCCAAGGTTTTACCATCAACTTTGTATCAATCAAAGAGATCAACATCAATCTCATAATTAGTTAGTATTTATTTCTCTGTACTTTTTTATTTCAATATACATTTATAGAAATTGAGCATTATATTATGTTATAGGTAGTTTGAATATGCTATTTAAATGAGTAATGTGATTGATAAGCAGTTTAAATTATCAGTGCAATTTTTTTAATGTTGGGTTGGACTGCATTTTGGCCATTTTCGTCCTTTGTGAGTTGTAGAACATTACGGAGATGCATCTCCATATTTGTTTAATTTTTTTAGAAATCGAAGATACATTTCCAAGTTTTTTT
The DNA here is from genome assembly GCA_963966055.1 of Lathyrus aphaca. Taxonomy (NCBI): domain Eukaryota; kingdom Viridiplantae; phylum Streptophyta; class Magnoliopsida; order Fabales; family Fabaceae; genus Lathyrus; species Lathyrus aphaca. The sequence goes on from OZ014521.1 coordinate 16,712,006, forward strand.
CTATTTGCATTATTTTCCTTCATTTCATTGTGTTTCATATTTATACTGGTTGTGTGATTTAATTATAGGTATTATGGATGAAAAACAAGATAAATTTAGGCACGATAGAGTTATGCAACATGCATTAGTTCAGATGGAAAGAGCTCGATCATCACAGGCACTAGTTAGTTCTAGTTCGGTTGATGCGGAGGCATCAACTTCTGGGGTTCATAGATCTTTTCCTTTGTCTTCTCGTGGAAGGAAAGTGTCACCTCACGATGCCCTAGAAACTCCATTGGTACATATTGAGGCACTCGAGACAGCGCCCTAGAAATAGGCACCCCATGCTCAGGCACTTAAAGTATTTGGAGGAGGCTCATCTGACTTTTCATTATCACCTCCGAACCATGCTACTAGTCATGTGTGGGACGGAGATGTAAAATTCAATTTGACTCATTCTTTGGAACACATTGGTTATAATATTCTATGTTTCTAACGGTAATCGATTTTCTGTAGGAATGTGATGCTTTGAAATGCATCAACCATGGCTAGAAGATTATTCGTCTTCTGTAACTTGTTGAGCAATGGTTTCAAGATGTGATGCAATTACTTGGGATGCGAGACTTATGCATGATCGGCTATGTTACATTTAACCATGGTGTATTGTCCATGTTTGTAGATATATGGCACTGTGAGATGTCATTCTTTCATCTTTCATATGGTGATATGTCTATCACATTAGACGATGTCTCATGCTTGTTGCATCTTTCAATCAAGGGAAGACTGTTAGACCACGCCAGGATTAACATAGATGAGGCAGTGGAAATGATTGAGACATATCTATGAGTTGACCTAGATGATGCCATTCGGGATTTAGAATCCATCTGATGGTGTCTTGCCAGATTTTGATTCCTATAGAGGTTGTATACACAATAATTTCATGCGGCAAAAGGCCCCTAGTGATGATAAGGAGGTTATGCAGCATATAGAATACACTCTGAGAGCATACCTGAGATACTTTGTTGACTTAGAGTCGATCCATGAATACAACTATGGGTCACTTGTTTGGTTTACTTGTACTCCAAGTTAGTTGAAGGTTGATCATCAGGAGATACTAACGAAGGAGCATGCTAGGACAGATCGTGATGTTGATGTGTTGTATACATGTCGACGAATCACTAGATGCACGGTGATGTTTATGTAATTCTATGATGATTAAATGATTATTAGATCACTTTAGTTTTTATATTTGGGTTCTTTATGATGCAAACAAATGAAGAATGATACATGAAATATTTTGGACTTTTTCTATTTATTTTGTGTTGACTTTTGAGTTTTTAAATTATGCAAGATGCATATAATGCATGAAACGAATTAATTTGAAATAATGCAAATGAAATTAATTAATTTATTCAAATGGATCGAATGTTGACTTTAGTAAAAGTCGGCTTTTTCTAAATATGTAAAATGCAACGATTAAATTAATAATGCATTATTAGACTAAAATGTGATATGTTCAGATGTAATGCCAGAATTCCCGAATAATGAATGAAATGCCTAAGACAAAGTTAGAGTACGACGTGTAAGAACAATAGTTGTCTTTGCATTCCATCTCTATGTTTTGATGATAACAATTGAGTATTTATGAAAGAACCATTTTATGTTTTGATGTTTGTTAAAGTGTAGATCATGAATATTTTATATATTAAGATCAAACAAACATTATGAATGAATATGCGAAGTTACTATGTGTAACATTAGTCACAAGCATGCTGAAGAAGCAAGTGTGTTTCTGAATCTGAACACAATCAGAAATATCCAAGGATGCGTATGTTGCGTTGGCAATGCTCTTGTGGATGTTGTTCTGAAAGTTATTATGATCAGATAGCGAAGCGAAGCTTCTGAAACTAATATTCTAAAGAACTAAGTTCTAAAGACTCTGATGACTTGAAGTTCTGAAGACTTAATGTCTGAAGATCAAGTGCCTTAAAGATTCTGAAGACTTACGAGTTCTGAAGATTAAGGTTTTGAAGAACTAAGTGTTGAAGACTCTGAAGACAATGTTCTATGTGAACAAAGTTCAGAAGACTCTAAGACTTAAAGTTATGAAGAATGGTTATGAAGAACCAAATACTGAAGATTCTGAAGACAATGTTCTATGTGAACAAAGTTCTGAAGACTCTAAGACTTGAAGTTCTGAAGACCATGGATTTCAAGACAAGTGCTGAAGTCTCGAAGAACGTAGTTCTTTATGAAGAAGTTCTGAAGATTAAATACTTAGGTTCTCTGAATACCCAAGTATCACCGTCTCTAACTCATGCTTCATTCATTGATTTATAATCAGAAGCCTCTGAAGTTCAGATGACAATGTTACCATTGGTAAGGATAGTACACGTTACGATAATGCTTTATCCCACTACCACTCCACTATCTTTGAATTGTGGAAAAGGACAATATGTGGTTGTACGTGTTATTTGATTCCTTATGTAACAGATTCCTCAGTATCCAAATTGGGTTGTAATGGCTCTTTTATGTGTAGCTATAAAATGAAAATATCACATGGTTTGTAATGTTGATTTTCGATAGAATCCTTTATGGTTCCTTATGGAAATACAACCTGGTTGATTATCCACCAATTGAATATTCTTCTATGCAAAGTAATCAAGGATACAACCATTTTGGTTTATGTGTTGATGTTGATTGATATAACCGAAAGGTTTATAAACACATACAACAAAGTTACCAAATGGTTTTTGAACCATGTTGTTGATGTTGTCATACGATCACATAAGGTTGATGATAAATAAAGATATCATTGGAACAAGCTGCAAAAAGTTTACTTGAATATGCAGCTCTTCTAGCTGATTACTCTTTGACAATAATCTACTAAAAGTAGAAAGATCTTGAATTCACAGTGTGCTTAACTTCATATGTTGTAGAAGACTTGCACAGTCGCAGAAGATAATGAAGATGATCATGGAAGCTTTAACTAAATATAAACTACTAAAGTGATCATTATATTGAATAAGAATATGGGTTGTTGTCCATAAATGTTCTTATTTGAATCAAGACAAATAATTCCTTCTTGTGCCTCAACGAAGATCAAGCTAGAAAGCCTTTTGAAGAAGAAGAAGACTTCAACCTTTAAGTGCTCAATAAAGAAGCAACTTGAAGAAGTAGAAGACCGCACAACAGAGCAAGAATAAATTGTAATATTCTTAGTAGGTATTTAGGTTCATCTGATGTACTTAAGTGAGTTTACAATCTGCTTATTAAGAAGCACAAAATTTGTAAACAACCTTTTCCCTAAAGGACCTGGTGAAGGTCAGAACTTTAGGAAGGCACTGAAATTAGTTGCTAGTACATTCATAAAACTATGTGTTCTGAAATTCTGATGATATGTTTTGGGGCTAAGGTTCTGGTGCGCCTCAGAACAGTTGGTTCTGGAGCATGAAGTTGCAACAGGTTGTTATGCAGTTAGTCACGGCTATAGGTCGCGCTTGAAGTCATGACATTTGGTGTTGTGTAGTTAGTCATGGTAGGTTGTCTCACAGGTGCCTCCTCAAGTAGACGTTATATTCTGATGGGATCCCTGAACGGTCTTGTTGTGAGTTGAGATGAAATCCTAGCAGAGGTTCTATTGGGTCAATGAACGTATATCCGTTAATAGACCTGAACAGTTCATTGAGTTAGTCACAGTGCTGGTGTGTGATTGTAATCAAGGATCTACCTTGGTGGTTGAACTGGACCAGCTTGAGAAGTTATCAAGTGAACCAGGAGATATCATGTGTTCTTTACTCTTTTTTTATGCTTTTATTTCTTTATTATTTTGCAACGCATTTATATCATAGCTTGATGCAACTCATCAAAGTGCGAAAAGTAGCAAAGAGTGAAAACCTCAATTCAATCCCCCATTTCTTGTGTTTTTCTCACACCTTCACGACAGTGTTCCATTCATCCTATTTTCTAAACCATTCAACTGAGGAGTTTAAGGACGGGGCTTTGAATGTACAATACCATGCTGCTTACGATAGGAACCAAATGGGTCAACAATACTCACCATCATTATCCGAATGAATAAATTTCACCTGCTTTCTTGTCTTCCTCTCAACCAAAACATTGAATTATTTGAACTTATCCAACATTTGTTATTTTATGTGGAAGGTATAAACCCAATATTTACTAGACAATAATTAGTAAAGGTAAAAAATAAAGTGAACCACTAAAGGATTTTACCTTGAATGGAAAACATACAACAGAATGTACCAATTGAAGCAACTTGCACTTATTTGAGGGAGGATGTCTCTTGAAGGATACTCTAGTATGTTTACCATCCACCCAATGGGAACACTTCTCCAAATATGCATTCTTTAATCTTTTAAGCACATCCTTTTTGGCCAAAAAATTCAGCCCCTTTTCACTAATATGACAAAGTTTATGGTGCCATAATAATGCTTCCATGTCGATAGTATTTTCACCCTGTTACTAGCAATTAGGGATGTCCATTTTCATCTGTTAGCGGGCATTCCCGCAAAGATTGCCTTGTTTGGGGCCCCAAAGATGGAGATTTTTACCGTAGAACTCTTCTGACGATCTTGGGCTTGCTTAATCTTCTCTTGAATCATTCGAATCTTTTCCGTAGTCTCTTGAATAACTTCGTGTCCCAAAATTCTATCTTCACCCACTTTCGACCAACACAACGATGTTCTACACTTTCTTCCATACTGTAACACCCTAATTTTTGCCCTAAGATTTCTTCGCATTTCATCTGCATTTTGCATACAAACAAGATCGCACTGGTTGCACGGTTCTTCTCGGGTTAGGATTTTGTCTCGCAGAGGATCACCGTTGTCTTTAATTGTTTTATTTGATTGTGTTTACTAACCCTTAATCAAAATCCAAAAATATTTTGTTTCCTTTTGCTAACTTTTTTTTTCAGGAAGAGGAACCATATAAAAATGCAAAAAATATCAGTCCTGCAGCTCGAGTAAATTTCATAAAAGTCGAAGACGATCCGCAAATAATTCAAATTTATCAGATCAAGGATTTCCCAAGTTAATTGATTCATTCAAAGGATCTCCAAGGTTCTCGTGTTTATTTCTTCGACGTACACAAGAATCGGGCCGAAACAACCAAGCAGCTATTTTTGAACAAAAAATTCAAAATTCAGCTTGGTTAACCGGTTAACCAGTGTGAAATTTGAATTTTTTATTCAAATTCAGCACCCTTAGATCATTGATTTAATTGGAATATTCTAGATCCATTGGTTTCTGATTTCTCTACATCATTTTGATCATTTCCTACCAAAAACCCTCACTAATCACCACTCTTTTCCATTTCCCACCAAAATTCCAATTACCAAGCCTAAATTCAAATTACCAAAGCAAGCTCCATTCCACCAAATTTCCATACCTAAGGCTTTTAAATAGGACCTCAATTTCATTCATTCCACAAGCTTTTGATAGCCACAAAACCTCTTGCAAAATTACTCCCCAACACCAAAATTCTCCAAAGCTCATCTTTCTTTCTTTTGAAGTTATCAAGAATTCACATTTAATTCTTGATTAACTTGAGCTAGACCTTCATCCTTTCATTCTCTTGCTCATTAATTTCAATAGATCTAAGCTTGTGTTGGTTCAATTTGAAGAAAAGGCTTTTGGTAATTCATCTTCCTCCATAAACCCATATTCACCATCAACATTCAAGATGTAAATCTTTGGTGCTTTTGTTTCTAGATCCTTTGGATCTTTATTTGTTGTTTGATTGCAGGGATTCCACTGTATTTTGGTTTTAAAATTCGTGCAAATTCAGATCATGATCATCCAATGTTTGAGAAAAGGTTTCAAAATGGATCATGCTGAATTTTCTGCATTTTTCAGCTTCTGGTATAGCGTTAACCGGTAATGGTTAACCGGTTAACCAGTTTAAAAACAGCGCAGATTATTCAAGTTTTGCTTGCGTTAACCGGTTAACCAATTGGTTAACCGGTTAACACAAGTCAGAATGGTGTTTTTGGCTTGTTTCAAGCCCCTTTTTGGTTCTTCTTTCTTCTTCTTCTTCCCCCTTTTTATTTTTACCTTGGGAAGCATTTTTGGGAGTAATTCCTCTTTAATTTCAATGGACTTTGGGTGTAGATTAGAGTAGTTATTGTTCATTAATTCAAAACTACCTTTAAGTGGATTATTCAATTCATTTAAGGTACTTTGCATTAGTGATACATTTTCATGCTTGAATCCACCAAGATGAGTGATTGAACTTAAGGATGGAAGAATACCATAAGTACAACTCAATTTGGTATTCATCTTTAGTTTCGTGCGGTATCGCGTTCGGATAACGATTTATATATCGTTCATCTCGCATACATTAGCACTAATATTATGCACCTTAATTGGTGGTGGCCGGCCTCATTTGTAGGGTAATTACTTCGTAAATTACTCGGCGATTGCTTAACATAGACCTAAATGTGTCCCGACTTCGGAATAAAAATCTAATTGGGTACTTACACTTTCGTGGACCGGATCTCTTGTTGATCGCGTAATCCCAAAGTGGTTAATCATATTGCATCAAGAATCGAGACTTGTGAATTTTTGATGCGTAGGTGCTTTGGGTCTCCCAATCGCCTTTCAAATTTCATTGAATTCGGTTCGGTTTCCCTTGATTAATCGCTATAGTGTAAGATGCTAAGCGGATCCGGTTGCCTTCGATTTTGGTTACTTTCTTTTTTTTGGTTGTGGTTGATTAAGTTCACCATACCATTATTATATGAATATTATTATAATATTACTACTATTAATATTTTAGATTTTTTCATTTTTATTTCTTTTGTTACTAACATTTAATTTCTTGCACTATTATTACCTTTATTTTATTTTGCTTTATTCATCCATATCATGTTTATTTTTTGCCCTTATTGTTTGTTGATTTGATTTTCTATTTGTCCATTTGGACACAAAAAAATTAATAAAGGATTAAACCTCTAAAAAAACTTGTGACTTTAATTTCGGACTATGGTTACTATCCTTAGCATTGGAGTTTGGACTTAGATTTTAGGATCTCTCCCTTTGCTCAAGTTGTGATCGATTGAAGACCTTAGCCTCAAATTAAGTTCATTTGTCTTTGAAGATGGAATTCCGGTTACCTTGAAGATAGGTTCATAATATGGTTTGATCGCTCTTCCCTTAACTTTTAATTCAAGTACTAGGATAGTCCCTTCATCTTTTCCCCATTCTTAAATTTTCAAAACTTCTCCCTATTTCAAAAATCTTCTTTGTTTTCAAACTTTAAATGCTTTCGCAATCAAACCTTGACTTAGGTCAAGTGATTTTAACCTTTTCACTTTATTTTCTTAATAAATGTTAATCCATGTAAATATATCAAAATCATTTCCTTACATACTTTAAAAAATTTCAAAACTCACTCAATTGTTTTTGTGCCTTTGTGCACTTGTCTTTTCATATGTTTAGATATGATTCATTCTTTCTAGCGGAATTATTCGCTAAAGAATGACGACTTATCTCTACATTTTAAAATTAATTCAACTCATTGTTTCTTTTCAAATTTTGTACCACGAACTACGAGGTTTTGATCTCGCATTGCACTTTGTGGGTACGTAGGCATGAGGCATTAAAAACCTCATCAAACACAAAAATCTTAAAAAACATTCTTCTCCTCACCCCTTCAATCATTTTCAAGCAAACCAATTTCAAACCAAAAAGCAATAAATATTTCAAAGGGCTCCCGTGGAGTACCACGGACGAGTCGGGTGCTTAAAACCTTCCCGGCTTGTAACCAATCCCCTTACCCGTTCTCTGTTTGTTTCTTTTAGCTTTTGCTTTTAGATCCTTAGGTTTTTATTCGTTCTTTTACCTTTTTCCTTTTGGAAATAAATAAAAGCGCGGTGGCGACTCTGTGTACCTTGAGTGAAGTTAATCAATAGCTTACACTCACGATTTTACCGCTACAGAAAAGTGGCGACTCTGCTGGGGAGTAATCTCTAAGCGGATTCAGCCTACTTTGATTTATTTATCGCTTTGGTTTGATTTGTTTGTTATTTGGTTGTTCTGTTTTTGTTTTGGTGATCCTCTGTGTGAGATAGATTCTAACCCGGATCTGAGTGACACTTATGATAGGACGGCGATATTCGAAGCGATAAGCGATGGAGTAGTCCAAAGCTATATCAATTTGATAATCTCCACTCGGTTAGGCTCTCTTGGACTATCAATGTCATGACGAGTAATCGTACGTGGCATTATTTTCCGACCTTGAGCTGATCATACTGAGGACCATAGAACCCTTAACCCACCCAAGCCAATTTAGGAACGTAGTGCGGAAACTATCTGGGTGTAAACCTAAGGCGGTTGTCACGCGATACTACACTCGGACGAGGTCTATTTTAAGAATGTTATCGGTTGGGGAGTAATCCAACGTACCGATGATATTCTAAAGATGGCTGTTAACTCCGGGCACCTCTGTTAGCACCCTTTTGGTTTTCTACAGGTACAATGAAGACAAAACCTTAGTACTACCTGTGTGGGTTGGTGTTCTGTTACCTTGACTTCATGCTCGTGACTCGGAACCTAAGCCCGTGTGCCTTGTGTGATCTTGTTTGTGGTTGTTGCATACATGCCATCATGCATTCATGAGCATTATTTGTAAGATTTCAAAGGACTTATAAGGAACTTTTGCAAAATTTCAGATGTTCATGGCTATGACTTTTGAAAGGAGGAACACAAAGAAGTACACCTTCAAGAATCCTAATGTAGTAGAGTTGAGAAAGCTAGGAGCATTGGTTGTTGATACCCAAGAGTTCCGGAGATGTCATGGGAAGCTTTTGTATATGTTGGATACCGATGTACCTGAGGGGATTCTCCCTACTTTAGCTCAGTTCTATGATCTGTTGCATCACTGTTTCACCTTTCCGGATTATCAGCTTGTGCCGACTTTGGAGGAGTATTCTCATTGGTTAGGTTTGCCTATTTTGGACAAGGAGTTTCTTTTCATTGGTTTAGAGAAGGAGCTTACTATCAAGGTCATCGCCAAAGCACTTTTTCTTAAGGAATCCGATCTTAATGGGAAGTTTCTTCCAAAGGGGAGTGTTCGTGGTATTAATGCTAAGTTCTTGATGGGAAAGGCTTCTACTTCACTTACTTTGGGTCATAAGGATGCATTTGAGGCTATTCTTGCTTTGCTTATTTACGAGATTGTCTTGTTTCCGAACTTGGATGGTATTGTGGATGAGAATGCTATTCAGATCTTCTTGAAGAAGAATCTGGTGCCTACTTTGCTTGGAGATATGTATCATGCTTTTCACTATAGAACCTCCAAAGGTGACGGAGAGATTGTATGTTGTGCGCCTCTTCGTTATAGGTGGTTTATTTCGCACCTACCGAAGTCGGATGTCTTCAAGGACAATAGAGAGAATCGAAGATGGTCTCAAAGGTTGATGTCGCTTTCTCATAAGGACATGACATGGTATAGTTCTCATTATGACACTGGAGTTCTTATTGATAGTTGTGGAGAATTTCCTAATGTACCTCTTCTTGGTACACATGGGGGAATTAGCTACAACCCTATTCTTGCCAGACGACAGTTCGGATATTGTTTGAAGGACATACCAAACAATCTTTCCTTATCCCATTTCTTCTTTCTTAATGGTGCTGATCATGTAGAGATGAAGAAAAGGATTGCTCATTCTTGGCATGCGGTTCATCGGAAAGAGAAAGGTCAATTGGGAAGACAACATCTTGCTCCTTCCGAGTGTTATATCCAGTGGGTTCGATCTAGGGCTTCCAAGCTCAAGATGCCTTATCCACCTGAGGAGCCTTTGTTTCCTATATTGCCTTTGTCCGCTTTTCTACCTCCCGTTGATGAGAAGGTGGCTCTTCAAGAAGAGTTAGACAAGATGAAGAAAGAGAAAGAAGAATGGCTACTTGAGAAGACTACGATGCAAGAGCAGCTGAAGGAGAAGGATGATCTCATTGAGCTACTTGAGCGGCGTGTCACGAAGAGGCCAAGAGAGGATTTATCTTCCTCTAGTACTCCATCTACCATTCCTCCTACATCCGGTGCTTGGAAGGCCATTGTCGACAAGTTGGTGAAGGATAAGGAAGATATGGAAGATCGGTACAAGAAAGAGATCAAGAGGATTCGCATGAAGTATCAGCCAGGATTCAGAACTTCTTCGGATATGATTCCCTAGGCCTAGTTTACTTTTTCTCTCATGTATTAGGATTATTGATGTTTGTACTTCACTTGTAATCCTCACTTTGATCTTAATGAGAATGAGTTTTTTTAAGTACTTCAAAACGTGTCTTTTTAAATATTGAAAGTTATCTTATAGTCCTTTGAAATCTTTGCATTTGCATATGCATACCATGCATCATATCCGCATTTGTCTTGCTTTTTGAGTGTTCTCCAGGGATCTTATGTTGTTTCTTGGTCTTCATTCAGTTCTCCTGTCAAGCTGACTCACCGATTTGATACTCGAGTTAATCGGAGAAGGGTGATGGAAACTTTACAACAAGAGAATCGCGAGCTGCGCGAAGAGGTTACTTATTTGAGGGAAAGCTTGGAAAGAGTTTCTGCTATGATGGAAAGTTTGGTGGCTGCTCAGAATCAGCCACCTCCTAATTCTCCTGTTCAGAATATTGTCATCTCCGAGATTGTTACCGCATCAATCCCTGTTGAGACTGTAATTTCTCCTCGCTATCGTATGCCTGCTAGCACACCTTGGGGCATGCCAGTTGATTTTATTCCTGCTGGTTACCGTCCTCCTCATCATCCTGAGACTGCTGCATTTAATACTCTCCCACCAGTGTGGACTACTCTTCCTCCAGTTGTGACTACTGCACCGCCTGTGGTGCACACTATTCTGCACCATGATGAAATGATTTACCATGCTGAGCCCAGTGAAGGTGCTGGAGTAGCTGAAAGACTTGATGATTTCCAGGGACGTTTTATTGAGATACAGAGGGAGATGAGAGCCTTGAAGCATAAGGATTTGTTCGAAAAAGATGCCTATGATCTTTGTCTGGTCCCTAATGTTAAAGTTCCTTATAAGTTCAAGTTGCCTGAGTTTGAGAAGTACAAAGGCAACACTTGTCCGTTGAGTCATTTGACTATGTATGCCAGAAAGATGTCTGCTCAGACAGATAATGATGAGCTGCTGATTCACTATTTCCAGGACAGTTTGACCGGTGCACCCATGAGGTGGTATATGAGTCTGGATAATAGCCAAATCAAGACCTTCAACGATTTGGGAGAAGCTTTTGTGCGGCAGTACAAGTATAACGTTGATATGGTGCCAGATAGAGATCAACTTCGTGCTATGTCCCAGAAGGACAAAGAGACTTTCAAAGAATATGTGCAGAGATGGCGCGAGCTGGAAGCCCAGATTGTTCCTCCGCTGGAAGAAAAAGAAATGACGAAGATCTTCTTGAAGACGTTAGGTTCTTTTTATTATGAGAGGATGATAGCAAGCGCTCCTTCTGATTTCACTGAAATGGTGAGTATGGGGATGCGTTTAGAAGAAGGTGTCCGCGAGGGACGGCTAAGTCAAGAGAATAGTAATGGCTTAAGCTCTAGAAGGTTCAACTTTGGGAAAAAGAAAGAAGGTGAGACTAATGTTGTGTCTCGTGAAAGTTATAGAAGACCTCATAGTCATGGGAATCACCATTCGCAGCATGTGGATTCTGTAACTCCGATGATTAATGTGGCTCCAATTGTGCCAGCAATTCCAAAGTATCAACCTCGTTATCAACAACCTTCTGTGCAACAAGGTGGTAATCAGCAGGCTCGGGCTAAGCCAAGTTTTGATCCAATTCCGATGTCGTATGCGGACTTGCTTCCGTATTTGATTGCAAAGAATCTGGTGCAAACACGTCCTCCACCTCCAGTTCCAGAGACTATCCCATGGTGGTATAAGCCAGAGGCTCGTTGTGCTTTTCACCAAGGTGCCCCGGGGCACGATGTTGAGAATTGTTATCCATTGAAGTTTGAAGTACAGAAATTGATGAGGAACAATGTTCTGTATTTCAATGACGTTAATCCAAATGTGCAGAAAAATCTGTTGCCGAAGCATGGTAATGCGTCTGTGAATATGGTTGATGGTTGTCCTGGTTTGTTCAAAATATATGAAGTCCGTCATATTCGAAGATCTTTGGTTGAGATGCATGCTTTCTTAAGTGAATATCACGATATTGATCACGACTATGCTGGTTGTTGTATCTGCTCGGTGAATCCTCGTGGTTGCGTGATTGTTAAGAGAGATATTCAAAAGATGATGGATGATAAGTTGATCGAAGTGACAGCAAAAAGAGATGAATATGAAAATGAAGTGAATGTTATTATGCCTCAGTTCAATCTTCCTGAGAGGGATGTTCCTGAAAGAGTGGTTATTTCTTTTGATAGTCGCAAAAATGATGTTACTCCATTGGTGATTAATTTGCCTGGTCCAGTGCCATATGAGTCTGATAAAGCTCTTCCGTACCGGTATAATGCTACGATGATAGAGAATGGTAGGGAAGTTCCTATTCCTACTCCAAAGTCTGTGGTTAGCATTGCTGATGTGACAAAGGTTACTCGAAGTGGTAGAGTGTATGCTCCAGACCCTCCGAAGAGAGTTGAAGATACAAGTGCAAGTAAACAGATTATGGATGTTGTTGCCCAATCAGGTCAATCTGGTAATAATGAAGATGAGGTGTTAAAATTGATAAAGAAGAGTGAGTACAACGTCACTGAGCAGTTATTGCATACTCCGTCGAAGATATCAGTTTTATCACTCTTGATGTGCTCTGAGGCTCATAGGCAGTCTTTGCAGAAGATTTTTGATCAAGCTTATGTTGACCATGATGTGACTGTTGATCAGTTTGATAGTATTGTGGCTAATATCACATCTTGCAACAATTTAAGCTTCTGTGATGACGATTTTCCTGAGGAAGGAAGGAATCATAACTTGGCGTTGCATATTTCAGTGAATTATCAGGAAGATGCTATGTCCAAGGTGCTAGTTGATACCGGATCATCTCTGAACGTGATGCCGAAGTCGACTTTGTCAAAGCTTGCGTATCAAGGTGCTCCCATGAGACATAGTGGGATTATTGTGAACGCGTTTGATGGGTCGAAGAAAACAGTGATTGGTGAAGTGGATCTTCCTATTCTTATTGGACCATTTATATTCAAGATTACTTTTCAAGTAATGGATATACGTCCCGCTTACAGTTGTCTCCTCGGAAGACCCTGGATCCATGAGGCAGGAGTTGTGACATCCACTCTTCATCAGAAGTTGAAGTTTGTGAAAGAGGGGAAATTGGTGACCATTGAAGGTGAAAGGGCGATGCTTGTGAGCAATTTGTCTTCTTTCTCCTATATTGATGCTGAAGAAGAGGTGGGAACTTCGTTTCAAGCTCTTTCTGTTGTGGATAATATTGCTAAGAAGAATGCCATGCCCATGTCTTCTTTCAAGGATGCTCTGCGAGTGCTTGAAGCTGGTCAGTCGGAAGGTTGGGGACGAGTTATTGATGCTGTCGACAACAAGGAAGGTTTTGGTATCGGCTTTGCACCAGGTGCAATTATCAATGACCCGAAGACTATTAAAGAAGGTTTCCGAAGTGCTGGATTTATCAACGATCATTCCGCTGCTGCCATCATTGAAGATGATGAAGACGAAGAAATGCTTGACTTTGTTACGCATGGAAAGATTTGCCAGAACTGGATTGCTGTTGATGTTCCTTTTATTGTTCATGCTTCAAAGTAATTTGTTTTATTATATTTCAAAAATCCTTTCACTCTGCCCAAGGTGAAAGTGATGTTTGTCGGGCTTTGTTTCAAATTTTATCATCATCAATAAAATGTTATTTTGTTATTTCCATATGTGGTTTTCCTTTTTGCTTTATTCTGAAAAATGGTAACATAAAAAACCCAATAATAATAATGATTGTTTATCTGCATATTGTTTGCACTTTTGTTCATACTCTAAAATAAAAATAAAATCATTGTGCAGATTGATTGATAAACCCATTGAAAACAATGATCCTATGCCCTCTCCCAACTTTGAATTCCCTGTGTTTGAAGCTGAGGAAGAGGATGTTGAAGAGATTCCTGATGAAATTTCTCGGTTGCTTGAGCACGAGGAGAAGATTATTCAGCCTCATGGAGAGTCTATAGAGATGGTCAACTTGGGTTCTGAAGATGACAAGAAAGAAGTCAAAGTCGGAGCATTGCTTGGTCCTGATGTTAAGAAGAGGATTGTAGAGCTTCTCAGAGAGTATGTTGATGTATTCGCTTGGTCTTATCAAGACATGCCAGGTCTTGATACTGATATTGTGGAGCATAGATTGCCGTTGAAGCCTGAATGTCCACCTGTAAAGCAAAAGCTGAGAAAAACTCATCCCGACATGGCAGTAAAGATCAAAGAGGAGGTTCAAAAGCAGATTGATGCAGGTTTTCTTGTGAAGTCAACTTATCCTGAATGGGTGGCCAATATCGTTCCTGTTCCGAAGAAAGATGGAAAAGTCCGAATGTGTGTTGATTACAGAGATTTGAACAAAGCCAGTCCGAAAGATGATTTTCCATTGCCACACATTGATATGTTGGTAGATAATACGACTAAGTTTGATGTGTTCTCTTTTATGGACGGATTTTCCGATTATAATCAAATAAAGATGGCACCCGAGGACATGGAAAAGACCACATTTATTACACCATGGGGAACATTCTGCTACAGAGTGATGCCCTTTGGATTGAAGAATGCTGGTGCGACGTACCAAAGAGCTATGACCACACTTTTCCATGATATGATACATAAAGAAATCAAGGTATATGTTGATGATATGATCGCTAAGTCGAGGACTGAAGAGGATCATGTTGAACATTTGCTGAAGTTGTTTCAGAGGTTAAGGAAGTTTAAGCTTCGTTTGAATCCAAACAAGTGCACCTTTGGTGTACGCTCTGGAAAGTTGTTGGGTTTCATTGTCAGCCAAAGAGGCATTGAAGTTGATCCCGATAAAGTGAAAGCTATTCAGGAAATGCCTGCTCCAAGAACTGAAAAGCAAGTAAGAGGATTCTTGGGCCGTTTGAATTATATTTCGAGGTTTATCTCTCACATGACTGCCACATGTGCTCCGATCTTCAAGTTGCTTCGGAAAGATAAAGGTTGTGTCTGGACAGATGATTGTCAGAAGGCGTTTAAAAGTATCAAAGAATATCTGCTTGAACCTCCTATTTTGTCTCCTCCGGTGGAAGGTAGACCGATGATCATGTACTTGACTGTGTTGGAAGATTCCATGGGTTGTGTGCTTGGTCAGCAAGACGAATCTGGAAGAAAAGAATATGCAATTTACTACTTGAGTAAGAAATTCACTGATTGTGAGTCTCGGTACTCCATGCTTGAAAAAACTTGTTGTGCCCTAGCTTGGGCCGCAAAGCGTCTTCGCCAGTATATGCTGAATCATACAACTTGGTTGATCTCTAAAATGGATCCAATCAAGTATATATTTGAAAAGCCTGCTTTAATTGGGAGGATTGCTCGTTGGAAAATGTTGTTATCAGAATATGATATCGAGTACCGAGCTCAAAAAGCTATAAAAGGTAGTATCTTGGCTGACCATTTGGCACATCAACTGATTGATGATTACCAACCAATCAAGTTTGATTTTCCAGATGAGGATGTGATGTTTTTGAAAGTGAAAGATTGTGATGAACCTTTGATTGAGGAAGGGCCGGAGCCTGGATCTCGATGGGGTTTAGTTTTTGATGGTGCCGTGAATGCACGCGGAAGAGGAATTGGGGCAATGATCATTACTCCCCATGGTTCACATATTGCTTTTGC
Source organism: Lathyrus aphaca (assembly GCA_963966055.1). Taxonomy (NCBI): domain Eukaryota; kingdom Viridiplantae; phylum Streptophyta; class Magnoliopsida; order Fabales; family Fabaceae; genus Lathyrus; species Lathyrus aphaca. The sequence goes on from OZ014521.1 coordinate 16,727,811, forward strand.
CGCAAGGTTGACTTTTCCTTGTACCAATAATGAAGCTGAGTATGAAGCCTGTATTATGGGTCTTGAGGAAGCTATTGATCTGAGGATTAAGCATCTTGATGTGTATGGAGATTCTGCCTTGGTAATTAATCAGATCCAGGGTACGTGGGTGACCCATCAACCCCAATTGATCCCTTATAGAGATTATGCCAGGAAGATATCAACTTTCTTCACTAAAGTTGAGTTTCATTATGTTCCTCGTGATGAGAATCAGATGGCAGATGCTTTAGCAACTATAGCTTCTATGATAAAGGTGCACCAGTGGAATGATGTTCCCATGATCAGTGTGATGCGACTTGAAAGACCAGCTCATGTGTTTGCAGTTGAAGAGGTCCATGATGACAAGCCTTGGTATCACGATATTAAATGTTTTCTCCAGAGTTAGGAATACCCGCTTGGGGCATCTGATAAAGATAAGAGGACTTTGAGGAGATTGGCAGGCAATTTCTTCCTGAATGGAAATGTGCTTTATAAGAGAAATTTTGACATGGTCTTGCTCAGATGCGTGGATAGACACGAAGCAGACATGTTGATGAAAGAAATTCATGAAGGATCTTTTGGTACTCATGCTAATGGGCATGCAATGGCTAAAAAGATGTTGAGAGCAGGTTACTATTGGCTGACAATGGAATCTGATTGTTGCAAGTATGTGAAAAAGTGCCATAAGTGTCAAGTGTATGCTGATAAGATTCACGTGCCACCAGCTTATCTCAATGTGATTTCTTCCCCATGGCCTTTCTCTATGTGGGGAATTGATATGATTGGTATGATTGAACCCAAGGCTTCGAATGGACATCGTTTTATTCTTGTAGCAATTGATTACTTCACCAAGTGGGTGGAAGCGGCATCGTATGTTAACGTGACCAAGCAAGTCGTGGTTCGGTTTATCAAGAATAATATTATCTGCAGATATGGTGTTCCGAATAGAATAATTAATGATAATGGTTCGAACTTGAACAATAAGATGATGAAAGAGCTCTGTGAAGAATTCAAGATTCAACACCATAATTCTTCTCCTTATAGATCGAAGATGAATGGGGCTGTTGAAGCTGCGAATAAGAACATTAAGAAGATGGTTGTAACGTACAAGGACTGGCATGAGATGCTCCCTTTTGCTTTGCATGGGTATCGTACATCTGTCCGCACTTCAACAGGGGCAACCCCTTTCTCACTTGTTTATGGTACAGAAGCAGTGCTCCCCATCGAAGTTGAGATCCCATCAATGAGAGTTCTGATGGAAGCCAAGTTGACTGAGGCTGAATGGTGTCAGAGTAGATTTAATCAGTTGAATTTGATTGAGGAAAAGAGAATAACAACTTTGTGTCATGGTCGGTTGTACCAGCAAAGAATGAAGAAAGCTTTTGACAAGAAGGTCAAACCTCGTGTATTCAGAGAAGGCGACCTCGTGCTCAAAAAGATTCAGTCTTTCCTTAAAGATTCTCGGGGCAAGTGGACTCCGAACTATGATGGCCCATATGTTGTTAAGAAAGCCTTCTCTGGCGGTTCATTAATTCTTGCAACTATGGATGGTGAGGAGATCACTCGCCCTGTGAATGCGGATGCAGTCAAGAAATACTTCTCCTAAAAAAAATAAAAGAACAGCTCGCTAAGTTGAAAACCCGAAAGGGCGGCTTAGGCAAAAATGAGCGTCTCGGTGGATTGAAAACCCGAAAGAGCGGTCCAGGCAAAAATTAGAGACATAAACAGAAATAATTATCCCGGTAGATTGAAAACCCGAAAGGGCAATCTAGGCAAAAGTTAGGGATCATGGCAAGTAACTGCGTCGACAGACTGAATCACTTGTAGCAACCGAGGATTTCAGATTCTATCCCTCAGAAGAATTTCCCATCAAAGATTCTTATTCATTCATCCTCGATTGAAGTTTCGGACACAGTGGAATTCAAAGTTGATAAGGAGAATAGTGATCATTGTATCTCAATGTAGCCCTTTTCCATGTATTTACCATTTTTCAAACTTGTAATGATCCATGGAGTCATGCCATTTGCTGACTACCATTCTATCAATAAATTTGAGCTTTTATCCAATTGTTTGCAATTCTTTATATTATTTTTGTTTACAAAATTTCAATTTATTGTTGATGATGATTTTTGAAACAAATATTAATAAATTTAATCTTTGAAGATTTTAAAAACATTTTTCTTTTGATATATGAACAAAGAAAGGATATCAATAGTGATTCCAAGGATGGTCAAGTCTGGATGTGTGAAACTCGTCTCTCCCAAAGCAGGGTTTGATTCGGTTGTGTCCATGCGAAGTTCCTGGATAGTCTTGACAGGTTGATGTTAATGATGTTGAACGGAGATTGTATGTATTCCCCAGAAGAGTTGTTGGAAGGGATGTTCTTAAGAATCCCTAGCTGAGTTTTGATCTCTTCCTCAGCAAGTTATCTTTAAATTGAGAAGCATTGGGAATCCTTAAGCTGAGCTCTTGTTCCTCAGTTTGATTTATTTTGCATCTTTGAATATAGAAGTATTGATATAGCAGTCAGTTTAAAGGTTTTCTTTTACCCAATAGTGGGTATTGATTTAAAATCCCTCGTAACTGTTGTTTTGGCTATGATGTTAACTTCTGATATCCCCATATGGATCCCCAGTAGGTCTGCATGTGTTGGTTTCCAACAAATTCCTATGTGATTTTTAGCAGGTATTGCACTCTATCCCCAAGTGGAACAGGAGTGGTAGGACAGTTATTCCTCGCAAAGTTTGATTTCATCAAGAATTCTTCTGCCTAGAGAGGATTATGAAGGCTTTTTCCCATCCTCAGCAGATTATTACCTTTCCTCAGTAGGGTGATGTCCCTATGCAGAGTGAATGTTTGATGATCCAGTAGATTGCTTTGTGGATTGGATCCCTAGCAGATATTTTCTCATCATGAATTAAGCTTTGTAGTAGGATTTTATTCCTTTGATGGCTTATGATATTCTCCTACAGATTTCAAGTTGAATCTCCAGCATGTTTCCCTGCACTGTTGCCTTGGGATTAGCCGAGTATCCGGTTGTTGTGGTGTTCATGTCACCCGTTTCTTATCTTTATGTCTGTTTTTTCAGCATATTCATAAGCATATTCATACGCATAAGCATAGCATCGTTTGCTTGCATTCTTGCGTTTATCATTGTTCTCTGCTCTTTGGTGTGGACTTTTCCCCACAGAGTGTGTGTGTCGTCTTCCTCTCAAGTTTAAAGTGTCGACCATTAAGCAGAAAGTGTTAATCCTTTCTAATTCCCCACTGAATTTTTTTATCGTGGATGATTTTGATTCAGTTTCTTCCAGTTTATTATCTGGATGGAATTTTCCCCAGTTGAGATATTTCCTCCTCGGGATGAGTCTTGTTTGACCGTTTCTCTCCAATTTGTTCTTGGATTGAACTTTGGTCCCCTTTTGTGAGTAATATTGCTTTGGAATTAAGCTATCATTGTTTGATAGTGGGCAACATTCTCTCCAGCTTGAGTATATTGCTTTGGAATTAAGCTATCATTGTTTGATAGTGGGAAACATTCTCTCCAACTTGAGTATATTACTTTGGAATTAAGCTATCCGTTAATCGATAGTGAGTAATATTACCAAATTGATCAAGTTCTTTTACTTGTATTCCTACCCAGTAAATCCGGTAGTCGAGATTTCTTCCTCTTACCCAGTAAAAAGGTAATAGAGTTTGTTTTCCTTTGCTTAAGCTCCTACCCAGTAAATCAGGTAGTTGAGAATTTTTCTACCCAGTAAATACGGTAGTCGATATTTCTTCTTCTTACCCAGTAAAAAGGTAATAGAAGCTGTTTCCCTTTGATTGAATTCCTACCCAGTAAATCAGGTAGTTGATCATGCTCCTACCCAGTAAATCAGGTAGTTGAGAATTTTGCTGCTCAGTAAAAAGGTGGTGGAGGTTATCCCTCTTTATTTTGCTCCTACCCAGTAAATTAGGTAGTTGAGAATTTTGCTGCTCGGTAAAAAGGTGGTGGAGGTTATCCCTCTGTATCATGCTCCTACCCAGTAAATCAGGTAGTTGAGAATTTTTCTGCTCAGTAAAAAGGTGGTGGAGGTTATCCCTCTGTATCATGCTCCTATCCAGTAAATCGATAGTCGAGTCCTTTGTTTTTTTTTCTACCCAGTAAATCAGGTAGTTGGAAAATTTTTCGGCCCAGTAAAAAGGTAGTTGAGGTTATCTCTCTGTATTTTGCTCCTATCCAGTAAATCGATAGTCGAGTCCTTTATATTTCCTACCCAGTAAATCGGTAGTTGATGATTCTTTTCCAACTCAGTATTCTTGGACTCGAATACTTTGTTTGATTGATATTTCCTGGCAGGGTGTTTATTTTCCTTGGTTGAATTTGTTCCCTGATTATATCATACATTTTCCCAAGTGGAGTCAGCTATCCAGTGATTTATTTTCCTGGTAAACTCTTTTGTTGTCTGTTGTTGTTTCCCCAACAGGATTTTCTTCCGTTGTCCCCAAGTTTTTGCTTTCCTCTGGTGGTCATGTTTTCCCCACAGAGATCTTGGGTTTGCATATCATATTCATATCATATCTTGTTCTCTTAGGACAAAAATTGGGTTTTCTGTATTTAAGTCTCTCCCATCTTGTAGAGACGAAGATGTCAATCTTCATATCTCTGGATTGAAGAAACTTAAATAGGGGCAGCTAAAACACCCTAATTTTTGCCCTAAGATTTCTTCGCATTTCATCTGCATTTTGCATACAAACAAGATCGCACTGGTTGCACGGTTCTTCTCGGGTTAGGATTTTGTCTCGCAGAGGATCACTGTTGTCTTTAATTGTTTTATTTGATTGTGTTTACTAACCCTTAATCAAAATCTAAAAATATTTTGTTTCCTTTTGCTAACTTTTTTTTTTCAGGAAGAGGAACCATATAAAAATGCAAAAAATATCAGTCATGCAGCTCGAGTAAATTTCACAAAAGTCGAAGACGATCCGCAAATAATTCAAATTTATCAGATCAAGGATTTTCCAAGTTAATTAATTCATTCAAAGGATCTCCAAGGTTCCCGTGTTTATTTCTTCGACGTACACAAGAATCGGGCCGAAACAACCAAGCAGCTATTTTTGAACAAAAAATTCAAAATTGAGCTTGGTTAACCGGTTAACCAAATGGTTAACCGGTTAACCAGTGCGAAATTTGAATTTTTTTATTCAAATTCATCACCCTTAGATCATTGATTTAATTGGAATATTCTAGATCCATTGGTTTCTGATTTCTCTACATCATTTTGATCATTTCCTACCAAAAACCCTCACTAATCACCACTCTTTTCCATTTCCCACCAAAATTCCAATTACCAAGCCTAAATTCAAATTACCAAAGCAAGCTCCATTCCACCAAATTTCCATACCTAAGACCTTTAAATAGGACCTCAATTTCATTCATTCCACAAGCTTTTGATAGCCACAAAACCTCTTGCAAAATTACTCCCCAACACCAAAATTCTCCAAAGCTCATCTTTCTTTCTTTTGAAGTTATCAAGAATTCACATTGAATTCTTGATTAACTTGAGCTAGACCTTCATCCTTTCATTCTCTTGCTCATTAATTTCAGTAGATCTAAGCTTGTGTTGGTTCAATTTGAAGAAAAAGCTTTTGGTAATTCATCTTCCTCCATAAACCCATATTCACCATCAACATTCAAGATGTAGATCTTTGGTGCTTTTGTTTCTAGATCCTTTGGATCTTTATTTGTTGTTTGATTGCAGGGATTCCACTGTATTTTGGTTTTAAAATTCGTGCAAATTCAGATCATGATCATCCAATGTTTGAGAAAAGGTTTCAAAATGGATCATGCTGAATTTTCTGCATTTTTCAGCTTCTAGTACAGCGTTAACCGGTAATGGTTAACCGGTTAACCAGTTTAAAAACAGCGCAGATTATTCAAGTTTTGCTTGCGTTAACCGGTTAACCAATTGGTTAACCGGTTAACACAAGTCAGAATGGTGTTTTTGGCTTGTTTCAAGCCCCTTTTTGGTTCTTCTTTCTTCTTCTTCTTCCCTCTTTTTATTTTTACCTTGGGAAGCATTTTTTGGGAGTAATTCCTCTTTAATTTCAATGGACTTTGGGTGTAGATTAGAGTAGTTAATGTTTATTAATTCAAAACTACCTTTAAGTGGATTATTCAATTCATTTAAGGTACTTTGCATTAGTGATACATTTTCATGCTTGAATCCACCAAGATGAGTGATTGAACTTAAGGATGGAAGAATACCATAAGTACGACTCAATTTGGTATTCATCTTTAGTTTCGTGCGGTATCGCGTTCGGATAACGATTTATATATCGTTCATCTCGCATACATTAGCACTAATATTATGCACCTTAATTGGTGGTGGCCGGCCTCATTTGTAGGGTAATTATTTCGTAAATTACTCGGCGATTGCTTAACATACACCTAAATGTGTCCCGACTTCGGAATAAAAATCTAATCGGGTACTTACACTTTCGTGGACCGGATCTCTTGTTGATCGTGTAATCCCAAAGTGGTTAATCATATTGCATCAAGAATCGAGACTTGTGAATTTTTGATGCGTAGGTGCTTTGGGTCTCCCAATCGCCTTTCAAATTTCATTGAATTCGGTTCGGTTTGCCTTGATTAATCGCTATAGTGTAAGATGCTAAGCGGATCCGGTTGCCTTCGATTTTGGTTACTTTCTTTTTTTTGGTTGTGGTTGATTAAGTTCACCATACCATTATTATATGAATATTATTATAATATTACTACTATTAATATTTTAGATTTTTGCATTTTTATTTCTTTTGTTACTAACATTTAATTTCTTGCACTATTATTACCTTTATTTTATTTTGCTTTATTCATCCATATCATGTTTATTTTTTGCCCTTATTGTTTGTTGATTTGATTTTCTATTTGTCCATTTGGACACAAAAAAATTAATAAAGGATTAAACCTCTAAAAAAACTTGTGACTTTAATTTCAGACTATGGTTACTATCCTTAGCATTGGAGTTTGGACTTAGATTTTAGGATCTCTCCCTTTGCTCAAGTTGTGATCGATTGAAGACCTTAGCCTCAAATTAAGTTCATTTGTCTTTGAAGATGGAATTCCGGTTACCTTGAAGATAGGTTCATAATATGGTTTGATCGCTCTTCCCTTAACTTTTAATTCAAGTACTAGGATAGTCCCTTCATCTCTTCCCCATTCTTAAATTTTCAAAACTTCTCCCTATTTCAAAAATCTTCTTTGTTTTCAAACTTTAAATGCTTTCGCAATCAAACCTTGACTTAGGTCAAGTGATTTTAACCTTTTCACTTTATTTTCTTAATAAATGTTAATCCATGTAAATATATCAAAATCATTTCCTTACATACTTTAAAAAATTTCAAAACTCACTCAATTGTTTTTGTGCCTTTGTGCACTTGTCTTTTCATATGTTTAGATATGATTCATTCTTTCTAGCGGAATTATTCGCTAAAGAATGACGACTTATCTCTACATTTTAAAATTAATTCAACTCATTGTTTCTTTTCAAATTTTGTACCACGAACTACGAGGTTTTGATCTCGCATTGCACTTTGTGGGTACGTAGGCATGAGGCATTAAAAACCTCATCAAACACAAAAATCTTAAAAAACATTCTTCTCCTCACCCCTTCAATCATTTTCAAGCAAACCAATTTCAAACCAAAAAGCAATAAATATTTCAAAGGGCTCCCGTGGAGTACCACGGACGAGTCGGGTGCTTAAAACCTTCCCGGCTTGTAACCAATCCCCTTACCCGTTCTCTGTTTGTTTCTTTTAGCTTTTGCTTTTAGATCCTTAGGTTTTTATTCGTTCTTTTACCTTTTTCCTTTTGGAAATAAATAAAAGCGCGGTGGCGACTCTATGTACCTTGAGTGAAGTTAATCAATAGCTTATACTCACGATTTTACCGCTACACATACAAAGCCTCATACGGAGCCATTCCGATGCTCACATGGTAACTGTTATTGTAAGAGAATTCTATCAATGGCAAAAGTTCCTTCTAATTTCCTTTACTCTCCAACACAAAAGCCCTTAACATATCTTCCATCCTTTGAATTATACGTTCCATCTGACCATCTGTTTGAGGATGATTAGAAATTCTCAAACGTAAATCCGTGCCCATATCCTGTTGGAACACTTTCCAAAACCTCGAAGTAAACTTCAGATATCTATCTGACACAATGTTAAACAGAATACCATGCAACCTTACAATCTTAGCAATGAACAACCTCGCCAGTGACTTGCTTTGTACGTAGTCTTAATGGCTAAGAAATACCCTGATTTCGTTAGTCGATCCACAATCACCCACACAGAATCATAACCACCTTAAGTATTCGGTAAAACCACTATAAAATCAATAGAAATACTATCCCACTTCCAAATTGGGATGTCCAAAGGTTGCAACGAACAACCCGATCTTTGGTGCTCGATCTTCACTTGTTGGCATACCGCATACTCCGACACAAATACTGCTATATCCTTTTTCATACTGGACCACCAATACTCTTTCTTCAAGTATTGATACATCTTCAAAGAACCCGGATGTATCGTAAAAGAACCTTTATGGACTTCCTCCAAAATCTTTCTTTTTAACACATCATCATTCGGAATGCAAATTCTTTGGTTGAATAGGATAATCCCATCCAACGCTCTTACAAAACCCGGTTGGAGTAAGATCTCTTGTAACTTCTCATCTAGAAACTGTGCTTGCTGAATCTCATTCCTCAAGATAGAATTAATATTCAGATTTCCCATAATCACACCATTAGGAGTCCAAACAAACTGAAGGTTAAGGTCTCGAAACTTCTCCAATAGTGCATATTCCAACATCATCAATTCGGCACTATGAATCACTTTCCTAATTAAAGCATCTGCCACTTTATTCGCTTTTCCCGGATGATACTTCAATTCAAGGTCATAATCCTTCAAATACTCCATCCATATTCTTTGTCTCATATTTAATTCCTTCTGATCAATGAGATACTTCAAACTCTTATGATCACTAAACATCTCAAAACACACACCATACAGATAGTGTCGCCACACTTGCAAAGTAAACACCACGACCGCCAATTCCAAATCGTGAGTTGGATAATTCTTCTCATGAATTCTCAAATGTCTAGAAGCATAGGCTACAACTTGACCTTCTTGCATAAGAACACCTCTTAATCACATCTTAGAAGCATCGCAAAACACTTCGTAAGATTTGTTAGGATCGGGAATTATCACAACTGGAGCAGTTGTCAATTTCTCCTTTAAACACACGAAACTTTGCTCACAACTAGAATCCCATTTGTAAGCAAAGTCCTTTCTAGTAAGCTTAGTCAATGGTAACACCATCTGAGAAAAACCTTTAATGAACCTTTTGTAGTAACCTGCCAAACCTAAGAAACTCATCACTTCTGAAACACTCTTCAGTCTTTCCCAATTAATCATTGCTTTAATCTTTGACAGATCCATTGATACACCTCCCTGAGATATAACATGTCCAAGAAACTTGACTTATGACATCCAAAACTCACACTTGCTAAACTTGGAAAAAAATTGCTTCTCTTGCAGTACCGATAGAACAATCCTTAAATGTTCTTCATGCTCTTGAGGAGTACGGGAATAAATAAGAATGTCATCGATAAAGATCACAACAAACCGATCTAAATAATCTTGAAATATCTGATTCATGTATTCCATAAAAACAGTTGGGGCATTCGTCACACCGAAATGCATGACTAGGAGTTCATAATGACCATAACAGGTTCTGAACGCAATCTTCGGAACATCGGAACTCTTCACGTGAATCTGATGATAGCCTGACCTCAGATCAATCTTAGAGAACACACATGCTCCTTTCAATTGATCCAAAAGGTCGTCTATCCTCGGCAATGGATATTTATTCTTGATAGTAACCTTGTTCAACTTATGGTAATCAATACATAACCGCATACCACCGTCATTCTTCTTTACCAACAAAACAGGAGCTCCCCACGGTGAAACACTTGGTCTAACAAAATGCTTCGCCCTCAAATCCTCTAATTGATCCTTTAATTCTCTTAACTCGATCAGTGCCATCCGATAAGGGGAAATGAATATAGGAGTCGTTCCCGGTATCAAGTCAACTGAGAATTCAACTTCCCTCACCGGAGGTAAGGAAGTGACATCCTCGGGAAAGACATTAGGAAATTCATAGACTATCGGAATATTCAAAACTTACGGGCCATTACCCTTTTCTTTAGTAAGGACTAGCAAAACAGATTTCTCATTCTCAAACAAAAAGTTTACCATTCCAACCGTACCTTCTAAGATTGTTGTCAACACATCTTTCGGAGGCGCTTCAACAAATGGAATGAGGATCAAGTTCTCTTCACACCCAATAAACACAGAATTAGCAGACAACCAATCCATTCCCAGGATAACATCAACTTTCTTAAGGGGTAAGCAAATAAGATCTATCTAAAAAATTCTACCATCCACGGACAGGGTACAACTTTCACACATGAGAGGTGTCTCTATGGTTTCATCCATAGAGGTAGTAACCACCATAGGAGGAGATAAGGGAAAATTTTGTAATCCAAGTCGTTTTACGCAACTAGTAGACACAAAAGAATGTGTTGCTCCATAATCAAATAAAATAAGAAAAGGATGTTCATTAACAAGACATGTACCCGCAATGAGAGAGTTGTCGGCTTTGGTCTTTCTAGCATCCATATTATAAACCCTTGCTTGAACTTAATTCCTCAGCTTGGTACAATCCCTTGATATATGACCCACTCCATCACAATTGTAACACCTAATTCCTCCACCGTGACACTTACCAAAATGACGCTTGTTGCATAACATACATGTGGGTGGAGTGTTAGGTCCGACACTTTGAACTTGCTTCCCTTTGAAGGGTTGAGGCCTTGACCTAAAAGGTCGATTAGTCCTTCCACAATCACTTTGAACAACTCTTCCAGCACCTCCTTCAGCTTGCACCTTCATCAAACTATTCTCAACTACATATCACTGTCTCAACAATTCAGAGTAAGTATTGAACTCCCTCTGAGAGACACTATGTGAAATTTCGGCCCTTAGTCTTAACAAGAACTGATCAATCTTCCACCTCTCATCTAGAGCATACATCGCTTTCCTAGAATAGGCCGCCATGTCTTCGAACTTCTCGGCATAACTGGCCACAGTCATGCTTCCCTGCCTAAGCTGTTGGAATTCAAACTCCTTTTGGTTTCTCAAGGAACTGGGAAAGTATTTCTCCATAAAGATTGTCTTAAATTGTTGCCACACTCTCGGAACTCCTTGCACCACCATAAGATTTAAAGCACTCTCCCACCACCTAGCAGCATGACCTTTTAACAAATGTGACACAAAAGTCACCTTATCTTATTCACCACATATCACAATTTGGAAGATTCTCTCCATTCCAGTTACCCATTCATGCGCCTTCACCGGATCCAATCCACCATGAAATTTCTAAGGATTCATGCGAAAGAAATCTCGAAAAGTTCCACCTCTAGCCTCAGGAGTAACCACTTGAGGATGAAGACCCACATTCATCTGGTGCATCATATCCTGCATGAACTAGTGTTGTTGTTGCATCTGTTGCATGAATTGGAACATATGAGCATTCTCTTCACTACTCGGCTGATCATTAACAGGAGGAGTGACACTAGGTCAACCACGAGTTCCACGCCTACCATCCATATTCCTAAATGTCATCAAAACATAATTAAGTTGATCAAGCTCAATACCATAAACATAACATTTAGTTCTACAGTGGGATTACGTATATGAACGGAAAGAAACACTTATAATATTTCAAGGTTAGGTCGAGGATACGACCTGCTCTGATACCAACTGTAATACCCATATATAAAAGACATACATCAAAGCATATTTTTCATATATAAAATTAAGTTTGATACTGAAATACACAAGTTCTTAGTAACACATTGTACAATATAGCCACTACAACATAAGGTACTAATACAAAAGGCTATAAATAGTACAAGATGTTCACAAAATACAAAAGAGTCTAAGAACTAGATCCGAAGATCTCAAAAATCCACAGCAGAAGAAACCATCAAACAAGCAAAGATAATCAAGTCTCCTTATATTTACCCTTTGCAGAACCTGAAGTACCTGAAATAACAACATCAACATGGGGTGAGATAAAGTATCTCAGTGAGTTCCCTATCTTAGAGTTCTCCCGGCTCTAAAGGTTCGAAACTAGACACAACTCAAGTCGGGAAAAACCTAGACTTCGAGTTCACATAACTAGAAACATCAAGGTAACCATAAACGGAGCACACACAAGGTGCTTAGAGGCATCTTTCCCTGCCCAGCCATATACGTAGCAGACAAGCATGGGTCACTCGATCCTCATCGTATAGATAACTTTCCCCGCCCAACCATACAAGGACGAGTACAGGTCACTCATTATCTATCAAAGGTACTTTCCTCGCCCAACCACACAAGGGCACTACAACACGGGTCACGGTACATTACCACAAAGTAACTTTCCCCCTGCCATCCCACACACGGAGATCTCGACACGGGTCACTCTTTACTTATCCTAATGGATACTTTCCCCGCCCAACCACACTAGGACGAGCACGGGTCACGGTCATCCATTAAGGGATTCAAATCCACAGATTAATTATATCTCCTGGCTGTCCCGCCTCGTTGGACCTCGACACAAGCTAAATATAATTAAATTGGGATTTTATCGCAAAGGAAGCATACTTCCAACTTATCACAACTACCTAGCCTGAAGACACCCTCCGAGTATCGACGCCTAAGTATTGTCATGTCTCTAAAACAATTCCATAACAACCTAGGGTAACCTAGCTACCTCACAAGTTTTACCTTTTTATTTCCTTTAGTTCACAATCCCCTAACTAAACATTTTTACGGTGTTTTCGAAAAATCGTGCAAAAGTCGGGTGAAAATACTATTTTTCGGCATCATGTGATAGTACACAATTTTAGCTTTAATTCGGTATAAAGAATACTTAAATCGGATAGCCGAGTAAAAAGTTATGTGATAAAACACAAAAACCACAAAACATCCAGGCTCGCTAAGCACAACCTTGCTCGCTAAGTGAGTTGCACCATAACAGAAATCCTTTCTGCAGAACAACCTGCTCGCTAGGCGAGCTCTGCCAATTTTTAGAAATTCAGCTTACAGGAAACTTCCCCAAAATGCTTAAAACCTCTCAAGTTATCACCAAAATAGAGAAATCGGTTCACAAACATGCATATAATCATATACAAAGCATCACACTTAAGTTTTATCGATTTTTAACCAATAAATCTTTCGATTCTAAGATTTTCTATCAAAAACCTAAAAAAACTCATAAGTCCTAAAATTCCACCAAACTCCTTCTCCCTTAGCTTTGATGTCACTCTGATGAACATTAACACGCAATAACAAATCAATGTGCATCAAAAATAAAATTCCTCAAACTTGTAAGAACCTACAAGGATCAACAACAAATATATTTGATCAGTGCATTTTGGTGCACATTCCTACATGTTTGCACTTAAGCATTTCTTTAGTTTTCTTTGTTTTTTTTTATATTTTAATTTGTTTTTCTAATTTATTTTATTTTTGGCTTAATTTGATTTTCGTACTTAATTTTCAGATTTTTTTTGAAAATATGAAAAGAGAAAATAAATCAAATAAAATAGAAAAATGCAAAATTTGTGATTTTAAGGGTCGAAATCTTTTAGAATTTTATTCTAAAAGAGTATTGTTCTTCGATTTATTTCTGATTTTCTGGAAAAAAATTGGAGCAAATCGAAACAGTAGCTTCCAACTTACCTGAAAGGCTGAAAAACTTATCAATATACTGCAACTGGTATTCCAACCCTGAAAATCAACAAACACAACAAAAAATAAAAGAAAAAAGTTGGCAAGAAAACTATACATATGACTATAAAATCGGTTAATAACAACAAGAATCCCCGACAACGGCGCCAATTGATCCGCGTGTCGCGCACGGATCAAAAAGGAGTATTTTAGAAAAATGTAGTATATGGTAACGACAACTCGAAATATCGTTCTCAAGGATTCTTGTAAGAAATTAACCAATAACAGTAACGATTAATGAGGGGTTTTCGAATTTGATTCAAAACGGAAGAAGAAAAAGTGATTAAAATATAGGCATTTTTTTCCCAAGTCTCCATAACTAACCTCAAAACAATCTATAGCCTAAAACTTTCGGGAAAAAAAATGCCTAGTGTTTCTAAAACAAAACCAATACAAACAAAAACAAAACAAAAACAAAAAAAATAAATTATCCCCCCCCCCCCCACACTTAAAATAAGCATTGTCCTCAATGAAAAGACATAAATATAAAATAAGAGGGAGAGAAAGGAAAGAACACACCCGAGTAGTCAAGGTGGATAAGTCATCACATAAGCAACATTTCTTAAAGATAGCTCTTCTATAGTCTCTTCTTCCTAAGTGTGGATCTCATAGAGTAGCTTTGGGTAATATCTATTAATCTTGAAGTTTTTATTAGTGCCTTCGCCTTTTGTTCCAAGATCAAAGAAGAATCTTCGATAAGTAAAAGTGTTGAATGTGCACGTGATAATGATCTCCTTTTCTACAACTTTAAGAATCAAAGGATTAAGGGGCTGCCTCACTACTTTTGTTCCATCTCCAATTAAGATCCTATGCATACTCATGGATGGTCTAATATCACAAGTGTCAACCAAAGTCCATCTAATTCCCTTCTTATGTTCCTGTAATGATTTCTCTTCCTGCACAAATTCAAATAAATTATTAGGAAGTGGCTTCAGCTCTAAAGAGAGTGATTTCTCGATGGATGGTTTATTCCGGGAAGTCGGGGTGTCGAGAGCTTCATTGACATGAGCAACTTCATTTGCAACCTCATTTGCAGTAAGAATATCAACTTGCAAGGCAACCTCAATTTCAACACAAACAGAGTAAATTATAGTGTCAGTACAAACATCACAAGAGTAAAACATCATCAAAATCAGACAATGATGGAAAATCAGCTGCAAACAAATTAATACAAGTATCATCAACAGTTTCAGAAGGCAACTCTATTTGAAAAATAGAATGTCCTTCCAAAGGTTGTTGGTTTGATCCTTGAGCTTGTTGCATGGCATTAATCGAAGGGGTAAGTTAATCAAGCTGTGTTTGCAAAGCCTGAAGATTATAATTTGTTTTTTGTTGAAACAGGAGATTATTTGTAGCCATTTGCTTGACAAGGTCCTCTAGTGAAAGTTCGAAAGGTGCAGAGCACCCAACCTGAAATTCCTTTAGATGCTTATTTGGATTCTCACATGCAAAATCATTAAAACTTGGCAACAAGTGTGTTAAACCAAATTTCAATTCGAAAGGTGCATCAACAACATTAGGATATTCAATACATAAATAATTATAATTCACAAGTGCAACCAATTCTCTCAGAGTTCTTTGATCAGCCATGATATGATTATAAATTTCAACACAGAATCAAATAAAATCACTACAGATTTAAAAAGAATGGAAAAAAGAAAAACGATTAAAATAAAATCTAAAAAATATAAAAATAACGCTACAACTCTAATTAAATCAAATAAAGCTCGCACAAAAATTTTCAGATTTTTTTGAAAATATGAAAAGGGAAAATAAATCAAATAAAATAGAAAAACGCAAAATTTGCGATTTTGAGGGTCAAAATCTTTTAGAATTCTATTCTAAAAGAGTATTGTTCTTCGATTTATTTTTGATTTTCTGGAAAAAAATTCGGAGCAAATCGAAACAATAGCTTCCAACTTACCTGAAAGGCTGGAAAACTTATCACTATACTGCACCGGTATTGCAACCCTGAAAATCAACAAACACAACAAAAAAGAAAAGAAAAAAGTTGGCAAGAAAACTATACCTATGGCTATAAAATCGGTTAATAACAACAAGAATCCCCAGCAACGACGCCAATTTGATCCGCGTGTCGCGCACGGATAAAAAACAAATAATTTTTTAAAACGTAGTATATCGACAATGACTCGAATCGTCTCACAAGGATTCTTGATTATTAGTAATCGAAGGTAAATCAAATTAGGGGGTTTGTTTTAAGGTCGATAAAAAAATAGAACAATTAAGCGATTAAAATAAAAAGTGATTTTAAAATAAGTTAATCTGGTGTTCGATCTCCTACTTATCATCGATCATACAATTATCAAGCCCTAAGCGGATTCTAATCCCTCTTCGATTATAGAACCAATTAACAAGCGAAATTGACACTATACGAATTACACTCCTCTTATCTGAATTAAGCAGACGGATTAAAATATTCACGAATTAAGTAAACGTGATTATACGCAGATTAACAGTAAAACTACAATAATAAGTGATAAAAATCAAGGAATGTCAATCAATCGAAACAAATCAACAGCATTCTATATAAATTGGATTAAGCAAACAAAATATATAGAAAAAATATTGAAAGAGAAAAGAAATTGCATTGATAATTATAATAACCTCAAAGTTACGGAGGTACAGTTACAGCAGATCAACATTCGTGATTAGTTCTCCATTTGCGTTCTTTCAAGCATAAAAATAAAATCGTGAATAGTCAATGTGTGTACAGTACCGCGGCTGCTAGGTAATATGGGAAAACCAAAAACCCGTTTACAACCCAACTGGGTCAAATACATAACTCATACCCAATTCTAAATGACCCGAAACTAAATAAAACTAATGCAGCAACTTCAAACGAAATTCTGGAAAATATGACTCTGAATCTGACTTTGGCTCCAACACGAAAGTTGTAGCTCTCTCTTAGCTTTTCATCGACTGGTAGAACGCATCAATCAGATTCATGGAACTCCAGTTATGATCATTTCCGTAAAAGCTGTTAAAGCTGAAAATTAAGTACGAAAATCAAATTAAGCCAAAAATAAAATAAATTAGAAAAACAAATTAAAATATAAAAATAAACAAAGAAAACTAAAAATACTTAAGTGCAAACATGTAGGAATGTGCACCAAAATGCACCGATCAATATGACAGTAAATTGAACAAATAAAAACACTAGAAAACACTAATATTTTAATATGGAAAATCCGTAATGTGAGAGTGAAAAACCATACGGCGTCCAGACCAAAGAAATAGTTCAACTATAACTTAATAAGAGTACAATAGAATCTTAAAGTGATTCACAAACTAATGCTAACAATAACAAAATCACAAACTAAATTAATTAAAAATAAGACACAAGAAACTAAAAATAGTCGAATTCACAGTTTAAGTGCGAAACCAATATCTCTCATCTTAGATTTCACTTTACATATCCAACTAGTCAAAAGGTTTACACATGTTTTCCAAACCTTCACTCCAAAAATGAGTCAGATCCAACGATTAACAAATCTAAAATCGTTGATTTAGGTTAGAAAAACAAATCTCTCTCTTTCTAACCTGATCATATTGTCATATTGTTTAACTTAAACATAAATAATGGAGTTAGGAGAAAGAGAAGAGATTACAACAACATAATAAATGACACAAAATCTACATCACTAATAAATAATAATAATGATATTAAAAAAAAAAAAACATTAATACTAAATTCAATGGTGGTCATCCATTTCCTTACCCATAACACATTAAACTTGATTCATTTATATCCAAGTGAGCATGTACATGCCACGCACGAAGGAGTTAGAGGCACAAATACAGGTGGCCATAGAAAATTGCACGGTTTCTAAACAGTGGCATTGGTCCCATGCAGCAACATGAAAAACACAATTCCTAGTTCAAGGACCTCAAAAAACCATCCAATTTGCATTATATGATCCACATATATTATTCTACAACTTTCTATGATCGACACATATTATTTTCACATTGTTTTATAATAAATTAAGTCTTAATTCTAAAGAGAATATTGAGAAGAAAAATGTGTCAGGAGGTTTTTTTCCCTTTATACACAAGATGTCATGTTTTCCGGGAGGTGCAAATAGTGGTTGACACTCACACTGCAGTAGAGCAAGAACCGGCAGTGGAGGCAGGGCAGACGTGCGGCGGCGAGGATGGTTCAATAAAGCGATGTGTGTGCTCGCCGTCAAAGCACCCCGGTTCGTTTCGTTGCCGGAAGCATCAAGCTAAGTATGTATGGCGTAGCAAAACTACAAAGTGGGAAAAAATTGGTCAGTGATATTCAATGAGATGATATTTGTATTGAATTCAAAGAGCATCAAGGTTCAGATTTTACTGGAAAATATTAAATGATGATGATGATGTCGATTTCATATATTTGTAACAATTGCACCTTATTGATTCATGTGTCACAACTTAAAAATATAAGTCATAGATGTTCTCAACTAGTAACCAAAGAAATTACTACATAATATCAATTTTTGAACCTAAACCTTCAAATAAATTAATTTCTCAAATTTTATATATATCAAGCTTATTCCTTTTTTTAGTTCTTTATCTTAACTTTAGGATTAATTTTGATCCCATAACTTTTAAAAAAAATTTATATTGGTATCTTAACTTTTCAAAACGTTCGATATTAATCATTTTTATCTTATTAATGATAGAAAAATTCAAAAATTGGTCGTTAAATTCGTCGTTAATAAAATACAAATGACTAATATTGAACGTTTTTGAAGAGTTAAGGGAACAATATGGACCTTTTTAAAATCAAGAGACCAAAATGAACCATGAGATTAAGATTAAGGACTAAAAAATATATTATATATATGAATCACATATGTTCAAGGTGTTTAGAAATATTTCTCAATCCATCTAGATGTTTTCAAGGGTTTCTCAAATTCCAAGAATTCACTCTTAAGAATGTATCATTATCTATTAAGATTACTACTAGGATTCTCAAACTCATACCTATGTCTTATCTCTAAAGTTTTGAATGTTGTGAAGACAAGAACAATAGAGATACATATTTATAATTGTTGAAACCCAATAGATATTTAATGAGCTCAAAATGCAACTGATTAATAAATTGGTTTATAAACTGAAATTACCGAGCTCGATACACGAAAAAATATTTGGACCATATCTGATACTCTATGTATCTGAGTCAACCACAAGAATCAACTCTAGTTCGAATCGCTCGTAGGAATCGACTCGACTGCCATCATTGTAGACTGCTGACACTACCCGTCGATGATCAGAACTGTTGTCAGCTTACTGCACCAGCTATGTTGCCACGTCGGTCTTCGTCGACTTCTTATCTAATTTTTAATTTCTATAATCTCATAACATATTTCTTATTTGTTCATCACTTAAGGTTTTAAGACATACTTCAACAATCTCCATGTTGACTTGAAATCGTGATGATGTAAAATTATTCATCAACCACCTTATTGATCTCTGCTAATTCAACATATATTAAACAATTTGTATCAAGTTCAAGCCTCGTCTGAACCTTGATTTTTTTCACTTGCCTCCACTTGCTCCTAACCATATTTTTCTGCTTCAGTAGTCTAATAAACCCATAAGTATGGTTCTTCATAACCATCTTTGACTCCACCTACTTTCGAATGCCTTACTAAAAGCTATATGTTTTTTATTTTTGCAACTCTTCAACTATATTTAAAGCATAACACCCAAGGCTTGCATAACCGTCCATTTGAGACATTACAATCTTCTTCCTTACTTTATTGCTAGTCAAGTGTTAATAATAGGCCTATATAATTGTTTTCTCACTACTACTAATAGTATCCAAAATAGGAACCTCCACCTCAAATTGAATTTTCTCTGCCATAGTTTCCAAAAGCTTCATCCTCAGGTTTTTACGCTTCTTTCCCTACAAGACTCACTGAAAGTAATACATTTTCAATATGAACTTAAATCCTCCAGGTTCCACTTCCAACAACTCAAACCTTATTCCTATCTCTTGGATAGCCATTAAAGACATAATCCACAACTTTATCATCAAACTGAATTGGTTTGATTTGATAAATAAGAATTTTTTTGATGAATTTCAAAACAGAGTAGGTTTCATTCTTCCTACTCCAAACCTCCATAGGTGTTTCGAAGTATATTCTTGCAAGTGAATACATGTTGATCAAGTAAGTTGCTTTGGCATCAACCTTAAGTTAGAAATTCCATAACAACTCATTGGTCAAATGTGTTTTGTATCACTTGTTTTCTCCAAACTCATTAAAGTTCGCTGAAACAACCTTTGGACATCTATCATGCCTTATCTTAAATCACATAGCTTGTTATTTTCATGAAATTCTTCACTAGCTATTGATTAACGAACAACAACATTGGAACCTTCTAAAATATATAATCCACATCTTTTAAACCTTTTAGCTATGACACTTCATCATGTGAAATCTTAAACACCACATGCTTTACTCTAGTGCAATAGTCTAGATCATCAAACATGTTTATGGATAATAAATTTCCCCAAAGCTCTGGAACATACCTAACATTACGAAGAAGAAAATCACAATCATCAAACAACCTCGACCATACCAATACAATAAACCTTGCAAGCCGTATTGTCAGCAAGGTGAACTACTCCTCATTTCCCTAGCTTAAAAGTCTCAAAATATTATTTTCTTGTACACATGTGATAGTAGCAACTTGAGTCAATGATGAAACCCTCTTCAATCTCCAAACTCGACAGCACTAGTGAATCATCACTCACAAAACTATCCTCATTTGAGGCAATAATAGTTTGAATAGAATCTTAATTTTCCCCCCATTGAGACAATCCTTCTTGAAGTTACCGAGTTTTGACAAATAAATCATTTAAACCTTTATTTGTAAAACCTCTTTGATTTGTAGACTCCTTTACACTCAATTCCCTCTCTTGAGACACTCATGCCAACCAAAACTTCTACACTACCAAGGAAGTAAAGAATATGGTAAACCTACATCGGTTATATAAACTAGAATCACTACAATACCACAAGTGAACATAACCAACCTATATTTCCATCTCAACTAGAATCGTCATGACAAAATAAACTATTAATTCAACCAGAATAAGACGGTGAAGAGATTGGACATGATGAAGTAACTTATATGAATTTATCCAGTGGCGACAACTATGACAATGATAACGAAGACGACATCCTTTAGTGACAAAAACCATTTTGTTTAGGATGTCATACAATCCACCAATCAATATGTAAAATTTATGCTTGGAAGTTGTTTATTTTTCCTCGAAATTTATTCCCATCCCATACATCAGGTGGATGCTTGTTTTGAGATTGAATTGGAATTTCACAATAAAAAAGAGTGTGTGTGTGTGTGTTTGTGTGTGTGTGTGTGTGTTTGTTTATGTATGTGTTTGTATGTGTAGTCCGACACCACCACGTCAAACACTATATAGATTACTCAGTTATGTTATCAAATTCTCAAAGGCATGTGATTAAATATGTGACTGAAAAATGCTCGTTCGTATGTAGAACAACATTTGTAAAGAGGGAGGATAAATGGGTGATCAGGGGTGTGAATGAGCCCTTCACTTGAACATCTTCAACTATCTCTCCAGATCATCCTAAGCTTGAATTTAACGACACCTATAAAAGCATTAAGTCTCTTGTAGACAAAGATGAATACATTAAGGTGAAGTTTATCATCTCCCACATATGTGAAAAAATAAATTATAGAACCTCAAACAAAAAGGTGTGGATAGTAAAGAATAAGGTAATAAAAGAGATATATAGGAACTAGGAGACTTCATAAAATAACCTTCTACAATATTTGATGGTCACATAAACATTTGTTTCTGGTACTATAATATAAATAGAGACATTTATATCATATTCAAATGTCAGCTCACAACTCGATAGGTCTATAATCTTCCACCGTCTATCCTGGTATTTCCAACCATGCATAAATCATTTTGCATAATGAAATCTCGTTGTTTTAATTTATGGTGTTAGACGAGGCACTGATATAGAAGGGGATTGAATAAATAACTTATTTTAATGATTTTTACTTTAAAAATTTGTTCTAAAATATGCGAAAGCGGCCTCAGATCAACACTCGTCTATCCGAACCTTTATTTGAAAGATCAGATATGTGAAATCGAATGGAATGATCTCGATGAAAGAGTAGAGTCAACGAGGTTTCCAATAAATAGTTCAAATAAAAAACACTTAAAGTGAAACAAATTCCAATGTTTAATTAAGGATAAAATTTGAATTAACGGTTTATCAAACAGTTTGTGTGCTATCAATATATCAAACACTTGGCGTGCGAAACACACCAAGTCAATTTTCCTTTAAATTTGTATAATTTTTCTCACTTGCAATCAAAATGATTGCAATGGTTTTACACAGTTGTTTGAAACACTATAAATCAATCGAAATGTTTATAACAATTGATTTCACACAAACTTCAACAACATAAAAGTAAAGAGATAGAGAGATAGAGAGATAGAGAGATAGAGAGACCTAATTTGTTGAGGCAGTTCCCATTTCGTCCTCGCTAAGGGTATGTATGCCCTCAATTCTAAAATAGAATTGATATATGTATAAAATTTGTGTGTAATATTTAGTGCAATAGAAGTCCTAGAAAACCAACAATCTAACCCAATTGTTGAGGTTGAATCTAATCACTTCCCCCCCTTGATTCTAGCTTAATCAAGTGCATCAAACACTCCGAACAAACCTCTAGTTACCGCTACTCACTTGATTGAACCTTCCATTCTTCAAGTCTTTCACTCGGCTAATTTCGATCGCAAGATGCTTGACCCATAATCTTCCAAAACAATCCTCTGATTACCGTTACTCGTTGTATTGAACCCACAGTTCTTCAAGACTTTCACTCGGCTGAATCTGTGATTCGAAGACTTGTGCAAAAACTCCCAAATCTTTCAAGATATTAGAGGACAAAACCCAAATGGTTTAATAAAAGAAAATTCCACTGAATCTCTACCCAAACTTGATTTACAAATCCTACGTTTGGACGTTATCACTCTTGACCAAGCACAATCAATAATGATGATTATATGTGATTATTGATGAATGAAATTATGGGAGTGAATATGAATAGCAAGTCAATATTTGTTTTAATTTTCTTCTTGGTTGAAAAAGTGATGCATATGAGTATTTATATGCAAATGAATGAGTCTATGAAAAATTGAGTTTGGGAACACAAAGACACAAAATCATGAGTAAACACGCACGAGAGGTCGACATGTAGACTCTATGAGTTGACCTGCACAAGGCAATGGCCAAAACTTCATGAAAAAATGGTCCATGCATTGACCTGCAGGAACCTATGCGTTAACCCATAGTAGGCACATGCAAGGCAGAGAGTTTCAAAACTTTTCCCTTCAGTGTAAGTCGACCTATGGCTCCAAAAATGACCCAAAACCCCATTTTTAACATTGTGTATGATCCTATATGTCTAATACATGCTTAAGGACATTTATACACATTTGTAAGAGATGAATGCATGGCTTAGAAAATGTGATATTGTCTAAAATACACAAGTACTTAATCTCCTAGTTTTGACATCATTAAAACATAGTAAAAAGTAACCTTGTCCTCACAGATGGAACATGGTTGTCGAAAAGTGTATAGGAAAATTGTTAATAAAATTTGCACAAGATGGGAACACCAATATTTTTCT
This sequence comes from Lathyrus aphaca, assembly GCA_963966055.1. Classification (NCBI taxonomy): domain Eukaryota; kingdom Viridiplantae; phylum Streptophyta; class Magnoliopsida; order Fabales; family Fabaceae; genus Lathyrus; species Lathyrus aphaca. The sequence goes on from OZ014521.1 coordinate 16,751,421, forward strand.
AATAGATTTTGACCTGGTTAAAGGTGAAACATATGGTGCTTGGAGTTTATTTATAAGGATTTTGTGAAGACATGCCACACCATAATTCGACCTTACTAAATCGATAGATGTGCATATAATTGTGAACTTGTGTGCTTGTAGGAATATATTGGATCTATGTGCTTGAAGGTATGGATCTAATGATTCTAGTGCGTCTTTGTAAAGAACGTTACAAGAAATTATGTTATCTACCAGGATTCCACTTACGGTTAGATCAACAATAACAACCACGATAACCAAAAGTAAATCGTAATTCACTTTCTTTCGATATTAACTCTTCTTCGGGTTGAGAGCGAGCCATTCTTAATGGATATGCATGAATCAAAAGTCAATTCCCACAGACGATATCATTTTTTTATTTTGAAACCAGAAATATGTAGAGTTATGGAAGTTGCGGCTGGGGAGAACTTCTGATACAACATAGTGGAGGTGTACCTGTAAGATTAGCACTCTGATTCTTAAGTCAGTATATGAATGATTAAAGACTTTTCAAATTATGTTTGAAACTTTTTATATGAGAGGGTATCATCTTGTATATATAGGGAAGAGAAATAATTGTTTTGCTATTATTCTAAGGTAGAATATTGAGGACCGTTAAATGCACTGGGAGTACAAATCTCCTGCTTCTGGGTTTAGGAGGGTCTAGGGGTCTGAAGAATATTCTAGAAGCTTAGTGAATACTTGATCCGAATTCAAGATGTCCCGTCTTGTGATGGTCAGACTAAACAGGGAAATGATCGGCCCATAACAACTTTAAATATTGATATCTCTTTTGGTTTTCATGTTGAGTTAATGATAGAAATTTTAATCATTGAAATTACTTTTGATAAAGGTTAACATCAACTATTGTTAAAATCTAATTCTCAGTTTGTTAGCTTGGTTTTTAAGTAACCTCGCATTATTTCCTCAACCCTTTTATCAAATGGAGGAATTTTTTAAGTAACCTCGCATTATTTCCTCAACCCTTTTATCAAATGGAGGAATTGCATGCTACTACTGTAACACCCTTCTACCCCACAAACAATTTAAATAAAATATTATCAGAGTAATTCATAGAAGGTGTCACATTTCTTCATAAAACATCGATCCAAAATATTATATTAATAATATTCTTTTCTCAAATAATCAAAACTATGGCAGCGGAATTATATATTCAAAAATATTTTTCTCTTATCTCATTAAAACATAAAGACCTATTGGTCAAAGTCAACAATTATCATCATTCTCAATTCAACATTTAACAACTCATAAAACCCATCATAACAAAATTAAAATCCAATCATATAAGCATTCTATTTCCCCCGATGTTACATCTACCAGAGCAAGACACCAGACACTCTAGACTTAAGCTACACAACCTCCAGCTAAGACTTCACATACCGCGAACTCATCTTAGATATCTGCAAGTTACCCATAAAAGAGGCAACATTTCCAAGCAGGCAATGTGAGTAATCATAATTTATCATAAATATATTAGAATATTGAATATAAATCAATTAGCATAAGCATGTCATAACATCTTCAACCATATAATTCAACAACAACAACACAATCATGAATACATTATAAAAATTCAGCAACAACAACTCCATCGTGAATTCATCCAGACATATGCAATTCCAACTATCATGATATGCAATTATGCATGTGGTACCAATTTCATCGTGAGATGGATACATGACCATCAACCCTCTACAAGGGAGCACACCGTAATCATCGAGACACTCCAATCCACACAATGGGATTAAAGCTACTAAATAGGCCGAAGCCCCATCGTGAATATCATGAAATGCAATGATGCGTTACACCGTAAAATTCATCGAGAAATCAATTGCGCATCATTCATTTCATATCAATACCTCAACATCAATTAATCATATATTTCCATCGTAATAACACGTCAAAACCTCATTTCATTAGCTACCTCAACTCATCAAGACATAACCAATCATTTCATGTTCAACAAATAATCATCATAAATTCATGTCTTTCATCCCGACAACATATCAACAATACTTCTTTATCAATCATACAACAAAACAACTTATTCGATTCAATGAGACAACCAAACAACTCCCCTCATCAACAACAACAAAACGTCAATTCACAATAACATCATGTTTATAATCATAAAACCAATTTTTAACAACAAAGCAAACAACTTCCTTCATCAACAACAACAAATCGTCAACTTACAATAGAATCCTATTTATAATCATAAAACCAACTCAACTTTTTCTAAATATTCATCATTTAAAAATGTATCATTTCACTCATTTTATTTCATTAAATTAAAGTTCATCTCGTTAGCTTTCCGACGCTTCAAACGGGACCTAAATCGGAGTTACGGATCAAAAGTTATGAATTTTTCAAAACTAAAAGTGCCATTGTTACAGTGTTAACCGGTTAACCTATAGCGTTAACCGGTTAACGCCTCATTTTTTCTCCCAAAACGCATATTTTTCACTGGTTAACCGGTTAACACCTATGGTTAACCGGTTAACACCTGTAAATAAGCAGTTTTCTGCTGTTTTTACGAATTTTACACCAAAATACCTCAATTTTTCATACGATTTCATTCCAATGCAACCCAAAACTTCTTACCAATCAAAATTAATCATATACAACAACAATATATCAATTCAAACATCAAACACACCATTCTAAATCATCTTATCAATCCTAATTCACCAATTCATACTCTTATAACTCATTATATGTCATCAAACCTAACAATCACCAAAATCATACAAAACCTAATCTATTCATAAACCAATTCCTATATAGTTATAATAGATTATGAAAACTCCCCATACCTTAGAGAATTTCTCCGATTGACTCTCTTCTCTGGGGTTCTCCACAACCTCCTGACTCTGAGCTTCATCTTTCTCCCTCTTCTTCAGAGCACTTCATCAAACACGATAAAATGAGCATTTTGATCGTATAATCCCTTTTGATCAAAACTATCCCAATTATGTCTTTTCCCACTTTACCCTCATAATTTTCACAAAAGACCACCTTACCCTTTTCTTTAATATAATTTCAATAATAATAATAAAATAGTATAATAAAACACTATTTATCCTTATTATATAAATTACTCTTATACTCCAAAATAACCTACATAACATTCATACTTCCACTTCTATTATTTTAAATAATAACCAATAATCCGAATAATACTACATGATTATTCTTATTATTAATATTATTAAAATAATTTCACCACCATGCATCGGGTCACATAACCACCAATTGTCAATTCATTCATATATCCTCAAATAAGCAACAAGTACTCATAATCAAATTTGGGGTGTTACAACTCTCCCCCACTTAAAGAATTTTCGTCCTTGAAAATTTATTCGATTCAACTATTTCAACTACTTAATCCATCCAACTAATCAACTCTCGACTCAGAAAGGCAGCTCCACATATACTACTAACCACAACTCATAACATCAACGACAACAACAATACAAATACTACACAAGTGATACACCTGACAACTAGCATCGTAACACAAGATAGTACCCAACTCAAGAATTCAATGATTAAACATTATAACATCACAACATAGGAACATACAACTCCAATATGACATTAATACAACCAACTTCATCATCATTGTTACTCACATATGAGCAACCGCACTACGCCACGCGTTCGCTGCGCACTCTGATTGCCTGTAAGGTAGTAACTCCACCAAGTTCAACTTCCAACTCCAAATCACCAAAACAGATATAGTAAAAGACTTCGACTTTACTCTTTGGAAGTTTCGTCCCACATATATTCTACACTCTCATAGTTATTGGACACTTCAACTTAGATCTGTAGGACAACACCTCTGACATTCAACATAATTATAACGACGACTACTTCCAAATCTTGGGTAAGATATACATGTACTCTCACGAATTTCCAATTATCCTCGACACAATTACAACCTTACCATCTTTTAACAACACATCCTTCGAAAATCATCTTAATCGCGCAACATCACAGTAACAACATAGGGTACCTGGTCCAACAATTTCTACAAGATAACTCATATCCTTCGCTTCTAACAAATCCAACATACTGAATCCTTGATTCTTACTCATATTGACACAACCTTTCATAAATTCTTATCCGAAACAACACAACTAAACAACTCTTCTTGTTCCAACCAAAACTAGTACTTTAATAAACCAACTTACAATTCCCTCTTCTAATACTTGCAACTCAACTTTATCTGACATTCTTGTCAAATCACTGTCTTACATTCCCATCTACTTTCCTCTCTAATCATCTCAAGAAAACTTCAAGTCTCGCGCCCCTTAATTCATCACCAAAGCAACACTCTAATTATCTAGAGTTCAACTATGAGTTTCCATATTACTATTCAATTCAAACGCAACTTCATACTATCATCCTTAAATCCGACTAACATTCTTATATACGAATTCACATCAACAAAACAAACAATACTCAAGCGCTTGACTTAACTTCAACCAATCCAACATGCATACTATTCCAGCCCGCATGATATATTTATCCATCAATTATGATTCCATCTACTATCAACAATAGATTAAGGGTGATCAGTTCCTCAATTTGTCGATAGACATACAGAAACCATAATTGTGGCATAAATCATCATTAGCCAACACAATAGTGTACTTCAACTTGTGTCCCAGAGTCCGTAAACATAATACTCCACCAACTCTCTAAGGCTTACCAACGCCTTCTTAGTTTCCTTATCTTCCACTTCGACAATTATATCAAAACGTCCAAAAATCCATTCCACAATCTCTTATACATGCTCATAGCATAGCACAACCTTAAATATTTTTCCAACACATGAATCACTACAACATCAAGTAATATCCAATTCGGTTCGTTCCAATTACCACTTTTATCCAAGTTAAGTCTTTTTTTTTAACAACGTTACTCGGGCATTCATCCTTTCTCTCAACTCCACCATCACATATATCGTTACTTTACTCATTCTTATTCAACGTAAATTGCCTCTCAATGCATTCTTCAACATGGTTACAATCTTAAAAATACCAACGGTTTATTCCTAATAATATTTCACACTTGTTTTTATCTTTCCAAATTTTCAGCAATAGTTGCTCATCTTCAATCACATATTCCTCTTCCAATACAGACCTCCCAAACACAAAATCATATTCCAAAATGAATATAATTTCATGTAGATTCCAGAACTTCAAAAATCACTCAAATCCGATTTACAAGCAAAAAGTTATCATCCTCGCAATGGGACTGGTCAAGAATTCCCGTAGGCAGAATTTCCAAAAATCAGCAGTAGACCCAATTATTAAAATGTACTTATCTCCCTCATCGTAAACCTCCTGAATGCAAATCTTATATGTAAACTGTAGGGAAGTTCGTAAGCTTTCTAAAAAGTCTGGAATCGCCTCCATTAGAATCACGAGTAAAAAGTTATGCCTCTTCTCGTGACTGCTGCTCCAAGATCGCAAAAACTAGAATTTTGGGATTGATGAATATAAGTTTCATCTTTCTCACTCTTACTTCCAAGCTCTACCAAGAATCTTACTCTACCTCTAACTTCAAAATTACCCAACTTAATCCAACTACACTCAAAGCGGAACAATCTACCGACTTGATCTGTCAACTTATCATTCCCATCAAAATAAATCTTCCTTCTCAAACATTTCTCATCTAAAATATGCGCACTTCTCAAATCCGACCGATATGAATTCAGAAGTCCAAACTCCTACCGGTCCAGAACAACATCACCTTCACAAACTTGCACTCTCACAACCAACATCAACTCGAACCAACTTCTTCATACCAATAACATTATGGGGCAAGTCTCTCCCCACTCAATTCTAAACCACCACCTGCAGACAACGACTAGAACTAACAACAAGTACCGACAGTGTTTCACACACATGCCACGTACTAAGAAATTAACAACATTAAATGATATTGGTCGGACGGACCGACCTGCTCTGATACCACTAATGTAACACCCTTCTACCCCACAAACAATTTAAGTAAAATATTATCAGAGTAATTCATAGAAGGTGTCACATTTCTTCATAAAACATCGATCCAAAATATTATATTAATAATATTCTTTTCTCAAATAATCAAAACTATGGCAGCGGAATTATATATTCAAAAATATTTTTCTCTTATCTCATTAAAACATAAAGACCTATTGGTCAAAGTCAACAATTATCATCATTCTCAATTCAACATTTAACAACTCATAAAACCCATCATAACAAAATTAAAATCCAATCATATAAGCATTCTATTTCCCCCGATGTTACATCTACCAGAGCAAGACACCAGAAACTCTAGACTTAAGCTACACAACCTCCAGCTAAGACTTCACATACCGCGAACTCATCTTAGATATCTGCAAGTTACCCATAAAAGAGGCAACATTTCCAAGCAGGCAGGGTGAGTAATCATAATTTATCATAAATATATTAGAATATGGAATATAAATCAATTAGCATAAGCATGTCATAACATCTTCAACCATATAATTCAGCAACAACAACACAATCATGAACACATTATAAAAATTCAGCAACAACAACTCCATCGTGAATTCATCCAGACATATGCAATTCCAACTATCATGATATGCAATTATGCATGTGGTACCAATTTCATCGTGAGATGGATACATGACCATCAACCCTCCACAAGGGAGCACACCGTAATCATCGAGACACTCCAATCCACACAATGGGATTGAAGCTACTAAATATGCCGAAGCCCCATCGTGAATATCATGAAGTGCAATGATGCGTTACACCGTAAAATTCATCGAGAAATCAATTGCGCATCATTCATTTCATATCAACACCTCAACATCAATTAATCATATATTTCCATCGTAATAACACGTCAAAACCTCATTTCATTAGCTACCTCAACTCATCAAGACATAACCAATCATTTCATGTTCAACAAATAATCATCATAAAATCATGTCTTTCATCCCGACAACATATCAACAATACTTCTTTATCAATCATACAACAAAACAACTTATTCGATTCAATGAGACAACCAAACAACTCCCCTCATCAACAACAACAAAACGTCAATTCACAATAACATCATGTTTATAATCATAAAACCAATTTTTAACAACAAAGCAAACAACTTCCTTCATCAACAACAACAAATCGTCAACTTACAATAGAATCCTATTTATAATCATAAAACCAACTTAACTTTTTCTAAATATTCATCATTTAAAAATGTATCATTTCACTCATTTTATTTCATTAAATTAAAGTTCATCTCGTTAGCTTTCCGACGCTTCAAACGGGACCTAAATCGGAGTTACGGATCAAAAGTTATGAATTTTTCAAAACTAAAAGTGCCATTGTTACAGTGTTAACCGGTTAACCTATAGCGTTAATCGGATAACGCCTCATTTTTTCGCCCAAAACGCATATTTTTCACTGGTTAACCGGTTAACACCTATGGTTAACCGGTTAACACCTGTACATAAGCAGTTTTCTGCTGTTTTTACGAATTCTACACCAAAATACCTCAATTTTTCATACGATTTCATTCCAATGCAACCCAAAACTTCTTACCAATCAAAATTAATCATATACAACAACAATATATCAATTCAAACATCAAACACACCATTCTAAATCATCTTATCAATCCTAATTCACCAATTCATACTCTTATAACTCATTATATGTCATCAAACCTAACAATCACCAAAATCATACAAAACCTAATCTATTCATAAACCAATTCCTATATAGTTATAATAGATTATGAAAACTCCCCATACCTTAGAGAATTTCTCCGATTGACTCTCTTCTCTGGGGTTCTCCACAACCTCCTGACTCTGAGCTTCCTCTTTCTCCCTCTTCTTCAGAGCACTTCATCAAACACGATAAAATGAGCATTTTGATCGTATAATCCCTTTTGATCAAAACTATCCCAATTATGTCTTTTCCCACTTTACCCTCATAATTTTCACAAAAGACCACCTTACCCTTTTCTTTAATATAATTTCAATAATAATAATAAAATAGTATAATAAAACACTATTTATCCTTATTATATAAATTACTCTTATACTCCAAAATAACCTACATAACATTCATACTTCCACTTCTATTATTTTAAATAATAACCAATAATCCGAATAATACTACATGATTATTCTTATTATTAATATTATTAAAATAATTTCACCACCATGCATCGGGTCACATAACCACCAATTGTTAATTCATTCATATATTCTCAAATAAGCAAGAAATACTCATAATCAAATTTGGGGTGTTACAACTACATTCTCAAATGTCACTCACATTCTTAGAGAGAGAAATTATTGTGTAGATAAAATAGTCAACATTAACTTATTTATTAGTAGATTCATTTGGTGGAATAACTTATCTAACTTTATTTAGAATTATTTCAATCATAATATATTAGATTTACATTTATAATTGTTGAGTTGTAATTCCTTGTATCGAAGCAGGTAGTGCTCGACAAATCAAGGGTGTGTCGACTTAGTCTAGTATATCGTGTTGTATAGGATGTCGAAGTGTCCAAGCACGTTGCTTCACACATGATTTCGACTTAAACCAAAATAAAAAATTTCGGGCTTTTGTGTTTTTGGACTTTAGCTTAGGGAGCAAGCTAGTTCAAATATAAATAGAGGGAGTAACCCATATTCTTGTAAAACGTTGAATTCACAAAAGTTTGTAGTTGCAAAGTGAATAAGAGAATTTCCACGGTTTTTGGGCAGAGAGAAGAACTTTGTATAAAATCACCATTTTCTCCAATTTTCTTAAACCCTAATCTTCTCTCTTATTCAATTTACTTTCTTCTTCCTTTTAACATTTTGTGCGCAAAATCATTCTTACAATCAAGGTGTGATTGATTCACTCGAGTGATTAGTGAAGAATAAGAGATGAATTCAATCGGTTGATTGAATCTTGTTCATCAAGATTGGTTCGAAATTCTCAAAGTTTTGGGTTAATTCCAACATGTGGTATCCAGAGCTCTGATTGTGATTTGAGGAAGCAAAACATGATGGCGATGAATCATCCAAACAAGCAAAGGAAGTTGGAATGGAAACAAGACGAACCTACAACTATTCGAATTTTCAAAATCATCAAGAAGGAAAATGTTCGAATCAGAAAAAACCCTAGAACCAAGGCAACCAAAGTGGTGGTGTTTCAGGTAGAGGAAGAGGTGGTGGTCGAAAACCTGACATAAGTCATATCCAGTGTTGCATTTGTCATAAATATGGTCATTATTCTAGTGATTAACTTGAAAAGCAGAAAAATTAAGAAACGGATGCAAAGCTGACAAAACATGAAGAATAAGAGATGTTGTTGATGGTCAAAATGAGAGATGAAGAAAAATTCCATGACCAATGTTACCTAGACTCAGGATGTTCTTCACACATGTCTGAAAGGAAAGATTGGTTTGTCAACATAAAGCCCTCAATGAATAACATTGTGAAATTTACAAATGACAATACTCTAGCAACTGAAGGTATTAATGATATTTTGATTATGAGGAAAGATGGGAAGAGGTCAGTAATCTCCAATGTATTGTACATGCAAAGCATGAAGAGTAACTTGCTCACTATATAGTTGGCCAAAAAGAACTATAAGGTGTCAATTGAAGACAATGTTATGAGAGTTTTTGACGTGGGTCGTAGGTTGATCTTGAAGGCTCTAATGTCTCAGAATAGAACCTTTGAGATTGAACTTAATGTGATGGAGCACAAATGCCTTGCAACTACAACCAATAGAGATGAATGGATATGGAATTATAGACTTGGACATCTCAATTTCAAAGACATTAGATATTTGAAGAGAAGAAATATGGTTTTAGGATTACCACAAATCGACATTCCAAACAAATTATGTGAAGAATGTGCGCAGGCGAGGCAACACAAAAATAACTTTAGCTAGGATGCAGGAAGCAGGTCGAAGGCAGTTCTTGAAGTCATATACTAAGATGTGTGTGGTCTTATCCATGTGGATTTGATTTGAGGTGGTAAATACTTTGTCACGTTCATAGATGATTTCAGTCAAAAGTTATGGACTTACCTGATCAAGAAGAAAAGTGAATTGATCGAGGTATTTGACAAGTTTAAATTTATCGTCGAAAGCTCAAAATTTTAAGGACAAATGGTGGTGGAAAGTATGTGTCAAAAGACTTTGATGCATTATGTGATAAAGAAGGAATTATGCATGAGGTGGTGTCACCCTACACTCCACAACATAATGGATTTGTAGAAAGGAAAAATAAAACCATCAGGAACATAGTGAGAAGTATGTTGAAAGGAAAGCATCTACCTAAAGAATAATGGGGAGAAGTTGTGTCGACTGCAACATATATTTGAACTGATGCCCGATGAATAAGCTAGAAGGAATCATGACAGAAGAATGTTGGTTTGGTGTCAAGCCTAACTTGATCCATCTGAAGGTATTTGGATCTATAGCACATAAACATGTGCCATATCAGTTGAGAAGGAAACTTGATTACAAGTCAAGTCAAATGATTCTTGTAGGATATCATTCGATTGGAGGATACAAGTTGTTCGACCCAGTGAACTAAAAAGTTGTGATCAGAAGGGACGTCATTATAGATGAGCTTAAGGAATAAGATTGGACTGAAAATGTCAAGAAATATTCAGTTAGAAACTTATGTGAAGAATAAGCTGGTGAAGTCGAAAGAGATGTTCGATAAGAAGAAGTCAGAGGCAAAGTAGACCTCAAGGAACAATACACATGCCTGCAAGGTTGCAAGCATGTGTGATTACATCATATGATGTGGTCGATGTTAAAGGTGAGCTGGTACATTATGCTTTTAATGTAGAAGTCGAACCAGTTAATGCAACTGAGGCATTGAAGGATTCAAAGTGGGTGAAAGCACTGAATGATGAGTTGAAGTCCATCGAAGTCAACAACAATCGGTCACTTGTTGAATTGCCTCAAGGCAAGAAGGAATCGATGTGAAATGGGTATACAAGGTGAAGTTAAATCCCAAGGGAGAAGTAACTCAACACAAGGAAAGACTTATGACAAAAGGATTTCTTCATAAGGAAGGAATCGAATTCAACAAAGTTTTTTCACCTATTGCTAGGATCGAGACAATCAGGTTGATTATTGGTCTAGAAAACATGAACAATCGGATGATGTGTCAAATGGATGTGAAATATGCATTCCTGAATGACCCTTTAGATGAAGAAGTTTATGTTGCAAAACCAGATGAATTTGTGAAATAAAGCGAAGAAAGAAAGGTGTACAAGTTGCATAAAGCCCTATATGGACTTAAGTAAGCTCCAAGAGCTTGTAATAAGAAGATATATAACTTTCTAAGGGAGAAGGAGTTTGTGAAATGTACATCTGAGCATGAAGTATATGTAAGAAGAAACAATGGTGAATTTCTTATACTATGTCTCTATCGATGACCTGTTGATAACATGAAGTTGCAAGAAGAGATCAAAGACTTGAAACATGACCTAAGTGAGGAATTTGAAATGTCAGACTTGGAAAATATCTCATAGTTCCTTGGAATTGACTTCTATATGAGTGGTAGAGGTTTGATGATGCACCAAAGAAGATATGAAGGCGAAATACTCAAGAGATTTGACATGCAAGATTACAACCCAACTTCGACTCCAGTTGAGCCTAAATTGCAAATGTCGAAAGACACAGATGAATATGATGTCGATCCAACACAATATAGAATACTCATTGGTACATTAGGATACCTTTGTCACATAAGCCCTGACTTAGCATACAGTGCAGGTATGTTGAGTAGATTCATGCAGAAACCAAAGGTATCTTATCTAGCAACAACAAAGAGGATACTAAGTTATCTGAAAGGAACTCTCGACTATGACATTATGTTTCATGTAGCTGATAAAGGAAAATAATGCAAATTAGTGGGATACATCGACTCAAGTTGGTGTACTGATGTTAAGGATAAAAAATCCACAATTGGATATGTATTTATGTTAGGTGGTGCTCTAGTTGCTTGGAGTTCGAGAAAGGAGCAAGTAGTGACATTATCGTCATGCGAAGCAGAGTACATAATTACTTCTCTATGTGCATGTTAAGTAAAGTGGATGATGAACCTGGTCGAAGAGATTACACGAAGAGTCATTGAGCAATTACCATGAAAGATCGACAACATGTCAGCTATCAATCTGGCAAAGAATCCGATAACACATGGACAAAGCAAACACATTGAAATGAGGTTCCATTATCTTCAAGATCAGGTAGCAGAAGGGAAGGTGAATTTGGAACACTACAGAACTGAAAGTTATATGCAAATATCATGACGAGAGGAGTGCAGGTCGAAGTGTTCAGAAGACTAAGAGTTATGATGAATATAGATAGCTTAGACAAAATGAATTAAGTGATGTGTTAAGTTGTAATTCTTTGTGTTAAAGCAGGTAATGCTCGACAGAACAAGGGTGTGTCGACTTAGTCTAGTATGTCGAGTTGTATAGGATGTCGAAGTGTCGAAGCGTGTTGCTTCACACATGATTTAGACTTAGACAAAAATATAAATTGCAAAGAGAGGGAGTAACATCTAGACTTAGACATGATTTAGACTTAGACAAAATGAATTAAGTGATGTGTTGAGTTTTGTATTTTTGAGCTTTAGCTTAGGGAGCAAGCTAGCTCAATTATAAATAGAGGGAGTAACATCTATTCTTATAACACATTGAATTTACAGAAGTTTGCAATTGCAAAGAGAATAGGAAAATTTCCACAGTTTGTGGACTGAGAGAAAAATTCTGGAAAAAAATCATCATCTCTAATTTTCTTAAACCCTAATCTTCTCTCATACTAAAAAAAATCTTCTTTCTTTTAATAATTGTTGTGCAAAATTATTTTTTTAATCAATATGTGATTGATTTATTCGAGTGAAGAGTAAATAACAAAAGAAAAATTAGATGGGTTTAAGTTAATTCCAATAGTAATACATTAGATTTACATCTATTTAAGTTTTGTTGATTTGATTTTTTTATATTTGAATCATTACCTTATCTTTTAATATTTTTTTAAATCAAAATTTTATTTCATTGAATTCTTCTTTGGTGATTTTTGTAGGGTGTGAACCTATGAGATTCCTTAAAAATCACCTGTGTACCAAAATATTTCAAATTCATTAGCAAAGTATCTGTTATTAATTAGCTACTCTATACTAGAAGCCAAAATAGATTACTATATAAACAAAACATGTTATCTCCCATCCTGTGGTGTAGGTGTGATTACGACCTAATACTTTTCATTATATAAAATAATTCTAAAGATAAGATAGTGATAATGAATTGAATCTTAAAAAATGTGAGATAAGATATTAAACATAGGAATGGATACATTGAATATATAAATATTTAAAACAGTCTAATGGATAAGACTGAGGACTTTAGCATGTAATCATTTATAAAATAAATTAATATTTTTAAATAGAACGTAGTAAGACACAACTTTGGAATTGGGTTTCGTCCTAACACAAACAAAAATTAAAGATTAAAATGTGTAAAAGAATCAGGCTCAATTATCTCTTAAAGATTAAAATGGAGTATTACTTTATAATTCTTCAAAACAGTTTTATTAGTTAAATTATTTCATTATGTTAAGGGAAAAACGTTAATTATATACTTGGCGGTCTACTTGACAGTATGTTATCTTAAACGTTAAATTATATATTTGGTGGTCTACGTGACATGACAGTATGTTATCTTATTTGACTTTTTGGGCTGTTTATTTTCAATTTATTATTCTTTGTTATTAAATATGTGAAACCTTAATGTTTATAACTCTCTCTCTCATCACAACACACCACTACACCCACAACACAAAAAATCTAATATCAAAATTCATTCTTTTTATTAAATTTATGCCCCAATCTCAAGAACTTTCAAACAAATCCGACAACAAAGCGCAAAAGGTTATTGAAGTGGAGAAGTCTGTCAATCGATCAACCAATGGAGGAAGATTCAGTTAGTCCATCCACTATTTTCACTATCGGGCTTAAACAATCTAATAAGTCCAATTTGCAGCACAAAACGAGTGTTCCTGAACTATGTCGTAATTTCAGGGTAAACAAATTTGGTTATTTGTGCGTCTTCTTACTCTACATGGTGATGTACCTTAAGATTCTATTTAGACATAATTTAGATTCTGACATCGGTTTATTTTGGTCTTCCATTGAGTTCCAGTAAAGTAAATTTGTTTGTGTACTATTTTTGGTTTAATATGGTAAATAGTTTTGGTACTACCAATTTTTGTTTGTTTTTCCTTTTACTACAGTTCTTTTTCTTAGTGTGGAAAACTAAACGTTGTAGCTTGTGCCGCTGAAACATGTGTTAGAATTCCAAGGTTTATGTTTTATAACCCATTTGAACAAGGTTCCTTACTGGAATTCTTACTGTGTGTTATTCGTGTCAATATATTTTAAGGGAAATTTAAAAGCAGAATAATTGATTTACCTCATACTCTATTGACAAATTCAACAAACTTAGTTTATTGGATAAATATTTCAAGCTCTAGCATAACATCAATTTTGTTGAAGGAAAAGCTTTAACATCAGAAGAAATTGCTTGAGAAATCATCTATGGGTCAGTTTATATTGAAAGAGCAACTCTTGCAGATGGATAACGCTCTAAAACATGGAAAAAAAATTGCATTTGAGACTCTAGAAAACGTGAATTGGCTAGTAAAAATGATGAGTTATCTCGATTGGATGGTGGAGCACAGAACCAGAAGTCTACTACTAAAACTCTTAAAGTTTCGTATGAAAAAATTCAAGGAACCTGTAAAGAGATGGAAAGTTCACTTCAGTCACAAATTGAGAAAGATCAAGCTCTGAAGAAATTCAAGGAATAGATTATGGTTTAATTTAAGATTATGTTAATTTAAGGTTTCAATTTAATCCTTTTGCTGAGTCATTACACAGTTAACACGCCATGCTGGCAAAAATTAACATTTTTTCCAGCTAAACTAACGAAAGAGACCAACATTGCTAATAAAACTAATATTATGGGACCAAACTATAACGATTTTTTATTAAAGGACTAAAACGAAATTTAAAATTAACTTATGGGATTTGGGGAATAATTATGCCAAAGTATTATTAAGAGATGTCCATTGTTCAGTAATAAATATTTAAACCGAAAGAATAAAAGGGATACATATAAATGAAAATGATATACTTTACCTCATACCAGGACAGACACACAATTCTCTTGGAGCAGGCATACTTTGGATAACCGTGGTCTAAAAGAGGTGGGTTTTGAAGGCTACCCTTACACTTGGACTAATGGTAGGCAAGGTGAAAACAATGTCCAATGTCGGCTGGATAAAGCTTTGTGCTCTACGGAATTTCAACGAAGTTTTCCTCTTACCAAGGTGGTTCATCTTGAGCATCACGAATCTGATCATGCATCGCTTCGTATCCTCATCCAGTAGGATTCCACGCATGAAAAAAGAATATATATTTTTCTCTTTGAGAAGGCTTGTGTAACGCCTGTCAAGTAGGCAGCAAACAAAACAAAAGCAGTTAGGTCACGTAGCTTTGTCAAGTAGCAGAAACAAGGGTTGGAGAGAGAGAATACGAGAGTTTTGTTGTCAAAAGCCAAGCTTCAGATTCGTTCGAGAAATTTGAGCTACATTCAATCCAAGGTAAGGGTGGGGTTCAAATTTTATAACAGAGAATATGATAATTGATATGTAGGATTGAGATTTATATAGTTTTCTATCGTGTGGTGTTGATTTGTGTTGATGAATTGTTATTATTTATGTGGAAAACTATTATTATGTGGCATGTTGTGTGATCGATTTTATGAACTAGAAATTGGTATTGAACATGGGATATTTTGGGTTGAAATTAGGGTAATGCATATTTGAAATCAATACCGAAAATGGGAGAAATACTGGTAACTCAAATATAGAAAAAAACTGGAAAATTTTAGTGACAGGGGCCACCAGGAGATGTGGCGCAAGCCACTTGCGGTGTGGTGGTCACCCACACGTGTGTGTGGCAAAAGCCACCTAAGGGTGGCGGAAGTCACTTGAATAAAAAAGTGGAAGTGGCGGAAGCCACAGATGTAGTGGCGCAAGCCACTTGCAAGTGGTGGGGGCCACTTTGCTTTTTGCTTTTCCCTTTTCCCTTTGTATCAATATAATCATTTTTAATTCAAAAGCGACATGAATTAATTATTTGTTATACCCCTAGTTAGTTGGATTTAGTAATAGGTAGTATTATGTAGATGAATAAATATAATATATTATCATTTAGAAATAGCAGTAGTAGGATTTTAGTATAAATTGAGAGATTAGCAGATTCTGATATATTGTATCAGAGTTGAATTTTGATGACAGTAAAATTAGTAGCAGAAAAATGTATGTATCAGTAAGCTAAAAATTAACAGAATCAGTGAATTTTATTAGTAGTAACAGCAGCGTGTAAAACAATACCGGTTTAGTCGAATATGTGAAATTAAGTGTTTTGGACTGGCCTTGCAAGTGCCCTATGCCCAATTGAGGCCCAATCCAGTATACACCTGGACATAGGTCCAAGAAGAGACAAGCAAAGATACGACCGTTGAAAAATAGAGTCGTTGGCATATAGCCGCTGGGGACTTCCCCCACACGCGCCCTAACACCTTTCACACGGCCAACTGCCCTCCGGAATTTCAGGAAGCAGTTATGCTCAGACAAAGGCTACGCGCCAACAATCCACGAGCATATGCCCTTATAAATACCTTCCACCTTTGGAGGGTCAGGTATTCAATTATAATTACTCAGTTCTTTCTCACGCTTTAGTTTGTATCTCATTAAAACTTACTTGAGCGTCGGAGTACCTTGCAGGTACACAACCCCCTCTCCTACAAACACCATCACAGTCCTAGTTGATGGCCACGAGGACCTGTCCGAATAATTTCTGTACAGTGGCGCCGTCTGTGGGAAACTAACAGCTCCCTCATCTTTCATAAACAAGATATTTTCTTTTCAGCGCAAGATCAATGCTCATCTCTTCTTTTTCGTCTTCATGGATTCCCAAATCAACATGAATGTGAACGACCCTCTCACTATTGTCCTCAGCGACGAAGACAACATCAGCAACCATGGGATGACCCATCTCGAAGTCGAACACCACGAGGGGTAGGGGTGTACATGGGTTGGGTCAACCCACAAAATCCGGTCAAATCCACCTAAAAAAATCCATAAAAGTGGGTTAGGTCGGGTAATTGGGTGGATATGGGTTTAAAAACTAAAAAACTCATTGAAAAATTCGGGTTTCGGATAAAACCGGGTCAAAAACTACAGAACCCAATGACCTACTAATCAAATATTTATTAGTACAATTTTAATAATTTTGATGAATATTAACTTAATTGTTACAATTTTTGTCTTTTAAACATTTAATATTTTAGTGAACTATAACTTTATCTAATTTTGAATTTTTCACTCTTTAGTTATTTTGATACTAATACAATTTTATATCATACAACTTTAGTTTGTTTCTAGTATTTTGTGATAATTTATATTAGTTGATGTTGTCATTTTTTATTTTATGACAATAAAAATAATTAAAAATAGATTATCTAATTTTATTTAAGAAGATAAAAATGTTGAATTTTTTTATAAAAAAATATGATGATTCATCATTTAATTATTTAAAATTAATAACATAAAAATTAATTTGGGCAACCCATTACCCGACCCAACCCAACCCGAAAATTAGTGGGTTTGCCCAAACCGATCCACTGATATTACGGGTGCTTATTTTACCTCACCCAAATCGGAGTGTCCTATATGGGTTGGGTATTGGATTTGGCCAAACCCAACCCAAATTGGCCCATGTACACCCCTAACGATGGGCATCCTCCCTCCCTGACTTCAAACAATTTGAAACAACCATTTGTCATTCACGAGGATCACGTGTTCGAACCAATCCCCGTCCTGTCAGACGCAAATTCTAGCACTCAAGATCTCATTACTGCCTTTAATAAGGCAAACCTCACTCTCTTCCAGCAGAGAGAACGCATACATATGCTCGAAGGTGATCTTCGTTCCCATTCTCCATCCAGGAGACGCCGCCGCAGAGATTCTCGCATGCTTCCACGTCACTCACGATCCCCTCCGAAAAATCTCAAGAGAATGAATACCAAACACCTTTCTCCCCTGAGAGATCAAGACATGCCCGAGGGATAACACCTAGAAAAGGCCAGAAAACGTACTCGATCTCCTCCCCGGAGAACAAGACGTTCACCAGACGACAAAGATCACAACAAGAAGTCCCGTTACGACGAAGATAGTCATCCCCAACAACATAACAAGAGTCCTCGTCGAACCAGGTCTCCGTATCTTTCATCCGAAAGCAGCGATGACGAGGATAATCGTGGGCCTCTAAGTCACGAAATTATGGAAACCTGCATCCCTCGCGGTCTCGAGAATCCCCATCTACTGGCCACCTACGATGTGACTACCGATCCCGATGATCACATTGAAAATCTCGAGGTCATGCTCCACTGTTACAGCGTGGAAGGAGCCATCAAATGTAGGCTTTTACCTATTACATTACGAAAAGGCACCATGTCGTGGTACAAACACCTCCCTGCATGATCTATCATATTATGGAGAGTCTTGAAGAACCAGTTCACCAGGAATTTCACTATGTCCAGACGTCATCCAAAGTTCGAGGCCACCCTTGAAGGGATCATACAGGGCAATGAAGAACCTCTATGAGACTACATCGACAAATTCAACAAAGAAGTCGTGGAATTACACACTATTGACCGCATGAAGCGGTATATCCTAGAGAAGGGCTTGCGCCCTAACATCGAATTCCATAAAGTTGTGGGGATCGAGCCTTCCCAGTCCCTCGTCGAGATGCTCCACAAGGCTCAAGCCTATATCCAGTATGAGGAAAAAAAGGTCGCATACAAGACACGGGATTCAAGGAATCAAGAGAACTCATGATCTCATAAGCAGAAAGACGACAACAAGGCTCCTCGGTGCAAAAAGCACAAAGACGATCGTCCTCGCGAGAGCAAAGGGCCATCAGGTGGCTTCTTAGAATATACCCTCCTCACTGTTCCCCGCAAGAAAATTATGAATGAATACATCAATATCGAATTCAAACAGGGAGGCGTTCACTTCCCCAAACCAACTACTTCTAAGGCCAATACTGACAAAAGCAAATATTTTCAGTTTCACCGCAGTCACGGACATGTCATCGAGGATTCCATCCACCTCAAAGACCCTATTGGGATCCTCATTAAGGAATCGCACCTCAAGAAGTATGTCAAAGACGAAGCTCCTTGATAGGAGAAGGCGAAGAGGGTCAACGAAGTCTCCGAAGAAGATGCTCCCATGTCGGTCGCCTTGTCAGTTACCAGACCTGAGGATTTATTCATTCCTCAACACCTCAGAAGCACAAGATACTTCGCAGTGCACAACCCCTGGGATGCGTTCCTATCAGCCATGATCATCTCAGGTGGAGGATATAATGAAATGACTGTCGGGTCCGTTAGGAGAAGGCTCGAGCATTTGTTTGATTCATCACCAAACCAACTCTCGTCTCTCGAGAAAGTCCGAGGGAAGTCCCAACCAATTAATTTTTACATGGAGGAACTCCTCGGTGGTTCTCTGAACTCTCACATCCTTTTATTGATCTGCGCCAAGATGACAAAGACGAATGTTCACAAGATACTCATCGACCAGGGAAGCTCGGTCGATATCATAAACACCTCGCTCTTTCGAGCATTACAGCTCGACCAAAATAACCTGTCCTCGTATGTTGGTTCTGATCTACAAGGGTTCAACGGGGCTACCGCCAAACCCTGGTGTTACATCGAATTGATGGTCACATTCGAGGAAGGACATACTTCCAAGACAATCAAGACGCATTTCCATGTGATCGATTGTCCATCCCTTTACCAATGCATCTTGGGAAGACCAAAATTAACTAAACTCATCGCCATCCCATCACGGTCCACCTCAAAATGAAATATTATACAAAGAAAGGGCACGTAGCTACTCTCCACGGAGACATTGAAGCAGCGCGAAGGTGCTTCGAAGCAGCGACCAGAGGCCAGACCGTGATAGAGGGTGCACCGAAGAGCAATAAGCGTGCAAGGGAAGAGGACACCCCAACTAAAGAGGATCAGTCCGAGAAAATACCAACTCCTTGGATCAATGCAATCGACCTAGATTCTCGCATCCCAGCAGATTCTGAGGATGACATCGTTGTTGACAAAGCTTCCATTTTGCGCCCTTTGCCCGCTGGGAGTTCGAAGTCATAACCTTCGGAGATAACCCTGACAAATGAGTTTGCATCGGCACAGGGCTTCCCGACGATGTGAAGGAGCAGCTAAAGGAATGTCTGCGCATAAACATGGACCTCTTTGCCTGGAGCGCCGTTGATATGCCCGAGATTGCATGCCACGAGCTCGCTATCAATCCATCAGCAAGTGCAATTGCTCAACGCAGACGCAAGCAGTCCAAAGAAAAAGCTTTAGCTGTTGAAAAATTATTTAAGGACCTCTTAGAGGCCAATGTTGTAACTAAGGCCAGGTATACAAACTGGCTCTCGAACATTGTACTCGTGAAAAAATCTAATGGGAAATAGCGCCTCTGTATTGACTAATATAACGCCCAAATTATTTAATTATTTTTTTTTATTAATATTTAATTAATATTTGCGTTTAGTAGGTATATTTTATGTTGTGATTGATTAAGTTGATAAGCCGGAAAAATAAGTCGGAGGCCGTAGAATTATTATTAGAAATAAATAATATAGTTGTTGTGTTAATTGGGTTGGTGGGCTTAAAATCGTGTCCAAATTAGTAAAATAGGGGGTGTTATGTTTAGGCTCATTATTAATTATAATATTTAATTGATTTAATAAAATAAATAACTTAAGTAATAGAAACTAAATATCATGATAGAATATCAGTAGAAATAAGAAATTAGAAATCTGGAAAAACTGTTGCGATCGTGAGAGAAAGAGGAACAAAGTTGGAATCTGATATTAGGGCAACCTTTGATCCAAAATCTAAGTAAGGGTGGGTTTGATTCTTATAATCGGGTATGAAATTCAATACTATGATTGGGATTGATTTGGGTAGTTAGGTTATTGAATCGATACTGATATGAATAATCTGTTGATTTTTGTTGTTGTGAATGTTGTGTGAAAATCGATTGTTCGATGATTGAATTTTGTTGATTAAAATCTGTTTAATTTATGTTGGTTGTTGTTGAAAAAATTGCGCTGAAAATCGTTTCTGGAAAATTGAAAATTGGGGACAAAGACAGACCGGTAGAGTGAGTGGAACATCCATTGGCACAAAGGCCAAGTGGCGGGTGCCATAATTTTTGTGAGTGGAGAGAGAGAGAGAAGTGGCGCAAGCCACATCTCTTTGTGACAACCACTTAGTCACTTAATTATGTCATTATCATGTAATGTAATTTGTTTGTGAAATGAGAATATGTACCTTAATTAATTATGATTAGGTGGTGATGATATAAAGTTGCGGGTGGCAGGAGCCACATGTGAAGCACATTAGATTAGTATAATTAGAATTATATGATAGGCTTACTTAATGTAATTAATTGTAGGATGAAACTAAACACGTGGTTATTAATTAATGGTATGAGAATAAAAAAACAATTAGATGATGAGTATATATAAAGTGGCGCACGCCACTTTTCTTCATGGTGGCTGCCACTTTGAAGTCCTAGTGTGGATTAATTAATTAAGTAAATACAACCTAGTTTGATTAACCCATTAAGTAAATGCATTATTATGAATGTCCTGGATAATGAGCTAATTAATTTAAGTATGTTAATTAATGTAGTGAAGTTAGGAGAGTTAATAGAATTTCAAGAAATTTAGTCGTATCAGAAGAAAAAAAATCTGAAATCAGAGGATGTAATATAACAGTATAAACTTTGACAGGAAATTTAGAAAAACCAGAACTTTAGTAGAATCAGTGAAAATTAGTAGCAACATGTGAATTTACGACAGAAAATAATTAGCTAAACACATAAATTCAATGACCGTAATAATTTCGTAATAAGTTGCAGAAAGTCAGAAACATTGTCGGTTTAGTCGGTTTAGCCGAATTAGGCGAAAAACAAAGTTGTCCAGAAATTAACGAAATTAATCGGGGTAAGTCGGGTAAATTAAAAGTTGATTTTTATTACATTGTTTTGTCGAAATTGTGTTGTATAGTCGATTTGCAGGTATAGTTAAGTTGTTGTATGTCCCGGTTTACGGAATGCTTCTAAAGTTGATATTGTTGGAGGCTTTTTATGCCAAAGTCGAATATAAGTTGTTTATGTCGTAAAAGTTGCTATGTTGTTCGTGTTGCTATGTTGTTTGCATTGTAGAGTCGTGTATATCATGTAGATTCATATGAATTGTGTCGGAGCCGTTGCTCACACCACGTTGGTCTGGATTAGAAAATTTAAGTTGAAAGTTGAAGGCTTATGCCTTGATGCCTCGATAACCTGGAAATAATTTAAGTTGGGAGTTTTACTCCGAAATGGTACCACATGCATATTTAGTAGAGTCGCATAAAAGTCGCATTATTTTTGAATTGTTGTTGTATTGTTGTACTTGTTGATGTTGTGAAGTGGTGAATTACGTGAAATCCCTTTCTGTTTATTGCGTTTCATATACTGCTTATAATTATCGTAACTCACCCCTTCTGTTTGAATTTTGTCCTTATGTTGGCAACGTGCATGTAATACAAAGGAGTAGCCGGTTACCTTTAGTCGATTCGGTGGTTAGTTGCTCTGATACGTAGTACTCGGGGGGAATGACGCGTGCCTGTTTTGTTGATTTGTTGAAATGCTGAATTTTAGTTTAATGTAAGAACTTAGAACGTTTATTTATTATTTTTGAAGTTGTTTCTATGTTGGATAAAGATGCTGCAAGTTATTATGAATCCGTTGCGTAATGTCGTTATGAAGTTGAATTATTTATTTAAAAATGAAGTTGTTTTATGTTTGTTTATGAAGAGTGTTATGTATCAAGCCAGTTATAATTTTGAAGTTGAATTAGTTGAAAGTTGAAATGTGATATCCCGTTTATGCGTAAGTTTTTGTAAAATCTGATTTTAATTATATTTAAAGGGTAGAAATGGGGTGTTACATTAGTGGTATCAGAGCAGGTCGTTTTGTCCGGCTAAGTGTCGAGTCTTAGTTGTCTAACAATCGTGTATTATTATTGTTCTAACTTTCGGTTGTGTTATAGTGACAAGTTGAGATGACTGGAAGAAACGACATTGCGATGGCTGCTGCAATGCAAGCGATGGCACAAGCTGTGCAGAACTTGCCAAATGCTGGTGAAGATGATGGATCACGTAGCTTGGCGACTTTTCAAAGAGAGAATCCGCAAGTGTTCAAAGAAAAGCATGATCATGATGCAACTTTAGGATGGTTGATAGAGATTGAGAGAATCTTCTGTGTTATGGATTGCACTCCGACACTGAAGGTTAGGTACAAAACTCATATGGTGGCAGTTGAAGTTGATGACTGGTGGCTAGAAACTCGTGAGAGGTTGGATACTGCAGGTGAAGTAATTACTTGGGATGTATTCCGTAGGGAGTTTATGAGAAAGTATTATCCTGAGGATGTCTGTGGCAAGAAGGAAATTGAATTCCTTGAGCTTAAGCAAGGAAATATGTCTGTCACCGACTATGCTACAAAATTTGTTGAATTGTCCAAGTTTTATCCTCATTATATTGGTGCTGGTGTTGAATTTTCAAAGTGCATCAAATTTGAAAATGGGTTGCGCTCTAAAACCAAGAAGGTTGTTGGGTATCAGAAGATACGCATATTTTCTGAGTTGGTTGATAGCTGCAGGATATTTGAGGAGGATAATAATGCTCATTACAAGGTTATTAGTGATCGTAGAGGTAAGCAACATCAGAACCGTGGCAAGCCGTATGATGCTCCAGCTGGAAAGGGGAAACAAAAAGCTGCTCCGGCTCAGAGAACTACTGGGGGAGGTGCTCCTGCTGGTATAGTTTGCTTCAAGTATGGTCAAGCTGGTCATAAAAGTAATGTATGCACTGCTGAGGTAAAGAGATGTTTTTGTTGTGGTAAGACTAGGCATGAACTAGCTGATTGCAAGCACAAGGAAATGATCTATTTTAATTGTGGCGAAGAAGGGCATATTGGTAGCCAGTGTAAGAAGCCAAAGAAAGCTTAGACTGGAAAAGTGTTCGCGTTGACCGGAACTCAGATAGTTAATGGGGATAGACTTATCAAAGGTACATGTTTCATTAATAGTACTCATTTAATTACTATTATTGACACTGGTGCTACGCGCTGTTTTATTGCTGCTGACTGTGTTCAAAGATTGGGTTTAAATTTGTCTGTTATGAATGATGAATTGATTGTTGAAATTCCAGCTAAGGGATCAATATCTACTTCTCTTGTGTGTTTAAAGTGTCCTTTGTCGATCTTCGATAGAGACTTCTATGTTGATTTAGTGTGCTTACCGTTGACTAGGATGGATACAATTCTTGGTATGAACGGGTTAGAGTATAACTACGTTCATATAAATTGTTATTGCAAGTCTGTGAGGTTTTCTACTCCTGAAGAGGAAAGAGTTGGTTTGTTATCTTTCAGAGAGTTATAGAAATTGATGAGAGAAGAAGCTCAGATGTTTTCCTTGATGACAACGTTGTCTGTTGAGAGTAAAGCTAAGATTGATGAATTGATGATAATGAAGGATTTTCCTGAAGTTTTTCCTGATGAGATTCCTAGTGTGCCGCCAGAGAGAGAAGTTGAATTTGCTATTGATCTGGTACCTGGTACTAGACCTATTTTGATGGCACCATACAAAATTTCGGCATCAGAATTATTTGAATTAAAGAAGAAATTGGAAGATTTACTTGAGAAAAAGTTTTTAAGACCAAGTGTATCGCCGTGGGGAGCTCCAGTGTTGCTAGTGAAGAAGAAAGATGGTAATATGCGAATTTATGTTGATTAGAGACAGCTGAATAAAGTGACAATCAAGAATAAGTATCTGCTTCCGAGAATAGATGATTTGATGGACTAATTGGTGGGTGCTTGTGTATTCAGTAATATTGATTAGAGATCAGGGTATCATCAGATCAAAGTGAAAGATGAGGATATTCAAAAGACGACGTTCAGAACACGGTATGGACATTATGAGTATTTTGTGATGCCTTTCGGTGTGACTAATGCGCAGGGAGTATTTATGGAATACATGAATCGTATTTTTCATATATCTGGACCGTTTTGTTATTATAATTATTGATGATATTTTGATTTACTCTAAGTCAGAAGAGGAGCATAAGGAACATTTGAGATCAGTGTTGGAAGTTTTGAGAGATAAGAAATTGTATGCAAATTTTTCCAAGTGTGAGTTTTGGTTAAGAGAAATTGGTTTTCTTGGCCATGTAATTTTAGAAAAAGGTATTGTTATGGATCCTTCAAAGGTAGAAGTTGTGTTGCAATGGGAAACTCCAAGGTCGGCTACTAAGATTAGAAGCTTTTTGGGGTTAGCTGGATATTATAGAAGGTTTATTGAAGGATTTTCTAAGTTGGCACTTTCGTTGACTAGATTAACTTGTAAAAGTAAGGCTTTTGTGTGGGATGTTTAGTATGAAGAGATTTTTACCGGATTGAAGAAGAGATTGACGTTGGCGCCGGTTTTCACTTTACCAAATCCAGAAGAACTGTTTGTAGTTTACTGTTATGCTTCATTGATGGGTTTAGGATGTGTGCTTATGCAGAATAATAAAGTAATTGTTTATGTGTCGAGACAATTGAGAATCCATGAGAAGAACTATCCTACGCATGATTTAGAGCTTGTTGCAGTTGTGTTTGTGTTGAAAATTTAGAGGAATTATGTTTATGGTTCTAAATTTGAAGTTTATAGTGATCATAAAAGTCTAAAGTATTTGTTTGATCAGAAATAGATGAATATGAGTGTAGACACCCTAATTTTGCCCTCTGGCTTTTCTGTCTTTTTCTGGCTTTTCGTTTGCATATCATCTGCATTTCCACTAGATCATTAACATTTAAGATTCGCATCTTGTGCATAAGACATGGGATCATTATTTTCTGTGGATCAGAGTTGCACTTTATTTGTGGTTATCAGACAAATTCAAGAGTTTTGGTTTCGCAGCCATCAGTGGCATCATTCTCTTCTTGCTCCCGTCACATAATTAGGGTTTATTTCCCCAGTTATTTGGTTCTCAAGGATTTCACGTTTGTAAGGACTCTTTGTCGATTCATTTGGCACGCCATCATGGATTTCTGCTTCATCAATTTACAAGTTGTTCATTCACGATCTAGCTCAGCTCGACGTTTGACCTAACCTTGGTCAAACTGTCAGGAGATTTCTTCAAGTGCAAGTCATCTATCTCAGGGTTTGGTTTCTTAGCCAGTGTATGTCCAAGGACCAATTGTTGTGTGAAGAGTTCTTTAGGTTATCGAGTTGTGGTGCAAGAGAATTATGGTTTCAAAGTCAGGATCATCGCAAGCTCAGCTATGCCCCTCTGTGGATTTATTTTCACATAAATTCTTTCATATGGAGTCGAACTGATTGAAAGATTAATTGGTTAGAAGTTTGGATGATGATTAATTCAAAAGGTTGTTTCAAATGCGAGTTATTCATTGGAAGTTGTCCCCATTTTATTTAAGGTTCAAGTTTGGTTTTGGGCTAAAATCAAGGCTTCATATCCGTTATTAACCCATTCTCGTTTCATCCATTATTTTATTTTTTTCATTCATGGCCTATATTTCTATCCAATTTTCCATAACCATTTCCTTAAATTCTTCATATTCACTTTTTCTCGTCATTTTCTAATCCAATTTTGATATGACCATTTTCTTTATCCGTAAGCCAATCTTAATCTTTTATTTCTAATGTCCATAAACTATTAAATAAGCCACTCAAAATTCCTTTTCAATAATCCAAATTCACTTATCCATTTTTGTCTAAAAAACCATTTTCCATTGTCCACTTATTAATCCTTCAAATTCATTATTTATACAAGTCCATATTTATTTCATCATCTAATTTTCTTTTAGTTCTAGTCCTTATTTGCATTAACCATATTCATTTTATTTCCACTTAAATATCCATATTTGTTTATCTAAGCCCATCATCCATGTCCTTTTCTTTATTCTTACTTTTTATTATCAGAATAAAATAAGGGAAACAAGTTGTGTGTAAATTTCCAACACAAAGCCAGCTCACGTACTCACCAAGACTACCCACACACAACAACCTCACGTTGGCCCACCACAGCACCAACCTTGCTCCAATTTTCACCAACACAATTTGTTCTCTCTCACGATTCTGCTCACGGACCACAAACAGAATTTTCTTTCCACCATTTCAATGGTCCCACTCTCCTTCCATACACACAATTCACCAGCTAGCAACAAAAGCACACACACCAACTTCACACATTAACAATTCCAAGACCGCATCTTCCGTATGCATACACTACAACACACAAAAACCTCATCCATCCTTGCCAAGAAAAAACGCAGCGACACAAAGGTCACACAAACCATCCTCCCTTCTTCAACAACTCCTCCTTCATCAAACCTTTCACAACCTTCAACCGAATCCAAGTAACAAATTTCACAAAACAGCAACAACGCGTTTCCTCTCACACTTGAGCCTCACAACAACCCAATGACATTTTCGTCACCTTCATAATTCCGTACCCTCTCACCAAAATCAGCAAACATCATCACTCTTCAACTCAACTTTTCATAAACTTTCACAAAACCATCAACATAACCAATCATCCCCACCTTCATTTTTCTGCAAAAACGACCGCAACACCCATCACCCTTCATCAATTAATCAACAACTCATGAACACTCACAAGATAACACAGCAAACCCCGATTTTTTTCGGTTGAACTCTTTCAACATCACTCTTCACCCTCAACCTCGACTTGCTTTTCAACCACCAACCAAACCACAAAACCTCATCAATAATAATCCATCACTCTTCTTCTTCACCGCACCATATCATCATCAAATCTTACAACAAACCATTCCCTTCTTCATCGCACAACAACACAAACCTCCAAATCCTTTCTTCAACATCTATCCTTTAGCACAGAACAAACTAAAACATATGGAGATATGAGATAGAGTGAGAAAGCATAAAGAGTAGAAGAAGAGAGGTGATTTGAAACTCAATTTTGCACAACCGAAAAAATGCTTCAAACTGAGAGAGGCCATGGGGTGAGCCTTGGATCGGGAACAAGATCCGACGCGCTATCCGGAGAGAACCACCGCCTTGTTTCCGGCCAGTTTTGCGGATGAAGAGTTGACGGCGTGATTTCATTGGTATTTGAAGAAGTGGAGAGTTATTTTTTAGGGATTTGGTTCTTCAGAGTTTGTGAATAGGGTCGGCGGACAGGAGAAGGAGGGGACTCGATCGTTCCCCTGTTTCTTTTATTTTTTTATTATTCTGAGTTTTTTTTGTTTCCTTTATTAATCCTTGGTATTTTTTTTTCATTTTATGATAATCTTTATTTTCTTTTTAAATTTTTTAGATAAGGTCTTGCTATTGTTGGTTGGCGTTGGGCTCAGGCCCATTGAAGACTGTTGTTCACACCAATTTTCAGCGGACTCCCCCCTTCTTTTCTTTGTTCCTTTTTATTTTACTTTATTTATATTTCTATTTGATTATTTAATTTCATCTTTAATATTTTCTTTTTGTTTAAATTTAGTTAAAAGATTTTAGTTAGGAATTTGTTAATGTTTGATTTAGAATTTTAAATTAGTTTTGTTAATTAATTGTTAACTTGGTTAATGTTCTTAGTGTAGAATTTTATTAGAATTTTATAGTTTTGATTTTGTTTTTTTCTTTTGTTTGGTTTGGTTCAATTAAATAGAATGGTGTTTTGATTCTGGTTTTAGTTTGTGTTTAAAATTTTGTAGGTCTCTTGCTAAATTTCCGTGATGGAGGATATAACTTGGTGACGACCTCATGATCGATTATTTTTTGGACCGATGAAATCTCTGGATACCAATTGAACTTAGACTTCGGTTTTGCGCAGACTGAGTCCTGGCTTTAATTCTTGTTCACTTTGTTGTTTGGCTTGGATGCTTGAAGCTTATACTTGATCTTTATCCTATATCTTGATAATGGACACTTGAGTCTGACTTTTGAATCCTCTTTGGACTTAATACTTCTTCTTGTTTTCTCTTGCGCATATTGAAGAGGCAACGAACCTTCTCCGTTAGGTACCACTGAGGCCCGATTTTAATTATTGCATGCTGCTGCATCTGGAAGTCCTACTGGTGTAGGCTCTGTTTGTGCATGGATCGATTACTCCATTTCGCATTCTCATCTCCTTATCTTATTTCTTATTCATCTTGCTTCTTCCTCATCTTTTATTTCTCTGGGGGTGTGCTTAGGCCACCATGGTGCTTCTCCTCTCATCTTCTTCTTTTCTTCTCCTTCATTAGGATAGTGAGCCTCACTAACCTAGGACCATCCGAGCATGTGAATATTAGGATTAGACTTTTCCGGTTAGCTTTTACCTTTATGATCCTTTGGTGTTCTTCTTCTCTTCTCATCTCATAACCATAAAAAACATCTTAATAATGTTTGAAGTGATGCCTTGAGCAATAGCCTTATCCCATGAGGTGTGCTTGTAGTCTTCCCATCTTGGGATAGTACAAGTTTACCTTGTGATGCACAAGTCTGATCAAGGTATCTTCTTCACCAAGAAAGGCACAAAAAACACTTCTTCACTGTAAATACCAAAAACACTTAATAAGTTAACAAGTTAGTGAGCTTAGGCCCTAATATTTGGGTTCAAGTTTTGGGGGTCTTCTCCTTACTTGAGTGTGCTTGTTCTATTATTCCATCTTGGAATGTAGTGACAAGTGCACATTCCATGGAAAAGAGCTTGAGTTCGCTTCCTTATGATACACTCAGTAAAAAGCTTCTAAAAAAACACAAACAAACAATAAGCATCTTTCCTTCGGGAATTCTTTTCTCATCTCCTTCGCTCCGTACGCGAACTTGCTCCTACTTGTCACTTTGCAAGACGGTTACGCACTCGTCGTCCGAGTCTGCAACACCTGAGCAATGGCATAGGCAGTTCAAGCTTTAATTCACAAGCAATTTCCTTGCCACCCCTAGTTAGGGGAACTACGGAGTCTCTGATCCTCATTGTCCTGATGAGGTACGTAGGCAGCGGGGTAGGGCCCGTTCGAGCACAATCTTTATTTTCCCTACATTTTTCCTTTTCATTTCTTATTCATTTCTTTTCTCAGTTTCTTTTCCAGTCCATTTCTTTTCTTTTGCTGCAGTTTTTATACCCTCACCCTTTGAATTAGTTTTCTTTTGCAAGCGTGGATCCCGTCGGGTACGGCGGACGATCTGGGTGCTAATACCTTCCCAGGTCGTAACCGACTCCCGAACTCAGTCTCTTTGGTTCGCAGGACCCGTGTCCTTCCTCTTCTTTCTTCTGGTTTGTGCAACATTACTATTCCCTTTCTTCAGGATAAAAATGCCTGGCTGGCGACTCTATTTCTTTTTCCGCGCCACTTTCGCGTTTGTACCAGGATGGAAATCCGGGGAGCGACAGCTGGCGACTCTGCTGGGGACATTCATAATCAGAGTCTATGGTTCCCCTGTGAGTCTCTCCTAGTGCTTGTTTGTTTCTGTTTCTTTGGGTGATGTTTGTTTGCTGTGGCTTGTTGTATTTTATTGTTGTTTATTTACAGCTTTATTTACAGCTTTATTTACAGTTTTCAGTATTTATTTTCTACATCATATTATATACTGGACTGTCTGGACTGGTTTTCTGTTTGGTGGGATGGGTGTTGCTGTGTCTGAGAGATGAGCTCATTACCACGGCTTGAGAGCACCTTAGGACTTAGAGTGGTTCCACTTTGGCCTCATGAGATCTTGTCATGGGGGTAGTAGTGAGTTCCACGCCCAGATTTGCGGCTGTCTTGGAAATGTCTTGATTTGGGGATCTTCCTCTCTCATTTCATGACCTTGATAGTTATGTGCAGCTGTGGACCGATCATTGAGAACCTTGTGGAAACATCCATCTTTAGTGATGACAGTGGCAGACCACATTGTGTGGCAAACCCATTTGCATCCGAGGGCCCACCTGGAACTCACATAGGATGACCTTGCTTTCCCGGACTCAGCTGAGGCCTCCCTGCGTAGTACATAATGCCAAACCGATTCCCTGAGTTGGTCATGAGCCATTTCTCGGAAATGGTGAAAGTATTATTGCTATTCGGATTTGAGAGTCCGTGATGTTTGACCCGGAGCACACCCGTGATATTGGGAGGGGTTTACAGGTTTGCAGGAACCCATGACCTCAACATACCCTCATTACCAGTGCAGTCTTCTGTTTTGATCCGGTCACTATGATCCTGAAGTTATTGATCCTTTGGTTCTCGGTTATTATTCTGGGTTATTTTACAGAGATCTTATGGTTACAGATACTCGATTCTTGGCTCAGTATTCCAGATTCCAGGCAGTTTCCAGCTTCGATCCCATGTCTTTGCATCTTTGCATCATCATATTGCATTTGCATCTGCATTGCATTTCCTTCTTCCAGAAAGCTCATTCTTCCTCTTTTGTCCATGACCAGCCATCTGATTTCCCGGTATTCAGTTTGAACAAGTGGTAACCGTTGGAAGACAAAAGTTGTTTGAAGCTAGACTGAACAGTGTCAAGAGGTAAAAAGGTCAGATTGGAAGCCGTCTGTAGCTATGTCAGGGAACAACCGTCAGCATGTTGAGTTTCCACCTGGTTTCACTTTGATGACCAATCCTTTGTATGGTCTTTCTCCTGATGAGGATCCTCCACAAGTGAACAACCTTACTCAAGCTCAGCCTGCACGGACCCCGATCGTGAATCAGAGTGTACCTGAACCATCTGTTGTCCGAGGTGGACCTTCATCTTCTTCTAATACTACGGATTATCAGAGTTTTGCTTTCCCTATGCCAGAATTCCAAGGGGAAATCCCTCTTGTGAAAACCAAGGACCCACCAGCTATTGATCCTATTGAAAGGTTTCGTGTGTTTGATGAGCAACTCAAAGCCTTAGCGGATCCTGATGCCTTCGGTTTTGATGCTCTAAACCTGTGTTTGGTGCCTGGTCTTGTCATACCTCTAGATTTCAAAACTCCGAAGTTCGAGAAGTACACTGGTGTCAGTTGCCCGAAGCGTCATTTGGTGATGTTCTGCAAAAAAATGACTTCTCATGCCCGCAACGATAAGCTGATGATTCACTGTTTTCAGGAAAGTTTAAGCGGGGCATCCTTAAGTTGGTATATGGATTTGGAAAGCAATCGTATCCGATCATGGAATGATTTATTCATAGCTTTCATAAAGCAATACCAGTACAATGTGGACATGGCGCCCTGTCGCACGCACTTGCAGAGCCTATTTCAGAAAACTGGTGAATCTTTCAGAGAATATGCACAACGGTGGAGAGAGTTGGCAGCCCAAGTGCAACCACCACTTTCAGACAGAGAGTTAGTTGACCTCTTCGTGGGCACGTTGCAAGGTTCGTACTTGGAAAGAATGAGTAGCATTGGGACATCAAGTTTCTCTGATTTGATGATAGTTGGAGTACGCATCGAGAGCCTGCTCAAAAGTGGAAAGATCCAAGACTTTTCGAACATCCCAGCTAGTGAAGATGAGTCTGTTGTTAGCTCCCAAGGGGAATAAGGGTATGCCATCAGTGCATTCATGACAAATATCGAATATTCTAGACCAACATCTTCCCAGAGATCATTTGTTCCTAGGTCTGGTTACTCCTACGGACAACAAGAGATGCTCAGAGCACCGTATCAAAAACCCTGGACTCCTCCTCGTCCAAATCCGCAAGTTCAGGGTCGAAGACCTTCGAATCAACTTCAGAGCCAGCCTAGGCTTCGCAACAATCTGGAAAGAAGGAACGCTCCTCTTCATCCAGTTCCCATGGCGTACTGTGAAATTTTGCCATATCTAATTCAGTGCTCTTTGGTGGTTCCTAAGCCTCTCAAGCCGTTGTCAGAGCCGTACCCTCCAGGGTACAATCCTCATGAGCAGTGTGGGTATCACGGTGGATCAATGGGGCATTCAACTGAAGATTGCAAAGCTTTTCAAGCCAAAGTACAACAGTTAATAGACAAGGGCTACATATCCTTTCCAGAAGGAAGCTTGGTTATGCACGTCAACCTCTCGCCTGATTGAGTTCAAAGACTTCGAAGGAGCGTATCCTGTTTTCAGTGGTCCAAGCAAGAGATGTCATCAGGGCTGGTGATCATTGTATCCTTTTTATCATTTGCATTGTAGTTTCTTTCCTGTTAGCAGCTACTTGTCTTTTAAGCATCGTTATTTTGAATGGTAATGTTAATGTAGTGATCTTGCACTTTTTGAATCAATTATGTCGCATTCGCTCATTTTTCTTTACTTGCATTGAAAAAACAAAAACAATTGCATCCATTTACCTCCCATTTATTTCACTGTTGTTTAGCAGGTTTGAGGGAGGATGATGACAACTGAATACCCATAATTGTTAAAGGTATGCTTTCAGAGTAGAACCTGCTGACGATGTACAGGCATTGTTTCAATTCCCAAACACCGGAGATATAAGGGAGATAGACCCTCGTCAACCCCTTTGAGCCTTGAAGTAGGAGTTTCTTTTCTAAACGAAAAAACCCTCACATTCAACCCGGGGCAGGGTAGTCATCAGTTAATTTGACTAAGCGTTCAAATTTCCAAAGGAGTGTGCATCCGAGGATCCATTACCTTTATTCATTACACCTCAAGAGGTCAAGGGACATGAAACCACGATGGTTACCCCTCAACCACAAAGGAATGAGACAGTCATTACCCTTTCAAGCAAGTCGGACAAACCTGTGTCACATGATTTGTTCAACAAAAATCAAAGAAAAAAAAAGAGAAATAAAGCCCGCTAAGTCGGAAAAAAATGTGTGAAAACATATGACTTAGGCAAAAGTTAGGGCATCCCGCTGGACTTCAAAATCGAAAAACATTCAAAAAGAATCAGTCCAGGCAAAAATTAGGGAGTAAAAAAATATATCAGAAAAACAAAGTTCCATTAGAACAAAGTCGTGTGACCAAACACAAAGACAAAGGGGTGACTGTTACCCTAAGAAACCTCATTGGTGCTTAAACCGTCAACGTCATTGGTTCCTCAACCATTACAAAACCTTTTCGAGAGGCGAGCGCTTAGGGAGAATTAGCTGAACATAGGACTGGAGAACATCAAGGAGAGTGGGTGGGCACCGATAAACCTTGAGCCATAAATCCTTTTTTCTAAAAAAAAACCGTGAACCAGACCACGTTATAACCCTTGAAAGTCCTAATTGAATCAGGTTCAATTTTGAAAGCATGCTACAACAAGGTTGCGTAAACTGACTCTTAACGATTTGCTAACTCAACACTACATTTGGACTAATCGTCCATTCATCACACACTGTCACAACATTCATATAAATAAATTGTCAAAAACTTGCATGTGCACTACATTAAAATTACCATTTGAAAATGAATAGTTTTAATTGCAAGTCAGCCTGTGTCATCAGGGAAGTTCCTACAGAGAGCAATCAGAGGAGAACTTGATTATTCAACATTGATGACTAGAATCAAGATCATCGTGTAGGCCTATGAATCAGGGGCATGTCATCCAGTGGTTTTGTCAACCAAGGAATCTGTCAGGGTAAAGCGAGTTCCCAAGCATCAGTTGATCGAGGAACGTCATGCAAAGTCAGTTGATCAGAGTTAAATCTACCAAACAGGGGCAGGTCTCCCTGATTCTCTGTTGACCAAGGATGAATTCTTCCAATGCTCAGTCAGAATGAGTCAATTCGCTTCCACCCTCATACCGGGGCATGACATTTCCAGAGTTCACTAAGTGCAACTCTCCTCGAGAGGACATCCAAGTCTGCTATTCCAAGAATTGGATAATCAGTGACAGTCTGTTCAGAGACTCACCCAACAGGGGCAACATTAGCTACACAGAGCAAGTATATCAGAAATTTCCAAGTTCAAGATGAGTGTTGGGAAATCATGCTACCCACCATTGCCTTTGTCACCCTTCTCAACCAGAAACCTTGTCACTAAGACCTTTCTTCCCATCCTTGGGAGTTTTTTCTAGCTTTTCATAAGCATTGCATAAGTCATTTGCATACATTAATCATGTCGCTTCACTCGAGCATATAGAGCATATGCATCACAGTTGCATTGGGCATACTACCCCCACAAACATCAGTTTCACATCCAGGGCCTCGTAACTCCAACTTCTCCACAGTTCAGAGTCCATTTCTCGTCTGGCAAACCTTCTCAGAGTCTAGTTCTCGTCTGGCAACCCATTTCAAAGTCCAGTTCTCGTATGGCAACCCAATTCAAAGTCCAGTCCTCGTCTGGAAAATCAACTTCAAATACCAGTTCTCGTCTGGTAGGCGAATCTTTTAACCAGTTCTCGTCTGGTCACCTTTTCTTTTAACCTGTTGAACTCCAGTTCCTATCTGGTAGTCATTCTTTTTCAGAGTCAATTCTCGTTTGACAATGAACCCAAGGAGTCAGTTCTCGTCTGACGACTTATTCTTTGCCCATCAGTTCTCGTCTGTTGGCCTATCTTCAATAAACCGGTTCTCGTCTGGTAATCCACCATCAAAGTCCAATTGCTTGGCAACAAAAAAAATATATATAAAAAAGATAAAAATATCTATCAACCTGGCCTTATGCCCAACCATCCTTGTTTCATTATCTCCCGCTTGCATATCATCATATCCTCATCATCCTGAACATACATATACATCTTGCATCATTTGCATTGCATCTTCATACCGCATGGTTTCTGTTTTCTCTCTAATGTGGGGCAGAATCGTTACAAGACGCAATCTGGGGCAGTTATCTCAAGATCCGTTTGATTTATGCGAGAGTTTAAAGATACTGGGGAAATTCTGGATGTCATGTCTTCTGTAAAATCCTCTAAAGACGATCGTTTCATAGATGATATAGTATGACACAGTTTCAGGAGTAAGGAATGCTTGTGCACTCTTGATGATCAGTATGCAACTGTCGAGCTCAGAAGCCTGAAGCACCGTGTTGATTCTCAGAGAATGTCTGGTATTTATTTTACCAACATGGTTTTGGAAGTTTATTTCTTCCCCGAGCAGAGAATTTTCCTTCAGCCGACAAGGTTTCCTCATGAGGAGTTGGTCTTCTCCACAGTCAAAGTCCAATTTTCATTGGCATATCTTCCCAACACATTCGTCATACTATACCCAGGGCATAATTTGGCTTGACTTGATCAACATTCTCTGGTAAAGTCTCTCCTCAGCAGAGCATTGCCTAATCTTTTCCTCAGCCATGCCAGAAGGTTGACATCTCCCCAGCTGAGTTAGATCAGATGGTATTCCCAACAGAACTTCAAGGCTAATTGGGTTATTCTCATCCCCAAGCGGAGTTATCTTTCCACAGTGAAGTATTCCCAGCAGGCAGATGAAGGCCTTGCATTTCCCCACAGAGTTAGAATTGTCAGAATTCCCTCCTCGGCAAGAGTTTGACAAAGCATTTTCCCCAGCCGAGTCTGAAGATGATCTTTCCCCACAGAGTTCATATTTGATTTTCACTCCCGTCAGTGAAATATTCCCCAGCGAAGTTGCCATACTTTTGGGTCAATTTGATGACACAGTCAGATATTCATCACCCAACCAGAGTTAAGTGTCAAAGCCTCTTGACTTGTTTTCCCCCTGCAGAGTTGTAACTCTTGTGGCCAATCAGGCATCTGTTTTTTGCTCGTCTGCACTCCTCCAGCACTCGTCTGTATTCATGTTTTATGGTTGCTCGTCTGCATCTCTCAACACTCGTCTGTGTTGTCACTTTGGTATTGCTCATTTACTTTCCCCAACAGTGGTCTATGATTACATTGATATTGCTCGTCTGCAATTCCTGACACTCGTCTGTGTTTGATATTTGACATTGGAGGTTTCTCTTCTGCAATTTCCAACACGCGTCTGTGCTTGATATCTATTTCTGATTGCTCGTCTGCAATTCCCAGCACTCGTCTGTGTTTGATATTTGACATTGGCTGTTGCTCATCTGCACCTTCCAACACTCGTCTGTGTTTGATGTGTAATCTCTGCTGTTTGTTCATCTGCAATTTCCAAACACTCGTCTGTGTTTGATGTTTGGTTACCTTGATATTGCTCATCTGCAATTTTCAACACTCGTTTGTGTTATCATTTGTGGTTGCTCGTCTGCACTCCCCAGCACTCGTCTGTGTTGATTATTTGTTTGAAGCTCGTCTGCTTTGTTTAGATACTCGTATGTATCATCCCCAGCACTCGTCTGTGTTAGGCTTACATCTATATGTGAGGATTTGCTGATTATCCTGGTACCCTTTTGTATTGCTACTTCAAATGCTCGTCTGTGTTTGAATTTCTGGTATTCGTCTATACCAATTGCTGATATTCGTCTGTATCATTGCCTGAAGCGCTCGTCTGTGTTTCTTGGATCATTGTCTGATACTCGTCTGTATCATTGACTGTTGGCACTCGTCTGTGTTACCTTGATGGTCATCCAATACTCGTCTGTATTGAAGAGGTTTAAAATCCTGACTGTGGGAATAAATGTCAAAATGGATACCGGCCCTGGCGTAACAGGTATATCCGAAGGAGGCTCGTCTGTCTCAAGCACCAATTATTGATGTTGCACCTGGCGTAACAAGTTTGCTCGAAGAAGACTCGTCAGTCCTATACTATATATCCACAGATAATATATGAAGAAGGTTCGTCTACCTTGATTATGCATGTCTATCCCACAGACTTTAGTGCATCCCGGTCCTGGCGTAACAGGTATATCCGAAGGAGATTCGTCTGTCTCAAGTCATATGTTTTTGCAGTGAGGACTCGTATGTCCAATTCCTGGCGTAACAAGATTGTTTGAAGAAGACTTGTCTGTCATATGTTTTTGCAGTGAGGACTCGTATGTCCAATTCCTGGCGTAACAGGATTGTTTGAAGAAGACTTGTCTGTCATATGTTTTTGCAGTGAGGACTCGTATGTCCAATTCCTGGCGTAACAGGATTGTTTGAAGAAGACTTGTCTGTCAAAGTATTCTTATTCCAGATAACAGTTTCAACTTAGGAGGAGCTCGTCTGCTTTTTATCCCCTGCAGTCACCAAAGCGTCATTTGGTTGGGTTTATTTCCCAGTTTTTTGCATTCTTCGTCACAATGCAAATTTCGGGGTCTTTTTGGTATTCAATCACTGTTTATCTCGAACGTCTGATA
The DNA here is from genome assembly GCA_963966055.1 of Lathyrus aphaca. NCBI lineage: Eukaryota > Viridiplantae > Streptophyta > Magnoliopsida > Fabales > Fabaceae > Lathyrus > Lathyrus aphaca. Next base: position 16,789,787 of record OZ014521.1, read on the forward strand.
GCCGTTGCTTTCATCCTTTTCACATTAACAGTTGATTGAATAGGGGCAGCTGTAGACACCCTAATTTTGTCCTCTGGCTTTTCTGTCTTTTTCTGGATTTTCGTTTGCATATCATCTGCATTTCCACTAGATCATTAACATTTAAGATTCGCATCATGTGCATAAGACATGGGATCATTATTTTCTGTGGATCAGAGTTGCACTTTATTTGTGGTTATCAGACAAATTCAAGAGTTTTGGTTTCGCAGCCATCAGTGGCATCATTCTCTTCTTGCTCCCGTCACATAATTTGGGTTTATTTCCCCGGTTATTTGGTTCTCAAGGATTTCACGTTTGTAAGGACTCTTCGTCGATTCATTTGGCACGCCATCATGGATTTCTGCTTCATCAATTTACAAGTTGTTCATTCACGATCTAGCTCAGCTCGACGTTTGACCTAACCTTGGTCAAACTGTCAGGAGATTTCTTCAAGTGCAAGTCATCTATCTCAGGGTTTGGTTTCTTAGCCAGTGTATGTCCAAGGACCAATTGTTGTGTGAAGAGTTCTTTAGGTTATCGAGTTGTGGTGCAAGAGAATTATGGTTTCAAAGTCAGGATCATCGCAAGCTCAACTATGCCCCTCTGTGGATTTATTTTCACATAAATTCTTTCATATGGAGTCGAACTGATTGAAAGATTAATTGGTTAGAAGTTTGGATGATGATTAATTCAAAAGGTTGTTTCAAATGCGAGTTATTCATTGGAAGTTGTCCCCATTTTATTTAAGGTTCAAGTTTGGTTTTGGGCTAAAATCAAGGCTTCATATCCGTTATTAACCCATTCTCGTTTCATCCATTATTTTATTTTTTTCATTCATGGCCTATATTTCTATCCAATTTTCCATAACCATTTCCTTAAATTCTTCATATTCACTTTTTCTCGTCATTTTCTAATCCAATTTTGATATGACCATTTTCTTTATCCGTAAGCCAATCTTCATCTTTTATTTCTAATGTCCATAAACTATTAAATAAGCCACTCAAAATTCCTTTTCAATAATCCAAATTCACTTATCCATTTTTATCTAAAAAACCATTTTCCATTGTCCACTTATTAATCCTTCAAATTCATTATTTATACAAGTCCATATTTATTTCATCATCTAATTTTCTTTTAGTTCTAGTCCTTATTTGCATTAACCATATTCATTTTATTTCCACTTAAATATCCATATTTGTTTATCTAAGCCCATCATCCATGTCCTTTTCTCTATTCTTACTTTTTATTATCATAATAAAATAAGGGAAACAAGTTGTGTGTAAATTTCCAACACAAAGCCAGCTCACGTACTCACCAAGACTACCCACACACAACAACCTCACGTTGGCCCACCACAGCACCAACCTTGCTCCAATTTTCACCAGCACAATTTGTTCTCTCTCACGATTCTGCTCACAGACCACATACAGAGTTTTCTTTCCACCATTTCAATGGTCCCACTCTCCTTCCATACACACAATTCACCAGCTAGCAACAAAAGCACACACACCAACTTCACACATTAACAATTCCAAGACCGCATCTTCCGTATGCATACACTATAGCACACAAAAACCTCATCCCTCCTTGCCAAGAAAAAACGCAGCGGCACAAAGGTCACACAAACCATCCTCCCTTCTTCAACAACTCCTCCTTCATCAAACCTTTCACAACCTTCAACCGAATCCAAGTAACAAATTTCACAAAACAGAAACAACGCGTTTCCTCTCACACTTGAGCCTCATAACAACCCAATGACATTTTCGTCACCTTCATAATTCCGTACCCTATCACCAAAATCAGCAAACATCATCACTCTTCAACTCAACTCTTCATAAACTTTCACAAAACCATCAACATAACCAATCATCCCTACCTTCATTTTTCTGCAAAAAAGACCGCAACACCCATCACCCTTCATCAATTAATCAACAACTCATGAACACTCACAAGATAACACAGCCAACCCCGATTTTTTTCGGTTGAACTCTTTCAACATCACTCTTCACCCTCAACCTCGACTTGCTTTTCAACCACCAACCAAACCACAAAACCTCATCAATAACAATCCATCACTCTTCTTCTACACCGCACCATATCATCATCAAATCTTACAACAAACCATTCCCTTCTTCATCGCACAACAACACAAACCTCCAAATCCTTTCTTCAACATCTATCCTTTAGCACAGAACAAACCAAAACATGTGGAGATATGAGATAGAGTGAGAGAGCATAAATAGTAGAAGAAGAGAGGTGATTTGAAACTCAATTTTGCACAACCGAAAAAACGCTTCAAACTGAGAGAGGCCATGGGGTGAGCCTTGGATCGGGAACAAGATCCGACGCGCTATCCGAGAGAACCACCGCCTTGTTTCCGGCCAGTTTTGCGGATGAAGAGTTGACGGCGTGATTTCATTGGTATTTGAAGAAGTGGAGAGTTATTTTTTAGGGATTTGGTTCTTCAAAGTTTGTGAATAGGGTCGGCGGAAAGGAGAAGGAGGGGACTCGATCGTTCCCCTGTTTCTTTTATTTTTTTATTATTCTGAGTTTTTTTTGGTTCCTTTATTAATCCTGGGTATTTTTTTTTCATTTTATGATAATTTTTCTTTTCTTTTTAAATTTTTTAGATAAGGTCTTGCTATTGTTGGTTGGCGTTGGGCTCAGGCCCATTGAAGACTGTTGTTCACACCAATTTTCAGCGGACTCCCCCCTTCTTTTCTTTGTTCCTTTTTATTTTACTTTATTTATATTTCTATTTGATTATTTAATTTCATCTTTAATATTTTCTTTTTGTTTAAATTTAGTTAAAAGATTTTAGTTTAGAATTTGTTAATGTTTGATTTAGAATTTTAAATTAGTTTTGTTAATTAATTGTTAACTTGGTTAATGTTCTTAGTGTAGAATTTTATTAGAATTTTATAGTCTTGATTTTGTTTTTTTTCTTTTGTTTGGTTTGGTTCAATTAAATAGAATGGTGTTTTGATTCTGGTTTTAGTTTGTGTTTAAAGTTTTGTAGGTCTCTTGCTAAATTTCTGTGATGGAGGATATAACTTGGTGACGACCTCATGATCGATTATTTTTTGGACCGATGAAATCTCTGGATACCAATTGAACTTAGACTTCGGTTTTGCGCAGACTGAGTCCTGGCTTTAATTCTTGTTCACTTTGTTGTGTGGCTTGGATGCTTGAAGCTTATACTTGATCTTTATCCTATATCTTGATAATGCACACTTGAGTCTGACTTTTGAATCCTCTTTGGACTTAATACTTCTTCTTGTTTTCTCTTGCGCATATTGAAGAGGCAACGGACCTTCTCCGTTAGGTACCACTGAGGCCCGATTTTAATTATTGCATGCTGCTGCATCTGGAAGTCCTACTGGTGTAGGCTCTGTTTGTGCATGGATCGATTACTCCATTTCGCATTCTCATCTCCTTATCTTATTTCTTATTCATCTTGCTTCTTCCTCATCTTTTATTTCTCTGGGGTGTGCTTAGGCCACCATGGTGTTTCTCCTCTCATCTTCTTCTTTTCTTCTCCTTCATTAGGATAGTGAGCCTCACTAACCTAGGACCATCCGAGCATGTGAATATTAGGATTAGACTTTTCCGGTTAGCTTTTACCTTTATGATCCTTTGGTGTTCTTCTTCTCTTCTCATCTCATAACCATAAAAAACATCTTAATAATGTTTGAAGTGATGCCTTGAGAAATAGCCTTATCCCATGAGGTGTGCTTGTAGTCTTCCCATCTTGGGATAGTACAAGTTTACCTTGTGATGCACAAGTCTGATCAAGGTATCTTCTTCACCAAGAAAGGCATAAAAAACACTTCTTCACTGTAAATACCAAAAACACTTAATAAGTTAACAAGTTAGTGAGCTTAGGCCCTAATCTTTGGGTTCAAGTTTTGGGGGTCTTCTCCTTACTTGAGTGTGCTTGTTCTATTATTCCATCTTGGAATGTAGTGACAAGTGCACATTCCATGGAAAAGAGCTTGAGTTCGCTTCCTTATGACACACTCAGTAAAAAGCTTCTAAAAAAACACAAACAAACAATAAGCGTCTTTCCTTCGGGAATTGTTTTCTCATCTCCTTCGCTCCGTACGCGAACTTGCTCCTACTTGTCACTTTGCAAGACGGTTACGCACTCATCGTCCGAGTCTGCAACACCTGAGCAATGACATAGGCAGTTCAAGCTTTAATTCACAAGCAATTTCCTTGCCACCCCTAGTTAGGGGAACTACGGAGTCTCTGATACTCATTGTCCTGATGAGGTACGTAGGCATTGGGGTAGGGCCCGTTCGAGTACAATCTTTATTTTCCCTACATTTTTCCTTTTCATTTCTTATTCATTTCTTTTCTCAGTTTCATTTCCAGTCCATTTCTTTTCTTTTGCTGCAGTTTTCATACCCTCACCCTTTGAATTAGTTTTCTTTTGCAAGCGTGGATCCCGTCGGGTACGGCGGACGATCTGGGTGCTAATAACTTCCCAGGTCGTAACCGACTCCCGAACTCAGTCTCTTTGGTTCGCAGGACCCGTGTCCTTCCTCTTCTTTCTTCTGGTTTGTGCAGCATTACCATTCCCTTTCTTCGGGATAAAAATGCCTGGCTGGCGACTCTATTTCTTTTTCCGCGCCACTTTCGCGTTTGTACCAGGATGGAAATCCGGGGAGCGACAATGAGACAATGTAGATGGTTGGAGTTACTGAAGGATTATTATTTCGATTTTGAATTATCATCCAGTTAAAGCGAATGTTATGGCCGATGCTTTAAGTAGAAAGACCTTGCATATGTCAGCAATGATGATTAAGGAATTGGAATTAATTGAGCAATTTCGAGATATGAGTTTGGTTTGCGAAGTGACACCGCAGAGTGTGATGTTAGGAATATTTAAGATTAATAATGACTTTATGGATAGTATTCGAGAGGCTCAGAAGCTAGATGTGAAATTAGTAGATATCATGATTAGTTGTGGTCAATCAGAGAAGAGTGACTTTAAGATTGATGGGAGAGGTGTGTTGAGATTTCATGAAAGAATTTTTATTCTTAATGATGCCGATATGAAAAGAAGGATTCTTGAAGAGGGTCATAGAAGTAGTTTGAGTATTCATCTGGGAGCTACTAAAATGTATCAAGATTTAAAGAAAATATTTTGGTGGCCAGGAATGAAAGAGGATGTAGCTCGTTTTGTGTATGCATGTTTGACTTGTTAGAAATCGAAGATTGAGCATCAGAAGCATGCTGGGTTGATGCAACCGTTGGAAGTCCCAGAATGGAAATGGGATAACACTTCTATGGACTTTGTGACGGGGATGCCTGTTACTTTAAGAGGGCATGATTCAATTTGGGTGATTGTTGATAGGCTTATGAAGTCGGCTCATTTTATACATATTAACATCATGTATCCAATTGCGAAGTTAGCAGAGATTTATATATAAGTAATTGTGAAGCTGCATGGTGTTCCTCTGTGTATTGTGTCGGATAGAGATATGAGGTTTACGTCGGAGTTCTGGAAAAATCTACAAGAGGCATTGGGTTCTAAGTTGAGATTGAGTTTTGCATATCATCCTCAAACTGATGGCCAAACTGAGAGAACTATACAGTCGTTGGAGGACTTGTTAAGAGCTTGTATTCTTCAGCAGGGAGGTTTCTGGGACACTTATCTTCCGTTGATCGAGTTCACATATAATAATAGTTACCATTTTAGTATCGGAATGACACCTTTTGAGGCATTGTATGGTCGGAGGTGTAGAACTCCGTTGTGTTGGCATGAATCTGGTGAGAGTGCAGTACTTGAACCGGAATTAGTTCGAGAAACTACCGAGAAAGTAAAGTTGATCCAAGAGAAGATGAAGGCTTCTCAGAGTAGGCAAAAAAGTTACCATGACAAGCGGAAGAAGGATTTAGAATTCCAAGCTGGTGACCATGTGTTTTTGAGAGTCACGCCGGTGACCGGTGTTGGGAGGGCTTTGAAGTCTAAGAAGCTCACTCCTTGCTTCATTGATCCATATCATATTTTAGAAAGAGTTGGGAAAGTTGTTTATCGTATGGCGTTACTGCCAAATCTTTCGAATTTGCACGATGTATTCCATGTGTCACAACTTCAGAAGTATTTTCTCGATCCATCTCATGTGGTTAGTATGGACGATGTGCAAGTGCGGGATAATCTCACTGTGGAGACGATGCATGTACGAGTCGAGGATCGTGAAACAAAGACTCTTCGAGGAAAAGAGATCATGTTGATCAAAGTTGTTTTGTTGGGAGCTGCTGGAGACAACACGACCTGGGAATTGGAGAGCAAGATGCGAGACTCCTATCCCGAGTTATTTGAATCAGGTAAATTTTCGAGGACGGAAATCTTTTAAATAGGGGAGAGTTGTAACACCCAAATTATTTAATTATTTTTTTTAATAATATTTAATTAATATTTGCGTTTAGTCGGTATATTTTATGTTGTGATTGATTAAGTCGATAAGCCGTAGAAATAAGTCGGAGGCCGTAGATTTATTATTAGAAATTAATAATATAGTTGTTGTGTTAATTGGCTTGGTGGGCTTAAAATTGTGTCTGAATTAGTAAAATACTGGGTGTTATGTTTATGTCCATTATTAATTATAATTTTTAATTGATTTAATAAATAATAATAAAAAAACTAAGTAATAGAAACTGAATATCAGGATAGGATATCAGTAGAAAGAAGAAATTAGAAATCTGGAAAAACTGTTGCGATCATGAGAGAAAGAGGAACAAAGTTGGAATCCGATTTTAGGGCAACCTTTGATCCAAACCCTAAGGTAAGGGTGGGTTCGATTCTTATAATCGGGTATGAAATTCAATACTATGATTGGGGTTGATTTGGGTAGTTAGGTTATTGAATCGATACTGATATGAATAATCTGCTATTTTTTGTTGTTGTGGGTGTTGTGTGAAAATCGATTGTTCGATGATTGAATTTTGATGATTAAAATCTGTTTAATTTATGTTGGTTGTTACTGGAAAAAATTTCGCTGAAAATTGTTTCTGAAAAATTGAAAATTAGGGACGAAGACAGACCGGTAAAGTGGGTGGAACACCCATTGGCACAAAGGTCAAGTGGTGGGAGCCACTTGCCAAAGTGGCGGGTGCCACAATTTTTGTGAGTGGAGAGAGAGATAGAAGTGGAACAAGCCACATCTCTTTGTGGCAGCCACTTAGTCGCTTAATTATGCCATTATCATGTAATGTAATTTGTTTGTGAAATGAGAATATGTGCCTTAATTAATTATGATTAGGTGGTGATGATATAAAGTGGCGGGTGCCACTTAGTAGGGTGGCATGAGCCACATGTGAAGCACATTGGATTAATATAATTAGAATTATATGATAGACTTACTTAATGTAGTTAATTGTTGGATGAAACTAAGCATGTGGTTATTAATTAATAATGGTACGAGAACAAAAAAAAAAGATTATGAGTATATATAAAGTGGCGCACGCCACTTTTCTTCATGGTGACTGCCACTTTGAAGTCCTATTGTGGATTAATTAATTAAGTAAATACCACCTAGTTTGTTAATTAATGTAGTGAAGTTAGGATAGTTAATAGAATTTCAGGAAATTTAGTTGTATCATAAAAAAAATCAGAAATCAGAGGATGTAATATAACAGTATAAGCTTTGACGGGAAATTTAGAAAAACTAGAACTTTAACATAATCAGTGAAAATTAGTAGCAGCAGGTGAATTTACGACATAAAATAATTAGCTAAACACATAAATTCGATGACCATAATAATTTCATGATAAGTCGCAGAAAGTCAAAAACAGTGTCGGTTTAGTCGGTTTAGCCGAATTAGGCGAAAAACGATGTTGTCCGGAAATTAACGAAATTAATCGGAGTAAGTCGGGTAAATTAAAAGTTGGTTTTTATTACTTTGTTTTGTCGAAATTATGTTTCATAGTCGATTTGCAGGTACAATTAAGTTGTTGTACGTTCCGGTTTACGGAATGGTTTTAAAGTTTATATTGTTGGAGGCTTTTTATGCCAAAGCCGAATATAAGTTGTTTATGTCATAAAAGTTGCTATGTTGTTTGCATTGTAGAGTCGTGTATGTCTTGTAGATTCATATGCATTTTGTCGGAGCCATTTCTCACACCACGTTGGCCTGGATTGGCAAATTTAAGTTGAAAGTTGAAAACTTATGCGTTGCTGCCTCGATAGCCGGGAAATGATTTAAGTTGGGAGTTTTACTCTGAAATGGTACCACATGCATATTTAGTAGAGTCACATAAAAGTCGCATTATTTTTGAATTGTTGTACTAGTGGATTTTGTGAAGTGGTGAATTATGTGAAATCCTTTTCTGTGTATTGTGTTTCACATACTGCTTATAATTATCGTAACTCATCCCTTCTATTTGAATGTTGTCCTTATGTTGGCAACGTGCAGGTAATCCACAGGAGTAGCCAGTTACATTTATTCGAGTCGGTGATCGGTCACTCTGATACGTAGCACTCGGGGGGAATGGCGTGTGTTTGTTTTGTTGATTTGTTGAAATGCTGAATTTTAGTTTAATTTAAGAACTTAGAAAACTTATTTATTATTTGAAGTTGTTTCTATGTTGGATAAAGATGCTGCAAGTTATTATGAATCTGTTGCGTAATGTCGTTATGAAGTTGAATTATTTATTTAAAAATGAATTTGTTTTATGTTTGTTTATGAAGAGTGATATGTATTATGCCGATTATAATTTTAAGGTGAATTAGTTGAAAGTTGAAATGTGATATCCCGTTTATGCATAAATTTTTGTAAACTCTGATTTTAATTATATTTAAAGGTTAGAAATGGGGTGTTACAACTGCACCTATCTTAATCGGGATTTCCCGAAAGATTCTTACCCTCTGCCTAACATAGACAAATTGGTAGATAATTCTGCATGTTTTAAACTATTGTCCTTCATGGACGCTTATTCTGGGAACAATCAGATACCCATGGTCGATAAAGATAAACGACATACCGCTTTCATGACCCCGACATGAAATTATTACTACAACATAATTCCCTTCGGGTTGAAGTACGCAGGAGCCACATATCAACACATGATAAACAAGGTCTTCCAATCACAAATTGGGGACATGCTCGAAGTTTACATGGACGACATGAACGTCAAGTAGACCCAAGAATCCAATCACACTTCTCATATCCAAAACGTTTCCGACCATGCAAGGAAGTGCAAAATACGCTTTAACCCTGACAAATGCACCTTTGGTGTAAGGGCATGCAAGTTCCTCGATTTCTATCTTACAGGAAGAGGAATCGAGTCTTACCCCGACAAGTGCCACGCTTTCTCAGAACTTCCTAAGCCTAACTCGAAGAAGTCGACCCAGTCCTTAAACTATATGCTCACCTTGTTATCTCGCTTTGTGGCAAAATATGCTCAACATGCCTCGCCCTTCTTCAAATTACATCGCAAGGAAGAAACATTTGAATGGATATAAGAATGTAAGAATGCCTTGCAACACCTCAAACAGGCAATATCAGAGCCCCCGATTTTTTCCAGTCCAACAACCGAGAAGACCCTCTACTTATACCTTTCTGTTAACACCGAAGCCATCAGCGTAACTCTCATAAGAGAATACCCAGATAGGTAGAAACCCATGTATTTCACGAGTAAAGCCTTTCAAGGGTCGGAGCTCAAGTACCATTAAATAGAGAAGGTCGCCCTCACGCTCGTAAATACATCCAGAAGACCGCGACACTATTTCCTGACGCACATCATGGTCGTACGTACCGACCAACCTATCAAGCAACTATTGGCCCGACCAGATATGGCCAGAAGAATGTTGAAATGGTCCCTAGAACTGTCTGAATTTGACATTAACTACTAAAACAGGAAAGTTATAAAAGCTCAAGCCCTGACCGACTTTGTGGCAAAAATGACCCTAGCAGAAGTTGCCCCAGAAAACGTTCGTAAGTGGGTCATCTACGTCGATGGAGCATCTAGTCCGTTAGGAAGTGGAGTAGGGATCATCCTTGAAAACGAAGAAGGCCTCGTGGTTGAAGTGTATTTAGTCATTTCCTTCCCAACATCTAACAACCAGGCCGCGTATGAGGCTTTCCTAGCAGGAATCCGCCTGGCCAAAGACATTGGCAGGCAAAAAATTAAAATCTACACCGACTCCCAACTAGTTGCATCATAAGTCAAAGGAGAATACCGGGAAAAGAAAGACCATTGGGTCGACTACCTAGCATTAGTATAGCAAATGCTGGCACAATTCAAGTCTTGGGGCGTCCAACACATTCCCCGAGAGCATAATTCACAGGTAAATGTCCTGTCGAAATTTGCAAGTACACGGAGGAAAGGTGGGAACAAGTCCTTCATCTAGGAAACACTTCCCCGCCCTATCATTGAAAAACCATACGATATCTTCGATGTCAACGTCATAAGTGATAACAATTGCTAGATGACTCTAGTATCCCACTACTTGACAACTGGCGAGTTGCCCAAAAATAAAAAAAGGCAGCGCCACCAGACGCAACGCATCCTCCTACGTCTTGGTAGACGACAAGCTATGCCGCTGAGGATTTTCGGTTCTGCTCCTCAAGTGAGCCAGGGAAGAAAGCATATTAGACATCTTGCACGAAATACACGAAGGAATAAATACGCAACACTTAGGCGACAAGTCCTTAGCTCGAAAGGCCTTAAGGGCAGGTTACTACTGGCCAACCATGCAAAACAATTCCAAAGAGCATGTAAAAAGGTGCAACAAGTGCCAATATCACGGGGATATGCACCTAGCACCCCCTGACGCACTCAAAACAATGTTGTCACCATGGTCATTCGCACAATGGGGCATGGACATCCTCGGACCATTCACGATGGGTTCTTTCCAAAACAAATATCTGATTGTGGTCGTGGACTACTTAACCAAGTGGATAGAGGTCGAGGCCCTGGCCAAGATTATTGCATTCAACATTTTATGGTTTTATAAGACTTTGTTGCCAAGACAGGCACCAAGCAACATTTCACGTTAGTCGAGCACTCTCATACCAACGAGAAGGCCAAAGGTGCCAACAAAGTCATTTTACGAGGTATAATACGAAGATTGGGCAAAGCAAAGAAAAGATGGGTCAAAGAGCTCCAGAGCGTACTCTGGGCCTACCAGACCACTCTACATTCAACCACCTGGGAGACTCCATTTCGGATGGCATATGGTACGAAAGCATTCATCCCCGTGGAAATCAGAGAACCCTCTCGACGGATAGAGTCCCCCTTGGAAGAAGAACTCAACGATGAAGCGCTAAGACAATAGCTTGACTTGGTCGAGGAAATCTTCTCATGGGAAGCTCTCCGCGAAAAATCCCTAAAGCAAAAGATCGCACTACGCTACGACACTAGTATCATCAAAAGATAGTTCCAAGTAGGTATTCTTGTCCTGCAAAGAAACCAGAAGGACTCTCGTGAGGGCAAGCTCGCAGCCAACTGGAAGTGCCCATATCGCGTCAAGTCAAAAATGGGCACAAGAGCCTACTACCTCGAAGAACTAAATGGATAACCATTTTCTCGACCATGGAATGCTGAAAAGCTAAAACAATATTACAGCTAAATCCTGACAGAGCGCGGATCAACCCAATAACAAGGGGTGAAGTGCCCAGCCATAGGAATGTATCATGGTATAGATACAACCCTTGACTTAAACGAAAGCGAACAATTTCCTAATTATCAGACAGAGGGTTTGCCCAACGGGAACACCTCAAACGAGCCCCTCTGTTATCATACCCGTGTGGCAGAACCCCAGCTCGCGATGGAAAAGGTCTAAGCCTTAAGGGAAAAGGGACACAACCGCGTCCTCTACCCCCTTTCAGCGAGAACAAATCTTGCCTCTTGACAAGTTCCAGACACTATCGAGTCCAACATTAACACATCAATCACACCCTCAGTTCTATAACTTAAAACAATTAAAGCATACATATGATTTAAATAACAATTCACAAACAAGGTAAAAAAGGGAAATATATATTATCCAAAAAAAGAAAAATATCGACCATAAGGTCAGACATTGTCATAATTTACATCAAAAAGGGACTAAGTCCCATACAACAAGAGCACGCCAAAAAAGAGGCAAGCAAACAAAGATAAATACTACACATAGGCCAAAAGCTTCACTCATCATCAGGAGGGATAACCACACCATTCTCCACACGATGGAGAGGACTAGTGCCTTCCATAATCAGCTCCACCCTGGGGTTCGTCACTTTAAGCTGTTTGACAGCGTTGTGGTAGCCAAATGAATTCATGACCAAGTTATCATGTGCCAACAAACGGATACGAGCAATCAAATCTTCCCTGGATGTCGTGCTCTTCTCCTCGTCAGTTTCATCCTCACCAACAGCCAAGGAACTTTCTAGCTCCTTGACCTTCTCCTTCAGCTTTTCATTCTTCTAGATAGCTGGCTTCGCCTTCTCTTGTTCGGCTCTTAGCATGATCAATAACTCCTTATTCGCCTCCAAGTGCCCTTCGAGCTTGCTCAGCTTGTTGTAGAGCTCCGAACTCTCCTCCTCAAGGTCAGTTATCCTCTTTTTGGCCATAAATAGGTCCTTTCTGGGCACCAGATCAACATCATTCAAATCAAGGGCAACCCCAAGGATCTCTATCATCCATGTCGCATCCTGACATAGCTCAGATCTCAGAGCCTTGCGATCAGTGGTCAGAATGGCCGCTGCATCCAACTTAGGGACCCAGACAGATGATCCCTCATTGAAGAACGACCTTTGGGTCACGCACTGAGGCATAACAAAAATGCTTGAAGGCATCGCAATAGGCTTTAGAGGGGAAGGCGGTTCCTCGACCCTGGGCCTCTTTCCTAGCGGAGAGCCGCCCACCAAAATGCTCCCCGGAGTAGAGCTGCCCGTAACGAAAAACCCTTCAAGGTAGCCAGTCTTTGACAACTTTGATCTTGCTCTTAGGCCCTTTTGAAGTTGCCTTTGTTGGCCTTCACTAAGCGTTCATGCATTTCGGCCATTTGAGCTGCAAAACAAAATAAAAAGATAAAAAAAAGTAAATTACCGGTCAAATCCTCGGACACAAATCAGAAAAACTAAAATCCACCTAAGAGTCGCATCGCCGCATCACCGTTCGGGAAGCTGAGCAACGCTTTTACATTTATTAATCTGGCTTGGGTGGCTGGTGTTCCGTTGGGCTTCAGGAGGACATGTCCATATGAATCCACGAGTTCCAAGGGGCGGTAGCTGGAAACGAAGTTGAATAGCATATTATACGACGCCGTATCACTGGATTAAGATCCTCGGGCTTCGTTATATAATGGTTGTTGGCATGCTAAAAATGGACGTCCACCCATTCCAACGGGAAATGGGCCACCAACCTCTCCTTGTTGTCGATGACCTCCCTATCATAGAGTGAGTCTTTGGCCACCTGCGAACTCGACTGAAAAATGTAAAAATGATACTTGAAATCGCGAACATAGTCCATATATGCTTTGAAAAGTCTGATCGCTTGTTTCAACAAAATCCAACCATGTCGACCATCCTGAGGCTTTCTTTGAAGATGGAAGATCCCAAAGAACAAACTTATGATCGCACCTATCTTCAGGTAGCAACACACCAACTCGAAGGCGCTTATAAATGCCAGAGCATTTGGGTGCAGTTGAGAAGGCGCGAGCTCAAGGTGGGTGAAAACCGCCTCCTGGAAATCCGTAAAGGGTAAGCGATACCCAGCCTCGCGAAATGAAAACTCGTACATGGGAAATCGAAGGGTAGGAAAACAAGAGCATATCCTATTTTCAGGTTTCTAAGGTAGTGCCCACCAATGTACATGACCCCCTTTTTCCTCTTCTCGATATGACCCTACGCATCTGAGGCATTTACAACAAATTGAGAGGCCGTCTCGAGCGGCTCGTCCATTATCCACAGTCTGTCAGCAGCGGGGACATCTGCGGCTCCCGCAACATCACCCGAAAGATTGTCCTCGACTCTATGAGCAGGCCTCTGCAAATCATGTGAAAGGGGTTCAATAAGGACCTCGGACACGTCCTTAGATCAACCCCTCGACCTAGAAAAGCGCTATGGGGACAAACCAGACACGATGGACTCTCCCTCGTTAAGAGAAAATTTGTCTTCAAACTAAGTTAAAATCTACCAGGGACAAGCCCCATACACTACCAATAGCTATGACTAGCTAATGCCCGATCACTAACACTAAATCATCCTAACAAGAGTCTAGCATAGGTCTAACACCAGTATATTCATCTTCTGAAACTAACCCTAGTTCTTCATGAGATTCATACGCACTTGATAAACATTCATCAAGTTTTCCAGAAATTCATAGGATTCACCAGAAAAGTTGAAGATCCAATGAACTTCATGAGAAACTTATGAATGTTCATTGCTTAAAGTTGCAAAATAGAAGGAAGAATATGAAGATTACCTTGATCCATGGCAGGATTATGGGAGCTTGATAGCGGCGATGATGAAGTTCCAGCGAGAAGTTGAAGAGCGAAAATTTCACGGTGGGAGGAAGAGTTCGTGCAAAATGATCAAATGAATTTCTTCTTCCCCTTTTTATAACGTCATAAACTCGCATGGGGAAATGCAAAGGCCAAGTAATTATTACCTAGGGCTAGCCCCCATGTGTCATAAATAAATTACGGCGCATTCCAACACATGTCATTAAAGCTACTAACGTTTTATCTTCTTAAAACATAATCTTTTTCTAATGTATGTATGTTTTCACCCTACGGATAACTACCTGCTATAATGACCATAGCCTAAGGGGATCACGTGCTCACAATGGTTTACAAAAAGGTAACGTTGACCTAGATCCTTGAAACCTTAAGTCACTATCCTCGCTTGAGCATAGCGACTTGGGGGACTCCTGCTCTGGACTGGCCTTTCAAGTGCCCTACGCCCAATTGAGGCCCAATCCAATATATGTCTAGGCATAAGCTCAATAAGAGACTGGCAAAGATACGACCGTTGGAAAATAGAGTCGTTGGGGACTTCCCCCGCACGCGCCCTAACACCTTTCACGCGGCCAACTGCCCTCCTAATTTATAGGAAGCAGTTATGCTCAGTCAAAGGCTACGCGCCCATAATCCATGAGCATATGCCATTATAAATACCCTCCACCTTTGGAGGGCCAGGTATTCAATTCTAATCACTCAATTCTTTCTCACGCATTAGTTTGTCTCACATTGAAACTTACTTGAGCATCGGAGTACCTTGCATGTACACCACTCCCTCTTCTATAAGCATCATCACAATCCCAGTTGAAGGCCACGAGGACCTGTCCGGATTATTTATGTACATTAAGCATAAGAAAATTAGCTGTCCGGAATTAGTTGAAATTGGTTGAGGTAGTTTGCATAAACTAATAGGTAATTTTGATTGGTTTATTTTGTTGGAATCTAGTCGAATACTTGGATTTGCAGGTACTGCTGAATAAGTTGATTTGTCCAGATTTTTGAGCATATTCGAGTTGTAAGTAGAATGACCAGTGTTGATTTAAGTTGTTGAAGTTGATACATATTTTGTTGTTATTGTATGCCATTCATAATAGTTGCATACATTGCATTTTCTAAGTTGGAGCTATTGCTCAACCATGTTGGCCTCGATTGGCAAAGAAACAAAAGTTGAAGTTGAAGGCTTATGCCTTCTTGTTGCCTCGATAAACTGGCAGTTTCTAAGTTGGGAGTTCTACTCCAATGGTACCACATGAATACACATAGTTGAGTCGCATTTAAGTTGCATACTTCTGTTATCTTGACGGTTACTCAGGATTTTTCCAAATCCCTATCCATCCAGATGATCAAGAGAAGACTACATTCACATGCCCATATGGAACGTTCGCTTATAGACGAATGCCCTTTGGATTATGCAACGCTCCTGCAACCTTTCAAAGATGTATGATGTCAATCTTCGCAGATTTTATAGACAACATCATGGAAGTGTTCATGGACGACTTCTCTGTATGCGGGCAAAGTTTTGAAGGATGCCTATCAAATTTAGAAATGGTATTAGAAAGATGTGTAAAAGTAAACCTCGTGCTTAACTGGGAGAAATGTCATTTTATGGTCAGAGAAGGAATCGTATTAGGCCACGTCATATCCGACAAGGGAATTGAAGTAGATAAAGCTAAGATAGAAGTCATAAAAGATCTTCAACCCCCTAAAACCATTCGAGAAATACGAAGCTTTTTAGGACACGCCGGTTTTTACCGACGATTCATCAAAGATTTCTCGAAAATCACTAAACCTCTTACTGGTTTATTAATGAAAGATGCTGAGTTCATATTCAATGAAGATTGTCTTAAAGCATTCGAAACTCTAAAAACAGCCCTCATCACCGCACCAATCATGCAACCCCCTGACTGGAGATTACCTTTCGAAATCATGTGCGATGCGAGTGACTATGCTGTAGGCGCAGTTTTAGGCCAGAGGAAGGAAAAGAAACTTCATGCGATTTACTATGCCAGTAGAACCTTAGATTCTGCTCAGATGAACTACGCCACTACTGAAAAAGATCTGTTAGCAGTTGTCTTTGCGCTTGACAAATTCCGTTCTCACCTAGTAGGAG
Organism: Lathyrus aphaca; assembly: GCA_963966055.1. Lineage (NCBI taxonomy): Eukaryota > Viridiplantae > Streptophyta > Magnoliopsida > Fabales > Fabaceae > Lathyrus > Lathyrus aphaca. The sequence continues at coordinate 16,806,371 of OZ014521.1, forward strand.
CGAAAATAATCGTTTACACAGACCATGCTGCTATCCGATATCTATTAACTAAGAAAGATGCTAAACCGAGACTCTTGAGATGGATTTTACTCTTACAAGAGTTTGATCTCGAAATAAAAGATAAGAAAGGTACTGAAAACGTCGTAGCGGACCATTTATCTAGAATAGAAGGTATTAAACCTGAACAAGTGCCGATTAACGATGATTTTCCGTATGAACAGCTGATAGCACAAATAGGAAGCGACCCAGTTCAGTTAGACTTAAATGAACCAGAACCCGTGGAAACAATCCAGACAACTGTAGGACTGCCATGGTACGCTGACATTGTCAACTACCTAGCTGCAGGAGCCCTTCCACCTGATTTAACCTATCAGCAGAAAAAGAAATTCTTTCACAATCTCAAACATTTCTATTGGGATGAACCATTATTGTTCAAGAGAGGACCTGATGGAATCTTTCGTCGATGTATTCCCGAAGAAGAAATAGAAGATGTCATTGCTCAATGTCATTCATCTCCATATGGTGGACATGCAAGCACTTCCAAGACTTGTGCAAAAATCTTGCAAGCCGGCCTATTCTGGCCTAATCTATGGAAGGATGTCCACATCGCTGTTATAAATTGCGATCGGTGTCAACGCACCGGCAATATTTCAAGAAGAGATGAAATGCCTCAAAAAGGAATATTAGAAGTAGAAATCTTTGACGTCCGGGGAATAGATTTCATGGGACCATTCCCATCATCTTTCGGTAACAATTACATACTCGTAGCTGTTGATTACGTCTCAAAATGGATTGAAGCTATAGCTTCTCCTACAAACGACACACGAGTAGTAATAAAGCTTTTCAAAAATATAATCTTTCCCAGATTTGGTGTGCCTAGACTCGTTATAAGTGACGGTGGCTCGCACTTCATTTCAAAAATCTTTGACAAATTACTATCTAAGTATGGAGTAAGACACCGTGTGGCAACGCCATATCACCCACAAACAAGTGGACAAGTCGAAGTCTCAAACAGAGAAATCAAACAAATCTTAGAAAAGACTGTCGCCATATCTCGGAAAGATTGGTCATCTAAACTTAATGAAGCTTTATGGGCTTATAGGACCGCTTACAAGACACCCATAGGTATTACACCTTTCAAACTAGTTTATGGAAAATCTTGTCACCTCCCGGTAGAACTAGAACACAAAGCTTATTGGGCGATCAAAACTCTCAATATAAACTATAATGCTGCAGGAGAAAAGCGAATCCTAGACATTAACGAATTAGAAGAATTAAGGCTAGATGCTTATGAGAATGCTAAGATATATAAATAAAGAACTAAGCGATGATTTGAACTCCGCAATCGAAGATTTGAAGAAACACTTTTGAAAATGCTATAAGTGATCTAGTTTATTTTTCTCATTGTTTTCGTTTCTAGTTAGATTTACTTTTCGCAAACAATTTCGTACCGTATTTTCATTAATGTAATTTCATTTCAATTACCATATGCAATGCACTTCTAGTTTACAAATTTTTCCATTTTAATCAATTTATATATTTTGATTCTATGTCCTGTTATGCTTGAATGTATTCATATTCTATAAAAACCTCTCGTGCCATGCAAGTTTACAAAGTACTATGTTGAAATAAATTATTATATGGTGTTTAAATCTAATATTGAGTGAGAAGTGAAAAATAAATTAATATAAAGTATATGAAGCGTGAGAGATAATGTTTTCTGGAAATTATTCAAGGAATTCACCCCTCACGGTCGTCACACCCCCTAACGATCGTGACGTGCTAATTTAGCGTGTCACGACCGTCACCTCCCTGTCACGACCGTGACAACCCTAAATATAGAATTCGTGAGAACCAGAACTGTTTCTTTTCGAAACCTCTTCTTCTTCTTCCTCCATAACTTTCAAAACCACCCATTATCTCCCCCAACTTCCGTAACCTCCCATTACCAAATTAAAACTCATTAACCTCTCCATTATCACCACACCTATCACATTCTCACCTTCCAATATTTATCCGAACCATTATTTCTCTCATTTTATCACTTTTTCACAAAAATCCCAAATCCTCATCTCTCACTCTAGTTCTTGCATGCAATGGATGCTATACAATTCAGAGAGGGTGAGAATGGAGAAAACCAGAGAGAAAGATTCATCCGATTCCAGAACCGCGGTGTACAACCTACGCGTTATATCGACACTGTCTGTCTGAGGGAACTCGGAATGCTTACCAGTGTCAAGAGCCTGCTTCAAAAAGTCGGTCTGTGGGATCTTTGCAGTCAGCCCCAGCCCACATTCGAGCTTCTGACATTGGAGTTCCTTAGCTCATTCCATTACATCACTCCTGCCGGTTCTCAGAGCCAACTTACCGGTTTCGCTAAATTCAGATTGCATGGCCAGGAGTTTAACCTTTCGCAAAATAGGATAGCCGAGTTGCTAGGCTTCGATCACGGGAATGAAGCTCACCTCCGCGTGCCGGATAATTTCAGTGAAACAGCTTTCACTTTATGGCACGACATAACCAACACCCGTGCCTCAGCCTTTCAGAGCCTTAATGCTACACACATCCACAACCCGGCAATCCGATATTTTCACCGAATCATTTGCAACACCATCTTTGCATGGGAAAGTAACCATAAGCTCAACTCCAAGGAGCTTCTATTCTTTTATTGCGCTCTCAATGACGAGCCAATCAACGCTGCCCCGTTCATGCTTTCTCACATCCAGGCCATTGCGCAAAGAGGCTCCACCCCATTTTTCATAGGCGGCATTGTCACCACCCTCGCCATTCAGTTGGGGCTTGGTGACTTGGTCGTAAATCAGCCTTTCAGAGAAGCCGAGTTCCTCACCAAGAGCTATTGCAGGTCCGCACACTTGATTGCGCAGAGAGAGGATGGCAAGTATAGCCCTGTTATCCACGAAACTGTTTATCACCACATCATTTTGCCGTCCCGTGACCGCATCGACCCATCCAGCCGAGCCAACTGGCTCTTTGTTTTACCAGATGCTGCCGGCCACGCCCCCATTCATGATGATCAGGCCGATCCTCCAGCGGACGAGATGCAGGACGCGATGGATGCAGCCGAGCCTGTCCAGGACATTCCAGAGACATCTACCCGACAGCCTCCTGCACAGGAATTCACTCTTGAGGACGTCCTCCGCGCGATTCATCAGCAGAACCAGATGAACGCTACACTGGAGCGAAGGCAGAAGGAGCAGTATGATGCTTTACTCAGCACTATTGCAACAAACCAGGAAGCTACTGATACAAAGCTCGGAGAAATTTTCAGCGAGCTAGAGGCCTTACGCATTGACATCATTGCTGTTACCGGTACCGGTTCTGATCCTGAAGCGACTCCTACCAGACGCTCCCGCACCAGAAGCCGAGCCCGCGGTCCTCAGCAGCCTTAGTTTTAGTTTTTGCTTATGTTTGTTTTTAATTTTCATAGTTTGTACTGTACTTTTACCGCTATTATATCACAACATTGAGGACAATGTCTGATATAGTGTGGGAGAGGTACCTTTCATTTTCCACATTTTCCCTTTTCGCACTTTTTCAATTCCGTTGTACTTTCCTTTTCGTCAGTTAATGAAACGAGCGATTTTTTGTGCTATTTTCTTTAGTTTCGAATTTTCCCCGTTTATTTAGCCATACCGAAAAAAATCTTTAATTATTCGCATTACCCGACTCGCCTACGAAATCATAATTAGGAAGCTGAGAACGATTCAACAAGATCAATACAGTCTTGACACCTTAGACTTCCCACTTAAGCGATTCCGTTCCGATTATCGTTACGAGTACACCTTAAGTTTCAGTTCAAAAGTAACCCCTAGTAGTTTATACTAGCAGTCAGCACCGTCTGAACACAAACCACGTGGGGAGCCGATGAATATAAGCGTTTGATACCTAATCAATAATGATCCTTCATATCTCGATGCAAATGAAAAAAGAAATTGCACCAAAGTACACGGTCGGATATAAGAAACGAGAAATATGAGAAGGAGTCCATTGCGGGTTGGTTCAGAGGTACTGGTTCTGAACTTGGTAGGGCGTGCTACGGCTCGATCCCCCACAACCTCCAAATCGGATAACGTATGTAGGGTTACCGCACTCGTGTACCAGACCCCGTGCTTAAAAAGGATCAAAGTCGCTAACCGGCTACTCCACTACGTGCGTGCAAAGGCAAAGGGCTTAATGTGATTGCGCTAGAATGAAACCGGGCGAAATAAGATCGAAAAACTCTAGGTGAAATCGTAAAGCGATTGCCGATTGTTTCGTTTAACGGGAAGTCGGCGACTTAGCTTGTTGCTTGTGTCATTAGTGTATCGTTAGTGTTTTATCATTACCGGTTTATCCGACAAAACGATCCCTCGTACGGTTTGTTATGTGTATGCGTCGATAAAAACTTGTCCGACGATTTTCAACCAACTATTTGCTTGAGGACAAGCAAAGGTTTAAGTTTGGGGAAGTTTGATAACGAGAAAATGTATCGATTATATTGCTATGTTTCATTAACGTTTTATCGCATAATCATCGTTTTAACACCCGATTCCTCGAGTTTTCCTTACCATTTTGCAGGTACATCATATACGGAGCTAAATCATGAGCCAAGAGCAAAAGGAACCAAAACAACCATAAAAAGATGAAGACATGAAGAAACCTGCAAAAACCTGCATATTTTGTTGCACTCACGGTCGTCACCTAGGTGTCACGACCGTGACACCCCAAAAGAAGCAATCACGACCGTGATGACCTTGTCACGACCGTGACACTTAAAATTCAAGGGACACGAACGTGAAGACCTTGTCACGACCGTGACAAGGGAAATATAGGTTATTTGACCCAGACTTGGTCACAAGGCTACGTGCATGTGAAACTGCTACTTTCCAGCTGACCCTGTATCCACGTTCCTAGATTCTCTCAAATGCTCTACGAGGCCCATGCAACAAATTCAGCCACAAGCCCATTAATTCTTCTATAAATAGCATAATTCAATTGAACAATGGACAGAGCATTTTTTTATCAATTTCCTGCGGAAGCTCTGCCGATTTATTTTACAACCTTACTTTTGTTTCAGCATTATTTTCAATATTTCATTTTTATTGTATCCAAACCCAACCTATAACAATTTCCAACATCAGGAAATTGTTATAAAATTTACTTGTTTCCAAACCTTCAGAATATTTTGTTATTTTCGATTCCGCCAAATACTCCGAGCTTTCCGGTCTATGGAAGAAGGAGTCTGCCATTTTATTGTTAACCAGGTTTATATTATTTGCAATTTAATATTTATGTTATTTATTTATTTTTCTGCCATGAATATTTTGTTTATTGTTTCTCTGCCTCTGTCTGGTTCAACAAAAATGAGTAGCTAATTACCTTAGGGCGGTATGTAGTTAAAACAAACTTAATCGGTAAAATTAACCATAGGCTTAAAATAATTAATAGCTTAACATTCTGGCTGATACTTTTTATTTAAAATCGACCTTTTCGTTACGAGAGTAAGGAAAGAGTAATAGGTTAGGTCAAGACCACGAGAGTGTGAGATTTTAACCAGATAGCTAAAGTTAGGCATTTAAATTAAACACAGCGAGAGCGCTTTAAAATAAATTAGGATTACTAAGTTTCCAAAAATTATCTCTAAACACTTATGGGCTAGCGAGAGCAGGCATAGGGCTTTAGGGATAAGATCTGAGATAAGACCACGAGAGTGTGAGTTAAGGGTATTTAAACTGGTAACCTCTACAGAATAGATTAAGTGAACACCTTTATAAGCCTAGGTTAGATTGACCCGCCTAAGTTAGCATAATTACATACCGACCGCCTTAGTATTATTTTATTAAAACTTAAATTTAATTCCCGCCTTTAATATTTTAAAAAACAACAAAAAATCGTGACAACCCTTCACCTTAGCAAAACTAGAAGTTCATCTAGCACTAAGTAACCATAGAGTCCCTGTAGATCGATAATCTTAAATATTACTTCGATAGGCTGTGCACTTGCAGTTAAGATACCGCTAGACACATAATTAGACACGTCTTTAGCCCATCAAGTTTTTGGCGCCGTTGCCGGGGACCTTAATTTAGTTATTAGTGCACTTTAGGTAGCATTGTCTAGACTAAGGTAACAACTATTTTATTTTCTTAATCTAAATTTCCGAGTGTATGCCAAGTACTCGCTCTAAAGGCGAAGACTTGTAACCTCTAATCCCAGAATCGGAACGCTTCTTACACGTAAGAAGACGGATATTCGATTACGAACAAAATTTCAATATTCCAGATCTTCAATTAGATCCACCTAAACCAGTCGTAACATCAAAGGACGCAGAGATGGCTGAAGAACAGAATCACCCACTCAAGTATTACGCTAGTCCTTCGCAAGCTAAACTGCATTCAAGCATTGCCGCACCGGCTATCAACCGAAACGATTTCGAACTAAAACCTTCGTTGATATCAGCCGTGCAACAAAATCAATTCGCCGGAAATCCTACCGAGGATCCGAACCTTCATCTTTCGATCTTTGTGCAATACGCAGATACCGTAAAAGCCAATGGAGTTACCCAAGAAGCTATTAGACTACGTTTGTTTCCTTTTTCACTTCGAGACAGAGCAAGAGCCTGGCTTCAATCTCTGCCTTCGAACTCAGTAACTACGTGGGAGGAACTGAAGAGAGTTTTCTTGACCAGATATTTTCCACCTAGCAAGATAGCTATGCTGAGAGCTCAGATCAACGGATTTAAGCAAAGGGAAAGCAAATCACTATTCGAAGCTTGGGAACGCTATAAAGATTTGCTGAGACTTTGTCCACATCACGGATTAGTAGAATGGATGGTCATCCATACCTTCTATAATGGACTCTTGTACAATACAAGAATGACAATTGACGCTGCCGCGGGCGGTGCATTGATGGACAAAGAATATAATGATGCTTATGCACTTATTGAAAGTATGGCTCAAAACCATTACCAATGGGGAAGCGAGAGAGTCGCAACTGAGAAACCAACAAAAGGAGGTATGTACGAAGTGAGTAGTATGGACCAAGTCAATGCAAAGTTTGACCAACTAAGCCAAAAGATCGACAACTTGGCCATAACACCAACAGCCACCGTGGCTGCAGTAACACCTAACTGTGAGTTATGTGGAGTTCCAGGACACGAAGTTTCTGATTGTCAACTATTGACAGGAATTCCCACTGATCAAGTGAATTATGCTCAAGGAAAACCATACTCAAACACATACAACCCAGGTTGGAAGAATCATCCGAACTTCTCCTATAAGAATAACAATGCTTTATACGCACCAGGTCAAGCACCAGCTACACCACCAGGATATCAAAAGACTGCTCCTAATGTCCCTAGAAAATCGAACCTTGAGTTGATGATGGAGAACTTTATAGCTAACCAATCTCAAACGAATAAGGACTTATTAAACCAAAACATTCACACTAGTGAGCAGATTAAGCAATTAGTAAGCAAAGTAGATGCATTAGCTACACATAACAAAATGCTTGAAACTCAGATTTCACAAGTAGCTCAACAACAAGCACCTACCGCTGCACCAGCTGGAGTATTTCCTGGAAAACCTCAACCTAATCCGAAAGGACATGCCAATGTTGTGATATTAAGAAGTGGCAAGGAACTTGACGGACCTACCGATCCAAGACTTGACAATCCAACCATGTACCAAAAGCCGGATAAACCGACTGAAGTGGTGAATGATCCAGAAGAAAAGGAAGATGATAATCAAGAGGCAGTGGAGAAAGAAAAGCCTTATGTGCCTCCACCACCCTATAAACCACCAATTCCGTACCCTCAGAGATTAACCAATTCCAAGACGACGGGTCAGTTTAAGAAATTTGTTGAACTTCTGAAACAGTTGAATATTACTATTCCGTTTACAGAAGCTATCACCCAAATACCCTCGTATGCTAAGTTTTTAAAAGAAATCTTATCTAATAAGAAAAAGATAGAGGATAACGGAACAATTACACATACTGCTGAGTGTAGCGCCATAATTCAGAATAATATGCCTCCTAAGCTAAAAGATCCAGGAAGTTTCTCTATACCCTGTGTAATAGGAAAATTCGTCATTGACAAAGCTCTATGCGATTTAGGAGCCAGTATCAGTATTATGCCCTTAACGATTTGCAAAAGGCTAGACATGGGAGACCTAAGACCAACTAAAATGTCTGTTCAACTAGCCGATCGCTCAGTTAAATATCCTGTAGGCATACTAGAAAACGTCCCAGTACGTATAGGACAATTCTACATCCCTACTGATTTCATAATCATGGACATCTCTGAAGACTCCACTACACCTATCATACTAGGAAGACCATTCTTAGCTACCGCCGGAGCTATAATAGACGTAAAAAGAGGAAAGCTAACCTTTGAAGTAGGTGAAGAGAAAGTTGAATTTATTTTAACACAATTCTTACAATCACCAGCTATAGAGGATACCTGCTATCTATTGGACGTAATTGACGAATGTGTAAGAGAAATGGAACTGAAAGAAACTACCTATTCTGAAATTATGAAAATTCAAATCCCTCCGATTTTCGAAGATGATAATTGGCATAAACCATATCAGGATGATAGTCTAAGCGAAAGTTTAGCACTTACACCGGATCCCATGCCAAGTAAAGATAAACCTACATTAGGATTAAAAACTTTACCTAATAACCTAAGATACGAATTCTTAGACATTGAATGTAAAAGACCAGTTATAATAAATTCCAGCTTAGGAACTATCGAAACATAGAAACTTTTAGATGTCTTGAAGAAATATCCAACTGCGTTAGGATATAACATATCTGATCTCAAAGGAATATGCCCTTCAGTCTGTATGCATCGTATTCTGCTAGAAGAAGATTGCAGAACCTCCAGAGAATCTCAAAGAAGAATTAACCCAATCCTTAGCACTGTAGTAAAAGAAGAAGTTAAGAAACTACTAGATGCCAGAATAATATATCCAATCTCTGATAGTGAATGGGTTAGTCAAGTACATGTAGTGCCAAAGAAAGGAGGTATCACTGTTGTGAAAAACGCTCAAGGCGAATCGATATCGCAAAGAGTAGTGACGGGACATAGAGTGTGCATAGACTATCGTAAACTAAACAAAGCCACTCGAAAAGATCATTTCCCACTACCCTTTATAGATCAAATGTTAGAACGATTAGCCAAGCATTCATACTTCTGTTATCTTGACGGTTACTCAGGATTTTTCCAAATCCCTATCCATCCAGATGATCAAGAGAAGACTACATTCACATGCCCATATGGAACGTTCGCTTATAGACGAATGCCCTTTGGATTATGCAACGCTCCTGCAACCTTTCAAAGATGTATGATGTCAATCTTCGCAGATTTTATAGACAACATCATGGAAGTGTTCATGGACGACTTCTCTGTATGCGGGCAAAGTTTTGAAGGATGCCTATCAAATTTAGAAATGGTATTAGAAAGATGTGTAAAAGTAAACCTCGTGCTTAACTGGGAGAAATGTCATTTTATGGTCAGAGAAGGAATCGTATTAGGCCACGTCATATCCGACAAGGGAATTGAAGTAGATAAAGCTAAGATAGAAGTCATAAAAGATCTTCAACCCCCTAAAACCATTCGAGAAATACGAAGCTTTTTAGGACACGCCGGTTTTTACCGACGATTCATCAAAGATTTCTCGAAAATCACTAAACCTCTTACTGGTTTATTAATGAAAGATGCTGAGTTCATATTTAATGAAGATTGTCTTAAAGCATTCGAAACTCTAAAAACAGCCCTCATCACCGCACCAATCATGCAACCCCCTGACTGGAGATTACCTTTCGAAATCATGTGCGATGCGAGTGACTATGCTGTAGGCGCAGTTTTAGGCCAGAGGAAGGAAAAGAAACTTCATGCGATTTACTATGCCAGTAGAACCTTAGATTCTGCTCAGATGAACTACGCCACTACTGAAAAAGATCTGTTAGCAGTTGTCTTTGCGCTTGACAAATTCCGTTCTCACCTAGTAGGAGCGAAAATAATCGTTTACACAGACCATGCTGCTATCCGATATCTATTAACTAAGAAAGATGCTAAACCGAGACTCTTGAGATGGATTTTACTCTTACAAGAGTTTGATCTCGAAATAAAAGATAAGAAAGGTACTGAAAACGTCGTAGCGGACCATTTATCTAGAATAGAAGGTATTAAACCTGAACAAGTGCCGATTAACGATGATTTTCCGTATGAACAGCTGATAGCACAAATAGGAAGCGACCCAGTTCAGTTAGACTTAAATGAACCAGAACCCGTGGAAACAATCCAGACAACTGTAGGACTGCCATGGTACGCTGACATTGTCAACTACCTAGCTGCAGGAGCCCTTCCACCTGATTTAACCTATCAGCAGAAAAAGAAATTCTTTCACAATCTCAAACATTACTATTGGGATGAACCATTATTGTTCAAGAGAGGACCCGATGGAATCTTTCGTCGATGTATTCCCGAAGAAGAAATAGAAGATGTCATTGCTCAATGTCATTCATCTCCATATGGTGGACATGCAAGCACTTCCAAGACTTGTGCAAAAATCTTGCAAGCCGGCCTATTCTGGCCTAATCTATGGAAGGATGTCCACATCGCTGTTATAAATTGCGATCGGTGTCAACGCACCGGCAATATTTCAAGAAGAGATGAAATGCCTCAAAAAGGAATATTAGAAGTAGAAATCTTTGACGTCTGGGGAATAGATTTCATGGGACCATTCCCATCATCTTTCGGTAACAATTACATACTCGTAGCTGTTGATTACGTCTCAAAATGGATTGAAGCTATAGCTTCTCCTACAAACGACACACGAGTAGTAATAAAGCTTTTCAAAAATATAATCTTTCCCAGATTTGGTGTGCCTAGACTCGTTATAAGTGACGGTGGCTCGCACTTCATTTCAAAAATCTTTGACAAATTACTATCTAAGTATGGAGTAAGACACCGTGTGGCAACGCCATATCACCCACAAACAAGTGGACAAGTCGAAGTCTCAAACAGAGAAATCAAACAAATCTTAGAAAAGACTGTCGCCATATCTCGGAAAGATTGGTCATCTAAACTTAATGAAGCTTTATGGGCTTATAGGACCGCTTACAAGACACCCATAGGTACTACACCTTTCAAACTAGTTTATGGAAAATCTTGTCACCTCCCGGTAGAACTAGAACACAAAGCTTATTGGGCGATCAAAACTCTCAATATAAACTATAATGCTGCAGGAGAAAAGCGAATCCTAGACATTAACGAATTAGAAGAATTAAGGCTAGATGCTTATGAGAATGCTAAGATATATAAAGAAAGAACTAAGCGATGGCATGATAAACGCCTATCTAGGAAAGAATTCAGTGTGGGAGACGTTGTACTCCTTTTTAATTCAAGACTTAGGCTCTTTCCTGGAAAACTAAAATCTAGATGGTCAGGACCCTTTGAAATAACTAAAGTATTCCCGAGTGGAGCAATAGAAATTAAGGGTAGGAATAGTGAACCATTCATAGTAAACGGACAACGTTTAAAACATTATCATAAAGTTGAAAATAGAGATTATGCAAATAATCTAAGGCTTTTAGAGTTGTCCACTAATTCCCCTGATTAATCTACACCTAAGCATTACGTCAGGCTTTTGACGATAAAAACAGCGCTTAGTGGGAGGCAACCCATTTACTCATTTAATCATTTAATTATTTTTATCATTCTATTATTTTTTTTGTCATTTATCGTTTTATTATTCATTTGTTTTGTCATTTTATAGTTTTATTTCAATCTTATTATTATTGCCTTTAATTTATGCATTTTATTTTTATTATTTTTTCCTTATTTTAATTTTAAATCACTTTTACAGATTTTCTAAAAGTCTTTTCCACTTTCCTTCTCCCCCTGATTTGTTTCCTCCATATTTGCACTGACCATGGCTAACCAACCGATAAACCATATGGAAACCAAATTTAGAGGTAGGAACCAAAGAATGAAATTTGAAGAGTTATCACAGAGGCCAATGGATTTGACCCTGTACCCGGATGATCTGACTATGGAAACCCTAGGTATACATGATAGCATCATGTACTTGTTTAACCGACTTGGATGGGAGAATGCACGGATTCAACATAAGTTTGTGACTTACCGCGAGCTCACCCTTGAGTTCCTTAGCTCCTTAGTTTACCTACCCGAGCGCAGTTTTGGGTTCAGGAAGGGATTTATCAGTTTCCGCCTATTTGGAATAGAATATGACTTTAACCATAAAGAACTAGCTGACTTATTAGGATTCCCTAGTGGACCCTTTGCTTTTACTACCACACAGGTAGAATTGATGGACGTTGAGCTGGATTTCTTTTGGGGAACTTTAACCGGAAACTACCACCCTGAACCAAATAGCATGAACAATGATGAGATACATAACCCTGCTCTCCGCTACTTCCATAAGATCCTTGCCCACACCTTCTTTGGAAAAGAAGAAAACATTACCGGAGTATCTAAAGATGAGATATTTATTATGTCATGTTTCACTAATGGACAGCCTGTCAATGGTGTGCCTTTCATGATGCAAACCTTCACCAGAATCCAAGAAGAACCTGAATTACCTATATTAGTAGGAGGTCTTGTAACCATGATTGCTGATGCCTTAGGACTTAGATACCAATTGCACAGATGCAACCGTTTAGGCACCATCCGTCCTATGAATCTTAACTTTTGCTTCAATCGCCATATCATAAGGAATTTAGGACATCCACCTTTCGAGTACCTAATCCGGAATGAGGTAGTAACCCTGTTCACACTACCAAACCATGCTAGAGTAAGTGTTCACAATAAGGATAACTGGCTTTATGAGTTAACCCCACCTGACTATCCATCTACTCCTGAAACACCTCAGTCTTACAAGATACAAGATGATATAATGACTGATGTCGAAAGTGACCCTGAGACACCTCCTGGTTACCATGACATTGACCACACTGACGAAGTGATTGAAACCCCTGAAGTGAATCAAGTAGATTATGCTAACAACTTACAGAATATCATGAACACTCTTGAAGCTTACCAAACTGACATAAATACTGTTAAGGATGAGATTAAGAGCATGCGATTGGACATTATAGGACTAACTGACATAACCTGTGAACAATTCTATCACTTGAACTCCGCAATCGAAGATTTGAAGAAACACTTTTGAAAATGCTATAAGTGATCTAGTTTATTTTTCTCATTGTTTTCGTTTCTAGTTAGATTTACTTTTCGCAAACAATTTCGTACCGTATTTTCATTAATGTAATTTCATTTCAATTACCATATGCAATGCACTTCTAGTTTACAAATTTTTCCATTTTAATCAATTTATATATTTTGATTCTATGTCCTGTTATGCTTGAATGTATTCATATTCTATAAAAACCTCTCGTGCCATGCAAGTTTACAAAGTACTATGTTGAAATAAATTATTATATGGTGTTTAAATCTAATATTGAGTGAGAAGTGAAAAATAAATTAATATAAAGTATATGAAGCGTGAGAGATAATGTTTTCTGGAAATTATTCAAGGAATTCACCCCTCACGGTCGTCACACCCCCTAACGATCGTGACGTGCTAATTTAGCGTGTCACGACCGTCACCTCCCTGTCACGACCGTGACAACCCTAAATATAGAATTCGTGAGAACCAGAACTGTTTCTTTTCGAAACCTCTTCTTCTTCTTCCTCCATAACTTTCAAAACCACCCATTATCTCCCCCAACTTCCGTAACCTCCCATTACCAAATTAAAACTCATTAACCTCTCCATTATCACCACACCTATCACATTCTCACCTTCCAATATTTATCCGAACCATTATTTCTCTCATTTTATCACTTTTTCACAAAAATCCCAAATCCTCATCTCTCACTCTAGTTCTTGCATGCAATGGATGCTATACAATTCAGAGAGGGTGAGAATGGAGAAAACCAGAGAGAAATATTCATCCGATTCCAGAACCGCGGTGTACAACCTACGCGTTATATCGACACTGTCTGTCTGAGGGAACTCGGAATGCTTACCAGTGTCAAGAGCCTGCTTCAAAAAGTCGGTCTGTGGGATCTTTGCAGTCAGCCCCAGCCCACATTCGAGCTTCTGACATTGGAGTTCCTTAGCTCATTCCATTACATCATTCCTGCCGGTTCTCAGAGCCAACTTACCGGTTTCGCTAAATTCAGATTGCATGGCCAGGAGTTTAACCTTTCGCAAAACAGGATAGCCGAGTTGCTAGGCTTCGATCACGGGAATGAAGCTCACCTCCGCGTGCCGGATAATTTCAGTGAAACAGCTTTCACTTTATGGCACGACATAACCAACACCCGTGCCTCAGCCTTTCAGAGCCTTAATGCTACACACATCCACAACCCGACAATCCGATATTTTCACCGAATCATTTGCAACACCATCTTTGCACGGGAAAGTAACCATAAGCTCAACTCCAAGGAGCTTCTATTCTTTTACTGCGCTCTCAATGACGAGCCAATCAACGCTGCCCCGTTCATGCTTTCTCACATCCAGGCCATTGCGCAAAGAGGCTCCACCCCATTTTTCATAGGCGGCATTGTCACCACCCTCGCCATTCAGTTGGGGCTTGGTGACTTGGTCGTAAATCAGCCTTTCAGAGAAGTCGAGTTCCTCACCAAGAGCTATTACAGGTCCGCACACTTGATTGCGCAGAGAGAGGATGGCAGGTATAGCCCTGTTATCCACGACACTGTTTATCACCACATCATTCTACCGTCCCGTGACCGCATCGACCCATCCAGCCGAGCCAACTGGCTCTTTGTTTTACCAGATGCTGCCGGCCACGCCCCCATTCATGATGATCAGGCCGATCCTCCAGCGGACGAGATGCAGGACGCGATGGATGCAGCCGAGCCTGTCCAGGACATTCCAGAGACATCTACCCGACAGCCTCCTGCACAGGAATTCACTCTTGAGGACGTCCTCCGCGCGATTCATCAGCAGAACCAGATGAACGCCGCACTGGAGCGAAGGCAGAAGGAGCAGTATGATGCTTTACTCCGCACTATTGCAACAAACCAGGAAGCTACTGATACAAAGTTCGGAGAAATTTTCAGCGAGCTAGAGGCCTTACGCATTGACATCACTGCTGTTACCGGTACCGGTTCTGATCCTGAAGCGACTCCTACCAGACGCTCCCGCACCAGAAGCCGAGCCCGCGGTCCTCAGCAGCCTTAGTTTTAGTTTTTGCTTATGTTTGTTTTTCATTTTCATAGTTTGTACTGTACTTTTACCGCTATTATATCACAACATTGAGGACAATGTCTGATATAGTGTGGGAGAGGTACCTTTCATTTTCCACATTTTCCCTTTTCGCACTTTTTCAATTCCGTTGTATTTTCCTTTTCGTCAGTTAATGAAACGAGCGATTTTTTGTGCTATTTTCTTTAGTTTCGAATTTTCCCCGTTTATTTAGCCATACCGAAAAAAATCTTTAATTATTCGCATTACCCGACTCGCCTACGAAATCATAATTAGGAAGCTGAGAACGATTCAACAAGATCAATACAGTCTTGACACCTTAGACTTCCCACTTAAGCGATTCCGTTCCGATTATCGTTACGAGTACACCTTAAGTTTCAGTTCAAAAGTAACCCCTAGTAGTTTATACTAGCAGTCAGCACCGTCTGAACACAAACCACGTGGGGAGCCGATGAATATAAGCGTTTGATACCTAATCAATAATGATCCTTCATATCTCGATGCAAATGAAAAAAGAAATTGCACCAAAGTACACGGTCGAATATAAGAAACGAGAAATATGAGAAGGAGTCCATTGCGGGTTGGTTCAGAGGTACTGGTTCTGAACTTGGTAGGGCATGCTACGGCTCGATCCCCCACAACCTCCAAATCGGATAACGTATGTAGGGTTACCGCACTCGTGTACCAGACCCCGTGCTTAAAAAGGATCAAAGTCGCTAACCGGCTACTCCACTACGTGCGTGCAAAGGCAAAGGGCTTAATGTGATTGCGCTAGAATGAAACCGGGCGAAATAAGATCGAAAAACTCTAGGTGAAATCGTAAAGCGATTGCCGATTGTTTCGTTTAACGGGAAGTCGACGACTTAGCTTGTTGCTTGTGTCATTAGTGTATCGTTAGTGTTTTATCATTACCGGTTTATCCGACAAAACGATCCCTCGTACGGTTTGTTATGTGTATGCGTCGATAAAAACTTGTCCGACGATTTTCAACCAACTATTTGCTTGAGGACAAGCAAAGGTTTAAGTTTGGGGAAGTTTGATAACGAGAAAATGTATCGATTATATTGCTATGTTTCATTAACGTTTTATCGCATAATCATCGTTTTAACACCCGATTCCTCGAGTTTTCCTTACCATTTTGCAGGTACATCATATACGGAGCTAAATCATGAGCCAAGAGCAAAAGGAACCAAAACAACCATAAAAAGATGAAGACATGAAGAAACCTGCAAAAACCTGCATATTTTGTTGCACTCACGGTCGTCACCTAGGTGTCACGACCGTGACACCCCAAAAGAAGCAATCACGACCGTGATGACCTTGTCACGACCGTGACACTTAAAATTCAAGGGACACGAACGTGAAGACCTTGTCACGACCGTGACAAGGGAAATATAGGTTATTTGACCCAGACTTGGTCACAAGGCTACGTGCATGTGAAACTGCTACTTTCCAGCTGACCCTGTATCCACGTTCCTAGATTCTCTCAAATGCTCTACGAGGCCCATGCAACAAATTCAGCCACAAGCCCATTAATTCTTCTATAAATAGCATAATTCAATTGAACAATGGACAGAGCATTTTTTTATCAATTTCCTGCGGAAGCTCTGCCGATTTATTTTACAACCTTACTTTTGTTTCAGCATTATTTTCAATATTTCATTTTTATTGTATCCAAACCCAACCTATAACAATTTCCAACATCAGGAAATTGTTATAAAATTTACTTGTTTCCAAACCTTCAGAATATTTTGTTATTTTCGATTCCGCCAAATACTCCGAGCTTTCCGGTCTGTGGAAGAAGGAGTCTGCCATTTTATTGTTAACCAGGTTTATATTATTTGCAATTTAATATTTATGTTATTTATTTATTTTTCTGCCATGAATATTTTGTTTATTGTTTCTCTGCCTCTGTCTGGTTCAACAAAAATGAGTAGCTAATTACCTTAGGGCGGTATGTAGTTAAAACAAACTTAATCGGTAAAATTAACCATAGGCTTAAAATAATTAATAGCTTAACATTCTGGCTGATACTTTTTATTTAAAATCGACCTTTTCGTTACGAGAGTAAGGAAAGAGTAATAGGTTAGGTCAAGACCACGAGAGTGTGAGATTTTAACCAGATAGCTAAAGTTAGGCATTTAAATTAAACACAGCGAGAGCGCTTTAAAATAAATTAGGATTACTAAGTTTCCAAAAATTATCTCTAAACACTTATGGGCTAGCGAGAGCAGGCATAGGGCTTTAGGGATAAGATCTGAGATAAGACCACGAGAGTGTGAGTTAAGGGTATTTAAACTGGTAACCTCTACAGAATAGATTAAGTGAACACCTTTATAAGCCTAGGTTAGATTGACCCGCCTAAGTTAGCATAATTACATACCGACCGCCTTAGTATTATTTTATTAAAACTTAAATTTAATTCCCGCCTTTAATATTTTAAAAAACAACAAAAAATCGTGACAACCCTTCACCTTAGCTAAACTAGAAGTTCATCTAGCACTAAGTAACCATAGAGTCCCTGTGGATCGATAATCTTAAATATTACTTCGATAGGCTGTGCACTTGCAGTTAAGATACCGCTAGACACATAATTAGACACGTCTTTAGCCCATCAGCTGCTGCAATGCAAGAAATGGATCAGGCTGTGCAGAATTTGCCGAACATTGGTGAGGATGCTGGATCTCGTAGTTTGGCGACTTTTCAGAGAGAGAATCCTCTTATCTTTAAGGGTAAGAATGATCCTGATGCAGCGTTGGGATGGTTGAAAGAGATTGAAAGAATCTTCTGTGTGATGGATTGCACTCCAGCGCAGAAGGTTTGGTATGGGACTTATATGCTGGTAGTCGAGGCTAATGACTGATGGCTAGAGACTCGTGAGAGGTTGGATGTTTAGGGTGATGAGATCACCTGGACTGTGTTCCGTAGAGAATTCTTGAGGAAGTATTATCCAGAGGATGTTCGTGGTAAGGAGGAAATTGAATTCCTTGAGCTGAAGCAAAGAAACATGTCGGTTACTAATTATACTGCAAAGTTTGTTGAATTGGATAAGTTCTATCCATATTATGACGGAGCTGGTGTTGAATTTTCAAACTGCATCTAGTTTGAAAACGGGTTGCACTCTGAAATCAAGAAGGTTGTTAGGTATCAGAAGATTCGTGTATTTTTCTGATTTAGTTGATAGTTGCAGAATTTATGAAGAGGATAACAATGCTCATTACAAGATTGTTAGTGATAGGAGAGGCAAACATAAACAGAACCGTGGCAATCCTTATGATACTCCAGCTGGAAAAGGTAAACAAAGAGTAGCTCCAGGTAAGAGAACTAGTGGGGGAAGTGCTCCAACTGGTATAGTTTGTTTCAAATGTGGACAAGCTGGTCACAAGAGTAATGTTCATAATGCTGAGGTAAAGAGGTGTTTCCATTGTGGTAAGAGTAGGCATGCAATATCTGATTGCAAGTATAAGGAGATGATTTCTTTTAACTGTGGTGAAGAAGGGCAGATTGGTAGTCAGTGTCAAAAACCAAAGAAGGTGCAAACTAGTGGGAAAATGTTCGTTTTGGCTGGGACTCAGACAACTAGTAAGGACATACTCATTAGAGGTACATGTCTCATTAATAGTACTCCTTTAACTACTATAATTGATACTGGTGCTACATTTTTTTTTATTTCTGTTGTGTTAGAAGATTGGGTCTTATGTTGTCTACTATGAATAGAGAAATGGTCGTAGAGATTCCGGCTAAGGGATCAATGACTACTTCTCTTGTGTGCTTAAAATGTCCTTTATCCATCTTTGATAAAGACTTTTATGTTCATTTGGTGTGTTTACCGTTGACTAGAATGGATGTAATCCTGGGTATGAATTGCAGTTGATGAAAGAAGAAGCTCAGATGTTTGCGTTGATGGCGATGTTATCTATTGAAAGTAAAGTTAAGATTGAGGAACTGCAAGTGGTGCGTGAATTTCCTGAAGTTTTCTGATGAAATTCCCGATGTACCGCCAGAAAGAAAAGTTGAATTTACGATTAATCTTGTACCTGATACTAGACCTGTGTCTATGGCACCGTACAAAATGTATGCACTTGAGTTGTCGGAATTAAAGAAAGAATTGGAAGGGTTACTTGAGAAGAAGTTTGTTAGACTGAGTGTATCACCATGGGGAGATCAAGTGTTGTTAGTAAAGAAGAAAGATGGAAGTATGAGACTTTGTGTTGATTATAGACAGCTAAACAAGGTAACGATTAAGAACAAGTATCCGCTTCCGAGAATAGATGATTTAATGGATCAGTTGGTGGGTGCTAGTGTGTTTAGCAAGATCTATTTGAGATCGGGCTATCACCAAATTAAAGTGAAGGATGAGGATATTCAGAAGACGGCGTTCAAAACACGTTATGTACCTTACGAGTATTCGATGATGCCTTTCGGTGTTACTAATGTGCTGTGAGTATTCATGGAATACATGAACCATATCTTCCATACTTATCTGGATCGTTTTCTGGTTTTATTCATTGATGATATTATGATTTATTCCAAGTCAGAAGAAGAGCATGCAAAACACTTGAAACTGGTTTTGCAAGTTTTGAAGGAGAAGCAATTGTATGCGAAGTTATCTAAGTGCGAGTTTTGGTTGAAGGAAATTAGTTTTCTTAGGAATGTCATTTCAGGTAGTGGCATTATTGTGGGTCTATCTAAAGTATATGTTGTGTTGCAATGGGAAACTTCAAAGTCGGCTACCAAGATTAGAATATTTTTTGGACTAGCTGGCTATTACATAAGGTTTGTTGAAGGATTTTCTAAGTTGGCACTTCCGTTAACTAAGTTAACTTGTAAAAGTAAATCTTTTGTGTGGAATGTCCAATGCGAAAAGAGTTTTATAGAATTAAAGAAAAGGTTGACGCCGACTCTGGTTTTGACATTACCGAATTCAGGAGAACCTTTTATGGTATATTGTGATGCTTCGATGATGGGTCAAGAAGGCGTTCTTATGCAGAATAATAAGGCAGTTGCTTATGTGTCTCTACATTTGAGAGCTCATGAAAAGAACTATCCCACGCATGATTTAGAGATGGTTGCAATTGTTTTTGTGTTAAAGATATGGATGCATTATCTTTATGGTTCTAGATTTGAAGTGTTTAACGACCACAAGAGTTTAAAGTATTTGTTTGATCATAAGGATCTGAATATGAGACAATGAAGGTGGTTGGAGTTATTAAAGGATTATGATTTCGGTTTGAATTATCATCTAGGTAAAGCTAATGTTATGGCTGGCACTTTAAGTCGGAAGAATTTGCATATGTCGGCAACGATGGTTAAAGAAATTGAATTAATTGAACAATTCAGAGATATGGGTTTGGTTTGCGAATTGACACCACAAAGTGTTATGTTGGGAATGCTGAAGATTAACAATGATTTTCTAGACAATATCAAGGAGGCTCATAAGCTAGATGTGAAATTGGTAAATGCGATGGTTAGAATCGATACGTCTGAGACGGATGATTACAGATTAGATGCACATAGTGTGTTGAAATTCTATAATCGAATATGTATTCCTGATGATGTAGAGATGAAGAAAGTCATTCTCGAGGAGAGTCATAGAAGCAATTTAAGTATTCATCTGGGCGCTACAAAAAAAGTATCAAGATTTAAAGAACTTGTTTTGGTGGCCAGGGATGAAGCGTGATGTGTCACAAGTTGTGTATGCATGTTTAACTTGTCAGAAGTAAAAAGTTGAACATCAGAAGCCTACAAGGTTGATGCAACCGTTAGAAGTTCCAGAATGGAAATGGAATAACATTTCTATGGATTTTGTGACAAGATTACCTAATACTTCAAGAGGACATGATTCAATTTGGATGATTGTTGATAGGCTTACTATGTTGGATCATTTTATTGCTATTAACACCAGTTTCCCCTGTGTCTAAGTTGGCAGAGATCTATACTAGAGTAATTGTAATGTTTCACGGTGTTCCTTTGTGTATTGTGTCGGACAGAGATCCGAGGTTCACTTCTGATTTTTGGAAGAGTCTACAAGAAGCGTTGGGTTCTAAGTTGAGGTTGAGTTCAGTGTATCACGCTCAGACACGTGGTCAGACTAAGAGGACCATTCAGTCAGTAGAGGATTTGTTAAGAGCGTGCGTTCTTGAACAAGGAGATTCGTGGGATACTTATCTTCCGTTGATAGAATTCACTTATAATAACAATTACCATTCTAGTATCGGAATGACACCCTTTGAGGCAATGTATGGTCAGAGGTGTAGAACTCTATTTTGTTGGTATGAATCTGGAGAAAGTGTAGTGCTTGGACCCAACATTGTTCAAGAGACTACCGAGAAAGTGAAGTTGATTCGAGAAAAGATGAAAACTTCCCAAAATAGGCAGAAGTGTTATCATGACAAGCGAAGGAAAGAGTTGAAATTTCAAGTTGGTGATCATGTATTTTGTAGAGTTACACCTATATACGGTGTTGGTCGTGCATTGAAGTCTAAGAAGTTTAACCCTCATTTTATTGGTCTGTATCAGATTTCAGACAGAGTTGGAAATATTTCTTATAGAGTTGCTTTACCTCCTAATCTTTCGAATTTACATGATGTGTTTCATGTGTCACAACTCCGGAAGTACATTTCAGATCTGTCTCATGTGATTAGTATGTACAATGTGCAAGTACAAGATAATCTTACTATTGAGACGATGCCGATGCGAATTGCGGATCGTCAAATGAAGACTCTGAGAGGAAAGGAGATTGTATTGGTGAAAGTAGTCTGGTTAGGAGATGTCGGAGAAAGCATGACATGAGAATTGGAGAGCAAGATACGAGACTCTTATCCCGAGTTATTAGAACCAGGTAATTGTTTGGGGACGAAAATATTCTAAGTGGGGGAGAGTTGTAACGCCCGTATTTAATTAAATATTTTAATTAAATATTATTGTGTATTTTCCGAATATTTGTTGAATAATTTGTTTGAGCTGATAAGTTAATAATCGGGTAAATAGTCGATTTAGTCATGAGAAATTGATATTAGAAATAATATTAATTTTCGTAGAATATTAATTAATTTGGATGGGTTAAGTTGTGTGTGAGAAATAACAAAGTTGGGGGTATTGTGTAGTAGGCTCATTAAGAGAATTAGTAGACCCATTATTTTTATTAAGTGATTAGAATGAGATAGAGGAGTTAGGAAGCAAACAAAACAAAAGAAATTAGGTCACGTAGCTTTGTCAAGTAGCAAAAATAAGGGTTTGGAGGCACAAGGGTTGGAGAGAGAGAGAGAGAGAGTGAGAGAGAATACAAGAGTTTTGCTGTCAAAAGCCAAGTTTCAAATTCGATCGGGAAATTCGAGCTACCTTCAATCTAAGGTAAGGGTGAGGTTTGAATTTTATAATCGGGAATACAATAATTGATATGTAGGATTGAGATTTATATAATTTTTTACTGTGATGGTGTTGATTTGTGATGATGAATTATTATTGCTTTTGTGGAAAAACTATTGTTTTGTGGCATGTTGTGTGATTGATTTTATGAACCAAAATTTGGTATTGAACATGAGAGATTTTGGGTTGAAATAAGGGTAATGGATAGTCAAAATGAATATTGAAAATGGAAGAAATACTGGAAACCGAATATAGAAGAAAACTGAATTTTTTTAGTGACGGGGGTCACCAGGAGATGTGGCGCAAGCCAATTGTGGTATGGTGGCCACCCACATGTGTGTGTGGCAGAAGCCACTTGAAAAAAGTGGTACTGGCGCAAGCCATTTGCAAGTGGTAGGGGCCACTTTGCTTTTTGCTTTTCCCTTTGTATCAATATACTCATATTTAATTTAAATGTGGCATGAATTGATTAATTGTTATACACCTAGTTAGTTGGATTTAGTAATAAATAGTATTATGTAGATGAATAAATATAATATAGTACCATTTAGAAATAGTAGTAGTAGCCTTTTAGTATAAATTGAGAGATTAGTAGATTCTGGTCTATTGTATCAGAATTGAATTTTGATGATAGTAAAATTAGTAGCAGAAAAATGTAGATGTCAGCTAAAATTTAACATAATCAGTGAATTTTATTAGTAGTAATAGCAGCGTGTAAAATAGTACTGATTTAGTCGAATAAGTGAAATTAAGCGTAAGAAAAATAGCTATCTGGAATTAGTTGAAATTGGTCAATGTAGTTCGCATAAACTAGTAGGTAATTTTGATTGGTTTATTTTGTTGGAATCTAGTCGAATATTTGGATTTGCAGGTACTGCTGAATAAGTTGATTTGTCCCGATTTATGGGCATATTCGAGTTGTAAGTCGAATGACCAATGTTGATTTAAGTTGTTGGAGATGATGCATATTTTGTTATTGTTGTATGCCATTCATAATAGTCGCACACATTGCATTTTCTAAGTTAGAGCTAATGCTCAACCACGTTGGCCTGGATTGGCAAAGAAACAAAAGTTGAAGTTAAAGGCTTATGCCTTCTTGTTGCCTTGATAAATTGGCACTTCCTAAGTTAGGAGTTCTACTCCAATGGTACCACATCCATACGCATAGTTGAGTCGCATTTAAGTTTCATATTATACGTATTATGTTGATTGTTGTTTTATTGTTGTTGAATAGTAGTGAAATTGTATGATTCTAGTCTAATTTATTAATTATCATACTTCTGCTTATATCTTTCGATATCTCACTCATTCTATTTAAATGTTGCCCTCCGTTGGTAACGTGCAGGCAATCCAGAGTAGAGCTGCTTACCTGGTAGAGTCGAGTCAGTGTTTTCTCTCTAATACGTAGCACTCGGGGGGATAATGATGGGCTAAAGACGTACTCTAATATGTGTCTAGCGGTATCTTAACTGCAAGTGCACAGCCTATCGAAGTAATATTTAAGATTATCGATCCACAGGGACTTTATGATTACTTAGTGCTAGAGGATTTACTAGATTAGCTAAGGTGAAGGGTTGTCACGATTTTTGGTTGTTTTTAAAGATTAAAGGCGGGAAGTAAATTTAAGTTTAATAAAATATACTAAGGCGGTCGGTATGTAATTATGTTAACTTAGGCGGGTCAATCTAACCTAGGCTTATAAAGATGGTTCACTTAATCTATTCTGCAGAGGTTACCAGTTTGAATATCTTTAACTCACACTCTCGTGGTCTTATCTCAGATCTTACCCCTAAAGCCCTATGCCTGCTCTCGCTAGCCCATAAGTGTTTAGAAATAATTTTTGGAAACTTAGTAATTCTAATTCATTTTAAAGCGCTCTCGCTGTGTTTAAATTAAATGCCTAACTTTAGCTATCTGGTTAAAATCTCACACTCTCGTGGTCTTGACCTAACCTATTACACTTTCCTTACTCTCGTAACAAAAAGGTTGATTTTTATAATAAAAAGTCTCAGCCAGAATTTTAAGCTCTTAATTATTTTAAGCCTAGAGTTGATTTTACCGATTTAGTTTGTTTTAATTACATACCGCCCTAAGGTGTTTAGCTACTCATTATTGTTGAACCAGACAGAGGCAGAGAAATATAAAATAAAATATTCATGGCAGAAAAATAAATACTCAACATTAATATAAATGCAGTTTAAATTAAAAAAAAAACCTGGATAACAATAAAAATAGTAGACTCCTTCTTCCACAGGCTGGAAAGCTCGGAGTACTGACCGGAATCGGAAATAAATTTTCTAAAATAATTCTGAAGGCCTTGAAACAAATTAAATTATAAAAATTTCCTAATGTTGGAAATTGTTATATGGTTGGTTGGGATACAGAAAATTAAAGCAAGAAAATTAATGCTGGAAAAATAAAGGGTGCAAATAAAAACGGCAGAGCTTCCGCAAGAAAATTTAAATCAAAACTCTGTAAATTGTTCATTGAAGCTAATCTATTTATAGAAAGCTATTTGGGCTTGGCAGTTGGAATTGGTGCACGGGCCTCGTAGGTGTTGAGAGAATCCAGGGAAACCTTGGAATACTTGGTCTGCGGGAAGATAGGTAAGTGCGTACACGTTCATGACCAAGTCTCAGCATAATACCCTAATTTCCCCTTGTCACGTTCGTGACAAGGGTGTCACGTTCGTCTTCCGTGTTTGATGCGCGTCACGGTCGTGAGGGACTTGTGACGACCGTGACTGCTCCTTTTTGCGTGTCACGGTCGTGACTCCTAGGTGACGATCGTGACTGTTACAAAAAATGCAGATTATGCATAATTCCTCCTTTCTTTATCTTTTAATGGTTGATTTTGCTCATTTCACTTGTGGCTCATGATTTAGCTCTGTATATGATGTACCTGCAAAATGGCAAAGAAAACTCGAGGAATCGGGTGTTAAAACGACAGATATGCGATAAAACGGTATTGAAACATAGCAATATAACCAATACTTTTTCTCGTTATCAAACTTCCCCAAACTTAAACCTTTGCTTGTCCTCAAGCAAATAGTCGGTTGAAAATTGTCGGACAAGTTTTCATCGACGCACACACATAACAAAACCGTACGAAGGATCGTTTTGTCAGATAAACCGGTACTTTGATGAAACACTAACGATACACTAATGACACAAGCAACAAGCTAAGTCGTCGACTTCCCGTTAAACGAAACATTCGGTAATTGCGTTACGATTCCACCTAGAGTCTTTCGATCTTATTTCGCCCGGTTTCATTCTAGCGCAATCACATTAAGCCCTTTGCCTTAGCACGCACGTAGTGGAGTAGCCGGTTAGTGACTTTGATCCTTTATAAGCACGGGGTCTGGTACACGAATTTGGTAACCCTACATACATTATCCAATTTGGAGGTTGTGGGGGATCGAGCCGTAGCACGCCCTACCAAGTTCAGAACCAGTTCCTCTGAACCAACCCGCAATGGACTCCTTCTCATATTTCTCGTTTCTTATATGCGACCGTGTACTTTGGTGCAATTTCTTTTCATTTGTATCGAGATATGAAGGATCATTATAGATTAGGCATCAAACACTTATATTCATCGGCTCCCCACGTGGTTTGTGTTCAGACGGTGCTGACTGCTAGTATAAACTACTAGGGGTTACTTTTGAACTGAAACTTAAGGTGTACTCGTAACGATAATCGGAACGGAATCGCTTAAGTGGGAAGTCTAAGGTGTCAAGACTGTATTGATCTTGTTGAATCGTTCTCAGCTTCCTGATTATGATTTCGTAGGTAAGTCGGGTAATGCGAAGAATAAATTAAAGATTTTTTTTCCGGTATGGCTAAATAAACGGGGAAAGTTCGAAACTAAAGAAAATAGCATAAATATTGCTCTGTTTCATTAAAATACGAAAAGGAAATACAACGGAATGGAAAGTGCGGAAAGGGAAAATGCGGAAAATGAAAGGTACCTCTCCCACACTATATCAGACATTGTCCTCAATGTTGTGATATAATAGCGGATAAAGTACAATACAAACAACGGAAATGGAAAAACATAAACAAAAACTAAAACTAAGGCTGCTGATGACCACGGCCTCGGCTTCTGGTGCGGGAGCGTCTGGTCGGAGTCGCTTCAGGATCAGAACCGGTGCCGGTGATAGCAGTGATATTAATGCGCAAAGCCTCTAGCTCGCTTAAGATCTCTCCGAGCTTCTCATCATGTTGCTCTTTTTGCCTTCGCTCCAGTGCGGTATTCATCTGGTTCTGCTGATGAATCGCACGGAGGACGTCTTCAAGTGTGAATTCTTGTGCAGGAGGCTGTCGGGTGGATGACTCAGGATTGTCCTGGACAGGCTCAGCTGCATCCATGGTGTCTTGCATCTCGTCCACTGGTGGATCGGCCTGCTCATCAATAATGGGGGCGTGGCCGGCAGCATCCGGTAAAGCAAATAGCCAGTTGGCTCGGCTAGACGGATCGATGCGGTCACGGCACGGCAAGATGATGTGGTGATAAACAGTGCCTTGGATAACAGGGCTGAACCTGCCATCCTCTCTCTGAGCAATCAAGTGGGCGGACCTGCAATAATTCTTCGTTAGGAACTCTGCGGCTCTGCGAGGCAAATTGATGACCAAGTCACCAAGCTCCAGCTGAATGGCGAGGGTAGTGACAATGCCGCCTATGTAGAAGGGGGTTGCGCCTCTTTGCGCTATGGACTGGATATGGGACAGCATGAATAGGGCAGCATTGATGGGCTCGTCATTTAAGGCGCAGTGCAAGAACAAGGGCTCCTTGGAGTTAAGCTTGTGGTTGCTCTCTCTTGCAAAGATGGTGTTGCAGATGATGCGATGAAAGTATCTGATCGCCGGGTTGTGGATATGCGTAGCATTCAGGCTCTGAAAGGCTGAGGCACGGGTGTTAGTGATGTCGTGCCATAAGGTGAAAGCGGTTTCACTGAAGTTGTCCGGCACGCGGAGGTGAGCATCATTGCCGTGATCGAAGCCTAGCAGCTCGGCGATCCTTGTTTGTGTAACTTCGAACTCCCGGCCGAGCAATCTGAACTTAGCAACGCCGGTGAGTTGACTTTGTGAACCGGTAGGAGTGATGTAATGAAATGAGCTTAGAAATTCCAATGTCAGAAGCTCAAATGTGGGTTGGGGCTGACTGCATAGATCCCACAAACCAACCTTCTGAAGCAGGTTCTTGACACTGTTGAGCATTCCCAACTCTCTCAAACATTCAGTGTCGACATATCGCGTGGGTTGAACACCACGGTTCTGGAATCTGATGAACCTCTGTCTCTGATTATCTCCATGCTCACCATCTCTAAACTGAATTGCTTCCATTGCATGCAAGAACAAGAGTGGGAGATGAGAGGTTTTTTAGGTTTTGTGAGAAAAGTGTAAAATGAGAGGAAATTGAATCGGATTATAATGCAAGGTGAGAATGTGATAGGTGTGGAGTAAATGGAGAGGTTAATGGAGTTTAATTTGGGTAATGGGAGGTTACGGGAGTTGGAAGAGATAATGGGGTTTTTTGAATGTTATGGAAGTTGAAAAAGGAAGAGGGTTCGAAGAAGAACAGTTCTGTTTCTCAGAATTCCTATAATTGGGGTCGTCACGGTCGTGATGGGGGGATGACGGTCATGACGCGCTAATTAGCTTGTCACGATCGTTAGAAGGTGATGACGACCGTGAGGGATTTAAACTTAGAATATTTTCCAGAATGCATTATCTCTCTCACGTTCAATATAATTTATATAATATTTTTTATGATCACTTCTCATTCTATTTTAAACACAAACAATATATAATATATAATATCAACCTAAATTTGTAATTTTCATCACACGAGAAATTATATCAAACATTAATACATTTAAATATAACAGTAAATGAATTGAAAGCATAGAAATTGATTAAATTGGAAAAATTTGTAAAACTAGAAGTGCTTTGTTTTTGATAATTGAAGGGAAATTACATTAATAAAAATACGGTACGAAAATATTTGCGAAATGTTAAACTAACTAGAAACGAAAACAATAAGTAAAATAAGTTAGATCACTACAGCATTTTCAAAAGTGCTTCTTCAAATCTTCGATTGCAGAGTTCAGGTGGTAGAATTGCTCACATGTTATGTCAGTTAAACCTATAATGTCCAATCGCATGCTCTTAATCTCATCCTTAACAGTATTTATATCGGCTTGGTAAGCTTCAAGAGTGTTCATGATTTTCTTTAAGTTGTCAGCATATTCAACTTGATTCACTTCAGGGGTTTCAATCACTTCGTCAGTGTGGTTAATGTCATGGTAACCAGGAGGTGTCTCAGGGTCACTTTCTACATCGGTCATTATATCATCCTTTATCTTGTAAGATTGAGGTGTTTCAGGAGTAGATGGATAGTCAGGAGGGGTAAGCTCATAAAGCCAATTATCCTTATTGTGAACACTGACTCTAGCATGGTTTGGTAGTGTGAACAGGGTTACTACTTCATTCTTGATTAGGTACTCGAAAGGTGGTTGTCCTAAATTCCTTATGATATGGAGGTTAAAGCAAAAGTTAAGATTCATAGGACGGATGGTACCTAAACGGTTACACCTGTGTAATTGGTATCTAAGTCCTAAGGCATCAGCAATCATGGTGACAAGACCTCCTACTAGTATGGGTAGATCAGGTTCTTCTTGGATTCGGGTGAAGGTTTGCATCATGAAAGGCACACCATTGACTGGCTGTCCATTAGTTACACATGACATAATGAATATCTCATCTTTAGATACTCCAGTAAGGTTTTCTTCTTTTCCAAAGAAGGTGTGGGCAAGGATCTTATGGAAGTAACGGATAGCAGGGTTATGTATCTCATCATTGTTCATGTTATTTGGTTCAGGATGGTAATTTCCGGTTAAGGTTCCCCAAAAGAAATCCAGCTCAATGTCCATCAATTCTACCTGTGTGGTAGTAAAAGCAAAGGGTCCACTAGGGAATCCTAATAAGTCAGCTAGTTCTCTATGGTTAAAGTCATATTCTATTCCAAAAAGGCGGAAACTGATAAATCCTTTCCTGAATCCAAAACCGCGCTCGGGTAAGTAAACTAAGGAGCTAAGGAACTCAAGGGTGAGCTCGCGGTAAGTTACAAACTTTTGTTGAATCAGTGCATTCTCCCATCCAAGTCGGTTAAACAAGTATAGGATGCTATCATGTATACCTAAGGTTTCCATAGTCAGATCATCCGGGTACAGAGTCAAATCCATTGGTCTCTGTGATAACTCTTCAAATTTCATTCTTTGGTTCCTACCTCTAAATTTGGTTTCCATGAGATTTATCGGTTGGTTAGCCATAGTTAGTGTAAATACGGAGGAAACAAATCAGGGGGAGAAGGAAAGTGGAAAAGACTTTAGAAAATCTATAAAAGTGATTTAAAATTAAAATAAGGACAAATAAAAAAATAAAATGCATAAATAAAAGCAATAATAGTAATAATGAAATAAAACTATAATAAAATGACAAAACAAATAAACTAATAATAAAATAATAAAATGATCAAAATGATTTAAATGATTAAATGGGTTGCCTCCCACTAAGCGCTGTTTTTATCGTCAAAAGCCTGACGTAATGCTTAGGTTAGATTAATCAGGGGAATTAGTGGACAACTCTAAAAGCCTTAGACTATTTGCATAATCTCTATTTTCAACTTTATGATAATGTTTCAAACATTGTCCGTTTACTGTGAATGGTTCGCTATTCCTTCCCTTAATTCCTATCGCTCCGCTTGGGAACACTCTAGTTATTTCAAAGGGTCCTGACCATCTAGATTTTAGTTTTCCAGGAAAGAGCCTAAGTCTTGAATTAAAGAGGAGTACAACGTCTCCCACACTAAATTCTTTCCTAGATAGGAGTTTATCATGCCATCGCTTAGTTCTTTCTTTATATATCTTAGCATTCTCATAAGCATCTAACCTTAACTCTTCTAATTCGTTAATATCTAGGATTCGCTTTTCTCCTGCAGCATTATAGTTTATATTGAGAGTTTTGATCGCCCAATAAGCTTTGTGTTCTAGTTCTACCGGGAGATGACAAGATTTTCCATAAACTAATTTGAAAGGTGTAGTTCCTATGGGTGTCTTGTAAGCTGTCCTATAAGCCCATAAAGCTTCATTAAGTTTAGATGACCAATCTTTCCGAGATATGGCGACAGTCTTTTCTAAGATTTGTTTGATTTCTCTGTTTGAGACTTCGACTTGTCCACTTGTTTATGGATGATATGGTGTTGCCACACGGTGTCTACTCCATACTTAGATAGTAATTTGTCAAAGATTTTTGAAATGAAGTGTGAGCCACCGTCACTTATGACGAGTCTAGGCACACCAAATCTGGGAAAGATTATATTTTTGAAAAGCTTTATTACTACTCGTGTGTCATTTGTAGGAGAAGCTATAGCTTCAATCCACTTTGAAACATAATCGACAGCTACGAGTATGTAATTATTACCGAAAGATGATGGGAATGGTCCCATGAAATCTATTCCCCAGACGTCAAAGACTTCTACTTCTAATATTCCTTTTTGAGGCATTTCATCTCTTCTTGAAATATTGTCGGTGCGTTGACACCGATCGCAATTTATAACAGCGATGTGGACATCTTTCCATAGATTAGGCCAGAATAGGCCGACTTGTAAGATTTTTGCACAAGTCTTGGAGGTGCTTGCATGTCCACCATAGGGAGATGAATGGCAATGAGCAATGACATCTTCTATTTCTTCTTCGGGAATACATCGACGAAAGATTCCATCGGGTCCTCTTTTGAACAATAATGGTTCATCCCAATAGTAATGTTTGAGATTGTGAAAGAATTTCTTTTTCTGCTGATAGGTTAAATCAGGTGGAAGAGCTCCTGCAGCTAGGTAGTTGACAATGTCAGCGTACCATGGCAGTCCTACAGTTGTTTGGATTGTTTCCACGGGTTCTGGTTCATCTATGTCTAACTGAACTGGGTCGCTTCCTATTTGTGCTATCAGCTGTTCATACGGAAAATCATCGTTGATCGGCACTTGTTCTGGTTTAATACCTTCTATTCTAGATAAATGGTCCGCTACGACGTTTTCAGTACCTTTCTTATCTTTTATTTCAAGATCAAACTCTTGTAAGAGTAAAATCCATCTCAAGAGTCTTGGTTTAGCATCTTTCTTAGTTAATAGATATCTGATAGCAGCGTGGTCTGTGTAAACGATTATTTTCGCTCCTACTAGGTAAGAACGGAATTTGTCAAGCGCAAAGATAATTGCTAACAATTCTTTTTCAGTAGTGGCGTAGTTCATCTGAGCAGAATCTAAGGTTCTACTGGCATAGTAAATCGCATGAAGTTTCTTGTCCTTCCTCTGGCCTAGAACTGCGCCTACATCATAGTCACTCGCATCGCACATGATTTCGAAAGGTAATCTCCAGTCAGGGGGTTGCATGATTGGTGCGGTGATGAGGGCTATTTTTAGAGTTTCGAATGCTTTAAGACAATCTTCATTAAATATGAACTCAGCGTCTTTCATTAATAAACCGGTAAGAGGTTTAGTGATCTTCGAGAAATCTTTGATGAATCGTCGGTAGAAACCGGCGTGTCCTAAAATGCTTCGTATTTCTCGAACGGTTTTAGGGGGTTGAAGATCTTTAATGACTTCTATTTTAGCTTTATCAACTTCAATTCCCTTGTCAGATATAACGTGTCCTAGTACAATTCCTTCTCTGACCATAAAATGACATTTCTCCCAGTTAAGCACGAGGTTTACTTTTACACATCTTTCTAACACCATTTCTAAACTTTGCCCGCATACAGAGAAGTCGTCCATGAACACTTCCATGATGTTGTCTATAAAATCTGCGAAGATTGACATCATACATCTTTAAAAGGTTGCAGGAGCGTTGCATAATCCAAAGGGCATTCGTCTATAAGCGAACGTTCCATAAGGGCATGTGAATGTAGTCTTCTCTTGATCATCTGGGTGGATAGGGATTTGGAAAAATCCTGAGTAACCATCAAGATAACAGAAATAAGAATGCTTGGCTAATCGTTCTAACATTTGATCTATAAAAGGTAGCGGGAAATGATCTTTTCGAGTGGCTTTGTTTAGTTTACGATAATCGATGCACACTCTATGTCCTGTCACTACTCTTTGTGATATCGATTCGCCTTTAGCGTTTTTCACAACAGTGATACCTCCTTTCTTTGGTACTACATGTACTGGACTAACCCATTTACTATTAGATATTGGATATATTATTCCGGCATCTAGTAGTTTCTTAACTTCTTCCTTTACTACAGTGCTGAGGATTGGGTTAATTCTTCTTTGAGATTCTCTGGAGGTTTTGCAATCTTCTTCTAGCAGAATACGATGCATACAGATTGAAGGGCATATTCCTTTGAGATCATATATGTTATATCCTAATGCAGTTGGATATTTCTTTAAGACATCTAAAAGTTTCTTTGTTTCGATTGTTCCTAAACTGGAATTTATTATAACTGGTCTTGTACATTCAATGTCTAAGAATTCGTATCTTAGGTTCTTAGGTAAAGTTTTTAACCCTAATGTAGGTTTATCCTTACTTGGCATGGGATCCGGTGTAAGTGCTAAACTTTCGCTTAGACTATCAACCTGATATGGTTTACGCCAATTATCATCTTCGAAAATCGGAGGGATTTGAATTTTCATAATTTCAGAATAGGTAGTTTCTTTCATTTCCATTTCTCTTACGCATTCGTCAATTACGTCCAATAGATAGCATGTATCCTCTATAGCTGGTGATTGTAAGAATTGTGTTAAAATGAATTCAACTTTCTCTTCACCTACTTCAAAGGTTAGCTTTCCTTTCTTTACGTCTATTATAGCTCCGGCTGTAGCTAAGAATTGTCTTCCTAGTATGATAGGTGTAGTGGAGTCTTCAGAGATGTCCATGATTATGAAATCAGTAGGAATATAGAACTGTCCTATACGTACTGGGACGTTTTCTAGAATGCCTACAGGATATTTAATAGAGCGATCGGCTAGTTGAACAGACATTTTAGTTGGTCTTAGGTCTCCCATGTCTAGCCTTTTGCAAATCGTTAAGGGCATAACACTGATACTGGCTCCTAAATCGCATAGAGCTTTGTCAATGACGAATTTTCCTATTACACAGGGTATAGAGAAACTTCCTGGATCTTTTAGCTTAGGAGGCATATTATTCTGAATTATGGCGCTACACTCAGCAGTAAGTGTAACGGTCCCGTTATCCTCTATCTTTTTCTTATTAGATAAGATTTCTTTTAAAAACTTAGCATACGAGGGCATTTGAGTGATAGCTTCTGTAAACGGAATAGTAATATTCAACTGTTTCAGAAGTTCGACAAATTTCTTAAATTGGCCCATCGTCTTGGAATTGGTTAATCTCTGAGGGTACGGAATTGGTGGTTTATAGGGTGGTGGAGGCACATAAGGCTTTTCTTTCTCCACTGCCTCTTGATTATCATCTTCCTTTTCTTCTGGATCATTCACCATTTCAGTCGGTTTATCCGGTTTTTGGTACATGGCTGGATTGTCAAGTCTTGGATCGGTAGGTCCGTCAAGTTCCTTGCCACTTCTTAATATCACAACATTGGCCTGTCCTTTCGGATTAGGTTGAGGTTGTCCAGGAAATACTCCAGCTGGTGCAGCGGTAGGTGCTTGTTGTTGAGCTACTTGTGAAATCTGAGTTTCAAGCATTTTGTTATGTGTAGCTAATGCATCTACTTTGCTCACTAATTGCTTAATCTGCTCACTAGTGTGTATGTTTTGGTTTAAGAAGTCCTTGTTTATTTGAGATTGGTTAGCTATGAAGTTCTCCATCATCAATTCAAGGTTCGATTTTCTAGGTGGATTAGGAGCAGTCTTTTGATATCCTGGTGGTGTAGCTGGTGCTTGACCTGGTGCGTATAAAGCATTGTTATTCTTATAGGAGAAGTTCGGATGATTCTTCCAACCTGGGTTGTATGTGTTTGAGTACGGGTTTCCTTGAGCATAATTCACTTGATCTGTGGGAATTCATGTTAATAGTTGACAATCAGGAACTTCATGTCCTGGAACTCCACATAACTCACAGTTAGGTGTTACTGCAGCCACGATGGCTGTTGGTGTTATGGCCAAGTTGTCTATCTTTTGGTTTAGTTGGTCAAATTTTGCATTGACTTGGTCCATACTACTCACTTCGTACATACCTCCTTTTGTTGGTTTCTCAGTTGCGACTCTCTCGCTTCCCCATTGGTAATGGTTTTGAGCCATACTTTCGATAAACGCATATGCATCGTTATATTCTTTGTCCATGAGTGCACCGCCTGCGGCAGCGTCAATTGTCATTCTTGTATTGTACAAGAGTCCATTATAGAAGGTATGGATGACCATCCATTCTACTAATCCGTGATGTGGACAAAGTCTCAGCATATCCTTATAGCGTTCCCAAGCTTCGAAAAGTGATTCGTTTTCCTTTTGCTTAAATCCGTTGATCTGAGCTCTCAGCATAGCTGTCTTGCTAGGTGGGAAATATCTGGTCAAGAAAACTCTTTGTAGTTCCTCCCACGTAGTTACTGAATTCGAAGGTAGAGATTGAAGCCAGGCTCTCGCTCTGTCTCGAAGTGAAAAGGGAAACATACGTAGTCTAATAGCTTCTTGGGTAACTCCATTGGCTTTTACGGTATCTGCGTATTGCACAAAGATCGAAAGAT
Source organism: Lathyrus aphaca (assembly GCA_963966055.1). Taxonomy (NCBI): domain Eukaryota; kingdom Viridiplantae; phylum Streptophyta; class Magnoliopsida; order Fabales; family Fabaceae; genus Lathyrus; species Lathyrus aphaca. The sequence goes on from OZ014521.1 coordinate 16,841,711, forward strand.
GAAGATTCGGATCCTCGGTAGGATTTCCGGCGAATTGATTTTGTTGCACGGCTGATATCAGCGAAGGTTTCAGTTCGAAATCGTTTCGGTTGATAGCCGGTGCGGCAATGCTGGAATGCGGTTTAGCTTGCGAAGGACTAGCGTAATATTTGAGTGGGTGATTCTGTTCTTCAGCCATCTCTGCGTCCTTTGATGTTACGACTGGTTTAGGTGGATCTATTTGAAGATCTGGAATGTTGTAATTTTGTTCGTAATCGAATATCCGTCTTCTTACGTGTAAGAAGCGTTCCGATTCTGGGATTAGAGGTTGCAAGTCTTCGCCTTGTGAGCGAGTACTTGGCATACACTCGGGAATTTAGATTAAGAAAAGAAAATAGTTGTTACCTTAGTCTAGACAATGCTACCCTAAAGTGCACTAGTAACTAAATTAAGGTCCCCGGCAACGGCGCCAAAAACTTGATGGGCTAAAGACGTACTCTAATATGTGTCTAGTGGTATCTTAACTGCAAGTGCACAGCCTATCGAAGTAATATTTAAGATTATCGATCCACAGGGACTTTATGATTACTTAGTGCTAGAGGATTTACTAGATTAGCTAAGGTGAAGGGTTGTCACGATTTTTGGTTGTTTTTAAAGATTAAAGGCGGGAAGTAAATTTAAGTTTAATAAAATATACTAAGGCGATCGGTATGTAATTATGTTAACTTAGGCGGGTCAATCTAACCTAGGCTTATAAAGATGGTTCACTTAATCTATTCTGCAGAGGTTACCAGTTTGAATATCTTTAACTCACACTCTCGTGGTCTTATCTCAGATCTTACCCCTAAAGCCCTATGCCTGCTCTCGCTAGCCCATAAGTGTTTAGAAATAATTTTTGGAAACTTAGTAATTCTAATTCATTTTAAAGCGCTCTCGCTGTGTTTAAATTAAATGTCTAACTTTAGCTATCTGGTTAAAATCTCACACTCTCGTGGTCTTGACCTAACCTATTACACTTTCCTTACTCTCGTAACAAAAAGGTTGATTTTTATAATAAAAAGTCTCAGCCAGAATTTTAAGCTCTTAATTATTTTAAGCCTAGAGTTGATTTTACCGATTTAGTTTGTTTTAATTACATACCGCCCTAAGGTGTTTAGCTACTCATTATTGTTGAACCAGACAGAGGCAGAGAAATATAAAATAAAATATTCATGGCAGAAAAATAAATACTCAACATTAATATAAATGCAGTTTAAATTATAAAAAAAACCTGGATAACAATAAAAATAGTAGACTCCTTCTTCCACAGGCTGGAAAGCTCGGAGTACTGACCGGAATCGGAAATAAATTTTCTAAAATAATTCTGAAGGCCTTGAAACAAATTAAATTATAACAATTTCCTAATGTTGGAAATTGTTATATGGTTGGTTGGGATATAGAAAATTAAAGCAAGAAAATTAATGCTGGAAAAATAAAGGGTGCAAATAAAAACGGCAGAGCTTCCGCAAGAAAATTTAAATCAAAACTCTGTAAATTGTTCATTGAAGCTAATCTATTTATAGAAAGCTATTTGGGCTTGGCAGTTGGAATTGGTGCACGGGCCTCGTAGGTGTTGAGAGAATCCAGGGAAACGTTGGAATACTTGGTCTGCGGGAAGATAGGTAAGTGCGTACACGTTCATGACCAAGTCTTAGCATAATACCCTAATTTCCCCTTGTCACGTTCGTGACAAGGGTGTCACGTTCGTCTTCCGTGTTTGATGCGCGTCACGGTCGTGAGGGACTTGTGACGACCGTGACTGCTCCTTTTTGCGTGTCACGGTCGTGACTCCTAGGTGACGATCGTGACTGTTACAAAAAATGCAGATTATGCAGAATTCCTCCTTTCTTCATCTTTTAATGGTTGATTTTGCTCATTTCACTTGTGGCTCATGATTTAGCTCTGTATATGATGTACCTGCAAAATGGCAAAGAAAACTCGAGGAATCGGGTGTTAAAACGACAGATATGCGATAAAACGGTATTGAAACATAGCAATATAACCGATACTTTTTCTCGTTATCAGATAACGCATGTTTTCTTTTGATGTTGGATTTTATTATGTTGCTGAACTTTAGTTATTTTCGTTAAAGATTTGATGTTTTAAGTTGTTTCAAGGTTGAAAACAAGTTGTGATATTTTAAGTTTAATATTATGAATCTGATGCATAGTAATGAAGTATTTTCTTTTAAAGTCTAATTGGGTGATTTTATGTTGTTATTTAAGTTGAAATTGTATCATTCCATTTGTGTTGTTGAAATTTTATACTCTGATTATATGATTAATTACCGGGTAGAAATGGAGTGTTGCAGCTTGGGCAAAGGAAGATAATTGCAAAGAGGTGGTTTGTAATCTCTGGTCTAACTCTGGTTCACCTTTCAGGCAGAAGGTGAATGACATTCAATCTATTCAACATACTTACTGAGAGTTTAGGACTAGTAGATTAGCGAAGGAGATTCAAAGGTTGGATGGCTTGTTGAAAGAGGATAAAAGATGGTAAAGTGACCCGTATGAAATTCAACAATTCAAAGCCTTGGATAAATAGAGAGACAAGCTTGTAAAAATGGAAGAGACGATGTTGAGGCACAGAAGCCATGCAGTATGGCTCAAAGACGGGGATAAAAATACAAAATATTTCACTCAAAGGCGGATCAACGTAGGCATACTAATGCAATCAAAAGGTTGAAGGACACTAACAATTTGTAGAAACGGGGTCATAAATACTACGAGGCTATATCGGTTCAATATTTTTCTGATATGTTTTAGTCTAGCCATCCTGAGAACATAGCCCATACGTGTTCCTTTGTTCCTGAAAGCTCACAGTAGAACATAAATTGCCGTGCCATCACCCTTATTCATTTGATGAGGTTTATACATCAATTTTTAAGATGCACCCTACTAAGGCCCCGGGACCGGATGGACGCCCTGTTTTATTCTATAAGAAATTATGGTTTGTTGTTGGTAGTGACGTGATCTGTCTTGCTTTGGATATTCTCAACAACGGCGGGGTTCTGATAGACATTAATGACACTTTCATCACCCTTACTCCTAAGAAGAAAAATCCTTCATCTCCGGTTGATTATCGCCTGATAAGCCTTTGCAACGTGATTATGAAAGCGATAACTAAAATGATTGCTAATCGTTTGAAAGTTCTACTGCCAATTATTATAAGTGAGGAGCAAAGCACTTTTATTAGAGGAAGACGTATAACGGACAACTCTTTAATTGCTATGGAGTGCTTTCATTGGTTGAAACATAAGAAACATGGCAAAAAAAGGCGTAATGGCCCTTAAGCTTGATATGTAGAAAGCCTACGATAGACTTGAGTGGGGTTTTGTTACTAAAGCTCTTAGAAGGATAGAATTCCCAGAAAACATGATCCAAGTGATATCAAATTGTATCTCCTCGGTCTCGTACCATATTCTTATCAATGGGCAGCCCAATACTTGTTTTGTTCCAAAAAGGGGCCTCCATCAAAGAGACCCCCTCTCACCCTATTTGTTTGTTATTTGTGTATATATTCTCTTCGGGATGCTCAAGAAGCAAGTTTAATACAAGAATATACATGGAATCAAAATGGCTAGACAATCACCGACAATCTCTCACTTATTCTTCACCGACGACAATCATCTTTTTGCAAGGTCTATTATGGATGAAGCTCATAGAATTAGAGAAACATTAGAAGCCTACCAATAGGCTTCTGGTCAACTTGTGAATGCAAGAAAATATAAGGTATCTTTTAATGGTAATGTGAGCACGAATGTTCAAAACAAAATAAAAAATATTCTTGGTTTTAGAGGTGTCATTAGCCACTCGCGTTATCTTGGTCTCCTGGTAGTTCTTGGTCGATCAAAGAAGGATGTTTTTAAGCTTGTCACTGAAAGAGTGTGGAAGAAAGTTAAGGCGTGGAAGGAAACGTTTTTATCTCGTGCAGGCAAGGAGGTGCTAATTAAAGAGGTAACTCAAGCATTTCCGACATACATAATGAGTTGTTACCGTATTCCTAAAAGTGTGTGTAAATATATTGAATCCATGTTGTCCAAGTTCTAGTGGGGATCAAAAGATGGAGATTGGAAAATTCACTAGTTAAGCTGGGACAAATTGGCTCAAAATAAAGGCACGAGGGGCTTAGGATTTTGAGATATTCATGATTTCAATACCAGCCTTGTTGGTAAACATTTCTGGAGACTTATTAGTGGTGAGGATTCTCTTTTGGTGAGGTTTTTCAAAGGTCGATATTTTCCGAGGTGCAACATCATGGAGGCCAAGATGGGTTACAAACCAAGCTATGCTTGGAGAAACATCCTTATTTCCAAGGATGTGGTATTAAATGGTGCTCGGTGGAGAGTTGGTGACGACAAGAGCATTACTATTTCCACAGATGGATGGATCCCATCATCACTAGATCTTAAAGTTTCTAAACCAACTTGTATTCTCAACTCAGAGTCCAAGGTTAGCAATTTGATTGACACAGACGGTGCTTGCTGGAATATGAAAATTCTTGAAGATAATTTCGAGGTTGCAGATATCCTTCACATAAACAATATTCCTTTGTCATCCCAATTCCCTGCTGATAAACATCTGTGACATCTTTTTCTTAATTGTGCTTTTGTTAAGAGAGCTTTGTTCTTGTCTCTGTTGGGTATTCAAATTCCCAATGCTGGTACTGTTTTGGAATGGTTTGGTAATGTCTTGGACAAAAAATACGATAATCTTATGATGCTTCTTGGTATTGATTTTTGGAAGTTATGGCAGGCCCGAAACACTGTAGTTTTCAACAAGGTGAAACCGTCTCCATCTTTGGTGGCGCAAGATATTTGGAACTTGTTTGAGGAAAACTGTAAATTAAATGTTGTTGGTTGGGATAGGCAGGCTGTGAAGTTAACAGAGACAAATTCTTGTCATCACTGGATAATTCAATCCGACGTTGGTTGCTTTGAGGGTGGTGTTGTATCCTTGGGTTGTATCATACGGGATCCAACGTGTAATAATTTTATGGCCATGTATCAGAGGCTGAACAGTGTAGCAGACCCTCTCATTGGAGAAACTTTAGGCATTCGCAGGGCTCTCCAAATGACCGTGGATTTAAAACTCCAGAATGTGATCCTTCAATCGGATGCGAAACATGCGATTGATTATAGTAATGGGTTTTTGTCCATTGCGAACATTGATCTCATTGTTGCTGTTTGTATTTCCTTGTTGCATAAGCTTAATAAATGTGTTGTAATGTTTATTTCTAGAGATTTTAATGAGGAATCTCACCGAATGGTTGGAATTGGAAAATATTTAGAGTCCAGAACTTGGTTTGGCCATATTCCAACCATAACTTCCTCATCTTGTTCTCTTGCTTCTATTTCTTTATTTTGAAGCTGCTCTTTTCCATAAAAAAAAAGATAAATAAAAAAGATATATTCAACTTAATTCCAAGATGAGATGGTTGGAGTTAACAATAAAACTCCATTAATGCATAAGAAAAAGAAGAGGAAGATTGAAAAAATTGCAAGGAAATAGAGGAAAAATAATGTAATTAATTGTAACCGAATTTTTCAATCTCAACAAACTCAATTTATCTTTCTTTTTTAATTGTAATTCATTTTCATTTTATACATACTAGGCCAAACACAGGTGCAAATCAAATGAAAATGAAATTAAAAAACTTAAATTTGAATTACATTTAACAACATCTCTTAATTCATATTCAAGATTAAAACTCAACAACATCAATTCCATCCCAAAAATTTATGAAGTGTTCTGTTTTAATTGCCTAGGTCAGCGCATCTGCAAGTTGTTTTTTAGTGTTGTAGTGAACAACCTCAAGCACTCCATTTTGAACTTGATTGTGCAGAAACTGAAAATGTAATGTGCTTGCTTCTACCATGCAACACTGGAATCTTGAGAATACTTATGAATGATTTGTTTTCAATCATCAACCTTACTGGTTTTCTCACCTTAAACTCTAGTTCATGCAGCAAATTCATAAGCCAAATAGCCTTCCAGTCAGAAAAAGCACCATCTATGTATTTTGCTTTATAAGTTAATAGAGTAATCATTGGTTGTTTCTTGGAACACCATGAAATGGGAGCTCATAGATACATGGACATATACCTTGTAATAATTCTTTTGTCCACTCACTCACCATATCGGTCTAAGTCTGAATAACATATCAGCTCAGCATCATTTGACACTCTAGATGTAAACATAATTCCATGCCTCAGAGTTCCCTTTACATACTTGAGTATCCTGAGTGTAGCTTGGTAATGTGACTACTTTGGCTTAGTCATAAACCTATTTATCATTCCAACTACATAACATATGTCTCATCTGGTGTTACACAGATATCTCAGAGAGACAACCAACTGTATGAAAGTTGTAACATCTATTTCCTCACCATCAACATCAGAATCCAACTTATGGTTTATCTTTGCAGGTGTAACTGCATACATACAATTCATTAACTCAACCAAACAACAATTTAAGAAAACTGCGAGAAGTTAGATGGAGAAGAGATGGCTCAAAAGCCAATAATAGGGCTTATACATAAGGATGCTTATGGAATTTGTTTTGTATTTTATTATCTTTTGATTTCATACACAAGGTAGGGCTTTTAAGGAAAAGCTAACTACTGCCTAGAAAGTAACTCCACCTGGTTGTGAAGCTCATTCTACTAGAAGTGTATTAGATATTTAATTTGAAAGAGATGGAACTTGCAAACAATTAGATCAATATCTTTGTTTGGGAGATTAGAAACTGCTTAAGAAAACAATTTGTGTGATTAGGACTTATACAGAAGTCTGGCGGGGTTTTAAAACAAACCAGAGAAAGTTTAAAACAAAATAATGGGTCCTAAATAGAAAGTATTCCCCATGACGAATTTTCATAATTCATTTTTTATTTAAAATAATATTATGTGTAAATAAATTCACAGAAAGAGATTCACAGATGAAAATTCAATGTGGTGAAAAAAGGTGACCGCGCCAAGTTTTTTGAAAATAGATCAGATGAACCCCAATGGTTCATTTTTCAAAAATGGATGAGTCTTACACTCTAATATAGGCCCATGAGTGTGATAAAAATATATTTGAGAGTGATTAAATCAAAACCCTAATTTTGAAATTTTAAACATTAAAAAATATTTAAACTTTGAGAAATTTCAAACATAAGTGAAAAACAAGTTGAAACCTTGGATCAATGTTTGAAAATTTATATTTTATCCATGGGATTACTTGAATGCCATTTATGTTTGAAAAATCAAGTGAAAGAAATGATTTTTAAATATTAAAAAAACTAATAAAATTATTATTTTAAGAAAATATTAAATATATTAAATAAATAATATTTTTGGATTTTTTTTCATGGAATAAAATATTTAAACATTTTTGAGAATTAATGAAAAAAGAATTATTTAAAAACTCAAAAGAATCAGAAATTTATTAATTTTTGAATCAATTAAATAAAATGAAAAAATTTAAAAAATTTAAAAAGGCCGACAAGAACATGCCCAAGAACACACGTCATGGAAGTTTGCACAGATTTTGCAAATTCAATCGTATCTCACTCAAATCTTAATGAAAACACATGAAACCAGCCCCAAAATTGTTGCAAATTCAATCACGAACTCAAACATGGCAATTAATTTCATTTATTTTAAGTGTGGTGAGAGAAATCAGTGAAGAACACTGAAGAACCCTAATTTGGCCTAAGCCTCATAAAATTCTATATGATGATGATTTTGTGAAATTAATTGATGGGAATGATTTAATATATGATTACACACATGTAGTAAAAAGATAGTGCGAGGAAATATACATGGATTGTGAAATGACCAAGTTTGAGGCTTACCTGACTTAGAGCTTGCACCAGCTAGGGTGATTTTGATCTGGAGGTGTTGCAGAAGACTTGTGATGATCTGAGAAACTTCCTTGGATGGTATAAAGTGTGTTTGAACACTTGGACTTGATTGCAAATGTTGGATCAAGTTTTGATCTTTAAGTTGCAGAAACAAGGTTTCTTTGAGGTTTTGAAGAGTGATTTTTGGTTGGAGGTGTTTCTAGGTTGGTTCAAGTGTTTGAACACCTCAGATACATCATATGTGATGTGTTTGGGAAATTATATTGAGTTGATAGTGGCCACAACTCAAAACCTAATAGTGTTTGCTCAAAATGTCAAGTTTTGAGAGTGAAAAAGAGAAAGCTTATGATCCAGAGGCTTTGGTGTAAGTTTTATGATCAAATGAGGTCTCTATTTATAGACCAAGATGTTGATATTTCTTAGCCCTTAAGTATTGAAGTGTTAAGATAATCATTGTGATCAAATTCATTCATGGACCATATATTCTTATAATATAGGTCATGAGGATCATTTTGGGTTAAAAAGTCAAATTTTGACTTTTTGTTATAGATGGAAATTACACTGGATACTCTGGTTTTCTGATTTTTTTACTGGATATCCTTTGAGGTATTTTGACCTTATGAATGGACTTCAAGTTGCATATGAACTATTTAAATTTTGTCCAAAGGAAAATTTTGACTTTAGGTTCCCCGATAAGTCAAAAACCCTGATTTGGGTACTGTGAAACCCTAATCTTGAAATCCTTGATCTTTGCATCTCTTGAACTTGTAGATGGTTTGTCAAAGTCATTTCAACCTTTCTTGATGACATGTGGAGGCTTTGGCTCCTTTTTCCATGAAAATTTCATCTAGAGAGATCAGTTGACTAAAACCCTAATTGGTGATGTTTATGACTCGGGGCCCAGATCACTGAAATTTTTGTGTAATATTTGAATGATTATTCATAAATTAATATTCCTTGACCCTTTGATAATTATTGAAAGGTTTAAAATCTTAGGTATTAATGATTTGTCCTTTTCCTGAATCCTCTAAGGGACTCAAAAATCCTGATTCATTGTGGGGATACTGTCTAGACTAGTCTGACACAATTCTTTGTTCAGTGGATTTTCTATGATGAGGTATACATCTTAGGGTCAACATTTAGGGTATGATACTCTCCAATCACCTTGATTCAATCGTTCATTGCCTAAGCCATAAATGCATAAACAAATAATAATAATGTAACATGAGAATCTAAATGATTCATGATTCATCAATAACACAAAATAATATTGAAAAGAACTAAAGATTGAAGATAGAGGAGAAGGAAAAAGATCATCTTGGACCAACAAAACTTTAAGTGTTAAATGATAGCTCACATATATAGGTCAAAGTACAGTCCCAATAACACATGAATAGTTTTGAGTGTACAAATTTTCCAAGAATTTGAACAACATAATCAATTACAGGTACTGACGATAATTAAGAATCCAGATTGAGGATCAAATTTGACACCCTGACGATCATTAACTAAACAAAATATATATCGAAAACTAGCTTCTTTAACATGTCAACATTATATTTGTAAATATATGCCTTTAATTGAATGCATGGCCTTTTAGGTAGTACTTACTCTACGTAAATACGATGTAAATCAAAGGGCTAATGCTTTCTTCAAATAGGCTTAAAATGAGATCATAGGAAAAATATATGAAAGAAGGAAAAATAGACAATATACTGAGTAATTAGTATCATTATGGTGTGATGAATAAAACGACATCTAAATTTGTTCTAGTTTAGCTTCAATGTAGCAAGTTTAATGATGAGGAAAAGTCAACACCAACAAACAAAAAACATGTTGATATTGTGGTAATGGTAAGAATTAAGAAGCCATTTTACCTTGTCATAAACTAGAGACAATCATTGTTATCCTTGGTTGTGCTAAAGTGCTTTGAAGGCTCCATTGTTTAAATTTGAGAAAATGGATATTACAATACAGAACATATGATGGTGGCACAACAATGTTTGTTATTATGAGCTTCTATGGTTTTTCAATATAAAGTAGGTCACAATTCTACAACAAAGAGTAAAAAATTTGTTCAAGTTTATGGAAAAATCAACTTATATAGTCTTAAAATACAACAATCCTTCTTCAAAATGAAAAGATAAGGAAAAACAACCCAAAATAATCAATCCCACAAATCAGCCCTAAAATCAAACAATATGTTCAATAGAGTGATTAGTGAGTAGTAATGAGTTATCATAAAATACCCTAACAACATGTTCAATAGAGTCACATTTCCCATACAAATCTATATAGAAATTTTCCACAACAATGCCATTACACATTTTCAATTTGACTGGCTTAGAATGAATTGAACTTCCAAGTGGAGAATAACCCTGAATAAGAACATGATTGGGATGAATAATCAATTATCAAATCGACATTTCTTATCGTTAATTAGAATAACTATTTTTTGAAATGGATTTTCATACTCATAGATAAATGCACTCCCTTGGATTTACAGAAAGCATGAAAATTGGCTGCTGCAACGGAGGATGCAATTCCATTTGGTTAAGAGTTAGAGGAACGCGCCTGATATGGTAAGACGTCAGTTTTTCATGCTGACTGGCCAGTGATTATAGAAGAATATATATAGACATATTATAAACATAATAGGATCTGAAGTAATAAGAAATTAGAAGTAATTTTTATAAGCGTTAGCATACACATATAAAAGGTTGTTGTCTATGAGCAACTCCTTTAGCTCAAGAGCAATTTTGATATCTACATGGTTTGGAATCTGAAACAACAACACATAAGATTAAGACATAAAATCAAAGTAAGAATCTAAATAAATTGTCATAATGAATAAAAAAACAGAAAGTGATTCAACTACGAAAACCAAAATTATCTAGAAAGTGATTCAAAAAGTGATTAAACTACCAAAACCAAACCACAACTTATCAGATGCGGTGTTTCCAGATTCTATGCAACATTGCTTAAAAGAAATAAAAACTTATTAGACGTGTTAATACAAAGGGCTTAAAAGTTAAACTGAATCATGTAAAAGAGAATAAAAATAATAATGTACCCAAATATGTTGTAACCATAAACACCCTTTCCAGCTTCTATACGTAGAGTTGTCCGCAACAACCATAGAGCAATGTACAACTTAGGTGATAGATTATGAAATAGGTTTTTCATAAGAATAATTCAACAATAATAAACCTTAATAAAACCAGAAGAAATAAAATGTTATACCAAGTATACTTCAGTTAAAGATGTTTATGCAACCTAAGTTTTGTGACATCCCCACCATCATCAACAATCAGATCTGGAAAAAAGATGAAGAGGGTAGTGAAAAGATGAAGACGAAAGAAAAAAATAAAGACTTAGAATCAAAAAATAAAAAGAGGGGAGAGAAAGAGAAAGAGACGATGAAGAAAGAGATGAAGAGATAACACTACTACCAATGTATCATTATCTCACCATGTCAATTCTCAACTAAAGTAAGAAAAGGTGATGTTCCCAATTATTGAAAGTGTAATTCATTATTTCATATTTGATTTAGATTAGATTTAGATTTGATTTAGATCTATATTTGATTTAGTTCCAAAATAGATATTTTGGGCTTTTATAGTTTTGGGCTTTGGCTTAGGGTGCAAGCAAACCTAATTCTATAAATATAGAGTATCCCTCATGTAATCAAACATCACAACACATCATAATTCACAGTTCTGCAGGTTGCAAAGTGAATCAATGGAAGAAATCCCACAGTTCATGAGTAACAAAGTTTTCTCTCCAAATTCTCTTAGAACCCTAATTCTTTTCTACTTCATATTTCTTCTTCTTCTTATTTGTTAATTGTTCCGCATGAACCTTTCTTGTTCATAACAAAAGGATCAGAATTCTCATAGGTTTTGAGTTAATTCCAACATCTAGTATCTAGAGCTCCAATTTCAACGATCAGAGGGAAGCAAAAGTGATGGCGATGAATCATTCGGATGGGCACTTTCCAGTAAACCTTCCAATTCTCAATAAATATAATTATGTGAATTGGTGCAAGCAGATTAAATTTGTTTTTTGTTATCAAGATTTATGGGATCTTGTGAAGGAAGGAGTAACAATGCTTGAAAAGAATACAATCGATCAAGAAAAGGATGCACACAAAGAATTGAAGAAGAAAGATTATAAAGCTCTATTTATAATCTATCAATGTGTTGATCCAAATAACTTTGAAAAGGTTAGTGATGTAGAGTCTGCAAAAGAAGTATGAGAGATTCTTGAGAAATTATTTAGAGGCGTAGAAAAGGTGAAAGAAGTGAGGTTACAAACTCACAAAAGGGCTTATGAATATCTTCAGATGGAAGACAATGAAAGCATATCAAATTTCTTCACAAGAGTTACGAAACTTGTGAATCAAATCAAAGTTTATGGAGAAGTGCTGACGATGAAAGTAGTTGTCTTAAATATTTTGAGGTCATTGACTTCAACGTTCGACAATGTGGTTGTAGTTATAGAAGAATCGAAAGATTTGTCGAAGGTGACAAAAGAAGAGCTTCAAGGGACACTTGAATATCATGAATAAAGAATGGATGAAAGAGCAACATGTAAGTCGAAGAGTGATGTGGCTCTACAAGCTCAATCAACAAGAGATAAGAAAGGCAAAGGATATGTGTTCAATAACAAAGGTAGAAGATGCTACAATATTTCGACTAGTCAAAGTCAGTAAGAAGGAGGTTGTTCGAATCAAAGAAAACCTTGGAACTAAGGCAACCAAAGAGATGGTGTTGCAGGTAGAGGAAAAAGTGGTGGTCGAAATCCATACAAGATTCATATTCAGTGTTTCAACTGTCAAAAGTATGGTCATTATTTTAGTGGTTGTCCAAAAAAGAAAAAGAATCAAGGTTCTGATTCTAAGCTGGAAAAGCATGAAGAAGAAGAAATGTTGATGATGGTCACAACAAGAGATGAAGAGAGATTTCAGGACCAATGGTACTTGGACTCAGGATGCTCATCACACATGACTGGTAGGAAAGATTGGTTTGCAACATGAAGGCATCAATGAAGAACAATGTGAAATTAACAAATGACAATACTCTATCAGCTGAAGGTATTGATGATGTTCTGATTAAGAGGAAGGATGGCAAGTTGTCAATAATTTCCAAAGTCTTGTACATACCAGACACAAAGAGAAATTTGCTCATTATAGGGCAGTTGGTCGAAATGAACTACAAGGTGTCATTCAAAGACAAGGTGATAAGAGTCGTCGACGTAGGTGGTAGGTTAATCTTGAAGGCTTAAATGTCTTAGAATAGAACCTTCAAGATAGAACAAAATGTGATGGAGTATAAGTGCCTTGCAAGCGAAGCAAGAAAAGATGAATGGTTATGGCACTATAGACTTGGTCATCTCAATTTCAAAGACATCAGAGATTTGAAGAGAAAAAATATGGTTTCAGGATTGCCAAAAATTGACATTCCAAACGAAGTGTGTGAAGAATGTGTTTAGTCAAAACAACATAGAAATAACTTCAGCAAGGATGCAGGAAGCAGGTCGAAGGCAATTCTTGAAGTCATATACTTTGATGTATCTGGTCCTATCTAGGTGGATTCGATTGGAAGTAACATATATTTTTCCAGTTTCATAGATGATTTCAGTAAAAAAAATTGTAGACTTACCTGATCAAGAAGAAAAGTGAAGTGATCGAGGTATTTGCCAATTTTAAATCTATGGTCGAAAGATAAAGTGGTTGAAAGCTCAAGATTTTGAGGACTGTTGGCGATGGAGAATACGTGTCGAAAGATTTTGATACATTATGTGTGAAAGAAGGGATTGTGTATGAGGTGGTTCCACCCTACACTCCACAGCAAAATGGAATTGCAGAAAGGAAGAATCGAACCATCACGAACATGGTGAGAAGTATGTTGAATGGAAAACATCTATACAAAGAACTATGGAGAGAAGTTGTGTCGACTACAACGTATATTTTAACAGGTGTCCAACAAAGTATTTATAAGGAATTACGCTAGAAGAGTGTTAGTCTGGTGTCAAGCCTAGCTTGTGTCATCTGAAGGTGTCTGGATCTATAACACACAAACATGTGCCAGATCAATTAAGAAAGCTTGATGGCATATCTAGTCAAATGATTATGATAGGATATCATTCGAATGGAGGTTACAAGTTGTTCGACCCAGTGAAAAAGCAAGTAGTGATCAACAAGGACATGATCATATATGAGCTTAAAGAATGGGATTGGACTGAAATTATCAAGAAATATTCAGTTGGAATATTACGTGAAGAACTAGCTCGTGAAGTCGAAATATATGTTTGACGATAATATGTTAGAGGTGAAGCAGACCCAAGCATACCTCAACGAACAAGACAATGCTTGTAAGGTTGCAAGAATGTGTGATTACATCAGATGATGTGGTCGATGATGAAGGTGAGCAGGTACATTATGCTTTTATGCAGATGTCAAACCTGTCAATGCAGCCGAGGCATTGAAAGATTCGAAGTGGGTGAAAGAAATGAATGAGGAGATGAAATCCCTCGAAGTCAACAACACTTGGTCACTTATCAAATTTCCTCAAGGCAAGAAGGAAATTGATGTGAAGTAGGTATACAAGGTGAAGATAAATCCCAGAGGGGAAATGACTCGACACAAGGCGAGGCTTGTGGCTAAAGTATTTCTCCAGAAGGAAGGAATCGACTTCGACAAAGTTTTTGCACCTGTTGCTAGGATTGAAACAATCAGGTTGGTTATTAGTCTAGAAAATATGAAAAATTGGCACACATGTCAGATGGATGTGAAGTGTGCATTCCTCAATGGCCCCTTGGACGAAGAAGTCTATGTTGCACAACCAGCTGGGTTTGTGAAACAAGGTGACAAAAGAAAAGTGTACAGGCTGCATAAAGCCCTTTTGGACTTAAGCAAGCTTCAAGTGCTTGGAACAAGAAGGTAGATGGCTTTCTAAGGGAAAAGGAATTTGTGAAATGCACAATTGAACATGGAGTATATGTAAGAAGAAGCAATGGCAAATTGCTTATACTATGTCTATATGTCGATGATCTGTTGATAACAGAAAGTTGCAAGAAGGAGATCGGAGATTTCAAACGTGACCTAAGTGAGGAGTTTGAAATGTCAGACTTGGGAAATCTCTCATATTCCATTGGCATCTAATTTTACAAGAGTGATAGAGGTTTGATGATGCATCAAAGAAGATATGCAAGCGAAATACTGAAGAGATTCGAGATGCAAGATCACAATCCAATTTCAACTCCAGCTGAGCCCATATTGCAACTGTCGAAAGGTTCAGATGAAGATGATGTCGACCCAACCTAATACATAAGACTTATTGGGTCACTAAGATACCTTTGCACACAAGGTCTGACTTAGCATACAATGTTGGTATGGTGAGTAGATTCAAGCAGAAGCCAAAGGTATCACACCTAGCAGCGGCGAAGCGAATATTGAGATACCTAAAAGGAACTCTCAACTATGGCATTTTGTTTCCAGCAGCCGATGAAGGGAAAAAATGCAAGTTAGTGGGATACACTAATTCAAGTTGGTGTGGTGATGCTAAGGATCGAAAATTCACAATTGGATATGTGTTTATGTTAGGTAGTGCACAAGTTTCTTGGAGTTCGAGAAAGGAGCCAGCAATGGCATTGTCATCATGCGAAGCAGAGTACATAATTGTTTCTTTTTGTGCATGTCAAGCAACATGGATGGTGAACCTGGTCGAAGAGATTACATTGAAGAGTCATTGAGCAATCACCATGAAGATCGACAATATGTCAGCTATCAATCTAGCGAAGAATCTGATAGCGCATGGTCGAAACAAGCACATCGAAATGAGGTTCCATTATCTAAGAGAGCGGGTAGTAGAAGGGAAAATGAACTTGGAACACTGCAGAACTGAGAATCAGATTGCAGTTATCATGACGAAGGGATTACATGTCAAAGTATTCAAAAGACTAAGAGCTATGATGAATGTAGATAGCTTAGACACAATGAATTAGGTGGTGTGTTGAAAGTGTAATTCATTATGTCATATTTGATCTAGATTAGATTTAGATTTTGTTTTAGATCTAGATTTAATTTAGTTCCAAAATAGATATTTTGGGCTTTTATAGTTTTGGGTTTTGGCTTGTGGTGCAAGCTGTAACACCCCAAATTTTCCCTCTTCATTTTAAGCATCATATCACATCATATTCATCATGAACATATCATTTCCTCAGTATCCTAGCATGGAAAGATGAGGCATAACATCCTTCATGTCCTAGCATCAAGCATATGGTCATCTGTGGAGGTCCTTGAAGCATTTCAAGCCATGACAAGGGTCCCAATGAGTTTTTACAAGTCCTATGGTGATTCTACACTCCATTTAAAAGTTCAAGTCCATTGGCAAAAGCTCATAAGATTGCATGATCATCAGAGATCTCAGGACAAGGCAAAGCTCCTATACAAAGCATCCAAATTAGGGTTTGTGATTCAAGCACCAAGATCTCACAACTTTGGCCATTTCATTTGGGAAAAGTCTTCTATATGTTAAGAGGATCCTAGGTGTCAATTTTCATGAGAAAATTCCATGTGGAAGCCAGTCAATGCCTCAGTTGCTTGCAGATGAAGGAAAAAGTCAATTGTGCCCTTAAAAAGTCAACTGTGCATTTTCAAGGGGTCCAACCCAATTTTTTTGGCCAAGAGGGGTCCTTACAATGTTATAAGAGGTTTGGAATGATCAAATTTCAAGAATTGTGGAGATTTGAAGGGTTTTTCAAAAATGGTACAAAGTTGGTTTATGGAATTTTCCAAATTTGGCAACTTTTGCCCTAATTTTCAAATGGCCTTAACATGATCAAAAATTCTTCAAATGGACCAAAGTAAAACATGAAATTTGAAGAGTAAGGGCTCCCATTTTCAAAAAGTACAAGTACATTTTCATAGGATTCCTAGAACTCCCTATAGGCTCTTCGAAAATTTGGGCATTCTAGGGCAAAAATCAACTTTTCAAGTATGCCACCAAATGCAAAATGCTTCAAACTTGGTTTTTATGACTTGGTATGGGTTCAATTATGTTTCAAACTTAAAATACATCACATTATGACCAATTTGCTCCAAAGAATTGTTCATTTTCGTGCACTATGAGAAAATCCCTCCAAAACATGCAAATTGGCAAAAGTCATGAAATAAGTGTGATGCTTGAATCTAAGGGCCAGGAGTGATTGGATTTGAATCAAGGGTGGTAAATGCCTTTCCCATGTGCTAAGAGGCCCAAGAGAGCATGAGCATAGAATTCTTATCTCACATGTTGCCAATTATGGAAAATCACCCAAAACTCATGATTGATTCGTGCATTTTTTTTCATTCTTTCAGCATTGCCTTGTGAGGTCACAAAGAGAACAATTAGGGTTTAGCAAGCCTCAGATCTCTCTCATTATCTCATTCACAAACTTCATGCAACTTTTCATTTTCTCTCATTCCTCTTCATCCAAGCAAGCAAACCAATTGTGGATCTGTGATCTAGGCAAGCTCAGGATCCTTAAACATACACTCATTGAAGCTTATTCTCAAGTTTGGCCAGCTTACCATTTCAAGGAAACTTGCTTTGAAACCTCAGATCGATCTTGTTTCAAGACCTTATATGAATTTATTTTGCATCTAGGGAGTAAGTGGAGTGATTTGCACGCATTGCTTGGTTTTCTAGCTCACTAAATCAGGATCTACACCTCAGGTATGGCTCCAAACTTTGTGATCTAGAAATGGAATTAATGTGGTGTTTTGTGTTCCTTGATGTTTGCTGAGCATGATGCAACTTTTAGATTTGAAATTGGTGCATTGTATCCTAAGTTATGTGTGTTTCAAGTTTGATGGTACAACTTTATTTCCTTCGATCCGTCCAATTCATTGAGTTTCAAGTATTTTTGAGGTCATTTTTGAAATCAGTGAGGTTGAATTAGTCAATCAGGAGTGTTTGATTGTTTTTTATTGATGTTTATATCTCTGTCACGAATTCCGGTGCCGGAGCCCTAGCTCCGGTCACCGGAAAATTGTTGTGTTCATCCTAGGGTTTATGCGAAGAAGATAACCCAGCCACCGTCAGATCTGCCCATCCTAGTGTCCACAATGCGCCACCTAGCCCTAATCTTCTTCCGTCTCATATGTCTTTTTATTATTTCATTTAATTCAACATGTTTTGCAACCCACCACAAGTACCGTGCGCCAACCATTCATGATTCTCCAAAGTGCCAGCTCAATTAATGAGCTCTCAACCACATGCGCTGGATTGATCTCACGTCTCTTATTTTCCCTTTATTTTCCTAATTTCCACACTAAACAACTATAAGCCTGCGCTTGGAGTTGGGCCTCAGTGCCTGATATTCGCACCTCCCTCACACTAATCCCATTCACTTTGAATGTACAATCCTCACTAATCACACCTCCCACCATTTCATTTAATTTTCTTTTTCACTTTTATTTTCTTTTATTTCAGTTCCAATTTCAATTTATTAAAAATACTTTCCTTCACATAAAAAATCCCAAAACATTCATGTGTATTATTTTGAGTCTCTTTTATTTTATCATATTTTTATTTTATTTTTTTCCATTTTCCACGTGTCTGAATTAATTCATCCTTTCACTTAGCTTCTTTTGAATCCTCTTTTGACCACACTACCTTGTTCATTTTCCATACTCTTCAATATTTTGAGTTTGGATCCCATTCTTTTTGCTCTGGATTCTTAAGACATTGAACTTCTCATGTGATTTTTCTCTGGATTTTTAGAAACTTATTTCTTGAGTCTTGATCTTGTGACTTGTGATGGAAGTTTGTAACCCTAGCTTGTGTTCTTGCCTCCATTTGACCTTGTTTGGTTCTGAATTCTTTCAAATCCTTTTGGCTAGTTGATATAACATGTTTGAAGGTCATTTGGCTTCAATTGTGGAATTTTTAGATGGTTGGTTGATTTGTTTGGAATTTTGCTTTGAACCTTGTCCCATTTGGCTTCCTTTGAACCTTTAGCTCTCATATAAGCCAAGAAGTGCACTTGTGCCAACTTCTCCTTCTCATTTGGGGTTCCTTTGGGGTGTGGGTACCTTCCTGGTCCTAGGATAGGGTTAGTGTCTTCTGAGTTTTTGTGTTTGCTTCTTCTTTAAGTCATTTGTTTCCTTAGGTGCTTTCACTTCATCTCTTTGTTTCTTTTACTTCCATTTGGTTTTGTTTGGTCTTGTAACTCTTTTCTCTTCATCTTGTTGGCTTCTTAAGCCATTCTTCATCTTGTTTTGGTTCTGGTTGTGAGCATGGTGTCCATATCTTGTGCATTTTTCTTTGCATATTTCATAAGTGTGCATTTGTTTTCATAAGTATTTCATGTTGCATCTTTAGCTTGCATACTTCTTCTACTCATTCCTTTGAGTTGCATTTGCATTGTGCATATGTTTATACCATTTCACTTCTGATTGTTTGATGTTAGCATGCCCTTGGCTTTATCTTGCTTCACTCATATGCTTTACTAACCTTTCAGGGGCTATGGTAAGTGTGAGGTTTGGGAATTGAGTCCCACATCTCCAATTCACATCTTCTCTTCTTATTTCTTCATTGAGCTAACCATTTGCTTGTTGGGCTTAGGCCTTTCTCATCCCTTCTTCTATTTTCTTCTTCTCTTCTTCTTTCCTTCTTCATTAGGATAGAAACCTCACTAACCCTTAGGACATCCATGCATGTTAACACTTAGGATTATTTTAGTCCCCCTTTAGAATTTTTTCCTTTGAGATCCTTTTGGTTCTTCTTCTCTTCTCATCTCATAACTCCATAAAAGACACTTAATAATGTTTGAAGTGATGTCTTGATCCATATCCTTATCCCATGAGGTATGCTTGTAGTCTTCCCATCTTGGGATAGTACAAGTTTACCTTGTGATGCACAAGTCTGATCAAGGTATCTCCTTTATAAAAGAAAAGCATAAAAAACACTTCTTCATCTGTGAATACCAAAACACTTAATAAGTAGACAAGTTAGTGAGCTTAGGCCATAATCTTTGGGTTCAAGTTTTGGGATCTTCTCCTTACTTGAGTGTGCTTGTTCTATTATTCCATCTTGGAATGTAGTGACAAGTGCACATTCCATTGAAGAGAGCTTGAGTTCACTTCCTTGTGACACACTCCTAAAAGCTTCTAAAAAACACAAACAAACAATAAGCGTCTTTCCTCCGGGAATTCTTTTCTCATCTCATTCACTCCATACGTGAACTTGCTCCTACTTGTCACTTTGCAAGACGGTTACGCACTCGTCGTCCGAGTCTGCAACACCTGAGCAATGGCATAGGCAATTCAAGCCTTAATTCACAAGCAATTTCCTTGTTACCCCTAGTTAGGGGAACTACGACGTCTCTGATCCTCATTATCCTGATGAGGTACGTAGGCAGCGGGGTAGGGCCCGTTCGAGCACAATCTTTATTTTCCCTACATTTTTCTCTTTGTTTTCTTATTCAGTTCCTTTCTAAGGTTCATTTCCAGTTCCAGTTTTCTTTTCATTTTCTTTTGTTGCTGCAGTTTTCATACCCTCACCCTTTGAAACATTTTCTTTGCAAGCGTGGATCCCGTCGGGTACGGCGGACGATCTGGGTGCTAATACCTTCCCAGGTCGTAACCGACTCCCGAACTCAGTCTCTTTGGTTCGTAGGACCTGTGTCCTTCCTCTTCTTTCTTCTGGTTTGTGCAACATTACCATTCCCTTTCTTCGGGATAAAAATGTCTGGCTGGCGACTCTATTCTTTTTCCGTGCCACTTTTGCGTTTGTACCAGGATGGAAATCCGTGGAGCGACACAAGCAACCTATTTCTACAAATAGGGAGTATCCCTCATGTAATCAAACATCACAACACATTGTAATTCACAGTTCTGCAGGTTGCAGAGTGAATCAATAAAAGAAATTCCACAGTTTCTGGGTAACAAAACTTTCTCTCCAAATTCTTTTGAACCCTAATTCTTTTCGACTTCATATTTCTTCTTCTTCTTTGTTAATTGTTCCGCAAGAACCTTTATTATTCATAAAGAAAATGTCGGAATTCTCATAGGTTTTGAGTTAATTCCAACACCACTAAACCAATTTGGTTACAAGAAAAAGTTGAAAAGGTGAACTATGAAGCACTGTTCATATACGTTAGGCAATTTGTGAAGGTTTATTCGTGCAAATCATGTAGTTAGTATTCAATTACCATATGATTTGGGTGCATATAGTTGATTTTGGACTCATTTTAGCCTTAATTTAGTGATGTGACATGCTTAAAACAAATGTTAAGATAGTATTATCCTTTTATATATAATGCTTTGTTATGACATATCATCATAAGATAATGCTTTTTTTAAAGATTTAACATACATGATTAAATCGATTAAGAGAATTATTTTTAAATGACTAAACAATAACCATTATTATAACACAAAATTTAAAAATTATTAGCAAAAATAATCTAAATAATAGTTGATAAATAAAATAAGTTTAATTATAATTGTAATTATTTTATTTTCATTTCTTATAGTCTAGATTCTCTAATTTTAAAATTCGGAATTTGAATCTTGTTTTCATTTTTTATATTTTTTATATTTGATCTTCCTACAGAATCATACTTTTATTTTAAATAAATATTTTATATATAAAAGTATTTTATAAATCCATTTGAATATTTAAAATAATAGATAAAAAGGTTTATTTAACCTAAGAATGGAAATCCTGCTCTGTATAACCAAATCTGGAGCCCGGGCAGAGGTCACAGATCAAAATCATAGTCATGTTTAGAAGAAATGAAAAATCTTGAAATAAAAAATTAATAGCTTAATTTCATGTTTCCTAAACTACTGAAGTGGTAAATCAGGATTCTGTGAAAGCATAAAAGATGAAAAATATAGAAAATAGATAATTATATATATGTAAGATAATAATATACATATATATATATGTAATTAATCAAAGTCCAAGAGTCTTAATAAAAAGGCTTACATAATAATAATAATAAAGATTTAATGAAAGCTTAAAGTAGTTAACTTAATTATAAGCATAGACATAGAACACCAGTGACTCACTCACTGTGGAGAAACAGAAACAGAAACATTAACAACAGCTTTGTGATTAGAAGGCATAGATTTGGTTCTTTTGATCCAGGATGGAGGAGAAGATGACGAAAATGTCCCTGATCGATGAAAACGACATCGGAAAGATCCTTCGTGTGTGGTTGGAGAACATAGACACTGTTGTCCTTTGGGAGTTAGATCGCCGATTCCACTGTCGCTTTTGGGTGATGTTGAAACGGTGAGTTTTGTTTGAGATTGAGAAGCCATGGATGGATCAAGCTGGTGTTGAAAATGAGGACTAGAACCTTCGCTTATATAGCAAAAACAAATACATTATTATTTTGAATATTGGATTTATTTTTCTTGCTAAAATAAATAAATATATGTAAAAGTCACTTTCAATATATATAGTACTTTATTATTAGTCTTTTTTAATGTGATGTTAGATCGTTATCTACGAGCAACACACAATGACAAAGTAAAAAATTGAATGAGTAAAAAAGTTGAAATTTTATTGAAATACCTTAGTTTTTCAACAAATTTTTTCAAATAATCAATTTTTTAAATTGTTTTTCTCTCTATCCAATTTTTTAAATTATTTTTAAGAGGAGTCGTCGTACCAATTGAGTATCATATTTCATCATAACATCAAATATATAGTGTCCTGTCCCGTAACACGGATTAATCAACATCATGAACAACATATAAGTTTTTCGCAGCGGAATTTAAACTTCATAATTCAAATCATTAATCTCAATTTCATAAATAAAATATCCTTCATCAAGACTTCAACATCATAAAATAAGAAATTATTCTCAATTAAAAATATAACTGAAATAAAATAATATCTCAAAAACCCATCCCGGTGTTACATGACACAGAGCAGGACATAATGACTCCAAACCACTTCTAAAGAAAAACTAAGGTATGCTCCGAGACTCTGAAAAACTCCTCTTGTAGTGCAAAGCTGTTCTTTCCCATCTGCAAGTTACCCACAAAAGAGGCAACGTTTCCAAGTAGGCGGGGTGAGTAATCATAATATATCATAAACATACAAGAATATGAAATATAAATAAATCAGAACAACATATCACAACATCATCAATAGTAAAATTCAGCAACAACAACACAATCATGAATTCATCCAGAATATGCAATTCTAACCATCCCGATATGCAATATGCATGTGGTACCAATTTCATCGTGAGATGGATGCATGACCATCAACCCTCCACAAGGGATCACGCTGTAATCATCGAGACACTTCAATCCACACAATGGGATTGAAGCTGCTATATAGGCCGAAGCCCCATCGTGAATGTTATGAAATGCAATGATGTGCTACATCGTAAAAAAAATCATCAAAATAACTCGCATCATTCATTTCACATCAGAAATCCAACATCAATTATTCATCTATTTCATCATGACAATACCCCAAAAACTCTAGTTCTATAATCACTTCGACTCATCAAGACTTAACCCGTATCTGGTAAAATTATGAGGCAAATTACAAGGTTATTTCAAAAATTCAATTCTAAAAATTATTGCATTTTTCTCATTTTAATCCATTAAAATAAAGTTTATTTCATGCTCTTTCCGACGCTTCAAACGGAATGCGAATCGTACTCACAGTTTAAAAGTTATGAATTTTTAAAAGAATTAAAATTGCCTCACAAACAGTGTTAACCGGTTAACCATAACGTTAACCGGTTAACGCCTGCGTAACCTCAGAAAAACACCAAATTTTGAAATGGTTAACCGGTTAACCATAGCGTTAACCGGTTAACGCATGTTTTATAGCAGTTCTTTGCTACTCAATGCTGACTGCGTTTTCAACCATCGAAACCCCCCAAATCTCACTACGGGTTTCACATCAAACCACCCAAAAATCATTCTAATACATCAACCAAACACTATCAGAATCAAGACAACAATTACACAATCAATTATATGATTCTAACACATTTTAATCACTCTAATTCATCAAGATTTTACTCATAAACATCAACCTAAATCAAAAACTCCTAAACTCACAAAACTCCTAAAATTCTAATCTACTCATAATCTAATTCCTACACATTTACAATAGATTATGAAAACTCCCCATACCTTAGAGAAATTCTCCGATTGACACTCTTCTCTGGGGTTCTTCATAGTCTCCTGACTCTGAGCTTCCTCTTTCTTCCTCCTTCTTCAGAGCACTTCACCAAACGCGATATATGAGAAAACTCATCGTGAAAATCCTTTTTACCAAAATATATCTCAGTTAAGTCTTTTTCCACTTTACCCTTATAATTTTCACAAATGGAC
Source organism: Lathyrus aphaca (assembly GCA_963966055.1). NCBI lineage: Eukaryota > Viridiplantae > Streptophyta > Magnoliopsida > Fabales > Fabaceae > Lathyrus > Lathyrus aphaca. The sequence goes on from OZ014521.1 coordinate 16,865,942, forward strand.
CACCTTACCCTTTTTCTTTAATATATTTTCAATAATAATAATTAAATAGTATAATAAAACACTATTTATCCTTATTATATAAAAATATTTTTTTTCTCCAAATTTCCCATTTAATCCAAATTCTCCAATTTTTTTCTAAATTAATTAAATAATTGCATAAATAATTAAATTTAGATTTTCGGGGCGTTATAGGCGCCCTGAACGAGTTAACGACCAGTCGAGGAATTCCCCTCGGCGTGACCAGAGTCCTAGGAACGAGGACTATTCCCCGCTGAGAAGCGATAAAGATGACCCCCGATGTCCCCTTTTCCCGATCTATCATGGAGGCACCGCTCCCAGCGGGCATGGAGAAACCCCCGAACCTGGCGACTTACGACGGGACGACTGACCCCGACGACCACGTCGACAACATCAACGTTATGCTCGACTACCGCAATGACATTAGTGGGAACGTCAAGTGCAGGTTATTCTCGACAACCCTCAGGAAAGGAGCCATGGTGTGGTACAAAAGCCTGGCCCCCGAGTCTATCATGTCCTGGAGGAGCATAAAGTCAGCATTCACGAGGCACTTCACAGCCTCCCGACGCCACCCCAAGATAAAATCAACCATTGAAGCCATCGTACAAGGGAAGAACGAAACGCTGCGCTCATGCATCGAGCGATTTAACCAGGAGGCTGTCGAGGTGGATACGACTGATTATATGAAATAGTATATCCTCGAAAAGGGCTCCTTCTTGGAAGCGAACTCAACAGAGCAGTCGGGATAGAGCCTCTTTGTACCCTCGACGAGCTTCTCCGTAAAACTCAAGCGTACATCAGGTACAAGGAGAAATAGGTCGCTCATAGTGTTCGGATAAACCGCGGTCATGACGATGCTAGAAGCTCCAAACACGAATACTACACTTCCCCCCTCCGCACCGGGGAGAAGAGGAGATACGATAAGCCTCGCGAGGTCCGAGAAGGAAGAGGACCAGCGAAACGATTCTCCAAGTACACGCGGATGACCGCTCCCCGCGAGTGCATCCTCACCGAGTGCATCAACTCTGAGTTCAATCAGTGCAGGATGAGGTTCCCCAAACCTATAGCACCTAAGCCCCACACTGACAAGTCCAAGTATTGTCGCTTCCATAGAAGCCACGAGCATGTGACCTAAGATTGTGTCCACATAAAGGACGCGATCGAGATTCTGATCAAAGAAGGTCACCTCAAAAAATACACCAAGAGAAGTGAGACCCCCGACATGAGGAACAACCCACGAAAAGAAATCGTGAAGACTCTTTGGGCGACAACTCTCCCTTATAAGTAGCAATGTGCATATCACGGCCTGAAGATTTACGCCTCCCCGATGTCAACACGGGAGGGATATTTGTTGCACACAACTCATGGGAGAATTTCCCCGCAGCTTTGATCATCTCTAGAGGAGGAGTAAACAATGAGAATGTTGCCATTTCTGTGAAGCGGAAGTTCCACGAACTCCTGTTGACCGTGCCCAATCAATTGGAAACCTTAACAAAATCTCGGGGAAGATCCAACCCGATATCCTTTTTTCTGGAGGAACTACCGTGTGGATCACCTAACTCGAGCATCCTTCTACTGATAAGGGCCAAAATGGCAGGCTTCGAAGTACGAAGGATCTTGGTCAATTAGGGCAGCTCGGTGGACATTATGTACGTCCACTTATTCAAGATCCTCAAGTTGAACAAAACAAACTTGTCCCCGTACGTCGGGTCCGACCTCCAAGGGTTCAACAGGGCCACCACAAGGCCATGGGGATACGTGGAGCTCCTCGTTCTCTTCGGGGAGAAGGCGTCCGCTAGAGAGGTCAAAGTCCAGTTCCTGGTGATCGAGTGCCCTTTGCTCTACAACTATATCCTTGGCCGACTCACATTAGCCGAATTGACAGCAGTCCCATCTACCGTCCACATGAAAATGAAATAGTACACCAAGCTGGGCCATGTAGTCACAATTCATGGCGACATCGAAGCTGCCCGAAGATGCTACGATGTGGTGGTCAAAGGACAAGCCATCATCAACACCTCCAAAGATAACAAGAAACCCAGAGTCGAAGAGCATCCACCTCCCCCACGGGTCAACTCCGTCGAGCTCGACAACCGTCTCAGCGAAGAAGTCACCGAAGCACAGGGCCCCATCAACAGGCAAACATCCACTCACCCAATTCATCCGGTCCCCGACGGTGATTTCAAACTCGTTCCTCTAGGCGGAAACCCCGACAAAGCTGTGAAGATCGACACCGGACTACCAACAACGACAAAGGAACAACTCATAACTTGCCTCAAAGAGAATGCATAAATGTTCACATGGAGTGCTGTTAAGATGCCCGAGCTCGATCCCAAGGTGGCCTGTCACCAATTTAGCTTTAGATCTGGCCATTAGGCCTGTAGCACAGTGTAGGCACAAGCAATCTCCTGAGAAAACGGGGGTTGCCGAGCAAGTTGTAAAAGATCTCCTAGCGGCAAATTTTATTTCTGAAGCCTAGTACACAACCTGGCTCTCTAATGTAGTTATCGTTAAGAAAAATAATGGAAAATGGTGAATGTGCGTTGATTATACTGATCTTAACCGGGCATGTCCCAAAGATGTTTTTCCTTTGCCTAACATAGATAAATTGGTAGACAACTCTGCAGGTTTTAAACTTCAGACTCAAGAGCGCAGGGGCTACATACCAACGTATGATGAACAAAGTCTTCCAAGGTGAAATCGGGGACATGCTCGAGGTCTAATGGACGACATGATCGTCAAATCGCACGAAGAGCTCAAACATGCCCAACACCTCCGGAAGTTCTTCGAATAGGAGAGGAAATACATAATAAGGTTCAACCTTGAAAAATGCACCTTCGGCATCCGGGCGGGGAAGTTCCTCGGCTTCTACCTCACTGAACGAGGGATTGAAGCCAACCCCGACAAATGTCGGGAATTCCCGGAATTTCCAACCCCCAACTCGAAGAAATCAATTCAATCCCTTAACAACATGCTCGTCTCCCTATCCGGTTTCGTAGCCAAATCCGCGGAACACGCCATTCCTTTCTTCAAGCTACTAAGGAAAGAAGTCGCCTTTTAATGGACTGGAAAGTACGAACAAGCGCTGCTCCACCTAAAAAAGGCACTCTCCGAACCACCGGTGCTATCACGACCATTAGAGAAGGAGACCTTATACCTATACCTGTCTGTAGCCACTGAGGCAGTCAGCACTGTCCTCATCCATGAAACTGACGACGGATAGAAACCTATCTATTTCACGAGCAAAGCCCTTCAGGCTCCCGAGCTCAGATGTCAGCAAATTGAAAAGATTGCTTTAGCCCTCGTAAATGCAGCCAGAAGATTACGACATTACTTCCTCGCCCATACAATAAAGGTCCGGACATACCAACCCGTAAAACAACTACTTGGACGACCAGATATGGCCGGCTGAATGCTGAAGTGGTCGTTAGAACTTTTAGATTTTGACATCCAGTACGAAAGCATGAAAGATTTAAAAGCACAAGTTTTGGTTGACTTCGTCGCTGAGATGACGCATAACCCAACCCCGACCAACGATGCCCATAAATTGACGATCTTCGTTGATGGGGCATCCAGCTCAACCGAGACTGGCGCAGGTATCATCCTCGAGAACGAGGATGGAATCTTGATTGAAGTATCACTAGAGTTGGCCTTTCCAACTTCCAACAACCAAGTTGAATACGAAGCCTTCCTGGAGGGCTTGCGACTGGCCGAAGATCTTGGGGAAAAAGAAGTGAAGATATCCACCGACTCTCAGCTCATAGCGTCCCAGGTACGAGGAGAATATCAGGAAAAATATGACAATCTCATCGAGTTCCTGGCCCTCGTGAAAGACAAATTGGAGAAGTTTGACTCCTGGGAAGTTCAACATGTTCCCCGCGGACACAATACACGAGCGGACATCCTGTCTAAACTGGTGAGCACACGAAAGAAAGGCGAGAACAAATCCGTGATCCAGGAAATCCTCCCACGACCATGTATCGAGAAACCTTCACCTCCATTTGAAGTGAACACCATCGGAAACGCCCATTGCTGGATGAATCCCATCCATAATTACATCACAAAGGACGAACTTCCAGCAGACCCTAAAGAGGCATCTGCTTTTAAAAGAAGAACATGTTCTTACGTCCTCCTCGAAGGCAAACTCTACCGGCGGGGATTCTCCATCCCACTACTTAAATGTGTCGAAGAGGAAAAAGTCCCCGACATCTTAGGAGAGATACACAGGGGAATTAACGCTCAACATCTCGGCGGACGATCACTGGCACGCAAAGCATTACGAGCAGGCTATTACTGGCCGGCAATGCAACACGACACAAAGGAACACATCAAGAGATGCGACAAGTGTCAAAGACACGCGTACATGCACATGGCCCCTCCTAACAAGATAAAGACACTTTCCTCCCCGTGGCCTTTCGCCTGGTAGGGAATGGACATCCTCGGTCTATTCGTGACCGGCTCTTACCAGAATAAATACCTTATCATCGGTGTTTACTATTTTACGAAATGGATCGGGGCCGACGCCCTTTCCAAGATCACTACACAAAACATACTACATTTTTTCAAGATAAATATCCTCGCTCGCTTTGGCATACCCCAAGTCCTCATAACCAACAATAGGCCACAATTCACGGACAGGAGGTTCCAAGAATTCATTGCCAACCTAGGCACGAAACAATATTTCATGTCCGTCGAGCACCCCCTGACCAATGGTCAAGCAGAGGCAGCCAACAGGGTAATCTTAAGAGGACTAAAGCACATACTGTGTGAACAAAGAAAGTGTGGGTCGAGGAGCTACACAGTGTACTCTACGCATACCGCACGACCCCACACTCCACGACCGGAGAAACCCCATTCCGACTAACATACGGGAGTGAGGCGGTCATCCCGGTGGAAATACAGGAACCCTCCAGACGAACAGAAGCGCCCCTCGACAAAGAGCTAAACGACAAAGCATTACGAGTAGAGTTAGACCTCGTCGAGGAAATTCGTTCTGAGGTGGCCCTACAGGAAGTTTCACTAAAACAAAAAGTAGCTCTGCGCCATGACGCAAAAGTCATAAAACAAGAATTTCAAGTGGGCAGCCTCGTCCTCCGACGAAACCATAAGAACGCGTGCGAGGGCAAGTTAGCCGCGAACTGGGAAGACCCATATCATGTCTGGGACAAAACAAATAACGGGGCCTACTACCTCGAGAACCTATAAGGAGAAGAACTTGCCCGACCATGGAATCCTGAAAAACTCAAGCAATACTATATCTAGTCAGCTCATGAAGGCATGGAAGGTATGACCAAGGCACTTCGTCACTAATCGAAAGGAAGGTCTACACCCCCGGAAGACGGGCACAACCTCCCTCGATGTTGGACACTTCAAAAAGAACTCCAGCGCCACAGTACCTCGTCGGCAGGGCACCTAACTCGCGATGGGAAGACCCAAACCTTGGGATCAAGGCCACGACCGTGGCCCTCGACCCGATTTATAACGGATGTAAACCTTCACCTCTCTAGTTCCCTAAACCGACGAGTCTAAAACAGTCGAGCAAATGAGTTCATAATATCATTAAATAAATTACCTCGTTGATTCCCTAAACCAACAAGTCTAAACAGTCGAACAGACAAGTTCACAATATAATCAACATTAGACACTTAACAAAAAGTAAAACATTGTATTATGAATCCGGCCAAAACAACCGGTGAAGTACATGCAGGGCAGAGCCCAAAATACGAAGATAAGTAAAGGCACGCATGCCATGAAAACAAAAACAAAATGGCACGCAGGCCGAAAAGAACAAAGGCACACAAGCCAGACCTACTCGTTACCCTCATCGTCATCCTCTTCTTCCCTCGAACCAGCTTCAAGGCAAGTGATCTCCCCGTCAACCACTCCATAGTTGAAGGCAGTCCCTTTAGTGACGAGCCCAGGATTGACGATCTTGAGCTGACCGATAGCGTTGTCAAAACCCTCTTTGAAGACCCCGACAACATCCCTCTCGAGCTCCCTGATCCGGCCAATCAGATCACCCCGGTTCCGCATACCTAACTCCTTCTCACATTCATCTTCCCCAGGGAGAGCCATCTTCTCCAACACCTCAACCCTTGAACGGAGACTCCCATTCTCCGCCACGACCTCAGTAAAGTCGGCCTCTTTCTCTTTCAGCTTTTTATTCTCCTCGACCAAGGTATTGCGCTCGCGCTTCATCTCATCCAGCTCTGACTTCAGCCCTTCCTGGAGTTTGTACTCCTCTTTGTAATTAGCCAAGTTCTGGGAGAGATGATTCTTTTTAGTAGTGACAGCTCGGAGTGCCTCATCCGCACCCTTCAACGCAAATAGCTGTCGCTCCCAAATATTTGCATCCAGGTACAAGCGCGAACGGTCGGCGAGAGGGACAATGAGAACACACAGCCGTGAACTCACTGGAGATGAAAAGAGTCGCCAGCTAGGCATTTTTATCCCGGAGGAAAGGCAATGCTGCATAGACCTAGAAAAAGATGGATAAGACGGTTGCGAACCAGAGAGACTGAGAAAGGGGGTTGGTTACAACCTGGGAAGGTATTAGCACCCAGATTGTCCGTCGTACTCGACGGGATCCACGCTTAAAAGATTTGTGTTTTAAAGGGGTAGTGTCAGTGCAATCTGTGTATAAATGAGCTGGGAAAGGTGTACAGGTGTCAGTGTAAAAGAAAGTGAAGTGTGATATATACAGTGTCAGTGTAAGAACAAGAATAAGATGCTCAAGATCATGAGGCTAAGAGAATGAGGCTAGAAAGAGGGGGGATATACAGAGACTTTTGTTCGATAACTGTTAAGTTATGCCTACGTATCCTCTCGTGCAATGAGGAAGTCAGAACACCGTAGTTCGACCCAAAGAGACTGAAAGGATTGACTTGTGGACTGCTTGCTTGCCTATGCTCAAGTGTATGACCTGTCTGGCTCAGGTGCTAACTGTCTTGCATTAGACGGAAGAAGCAAGTTCTCGCTTGTGAGTGAAGATGATGAGAAAAGAATCCTGGAGGAGACGATTATTGTTTGTTTTGTGTTTTCAATCTTTTATTGCTTTTGAAGTTTGTCATAGGATAATGATCTTAAGCCTAAACCAATGGGTTAGTAAACTCATCACATCTTCCCTCTGATTAGGGGTAATGAGAATACCTTAAGTGTGAAGTCAGATTCTCACACTTAATCACCTTTGATGTAGGATTAAGATCAGTAACCTACTTGTGATTATTTAGATGTTTTTGGTGTTTTTGTTTAGTGTTAAGTAATGAGGTTAAGCCATAATCAGGGATTAAACAAACCCATTACACTATCCTAAAAGAAGGATAATAGATGAGAGTGTTTAAGCTGAGGAAAGCTCCTTAACTTAATCCATGATTAGGGATTAAACCCATGACAAAACAAGCCTTTGATTAAGTGGATTTTATTTAATGATATGATGATGAAATGATTTTTATGGTTTGTAAGACAACTTGAGGGGGACTTGTCCATTAACACTAGGGTTAGTCCTTCTTAACCACTTAAGGAAGAATTAGAACCCTAATGCAAGGCCCAAGTTACAAGTGTGATGTCTTGATAATTATTATATGGATTGATTAAGAGATTTAAACACATTAAGGGTTTAATACTTAGGATTAAAGTTATACACTCCATCCTAAGAGAAGGATGCAGGCATAAGCTTAATCACAAAGTCTTAAAGCCTTTAGGGTTTAGTCCCTGATTATGAGATGAGAAGAGAAGACTCCAAGAGAGACACAAAGGTAAAACTATGAGGGGATACTAATCAAAACCCTAATTCATTGTCATGCTTGGTTGATCCTAAGGTTTGTGAGGTTTGCAAGAAGAAATCTTCAAAGGAGCCACCAGGAAGCAAAGGAACAAGATCAAGAGAAGCAAAGTGACTTGCTTCATGCAAGAAGTCAAGTCACTTGAAGAAAGAAAGTGGGAAGAACAAGAATGAGCAAGCTCAAACTCATACACAAATAGGAATGCAGCAATGGATGCAAGAGAGATGAAAAGAAAAGGTATGAGAAGTGAAGGCAAATTCACTTCTCAAGTTTACTTACCACCTGAAATGTTAGAAAGAAATGCAATGCAATGCAAGATGAGATGAAATGGTATGGTGCAAAGCAAAACCAGAAGCATGTTGATGATGATTATGATGTTATGAGGTGCTGCAAACATGAGACAAGGCATGGAGATGTTCATACAAGATTATGAATGCAAATGATGCAAGCTAAGGAGCATGAACAATCATGGAAAGTTATGAATCATACAAGACAAATGACATGGCAAATATGTAATGCAATGATCAAACATGCTTTCTATATGTCTTAAGATGTCAAATGAATCACAAAAATGCACAAAATGCAAAGACAAGTCATGTTATGCAAGAGGATGCAAGAGGGATGCAAAAGGAAGCCCAAATTAGGGTTCATGAATCAAACATCAAACCAAAACTCAAAACAGAAGCAAACCTTAAGATAAAAAATGGAAAATGGCATCCAAAGAAACCCTAAACCTATAATGAAACACTGCCCAAAGGGGAGCTCTCAACTCTCAACCAAACTCAAGATATGAATTTTACAAGTTATTAGGGTTTTTTAGGGTTCTTAACAAAAGAAATGCTAAACAAATAGAAAATGCAAGATCAAATCATGGCCATTTTACCCTATAAACTACATGCCAAACACAAAACAATGCAAGAAGAATCAATGTCTCAACCTTCTCCAATAGGCAGAAATGAATTTTTGAACTTATGATCAAAATAATGCATAAAAAATGATTTAATTCAATGAAAAATTCTTAAAATGCATCAAGATCAAAAAAGAAATTTGGTTTGAAGGTTGGACAATGTTTCTAAATGTCTTAGAACATTTCATGAATTTTTTTGTAATTTTTAAATACTTAAAAGTATTTTTAATTAATTAATTCCCATTAATCAATTAAAAATAATCTTTTAAATATTTAAAAATACTTTTTTAATGATAAAAAATAAAATAAAAATATTTTTGGGTCTTAAAAATTATTAAAACTCAGAGGAAAAAGTTTCATAATTTTTATGTATTTTTTGCTATTTTTAAATAATTATGCAAGTTAATTGAAATAAAAATGAATAAAAATTAAATAAAAAAAGAAAGTCAAAGGAAAGGATGGCTGAGATGAGCCCTGAGTTCAAATTGGTTGACTGGCGCGTGAATGGAGGGTGTGGATTGCATCTGGATTAATTAATTTAATTACGAATTAATTAAAGTTAATGAGAGAGATTAGGGCAAACAAAATGATCTGGGCCATTCAAAAGAGAGGGAAGTCAACAGGTCAACGCTCATCTATGGCTCAAATTCAAACTAGAGTTAATGACGCAATTAGGGCATAATCACTCTCAGGTGGCCGGAGAAGACCTCCGGTCGTCTTCTCCGGCCAGCACCTCACCTGAAAAATCCCCAAACCCCTCAAATCGTATCAAAAATGAAAACTAAGAACATAGAAATGATCTCCATCCTCTCACGAATCAAACCCCTATCCTAAAACAAATTTATTCTTCCTACACAAACTGAATCGAAGAGAACAAGTTCTAGGGCACGCAGGTTTCAGAGACAAATTAAACTCTCAAATCAAAGCCATTTTCAAAACCAAGAACATCAGGATAAGCAGTGAATCACATAGAACAAGTTTGCAACAAGAAAAATGATTTCTGGAAAAATAATTTTCAAGCTACCTGAGATTTGGAGCTTTCAACTTGAGGACTTTCTGGCCACTTCTCCTTGCGCAATCCACTCCACTTGGTCCACAGAAGATGCTTGAATGCTCAAAAGGAGTTTATGTTGGCTGGATAATGAGATTCGAAAGCTCCTGCTCAAGCTTGGTCAGAAATGGCAATGGTGTTTCAGGCACTTTCAGATCATGGTGAGGGGTTGTTTGTGATCCTGAGGATGAATGGAGAAGGTCTGTGGTGTTTGTTTGTGTGTTTGCAAGCTGTGGTGAGAGTTTCGAAGAGAAATGCAGGCTGAGGTGAGAAATGGTTATGGAGTATTCTGGTTGTTTCAGGCTTGGGTTCTTGGTGCTGGGTGGTCTATGGAGCAAGGGGAGTTGAATGATGAAGATAGTTTGAGTGTTTGCAAGCTGTGGAATCAGATTCGAAGCAAGTTGCAATTGGGAGTGTTTGTGTGAATGTGATGAATGAGAGAGCTTCAGCCTTGCTTAGTACATGGAATGGCTTGCAAAATGATAGTATAAACTAATCCAATTGGTCAGAGGATGTGACTTGTGCTTTATGGATAGGTGTAGCCACTTTTGCAAATATGTCAACTTCTTGTAAGATAGGGCATGGGCAACTTCTAGCCAAGTACAAAGGGCATGGTCTGCGCAGCAAAGTAAAGGGAAAGGCTAGGCTTGGTCCAACATTCAAGGCAGCAAGTTGGTAAAATGTTATGAGTGGTTTTGCAAGTTGTTGTAACTTTGGTTCACATGTGATTCTTTGTCCAACCAAACATGAAACCATGGGCATTCTTGGTTCATTTCTGATTTTTAGGACTTAGAGAATGTTTATGTGCTGGTTTGAAGTGAACTAGAGGCTGCAATGTGCATTGGTCCAAGATTTTGCAAAATTCTCACTTAGGGCATGCCTTGAAAATCAATGATTTTAGCCAACTTTGCATTGCCATAACTTTTGATCCAAGAAGAGTTTGATCATGTTCTTGTACTTTTTGAAAAGGGAAAGATGAGATCTACAACTTTCATGATCAAAGTTTTTCCATTTGAAGCATTTTTGGATCAAGAATCATGGCTTGAAAAATGACCTAAAATGATGCATTCTTGAAAAGTCAACTATGCCCAAAAAGTCAACATTTGCAAAAACCCTAAATTCTTGATTTTTATGAACTTCAAACTTCTTCCATGATCAAATAAAGATCATATACACTCAAAATGATGAAGATCACCCATTGGTTGGGTCATTGGGGGCCTCAGATGCCCTGATTTTGCACTGACTTGTCCAGAAAGTCAACCCTTGATCAGATGACTTCCCCATGGAATTTCTTCATGAAAATTGATATGCATACTCCCTATACCATATGAAGAGCAATGGAAACAAGAATGACCAAAAAATTTGGTGTTATGGCCTCTGAAACCAAAACCCTAATTTTCAGTCAACTGTGTAGTTCAAACTGGCCCTGCATCCACTCAAACCCTAGTTCTTGTGATTCCTCTGCAATTTTGACTTTGAGGAGATGAAATATGATATAAGAACACACATGGACCCCTTTGAGTTGATTGGTGGCCTTTGGAATGGCCCAAGATGCTTTGGGATTGCTCAGATCACAAACCCTAAGTGCAGATGCCTTAGAAACTATCCAGTGAAAAAATGAGATGTGAGATGATATGATTGTGTTTATGCATATGAGGATGATCACAAGCCATGGTGTGAATGGGTGAGGGCAAATTTGGGGTGTTTACAGCTGCCCCTATTCAAACATGAGTTAGCTGTGCAGGTTGTAAGCGACGGCTTAACAGGCAAACAAGATAACTTGTGGTTGAATACCAAAGACAGTCCAAAATTTGCACTCACAGAATGAAGAAGAAAAAGGGATATAGATTGTAAAAGGAAAATAAAGTATATTGTAAAGTATGGGCGACGGAGGACGACCGTCGAGCAGAGGACGACTGCTGGGTAAATAGCAATGACGGGGACGGCCGACATGCTGGGGAAAAAATGTGAAGTAAAGCGATGACGGGGACGGCCGACATGCTGGGGATAAAAGGTAGAGCTAAGACGGGGACGGCCGACTAGCTGGAAAAATAAAATATCATGATGGGGACGGCCATCAAGATAAAGCTGTAAGATTCTCTGGGGATTAATGAAACATGACGGGGACGGCCATCAAGTTCATAAAGCAAAGGCAACCAACGATGGGGACGGCCATCGGGCTAAAAAGGGACCACGACGGGGACGGCCATCGGGTTAAAGAATGAATGAAATAAACAGATGATGGGGTACGGCCATCAAAGGTGAAGGACGATCACCTAGCAGGGGACGGCTGCTCTGTTGGGGATAAAAGAAATATGATGGGGACGGCCATCAAAGGTGGAGGACGACCACCTGGCAGGGTACGGCTGCCGAAAATATCAACGATGGGGACGGCCATCGGATAGAAAAGGTCAACGATGGGGACGGCCATCGGACGAGCATGATGGAGGACGACCATCAAGAAGTGGAGGACGACCACTCAGCAGGGTACGGCTGCTCTCGAGGTTTATCATGACATAGGACGAATGCCAGATAACCAGAATCAACAATGGGGACGGCCATTGGATAAAGATGATGAAGGACGATCATCAAAAGGTGGAGGACGACCACCTAGCAGGGGACGGCTGCTAAAATCAACGATGGGGACGGCCATCGGATGAGCATGATGGAGGACGACCATCAAGAAGTGGAGGACGACCACTTAGCAGGGTACGGCTGCTCTCAAGGCTATCGTAACACAGGACGAGTGTTAGATAAAAGAAAATTTGTTGGCGATCTACTGGGGATATAGTAAACACGGACGAGCGTTTACACCCAAGAAACAAAAGGTATAAGTGTTTGGTATTGTGTATAGATTAAAGATGCGGACGAGCATCCTTAAGGCTATGATACAGACGAGTATCAAGTAGAAACAAATTGACACATGTTCAGAGATGATGATACGGACGAGTATCAACTGGTTAACAAAGAACACGGACGAGTGTTGCATCTGAAAGTATCCTTCTGGGGAACAGTAGACACAGACGAGTATCTACATCCAAGAAGACATAAGTGTTTGACACGGTGTATGGATTAAAGATGCGGACGAGCATCCCTAAGACTATGATACGGACGAGTATCATGTAGAAACAAACACTAGACGCAATGTTCTGAGATGATGGTACGAACGAGTACCAACTGGTTAACAAAGAACAAGGACTACTGTCGAATCTGTGGGGGTATAAATGATGATGTATACAAGATACGGACGAGTATCTGTATAAGCGTACCATGAGTAATGAGTATTGTATTGTATAGATGAGTGTTTTAACTGCTGGGGAGAGTGACACGGACGAGTGTCAAAAGAGAAAAGTATAATATTAACAAGTGTATGGGTTGATAAAAGGTGTAAGCGACTGCGCTGGGGATATGACACGGACGGGTGTCAAGAAAGTGTATATACAAGTATATGTGAGTGCAAAGAGGATGTCTTTGGCTTTCTGTTGGTGATTCGACACGGACGGGTGTCCAAAGGTGTATATATTGGTGTTGGTGATTGGAGAGGCAACTGCTTTTGCTGGGGACTCTGGTGGGATTTTTCTGTATTGTATCCTGTATAATGACAGATTGTCGATATTTACAAGTGTTACTTCAGAACATGACTTATGATTATGCTATGCATTTGATTTTTTGCCGTAATGCTCCGTATTAGACGGAATGCTACGCTCTGAGGGGATAGTATGATGCGAATGCTATGATTATGCAAAGAGGCACAGATCCGGGATTCGGATCCCATTGCTGCGAAGATCTCTGGTTGATCTGCTTGAAGTGAACATCCCAGCTGGGGATGAGATCATCGGTAGATCTAATGATGTATCTGTTTGGGGATATAGGTCACTGATTGACATATCCTTATAATACGGGACCCAGCTGGGGTTTGTAGAAGCTTTCTCCCTCTCTGTTGTGACTTCTTCGTGCGTTGCTCTTCTGAATAGAGGCTGGGGATTCTGTGGGGAGATGATTCCCTGACTTCTGCATTCTGCTGAGGAAGAATGATTGGTGCTTCAACTGGGGAATGCTGTTGGTAACCCAACTGGGGAGAGCAATGGGAAGCAACTCGGCTGGGGAGAAAACATCCGGAGTGTTAAGCCTGTTTGTTGATTTGCCAGCTTGCTGGACTGTAGCTTATATGCCCCAAGTTGCGTTCTGGATACCTGCAATCCTGCAAAGATAAGGAAACGCGCAAATGGTCCCGAGGTATCCTTCACTGGATTCCGTCATAGGAGATAAGTACTTTCGAGAGTAAGTATATTCCCTGTAAGCATGTGTTTTATTTTTAGAGAAAGGCATCTGTACTTATGCAATTGTATTTTCAGAGATATCAGACAAATCTTTGCAAAACATAAATGTAAAAAACGAAACATGACTGAAGATCTGATTTTATTAATTCATGTGCCCTGAATTGGCAAGATACAGTCAAAGAAACATATCTCCTGAAATGAGGAGATTGTTACAAATTGAGAAATAAAGTGCTGGCGATGCTGACGACGCTTTCAAGGAGCTTCCTCTTCTGCTATGACTCGTATGACAATGACGTTCTTCTCGTCTTGCTTTCTGGAGAGAGTTGATTCTGATTGAAGCTTGATCCTTTGGAGCTTACCAAGTTGTAGGTGATACAGACGAATTCAGAATGCAGTTGTTCGCTTGTTCCCTTATTTTGCATGGATCGCCCTTTCGGGTTTTCAATCCATCGGGATACCCATTTTTGCCTGAGTTGTCCAATGCGGCTTTTCAGCTCAGCGGGTGTACATTTTTTTGTTTATTTCCCTTATTTCTGCCCGAGTCTTTTATTCTGTTTTTGACTCGCCGGGATGCCCTATTTTTGCCTGGACTTACATTCTGTTTTTATGTCCAGCGGGTCATTTTATGCGAAGTATTTTTTAACTGCATCTGAATTCACAGGGGATGGGAAATCTTCATCATCCATGGTGCTGAGCATCAGTGTTCCACCAGAGAAAACTTTCTTTACAACGAATGGTCCTTCATAATTCGGAGTCCATTTGCCCCTGTGGTCTGTATGTGGAGGGAGGATTCTTTTCAACACAAGATCCCCTACTTGGTACTCTCGGTGCCTGACTTTCTGATCGAAGGCCTTCTTCATTCTCTTCTGATATAACTGCCCATGGCAGATCGCAGCCAATCTTTTCTCTTCGATCAGACTCAGTTGTTCGTATCGGGCCCGAACCCATTCTGCTTCGTTCAGTTTAACATCCATCAATACCCGTAAGGAGGGTAATTCAACTTCAACAGGTAGGACTGCTTCCATACCATACACAAGCTGATACGGTGTTGCCCCAGTGGACGTTCTGATTGATGTGCGGTACCCATGCAAGGCAAACGGTAGCATTTCATGCCAATCTTTGTAAGTGATTACCATCTTCTGCACAATCTTCTTGATATTCTTATTTGCTGCCTCAACAGCGCCATTCATCTTCGGCCTGTAAGGAGAAGAATTGTGGTGTTGGATTTTGAAGTCCCGGCACAGCTCTGCCATCATTTTGTTGTTTAAGTTGGAACCATTATCAGTAATGATTCGCTCGGGCACTCCATACCGACAGATGATATCTCTCTTCAGAAATCGGGCTACCACTTGTCTTGTAACATTTGCATATGAGGCTGCTTCAACCCACTTGGTGAAATAATCAATGGCAACCAAGATGAATCTGTGGCCATTTGAAGCAGTTGGCTCAATCTTGCCAATCATATCAATGCCCCACATAGCAAAGGGCCAGGGTGAAGACATTAGGTTCAAGGGATTGGGAGGCACATGCACCTTATCTGCATAAATCTGGCATTTATGGCATTTTCTGGCGTAAGCACAACAGTCCGCATCCATTGTGATCCAGTAATAGCCTGATCTTAGCAATTTCTTAGCCATGGCATGCCCTCCTGCATGAGTACCAAAAGATCCTTCGTGCACTTCATGCATCAATAAATCTGCTTCCGTCTTGTCAACACATCTGAGGAGTACCATATCAAAGTTCCGCTTATATAAAGACCCATCAGTGTTCAGAAAGAAACTGCCAGCAAGCCTTCTTAAAGTCTTCTTATCATTGGAAGATGCCCCAGGTGGGTATGTTTGATCCTCCAAGAAGTACTTAATGTCATGGAACCAAGGCTTATCATCTTTGACAATGTCCGCTGCGAACACATATGCTGGTCTGTCGAGCCTGGACACTGAAATCTGAGGTACAAAGTTAGCGGCTTGAACTTTGATCATGGATGAAATGGTAGCAAGAGCATCCGCAAACTGATTCTCGTCCCGGGGGATATACTCAAGTTTGACTGTTGTGAAGAAAGTCAATAACCTCCTTGTGTAATCCCTGTAAGGTATCAGATGATCCTGGTGGGTGTACCATTTTCCGTTGGTTTGATTGACTACCAAAGCTGAATCTCCGAATACAGTCAACGTTTTGATCCTGAGGTCAATGGCTTCCTCAAGACCCATAATGCAAGCTTCGTATTCAGCTTCGTTGTTAGTGCAGTTGAAAGTGAGTTTTGCCGAGAAAGGCATGTGAACTCCTTTAGGTGTAATGAGTACTGCACCAACACCACGACCATTCATGTTAACAGCCCCGTCAAACATCATAGTCCATTCTTCCTCCGGGTCAGGCCCTTCAGTGTGAATAGGCTCTTCATGATCTTTTGCTTTAATGAAAATGATGTCTTCATCAGGGAAGTCAAATCTCATAGGCTGGTAGTCATCAATGGGTTGCTCAGCAAGATATTCAGATAGTACACTGCCCTTGATGGCTTTCTGGGATGTGTACTGTATGTCGTATTCCGTGAGAATCATCTGCCATCTTGCAACCCGTCCGGTAAGAGCTGGCTTCTCGAAAATGTACTTAACTGGATCCATTTTTGAGATTAATAAGGTAGTGTGGGTCAACATATACTGTCTCAGTCGGCGAGCAGCCCACGCTAAAGCACAGCAAGTTTTCTCGAGCAGTGAATAACGTTGTTCACAGTCGGTAAACTTTTTGCTTAGGTAGTATATTGCATACTCTTTTCGACCAGACTCGTCATGCTGGCCCAGCACACACCCCATTGACTCTTCTAATACTGTTAAGTACATAATCAGAGGTCTTCCTTCAACTGGAGGCATAAGGATTGGAGGTTCTTGTAAGTACTCTTTGATCTTGTCAAAAGCCTTCTGGCAATCTTCGTTCCACCTGACCGTTTGTTCTTTTCTTAACAACTTGAACAAGGGTTCACAGGTTGCCGTAAGGTGAGATATGAACCGCGAAATGTAGTTCAATCGACCTAAGAACCCTCGAACTTCTTTCTCAGTTTTCGGTGCAGGCATTTCTTGAATAGCCTTGACTTTATCAGGGTCAACTTCAATCCCTTTCTCGCTTACAATAAAACCCAGCAGCTTACCAGATCGCACCCCGAATGTGCATTTGTTGGGGTTCAACTTTAGTTGGTACTTCCTCAGGCGCTTGAACAACTTCAGCAGATTCACCAGGTGATCTTCCTCTGTAAGGGACTTGGCGATCATATCATCCACATAACACTCGATTTCTTTATGGATCATATCGTGGAATAATGTCACCATAGCCCGTTGATATGTGGCACCAGCATTCTTCAGTCCGAATGGCATCACCTTGTAACAGAACGTGCCCCAAGGTGTGACGAATGTAGTCTTATCCATGTCTTCAGGTGACATCTTGATCTGATTATATCCTGAAAATCCGTCCATGAAGGAGAATACCGAGAACTGAGCCGTGTTATCCACCAATACATCGATGTGAGGTAATGGGAAATCATCTTTCGGGCTGGCTCTGTTCAGATCCCGGTAGTCAACACACATTCTTACTTTGCCATCCTTCTTAGGCACAGGTACTATGTTAGCAACCCACGGCGGATAGCTAGTCACAGCAAGGAACCCGGCGTCCCATTGCTTTTGTACCTCTTCTTTGATTTTCATAGCCATGTCTGGGTGAGTTCGGCGCAACTTCTGTTTAACTGGTGGACATTCTTCTCTCAAAGGCAGCTTGTGCACAACTATATCGGTATCCAACCCTGGCATATCTTGATACGACCAAGCAAACACATCAACATACTCTTGAAGCAGATCTATCAGTTGTCTCTTCACTGGGTCTTGCAGGCAGGCCCCGATTTTAACTTCTTTCACGTCTTCGTCAGTACCAAGATTAATCACTTCAATCTCCTCCTGATGAGGAATAATAACCTTTTCCTCCTGTCTCAACAACCTGGCTAGCTCTTCAGGAAGCTCATACTCTTCATCAACCCCTTCATCAGCTTGATTGATTGGATTGTCAAAGTCATACGATGTCATAGTCGTGCTGTTGTCGGTGCTGTCTGGAAGGCACACTCTGCAAGGGTTAAGTTTGTTCATTTTAGTGATTGATTTTAATCTTGCCTTAGAAAAAAGTGAAATGAAGTTATCATTTTGAAAACACCGCCATTTATTTTTGTACAAAAAGAAAAATGGAAAAACAGTGAGCAGAAAAGAAAAGACTCGTTTGCAAAAAGATGTCTGATATTTCATTAATTTAATCTTGTTTGCACAAAAGTACAGATGGCCCTGATTACAAAATGAGTCTTGTCATCTTGGGCAAGATGCAAGACTTTGATGCATGCTATAAAAATGCAGGAAATAATAATTACTCTGCATGAGTAACTCTTATAATTTCCTGGG
The DNA here is from genome assembly GCA_963966055.1 of Lathyrus aphaca. Lineage (NCBI taxonomy): Eukaryota > Viridiplantae > Streptophyta > Magnoliopsida > Fabales > Fabaceae > Lathyrus > Lathyrus aphaca. The sequence goes on from OZ014521.1 coordinate 16,884,403, forward strand.
AAGACCAGTTCGAGACACTGCTCCCCGGGATCTTTGGACGAATCCAATTCTCCAGATTGCGCTCCTCTTCCAGCTCGTCTTCCAAACAGTTGATAGCATCGGGGGTAAGCATCCCCCCACTGAAAAAACCAGGCTCTGCAGCAGCCTTTGCTTGATGTTGAGTTGGTTTGTAACCCAACCCAAACTTGTCCTTCTTCTCTTCCATAGCTAAGACCTTGCCCCAGCCTAGGGCAGTTCCTTCCTCAACAACCTTCCGGGCTTGTTGATAAGACGACATGGAGATCCCTGATACAGCAGATGCTTCATTGACATTCAAGGCTTCAAAACCTTGGCTCATTGTTTCATGGATCTCCCCATCCATCTCAATGTATTTGTAAGTAGCCAGATGGCTAACAAAAATATCCTCTTCCCCACAGATTGTGACAACTTGGCCTTCCCACTCAAATTTTAACTTTTGGTGAAGGGTAGACGTTATTGCGCCGGCGGCGTGAATCCAGGGTCTACCCAACAAACAGCTGTAGGCGGGCTGAATGTCCATCACATAAAAGATAGTTTTAAAGGTCTGCGGGCCAATTGTCACGGGCAGCTCGATCTCTCCCAGAACCGATCTCTTCGAACCATCAAAGGCTCGTACCACCAGGTTGCTGGGTCTCAATGCCAATCCATCATATTCTAACTTCACCAGAGCCTTCTTTGGTAAGACATTCAGGGAAGAACCTGTGTCCACCAGCACATGAGAAAGGACAGCTCCTTTGCATTCCATGGTTATGTGCAAGGCTTTGTTGTGGTTGCGGCCATCCACTGTCAGGTCAGAATTGGTAAACCCTAGCCCATTGCTAGCAGTAACATTTCCAACCACGGTTTCCAATTGGTTGACAGTAATCTCCTCAGGCACGTAAGCTGCGTGCAAGACTTTAAGTAGTGCATTCCGATGGGCTTCGGAGCACATAAGCAGTGAGAGGATAGAGATTTTGGATGGAGTCTGGTGAAGTTGATCCACAACTTTATAATCACTCTTTTTGATGATTCGCATAAACTCATCAACTTCCTGATCGAACGGAGTCTTCAGGGTTTCTTTGGCAACTTGGTCTTCCTGCACCGGGCCTTTTCCTTTTGCCTTGGCAGCAGCTTCTGCTTCGGCAGTAGGTCTTTGAACTTGTGAAGCAAAGAGACGTCCGCTTCGAGTGAAGCCTCCGCCTCCCCCCACATTATCTACTTGTGGTGCAGGTGCTGATGTTTCAAGAGTGATTCTTTTCCCTTCACAGTACACGTCAGAGCCATAGTGCCAAGGGATGGCCCTATTGCTTTCATATGGTACTGGTCCAGGTACCGTGACAGTGACTGGACTGATTGCTGCTGCGGAAGGGACTGTAATTGTTTGTGGATCATAAAAGATTGTAACTGGTGCTCTGGCGGGAGCAGCACCTTCTGAATGGTAGGCGGAATTATTTTCAGGATCGTAGAATATGGTGTAGATGTTTAAGAATTGGCAGAATTTTTGACCAAACAAGAAATGTTTAATTCAGTTCAGAATGTCCTATCAGATGTTGGGACATTATCAAACAGAGTATGTGAATTTATTTCAGGATGTCTCATCAGATGTTGGGACATTGTGTGAATAAATTAAGTTCAGTTTTTCAGGATGTCCCAACAGATGTTGAGACATCTCAGACCTGCTACCAGAATTAATTAGTGATTAACAGATCAGAGATATTTAAGGAGAACTATCTGGGATTAATTAATGCTGGATAAAAACAGAACAAGGCGCATCTGTAGGGAGTTTTAAATTGAAGATTCAGATTAAAACAGAAGACCTAATGCACCTAGAATATAGGAGGTAACAAACCCTAAATTCAAGGTGACAGTTGCTGCACATTAGGGCTGGATCATTCTACAGAAAGCCCAAAATTCAGATACCTATTTAAACAACAGAAACTCATAGAATTGAGTACGAATTTCAGAAGACCAAATAGGGTGTCTAGTGTTTTAATAGCAGGTTGTTTTTATGTACCACTTTATGAGCTTTTAAGCAAAAGTGCATTTGTGACTTGATTGAAACTGTTAAGTAAGATCAAGCTGTTTTGTTTGAAGGATGTCTTCAATTTCAGTAAACTTGTAAACTTGATCACTGGGTGATTGAGGGGGAGTGAGTAGGGTACTCTTATCTAAGTGAGTCTTAGGTAGAAATTGCATTGGGTAAGTATTAAGTGATAGATTAAACAGGGTGGTTTAAGTCTAGAATTAATATTACTAATAGTGGATTTCCTCCTGGCTTGGTAGCCTCCAGATGTAGGTGTGGTTATACACTGAACTGGGTTAACAAACTTCTGTGTTGTTTACTTTTCTTGCTGTTTAAGTTTTGGTTAAATTTGTCAAATGTCCTATTAAGTGTTGGGACATTTCTTAGGACATCTCATACCTGATCACAGAATTTCAATTGGCATCAGAGCAGGCACCCTGCCTGTTTATACTGGGTGAGATCTAGGGAAAACAAATTCTGTAACATGGACAGAGATATAGGGTCAGTAAATAGACCACCTATACTGGATGGTTCTAATTATGACTACTGGAAGCCAAGAATGACTGCATTCTTAAAGTCACTTGACAACAGGGCATGGAGAGCAGTAAATGTTGGATGGAAACATCCTGTTCAAGACACCAAAGATGGATCAATAGTTCTGAAACCTGAAGAAGAAGATGATGAATCAGCAAATGACAAAAGCTTATCAGAAAACCTTGCCTTGCTTGGAAGACAATTCAAACAGATTCTCAGAGGAATGGAAGGCCAATCCAAATCCAGTGGAAGAAACACAAACTCTGAGAACAGGAGACCATATGATGCTAACAGAAAGTCAAAGTTTGCTGAAAAGACCAGTCAAGATAAAGGAGTCAAATGCCATGAATGTGAAGGATATGGACACATCAAGTTTGAATGTCCTACCTACTTAAAGAGGCAAAAGAAAGGACTCTCTGTGACCTGGTCTGATGAAGACTCAGGAGAGTCAGAAGAAGAATCAGCTATGCATATTACTGCTCTAGCTGGACTGTGTGAATATGATAGTGATTCCAGTTGTGGAGAACTTACTTATGAAGAACTTGAGAAAGCATTCAAAGATCTATACAAAAGAAGCTCTGAAATATGCAGTGATGTTATAAAGCTAAAGAAGCAGAATGAGACTTTAGAAGATGACAAAGCAAATGATCAGGAGATCATTGAAACCTTAAAAAGTGAAGTAAGCCTTCTCAACTCTAAATTGGAACATATGTCCAAATCTGTTAGAATGTTGAACAGCAGCTCAAACACACTGGATGTTATTCTCAGCAATAATAAACATTCAGGGGACAAAAGTGGACTGGGATATGACAGAGATGAAGCAAGCTCTAGCAGAACTACTTCAAAAACTACACAGTCAAACAAGATGTCCCAACAGATGCTCCAACATCAGAACACAAAGACAAACATAATGTTCCAACAGATGTCTCAACATTCTGGAAAGAACAAAATGAAGAAAAAATATCAAAGATGGAGATGTCATCACTGTGGAAGATTTGGGCATATCAAACCTCACTGTTATAAGCTACATGGATATCCAAATCAGATGTGTCAGCAACCTTCCAAGCAGAAAGTAGTAGGTACCAAGAAAGTGCTGCATAAAAGTCAGCAATATCCTAAGCAAAAGACAGAAGTAATCAAGAAAGTTTGGAGACCAAAAGCTGACATTCAGACTGATCAAAGCCACATACACAAGAACAAGATCAACAATCAAGCTTGGATATCAGCTGAACAACACTCAGAGCAGAGGCATCAAAAGAAATCTCAACTCATCTGGTCAAAGAAAAGTACTGCATTCATAGCACATACATCATTGAAAGTATCAGCTAAAGAAGACTGGTACTTTGACAGTGGATGCTCAAGACACATGACTGGATTGAAGAATTTGCTAGTAAACTTAAAGCCACATTCATCCAGGTATGTTACCTTTGGAGATGGAGCTAAAGGAGAGATCAAGGGAGTTGGAACCTTGGATTGTCAAGATGTTCCAAGATTAGATGATGTGCTGCTTGTTAAAGGTTTAACTGCTAATCTGATCAGCATAAGTCAACTATGTGATCAAGGATACAGTGTAAACTTTACCAAATCTGAATGCATAGTGACTAACAAAGAACAAGAGGTTGTCATGAAAGGAGCCAGATCTAAAGACAACTGTTACATGTGGGAATCCCAAAATCTCAGTCTCACTTCAACCTGCTCTCTAGCTAAGGAAGAAGAAGTGAAACTGTGGCATCAAAGACTAGGTCATCTTCATTTCAGAGGCATAAAGAAGATCATATCTATGGATGCTGTAAGAGGTATTCCTAAACTGAAGATTGATGATGGCAAGATATGTGGTGAATGTCAAATAGGCAAACAAACCAAGATGTCCCATCCAAAGCTCCAACATCTGACAACTTCCAAAGTTTTGGAACTTCTACATATGGATCTTATGGGACCTATGCAAGTTGAAAGTCTTGGTGGTAAAAGGTATGCCTATGTTGTAGTTGATGATTTTTCAAGATATACATGGATAAACTTCATCAAAGAAAAGTCAGATGTATTTGATGTATTCAAAGAATTATGTCAAAGATTGCAAAGGGAAAAATCCAGCTGTGTGATCAGAATAAGAAGTGATCATGGAAAAGAATTTGAGAATCAAAAGTTCTTAGATTTCTGTTCTTCAGAAGGAATCAACCATGAGTATTCCTCTCCTATCACTCCTCAACAGAATGGGATTGTTGAAAGGAAGAATAGAACTATTCAAGAATCAGCAAGAGCTATGATCCATGCTAAAAAGTTACCTCTGTATTTCTGGGCTGAAGCTATGAACACTGCATGCTACATCCATAACAGAGTTACCTTGAGAAAAGGAACCCTGTCCACAATATATGAAGTCTGGAAGGGCAGAAAACCCACTGTGAAGTACTTTCATGTGTTTGGAAGTAAATGCTATATTCTGGCAGATAGGGAGCAAAGGAGAAAAATGGATCCTAAAAGTGATGAAGGGATTTTCCTTGGATACTCTATAAACAGCAGAGCATATAGAGTATTTAATTACAGAACAAAGGTTATCATGGAATCCATAAATGTGGTAATTGATGATGTTTCTACAGATGTCCCAGAAGATGTTGGAACATCTGCTGATGTCAAGATTGAAGCTGAAGAAAAGAATGATCAATATAACTTCACTCAAAATGATACAAGGTCAGAAGATTCAAGCAAACCTCCCTCCATCAGAATACAGAAGGATCATCCCAAAGATTTGATAATTGGTGATCTCAACAGAGGAGTGAGCACTAGATCAAGAGAAGTGATTTCAGGTTCTTGTTTTGTTTCCAAAATAGAACCTAAAAATGTCAAGGAAGCTCTCACTGATGAATACTGGATTTGTGCTATGCAAGAGGAATTAGGTCAATTCACAAGGAATGAAGTGTGGAATCTTGTACCTAGACCTGATGACATAAATGTGATTGGTACAAAATGGGTGTATAAGAACAAGTCAAATGAACAAGGAATTGTTACAAAGAACAAAGCTAGACTTGTGGCTCAAGGATACACTCAAATTGAAGGGGTAGACTTTGATGAAACCTTTGCACCAGTAGCAAGGCTTGAATCAATAAGACTACTGTTGGGAATTGCTTGTATCTTAAAGTTCAAGCTATTTCAAATGGATGTGAAAAATGCCTTTCTTAATGGTTATCTTAATGAAGAGGTATATGTAGAACAGCCTAAAGGATTTGTTGATCCAAGCTGTCCAAATCATGTATACAAACTCAAGAAAGCACTTTATGGTCTGAAGCAAGCTCCAAGGGCATGGTATGAAAGACTTACCACATTTCTTGTCAAGCAAGGATACAGAAAAGGTGGGATTGATAAAACCCTGTTTGTTAAAGATGAAGAAGGAAATGTCATGATTGCACAAATATATGTTGATGACATTGTGTTTGGTGGGATGTCTGATAAGATGGTCAAACATTTTGTCAAGCAGATGGAAGCTGAATTTGAAATGAGTCTAGTAGGTGAATTAACCTATTTTCTTGGTCTGCAAGTTAAGCAAATGGAAGACTCAATGTTCATCTCACAAAGCAAGTACTCCAAGAACATAGTGAAGAAATTTGGAATGGAAAATGCTTCTCATAAAAGAACTCCTGCTCCTACACATTTAAAGCTGACTAAAGATGAGAAGGGTGAGAATGTAGATCATAGTTTATATAGAAGCATGATTGGAAGCTTGTTATACTTGACTGCTAGCAGACCAGATATTGCATTTGCAGTAGGAGTTTGTGCAAGATATCAAGCTGATCCAAAAGTCAGTCATCTCAATCAAGTCAAGAGAATCCTTAAATATGTTAATGGTACTTGTGACTATGGCATAATGTACTTTCATGGTTGCAAACCTATTCTCACTGGCTTCTGTGATGCTGATTGGGCAGGAAGTGCTGATGACAGAAAAAGCACTTCAGGAGGATGCTTCTTTCTAGGAAACAATCTGATTTCTTGGTTCAGTAAGAAACAGAATTGTGTATCTTTATCTACAGCTGAAGCTGAATACATAGCAGCAGGTAGCAGTTGTTCTCAGTTGGTTTGGATGAAGCAGATGCTCACTGAGTACAATGTCCCACAGGATGTCATGACATTGTACTGTGACAACTTAAGTGCAATCAACATATCTAAAAATCCTATTCAACATAGCAGGACAAAGCATATTGATATCAGACATCATTTCATCAGAGATCTTGTAGAAGAGAAGGTGATTTCTTTGGAGCATGTTGCTACAGATCTGCAATTAGCTGATATCTTTACCAAAGCATTGGATGCTACACAATTTGAGAACTTAAGGGGCAAACTTGGAATATGTTTATGTGATATTTAGCAGTTAATGAGATGTGCCAACATGTCATATGACATTGCATGACATAAGTTCCAGATGGCAAAGCTAGTCTGGACAAGATCCTTGGGAATTCCATTCTTAATCATTTGGACTGTAACGACTACTTATTTAGTAACTACTTATAAGAAGCTATCAAGATTCTCATCATATCATCACAAGCGAATCACATTAACTCTCAAATCTTCAGAAATCATAAACCCTAAAGCTGTTCATCCTTCTTCCTCTACAATGTCTCAAAACCCTAAAACAGCTGAGAAAATTCTCAACAAGGAAGACGTGGTTCATGCCACTCCAATCTCTGTTGTGCCAATGCCTTCAACACCATTGGACGAGCTCAAGGGAAGCGCCTCTCACACTAAAAAGGCAAGAACACCAAAGAGATGTAAAGATCAAATCAGAAGCAAAGCTAAAGGCATTCCCTCTCCTGCTAACATGTCTACAAGATACTCCAAATATGTTGATGATTCCATCAAGGAGATTGTTAACCAAGTCTTTTCTGAACAAAGAGTGGTGAAAGGGATCTCTGTTCCTTTGAACACCATTCCTGCACCTCAAGAAGAACCAGCTCAGGCTACAAAGGACACTGCTGCAGAACAAGATGTCCCAACAGATGTTGGAACATCTGAAGATAAGAAAAAGAACTTATCTGATGTTGAACAATCTAAGGACAAAGTCTCAAATGAAAATGATGAAGAGGTCTCTGAAGAACAGGCTCAAGGCTCAAATGAAGATCAAATCCCTGTTGATCAACCAGCTGAAGAGGAGGCTGCTCAATCTCCTCCAGTGGCCAATCTGGAGCAGGACTCTGATGCAGAGATCATAGCATCTGTGAAACCCAGCATTGCTAAAAGACTAAGGTCCAGGAAAGGAAAGATGCAAGCTGAACCTGTCATCCCTGAGAAAAATAAGGCTAGTTCAAAGAAAGGCAAAGCTAAAGCTATCTTTGGTCCAACAAAACCATGGAGCAAAGTTCAAACCCAGAAGAGAAAAGCTGCAACACCATCAGATTCAGATGTTGGATCAGATGTCCCAACATCTCCTCCCAAGAAGAAACCAGCACAAGCTAGAGTTTCAACTGCTGTCCCAGAAGCTCCTTTGGACAACATATCCTTCCATCATGTCTCCAGTGTCAACAGATGGAAATATGTGTATCAAAGAAGGGTTGCCTTGGAAAGAGAACTAAGCAGCAATGCACTTGAGTGCACAGAACTGATAGACCTCATCTCTGCTGCAGGACTATTCAAAACAGTCTCAGATCTCTCTCCCTGCTATGAACTACTTGTCAAAGAGTTCATTGTGAATCTTCAGGAGGATTGCTCAAATGGTAAGTCTTCTGAGTTTAGAAAAGTTTTTGTTAGAGGTAAATGTGTACAGTTTTCTCCTCAAATCATCAATGAGTATCTAGGAAGAGAAACAGATGGACCTAATGAATTAGGTAAGACAGATAATCAAGTCTGTAAAGTGATCACTGCAAACCAGGTCAAGGCATGGCCTGTGAAGGGAAAGCTCTCTGTGAGCATGCTTACCAGAAAGTATGCCATGCTGAACAGAATTGGAACTGCTAACTGGGTGCCTACCAACCACACTTCCTCAATCTCAACTGGTCTAGCCAGATTCATCTATGCTGTGGGAACTCAAACCAATCTGGACTTTGGAGCTTTTATCTTTGATCAAACCATGAAGCATGCCAGCTCCTCAGCAACAAAGCTTCCAATAGCCTTTCCATCATTGCTATGTGGAATAGTGCTCAATCAATACCCTGGCATTCTCACTGACAAGGATACAGCATGCAAAAGAGAGAGCCCCCTGGCTTTTCACTACAAATTATTTCTCAGTCACCATGCTGCAGATGTTGAAACACCTGCTGGGACATCTGTTGGTCCCTCCTCTGCTAAGAATCCAATCTCCAAGAAAGAATTAATTGCTGAGCTAAAGTGCACCTGCAAAGAGCTTGAAGCTAGAAAGAAGAAGCTGGAGGAAATAATTAAGAGGTTGGAAAGTGAAGAAGATCAGACAGCTGCATCTGATGAAGACAGTGAAGCTGAAAGTGAAACTGATAAAGATGAAGACACTGAAGTGGAGGAAGCTACTGAGAGTGATGAATCTGAGTGATCTGTGTATGTGAGGCATTTGTATTGACAGCAATAATTTGTAATTCTGGATAATAGTTCTTTGGCCCCTAATTTTGTGTCTACCAAGGGGGAGAACAACATCAAATAACAACATCAAATGTAACTGCTGTTTAAATGAATGAAAAAATTCTGTTTGTTTGCTTCTGAACTGAATAAGTTTTTCTGTTGGAACAAGACTGGATAAAGACAGGACACATGTTTGTTTGAGGGGGAGTAATCTCAAATAAGAATCAACAGAAAAGTAATGATATACTCTGATAAAAAGATCTTCTGCTGCACTCTGAAAACCAGGAAAGATGTTAGCCAAAAATTAGCCAAAGGGGGAGTTTGTAGATGTTTAAGAATTGGCAGAATTTTTGACCAAACAAGAAATGTTAAATTCAGTTCAGAATGTCCTATCAGATGTTGGGACATTATCAAACAGAGTATGTGAATTTATTTCAGGATGTCTCATCAGATGTTGGGACATTGTGTGAATAAATTAAGTTCAGTTTTTCAGGATGTCCCAACAGATGTTGAGACATCTCAGACCTGCTACCAGAATTAATTAGTGATTAACAGATCAGAGATATTTAAGGAGAACTATCTGGGATTAATTAATGCTGGATAAAAAACAGAACAAGGCGCATCTGTAGGGAGTTTTAAATTGAAGATTCAGATTAAAACAGAAGACCTAATGCACCTAGAATATAGGAGGTAACAAACCCTAAATTCAAGGTGACAGTTGCTGCACATTAGGGCTGGATCATTCTACAGAAAGCCCAAAATTCAGATACCTATTTAAACAACAGAAACTCATAGAATTGAGTACGAATTTCAGAAGACCAAATAGGGTGTCTAGTGTTTTAATAGCAGGTTGTTTTTATGTACCACTTTATGAGCTTTTAAGCAAAAGTGCATTTGTGACTTGATTGAAACTGTTAAGTAAGATCAAGCTGTTTTGTTTGAAGGATGTCTTCAATTTCAGTAAACTTGTAAACTTGATCACTGGGTGATTGAGGGGGAGTGAGTAGGGTACTCTTATCTAAGTGAGTCTTAGGTAGAAATTGCATTGGGTAAGTATTAAGTGATAGATTAAACAGGGTGGTTTAAGTCTAGAATTAATATTACTAATAGTGGATTTCCTCCTGGCTTGGTAGCCTCCAGATGTAGGTGTGGTTATACACTGAACTGGGTTAACAAACTTCTGTGTTGTTTACTTTTCTTGTTGTTTAAGTTTTGGTTAAATTTGTCAAATGTCCTATTAAGTGTTGGGACATTTCTTAGGACATCTCATACCTGATCACAGAATTTCATATGGTAACAGTAGAGACATCTTCATGATTGATTGCTGGTGTTGTAGGAGGTATTGTTGGAAGGACTGATGTTGTTGTTGCTGGAGATTCGAAATGGAATGAAGCTGAAGTTGTAGCAGGAGAAACTGTTGAAAACTGATCATTTGGGAGGACAGATGAAGTACTTGTTGATGGTGCTGATGAATTGTCGGGAACAATAGTTGCTGCATTTGTAGGAGGGTCTGAGACCGTTGCTGATGAAGCTGTCGGATTCGTCGGAAATGAAGTAGTGATCTGTAGCAGGCCACTCTGAATGAGGCTGTCAATACCATTCCTCAGGTCCTCACACCCATTCCATGAAATATTGCAGTAGGGACACCCTAGTTCACACCCCGGAAATATTTGGTTTTCACGGAGTTGAGCTTTGATTTCCACCAATGGTGTCCTGATCTGATCCACACTAGTTATTAAATAAGACGGTGGGTCTTCTTCAATAGCGTTAATTCGAGGACCACCATGGTTTGGCATTGGGTTTTTATTGACATTGGGCGGCGGTGCAAAATTCAGAGCCTTGGAGTCTACCAAGTCTTGTACCTTCATATGCAGAGCCCTGCATTTTTCTGTACTGTGACCAGGTGCGTTTGAATGGAAAGCACACCTAGCATTGGAGTCATAGTTTCTTGGTAGACTGTTGGGATCCGGAGGTGCCAACGTTCTTAGCTCAACTAGGTTGAGTTTCAGAAGTTGTGGCAACAAGGCAGCATACGGCATTGGGATCGGGTCGATCACTCTGTTAGCTTGGGATGGCCTCTGTTGGAATGGCCTCTGTTGATTGTTGTTGTTGGAGTTGTTGTTGTTGTAGTTTCTTGGAGGATATTGGTTCTGCTGATACTGGGGTTGTTGTTGGAAGTTTTGTTGCGGAGGTTGATAGACTGGCTGAGGATGAGCTGGAGCAGGGATAGTGACTGCTGCTATTGACCTTTGAACATATTGGGGCCTACCCCTATTGGTGTGAATGGCATTGGTCTCGCCAGCTCTTCTCGGGCCTGCAAAAGGCTTTCTTGTACTGCTGGACGAACTGGCACCATTATCGGAGATCTTACCCATTTTTAACAGGCTTTCAATTCTCTCCCCGGCTATAACAACATCTGCAAAGCTGGTAGATGAGAAGGCAGCTAGCCTATCAATATAGGTTCCCTGAAGGGTATTCATGAACATATCAGCCATTTCCCGTTCTGACATAGGTGGCTGGACAGCAGCAGCAAGCTGTCTCCATCTTTGAGCATATTCTCTGAAGCTCTCCCTAGACGACTGTGACATTCCCATTAGGAGGGTCCTGTTGGGTGCCATATCTAGATTATACTGATACTGTCTGATGAAGGCCTCTGCCAGGTCCTTCCAGCATCTTATAGTTGCTCTTGTCAGATGGGAATACCATTCCCTAGAAGCTCCAGTCAAGCTATCTTCGAAGTAGAACATCCAAAGTTTCTCATCCATTGTATAGGCCTTCAGCCTTCCCAGAAATGATTGCAAATGAGTCCGGGGGCATGAAGTCCCATTATACTTTTCGAAACAAGGAGGCTTGAACTTATGGGGGATCCTGACCCCGTCTACCAAACCCATGTCCATGACGTCGAAACCCAAAGAATTTTGAGATTCTAAGGACCTCAACTTCTCAGCTATTTCCTCCAATCTCCTATCATAAGTTTCCTCTCCAGCACCCATTACTGTAAATTGGTCCTCCTGAGGATCTTCTTGAAGTACTCTGGCTGCAGTGGCTGTCCCTTGAATGTTTGCAGGAATATTAACTTCAGGATGGAGATGTGGGCCAAACACAGGGGGGTTAACATGTGGTTGCACCCGTTCATTGTTACTTGTGCCAGCAGTCCCCACATGGGGCTCATCTTGATTCCTTCCTTCTACCAAAGCTCTGAGCCTCTCCTGGCTTTGAGCTAAGTTATTCATCACTTCCATGAATTGTGTTATCTGAGTTCTCATCTCCAATCTTTCGTTTGCCATCTGGTTTCTGACCTCCGTAAGGTCTTGCTGCATCTGATCCATTTGGATGCCCGGAAGGTTGTTTCTAGTTGGGTACCTGTGTGGCCTGTTGAGGGGAAATACCCGGCGGCGAGCAATAATTCCTGAGATTTACAACAGAGGTTAGTAACAACAAAACAAAAACCTGCAAAACAAACAAAAGGGTTAGTATGCAATGCAGTTATGCTTATTTGTTCTCAAGGTATCCGGTTTGGCATTCAGTTTTGACCCTTCCAGACCCTTGAAGATGATGCTGTTGAAGTTGCTTTTGATGTGAACCCAGATGGAAACTAACACAAATATATTACAAAAGGCGAAGTAATACAATTTGTTCTTTTTTACAACACAAGCCCTCAAAGGGGTCAAAATACATCACAACAAACAAAAGTACATGAAAAGGAATAACAACAAGCAAATGATCAAACCCCAAGGCCAAACTCATCCTCACGAACTTCCTTGAGAAGTGCTTCGGTCACAGGATCAGCCGGATGCTCCGTGAGGTTTCTGATGAGAAGGTTTCTTGTTGCAACAACTGCAGTCAACTTCCTGTTCTGACTTTGGTCCTTAGACCTCTTCACTCCAGCTCTGATTTCTAGCTCTGATATTTCCTTCTGGGCTGCTGCCAGGGCTTTTTCCATCTGCTCCATCTTGTCCTGGACTCTCTTGTCTTCTAGAGTACGGGCCTCAGTGATCCGGACCCACCTGGCCTGACTCTCTTTCAGGTACAAGTCTGTTCTTGCTCTCTGGAACTGGGCTTCTTTACAAGCATTCTTCAGAATCTGTTCACCAGCTTTGGACTTGTTGATATAATCTCCAGACTTCTCAATTTTAGTCAAGTGTTCCACTCTCAATTTCTCCAATCTCTCAATCTCCCTCACACCTTCACTCCTCTCCCGGAGGGTCTTTTGCAGAGCCTGGGTTAGCTTCTCATTTCTTTCTTTCAAGCTTTCAAACTCCTCCAAACTGATAGTGGCAGGGGGTGGTGCTGAAGATGACTCAGGCATGTCTTCTATGGTAAAGGGCATTCCAGAGAATTGGGCCCTAGCATGGGACCACTCATAATATTGGATTGATGCCACATTATTGCACTTCCCCAGAATGGTGATTCCCTTGGTTTGAACATGATCCCAGGCCCAGGCAGCCTGCCTAACAGTTGTCAGACTAATCTTGTTCTCACAGTAGAGGGTCTCAACCAAGTCTTGTTCCCTAGGAGTATGAACCAGTGCATAGCCTAATTGCCTTCTGAACAGCAGAGGGTTGTAATTGATGCTTCCCTTAACTCCTATTAAGGGCACATTGGGAAAGTGCCCACAGCTTGTGATGATATCTCTGCCCTTGGTGCTTTGAGTACACCATCTGATATCTGCTGAAGTTAGAACAGTGAGTCTCTTAGCCCAGTTGCTTTGCTGATGAGGATTTAGAAATGCATCTGTCCTGGGTAGATGCCTGAGAAGCCAAGCATGAAATAATGGAGCACAACACCTTACTAACCTCCCCCTCTGCTTCTCATTCTTCTGATGTACTGAGTAATAGAGATCACCCAGTAAAGTTGGCACTGGGTTCTTCAGGATGAACAAATGGATTGCATTCTTGCTAATGAATCGAGGCTCATCTGCAAACAACACAATTCCATATACACTTAAAGCCAACAGAGCACAAACAGCTTTCCACTCCCCCAGGGAGGCCTTCAGACTAGCTTGAGAAATCAGGAAGTCAAGATGAAAACCAGGGATCCCAGCTTTAGAGGTCATATGTTGCTCGATCAAAACAGGTTCCAGGTGCAAAGCTTTTGCCACCTCTCCATTGCTTGGGAAAGCCATCTCAGGATTGAAAGGGATTTCTCTCCTGATAGGTAGACCAACCAAAGATGAGTATTCTTCTAATAAGGGCCCCAACTGGAAGTCTTGAAAGGTGAAACATCTCAATGGGGGGTCATAAAACTGAATGCAGGTGTGGATCAAACTCCTCTGAGATGGGTCCAGATCCATGACCAAGTCAAGTATATCCCCATAATGCTCCCTGAACAAAGGTATGTGATCCGGAGTGATCAGGGTTTGGATCCTCCTGATGTCTGATAAGTCTGGTTGGAAGAAATGATAGGTGATGTTGCTTTTCTTTGGAGCCATAAGTGCTGAGACTGAGTAGAGTAAGTGCTGATGAAGATGCTGAGGAGTGGGCCACTGACTGGCTAGTGCGAGTAACTGGAGTATATGGTTGACAAGCTGAAGCAAGTGCTGGTGAAGGCAAGTCAAAACTGCAGATGGGGTCAAAACCAAAACCAGATGAAAATGGATACCCTGAAACACAAATAAGCACATGCTAATATGATGCAATGGGTATGTATGCAAATGAAATGCAAGGGTCTGTGACTGAGCTGGATCTGATCAAATGCTCTGATATAAGTCCATGTGTGTAAGAAATCCAGATGGAGGTCTATGAATCCAGTAACCAGGGTGGGGGACTCAAATAAAGAGCCACATGTCCAGGGTTTAGAATCACAAGAACTATCCAACATGGAGTACTCTTAAACAAAATCAAAGTAACAGGGTATTCTGAGGCCAAGGTACCTGCAAACCTGTAAACAGCCCAACCCCCTCACAGGTGATGATCTAGAACAAGGATCCTCAGACTTGGATCAGTTATGAGAAGTGTAAACACTTCTAACCCGGAGATACAGTGTTTACAATAACCATAACAATTCCTCCTCTAATTCACCTCAGTTTCTGAAGGTCAAAACTAAAAGGTCATCCAGACTTAGCAGGCTTCCCAGATAGCCCTAGCATTGCAGGAAATCTGCAACACAGAGTTCTCAAGAAGAAACCCATATCTGAACCGTGTTTCATATTCCCGCACCAGACCGAAATGGAATGGGAAAGAATATGATTCACTCTAGCCTAGGTGTCACTCAGGTCCCAGGTATAGGACCTTAACTCTCAATGAAACACCCACCCACCAAGGCAAACAACAGATCCAGCCAGCAACAATGACAGTATGATATAAACAAATGCAATAAAGAAAGCAGTAAAGTAACTGTACATAAAGCAATAAACAAAAATAAATACAAGCACAAACAAGCACATA
Source organism: Lathyrus aphaca (assembly GCA_963966055.1). Classification (NCBI taxonomy): domain Eukaryota; kingdom Viridiplantae; phylum Streptophyta; class Magnoliopsida; order Fabales; family Fabaceae; genus Lathyrus; species Lathyrus aphaca. Next base: position 16,899,853 of record OZ014521.1, read on the forward strand.
ACACCCCAGTAAACACAAATCAATCAAGCGCTAGGAGGAACCCACAAAAAGAACCAGAAGCCCTGGTTACAGTATAAGCATCCCCAGCAGAGTCGCCAAGCTGTCGCTCCCAAAGATTTGCATCCAGGTACAAGCGCGAACGGTCGGCGAGAGGGACAATGAGAACACACAGCCGTGAACTCACTGGAGATGAAAAGAGTCGCCAGCTAGGCATTTTTATCCCGGAGGAAAGGCAATGCTGCATAGACCTAGAAAAAGATGGATAAGACGGTTGCGAACCAGAGAGACTGAGAAAGGGGGTTGGTTACAACCTGGGAAGGTATTAGCACCCAGATTGTCCGTCGTACTCGACGGGATCCACGCTTAAAAGATTTGTGTTTTAAAGGGGTAGTGTCAGTGCAATCTGTGTATAAATGAGCTGGGAAAGGTGTACAGGTGTCAGTGTAAAAGAAAGTGAAGTGTGATATATACAGTGTCAGTGTAAGAACAAGAATAAGATGCTCAAGATCATGAGGCTAAGAGAATGAGGCTAGAAAGAGGGGGGATATACAGAGACTTTTGTTCGATAACTGTTAAGTTATGCCTACGTATCCTCTCGTGCAATGAGGAAGTCAGAACACCGTAGTTCGACCCAAAGAGACTGAAAGGATTGACTTGTGGACTGCTTGCTTGCCTATGCTCAAGTGTATGACCTGTCTGGCTCAGGTGCTAACTGTCTTGCATTAGACGGAAGAAGCAAGTTCTCGCTTGTGAGTGAAGATGATGAGAAAAGAATCCCGGAGGAGACGATTATTGTTTGTTTTGTGTTTTCAATCTTTTATTGCTTTTGAAGTTTGTCATAGGATAATGAGCTTAAGCCTAAACCAATGGGTTAGTAAACTCATCACATCTTCCCTCTGATTAGGGGTAATGAGAATACCTTAAGTGTGAAGTCAGATTCTCACACTTAATCACCTTTGATGTAGGATTAAGATCATTAACCTACTTGTGATTATTTAGATGTTTTTGGTGTTTTTGTTTAGTGTTAAGTAATGAGGTTAAGCCATAATCAGGGATTAAACAAACCCATTACACTATCCTAAAAGAAGGATAATAGATGAGAGTGTTTAAGCTGAGGAAAGCTCCTCAACTTAATCCATGATTAGGGATTAAACCCATGACAAAACAAGCCTTTGATTAAGTGGATTTTATTTAATGATATGATGATGAAATGATTTTTATGGTTTGTAAGACAACTTGAGGGGGACTTGTCCATTAACACTAGGGTTAGTCCTTCTTAACCACTTAAGGAAGAATTAGAACCCTAATGCAAGGCCCAAGTTACAAGTGTGATGTCTTGATAATTATTATATGGATTGATTAAGAGATTTAAACACATTAAGGGTTTAATACTTAGGATTAAAGTTATACACTCCATCCTAAGAGAAGGATGCAGGCATAAGCTTAATCACAAAGTCTTAAAGCCTTTAGGGTTTAGTCCCTGATTATGAGATGAGAAGAGAAGACTCCAAGAGAGACACAAAGGTAAAACTATGAGGGGATACTAATCAAAACCCTAATTCATTGTCATGCTTGGTTGATCCTAAGGTTTGTGAGGTTTGCAAGAAGAAATCTTCAAAGGAGCCACCAGGAAGCAAAGGAACAAGATCAAGAGAAGCAAAGTGACTTGCTTCATGCAAGAAGTCAAGTCACTTGAAGAAAGAAAGTGGGAAGAACAAGAATGAGCAAGCTCAAACTCATACACAAATAGGAATGCAGCAATGGATGCAAGAGAGATGAAAAGAAAAGGTATGAGAAGTGAAGGCAAATTCACTTCTCAAGTTTACTTACCACCTGAAATGTTAGAAAGAAATGCAATGCAATGCAAGATGAGATGAAATGGTATGGTGCAAAGCAAAACCAGAAGCATGTTGATGATGATTATGATGTTATGAGGTGCTGCAAACATGAGACAAGGCATGGAGATGTTCATACAAGATTATGAATGCAAATGATGCAAGCTAAGGAGCATGAACAATCATGGAAAGTTATGAATCATACAAGACAAATGACATGGCAAATATGTAATGCAATGATCAAACATGCTTTCTATATGTCTTAAGATGTCAAATGAATCACAAAAATGCACAAAATGCAAAGACAAGTCATGTTATGCAAGAGGATGCAAGAGGGATGCAAAAGGAAGCCCAAATTAGGGTTCATGAATCAAACATCAAACCAAAACTCAAAACAGAAGCAAACCTTAAGATAAAAAATGGAAAATGGCATCCAAAGAAACCCTAAACCTATAATGAAACACTGCCCAAAGGGGAGCTCTCAACTCTCAACCAAACTCAAGATATGAATTTTACAAGTTATTAGGGTTTTTTAGGGTTCTTAACAAAAGAAATGCTAAACAAATAGAAAATGCAAGATCAAATCATGGCCATTTTACCCTATAAACTACATGCCAAACACAAAACAATGCAAGAAGAATCAATGTCTCAACCTTCTCCAATAGGCAGAAATGAATTTTTGAACTTATGATCAAAATAATGCATAAAAAATGATTTAATTCAATGAAAAATTCTTAAAATGCATCAAGATCAAAAAAGAAATTTGGTTTGAAGGTTGGACAATGTTTCTAAATGTCTTAGAACATTTCATGAATTTTTTTGTAATTTTTAAATACTTAAAAGTATTTTTAATTAATTAATTCCCATTAATCAATTAAAAATAATCTTTTAAATATTTAAAAATACTTTTTTAATGATAAAAAATAAAATAAAAATATTTTTGGGTCTTAAAAATTATTAAAACTCAGAGGAAAAAGTTTCATAATTTTTATGTATTTTTTGCTATTTTTAAATAATTATGCAAGTTAATTGAAATAAAAATGAATAAAAATTAAATAAAAAAAGAAAGTCAAAGGAAAGGATGGCTGAGATGAGCCCTGAGTTCAAATTGGTTGACTGGCGCGTGAATGGAGGGTGTGGATTGCATCTGGATTAATTAATTTAATTACGAATTAATTAAAGTTAATGAGAGAGATTAGGGCAAACAAAATGATCTGGGCCATTCAAAAGAGAGGGAAGTCAACAGGTCAACGCTCATCTATGGCTCAAATTCAAACTAGAGTTAATGACGCAATTAGGGCATAATCACTCTCAGGTGGCCGGAGAAGACCTCCGGTCGTCTTCTCCGGCCAGCACCTCACCTGAAAAATCCCCAAACCCCTCAAATCGTATCAAAAATGAAAACTAAGAACATAGAAATGATCTCCATCCTCTCACGAATCAAACCCCTATCCTAAAACAAATTTATTCTTCCTACACAAACTGAATCGAAGAGAACAAGTTCTAGGGCACGCAGGTTTCAGAGACAAATTAAACTCTCAAATCAAAGCCATTTTCAAAACCAAGAACATCAGGATAAGCAGTGAATCACATAGAACAAGTTTGCAACAAGAAAAATGATTTCTGGAAAAATAATTTTCAAGCTACCTGAGATTTGGAGCTTTCAACTTGAGGACTTTCTGGCCACTTCTCCTTGCGCAATCCACTCCACTTGGTCCACAGAAGATGCTTGAATGCTCAAAAGGAGTTTATGTTGGCTGGATAATGAGATTCGAAAGCTCCTGCTCAAGCTTGGTCAGAAATGGCAATGGTGTTTCAGGCACTTTCAGATCATGGTGAGGGGTTGTTTGTGATCCTGAGGATGAATGGAGAAGGTCTGTGGTGTTTGTTTGTGTGTTTGCAAGCTGTGGTGAGAGTTTCGAAGAGAAATGCAGGCTGAGGTGAGAAATGGTTATGGAGTATTCTGGTTGTTTCAGGCTTGGGTTCTTGGTGCTGGGTGGTCTATGGAGCAAGGGGAGTTGAATGATGAAGATAGTTTGAGTGTTTGCAAGCTGTGGAATCAGATTCGAAGCAAGTTGCAATTGGGAGTGTTTGTGTGAATGTGATGAATGAGAGAGCTTCAGCCTTGCTTAGTACATGGAATGGCTTGCAAAATGATAGTATAAACTAATCCAATTGGTCAGAGGATGTGACTTGTGCTTTATGGATAGGTGTAGCCACTTTTGCAAATATGTCAACTTCTTGTAAGATAGGGCATGGGCAACTTCTAGCCAAGTACAAAGGGCATGGTCTGCGCAGCAAAGTGAAGGGAAAGGCTAGGCTTGGTCCAACATTCAAGGCAGCAAGTTGGTAAAATGTTATGAGTGGTTTTGCAAGTTGTTGTAACTTTGGTTCACATGTGATTCTTTGTCCAACCAAACATGAAACCATGGGCATTCTTGGTTCATTTCTGATTTTTAGGACTTAGAGAATGTTTATGTGCTGGTTTGAAGTGAACTAGAGGCTGCAATGTGCATTGGTCCAAGATTTTGCAAAATTCTCACTTAGGGCATGCCTTGAAAATCAATGATTTTAGCCAACTTTGCATTGCCATAACTTTTGATCCAAGAAGAGTTTGATCATGTTCTTGTACTTTTTGAAAAGGGAAAGATGAGATCTACAACTTTCATGATCAAAGTTTTTCCATTTGAAGCATTTTTGGATCAAGAATCATGGCTTGAAAAATGACCTAAAATGATGCATTCTTGAAAAGTCAACTATGCCCAAAAAGTCAACATTTGCAAAAACCCTAAATTCTTGATTTTTATGAACTTCAAACTTCTTCCATGATCAAATAAAGATCATATACACTCAAAATGATGAAGATCACCCATTGGTTGGGTCATTGGGGGCCTCAGATGCCCTGATTTTGCACTGACTTGTCCAGAAAGTCAACCCTTGATCAGATGACTTCCCCATGGAATTTCTTCATGAAAATTGATATGCATACTCCCTATACCATATGAAGAGCAATGGAAACAAGAATGACCAAAAAATTTGGTGTTATGGCCTCTGAAACCAAAACCCTAATTTTCAGTCAACTGTGTAGTTCAAACTGGCCCTGCATCCACTCAAACCCTAGTTCTTGTGATTCCTCTGCAATTTTGACTTTGAGGAGATGAAATATGATATAAGAACACACATGGACCCCTTTGAGTTGATTGGTGGCCTTTGGAATGGCCCAAGATGCTTTGGGATTGCTCAGATCACAAACCCTAAGTGCAGATGCCTTAGAAACTATCCAGTGAAAAAATGAGATGTGAGATGATATGATTGTGTTTATGCATATGAGGATGATCACAAGCCATGGTGTGAATGGGTGAGGGCAAATTTGGGGTGTTTACAATAGCAAGCAAGTATTGTCGGAAAAGACCAGGGTCGTCTCCATGACCCTAATTACCGTAGCAATATCCGGAGTTAGGCTGGCACGCATGTTCGCCGACTCCTGGTCGAGAATGGCCTTGGTCTCAGCGGACATCACCTTGATGGAGCCTTCCAAGCTGAAAGTTTCTCGCTCTGAATAGCAGGGAGGAAGAAGGTAGGCCCCTTGGTGTTCAGGTGGAACTCTGGGCGCAACAGCTGATCGACCAAACGAATCCTCTGGACGGGGACGTTTGGGGCGGGGAGAATCTTTCAGTAAAATAGTATCGTTCGGCATGACAGTTACGGGCAGAGATTCCGGGCGAGGAGAATGCGGAGTGGGATTGGCGCTCCCAGAACCACCGACCACATGCTTGGTGACCACCTGTTGGACGTGACTCTTGCTCTTCTTCTTTTGTTTGGTCGGGGCTCCAGCCTGGTTAGCCAACTTCAATGCTTGCTCCCGGAGTGTGGGCATGTCACCTGCAAAATGAACAAGTCAGTAAGGAAGATTAAAAAAAAAAAAAAAAAAGACAGACGGGGATAAGCTACCTAGAAGTAGAAGGGCTTCCTCGTCCGACTTACACTCGAGCATGACCCTAATGTTAATAACCTGAGGCTCTAAGACTAGAAATCCATCGTCGCCCAATATCGGATTATCTAGTCGATCTACCCAAGTTGCAGGCCTGAAACTTCGGACGTATGCCACCAGCTTTTTGTAGGCCAGCTTGTCCTCGGCCCCAGGTTCTCATGTTTTACCCTTTAATGGATGGTCGACAAATCAAAATAGTTCGGCCTCCACTCGAGAGAAACCTTCGACACTAAGCATTCTGTGGCATCCGACTTCCATCGCATGATATATAGGTTGTCGAGGGCCTGCTGGGTGATGGGCTTCACCGTATACCACCTGTCCTTGAAGTTTCGGACAAAATCGTGATAGGTCTTGAATAGCCTCAAAGGCTGCTTGAAAGAGACCCAGCTGTGTCGACCTTCACTGCCCGACCATTGTATATGGAAAACTCTAAAATAGAAGGGCAAATTACAACCAATCCCAAGATGTTGGCATACTAGTTCAAACGCCCGAATGAACGATATGGCATTGGGATGGAGCTGCGAGGACGCCAGTCTAAGCCACCTAAAAACCCTCATCTGGAAGTCATTGAAGGGGAGTCGCATCCCCGTTTCCCAGAAAGAAAACTCGTACATTGCAAATTATTTCCCCCAGAAACATGAGCAGATCGCTTCCCGGGGAGGGGCGCGTAACACTGCCAATTCGGAGGTTCGTCGGGACCCATGTCCTCGACTATCGTATGCGCAGTGGTGTGGTCGTCTATAAATCAAGACTTCATCCTTATTGTCTCATCGGCAACCCATGAAAGATCTTCACTCCCGGATGAAGTGGCGTGCTCCCTTCCACGGGACGTACCTGGTCCGTTTTACCTAAAAAGAAGAAGGAACAAGTGAATTCGACGTTGCATCAAATCCACCCTTCCACCGCAGTTCAAGTGAAAGGGCGAGGGGATCAATACCCGTCACACATATACTAAATTTCCCGAGACATTCAAAGAATGCTCGTAAACCCAAAGAGACCTATGAAGGTTTCACTCGGGACATTCAAACAATGCCCGGTACATTCGAAGAATCCAAGAAGTATCTGTCAGGGGTATTCAGACAATACCCGAGGCATTCAAAGAACTCATAAAGATTCTTCTCAGGACATTCAAAAGATGCCCGAGACCTTTACCTAAATTTCCTATTTTATGCCCGGCGTATGCATATTTGATAACACGTAAATGTATCGTATATTTACCGCATTTTATGTCCGTTTTATTATGATTTTATATATTTAACTCCCGACTTTCCCGAGTTTTCGTGTTTTCCCACAGGTACTATGTTTCTCCAGTCAAAAGTGTGCTAAGTGACCATATGAAGAAATCCAACATAAAAAGAAGAAGAAATAGTCATTATGTCAAAAGTCTGATATTTTGTTGCTGTAACGACCGTTACAGATTCCTTATGGTCGTAACGCGGTGTTTATGCGTGTAACAACCGTTATGATGGTGTTACGACCGTAACGCGCTGATTTTTGGTCATAACGCCCGTAACTATGCCATTACGACCGTAATGCGCACAAAAATAGGTTTATGCATTGGATCAGAAGCATCTCCAGAAAGGGTCAAAACATAACACTCGTTCTCCACTTCCTATTATTTCTCACACGACCAAGACCAAGCTACTACTTCATACCAAGTCATCCTTCCTATTTTCTCTCAACTTCCTACTGTGCCCACAACTCCTTATTTCTCTCCAACGGTAGTTACAGAAGAGGAAGCTTCTCTCTATAAATAGAGTCTTCGTAGTTTTGAGAAAGGATCCAAGTTTTTGGGCGCGAAAGCGCTGCTTATTTTGTTCTTAGTTTTTTTAGGCAGAAATTACTATTGTAAAAGGAGTAGTTTCTTACACTGAGGAACTACTCCACCATTAGTTTTTAGGCCAATCTATGTAACTGCTTGGATCAATTTATACAAGTTATTTCAATTCTGCATTTATTCCAAAGTCTCGCAATTTATCTTCGGCTTTTACAGGTTTTTTATCGCATTTATTATTATTATTATCATTCTTGCATTCCTTAATTAATTATCATGTTTCTTTCAATTGATATTATCATGTTTGGTTTGTTTATTTTTAATTCTATGTCTAGCTAAATAGTTTAGAGTCCGGCGTATGAGGACCGTCGTTACCGACGGGACTCGGTAGAAAATACTAGGTGCGAATTAACGATTAAAATTCTGTTTTGGTTATAATTTCTATTGTAATTTAATTAGCATTGTCACGAGAGTGAGATGTTAGTTAACATTGTTTTGTCACGAGAGTGAGAAACTAATTAAGGTTAGAACCGACACAGCGAGAGCGTGGGGATCAAACCGGATAGTAGAAATTAGGCAACTTATCTAAAAACAGCGAGAGCGCTTTAGAGACGTTTAGGATATTATTAGCTTTCAAAACACGTTTCTTAGTTACCGGGCAAGCGAGAGCAAAATATTGGGATTAGGAAGTGTGGCTTTAGTTAAGACCGCGAGAGCATGAGGCGGAGTCTTTAAGCTGATATATTCTACGGAACTAGCTATAGTCGTAATTAGTACCGAATTCTATAAAGTCCCTTAGGAGCGCGGAATCCATATCCCGGCCTCGTTTTATTCTTATTTTCTTTCTTAGATTCATTTTAGTTTCAGTTCTAGTTTCCCTTAAACCATAAAAATATCATTAGCCTTAGCTTTACAACGCAACGATAGATAATGGTAGGTTGACATTGGTCTTTGTGGGTTCGATATCTTTATTACTACGCGATAGGCTATGCACTTGCAGTTAGAAACCGTTAGACGTATAGTTTACCGCGATCAAGTTTTTGGCGCCATTGCCGGGGACCAAAAGTCAATAATGTTACTCCGTTGTTGCACCGTATAGACTAAGGCATTTTCTTTCTTATTTCTTTAACTATGTTTCACCCACACTTTTTCTGCAATCCCCATTCCCAGTATTTCGAGGAATCTCAAGGATACCATAATCCCAACCTCGAAATACATATGGAGAATTTAAATCCTTCGTTCAACTATTCTCACCCAAATTACCTCTGCACCTACCAATCCCAAAATTTTGAGGAGCTGCACCCAAATTTTTCCTATGATTACCAACCCTAACATTTTCAGGAGTCGCAAGAATCCCATAATTCCAACCTTGAAGCATTAATGCAAGATTTCAATGCGACACTGACTCACTCCCAGTATCTCGAGGAACCACAACCAAACTTCCTGTACGATCATCATTCCCAATATTTCGAGGAACCAGAAGAATCTATTAATCCCAACCTCGAAACATTAATGGAAGATTTCCTTGAAACCTCAGCTAACTCTAGGCTAGAGTCTATGATGGAGCGTTTTGTGGACGCACAAACTATCCAGAATGAAGAGCTTAGAAGACAACATCTCGATACTTATGAAACCCTTAGGCAGATGAACACTACAATCGAGTCCCTCACAAATCACACTGATGCATTGGAGACCCAAATTTTACTACTTGCGATGACACCTATAGGTCCTTCCCCTAAGGAGAATGCGTATGTTATAACAACCAGTAGTGAAGAACAATTCGAAAATCCTAAGGAGATTGATGATGAAGCTGAGGAGAGTTATAATAAGGTTGAGGATAGTTCTGGTGGGAAAAGAGTGGAGGTTGAGCACAATTCACCGACACCACCCGAAAGGGAGGTTATCATAGAAGTTGAGAACGAAGAACCTATTGTAGATCTTCCTCCATATACCCCACCAATTCCTATCCCACATATGTTTGCCGACTCCCAATCCAAAACTTATGTGGAGATATTGGAAAATATCCACACCGATGCACCCTTGTTCGAACCCCTGCATAAAAAGAGAAAATTTAAGGACCATGAAACGAGGGAAGTCATTAGTGCTAAGAGGGTAAGGTTAGACTTTAAGGTGATGAATGAAATAACTAAACCTAAACTTGAAAAGCTAATACCTAGCATAGATCCAGAACCACCACCACAAGTTCAAAAGAATGAACCACCCCACAGAAGGAAGAAAAGGAAAGGTGAGGGATATGTGAGATGGCTTGATAAGTGGAAATGGAAACCGAAGAGTAACACTCATAATCGTCGAGCTATCGATGTTAAACAAAACTCCGCGGGGTGGCAACCCACGGGTTTTAATTTAATGTTTTTTTCTTTTATTGTTTTTGTTTGCAGAAAATAAAGAAATGTATGGTTTGTCATGTCTCAGCTGCCATTAGGTGAAAGATCTCTAGACGACAACCCCTCAAGATGAGATGGTGCCCACGCACATTCCTTTGAATGTCGCTGCTGGTGGTGACACCGATGTTGAGTATGATAGGAGATGGCATGTCTCTCCCGTCGATTACTCACCTTATCCTTGTTCTTTGCATGGTCTGGCTTTACCTGCACACACCGCACAATATTTTCCTAACATGTTTTGCAGGTACTTCCTTCGGAAATAGGCAATATGATGAGCGACTTCAGGAAAGTGAAGCTTCAGCAGATTCAGATATCTCGTAGTACAAGACGCCAGAGAAGAAGTGATCAGCAAGGACAGGGACAACAAGGGAAGAATCATAGCGAATTTGACCATGGTAGCATGCAATGACAGTCATACAGGTTCCATCCTTCCTTCACCACCTTTTATCAAAACATTGAGGACAATGTTTGGTTTAAGTGTGGGGGAGGAACTCTATCGCTTTCATCGCTTTCATCTTTACTGCTTTCTAGTTAAATTTGCTATTTTTTAGCATGATTTTAAAAAATTTATGTTTAGTTGCATCTTTGCATGTGCGGTCTAGTCTTTATATGCGATCCTTGTGTTTATCAATTCACCATTCCCTTTAGCCACACCAAATAATTTGAAAAATTCCGAATTACAAAAATAGTGTTTCTTTTGAAAAACCTTAGGCTACAGACAAAATTAAGGTTAGATTGTGAGACTTGGGAAAATTCCGCAAGATCGGTATCGTTTTAACACCGTGAGCCTTTCAATTATGGAAATAAATTTGAGTACTTGTTATACCATAGCCTTAAGTTCTTACCCCTTTAGTAGTCCCTAATTAGTTTATTTAACAGTCAGCACCATCCGAAACACACACTAAGTAGGAAGCCGATGCAAATAATTGTATGATCTCAAGCTTAAAAGATGAATTAAGAAAAGAAAAGAAAAAATGAATGAATGAAAAGAAATGCTCCTTCTAAGTTAGGTGATCCTCACCCGATCATTTAGCCCAACAGTGTAAACTTCTTTATTTTATTATGTGCAAAAGAGAAAAACCGATGATAATGAGATCATAGTCACTAACAGGCTATCCTACCATGAGTGTGAAAGGGTAAAGGGCTTAATGTGATTGCGCCAGAATGAAAAGGGACGAAAGGAGGATGAGTGAGTTAGACTTAAGTACAACGACATGATTCTGATTGGTTTGTATAGGAGGGAGGCTGATGACCGCAAAAGCGGGATTGTGTTGTTACGATATCCTTAGTGTGTGAGCAAGTACCTATCGACACAAACTTAACCAAAGTAGAGTTAGTAGCCTAGGACGAGTATCCGTATGCACTATATTTTTCGTACGAGTCATGTTTTGCTTGAGGACAAGCAAAGATTTAAGTGTGGGGGTGTTGATAACACGTAAATGTATCGTATATTTACCGCATCTTATGTCCGTTTTATTATGATTTTATATATTTAACTCCCGACTTTCCCGAGTTTTCGTGTTTTCCCACAGGTACTATGTTTCTCCAGTCAAAAGTGTGCTAATTGACCATATGAAGAAATCCAACATAAAAAGAAGAAGAAACAGTCATTCTGTCAAAAGTCTGATATTTTGTTGCTGTAACGACCGTTACAGATTCCTTACGGTCGTAACACGGTGTTCATGTGTGTAACGACAATTACGATGGTGTTACGACCGTAACGCGCTGATTTTTGGTCATAACGCCCGTAAATATGCCATTACGACCGTGTCACACCCCAAATTTTACCCCTAATCGCTCATATCATAATCATACTTTTATCGCATTTTTGCAGGGATTTTTTCCCGATTTATTTTCTGTTTGTTTTCTTCTCATTTTCTAGCTTCCATTTTAATTTAATTTATTTATGACTTTTTAATGCATTTTCGTATTTTTAATTTTAATTTCTATTTTTGTTCTATTTGTAAATTCCTATTTTTAAAATCTTATTTCAATTTCTATTTCTAATTTTTTAGTTCAATTTTCAAAATTTTCTAAACTTATTTCTTTTCATTATCAAGTCCTCATTCCTAAATTAATTTTTATCTCATTTTCAAATTTTATTTTCTAAATTTATTTTCTATTCTTCAACTTTTAATTTTATTCCATTTTCAAGTTGTTATTTCTAAATCTAATGTCAATTTCAATTCATTTTTATTTTTTCTAAATTCCAAACTTATTTCTCAAATTCTAAAGTTAGTTTTTTTAATTTCAATTATTTAAGTTTCTAAGTTGTTTCAATTTTAAGTTTAATTCCTTTTTTTATTCACTTCTAATTCAAATTTTAATTTTTTTAACCATTTATTCCATTTTAATTCATATCCACATTTTTTATTTTCTAAATTCCAATTTAGTTCTCAAGTTTCTAAAATAATTTTAATTCCAGGTTTATTTATTTAAGTTTATGAGTTTATTTTCAATTTTAAATTTATTTCTTGTTAATTCATCTCTAATTTAAATTTTTTATTTAGGTTCTAATTTAGAGTTTCACTTTTCAATTTCAAATTTATAATCAAATGTAAATATTCTTTATTCCAAATATTTTGTTTTGTTACAATTACATATACATAGAAAATTACAAGAAAAATGCTACAAAAATCCTGCACTACAATACAAATACAACAGCACAATTCAGTCCCAAATTCAAAATTTCAGCAGGACCACAAGGCCAAAACTCAGCCACCCACAGCAAGCATGCAGCCACCAACAACTGCATTTTCCTGCTCCACTCCACTGCTACAAGTTCAGACCTTGTCCCTCTTGAATCCCTTCACCTCCAAGCCCTATAAGCCACTGTTACATTAGAGGCAACACACAAAAAACTCAGCCACTAAACAGTTACAAAACAGCCTTCAAAAAACACTACAAACAATCTCAAAACAACACTACAAACAGCCCCATCAACCCCTCATAACAGTCCCAAAACACCATCAAAATACCCTTGAAACAGATCACAAAACATCATCAAAACAGCCCCCCTAAACATACTGTTATCAACCAAAAACCCAGCTCTCAAACTCACCAAAAATCCAGCACTTTACACTCAAAAACCAGTCATAAATCAAACACAAAACAGTTCATAAAACCACAAAAAATCCAGCCAACAAAAAAAACTTCAAAGAATCAAAAAAAGAAACAACAAACAGCAGCAGGAGTAGAGGCTCACCACTTGTGGATCTTCACCCCGATAACATTCGGGCGGTAATCTTTCTCTTTTCCTTTACTTCACCTTTCTCTTCAACATTTTGTACATATTTAGTTTTTTTTTAAAAAAACCTGCATACACCAAAACAACTCCATGTGAAAACCCCAAAATACTTAAAACTTTTTTAAAAAAAAATCAACTACGATACTTGTAAATAAAGTGAAAACAGAAACAAAACAAATACAAAAAAATATTCCCAGAACCAACTCACTGTGAGCAACAAAACCACCTAAGCTTGCACTGAAGTCCAACCGAAAACCTCTCATAACTTTCACCTTCTTCAAACTCCACAACAAGAACTAAACTACCACCTGAAAAACGAAAGCAGAACCGCACATGAAAAAATAACCATCAAAGTTTCTACCACACAAAGACAACTTCAAATCCTTCACAAAACCAAACCTGAGTAAATTTCACCGTTACCAAATCACCGAAACTGATACACTGTGACAAACCGAAGCCGAACACCACTGAATCCATTCACCACTCCAGCAACAAACCACTGCCACCCTTCAGTTCTTCAAACCACTCAACATCACTAAACCGAAAAAAAAACCTCACGCAAACCTCCATCAAACCGTGCACTCAGCCATTCACCGAAACCACTGTGAACCGAAACCATCAAACCAACGTAACCCGGCCATCAAAAAAGCCACCACCTTCAGCCACACAATCGCATCACCACTGCCGGCCCACATCAAATCTGACCTGTGAACAAACCACCATCCTTGTCAGCCTTCACGAAATCCATCACCAAGGTACCCTTTCTCCATAACCTGTGAAACATTACAAAAACCAGCTCACACAGCCATCCAAACAACAACCATCACAAGGCAGATTCAAAACAGAATTAGAAGAAGATTTGAAGCGAGATAGAACGAAACCGAAGAAAAAAAGCTGAAACTCACCACAAAACCTTGAAAACGAGCCAGAATCTGAACCGCGAAAACCCAATCGCAGCCACCCTCCTTCAATACCCTTCCATTCCAAAACGCCGGCCACCGTCCCGTGATTCAAATGCCATCCACAACCAAAACCTTCCAATTTTCAGCCTTCATAATCTTCAATCCCTAAGACATCACTCTTACCATTAACAAACACACCAGAACTTACCTCATCCAAACCAAAACCTTCATGCTTTGAGAGAGAGCCGTGACTGAGATTGGGTCGCGAGTTTGAGAGAACAGAGACAGATGCGAGAGAGAGACGGATTGAGCAATTGAGAGACTGTGAGCGGACCAAATCACTAAGCCAAGACCCTTCCTTCCACCGTCAAACCGACCACAAACCATTCACTAACCCAACGCCCTAACCTTCTTCTCTTTTTTCTTTTCACCGAAACACAACCGAATATGCCACAAAAAGCCAACCCAAAAATGCAAAACACAGTCGTTGAATTCACCCTCTGAAACCACCGTGCCGTAAACCGTCCCCCACCGCAAAAGAAATCATCAGAAATCCATTGTGAGCATCCACTGTGAGCTGAGTTGAGAGAGAATGAAGCTTGCGTGAACCGAATCCACCGAAACACGCATCAACCTCCGCGAACTTCACCGACCCAGACCCCTTTTCAACCTTGAACCACCATCCGCCACTCGCGATACCCAGCCGAAACTCTCCGTCATAAACAAACCTTCCACTGAACCGCAACACAAACCGTTAAACCGATGAAACTCAAATACAACCAACCGCCGCAACAGACCGCCGACAAGCCTCCTTCGAACCGTCTTCGCCGTAGCCACCGCCGTGAGACCTGAGCCAGAGCTCAAACAACAAACAAATCGCCTCCGCCGATCTAAGACAGAGAGAGCCGAAGCTCGAATCCGACGAGAGGCGTGAGAGAGAGACGCAGCCTTCCTTCTGTTCTTTTTGCGCCGCCGTTTCAGGGAGTCGATCCGGAAACGTAAGAGGGATCCTGAGCGAGAGCAGAGAGGCGTTTTGTTTCGAATGAGAAGGGTTGGTGTTTCCCCTTTGTTTTTTTTCCAATAAAACCTGATGCATATTCTTTTTATTTGTTTATTTATTTAATTTTTTTTCAGAACTTTATTAACAATTCTATATTTTATTGTTTATTTATTTTTTTAGAACTTCATTATGTTAATAAGTTAAGCCCATGAATTTTATTTACTCATATCCACACATTTCTTTTTTATTTATTTATTTTTTATTATTTCAATTTTTTTAAAAAAAAAACGTGTTATGCTGTTGTTGGGATTATAGCCCCATATTCATATGTATCTTTAAGTTTTTATATATATAGTTCTTATTTATTTATTATGTTATGCATCCTTTTGGTTTATATTAAAAAAAAATCTATTATTTATCATTTCAAGTTTTGTTAGTTTATATATCTAAATCATTTTTTTTATATAAATCTCGGAAATATTTAGCTTTTTAATTTTAGAGTCGATTTAATTATTTGGGCCGATGATATAACGAAGGTCACGATAAATCGTTTCCGATTAATCGTGACCCCTATGAGGCCATTGCATTTTATTTCTATTTCATATATTTACTTATTTTCTTTCCATTTAATTCATTATTTTTTCTATTTAATTTATTTAATCCATTTCATTCTATTTTTAATTTATTTCACTTTACTTTTTATTTATTATTTATTTCTCGCAAGTTTACGCCATTTAATTTAATTTTCAAAATGATAATTCTTTGGTCCAACGCCAAATTCACTTCACTACACTCACACACGTAAGTCGGTCGTTTACGATCGCCATCTGTACAGTTCCTTACACTGCACAGCTTTTCAACTTAAGAGAATCGTCGCACTACGCTTGTTTTCCACCCCCGCATTCTCGATCCACATATCGAGCCATACCCAGTTACTGAGCCATTTACTTTGCATATTGTCCGTTTACTTTATTCGATTTCTTTTTGCAAGTAGCAACCTTTGCCTAGTCTTAGGAGCTTGCACCCTCTTTTATTTTTGTTTTTGCTTTTCAATCCAAAAGGGAAAGAACTCCTGCAGTTGACTCAATGTCATAGGAAGTTTAGCAATCCCTAGTTCCATTTTGACCTTAGCAATTAGGTCCCTCTCCTTTTTGACCTTAGCAATTAGGTCCCTCATCCTTAGGTCCTTAGCCATTAGGTCCTTAGCTTTTTATTTTATAACTTTTTTGTGACTTTCTCAAAGTCACGTGAGTGTTTGCCATAACACTTACCTTCCCCCGCGAACCTTGAGCGTAACCAAGTGTTCGTTAATCCTTAGGAGAACTACGAGTGCTCTGATTCTACACCCGATACGTAGGCATCGATGCGATGTTGTGCGAGCACCATTAGAAATAAAACCTTAGGTTCCCATAATTTTAACAAGCAATAAATAACAATAATACAAATATTAACAAGAGGTTCCCGTAGGATACTGCGGATGCTTAGGATGCTAACACCTTCCCTAGGTATAATCAACCCCCGAACCTAGTTTCTCCTCATTTAGGGTTTTTACGATCTTTTTCCCTTTTCCCTTTGGATTAAATTAAAGTCGGTGGTGAACATAAATGTTTTGCGATTCAAGCTCACTTAATAGCTTGGTATCCGATTCTCACCGCGACAGAAATGGCGACTTCACTGGGGATTCTATTTTTGAGGGTTAAGCCCACCTTGTATATTTGTATATTTGTTGTTGTATTGCTTGTTATTATTTTGGATTTTTTGTTGGGTGTTCCATGTGTGGTGAGATAAGTCCTAACCCGGACTTGAGTGCAAGATAAGATAGGACGGTGGTATATTCAAGAAGGCTTGTAGGGAGTTGAGTCCCGACCAAGCTGACTTGAGACACCACCACTCAGCGGAGGCCTCCTCGGATGTGGTTTTGTTGATCGAGTTCAGTCGTGAAAACATTACTATATTCGACCTGAGAGCCATTAATGCTGAGGACCGTAGAACATTTACCCCCACTTGGCCTTTTTAGGGATGTAGTGCGATGACTATGAGGGTGCAAATCCAAAATAGTTGATACACGATACTGCACTCGGATGAGACTCTCTTGAGAATATTACTGATTACCAAGTCGAGTTGGGAAGTCGGTAATATCCGATAGATGGGACAGTGATTCTGGGAACTTTTAGAACCCGTTGTACAGGTACAAATAAACCCATAGTACATACCTTTTGGGAGGGTTGAACCTTTGACCTCATGCAAGCTTTGAACCTAAGCCTTGTTTGTGTTTGTTGCATTCACGCATCATGAAGCATCATTTTACCATTTATTCAAGGAACTCAGAAACTCTATCTTTGCAAATATCATAGGTACCATCATGGATTTTGGAAGAAGAAAGACCGTCAAGTACACATTCAAAACTCCCAAACTTGAAGACCTAAGGAAATTAAGAGATTTGGTTTTGGATCAAGAAGCCTTCATGGAGAAGCATAGGAGACTTTTAGCTTTGCTTAAGACTGATTGGGATGGAAGGTTGCTCTCTGTGATGCTCCAGTTTTATGATCCTCTCTACCACTGTTTTACATTCCCTGATTACCAATTGGCGCCTACTTTGGAAGAGTATTCAGTTTTGGTGGGATCACGTGTTAAGGATGAGTTTCCATTCCCTGTTCTAGAGAAGGACCCTGAAGAAGCGGAGATTGCAAAGGCGACATATTTGAGTGTTCCGGAGGTTAAGGCAAATATGACCTACAAAGGAAAGGTTTTTGGATTCCCTACAAAGTTTCTGATAGAAAAGGCCAAGAATTTTGTTGATGTGAAGGATATGAAAGCTTTTGAGGCGACTTTCATTCTATTGATATATGGAGTGCTGCTTTTCCCAAGCTTTGAAGACTTTGTCGACCTGAACGCCATCAAGATCTTTCTGAAGAAGAACCCGGTCCCTACTTTGCTCGGAGACACCTACCATTCCATCCATCTGAGGAATCACCATAAGGGAGGGATGATTACTTGTTGTGCATCATTGTTGTACGAGTGGTTTATTTCGCACTTGCCTAAGTCATCTTCATTTTGGAACCTTAAAGATGGTTTGTGGTGGTCACAAAGGATCATGTCTCTTACCCACTCTGACATTAGTTGGTACAATCGTGCTTATGATGGAATATTGATTATTGATAGCTGTGGTGATTTTGCTAATGTGCCTCTTCTTGGCACTAAGGGAGGAATCAGCTATAATCCGGTTTTGGCTCGCCGTCAACTCGGGTACCCGTTGAAGGACAAACCTAAGAGTGTTGAAGTGGAAGGAATTTTCTTTAAGGATGACGAAGAACCAGAGCTCAAGAAACAGATTATGCAAGCTTGGAAGTACATCCATAGGAAGGGGAGGAGTAGCTTGGGAAAGCCGAATTGTGTTTCTATGGAACCCTATCTCCAATGGGTACGAGATAGGGCAATCAGTCTGAAGATGCCTTACCCTCGCCAGGATCCTATGACCTTCAAGAAACCCATTCTAATCTTTATGGACGATGCAGAGAAGCTGAAGATTGATTTGGAGAAAGAGATTCGAGAGAAGAATGCATGGAAGAATCGTCATCAGATCATCAGTAGTGAGAATGAGGAACTTAGAAGACAGCTGAAGATGAAGGAAGAAGAAGAGCTCTCCAGCAAGAAAAGGAAAGCACCAGAGGATTTATTTTCCTCCAGCACTCAAGAGGACACTTCTTGGAAGTCGATCGTGGATCAACTTATGCTTGAAAGGGCTCAGATGAAGGCACAAATCGAGAAGCTCAACTTGAGGCTTTTAGGAGAATCTCCTTAGGACTTTGTTTTTGTCTTTATTAAGCTTTGTTTGGGATTTTTGAAAGTGTACTCAAGACTTTGTATCACTTTTTGAATTTAATGAAATCATATCCTTTTGATTATTATGTGTTCCTTGGTATTTGCAAATTGTTTCTTAAGTTCCTTGAATAATTTCATTTTTGCATTGCACTCATACATTTGGCATTGCATTTGCATTTTTTTTCATGAAACTCATTCCCGTCATCTGCTCTCAATTCAGCTTTCACACTGAGGCTCTCACGCAAATACTACACTCGAGCTCAAGCCAGAAAGAGGATGGCTGAAAGAGACCTAGAGATGGACAGAGTTAACGAAGAGCTTTATGACATTCGTGGAGATATGGGTCAGATGATGGAAATGTTGCAAGTCATTCGAGCGAAGATGGATACCCAACGTACTGTGGTGTCAGAAATTGTTACTGCAACGACTGAAGTTGTCACTGCAACGACCCAGCCTACGTCATCAGTCACTACCCCTGTGACCGGGTCTCCTTTTGGGTTTCCTCCTGGATTTTTCCCTCCTTCTCGAGGTTTTGCTACTCAAAGTTTTATTCCTCCTTCCCAAGGACTTACCGCTCAGGGTTTCTTCCCTCCTTCACAAGGGTTTGCTACTCAAAGTTTTATTCCTCCTTCCCAAGGACTTACCGCTCAGGGTTTCTTCCCTCCTTCACAAGGGTTTGCTACTCAAAGTTTTATTCCTTCCTCCCAAGGATTTGCTGCTCAAGGCTTTGTGCCTCCTCCTCATGTATTTGCTGCTCAACAAACGGTTCCTGTGACTAATGAAGAGAATCATGCAGTTGCTAATTTTACACAGGACATTGTGCACACCCGTGCTCAACCGTACTTCAATGACCATCAGGGGTATGAAGCGCCAGATATGTCTGAAAACGGGGATGAGAAACATGTGAAGATGCAGGAAAATTTTGATACCCTTGAAAAAAGGTTAAGAGCGATTGAAGGTGACCAGATCTTTGGTGCTGCTGCTAGAGAAATGTGTCTGGTGTCGGGGTTGGTAATACCTCCAAAGTTCAAGATACCCACGTTTGATATGTATGAGGGTGCAACTTGTCCCAAGAACCATCTGTTGATGTACTATCGGAGAATGGCTGCGCAGGTAGACAATGATAAGTTAATGATCCACTGCTTTCAAGACAGTCTGAAGGGAATCTCCTCTAAATGGTATCTGACACTTGACCAGTCAAAGATTCGCAGTTTCCAAGACTTGGCAGATGCTTTCATCCAGCAATATAAATACAACATGGACCTTGCTCCTGATAGGAGGCAATTGCTAAGCATGTCCCAGAAAGAGTCTGAATCCTTTAAAGAGTATGCTCAGAGGTGTAGAGGGACCGCTTCTCAAGTAGAGCCCCCATTGACTGAAAAAGAACTAGCTGACTGGTTTGTTGACACTGTGCGACCAGAATTCTATGAGAGAATGGTGGGGAGCATAACTGCTAGTTTCTCTGATTTAGTGGCTGTGGGAATCAAGGTAGAACTCGGTTTGAAGAGTGGAAAGATGAGTGGTGCATCTGGCAGTTCCAGCACTGGCAGTGGGAATATTGGCAAGAAATTTACCAATAACTTCCACAAGAAGAAGGAGGGTGAGACAAATGCGATAATGGCAAGAAGAAATCCGCTTTGGCAGAGACCTTCACCTATGGCTCAACAGCAGTATGCTCGTCAACAGCAGTATGCTCATCAACAACAGTATGCCCAACATCCGTATATAGCGGCGGTCCAACCATCATTTAATCCACAAGTCCCCATGTATCGGCCAACTCAAGCAGTGCCGATGTATCAACAAGCGGCTCCAATGATTCAACCTTATCAACCAATACTCAACAATCCAGGCTATCAACTAGCGCCCAACGCTTCAGCCTACCAGCAGAGGACTCCAGCTCCTCATCCAAATCCCAATTTTCAGAATAGAAGACCAGGTGGAAGGCCTCCAAATCCTCGAATCCCTATAACTTATACTGAGTTATATCCTTCACTGCTGAAGAAGGGTTTGGTTACTCCAAGGCCTTTGGGTCCTCCACCAAGTCCGCTCCCGCCAAATTACAACCCAAATGCTCACTGTTTATTCCATGAAGGTGCCCCGGGGCACGATTTGGAGGGTTGTTATGCTTTGAAGTACATTGTGAAAGATTTGATGGAGAAGAACATTCTGTCATTTGGGAATACTGGTCCGAATGTCAAAGATAATCCTTTACCCAAGCACGGGTCTATAAATGCTATTGTTGATGAGTCCGAAGAAGGTTTGATTTTCAATGCCACCGAGATCAAGACCCCGCTCAGAGACTTCCATGCGAAGTTAGTAGAGGCGGGTATACTGAAGAGCTGGCATCAGAATTGTGAAGGTTGTGTTGATAGTCCAAAGGGATGTGAATCGGTCTTAAAAGATGTTCAAGATTTGATTGATGAAGGTGTCTTACAAGTGAGCAGTCATATGAAGAAGAATGAAGTGGCAGTAATTGAACCCATCTTCAACTTGCCGGAATCTAATTCTACCTGGGTGCCAGTGTTCAACCTGCCTGAATCTTCAGGAGTTCAACCTGTCTTCAATACTCCAGAATCTGTGGTGCCAATTTTCAATGTACCTGAGCCAAGATTTGAACAAAGGAGTAACTCTTTCCTTTATCAGGACACTAAAGCAGTTCCATGGAGGTATGATACAGGGAAAGTTCATCAAAGGATTGATAAAGCTAATCAGAAGGAAGGTTCAAAAGTTGCAAGTACTGATATAGCGGGTGCAGGTCGTTTGACTCGCAGTGGTCGTGTATATACCCAGCAAGCCAATACGGCTCCGCCTAAAGAAGTCATACCAGCTGTTATCAACAAAGATAAAGAGGTAGTCTCGGGAGAAGAGGATGCAGAGTTCCTCAGAATCATAAAGAAGAGTGATTATAAGGTGATTGATCAGCTACATCAAACGCCTTCCAAAATATCTATCCTATCACTTCTTATGCATTCTCCGGCTCATCGAAGTGCGCTTCAGAAGTTGCTAGCTCAAGCACATGTTACGCATGATATAACAGTGAACCAGTTTGATGGTGTCATTGCCAATATCACTGCGTGTAACAACCTCAGTTTCAGCACGGAGGATCTTCCAAAAGAGGGCTTGGACCACAACCGTGCGCTCCACATATCAGTGAAATGTCAGGAGGATACTTTAGCAAGAGTTCTTGTAGATACAGGATCTTCACTGAATGTTTTGCCGAAAAGAACACTTGCAAAGTTATCTTATCAAGGGGCAGAGATGAGACCCAGCGCACTGATTGTGAAAGCATTTGATGGGTCAAGAAGAACTGTTATTGGAGAAGTAGACTTACCAATCTTGATTGGGCCACAGGTCTTCAAAATCACTTTCCAGGTTATGGACATCAATCCTAACTACAGTTGCTTGCTGGGAAGACCTTGGATCCATGCTGCTGGGGCAGTCACTTCTACCCTACATCAGAAGATGAAGTTTGTAGTCAATAACAAGCTGGTAACTGTGTCTGGGGAAGAAGATCTCATGGTTAGCAACCTTTCATCCTTTAGCTATATTGAGGCTGATGAAGATGCTTTGGAAACTTCTTTCCAAGCTCTTGAGATAGCCAATGTTGTCCTTCTGGAAGTAGAGGAACCAAAAGGGAAGGGAATCCCATCTTTTGCATCGCTGAAGAGTACCATTTCCACCATTGAAGAAAGAAGCCATGAAGGTTGGGGTGATGTCATCGAAGTCAAGCAGAAGCTAGATCGTTGCGGGTTGGGTTACAAACCAACTCATGTGAAGGAAGGAGCGTCAACCTCCGCTAAAGGACGTCCGAAGACCATCCAAGAAGTGTTTTCCAGTGCTGGTTATCAGGTCAACGCAATTGATGGAGTTTCTGAAGATGAAGATGTGAATCACTTGGTGTATCAGTGTGAAGAAGCCTTGGACAATTGGGAGGCAGTCGAGATCCCAGAAATTTTTCCATTGTCAAAGTAATTTGTTGTTTTTTCAATGTTTTCAAAGTTCCCTAGCTCTGCCCAAGGCTATGGGAGTATTTTGTAGGGCCCCTTCTCATTTTTAAAGTTATTATCAATGAAGGCATTTTGTTAAACTCTTATTTTGATCATTTACTGTTTTTCTCTCTTTTCACTTTTAAAAGGAAATGGCAATCTTTCAAAACAAAAAAAAGCTTTTTCTCTTGCATTTCTCTATTTTCCACTTTTAATAAAAGCAAATCATTCCCATATGCAGAATAAACGAAAACCCTGTTGAATCCAATGACTCTACATTCTCTCCTAACTTTGATTCGCCCATCTACCAAGCGGAAGATGAAAGTGAGGAAGATTGTGACATTCCCGAAGAACTGGCAAGATTAGTTGAGTACGAGCACACAGATCTTCATCCACATAAGGAGCAGGTAGAGACCATCAATCTTGGCACTGATGAAGACCAGAAGGAAGTCAAGATTGGTACAACACTTGGGGCAGACATCAGGGAAAGATTGGTCAAGCTTCTCAAAGAATATGTAGATGTGTTTGCATGGTCATATCAGGATATGCCCGGCTTAGACACAGACATAGTGGTCCACAAGCTACCTCTTCGACCAGATTGTCCTCCTGTAAAGCAAAAGCTTCGAAGAACAAGACCAGACATGGCTCTGAAGATACGAGAAGAGGTCAAAAGACAGTTTGATGCTGGATTCCTCGCAGTTGCAAAGTACCCTGAGTGGGTAGCTAATATTGTGCCAGTCCCTAAAAAGGATGGCAAAGTCAGAATGTGTGTGGACTATAGGGATTTGAACAAAGCCAGTCCGAAGGACGATTTCCCTCTCCCGCATATTGATACTTTGGTTGACAACACTGCTAAATTTGCTGTTTTCTCCTTCATGGATGGGTTTTCAGGGTACAACCAGATCAAGATGGATCCTGACGATATGGAAAAGACTACATTCATCACACCGTGGGGCACTTATTGCTACAAGGTTATGCCATTTGGTCTCAGAAATGCAGGAGCCACTTATCAGAGGGCAATGGTCACCCTTTTCCATGATATGATGCATAAAGAGATAGAAGTCTATGTGGATGATATGATTGCCAAATCACAGAGTGAGGAGGATCATTTGAATCATCTCTTGAAGTTATTTGAGCGCCTCAGAAAGTTCCAACTGCGTTTGAATCCAGCTAAGTGTACCTTTGGTGTCCGATCAGGAAAGTTACTTGGTTTTATTGTTAGTCAGCAGGGAATTGAAGTAGATCCAGATAAGGTCAGAGCAATTCAAGAGATGCCAGCTCCCAAGACAGAAAAGCAAGTCAGAGGCTTCCTCGGAAGATTGAACTACATCTCCAGATTCATTTCCAACATGACTGCTACTTGTGAGCCTTTATTCAAGTTACTCCAGAAGAATCAAGCAATTGAGTGGAGTCCTGATTGTCAACTGGCTTTTGAGAAGATTAAGGTTTATCTACAGGAACCTCCTATCTTGATCCCACCTACTCCTGGGAAGCCTCTTTTCATGTATCTCACTGTGCTTGAGGGATCTATGGGTTGCGTACTAGGCCAACAAGACGAAACTGGTCGTAAGGGGCACGCCATCTATTACTTAAGCAAGAAGTTCACAGATTGTGAAAGCAGATATTCACTTTTAGAGAAGACTTGTTGTGCTTTGGCATGGGCGGCCAGACGCCTCAGGCAGTACATGATTTGTCACACTACTTTGTTGATCTCGAAAATGGATCCAATAAAGTACATTTTTGAGAAGCCTGCTTTAACTGGAAGACTCGCCCGTTGGCACATGTTGTTATCCGAATACGACATCCAATATGTAACCCAGAAGTCTATCAAGGGCAGTGTTTTGTCTGAATACCTTGCTGATCATCCTGTCGAAGATTATGAACCTTTGAAATTCGATTTCCCGGACGAGGACATTATGCTGATAAAGGACTGTGAAGTTCCAGATCCAGATGAAGGTCCCGAGCCAGGGTCCCGTTGGAAGATGATGTTTGATGGTTCCTCTAACTACATGGGGCATGGTGTAGGAGTTGTTTTGATGAATCCTGATGGTGGTTACACTCCCTTCACGGCTAGATTGTGTTTTGAATGTACAAACAACATCGCAGAGTATGAAGCATGTATTTTGGGTATCGAAGCTGCAATCGATACTAGAATCAAGATTCTGGATGTATACGGAGACTCAGCCTTGGTAATATACCAAGTCAAAGGCGAATGGGAGACCCGTGATGAGAAGTTGATCCCATACCGTGCCCACATTGTGGAATTGATCAAATACTTTGATGAAGTCACCTTCCATCATGTTCCAAGGGCGGAAAATCAGATAGCAGACGCCTTGGCTATGTTGGCCTCTATGTTTCAAGTCAGGTTTCTTAATGAAGCTCCACTCATTACAATCGAGCGAAGAACTGCACCAGCCTACTGTCTACTGGTCGAAGAGGAAACTGATGAGAAACCGTGGTTCTACGACATCAAGAACTATTTGCAAAATCAAGAGTACCCAGCTAATGCAACCAACCTAGACAAGAAGACTCTGAGAAGATTGGCGTCCAAGTTTTTCCTCAGCAACAATGTGCTTTACAAGAGAAATCATGATATGGTTCTGCTCAGATGTGTGGACAAGCGCGAAGTAGACTCATTGATCAAGGAAATCCACGAAGGATCATTTGGAACGCATGCCAATGGACATGCCATGTCCAGGAAGATTTTGAGAGCTGGATACTTCTGGTTGACCATGGAATCAGATTGCTTCAAGTATGCCAGGAAGTGTCATAAATGCCAGATTTATGCCGACAAGGTGCACGTACCTCCAACACTTTTAAATGTTCTGTCATCGCCTTGGCCTTTCTCAATGTGGGGCATTGACATGATAGGGGCAATTGAGCCTAAAGCTTCCAATGGTCATCGGTTTATCTTGGTTGCAATTGATTATTTCACCAAATGGGTAGAAGCAGCTTCCTACGCCAATGTGACAAAGCAAGTGGTTGCCCGTTTCATCAAGAACCAAATTATCTGCCGTTATGGAATCCCAAGCCGAATCATAACAGATAATGGGACTAATTTGAACAACAAAACAATGAAAGAGCTGTGTGAGACATTCAAGATTGAACATCATAACTCTTCTCCGTATCGTCCGAAGATGAATGGAGCTGTTGAAGCTGCAAACAAGAACATCAAAAAGATTCTGCAGAAGATGGTAAAAACTTACAAAGATTGGCACGAGATGTTACCATATGCTTTACACGGATACAGAACATCAGTGCGCACTTCAACAGGGGCAACCCCTTTCTCTCTGGTGTATGGGATGGATGCAGTTCTCCCTATTGAAGTAGAGATACCATCTTTGAGAATCTTGATGGAAACCAAACTGGAGGAAGCTGAGTGGGTCCAGAGCAGATATGACCAACTAAACCTCATTGATGAGAAGAGAATGACCGCCATGTGCCATGGCCAGATGTACCAGAAGCGCATAAAGAGAGCATTTGACAAGAAAGTCCGTATCCGAGAATTCAAAGAAGGAGATCTTGTACTCAAGAAAATCTTGCCAGTCCACAAAGACATGCGTGGAAAATGGAGCCCTAACTATGAAGGCCCATATGTTGTGAAGATGGCATTCTCCGGAGGTTCCTTAATCCTTACAACTATGGATGGTGAACAGCTGAAGCACCCGGTGAATTCTGATACAGTCAAAAAATATTATGCCTAAATAAAACCCGATAGGTCGAAAACCAGAAATGGCGACCTAGGCAAAAATGGGTATCCCGGTGGATCAAAACCTATGAAGGAGATCCAGGCAAAAGTTAGGGATAAAAATAAAAAATAAGAGCTCGCTAAGTTGAAAACCCGAAAGGGCGGCTTAGGCAAAAAAGAGCGTCCCGGTGGATTGAAAACCCGAAAGGGCGGTCCAGGAAAAAGTTAGGGACAAAGGTATTTGACTGTGTCAGATGGTGTTTACCATTACTGAAGAATCATACTGGAAGATCGATCCATTTGCTCTCGTCAGAAGCAAGGTGTCGGGCAGTCTTAGTTATTAGGGATTGTAGTGGTCATTGGATTCAATGTAGACCTTTCCCCATTGCCATTTTCAAACTGTAATTTCCCATGGAGTTTTTGCCATTGGCAAGCTACCATTCTTGAATAAAATACAAACTTTGCCTATGAATTTTGTTGTTCAAACTCTTATTTTCTTTTGTTATGCAAAATGCCATCACTTGATTACAATTTAACTTTGAAAATGACAAGTTTTTTTTAAAGGAAATGTTTTTGAAAACACACTGAAAAACTTTTAAGTTTCTTTGACTTTGGAAAATTTGAAAAAAAAGAACCTTCTGTTTCCCCAAGAAGCCCTGGTTTGCAACAACACTTTTATACTATTATTACAGAAATCCCC
Organism: Lathyrus aphaca; assembly: GCA_963966055.1. NCBI lineage: Eukaryota > Viridiplantae > Streptophyta > Magnoliopsida > Fabales > Fabaceae > Lathyrus > Lathyrus aphaca. Next base: position 16,927,203 of record OZ014521.1, read on the forward strand.
ATAGAAGTTCAAAACTGATAACACTCTTGGATGGATCCTTGGACCAAGCATGATTTCCAAGTTCGAAGACATCTCCTTAGTGTTTTTTCATGTTGCTCATCTAAGTATTGGTGTTGAGAGCCTACTCCTCTTTGAGTCTTGTCAGAACTCTTTGTCTCTTTTGAGTCAACATTTGCATATCATGATCATTCGCATCATGCTCAATCATGCGCATTTGGCATTAGCATTTATCTTTCCCCAGTTGTCGTCTGTCTAACTCCAAGTCCAGATATCACTAGTGTTCGACTTGAGAATTCATTGTTGTTGGTACCCAGTGTGGTTTACCAATTTTTTTTTTTTTGTCCCCAGTAATTGCGGGTGTCCCCAGTGGACTTCTATTTGTGTTTGGCTTTTGTCTTTATGACCACCAATGTCTCCTTGAAGTCCAATTGTCATTGGCACAATTTTTTTTAAGCAGGTCCTGAAACCTTTTGCTTAAATCCAAGTCCATTTGATTTTGTACATACTCGCACCTTTCTCCTGATGGTTCCTGAAGGAATTTCCAGAGGCTGGATGTGTTATCTTATTTGAAAACTCCAACATGTTTTGTTGTTACTTTTGCGTTAGCCGGTCGCTTAGAGCCGTTGATTCATTTTTGGGTGATCTCCATTCTATCCCCAATGCTAGCTGGTCGCATAGAGCCGCTACTAAATCACTGCGATTTCCTTCCTTATCCTCGGTGTCGACAGTTACATTTGAACCTGCTAATTTACCATTTTTGAATACTTTGACTACTTTGTCTTTATCATTCTTAGTGTCAACCGGTTTTTTAACTTGTTGCGCATTCACTTTGAGTGTATCCTGGTTTCTATTCTTAGTGTCAATAGGTTTCGAACCTATGGCGTTTCCATTTCGATTATTTTGTTGTATTCTTGGTGTCAGTTGGTCGCATTGAGCCGCTGCGCATTCACCATGAATAAGCTTGTTGCCATTCTCAGTGACAGTTGGTCGCATCGAGCCACTGTGCATTCACTGTGAATGTTTATTTTTGTTGTATTCTTGGTGTCAGTTGGTCGCATTGAGCCGCTGCGCATTCACCATGAATAAGCTTGTTGCCATTCTCAGTGACAGTTGGTCGCATCGAGCCACTGTGCATTCACTGTGAATGTTTATTTTTGTTGATTATTCTTGGTGTCAGTTGGTCGCATCGAGCCGCTGCGCATTCACCTTGAATAAGCTTTTTGTTATTCTTAGTGTCAGTTGGTCGCATCGAGCCGCTGCGCATTCACCTTGAATAATCTGTTTGTCATTCCCAATGCTAGCTGGTCGCATCGAGCCACTGCATATTTCTTTTTGGATGTTTATTTTTGTTGATTATTCTTAGTGTCAGTGGGTCGCATCGAGCCGCTGCGCATTCACTTTGAATATTATGTTATCGTTCTCAGTGACAGTTGGTCGCATCGAGCCACTGCACGTTCTCTTTGGATGTTTAGTTTGTTGTATTCATAGTGTCAGTTGGTCGCATCGAGCCGCTGCGCATTCACTTTGAATATTATGTTTATCATTTCCGGTGACAGTTGGTCGCATTGAGCCACTGCACATTCTCTTTGAATTTTGTGCCCTATTTCTATTCATAGTGTCAGTTGGTCGCATCGAGCCGCTGCGCATTCACTTTGAATATTATGTTTATCATTTCCGGTGACAGTTGGTCGCATTGAGCCACTGCACATTCTCTTTGAATTTTGTGCCCTATTTCTATTCATGGTGTCAGTTGGTCGCATTGAGCCGCTGCGCATTCACCTTGAATAAGCCTTTTGTTATTCTTAGTGTCAGTTGGTCGCATCGAGCCGCTGCGCATTCACTTTGAATATTATGTTTATCATTTCCAGTGACAGTTGGTCGCATCGTGCCACTGCACTTTCTCTTTGATTGTTTATTTTGTTGTATTCTTAGTGTCAGTTGGTCGCATCGAGCCGCTGCGCATTCACTTTGAATATGTTGCTGCTTTTATTTCTCAGTCATTTGGTCGCTTAGAGCCATTGGTCTACCACTTCGATTTATTTCCTTGTCTTATTTGTATTCTTGGTGTCAGTTGGTCGCATCGAGCCGCTGTGCATTCACCTTGAATAAGTTTATCATTTGTATTCTTAGTGTCAGTTGGTCGCATCGAGCCGCTGCGCATTCACTTCGAATATGTTGTTGCTTTTTACTTCTCAAAGTCATTTGGCCGCATAGAGCCATTGGTCAACCACTTCGATTTATTTCCTTATCTTGTTTTATTCTTAGTGTCAGTTGGTCGCATTGAGCCACTGTGCAGTCACTTTGAATTTTATTTTGTTTTGTCTGTGTTCGTTGATCCAACGCTTTGGATTTCCTTTTGTTCCCGTCTTTTGTTATTCTTAGTGTCAACAGTTACACTTGAACCTGTTGATTTATCACTTTGAATATTCCCCGTTTTCGTTTGTCATCCCCAGTGTCTGTCGTCCCCAGTGTTTGCCATCCCCAGTGAGTCTTGGTTTATGGTCGTCGACATTCTCATTCTGATCATTCTCATGATCATCATTTCATTGCATAGTTGTTGCAGATTCAGATAGGTTTGTAGTCCAGCATAACATTGCATTTAGGGGCAAAATTTCCGGTTATTTCTGTATTTAAATACCTTTCACCATGATCTCATGAGTGCCTATCGTCATTCACGCCATCTGGTAAAGTTATTTAAATAGGGGCAACTGTCACACCCCAAATTTTACCCCTAATCGCTCATATCATAATCATACTTTTATCGCATTTTTGCAGGGATTTTTTCCCGATTTATTTTCTGTTTGTTTTCTTCTCATTTTCTAGCTTCCATTTTAATTTAATTTATTTATGACTTTTTAATGCATTTTCGTATTTTTAATTTTAATTTCTATTTTTGTTCTATTTGTAAATTCCTATTTTTAAAATCTTATTTCAATTTCTATTTCTAATTTTTTAGTTCAATTTTCAAAATTTTCTAAACTTATTTCTTTTCATTATCAAGTCCTCATTCCTAAATTAATTTTTATCTCATTTTCAAATTTTATTTTCTAAATTTATTTTCTATTCTTCAACTTTTAATTTTATTCCATTTTCAAGTTGTTATTTCTAAATCTAATGTCAATTTCAATTCATTTTTATTTTTTCTAAATTCCAAACTTATTTCTCAAATTCTAAAGTTAGTTTTTTTAATTTCAATTATTTAAGTTTCTAAGTTGTTTCAATTTTAAGTTTAATTCCTTTTTTTATTCACTTCTAATTCAAATTTTAATTTTTTTAACCATTTATTCCATTTTAATTCATATCCACATTTTTTATTTTCTAAATTCCAATTTAGTTCTCAAGTTTCTAAAATAATTTTAATTCCAGGTTTATTTATTTAAGTTTATGAGTTTATTTTCAATTTTAAATTTATTTCTTGTTAATTCATCTCTAATTTAAATTTTTTATTTAGGTTCTAATTTAGAGTTTCACTTTTCAATTTCAAATTTATAATCAAATGTAAATATTCTTTATTCCAAATATTTTGTTTTGTTACAATTACATATACATAGAAAATTACAAGAAAAATGCTACAAAAATCCTGCACTACAATACAAATACAACAGCACAATTCAGTCCCAAATTCAAAATTTCAGCAGGACCACAAGGCCAAAACTCAGCCACCCACAGCAAGCATGCAGCCACCAACAACTGCATTTTCCTGCTCCACTCCACTGCTACAAGTTCAGACCTTGTCCCTCTTGAATCCCTTCACCTCCAAGCCCTATAAGCCACTGTTACATTAGAGGCAACACACAAAAAACTCAGCCACTAAACAGTTACAAAACAGCCTTCAAAAAACACTACAAACAGTCTCAAAACAACACTACAAACAGCCCCATCAACCCCTCATAACAGTCCCAAAACACCATCAAAATACCCTTGAAACAGATCACAAAACATCATCAAAACAGCCCCCCTAAACATATTGTTATCAACCAAAAACCCAGCTCTCAAACTCACCAAAAATCCAGCACTTTACACTCAAAAACCAGTCATAAATCAAACACAAAACAGTTCATAAAACCACAAAAAATCCAGCCAACAAAAAAAACTTCAAAGAATCAAAAAAAGAAACAACAAACAGCAGCAGGAGTAGAGGCTCACCACTTGTGGATCTTCACCCCGATAACATTCGGGCGGTAATCTTTCTCTTTTCCTTTACTTCACCTTTCTCTTCAACATTTTGTACATATTTAGTTTTTTTTTTTAAAAACCTGCATACACCAAAACAACTCCATGTGAAAACCCCAAAATACTTAAAACTTTTTTTAAAAAAAATCAACTACGATACTTGTAAATAAAGTGAAAACAGAAACAAAACAAATACAAAAAAATATTCCCAGAACCAACTCACTGTGAGCAACAAAACCACCTAAGCTTGCACTGAAGTCCAACCGAAAACCTCTCATAACTTTCACCTTCTTCAAACTCCACAACAAGAACTAAACTACCACCTGAAAAACGAAAGCAGAACCGCACATGAAAAAATAACCATCAAAGTTTCTACCACACAAAGACAACTTCAAATCCTTCACAAAACCAAACCTGAGTAAATTTCACCGTTACCAAATCACCGAAACTGATACACTGTGACAAACCGAAGCTGAACACCACTGAATCCATTCACCACTCCAGCAACAAACCACTGCCACCCTTCAGTTCTTCAAACCACTCAACATCACTAAACCGAAAAAAAAACCTCACGCAAACCTCCATCAAACCGTGCACTCAGCCATTCACCGAAACCACTGTGAACCGAAACCATCAAACCAACGTAACCCGGCCATCAAAAAAGCCACCACCTTCAGCCACACAATCGCATCACCACTGCCGGCCCACATCAAATCTGACCTGTGAACAAACCACCATCCTTGTCAGCCTTCACGAAATCCATCACCAAGGTACCCTTTCTCCATAACCTGTGAAACATTACAAAAACCAGCTCACACAGCCATCCAAACAACAACCATCACAAGGCAGATTCAAAACAGAATTAGAAGAAGATTTGAAGCGAGATAGAACGAAACCGAAGAAAAAAAGCTGAAACTCACCACAAAACCTTGAAAACGAGCCAGAATCTGAACCGCGAAAACCCAATCGCAGCCACCCTCCTTCAATACCCTCCCATTCCAAAACGCCGGCCACCGTCCCGTGATTCAAATGCCATCCACAACCAAAACCTTCCAATTTTCAGCCTTCATAATCTTCAATCCCTAAGACATCACTCTTACCATTAACAAACACACCAGAACTTACCTCATCCAAACCAAAACCTTCATGCTTTGAGAGAGAGCCGTGACTGAGATTGGGTCGCGAGTTTGAGAGAACAGAGACAGATGCGAGAGAGAGACGGATTGAGCAATTGAGAGACTGTGAGCAGACCAAATCACTAAGCCAAGACCCTTCCTTCCACCGTCAAACCGACCACAAACCATTCACTAACCCAACGCCCTAACCTTCTTCTCTTTTTTCTTTTCACCGAAACACAACCGAATATGCCACAAAAAGCCAACCCAAAAATGCAAAACACAGTCGTTGAATTCACCCTCTGAAACCACCGTGCCGTAAACCGTCCCCCACCGCAAAAGAAATCATCAGAAATCCATTGTGAGCATCCACTGTGAGCTGAGTTGAGAGAGAATGAAGCTTGCGTGAACCGAATCCACCGAAACACGCATCAACCTCCGCGAACTTCACCGACCCAGACCCCTTTTCAACCTTGAACCACCATCCGCCACTCGCGATACCCAGCCGAAACTCTCCGTCATAAACAAACCTTCCACTGAACCGCAACACAAACCGTTAAACCGATGAAACTCAAATACAACCAACTGCCGCAACAGACCGCCGACAAGCCTCCTTCGAACCGTCTTCGCCGTAGCCACCGCCGTGAGACCTGAGCCAGAGCTCAAACAACAAACAAATCGCCGCCGCCGATCTAAGACAGAGAGAGCCGAAGCTCGAATCCGACGAGAGGCGTGAGAGAGAGACGCGGCCTTCCTTCTGTTCTTTTTGCGCCGCCGTTTCAGGGAGTCGATCCGGAAACGTAAGAGGGATCCTGAGCGAGAGCAGAGAGGCGTTTTGTTTCGAATGAGAAGGGTTGGTGTTTCCCCTTTGTTTTTTTTCCAATAAAACCTGATGCATATTCTTTTTATTTGTTTATTTATTTAATTTTTTTTCAGAACTTTATTAACAATTCTATATTTTATTGTTTATTTATTTTTTTAGAACTTCATTATGTTAATAAGTTAAGCCCATGAATTTTATTTACTCATATCCACACATTTCTTTTTTATTTATTTATTTTTTATTATTTCAATTTTTTTTAAAAAAAAACGTGTTATGCTGTTGTTGGGATTATAGCCCCATATTCATATGTATCTTTAAGTTTTTATATATATAGTTCTTATTTATTTATTATGTTATGCATCCTTTTGGTTTATATTAAAAAAAAATCTATTATTTATCATTTCAAGTTTTGTTAGTTTATATATCTAAATCATTTTTTTTATATAAATCTCGGAAATATTTAGCTTTTTAATTTTAGAGTCGATTTAATTATTTGGGCCGATGATATAACGAAGGTCACGATAAATCGTTTCCGATTAATCGTGACCCCTATGAGGCCATTGCATTTTATTTCTATTTCATATATTTACTTATTTTCTTTCCATTTAATTCATTATTTTTTCTATTTAATTTATTTAATCCATTTCATTCTATTTTTAATTTATTTCACTTTACTTTTTATTTATTATTTATTTCTCGCAAGTTTACGCCATTTAATTTAATTTTCAAAATGATAATTCTTTGGTCCAACGCCAAATTCACTTCACTACACTCACACACGTAAGTCGGTCGTTTACGATCGCCATCTGTACAGTTCCTTACACTGCACAGCTTTTCAACTTAAGAGAATCGTCGCACTACGCTTGTTTTCCACCCCCGCATTCTCGATCCACATATCGAGCCATACCCAGTTACTGAGCCATTTACTTTGCATATTGTCCGTTTACTTTATTCGATTTCTTTTTGCAAGTAGCAACCTTTGCCTAGTCTTAGGAGCTTGCACCCTCTTTTATTTTTGTTTTTGCTTTTCAATCCAAAAGGGAAAGAACTCCTGCAGTTGACTCAATGTCATAGGAAGTTTAGCAATCCCTAGTTCCATTTTGACCTTAGCAATTAGGTCCCTCTCCTTTTTGACCTTAGCAATTAGGTCCCTCATCCTTAGGTCCTTAGCCATTAGGTCCTTAGCTTTTTATTTTATAACTTTTTTGTGACTTTCTCAAAGTCACGTGAGTGTTTGCCATAACACTTACCTTCCCCCGCGAACCTTGAGCGTAACCAAGTGTTCGTTAATCCTTAGGAGAACTACGAGTGCTCTGATTCTACACCCGATACGTAGGCATCGATGCGATGTTGTGCGAGCACCATTAGAAATAAAACCTTAGGTTCCCATAATTTTAACAAGCAATAAATAACAATAATACAAATATTAACAAGAGGTTCCCGTAGGATACTGCGGATGCTTAGGATGCTAACACCTTCCCTAGGTATAATCAACCCCCGAACCTAGTTTCTCCTCATTTAGGGTTTTTACGATCTTTTTCCCTTTTCCCTTTGGATTAAATTAAAGTCGGTGGTGAACATAAATGTTTTGCGATTCAAGCTCACTTAATAGCTTGGTATCCGATTCTCACCGCGACAGACCGTAATGCGCACAAAAATAGGTTTATGCGTTGGATCAGAAGCATCTCCTGAAAGGGTCAAAACATAACACTCGTTCTCCACTTCCTATTATTTCTCACACGACCAAGACCAAGCTACTACTTCATACCAAGTCATCCTTCCTATTTTCTCTCAACTTCATATTGTGCCCACAACTCCTTATTTCTCTCCAACGGAAGTTACAGAAGAGGAAGCTTCTCTCTATAAATAGAGTCTTCGTAGTTTTTAGAAAGGATCCAAGTTTTTGGGCGCGAAAGCGCTGCTTATTTTGTTCTTAGTTTTTTTAGGCAGAAATTACTATTGTAAAAGGAGTAGTTTCTTACACTGAGGAACTACTCCACCATTAGTGTTTAGGCCAATCTATGTAACTGCTTGGATCAATTTATACAAGTTATTTCAATTTTGCATTTATTCCAAAGTCTCGCAATTTATCTTCGGCTTTTACAGGTTTTTTATCGCATTTATTATTATTATTATTATCATTCTTGCATTCCTTAATTAATTATCATGTTTCTTTCAATTGATATTATCATGTTTGGTTTGTTTATTTTTAATTCTATGTCTAGCTAAATAGTTTAGAGTCCGACGTATGAGGACCGTCGGTAACGACGGGACTCGGTAGAAAATACTAGGTGCGAATTAACGATTAAAATTCTGTTTTGGTTATAATTTCTATGCGTAATTTAATTAGCATTGTCACGAGAGTGAGATGTTAGTTAACATTGTTTTGTCACGAGAGTGAGAAACTAATTAAGGTTAGAACTGACACAGCGATAGCGTGGGGATCGAACCGGATAGTAGAAATTAGGCAACTTATCTAAAAACAGCGAGAGCGCTTTAGAGACGTTTAGGATATTATTAGCTTTCAAAACACGTTTCTTAGTTACCGGGCGAGCGAGAGCAAAATCTTGGGATTAGGAAGTGTGGCTTTAGTTAAGACCGCGAGAGCGTGAGGCGGAGTCTTTAAGCTGATATATTCTACGGAACTAGCTATAGTCGTAATTAGTACCGAATTCTATAAAGTCCCTTAGGAGCGCAGAATCCATATCCCGACCTCATTTTATTCTTATTTTCTTTCTTAGATTTATTTTAGTTTCAGTTCTAGTTTCCCTTAAACCATAAAAATATCATTAGCCTTAGCTTTACAATGCAACGATAGATAACGGTAGGTTGACATTGGTCTCTGTGGGTTCGATATCTTTATTACTACGCGATAGGCTGTGCACTTTCAGTTAGAAACCGTTAGACGTATAGTTTACCGCGATCAATATTACGCCCGGGACATTCATCCAAAATCCAAAAGAAAACCGCCTAAGAACATGCATTCTACCTACGACAACAAGTAATTAACTAGCATAACTAACTAATCAAACCTAAAATTTCCATAAAAAGGGAGTCAGAACGTTACCTGTCATGATTCTGATGATATGATGTCGGCGGTGAACGAAGGCGATGGTGGTAGTTGTGCTAACGAGAGAGAATTTGGATATCCAGTAAGACGTCTGAGGAGAGAAAAGGGGAAAACGGAATGGTCCCCTCACTCCTCCTTTTATATATGTCACATGAAAGACTGCGCCCTAGGCAATCATTACCTAGATTCCCTAGGGCGGCCTGCATTTAATGTACGGAAGACGAAGCGACAGACATTAAAGGCAGATGACTTGTCACCCTAGGGAATTCCAAAGGGCGACGAGCATTCGTTACGCCCATGGATCCCCGGTGTCACACCCTAAATTTTGACCGGACCTTTTCAGAATATTTTTTCATTCGTCTGACACATTTTATCATAGTATCGATAGTCGGTATTTTTTACATTTTTAGTCCATTAATCGGTGATCATGCATCATTCGGTTCATTTTTTATTATCCCATGTCATTTTAATTTTATTCTAGATGTTTAAATTTTATTTTCGTTTTGTGATTTAATGATTTTAGTTTCTAGTTAATAATTATTTTAGATTATCTTTTATAAATTAGTTTATTTTTTATTATTATTTTTTATTATTATTTTTTATTTTATTTATTTGGTTTAATAGTTTTTTCGTTTAATATTTCAATATAATTTAGTGTACATAGTTTAAGTTTTACTTAATTTAGTTTAGTTTTTTTTATTAGTTTATTATTTCAATTATCATTTCAATTAATTTATTTTCTCTAGTTTTTTTATTAATCCAATTAGCTAACCTTTAATTAGTTTATTTCTAATTAGATTAGTTAAATTTAATTTAGTGTTTTGTTTATTTATTTAATAGTTTTTATAATTTAATTAACATTTAAGGGCCTCCCAGAACAGTTCAACCTCGAGCCTTGTACCAAAATCAGTTTGCCCTTCGACAACAATGAAAAAATGCATACCTGCTACAACAAAGCCAAAAACTTGACTCATCAGACATGCACATTTACACCAATATGGTTAAATCAAACTTGCAAGTAAAAAGGACCAAGATCAAAAGACAAACAAGACCATGTAAACCTGCGACAATGACCCAACAACGCATCCCACAACAATCTGCAGTGAAAGCAACTAGTCAACACAAGGAACTTAGTAGAGAAGTCTTGAATTGTTTAAAAGGAGGAAGAAATTTGAACCAAAGGGAGAGGAGTTTTTTTTGGAATAAAAAAGATAATACAGAGGCGGAAGAACACAAAAAACGTATAACAAAAAAAAGGGGGAGAAAACCACCGCACAAAAAAAAACTCTGAAAACAACCACACTTCACCGTCATCTCAAACCTTCCCACCGTAAAATCTCCGATAAACCTTTTCCACCGCAAACCCAGCTTGAACCGACGAAATCCTTCACCATTACTGAACCTCACCAAACCTTCTACGAATACGCCGTAGAACACATCACCACCACCGCAAAACCTCCGTTTACCACTCCGAAACCGTGAAACCCAAACCACCGATCCAAAATCGTCGTGTATACTTTCCGTCGTATAACCTTCGTCAAAAACAGAACCGACCAAACAAGATATGAAAACCGCGAACTAAGAGCGAGAGAGATCCTCGAGTGAACCGCAGCCGAACCAAGAAACGCATTGGGAGAGAAAACTGAGTGAGAATCGGTTTTGTTGGAGCGGTTTCAAAGAAAAAACTATTAGAGGGTGGGTTGTTTTGTTCTCACTTTATTTGGTCGATATAGGGGTTTAAACTAATATTGTTGCATTGTTTTTTTTATTCTATCATTTTAGATTTTATTTTATTTTTTTAGATGAAGGTTGGATATGGATACGAGATTCAAAGCCCATGAAATGTCACTATTCTACACACTGCATATCGCATGACATACCCCTGTTTCTTTTCAATTTATTTATTTATTATTATTTCATTTAATTTAATTTTTTAAAGTTCTCTGAGTGTTGCTACTGTTTTATTTATTTATTATTATTCGTTGTTTTCATTAGTAATCATTTTTTATTATTAGTGTTCCATTAGTAATCATTTTAATCTTATTTTTATTCTTGTTTATCTTGATTTTTTAGGGCCAATGATATAATAAAAAGCCACGATAAATCGATTCAAATAAATCGTGACCAATATGAGGCCATTTATTTTATTTTATTTCCATAAGCTTAATTTATTTTTATTCCATAAGTTTATTTTATTTTATTAGATCTATTTATTTATTTACTTTATTTTCGCATTTTTATACAATAATCAAGTTCTAACGATTCTAAAATATTCATACACCGCACACACGCTTTCTCTTGGGAAAATTACAATGAGACCCTCTATTTCATCGCAATCCCGTGTAAATTATCATGTATCCCTCTCCTATTTATTTTGTACGCAATTAATCTTTTCGCCTTTATTTTACGGTTTTGTATTACTAGGAACACCTTTAGGAACTAGGTTTCGAATTCACATAATCAATTAAAACATTTCTACGCCTACATTTTGCACACATGTAAGTCAGTCACCTATGTGATCGTCATCCGCATGACTTTACGCGTCATAAATTAATTAACGAGGAACTGAACTTCGGAATCTAGCATTCCGCGGGTCTTTAATGAACCGCACTTGGACATATCAAATAACGAAGGAATTGGATTCTGGAGTCTAGCACTCCGAGTCTAGCACTCCACATAGTCTTTGAATTAAATCACTCATGGGCTAGCCCCACGTGAAGTAGTTTATTCGCCCCCTCATTCCTAAAATACCGGAAATCTTTCAATTAATTATACGAGGAACTGAACTCATGAATCTAACATTCCTCAGGTTCTTGAATTGAATTACTCTTGAGGCTAGCCCTCGGGTTGTAATTCATTCACTCTTTCGTATTCAAAACACTTAACAACTCAAAATATGAGACATGATTCATCTTCATAGGAAAGATATTCCTCCTATTCCCACAAACACAACAATCAATTTTCTCAAACAATTTCTATCAAGGAAGAATGTGGCAATCACTTGTTGATCATATATCCAAGTTCGAAGCTTCTCCCCTTTCTATTTTCTCCCTTAAATATTTGTGGTAGAATAAGTGAGATATCTCCCTTAGAGATGATAACTTGTCTCTTTCTTTCAAAACACAATTTAAAACTTACCAACCAATACAAATCATTTTTATAATTAATCAGCGAAGGAACTGAATTCTGGAGTCTAGCACTCCACATCATTCTTGAATGAAACACTCATGGGCTAGCCATACGCGACGTGGTTCATTTTCTCTTTCGTTTAAAACACCTTAACAAAGGTCAAACACTTTTTTCTAAACGAACATTGTTTAAATCTTTCTATCTCGCAAACAAGCTAGTGCTTCAGCCTCTACCGTGAGTAAAAGCCAACGCTTAGCAGTTAAAAAGCATTTTAAACAATTGTTCATTAAAAAACACAAACCGTAGTTAAACGAACTACGAAGCTCTTACTTTCCCATTGCAAAAGGGAATGCGTAGGCACGGGGATTTTAATCCTTCTCGAGCACAATAATAAAAAAAATTAATCATTTCTCCGTCATAAATCACACTAATAAAAAATATAACCATTTCTCCATAATAATAATAATTAAAATATTATTTTCCCTTTAAACAAACATTTTAACAAACCATTTAGAAGACAAAGACATTAATCAACATTTAATCACATAGTTAGACTAAGAGGTTCCCTTTGAGTACAACGGACATGAGGGGTGCTAATACCTTCCCCTTGTGTAACCGACTCCCGAACATAGAATTTGGTTTTGTTGACCATTTCTTATCCTCTATTTAGGTTGTATCTATATCTCCATTTTATCTCGTAGAATAAATAGACTTAGGTGGCGACTCTGTTGTTTTTTCCGCGTCCCATCGCGAGGATTGTATTTTTCGAGGTACGAAAACTTGGCGACTCTGCTGGGGACTAGCTCCATGCTAGAGAGGGTTGAGCCTAACTTAGTTTTATGCGTTTATTTGTTTGATCTTTTCTTTTTGTCTTCTCTATATTTGTTATCTTTGTTTCTTTCTTTCTTTATTACTTTCTCTTATATGCTTGTTATTTATTTGTGGGATCTTGGGTTTATATCACAAGTAAAAGGTGAGTTGAGGAAAAAGAAGAGGGAACACCTAGGTTAGAATTTGGTAGTTATTAGTGTTAGTCTCCAAGGATTATATCCTTGAAATCCTAGCATGAAATCTCCCCCAGATAGTTAGACCTTTCGTAGATCTTGTCGTAACGCTGCTAGCCTGTCGCGTGACCTGAATCATGAAAGGGCTGTGACTCTGGGACCCCCTAGAACTAGTTTCAATATTGGCAGTTTGTGTAGTGTTAGTCTCCGAAGGCTAGCCCCTTTGTCAGCCTAGCATGAGAACTCCACTCAAGGTAGACCTTATTGTTATTATCGTCAAAATGCAGCTAGCCTGCGGCGGGGCGTTAGTACGATAAACGTCTGTGACCTTGAGTTTCCCAAACCATCACCATAGAAACTATCCTGTGAATGGGTTTTATGGGTACAAACTATAGAACCAATCTCTTACAGCCTACCAAATAGGAAGTTTCGTGTTATTTCCAGCTTCCGAGTCTGTTTGTGCTTGTGACCTTAAGCATATATGCATTGCATGGCATTGCATACCATTTGCATCATTTACATTATTTCTTACACCCGGGTTGTTCGTTAATTCATTCAAGTTGTCTCTGTCTTCCAGTTATCTGTCAACCCTCAAACTGAAGCTTTGTAGCCGATACAGAACTCGAGCTTACCACAGAAGCAGGATGTTAGAACAAGAGGTTCACAATGCTGAAGTCCGAATGGAAATTGATGAGTTGAAGACAAGTGTGATGAAGCTGACCGAGATGCTTCAAGTTTTGATTGCTAGAGGAGAGCCACCTCAGAGGATAGTGATCCAAGAGGTTGAAAATGCTGTTGCAGAGCCTCAACCTACCCAGTTGCCACCTTCAACTTGGTCGAAGTTTGGTTTGCCACACAACTACTCACCACCTCACGTTACTACTTCTATGGTCGGTTAGGTGTCTAGACCCGCTTTTCAAGTTCCTATTTTCACTGAATCCAGACCTGTGATTCATACTGGCCAAATTCCCTATGAACACAATACTGCTAGTGCTCAGGGTGATGATCTTGAAGATTATGTTGAACCTGAAGTTGGTCGTGAGCAGTATCGAGCCATTGACAAGCGATTAAGGGTTGTAGAGGGTAATGACTTCTTCAATGTTGATGCAAGTGATATGTGTTTGGTATCCGATCTCATCGTGCCTGCCAAGTTCAAAATTCCAGAATTTGAGAAGTACAAGGGGCACACTTGTCCAAAACTCCATTTAAAGATGTACTGTCGTAAGATGGTTGCTTATGCTAAGAACGACAAGATACTTTTCACTGTTTTCAAGACAGTTTGAGCGGTGCCTCCATAAAGTGGTACATGGGACTTGAGAAATACCGTATCCATAGCTGGGAGGATTTGGGTGATGCTTTCGTGAAACAATACAAGTACAACTTGGACATGGCACCTGATCGCCGTCAATTGCAGAATATGTCTCAAAAGGAGAGTGAATCCTTCAAGGAATATGCTCAACATTGGAGAGAGTTGGCATCTCAGGTTGAACCTCCTCTAGTTGACAAAGAAATGAATGGTATTATCACACCCCAAAGTTTACCCCTAACATTTCGCATTATGCATTCATCTCATCATTTACATGCTGGGTGCATTTTAGAGTCGCAACGATTTTCGAAAGTTTGGTCCCTTCGAATCGGACGACTAGGGTTCCCACTTTTGGATTCATGCTTTCATTTGATTTTTAAGTTTTTTATTCCTAAATTTCATTTTAATCTCTATTCCTATTTATTTTAAGTTTTAAATTTAATTTCCAAATTCTATTTCTTTTTATTATTATTTTTCTAGGTTTAATTCCAATTTCCATTTCCAATTTCTATTTCCATTTCTTTATTTTATTTTTCTTCCAAGTTTCTATTATAAGTGTTCAATTTTAATTTCAAGTTTCTATTTTCAAATCTAATTCCAAATTTCATTTTCTGGTTTATTTCTAAGTTTCATGATCTAAATTTACCTTTATATTTTCATGTTCCAAATCTCCTCTCAAGAGTCTCAATCCATTTCAATTACAATTTCTATTTTTAATTTCTGTCTCAAAAGTTCCAAGGACGAACTCACGGGTATATTTTTTAGAATATGGTTATCATAATAAAGACGCGGTATTTTATTCAAGAGAAAATTATTTGAAGGGTTTATATTTTAGATTTTAAAGGGAGGTCGCCATTTTTGTCATGTTCATATTCATCTTATAGTATTTTTTGAAAGTAGTGTAAAAAGTGGTGTTACAATCTTGAAAGAAATTAAGAAATAAGATACAAATGTTCAAGTTTTGATCTCAAATGGATTCCAAGGTTGGCTCATGACTCGACACTACCAATGCCTAAGTAATTCAAGATTCAGATTCGGTATTGTTGTATTAAGGTACAATTGAAAAATCCTAAAGGAACCAAAGAGAGCTCAAATATTCACAAGTAAATTCCAGCATTACAAAGATTCAAGATTGATTCCAAACTACATATAAACTTGATACAAATTTCCATGCTAGTCCTAAACTAAGTCTCATGCTAAAACTATGTTTTTGTGCACCAAGTCTTGTGCCATTTCTCAAGCTTAATTACCAATTTCCTCATGTCTTGGTGTGCATTACTGCTATCATCACTCTTTTCCACAAAAGGATAATTATGGATCATAATATCATCTCCACCACAAAGTATTATTCTACAAAAAGGAGAAAACAAAATCATGTCAAAAGTAACACTAGTCGTGCACATCCAATATCAAAGTAAATAAAACGGAATTTTCGGACTATGTAAGCAAAAAAATGATGAATTTGTTTTGTCCATGCCAGACAACTTCAGACCCTGCTGCAATTTCCGGCCTTATACCAAATTGATAAAAGGAGCCTGCAAAAGGGTACCATATCTGCACACCTGCACATCACCAAAATAGGAATTATTTTAGTAAAGGTCCTAATCCGCAGACATATGAGTGAAGAAGAAAATTTCACGAAAAAGTCAGGGGGGGAACCTAGCTTAATCTTATCAGTAATGTTTCATCAGAAAAACATTAAAGTAAACCTTGTGATCTTTTTTTCACCCAAAGACCTGTACCCTGCCTATGCAAAGGTGAACAATCTCTACTCCATACACAAGCAAGACCTGCATCGAAAAGGACTTAGCATACAAACAAACAAAATCTGATTTTATAAACTTAATCAACAAGTTATATCAATTTCAGAATGCAAGCCCAAACCCTAATCCTATCCCTATATAAGATTTGTTATCAGTTGAAGAGGGGGGACCGAGCAATATACAGAGTAACAACAAAAAAAAACAACCAACCTTTTTTTGAAAGTTCAAAGAAAAAAACATCACAGAGCGAGCAAAAGAGAAAGATCCTTAGCCGCACAACCAAAAACGGAAGAATAACGTTGAAAACTCACCTCGATCCACAACGAACTTCAAAACTTCTTCAACACCCTTTGAAACCGAGTCCACCACCACGGAAATACATCTTGCACACAGGGAACTCGTCCTTCATCAACATTCGTCGTCACCTTCACCATCAGAAGTCCACCGTGAAGAACACGAAGCCACCGCCGCTGCAAGGAGAAGAAGAGGATCGTGTCGGAGAGGAAGAAATCGACCTTACCTTCAAACCAGTTCGAATTGCCATTTCATTTTTCGAAGGTAATCTTTTTCCTTTCATCTTCGCGACTCATGGATGTACGAAAACGGATTTGGGGATTTGGGGGTCTCTGTTTGACTTAGGGTTTTTTATTTGAGGTGTTTAAGCTTCGTTAGTTGACTTAAGGGGGAAGGGGTTGAACAAATTGAGAGAATTTTGGGAGATAGACCGAAAGTTACGGAGAGAAACGATTATGAGAGAGATTGTGTGAAGGCTTTGTTGTTCTGCGTTTTTCAGTTTTTTTCCTTTGAAGAATATATTGAGAGGCAGCAAACCCTAATTTTTCTCCCCTTCCGTGAAATAACCGAACTGGATCCGGTTCGACCCGTGACCCGGCCGGTCCTTCCCCCCTTGGGCCTGCTGGGCCGGTCTCACCCCCTGTTTCCTTTTCCCTTCACAGTTTTTTTTTTTTGTTTTATGTTTAGTTCTTTCAAGTTTTTTTTTCTAATATTTCTTTTAAAAACAATTTTAGAAATATTTTATGTTAGTTTAAATTATGTTAAATAATTTTTATTTAATTAACTTTCAGTAAATAATTGTGTTAATTTTAATTGGTTATTTATTTATTTTGTTCGTTTGTTTATATTTGTAAGGTTTTGCTCATATTTTTATTACACTTTATTTAAGTTATAATGATAATGTATGACTTATGCAAACGTGAATCTCATTCTCGATTTTTGATCATAAATCACTAAGCAATACATGAGTATAATATTTCAAAATAATAATGAAATCATAAAAAAATATAATAATTAATTTTCTTGGTCCAATGCTAAGTAAACATTCGTACGTCTATGTTTCGCACACACATAAGTCGATCACTATATGATCGCCATCTGCACGACTTTACGTGTACTAATTAATTAACGAGGAACTGAACTTCGGAATCTAGTATTCTGCGGGTTCTTCAATGAACCACTCTTGAGGCTAGCCTTCGATTTGTGTTTCATTTACTCCTTCGTTTCTAAAACTTTAAACCCCAAATCATTTTAAGACAAAATTTCAAACAATCAACTCTTAATTAACATATCAAATCGTGAAAGAACTAAACTCAGGAATCTAGCATTCCTTGGTTTTTGAATTGAATTACTCTTGAGGCTAGCCCTTGAGTTGTACTTCGTTCGCCCTTTCGCATTAGAAGAATACAACTTAAAATTTACCAACCAATGCAAATCATTTTATAACTAATCAACGAATAACTGAACTCTGGAGTCAAGCACTACACGGGTTCTTGAATGAAATCACTCATGGGCTAGCCCTACACGTTGTGGTTCATTCGCCCTTTCATTTAAAACACCTTAACAAAGATAAAACATCTTTTCTTTAAACGAACATTGTTTAAATCTTTCTATCTCACAAACAAGCTAGCACTTCAGCCTCCGCCGCGAGTATAAGCCAACGCTTAGCAGTTAGAAAGCGTTTTAAACAATTGTTCATTAAAAACCACAAACCGTAGTTGCACGAACTACGAAGCTCTGACATTCCCATTGCACAAGGGAATACGTAGGCACAGGGATTTTAATCTTTCGCGAGCACAATAATAAAAAATTTAATCATTTCTCCGTCATCTTCATAATAATAATAATTTTAAAATATTCATTTCCCTTAAAACAAACATCATAACAAACATTTAGAAGACAAAGACATTAATCAACATTTAATCGCATAGTTAACTAAGAGGTTCCTGTTGAGTACAACGGACGTGAGGGGTGCTAATACCTTCCACTTGCGTAACCGACTCCCGAACATAGAATTTGGTTTCGTGGACCATTTCTTATCATGTGTTTAGGTTGTATCTATATCTCCCTTTTCTCTCGTAGAATAAATAGAATTAGGTGGCGACTTTGTTGTTTCTTTTTGCGTCCCATCGCGAGGATCGTATTTTTTCGAGGTATGATAGGCATGTTCATGGATACTTTGGCTACCTTCTATTGGGAAACGATGATCGAAAATGTCTCTTCCAGTTTCACTGATCTGGTTACCATTGGACAAAGGCTTGAAGAAGGAATCAAGACTGGAAAAGTGTCCAAAGTTGTTGAGTCTTCCAATGCTACTAAGAACCCTTTTGGGAATTTCCAAAGGAAGAGGGAAGGTCAGAACAATTCTATTTTCGCTGTGGGTAGAAGACCTCAATACATGGCTCAACATGATAATCAAGCTTATGTTGTCGTTGTTGCTCCTGTGATTGCTGCTCAACCAACTAAAGCTCCTCAACGTCCGGCTGTTGGACAAACTAAGAATCGTGATAGGGTTCACTTTGACCTTATTCCCATGACGTACACTGAGTTATATCCTGGTTTGGTTCAGAGAGGTTTGATTACCACTAGACCTATGCCTCCTCCTCCGGATCCTCTCCCACCAGGCTACATGGCAAATCTTCATTGTGAATTTCATCAGGGTGAAGCAGGCCATGATTTGGAACATTGTTTTGCTTTGAAGACAAGAGTGAAAGAGTTGATCAGAGACAAGATCCTCTCCTTCCGTGATCCCAATCCAAATGTCAAGGACAATCCTTTGCCAATGCATGCAACTTGAAGCTTCAATCAACTTCAGTCAGTTCTCCCTAAAACCAGTATTTCAAGACATGATAGCTCATCCTTGTTTACTGATTAGTCATTAGGCCTTTGTTTCCTTTATGTTTGTATTTTCCTTGTATTCGTAACAACTGTTTTCCTTTCAATTATGTTTGTACTTTTTTTATTAATGAAATGAGCATTTGCAATCTTTTGAATTTAATTCATCTGTTTATGTCTTTACACTTTCTATTTCAAAAAATACATATATATATACCTTTTGTTCAAAACTTTTGATTATGCAAATGTTTGAGGGAGGATGATGAAAAATACTCATAGCTATTGTGGTTTGCTTTCGGATAAAATCTTGTCGATGATGTACAAGCATTGTTTCAATTCCCAAACACTGGAGAGATAAGGA
The DNA here is from genome assembly GCA_963966055.1 of Lathyrus aphaca. Taxonomy (NCBI): domain Eukaryota; kingdom Viridiplantae; phylum Streptophyta; class Magnoliopsida; order Fabales; family Fabaceae; genus Lathyrus; species Lathyrus aphaca. The sequence continues at coordinate 16,947,076 of OZ014521.1, forward strand.
GTTAATCCCTAGTTCACCACTTCGAGCCTAGAAGTAGGATTTTCTTTCGGATCTAAACCCTTATATTTAACATGGGGCAGGGTAGTTGTTCGATTATTTTGATTACACATTCAAATTACAAGATGACCCATTACAACCAATGGTTTGGCAATCATAACTTTCAATATTTCAAAAAAGTACAAAATATATAAAAATCCCGCTAAGTCAAACACAAAAAAGAGGGAGTTAGGCAATAGTTAGGGATCAGTCCAAAAAAGGAAAATCAAGCAAAAGAGGCCTTCAAATCTTCAACATCAGACCGATAAGATTTAGTGACCACCATGTCCAAAATCGTTGGGTCACTACAAACATCCATCAAAGCCAAATAAAATGATTGTCATTTCTAGTAAACCTCAAATCATCATCTTTACCCTTACATTGTCAAGAAAAATGTGTGTAGATTTAACTAAATGTAGGACTGGAGATTCATCACGAAGAAGGGTGGGTACAAACACAATTTTGAGCCTTTATCCTTTGTTTCATAAACCGTGAACCAGACCACGATACAACCCTTAAAAGACCTAATTGAGGCAAGGTTATTCTGAAAAGCATGCTACAACAAGGTTGTGTTAAACTGACTCCAAAAAGATCTTTGCAAGTCATTTTGTTTTGTACATATCTTTGCTTTACCTTTCACTTTGAATGTCATAAACCTCTGTGTTTTGACTAGTGATTCATTTGTTTTTCTTCCAACAATGATTTTGATTTCAAAAGTTGCATTTGCTTTTAATTACCATGATTGTATAAATGTTTTTGTTTGCAAACTATCTTTTCTAGCAAGAAATTTTCAAACAGTGAATAACTGGCCTGGTGATCTTATTAGGGGCAAGTTCCTTCTAGACCCTGTTGGGAATCAGTGCAAGTCCATCTCAGAGTTGATTTATCCAGAAGAATTTACTAGGCTCATATTGAGGCAAGCTTCCACGTGCATCATAAGGAAATCATTTTCAGAATCTGTCAAGTTGAAGCAATGATCAGTTCGTCTACAACAATCAACTTATCTGGGGCAATTCATAGGAAGAATCCCTAAGCAGCTCCCCACTCCTTTCTCCAAGGATCATCATCTTGGTACAATTTTTTAGTGTGGTAAAGATCTGTTCAACATCAGCATCCTTAGTCCCAGAGATGAATAACAGTGATCCCACACTGTTGAAGAATCAGTCTTCCAACCTTGTCATCTCCACAAAAGAGTCTTAGCCATGTTGTCAGCATCTGCATGTATTTGATCATACATCATAACAAGTTCATATACTATGCATAACGAACGTGTTATCCTCATTTGCATTTTCATAGGTCATGTTGTGGTCAAACATTTACCTCACTTTGAAAAACCAACTTACTTGACGCATACCAAAAACTTACCTTTATTCCTTATCCAATGCCATTCCTGGATATCTTGTTCCTCCAGTGCTATTCCTGGGTCTTTGCATTCTTTTTCCAGTGTTATTCCTGGGTTTATGTCTTGTTCCTCTAGTTCTATTCATGGGTCTTTGTATTCTTCTTCCAGTGTTATTCCTGGGTCTATATCTTGTTCCTCCAGTGCCATTCCTAGATATCTTTTTCACTTCAGTGCCATTCTTGAAACTTTTATATCCAGTGCCATTCCTGGATATAGTGATTTGCCTTTACCTTCAGTGTCATTCCTGAAAGTTTTATTTGTATATTCAGTGCCATTCCTGGATATAGTTATTTTCCCTTAACCTCAGTGTCATTCCTGAAAATCATTTCTAACCTTATCCAATGCTATTCTTGGATATCGTGTCCCTTGTCTAAATCTATGATTGGATGTCTTGCCTTTTGTTCAAAGCCATGATTGAAAATCTCCTACTTTACTTTCATCCAATGCAATTCATGGATGTCGTTTCTTCTTTGTCATCCAATACAATCCATGGATGTTAGTTTTTATTCCACTTCGTCCAACCCAACCCATGTACGTTGTTTGTTCTTTGTTACTATCCTTAGTATCAGTTGGTCGAATTGTGCCACTGCGCATTCACTTTGAATACTTTCTTGTCATCCTAAGTGTCAACTTGACTGTACCTGTGTTAGTTGAACCAACACTTTAGATTTCTTTTTGTTTCCATCTTTTGTTATTCTTAGTGTCAACAGTTACACTTAAACCTGTTGATTTATCACTTCAAATACTTCCTGTCTCCGTGTTCTCAAATCTTTTCCCTAGTGGAATTCTCTCTTGTTAGCCTGTCTCACATAACATCATTCCCTGCATAACTCAATCTCTCATACATCCATTCACATTGCATTTCATCTGCATTTGATCAAAATTATAGGTATTCTAATATTTAATCCTCTTCTACCTTGAATGTTAAAAAAAAATTCTACTCACACATTCAGGTTCAATATGATTAAATAGGGGCAACTGTCACACCCTAAATTTTGACCGGACCTTTTCAGAATTTTTTTTCATTCGTCAGACACATTTTATCATAGTATCGATAGTCGGTCTTTTTTGCATTTTTAGTCCATTAATCGGTGATCATGCATCATTCGGTTCATTTTCTTTCATCCCATGTCATTTTAATTTTATTCTAGATGTTAAAATTTTATTTTCGTTTTGTGATTTAATTATTTTAGTTTCTAATTAATAATTATTTTAGATTATCTTTTTTAAATTAGTTTGTTTATTATTATTATTATTATTATTATTATTTATTTTATTTATTTGGTTTAATAGTTTTTTCGTTTAATATTTCAATTTAATTTAGTGTACTTAGTTTAAGTTTTACTTAATTTAGTTTAGTTTTTTTTATTAGTTTATTATTTCAATTATCATTTCAATTAATTTATTTTCTCTAGTTTTTTTATTAATCCAATTAGCTAACCTTTAATTAGTTTATTTCTAATTAGATTAGTTAAATTTAATTTAGTGTTTTGTTTATTTATTTAATAGTTTTTATAATTTAATTAACATTTAAGGGTCTCCTAGAACAGTTCAACCTTGAGCCTTGTACCAAAATCAGTCTGCCCTGCGACAACAATGAAAAAACACAGACCTGCTACAACAAAGCCAAAAACTTGGCTCATCAGACCTGCACATTTACACCAATATGGTTAAATCAAACCTGCAAGTAAAAAGGGCCAATATCAAAAGACAAACAAGACCCTGTAAACCTGCGACAACGACCCAACAATACATCCCACAACAATCTGCAGTGAAAGCAACTAATCAACACAAGGAACTTAGTAGAGAAGTCTTGAATTGTTTAAAAGGAGGAAGAAATTTGAACCAAAGGGAGAGGAGTTTTTTCTGGAAAAAAAGATAATACAGAGGCAGAAGAACACAAAAACGTATAACAAAAAAAGGGGGGAGAAAACCACCGCACAAAAAAAAAACCTCTGAAAACAACCACATTTCACCGTCATCTTAAACCTTCCCACCGTAAAATCTCCGATAAACCTTTTTCACCACAAATCCAGCTTGAACCGACGAAATCCTTCACCATTACCGAACCTCACCCAACCTTCTACGAATCCTCCGCAGAACACATCACCACCACCGCGAAACCGCCGTTTACCACTCCGAAACCGTGAAACCTAAATCACCGATCCAAAACCTCCGTGTATACTTTCCGTCGTATAACCTTCGTCAAAAACAGAACCGACCAAACAAGATCTGAAAACCGCGAACTGAGAGCGAGAGAGATCCTCGAGTGAACCGCAGCCGAACCAAGAAACGCATTGGGAGAGAAAACTGAGTGAGAATCGGTTTTGTTGGAGCGGTTTCACAGAAAAAACCATTTGAGGGTGGGTTGTTTTGTTCTCACTTTATTTGGTCGATACCGGGGTTTAAACTAATATTGCTGCATTGTTTTTTTTATTCTATCATTTTAGATTTTATTTTATTTTTTTAGAAGAAGGTTGGATATAGATATGGGATTCAAAGCCCATGAAATCTCACTATTCTACACACTGCATATCACATGACATACCCATGTTTCTTTTCAATTTTTATTTATTTGTTATTATTTCATTTTACTTTTTAGAGTTTTATTAGTGTTGCTACTGTTTTTATTTATTTATTATTATTCGTTGTTTTCATTAGTAATCTTTTTTTATTATTAGTGTTCCATTAGTAATCATTTTAATCTTATTTTTATTCTTGTTTATCTTGATTTTTTAGGGCCAATGATATAATAAAAAGCCACGATAAATCGATTTCGATAAATCGTGACCAATATGAGGCCATTTATTTTATTTTATTTCCATAAGCTTAATTTATTGTTATTCCATAAGTTTATTTTATTTTATTAGGTCTATTTATTTATTTACTTTATTTTCGCATTTTTATACAATAATCAAGTTCTAACGATTCTAAAATATTCATACACCGCACACACGCTTTCTCTTGGGCAAATTACAATGAGACCCTTTATTTCATCGCAATCCCGTGTAAATTATCATGTATCCCTCTCCTGTTTATTTTTTACGCAATTAATCTTTCCGCCTTTATTTTACGGTTTTGTATTACTAGGAACACCTTTAGGAACTAGGTTTCGAATTCACATAATCAATTAAAACATTTCTACGCCTACATTTTGCACACACGTAAGTCGGTCACCTATGTGATCACCATCCGCACGACTTTACGCGTCATAAATTAATTAACGAGGAACTGAACTTCGGAATCTAGCATTCCGCGGATTTTTAATGAACCGCACCTGGGCTAGCCCCACGCGTAATGTTTCATTTACTCCTTCGTTATTAAAAAAAATTAAACCTTAAAACATAAAAAAACATCTAATTTACCACATATCAAATAACGAAGGAACTAGATTCTGGAGTCTAGCACTCCACATAGTCTTTGAATTAAATCACTCATGGGCTAGCCCTACGCGACGTAGTTTATTCGCCCCCTCATTCCTAAAATACCGAAAATCTTTCAATTAATTATACGAGGAACTGAACTCATGAATCTAACATTCCTCAGGTTCTTGAATTGAATTACTCTTGAGGCTAGCCCTCGGGTTGTAATTCATTCACTCTTTCGTATTCAAAACACTTAACAACTCAAAATATGAGACATGATTCATCTCTATAGGAAAGATATTCCTCTTATTCCCACAAACACAACAGTCAATTTTCTCAAACAATTTCTATCAAGGAAGAATGTGGCAATCACTTGTTGATCTTATATCCAAGTTCGAAGCTTCTCCCATTTCTATTTTCTCCCTTAACTGTTTGTGGTAGAATATGTGAGATATCTCCCTTAGAGATGACGACTTGTCTCTTTCTTTCAAAACACAATTTAAAACTTATCAACCAATACAAATCATTTTTATAATTAATCAGCGAAGGAACTGAATTCTGGAGTCTAGCACTCCACATAATTCTTGAATGAAACACTCCTGGGCTAGCCCCACGCGGCGTGGTTCATTCGCCCTTTCGTTTAAAACACCTTAATAAATGTCAAACACTTTTCTCTAAACGAACATTGTTTAAATCTTTCTATCTCACAAACAAGCTAGCGCTCCAGCCTCCACCGTGAGTAAAAGCCAACGTTTAGCAGTTAAAAAGCGTTTTAAATAATTGTTTATTAAAAAACACAAACCATAGTTGCACGAACTACGAAGCTCTGACTTTCCCATTGCACAAGGGAATACGTAGGCACGAGGATTTTAATCCTTCGCGAGCACAATAATAAAAAAATTTAATCATTTCTCCGTCATAAATCACACTAATAAAAAATCTAACCATATTCTTTTCCCTTTAAACAAACAATTTAACAAACCATTTAGAAGACAAAGACATTAATCAACATTTAATCGCATAGTTATACTAAGAGGTTCCCGTTGAGTACAACAGACGTGAGGGGTGCTAATACCTTCCCCTTGCGTAACCGACTCCCGAACTTAGACTTTGGTTTCGTTGACCATTTCTTATCCTTTATTTAGGTTGTATCTATATCTCCCTTTTCTCTCGTAGAATAAATAGACTTAGGTGGCGACTCTGTTGTTTTTTTCGCGTCCCATCGTGAGGATCGTATTTTTCGAGGTACGACACCCGACACTAGAATGCGTCTCAACTTTCCTTATTTACACTCTTCAAAATTCATCTTCAGACTCATCAAGACAGAACTTCTGACTTCCTGGACAAGACAACCTAGAATCACCAGACACGTTCCACTCCTCGCTCCGCCGGAGCTCGTGACTGTCCCAGACATCAAGAGCCTTGCCCGACTAGTTCTTAAGTCCTCATTTTGTCCCAGAGTTTCGACTTGGGAGGCTCCTGTTCGGATTGGGCCTCTAAGTCTGCGTCGGGCAGAGGCCCAATCAGTCGGGCAAAAGGTTCGCATCGTCGAGCACACACACGACCCACTAGCTGGCAATAGGGGAGACCACATCTCCCCCACATATGACACGTCACCCAACTGTCCACTCTTATCTCCTAGAATATAGGGGCAGTTGCACCAAGGGCAAGACCATATGCTAGGGCTTACACGCTCCTACGCGTTTCTTGGCAGTTCTTCCTTGGGCCTAGCTGATCCAGCCCAAGAAAGAACATTGACTCAACGTTGGGGACACACTATAAATACCCTCTTTCATTAGAGAGTCAGGTATTCTAAACCTATTATTATTCTACTTCTGTATTCATACTCACTTAAACATCGGAGTGCCTTGCAGGTACACCCCCATTTTCTCTCAATCAACCGTCACGTTCGTTGCTTAGCACCTGGAAAACCCTTTTGATCAGGTAAGCAGATCACAAATTTGTTTTAAGGGACTATAATGTAACTTTTTTTAACTAAGATACCAAAGTAAAACAATAAATTAAATTAAGAGACAAAAAGATGAATTAAACCTAAAAAAATTTTTACACCTCTATATCTAGAGTCCTGACTCCGTCACTATATATATATATATATAGTCATAATGATCATAGAATAAGTTTTATAAACTTACTCTTAGGAGTAAAAATATTTCCACTCTCATATATATATATATATATATATATATATATATATATATATATATATATATATATATATATATATATATATATATATATATATATTCAATTTACGGATGTATATTTCAATTTATTTCTCAATGCATCCAAAGTTGAAAAGTAAAACATAATTCTTTTATAACGTTATTCCTTATCTCATTTATATAATCGAGGTAAAATCTCTTTTTTAACATAGATAAAAAGCATTTTTCATGTACCAGTGTGTGTTAAGATAGAGATACTATCATCCACCAAAATGAATGCACAAATTGTTTTTGTTAGGAAGAAAATGCTAAAGAAATTAAAGGGGAAAATATTTCTAAAGTATAAATTTTGTTATGAAATTTAATTATTATGAATAATCTGGTTATTTAAAGGTAGGGTGAGTCCATGTTGAGTCTCATAGTAGGTTGTAGGTGATGAGAAAGTGTAGGTGATGAGTCACGATAACAGCAATCAGACAAAATTGATTAGTCAGATGCTACAAGACCATATATTGACCATATATTATTCTCATTTCTAGGAGGTCAGACCATCCCCTTTTTATCTCATAATATAAATTCCTGTCTCCCCACTTTTTAATATTCATTTGCAAATTTTTCAATAAAATTGATAATGTTATATTGATTTGATCGTGATCATTTGAGTTTAAATTTGGAGATAGGAATTTACACTATTAAGATTTAGAGTTAGCGGTGGATAATAGACCGAAAAGTTCAACTAAATAATAAAAGTGAACACTCTAGTATCCATCTATTTTGGAAGATTGTATCCTATACCCTCTTATTTATACTTTTATCTCTATATAAATTAATTTGAATAAAAATACTCTCATATAGATAGTTAAAAGAGTAAAATTTTCCTTCACTTTCACTTTTCAGTGCGTTTAAACTACATAGAGAATTTTCGTCAATTTTACCAGAAGTCTTCAAGTAAGTCTCCCGGTTTGTTTTTTTTAATACCGGAAGTCTTGATTTCAAGTCTTCCGGTTCGTAAAATGTTTGATTTGTACACCGGAAATCTTTCATTAAGTCTTCCGGGTTTTCAATTTTGCGCATGTGACTTCCGAAAGACTTACATAAAGTGTTCTGGTTTGAGTTTTACGAAATGCTGTACCGGAAGACTTATGGAAAGTGTTCCAGTTTTCATTTTTTTTTTAATTTTTTTTTTGCAGTGGTACGCACACGAGGCAGAGATGATAGGATACCCATTCGCTCTGTGGGACAAGGCGATACTTCGAGAAGGACACACGAAGATCATATCGGTAGATCTGCAGCAGCAGAACCAGTTGGATATCCGGAGGACCGTACGATACCAGTGTTTTGGTGAAGTACGAACATCATGTCGCTAGACGTTTATGGTTCGGTGAGGTAAGTAAATGATAATTATTTAGTATTGAATAAAAACTGAAATTTCAATGTTGTATTGTATAATTTGCTTAATTTTATTTGTTTTCAGGAGAGAGGTGTGAAGAAAGAGTTGAAGGTTGCAAGACATGAATTGAAGTTGAGTCATATGGTTCCACATCAGCTTCCACCACAGATGTAGGCTTGGATATCTAGGTCCGGTTTATCTTCTCTACAGAGGACCAGTTTGTCGAAGATAGATACAAACTTGGTTTCTTCATTTGTTGAGAGATGACATCTAGAGACTTCTTCATTTCACATGCCTTTTGGTGAAATGACCATTACCTTGGATGACGTTACTTGTTTGCTTCACCTGCCCATCAGGGGGCGTATTCTGGAGCCCTCAACATATCAGTGAAGACCTAGCTATTGAGTGAGTTGTTGACTACCTAGGAGTGTCACAGAGAGTGACACAATTCCAGGTCCGTGAGTGCAGGGGTTCGTACTATAAGTTGGAGTGGTTATATGATCGATTCATAGAGCATAAAGCTGCTTCATCGTGGGCATATGCGACCAGATGTTATTTGATGATGTTAATGGGTTGCACGATTTTTGCAGACAAGACTTTTAGACTTGTTGAGGCACGATATCTGACACTATTTATGGACTTGGATGGGTTATCAAGCTATAGTTGGGGAGCAGTTGCATTGGTTACCTTGTATAGGTATCTCGGAGATGCGTCCATGTTCAGTTGTAAACAGCTCGGTGGTTACCCGACTATCTTACAAGTATATGTTAAAATTCAGTTTATTGGTTGTTTTTTTTTAAGTCTAATGTTAATTTTATTATGTACATTATGTTAAATTTAATTATTATGTTATAATTTTTTTTAACAGTGCTGGATTCATGAATATTTTCTGACACTTGGAAAAAAGGAGAGAATTGGATGCCAGCTAATAATTGTGGTCTCCCGCGAGCGATGAGATGGACATACAGACAAGGTTCTTTAAAGGTAGATGACTTGCGACCTATTCTGGATGAGCTGACACCTATTGACGTCATATGGCGCCCATTCGAGGATCATAGAGTTCACCGTCTGTTTGATGAGATTTCTCTATACATGGGCTGTTTGAGGTGGGGTGACACTATTGTTCCATATATGCCTGACAGGTGTCTTCGACAGTTTGTATACCGTCAGTATATTCCACCTGCACTTATTGATTATACGATGGCTGGTGATATCAATGTAGAGTGGATTAGTTACATTCAGATTTTTGGGCAGTTGATTCGTTTGACAATACTAGCCACTATCCCATTTGAGACAGATGATGGATATCTCTAGTGGTATTATCGTATTTTGCATCCTCGATTGATACCTCCTAGACCTGATGATTCGAGAGTTGTGTCTGTTCCTGAGTACGATGCGGGACCATCTGATCCTACATGGGGTCGTGTGACTACATTGATTCATCGTTACCTTCAACAGATTGCAGCTGAAAAGGATGACCCATAATTTGCTGATCTGTTTGAAGCTTTACGTATTGCTCGTTCATAGTGACTTACATTTATGTGTGATCTTAATGTAATAACTTTTCAACTTATATGTTGAATGTTAATGTTAATGTTATATGTTATTGTTAATGTATGAACTTATATGTTATGGTTATCTTTATCTTTATGTGATCATTTTTAGACTTAAGAATTGAAATTAAAATTGAATAACATAGATTATAATTCATATGTGTTGCAAACATATAATATAATTCATGAATAAAAATGAATAACATAGTTTATAATTCATAATGTGTTGGTAATATAGGCGTAAGATGTTGTCACTCTGGTGCCCGTTTGTCTGCTTTTTTTAAGGTGCCCGTTTGACCGCCATACATTAATCTTTGTTTGAAAATGAATAACATGGTCAAGTTCTTTTAAATGTTTAGCATACTCAACCTCATCACTAGCCCATATAACATCCGCCCATAATTTGCCAATTGAATCTTGCATATCACGTGCCACAAATAGTTTCCGTTTTGCACAAACACTTTTGTTTATGAGAAACTGACATAGCAAATTATTCGTCCTTGGAAACACAGTCTCAACGAATTTCATCAAACCAAGATCTCTATCTGTCATCATCACTTGTGGACACAAATATTTCTTCACAAACAATTGTTTAAGCTTATCTAACACTTAACAAAAGTCTCAGTCTGCTCATACTCAATATACACAAATGCGAAAACAAAAGTTAACTCGGTTGATGTCATGCCAACAATTTCAAACAAAGGTTGCCTATATTTTTTTGTCTTGTAAGTGCTATCCATAACTAACACAATAGGAAAAATATTCAACAACTTAATTGAATCAGGATGAGCCCAAAATATATCTTTAATAACTTCAGAGTCGTCTCTTTTTCTACTCCAATAAACATAACCCGCAACCTCAATAAGCTTAAACAAATATTGTATCTCACTTCTAGGACCTATTATCTCTTTTTATATCATACTCTTCTTCTTGTATATTTGCGTGTTCCGAGTGAAAGAATATGGATCTTACTCGTGCAAGGAATGCAATATATTTCTAGGTGGAACCTTTCTCTTTGTTAAATCAGCAACATGTTGCTTCTGATCCGATGTCAACCTACCAACAGATGAGTGACCTTATAATTTATCAGGTAAATCATGGTTATGAACCCCGCATTTTACATCAATCTTCCATCCAGATCCATCTTTCGTCGGAGTCGACTTGATCTTAAATGGACATCCACATTTTTTCGTCGCACTTTCGATTCCACTATGAATATCCTTATATTTTCCACCTTTATCACAACCAAATATAATTTTGTTACTTCTTCCTCTCTTGCTTATTTATGTATCTGAACGAGTGATGATAACCGTCACTTTATTTCGTAATCCGATGTCTTTAACCCATCTTATCACCTTTTCTCGTGTACCAAATCTTTATGACGTTGTAAAAACATCTGACGTATTCACACATATCGGTTCTTTTTCGTATATAGGTATTTTCGTACCTGCATAATAATTTTTAAAAAAAATATAAAATTAAAAAAAAAAACGGAAGACTTCCGGTTGTGTATATTATACGAACCAGAACTCTTAAATGAAGTGTTCCGGTACAGGCAAAAATATAATCCGCAAGTCTTCATGAGACTTTTTCGAACCGGAACACTTTCCATCAGTCTTCCGGTGAAGAAAAATTACTAAATTGGAACTGTTTTTTTAAGTCTTCCGGTTTGAAAAATAACATACCGGAAGTCATCTTTCAAGTCTTCCGACACGTTGCTTTTTGGGTGAATATTTCGGAAGTCTGGCGGTCTGACTCGAATGGTAAAAATTAAAATAATAAAATAATATCAGGGTTAAAATTGGCATTTTGAAAATTTTGCAGGGGTATAGGTCAAACTATAGGGGTATATGGTACAATCTTCTCTATTTTGATTGGGTACCAGTATCCATATTACATGGATAGTTTAGATTGGTCCACGTCATTAATATTAATTTTATTTATAAATAATTATTATATTACTAAATATAATTCATTCAATTAATGAAAATTGTAAAAGTAACCCTACAAGTCAATGTTATTCCCTTTTCCTCTCCACGTTATTCTTTCATTGTGTAACACCCCTTTCTTCTTCCACTTTTCTCTGTAACAACCGTTCTTCTTCATCTTTTCTGAAAATTTTCCATTTTCATCCTTTCTTTCTCCACCAACCATTGATTATTCATGCTTCTCAATTTTCCTTAAAACACATAAACTTTTATGTTTCACGGTAATTTTCGCTGTCGCCGCTTGATTCGCCGTTGCCGCTTCATTCTTCGTCGTCGCTACTGTGTCGGCTCTTATCAGTGACTCTCGCTCTTCTTGTTATGTAAGGTGATCTTTCTTTTGTATTAATATTTTGATTTTAGGGTTTTTATTTTGTTGTTAAAATTATCCATTTTATAGTTTTTAAAACATCATTATTGTATTGCTAATGATATTCCCTTAGTAACAGATTGTTGGATAGGTGTAATTCTATTAACATTATTTAGTGTAATTTTCTGTTTCAAGTTGAGTTTGAGCTCTGGTTTCTACTATCTCAGCAACTGACTTGATTGTATAGTGAATTTGAGTTTGGGCGCTGGTTTCTACTATCTCTAAAAATTCTTCAACTCTAATTGGAAAACTAAATATTAAGAGTAATCAATCATAATTGAAATCCCTCTTCATAAGAAAAGTTAAATAAAAAAACAATTGGACCAATGTTAGAAAAAAATCAATCTTTTTAAAGCTAAAAAGAATCAATTAAATCAAGGCTAGAAAAATTAGGACCAAAACATATATGATATAAAATCTAATCATCTTCAACTTCTACTATATTCTTCAACTATTCTTGTCTCTTTTGCAAGACTCAAAGTTTCCTCATTCAAGTTGTTGGAAGAATCCAAATAAATTACTCAACAAACAATTAGTGAGCCTTCAATCTAAATTTCATCCACATATATTAAAAGGAATGCATATGTGTTATTCTGTCATGAATCGTGTACGACCGTTTATCATGTTTTGATCTAACAAGACATTACTATAGTAGTGTTTCTCTTTACATAATTCTAAAAACTTGTTTTAAATTGACAATGACTTGTATGCAAAAATTCAAAAACAATGTGAGAATCATAATAATTATTTAAGAAATTTTATTCATAATAACAATGTAAAGATTTCAGTTGAAGTTTTTCTGTTAGTGATATAATTGCTTATGCTCATAGGACCAATGATTCATCACACTTTTTGAATGAGAAAAAGAAAATTAAAAATTAATATGCCTATGGTAAGAAAAGAATAAACTAAAAGAAATTCATCTTTATTATGTATTTGAGCATTAATTTGTGTTTAAGTAATCAATCCCATCAAAATATTATTCAAGTAAAAATAAAGAAGAAAAAACATGGAGGACTAGGCCAAAACTCAAGGCAATACAATGCAAGTCAAAATCATTGGCCAACTGCCTTATTTAAAATCCCAAATTGTGAAAGATAGATTATGTTCTTTGCACTTTTCTTTTTATTTGTTTTTTGTCTCTTGATAATTTTAAGAGTACTGACACTTGAGTTTGTTATTGTTTCATGTGATGCAGACAATAAATACGTTAGGAGTAATTCAATTCATAAAGGCTACAAATTGTGTAACAAGCATGGATAATGATGGAGATGTTAATGATGTCGAAATGAACAATGGTAGTTATATACATGATGAAGAAAATGAGGATTTAGATTGTTACAAATATATTCATGAAATCTTAAATGATAATATAAGAGAGATGAAATTTGAATCAGAGAAAAAAACTTGTGAGTTTTATGAAACATGTACAGAATATCATGAGTTTGCTGTAAGAAGAGATGAGGTAGAACGTGATTTAAAAAAATGTTGTTATGCGCCAATTAGTTTGTAATAGACAGGGGAAAAGACATAAGAAACATATGTTAAAGTTGGACCGACAAAGGGAGCCAAGGCCAATCCCTAGAACAGGTTGTCTTGCTCGGTTGCGTGTGGCATATGATGTTTTGACTAGGAGTTGGAGAGTTGTTACATTTGAATCCAATCATAATCATAAGTTAACTCCACAACAGTTTGTTCATTTTATTCTTAAGTATCTCCGATTGAGTGAAGATGATAAAACACTTGTTGATGACTTGCATACATGTGGTGTTAGAATATGCCATATTCTGGATTTTATGATGGGTCAGAAAGGTGGTCACAAAGATTTGGGATTTATCAAGAAGGATCTATATTACTATTTTAGTAACGGATCCAAGGCTAAAAGGGAAAATGGAGATGATTTTATTGCCTTGTGCTATTTGCAGGCTAAAGATGACAATGATCCGATGTTTTTTTCGAAGTTTACCATAACAGACGATGGTCGTCTACAAAACAGTATACAGATAGATAGATAGATGGATGGCATCTAATTACCGATAATTCATGGCCAAAAATAGGTTATTAAGTTTTCAATATGCACATTATTATTGTGATTTAAAAGATGATAACAATGGCTTTTTTGTATGTTTGTTTTGGAACTATTCTATTCTACTGTGTTATGTTGTATTAGGCATATATGGTTGTACTCACATCACATCATTCAATGAAATTAAATGTCATGTTCACACCAAATAATGTTTCAATCAAAATATGTATCAATGGTTATCTTCTAAAATATGTTATTAATTCTCCTTCAATAAAACATATTATGATTTACCACAACAAGGTCTGTTACACCAGTACAACATACGTGAAACCATATAATATAGTAGAATTACACCACCTCTAAATAACATTATCCCCACCCATCTAGTAGAACAATCAGAATCAACAAGACAAATAATAGGACCTAAATACCACCCATCATAAACAAAATAAAGACTTCCAAAGAAATCTCCAGAACAACAGCAAAGCCACCCGCTCTAATTACTACAAGGCTGACACAAGAAACAGACATACATCATAAGCAACCTAAGAACAACATGTCCAAAATTACACCAGAATATGAAACTCTGCTGCTCATCCCGAAGTAGTTCTCTATAAAACCGCCACAACCTGAAAATTCAATGCACCTGAAATCCCACCTTCTTTCAGAATCAATCCGAAACGCTTCCAATCGAAAACCTATAGCTGCGACGGAACTGCCAATGAGTTGGATGGTGGATGGTAGCTCAACAATGAACACCTTGGAACATCATGATGAAAAAATGAAAACAAGTCCGGGATAATCTCTATCACACCAATGCTGAAAGAGAGCTCGAACGACAGGAAAAAGGCAGCCACACGGAACACCACTGAACCTGCCAATAACTACTGTAAAAGCCTGCAATTCTCAAAAAACCAGGACCAAAGAGTATGAGTAGTACGATGTTTTTTTGTACGATTGGACTCGAAAGTTGGTTGAGTACCGCGATCGTTAAGATTGTTATAGCTGCAACTGAAGGAGAATCCAAAGGATGGTTAAGGAATGATCTTAATCAAAGCAAATTAATTTCCTATTTTTAATTTCCTATTTTAATTTCCTATTTTGTCATTTTAAACATATGATTGAAAAAAATTAATTTTGTTATGATCATTAATTTGCCATATGAATTACAAGTACAACCATTTTAACTTCATACTTAACCCTTATGATAACTTTGCCTATACTCACAAATAACACGTAATGCAAACATGCACATCAAACTGTAAAATAAAATAAATATGCTAGCATTAGTGTGTCTTTGAGAGAATAAGTCATTCCTTAATGACTTGTAGCAACTCCTTTAAATAATCACGCTTCATGAAAATCATAAACTTTAAACAATAAGTTTTGCATCAATAAATACTTTAATCAGTAAGCACATATGTTATAATCTCTTATCCACTTATTTTCTTTGTCTGAGTAGTTACTTCTCTTGCTGCCATAGAATATTAAGAAACATCAAAACAATGAAAAGATTAATATTTCTCTTCAAAGCTTAATACTGAAAGATGTTTAACATCAAAACAAGTGAAGCTTCAGGATAGCAGGGGCATGTAAGATGTATAAAAAACCAACTTTATGCTAGATAATGAATTACAAATTGTTCAAACAACAAGAACTAACTGATTAGAAAACTGCACCCCCCTAAACACAAATATTTGAAACTTTTGCAGCACCCAAACTAGACAATAGACCCACCAATACACCAAGCTAGAAGCACAACCAAATCATAAAATGAAAACACCTGAACATCTTAATGAACTCACAGGATATCAATACTACATGATACCAAATCAAAAGAAGTAGATTATATCTACATCATGGGACCACCGAAAGAACCTCGATGACAATTACAACAACAAAACGAGAGACTTACTAAACAAAAACACTTACTATAACTACAACAACACCAACTCAGAATCAAATTAACGAAATTCAGCAGAAGCTTGAAATCCAGAGACAACAACATGAATTTATTTCTTTATCATAAACTCTGCAAATAGTCAGGTCTAAATAATAACTATTTCTTTATATATGTTATGGAATAAATAGTTTCGGCAGAAAATCATGAGCTTTAGTTTATTTCTTACATAAACTTTGTATTTAGTTTCATTGTTCTCCAATACTTTTCATGTCATTAATCATTCATTCATTATAAAGAAATAAAAATAGGTAGAGAAATTGAATTGCAGTAAAAAATCTTCAATCTTCAAAACTCAAAAACAATATACAAACAAACAAAAATCCAAACAGGATAGACTAACATTAAAAATAAAAACATATCAGTGTTATAATTCTAAAAGTAATAAAAACAGAGGGAGATGAAAACTGAAAACAGAGATCGGTGTTTTAGATAAAGTTGCCATTGTTGAGTGCAAGGAGAGGTGAAATTGAAAACAGAGTTAGAGGAACCCTTTGCCTTTTGCCTTCAGAGAAACCCTTGCCACTTTTGTTTTCTCTTCTCTCTTGTACGAAATTGGTTTGATACAAATGAGAATAACATAAACCCTAATATAGGAAACATGTCTAAGGTTATCTCTAAATTGGTTAATTACATGAGAAAAAAATTGGGATATCTCTTTAATTATATAAACTATATAATTAATTTTTATAAAAAAATCATTAAATAAAATCTCAATTAAATAAGATAAATGGTCATTTATGATTCATCCACTCACTTCGATACTAGTACCTATGCAAAACAACAACGTACCTAAGAATTTGCCATGATAAAATATTAATTAAGATAAATTCATTTTCTAACTTAAATACTAAATTGTCTAAAATCTATTTTCATGATTTTATGAGTGACCCACCACCATTAATTTTAATGGATTTATAGAATTTGGGTTTAGATCATTACATCTCACCAATTTTGAAAAACCACTTTGTCCTCAAGGTTTAGTTTGAGAGTCAAGTTCAATTGATAAAAATTATAGAAAATTTTTATCTCTTCCTCCTACCTTTATTCTTATATCCTTATATTCTATATTTCTATAAAAAATGTTAATTTTATTTTAATATATTTTTAACTAATTTATTATTTTCTTTTTTAAATAATTTTTAAATTTTATTTTGCGTAGTAGAAGACTTTGTAAAAGAGTTCCGATAGTCATTTTTTTAAAATAAAAAATATATATTAGAAGACTTTAGAAAAAATTTCAGGTAGTCAATTTTTGTGTACCGAAAAACTTTGTAAAAGAGTCCCGATAGTCATTTCTTAAAATATATTTTTAACTTTTATCTTGTGTACCAGAAGACTTTGCAAAAGAGTTCCGGTAATTAATTTTTATGTACTGGAAGACTATGCAAAAGAGTTATGATAGTCATTTTCTAAAATATTTTTTAACTTTTATTGTATGTACCGGAAGACTTTTCAAAAGAGTTCCGGTAGTAATTTTTTATGTACCGGAAAACTTTGCAAAAGAGTTATGGTAGTCATTTTTTAAAATATTTTTTAACTTTTATTTTATGTACCAGAAAACTTTTCAAAAGAATTCAGGTAATTAATTTTTGTGTACTAGAAGACTTTGCAAAAGAGTTCTAGTAGTTATTTTAAACATATTTTTTAACTTTTATTTTATGTACCGGAAGATTTTTCAAAAGAGTTCCAGTAGTTAATTTTTGTGTACCGGAAGACTTTGCAAAAAAGTTCCGATAATATTTTTTAAAATAATTTTTAACTTTTATTTTGTGTACCACAAGACTTTTCAAAAGAGTTCTGGTACACAAAATAAAATTTTAAAATTATTTAAAAAATAAAATAATAAATTAGTTAAAAATATATAAAGGTAAAATTGGTATTTTATATAAAATGTAGGGGAATAGGGATAAAGGTACGAGTATGAGGTAAAATTTTCAAATTATAGTGGTGGATTGTCCAATTTGTAAAGATCTAATTATGAACAAAGTTCACATCAACCCTTCTATAACAAATTGTTGAATTTGATGTTATTTATATTTGACCTATTACGTCCTTTCATTCTTGAACTAACACCTTGTCCTCAAGGTGTAATAAAAAATATTAATAATGATATGTTGCAGGTTATAATAAAATCAAAGTAGAAAACTAATAAATACCATTTTTTTATGCAGATTATAGTAAAAAAAAAGTCAATTAAAACCCAACCAATACTTCAAACTCTAAGACCTAATGCTTTCCCTTTATCCCATGACATCTTTAGTGGAGGTGATGCGTTTCCACCACAAACTAAAATCGACGCCGAATAACAGAATCTTAGTCGGTCAACGCCAATATTAAAAAGAAACATAAATGACATGGTAGAATTGAAAGAAATTAGACCATAAATTGGAGATTAAGAGGGACGATAGTGAGGAAGGTGAAGGTGATGATGTTTCTGCCCTGCCTACACCTAAAAATGTAATGAATTAGAATCACAGAGAGTAAGAGTGTGATTGGTTAGAAACATTGTTAATGGTGGTACAATCACCTTAGAAGGCCATGAAGAAGAAACTGAAAACAAACATCTAACAAAGTGAGGAGAGAAATAAAAGAAATTTTGTTAGATGTAACTGTAAATTCTCCATTGATTATAAAATAGTTTACAAGGTCTCAATATATACAAGTGGATAAAGTTATCCCTAATGTGAGGTGAATAATAGTATTTACAAGTTGATATGGCATATAAGTGAAAGTAGAAGCTAACTATATTGAAGTATTTATTATATATACTAACAGTCCCCTCAAGTTGGACTTTGGATGCTACAAAGTCCCAACTTGGCCAATGCCTTCTTGAGAGCTGGAGAATGGAGAGGCTTAGTAAGCATGTCAGCCAATTAATCATGTGTGGAAATGGGAAGCATATGAGTGAGCTTGGACTGTAGTCTCTCTCGAACTACATGGCAATCCAATTCAATGTGTTTATTGCGTTCATAAAATTTTGGATTATGGGCCAAATAAATGACTGACTTGTTGTCACAAAAGATAGAAGCAGGTTGAGTAAATTCAACCAGAAGATCATGAAATAGATACTTCAGCCATTGAATTTCACAAGTAATAAAGGCTAATGCTCTATACTCAGCTTCAGTCGAAGACCTTGATGTAGTGTGTTGTTTCTTGGACTTCCAGCATAATATTGAATAACATAAAAAACACAATAGCCAATGATGGATTTTCTAGTATCAGGGCACCTAGCCCAGTCTGAATCAAAAATTCCCAAGCGCTTTAACTCACTAGAAGCAGAAAACAAAATGCTTGTTGCAGGAACTGATTTTAGGTATCTCAATACTCGAAAGACAACTTGAAAATTAGGAAGTTTAGGTTGAGCCATAAATTGACTTAAGTGTTGAAAAACATAAGAAATGCCTGGTCTGGAATTTGTTAGGTAGACAATTTAATGTTTGGATCAAAAGGAAATGAAAAGGGCTTGGATGCAAGAACACCAATATCTTGTAAAATCTCAAGAGTGTATTTCCTTTGGTTTAAGAAGATGCCTTTGGTTGATCTGGAAATCTCAAATCCCAAGAAATACATATGTTGGCCAAGATCTTTGATTTTAAACTTCTGATGTAAAAGAGTTTTAACATGTTGTATTTCAACTAATGAATTTTCTGCCAATACAACATCATCAACATACACAAGAAGGGTAGTAAAATGAGGTGCCTCGTGCTTAACATTGAGGGAATAATCAGCCTGCGATTAATGATATCCAAGAGAAATCAAAAAAGAAGAAAGTTGAATACCACTTTCTACTTGCATGTTTTAATCCATATAAAGACTTTTGTAATTTGCAAACTTTGGAAGAAGCAAAACCAGATAATCTAGGTGGAAGAGTCATATAAACCTCTTCATTCAATTACCCATGTAAAAAGGCATTGTTGACATCCAATTATTCTAAATGTCATCCTTTAATAGCTGCAAGTGAAAGTAAGAGTCTAACAGTTGCGAGCTTTGCAACAGGGGAGAAAATATCAAAATAATCAATACCTTCCATTTGATTATAACCTTTTGCAACTAATCTGGCCTTATATCTTTCTATTGATCCATATGCTTTATGTTTGATTTTATAAACCCTACGACAACCAATAGGTATCTTACCATAAGGAAGATCCACCACAGTCCATGTTTGATTTTCCTCAAGAGCTTTAAGTTCCACATCCATGGCATTAACCCAACAATCATGTTTAATGGCTTATTTATAGGTAAAAGGTTCAATGGTGGAAGATATGGCACAACAAAAGTTTTTGTAGGAGGGAGAACATTTATCATAAGAAAGGATAGAGGACAACGGATAAACAATTTTGGGAGTATCGTGTTTGGAAGGAAGGTTGAGAAAGTTGTTTGTGGCATGATAGCAGTGATAGTCAGCCAGATAACTAGGAGGGTTAGAGGCATGAGTAAAATGTCTAAGAGGAAGAGTGAGAAGATTATCAGGATTGTTGATGTTGGTATGAATATTGATAGGGGTATCATTAATATCATGGTTAGGAGAGGATAAAAGAGCATATGGTTCTATGGATAAAGTAGATTCATGACAATTAACGTTGATGGTACTGTCAGTAGGAGAAGTACCTAGGGGAGATGTAGAAGTAGAGGTTTTGAGTTGTTGTTCAGAATGAGTAGGCTCCCTAGGTATATTAAAAAAATTCACTAATGGATATAATAGGCCTGTGATCAGCTGACTGGGTTTTTAAGCTATAGTAAGATGTAAGAAATATCAGTAAAGGTAGGGTACTGTTGTGATGTGTCATAGTCATCAAAAAGAGGTAAAGGGTTATGGCCAAAGTTATGGTTTTGGTTAAGTTGAGATGAAATCTGGTTATGATTAAAGGGAAAAATACTTTCATAGTGTCATACCCTAAATTTTGACCAGAAATTTTTCGATTTCTTGTTCATTTTTTGACGCATTTTTGCCGATATATCGATAATCAATCATTTTTCGGCATTTTAAGTTAAACATCTCATTAATCGTTATTCATGCATCATTTAGTCGATTTCTATCATGCCATGTCATTCTCTTTTGTTTTTTTTATTATTCATAATTTTAGATTTATTTAAAAATATTTTTTTTGTCTTATTTAAGGTTTGTTTTTTAGTTAATCTAATTTAAATTTAGAATAGTTTTAATTAAGTTTAATTTTTATTACTGAAATTTATAATTGTTTTGTTTTATATAGTTAGTTTTTATTTCATCTTTTATTTTAATTTAATTAAATTTGCTTTAGTTGTTCGTTTTTAATAACATTTTAATTAAATTTATGGTATATATTAGTTCCTTTTATTTTAATTATCTTATTTTAGTCTATGTAGTTATTTTAATTAGTTATTTTAATTAATTTAGATGATTTAGTTTGATGTGTTTATTTATTTAAATCCAGAAATTATATGTTAATAATTTGTTGTTTTGTCTTGAGAAAAGCTGTCAAACACTACCACCCTAAGGTCCCTCTCACTACACAACCTTTGACCAAAAAAGCTTATCAACACTATGCTCCAAAATTCTGCACTCATATACAGTCTACATAAACCTACAGCCTGCAACCACCTGTTACAATCTCTCACCAAAATCATGTCAAGTCAAACTGCATTTTATTAAAGGGGTTTTCAGATAATACAAGAAAAGGAAAAAACTTGTTTGAAAGAAATTGGTTTCATTATTTTGTGAAAAAGAGAACAGGAGGACGCCTCATGTGGGGAGGGTCTCTTTCCATTTTTTTCCTTTCTGCTGGCTTATATCAACAACCCTTCAAATCCGTCTTGATACTACAACGGAAAAAAAAGTTTTTTCATCAGTTTTTTTCCTACTTTTCTTCAATGAAATAACAAACAATACACCACAACCAAAAAACAGCAAAAAAAACTTTTGTCACCATCAACAACCGTCCTCCCCTGCACTTCACAATCTGTTTCCTTTCTCACCTTCCACTTTTTTTTCATTTCTTCTCCATTACTGCAACACACCTGCAACTGCACACACTTTCAAATTCTGCATTTAAATTGAATCATTCATATCAAAGTGTGAGATTCTAAAATATGGATCTCACTAAAGTCACCCTAGAAATCTTCTCTCAAACTTGGACATAAACACACAAAGAAACTCAACGCACGCAGACACTTCAAAATGCCTCTTCCTTTATCACAATGAAGAACCCTTTTCTCTTCATCTTCTCCATAGAAGATGTCTCTTCCATCATTCTCACTCATCAACCTTTGCTCCACCATCAAGCATCCATCACCGCTGGCCACCACCCATATAAACCGCCACCGTAAACACCGACCAAAACCACCAAACAAACCATAAATCCTATACATCCCCTTCATCCCTCATCAAACAAACCACCTTGATTTCACCAATAACAATACCGAAACATCCAAAAGCAAACGCAGACAAAAAACACGCTAACCCTCCTCCAAGCGAACAACACCGCGCCGCCGCCGCTCAACCACAAACCATACCCTTTTTGTTTAT
Organism: Lathyrus aphaca; assembly: GCA_963966055.1. Taxonomy (NCBI): domain Eukaryota; kingdom Viridiplantae; phylum Streptophyta; class Magnoliopsida; order Fabales; family Fabaceae; genus Lathyrus; species Lathyrus aphaca. The sequence goes on from OZ014521.1 coordinate 16,969,854, forward strand.
TTACACCCTTCATTCTTCATCCAATCCAGAAAAACCATGAACCAAGCCACAAGTGCCGAAAACCTAACGACCCAAAACGCAAGCGAGGACCGAAATCCACCGTTTGCACTTCAATCGCGAAAGGGCTAAGAGCTTGCCGAGAGAGAGGAAAGCCTCTAGTAGCGGGCAGCCGTTCCTTTTATCTTGAGGATATCAATGACACAAAGCTGAGGAAGACGTGAAAACGATGATGATAAGCATGAAACAAAAGTGAAAGAATGGCCAACGCGTTCGAGTGAGAGAAACGCGCAAAGGGGAAGACCGAAATCCGTTGAGGAAGAAGAGTAATATTTGCTTTGTGCCTTTTGTTTTGACCACTGATTTGTGATGTTGATATTTCTCTATTTTTATTTTTAATCTTACATGCCTGTTGATCTTTCTTTATTTTTATTTTATTATGATAATTTTAACTCTTTTTATTTTTCTGTTGAAGAAAATTGAATTGTTATAGATAGACATGGGCTAAGCCCATTTGACGTTCTCACCACAGCACCCCATCTGCAGCGGGTCACCCCTCCTTTTGTTTCTCACTTTTTATTTTATTTTTATGTTCACTTTTCTTTCTAACTTTTTGTTGTTGTTTAGAATATATAATGTTTAATCATAATGTTATTTGAATATTTGTGTGATACTATAACTTTGTTAATATTTTGTTTAGATTGTTAATATAATTTTGTTAAGACTTTAATTAATTTTTGATTAATTTTGGTTAAATGTTAGCTTAGAATTTTTAATTCTTGATTTCTTTGATGTTTGATGTTTGTGTTTGAGTTTTGCCTCGATCTTTAGACTTGATACCTGAAGAATTGTAATGAGGAGTAACACACCTCAAGTTTGATATTTCTGACAAATATTCTTGAGATTTGTTTACGCGTATTGAAGAGGCAACAGACCTACTCCGTTAGGTATCGCTAAAACTCGATGTTATCTTATTTGCGCCTCATTGTAATCCCGATGCCACATTTGTTTTTGTCTGATTACTTGTACCTCACTATTGATTCTAAATCCTAAATCTCTTGCAAAAAATGCGATTTTCATCAAATTTTCAAACTAATTAATTTGCGAAAGAACTGTACCCTGGAGTCTAGCACTCCACGAGTTCTTGAGTGAATCACTCCTGGGCTAGCCCCACGCGTTGTGGATTCATTCGCCCTTTCGTAAATAAAACAATCAATTCGCTTAATCGAATAAACAATTCATGCGCCTACATTTGCACACACGTAAGTCGGTCACTATGTGATCGCCGTCTGCACGACATTACGCGTCTAAATTAACTAATGAGGAACTGAGCTTCGGAATCTAGCATTCCGCGGGTCTTTAATGAATCACACCTGGGCTAGCCCCACGCGTAATGTTTCATTTACTCCTTTGTTTCTAAAAAACACTAAACCCTAATTCATCCAAAATAATCGCAAGACGTCTCTAAATTAACATATTAATTAACGTAAGAACTAAACTCAGGAATCTAGTATTCCTCGGGTTTTTGAATTGAATTACTGTTGGGGCTAGCCCCCGATTTGTAATTCATTCGCTCTTTCGTTTTCAAAATGTAAACTTTTAATTAAAATCATGAAATAACTAAACTCAGGAATCTAGTATTCCTCGGGTTTTTGAATTGAATTACTCTTGGGGCTAGCCTTCGAGCTGTAATTCATTCGCCCTTTCATCTCCAAAACAATTGCGTCTTAATTCACAAATCAAATAACGGAGGAACTGGATTCTAGAGTCTAGCACTCCACATAATCCTTGAATTAAATTACTCTTAGGCTAGCCCCATGCGACGTGATTTATTCACCCTCTCGTTCCTAAAACACAGAAACTTTTAATTTAATTATACGAAGAACCGAACTCAAGAATCTAGCATTCCTCGGGTGCTTGAACTGAATTACTCTTGAGGCCAGCCTTCGAGTTGTAATTCATTCACTCTTTCATATTCAAAACAATTCAACAATCGTAAAGGATTAGGCATGACTCATCTCCTTAGGAAAGATGTTCCTCCTATCCCCACAAACACAACTCAAATCTTACAAACAATTTTTCTCAAAGGAAGAATGTGGCATTGCTTGTCAATACTCATATCCAAGTTTAAAGCTTCTTCCGATTTTATTTCTCAAAGAAAGAATGTGGCATTGCTTGTCGATCCTCGCATCCAAGTTTAAAGCTTCTTTCGATTTCTCATTCCTGAAATGTTTGTGGTGGATTAGGCGAGATATCTCCCTTAAAGATGACGACTTGTCTCTTTCTTTCAAATACAACTTAAAACCTACCAACCAATACAAACTATTTTCCATAATTAATCAGCGAGTAACTGAACTCTGGAGTCCAGCACTCCACGGGTTCTTGAATGCAATCACTCTTGGGCTAGCCCCACGCGTTATGGTTCATTCGCCTCTCATTTAAAACACCTTAACAAAGGTCAAACATTTTCTCTAAACGAACATTGTTTAAATCTTTTGATCTCGCAAACAAGTTAGCGCTTCAACCTCCACCGCGAGTAAAAGCCAAAGCTTAGCGGATTAGAAAGCACTTTAAAACAATCGTTCAAATAAAAAACACAAATCGTAGTTGCACGAACTACGAAGCTCTGACTTTCCCATTGCACAAGGGAATACGTAGGCACGGGGATTTTAATCCTTCGCGAGTAAAATAATAAAAAATTAATATGTTCTCCTTAACAAACAATAACATCTTTAAAACAAACATTAAAAGTAATCATTAAAATAAGACAATAATATAAGTTAATATTTAAATCGCAAATTAGACTAAGAGGTTCCCGTTAAGTACAACGGACATGAGGGGTGCTTAATACCTTCCCTTTACGTAACTGACCCCCGAACTTAGATTAGTGGTTTCGTTGACCATTTTCTTATCCGATTTAGGTTGTGTCTATATATCCCTTTTCTTTAGTTAGAATAAATAGAATTAGGTGGCGACTCTGTTGTTTGTTTTAGGATCGTATTTTTCGAGGTACGACACATAGAAGGTTACATGTCTAAACACAAAAATATTATGATGTTAAATATCATATAAAATGTAACCTTTTGTACCATCTTTGAAACCTAGAAACACAAATTTTCTATCTCTTTGGTCAAACTTGGATTTGTGTGGGAGATTGGACACAACATAACTCAAACATCCAAAGACTTTGAGATGAATGAGGCTGGAAGGTTGATTATATAGCTTCTCATATGGACATTTAAGGTGAAGTAAGGGAGCTGGGAGTCTATTAATGATATGGATAGCACGAGCAATGCAAAAGTTCCACATATTAAGAGGGATGTGGGAATGGAAATATAGAGACCTAACTAAATTTAAGATGTGCTGGTGTTTTCTCTCTACCACCCTATTTTGTTAGGGTGTGTAAGCACAAGACTTTTGATGGATCACTCTTTTAGACAGAAAAACATCAGATAAAGGAAGAAATTCAGTGCCATTATCATAACTAAAGTACTTTAGGGTAGTATTAAAGTGATTTTCAATGTAAGCTAGGAATTGAACAACACTTTGTTTAATTTGATCTTTGGTTTTTAAGAAAATAACTCATGTATATGTACTTTAATCATCAACAAGGGTAAAAAAATATTTGTGGCCAAGCATGGGAATATTAGAAAAGGGTCCCCATATATCAGCATGTAAGAGTTTAAATGGTGAAGTAGTTTTGGTAATGTTATGAGAAAAAGATAGTATCTTTTGTTTACTAAAATGGAAAGGATCACATGGAAATTTATCAGTATTACACTTTGAAGGAATGAAAGGAAAAACTTTGGATATATTCGCAACCTTATATTAGAAATATGTCTTAATCTTAAATGCCAAATGAGAGAATTATCTTGCATAGAAGTATTACATACATGATTGTGTTGTGAACATTCAAGCACATATATGCCTCTTTAAAGTCTAGTTGTACCAATCATTCCTTAGAATGATTCTGCAGAATTTTGCAGGAATTATCAGTGAAATGAACAACACAGTTATTAATTTGCACAAGTCTGACTATGGAAATTAAGTTGACATGAAAATGAGGGATGTACAACATATTATGAAGGACAAGAGATGAAGAGAGGGAAATATTGCCAGATACATAAGCAATAACATGGGTACCATTAGGTAAACTAACATTAATAGGGACAATGATGTTGTGTGAAGCGAAAATACACAAATCAAATGCTATATGATCAATAGCAATTGTATTTAGGATCCAAAGTTGTGAGTTCAAGACAAAGGGTGAGGTTGAAATAGAATTGGCATGTAGGTTGGGCTTTGATTTTGGAGTAATTCTAAGATGCTTTGATATTGCTCTTGAGTGATAACCAAAGACTGAGTTGAAGTCTGCTTTGGAGATACCTGACATGTTTCAACTGAAGCAACATATTGAGATTGTGGAGTTGAGTTATTGAATTTGCCTTTACCTCTAAATCCAGGTGGATAACCATGCTTAATAAAGCATGTTTGTGTGATTATTCCTCCCACAATGAGTCCACACTCTATTGTGTCCTTTTCCTACTCCATTTCCACCATGCTTTCCTTTGAAGTAGTTATTGCTATTCTTATTGCTAGAAGATGAGTTCAAATGCAGAGTTGTGGATTCATCAGAGGTATTGCTATTGGAAATAGCATATTAAGAGTTGTTGAGTTCTCTTTCTTGTTGTTTAACAAGAGCAAAGGTTTTGTCTATATCAGGTAAAGGCTGCATCATCATGATTTGAGTCTTGGACTGAGCAAACTTCTCATTCAACCCTTTGAGAAATTAGATAACATAATCTTGTTGTCTATATTTCCTAATTGATGCAAGAGCACCGCATGAACAAGGTATAGCACAGGAACAAGAAGTAACTGGTCTATAAGCTTCTAACTCATCCCACATAACCTTCATTTGTGTAAAGTAATTAGATACATCGAGATTACCTTGACGAAACTTATACAATCTTCTTGTATGCCAGAGAATCGGAAGATATCACATTGTGAGAAATTGATCTTCAAATTTCTCCATACTTCAATCGCACTTCCAATCCAAAAAATTGACTTAACAATGGAATCAGAAATGGAGCGATGAATCCAAGCTAATACCACGGTGTTCCAGAAAATCTAATGGGCATAAAGAACATCTGAAAATGAAGGTTTTTGAAGAGTTCCATCAATAAACTTTTCCTTATTCTTTGAAATAAATGCAATGTGCATTGACCTAACCCAAGTATGGTAGTTTTGTCATCAAGAACAGGAGTAACACGAACGGTCGATGAATTTTCATTCAAATGCAAGTAATACAAATTTGAAGAATTTGTGGAGAAATATGACATGCCCTGGAAAGCCATCAATGGAGGAAAGCACAAATAATTGATTGTAGTATGAAACTGAGAATATTCAACGAATAAGAGAAGGACCATAATCAATGGAAAAAGGGAGAAAACGAATCACAAACAATCAGAAGATACAGGATTCAAAGAAAAAATACAATCCATGAAAATATCTATGCCAAGAAACGATGGTTACCATAGCTTTTGAAGCTCTGATACCATGTTAATGGTGATACAATCACCATAGAAAGCCATGAAGGAGAAACTAAAAACAAGTATCTAACAGAATGAGGACAGCAATAACAGAAAATTTGTTAGATGTAACTGTCAATTCCTCATTGATTAAAAAATAGTTTACAAGGTCTTAATATATACAAGTGCATAAAGTTATCCCTAATGTGAGGTGAATAATAACATTTCCAAGCTGATATGGCATATAAATGAAAGTAGAATCTAACTATATCGAAGTATCTATTCAATATACTAACAAACATATTTGGAAGAATTTTCATTTTCTCCTTTTCTTCGACTATGTGCGGCTTTGACTTCTCATCATCTTCAGAAATCGAGAAATAAATTTCATCGACAATTGTGATGCTATTGACAAAGTCCAGAATTTGTGATTGTCTCTTATTGGTTCCTCTGTATCCTCCCAAAAATATTTGTGACACCGTTTTTGTTGTTTTCAAAGGATTTAAATTTAAACAACAAACTGTCAAATATTTATGATGGCACAATGACTCTATTTGAAGGTTGGACAAAGTTTGGAGTTTGTTCCTGAACGAATGTTGTGACGAAAGAGAGAGAGAGAGAGAGAGAGAGAGAGAGAGAGGAATGGCCAATTTCTAGATGTCTTTGTACCAGGAAACATATTGACCTGTAGGCACTAAGAAGTTGTAGTGGTCTTTCATGGTAAGCTCACCATAAATGTGTGGTTCCATTTGAGCAAATCAAGATTATGATATTCTTCCAAGTCAATGTGATGATCTTTCTAGACTGGATATTTCCACTCCATATGAAATTTTTGATCCAAAGATCAATTTCTTTTAGAATAAAAATTTGCCAAGCATAAACAAAAAATTTATATATCATCATTTCTTGAATAACAATGCTAACAAGTTAAACTTTACCAGACATGGATTAATGGGAGGATTTCCAAGCCGAGAGTTTGGACTTGTTCCGATAAGCTATTGGTTGGAGATAGGATTCCTTGGGTCTCCCTTTGAATATAGGAAAACCTAGATAGACAAAGGGAATTAAACCAATTGAGAAACCTAGAAGTTAAGAAAGTATTTGGTGAGGTAAGGCTCCTACATGTATGGTTGACTTTGAATGGTTCACAAATAGATTTGAGGCTAAAGCATATATGTTGAAAAGATTAAGCAAAGAGTGAATGAATGATGGACAACTTGCCTTTACATAAAATCATCATATCATTTTCATAAAGTATGTGTGATGGCACATAAGAACCTCTAGGGACATTGATTAGATCTAAATTACCATCTAACATAAGCTTAGTTATAACCTTTCTCATAACTTACTTTGCTAAGCAGAAGAGTAAAAATAACCTTCTAATTTTCCATTTATGGAAATGGAGAGCTTAACAGATGTTAGGATGACCTAAATCCAACCAGAAAACTTGTCATTGATTCCAAAGTTCTTTAAGTTTTTTTAATAAGAAAAACCATTTAAGGGTGTCATATTGCTTCTTAATATATCTTCAATGCCAAGTTACCTTCAAATGCTTTATTATTCAAAACATTTAAGACTTTAGATGCCAAACATAGTTTGGGCTAATTTATAAGTAATAATTTTTGTGATGATCTTGAAATTGAAATTGTCTAAGCCAATAGGTCTAAATTGATCAAAAGTATTTGCATTATTATATTTTAGGATCAAAGGTGTACAATTCTAGTTTCATATTTTTAAAAATCTTTCAAAGAATTATGATCATGATTGGATATGAGACAAAGAGAAAAAAATGATTTGTACATGTGTCTGAGATTGTGAAGTAAAAATGAGTAAAAGATCTTTTTGATTCGTGTCAAGAGTAATGAGTATGATTCGAGTCGAATGAGAAAATGATTTGAATCAATTTTTTTTAGCCATTTGATTCGAATAAGTGATTCGAGTCAAGGAATCTCGTAATTCAAATCAAGCTGACATAATCAAAATCCATAATTGAGATAAATTGTTGACTCAAATCAGGCTTTAATGTGTTTCAAATCAAACTTGCTCCTGATCAGAATAAGGGAAACTTGGGGTTTGAATCACGGTGGCAGTGGTAAAACCTGATTTTCACATTCATTTATTGATTCAAGTCATGTATAACATTGATTCTTCACACTTTAAAATGTTGTTATTTTAAGACAAATGGAATGTTTGATCGAATCTAAAGCTCGTATGATAAGAATTTTGAATTCATGTGTTTCTTGACCCAAATATTCGATTAATTTGACTTGAACCATTTTGCTTCGACTTTTACCTAAGGGTACGATTTATGCATGTAATACACAATTTAATGAATTGAATTCGATTCTAAGATATGAACAAAATATAACTTTATGGATACTTAATTACTACAACGATAAAACATACTAAACGAGACAAGTAGTAAACCCAAAACCCTATAAGGGCAGCACAACTTTATCTCCCCCTTTTTTATGCATGAAAACTTGCATTGAAATTGAATTAACTTGGGCATCAAGTAAAGCGTGATCAAAACTTTACTTTGTACTCCCCCGAAACACTGCATCATGTCATAATTGCATAAAACAAGATAAATGGATACACTAGACTTAATACAACTTCTCATCGTTTGACAATATCAAAAAGAGATTGATAGTAATAGAGTCTAAGCTCATAAATCCAGCAAACATAGAAAATAATACATAAAACATAAAGCTAAACAATAACTACAGAAGGATATACATAGAAACAAACGATTATATCATAGATAGAATATATTATTAATCATGTCAAATGCAACAAATATGCATAACAACAACTTACATTTTTCATTAGCAAAACACAATGATTACAACACATAAAAGTACATGAAAGAAGGATAAATAATACATGAACATAAAAAAAATGATGCCAACATGCACATAAATAAAAATATTCACTTTACAAGAATTTAAATGCATAAATACAGAGTCAAAATTAGAAATACATGATGAATAAGCAACATACTACAAATATGTCATCACATACACCATATAGAACAAACAATTAATCAAATAATGGTGAAACAGAGTTAGCGAACAATAAAATATTATAGCATTATAAACAATTAATCAAATAATGGTGAAATAGAGTTAGTGCACAATAAAATATTATAGTATTATAAGTGTTAGCAAACTGAATTTTGATGTCCACATATTTAAAAATAACATCATCTTTTTCAACATGATCTCTACGAAAATGATATCTAATCTCAATATATTTGGTGTGTATATGTAGAATTGAATTCTTATTAGGCTTTTAGTATTAATCTTATTACAATTAATTGGAAAGCATCCGAGTTTTAAGTCGTTATCTTGTAGTTATTGCTTTAGGCATAAGATTTGTGCACAATAGATATCCGAGACTAATACTTATTGTGTAAAAAAAAAAAATCAAATAATTCTCAAATATGTGATAGATATCTGTGCTTTTTCTAACAAATTTTCATCCCATAAAATCAGAATAAAAAAACTTATTAAGATACACTCGTACCTTTAAGAAACTAACAACCATGATGGAATATATTTGTTAAGATACAATTTTTTTTTTTACAATTTTAAAGCGGAAATTATCATTTGTCAAAGAAAATATATCTTGAAACTATTGCATAACATGTGTCTTTTGTCAAAGAAAATATACCTTGAAATTATTGCAAAAAACATGTATTTTGGCTGCTAATCTTGTCATGACTAATGGTCAGAGTTTTCAACCTTGCAAAATATCTTCTTTTTTTCTATTTTTTTTTACTTAAACAACTCTCTCTCTCTCTCAATCAAAACTCTCTCTCCCTCCCTCCCTTAATACTCTCTCCCTCCCTTAAAAACCTTACTTTCAACTCTTATTCCAAAATTTCCCTCTCACAAACATCCATTGAAAGTGACCATGTTTTATGAAATGTTTAAAGATTTAAGATCAATGTCTTTCATTTAAATAATTGTTTGCATTATCTTTTTTTGTCTACAAAGCTTACATATTTTTGAAAATTATAAATTTAAGCTTTTGGGATATGTAGCTAATTATCTTATGAAATAGGGATATGTTTCATAAACAGATTTGGCCTGATTTGGCCTGATGACATATCCGTTTTACCCGCATTTTAGTGCAGGATAGACTAAGAATTTATGCTCTCATTCTCTAATGGATTCGTTCTATCCCACTTCATTTTCTTTATAGGCTTTTGCATGCACAAACATATATATAATTTTTTGTATTTTTAGACTTACTTTTTTGCGGGACAAACCTAGGTTTCAGACCTGCATCCTTAACTATGTCCGCCCCGCTCTGCCCCGTTTTTTAGCGGACTTTTGTAGAACGGGCCTAAACGGATGCCCGCTAGTTTGATTTTGGAAAAGTTTTGAAGGAAAAGAGTTTTATAGGGGTGTAATTAGAATATTTTTTTCAGCGCAATTGATAATTATGTATACACACACATTGACACAGATGTATGTACAGGTTTATTCTACTCATCTAACTAACTTGACATAAATCAGTTACTTTTTTATAAAGGAATCACGCAAAATAAAACAAAATACAAGAAATGTATATCAGCTTACTTACCAGTCAAACTAACAAACTACCATTCTTCTCCCATATTACCAGCCTATTTTATTTCATTTTTCAGAACTCTAAGTCTTCCATTTGTCATTGCTAACACATCATTGTAATATATTGTGTTCTCTTTTCAATCTTTGAAAAACCATCTCTGGTACTATATCAAAGAATTTTGTCATTTCTTTTTCTTCTTCTTTCCATTGATCAGCTAAGCTATGGCAAGGAATAAGAGTTTACAAGCCAAACTGGTAGGTATGTCTTCCTTTGATTGGTAAAATATGGATCAGATCCATCAAAAAATTGAAATAACTCCTATTTGGCATTAGGCCAGAACAACATGTTACACATGCAAAATATAGCTTGTATAAGTAATTTTAGTTCAAATAACTTGATGTGTAAGAATCTAGTTTTTTTTAACAAGTACATGTTAGTTTTCAGGGTTCGGATTCTGAACCTTCGGTTTAAACTTCCTTCGATATCCCTAAGCTCATCAGAAAATTTTCATCTGAAGATATACTAAAACTATCAATGACTTTCCAGGTACTCCTAGGAGACATGGGAACGGGGAAGACGAGTTTGGTGCTTAGATTTGTCAAAGGTCAATTTTCGGAATATCAGGTTGCTAATATGATTGGTTTATTTTCTTTATGCGTCTTCACATTGTTACAGATAATTCGAATTGGATTACCATAAATGAATGTATGCAGGAATCAACAATTGGAGCAGCCTTCTTCACTCAGGTTCTGTCTTTAAATGAAGCCACTGTGAAGTTTGATATATGGGACACAGCAGGGCAAGAAAGATACCATAGTTTGGCTCCTATGTATTATCGTGGTGCTGCCGCTGCTATTATTGTTTATGACATTACAAGCACGGTAAATATATATCAACTTTCATAATGATGTTTATGGCAACATTTTATAGACAATATATCATATCAGACTGATTAAATGGTACAATTTCTGTCTCAGGATTCGTTCGTACGGGCAAAGAAGTGGGTTAGAGAAGTTCAAAGACAAGGTAACAGAAAATTTGGCGCATATAATATTGATCAGCGTTGTTAATCGCAAATCACAAAAAATAGTGGTTTGATCAAATTTTGCTACACAACAGTACTATAGCGCCACTATAGACGCTATTTGACAACATTTTGTACTAAATAGCATATAGCAGAGCAATAGCAATTTGTTCAAATTCCGCTATTATATAACACTGCTATTTAACACTGATATTGATCATGCAATTTGTCATAAGTGTACATTATGAATACTAATTTGGCAGTTTACTTGATTTGATAAACTATGTCAGCAAATCCAAATTTGATAATGTTTTTGGTGGCTAACAAGGCTGATTTGGAGGACCAGAGAAAAATTGGAAATGAGGTATTATTTCCAATAAATTGAAGTCTAATAAACATCATAGTTTGCTTATTTATTTATAAATTTTATAGGTCTATACTCAGGAACATAAACTACTCTGCTATAAGACGCCAAAGAATTTATTTTGATTTTATCATAATTTATATGTTGGTTACAGGAGGGTGAGGAATATGCCAAAGAAAATGGCATGTCTTTCTTTGAAACTTCAGCAAAAACAGCGCAGAATGTCAACGAGCTCTTCTATGAAATAGGTGAAACAATAATTTAATGTCAATCCTTTTTAATATTTTGGAAACAAAGTCCAAACAAGAAGATGTTTTTCAATTGAAAGTAAAAATAAGAAACAGAAACAGAAACAGAAAATGTTATCTTAATTATATCATACCTGAAAAAGAATTTTTAGCGAATGGATCTACAGTAGTGAAATTTCCTTGTTCGTCTGTCTGCATTAATCTCCAGTGCAAATTCTTGAGACCGTGATGACCTAATGCTCATGTTCAGGTTTGTTACTTACAGAAACAAATGTTTTGCAGGTAAGAGATTGGCAAAAGCCAACCCTTCACGTCAAACTGGAATTAAGCTTCATGGCAGAACTCGAGAAACAAGAAGAAGACTGTTTTGTTGTGCTTAAGCTTAACGAATGGAATATCTTTAATATTTCACATGATATGTAATATTATACTCAAGAAGAACATATGTTTGTTCAGTCTGTGTACATCTGTACATGGTAAGATCTCACATCCAAAGTGTGACTCAGATGGTAACTTTTGTATCAGCAAACTTCTCATGTCATTTATATGTGATTAATCATTTCATTTCATTTACATGACTCGGTAACAAGTACTAAATAGATAACAAAATGCATAGATATTTGGTGCTTCCATTCGACATTCTTCCAGAGCCACAAAGCTTTCATAGATATAGGGCTAACTAATCGAATCTTGACTTTTATCATTTGTCATGGCAAGTGTATTCACCAGCTGAACTTGTTGGTCTAACTTGGATCTTCTTTTGTATTCTTTCACTTCATGCTTGCATATGATTTCTTAGTTTTAGAAATGCTTAAAAGAAGCCCTAATTTGAAAGTTTATAAAGAGTTAAAGGATGATATGATATCTAGCATGTTAGAGAAGAATGATAAGACTTCAAGGGGAAGAGAGACATTTTGATGAAACAACTTAAACAGAACAAATTATGAATGCTTGAGAATGCGGGTCTGCTCAATCAAAACCTAGAAGTTTCCGTCGAAAAACAGAATAGATGTGATAAGATAGCTAATAATTTATCAGAATTTTTCAGATGCTAGGACAGTATTCTTCGAAATTGTTCTTCAACTTTCTAAAATGTTTCTAACCATTTAAAAAACCCCTACAATGTACAAATGGGGAACATTTATAAATAAATAAAAGAACAAAAGCAGCATCAATTGGAGACCAACAGAAAGAAGAAAAAAAATATTTCTTACAAGACAAATATGCTTTTTGAACTCATCCTTTTAGAGAGACAGGGATCAGTTCTTACCTCTATAAAAGAGAAACAGAATAGAAGGCTGATTAGAATAAAAATTAAGTATGAAGGAAGAGATTCATACGCATGATGATATAAGAATTACATTATTTTGTTGTAAAGTCTGCGAGGATGAATTTTTGCTAGCCATGAAGAAGTCTGAGAGAATGAATTTTTGCTAGCCATGAAGAGGATGAAGTTGAAGAAATGAAAACTACTTGCTGTTAGCTTAGAAAGGCTAAGGTTGAGAAATATTCCTGCCATGGAGAGTCTGGTTTTGAGGAAAACTATATATAACAAGCTTGGAGATGCCATGTGGATCACATGTAACACTTGGGGGTTTGGCAGTGGAAAATCTCATGTTCAGATGTATCTAACAGATTACTTGGGCACCGCCTTTTTCAATAATGAAGTTTAAAGGCATAGCAGGCACATCACAAGGCCAATAAAACAATAATATGACATTATTAGTACAGATTATACTACTATAAAATAATATATGGTTAAATACACTAGTAACATTGTACAAAGGGAGGAGGAAAGGATAAGGGATGAGCAAAAGCTCTGCAGCAATAGCGCCCATCTCAATATCCTTTCAGCCTCAACCCAAAGAGAGTCGGAACACCATCAATTTTTGTTATGACTTACAGCTACTTTTACAATCATGAATTAAAAAATTGAATTGATATTGCGTGTATCCTATAGTAGTGAGAGATTGTCAATGGCCACAAATAGGACCGCCCTATGATGACTTGGTACAGATCCAAAAAAGTAAATAATTTGTAATAAAAGCACCACTGGGTGTATACTAGACTGAAATGTGATGTCATAATAAATGCAATCATACTGATGAGGGAGAAGCATTTACTAACTGTGTTTCTGTCCTTTACCTTATGATCCTCTCAAGGAAGCAAGCCTAGTTGCTAAATCATCATAATCAGGTAGATTGGGATGCACATGCCGAGTGTCATTCGATCTATTTGGCTGAAAAGAAGCAGCACGGACAAATTCTTTCTTAGCTTCTACTACTCTAGTTTGTTCACGTGGAAGGGAAACTGATCGTAGGGCAAGAGTAACCATCTCTGGTGTCTCATCAGATCCATCTCCACTTCCATTCTGCATCAGTTCCCTCGTTGAATTATCCATTTTATGTTCATGGTGACTGTTTGACTTTTTTCTTACTATTTCAGGCACTAGAATAGATGGTTTATTGCTATAATGAAATAGTAATTTATCTATTACTCTTTCCTCTTCAGCCTTTTGATGCCGCTCATCCTCAAACAAACTTCGCTGACCACGTCTTGATTCTCCTCGTCTCTTACTTCTGCTCCTTGCTTTTCTCACAAGTTCAGTATCTACATTAGGGGCGTCATAGTGTCTAGATCGTGATCTTGAGTGCTTCCGCCTTGTAGATTTTGGTTTTGCCATAGGGATTTCTTTAGCATCTTCAGGAAAATATATTTCTTTTTTAGGACTCTGTTTGCTCAGCCTCTTGTGTCTACTTGCCTGCCAATTAAGGTCATGTTTATTCGAACCAATTTGGATCCTTTCTGACATAGAAGCAGCATCAGAGTTTTCATGAACCGAAGGACATGTAAAGAAACCGTCACTGTCAGTATGTGAAGATACAATATTGACTCCAGATGTTCTGTTCTGATGCTTAGAAATATGTTTAACATATGGAGGTGGAATGACATTACTAAAGCAAGGCTTTTGTATAGGCATTTCATCATTTTGAACTTTTCTCTCAGATTTATCATCAGCAGGTAGTTGCTTCGCATTACTCTTGAAACGTGATCCTATTCGAGTAGAAGTTGTAGTGTCCTGGCTTTTTCTTGGAGGAGTCGTATTCCCCAAATTGTCATGTAGCTTTGAGGCATCTTCAAATTGTTCCAATCTTTTCTCCTGCAATGATCGTCCAATTGGTTTTAGCATACTACCCTCCTCCCAATAGCCTCTATCAGTCTTTGTAGCAATAACCTCTTCCTTTTGCACAAGAACTTCACAACCATTTATTGGCTTGAATCCTTTTCCAAGGACAGTGGATTGATGCTGAATATCATGGTAATCTATATTGGGGATAACATCTTCCTTGTGATTCTCCAACATAACATCATACTTTACATCTTTCTGGTTAAGATCCTCGTTGAATGATGATTTATCATAATCAAACAAATTGTTACAGATGATAGCACTCCGGTCCTGTACAAGCAATTTATTACAAATAATAAAAGCTTTAGAAACGTTCTCAAAATTTTAATCTGACACTGAAGCTAGTCAAAAATGAAAAGGGAACACAGAAGACTGCACCTGTGCAAATGCAGATGGTTTTGACATCCTTAGTTCGAAAGACTTGGAATCCCAGTTTATTGAAAACTCTGATGCAATTTCATGCATCAGGCAGACCTTCTTCTCCAATGGAGAAGACTTTGAGTTCAAATTTGCAGCAAACTGATCATTAGAAATTTAGTCGGTTAGTTCAGCTTGCGAGAAACCAGTAGAAGTTATTGATAGGTAAAGTACTAATAAAATTATAAATATGAGTAGTCACCTCTTTATTGACAAAACACTCGATGGAATTCCCATATCTCTCCTGAAATATTTTCCTAAGGTCACGTAACTCTGGTAAATCGGAAAATCTTGCAGCTGCAAACATCAAAGATGATACTGCTACCCTACATTCCTCAGGGCAGCCGCTATAAAAGAAACGAAACAAGTTATATAAAAGGGCTATCTATTCATTATAATTTTGGAATATCTGTACATAGCTAATAGGTGTCCACAACAAATTCATACCAGTCAACCGATAAAATTATAGATATGTCAAAACATATTTTCTGTTTCCATACAGTGACATTAATTTTAAATTTGGACAAGTACATAAAAGGTTTTGTAATTAGCCTATATTCATCTAATTGTTTGTTTTCATTTTGATCCTTGTTATATTTTGATATTGTAATATCACCTATTGGAGTTAAAACAGGTTGAACTGTCTGGTCCAAATTGAAAATGATTGTCACAAAGTTACTTTATATCTTTAAAGACATTTTCAACTTGATCCTTGTACTTCACAGTATTTCTACATCAGTCTCTTATTCCAGCAACAGTGATGAAGACATTTAAAGAATCAAAATGGAACCTAAAAAGATTAAACTAAACTCTTTTGGTACAGGAAAAAATGAAAACAGGTGTCATTTCTAAATTATAAGGACCAAAAAATATTTTAACTATATAAAAAAAAAAAAAAGGAAATTCAACATCAGCATTCCACAAAATAACTGTTCAAATGTGCCTCCTCTCACATTTACAACATCAACTAAATGTCTCAATTATCAACTTATTTAGACCAGTTTATCAGTCACGACAAGATCACTATTAAACAGCATATAGTCCAATTCACATGATGGTACCAAATTATAGAAAAACAGAACTCACAAAGGCCAAATCCATGTTCAGCCACATGCATGTAAATCGATACACGTCTACACACTAATATTTACAGAGCTTCCTGTGAGTGATGTTGGTGACCATTACAGCAATTTTATTTTCATAAATTGTGGCAACATCCATGACAGAAAGCACAAAATCTTTTACTCTAAAAGTGAAGAAATTCCTACAATTAGAACATATCTATTAACAATAATATCGGAAGAAATAACATTGCCAAACCAAAGCATAATTCTAATCCATTATCCAAATTCCACACATAGTAAACTTTATTCTTTGCATCTGCACTAACATAACTAACTAATAAAAAACCTCGCAAACCAACTTTATCAGCCAAAACTCTAAAATCAAATGAAAATTTAGAAGACAAAAAAAAAATAAAAATTACATGAATTATTAATATCTATCTAGGTAGAAGATAGTTAGTTATAGTTAGTTACCTAATCTTCTGCATGACTGATAGATGCTTCAACACAAGCTCACACGATTTCTCCACAAAACCGTAACAAGACGACAACATCAACTCAACCAACAGTCCTTCAGCCTGTTAATTTCTCCACATTGCAAGAAAACCAAAATTCATTGAAACAATTCCATAACACAATCAAAACTAAAAAAGTCTCAAATAAGCACGAAAAACCTGGCAATTTACACCACATTATGAAGAATCAAACATAACCTAATCCAGAAAATGCACAATTAAAAAGGAATTACCCTTCCGTAAGCATTGATATCTAAACCACTGTGTAAAAGATCAGCGACATCTTTCTTGAGAAACTTCTCGGTAGCTCTTCTCTTCCTCCTTATCACTTCGATCCGATTTTTGGTTAATTTGAGTAACGGTTTACTGAAAAGCAATAACAGAAGCATATATAACTACACTCTGAAATCTGAAGTGAATTCACTTCATGTACAAAGGAACAAAAGAGAAAAGAATGCAATGAAAATGAAGCGAGGGAGCGAACCATTTAGCGGCGAAAGTTTTTCCGAGTAGTGCGTCGAGCATGGTGGAAAATGTGAGTTGGAAGCTCAAAATGTAAAGTACGGTGACGGTTGAAGAAGAGTTGAAGAATGAAGTGGAAGTGGAAGAAGAAAGAAAATGTAAAATAGTAAATTAAAATAAATAAAAAAAGGAAAATAAGAAAAGGATAGTATTTATTTGTGAAGGAGGTTGAAGAAGGCGACGAAGCCGACATAAAAAGTGAACGTTATAGTAGCGGATAAATTAGTTGACGTAATGATTGGCGGGTGTGTGTAAAGCTGGATGGCATAATGGTTAGTGGTGCAACTATGTGGGGACTACACGATTAAGAGCCGTTATGTCTTCTTTTTTTTATTATTCTTCTTTGATAATTAATTAAAATTGTTTTTAATCTATACAAAATCACTATATTTTAAGTTTTAACTTTTCAAAATTAGTCATTTTTGTCTCTATTTATTTTTTAGATAGACTATTTTTAAATTACAAAATATTAATTTTTTTTTTATAAAAAAATTAAAATAGAGACTATTTGATGTAACTTCAAGAACAAAATATTATTTCATGAATTTAATTTTTCAAGAATTAATCTAGAAACACAAATGAAATTGTAAAAAAATTGAAAATCTATAAAAGTGGATTAGCTAAGAAGATTAATATAGAGATGAATGGTTGTCTCTACCATGAGGAAGACAATATCAAGAAGGCAATTGCCACAAGAGATTTAGAGTTTGTATAGTCGAAGAAAAATAAAGGAGGGGTGAGAGATTTTTTTGTTACATTTGATAAAACAAGAAAAGTGAAGGAAACTAAACGAGTAATGATAAACCCTCAACAAGTCTTTCATGATAAAGTTTATCATTCCACTAGGAGGAAAAGTCTATATCTTGAGTTGGTCCTCGTTTATGGCTATGAAATTTTCTTGTAGACTTTGAGGCCAATTCAATAATAACTTTTGAATATGAACACAAATGTTCTTGATTTCTTGCGGTTTTGGAAACTTTAAGCCCAGTAAGAGAACCATAAGATCAACATGAATCATATTACTAATGTCAATGATGCATGTTCCTAAAGAATATTTTATCAACAAGGTAGAGAAAAGAAATTGATAAAGTATTTGTTGTGAATTGGATACCTTAGAAACAAAGTATAATAGATTTCTTTGTGATCAAGAAACCCACAAAAGTTAGGGTTTAGAGTTACCAAAGATAACAATAAAGATTAATTATAAACTGTTATTCTCTCCTTTCTCTTTAAACAATATTACAAGTATACAAGAATAACAAATAACCTCTCTCACTTTGAATTAGGGTTTTATCTTCCTATTTTCCCTTAGACTCCACTTCAATGCTTTCCAGTGAGACTTTCAAGGTTTCGACATGTACTTGCTTACAAGACTTACTGCATATGCTATGTTGGGTCTAGTACAAACCATAATATACATCAAAGAACCTACTATATTAGCATATGGAATGCTATTCATATAAGCTCTTTCAACATTAGTACTGTGACACTAATTTATACTCAGCTTGAATTGAGGGTTTGTTGGAGTTAGTATAGGCTTTGAATCGACATACCAAACTTATCAAGAATCTTCTTCAAGTATGCCTCTTGAGATAAGCATAATTTTGATTGCTTTCTATTTCTCCGGATGTCAATCCCAAGAATCCTGGACGCAGCACCCAGATACTTCATATCGAACTCCTTATTGAGTTCAACCTTCACCCTCATTACCTTTCGACATTGTTGCTTGCTATTAGAATATCATCCACATAAAGCAACAAAATAACAAATGAATTACCAAGTCGAAATCTGAAGTAAACACAGTGGCCGAACTGACTTTTGATGAAACCTATGCGTGCCATGAACTTGTCGAATCTCCTATTCCATTGTCGAGGAGATTATTTTAGTCCATATAAAGATCTTTTCAGTTTGCACACATACTCTTCTTTCCCCTCTTCGACATACCCTCCAGGTTGCCTCGTCATGATTTTTCATCAAGATCACCATACAAGAATGCAATCTTCACATCCATCGTTTCCAGTTCAAGGTCGAACTGTGTCACCATGATAAGCAACATTCGAATGGACATGTGCTTCACAATAGGAGAGAACACATCATTGAAGTCGACACCTTCTTTCTGAGTGAACCCCCCTGAAACCAACATTGCCTTGTATCTCTTCGACACCACTCATTTGATTCCTTCCTTAACTTGAAAATCCATTTACAGCTGACTAACCTGGCTCCAGCAGGTTTCTTGATCAGTTCCCAAGTATTGTTATCATGAAGAGATTTCATCTCATAATCCATGGCCTTCAGCCACCCAGTCTTATTTCGACTTCTCATAACTTCCTTATAGTCTCTAAGTTCTTCGTCTAGAACCTCACTTGCAGAGATTAAGGCATAAGCTATAATGTCTGCATACCCAAGTCTCTGAGGTGGCTTGATGACTCTTCTCGACCCGTCTCTTGCCAACAGGTAGTCTTTATCAGTCTCCTCATCTTCGACATCAGTTTCTACTTCTTCTTCGACTTCATCTGGGTCATGCAATTTAGCATCACTATGCTCCACCTCAACATAAATTTCTCCCTGTTCCAACTCTTCGACAACATCGTCAGTTTTCTTGAAAGTCATCTCAGCTTCATTGAAAACTACATCTCGACTGGTGATACACCTCCTGTGACCTGGCTCAAGGCACCATAGCCTATAAGCTTTGACTCCTTCAGGATATCCCATGAACATGCATTTCAGAGCTCTAGGTTTGACCTTGTCTTGCCTAATGTGAGCATAGGCTACATAGCCAAATACTATCAGTTTATCGAGATCTGGTGGATGTTCCGACTAAACATCTTCAGGTGTCTTCATACCTAACGCACTCGAAGGACATCTGTTTATCAGATATGTTGTTGTCGAAACAACCTCAACCCAAGACACCTTATTCAATTCACCACTAACCAACATGCATCTAACCCTTTCTAGGATTGTTCGATTTAATCTCTCAACTAGACCATTTTGTTGAGGAGTATCTGCTACAATCTTATGCCTTATAATCCCATACTCGACACAGTAATTGTCGAAAGTTTCATTTCAGAATTCAAGGCCATTATCAGTTCTCAACATCTTGACCTTTCTGCCAGTTTGAGTTTTGACCAGAACCTTCCAACTCTTGAAATTCTCAAAAGTTTCATCCTTCATCCTCTGAATGAATACCCATAACTTTATGGAATAATCATCAACTATGGATAGAAAATATCTTGCACCTGAATGTGAAGGATTCCTTGCAGACCCCCAAAGATCAACATGGATGTAATCAAGGGATCCATGTGTTCTTTGTTTACTTTTGTTAAACTTCACCCTACAGGATTTACCAAATACACAAGGTTCACAAAACTCCAACTTCTCGACTTTGTCACCACCTAACAGGTTCTGTTTCCCCAGTTCGACCAGGCCTCTCTTGCTGACATGGCCCAATGTCATGTGCCATAATTTTGTCTTCGACAACAGTTTCGTGGATGCAACATTTGTCGAACCACTTACAACTTCTGCCTCAAGGTTATACAAGCCTTGTTTCTTCACGCCTCTCAAGACTTCCTTCGACCCCTTCATGACTCTTAGGATACTTTTCTCTCCTTGAAAGACGTATCCCTTCTTGTCGAGTTCACCAAGAGAAATCAAATTTCTCTTCAAGTCAGGTACATACCTAACTTCAGTCAATAGTCTTATTGACTCATCATGGAGCTTGAATCTCATAGATCCAATACCTGTAATTTTGCAAGCTTTGTTGTTTCCCAGCAGCACTGATCCACCATCTTGATCACATAATTCCTCGAACAAGTCTTTATTTGGAGTCATGTGCCAAATGCAACCTGAATCAATAATCCATTCTTTTCTTGAGTCGCCGCTCAAAACCACAAGAACATCAGATGAGTCGAAATCATCTTGAACAATGGCAGCATTGACATTATCATTACCTCCATGATCTTCCAGGCGTTCATGGCACACCTTTCGAATGTTTCCCTGTTTGTAAATGACTTGTTTTTTATTTAACTATAATTTTGTATTTGTTGTGTTCTTAAGTTCAGACTACGAAGTTTTACCAATGACAAAAAGAATGAAGACACGAGTTAAGAAAAACAAAAGAAAAGAGAAAGAAGATTTGTTAATAAAGTTAAAAATGTAGATTAACAAAGCATAAAGAAGAGTAATATTCAACAATTTTGTGCTCAATCACCAAATACGTCAGGAAGTAAGGTTTGAACAAAATAATGAAAAGATTCAGCTTCTTTTTGTATGAATGTCGGTATGATTGTTCAACTACTATAATTTCCTTTAATTTTGAATTATTGTTTGTCTATTTGACTACATGCTTAGGGCATGTAGTTTATTTTAGCTTAGACCCTTTCTTAGTTGAACATAAAAATAATTTTTATCCATTTCTAAACCCTTTTAAGCCTAAGTCCTTCTTTTGGTGACTTGGCCATAAATTTAGCCGATTGACATGAAAGATAAATATTTTTACCCTATCCTTGGAGTTAGGTAGATTGTCATTTTCCTATGAATTCTCATGAAAAATGCAAAAGGCTAAGTTTGAGGTTGCTTCTAGAATAATAAAAAATTTAAGTTTAGGGTTGGGGGACTAGAATATGAGAATACAAAAAATGTCGACGAAAAAATAAATAGAAGCTAGAAATGGTTATAATGATAAAAGTTTAGAGTTTTTGAAAGAAAAAAAGAGAAAAAAAAATAAAGTTGAAATTGTAGTACCCATAAGTGAAAGAAAACGAAGAACATGTAAGAAAGGCATAAAGATAAGAGGATAGTTGGTACTTAACTCCAAGGAATTAAACTTATTAGCCAAAATAATCTCACCATTACATAAGCCACATTGCAACATTTGAAAGACCTCGAAAGCGTGTTTTCTAATAGAAAGGGATGAAATTGTAGAAATCTTGCAAATTTATATGTTTGATGTCAATTATATGTGAATGAGTGTTTACCATGTTGTTTGAAATAAGAGTGAAGAATGAGATTGACAGAAGGTTAAGTATATAGAAACACTGAAGCATCCAATAAGAACATTGAAGCATCCAATAAGAATCTTGAAAATCAAATGGTGCAATTGTCTAAACAAGTGGCAACTCAATCAAGTGGATGTTTTAATGAGAAAAAATTAAATAGTCGTAGGGATGATAAAGTTGAGAGAGAAGTCGAAGATGAATGGAAGTAGTTGATGAAGGATGAGTTAAAAAAAGAAGAAGAAGAAGAAAAATGCATGCCATCAGATGAAAAAACTGAATAAAGAATAAGAGAATCTAAGGTGAAAATAGATATGGCAAAAGAGCAAGACTACAAAGTGAGGATGATTTAGTTTTGGATGAAGCTCCAAATACAATTATTTGTTTAAAAGTAGATATCCAACAAGAAAATCTCCAACAAATCATGTCCCTAAAGTGTATCTTACCATCAAGGTAGAGGAAACAAAATAAATTGATAAAGTATAGAATGTCATTTACGTCTTGTTCGCTACTATCAAGTTGAAGAAGATATGGAAGCAACATAATCAATACATCATGTTCATGAGATTCTTACAAAACAAAAGGAAGAAGAAAGATAATGTGTTTTTTGTGTCATATATTTTGCATTAAAAATGAATAAAAAAGTCAAGCTATGGATATAAAATTAGCGTTTTGTGGGAGACAACCCACAAATTTGTGTTATTTTGTTTTCTGTCAATTTGCCTTTACAATTTTAATTTTAATTTTTAAGAAGTATGTTTTCCCTATTTGTAAATTGTTTGTTCTTTACCTAACGAATAAATTTGTTTTTGATGTGTTCTTAAGTTCAAAGTATGATGCTTTACCAATGATAAAAAATAATAAAGACACAAGTAAAGAAAAATAAAATAAAAGAGGAAGTAAAGTTGTTATAGAAGTTCCAAATGCAAATTAAAAAGCATGAAGAAAAAAATATATTCAACAATCTTGTATTCAATCACCAGATACCTTAACAAATAGTGTTTGAGCCAAATAATACTATTATTCACCTTCTTTCTTGTATGAGTGCGTGTATGATTGTTCATATACTAGAATTTGCTTTAATCATGAATTATTGTCTATTTGTTTGATTACGTGTTGAGGAGAGAATTTTGTTTTAGCTCATACTCTTTCTTAGTTGAATTTGAAAATAATTGTATCTATTTTTAAAACCCGTTGAGCTTGAGCCATGTTCTTTTGGTGACTTAGCTACAAATTTAGCCAATTGACCTGAAAGAAAAATCTTTCCACCCTCTACTTTGAGTTAGGTAGACATTTATTTTTCTATGAATTGCCATGATACATGCAAAAAGCTAAGTTATGGATTTCTTATGAAGCTTATGAAATAAGAAACGCTTTTAGCTTGGTTTGGGGGTACTAGAATCTAATATTCGAAAGAAAAACGTCGAAGGAAAAAATGAATAAAAGATAGAAAATAGTAATAATGATAAACTTTAGAGCTTCTGAAAAAACATAAAAAAGAAAGTCAAAATTCTAGTACATATAAGTGAAAGAAAAAATAACATGTAAGAATGGTGTAAAAATAAAAGCGTAACAAGTACTTAACTCAAAGGAATTAAACCTACTGCCCAAATATATCTCACCCTTACATAATCCACGTTGCAACCTTTGAAAGACCGATCAAAAGCGTATTTTCGAATAGAAAATGACATAATTTTATAAATCTAGCAAATTCATATGTTTGATGTCAAATACACGTGAATGAGTGTTTACCATGTTGTTTTAAATAAGAGTGAACACTGAGATTGAGAGAATGTTGAGTATATAAAAAGTTCTAAGAAAATCACACTTATGAATGAGTTCCTTGAGGACAAATAACAATGTAAGTTTAGGATTGTGATGACCATCTGTCATCATGTAATTTTTATAAGCATTTGGATATGTTTTTTTTTAATTATTTTTTGGTTAATGATATTTAAGTTTTATGAATAAATAGAAAGAAAGTGAAAAAGTTGAAGAAACAAAGCAAAACCAAGATATTGTGAAGAAAAAGCAATTCTCAACATAATTTACAGGAAGTCGCTTGTCTAGTAATTTGATCATATCTAGATTTTTTTAACTCCTATTGAGACGAGACTTTTGGAAAATGAAATCTAACAAAGAGATCTAGCTACTAGAAAAATCACGGCCACAATGCCTTTAACTCACGCCGCAATTAGTCTCTTTTTCTGTCATAAGATCTTTAGAAATTTATAGGAGAAAGAGAAGAGAAAAGAGGTGGACATTCTTGGGACTTAATTTTGATGGAAAAATAAATTTTGGACATCTAGAGCAATGGTTTTCATCCCCAGTAGCCAAATTCTAACAAGATATTCATGTATTGTTTCTTAATTACTTCAGTTACGATTATTATTAGTATGACTAACTAAGTTTTATTGATTAAGGCTTGTTAGATATAACATATGACTTGTTTGGTATTAATTGCATAATTTAATATTGCAGTTTCTATTTAATTGCTCATTTGTGTAATGGTTTTTGTATGTTGACGAACTCACGAATTGAACTTTGATTTATAGTGATTATTGATCCTAACACTATGAACTTAAACTAGAGTAATATTCAACTATATAATTGTTTTAAGGATAAACGATTATTAGTTGTGGCTAAAGAATTAACTAACATAACTTTCCTGATTTTACTATCTAGGTACCATAAGGGATTAGGGAGTTGTAGTTTAAATTAGTGAGTTATACATTGAAAAATTTGGTATAACGACCTTATTAATTTATCGTAACTCTATGAAATCAATTTTTGATCAATAAACACAATCATTAATAATGAAATTTATGGGGATTCAAATAAGACCAAATCATTGTTAATGTGATCAAGTTTTCCAATAATTTTATTTACGTTTTTACTTTATCAAATTAAGCCTAAAAATCTTTCAGTTTACTTTCAATAGCACATGAATCACTTTGTTAAAATAAAACAATCCACTTTGTTATTTTAAATTGCATTTCCATCAAACCATTATTGAGAAAAAATATTTGTAATGTTTTGAAGATGACAAACTTTTGAGTGAAATATAATTAAGATTATGATCTTATTTGTTATTTAATGTGTGCTCTTGAGTGAAAATTAATAAGGCAGATATGTATAAATAATATCATCAATGAATGCAAGAATAAATGGTTCTCAAGTTTATTATCAAGCTTACTACAAGAAAATAAAATTACTTGAATATTATTTTATTTAACACAATAGGACCAAAGGTTAAAACGTGAGTATCAAGAATATTATGCAATGACATCATGGTAATTATCTATCATCCATGAATATCAAGAAATTAAAGTAATGACAAAGTTGTAATATCGTTTATTACTTGGAGAACAAGGAATTAAAGCAATGACAAATATGTAATTATCAAATGACCTTTTTTTAATTACATAAAGCAACCAAGGATAAAAAAAATATAAGATGAGGATCAACATCACTAAATGGTATTTTCGTAAATAGAAGATCTTCCACTTTACACTATAAATGAAAAAATGGTAATTACTAGTGGCAGACTTGTAAATAGAGGTTCATACTCAGGGCAACCTTGATACTCAACAAGTAAGAGGATCAGAAACTCTATAAAAGCTTTTGTTCTTCATTTCATTTTCAACACATCTAAAAGACAATTTCCAAGAGAAATATTCATCAATTTTCTTACCAAAATTCTTTCTCACTAAAATCATATTCTTAGAATTAAAGATATTCATTATAAGAATATTTGTCTTAAAATCACATCATTCATTCAAGAAAAAATCAAGAGAGAAAACACATTCATTCAAGGAGAGTTCAACAGAGAAAATTCATCATATTCTTCCAAAGTTATATTCTCACTAAAATCATAATCTTAGAATCAAGGATCTCTATTCCTAAGATTATTTGTCTTAAAACCACACCCTCTCAATAATCATTTGTTGAGGAATTGTGAATCCAATCCTCCTTACAAATCATATTTAATACTTCTATATCTTCAAGTCAAGGTTGATCTTGGGTGATAGTGTAAGCTAGCCGAAGCTTTGTAATCAGTATTGTAAGCCTGACGAGGCTAAAGAAAATACATGTTGGTGTAAGAAAAGGATCAAAAGATATTGATCATTTGTTTGGAAAATCTCACAAAACGTGAAGACTGGAGTAGCCAAGTTTGGTGAACCAGGATAAATCTCTGTGTTCTTTCTTAAACTCTTTCCTTTAAAGCTTTCTTATTTATACACAGTTCACACACTACAAACACTTTAATTATTGATTATATTCATAGTTTTTTTGATAAAGATTGTTTCAGAAATTAAAAGCAAGATTTAAAAAGGGTCACTATTCAACCCCCCATTTTATTGACATTTCTATCTACTTCAATTGGCATTAGAGCACGATCTCTAAGGTTAAAGCACTTAACAATGTAAGAGGAAAAGATCCAAGAAGAAATGTCAAAATCAATAAAATGTGTACATGCATCAAAGTCTTCAAGTATACCTTTATGCTCTAATGAAAAAATTCGGAATAAAAACACTCTCAACAAAAGAGAAATATGAAACATCAACAACGCACTCAACAAATTGAGGATGAAAAAGAATTAGTGAATTCTAAATCAATTCTAGAATTGCATAAAATGTCATCCTCAAAATTAGAAGAGTGAGAAGTCAAAATGTGTCTAATGGCAAACTCTGATTTTGAAAAGGTAAAATTTTCTCAACTTTGTCCTTTATGTAAACAACTTGAAATAGAGTTTGATGATCTTTAAAATGACTCAAACATTTTGTCTAAAAAATCGTTTGTCTCTAAGAAATCAATTTTATGAGATAAAGAAAGAAAATGAAATGCTGCAAATTAAAAATGATGAATATTTTAAAATCATTCAAAACATGCAACTAACTCAGTGTGAAATGTCTAAGAAACTTAAGAATCTCAATGAAGGAACAAGTGAGGTTCATTCTCAAAATTCTTCTGAAACTCAAAAAGAGAATAATGATTTGAAAACAAAAGTTGAAGAACTAACAAATGATATTACTAGATTCATAAAATCTACTGAAATTTTTCAAAAATCATGGGATCTCAAGTAGGAGTTTTTGAAAAGGCTGGAATTGGATTCAACACTTGCAAAAATCAAATGATTTACAAAAAAAAAATTGTCCCTAATATCAAGGATGAAACAGTCAAGAAGGAAAAATATGTATACAAGCAAGATGAAAATTTTAAGAAAGATGTCAACAACTCTAAAATTATTTGTGTTCCTGAAAGCAAAAGTAATGAAATCAAAAAGGAAATATTTATATGCAAAGATGGTGAAAGTATCAAGAAAAATAAAAAACAACGAAAACCTCATAAAAAGATGTTGTTATTGGAAAAAAAAACTAACCATCATGAATCAAATTATTACTTTAGAAAAAAAGAGAAAATGTTCTTATTGCAATAAAACTGCTCATCATGAATCTAATTGTTTTAGCAAGATTACACATCTCATAAAAGTTAACTCTCGAGGACCCAGGTCCATATGGGTACCCAAATCATTACTAACTTGTGATGCAGGAATATCTTCTGAAAAACAAGAAAAATATTTGGTACTTGGACATTGGTTACTCAAGACATATGATTGGAGATAGAACTTGTTTATTATCATTGAAAGAAAAAGATGATGGATCGATAACTTATGGAAATGGTGTCAAATCAAAGATCAAAGGTATTAGTATCATTGGTAAGAATTATTTTACTAAGATTGAGGATGTTCAATATGTGGAGGGTTTGGAATATAACTTACTAAGTATAAGTCAACTATGTGATAATGACTTTGAAGTTATTTTCAAACCGAACATGTATGAAGTAAAACAACTATCCTCAGGAAAAACTATCTTCTTTGGATCAAGAAAGAAAAATATGTATATCTTATACTTAAATGAACTCCCAACTGATTTATGTTTCATATCCATAGAAAAAGATAAATGGATATGGCATAAACGGGTTGTCATTTAAGTATAAAGACTATTTCAAAATTATTCAATCTTGATCTAGTTAAAGGTCTTCCTAAAATTAGTTTTAATAAATATAAAAGGTGTGAATTTTGCATCAAAGTAAAACAAGTCAAGAGTAGGTTCTATTCTAAAACCACAATTTATACAAATAGACCTCTTGAACTTCTTCACGTTGATCTTTTTGGTCCTATCAAAACTGCAAGCCTTAGTGGAAAGAAATATGGTTTTGTGATAGTTGATGATTTCTCTCACTTTACTTAGGTTTTATTTCTAAAACAAAAATATGATTCTTTTGAAGCATTTCAAAAGTTTTACAAAAGGGTTCAACATGTAAAACATTTACAGACTATATCTGTGAGAAGTGATCAATGGAAAGAGTTTGAAAGTTCATCATTTAAATATTTCTTTGATGAAAATGAAATTTCTAATAATTTATCATTTTCAAGAACTTCCAAACCAAATAGAATTGTTGAGAGAGAAAATAGAACCTTGCAAGAAATGGCTAGAAAATTTTTATTTGAATTAAA
This sequence comes from Lathyrus aphaca, assembly GCA_963966055.1. Classification (NCBI taxonomy): domain Eukaryota; kingdom Viridiplantae; phylum Streptophyta; class Magnoliopsida; order Fabales; family Fabaceae; genus Lathyrus; species Lathyrus aphaca. The sequence goes on from OZ014521.1 coordinate 16,998,812, forward strand.
TGTTAAAAATCAATTTTGGGCCGAAGCCATTAACACTTCATGCTATGTTTTGAATCATTGTTCTATTAGAGATATCTTAAATAAAACTCCATATGAACTTTGGAAAAATGAAAAACCAAATATATCATACTTTCGTACTTTTGGGTGTAATTGTTATATTTTGAAAGAAAGTTTGGAGAAGTTTGACTCAAAATCAATCAAAGACATATTTTTAGGATATTCTACATCCTCAAGAAAATATAGAGTATACAATCTCAATAATAAAACTGTAGAAGAAAATATGCATGTTGTTTTTTATGAACTTAATATTTTTGATGATAAAAGAAAGAAATACGATGATGAAGAAGATGAACAAAACCACACTTTTGATAACAATCAAAATGGTGAGGAAATATAAACATCATCCTCTCAAGATCCTCCTAGAAGCTGGAAAATAATTAAATATCATTCTCAAACTCATGTAATTGGAAATCTCTCTGACGGAGTCAGAACAAGACAATCGTTAAAAGAAGATTCAAACAACATGACCATTATCTCCCAATTGAGTCAAAATCATTAGATGAGATTGGGGAGAAACTAAAAATTGAATATGATTTCATCTTCAAGACTCAGTGTAAGAAACACATCTAAAGGAGGTACGTATTATTTATATCAAATTTATTTAAGAGCATTTATCTCCAAAATTGCATCTCTTTCTCCATGGTATTATTTCAATTTCTCATTTCTTTTTGCATGATGATAAAAGGGGGAGAATAATTAATGGAGAAATATTTTGAAATTTTAATATAAAATAAATAAGATCATATTTTTCATGCATAAATTGAGGGGGAGCATAAGCTTTATTTTATACACTAATTGAGGGGGAGCACAAAATTTCTCCATTTCTAAAAAATCAAAATCTTAATTACAAGAAGTTTATCATCATAAAAAAAGGGGAGATTGTTGAGGAAAAAATATTTGCAATGTTTTGAAGATGACAAACTTTTGAGTGAAATATAATTAAAATTATGATCTTATTTGTTATTTAATGTGTGCTCTTGAGTGAAAATTAATAAGGCATGTATAAATGTCATCATCAATGGATGCAAGAATATATGGTTCTCAAGTTTATTATCAAGCTCACTACAAGAAAATAAAAGTACTTAAATATTATTTTATTTCACACAAGAGGACCAAAGGTTAAAACGTGAGTATCAAGAAATTATGCAATGACATCGTGGTAATTATCTATCATCCATGAGTATCAAGAAATTAAAGTAATGACAAAGTTGTAATATCTTTTATTACTTGGAGAACGAGAATAAAGCAATGACAAAGTTGTAATTATCAAATGACCTTTTTTTTAATTACATAAAGCAACCAATGATCAAAAAAATATAAGATGAGGATCAACATCACTAAATGAAATTTTCGTAAATAGAAGATCTCCCACTTTACACTACAAATGGCAAAATGATAATTACTAGTGGCAGACTTGTAAATAGAGGTTCATACTCCGGGAAACCTTGATACTCAACAAGTAAGAAGATCAAAAGCTCTATAAAAGCCTTTGTTCTTCATTTCATTTTCAACACATCTAAAAGGCAAAAATTCCAAGAGAAACATTCATCAATTTGCTTACCAAAATTCTTTCTCACTAAAATCATATTCTTAGAATTAAGGATATTCATTATAAGAATATTTGTCTTAAAATTACATCATTCATTCAAGAAAAAATCAAGAGAGAAAACACATTCATTCAAGGAGAGTTCAACAGAGAAAATTCATCATATTCTTCCAAAGTTATATTCTCACTAAAATCATTATCTTAGAATCAAGGATCTCTATTTCTAAGATTATTTGTCTTAAAACCACATCCTCTCTATAATCATTTGTTGAGGAATTATGAATCCAATCCTCCTTACAAATCATATTTAATACTTGTATATCCTTAAGTCAAGGTTGATCTTGGGTGATAGTGTAAGTTATTCGAAGCTTTGTAATCAGTGTTGTAAGCCTGGTGAGGCTAAAGAAAATACATGTTGGTGTAAGAAAAGGATCAAAAGATATTGATCATTAATTGGAAAATCTCAAAAAAACGTGAGGACTGAAGTAGACAAGTTTGGTGAACCAGGATAAATCTCTGTGTGTTCTTTCTTAAACTCTTTCCTTTAAAGCTTGCTTATTTATACACAATTTACACACTACAAAAACTTTATTATTTATTATATTCATAGTTTATTTTGATAAAAATTGTTTCAGAAATTAAAAGCAAGATTTTAAAAGGGTCACTATTCAACCCCCTTCTAGTGACATTTTTATCTACTTCAACCATATGTCTCTCAAACTTGCAAGCACAACATTATTAATATCAAAATTAACGGGGTTTACAGGTTGGAATCCGAATGAAATATGTATTGCATCTATTCTCCCGTAATAGTAACCCATTGTCCTCCTAGATGGTGGAACTTCCATAACTTCTTCTTCTAGCTCACTTTTGTGATCCAAATATTCTGACAAATGTTCTCTTTCCATTTTTTCATGCGCAACACATGCTTCTTTAACTGCTTTCTTGTTTGCTCAACACATTTCTTCACTTCCTTATGCTTTTCTCACAAACTAATACAATTTAAACTCAAATTAAATCAAGACATAAAGTAATGCTCAATACAATTAGATGATGACAGAGAGTCATTAGCAGTCTCACACAAAACTACCACCCCTGAGTCGAGGAGGGATCCATAAGAGGTCAAATATTTTCCATGTCGCCGGAGATACCTGTTTTGTACTCCCTCCCATGATCCCAAAGGAAAAGGAGGCAACCACACTCCTTCTGAAGTTTTCCGGCCTAAGAGGATATATAGTTATGAAGATGATGTTTCCTCCCAACCATGAAAAAAGAACCTCAATCGCTCGTATCTTGGACAGTGGGATCCCTAAGTCATTAGAGAAGCCTCTGAAGCTCTAAAGTTATAACGAGACTATAAATATAGACGAACACGTCGGGCACGTGGACGACCGACTAGATTACTATTATGCCAACATGTACGTAAAGTGCTAACTCTTTGCATACACCTTAACTAAATCAGACTTTCCTTGAGATCACATATCTGTCAACTACTAAATTCCATATCATCAACAATTACGTTACATCAATAAGCCATAGTGACAATTACGGTTCCTAGACATTATTCATGGCACAATTGTTCATAAACCATTACCTTTTTAATGTTATATCCAATGTGCTACAAGGAAAAGAAGAGAAAGACTAATAAAGTCCCATCACATTCAGACATGAAAAAGGTAAAGACCAAGAATAAATTCAAAGTAAATTTTCCTTATGCAAATTTAACTCTAAAAGCATGGAGTATGAAATGCATGTAAGGAACAAGTTAAACAAACTAGCTACACCCCAACTATATCAGCCCATGTTTGTGGGCTAGTGTTCCAGTCTAGGGTGGCGCCTAATTCAAGAGCATGAAATATGATACACACATGCAGAATAACAAGTTGAACGAACTAGCTACGTCCCAGTTACACTTGCCTAGGCTTGGTGGCTAGTATTTTAGATTGAGGTTACGTCTGATCCAAAAAAGGCCTAACAAGGGGGATGACCCACAAAGCAAAAGGGCGCAATGCCTCAAACAAAAAATTGATTGTTAAACCATGGGAACCAATGTATTAGAACTTGTATCTCTTGTGACAGGTGTCCCCAAGAAAATTTCTAAGGACCTTAACCCTAGAAGTTTGGTATAAAATCCTAACGTAGACCCTATATTAAAATACACATTATTCTAACCCTAAAATCCCTAATTTTTTCTATTGGCATTGATTTAGACATTGAAGTGTTTGCAAGTACCAAATACATCACCACCAAAATAGAGTAAGAGGGCATCAAAACCTTCAACTGAATTCTTCGTCCGATCTCAATTCATACCCCTCTTTGTGAATTAGAAAATATTGGGAAAGAGAAAGAAAAAAAACAAACATCTACCTGTGCTGAAACACATCCACAAAAATAAAAGTAAAAAATACAAAATGAAAATTCAAAAAATACAACTCACAAATTTATTGTAAATCAACACTTTTAAACCTATATCCTCACTATCTCAACAAAAATATTTTATTACTCATTTATAATTTTTAAAAGGACAAAATTATAAATCATCTCATATACTTTCAACTTTTAGAAGGACTTTCAACTTTTAGAAGGAGAAAATTGCAAAACATCTCCATTATAATTTTTGCAAAAAAGAAATTACAAATTCTCTTATATCACACAACTACTAAAATCTCATTCCACTCACAAAAAGTTGTGTTGAGAAAAACTCAAATTAGCTCTACTTAATTTTTCTTCCTTTTACTCGTTGCCCGACTTGAATAAATATCCACTTTGACCTAAGGTGCATATCATATAATTATTAATTTTTATCAAATTTATGTCTACATCTCTTTAAATAAATCCACTATTTTTTTAATCTAAAGATATAGAGATGATCATAACTATTGAAAGTGGGTCAAACGGGTATTTATTTATTTGTTGATGAAAAAGAAAAGACAGATAAGCAAAAGAAAAGGTCCATTACCATTGCGCAAATTAAGCTTATAAATCTCTTAAATATGAAAAAGAACAACCTTTATATCTCACCAACACCGTCCACAAAACACTCTTGAAAAATGTGCATACTTTTTCAAAAAGCCAAGCAACTTGAAAGAAAAAAATTACATTCTAAACTTTGATTGTGCATGTCAAATTGATTCATTGATAAACAAATATATTAAACACACCAAACACTTATTACTTTATTGAATTACAAAGAACATTAAACAAACAATAACAATCATCTAAACATTAGATGATGATATACTAACAAAAATTCATAAACAAACAATTTAGAGCTGTAAAACAGAGACATTCTGAAAATGACACTGATATAATATTAACAAATGTCGGTATCTGACATAAACACGCACGAATATGTTTTTTTTCCGGAGATACATGTGTTACATAGGTTTAGAGTTAACGCTAGGAGGTGTGTTTGGACAATCCAAGAATTCAGAATACATTTCCATGAAGAATTTATCAACAATTTCAACATATGAAGGACAAGTGAGTCTAGTATAGTAATGAAGAACTTCTTCAATGTCTAATACATAATCCATATTATTCACCTCCAACATTTCCAATTCTTTCATCTTCTTTTCCACTATACTCTTTGAATCCAACATTGATGATGATGAATCTTGTTTCTTTCCTTTTTGATGACTTAACTTTCTCTTATTCTTTTTCTCCTCGAATTCGTCTTGTTTCTTCTCCGTCTCACTATGATTGTGTAAATGTATATGTACTTCTTCTTGCTTTGTTGTTGTTGATGATGATGATGATGAAATGATGAGTTTGTTCTTGCTTCTTTTCTTTGTTTTTCCGTTTTCTGAATCCCATTTCTGAGTGAAGTCAGTGTAGAATTTTTCCAAGTCATTGTAAGAGGAGTGATTATGGAGAGGTGTTTTTGGAATTTTTTGGTAAGTTGGAGAGAATAATGATTTGAAGTTTGTTAGGGTTTTTTGGAGGAATTTCTTGTATTTGGAAATTGAGGTTCTTAGAAGCATTGTGTGCAGAGAATTAGAAGTGAAAATGTGTTTGTTTTTTGAGGTTGTACTTGTTGTATGTCATGATTTGTTTATATTAGAACAGATACAAGCATTGGAGCCATGAAAGATTCTTTTTTTCCTTTTGTGTCATTGGATCTCATTTGCTTTATTGCTTTCTTTTGTTTTCACACGCTCCTTTTCTTTTCTTTTTGCTTCCTTATTAGGACCCTACAAACCCTAATTCTCAACTCATAATTTGGGATTGAATAGATAAATTGATTCTCAAAAGTCTGAATTTAGCTCATAATAGTGTATGAATTTGGCAATTTTGATCCTCACTTTATACTTTTTGTGATTAAAAACTATAATGAGACATCGAGACTATCCGTAATCCATACTAGTTATCCCTAATGGGTAATATAGGTTTTTTTAGAGCTCGGTCAAAAAAGTCTCGAAAAAAATAGAAACTCTAATTTTAAGATGCAAAGTCCTATAATTTTTCGGATCGGATATATAGACTCAGATTAGTCCATTTTAATAGCATACCACTCATATTAACATTAATATAGCAATAGAGGCATCTTCTAAGGTCAATTTTCCTATATGATTTCACCATGTAAGAATTTGTGACTCGTTTTGTTTATATAAAAAGTTTAGTTGCTTTTACTTTTGATGGTGGAATTGGGACTATGCTGCCTCTCCTTGGGAAAATGAAAGGAGCGGGAGTGGTTGTTGAGTTGTGTCTTTGTTCAACAATCTTATTCTATATTTCACTTTATGCCACTTCTCTCCTAACTATTAATCAAGTTAATGAGTGATTGCAAAAATTTACCATACCATGTTGCCACTGCTAGGTTTTATAAAGTAGCCTATACATGTTAAAGTTGCTAGATTTTTACTACTTTAGAAAGGCTTAAATTGAGATGGTCATTCATGAATTGATTTGTGTGTAAATGTATTGTGACATTTCAACTTAATAGAATATATAAGAGACTGTTTTTATTTGATTGTAATAGAGTAATATAATAATGTATCAATTATGACATTATTTCATGACTTTTCTAACTATATCTCTTTATGTTAAGGTTGGTTTAACCCACTTGTTTTTAATGATATATGGATTAAAATTTGGTGATTTCTTGTAACATATTCTCAATTAATCAATAAGTGATGAGATGACAAAAATTGGAAAAACATGAATCAGACCTAGTACAATTAACAACTACATGCTAAGCAATTACATAAGAGATATAATTGTGAAAGAAATGGAGAGAACATTCACTAAGTGGGGGAGACTGATATATATTTATGTTAAAAAAAATTGGAAGAATTTTTTAATTTGTCAGAATATGAAGTGTTGGTGCATAAAAAGAAATAAGATGACAATGCTGAAGATGGAAGAGTGAGAAGAGTTGTTATTAACTTTCACTAAAACCAAAGATTTGTTACACCGAATAAAACTCTAACAAACTTAAATCAAACTCTAGCTTATTATACACAAACACAAACTAAATTAAATTCAAATTAATTCAAAATTAAATCAAAACGTAGCTCAAATGAATTACAATCTAACACCATCCCTTAATTTATATTCAATTAATCAAAATCAACAACATTAATTTCATCTCTCAAATGGATAAAGTGTTCAGTTTTGATAGCCTTAGCCAACATATCTATCAGTTGCTTTTGAGTGCTACAATGCACAACTTCAAGCACTCCATTCTAAACATGGTTTCTCAGAAAATAGAACTTCGTGTCAATGTGCTTGCTTCTCGAGAAGTATCAAACATAACAATATCGACTAATGCATGTTAGAAAAACTTAGACTACAACACACAGTATTTCGACAACAGCATGCGAACAAACTTCGACCTCATGCTTAATCTCTGTCGAACCAGAAGCTACCCTTCGATCGTACTAGAGTGAGATCTAATATCTCACAAATCTCCACCTTAGAACAAACTCTATTACATTAAGGAAAAAAACTAACTTTCTTCATGCAGCTTTATCAACTACTTACAGTGGAAAAACTTGCAATTGGGCAATGTCTTGGTGATCATATCAGCAACATTATGATTTGTCGAAACCTTCTACACTTGGACTTCTCCACGTTGGATTATCCCTATGATGAAATACAACCTCACATTGATGTGCTGGGTTCGCTCATGGAAGGAGCAAACATATTGAGACGAAGTATCATTTTCTGAGGAATCAGATTTAGAATGAAGTGCAAGAAGTTATTTATTGTAGCACCCAGAAGCAGCTGACAGATGTTCTGATGAAGGCGATCAATACTGATCAATTTCTCCGTTTGAGGGATGAAATTGGCGTTGTTAGTTTTGATTAGTTAAATCCTGAATTAAGGGATGACTTTGAAGGGTAACTAAGTATTTTAGTATTTAGCCTACATGGCATTATTGTTTGTATATATAAGTAGTAGTGTGCTTAACCATTAAGCAATGAGTTGTAATCATTCACTGTAACTGTTTTGTAAGAGTAGTGAAAGTTTGTTATTTTAATCTCTTCTCTTTTTCCCCTCATCTTCATCTATTTTTACCTTGTGCACCAACATAAATTTCATTCAGTCAAAGGAACGGGTGCCATACAAAGATACTTTTTTTCTATTAACATTACTAAAAATACGACACTTGGTTAATTGATTTTACATCAGATTTCAAGATATGATGTGAAAAATATTTGTCAAAGGATTTTACATCAGATTTCATAATAATTTGAAGTGAAAAATATTTAATTTAGGGATTTAACATTAGACATTTATTCCTACTGATGTGAAAAATAACGCAACGGCAGTTTCATAAATAATATGAAATTTTGTTATAAAGGATTTTACATCGGGCTTGAATTTGCACCCGATATGAAAAGTCCACTAATTGTCGCCTCCTTCACACCATCATCAGCCAAACCTTGCTTCTCACCGTAATACCCAACCTCACAACAGGCAAACATCCACAACTTGAATAACTCCAAATCAAGCTCACTAATGCCAACCTCCTCCTCCTTTCAAACAACATCTGCAACCACCCACGCTACCACTCTAAACCAGCGATACCATCACCAAGCTCTGCCACGACGTCTCCAATCACGTAAAATCTAGCTCCGAAAAATTCGCACCTCTCTCATGATCGACAACTCATTTCCGCTGTCGAAATCTGAAGGCTCACCACACCTCATTGAGAACCTGCATTGACAAGATCTGCACCCTCTCTCTCTCTCTCTGTAGCCGTCACCACCAGTCACATCGGAACATCGCAGACACCGAGCTCTTCTATCAACTGCCACCAACCTCAGACTTGGTAGGTTATTTTTCCTTGAATCATTGTTCATATTTTTGTTGTTGTTATTTGAAAATGAATATATGTTTGAAAAGTCAATAGCCTATTCATTGTTATTATTATTATTATTATTATTATTATTAACTTACGTTTTAGTTTTTCAAAAGAGATAATTTGGTATTAAAAAAAGGGACTAATGTGTTTGTACGTAGAGACTTTTGTTCTCTCTAATGTGTCAAAAAAAGGGACTGTTGTAGGCGTCACAATTATTTAACTATGTATGCATTAATTTCGGAACATAGGTATGGATCGTAGTTGGATGATAGTTGATCGATTAAGTGTTGAGTACAAACATGAAGTGATGGAATTTCTACAGTTTGCTGAAAGTAATAAGAAAATCTTCCTCCTCCTAAAAGTAATGCTGAAAAAAGTCTTCATGTGCTTTTTCTCTATCTAGGTGTTCGTTGTACAAATCAATAACCAAAATATAATAAGAAAGAAATCATGGATCATCTAATTTGTGAAGGGATCTGTCAAAGTTATATACAATGGATATGGCACGGTGAAGTAGTAGCAATGTACAATGTGTCCCAAAGAGATAATGTTAGTATAGAAATGAATGATCGTCTGGAAGACATGATGCGTGATAATGTCATCCGTGTTAAAATTGTTTAATTTGAAGGAAAATAATGGGTGGATTGACAAAGATTTTACCGAATTTCTTGAATTGTTGACAGAAATTCTTCCAGAAGGTAACGTAATTCCAAATCGTTATTATGAGGCGAAAAAATTATTGTGTCCGATGGGTTTGGAGTATGAAAAGATACATGCATGCCCTAATGATCGCATATTGTACAAAAAAAAGTACGTAAACTATAATCATTGTTCAAAATGCAAGGCGTCACACTACAAAATGAAAGATGGCGATTCTAGTGATGATGAGGTGGTCAAAAAGGGTCCTCCCACAAAAGTGGTATAGTACCTACCAATAATTTCAAGGTTCAAGATATTATTCACTAATACAAATTACACAAAGAATCTTAGATGGCATGCATAAGAAAGAAAATATGATGGACAAATTCGCCATGTAGCTGATTATTTGCAATGGAAGAAAATAGATTCTTTGTTTCCAAATTTTAGCAAAGAGTCGAGAAACCTTAGACTTGGACTTTCTACTGATGGTATGAATTCGTTTGGTAATATACATACTAACCATACTTCTTAGCATGTTCTCCTGATGATTTATAACCTATCTTCTAGGTTGTGCATGAAACTTAAATATATTATGTTATCGATGATGATTTTGGACCCAAAACAACCAGGAAATGACACAGACGTTTATCTAAGTCCACTAATTGATGATTTAAGATTGTTGTGAGAGGAATGGGTGGATGTTCTTGATGCGTATTTTGGTGAAAGGTTTAATATGTGTGCCATGTTTTTTTGTACCATCAATGATTTTCCGACATATGGCAATTTGTCTGGGTATAAAGTTAAATTGCATAAAGTGTGTCCTATACGTAAAAAAGACACATGTTACCATCAGCTTGAGAAATAAAAGAAGATTGTTTATCTCGAGCATCGAAAATTTCTAAAAGGTTATCTTCCATATCATAGATTCAATGGGGAACAAGAGCATGGTGTTGCTCCAAAGCCCTTATCTCGAGAGGAAGTTTATCAATGACAACAAAGAATTAATGTTGCCTTTGGAAAGTACCAAAAGCAATCTACTATGAAAAATATATAGAAAAAGAGGTCAGTTTTCTTCGATCTTCCAAATTGGTCTAGTCTTGATGTAAGACATTGTATTGATGTGATGCACGTGGAGGAAAATGTATGTGGTAGTGTAATCGGAACACTTCTCAACATTCAAGGCAAGAAAAAAGATGGTATTAATGTTCGTCTAGATTTAGGTTTGATGGGTATACGAGAAGAGTTAACTCCATAACATATATGTAACAATATATATTTGCCTCCTGCATGCCACACTTTGTCTAAAAAAGAGAAAACGAGTTTTTGTGAGTATTACAAAGTATCAAAGTGTTGCATGGTTATTCATCAAATGTCAAGAGGCTTGTATCAGTTAAAGATCTCAAATTTATTATCTTAAAATATCATGACTATCATGTCTTAATGCAAAAACTACTACTAATGGCTATTTGTGGGATATTGCCTAATAATGTTAGGAAGACTATTACTAAGTTGTGCTTACTTTTCAATGCAATTTGTTGTAAAGTCATTGATCCATTAAAGATAGATGATTTTGAAAATGAGGCTGCAATTATCTTGTGCCAATTAGAGATGTATTTTCCTCCTTCCTTTTATGACATTATGGTTCACTTGATTTTTTATCTAGTAAGGGAGATTAGATTATGTGGTATAATTTATTTATGGTGGATATACCCAATAGAGCGATACATGAAGATCCTAAAAGGGTATACAAAAAACCCACACCGCCCGAAAGCATCGATTATTGAAAGGTACACTGCAGATGAAGCTATGAGTTTTGTTCAAACTATTTGTCAGAAGTGGATGTTGTAGGGGTTCCCAAGTCTCGTCATGATGGAAGCCATGAGGGTGTGGGTACACAAGGTTTAAAGGCTAAGAGCATAAGTATTGAGGTGGTTTCTTAAGCACTTATATATATATATATATATATATATATATATATATATATAGAGAGAGAGAGAGAGAGAGAATAACGCGTATGAAGTTCAACCTTACTTATCTGCTCACAAAAGTATCATAAAAGTACTCCAAGGTGAATGAAAATGGGTTGTTAAAAGAGCATAATAAGAGTTTCTCCGAGTGGTTTAAATAAAAAATCGCTAATGATGATAGTGTGTAGACACCCCAAATTTGCCCTCTGATTTTCTTTCTTCGCCTGTCTTTCATTTGCATCTCATTTGCATTTTCATTTGGTCATTAACATTTAGAATGCATACCATTTGCATAGTCTCCTGAGACATGGGATCACATTTTCTGAAGAATTTGGGTTTCTCGTTTTTATCTGTGGATTATCATAGAACTCAAGTTTTCGGTTGGCAGCCATCAAGGGTATCATCCTCATATTGCTTTTGTCACTGAATTAAGGTTTATTTCTCTTATTAAGTGGTATTCGAGGGTTTCACGTTTGAAGATTATATATTGACTTATTTGGCAATGAAGTGTGAATTATGGGTCTCTTCTTCGCCAAGTTACAAGGCTTTTCTTCTTTCTCAATATCTCAGGAGATTTCTTCAAATTCAAGTTATTCGTTTCAGTGTTTATTTCTCAGATAGGGTGTATCCAAGGTTCAGTCGTATTCATCTATGGATTTATTTTCGCAGAGTTTGATTCAAGCAAATTCAGAGTGATTCAGGATTTGATCATAGATTCAGTGGAGGATTAATTCGAAGAGTTGTTTGTTGTAGTTGCGAGTTATCTGGTGATAGCTATGTTCATTTAATCAGTTTTGTTTTGTGTGTAAAAGTTTGAGTTTGGTTTTGGATTCATCTATTCCTTAAACCGAGTTTTCATCATCCTTTTATTCACAATTTAATAACCGTTTCTCATATCCAATCAACCATTTTTCATTTTTTCTTTATTCAATCTCAAGTTCATATTTTATTTAATTCCATTTATCCTTATATTTTTTTTTTCATAATTTTCACCAACTTATTTTTCATTTTTTATCCATAAATTCACATCCATCACTAGTCATTTTTAAGATTAATTACCAAAATTATATTTTTCTAATCCATTTTTTGTATACCCATGTTGAATCCATATACACTTCCCATTTTTTTCAAATCCAATTCCTTTTTACATAGCAATATTTTTCTACTACCTTTCATACACAATTCAAAAATTCAGCAAAACCAAGACTTCATTCTTTTTTCCAATATTTTCACTCATAGTACAACACAACTGACCCCACTCATCACACTCCAACGGATCTTTTTTTTTGTGACTCATACAACATTCAACACCCTGCTCACTATTTTTTCCATTCAGCAACAATTACATAAACCTCTTCTTCACAACATAGACCGCAAAAAAAAAACCTCAAGCAACACCCACCATCTTATTGCAACCGCACCCTGTTTTTCTCCAACCAACACTCCTCTCCAACAAACCTCACTGTCACTCTCCTCAACCCCCAAATCCCTTCCTCAACCAAAAACTTCTCCAATCTTAACACCAGCACCTTAACAACATAATCACCAAATTCATCCTTCCTCTTGACTCACCATGAACCAACACCACTTTCATTTTGTTTCTCTGCAATGACACAAACAAATGCGTGCTGTATTACTCTTCAGCTGCCGTGAACATCAACAACAATATCCGTCAATCATCCTCCACAGAGCCACCTTCCTTTCACAAATCCGAGCCACCCTTCACAACATTTCCGAACCATATCGCACCCTTAACAACAAACTGAAACTAATCCTTAATCCTCTTCAAATAACCACATCTTCGACACACAAAACAACCGCAAACCCACACAAATACAGCAGCGCACTCATGATTCTCCCTCATTTTTCTCGCGAAAAACTAAACGTACACTCACACCAACATTTCACGCCTCACTCACCTGCAAAAGCAAAATCCACATAACAACAACAAACCAACATCTCAGCAACTCAAACCTCCACCATAAACAACAATAACACAGAAACAGAACAGAGAGATGAAGAAAGTTTGAGACAAAATCATTATGGATCCGAAAACCAGAAATAGAAAAAGAGATGAAAAGTTTGTTCAGACCGACGCGGAACCGTAAGAAGTGAATCGAGAACTGAGACAAGTCGGCGATGCGATTAGGCGGCGGCTTGTCAATCGGAGACGGGGAGACTCAGCGCGAGAGATATTGACGCCGTATGTTGGCGGCGCCGACACCGTGAATCTGAGACGGAGTAGATCGGAAAGGGAACCGCCACGAACCAGATGAAGGGCCATCGCGAGGGAGGAGAAATCGCGGCGTGAGAGGAGGCGGAGGATTCATCTTTTCTTTTGTTTGTTTGTGTTCGTAGCTTCGAAGGATAGAATGGGTCGTGTTTCTATGTTGAGGATTGGATGACCATGTTGTTTTTGTGGCTGAGTTTTTCTTTTTCTTTATCTAGTTTTTTTTTCCCCTTCATTCCTTTTGTTGCTGATTTAGGGATTTTGTGGGCTTTGCCAAGGCCACCTGGTTTGATTTCATATCAGCATCACCAGAAGCCTGCGGCCTCCCCCCCTCTCTCCCTACCTCCTTTTAATTATCTCTTTTAATTATTTCTCTTAACTTTTTTTGTTTAATCTTGTTGAAACAATTGTTATCTAATTCTAATTACTAATTAGTATTTATAAAAAAAATAATAACTTTGAATTAGAATTTTATTAATAGTTGTTTTGTTAGAGTTTTAGTTAGAATTTTATTGATATAGCTTTGTTAACTTTAATTAGTGATTTTAGCATAGTTTAAATTTAATTTCTCCCGGTTTAATTGGTCTAATTAAATAGAATTTTATTTGATTCTTGTTCTAGTTTGGCTTGATATTTTGTAGGTCTCTTGTTTGATTTTCGTTGAGGAACGATAAAGCGTGGCGATGACCTTGTGACCATTTGTTTTCATAATCTTGTTCGGGAGCATGAGATCTCTAATGAGATTTGCACTTGACTGTTGAATCTGTTCTGGACTTGATATTCTTTCCTGAGTTTCTTTTGCGGGTATTGAAGAGGCAACGGACCTTCTCCGTTAGGTATCACTGATGGCCCGATTTTACTGCATGTTGCTGCATCTGGAAGTCCTACTGGTGTAGGCTCTGTTTGTGCATTGTTCATCTTATTCCCATTTTGCATTCTCATCTTCTTATTGTATTTCTTATTCATCTCAATTGCTTTTTTTTTCCTCATCCTCATATTCTTTTATTCTTCTTAACTTAAGGTGTGCTTAGGCCACCATGGAGCTTCTCCTTTCATCTTTCATCTTCTTCTTTCTTTCTTCTTTAGGATAGTGAGCCTCACTAACCTAGGACCATCCGAGCATGCGAATATTGATTGGTCCCCCACTTAGCTTTTACCTTTGTGTCATCTTTTGAGTCTTCTCTTCTCATCTCACAATCAAGGACTAAACCCTAAAGGCTTTGAGACTTTGTGATTAAGCTTATGCCTGCATCCTTCTATTAGGATGGAGTGTATAACTTTAATCCTAAGTGTTAAACCCTTAATGTGTTTAAATCTCTTAATCAATCCACTTAATAACTATCAAGACATCACACTTGTAACTTGGGCCTTGCATTAGGGTTCTAATTCTTCCTTAATTGGTTAAGAAGGACTAACCCTAATGTTAATGGACAAGTCCCCCTCAAGTTGTCTTACAAACCATAAAAATCACTTCATCATCATACCATTAAATAAAATCCACTTAATCAAAGGCTTGTTTTGTCATGAGTTTAATCCCTAATCATGGATTAAGTTGAGGAGTCTTCCTCAGCTTAAACATTCTCATCTATTATCCTTCTATTAGGATGGTGTAATGAGTCTGTTTAATCCTTGATTATGGCTTAATCTCATTACTTAACACTAAACAAAAGCAACAAAAACATCTAAATAATCACAAGTAGGATAATGATCTTAATCCTACACCAAAGGTGATTAAGTGTGAGAAGCTGACTTCACACTTAAGGTATTCTCATTACCCCTAATCAGAGGGAGGATGTGATGAGTTTACTAAATCCACTGGTTTAGGCTTAAGCTCATTAATCTATGACAAACTTTCAAAAACAATAAAAGACTGAAAATACAAAAACAGACAATAATCGTCTCCTCCGGGATTCTTTTCTCCTCTCACTCACTCATAAACGAGAACTCGCTTCTTCCGTCTAATGCAAGACAGTTTGCACCTGAGCCAGACAGGTCATACACTTGAGCATAGACAAGCAAGCAGTTCACAAGTCAATTCATCTTTCAGTCTCTTTGGGTCGAACTACGATGTTCTGACTTCCTCATTGCACGAGAGGATACGTAGGCATAACTTAACAGTTATCGAACAAAAGTCTCTGTATATTCCCCCCCTTTCTAGCTTTATTCTTTAAGCCTCATGATCTTGAGCATCTCACTCTTTTCCTTGCACTGACACTGTATATATCACACCTCACACTTCTTTTACACTGACACCTGTACACTTTTCTTCCAGCTATTTTATACACAGATTGCACTGACACTACCCCTCTAAAACACAAATCTTTTGAGCGTGGATCCCGTCGAGTACGGCGGACAATCTGGGTGCTAATACCTTCCCAGGTTGTAACCAACCCCCTTTCTCAGTCTCTCTGGTTCGCGACCGTCTTATCCATCTTTTTCTAGGTCTATGCAGCATTGCCTTTCCTCCGGGATAAAAATGCCTAGCTGGCGACTCTTTTCTTCTCCAGTGAGTTCACTGCTGTGTGTTCGCATCCTCCTTTCGCCGACCGTTCGCGTCTGTACCTTCATTTGACTTAGCCTCATTTGTCGGGAGCGACAGCTTGGCGACTCTGCTGGGGATCCTTATACTGCAACCAGGGCTTCTGGTTCTTTTTGTGGGTTCCTCCTAGCGCTTGATTGATTTGTGTTTACTGGGGTGTTATGTGCTATTTGTGTTTGTATATTTGTTTACTGCTTTATGTACAGTTGTTTTATTGCTTTCTTTATAGCTTTACATATGTCATACTGTCATGCTGTCTGGCTGGATCTGGTTTTGCTTTGGTGGGTGGGTGTTCTATTGAGAGTTAAGGTCCTATACCTGGGACCTGAGTGACACCTAGGCTAGAGTGGTTCATACTCTTTCCCATTCCATCTCGGTCTGGTGCGGGAATATGAAACACGGTTCAGATATGGGTTTCTTCTTGAGAACTCTGTGTTGCAGATTTCCTGCAATGCTAGGGCTATCTGGGAAGCCTGCCAAGTCTCGATGACCTTTAGTATTGACCTTCAGAAACTGAGGAGAGTTAGAGGAGGATTTTTTATGGTTATTGTAAACACTGTGCCTCCGGGTTAGAAGTGTTTACACTTCTCATAACTGATCCAAGTCTGAGGATCCTTGTTTTAGAACACCACCTGTGAGGGGGTTGGGCTGTTTACAGGTTTGCAGGTACCCTTGACCTCAACATACCCTCATTACCAGTACAATTGTTTGATCCGGTCACTATGATCCTGAAGTTATTGACCTCTGGTTTTCAGTTACTATTTCGGGTTACTATACAGAGATCTTGTGGTTACAGACACTCGATTCTTGGTCCGGCATTCCAGATTCCAGGCAGTTTCCAGCTGTGATCCCATGTCTTTGCATCTTTTGCATTATCATTTTGCATTTCGCATTTGCATCTGCATTGCATTTTCCTCTTCCAGAGAGCTCATCCTTCCTTTTTTGTCCATGATCAACCAGCTGATTTCCCGGTACTCAGTTTGAACAAGTGTTAACTGTTGGAAGACGACAGAGTGTGTGAAGCTAGACTGAACAGTGTCAAGAGGTAAAGGGTCAGATTGGAAGCCGTCAGTAGCTATGTCAGAGAACAACCGTCAGAGTGTTGAGTTTCCACCTGGTTTCACTTTGATGACCAATCCTTTGATATTTCTCCTGATGAGGATCTTCCACAAGTGAACAATCTTGCTCAAGCTCAGCCTGCACAGACCCCGATCGTGAATCAGAATGTACCTGAACCATCTGTTGTCCGAGGTGGACCTTCATCTTCTTCTGATACTACGAATTATCAGAGTTTTGCCTTCCCTATGCCAGACTTCCAAGGGGCAATCCCTCTTGTGAAAACCAAGGATCCACAAGTTATTGGTCCTGCTGAAAGATTTCGTGTGTTGGACGAGCAACTCAAAGCCTTAGCGGATCCTGATGCCTTCGGTTTTGATGCTCTAACCCTGTGTTTGGTGCCTGGTCTTGTCATTCCTCCAGATTTCAAAACTCCGAAGTTTGAGAAATACACTGGTGTCAGTTGCCCGAAGCGTCATTTGGTGATGTTTTGTAGAAAAATGACTTCTCATGCCTGCAATGATAAGTTGATGATTCACTGTTTTCAAGACAGTTTAAGTGGGGCATCTTTAAGTTGGTACATGGATTTGGAAAGCAGTCATATCCGATCTTGGAATGATTTATCTAGAGCTTTCGTAAAGCAATACCAGTACAATATGGACGTGGCGCCCAATCGCACGCACTTGCAGAGCCTATCCCAGAGGAGTGGTGAATCTTTCAGAGAATATGCACAGCGGTGGAGAGAATTGGCAGCCCAAGTGCAACCACCACTTTCAGACAGAGAATTAATTGACCTGTTCGTGGGCACCTTGCAAGGTCCATACTTGGAAAGAATGAGTAGCATTGGGATGACAAGCTTCTCTGATTTGATGATAGTTGGAGTACGCATTGAGAGCCTGCTCAAAAGTGGAAAGATCCAGGACTTTTCGAATATCCCAGCAAGTGAAAGTGAGTCTGTTGTTAGCTCCCAAGAGGAAGAATGGAATGACGTCAGTGCAGTCATGGCAAATATCAAATATTCTAGACCAACATCTTCTCAGATATCATCTTTTCCTGTGTCTGGTTACTCTTACGGGCATTCGGCAATGCTCAGAGCACCGTGTCAGAAACCCTGGGCTCCTCCTCGTCCAAATCTGCAATCTCATGGTCGAAGACCTCAGAATCAACTTCAGAGCCAGCCTAGGCCTCGTAACAATCTGGAAAGAAGGATTGCTTCTCTTCATCCAGTCCCCATGGCATACAGTGAACTCTTGCTGCATCTAGTTCAGAGCTCTTTGGTGGTTCCTAAGCCTCTTAAGCCGTTGTCAGAGCCGTACCCTCCAGAGTATAATCCTCATGAGCAGTGCGGGTATCATGGTGGATCAATGGGGCATTCAACTGAAGATTGCAAAGCTTTTCAAGCCAAAGTACAACAGCTGATCGACAAGGGCTATATCTCCTTTCCAGAAGGAAGCTTGGTTGTGCGTCAACCTCTCGCCTGATTGAGTTCAAAGACTTCGAAGGAGCGTCTCCTGTTTTCAGTGGTTCAGATAGCAAAATGTCATCAGAGCTGGTGATCACTGTATCCTTTTATCATTTGCATTATAGTTTCTTTCCTGTTAGCAGCTACTTGTCTTTTAAGCAATGTTATTTTCGAATGGTAATGATAATGTAGTGATCTTGCATTTTTGAATCAATTATGTCGCATTTGCTCATTTTTCTTTACTTGCATGAAAAAAGAAAAAAAAAATTTGCATCCATATACCTCCCATTTATTTCACTGTTGTTTAGCAGGTTTGAGGGAGGATGATGACGACTGAATACCCATAATTGTTCAAGGTATGCTTTCAGAGTAGAACCTGCTGACGATGTACAGGCATTGTTTCAATTCCCAAACACCGGAGATATAAGGGAGATAAACCCTCGTCAACCCCTTTGAGCCTTGAAGCAGGAGTTTCTTTTCTAAACGAAAAAACCCCTCACATTCAACCCGGGGCAGGGTAGTCATCAGTTAATTTGACCGAGCGTTCAAATTTCCAAAGGAGTGTGCATCCGAAGATCCATTACCTTCATTCATTACACCTCAAGAGGTCAAGGGACGTGAAACCACAATGGTTATCCCTCACCAACAAAGGAATGAGGCAGTCAACCCTTTCAACAAGTCATGACAAGCCAGTGTCACACGATTTGTTCAACAAAAATCAAAGAAAAAAAGAAATAAAGCCCGCTAAGTCGAAAAAATGTGTGAAAACATATGACTTAGGCAAAAGTTAGGGCATCCCGCTGGACTTCAAAATCAAAAAATTCAAAAAAAAAAAAAAAAAAAAAAAAAAAGAACCAGTCCAGGCAAAAGTTAGGGAGTAAAAAAAAATGAAACGAAAGAGAATCTTCCATGAGAACAAAGTCGTGTGACCAGACACAAAGTCAGAATGGGTGACTGTTACTCCAAGAAACCTCATTGGTGCGTAAACCATCAACGTCATTGGTTCCTCAATCATTACAAAACCCTTGTGAGAAGCGAGCGCTTAAGTCGAATTAGCTGAACATAGGACTGGAGAACATCAAGGAGAATGGGTGGGCACAAATAAACTTTGAGCCATAAATCTTTCTTTCTAAAACCGTGAACCAGACCACATTATAACCCTTGAAAGTCCTAATTGAATCAGGTTCAATTCTGAAAGCATACTACGACAAGGTTGCGTAAACTGACTCCTAACGATTTGCTAACTCAGCACTACGTTTGGACTAATCGTCCATTCGTCACACACTGTCACAACATTTAAATAAATAAAATTCCCAAACTTGCATGTGCACTGCATTAAAATTACCATTTGTGAATGTACAGTTTTAATTGCAAGTCAGTTTGTGACACCCGGGAAGTTCCTACAAAGAGCAATCATGAGGGAACTTGATCATTCGACAATGATGACCAGAATCAAGAGCATCTTGTTGGCCTATGAATCAGGGGCATGTTATCCAGTGGCTTTGTCGACCAAGGTATCCGTCAGGGTAAGGCAAGTTCCTAAGCATCAGCTGACGGAGGGACGTCATTCAAGTCAGCTGATCAGAGCTGAATCTCCCAAGCAGGGGCTGGACACCCGGAGTTTCCGTTGACTAAGGGTCAAATCTTCCAATGCTCAGTCAGAGTGAGTCAAGTCGCTCCCACGCTCATACCGGGGCAGGACACTTCCAGAGTTCACTAGATGCAATTCTCCTCGAGCATCCAAGTTTTTCATTCCAGAAATTGGATAATCAGCAACAGTCTGTTCAGAGACTCGCCCAACAGGGGCAAATTTTAGCTACACAAGATCTTCGAGTTCATGACGGGTATCGGGAAATCATGCTACCCACCGTCGCCTTTGTCACCCTTCTCAACCAGAAGCCTTGTCGCCTATGACTTTTTTCCCCATCCTCGGGAGTTCTTATAGTTTTTCATAAGCATGGCATAAAACATTTGCATACGTTACTCATGTCGCTCGAGCATAGAGCATATGCATCATAATTGCATTGAGCATCCCCTCACAAACATCAGATCTCACATCCAGGGCCTCGTAACCCCAACTTATCAACCTTTCAAAGTCCAGTTCTCGTCTGGCAAGCCTTTTCAAAGTCCAGTTCCCGTCTGGCAAACTTTTCAGAGTCTAGTCCTCGTCTGGCAGACAAACCCGAAGTCCAGTTCTCGTCTGGCAAACCAACTTCAAATACCAGTTCTCGTCTGGTAGGCGAATCTTTTAACCAGTTCTCGTCTGGTTACCTTTTCATTCAACCCATTGAACGCCAGTTCTCGTCTGGTAGTCATTCTTTTTTCATAGTCAATTCTCGTTTGACAATGAACCCCAAGTAGTCAGTTCTCGTCTGACGACTTATTCTTTGCCCATCAGTTCTCGTCTGTTGGCCTAATTTCAATAAACCAGTTCTCGTCTGGTAATTCACCTTCAAAAGTCCAATTGCTTGGCAACCCAAAAAATATATATCTATCAACCTGGCCCTAGCGCCCAACCATCCTTGTTTCATATCTTTGGTTATGAGCATACGTCTGCATCTTGCATCATTTGCATTGCACTTTCATACCGCATGGTTTCCGTTTTAGCTCTGATGTGGGGCGAGAATCGTTTCAAGACGTAATCTGGGGCAGTTATCTCAAGACTTGTTGAATTTCTGCGAGAGTTTGAAGACACTGGGGCAATTCTGGATGCCAAGTCTTCTGTAAAATCCTCTGAAGACGATTTATTTTATGGATGATGCAGTATGGTATAATTGAGGAGTTAAGGGAATGTTTGGTCACTCTGGATGATCAGTAATGTTTTTGATGAGCTCAGAAGTTTGAAGCACTGCGTTAATTCTCAGGGAATGTCTGGTATTTATTTTACCAGCAGGGCATTGGAAGTTTATTTCTTCCCCGGGCATAAAGATCCTCTTTCAGCCGACAAGACTCCCTCATGAGGAGTTGGTTATTCGCATTCAGTCAAAGCCAATTTTCATTGGCACATCTTCCCAGCACAGTCGTCATGCTATACATGGGGCTTAATTTGGCTTATTTCGATCTCTAATTCTCCAGCAAAGTCTCTCCTCAACAGAGCATTGCCAAATCTTTTCTCAACCATGCCAGAGGGTTGACACATCCCCAGCTGAGTTGGAACAGATGATAACCCCAGCAGAACTTCAAGGCTAATTGAATCGTTCTCATCCCCAAGCGGACTTATCTTTCCACATTGAAGTTTTCCCAACAGGCAGCTGAAGGCCTTGTTTCCCCACAAAGTTAGAATTATCAGAATTCCCTCCTCAGCAGGATTGTGTGATCAAGGATCTTCCCTAGCCAAGTCTAAAGATGATCTTTCCCCATAGAGTCATCGGGATTCTCATTTCCAAGGGATTTCCCCAGCAGAGCAAAAAGAAATTCTCCTCAGTGGAGTCAGAGCAGGATGATCAGATCCTCAACAGATGTTCAAAGCAGTTAAACGAAGTATACCTCACGCAGAGTCGTCTTTCCTCAAGTGAAAACCTCTCCAACAAGCATCAGGTTGCCAACACTTCGTTCCTATCAGAGTTAAAAGCTTTCAACCCGTCAGCAGTGTACATAATGCTTCCCAAATTCCCCAGCGGAGAGCTAAAGCTAAAACAGTTGCCTTACACTCCCAAACATCAGTATATACTCCTTGTGGCACCCGTCTGTGTCATATACCCCATAGAAAGCCAAAGCGTCCCCTTTGCACTCACAGATACATATATATACAGATTTCTTGACATCCGTCCGTGTCACTTTCCCCAGCATAGTTACTTAAACACTTTGTAAAGCATATACTTGTTTATATTACCTCTTGACACTCGTCTGTGTCACTCTCCCCAGCAGGTTGAACACTCAAATATACACCACTCATACTTATTTTTACTTATACAGATACTCGTCCGTATCTTATATACACCATTTATATCCCCGCAGATTCGACACTCGTCTGTGTTCTTTGTTAACCAGTTGGTACCCGTCCGTACCATCATCTCAGAACATGCGTCTAGCGTTTGTTTCTACTTGATACTCGTCCGTATCATAGTCTTAAGGATGCTCGTCCGCATCTTTAATCCATACACTGTGTCAAACACTCTTGTCTTCTTGAATTTAGACACTCGTCTGTGTCTACTTTCCCCCAGAAGAGTCCCCTCAGAATCAACACTCGTCCGTGTTCCTTGTTAACCAGTTGATACTCGTCCGTATCATCATCTCTGAACATGTGTCAGTATTTGTTTCTACCCGATACTCGTCCGTATCGTAGTCTTAAGGATGCTCGTCCGCATCTTTAATCTATACACAACGTCAAAACACTTATACCTTTTATTTCTTGGATGTAAACACTCGTCCGTGTTTACTATTCCCCAGTAGGTCGCCAGCAAAGCAAAATTTTCTTTTCTATCTGACATTCGTCCTATGTCATGATAACCTTGAGAGCAGCCGTCCCCTGCTAGGTGATCGTCCTTCACCTCTTGATGGTCGTCCTCCATCATGCTCATCCGATGGTCGTCCCCATCGTTGACCTTCTATCCGGCATTCGTCCTATGTCGCGATATTTTCGGCAGCCGTACCCTGCCAGGTGGTCGTCCTCCACCTTAGATGATCGTCCCTCATCTTAACCCCAACAGAGCAGCCGTCCCCTGCTAGGTGATCGTCCTTCACCTTTGATGACCGTACCTCATCATCTGTTTATTTCATTTATTCTTTAACCCGATGGCCGTCCCCGTCGTGGTCCCTTTTCTTTTTAACCCGATGGCCGTCCCCATCGTCGGTTACTTTACTTTATGAACTTGATGGCCGTCCCCATCATTTGTCATTAATCCCCAGAGAATCTTACAACTTTATCTTGATGGCCGTCCCCATCATGATCCCTTTTATCCCCAGCATGTCGGCCGTCCCCGTCATTGCTTTATTTTCCACACTTTTCCCAGCATGTCGGCCGTCCCCGTCATTGCTCTTTACCCAGCAGTCGTCCTCCGCTCGACGATCGTCCTCCGTCGCCTATACTTTACAATATACTTTGTTTTCCTTTACAATCTATATCCCTTTTCTTCTTCATTCTGTGAGTGCAAATTTTGGACTGTCTTTGGTATTCAACCACAAGTTATCTTGTTTGCCTGTTAAGCCGTTGCTTACATTCTGCACAGCTAACTCATGTCTGAATAGGGGCAGCTGTAGACACCCCAAATTTTCCCTCTGATTTTCTTTCTTCGCCTGTCTTTCATTTTCATCTCATTTGCATTTTCATTTGGTCATTAACATTTAGAATGCATACCATTTGCATAGTCTCCTGAGACATGGGATCACATTTTCTGAAGAATTTGGGTTTCACGTTTTTATCTGTGGATTATCATAGAACTCAAGTTTTCGGTTGGCAGCCATCAAGGGTATCATCCTCATATTGCTTTTGTCACTGAATTAAGGTTTATTTCTCTTATTAAGTGGTATTCGAGGGTTTCACGTTTGAAGATTATATATTGACTTATTTGGCAATGAAGTGTGAATTATGGGTCTCTTCTTCGCCAAGTTACAAGGCTTTTCTTCTTTCTCAATATCTCAGGAGATTTCTTCAAATTCAAGTTATTCGTTTCAGTGTTTATTTCTCAAATAGGGTGTATCCAAGGTTCAGTCGTATTCATCTATGGATTTATTTTCGCAGAGTTTGATTCAAGCAGATTCAGAGTGATTCAGGATTTGATCATAGATTCAGTGGAGGATTAATTCGAAGAGTTGTTTGTTGTAGTTGCGAGTTATCTGGTGATAGCTATGTTCATTTAATCAGTTTTGTTTTGTGTGTAAAAGTTTGAGTTTGGTTTTGGATTCATCTATTCCTTAAACCGAGTTTTCATCATCCTTTTATTCACAATTTAATAACCGTTTCTCATATCCAATCAACCATTTTTCATTTTTTTCTTTATTGAATCTCAAGTTCATATTTTATTTAATTCCATTTATCCTTATATTTTTTTTTTCCTAATTTTCACCAACTTATTTTTCATTTTTTATCCATAAATTCACATCCATCACTAGTCATTTTTAAGATTAATTACCAAAATTATATTTTTCTAATCCATTTTTTGTATACCCATGTTGAATCCATATACACTTCCCATTTTTTTCAAATCCAATTCCTTTTTACATAGCAATATTTTTCTACTACCTTTCATACACAATTCAAAAATTCAGCAAAACCAAGACTTCATTCTTTTTTCCAATATTTTCACTCATAGTACAACACAACTGACCCCACTCATCACACTCCAACGGATCTTTTTTTTTGTGACTCATACAACATTCAACACCCTGCTCACTATTTTTTCCATTCAGCAACAATTACACAAACCTCTTCTTCACAACATAGACCGCAAACAAAAAACCTCAAGCAACACCCACCATCTCATTGCAACCGCACCCTGTTTTTCTCCAACCAACACTCCTCTCCAACAAACCTCACCGTCACTCTCCTCAACCCCCAAATCCCTTCCTCAACCAAAAACTTCTCCAATCTTAACACCAGCACCTTAACAACATAATCACCAAATTCATCCTTCCTCTTGACTCACCATGAACCAACACCACTTTCATTTTGTTTCTCTGCAATGACACAAACAAATGCGTGTTGTATTACTCTTCAGCTACCGTGAACATCAACAACAATATCCGCCAATCATCCTCCACAGAGCCACCTTCCTTTCACAAATCCGAGCCACCCTTCACAACATTTCCGAACCATATCGCACCCTTAACAACAAACTGAAACTAATCCTTAATCCTCTTCAAATAACCACATCTTCGACACACAAAACAACCGCAAACCCACACAAATACAGCAGCGCACTCATGATTCTCCCTCATTTTTCTCGCGAAAAACTAAACGTACACTCACACCAACATTTCACGCCTCACTCACCTGCAAAAGCAAAATCCACATAACAACAACAAACCAACATCTCAGCAACTCAAACCTCCACCATAAACAACAATAACACAGAAACAGAACAGAGAGATGAAGAAAGTTTGAGACAAAATCATTATGGATCCGAAAACCAGAAATAGAAAAAGAGATGAAAAGTTTGTTCAGACCGACGCGGAACCGTAAGAAGTGAATCGAGAACTGAGACAAGTCGGCGATGCGATTAGGTGGCGGCTTGTCAATCGGAGACGGAGAGACTCAGCGCGGGAGATATTGACGCCGTATGTTGGCGGCGCCGACACCGTGAATCTGAGACGGAGTAGATCGGAAAGGGAACCGCCACGAACCAGATGAAGGGCCATCGCGAGGGAGGAGAAATCGCGGCGTGAGAGGAGGCGGAGGATTCATCTTTTCTTTTGTTTGTTTGTGTTTGTAGCTTCGAATGATAGAATGGGTCGTGTTTCTATGTTGAGGATTGGATGACCATGTTGTTTTTGTGGCTGAGTTTTTCTTTTTCTTTATCGAGTTTTTTTTCCCCTTCATTCCTTTTGTTGCTGATTTAGGGATTTTGTGGGCTTTGCCAAGGCCACCTGGTTTGATTTCATATCAGCATCACCAGAAGCCTGCGGCCTCCCCCCCTCTCTCCCTACCTCCTTTTAATTATCTCTTTTAATTATTTCTCTTAACTTTTTTTGTTTAATCTTGTTGAAACAATTGTTATCTAATTCTAATTACTAATTAGTATTTATAAAAAAAATAATAACTTTGAATTAGAATTTTATTAATAGTTGTTTTGTTAGAGTTTTAGTTAGAATTTTATTGATATAGCTTTGTTAACTTTAATTAGTGATTTTAGCATAGTTTAAATTTAATTTCTCCCGGTTTAATTGGTCTAATTAAATAGAATTTTATTTGATTCTTGTTCTAGTTTGGCTTGATATTTTGTAGGTCTCTTGTTTGATTTTCGTTGAGGAACGATAAAGCGTGGCGATGACCTTGTGACCATTTGTTTTCATAATCTTGTTCGGGAGCATGAGATCTCTAATGAGATTTGCATTTGACTGTTGAATCTGTTCTGGACTTGATATTCTTTCCTGAGTTTCTTTTGCGGGTATTGAAGAGGCAACGGACCTTCTCCGTTAGGTATCACTGATGGCCCGATTTTACTGCATGCTGCTGCATCTGGAAGTCCTACTGGTGTAGGCTCTGTTTGTGCATTGTTAATCTTATTCCCATTTTGCATTCTCATCTTCTTATTGTATTTCTTATTCATCTCAATTGCTTTTTTTTTCCTCATCCTCATATTCTTTTATTCTTCTTAACTTAAGGTGTGCTTAGGCCACCATGGAGCTTCTCCTTTCATCTTTCATCTTCTTCTTTCTTTCTTCTTTAGGATAGTGAGCCTCACTAACCTAGGACCATCCGAGCATGCGAATATTGATTGGTCCCCCACTTAGCTTTTACCTTTGTGTCATCTTTTGAGTCTTCTCTTCTCATCTCACAATCAAGGACTAAACCCTAAAGGCTTTGAGACTTTGTGATTAAGCTTATGCCTGCATCCTTCTATTAGGATGGAGTGTATAACTTTAATCCTAAGTGTTAAACCCTTAATGTGTTTAAATCTCTTAATCAATCCACTTAATAACTATCAAGACATCACACTTGTAACTTGGGCCTTGCATTAGGGTTCTAATTCTTCCTTAATTGGTTAAGAAGGACTAACCTTAATGTTAATGGACAAGTCCCCCTCAAGTTGTCTTACAAACCATAAAAATCACTTCATCATCATACCATTAAATAAAATCCACTTAATCAAAGGCTTGTTTTGTCATGAGTTTAATCCCTAATCATGGATTAAGTTGAGGAGTCTTCCTCAGCTTAAACATTCTCATCTATTATCCTTCTATTAGGATGGTGTAATGAGTCTGTTTAATCCTTGATTATGGCTTAATCTCATTACTTAACACTAAACAAAAGCAACAAAAACATCTAAATAATCACAAGTAGGATAATGATCTTAATCCTACACCAAAGGTGATTAAGTGTGAGAAGCTGACTTCACACTTAAGGTATTCTCATTACCCCTAATCAGAGGGAGGATGTGATGAGTTTACTAAATCCACTGGTTTAGGCTTAAGCTCATTAATCTATGACAAACTTTCAAAAACAATAAAAGACTGAAAATACAAAAACAGACAATAATCGTCTCCTCCGGGATTCTTTTCTCCTCTCACTCACTCATAAACGAGAACTCGCTTCTTCCGTCTAATGCAAGACAGTTTGCACCTGAGCCAGACAGGTCATACACTTGAGCATAGACAAGCAAGCAGTTCACAAGTCAATTCATCTTTCAGTCTCTTTGGGTCGAACTACGGTGTTCTGACTTCCTCATTGCACGATGTAACACGGTGGGAGAACTGACTTTAAGTAATGTTGCGGATAGCAAGAGTCGCCACCGACTTTTATTTTATCCAAAAGGAAAGGGTATAAAAGAACAGGAAAGACCTTAAGAGAATATTTCGGGTCCGGGGGGTAGGTTATGTAAAGGGAAGGTGTTAGCACCCTTTACATCCATGGTTATCCATGGGCTCTTAGTTACTTAGCTCACTTTGAATTGTTTTTGAAAATGTGAAGTGTGTGAATAGAAATTTTCATAAGAGTTGATAATGATCCATGTACGGATGCGTAAAAACTTGTTTTTGAAAATTTGTTTGAAATTGTGAAGAATTTGAAAAGTTTTTGAAGTGAGCAAGTACATAAGAGGAACCTACCCTAAAGTTTAAAGTCTTTCTTGTTCTTTATCCTTTCATTGGTAAGACTATCCCTACTATTAAGGAGTAGGTAGTCATTACCTTGGATGTAAGGGACATGAGAGGGACATCTGTTTGTATGAAGGCAACTGTGGGGTGTATTAAGCATTCTGGAGGGACTATCATCATTATTCGAAAGGACTTGATTCGTGAAGGCAACCATGAGGGACTTGATGATTTTTCTTTTTAAGGGACTTGCTTTATACACCCCACTTGACCTTTATGAATAGGCAACAATGAGGGATAACCTTAGAAAGTGAGACGGCGATTAGAAATCGACTTACGTGTGTGAGTGTACAATATTATTTATCTTATGATTAAAATGATCTAAATTTATTTTACATAGAATACATACTTTTGCACTCCCTAAATTACTAACCATGGCAATAATTAAATAATTAAAATATTACAAAATTTACATTCAGGAAGCAATTACAACATAATTATAAAAATAGTAAATAGCAAAAAATATAAATATATGGCAAAATAAATATAATAGGCAAAAATAAATAAGTAATTAAAATAGGGGTTAGTGATAAATATAATTAAGAAGATAAGGTTAGTGAGAATAAAATAATAATAATAATAATTAGAAAAATAAACAAGGTTAGAGAAATAATAATAAAAATATAAGATAATAACAATATAGTTAGTAACAATAATTAAAGTAAATAAAAATAAGTAGAAAAAATATTATAATGATACGAACACAAAGTTTAATTTTAAATATATAATAAGAAAAAATTTTAAGCATAATATAATTATAAATTTTAATCATTTACAAAAATTTAATTATTTATGAATATATATCAACAATTATTAAAAAAAAAAATATTTACACATTATGAAGAAAATAAATTTTAAATATCATGTTCATAAAAATAATCATATTTACAAAAATTTACAAGAATTATAATAAATATATATACATAATAATCATATTAAGAATTAGAAAATAAAATTTATGTAGAAAAAATAGAATTAGGTTTTATTTTAGAAAATATTTTTAGGGTTTTATTAGAAAAAAGGTTTTAGGATTTAATTTATATACAAACAAAAACATGTGAATTAATGTACCTATATTTTAACTACATGAATAATAATAAAATTTAAATCACATAATATACATATAATATAAGAAAATTATAATTTTAATTTATTTCATATATAATAATAATTGAATTAAGAAAAAAAAATAAGCAAAAGAAAGAAAAGAAATAAAAAACCTGGTGGGGCTGGGGTTTGAACCCAGTCCCCTATGCTTGCAACCATAGTCTCTACCACTGGGCCATTGTATACGCAGGTGAAAGAGAAAGGAGAATAGTTGCTTTTGATCTTTGTCACAAAAAACCTGGAAAATAGAAGAAATAAAAAGGCCTGGGGTGGGAATCGTACCCAGGACCTTTTGGTGACAAGCATGCATACGTTACCGCCTGGCTGGGAGAGCCTAACTGATAGTTAAATGAGAACAGCACATAATATATTACATTCACTTGATCCCTGAAAAAAAAGAAATAAAATGCACAAAAGCCAGGGATCGAACCCCTGCCCTTTTGCTTCACACGCCCAAGACCAAGCCATCAGCCACTGGGACAAACACGCAATTGTGATAATAAACAATAAACAACCAATAAAATATTATACAAATAATTTGAATTCGAACACGCGCGGGAAGAGGTCATCTTCTACCTCCAGAGCTGCGAATTTAGCTACGAAAATAGCTGGGAGTTTACCTGCGAATTTTGCTACCTGTTCAAACCTGCGAAACCCAAACACTCATGAAACAGCATCAATTCATGAAATTGGTTAGTGATTCACAATCCTCACAGTTCACACAACAATTCTATGTTTCCAGAATTCATTTATATGCATTCAAACGATAAACCCTAATTGTGAGGTTATGAACCCTAACATGGCCGTTTGCGTTTTAGACACTCATTCTTCAATCCAATTGTCCAGAATCGTTCTAGGGAACCTCACAAACACAAAAGCTCAAACAAAATTCATTAATAATGCACAAATAAACAGAATCGAAAA
The DNA here is from genome assembly GCA_963966055.1 of Lathyrus aphaca. Classification (NCBI taxonomy): domain Eukaryota; kingdom Viridiplantae; phylum Streptophyta; class Magnoliopsida; order Fabales; family Fabaceae; genus Lathyrus; species Lathyrus aphaca. Next base: position 17,029,404 of record OZ014521.1, read on the forward strand.
ATTGAAATTCAAGATAAAATTTGATTCGGATTCATCAATGTGTGATGCTATGAGGCAATGTAATGATCTGGTTATGTTCCATGATGATCAAGGAGCCTGGCTATGTCCTTATTTTACCTTCAAACCTCTTGGATGATGGAATCCGAATGTCACTTTTTGATGAATTTTTAGCTTTGTGAACTCACCTTTTGATGCTGGAAAATCGTGTATCCTGGTTTGCATTGTGTTTGATACTTATATGTGGATGTTTCTAGGTCAAAACATTGATTGGTTATGTGAAAGATTTGATTTAAAAAGATTGAGATTGATCATGCTTTGAAAGTTCAATATTTTTGTACCAATGCTTTCTATTTCAAGTCATTCCACATAACTCTTGTATCAACTTATTCCATACTGATTTTATGACTTTCTAGAATCAATCACAAAAATAAATCTTCATATTTAATATTTTATTTAAATTTAAAATGATTTTAAGTATAAAAAATCATAATAAATTAATTAAATAAAATAAAAATTATGAAAATATTATGGAAATTTCGTGCATGATGTTATTGTATGGGTTGGGTCATAATTTGGCCAGCCCATTTGGAGAAAATTGCTTTTAGGCCCCCATTTTCATCATAAACCATCACTAACTTTCCCAACTTTGCAAGGGCACATCTCCCTCAATTTTAAAGGTATGAGGGTGTTCTTGGACATTTTGGAAAGCTTGAAGAGTCCTCTAAACAACCCCATTGGTTTCAGGTCCATACCATTTACCAATCTCAAGTTATGCCCTTTTGAAGTTGTTGACTTTTTGTTGACTTTTGGAATGACCTATAATGTCTTAGATCATATCTTCCAAATGAAGCATTTTTGGGCTTAACTTGCAACATCAAAGTTGTAGAGAATTCAATTTCCTTCAACATGAGCTTTGGATGGAGACTTGGTGATGAAGTATGTGAAAGTTATGGCTGGTCAAAGTTCAGTTGACTTTTACTGAGGAAACCCTAATTTAGAAATTCCTGATTATTGATGATCTGGAATCTCCTTGATGAATCATGATCAACCCTTGATCAAATGATGAATTTTACTTCATATACTTGATGTTGGCAAAAAATCATGAAGTTTGACTTTGGTTTGACCACAGTTGACCTCAGTTTGACTTTTTAACTGCATTGACTGATTTTGACTTATCTGATCATCTGACTGAGCAAACTTTTGAGAAAAGTCTTGAAACTTGTCATGGGGGTTCTTAAACACATATAAGATGTTATGAAGCTCACTTGAAGTCTTGGAAGTCCATTTATTCTGATTAAAGTCAAAACCCTAGTTTTGGATGCACTGCTTAGGAGGTGCATTGTCTGAGGGAATTGTCAACTCTTCTGACCCATTGTGAACTTTGTGAACCTTGTGACTCTTCATAAAGTGTCTTGTGATACTCATAGGATGTATTGTGAAGCTTGTGAAGCTTGTGAACCTCAATAAGTGACTTGTAGACTTCATGAACCTCATGAAAGGTATTGAAAGCATTGTGGAACTTGTGAACCTTGTGAACCTTCATAAAGTAACTTGTAGACTTTATGAACCTCATGAAAGGTTATGGAAATGTTGAGAAACTTGTGAACCTTGTGAACCTTCTTAGAACACAAAGTCTTGTATTGTGAGGGCAAATTTTGGGGTGCAACTGCTGCCCCTGTTCAATTTTCTGAAACCTGAGGGGTTAGATTGGTATGTTTGCCAGTCGTGACCTGGAAGGTTGAAGGGGATTGAACACAAAAGCCCAAAAATTTGCACTCACCAGTGCATAAAGTGGTACAGATGGTTAGTTGAATATGATTGAGTGGGCTTAAAGATGCCACTTGGAGAGAAGTCTTCTGATACACTTCTCGGAGGATGAAGCAATCCAAAATATGAAGTTATAATGATAGCTGTCAGGAGTCTGGAGCAGTCCTGAGGTATTGATGATGTGCTTTCAGGAGACTGGAGTAATCCTGATGTAACAGCATGTCTTCAAGGGGGGATAAAGCAATCTTGATATATGAGAAGCTATCAGGAGGCTGGAGCAGTCCTGAGGTAACTATAATTTCAAGAGAATAGAGTAATCTTGAGAGATTGATGATATGCTTTCAGGAGACTGGAGTAATCCTGATGTAACAGCAGGGCTTCAGGAGGATAGAGCAATCAATAATGATAACCCTAAAGCAGTCTTGAAATAATATAATTTCAGGAGGATAGAGCAATCAATAATGATAACTCTAAAGCAATCTTGAAGTAATATGATTTCAGGAGGATAGAGCAATCAATAATGGTAACTCTAAAGCAGTCTTGAAATAATGATGGTATGCTTTCAGGAGACTGGAGTAGTCCTGATGTAACAGCCAGTTTTCAGGAGGATAGAGCAATCCTGATGTAATAATGGTATGCTTTCAGGAGACTGGAGTAATCCTGATGTAACAGCATGTCTTCAGGAGGATAGAGCAATCCTGATGACCATAAGTTTGTTTGCTGGATAATTAACCGGAAAACAAAGTAGCATTCTGTATGATAGTATTAGCTTATGCATTATGTATGCATGTATGATATGATGTACTTAAGAAATGTACTATATATCTATGGATATGTATGCTATGGTATGATGTAAATGATGTATGTATGATATGATACTGCCGGAAGCGTCTGGATATCTTCGTATAACAACTGCTGGCCAGGGAAAATAAATCCTGATTTGTTGTTGAAGGATATATTATACATAACCTTCCGTCTGCTGGGGATAGCAAGATATATATAACCTCCCGTATGCTGGGGATAGCAAGGTATATATAACCTCCCGTCTGCTGGGGATAGTAAGGTATACATAACCTTCGTCTTCGTTTGATGGTAGGGTAGATATAACATCCCGTCTTCGTTCGTCGTACCCTTATGGGAAAGTAATTTCCCGAATATCCGTATGAGGATAAAAGAGATGGATATAAATTCCAGGGGAGATGAGACTTTATGAAGATGAACTTGCCCTACTAAGGGTTTGTAACTGTTTTATTAGAGATGAACTGGCGAAGCTTCGTTGAAATCCTTCCCTCGTTCGTCCTTAGTAAATACTATTACTGCATTTTCATGCATTTCTGGTAAACATTAATCATATTAAGAGCATACATGCATTTTTGGTAAACATCAATCATATTCAAAAGCATACATACATTCAAACATAACCAATGGACGTTTCGCTTATGTAAATAGGGTAAAAGTAAATCTGGATTCAAAAGATGGAATTTATTTATATCAAAAGTGACCCATACACGGGTAAGTTTGTACAAGGAGACATAAACCCTAGTAAGAGGATTTTGTCATAACGTTTTACAAAAGAAAATCAGCTATGCGGGAAATAGTCCTATTGAGTTTCAATTCTACTATTGCCACTCAAGTATCTCATCTTCTTGCTGTTGAGACGGAAACGATTGAATTGAGCTTTATCTGTTCGAGCTTGAGTAAGTAGTACAACTGGTTGCAGTTTCATGGGTGATCCAAACGAGACATGGTCATACGCTTTTAATCCCTAACTTTTGCCTGGATTTCCCTTTCAGGTTTTCAATCCACCGGGATACCCTTTTTTGCCCAAGCCGCCTTTTCAGGTTTTCGACTTGCCGGGTGTACATCTTTTTATATATATCCCTAATTTTTGCCCAAACCCTTTTGGTTTGCCGGGATGCCCTTATTTTTGCCTAGGCCTGTCAACCTAGCGGGTCTCTTTTTTATGCATAGTATTTTTTAACTATGTCTGCGTTTACAGGCTGTGGGAAGTCTTCACCATCCATTGTAGTCAGTACCATGGCACCTCCTGAGAACACTGTCTTGACTACAAATGGTCCTTCATATGTTGGAGTCCACTTGCCCCTAGGATCACCCTGTGGTAATATGATACGCTTGATTACCAAGTCACCAGCCTGATATACCTTTGGCTTAACCTTCTTGTTAAAAGCTTTGATCATTCGCTTCTGGTACATTTGGCCATGACAAACTGCTGCTAACCTCTTCTCATCAATCAAATTTATCTGGTCAAGTCGAGTCTGAATCCACTCATCTTCATCCAAGCCTGCATCCTTCATAATTCTCAAGGAGGGAATCTGAACTTCAATGGGCAGAACTGCTTCCATACCATAGACTAAGGAGAATGGGGTTGCCCCTGTTGAAGTACGTATCGTAGTACGATAACCATGAAGAGCAAATGGTAACATCTCATGCCAATCTTTGTAAGTAACAGTCATCTTCTGTACAATCTTCTTAATGTTCTTATTAGCAGCTTCGACTGCCCCATTCATCTTTGGACGATACGGAGAAGAGTTATGATGCTTAATCTTGAACTGCGTGCAGAGATCAGTAATCATAGTGTTGTTCAGATTAGAGCCATTGTCAGTAATAATCCTTTCAGGGATGCCATACCGACATATGAGATTATTCTTAATGAATCGAGCCACAACATTCTTGGTAACAGATGCAAATGAAGCTGCCTCCACCCACTTTGTGAAGTAATCAATAGCAACCAGGATGAAACGATGCCCATTAGAAGCAGTAGGTTTGATCTCACCAATCATATCAATGCCCCACATGGCAAAAGGCCAAGGAGCAGTCAACACATTTAATGGTGATGGAGGTACATGGACTTTATCAGCATAGATTTGACATTTGTGACACGTTCTGGAATGTTGATAGCAATCAGCTTCCATGGTAGACCAATAGTAACCTGCTCTCAAAATCTTCTTTGCCATAGTATGACCACTAGAATGAGTGCCAAAGGTCCCATCGTGCATATCTTCCATAATCTCAGTTGCTTCCTTCTTATCCACACAACGAAGCATAGTTGAGTCATGATTACGCTTGTACAGAATCCCATTACTCAAAAGGAACTTGGCAGAAAACCTCCTCAGAAACTTCCTATCTTTGACAGATGCCCCTTCAGGAAACTCCTGAGCTTCAAGATATCTTTTCACTTCATAGAACCAAGGCTTCTCCTCTGCCCCTTCTGTGTCAATCTCATTGCAGTATGCAGGCTTTTCAAATCTATCAATAGTAATCTTGGGAGCTTCATCATCCCAATTGATCTCAAACATAGATGCCATGGTGGCCAATGCATCTGCCAACTGATTCTCTCTTCGTGGAATATGTCCAAAGGTAATCTCCTTGAAATGTGGGATCAAAGACACCACATGCTCTTTGTAGGGAATGAGATTATCATGCTTAGTATCCCAATCTCCTTTAATCTGATTTACTACCAGGGCTGAATCTCCATACACATCAAGGAACTGAATCTTCATATCAATAGCAGCTTTAATACCCAGGATACATGCCTCATACTCAGCCATGTTATTGGTACAATAGAAACAAAGTCTGGCAGTAATCGGGGTATGACAACCTTCAGGGGAACTGATCACAACGCCAACACCATTACCAAGTGCATTAGAGGCACCATCAAAAACCATAGTCCATCGGGATCCTTGTTCAGGTCCGTCATATTGTCCAGGTTCTTTGTTAACAGTCATAATGTCTTCATCAGGGAACTCAAAACTCATTGACTGATAATCATCCACTGCTTGATGAGCCAAATGATCAGCAACAACACTTCCCTTGATGGCCTTCTGAGTAGTATACTGTATGTCATACTCTGTCAAGATCATTTGCCATCTTGCAATTCTTCCGGAGAGAGCAGGTTTCTCAAATATGTACTTGATTGGATCCATCTTTGAAATCAACAAGGTAGTATGGGTCAACATATACTGTCTTAGTCGGCGAGCAGCCCATGCCAAAGCGCAGCAAGTTTTCTCGAGCAGTGAGTATCTTGTTTCACAGTCGGTAAACTTTTTGCTAAGGTAGTATATTGCCTGCTCTTTTCGACCAGACTCGTCATGTTGCCCCAACACACACCCCATTGAGTTGTCTAACACTGTTAAGTACATAATCAAGGGTCTTCCATCAACTGGTGGCATCAAAATTGGTGGTTCTAGCAGGTATCTCTTGATTTCATCAAAGGCAGTCTGGCACTCATTATTCCATTCCATCACCTGATCTTTTTTCAACAACTTGAAGATTGGCTCACAGATGGTAGTTAACTGGGAAATAAATCTTGCAATGTAATTCAATCGTCCCAAGAAACCTCTAACCTCCTTCTCAGTACGGGGAGCTGGCATCTCTCGTATAGCTTTTACTTTTGCAGGATCCACTTCAATACCTTTTCCACTGACAATGAAACCCAAGAGCTTTCCAGATCTAACTCCAAAAGTACACTTGTTTGGATTCAACCTCAGCTTGTATTTCTTCAACCTCTCAAACAACTTGTGCAGATGATCAAGATGTTGCTCCTCATTCTGAGACCTGGCTATCATATCATCTACATATACCTCTATCTCATGATGAATCATATCATGAAACAAAGCCACCATAGCACGCTGATATGTTGCTCCTGCATTCTTCAAACCAAATGGCATTACCTTATAGCAAAAGGTGCCCCACTGTGTCACAAATGTTGTCTTCTCCATATCTTCAGGAGCCATATTGATTTGATTGTAACCAGAGAAACCATCCATAAAAGAGAATACCTTATGCTGAGCAGTGTTGTCTACCAGGATATCAATATGAGGAAGTGGGAAATCATCTTTGGGGCTAGCCTTGTTCAAATCTCTGTAGTCCACACATATACGTACCTTACCATCTTTCTTAGGAACTGGTACCACATTTGCAACCCACTGAGGATAAGAAGTCACTGCTAAGAACCCTGCATTGAACTGTTTCATCACCTCTGCCTTGATCTTTTCTGACATTTCAGGACGCATACGACGAACCTTCTGTTTCTTTGGACGACAATCTTCTTTCACTGGCAAACGGTGAACCACAATGTCTGTATCCAACCCTGGCATATCTTCATAAGACCAAGAAAAGATCTCCACATAGTCACGTAACATCTGAATCAACCTGTTCTTGACACTGCCCTCTAAATCAGCCCCTATCTTGACCTCTTTTCTGTTTTCTTCAGTTCCCAGATTCACAACTTCGATTGGCTCTTCATGTGGCTGTATAGCTTTCTCCTCTTGTTGTAACAACCTAGCAAGCTCTACAGGTATTTCACAATCGTCCTCATTTCCGTCTTCAGTTTGATAGATCGGATTCTCGAAATCATAATTGGCAATAGTAGAACTGTTATCAACAGGATCCAGAGTGGATAAGGATCTGCATTTAGTGATGTGGGTGTGTGTAAGAACACATAGCTGATAAAGTAAAAATAAAAGAAAAGAAAGACAAGGAACACAATATTTACTAAAACGAAACGTCCACTGATTTTATTGAATGAAGTATGCAAATGAAATGACAGCCCGTAACAAGCACACCCTTATGCCCCGGGTAAGGCACATGGCTTGAAAGTTTTAATTGTTCAGAAATTTAAAAAAACAACAACACAGTAATAGTATTTACTCCTGACTAAAGGAGATAGGGATAACATCTTCAGCTTTCCAATTGTTGAGTCCAGCACCCACAGTAGGAAAAATCCAAGCATCCAAGTTGTAGTCTTCATCATAGTCTTCCACAGCATTGATAACCCCTTGATTGGTAATACGAGCAGCACGAGCACGACGAACAGCCTTCTGGGACTCTGCAGTGAAACCCAAACCGAACTTGTCAGACTTGTATGGAATATCAGGAAGCTGACCCCAAATAGTACAACCACCTTCATCCACCACAGCTCTAGCATCATTGAGGGAGGCCATTGCCATTGTTGGAGGTTTTCTGGTGACCACAGGAACTTTCTTCACAGCAGGAGGAGCTACATAATCATTAACAACCCAGGGAACCACTTCAAATGACTGACACGGAGTCTCAATGTATTCACCTTCCACTTCCAGATACTTGAAAGTGTTTACATGGCTGACAAAGTATTCTTCCTCTCCATAGACAGTAACAACCTTTCCTTCCACCGGATATCTTAGCTTCTGATGTAATGTAGAGGTTACAGCACCTGCCCCATGGATCCAGGGACGACCAAGCAGACAAGAGTATGAAGGACGAATATCCATCACATAAAACGTAGCAGTAAAAATCTGGGAGCCAACTTTGATTGGAAGATCAATTTCCCCATGCACTACTCTTCTAGAACCATCAAAAGCCTTTACCACAATATTACTGGGCTTCAGCACAGCATCTTCAGGACTCAGCTTGTTCAGGACTTCCTTAGGCAACACATTTAGAGAGGAACCATTGTCTATCAATACATGGGACAGGGTAGTGCCCCTTCATTCAATTGAAATATGCAAGGCCCTGTTATGATCCCTCTTGGCAGGGGTCAAATCAGCATCAGAAAATCCTAAACCATTATCATAGGTCAGGTGGGCAACACAGTTCTCAAATTGGTCAACAGAAATAGCATTGGGCACATGAGCAGACTTCAGAAATTTGATCAAGGACTTGGCATGAGCCTCAGAACACAGCAACAAGGACAACATAGAAATCTTTGAGGGAGTATGCCCCAATTGATCAACAATGTCATAATCACTCTTGCGAATGATTTTCAATACTTCTTCCATCTGCTTAGAGAGATCATCAGCAGCTGGCACATCAGTAGGTACAGGCTCAATAACAGGACCTTTGCCCCGAGCATCAGTGGTGGAAGTAGCAGCAGGAGTAACTGCATTCTTAGAAGCAACTGGAGGAGAGAAAATCCTTCCACTACGAGTGATCTTGCTAGATCCAGCAATATTATCAATGTCAACAGGCACATCAGGTAGAGGCTCCTGCTTGACACCATGGATGTAAACATCAGACCCATAGTGCCAAGGCACAGCTTTGTCAGACGTATACGGAATAGGACCAGGAGTAGTAATGATCAGAGGGGCTACTCTGGCTTCAGCAACAACTTTCACAGGACCTTCAGCAGTAATCTTGATTGGGCCCTGATGAGTGATTTTAACAGGTTTCTTTGAAGTGATTCTTACTGGTACTTTGTCAACCATATCAACCTCTTCAATCTTCCTACCTTGAGTCAGATGATCCACCATGCTTTCTACAGATGTAACACGGTGGGAGAACTGACTTTAAACAATGTTGCGGATAGCAAGAGTCGCCACCGACTTTTATTTTATCCATAAGGAAAGGTTATAAAAGAACAGGAAAGACCTTAGAGAATATTTTGGGTCCGGGGGGTAGGTTATGAAAAGGGAAGGTGTTAGCACCCTTTTCATCCATGGTTATCCATGGGTGTCGCGGTGAGAATCGGATACCAAGCTATTAAGTGAGCTTGAATCGCAAAACATTTAATGTTCACCACCGACTTTAATTTAATCCAAAAGGAAAAGGGAAAAAGATCGTAAAAACCCTAAATGAGGAGAAACTAGGTTCGGGGGTTGATTATACCTAGGGAAGGTGTTAGCATCCTAAGCATCCGCAGTATCCTACGGGAACCTCTTGTTAATATTTGTAATTTTGTTGTTTATTGCTTGTTAAAATTATGGGAACCTAAGGTTTTTATTTCTAATGGTGCTCGCACAACATCGCATCGATGCCTACGTATCGGGTATAGAATCAGAGCACTCGTAGTTCTCCTAAGGATTAACGAACACTTGGTTACGCTCAAGGTTCGCGGGGGAAGGTAAGTGTTATGGCAAACACTCACGTGACTTTAGCAAAGTCACAAAAAGTTGTAAAATAAAAAGTCCTAATGGCTAAGGTCAAAAAGGTAACTAGGGATGGCTAAACTTCCTATGACATTGAGTCAACTGCAGGAGTTCTTTCCCTTTTGGATTGAAAAGCAAAAACAAATATAAACAAAGGTGCAAGCTCCTAAGACTAGGCAAAGGCTGCTACTTGCAAAAATAAATAAATTGAACAAAGTAAATGGAATACAAGGCAAAGGCTTAGTAACCGGGCTATGGCTCGATATATGGATCGAGAATGCAGGGGTGGAAAACAAACGCAGTGCGACAATTTTCTTAAGTTAAAAAAGCTGTGAAGTGTAAGGAATGTGCAGACGGCGATCGTAAACGACCGACTTACGTGTGTGAGTGAAGTGTAGTGAAGTTCACTTGGCGTTGGACCAAGGAATTTATTATTTTTGAAATTAAGTTAATATGGTGTAAAGACGCGAGAAATGAATAATTAATAAATGAAATGAGTTATGAAATAGAAATAAATAAATTAAATAAATTAAGTAGAATAAATAAATGAATTAAATGGAAAGAAAAGAATAATAATAAAAAAACATGGCCTCATATTGGTCACGATTAATCGAAGATGATCTATCGTGATTTTTGTAATATCATCGGCCCCCAAAGAAAAATAAAATCAGATGATCCACTAAAATATTTTTTTTTAAAGACATTTTTCTAGAGTAATAAACAAAACAAAATAGTAATAAAAATAGAAAAAAGAAACTAAAAGGGGCAGAGGGTGCATCGTGTGTTCTGACTGTGTGCATATAGCAACTACATACATGGATCAAGCCCAAACATTTACAAAAATAATTAAAATAAACATAAAGAAAAAAGAGTTAGGGTGCGTACTAGACTATGGAGTGTGGTGTTAGTGATTCACATGGGCCTTTGAGAGCCCATCAGTAACAACAAATATAGGTTTTATAGAAAAGAAAATAAATAGAGTTTTGAAAGGTTATCAAAGCAAAACAGTCAGTAATATTGAAAATATTAGTCACAATCAGACCCTTGTTTCAAAATGCGGTCAAAACGAAACCCAACCTTAAAGTGACAACCCTTCTCATCTCTCCTCTTCAGTTTATGCCTTCACTCACTCGCGGTGGCGCTAGCAGTTGCGTTTCTCTCACAAATCCTTCCACTCCCAAACGCGTTTTATGGTTTCGGCGGCGGGTGAAGAGTGGTTCGCGGTGGGTGATTTTCACGCTCTCTGTTCGCGGTTTCAAACGGCTTTCACGATTTTGGTCCGGTGGCTTTGACGGCGTGGCGGCTGGTGTGTTTTTTTTTAGTGTCGTGCGATGATGTTTGGATGGTGAAGATGATGGGTGTTTTAGAGCTGTTTTTGATGCTGTGATTCTAGGGTTTGAAGATGGATGAAACGTTGAGAGAGATTGTTGTGGAGGGTGGTGAAGTGAGAATCAAGGTCTGTCCATGAGAGGGGGAAGGAAGAGAGGAGAGAGGAATGGGATTGAAGATCAACGTATGCTCTTGAGATTTTGTTTCTTGGTGTCAACGAGTTTGAGAGCTGCTGAGATTGTTTCTGATGTTGCCATGGTTTGGTGTTGAGTTTGTAGACGGAATTGGATGAATTGTTGGAGTGATTAGTAAGATGGGTTGATTCAATGGCATTGTTTGGGAAAGATTGTGGTGATGGATGGTTCGGACAATGGCGGCAGAGTGAAGTGTTTGCGGTGGCTCCGAATCGCGTTTTGCTCAAGGTTTACCGGCGCGGGTTAGTCTGTGGATGGTGTCTGAGTTCTCAGATTCGTTTCAACAGTGGTGATTTTGGTTTGAAATCTGAATTTTTCGAAGGTGAGTTTTCATGAAGAACAAAGGCGGTTTCGAGTTGAGTGGCAGCTTGGGATTTGAAGGTTATTTACTAGTTTACGGTTTGTGATGGTTCAGGTGGTGAACGGATTTTGGTGTGAAAGGTTGAAGCGGTTTGTTTTCGGTCTATCACGGTGGTTTTGGATTGCGTTTATGGTTCAAAGGTCAGTGCTGTGTTTTCTGGTTTCCATGTGAGTTTTGAATTTGGTGTTTGTTTGATTCGGTTGGTTTTGTTTGGTTATAGTTTGTTTGCTTGCTGTTTTCGGTTCTAGGTTTGTTTGCTTGCTGTTTGGTGGTTGTGAGCGGTGGATCGGTGGTGTAAGATGATGTTTGCTGTGTTTTGAAAGGGCATTCTGAGAGATGATGGTGGAAGGTTTCGGTTTGAAGGTCTATGAGACAGTGCAAAGGTTGGTTTCTGGATTCGGTTTGAGGGTTGTTGGCGGAGGGTGGTCTGAAGAGTTTGTGAAGGGTGATGATTGTAAGCAGTCTGGGTGAGGCAAGACAGTTTGTTTGGAGAGGACTAAAAGGAAGGTTTTTTTTTATGTTAGTTTTCTGGTGATGTTGAATAGAAGAGGTTAGTGGTTAATGTGTTTACAGGGTATGTGTTGAGTGTCTCTTTTTCATTTTTTTTTCACAGGCCTCTCATTTTTTGAAGTTGATGTTATTCTGTTTTTTGTCTGTTGTTTGAATGGTGATGATTTGCTTAAATTAGGTTCAGATTTGCAGGGTTAGGATTGTTCACGGTTGTGATTGTGGTGGCTGAAATTTGAATATGATTTTTGTTTTGGTGGCTGCCTTTGGTTTCAAGTTTTTTTCTTTTTTTGAAATTTTTTAAATGTTATTTTTTTTGCTTTGTGAATGCAGGTTAGAAATAAAGCCAAGAAGAAAAATTAATCATGGACACATGCTAAAAAAGTGAAGGAAAGGAAAAGAGAAAGATTACCGCCCGAACGTTATCGGGGTGAAGAATCCCAAGTGGTGAGCTTCCTACTCCTTGTTGTTGCTTGTTGTATGACTGTTTTTTTTTTGAAATTGTTCTCTCTTTTCTTCCTCTTTTTGAAGTTTAAGTAAGCTGGATTTTTGTGTTTTTGGACTGTTTTTTGAGAGTTTTGTGAGGCTGAACTGTAGTATTTGGGGGCTGTTTTGTGTTTGATTTATGACTGGTTTTGAGGGTTGTTTGAGGTTGAAAATGGGGCTGTTTGATGCTGTATTTTTTGAATGTTTGTGAGTTGTTTTTGGAACTGTTTTGTGTGTTGAAGAGTGCTGTATTTTTTTGTTTTGAATGCTGAGTTTTTGTGTATGAATGAGAGTTGTTTGTGGTGTATTTAGAGGCTGAATTTGTGTTAGTTGAGGGCTGTTTTATGTAGTATTGAGAGCTGAAACTTGTGTAATTTTTTGTGATAGCTGTTCTGATTTTTGTACCATAAAACTTGTAGGTGAAGGATGCTTGGAAGGAGGAGACAAAATCTGAAACAATGGTTGCAATGGGGTAGTGGAGCAGGAAATGGTTGGTGGCTGCATGCTGATTTTGTTTGATTTGGAGCAGGCTGAATTTTGTAATTTAGTGCTGAATTTTTTTTGTAACATTTTCTTTCTATGTAATTGTAATAAAAACAATAGATATGAAATAAAGATTGATTATTTACACTAAGTTATGATTTATACTTGGCACTTAATATTGAAAATGAAAGTTTTAAATTAGAATCTAAATATAATACTTAAATTAGAAATGGAATGAAAAAGAATTAAATTTAAAAATTAAAAATAACTTATAAACTTAAATAAATAAACTTGGAACTAAAATGAAAAATAATAAAAAAAGAAATTGGAATTAAATTAAAAATGAAAGCTTAAAAGAAAAGTAAATTAAAAATAAATTAGAAATTGAAATCAAATTAGAATAAACTAAAAATAAATTGGAAATTGAAATTAGATTGGAAATAGAAACTTGAAAATGAGATAAAATTAAAAGTTGAAGAGTAGAAAATAAATTTAGAAACTAAAATTTGAAAATGAAATAAAAATTAATTTAGGAATGAGGACTTGATAATGAAAAGAAATAACAAATAAGTTTAGAAAATTTTGAAAATTGAACTAAAAAAAATTAAAAAATAGAAATTGAAATAAAATTTTAAAAATAGGAATTTACAAATAGAACGACGATAGAAATTAAAATTAAAAATACGAAAATGAATTAAAAAAAAAGTCATAAATAAATTAAATTAAAATGGAAGCTAGAAAATGAGAAGAAAACAACAGAAAATAAATCGGGGAAAAAAAAAATCCCTGCAAAAATGCGATAAAAGTATGATTATGATATGAGCGATTAGGGGTAAAATTTGGGGTGTGACAGTTGCCCCTATTTAAATAACTTGACCAGATGGCATGAATGCCGGTAGGCATCCATGAGATCATGGTGAAAGGTATTTAAATACAGAAATAACCGGAAATTTTGCCCCTAAATGCAATGTTATGCTGGACTACAAATCTATCTAAACATGCAACTCTTAGGCAATGAAATGATGATTATGGTATGAATGATGAGAATGAGAATGTCGACGACCACAAACCAAGACTCCTGGGGATGACAGACACTGGGGACGACAGACACTGGGGATAAAGAAACGAAAATGGGACGTGTTCAAAGTGATAAATCAACAGGTTCAAATGTAACTGTTGACACTAAGAACAACAAAAGACGGGAACAAAAGGAAATCCAATGCGTTGGATCGACGAACACAGACAAAACAAAATAAAGTTCAAAGTGACTGCATAGTGGCATGATGCGACCAACTGACGCCAAGAATACAAACAAGACAAGGAAATAAATCGAAGTGGTTGACCAATGGCTCTATGCGACCAAATGACTGTGAGAAGTAAAATCAGCAACATATTCAAAGTGAATGCGCAGCGGCTCGATGCGACCAACTGACACTAAGAATAACAACAAGCTTATTCAAGGTGAATGCGCAGCGGCTCAATGCGACCAACTGACACCAAGAATAACAAAATAAATACTCAAAAAGAATGTGCAGTGGTTCAATGCGACCAACTATCATTGGAAAATGGAAACGACACAATATTCAAAGTGAATGCGCAGCGGCTCGATGCGACCAACTGACACTAAGAATAGCAAACTAACATCCAAATAGAATGTGCAGCAGCTCGATGCGACCAACTGACACCAGAAATAAAAATCATAATATTCAAAGTGAATGCGCAGCGGCTCTATGCGACCAACTGACACTAAGAATAACAAAAGGCTTATTCAAGGCGAATGCGCAGCGGCTCGATGCGACCAACTGACACCATGAATAATCAACAAAAATGCTCAAAGTAGAAGCACAATAGGTTCGAAACCTATTGACACTACAAAAGAAAGCCAAAATACACTCAAAGTGAATGCGCAACAGGTTGAAAACCGGTTGACACTAAGAATGACAAAATAAATATTAAAAAAGAATGTGCAGTGGCTCGATGCGACCAACTGGCACTGGAAATAATAAACTTATTCAAGGTGAATGCGCAGCGGCTCGATGCGACCAACTGACACCAAGAATACAACAAAATAAACATTCAAAGTGGATGTGCAGCGGCTCAATGCGACCAACTGTCACTGAGAATAATCAACAAAATAAACATTCAAAGTGAATGCCCAGTGGCCCGATGCGACCAACTGGCACTGGGAATGACAACAAGCTCATTCAAGGTGAATGCACAGCGGCTCAATGCGACCAACTGACACCAAGAATACAACAAAATAATCGAAATGGAAGCGCCATAGGTTCGAAACCTATTGACACTACAAAAGAAAGCCAAAATACACTCAAAGTGAATGCGCAACAAGTTAAAAAACCGGTTGACACTAAGAATGATAAAGGCAAAGTAATCAAAGTATTAAAAAAAACGGTAAATTAGCAGGTTCAAATGTAACTGCTGACACCGAGGATAAGGAAGGTAAACACAGTGATTTAGTAGTGGCTCTATGCGACCAGCCAACATTGGGGATAGAATGGAGATCACCCAAAGATAGATCAACGGCTCTAAGCGACCGGCTAACGCAAAGAAATAACAGCAAAATATGTTGGAGTCTTCAGATAAGATAAAACATCCAACCTCTGGAAATTCCTTCAGGAACCAACCAGGAGAAAGGTACAAGTAAGTGCCAAAATCAAATGGACTTGGATTTAAAACAAAGGTTTCAGGACCTGCTTAAAAGATTTGTGCCAATGACAATTGGACTTCAAGGAGACACGGTGGTCATAAAGACAAAAGCCAAACACAAATAGAAGTCCACTGGGGACACCCGCAATTACTGGGGACAATAACAAATGGTAAACCACCTCGGGCACCGACAACAATGAATTCTCAAATTGAACACTAATGATATCTGGACCTGGAGTTAGACAGACGCCAACTGGGGAAAGATAAATGCTAATGCCAAATGCGCATGATTGAGCATGATGCGAATGATCATGATATGCAAATGTTGACTCAAAAGAGACAAAGAGTTTCGACAAGACTCAAAGAGGAGTAGGCTCTCAACACCAATACTCAGATGAGCAATAATGAACAACACTGAGGAAATGTCATCGAACTTGGAAATCATGCTTGGTCCAAGGATCCATCCAAGAGTGTCATCAGTTTTGAACTTCTATGGAGATTTCTGTAACAGTAGTATAAAGGTGTTGTTGCAAACCAAGACTTCTTGGGGAAACAGAAGCTTTTTCTCTTTTTTAATTTTCCAAAGTCAAAGAAACTTAAAAGTTTTTCAGCGTGCTTTCAAAAAAACATTTTCTAAAAAACTTGTCATTTTCAAAGTTAAATTGTAATCAAGTGATGGCATTTTGCATAACAAAAGAAAATAAGAGGTTGAACAACAAAATTCATAGACAAAGTTTGTATTTTATTCAAGAATGGCAGCTTGCCAATGGCAAAAACTCCATGGGAAATTACAGTTTGAAAATGGCAATGGGGAAAGGTCTACATTGAATCCAACGACCACTACAATCCCTAATAACTAAGACTGCCCGACACCTTGCTTCTGACAAGAGCAATTGGATCGATCTTCCAGTATGGTTCTTCGGTAATGGTAAACACCATCTGACACAGTCAAATGCCTTTGTCCCTAACTTTTGCCTGGACCGCCCTTTCGGGTTTTCAATCCACCGGGACGCTCTTTTTTGCCTAAGCCGCCCTTTCGGGTTTTCAACTTAGCGAGCTCTTATTTTTTTCATTTTTATCCCTAACTTTTGCCTGGATCTCCTTCATAGGTTTTGATCCACCGGGATACCCATTTTTGCCTAGGTCGCCATTTCTGGTTTTCGACCTATCGGGTTTTATTTAGGCATAATATTTTTTGACTGCATCAGAATTCACCGGGTGCTTCAGCTGTTCACCATCCATAGTTGTAAGGATTAAGGAACCCCCTGAGAATGCCACCTTCACAACATATGGGCCTTCATAGTTAGGACTCCATTTTCCACGCACGTCTTTGTGGACTGGCAAGATTTTCTTGAGTACAAGATCTCCTTCTTTGAATTCTCGGAGACGGACTTTCTTGTCAAATGCTCTCTTGATACGCTTTTGGTACAACTGTCCATGGCACATGGCGGTCATTCTCTTCTCATCAATGAGGTTCAGTTGGTCAAACCTGCTTTGGACCCACTCAGCTTCCTCCAGTTTGGTTTCCATCAAGATTCTCAAAGAGGGTATCTCTACTTCAATTGGGAGAACTGCATCCATCCCATACACCAGAGAGAAAGGGGTTGCCCCTGTTGAAGTGCGAACTGATGTTCTGTATCCGTGTAAAGCATACGGTAACATCTCGTGCCAATCTTTGTAAGTTTTTACCATTTTCTGCAGAATCTTTTTGATGTTCTTGTTTGCAGCTTCAACAGCTCCATTCATCTTCGGACGATACGGAGAAGAGTTATGATGTTCAATCTTGAATGTCTCACACAGCTCTTTCATCGTTTTGTTGTTCAAATTGGTCCCATTATCTGTGATGATTCGGCTTGGGATTCCATAACGGCAGATAATTTGGTTCTTGATGAAGCGGGCAACCACTTGCTTTGTCACATTGGCGTAGGAAGCTGCTTCTACCCATTTGGTGAAATAATCGATTGCGACCAAGATAAACCGATGACCATTGGAAGCTTTAGGCTCAATTGCCCCTATCATGTCAATGCCCCACATTGAGAAAGGCCAAGGCGATGACAGAACATTCAAAAGTGTTGGAGGTACGTGCACCTTGTCGGCATAAATCTGGCATTTATGACATTTCCTGGCATACTTGAAACAATCTGATTCCATGGTCAACCAGAAGTATCCAGCTCTCAGAATCTTCCTGGACATGGCATGTCCATTGGCATGTGTTCCAAATGATCCTTCATGTATTTCCCTGATCAATAAGTCTGCTTCGCGCTTGTCCACACATCTGAGCAGAACCATATCATGATTTCTCTTGTAGAGCACATTGTTGCTGAGGAAAAACTTGGACGCCAATCTTCTTAAAGTCTTCTTGTCTAGATTTGTTGCATCAGCTGGGTACTCCTGATTCTGCAGATAGTTCTTGATGTCGTAGAACCACGGTTTCTCATCAGTTTCTTCTTCGACCAATAGACAGTAGGCTGGTGCAGTTCTTCGCTCGATTGTAATGAGTGGAGCTTCATTAAGAAATCTAACTTGAAACATGGATGCCAACATAGCCAAAGCATCTGCAATTTGATTTTCTGCCCTTGGAACATGATGAAAAGTGACTTCATCAAAGTATTTAATTAACTCCACAATGTGGGCACGGTATGGGATCAACTTCTCATCACGAGTCTCCCACTCACCTTTAACTTGGTAGATGACCAAAGCTGAGTCTCCATATACATCAAGGATTTTGATTCTAGTATCGATTGCAGCTTCGATACCCAAGATACATGCTTCGTACTCTGCGATGTTGTTTGTACATTCGAAACACAATCTAGCCGTGAAGGGAGTGTAACCACCATCGGGGTTCATCAGAACAACTCCTACACCATGCCCCATGTAGTTAGAGGAACCATCGAACATCATCTTCCAACGAGAACCTGGCTCGGGACCTTCATCTGGATCTGGAACTTTGCAGTCCTTTATCAACATAATGTCTTCGTCCGGGAAATCGAATTTCAGAGGTTCATAATCTTCGACAGGATGATCAGCAAGGTATTCAGATAAAACACTGCCCTTGATAGACTTCTGGGTTACATATTGGATGTCGTATTCGGATAACAACATGTGCCAACGGGCGAGCCTTCCAGTCAAAGCAGGCTTCTCAAAGATGTACTTTATTGGATCCATTTTCGAGATCAACAAGGTAGTGTGACAAATCATGTACTGCCTGAGGCGTCTGGCCGCCCATGCCAAGGCACAGCAAGTCTTCTCTAAAAGTGAGTATCTGCTCTCACAGTCTGTGAACTTCTTGCTTAAGTAATAAATGGCGTGCTCCTTACGACCAGTTTCGTCTTGTTGGCCTAATACACAACACATAGATCCCTCGAGCACAGTCAGATACATGAAAAGAGGTTTCCCTGGAGTAGGTGGGACCAAGATAGGAGGTTCTTGTAGATAAACCTTAATCTTTTCAAAAGCCAATTGACAATCAGGACTCCACTCAATTGCTTGATTCTTCCGGAGTAACTTGAATAAAGGCTCACATGTAGCAGTCATGTTGGAGATGAATCTGGAGATGTAGTTCAATCTTCCAAGGAAACCCCTGACTTGCTTTTCTGTTTTGGGAGCTGGCATATCTTGAATTGCTCTGACCTTGTCCGGGTCTACTTCAATACCTTGCTGACTAACAATAAAACCAAGTAACTTTCCTGATCGGACACCAAAAGTACACTTAGCTGGATTCAGGCGCAATTGGAACTTTCTGAGACGCTCAAATAACTTCAAAAGATGATTCAAATGATCCTCCTCACTCTGTGATTTGGAAATCATATCATCCACATAGACTTCTATCTCTTTATGCATCATATCATGGAAAAGGGTGACCATTGCCCTCTGATAAGTGGCTCCTGCATTCCTGAGACCAAATGGCATAACCTTGTAACAATAAGTGCCCCATGGTGTGATGAATGTAGTCTTTTCCATATCGTCAGGATCCATCTTGATCTGGTTGTATCCTGAAAACCCATCCATGAAGGAGAAAACAGCAAATTTAGCAGTGTTGTCAACCAAAGTATCAATATGCGGAAGAGGGAAATCGTCCTTCGGACTGGCTTTGTTCAAATCCCTATAGTCCACACACATTCTGACTTTGCCATCCTTTTTAGGGACTGGCACAATATTAGCTACCCACTCAGGGTACTTTGCAACTGCGAGGAATCCAGCATCAAACTGCCTTTTGACCTCTTCTCGAATCTTCAGAGCCATGTCTGGTCTTGTTCTTCGAAGCTTTTGCTTTACAGGAAGACAATCTGGTCGAAGAGGTAGCTTGTGGACCACTATGTCTGTGTCTAAGCCGGGCATATCCTGATATGACCATGCAAACACATCTACATATTCTTTGAGAAGCTTGACCAATCTTTCCCTGATGTCTGCCCCAAGTGTTGTACCAATCTTGACTTCCTTCTGGTCTTCATCAGTGCCAAGATTGATGGTCTCTACCTGCTCCTTATGTGGATGAAGATCTGTGTGCTCATTCTCAACTAATCTTGCCAGTTCTTCGGGAATATCACAATCTTCCTCACTTTCATCTTCCGCTTGGTAGATGGGCGAATCAAAGTTAGGAGAGAATGTGGAGTCATTGGATTCAACAGGGTTTTCGTTTATTCTGCATATGATAATGATTTGCTTTTATTAAAAGTGGAAAATAGAGAAATGCAAGAGAAAAAGCTTTTTCTTTTGAAAGATTGCCATCTTCTTTTAAAAGTGAAAAGAGAGAAAAACAGTAAATGATCAAAATAAGAGTTTAACAAAATGCCTTCATTGATAATAACTTTAAAAATGAGAAGGGGCCCTACAAAATACTCCCATAGCCTTGGGCAGAGCTAGGGAACTTTGAAAATACTTAAAAAACAACAAATTACTTTGACAAAGGAAAAAACTCTGGGATCTCGACTGCCTCCCAATTGTCCAAGGCTTCTTCACACTGATACACCAAGTGATTCACATCTTCATCTCCAGAAACTCCATCAATTGCGTTGACCTGATAACCAGCACTGGAAAACACTTCTTGGATGGTCTTCGGACGTCCTTTAACGGAGGTTGACGCTCCTTCCTTCACATGAGTTGGTTTGTAACCCAACCCGCAGCGATCTAGCTTCTGCTTGACCTCGATGACCTCACCCCAACCTTCATGGCTTCTTTCTTCAATGGTGGAAATGGTACTCTTCAGCGATGCAAAAGATGGGATACCCTTCCCTTTTGGTTCCTCTACTTCCAGAAGGACAGCATTGGCTATCTCAAGAGCTTGGAAAGAAGTTTCCAAAGCATCTTCATCAGCCTCAATATAACTGAAGGATGAAAGGTTGCTAACCATGAGGTCTTCTTCCCCAGATACGGTTACCAGCTTATTATTGACTACAAACTTCATCTTTTGATGCAGGGTAGAAGTGACTGCCCCAGCCGCATGGATCCAAGGTCTTCCCAGCAAGCAACTGTAGTTAGGATTGATGTCCATAACCTGGAAAGTGATTTTGAAGACCTGTGGCCCGATCAGGATTGGTAGGTCTACTTCTCCAATGACAGTCCTTCTTGACCCATCAAAGGCTTTTACAATCAGTGCACTGGGCCTCATCTCTGCCCCTTGATAAGATATTTTAGCAAGTGTTCTTTTCGGCAAAACATTCAGTGAAGATCCTGTATCTACAAGAACTCTTGCTAAAGTATCCTCTTGACATTTCACTGATATGTGGAGCGCACGGTTGTGGTCCAAGCCCTCCTTCGGAAGATCCTCCATGCTGAAACTGAGGTTGTTACACGCAGTGATATTGGCAATGACTCCGTCAAACTGGTTCACTGTTATATCATGCGTAACATGTGCTTGAGCTAGCAACTTCTGAAGCGCACTTCGATGAGCCGGAGAATGCATAAGCAGTGATAGGATTGATATTTTGGAAGGCGTTTGATGTAGCTGATCAATTACCTTATAATCACTCTTCTTTATGATTCTGAGGAACTCAGCATCTTCTTCCCCCAAGACTACCTCTTTATCTTTGTTGACAACAGCTGGAATGACTTCTTTAGGCGGAGCCATATTGGCTTGCTGGGTATAAACACGACCACTACGGGTCAAACGACCTGCACCCGCTATATCAGTACTTGCAACCTTTGAACCTTCCTTCTGATTAGCTTTATCGATCTTCTGATGAACTTTCCCTGTATCATACCTCCATGGAACTGCTTTAGTGTCTTCATAACGGAAAGAGTTACCCCTTTGTTCTAATCTTGGCTCAGGTATATTGAAGATTGGCACCACAGATTCTGGAGTATTGAAGATAGGTTGAGCTCCTGAAGATTCAGGCAGATTGAACACTGGCACCCAAGTAGAATTAGATTCCGGCAAGTTGAAAATTGGTTCAATTACTGCCACTTCATTCCTCTTCATATGACCACTCACTTGTAAGACACCTTCATCAATCAAATCTTGAACATCTTTTAAGACCGATTCACATCCCTTCGGACTATCAACACAACCTTCACAATTCTGATGACAACTCTTTAGTATACCCGCCTCTACTAACTTCGCATGGAAGTCTCTGAGCGGGGTCTTGATCTCGGTGGCATTGAAAATCAAACCTTCTTCGGACTCATCAACAATAGCATTTATAGACCCATGCTTGGGTAAAGGATTATCTTTGACATTCGGACCAGTATTCCCAAACGACAGAATATTCTTCTCCATCAAATCTTTCACTATGTACTTCAAAGCATAACAACCCTCCAAATCGTGCCCTGGAGCACCTTCATGGAATAAACAGTGAGCATTTGGGTCGTAATTTGGTGGGAGCGGACTTGGTGGAGGACCTAAAGGCCTTGGAGTAACCAAACCCTTCTTCAGCAGTGAAGGATATAACTCAGTATAAGTTATAGGGATTCGAGGATTAGGAGGCCTTCCACCTGGTCTTCTGTTCTGAAAATTGGGATTTGAATGAGGAGCTGGAGTCCTCTGCTGGTAGGCTGAAGCATTGGGTGCTTGTTGATAGCCCGGATTGTTGATCATTGGTTGATAAGGTTGAATCATTGGAGCCGCTTGTTGGTACATCGGCACTGCTTGAGTTGGCCGATACATGGGGACTTGTGGATTAAATGCTGGTTGAACCGCCGCTATATAAGGATGTTGGGCATACTGTTGTTGATGAGCATACTGCTGTTGGCGAGCATATTGCTGTTGAGCCATAGGTGAAGGTCTCTGCCACAGCGGATTTCTTCTTTGACCGGCCATTATCGCATTTGTCTCACCTTCCTTCTTCTTGTGAAAATTGCCGGTAAATTTCTTACCAATATTTCCACTGCCAGTGCTAGAACTGCCAGATGCACTACTCATCTTTCCACTTTTCAAACCGAGTTCTACCTTGATTCCCACAGCCACTAAATCAGAGAAACTAGCAGTTATACTCCCCACCATTCTCTCATAGAATTCTGGTCGCACAGTGTCAACGAACCAGTCAGCTAATTCTTTTTCAGTCAATGGGGGCTCTACTTGAGAAGCGGTTCCTCTCCACCTTTGAGCATACTCTTTAAAGGATTCAGACTCTTTCTGAGACATGCTTAGCAATTGCCTCCTATCGGGAGCGAGGTCCATGTTGTATTTATATTGCTGGATGAAAGCATCGGCCAAGTCTTGGAAACTACGAATCTTTGACTGGTCAAGCGTCAAATACCATTTAGAGGAGATTCCCTTCAGACTGTCTTGAAAGCAGTGGATCATTAACTTATCATTGTCAACCTGAGCAGCCATTCTTCGGTAGTACATCAGGAGATGGTTCTTAGGACAAGTTGCACCCTCATACATATCAAAGGTGGGTATCTTGAACTTTGGAGGTATTACCAATCCAGACACCAGACACATCTCTCTGGCAGCAGCACCAAAGATCTGGTCACCTTCAATCGCTCTTAACCTTTTTTCAAGGGTATCAAAATTCTCTTGCATTTTCACATGTTTCTCATCTCCGTTTTCAGACATATCTGGCGCTTCATACCCCTGATGGTCATTAAAGTACGGTTGGGCACGGGTGTGCACAATGTCTTGTGTAAAATTAGCAACTGCATGATTTTCTTCATTAGTCACAGGAACAGTCTGTTGAGCAGCAAATCCCTGAGGAGGAGGCACAAAACCTTGAAAAGGAAATGCCATACCCTGAGAGGGAGGTGCGAAACTTTGAGAAGCTAAGCCTTGGGACGAAGGAAAGAAACCCTGAGCAGCAAATCCCTGGGAAGGAGGTATAAAACTCTGAGTAGCAAAGCCTTGAGAAGGAGGGAAGAAACCCTGAGTAGCAAGTCCTTGGGAAGGAGGAATAAAACTTTGAGTAGCAAACCCTGAAGAAGAAGGAATAAAACTTTGAGAAGCAAAACCATGAGGAGGAGGGACGAATCCATGAGGAAGTCCAAAAGGAGGCCAGGTCACAGGGGTAATGACTGATGATGTAGGCTGGGTCGTTGCAGTGACAACTTCAGTCGTTGCAGTAACAATTTCTGACACCACAGTCCGTTGGGTATCCATCTTCGCTCGAATGACTTGCAACATTTCCATCATCTGACCCATATCTCCACGAATATCAGAAAGCTCTTCGTTAACTCTGTCCATCTCTACGTCTCTTTCAGCCATCCTCTTTCTGGCTTGAGCTCGAGTGTAGTATTTGCGTGAGAGCCTCAGTGTGAAAGCTGAATTGAGAGCAGATGACGGGAATGAGTTTTATGAAAAAAAATGCAAATGCAATGCCAAATGTATGAGTGCAATGCAAAAATGAAATTTTATTCAAGGAACTTAAAAAACAATTTGCAAATACCAAGGAACACATAATAATCAAGGGATATGATTTCATTAAATTCAAAAAGTGATACAAAGTCTTGAGTACACTTTCAAAAATCCCAAACAAAGTTTAATAAAGATAAAGACAAAGTCCTAAGGAGATTCTCCTAAAAGCCTCAAGTTGAGCTTCTCGATTTGTGCCTTCATCTGAGCCCTTTCAAGCATAAGTTGATCCACGATCGACTTCCAAGAAGTGTCCTCTTGAGTGCTGGAGGAAAATAAATCCTCTGGTGCCTTCCTTTTCTTGCTGGAGAGCTCTTCTTCTTCCTTCATCTTCAGTTGTCTTCTAAGCTCTTCATTCTCACTGCTGATGATCTGGTGTCGATTCTT
Source organism: Lathyrus aphaca (assembly GCA_963966055.1). Taxonomy (NCBI): domain Eukaryota; kingdom Viridiplantae; phylum Streptophyta; class Magnoliopsida; order Fabales; family Fabaceae; genus Lathyrus; species Lathyrus aphaca. The sequence continues at coordinate 17,054,229 of OZ014521.1, forward strand.
CCATGCATTCTTCTCTCGAATCTCTTTCTCCAAATCAATCTTCAGCTTCTCTGCATCATCCATAAAGATCAGAATGGGTTTCTTGAAGGTCATAGGATCCTGGCGAGGGTAAGGCATCTTCAGAATGATTGCCCTATCTCGTACCCATTGGAGATAGGGTTCCATAGAAACACAATTCGGCTTTCCCAAACTACTCCTCCCCTTCCTATGGATGCACTTCCAAGCTTGCATAATCTGTTTCTTGAGCTCTGGTTCTTCGTCATCCTTAAAGAAAATTCCTTCCACTTCAACACTCTTAGGCTTGTCCTTTAACGGGTACCCGAGTTGACGGCGAGCCAAAACTGGATTATAGCTGATTCCTCCCTTAGTGCCAAGAAGAGGCACATTAGCAAAATCACCACAGCTATCAATAATCAATATTCCATCATAAACACGGTTGTACCAGCTAATGTCAGAGTGGGTAAGAGACATGATCCTTTGTGACCACCACAAACCATCTTTAAGGTTCCAAAATGAAGATGACTTAGGCAAGTGCGAAATAAACCACTCGTACAACAATGATGCACAACAAGTAATCATCCCTCCCTTATGGTGATTCCTCAGATGGATGGAATGGTAGGTGTCTCCGAGCAAAGTAGGGACCGGGTTCTTCTTCAGAAAGATCTTGATGGCGTTCAGGTCGACAAAGTCTTCAAAGTTTGGGAAAAGCAGCACTCCATATATCAGCAGAATAAAAGTCGCCTCAAAAGCTTTCATATCCTTCACATCAACAAAATTCTTGGCCTTTTCTATCAGAAACTTTGTAGGGAATCCAAAAATCTTTCCTTTATAGGTCATATTTGCCTTGACCTCAGGAACACTCAAATATGTCGCCTTTGCAATCTCCGCTTCTTCAGGGTCCTTCTCTAGAACAGGGAATGGAAACTCATCCTTAACACGTGATCCCACCAGAACTGAATACTCTTCCAAAGTAGGCGCCAATTGGTAATCAGGGAACGTAAAACAATGGTAGAGAGGATCATAAAACTGGAGCATCACAGAGAGCAACCTTCCATCCCAATCAGTCTTAAGCAAAGCTAAAAGTCTCCTATGCTTCTCCATGAAGGCTTCTTGATCCAGAACCAAATCTCTTAATTTCCTTAGGTCTTCGAGTTTGGGAGTTTTGAATGTGTACTTGACAGTCTTTCTTCTTCCAAAGTCCATGATGATACCTATGATATTTGCAAAGATAGATTTTCTGAGTTCCTTGAATAAATGGTAAAAATGATGCTTCATGATGCGTGAATGCAACAAACACAAACAAGGCTTAGGTTCAAAGCTTGCATGAGGTCAAAGGTTCAACCCTCCCAAAAGGTATGTACTATGGGTTTATTTGTACCTGTACAACGGGTTCTAAAAGTTCCCAGAATCACTGTCCCATCTATCGGATATTACCGACTTCCCAACTCGACTTGGTAATCAGTAATATTCTCAAGAGAGTCTCATCCGAGTGCAGTATCGCGTATCAACTATTTCGGATTTACACCCTCATAGTCATCGCACTACATCCCTAAAAAGGCCAAGTGGGGGTAAATGTTCTAAGGTCCTCAGCATTAATGGCTCTCAGGTCGAATATAGTAATGTTTTCACGACTGAACTCGATCAACAAAACTACATCCGAGGAGGCCTCCGCTGAGTGGTGGTGTCTCAAGTCAACTTGGTCGGGACTCAACTCCCTACAAGCCTTCTTGAATATACCACCGTCCTATCTTATTTGCACTCAAGTCCGGGTTAGGACTTATCTCACCACACATGGAATACCCAACAAAATCCCAAATAATAACAAGCAATACAACAACAAATATACAAATATACAAGGTGGGCTTAACCCTCAAAAATAGAATCCCCAGTGAAGTCGTCATTTCTGTCGCGGTGAGAATCGGATACCAAGCTATTAAGTGAGCTTGAATCGCAAAACATTTAATGTTCACCACCGACTTTAATTTAATCCAAAAGGAAAAGGGAAAAAGATCGTAAAAACCCTAAATGAGGAGAAACTAGGTCCGGGGGTTGATTATACCTAGGGAAGGTGTTAGCATCCTAAGCATCCGCAGTATCCTACGGGAACCTCTTGTTAATATTTGTAATTTTGTTGTTTATTGCTTGTTAAAATTATGGGAACCTAAGGTTTTTATTTCTAATGGTGCTCGCACAACATCGCATCGATGCCTACGTATCGGGTATAGAATCAGAGCACTCGTAGTTCTCCTAAGGATTAACGAACACTTGGTTACGCTCAAGGTTCGCGGGGGAAGGTAAGTGTTATGGCAAACACTCACGTGACTTTAGCAAAGTCACAAAAAGTTGTAAAATAAAAAGTCCTAATGGCTAAGGTCAAAAAGGTAACTAGGGATGGCTAAACTTCCTATGACATTGAGTCAACTGCAGGAGTTCTTTCCCTTTTGGATTGAAAAGCAAAAACAAATATAAACAAAGGTGCAAGCTCCTAAGACTAGGCAAAGGCTGCTACTTGCAAAAATAAATAAATTGAACAAAGTAAATGGAATACAAGGCAAAGGCTTAGTAACCGGGCTATGGCTCGATATATGGATCGAGAATGCAGGGGTGGAAAACAAACGCAGTGCGACAATTTTCTTAAGTTAAAAAAGCTGTGAAGTGTAAGGAATGTGCAGACGGCGATCGTAAACGACCGACTTACGTGTGTGAGTGAAGTGTAGTGAAGTTCACTTGGCGTTGGACCAAGGAATTTATTATTTTTGAAATTAAGTTAATATGGTGTAAAGACGCGAGAAATGAATAATTAATAAATGAAATGAGTTATGAAATAGAAATAAATAAATTAAATAAATTAAGTAGAATAAATAAATGAATTAAATGGAAAGAAAAGAATAATAATAAAAAAACATGGCCTCATATTGGTCACGATTAATCGAAGATGATCTATCGTGATTTTTGTAATATCATCGGCCCCCAAAGAAAAATAAAATCAGATGATCCACTAAAATATTTTTTTTTAAAGACATTTTTCTAGAGTAATAAACAAAACAAAATAGTAATAAAAATAGAAAAAAGAAACTAAAAGGGGCAGAGGGTGCATCGTGTGTTCTGACTGTGTGCATATAGCAACTACATACATGGATCAAGCCCAAACATTTACAAAAATAATTAAAATAAACATAAAGAAAAAAGAGTTAGGGTGCGTACTAGACTATGGAGTGTGGTGTTAGTGATTCACATGGGCCTTTGAGAGCCCATCAGTAACAACAAATATAGGTTTTATAGAAAAGAAAATAAATAGAGTTTTGAAAGGTTATCAAAGCAAAACAGTCAGTAATATTGAAAATATTAGTCACAATCAGACCCTTGTTTCAAAATGCGGTCAAAACGAAACCCAACCTTAAAGTGACAACCCTTCTCATCTCTCCTCTTCAGTTTATGCCTTCACTCACTCGCGGTGGCGCTAGCAGTTGCGTTTCTCTCACAAATCCTTCCACTCCCAAACGCGTTTTATGGTTTCGGCGGCGGGTGAAGAGTGGTTCGCGGTGGGTGATTTTCACGCTCTCTGTTCGCGGTTTCAAACGGCTTTCACGATTTTGGTCCGGTGGCTTTGACGGCGTGGCGGCTGGTGTGTTTTTTTTGAGTGTCGTGCGATGATGTTTGGATGGTGAAGATGATGGGTGTTTTAGAGCTGTTTTTGATGCTGTGATTCTAGGGTTTGAAGATGGATGAAACGTTGAGAGAGATTGTTGTGGAGGGTGGTGAAGTGAGAATCAAGGTCTGTCCATGAGAGGGGGAAGGAAGAGAGGAGAGAGGAATGGGATTGAAGATCAACGTATGCTCTTGAGATTTTGTTTCTTGGTGTCAACGAGTTTGAGAGCTGCTGAGATTGTTTCTGATGTTGCCATGGTTTGGTGTTGAGTTTGTAGACGGAATTGGATGAATTGTTGGAGTGATTAGTAAGATGGGTTGATTCAATGGCATTGTTTGGGAAAGATTGTGGTGATGGATGGTTCGGACAATGGCGGCAGAGTGAAGTGTTTGCGGTGGCTCCGAATCGCGTTTTGCTCAAGGTTTACCGGCGCGGGTTAGTCTGTGGATGGTGTCTGAGTTCTCAGATTCGTTTCAACAGTGGTGATTTTGGTTTGAAATCTGAATTTTTCGAAGGTGAGTTTTCATGAAGAACAAAGGCGGTTTCGAGTTGAGTGGCAGCTTGGGATTTGAAGGTTATTTACTGGTTTACGGTTTGTGATGGTTCAGGTGGTGAACGGATTTTGGTGTGAAAGGTTGAAGCGGTTTGTTTTCGGTCTATCACGGTGGTTTTGGATTGCGTTTATGGTTCAAAGGTCAGTGCTGTGTTTTCTGGTTTCCATGTGAGTTTTGAATTTGGTGTTTGTTTGATTCGGTTGGTTTTGTTTGGTTATAGTTTGTTTGCTTGCTGTTTTCGGTTCTAGGTTTGTTTGCTTGCTGTTTGGTGGTTGTGAGCGGTGGATCGGTGGTGTAAGATGATGTTTGCTGTGTTTTGAAAGGGCATTCTGAGAGATGATGGTGGAAGGTTTCGGTTTGAAGGTCTATGAGACAGTGCAAAGGTTGGTTTCTGGATTCGGTTTGAGGGTTGTTGGCGGAGGGTGGTCTGAAGAGTTTGTGAAGGGTGATGATTGTAAGCAGTCTGGGTGAGGCAAGACAGTTTGTTTGGAGAGGACTAAAAGGAAGGTTTTTTTTTATGTTAGTTTTCTGGTGATGTTGAATAGAAGAGGTTAGTGGTTAATGTGTTTACAGGGTATGTGTTGAGTGTCTCTTTTTCATTTTTTTTTCACAGGCCTCTCATTTTTTGAAGTTGATGTTATTCTGTTTTTTGTCTGTTGTTTGAATGGTGATGATTTGCTTAAATTAGGTTCAGATTTGCAGGGTTAGGATTGTTCACGGTTGTGATTGTGGTGGCTGAAATTTGAATATGATTTTTGTTTTGGTGGCTGCCTTTGGTTTCAAGTTTTTTTCTTTTTTTGAAATTTTTTAAATGTTATTTTTTTTGCTTTGTGAATGCAGGTTAGAAATAAAGCCAAGAAGAAAAATTAATCATGGACACATGCTAAAAAAGTGAAGGAAAGGAAAAGAGAAAGATTACCGCCCGAACGTTATCGGGGTGAAGAATCCCAAGTGGTGAGCTTCCTACTCCTTGTTGTTGCTTGTTGTATGACTGTTTTTTTTTTGAAATTGTTCTCTCTTTTCTTCCTCTTTTTGAAGTTTAAGTAAGCTGGATTTTTGTGTTTTTGGACTGTTTTTTGAGAGTTTTGTGAGGCTGAACTGTAGTATTTGGGGGCTGTTTTGTGTTTGATTTATGACTGGTTTTGAGGGTTGTTTGAGGTTGAAAATGGGGCTGTTTGATGCTGTATTTTTTGAATGTTTGTGAGTTGTTTTTGGAACTGTTTTGTGTGTTGAAGAGTGCTGTATTTTTTTGTTTTGAATGCTGAGTTTTTGTGTATGAATGAGAGTTGTTTGTGGTGTATTTAGAGGCTGAATTTGTGTTAGTTGAGGGCTGTTTTATGTAGTATTGAGAGCTGAAACTTGTGTAATTTTTTGTGATAGCTGTTCTGATTTTTGTACCATAAAACTTGTAGGTGAAGGATGCTTGGAAGGAGGAGACAAAATCTGAAACAATGGTTGCAATGGGGTAGTGGAGCAGGAAATGGTTGGTGGCTGCATGCTGATTTTGTTTGATTTGGAGCAGGCTGAATTTTGTAATTTAGTGCTGAATTTTTTTTGTAACATTTTCTTTCTATGTAATTGTAATAAAAACAATAGATATGAAATAAAGATTGATTATTTACACTAAGTTATGATTTATACTTGGCACTTAATATTGAAAATGAAAGTTTTAAATTAGAATCTAAATATAATACTTAAATTAGAAATGGAATGAAAAAGAATTAAATTTAAAAATTAAAAATAACTTATAAACTTAAATAAATAAACTTGGAACTAAAATGAAAAATAATAAAAAAAGAAATTGGAATTAAATTAAAAATGAAAGCTTAAAAGAAAAGTAAATTAAAAATAAATTAGAAATTGAAATCAAATTAGAATAAACTAAAAATAAATTGGAAATTGAAATTAGATTGGAAATAGAAACTTGAAAATGAGATAAAATTAAAAGTTGAAGAGTAGAAAATAAATTTAGAAACTAAAATTTGAAAATGAAATAAAAATTAATTTAGGAATGAGGACTTGATAATGAAAAGAAATAACAAATAAGTTTAGAAAATTTTGAAAATTGAACTAAAAAAAATTAAAAAATAGAAATTGAAATAAAATTTTAAAAATAGGAATTTACAAATAGAACGACGATAGAAATTAAAATTAAAAATACGAAAATGAATTAAAAAAAAAAAGTCATAAATAAATTAAATTAAAATGGAAGCTAGAAAATGAGAAGAAAACAACAGAAAATAAATCGGGGAAAAAAAAAATCCCTGCAAAAATGCGATAAAAGTATGATTATGATATGAGCGATTAGGGGTAAAATTTGGGGTGTGACAATGGGCTCTTAGGTACTTAAGCTCACTTTAAATTGTTTTTGAAAATGTAGTGTGTGAATAGAAAAATTTTCAGAATAGTTTAATAATAATCCATGTACGGATGTGTAAAAAACTTGTTTGAAAATTTGTTTGAAATTTGTTTAAGTGTGAAAAAGTTTTGAAGTGAGCAAGTATCTAAGAGTAACCTACCCTAATGTTTAAGGTCTTTCTTATTCTTTATCCTTTCCTTAGTAAGACTATCCCTACTATAATGGAGTAGGTAGTCCTTACTTTGGATGTTAAGGGACATGTGAGGGACAATATGATTTTGAAGGCCATTGTGGGGTGTAATAAGCATAAAGAAGGGACTATCATCATTTGTTTCGAAGGGACTCGATTCGTATAGGCAACCATAAGGGACTTTGATGATTTTCTTTCGAGGGACTTGCTTTATACACCCCATTTAACCATTATTCGTAGGCAACTTGAGGGATAACCTTAGAAAGTGAGACGGCGATTAAAATCGACTTACGTGTGTGACATGTTTAATTTAATTATCTTATATTAAAAATTATCTAAATTTATTTTAATAACAAACATATTAACACTCCCTAATTACTAACCATAGCAATAATAATTAAATAATTACAAATTTACATCCAGGAACAATTACATAATAATTATAAAAATAAATAGCAAATAAATAAATATAATAGCAAGATATAAATATTGAATAAGCAAATCATAATTAGGGGTTGGTAACAAAATAATAACAATAATAATAATTTAGAAATAATAAATAAGGTTAGAAATATAAGAATATGATAATAAATAATAATATGGTTAGTAAATAAGAATAAACAAAATTAATCAAAATATTATAATAATAAGAAATTAACAAGTTTTAATATAATCAATTAAAAAACAAATATGAATAAACAATTATTTTAATTTACAAATTATTAAGTTATATTTTAATTATATTTTAATTATAAAGTTACTACAAAAATCTAAACACAATTATTTCTAAACAAAAGTTATATGAAAAAAATGCTTATTTAATATATAAAGAGAAAAATAAATTATAAGTGTATTTACAAAATTTTATTTTTTTATAAAATATATTTATATTTTGAGAGAAATAATTTATAATAATATTTATAATATTTACATGAATCATACTAAACAAATGTACATTATAATTATATTAGAAAAATAAAATTATATTTTTAGAGTTTTATAAAATTAGGGTTTTATTTTTTTTGGATTTATGAAAATTAGGGTATACAAAAATTTATTTTTTAATAATCATATAAAATTATCTTAATTAATATGAACTTTAAAAAAAAAACAAGAGTTTTATATTTTTTTCTAAAATAGTTTTATAATATAGAAACTAATAATAATTATTTTAAATCAATTACACTAAAGGAAGAATAAGAAAATAGAAAGAAAAAAAAAGGGAACCTGATGGGATTTGAACCCAAGACTTCTTACTTGCAGGCAGCAACAATATCCACTGGGCCAGCCAAGCGTAGGCAAGAGATGAGAGGGTGAGATTTGTTTTGTTCTTTGCTTTGAGAAATTCAGAAAATAAAGAGAAAACAAAAAGGCCTGGGGGAGGTTTTGATCCCAGGACCTTTTGATTACAAGACGCGCGCGCTACCGCCTGGCTGGGAGAGCCTTCCTGATTATTGAATGGCTACAAATAATAATATATGAAGTCTCTTTTTATCCTGCAAAAATAAAACAAAATAATGCCATGGCCAAGAATCGAACCAAGGCTCTCACAACATACACAGACAGAGTTTACCACCAAGACACACGCGCGTGTGTGTAAACGAAACAGCAAAACAATATAAAATATATTAACATAAATTTGAATTCCCATGCGCGGCAAACTTCATCTTCTACATTCAAATTTCCTGCGAATCTTCTTTTGAATTTTCCTATGATTTTTCCTGCGAGTTCATAAGCCTGAAAACCTAGGTTTTTGAATCATCATATAAACAGCAAAATCAGTACAAATTGATAGCCCAGATCAAACATACAAGGTTTATACAACATAATCATGTTTTTAAAAGTCATTTATATTCACTAAAACGCGAATTCCCAATTTGAGAACTCAAACCCTAACAATGGTGTCTCTCGGTTTAGGGCATGTTTCTTCGATGTTTTTGTCCAGAATCCATCTAAGCATCATGATAAACAAGATTCAATACACAAAAACGATTTACAATGGTTAAATAAATGAAATCGAAAAAATCAAATAAGAGGGAGAAGATGCATTCGGGATATGCTATATGAAGAGCTTTGGATGCAAGTAGGTATTGGTTTTGACTCAATGATGTCCAAGGATCATTGTGGTGTCCTCAAATTACCTTCTAATGCTCTGATTCTCAAAATCCGAATGTCACTTTTCTTGTGATTTTTTGAACTATGAACTCACCTTTGGCTGCTGCAAATTCGTGACCTCTTGCTAGGTTTATGTTAAGCATATATACATGAGTGAATTAGGTCAAAAATATGTCTTCATTGTGTGGAGATTTGGATCCAAAAATATTGAAAAAGATCATGTTGTAAATTTCAAATATTTGATCATGAGTGCTTGCTATTTTGGGATAATTCACATGATTTCCTTCTCCTTCTAATTCAATCAATAATTATGAATTTCTAGAAACAATATCTTCACCCAAAAATAGATTTTCATATTTTATATTTATTTAAAATGATTTTTATGAATTAAATCAATAATAAATAAATAAAAAATAATAAAAATGCTGAATTTTGGTCAATTGGGTCGTGCACAATGTTATGAGATGGATTGGGTCACAACTTAGCAAGCCCATTTGGAAAGAATTACTTCTAAGCCTCCATTTTCAACATAAACCATCACAAAATTTCCCAACTTTGCAAAGGCACATCTCCCTCATTTTTAAAGGTATGAGGGTGTTCTTGGACTTTTTGGAAAGCTTGAAGAGTCCTCTAAACAACCCCATTGGTTTCAGGTCCATATCATTTATCAATCTCAAGTTATGCCCTTTTGAAGTTGTTGACTTTTTGTTGACTTTTGAAATGACCTATAATGTCTTAGCTCATATTTTTCAAATGAAGCATTTTTGGGCTTAACCTTCAACATCAAAGTTGTAGGGAATTCAATTTCCTTCAAAATGAGCTTTGGATGGAGACTTGGTGATGAAGTATGTGAAAGTTATGCCTGGTCAAAGTTCAGTTGACTTTTACTGAGGAAACCCTAATTTAGAAACTCCTGATTATTGATGATCTGGAATCTCCTTGATGAATCATGATCAACCCTTGATCAAATGATGAATTTTACTTCATATACTTGATGTTGGCAAAAAATCATGAAGTTTGACTTTGGTTTGACCACAGTTGACCTTAGTTTGACTTTTTAACTGCATTGACTGATTTTGACTTATCTGATCATCTGACTGAGCAAACCTTTGAGAAAAGTCTTGAAACTTGTCATGGGGGTTCTTACACACATATAAGATGTTATGAAACTCACTTGAGGTATTGGAAGTCCCTTTAGCCTGATTAAAGTCAAAACCCTAGTTTTGGATGCACTGCTTAGGAGGTGCATTGTCTGAGGGAATTGTCAACTCCTTTGACCAATTGTGAACTTTGTGAACCTTGTGAATCTTCTTAGATGTATTGTGATACTCATGGGAGGTATTGTGAAGCTTGTGAACCTTGTGAACCTCATGAAGTGACTTTGTAGACCTCATAAACCTCAGGAAAGCTTTGTAATCATTGTGAAACTTATGAACCTTGTGAACCTTCAAGAAGTGACTTGTAAACTTCATGAACTTCATGGAAGGTCTTGTAAATGTTGAGAAACTTGTGAACCTTGTGAACCTTCAAGAAGTGACTTGTAGACTTCATGAACCTCATGAAAGATTATATAAGCATTGAGAAACTTGTGAACCTTGTGAACCTTCATAAAGTAACTTGTAGACTTCATGAACCTCATGAAAGGTTATGCAAGTGTTGGAGAACTTGTGAACCTTGTGAACCTTCTTAGAACACAAAGTCTTGTATTGTGAGGGCAAATTTTGGGGTGCAACAGCTGCCCCTGTTCAATTTTCTGAAACCTGAGGGGTTAGATTGGTATATTTGCCAGTCGTAACCTGGAAGGTTGAAGGGGATTGAACACAAAAGCCCAAAAATTTGCACTCACCAGTGCATAGAGTGATATTGATGGTTAATTGAACATGATTGAGTGGGCTTAAAGATGCCACTAGGGGAAAGTTCTTCAGCAGTATAATGAGAGCTGTCAGGAGGCTGGAGTAATACTGATGTAACAGCATGTCTTCATGAGGATAAAGCAATCAATAATGATAACCCTAAAGCAGTCTTGAAGAAATAATATGATTTCAGGAGGATAGAGCAATCAATAATGACAACTCCAAAGCAGTCTTGAAATAATAATGTGATATGTCTTCAGGAGGATAGAGCAATCAATAATGATAACTCTAAAGCAGTCTTGAAATAATAAGATGATTTCAGGAGGATAGAGCCATCAACAATGATAACTCTAAAGCAGTCTTGAAGTGGTAATATGACCTCAGGAGGATAGAGCAATCAATAGCTCTAAAGCAGTCTTGAAGTAACAATATGGTTTCAGGAGGATAGAGCAATCAATAATGATAACTCTAAAGCAGTCTTGAAATAGTAATATGACCTCAGGAGGATAGAGCAATCAATAGCTCTAAAGCAGTCTTGAAGTGGTAATATGACCTCAGGAGGATAGAGCAATCAATAGCTCTAAAGCAGTCTTGAAGTGGTAATATGACCTCAGGAGGATAGAGCAATCAATAGCTCTAAAGCAGTCTTGAAGTGATTTCAGGAGGATAGAGCCATCAACAGCTCTAAAGCAGTCTTGAAATAATAATTTCAGGAGGATAGAGCCATCAATAATGATAACTCTAAAGCAGTCTTGAAGTCACGAGAAGTTATCAGGAGGATAAAGTAACCCTGAGGTGACAATAAAGCAGTCCCAACGTAATAAGAAGCTCCTCAGGAGGATAAAGTAACCCTGAGGTTACAATAAAGCAGTCCCAAAGATCATAAGTTTGTTTGTTGGATAATTAACCTGAAACAAGGTAGCTTTCGTATAATAACATTAGTTTAAGCTTTATGTATGCATGTATGATATGATGCACTTAGATAATGTTCTATATGTCTATGGATATGTATGCTATGGTATGATGTAAATGATGTATGCATGATATGATACTGCCGGAAGCGTCTGGATATCTTCGTATAACAACTGCTGGCCAGGGAAAATAAATCCCGATTCGTTGTTGAAGCATATATAACCCTCCGTCTGCTGGGGATAACAGGGTATAAATGGCCTCCCGTATGCTGGAGATAACATGGTATAAATGGCCTCTCGTATGCTGGAGATAACATGGTATGGATAACCTCCCGTTGTTGGGGATGGTAAGGTATAGATATAACCTCCCGTTGTTGGGGATAGTAGAGTATATATAACCTTTGTCTTCGTTTGATAGTAGGATAAGTATAACATCCCGTCTTCGTTCGTCGTACCCTTATTGGAAAGTAATTTCCCGAATATCCGTATGAGGATAAAAGAGATGGATATAAATTCCAGGGGAGATAAGACTTTATGAAGATGGATTCGTCCTACTGAGGGTTTGTAACTGTCTTGTAAAGGTGAACTGGCGAAGCTTCGTTGAGATCCTTCCCTCGTTCGTTCTTAGTAAATACTATTACTGCATTTTCATGCATTTCTGGTAAACATTAATCATATTAAAAGCATACATGCATTTCTGGTAAACATCAATCATATTCAAAAGCATACATACATTCAAACACAACCAATGGACGTTTCGCTTATGTAAATAGGGTAAAAGTAAATCTGGATTTCAAAGATGGAATTTATTTATATCAAAAAGTGACCCATACATGGGTAAGTTTGTACAAGGAGACATAAACCCTAGTAAGAGGATTTTGTCGTAAAATTTTTACAAAAGGAAATCAGCTATGTGGGAAACAATCCTATTGAGTTTCAATTCTACTATTGCCACTCAAGTATCTCATCTTCTTGCTGTTGAGACGGAAACGATTGGATTGAGCTTTATCTGTTCGAGCTTGAGTAAGTAGTATAACTGGTTGCAGTTTCATGGGTGATCCAAACGAGACATAGTCATACGCTTTAATCCCTAACTTTTGCCTGGATTGCCCTTTCAGGTTTTCAATCCACCGGGATACCCTTTTTTGCCCAAGCCGCCTTTTCAGGTTTTCGACTTGCCGGGTGTACATCTTTTTATATATATCCCTAATTTTTGCCCAAACCCTTTTGGTTTGCCGGGATGCCCTTATTTTTGCCTAGGCCAGTCAACCTAGCGGGTCTCTTTTTACGCGTAGTATTTTTTAACTATGTCTGCGTTTACAGGCTGTGGGAAGTCCTCACCATCCATTGTAGTCAGTATCATGGCACCTCCTGAGAATACTGTCTTGACTACAAATGGTCCTTCATATGTTGGAGTCCACTTACCCCTAGGATCACCCTGTGGTAATATGATACGCTTGATTACCAAGTCACCAGCCTGATATACCTTTGGCTTAACCTTCTTGTTAAAAGCTTTGATCATTCGCTTTTGGTACATCTGGCCATGACAAACTGCTGCTAACCTCTTCTCATCAATCAAATTTATCTGGTCCAGTCGAGTCTGAATCCACTCATCTTCACCCAAGCCTGCATCCTTCATAATTCTCAAGGAAGGGATCTGAACTTCAATGGGCAGAACTGCTTCCATACCATAGACTAAGGAGAATGGGGTTGCCCCTGTTGAAGTACGTATTGTGGTACGATAACCATGAAGAGCAAATGGTAACATCTCATGCCAATCCTTGTAAGTAACAGTCATCTTCTGTACAATCTTCTTAATGTTCTTATTAGCAGCTTCAACTGCCCCATTCATCTTTGGACGATACGGAGAAGAGTTGTTATGCTTAATCTTGAACTGCGTGCAAAGATCAGTAATCATAGTGTTGTTCAGATTAGAGCCATTGTCAGTGATAATCCTTTCAGGGATGCCATACCTACACATGAGATTATTCTTAATGAACCGAGCCACAACATTCTTAGTCACAGATGCATATGAAGCTGCCTCTACCCATTTCGTAAAATAATCAATAGCCACCAGGATGAAACGATGCCCATTAGAAGCGGTAGGCTTGATCTCACCAATCATATCAATGCCCCACATGGCAAAGGGCCAAGGAGCAGTCAACACATTCAATGGTGATGGAGGTATATGAACTTTATCAGCATAGATTTGACATTTGTGACAAGTTCTGGAGTGTTGATAGCAATCAGCTTCCATGGTAGACCAATAGTAACCTGCTCTCAAAATCTTCTTTGCCATAGTATGACCACTAGAATGAGTGCCAAAGGTCCCATTATGCATCTCTTCCATAATTTCTGTAGCTTCCTTCTTATCCACACAACGAAGCATAGTTGAATCATGATTGCGCTTATACAGAATGCCATTACTCAAGAAGAACTTGGCAGAAAATCTTCTCAGAAACTTCCTATCTTTGACAGATGCCCCTTCAGGGAATTCCTGAGCTTCAAGATATCTTTTCACTTCATAGAACCAAGGCTTCTCCTCTGCCCCTTCTGTGTCAATCTTATTGCAGTATGCAGGCTTTTCAAATCTATCAATAGTAATCTTGGGAGCTTCATCATCCCAGCTGATCTCAAACATGGATGCCATGGTGGCTAATGCATCTGCCAACTGATTCTCTCTTCGTGGAATGTGTTCAAAGGTAATCTCTTTGAAATGTGGGATCAAAGACAACACATGTTCTCTGTAAGGAATGAGATTATCATGCTTGGTATCCCAATCTCCTTTAATCTGACTCACTACCAAGGCTGAATCTCCATACACATCAAGAAACTGAATCTTCATATCAATAGCAACTTTAATACCCATGATACATGCCTCATACTCAGCCATGTTATTAGTACAATAGAAACAAAGTCTGGCAGTAATCGGGGTATGACAACCTTCAGGGGAACTAATTACAACGCCAACACCATTACCATGTGCATTAGAGGCACCATCAAAAACCATAGTCCATCGGGATCCTTGTTCAGGTCCGTCATATTGTCCAGGTTCTTTGGTAACAGTCATAATGTCTTCATCAGGGAACTCAAAATTCATTGACTGGTAATCATCTACTGCTTGATGAGCCAAATGATCAGCAACAACACTTCCCTTAATGGCCTTCTGAGTAGTATACTGTATATCATATTCTGTCAAGATCATTTGCCATCTTGCAATTCTTCCGGAGAGAGCAGGTTTCTCGAATATGTACTTGATTGGATCCATCTTTGAAATCAACAAGGTAGTATGGGTCAACATATACTGTCTTAGTCGGCGAGCAGCCCATGCCAAAGCGCAGCAAGTTTTCTCGAGCAGCGAGTATCTTGTTTCACAGTCGGTAAACTTTTTGCTAAGGTAGTATATTGCCTGCTCTTTTCGACAAGACTCGTCATGTTGCCCCAACACACACCCCATTGAGTTGTCTAACACTGTTAAGTACATAATCAAGGGTCTTCCATCAACTGGTGGCATCAAAATTGGTGGCTCTAGCAAATATCTCTTGATTTCATCAAAGGCAGTCTGGCACTCATCATTCCATTCCATCACCCGATCTTTCTTCAACAACTTGAAGATTGGCTCACAGATGGTAGTTAATTGGGAAATGAATCTTGCAATGTAGTTCAATCGTCCCAAGAAACCTCTAACCTCCTTCTCAGTACGGGGAGCTGGCATCTCTCGTATAGCTTTTACTTTTGCAGGATCCACTTCAATACCTTTTCCACTGACAATGAAACCCAAGAGTTTTCCAGATCTAACTCCAAAAGTACACTTGTTTGGGTTCAACCTCAACTTGTATTTCTTCAACCTCTCAAACAACTTGTGCAGATGATCAAGATGTTGCTCTTCATTCTGAGATCTGGCTATCATATCATCCACATATACCTCTATCTCATGATGAATCATATCATGAAACAAAGCCACCATAGCACGCTGATATGTTGCCCCTGCATTCTTCAAACCAAATGGCATCACCTTATAGCAAAAAGTGCCCCACTGTGTCACAAATGTTGTCTTCTCCATATCTTCAGGTGCCATCTTGATTTGATTGTAACCAGAGAAACCATCCATAAAAGAGAATACCTTATGCTGAGCAGTGTTGTCTACCAAAATATCAATATGAGGAAGTGGAAAATCATCTTTGGGGCTAGCTTTGTTCAAATCTCTGTAGTCCATACACATACGTACCTTACCATCTTTCTTAGGAACCGGTACCACATTTGCAACCCACTGAGGATAAGAAGTTACTGCTAAAAACCCTGCATTGAACTGTTTCATTACCTCTGCCTTGATCTTTTCTGACATTTCAGGACGCATACGACGAACCTTCTGCTTCTTTGGACGACAATCTTCTTTCACTGGCAAACGGTGAACCACAATGTCTGTATCCAACCCTGGCATATCTTCATAAGACCAAGCAAAGATCTCCACATAGTCACGTAACATCTGAATCAACCTGCTCTTGACATTGTCCTCTAAATCAGCCCCTACCTTGACCTCTTTTCTGTCTTCCTCAGTTCCCAGATTCACAACTTCGACTGGCTCTTCATGTGGCTGTATAGCTTTCTCTTCTTGTTGTAACAACCTAGCAAGCTCTACAGGTATTTCACAATCGTCCTCATTTCCATCTTCAGTTTGATAGATCGGATTCTCGAAATTGTAATTGGCAATAGTAGAACTGTTATCAACAGGATCCAGAGTGGATGAGGATCTGCATTTAGTGATGTGGGTGTGTGTAAGAACACATAGCTGATAAAGCAAAAATAAAGAAAAGAAAGACAAGGAACACAATATTTACTAAAACGAAACGTCCACTGATTTTATTGAATGAAGTATGCAAATGAAATGACAGCCCGTAACAAGCACACCATTGTGCCCCGGGTAAGGCACATGGCTTGAAAGTTTTATTGTTCAGAAATTACAAATGTAAAAAAAAACACAACACAGTAATAGTATTTACTCCTGACTAAAGGAGATAGGGATAACATCTTCAGCTTTCCAATTATTGAGTCCAGCACCCACAGTAGGAAAAATCCATGCATCCAAGTTGTAGTCTTCATCTTGATCTCCCACAGCATTAATCACCCCTTGATTGGTGATACGAGCAGCACGAGCACGACGAACAGCCTTCTGGGACTCTGCAGTGAAACCCAAACCAAACTTGTCAGACTTGTACGGAATATTAGGAAGCTGACCCCAAATAGTACAACCACCTTCATCCACTACGGCTCTAGCATCATTGAGGGAGGCCATTGCCATTGTTGGAGATTTTCTGATGACCACAGGAACCTTCTTCACAGCAGGAGGAGTCACACAATCATTACCAACCCAGGGAACCACTTCAAATGACTGACATGGAGTCTCAATGTATTCACCTTCTACTTCCAGATACTTGAAAGTGTTTACATGGCTGACAAAGTATTCTTCCTCTCCAAAGACAGTAACAACCTTTCCATTCACCGGATATCTCAACTTTTGGTGCAATGTAGAGGTCACAGCACCTGCCCCATGGATCCAGGGACGACCAAGCAGACAAGAGTATGAAGGACGAATATCCATCACATAAAATGTAGCAGTAAACACCTGAGAACCAACTTTGATAGGAAGATCAATCTCCCCATGCACTACTCTTCTAGAACCATCAAAAGCCTTTACCACAATATTACTAGGCTTCAACACCGTATCTTCAGGACTCAGCTTATTCAGGACTTCCTTGGGCAACACATTCAGAGAGGAACCATTGTCTATTAGCACATGTGACAGACTGGTGCCCCTGCATTCAATTGAAATATGCAAGGCCCTGTTATGGTCCCTCTTGGCAGGGGTCAAATCAGCATCAGAGAATCCTAACCCATTGTCATAGGTCAGGTGAGCAACACAATTCTCAAATTGGTCCACAGAAATTGCACTGGGCACATGAGCAGACTTCAAAAACTTGATCAAGGACTTAGCATGAGCTTCAGAACACAGCAACAAGGACAACATAGAAATCTTTGAGGGAGTATGCCCCAACTGATCCACAATGTCATAATCACTCTTACGAATGATTTTCAATACTTCTTCCATCTGCTTAGAGAGATCATCAGCAACTGGCACATTAGTAGATACGGGTTCAATAACAGGACCTTTGCCCCGAGCATCAGTGGTGGAAGTAGCAGCAGGAGTAACTGCACTCTTAGAAGCAACTGGAGGAGAGAAGACTCTTCCACTACGAGTGATCTTGCTAGATCCAGCAATATTATCAATATCAGCAGGCATATCAGGTAAAGGCTCTTGCTTAACACCATGGATGTAAACATCAGACCCATAGTGCCAAGGCACAACTTTGTCAGATGTATAAGGAATAGGGCCAGGAGTGGTAATGATCAGAGGAGCTACTCTGGCTTCAGCAACAACTTTCACAGGACCTTCAGCAGTAATCTTGATTGGACCCTGATGAGAGATTTTGATGGGCTTCTTTGAAGTGATTCTTACCGGTACTTTGTCAACCATATCAACCTCTTCAATCTTCTTACCCTGAGTCAGACGATCCACCATATCTTCTACAGATGCTGGTCTTCTTTCAAACACTATGGTATACTTATCCATGAGACGCTGAATACCATCTCTCAAAATGAAGCAACTATCCGGCTTATAGGTACAATACAAACAATCTTCTCGACAACCTGGAAAGATCCCAGCTTGTACTAACCTCTTTTTGATAACAGACAATGGTGTGCTCAACTCCATGACTGAATAGACATGCAGGTCTTCCTCAATGTCTTCATCAATGGCGTTGACAGTCTTCTCGTGATTTGGCAGTGGTGCTGTAATCACATTTGGTGGATCAAATTCAATTTCTCCAGCATCAATCATATCTTGAATTTTGTTCTTCAAGACCCAGCAGTTATTAGTATCATGTCCTGGACAGTTTGAATGATATGCACATCGCGCATTGGGATTGTACTTGGGAGAGGTAACATTGGGATTCTGAGGAGCCTCCCTCAGGGTAATAAGTTCAGCCTTCAACAAGTGTTGCAATGCCTGAGCCATTGACATGTTGATCTTCGTGAACTGTCTTCTAGCCCTCTGTTGGTTGCCTTGAGGCTGCTCTGTTGTTGCAGGAGTTGGATTTGAAATATGAACCGCACTAACAGACTGATGCCTTCTGTTACGATCAGGTTGACCATAAACAGCATTGGATTCTTTCTTCCCAGTGGGAGGCTTCTTTGCAGCACCTGATGAAGAAGTGCCCACCTGGATCTTACCACTCTTGATACCATTCTCTACTCGCTCTCCTGTCATGATCAACTCAGTGAAGCCAGATGATGAGCTTCCAATGAGATGACTGTAAAACGGACCATTCAGCGTACACATGAACATATCAACCAATTCCCTATCAGTCAAAGGGGGTTGAACTCTTCCAGCTAAATCTCTCCATTTCTGAGCATATTCCTTAAAACTTTCTTTGGCACCCATAGACATGCTCTGAAGCTGCATGCGAGTGGGGGCTAAGTCAGCATTGTATTGGTACTGCTTATAGAAAGCTTCAGCAAGATCATTCCAGTCTCTGATGTTGACACTCTCCAACTGATAATACCACTCCAACTGAGCTCCAGATAAGCTCTCTTGAAAAAAATGGATCCACAACTTCTTGTCAGCAGTGTGAGGTTGAATCCTTCTGACATAAGACCTCAAGTGCAGCTTGGGACAAGAGACCCCATCATAAACAACAAAGGTAGGAACTTTGAAACCAATGGGTATCACAACCCCAGATATCAGACTCAAATCTTCAAAATCCAGCCCAGATGATTTCTGCAATTCCATAGCATCCATCCTATCCACCAGCATCTTGAATTTGTCTTCATTAGGCTCATGGTAGTAATTAGCCTCAGAATCAGAGTCCCCCATAGTGTTGTGGAGACTGCCTTCCTCTTGCTCAGATTCTTCAGATTCATAGTCTTCAGCTGGTTCCTTGGTCTTGGCAAGACCTTTGAACCTCCTTCCCATGTTGATCAACCCAGCAGACCTTCTTGTCTTCTTAGTCTTCTTGGCCAGTAGTGCCTTCAATTCATCCTGTCCCTTGGATAGGTTCAAGATCAGCTCTTGGAACTGTGCATTTTGTGCCTGAAGATCCTTAACTGATTGTTCAAGTGCCATTGCTGAAATAAACAGCGAGAAGGTGAGAAACCTGTGCATAATTATAAACCTGTGATGCAATGAAATGATATGGGAATGCATATGCAATGTTTTCAAGGATCGCAGGATTTAAATTTGCTTAAACACACAAGAAAGTAACTTTTTATTAGTAATAACTTGTTTTGCCTTTTAGGCTTACAAAGAATGAAAGTGAAATAAGTACAAAAGATGGGGTTTTAAGTCTCCCATGGACGTTTCCTCTTTGTGTTGAGGTATGAGTTGAGGTTTCGTTCCTCGTGAAGTTGCTTTGTTAGCTCTAGGATCCTTGCTTGGCTTGCTTTGTAATGAGCCTCGAAAGTATCCCTTTGCTCCTTCAGTTGGATCCATGATCTCTGCAAGTCTTCCATATCAGTAGGCATGTCTGGGTGAAGGATGGTATAAGCTGTGTCTCCTTCAGCAACAGGTTCCATGGTAACTGGTAGGACGGCAGGATATGGCATCATGAGTGTCTGAGCACGAGATCGTACCCATCTGAGATAAGCTTCCATAGGAATAGTGTACTTAGGCTCCAGTGTCTTGCTGTCAATCCTGTTTACCTTTCCCCAAGCTCGTATGAATCTCTGACGGCAGCCCTGAAGATCGTTGTCGTAATCAAACACAATGCCCTGAATTAGCATATCATGTGGACCATCACTCCGAGCGTAACCAAACTGTCGTAAAGCTAGAGAGGGGTTGTAAGTAATGCCTCCTCTTATGCCTAGAAGTGGCACATTAGGAAACTCCCCACAACGGTCAATGATAGTGACATTCTCCATAGATCTGGAGCACCAATGAATATCTGAATGCGAGAGTGATATGATCCTCTTGGACCACCTGAACCCTTGTTCATTCTTCATCACTGATCGAGGAAGGTGAGAAATAAACCACCTAGATAGCAAAGGTATGCAGCACATCAAAGTTCCTCTTGCCCTTGTAGTACGGGTGTGAAGAGAATGCAGGATGTCTCCAAGCAATGTAGGCACTGGATTGTGACTCAGGAAAATGTTGATGGCATGAACGTCTATGAACTGATCTGGATTGGGGAACAATACTAAGCCATATATCAGCAAGGCTAAGATCTCCTCAAAAGCATCATAGCTCATGGCCTTCAAGAACATTTGAGCTTTATCCACTAATACCTTGGCAAGAATACCCTTGATTCCACTTCTCGTTTCTAGAACAATGTCAGACTTCTTCAGATGTAGAGCTGCAGCAATAACCTCTGGTTTAAGTTCTTTCTCCAAACCTGTGAAGGGTCTTTGATCAAGAACAGGTATACCCAGAAGTTTAGAGAACTCTTCCATGGTTGGAACCAGTTGGTAGTCGGGGAATGTGAAACAATGGTGCTTAGGATCAAAGAACTGAAACAGGACACTCATCATGTCTTCATTGAACCCGGAAGTGACTAGATCCAATAGGTGACCATGTCTCTTGTTGAACCGGGAGTGATCAGACATCTGAGAAACCAACTCTTTAAGCTTGGGAGGTATCCCTACAAAGTTGATCCTGATGGTGTTTCTACGAGCAGAAGCCATGACCTGCAACAAAGAACAAAGATAAATCCCTTGGTCCTTGAAATGGTTAGGGAAAATGATATGCTTATGATGCATGATGATGTAATGATGTTATGCTCGATCACAAACATGTGGCACACACAAGCAAGTCACACAATAGCCCTAGGTTTAAAGGCTTGCATGAGGTTCAAAGGTAAGTACCCTCCCCTGAAGTTAGTTGGTTCATCCTGTCCTACAAAAGTAACCAGGTTCTAAGGGATCTCAATATCATTGATCCTTCACAAGGGTGGTTGATCAGAAGGCAACTTACTTGCCAACCAAAACCCTCCAAGTTTAAGATCTCAATGAGTGTAGTATCGAGTGTCAACCAACTTCAGTCTGCACCAAAGCCGGCTACCTCACTACTTTCTAAAGGCCAAGATGGGATAACTAGGGTTCTAAAAGTTAGTTAGTGCATTGACAACATATGGCAGCCTCATATTATCCTCAACTTAACTCAAGGAACATAAGCACCAACCAAGAAGTCACACTAACTATGGCCACCAGATCAACCATATCGGTATACGCCGTACAGTTTCATTGGTCTATTGCCATTTACCTAAGGTACACTAGATCCGGGTTAGGATCTTTCACACATAAGAGCACCCTACAAATAATATAAAGCAAACAAAGCAAACAAGTTTAAAATGATCTTAATTCCTAAGGGTACCCCTCTTAAATTTAAATCCCCAGCAGAGTCGCCAGTTCTGTAACACGGTGGGAGAACTGACTTTAAACAATGTTGCGGATAGCAAGAGTCGCCACCGACTTTTATTTTATCCATAAGGAAAGGTTATAAAAGAACAGGAAAGACCTTAGAGAATATTTTGGGTCCGGGGGGTAGGTTATGAAAAGGGAAGGTGTTAGCACCCTTTTCATCCATGGTTATCCATGGGCTCTTAGGTACTTAAGCTCACTTTAAATTGTTTTTGAAAATGTAGTGTGTGAATAGAAAAATTTTCAGAATAGTTTAATAATAATCCATGTACGGATGTGTAAAAAACTTGTTTGAAAATTTGTTTGAAATTTGTTTAAGTGTGAAAAAGTTTTGAAGTGAGCAAGTATCTAAGAGTAACCTACCCTAATGTTTAAGGTCTTTCTTATTCTTTATCCTTTCCTTAGTAAGACTATCCCTACTATAATGGAGTAGGTAGTCCTTACTTTGGATGTTAAGGGACATGTGAGGGACAATATGATTTTGAAGGCCATTGTGGGGTGTAATAAGCATAAAGAAGGGATTATCATCATTTGTTTCGAAGGGACTCGATTCGTATAGGCAACCATAAGGGACTTTGATGATTTTCTTTCGAGGGACTTGCTTTATACACCCCATTTAACCATTATTCGTAGGCAACTTGAGGGATAACCTTAGAAAGTGAGACGGCGATTAAAATCGACTTACGTGTGTGACATGTTTAATTTAATTATCTTATATTAAAAATTATCTAAATTTATTTTAATAACAAACATATTAACACTCCCTAATTACTAACCATAGCAATAATAATTAAATAATTACAAATTTACATCCAGGAACAATTACATAATAATTATAAAAATAAATAGCAAATAAATAAATATAATAGCAAGATATAAATATTGAATAAGCAAATCATAATTAGGGGTTAGTAACAAAATAATAACAATAATAATAATTTAGAAATAATAAATAAGGTTAGAAATATAAGAATATGATAATAAATAATAATATGGTTAGTAAATAAGAATAAACAAAATTAATCAAAATATTATAATAATAAGAAATTAACAAGTTTTAATATAAACAATTAAAAAACAAATATGAATAAACAATTATTTTAATTTACAAATTATTAAGTTATATTTTAATTATATTTTAATTATAAAGTTACTACAAAAATCTAAACACAATTATTTCTAAACAAAAGTTATATGAAAAAAATGCTTATTTAATATATAAAGAGAAAAATAAATTATAAGTGTATTTACAAAATTTTATTTTTTTATAAAATATATTTATATTTTGAGAGAAATAATTTATAATAATATTTATAATATTTACATGAATCATACTAAACAAATGTACATTATAATTATATTAGAAAAATAAAATTATATTTTTAGAGTTTTATAAAATTAGGGTTTTATTTTTTTTGGATTTATGAAAATTAGGGTATACAAAAATTTATTTTTTAATAATCATATAAAATTATCTTAATTAATATGAACTTTAAAAAAAAAACAAGAGTTTTATATTTTTTTCTAAAATAGTTTTATAATATAGAAACTAATAATAATTATTTTAAATCAATTACACTAAAGGAAGAATAAGAAAATAGAAAGAAAAAAAAAAAGGAACCTGATGGGATTTGAACCCAAGACTTCTTACTTGCAGGCAGCAACAATATCCACTGGGCCAGCCAAGCGTAGGCAAGAGATGAGAGGGTGAGATTTGTTTTGTTCTTTGCTTTGAGAAATTCAGAAAATAAAGAGAAAACAAAAAGGCCTGGGGGAGGTTTTGATCCCAGGACCTTTTGATTACAAGACGCGCGCGCTACCGCCTGGCTGGGAGAGCCTTCCTGATTATTGAATGGCTACAAATAATAATATATGAAGTCTCTTTTTATCCTGCAAAAATAAAACAAAATAATGCCATGGCCAAGAATCGAACCAAGGCTCTCACAACATACACAGACAGAGTTTACCACCAAGACACACGCGCGTGTGTGTAAACGAAACAGCAAAACAATATAAAATATATTAACATAAATTTGAATTCCCATGCGCGGCAAACTTCATCTTCTACATTCAAATTTCCTGCGAATCTTCTTTTGAATTTTCCTATGATTTTTCCTGCGAGTTCATAAGCCTGAAAACCTAGGTTTTTGAATCATCATATAAACAGTAAAATCAGTACAAATTGATAGCCCAGATCAAACATACAAGGTTTATACAACATAATCATGTTTTTAAAAGTCATTTATATTCACTAAAACGCGAATTCCCAATTTGAGAACTCAAACCCTAACAATGGTGTCTCTCGGTTTAGGGCATGTTTCTTCGATGTTTTTGTCCAGAATCCATCTAAGCATCATGATAAACAAGATTCAATACACAAAAACGATTTACAATGGTTAAATAAATGAAATCGAAAAAATCAAATAAGAGGGAGAAGATGCATTCGGGATATGCTATATGAAGAGCTTTGGATGCAAGTAGGTATTGGTTTTGACTCAATGATGTCCAAGGATCATTGTGGTGTCCTCAAATTACCTTCTAATGCTCTGATTCTCAAAATCCGAATGTCACTTTTCTTGTGATTTTTTGAACTATGAACTCACCTTTGGCTGCTGCAAATTCGTGACCTCTTGCTAGGTTTATGTTAAGCATATATACATGAGTGAATTAGGTCAAAAATATGTCTTCATTGTGTGGAGATTTGGATCCAAAAATATTGAAAAAGATCATGTTGTAAATTTCAAATATTTGATCATGAGTGCTTGCTATTTTGGGATAATTCACATGATTTCCTTCTCCTTCTAATTCAATCAATAATTATGAATTTCTAGAAACAATATCTTCACCCAAAAATAGATTTTCATATTTTATATTTATTTAAAATGATTTTTATGAATTAAATCAATAATAAATAAATAAAAAATAATAAAAATGCTGAATTTTGGTCAATTGGGTCGTGCACAATGTTATGAGATGGATTGGGTCACAACTTAGCAAGCCCATTTGGAAAGAATTACTTCTAAGCCTCCATTTTCAACATAAACCATCACAAAATTTCCCAACTTTGCAAAGGCACATCTCCCTCATTTTTAAAGGTATGAGGGTGTTCTTGGACTTTTTGGAAATCTTGAAGAGTCCTCTAAACAACCCCATTGGTTTCAGGTCCATATCATTTATCAATCTCAAGTTATGCCCTTTTGAAGTTGTTGACTTTTTGTTGACTTTTGAAATGACCTATAATGTCTTAGCTCATATTTTTCAAATGAAGCATTTTTGGGCTTAACCTTCAACATAAAAGTTGTAGGGAATTCAATTTCCTTCAAAATGAGCTTTGGATGGAGACTTGGTGATGAAGTATGTGAAAGTTATGCCTGGTCAAAGATCAGTTGACTTTTACTGAGGAAACCCTAATTTAGAAACTCCTGATTATTGATGATCTGGAATCTCCTTGATGAATCATGATCAACCCTTGATCAAATGATGAATTTTACTTCATATACTTGATGTTGGCAAAAAATCATGAAGTTTGACTTTGGTTTGACCACAGTTGACCTTAGTTTGACTTTTTAACTGCATTGACTGATTTTGACTTATCTGATCATCTGACTGAGCAAACCTTTGAGAAAAGTCTTGAAACTTGTCATGGGGGTTCTTACACACATATAAGATGTTATGAAACTCACTTGAGGTATTGGAAGTCCCTTTAGCCTGATTAAAGTCAAAACCCTAGTTTTGGATGCACTGCTTAGGAGGTGCATTGTCTGAGGGAATTGTCAACTCCTTTGACCAATTGTGAACTTTGTGAACCTTGTGAATCTTCTTAGATGTCTTGTGATACTCATGGGAGGTATTGTGAAGCTTGTGAACCTTGTGAACCTCATGAAGTGACTTTGTAGACCTCATAAACCTCAGGAAAGCTTTGTAATCATTGTGAAACTTATGAACCTTGTGAACCTTCAAGAAGTGACTTGTAAACTTCATGAACTTCATGGAAGGTCTTGTAAATGTTGAGAAACTTGTGAACCTTGTGAACCTTCAAGAAGTGACTTGTAGACTTCATGAACCTCATGAAAGATTATATAAGCATTGAGAAACTTGTGAACCTTGTGAACCTTCATAAAGTAACTTGTAGACTTCATGAACCTCATGAAAGGTTATGCAAGTGTTGGAGAACTTGTGAACCTTGTGAACCTTCTTAGAACACAAAGTCTTGTATTGTGAGGGCAAATTTTGGGGTGCAACAACAGAAGATGGCCTCCTTTCAAATACAATGGTGTAATTATCCATGAGACGCTGAATTCCATCCTTCAACCTGAAGCACTTCTCTGGATTATACTAACAATAAACACAATCTTCACGACAACCCGGAAAGAACCCAGCTTGCACTAACTTCTTTCTGATGACAGACAATGGTGTGGTCAACTCCGCAACTGAATAGATATGAAGATCTTCATCAATGGCATTAACAGTCTTCTCGTGATTTGGCATTGGTGTTGTAATCACATTTGGAGTACCTGGTGGATCAAACTCAATTTCTCCAGCATCAATCATATCTTGAATTTTGTTCTTCAAGATCCAGCAGTTATTAGTATCATGTCCCTGACAGTTTGAATGATATGCACATCGTGCATTGGGATTGTACCTGGGAGAGGTAACATTGGGATTCTGAGGAGCCTCTTTCAAAGTGATAAGTTCAGCCTTCAACAAGTGTTGCAATGCCTGAGCCATTGACATGTTGATCTTCGTGAACTACCTTCTAGTCCTCTGTTGGTTACCCTGTGGCTGTTCTGTTGTTGCAGGAGTTGGATTTGAAATATGAACTGCACTAACAGACTGATGCCTTCTATTACGATCAGGTTGACCATAAACAGCATTGGATTCTTTCTTCCCAGTGGGAGGCTTCTTTGCAGCACCTGATGAAGAAGTACCCACCTGGATCTTACCATTCTTTATACCATTTTCCACTCGCTCTCCTGTCATGATCAACTCAGTGAAGCCAGATGATGAGCTTCCAATGAGATGACTGTAAAACGGACCATTCAGCGTACACATGAACATGTCAACCAATTCCCTGTCAGTCAAAGGGGGTTGAACTCTTCCAGCTAAGTCTCTCCATTTCTGAGCATACTCCTTAAAACTTTCTTTGGCACCCATGGACATGCTTTGCAGCTGCATGCGAGTGGGAGCTAAGTCAGCATTGTATTGATACTGCTTATAGAAAGCTTCAGCAAGATCATTCCAGTCTCTGATGTTGACACTCTCCAATTGATAATACCACTCCAACTGAGCTCCAGATAAGCTCTCTTGAAAAAAATGGATCCACAACTTCTTATCAGCAGTGTGAGGTTGAATTCTTCTGACATAAGACCTCAGATGCAGCTTGGGACACGAGACCCCGTCATAAACAACAAAGGTAGGAACCTTGAAACCCACAGGTATGACCACCCCAGATATCAAGCTCAAATCCTCAAAATCCAGCCCAGATGATTTCTGCAACTCCATAGCATCCATTCTATCCACCAGCATCTTGAACTTGTCTTCATTAGGCTCATGGTAGTAATTAGCCTCAGAATCAGAGTCCCCCATTGTGTGGTGGAGACTGCCTACCTCTTGCTCAGATTCCTCAGATTCATAGTCTTCAGCTGGTTCTTTGGTCTTGGCAAGTCCTTTGAACCTTCTTCCCATGTTGATCAAACCAGCAGACCTTCTAGTCTTCTTAGTCTTCTTGGCCAGCAGTGTCTTCAATTCATCCTGCCCTTTGGACAGGTTCAAGATCAGCTCTTGGAACTATGCATTCTGTGCCTGAAGATCCTTAACTGATTGTTCAAGAGCCATTGCTGAAATAAACAGCGAGAGGATGAGAAACCTGTGCACAATTATAAACCTGTGATGCAATGATATGATATGTGAATGCGTATGCAATGTTTTCAAGGACCGCAGGATTTAAATTTGCTTAAACAAACAAGAAAGTAACTTTTATTAGTAATAACTTTGTTTTGCCTTTTAGGCTTACAAACAATGAAATGACATAAGTACAAAAGATGGGGTTTTAAGTCTCCCATGGACGTTTCCTCTTTGTGTTGAGGTATGAGTTGAGGTTTCGTTCCTCGTGAAGTTGCTTTGTTAGCTCTAGGATTCTTGCTTGGCTTGCTTTGTAATGAGCCTCGAAAGTATCCCTTTGCTCCTTCAGTTGGATCCATGATCTCTGCAAGTCTTCCATATCAGTAGGCATGTCTGGGTGAAGGATGGTATAAGCTGTGTCTCCTTCAGCAACAGGTTCCATGGTAACTGGTAGGATGGCAGGATATGGCATCATGAGAGTCTGAGCACGAGATCGTACCCATCTGAGATAAGCTTTCATAGGAATAGTGTACTTAGGCTCCAGTGTCTTGCTGTCAATCCTGTTTACTTTTCCCCAAGCTCGTATGAATCTCTGACGGTAACCCTGAAGATCGTTGTCGTAATCAAACACAATGCCCTGAATCAACATGTCATGTGGACCATCACTTCGAGCGTAACCAAACTGTCGTAAAGCTAGAGAGGGATTGTAGGTGATGCCTCCTCTTATGCCTAGAAGTGGCACATTAGGAAACTCCCCACAACGGTCAATGATGGTGACATTCTCCATAGATCTGAAGCACCAATGAATGTCTGAGTGAGAAAGTGACATGATCCTCTTGGACCATCTGAACCCTTGCTCATTCTTCATTACTGAGCGAGGAAGGTGAGAAATAAACCACCTAGATAGCAAAGGTATGCAGCACATCAAAGTTCCTCTTGCCCTTGTAGTACGGGTGTGAAAAGAATGTAGGATGTCTCCAAGCAATGTAGGCACTGGATTGTGACTCAGGAAAATGTTGATGGCATGAACATCTATGAACTGATCTGGATTGGGGAACAATACTAAGCCATATATCAGCAAGGCTAAGATATCCTCAAAAGCATCATAGCTCATGGCCTTCAAGAACATTTGAGCCTTCTCTATCAATACCTTGGCTAGAACACCCTTGACTCCACTTCTCGTTTCTAGAACAATATCAGATTTCTTCAGATGTAGAGCTGCAGCAATAATCTCAGGTTTAAGTTCTTTCTCCAAGCCCGTGAACGGTTTCTGATCAAGAACTGGTAGGCGCAGAAGTTTAGAGAACTCTTCCATGGTTGGAACCAACTGGTAGTCGGGGAATGTGAAGCAATGGTGCTTAGGATCAAAGAACTGAAACAAGACGCTCATCATGTCTTCATTGAACCCTGAAGTGACTAGATCCAATAGGTGACCATGTCTCTTAATGAACTGGGAATGATCAGACACTTGAGAAACCAACTCTTTAAGCTTAGCAGGTATGCTCACAAAGTTGATCCTGATGGTGTTTCTACGAGCTGAAGCCATGACCTGCAACAAAGAACAAAGATAAATCCCTTGGTCCTTGAAATGGTTAGTGAAAATGCTATGCTTATGATGCATGATGATGTCATGATGTTATGCTCAATCACAAACATGTGGCACACACAAGCATGTCACACAATAACCCTAGGTTTAAAGGCTTGCATGAGGTTCAAAGGTAAGTACCCTCCCCTGAAGTTAGATGGTTCATCCTGTCCTACAAAAGTAACCAGGTTCTAAGGGATCTCAATATCATTGATCCTTCACAAGGGTGGTTGATCAGAAGGCAACTTACTTGCCAACCAAAACCCTCCAAGTTTAAGATCTCAATGAGTGTAGTATCGAGTGTCAACCAACTTCAGTCTGCACCAAAGCCGGTTACCTCACTACTTTCTAAAGGCCAAGATGAGTTAACTAGGGTTCTAAAAGTTAGTTAGTGTATTGACAACATATGGCAGCCTCATATTATCCTCAACTTGACTTAAGGAACATAAGCACCAACCAAGAAGTCACACTAACTATGGCCACCAGATCAACCGTATCGATATACGTCGTACAGTTTCCTTGGTCTATTGCCATTTACCTAAGGTACACTAGATCCGGGTTAGGATCTTTCACACATAAAGCCCAACAAGTAATATAAAGCAAACAAGGCAAACAATTTAAAGTGATCTAATTCCTAAGGGTACCCCTCTTTAATTAAATCCCCAGCAGAGTCGCCAGTTCTGTAACACGGTGGGAGAACTGACTTTAAGTAATGTTGCGGATAGCAAGAGTCGCCACCGACTTTTATTTTATCCAAAAGGAAAGGGTATAAAAGAACAGGAAAGACCTTAAGAGAATATTTCGGGTCTGGGGGGTAGGTTATGTAAAGGGAAGGTGTTAGCACCCTTTACATCCATGGTTATCCATGGGATCTTAGTTACTTAGCTCACTTTGAATTGTTTTTGAAAATGTGAAGTGTGTGAATAGAAATTTTCATAAGAGTTGATAATGATCCATGTACGGATGCGTAAAAACTTGTTTTTGAAAATTTGTTTGAAATTGTGAAGAATTTGAAAAGTTTTTGAAGTGAGCAAGTACATAAGAGGAACCTACCCTAAAGTTTAAAGTCTTTCTTGTTCTTTATCCTTTCATTGGTAAGACTATCCCTACTATTAAGGAGTAGGTAGTCATTACCTTGGATGTAAGGGACATGAGAGGGACATCTGTTTGTATGAAGGCAACTGTGGGGTGTATTAAGCATTCTGGAGGGACTATCATCATTATTTAAAAGGACTTGATTCGTGAAGGCAACCATGAGGGACTTGATGATTTTTCTTTTTAAGGGACTTGCTTTATACACCCCACTTGACCTTTATGAATAGGCAACAATGAGGGATAACCTTAGAAAGTGAGACGGCGATTAGAAATCGACTTACGTGTGTGAGTGTACAATATTATTTATCTTATGATTAAAATGATCTAAATTTATTTTACATAGAATACATACTTTTGCACTCCCTAAATTACTAACCATGGCAATAATTAAATAATTAAAATATTACAAAATTTACATCCAGGAAGCAATTACAACATAATTATAAAAATAGTAAATAGCAAAAAATATAAATATATGGCAAAATAAATATAATAGGCAAAAATAAATAAGTAATTAAAATAGGGGTTAGTGATAAATATAATTAAGAAGATAAGGTTAGTGAGAATAAAATAATAATAATAATAATTAGAAAAATAAACAAGGTTAGAGAAATAATAATAAAAATATAAGATAATAACAATATAGTTAGTAACAATAATTAAAGTAAATAAAAATAAGTAGAAAAAATATTATAATGATACGAACACAAAGTTTAATTTTAAATATATAATAAGAAAAATTTTTAAGCATAATATAATTATAAATTTTAATCATTTACAAAAATTTAATTATTTATAAATATATATCAACAATTATTAAAAAAAAAAATATTTACACATTATGAAGAAAATAAATTTTAAATATCATGTTCATAAAAATAATCATATTTACAAAAATTTACAAGAATTATAATAAATATATATACATAATAATCATATTAAGAATTAGAAAATAAAATTTATGTAGAAAAAATAGAATTAGGTTTTATTTTAGAAAATATTTTTAGGGTTTTATTAGAAAAAATGTTTTAGGATTTAATTTATATACAAACAAAAACATGTGAATTAATGTACCTATATTTTAACTACATGAATAATAATAAAATTTAAATCACATAATATACATATAATATAAGAAAATTATAATTTTAATTTATTTCATATATAATAATAATTGAATTAAGAAAAAAAAATAAGCAAAAGAAAGAAAAGAAATAAAAAACCTGGTGGGGCTGGGGTTTGAACCCAGTCCCCTATGCTTGCAACCATAGTCTCTACCACTGGGCCATTGTATACGCAGGTGAAAGAGAAAGGAGAATAGTTGCTTTTGATCTTTGTCACAAAAAACCTGGAAAATAGAAGAAATAAAAAGGCCTGGGGTGGGAATCGTACCCAGGACCTTTTGGTGACAAGCATGCATACGTTACCGCCTGGCTGGGAGAGCCTAACTGATAGTTAAATGAGAACAGCACATAATATATTACATTCACTTGATCCCTGAAAAAAAAGAAATAAAATGCACAAAAGCCAGGGATCGAACCCCTGCCCTTTTGCTTCACACGCCCAAGACCAAGCCATCAGCCACTGGGACAAACACGCAATTGTGATAATAAACAATAAACAACCAATAAAATATTATACAAATAATTTGAATTCGAACATGCGCGGGAAGAGGTCATCTTCTACCTCCAGAGCTGCGAATTTAGCTACGAAAATAGCTGGGAGTTTACCTGCGAATTTTGCTACCTGTTCAAACCTGCGAAACCCAAACACTCATGAAACAACATCAATTCATGAAATTGGTTAGTGATTCACAATCCTCACAGTTCACACAACAATTCTATGTTTCCAGAATTCATTTATATGCATTCAAACGATAAACCCTAATTGTGAGGTTATGAACCCTAATGTAATACCTCAAAATTTGCCCTCTCATTTCCTCAACATTTTGCATAGCATTTTGCATATATGGATTCATAAAATAACCAAAAACATTGCATCATATATAGCATAGCCGAGGCGTGGGTATGTGATCAATGATCGGAGCAACCGAAAGTTATGAAGAGGCTACCGAAGGGCCACAAAGCTTCTCAACCTTGTGCAAAGGGTTCACAATATCCCACAAGTCTTCACTTGAAGCCACAAGTCATGGAAAGTTTTGGTTTGATTGAAGGAGGCAAGCAGTGCAATACTTCTTGAGGGAAAAGAGCCGAATTAGGGTTTCATTTCTACAGGGCTTCTACATAAATTTTTGAGTCGAAGTGGATTTCTTTGACTTATATACGATGTCAAGTGCCTAGGGTTCAAATCTCGTCCACAAATTCATTTTGGAAGGGGTTCGACTGGCCGGACGACGGAAAATCGAGGAATTGGAGAAAAGGCAATCGGGCTAGGTAAAAAGGGTCGACTCCGGACTTTTAAGATCGAGATCGTGAAATTAGGGTTACAATGATCCTATGGTTCAAGCTTGGTCAAGAAATGATGGAGGAATCATAAAAAAACCAAAGAAAAATCATTTGAAAAGTAGTTGGTTTTGCATTTCCCTCCACCTTTCCTTCCACTTTCTTTCCACACTTCCTTTCATTCTTTCCATCTCATTTTTCCACTTCAATTCCACTCCATTTCCCTTGGAAACTTCCACCACCTTCCACCATCTTCTAGAGTGTTCCAAGGAATATTCCAAGGAATATTCCAAGGAATATTCCCTTTTCCAACCCTAACCCTAACTAACTTCCAAACCTAATTTTGGATCCCAAACCTAATTTTTGGGCCCCAAACCCAAACCTAGCTCCTAGCCTAATCTCTATATAACCATTAATCACTTCCTTGAGAGAGGTTCCGACAATTCCAAATTTTTCACTTTTTTCATAATCACTTTTTCTCTCTCACTTTTCCTCCATTTTCCCTCCTTTCACCAAAGCTTCTTTGAATAAGCTCTTCAAGTTTCACATTGAAACTTGAAGATCTTGAAGCTTAAGCCTCCAACCTCCATTAATTGTGGATCGTAGAAGAAGAAGCTAGTGATTTTGTTGAAGATTTCGGCTTATCGGAAGTGTGCAAAGGTTCAAGCATCAAGAACGCATTTATTTTTCGGTTTCTCGGTTTTCACGGTTTTCTCTTCGATCAAGCTCCGATTTTTGCAACAATTACCGAAGCACTCCTCCGCTTCGTAGGTTGGTGATCTTAATCACTTCTTCTTTAAGTTATTCTCTTCATCTCGCCACTTTTGGCATTCTTTAATTGCTTTTTTCGCTTTGCTTGAAATTGTTCCGTTTCGATTATGTTTACTTGTGATTTGTGATTTTTGTTGATTTAAAAGTTTAAGGTGTTAATAGATGTAGGTGCTAGCATGTGTAAATAAGCTCAAAATAAGTAGAAATTAGTGTTAGCATGTTCCTAGGTATGTTAGGGATCGTTAGAAGTGATATTGTGGCTAAAAGCACTTATTTTAAAAGCTTTTTTTCAATTCTGTTCAGTGTTAACCGGTTAACGCATTGGGTTAACCGGTTAACGCATGCGTTTTGCCACAAAATGCTTCTGTTTTAGGTCCGTTAACCGGTTAACCCATATGGTTAACCGGTTAACGCTGTCGAATTTTGGATTCTTAGCTTATTTGAGTGATCAATCTTGCTTCCTAGTGCCTTTAACGTTCATACATGTTTAGGTAGTGATTTTAGGGAATTTTTGAGTCCATTTCCAGTAGCTCATTCCCCCATTTCGAGTCGTTTCGACACAATTCCGTTTATGTCGCATATTATGTGTTTTTTGTGTTCTTTGTGTATGGCTTGAGTTCTTGCATATTGTTGCTATGTTCATGCATCATTAGGTATGTAATAATCATGTTGCATTCTGTTTTTACATGTTTCACATTGCATTAAATCATTTTGCATTTCATTATGTTGATGTATGTTGCATTTTGCATAATCATATATATGTGCATTTGGTGGCATTTGTTTGCATGTTTGATCATAGCATGTTATCAATTCAATTCTGAATTATGCATTGAGTTTAGCATGTTTGTTGAGCTATCATGTTGTATGTTCATAATCAATAATCATCAGGTTCATATGCCATGTTCATGTGCCACATTTTGCATACTTGTTGCATAATCCACATGTGATGCATTCTTGAATAATCCTAAAAAATGTTCATGTTCTTCCATTTAGGTATGTTGATCCATGTTAAAATGCATGTTCATGTGGAAAGTAATGCATGTTTTATTGAGTTTGTGTATAAAAAAATGAAAATAATCAATTCTGAATTTTGCATTTCATAGCTGTTTTTGTATATAGCTGCTGTAAAATTTGTTTGTTGTGTGCATGATGTATTTGACTTTTTACACCTACTTTTTCATGTTGCATGCTGGCTGTAAAAAGCTGGTGGGTGTTAGGCTTAGTTTCATAGCTATTTGTGTATTAGGGGCTGTAATAGGTGCTGTATTTTTGTCCTAGCTTTTTCTAGTTCCTTTAGGATTAAAATAGAGTCTAGTTTAGGTCTAAGGTGCCTTAGGATTTAATTAGGATTTAATTAATGTGTGTTTGCCTTATTCTTTTTAATAAAAATGTGCATTAACATTTGTTTTGTAGTGGGGAAGATTGAGGTAAGTTTACTCCACTTTATCCTTTATTTTTTATGCATTTCTTTTAGGCTTTTTAATTCATTTTTCCTTCCATGTTTGTGATTGGTAGGATTCCCCATTGTTAGGACCAACTTATCTTCCTTAGGAAGTAAGTTGCATCCTTTTTCCTTTTTTTTCTTTTCCTTTTTCCATTAGGAATAGAAAACCTCACTAACCCTTAGGATCTCCCTTTGTGCATAATACATTAGGATTGAGTCTTAGTCCCCCTTAGATTTTCCCTTTTCCAACTTGAGTCATTCTCTTTCTCATCTCAAAAGAAAAGCAATAAAACACTTAATAAAAACCGAACAATCTTGTACGACACGAGACTTTGTTGCGGAGTGTTTATACGCGTCCTGTTTCGGGGCGAGGTGCAAATACTTCCCGCAATGGATAGGTCTTAGTACAAGACAGTTCACAAACAAATTCAAAAAACACTTCTTTTAAAAAGACAAAAACAAACAATAACCGACTATCCTGCGGGAACTTCTTCTCTCATCTCATTCACTCACATCGCGAACTCGCGACTACTTGTCTCGCATGCAAGACGGTTAACGCACTCGTACCAGACGAGCCTGCAACACCTGAGCATAGACATACGCAGTTCCAGCATAAAAAACACAAACAAATAGTTCCCGCCTTAGTTAGGCGAACTACGTCGACTCTGATCCTCATTATCCCGATGAGGTACGTAGGCAGCGGGGTAGGGCCCGTTCGAGCACATTCTTTATTTTCCCTACATTTCCCCCTTTCTTTTCATTCTCATTTCAGTTCATTTCTCATTTTCCATTCCAGTTCCAGTTAGCGGTTTTATTCAGCAGCATCTTATTTTCTCACCCTTTGAAACAAACAAGCAAGCGTGGATCCCGTCGGGTACGACGGACGATCTGGGGTGCTAATACCTTCCCAGGTCGTAACCGACTCCCGAACCCCGATCTTTGGTTCGCAAGGCCTCGTCCTTTCCTTCTTCTTCTGGTTTGTGCAGCATTACCATTCCCTCTATTCGGGATAAAAATGCATGGCTGGCGACTCTAACCTTTCCGCGCCACTTTCGCGTTTGTACTAGGATGAAAATCCCGGGAGCGACAGCTGGCGACTCTGCTGGGGACTAACCTGATTCTTCCGGTTTCTCTTGTAGAGTCAATCCTAGCGCCTGTTTGGTTTTGTTCTTTGGGTGTTTATCTGTTTGATGCTGAGTGCTTTAGTTTAGCTTTACTGTTTTTATTTACAGTTCTTTACAGCTTTACTTTATCGCATTTATTTACCGCTTTCAGTATTTTATTTTCCATGCATAATATTATACTGGACTGTCTGGCTGTGCTGGTTTTCATTTTTTTTTGCGGGATGGGAGTTACTGTGAGATAAGCCAAATACCCGGCTTGAGTGCACTATAGGATTAGCGTGGACAGACATTGTACTCTTATGGTATCTCACCATGATGGGTGGCGATGTGTTCCACACCCAGATTGCGACCGTCTTGGAACTATCTTGTGTGGGGATTACCTCACTTCAGGGTACGACCTTGATAGTTATGTGCATCTGGTGACCGATCTTCGAGGACCTTAATGGAAACACCCCTCTCCAGTGATGACAGTGGCAGACCACATTTGTTGGCAAACCCACTCGCATCCGAGGGTCCATTGGGAACTCGCATAGGATGGCCTGGTTCTCTCATAGGAATTCAGTTAAAGCAAACTGTTCGTATGACGATAGTATTGTACCCTTCGGGATGAATGTACTATTGTTTCTCGATTCAGTGCTTGAAGCTGGAGACTTGTGAGGGATGCTTGTTTTTCCGGAATTCAGCTGAGGCCTCCCTGAGTAGTACATAATGCCAAACCGATTCCCTGATTTGGTCATGAGCCATTTCTCGGAGATGGTGAACGTATTATTGCTACTCGGCTTTGAGAGTCCGTGATGTTGACCCGAGTAGCACACCCGTGAGATTGGGAGGGGTTTACAGGTTTGCAGGAACCCTGGTACCTTCAGCATACCCACTTTGCCTTTGGTTCAGTTTTTGTGATCTGGATTTCTGTTCTTAAGTTATGGACCCCGGATCAGAGGGATGATTATTGTGATATCTGGATTTTGAGACTGTGCACCGACACCTGATTATATGATTGGCACATCACAGACACTTCACTGATCACATGCCTTGCCTTGCATAAACATCATATCATCATTAATCATTTGTGTTTCTTTTATTCTCAGGATTTGCATTATTCCCGGTTCCTGGTCATATCTTTGCTTCAGAATGGAAGACGTCAGAAAGAAGAATATTTTCTACAAGTTTTTTGATACCAAAGTGGACTTGCTCAAGCAGATGGTGTCTCTCATTACCCCGGGTCATTTGGATTTCTTCAAACAGCAGTATGGTGATATTTTGGATATGGTTTTCAGCTTGGATAGTTCACAGAAGAGTGCCATTCATACTTTGCTACAGTACTATGATCCTAGACTCCGATGTTTCACATTTCCGGATTTCCAGCTAGGTCCGTTGCTAGAAGAGTATGTTGAGATTCTAAGACTACCGATTCAGGATCAGATTCCGTTCAATTCAGAGATGACAAGACCAACTCACACCGACATTGCTAAGGCTCTTTATTTGAGCCCATCAGAAGTATCTGCTAATCTGGTTTCCACCAAGGCCGGGGTGCTTGGTTTTCCCTTAGAGTTTCTGGTCGGAAAAGCTGAAGAGTGTGCCGTGGAAAAGCAGTGGGATTCAGTTTGCGCTATCTTGGCATTATCTGTGTACGGGATAGTTTTGTTTGCTGATATGGACAAGTTTGTGGACATAAATGCAATTCATTTGTTTGTGTTGAAGAATCCGATACCTACTCTCCTGGGTGACTTGTATTATTCGGTGCACTATAGAAATGAGAAGAGACGAGGTGGCTTGGTTAGATGTTGTGCTCAGTTGTTCTACACTTGGTTTATGAGGCACATCCCTATTGTTGGAGTGTTTAGGGATCCCAATGTAATATGGTCGCAGAAGCTCAACACGTTGACTGCCAAAGACATCAGATGGTTCACTTTGAGGTTAAAAGGGAAAGAGCTCATCTCCAGTTGTGGAAAGTATCCTAATGTTCCCCTCTTAGGAGTAGCAGGTTGCATTAACTACAACCCCATACTCTTGAGAAGACAATTAGGGTACGCTTTGAAGAATGTTCCCAAGGATTCAGAGTTGGACCAGACTTTCTATTTTCCTATGAAGGATAATCTCTCATTGGTGCGGGAGGCTACAGGTGCTTGGAAAACGGTTATAAAGAAGGGTATAGATCGTTTGGGCAGGAGCAACAATCAAATGTTTCCCGAGTTTGAAGCGTGGGTAAGAGAAAAAG
Source organism: Lathyrus aphaca (assembly GCA_963966055.1). Lineage (NCBI taxonomy): Eukaryota > Viridiplantae > Streptophyta > Magnoliopsida > Fabales > Fabaceae > Lathyrus > Lathyrus aphaca. The sequence continues at coordinate 17,092,807 of OZ014521.1, forward strand.
CTCAAGTGACTCTAATCCCTTTCTCTGCACCGTTACCACCACCTACTACGGTGCCTTTGGAAGAATATCAGAAGTTAGAAGCTTTGGTTAAGCAACTGAGGGTTGAAAATCAAGAGGCTCTTAATTCTTGTCAAGCGCTGATGATCCAAAACCGTCAATTGAAAGATAGAGCTGAGCAAGCCGAGGAGATAGTCCGTCTTAAGCAGAAGGATTTTGAAGATAGAGAGCTCTACTTCCGAAAGAAAGGTTTAGCTGAGACTCATAAGACGGCCCAGCGCCGAAGAGAGAAGAAAGATCTTAGTGAAGCCAATGAAGCTGTTACTTTATGGCAGGAGAAATGGGACGAAAATTTGAAGAAACAAAAGGAGTTAGACGCCAAGCACAAACAGGAAGTCAAAAGCCTTCAGGATTTTGTGGATGGGCAGAAAGAACTTCTCAGGAAAGCTTATTATCAAGAGGAGGATCGTATCCGGCGCGTTACAGAGAGTCAGCGGGCGCTGAAGGAAGCTCAAAAGGAGATTGAAGACTTGAAGTTGAAAGCTGATGTGAAAAGGTCGAAGGCCGATTCAAGTCAAAGCAAGGATAATGAAGCAGCATTTCTACAGCAGATCGAGGAGTTACACGCTTCTTCTGATACGAGGGACCTCCTCATTCAGAAGCTCATCCAGGAGCCTGGTCATCCAGATGTGGGTCAGCTGTTCCAGAGCGTCAAATGCCTTAGCTGGAGATTGAAAGATATAGAGTTCCCTAGTGTTTAATTTCATATTGTTGTACTTGGATTACCCACAGACTTGTTGTGGGATTCCTTATATGTGATGTACTTTTGTTATTGTGATTGGCACCCTTCAGGGACTTTTGTATTTTCAGACTCCAGTTTATATGATTGATTTGTTCCGGATTTCTTGTTTGTTATTTGCACCGACACGGGGTAATGAGCACCAATTCTTCACAGCCGTTATTATGTCTGAATATTATTTGGGTCTTCTTCCCAATCCTTATCTTCCTAATGCCAGGACCGGACACAGTAAAATACTCGGGAATAAAAGGAACATATTGCATTGCATACGCATCATTTGCATTTTGTCTTTGTCTTTGCAGGTTTTTCTTCGAGATGTCTAATTTATCTGTGTTCACCAGGCAAAGATTGCGAGGGCCGCCAAGACCCGGTACATTCGACAAAATATTCCTCATCGGTACGCGACCCGCAGCAATCAAAGAACAGCAATGGACGCCATGCAGACAGAACTCAACGATGTCCGTACCAAGATGGCAGAATTTGTGACTCTGATGCAGGGGATGGCCCAGGGGCAGCAGGAGCTGAGAAATGCAATTCAAGGGTTAACTCCTCCTAACACTAATGCTCAGGCAACTACTTCCGGCGGACTAGGGGCTCCTCCCAATACCAACAACGGTACAGGTGGACCTCATGTTCCAGATCCAGCTATGGCTACGTATGTTCCTGTGCAGGACAGGCAGGAAGACCAATTCCAGTACTTCAACAATGATATGGGTTTCGGCGGTGACGGAAATCTCAACGACTTCTTGGTGCTTGCAGAGAAGGTCAAAGCCTTAGAGTGCAAGGACACTTTGGGAATTGACGTGTCAGATATGGGTTTAGTACCTGGGGTGGTCATTCCACACAAGTTCAGGCCACCAGCATTTGATAAATACAACGGCAACTCTTGCCCGAAAACTCACCTACAGGCTTTCTACAGGAAGATTGCGGCTCACACGCGAGATGAGAAACTATGGATGTACTATTTCCAGGATAGCCTTTCTGGAGGATCCTTGGAGTGGTACATGAAGTTGGAAAGAAGTTCTATCAGAAGCTGGAAGGATTTGGGAGAGGCCTTCCTCAGACAATATCAATACAACATTGACATGGCACCTAGCCGTACTCAGCTCCAAAGCTTGACACAGAGGAGCTCGGAGAGCTTCAAAGACTATGCACAGAGGTGGCGTGAGGTGGCCGCCCGAGTGCAACCACCGTTATTGGAAAGAGAGATGGTCGATCTTTTCTTGAATACCCTCCCAGGGCATTTCATGGAAAGGTTGGCTGGTTGTTCCTCAAGTGGCTTCTCGGACATTATCTTGACTGGAGAAAGAATCGAAAGCTGGCTCAAACAGGGGAAGATTCAAAATGGAAGCGCTTCAGTATCTGGCATCAAGAAACCCTTTGTGAAAAGGAGGGAAGGAGAAACAGGAGCAGTATACGCGCAGAGAGGAATGATGCACCAAGGATATTATCAGCAAGTGGCCCCCGTCACTATTTCAACTCCTCCAGTTCAACAACGTGTTCAGCCTCCACAGCCGCAACGCTCTCAGGGGTATCAGCCAAGACCCCCTCGTCCGTACTACCCTCAGAAGCCGAGAGATAGACATTTTGAAGCTCCACCAATGTCTTACTCCCAACTGTTGAAGAATCTCCTGCAGCTTCAAATGATTCAGCTCCGTACCTTGCAACCTCCGAGGCCAGGCCAAATTCCTGAAGGTTATGATTCGAATGCTAGATGCGAGTTTCATTCTGGAGCTCCCGGCCATAGTACTGAGAATTGCAAAGCGTTGAAGCATGTTGTGCAGGACTTGTTGGATTCCAAAGCGATCAATTTCGCTCCCTCTCCTAATGTGCTGGAAAATCCCATGCCTCATCACAGGGGCACGGTTGGTGCAATTGGTGAAGGGGAGAAATTGAATCTGGTGGATGATGTAGATGACTTGAAGACTTCATTGGTTGCTATCAAGATTTGTTTGTTAAAGAAAGGTATTTTCCCCGGATGCGAGGATGATTGTCTAGAATGTACAGAAGCTACCAACGGTTGCAAGAGATTGAAGGCCGGAATTCAAGGTATGATTGATGAAGGAGTGCTGCAATTTGACAAGATCGTGAAAGAAAGTGAAGTATCTACGGTGACTATCTTTTATGATCCATCCCAAGTTCCTTCGCGTGCTAGAGTGGCACCAATAACCATTACTACTGCTGGACCCATAATGTACCAAAGTGACAGAGCTGTTCCTTGGCATTACGGTGGTGAAGTGTATTACAATGGTCAGAGGCAAGAATTGGCCACGACTAGTATAACCCCAGCTCAAGTAGAGAATGTTGGAGTAGGGGGTTTTACTCGAAGTGGAAGACTGTTTGCGCCTGAAGCATTGAGAAACAATGTGATACCACCTAGAGATACTGCCGAAGCCCAAGCAAGAGCCAGAGGGAAGCAACCTGTAGTTGTCAATGATCCAACTCCATCGGCTGATCCAGATCTCACCTTTGATAAGGAAGCGGAATAATTCCTGAGGATCATCAAGAAGAGTGACTATAAGATTGTAGATCACTTGCAGCAGACGCCATCAAAGATCTCCATCTTATCATTGCTCATGTGTTCGGATTCTCACAGGAAGGCCCTTTTAAATATTCTGAACAAGGCATACGTGCCTCAGGATATTTCTGTGAATCAGTTAGAAACGGTGGTGTCCAGCGTTAATGCCAGTCATGGATTGGGTTTCACAGACTTGGACTTAACTTCTGATGGGCGTGCTCACAATCGAGCATTGCATATTTCTTTGGAATGCAAAGGTGCGGTGCTCTCCCATGTGCTGGTGGATACTGGTTCATCTTTGAACGTCCTGCCTAAGAAGGCATTGATGAAGCTGGACTATGATGGAGTGGTGTTAAAGCCCAGTGATTTAGTAGTCCGAGCATTTGATGGATCAAGAAGATCGGTATTCGGAGAGGTGGAGTTACCTATCAAGGTAGGTCCACAAGTCTTCAATACCACGTTTTACGTGATGGATATCCAGCCGGCATATAGTTGTTTACTTGGAAGGCCCTGGATTCACTCGGCAGGAGCGGTTTCTTCTACACTTCATCAGAAATTAAAGTTTGTCTGGGAAGGTCAAGTTGTGACAGTCAGCGGGGAAGAGGATATCTTCGTCAGTCATCTAGCCTCATTCAAATATGTGGAGATGGATGGCGAAATAGTCGAGACCCCTTGTCAAGCTTTTGAGCCTGTGAAGTCCGAGCAAGCATCTGCAGTAGCAATTTCTCCTGAAGAACCGAAGAAGGTAGCTTCCATAGCTTCCTATAAACAAGCGTGCGAATTGGTAGAATCTGGGATCCGAGAAGGCTGGGGGAGCCCGGTAGAAGTGCCAGAGAAGAAGGACATGTTCGGGATTGGTTATCACCCTGGAGGATCTTCGTCTGAAACAGGTGCAAAAGGTTGTCAAAGCCCGGTCACTTTCACAAGTGCGGGAATGGTAAACTACGAGAACATCAGTGCTGTACAGGATGACATCGTCGATAGCGATTGTGACTTAGATGAATGGATCAGGCCTGCCGCTCCAGGAACTCAACTTAGCAACTGGACATCGGAAAGGCTTATTTCGGTCACTTCCTTCGAAGAGTAATAATGTTTTGTTTCTATTTTTCCTGTACTAAAGCACTATGTCTTACCCCGGGGCATAGTGTCTCTTTGTAAGGGTTCATTTGTTCATTAACGCAATCATTAATAAAACTGACGTTTCACATTCATTTCATGTTGTTCTCTGTCCTTCGTTTTTTACTTTTGTTTTTCAAAAAAGAAAGAAAAGTTTTAAAAATGGCAATGTTTCCCATTTTCTCAAGTTGTTGCTAAAGCCTTGCATGAATCATCATTCATGCAGGTGCTCGTCACCGGATCTTATCAATGACGACCCTGTTATGGCTAAGTATGACTTCGACAATCCGATTTATCAAGCCGATGAGGAAGGTGAAGAGGATTGTGATTTACCCGAAGAATTGGCCAGACTGCTCAAACAGGAGGAGAAGATGATTCAGCCGCATGAGGAAGATGTTGAAGTGATAAACCTGAGTACTGAAGAGGACAAGAAAGAAGTCAAGATCGGAGCTGCATTAGAAGAATCTGTCAAGACTCGTTTGATGGCTATGCTTCGAGAATACGTTGACGTCTTCGCATGGTCCTACCAAGATATGCCTGGTTTAGACACTGACATCGTGGTACACAAGCTACCTCTCAGAGAAGGTTGTCCTCCGGTAAAGCAGAAGTTGAGGCGCACGCGTCCAGACATGGCAATCAAAATAAAAGAAGAAGTGCAAAAACAGTTTGATGCTGGCTTCTTGGCCGTGACTAGTTATCCTCCATGGGTTGCTAACATTGTGCCGGTTCCTAAAAAAGATGGCAAAGTCAGAATGTGTGTGGATTACAGGGATTTGAATAGGGCCAGCCCCAAAGATGATTTCCCTTTACCTCACATAGATGTACTTGTTGATAATACTGCTCAGTTTTCCGTGTTCTCTTTCATGGACGGATTCTCAGGCTATAATCAAATCAAGATGGCTCCCGAGGATATGGAAAAGACAACTTTCATCACTCCTTGGGGCACCTTTTGTTACAAGGTCATGCCGTTTGGTTTAAAGAATGCAGGAGCTACCTACCAACGGGCAATGGTGACGTTGTTTCACGACATGATCCATCATGAGATTGAGGTTTATGTTGATGACATGATAGCAAAGTCCCAGACGGAAGAAGAACACTTGGTCAACCTAGCAAAATTGTTTGACAGGCTTCGAAAGTTCAGACTGAGGTTAAATCCGAATAAATGCACCTTCGGGGTTCGTTCTGGCAAGTTGCTCGGTTTCATTGTTAGTGAACGAGGAATTGAGGTTGACCCGGCCAAAGTGAAAGCAATCCAGGAAATGCCTGAGCCGAAGACTGAAAAGCAAGTGCGTGGCTTCTTGGGGAGACTAAACTACATTGCACGGTTTATTTCTCACCTAACGGCCACGTGCGAGCCCATCTTCAAGCTTCTGAGGAAGAATCAGGCCATTAAATGGAATGAAGACTGTCAGCGAGCCTTTGACCGAATCAAAGAGTACCTGTTGGAACCACCAATTCTTATGCCTCCAGTGCCAGGGAGACCTCTGATTATGTATCTCACTGTGCTGGAAGGATCAATGGGATGTGTACTGGGTCAGCAGGACGAGTCTGGTCGAAAAGAGCATGCCATTTATTACCTTAGCAAAAAGTTTACCGATTGTGAGACACGATACTCACTACTCGAGAAAACTTGCTGCGCTTTGGCATGGGCTGCTCGCCGGCTAAGACAGTACATGCTGACTCACACTACCCTCCTAATTTCCAAGATGGATCCTGTAAAATACATCTTTGAGAAGTCGGCTTTGACAGGAAGAGTGGCCCGTTGGCAAATGATACTCACGGAGTATGACATACAATACACTTCACAAAAAGCTATCAAGGGGAGTGTGTTGTCAGAATACTTGGCCCAGCAGCCGATTGATGATTATCAACCCATGAGGTTTGAGTTTCCGGATGAGGACATCATGTTCCTCAAGTCGAAAGACCATGAAGAACCACTTCCGGAGGAGGGGCCTGACCCTGAATCCAGATGGAAGTTGATGTTTGACGGAGCTGTAAACATGAATGGGAGTGGAGTAGGTGCTGTTATTATCTCACCAGAAGGAGTCCACACACCTCTTGCTGCTCGGTTGACCTTCGAGTGTACTAACAACGAAGCAGAGTATGAAGCTTGCATCATGGGGATCGAAGAGGCAATAGACTTGCGAGTCAAGAACCTTGAGATCTTCGGAGATTCTGCTTTGGTGGTAAATCAAGTCAATGGCAAATGGCTAGTTCATCAAGCTCGTTTGATTCCTTACCGAGATTACGTCAGGAGGCTGTTAACCTTCTTTACCAAAGTAAAGCTGAGCTATGTTCCTAGAGACGAAAACCAGTTCGCCGATGCTCTCGCAACTTTATCATCCATGATTAAAGTATGCCAAGAGAATTTCGTGCCTCGAATTTCGATCTCTCGTCTTGAAAGACCGGCTTATGTCTTCGCAGTTGGTGATGGTGAAGATGACAAGCCTTGGTACCACGACATCAAACAATTCCTGAAGGTTCAAGAATACCCGGCAGGGGCATCCAGTAAAGATAGGAAAACTCTTAGAAGACTGGCGGGAGGTTTCTTCTTGAATCAGGATGGTGTGTTGTACAAACGGAACTTTGACATGGTGCTGCTCAGATGTGTGGACAGACACGAAGCAGACATGTTAATGCAGGAGGTTCACGAAGGCTCCTTTGGTACCCATGCTGGAGGACATGCCATGGCCAAGAAGTTATTGAGATCGGGATACTATTGGATTACCATGGAATCCGATTGTTGCAAATATTCCCGCAAATGCCATAAGTGTCAAATTTATGCCGACAAGGTCCATGTGCCTCCGAATCCGTTGAGTGTCATGTCTTCACCGTGGCCATTCGCTATGTGGGGCATCGATATGATTGGAAAGATTGAGCCAACAGCTTCTAATGGACATCGCTTCATCCTGGTTGCTATTGATTATTTCACGAAGTGGGTTGAAGCAGCTTCTTACACCAATGTCACCAAACAAGTGGTTGCTCGGTTTATTAAGCGGGACATCATCTGCCGGTATGGAGTCCCTGAAAGGATCATTACTGATAATGGTTCTAATCTCAACAACAAGATGATGGCTGACTTGTGTCGAGACTTCAAAATAGAACACCACAACTCTTCTCCATATCGTCCGAAGATGAATGGCGCCGTCGAGGCGGCTAATAAAAACATTAAAAAGATTGTTCAGAAGATGGTTGTAACATACAAAGATTGGCACGAGATGTTGCCATTCGCGTTGCACGGGTACAGAACCTCAGTACGCACTTCAACTGGGGCAACTCCATTCTCATTGGTGTACGGTATGGAGGCAGTCCTACCAATTGAAGTAGAAATTCCCTCATTGAGGCTGATGATGGACATCAAGCTAGATGAAGTTGAATGGCTCCGATCCAGATATAATCAATTGAGCCTCATTGAAGAGAAGCGTCTAGCAGCTGTGTGCCATGGACAGTTGTATCAGCGACGAATGAAGCAAGCTTTTGACAAGAAGGTGCGACCACAGAGGTACATGCCAGGAGATTTAGTGCTGAAAAGGATTCTTCCTCCTCTCAACGATCACAGGGGCAAGTGGACACCCAACTATGAAGGCCCGTTCGTGGTTAAAAAGGTTTTCTCAGGCGGAGCCTTAATGCTGACAACCATGGACGGAGAAGACTTTCCATCCCCTGTCAACGCAGACGCAGTAAGAAAATACTTCGTGTAAAAAGGACCCGCTGGATAAAAACAGAATTAAGATCCAGGCAAAAATGGGCATCCCGGCGAGCCAAAAAACAGAATAAAAGGCTCGGGCAAAAGTTAGGGAAATATCGAAAAAATGTACACCCGCTGAGTTGAAAAGCCACATCGGACAACTCAGGCAAAAAAGGGTATCCCGGTGGATTGAAAACCTGAAAGGGCGATCCACGCAAAAGAGGGATTAACACGAACGACTGCGATCTGCGAGATCCATGACATACCTACAGTGGAGGCTATACTAAGGGTTGAAGATCAGTTCACTTACTTTTTCTCAAGAGACAGAAGAGCGGAGCGTCTTGAAGACATACGAGTCATAACCGGGTTGATACTTGATGAGATTCATTTTTCACATTGCCAATAGGGTAGTTTGTTTTTCTTTTAGTTGTTCCCTCATTCCAGGGAACCGCTTCCTTTGTATTGCCTATTCAGGGCCACCTTTCAAAATCAATAAAAATTCAACTTCAGTCAATTGACCATTTTAGCTTTTTGTTTTTACTTTTTCATCTGGCATTGATTGTTTGTGAAAACGTCTATCAAATGGTAACTTGCATTGTGTTATGAACATTTGAATGCTTTTCTAACTCGTGCAGGAGAATAGAAACATTTAATTCAACTCTAAAAGGGTGTTGAGATACCTAGACAATGATTCATGCTATGAGCCTGGGGCAAGCAGGTCCCAAATTAATTCTCTATGTTGCAGGTACTATCGATTGTGTTCATGCAGGTACAGGTACTGGTGTTGCTAACAGAGCTAAAAGATCACTATCCAGGACGGGCATTCCCATTTGTTTGAGCAGAAACAAATGTCTCCCAGGGTGTTTCCAACTATCCCCAGCCATGTGCAAGTTGAAATTTATCCCAGCTAGGCAGCAGAAGGTTGGTGCCATCCCCGAGCAGAAGTTTCCCTTCAGACAGGGGCAATTCTCAGCAGTATAAGGAGTGTTTTGCCTCCCCAGCAGTTGCTTCCTCAGCAGTGTCATGCCTTTGGTTCTCCGCCAAGTCAGGAGGTCCTCACTTCCCCATCAGAGTTCAAAAAGGGTCCACCTCCAGCAGGGTCTTGGCGCTCCCATCTCAAAGTCCAATTTATTTTTGGCAGTGGCGGCTATTCTGAGCCAGCGAATTATTAACAGCTTTCCCCACAGAGTTGTTTCCTCCTCACCAGGACAAACTAGATCGGTGCAGTGATCACTATTCCTCCCCAGCAAGGTGTTTCCTCAACAGTGTCATGCCTTTGGTTCTCCGCCAAGTCAGGAGGTCCTCACTTCCTCACCAGAGTTCAAGAAGAGTCCATCTCCAGCAGGGTCTTGGCACTCCAATCTCAAAGTCCAATTTATTTTTGGCAGTGGCGGCTGTTCGGAACCGGTGAATTATTAACAATTTTCCTCACAGAGTTGTTACCTCATCAGGATGAGCCAGATCAATGCAGTGATCATTATTCCTCCTCAGTTGAGCTATCTGGGATGCCTGCAGTCTCCTTATCAGGAGATCTCCTTGCATTTGCATATGCATATTCATCACTACGTCTGCATCCTCCAAAGCGTAGCATTTCCATCATCATGGAGCATTACGCCATAAATTCAAACATATGCATGCCAGCATGGGCCAGTTTTGAGGTATATTACGTACGACTTATAGCATCTTCTCAACCTGAAGTACTCCGCACAGAGGGTACCAATATCATTCTTCAGGCATCCTTGTCTTTTCAAGTCAATGTTTGTCACTTATTCCGCGTCTTGTTTGGTACAACAGTCGCGTCGCAGGTTCCCGTTTTGTACAACGGTCCTGTTTGCCTGGGCTCTCGTTTAGGTACAACGATCCTGTTCCATCTTGTCCTATTTTCTTTGTGTTTCTGGTTATCGCCTGCGGCCGGTATACCATTGCGTCTCCATTCGAGGATGGTTTCGTGTTAGATCCGAGGATCTTTTGAATTGTCATTCGAGGATGGCATTCTTTTCTTCAAGTCCTTCTGCGGTTGGTCTTGTTTGTTTTGTTGTGGCTATTATTCGAGGATAGTAGTTCACTTTTTGAGCTTATTGATTGAGGTCAGTTTGTCTCTTTTGCAAAGTCTGTCTGAGGCCAGCTTTGTGTTTGGGTATCAGTCGAGGCTGGTATACCTTCGCGTCTCCATTCGAGGATGGTTTCGTGTCAGATCCGAGGATCTTTTGGATTGTCATTCGAGGATGACATTTCTTTTCTTCAAGTCCTTCTGCGGTTGGTCTTGTTGTTGTGGCTATTATTCGAGGATAGTAGTTCACTTTTTGAGCTTATTGATTGAGGTCAGTTTGTCTCTTTTGCAAAGTCTGTCTGAGGCCAGCTTTGTGTTTGGTTATCAGTCGAGGCTGGTATACCTTCGCGTCTCCATTCGAGGATGGTTTCGCGTCAGATCCGAGGATCTTTTGGATTGTCATTCGAGGATGACATTTCTTTTCTTCAAGTCCTTCTGCGGTTGGTCTTGTTGTTGTGGCTATTATTCGAGGATAGTAGTTCACATTTTGAGCTTATTGATCGAGGTCAGTTTGTCTCTTTTGCAAAGTCTGTCTGAGGCCAGCTTTGTGTTTGGGTATCAGTCGAGGCTGGTATACCTTTGCGTCTCCATTCGAGGATGGTTTCGTGTTAGATCCGAGGATCTTTTGGATTGTCATCCGAGGATGGCATCCTTTTCTTCAAGTCCTTCTGCGGTTGGTCTTGTTTGTTTTGTTGTGGCTATTATTCGAGGATAGTAGTTCACTTTTTGAGCTTATTGATTGAGGTCAGTTTGTCTCTTTTGCAAAGTCTGTCTGAGGTCAGCTTTGTGTTTGGTTATCAGTCGAGGCTGGTATACCTTTGCGTCTCCATTCGAGGATGGTTTCGTGTTAGATCCGAGGATCTTTTGGATTGTCATCCGAGGATGGCATCCTTTTCTTCAAGTCCTTCTGCGGTTGGTCTTGTTTGTTTTGTTGTGGCTATTATTCGAGGATAGTAGTTCACTTTTTGAGCTTATTGATCGAGGTCAGTTTGTCTCTTTTGCAAAGTCTGTCTGAGGTCAGCTTTGCGTTTGGTTATCAGTCGAGGCTGGTATATCTTCGCGTCTCCATTCGAGGATGGTTTCGTGTTAGATCTGAGGATCTTTTGGATTGTCATTCGAGGATGGCATTCTTTTCTTCAAGTCCTTCTGCGGTTGGTCTTGTTTTTGTTTTGTGTGGCTATTATTCGAGGATAGTAGTTCACTTTTTTTGAGCTTATTGATCAAGGTCAGTTTGTCTCTCTTGCAAAGTCTGTCCGAGGTCAGTCTTTGTTGTTGATGGTTATCGCCTGTGGCCGGTATACCATTGTGTTTCTATTCAAGGAGGGTTTTAGTACTGGATCCGAGGATCCCGTGTGAGTGGTCATTCGAGGATGGCATTCTTCCCAGCATATTTCCACCTGGTTCTATTTTCGCTACTTATTCGGAGGTCAAAATCAGAAAATATACAAATAAATAAATGGGCAGATGGCATTTCCATTATCCTCGGTGTGCAAATTTTCAGGTTTTATTCGAGTATTCAATCACCCCATACCTTGAACGTCTAAAAGCTGTTGCAATTATCCGTTCAGGTCTGCAGATGATTGAATAGGGGCAGCTGTAATACCTCAAAATTTGCCCTCTCATTTCCTCAACATTTTGCATAGCATTTTGCATATATGGATTCATAAAATAACCAAAAACATTGCATCATATATAGCATAGCCGAGGCGTGGGTATGTGATCAATGATCGGAGCAACCGAAAGTTATGAAGAGGCTACCGAAGGGCCACAAAGCTTCTCAACCTTGTGCAAAGGGTTCACAATATCCCACAAGTCTTCACTTGAAGCCACAAGTCATGGAAAGTTTTGGTTTGATTGAAGGAGGCAAGCAGTGCAATACTTCTTGAGGGAAAAGAGCCGAATTAGGGTTTCATTTCTACAGGGCTTCTACATAAATTTTTGAGTCGAAGTGGATTTCTTTGACTTATATACGATGTCAAGTGCCTAGGGTTCAAATCTCGTCCACAAATTCATTTTGGAAGGGGTTCGACTGGCCGGACGACGGAAAATCGAGGAATTGGAGAAAAGGCAATCGGGCTAGGTAAAAAGGGTCGACTCCGGACTTTTAAGATCGAGATCGTGAAATTAGGGTTACAATGATCCTATGGTTCAAGCTTGGTCAAGAAATGATGGAGGAATCATAAAAAAACCAAAGAAAAATCATTTGAAAAGTAGTTGGTTTTGCATTTCCCTCCACCTTTCCTTCCACTTTCTTTCCACACTTCCTTTCATTCTTTCCATCTCATTTTTCCACTTCAATTCCACTCCATTTCCCTTGGAAACTTCCACCACCTTCCACCATCTTCTAGAGTGTTCCAAGGAATATTCCAAGGAATATTCCAAGGAATATTCCCTTTTCCAACCCTAACCCTAACTAACTTCCAAACCTAATTTTGGATCCCAAACCTAATTTTTGGGCCCCAAACCCAAACCTAGCTCCTAGCCTAATCTCTATATAACCATTAATCACTTCCTTGAGAGAGGTTCCGACAATTCCAAATTTTTCACTTTTTTCATAATCACTTTTTCTCTCTCACTTTTCCTCCATTTTCCCTCCTTTCACCAAAGCTTCTTTGAATAAGCTCTTCAAGTTTCACATTGAAACTTGAAGATCTTGAAGCTTAAGCCTCCAACCTCCATTAATTGTGGATCGTAGAAGAAGAAGCTAGTGATTTTGTTGAAGATTTCGGCTTATCGGAAGTGTGCAAAGGTTCAAGCATCAAGAACGCATTTATTTTGCGGTTTCTCGGTTTTCACGGTTTTCTCTTCGATCAAGCTCCGATTTTTGCAACAATTACCGAAGCACTCCTCCGCTTCGTAGGTTGGTGATCTTAATCACTTCTTCTTTAAGTTATTCTCTTCATCTCGCCACTTTTGGCATTCTTTAATTGCTTTTTTCGCTTTGCTTGAAATTGTTCCGTTTCGATTATGTTTACTTGTGATTTGTGATTTTTGTTGATTTAAAAGTTTAAGGTGTTAATAGATGTAGGTGCTAGCATGTGTAAATAAGCTCAAAATAAGTAGAAATTAGTGTTAGCATGTTCCTAGGTATGTTAGGGATCGTTAGAAGTGATATTGTGGCTAAAAGCACTTATTTTAAAAGCTTTTTTTCAATTCTGTTCAGTGTTAACCGGTTAACGCATTGGGTTAACCGGTTAACGCATGCGTTTTGCCACAAAATGCTTCTGTTTTAGGTCCGTTAACCGGTTAACCCATATGGTTAACCGGTTAACGCTGTCGAATTTTGGATTCTTAGCTTATTTGAGTGATCAATCTTGCTTCCTAGTGCCTTTAACGTTCATACATGTTTAGGTAGTGATTTTAGGGAATTTTTGAGTCCATTTCCAGTAGCTCATTCCCCCATTTCGAGTCGTTTCGACACAATTCCGTTTATGTCGCATATTATGTGTTTTTTGTGTTCTTTGTGTATGGCTTGAGTTCTTGCATATTGTTGCTATGTTCATGCATCATTAGGTATGTAATAATCATGTTGCATTCTGTTTTTACATGTTTCACATTGCATTAAATCATTTTGCATTTCATTATGTTGATGTATGTTGCATTTTGCATAATCATATATATGTGCATTTGGTGGCATTTGTTTGCATGTTTGATCATAGCATGTTATCAATTCAATTCTGAATTATGCATTGAGTTTAGCATGTTTGTTGAGCTATCATGTTGTATGTTCATAATCAATAATCATCAGGTTCATATGCCATGTTCATGTGCCACATTTTGCATACTTGTTGCATAATCCACATGTGATGCATTCTTGAATAATCCTAAAAAATGTTCATGTTCTTCCATTTAGGTATGTTGATCCATGTTAAAATGCATGTTCATGTGGAAAGTAATGCATGTTTTATTGAGTTTGTGTATAAAAAAATGAAAATAATCAATTCTGAATTTTGCATTTCATAGCTGTTTTTGTATATAGCTGCTGTAAAATTTGTTTGTTGTGTGCATGATGTATTTGACTTTTTACACCTACTTTTTCATGTTGCATGCTGGCTGTAAAAAGCTGGTGGGTGTTAGGCTTAGTTTCATAGCTATTTGTGTATTAGGGGCTGTAATAGGTGCTGTATTTTTGTCCTAGCTTTTTCTAGTTCCTTTAGGATTAAAATAGAGTCTAGTTTAGGTCTAAGGTGCCTTAGGATTTAATTAGGATTTAATTAATGTGTGTTTGCCTTATTCTTTTTAATAAAAATGTGCATTAACATTTGTTTTGTAGTGGGGAAGATTGAGGTAAGTTTACTCCACTTTATCCTTTATTTTTTATGCATTTCTTTTAGGCTTTTTAATTCATTTTTCCTTCCATGTTTGTGATTGGTAGGATTCCCCATTGTTAGGACCAACTTATCTTCCTTAGGAAGTAAGTTGCATCCTTTTTCCTTTTTTTTCTTTTCCTTTTTCCATTAGGAATAGAAAACCTCACTAACCCTTAGGATCTCCCTTTGTGCATAATACATTAGGATTGAGTCTTAGTCCCCCTTAGATTTTCCCTTTTCCAACTTGAGTCATTCTCTTTCTCATCTCAAAAGAAAAGCAATAAAACACTTAATAAAAACCGAACAATCTTGTACGACACGAGACTTTGTTGCGGAGTGTTTATACGCGTCCTGTTTCGGGGCGAGGTGCAAATACTTCCCGCAATGGATAGGTCTTAGTACAAGACAGTTCACAAACAAATTCAAAAAACACTTCTTTTAAAAAGACAAAAACAAACAATAACCGACTATCCTGCGGGAACTTCTTCTCTCATCTCATTCACTCACATCGCGAACTCGCGACTACTTGTCTCGCATGCAAGACGGTTAACGCACTCGGACCAGACGAGCCTGCAACACCTGAGCATAGACATACGCAGTTCCAGCATAAAAAACACAAACAAATAGTTCCCGCCTTAGTTAGGCGAACTACGTCGACTCTGATCCTCATTATCCCGATGAGGTACGTAGGCAGCGGGGTAGGGCCCGTTCGAGCACATTCTTTATTTTCCCTACATTTCCCCCTTTCTTTTCATTCTCATTTCAGTTCATTTCTCATTTTCCATTCCAGTTCCAGTTAGCGGTTTTATTCAGCAGCATCTTATTTTCTCACCCTTTGAAACAAACAAGCAAGCGTGGATCCCGTCGGGTACGACGGACGATCTGGGGTGCTAATACCTTCCCAGGTCGTAACCGACTCCCGAACCCCGATCTTTGGTTCGCAAGGCCTCGTCCTTTCCTTCTTCTTCTGGTTTGTGCAGCATTACCATTCCCTCTATTCGGGATAAAAATGCATGGCTGGCGACTCTAACCTTTCCGCGCCACTTTCGCGTTTGTACTAGGATGAAAATCCCGGGAGCGACACCTAACATGGCCGTTTGCGTTTTAGACACTCATTCTTCAATCCAATTGTCCAGAATCGTTCTAGGGAACCTCACAAACACAAAAGCTCAAACAAAATTCATTAATAATGCACAAATAAACAGAATCGAAAAATTGAAATTCAAGATAAAATTTGATTCGGATTCATCAATGTGTGATGCTATGAGGCAATGTAATGATCTGGTTATGTTCCATGATGATCAAGGAGCCTGGCTATGTCCTTATTTTACCTTCAAACCTCTTGGATGATGGAATCCGAATGTCACTTTTTGATGAATGTTTGGCTTTGTGAACTCACCTTTTGATGCTGGAAAATCGTGTATCCTGGTTTGCATTGTGTTTGATACTTATATGTGGATGTTTCTAGGTCAAAACATTGATTGGTTATGTGAAAGATTTGATTTAAAAAGATTGAGATTGATCATGCTTTGAAAGTTCAATATTTTTGTACCAATGCTTTCTATTTCAATCCATTCCACATAACTCTTGTATCAACTTATTCCATACTGATTTTATGACTTTCTAGAATCAATCACAAAAATAAATCTTCATATTTAATATTTTATTTAAATTTAAAATGATTTTAAGTATAAAAAATCATAATAAATTAATTAAATAAAATAAAAATTATGAAAATATTATGGAAATTTCGTGCATGATGTTATTGTATGGGTTGGGTCATAATTTGGCCAGCCCATTTGGAGAAAATTGCTTTTAGGCCCCCATTTTCATCATAAACCATCACTAACTTTCCCAACTTTGCAAGGGCACATCTCCCTCAATTTTAAAGGTATGAGGGTGTTCTTGGACATTTTGGAAAGCTTGAAGAGTCCTATAAACAACCCCATTGGTTTCAGGTCCATACCATTTACCAATCTCAAGTTATGCCCTTTTGAAGTTGTTGACTTTTTGTTGACTTTTGGAATGACCTATAATGTCTTAGATCATATCTTCCAAATGAAGCATTTTTGGGCTTAACTTGCAACATAAAAGTTGTAGAGAATTCAATTTCCTTCAACATGAGCTTTGGATGGAGACTTGGTGATGAAGTATGTGAAAGTTATGGCTAGTCAAAGTTCAGTTGACTTTTACTAAGGAAACCCTAATTTAGAAATTCCTGATTATTGATGATCTGGAATCTCCTTGATGAATCATGATCAACCCTTGATCAAATGATGAATTTTACTTCATATACTTGATGTTGGCAAAAAATCATGAAGTTTGACTTTGGTTTGACCACAGTTGACCTCAGTTTGACTTTTTAACTGCATTGACTGATTTTGACTTATCTGATCATCTGACTGAGCAAACTTTTGAGAAAAGTCTTGAAACTTGTCATGGGGGTTCTTAAACACATATAAGATGTTATGAAGCTCACTTGAAGTCTTGGAAGTCCATTTATTCTGATTAAAGTCAAAACCCTAGTTTTGGATGCACTGCTTAGGAGGTGCATTGTCTGAGGGAATTGTCAACTCTTCTGACCCATTGTGAACTTTGTGAACCTTGTGACTCTTCATAAAGTGTCTTGTGATACTCATGGGATGTATTGTGAAGCTTGTGAACCTTGTGAACCTCAAGAAGTGACTTGTAGACTTCATGAACCTCATGAAAGGTATTGAAAGCATTGTGGAACTTGTGAACCTTGTGAACCTTCATAAAGTAACTTGTAGACTTTATGAACCTCATGAAAGGTTATGGAAATGTTGAGAAACTTGTGAACCTTGTGAACCTTCTTAGAACACAAAGTCTTGTATTGTGAGGGCAAATTTTGGGGTGCAACACACGAGAGGATACGTAGGCATAACTTAACAGTTATCGAACAAAAGTCTCTGTATATTCCCCCTCCCCTTTCTAGCTTTATTCTTTAAGCCTCATGATCTTGAGCATCTCACTCTTTTCCTTGCACTGACACTGTATATATCACACCTCACACTTCTTTTACACTGACACATGTACACTTTTCTTCCAGCTATTTTATACACAGATTGCACTGACACTACCCCTCTAAAACACAAATCTTTTGAGCGTGGATCCCGTCGAGTACGGCGGACAATCTGGGTGCTAATACCTTCCCAGGTTGTAACCAACCCCCTTTCTCAGTCTCTCTGGTTCGCGACCGTCTTATCCATCTTTTTCTAGGTCTATGCAGCATTGCCTTTCCTCCGGGATAAAAATGCCTAGCTGGCGACTCTTTTCTTCTCCAGTGAGTTCACTGCTGTGTGTTCGCATCCTCCTTTCGCCGACCGTTCGCGTCTGTACCTTCATTTGACTTAGCCTCATTTGTCGGGAGCGACATAGTGCTTCTAATACAATTAATTGGTTGTCCTATGAGCCTAAATGTAACATAATAACTTGGAATGGATATGATATTAATAAAACTTCCTTTTATACAAAGTTAAAGGATGAACATAGTACCACGTAAAATAGTGGGGTTATGATTGTGGATGAGTCTATGCACTTCTCTAGTTTTAAAGATAAAAACCTGGTTATGGCATCTACATCCTACTTTGGGGGTGATTGAAGATATTTAGGAAGTTGATTATGTTGTGTTTAAAGTACATGTATTTAAATGCAAATGGATTGATATCAACGATTATGTAAGAATCTATGAATTAGGATTTTCACTGGTTGATATTAGCAAGTTAACTTAGGAGGGCGAACCTTTCATCATGGCATCTCAAGCAAAACAAGTGTTTTATGTCACAGATCCTTCTAATAAAAGGTGGTTAGTTGTTATACAAGGAAAGGTGCATGGTAGTGATGAAAATCAAGATGTGAATCTTGATATTTCCGAAACTCATCCTTTCTCAACAAATATGCCTACCTTCATTGAAGAAAATAAGGAGGAGGATGTGCATGATATTCACATACATCATGAAGAAGGGATATGGGAGAACTAGTAATGTTTTTTAATAAGTTAATTTGACATTACTTTGATTTCTATTTTTTTATTTTGTGCTTAATTTAATGTCTAATTGTTTTTATTTTGTGCTTAATTTGATTTCTAATTGTTTTTATTTTGTGTAAACAGATACATGGTTGATTTAACCGACAACCCTTTTTTATCTACTAACCCTAATAAAATATGAGGTAGAGGTCCCACTATGATGAAGGTCGAGTTTGATCCAATAACCTATGATCGTATTGGTGTTAGTAAAAATGCTTCAACTTTTATGAGTTATGTAACATATCTTGCTCAGAAGAAATGTAGTATTTTGAAAGATGAATGGAAAGACATACATAAGGACATAAAACATGCTATTTGAGTTGATGTTCAAGTATTTTAAATTCAACATTTTATTATATTTTATAATCATATACTAACAACATATGTAATATAGTAACACCAAATTCTTTATGTATATGTGTAGGCTCATTTCGCTATTCCATAATGTGATGATCTAGAGAAGGATCCGTTGAAGGATGAATGGATTAAATATGCGGTATAGTGATGATGAGGTTTTAAGACACAACTCACAAAAGAATATATTAGAAAGCCCAAAGAAGGTCGCCCTCTTGCATATGTCAGGTATAATTATATTAAAGAAGAAATATGGAAAGAGTTTCTGAAGTCTCAAGATACCCCTGAATTTAAGGTTAGTAGGAGTTATGTTTTTTTTGTTGTGCATAACAAAAAGGTAAGGAAAATGTGGCTAGGAATGTATACCCACACGTGTTATCTCGTGGATGGCATCACTTGCTTGAGGAGAAAATTAAAAATGAAATGAGATTATTTAGAGATGATTCCATATTAGATGATAATGGTAGTCCATCTCCACCGTCACACCATGACATATGGAAGAGAGCACGACAAAAGAAAAGGGGAGAATACACATCAAAGTCTACACAAGTTGTTGTTGAGAAAATTGTAAGTAAAATTTTGAAAATACTTCAAGTATCATTATATTTGTGATTGATAAAAACTATTGAAATTAGTTTTGGTTTTTGCGTTTTGTAGGATTCCCTAGTTCAAGAAGCTGAAAAGGGTGCCTTTGTTCTGGATGGACATAACAATATCTTAATAGCAGCCATTGAAACAACTGAGCATGACGGTCGTGTTTGTGGTGTTGGAAGACACCAAAAACTTAACACTTTCTTTGGAAGGTCGTCTTCACGTCAACGACAAGATATAGATGTAAAAGAACAACTTGCATAATTTTCATCTGAATTGGAAGCAAAACTTAGAGCTAACTTTGATCAAAGGTTGGTTGAAGAGCGTATGGTGTTACAACAATCTTTTATGGATACACTTAGGTCTATGGGTTTCTTGCAAAGCATAGAAAATAATAAATGCATTGAACAAATGGAAGTTGTCGATTGAAGCGGAAACGGAAGGTGTTCAGCTGCAAAAGGAAGCACAAAAGACGTGAAATTAGTTGACGATGTTCAAGATTGTTACTAATGGTTCTGAAAAAAGGGTGGCGCACATCTGGAAATAGAATTAAGTCATTATGTGAGTGTCATTAATTTTTATAGGGGACAACTTCTCTATCCATTACCAAAAGATGGGTAATGTACCTTCAACCAATCACATGATACCATCTAATTTTTATATATTTAATTAATTATTAAATAGTATAATTATTTGATGTTTTCAAGACGTTTTACATTGAATGTAACCTTACCCAACTTTTAGAGTCGGGTAGATAAGAATTCACCTTTTTATATGTCAACTAAGTGTATCAGAGAGTTGTTGGTAGGTTTTCATTGATTTGACGTGTCTACTCTGCAAGTTTGGTGCACATAAGTATATTTTATATTTTTAATTATTGTCAATATCTATTAATATGTTATATCTCTCATCACTTTGATTCTAATGTTTATTTAAAATTATTTAGGTATATTTATTGTGTATGTATTGATAATTCCATATCAGAAGTATATGGATTTATGGACCATGCTATGTGTATTTATGTTGGTAATGTGTCAAAATCTCAAGCAGATGTTAAAAAATACATACAAGATAAATTACGTGACAAAAACAGAGTGTGTCACTTAATACCATTTATTCATGGATAAGTTTGTATGAAATTGTGTTTTCTATTTCTAAATTTTCATAACATAGATATTTTATGTGACTTTTGTGCTTCCATATACACGTTCAGAGATCATTGACAATTAATAATCATTTGTCCAAGAGATAATATTATGGTCGTCTTTTGTTCACTTCATCGGGAATTTAATCAAACCATGAGGAAAATTGTTACAAAGTAAGTTTATCTTTTATGTGACTTTTGTTATAATATATTATATATCCTATATACATAAATTGTTACAAAAGTAACTTCATATTTTATTTGACTTTATATGAATTTTTTCTGAAATAATGCTTTTGGGGTTCATCAAATGGAAAATGGAAATAGAAGAAAAAAGGCTACATGACTTCATCCCAATGTAAGCATGACATAAATTATAATTCTATATTTAATTTTATGATAAGTATTCACTAATTATGTCATTCATTTGTAGACAATGCGGCAACATAACTTTATTGATTGTGGGTACAATGTGATGAAAAATATGTTGGATATTGTCTTTTCCAATATAAGCGATCTTGGATGCAGATAATAAAAATAATTTTACTTTGTTATTTACTTTACGTTTTGCAACTTAATGTGAAATTTCAAAAATAAATTTATATTGTTATTTACGTATTGTAGGTATTTGATGACTCAAAAGAATTAACACAAGATAATTTATATGATTTGCGACTTCGTTGGACAACATGTTTCTTTGAGTTATATAAAAATTAAGCTTTATCTGATGAGTTATATATATATATATATATATATATATATATATATATATATATATATATATATATATATATATATATATATATATATGATTTATTTAAGTTTTTTGACTTTGGTGTTGTCGGCTGATGTTAATTGGTGTTATTATTTATTGTCAGCAAATGTGATTTTGGTATTGTCTACAAAAGCTATAACTCATCTTCTTGTGGATTGCATATTGGTAATTTAAGTGTGGGAAATGACTTATAAATGGTTGGATACTTTTGTATGTTCTCACTGGTTTTGTTGTTGTAGTAGTCCACCGTGTAAACATACTTATAATTTTGTACACTAGTGTGTATCCTAGATTAGTACTTTTGTAAATGAATTGTTCATTTTGAAGAATGTGTACATCCTAGATATTTAGTGCAATGACATTAATAGGTTGGTTGGAAAAATATGAAAAATTAGATACCAAATAGCGACTTAAATGTGGTATGTTTGATGTTGGAAAAATATGAAAATTAGGTGCCAAAAAAATTACAGGGAAGGGATTCCACCTTGATTTCGCTACAAAAATAGTCTAATTTTATAAAGAAATATAGCATACATATTACATTTGATGCTCCTTGCAACTGATGTAAAAACCTACATTTTACATAGGGTCAAAAAGGCAACCGATGTTAAATGTTGCATTTATTTAAAAAAAGTTAAACCCATATTTCACATCAGACGTAACTGTCAAATGATGTGGTATGTGTATTTTTCACATCGGACTATTTACCAATGTAAAATCTCATTGATTTATTATATCACATGTCTTTACATCAGACCCAGATCCAATGTAAAATGCATTTTTCGCCCGATGTAAAAAGTCTTTCTTACACTAGTGTAGTAAAAATAATTTACTTTGTTATTTACTTTGCATTTTGCAACTTAATGTGAATTTTCAAAGAATAACTTTATGTTGTTATTTACGTATTGTAGGTATTTGATGACCCAACAAAATTAACACAAGATGATTTATATGATTTGTGACTCCGTAGGGCAACATGTTTCTTTGAGTTATATAAAAATTAAGATTAAGAAAATTGAGTTGTGTATATGGATCTGTCGTATTGCATTGAATTTGTGTATTAGTTGATGGGAATGAGTCTGAGAAGGAGTTACAGAGACGAAGAGGAGAATAGAGAGGGCGCAGGATTGGACTGTAGGACGACCACCCCCAATTCCTGACGACCATTTGGGATGTGCGACGTCCTTCACCTCCCTAGGATGACCATCACGAGTGTGAAGAGGGCCACCCAGTTTCGACGATGGTCACACGGGGTCTGGGGGGAATTTGTTGTTTTGTTCTGCATGGTGTTTCTTTCTGTTCTTTGCTAGATTTCTTTATCCTACTTTTAATTTCAGTAACATAACTAATTATTAGAAAATGAATCTTAATGAAGTAGTAGTAGGCTTGTTAATTAAGCGACAGAGAATTAATAAATAATTTTTGTGATGAATTGGTAGAAGAAAATTAAGTAACAATAAGGAAGCATTAGTAGCAGGTGCTGATAAGTTCCTTATTATAGTGTTGCAGGAATTGGACAGAGGTATGGTAATCAACTAGTAGTAAGTAGTAATAACAGAGCATAGTAAATAATTTAATTAGTCGGTTTTAGTCGGGACTTTGTGAATAAGATTGTGGTAAAATTGGTTATTCTTGCGTTGTGTTCTTTTGTAGTAAGTTGCAAAGTTATTGGTTGTGGTTTTACGTTGCAGTGCCTTAGTAATGGCAAGAATATAATTTAGAGACCTTTGAGGCAAAGTTGATTGTTATTGTTGATTAAGTTGTAGGCCTTGAGCCAAATTTGATTTGTTGTTGCCGTTAAGTTGCGAGAGTAAGTTGTTGTTAAGTCGTTGTAGTAGAAAGTTATTGTGAAGTTGTTGTAGTATATTGTTGTTATTAAGTCGTGATAATATGTTGTGGTTGCATTGTTATATAACTATTATCGTTGGTATTTTGATGTTTGAATCGAGTTGAGTCGCATTCCATATCATTATTTAAGTTGTAGTTGCTGCTCGGAAAGTTGGCCTGGATTGACAGAAGTAACATTGAAGGCTTATGCCTTGTTGCCTCTTTTAATTGGCAAGATTAAGTTGGGAGTTCTGCTCCATTGGTATCACATGCATCGCCTTGTTTAAGTTACATTTCCAAGTCGTATAGTATGTTGTTATGATGTATCTCGTGTTGTTTAAGTTGTTGTTATATTGTGGAATGATGATTCATGTAATCTAATTTAATATGTTATTTATCATATATATGATTATATAGTTCGATATCTCACCCCTTCTGTTTGAATGTTAATCTATGTTGCTAACGTGCATGTAATCCAGAGTAGAGCTGAGTACCTTAGTAGATTCGAGTCAGTGTTGTCACTCTGATACGTAGCACTCGGGGGGGGGGGATAACGCACGTTTTCTGTTGATGTTGGATTTTATTATAGTTGTTGAATTCTAAAGTTGTTTTATTAAAGAAGTGTGGTTTTAAGTTGTTTTGATATTAAACACAAGTTGTGATATAATAAAGTTGAATTTTATGAATCCGCTACACAAGTTGTGATATAATAAAGTTGAATTTTATGAATCCGCTATGTAGCATTGAAAGTATTTTGGTTTAAAGACTAATCTGATGTTGAATGTTGTTTCAAAGTTGAAAATGTAATAATCTCATTTGTTTTGTTGAAACTTTTATACTCTGATTTTATAATAAATTATCGGGTAGAAATAGGGTGTTACATTAGTGGTATCAGAGCAGGTCGGTCCGTCCGGCCAAGTTGTCTTACGTTGTTTGTTCTTTAGTACGTGACATGTGTGTGAAACACTGTCGGTACTTTCTTGTAAGTTTTCTAACCGTTTGTCTCCATGAGTTGGTTTGAAACAAGTGGGGGAGGAGTTGTTTCTCAAAGATGTTTGTGGTATGTGAAGTTGGTTCAAGATGGTATTGATTGCGGGAGTGCAAAGTGTTGTCGGAGTTGTGTTGTTGCAAATCTACGAGAGTATGGACTTATGATTTTATCCATCGGTCAAGTTGAGATGTTATTGAAGGAGTACAAGTCGGTATGGTTGAGGTTTGCTTCTTAGAGAAGAGAATGCATTGTGAAGAATAGTGATTTACAAATGGAGTATAACTATTGAGGTCTCTTGAAGATGATTGCGACTTGCCTTTTGAGTATGCGTTAGATTTGGATTCGGTCGAGGAATGATGTTTATCTGCTAAGTGAGTAAGACAACTCGTAGAGGATGAAGCGTATATGAGGGAATGTGTATAATGACGATTATATGAGATTTGCTCGGATTATTGATGGTGGGTTATATGCGTTGGGAGACTTTGATTGCCAGGCAACTGCCAGAGAGATGTCTGCGTCATTTTGGGTACATTCAGACCATACCACCAACAGTTCTATATACACCCTCTGAGGGTATTGATAGGTGGTTTCAGACGCACTTCATCAATTTTGCTCGCACCATTGTTGCTAGATCTGCACCGGTGAAATATCCATCGCAGTGTGAGGATGACTACTTTGAGTGGTTTCTCAGTGTATCCTATCCACGCATCACTCCACCGGCGGTCGAGGAAACGCCTTTAGAGGATGTACCTTTTGGTGGCCAGGAGCTTGTTGCTGACGCACCTCCTCCCCCTTCTGAGGACGCATAATAATTTATGATGATAACAGTGCTGGATGATGAGCTCATGCACTTGGTAGACCCTGATGGTAGTATTGTTGTTGGATTAGCTAGGATTGCACACTTAGCTCGTGAGAACCTATTTAGTATTATTTTTATTTCTAGATGATTTGTATATGGTTGTATTACATGTATATTATGGCTTAACAATATATTATTATTATGTCTTCATTTATTTCCTTACACTGCACTGATCTTGATTTAAAAACTTAAACAAATAAAAAAACCATTACAACATAATTAATTGATATTAAAAACCTAAACACTATCAGATGCTTCAGGGCGTTTCAACATCGCCAATAAATCATCAACCGATCTTGCCAGCTGCACATCTAATGCCAGCGGACCCCTTGTTAGCATACGGCGTAATAATCTCCACATTTTGATGATGTAGTTGTCGTTCTTCAGCTCAATTAGATTATATTTCACATTACCATCCCCCAAATCCTCCCGAAACTCGATCTTCAACGTCTTTCTATTCTCACCATCAGGCAACAATTCCTTCAACTTCGAAGTCAGACCGACAAAGGAGGTCGTGTCATCATGGAGCATGAATTCGATAGCTTGAGAACCTCTCTTGAAGTAAACTTCTGCCTTAATTAAAAATGCTGGAATAACCATTTTTTCATATATGTTTAACCACAAAACCTAACCCCTATTTATACGAGTGTGCAATAATTCTGGACCACACAAATTGTCGGTATAATCACAACCATACAAAACAATCGGCAAAATTTCAGCCGTTTAAAAAAATCTAAAAAAAAACCTACAATTATGTCTACCGGAAATTTTAAGGGATTTGAAATTCCCGATATACCGATATTTTTAAAATATCTGGTATCATGACAATATATCAAGGATTTGAAATTACCGATATACCGGTAATGTCAAATAACCTACCGAGAATTTTGTTTAATACCAGAAATTTTTTTATGCCTACCGGAAATTTGTTTCAGAATTTATTTATAAAAAAAATAGGAGTATTTTTGCAATTATATAATTTTGGGGGTGTCAGGAATGAGAAGGTGACAAATAGATTTCTCCCCAAATATGCATAGAAAAGTTCCACAAATATGCATAGAAAAGCCCATATTGAGAAAGCAACCCCAAAGCAGGTGCATAATTGAGGAGTAAACATTAAGTGCGCATGGTTGGTATGTGTGCATTGACAAGGAGATTTGAAGCTCAATAACCCAAAAAAATGCGACAATTAATGAGAGTAGGAAGAGAAACAAAGCAAGACATAACGGAGAAAACATTCTTTAAACTGCTTTCCATTTCAAGCATACTGACACAGTAGTTAATAATGTCATTACTACTAGTACTACTCTTCTTTAATCTCTCACCAAAATCAATGTGAAGATTGCTACACAAACTTGCACCATTCAATATGCTCTACCTCCTTCTTCTCTATACATGTAGCATTAGAAAAGGGGTAGCATTAGAAAGTAAGACTCCCTCTTTCATAAAATATATTATTTGCTTATGAAAAGTACTAGTATCAATCTAAAAATGATTGACTCTAGAAGTATAACACTAACCATTTTAATTAATTTTACTCTTACTACCTCCATCCTATATTATATTAATTATTTTGGATGTTTCACACAATTAATTTTATATTAAAATAAATAAATTATGAAAATTCTTCTTTGATAATTACATAGGAAAATAAATTAAAAGTATTTGAAAAAAAGAAAAGTAATAACTATAGTAGAGGGTATTAGAAAAATATATTAATATTGTATTGGAATTATAAAATAACTTATAATTTGAGATAAACATTTTTGACAAAATAATTTATAATTTAGGAGAGAAAGAATAATTAATAATAAAATAAAAATAAAAATATTTTTTTGGTAGAAGACTAAATTAAAGAAAAGGAAGAGTCACAATCTTACAAATCAATATTCATATAATGTCACCTAAAATAATACTAATCAATTTTGAGATAGGGAAAGTGTAAATAAATGTATGAATAGTTCTTTATGGACCTTGGGTAGTCTCATTGTCGGGGAAGGCCCAACTATAATGGGTACTACCCAATCTAGTGAGTAACGATCTACTATAGGAGACCCATAGGTTGATGGCAGTGGAAGCACCTCCCCACGTGTTTGTTCGCAGCGTGCAACCAAATGCCCCCCATGGAATAATCTCCGACTTACTAGATCTTAGGGGCAGTTTGACCAGGATGAAGACCACACACTAGATCTTCCCATGCATCTTCGCAAACCCTAGCAATCTCCATCGTGGGCCTAGTTAATCCAACCCACAATAGGGACCTTGATCCAACGCTGGGGACACATTATAAATACCTTATTTCACTAGAGAGTCATATATTCTAACATTTCTTACCAATACTTTGTAATTAGCTTTTTCTTTGATCTCATTCTTACTTTGGCATCAGAGTACCTTGCGGGTACCCCCTAGTTTTCCTCTTCTACCACCGAAGTTGCGCTTACATAGAAGGTCAATTCTGATCAATTAAGATCAGTTCTAAAGAATGTGTTTTTAAGTAATATATACTACTTTCATTCCTTTATATAAGAGAATTTATTTTTTTAGGTTCATTGAATAACTAATGTAATTAGTCAGTTTATAGACTAGATACATTGATTATTCAATGAACCCAGAAAATGAGTTGTCTCTTATTTAAAAAATTGGAGATATTTTAATAATTTAGATAAATATTATATTTTTAAAATACTTGTTCAAAATATCTAGATGAGATTTATATTGACTGATACGTTTGTGTAGCATGTCGAGTTAATAATTTTCTCTTTTTTGCTAAAGGATGACCTTTGTGATTGACACAAAGCTCTGTGTAGAGGATATCTGATGAGATTTCGATGGAAAATAGAGAAGTCACACTATCATGTATCTGAAGAGGTAGTAAAGGTATCGTCAAAACCATGAGTTGACATGTCATTACAACTTCCATTGAACTTAATAAAAGCGTAAGAAGATGAAGGAGTTCTACTTAATGAATTTTTTTTCAATGTCATGTTTGAGGTTTATTAAAACAGATGTGAAAAGAGCCTTCCATGGGGTGAATAGCCAAGAAGAGGTGATACATGATGATTGTTTCATGAGATATGCATGCAGAGTTACAACTTATTCAAGCCCACCAGATGCATACGGAAAAGAGGTTATGTCGAGTGCCATGAATCTAATTTTTAATCATTTTTTTATCATGAGCCGAGAAAAATATAAATAAGTAAAATCAAGGTACAACCATAGGTTTCTAGAGACCTTATAATCACGAACACAATGATGGAATTGATATTCTTTTACACCACATTTGCAACACATAGTTGAGGTGACCATGTTGTTGTTGAAGCAAGGAAAATGTAGGAGCAAAGTTGTGACAGGCAAGCTAAAGCATGAACTTGATTTTTTCCGGTAGGATGAGTTTTTAGATCCAATGTCAATATTGAGGTTTCATGTTAGTATCAAGAAAATCTTCTTTGCTGTAGAGGATCCGAGAGTAGTCAATCTTTGTAGTGTAAGTATCATTTATGTGATAAAACCAAATGAATGCATTTTTTGTATTGGGGTTCATACCAAACATTTGACTCACTTAATACATATGTGACACAAGTGATCGTATGATTCAAATTTTATTTGAAAAGCTACTACCATCACATGTTTTCTTTTTTGGTTGGCACTTGCATTTTTATGGACACAAGTGCCACTTATACTGATGTTGCATACCTCAGGTATTTATTGGATCTCACTCAGGTCCATGAGTATAATTGAGGGGCAGGTTTCCTGGCCTATCTATATTCGAAGTTGAGAGAGGGATGTCGGTGGAAGACGAAACAGGTCATAAGTAGAGCGACACTACTGATGGTAATTATTATTATTTCCTTTGTCATTTACAATTCACATTTCTGATAATTCTTGACACTTGAATGTTTATTTTTCATTTTCATTTAAGGGTTGGATCCTCCACCATTTCCCACACATCGCTGGTTGGGCGAGTGTGGATCAGTACACTGACGACATGTCGCGTGCCCGCGCTTTTATCCCGCTCAGAGGGAATCAGTCAGTCGAGCCTTTCAGAGGTTACCTTGATTGTTTGGTTGCTGAGGACATCCACTTCAACAACTACGTGGATCACCGTCAGACGCAACTATTTGATAACATATTGTTATACTCCAGATGGATGGCCCGCGGATCGTGTATTCCTACTCCTCATTTGCCCGAGTGTGTGTGTCATGCGGCAGTTCGGGTTGGCCTAAACCATCCCAGACACAATGTTGTCTCTGCTCCTCCTACCTTGTCTCGTAGACAAATATAGGAGATGTTTGCTGATTATGAGAGTTACTTGGTTCCGGTGGAGGCACGAGCCACCATAACGTCGAACAACTAGAGTTACATTGATGGGTACATCAGGTGGTTCCAGGATCTCACTTTCGCATATGGTGCATATTACATACTGCTCTAGGTGATCCGACGAGACCAACTCATATGGAGATTCTAGAGGAGAAGCAGGTTCAGCTAGACTATATTAATGATGTCTTGCATAGGTGTCGTCGCATAGTAGATATTGTGTGGGCAGACATTGACGAAGGTATCTTCCCTGAGGTGTTTGCTGTCAGGCGAATCTTGAATGCCATGGTGGTGGAGGCACATGAGACATTGTTGTATCGAAGACATCTCCGTAGGACAGGGGTCGATGGACGGGGAGGTAGAGTAGGCAGATGAGGGAGAGAAGGTGGATGGCAGGTTTTCAGGCACACCAAGTAGTAGCCTGTTATTATTTTGATGCAATACTATAGTTTAAACTTTATTATGGCATTGTTGCTACATTTTAGATCTCGTGTTATTTTACTATTATATTTGTATATTATTATCGACATAACGATATTAGTCTTTTATTAATTTGTATGTTTTTTATTCGAGATTGTGCTTCATACTTCATTTGAAACAATTCAAACGTTTTAAAAAAATATGATAAATTTAAGAGATGTATCTCCGGAATATTCTCGTAGATGCATCTGCGAAACAATTCAAATGTAAATGAGTAATAAGAGATATGTTCTGAATGTTTAAAATTTAAAACTGTTCTGGAGATATATCTCTGCAATATGTCAACATTTATTCAGAAATGGAGTGCGTCCAAATATATATATATATATATATATATATATATATATATATATATATATATATATATATATATATATATATATATATATATATATATATATATATATAATCAATGGGCATATGTGAAAATTCACAAGGTGTTTTAGAAATTTATAGGATATAATAAGAAATTCTTTTGAAAAATACATAGTAATATATGATAGTGACAATTTAGAGGTGGGCCCAAAGAAATCCATAGGACTAAAGAAGAAAAAGTAGGAGAGGCCAAATATGCATAGAAAAGGCCCATATTAAGAAATGAACACCCAATGCAGGTGCATAATTTAGGAGAAAAAATTAAGTGCACATGGTTGGTATGTGTGCATTGAGAAAGAGATTTGAAGCTCAAGAACCCAAAAAATGCGACAATTAATGAGTGGGAAGAGAAGCAAAGCAGGCATAACGGATTGATCACGAGAAAACATTCTTTAAACTGCTTTCCATTTGAAGCATGACGCCATTACTACTAGTTTTTAATCTGTCACCAAAATCAATGTAAATCATGTTTGTGGTAGAGATTAAACCAAATGTATTATTTAGCATGTAAAGAATAGGCAGATGAGGAACATATTATTGATAGATGATAGGTATGAAAATGCATAGTGTTGATTACATTCTTCTTCCTTCCTTCCTTTCTCATTCTGCTGTGCCTTCCCATTCCTTTGACACCGACGTTACGCACCTTACTCGATCTGACAACACACATGGATAAATTACCTTTTTCATTTTTATATGGGATTCTCTTCTCCTGTATTATCTTGTATATTACTTTTATATTTTGTTGCCAACAACTGTTTCTAAACAGTTTTAATATATCTTGTACAATTTGCATCCTAATATTTATACACAAGTTAAATTGAGATTTTTCAAAATGCTTCTTTAAATTATCCATGACAGTCATCATTTTTAAAATTCTAAAATATCAAAATGCTCTCTTACGATAGTCTAGTCAACATCATCATTTCATCCTGTTTAGACATTGTCCACTTTTGTTATTATTACTCTAATTATTGTTAACGACCATAATTGTATGCTATTATGCATATTTAACCACATTTGCTACAATGGAACAAGTATTACGCTTTAACATTCATTTGTATCAAATTATGTTTGATACATTTTGGATTTTAACTTTAGGGTTATTTCAAACTACGTCATTATGATTTTTGTTCCCTTCAAAAATTAAAAATTTTGATGCGGTGGTGTATGCTACTTTGATGTGATTATATATGGTGAATATGCAAAGTTAACACTTCAACGTTCTGTGAATAATGAGGTTGAGTGATTTATGAATAGAATCGTCCATTTATAATGCTCACGTGATGGTTTATATACAATTTGTGAAAATTTGGCTTATACAATTTAGGCCTATGGTCGGCCTAAAACAGTTTTCCCCAAGACTTGTTGTGGTGTGATGTACGAGAAGTCTTTCAAGGAACTGGACTAGGTACCCTTAGTTGACGTCTTGTGTTGACAAGTAGAAGAGATTTAGGAACAATTACATTAAAGCATGTGTATCATTGAGACATTTCATAAGGTTTTTTCACACGAGACCCTATATTTGTAGGCTAGGGCGTAACACTTTCCTCTAGGGTGCTCGACTGTACTCAATTATCGTTATATTTTTTAGGTGAAATTTGAACGTTGATTTTCATGTCCCCGCTCTATTTCTTCTTGTAACATTGATTCACTTATTCTGCTTCATTATATAAATGTTGTCTTAGCCTCACAAACAATTTTTGTTCCCTCTTCTGACTAAGACTTACATTTCTTTGCAAAATCTTTTTTCTTATTCTAAGCTATAGTGACCTTTGATTTGGTTATTTCTCCTTTCTATTTGGATCCATATTCCTGGTCCATCCTCATTTTCGAGTTTCTCTTGCTTCTAATCATTTATTCGTTCTAGTTTTGTACTTGTGTACCATTTAGTCTCTTTTTCCCTTACATTTGTTGCTTTACTTTCTTAACTTTACTATGGCAATTATAGAAAATATTCCATACTACACTATGAATAAGGCAGATGGTGGAATTGTTCAACTATTGATAATGTATGAAAATCCCGAAGTTCCAAATGTTGATCCCCTAAAAGTTAATGGTCTAAACCCCAATTTTATTCTACTTGGTGATTGTTTTGAGATTCGTGATGGTTTAATATATAGTGACCATGGACCCCTCAGTGCTTCTACTAAGGAAATGTTGATAAATACTCTAGTGAGGAAGGGAAGGAGTATTTTGGCAACCTTTGAGACATGTGGCTATTTGCCTTTCTTCATCTGTTAGGTCCCTGGTTGATCTAGGTGTTGTTAAGGCTCAAAATGAGTTGTGGGCTTTCTATTTCACTAACACCTTTAGAGTGACACACATTAGAGATCCCAATGACATATAAATTAAGGATCATCTTACATTTCAGAGCTACAATATAGTTTCCATCCAACATTACCTTTTTCATGACAATCAGGAAAACATAGTTCGATAGGGACATGCAGGTTATTGGAGTTTGTGGATGCTCATTTGTACCATTGGATGAACCCTGGACTTGTGAGGATTATCTCCAATTTTAATATTGTTGATAGAGTAAAGCAAGCTCACTTGGAAGTATGTCCTTCCTTTAACTGGAATGTTTCATAAGTTGATAATGGAAATAGATTTATATATTTTCTTTTATAGATAGTATGTCCCATTCCTTGAATGTGTCTTCACTCATTCTAATAACTTGGGCATTAATTAAAGTCTTCTAAAACTGGTGCGAGTATAGGGACAAAATTTCTTTGCATCTCTTTTTTAATTTATTTTCGGTGTCACGCACCTCAAAGGATCCTCATCGTGGGGAGGGGTTTCTTTCACTTTGTAAGGCATCCATTATGTTTGGTAACATTTATATGGATAGTAGAAAAAATTTACGTATCACTTTTTTCTCGTAACTCTACACACTCTAAAGGCCCACTCAGTACTCTATTGGGTTCCAAAAAGAGAATCTACCATGTTTGGCCCTTCTACCTCGATGACGGTTAATTGTAAGTAGAAGGTCATAAAATATTGGCTCAAGAGCTGTTTTAACTGGGACTCACATAACTATATGGGTCATTCTCAAAATATAACCTCATAAGAGGTGTCAATAAAAAAGGATTTGATAGCCTACTAGGAACGCTTAAGTTTTGACGAAGGTAAAAGTCCTTCGAATGTGGGGCCTTCTATGTAGGAGATGTGACTTATGCACACTTGGGCGATAATGGTCTTACCTATTTTTCTTACACTTGCTTTAGGTATTCCTTTGACCTTTTCTAATTGTCTTATATTTTTGTTACAGATACCATGGATTGTTGCGTATTATGTTATACTTCTTACCATAGTTACTACTCAAGCACAGGTGATAAGGCACTAGCCCTTTGCAAACATCAATGTCATGCCCACTAATCATAACCATCTAGCTCCCTCTGATTAGGATGAAAGGTTGAGAAAATAGTTCAATGATTAGTCTCCTACGAGGCCGGTGATAACAATAAATTTGGTCGAGATAAAATTCATGTAGAAGGAGAAGGTCTAGACAAAATATTCAAATAATCTAGTTCTAGAACTTTCAGAATTACCATTACTAATCTTGTAAACACTCATCTCAAGCTTCCAACCATCTTCCCTTCTCAAGTTTACTGGTTTTCCCATAAACTACGAATTTGTGTCTCCGAGCAGAATGTTGCTTACATCTGATGTATCTCCCACCCTAGAAAATTAGATCTAATAGTGGAGCCTTCCTTCCAGATGTCTCAAGGTGTTTTTTTGATGACTCTATCGACTTTTGGCTAGGGGAAATACTTGTTGTAGGTAACCCCTCTAAGGAGAAGGATCAGTAGAAGAATATGTATGAAGCTGCTAACAATGAG
Organism: Lathyrus aphaca; assembly: GCA_963966055.1. NCBI lineage: Eukaryota > Viridiplantae > Streptophyta > Magnoliopsida > Fabales > Fabaceae > Lathyrus > Lathyrus aphaca. The sequence continues at coordinate 17,126,885 of OZ014521.1, forward strand.
AAGGCCAAAATTCAGGAGAAGTCATTTGGGCTCTACAAGAGGGAGTGGATTCCCACGGTACTCCTTTAGATTTGGTTTCCAAGGTAACTAGTCTAAAGGTTTCTTTGGATGATAAAGAGAATACTCTTGAAAAGGAAAATACTTCTGAGGAGACGTTGTTTTCCCAGGTTATTTTAGTTTTGGATGCTTTGAATAAGGAGAATGACCCCCACAATGAATAAGTGGTGGCATTGAAGAATGAATTTGATCATATCAGTGATGAAGGTATCAAAGAAGTATTTGATACCTTCAACAATGCATGCCTTGGCAATAGATTCCTTAACAATAGATGCATCTGCAGAAGAAGGTTGTTGATGGATAGATCTTTAGTTATCACGAGGATACTGAGAATGAGGAAGAATAAAAGTGATTTTTAATATTTTGACGTCATTGAGGCTTTTTTAATTTGTTTTGAACAAGATTTCATTTCATGGAAATTTATTTATTTCTCTTTGTCTGGTGTGTTGCACTTCTTTTTTATTTTCACTGCATTTCTGCCCACGGTTTTGTTTTTTCACTTTATTCGCATACAATTTTGTTTCATCATTTATTCGCCTATGATTTGTTTTTTCGTTTATTCGCCTATAATTTTATTTCATCATTTATTCGCCTACAATTTTGTTTCATTGTTAATTTGCCTACAATTTTGTTTCATTGTTTATTTTTCCGTACATGTCCCTTTGTTGGGAACTGGTATAGACTTTGCCATAGGCGAGGGTCATGCTTGGTCAAAGGTTGGTCCCCTTCCTTTCCCCTAAGTTTGATCCTAGTTTAGGGATTGACGTATCATGGGCTTCACTGCCTACTTTCTAGAGTGGCTGGCTACCAAAAGGGGTGTGCTAGCGATGGATCAATATTCCATAATTGTCTTGATTTCCCTTTTTTCTTTAAGAAAATCCAACAATGAACATTATATTATTCATATAAAAATATTACATATAGGTGTGGATAATTGCAGTCTTTGGACAGATTTTAATGAACTAATCGATTATTGGTCGGAATAATACTAGTGGAGTTGATAGGGTCATCTTTAAGGATGTGAATTCCTATTGGTACTCTGGTGTCCATTCAAATAATACTTTTTTCTTCAACAACTTGTAAGAGCGCAAGCATGTTGTTCCAATATGAAAATAAGTATGTTTGAAGTTTTCAACGTTCTGTTAAACTTCATGACTTTCTTCTTTGTTGTGGTATCGCCATCCGGATGGTCGTGTCACATTTATTTGAATTTTCTTTTACACCCTCTGTCATATAAATATCTTGAAACTTATCGTCTTTTACTTCAAATGTGCACTTTCTGATACAAGACCATATTATACTATTATACTCTTTGAAATACATGGTCAAAATGTTGGTTGTGTATTTCTTCTTTGTTGGACTTAACGATCATATCATCCTTGTATACCTCTAGTGTTTCGCTTATTTCCTCTTTGAAAACCTTATTCATCATTCTCTGGTATGTTGCATCTAAATTTTTCAAGACAAATGGCATTGCATCATACTAGTAGTTGGTTTGTTTGGTCATGAAGGCAATTTTCTCTCTGTTATGATCGTACATGGGTATTTGATTGTAGACGAAATATGTATTTATAAACAACATAAGCTTGTATCCACCCGAATTTTCGATGTCCATCCTAGGGAGCATGTATGAGTATTTAGGATATGCTTTATTGTGATCGGTATAACCCATACTGCAACACCCCCTTTCTATACCCCCAAATAATCAATTAAATCATTTAGGCACATATTAAAAATTTCATCATAGTATAGTTGAAACATGGTATAAAAGAGGCATGCCACATTATACTTGAAATTAAAACATACAACACCTGCTCATACAAAGATATGCAACAGACGGGGTAACTTGCCACAGAAGGATTTCATCCTTACACCTGTATTCAAAAGATTCAAATAACAGCGGAAACTAACATAACAACTTCAAACTTATATACTTATCATAAATATATCAACATTTTTGATTCACCAAATATTTCATGTTTACATAAAACATGTTCTCACCACAAATCATCTCCAACATACATAATCTCAAGCATACTTGTCATGCATACTTTCACCACTTCATTCACATCACATAAACATACATCATTCACGTTTATTCACACATATACACTACGATGTATATAAACACACACACACACACATACATACATATATATATATATATATATATATATATATATATATATATATATATATATATATATATATATATATATCCACACATACATATATACTCAAGTATGTTTTCATCAATACATACTTTCATCTCCATATAAACACACACACACACACACACACACACACACACACACATATATATATATATATATATATATATATATATATATATATATATATATATATATATATATTCATGTTTATTTCACCATTTCACAATTCAGATGATAAATGCAAATCATAGAGACCGACTCACGACTCTATGCAAATGCAATGCGGTACCGACTTAATCATCATCAAGTTCACTCAGGAACTAATTGGAACCATCGTTCTTTACCTAGAGTAACTCCCTGTCGGGCATACGATGTTCACCCATTGCTCACACCCCACATGGGCACACAATGTTTATGGATTGCTCACACCCCACACGGACACACAATCTGATTGCTCACACCCCACACAAGCACAAAATCAATGTGAATAAATCATTCATTGCTCACACCCCACACGGGCACACAATCAATGTGAATAAATCATTCATTGCTCACACCCCATACGGGCACACAATGTTTATGGATTGCTCACACCCCACACAGGCACACAATCAGATCGCTCACACCCCACATGGGCACACGATCGTGTTGTAGTCATTGCTCACACTCCACATGAGCACACAATGCTACAACAGATTCACAAAGAATCCCGCAACACAAGAATGCATACATTATGCTTCACATGCAAAATGACACACAACATTTTTGAAAATGCATACATTATTCATAATATAATCATGCACTCAACTCATTCAATTAGCATACATTGACATTCAATTCAAGCAATGTATTCATTTTCCAAACGACCACAATATCACATCAAACCCATATTTCCATATTTAACTCATTTACGTTTTATCGTAAAAGTCGAGCAAAATTCGGCTAAAAATTACATATCTTAGCATCATTAGTTTCTACACATTTTTAGCTTCGAATCGATATAAGGAACGCCTGAAACGGATAACCGAAACTAAAGTTACGAATTAAAACACAAACTTCTCAAAAACCTCCAGGCTCGCTGAGCGAGAAAATCTCTGGAAAACTCGTTGAGCGAGGGATTGCTCGCTGAGCGACGAGTGCGATTCTGCAGCAACTCAGCTGTGCAACAGTCAACCAAAACCACCCAAAACTCAAACAAAACTCCAATAAACATGATCATTAACATACATGTAACATCATACTTCGATTATAACAACTTCTAACCGATTAATCTACCATTTTCTCACATTCTCATCAAAATCCTAACTTTTCATTCTCTCTAAACTTCACCAAAATAAAAACCCAATCATTCTCATACATACATAATCATATACAAGATTAAGATAACAATGTTTATCACCCTTACCCGATTATTTCGATTCCTAGGAGCAATCTTGATGATTTTCCAACTTTTCTCTCTTTTCTCTTCTTTTATCTTCTCTTCCTTTTCTTTCTCCTCTTTTTCTATCTATCTCCATTTTTCTTTCTATTATTTCCACTCTTATATCTTTTTTTCTTTCTACCTTTCTATTTTTCTCTCTTACTAACTATTTCTACACTTAACTCATTTTCTTCCTTTTTCTACCAAATATCATTTTCTCACAAAAATATAATTCTATCTCATTCTAACTTATAACTAATTAGTAATTGTCTAAAATACCCTTTAATCTAATTTTACCCGAAAATTCACAAAACGGTAAAATCACATATCATACCAACATATCACATTAACATATCAACATATTACATTAACATGTTAATTTCACAAATAAGACAATTATTACTCAAATAAAATAAAAGACTCAACAAAATAGGGAAATATCGAATCGGGGCGTTACACATACACTTTCATGCTTCGTATCTCAAGGATAATGGGCGCTGATAAAGATTCTTATGTATTGTTTCATGTATTCATCATGCCCCATGTAGACTGACTTTTACTTTAACTGGTCTTCCAAAATCATTGTGGTATTTCATCTTCAAGTGGATGGGGTATGTCGCATCGTCCATAGTTACTACGAACGGCCAACCGAGAATAGCGTTGTACTTGCTTTCACATGGGATCACAAAGAAACAAGTGTTAATGGTTCTCTTGTTACTTCCCTCTCCCCAAGAAAACCGATAAGTGTGTTTCTCCACATGTGCGAGTAGAAGAACCATTGAACGCTGAGAGGCTCTGGCCTTCGCACAACCTCATATCATACTTTCTTAAGCTTGACTTCGTGAAGATTATTAAGTAAATAAAATTGTAGGGACTTCCTTCATCAACGAGGATCCTTGAAACATAGTGATTATTGATCGTAGCAGTAATGATCAGTGGAAGTGTCGTATTTGGAGTTCCGTCTACCTTCTTGTGGTCTTGAAACCTTAGGATTGGTATGTCACCTTTTCACTTTTCACCTAGTGATGCTAATTTAAGAGAGCTAATCACCACTGATCCTGTCTATATGGAGAAAAGTAAAGATGATTTAGATTCAGAGGATTTCAAAGAATCTCCGAGAATGAAATTCAAAGATGCTTCCATCTTAGCGTATCTGTCAAAGCGGTTGTGGTTTGAATTGGAAGGCATCTGATTGAATCGTGAGAGATCTGATTGTCAAAATTTATAGGAGTCAAAAGCTGATTCTCACAAACAGTACCACTGTTGCATTCGAGAATCAAAATTGTTGATGTAGATCCTTGATGCGGTTGTGCAGTCTATTTCAATGTAGTCGTGCAAGATGAACCTATAAAATTAACACTACATCGTCCAAATCAATACATAATTAAAAGAATCGAGTAAATTATGAATATAATAGTACATTTTTACGACTCACTCATGTAGTAGTTTATATACAATGGGTGATACTTAGACATATGCAGTCTTGGGTTTGTGGCTGCCCAGAACAATTTTCATTTTCATATACAATTTCTATGCCTTTAGAGGTTGTGTCTCTGCTTGATTTATGCACTTGAAATTTGAAGATTTACAATATTTGCATTCCATGTCATTGTTGAAATGCACCACAAAGTGAGACAAAAACACATAATCTTCCTAATTGTGGGACTAAGTGGAAGAGAATATTTTGGTTGTTATTCTATGTTTGTTGTGTTTTGAATGGACACTAGTTAATTTTGGATGCTCTTTTGTAATGATAAATTTTGAATATGCAGTCATTGACTTTGGATGAATTTAGGATAAAATCACTTGATGATGCATCCTGATGATTTTAATCTTCTATGGTTCCTTTCTTATAGTGTCTCAAATAAGTGATTTTAATTAGAATGTAATAACATCATCATCAACAACAACAACAACAACAAGTCTTATCATTAAAATCCTTAATTCATTGTATTCATTTTTCATATGAAACAGTTTTAAAACAAAAAGTGGGGTACCATTTGTTGTTGGTTGAAGATGCATATCTTTCCTTGTCATTGATGTATGTACATGAAATTTCTTTTTTCATACAATCTCTTTCACCCGACAGTATTTGATTTTGGTGTGTCTTTATTCTGTCCTTTCTTGACAGATGCTACTCATCAATATATACATTGTTGATTCATATTCAAACTATGAATTTGGTTAACAAAACAATCTTAACATTTGTTTTACCAAAAAATCATTTGTCTCTCATGTTCATGTTGGTGTTTATGCCAACAGAATATAATAATTATTCACTCGCATAGTCACAATCTTATTTTCAAAATTAATTATTCAACCTTTTCTTTGACCTGATATGCTGATTTTTATCAATAATTAAATTATTCCTTTCATTTCATGGCTATTGGGTAATTCAGTTTTGAACTTTCATGTGAATAATGAGAATATTAAATGTTAAATTAACTCTTCAGATAATTCCATGTTTCATTTAAATGGATTGGGAAGTAAATACTTGGTGTGGTCCCCTCACTTTATTTTCATGCCATACTAGCCTTTTTAAGAGCACGTGGAATTTTTTAAATTTTTAAATTTTTTCTTTTTTCTTTTCTAAATATTTATTTTTTAAGTGTTAAATATAATTTTATATTTAAATTTTTAATGTATTCTAAAGATACATGTTGCTATATCTATAAATAAAATTTTCAAAAATCTGTAAGAGAATAATTCAAACTACTACCACTGGAATAAGCCCAAATAAGAATAAGTATCAAGTTACTTTGAACAATGATGAATAATAGATTAATCTTATTCTATCTATCTCAAATGATATCAAGTATCAAATTTAATAATATGACAGTATCTAATAACTCTTCATCCTATGTTTATATAATAAAAAAAAGTCACCATTTGATTGAAAATTGTTGTCATATAAATCACCCATATAAAATTCCACATCAATAAAAAATTATTTGATATTTTAAAGAAAATGATAAAATTTAACGATTTTCATGAAGTTTTATAAAATATTCGTTTTTATGTATTTTGTTGATATGTCAAATGATCTATTATTGATATTAAATTTTATAGACATGATCTATATGATAGTATATTTCAATTCAACATTGTATATTGTTATTCGAAGATGCAGTAAATTGTTATCAAAGATGTCATATTACTAAGTTTGACGCATTTGGATCGTTTGATATATATATATATATATATATATATATATATATATATATATATATATATATATATATATATATATATATATATATATATATATATATATATATATATATATATATATATATATATAAACTCAACATATTTTTATAATAAGTGGAGACAATATTTATCCTACAACCCGGTTTTTAGTGATGATTTAAATTCAATCACATTTCTTAACATGATATAAGAGTTTGGTTTAAGATTCGGTGAACCACCTACTATCAGGTTTCTACTATCGGTTCACCATGATTTATTTTCACACTCCAAATATTCAGTCCAGGACGTGAAGAAGTGTGTTACTCAAATAATATATGGTATGAACATATTCTTATAAGTAGGGGACAATTCTCACGCTATAAATCGATTTCATTGGGATAAGTTAGATCAAATCACATTTCTTATATATATATATATATATATATATATATATATATATATATATATATATATATATATATATATATATATATATATATATATATATTATTTATTTATTTAAAAGACTTTTTTTAATAAGTTTTATAAACTTAATTAGAAAGATTTAAAAAAAAGGGGAATAAAGACAAAAAATTACAATGAAAAAATAACATTAATATTTCATTAAAATAGCTAATTATTTCTCTCTCTCTCTCTCTCTCTCTCTCTCTCTCTCTCTCTCTCTCTCTCTCTCTATATATATATATATATATATATATATATATATATATATATATATATATATATATATATATATATATATATATATATATATATATATATATATATATATATATATATATATATATATATATATATAAAAGACTTTTTTTAATAATATTTTATAAACTTAATTAGAAAGATTTAAAAAAAGGGGGAATAAAGACTAAAAATTACAATGAAAAAATAACATTAATATTTTATTAAAATAGTTAATTATTTCTAATTGTAAATATTTTTTTAAAAAACAATTTAAAATTTAAAGTATTTTTTTTTATTTTGCAAAAAAATTTATTATTCGGGACAAGTTGTGTAATATTAATTGATATGTGCAAAAAATATTTTATATTATAATTAATTATAAATGTTATATTTTTTGTGTTTAATTGCTTTCGAAGTCTCTTAATTTTATTTAAAGTTTGATTCCTAGGACAATAATCAATACAATACAATAAATTGAGGAAGGTTTCACAAGGAAATACTTTCAAGATGAACACCCATCTTGTTCCTATGATATGTTTATTGTCCGGTCTTGGTACAAGATTCCAAACTTGATTTCTTTCAAATTGGTTTAGTTCTTCTTGCATTTCTACTATCCATTAATCGTCGCCTAAGGCTTCATCGACTTTGGTTGGTTCAATTTGAGATACAAACGCCATATTTAGACATGTATCCTTGAGATTTAATCGTGTTGCTACGCCTTGGCTAATATCACCAATAACTTTATCGATCAGATGATCTCTATGAGTCCTCCATTATTTCGGTAGATCATGATGTTCTTCATTGATTTGTGACTCATCTTCTTGTGGTTTTGTTTGATCATTTGAAACATCTTTCTATAGTTGCGACATGTCTATTATATCATCATCATCATCAAGAATATTATCCTCTTTAGAGGGGTTAGTTTCATCAAAAGATACATGCATAGATTCTTCAATAATTAAAGTTATTTTATTAAAAATTCTAAATGCCTTACTAGTGAGGGAGTATCCAAGAAATATGTCTTCGTCGGATTTCTCATCTAACTTACCAAGATTGTCTTTATCATTATTTAGGACAAAACATCTACACCCGAAAATATGAAAGAATGATATATTGGGTTTCCTTCCTTTGAATAACTCATTCAGAGTCTTTTTGAGAATAGGCCAAAGGTTGACACGGTTGCTTACGAAACATGTTGTGCTTACCGCATCCACCCAAACGTATTTAGGAAGATTAGAGTCGATAAGCATTGTTCTTGCAAGTTCCACCAATGACCTATTATTCCTTTCTACGACACCGTTTTGTTGTGGAGTTCTTGGTGCGGAGAAGTTGTGTGAGATTCCATGTTCTTCGCAAAATTCTTCAAATGAAGCGTTTTGGAATTCTCCACCGTGGTCGCTTCTAATGGAGGCTATTGTGAGAGACTTCTCATTTTGTATTTGTTTTGCATACTTCTTGAAGGCTTTGAAAGCGTCACTTTTCTGCACTAATAACAATGTCTAAGTATATCTAGAGAAATCATCAACAATAACTAAAGCATAAACATTACCTCCGAAGCTTTTTGTTCTTGATGTATCAAAAAGATCCATGTGCAACAATTGTAGTGGCCTAGATGTGGACACCACATTCTTGGATTTGAAATATGTCTTGGTTTGTTTCCCTTTTTGACATGCGTCACATAACTTATTCTTGATGAATTTTATCTTTGGAAGACCAACAACTAAGCCATGTTTTATCAATTTGTTCAAGTGCTCCATATGAATGTGAGCAAACCTCTTATGCCATAACCAAGCATCATTGTTGTTCTCCAATAAACATTTTAACTTCAAGGATGTGTTATTGAAAGAGATCATAAAAATGTTGTTAATTCTTGTACCTTTTAGCAAAACATCATGTGTAACTTCAAGTTCAATCAAGCATTTGTCCTTTGTAAAGTTGATTCGGAACCCTTTGTCACACAATTGACTTATGCTAAGAAGGTTATGTCTTAGGCCTTCCACATAAAGGACATCTTCTATGGTTGTAAATTGTGGTACACCAACAGTTCCTATTCCAAGGATTTTCCTTTATTGACATCACCATATGTTACATATCCTTTGGCCTTACGAGATAGATATGAAAATTTGTTGATATCGCCCGTCATATGCATTGAACACCCGCTATCAAGATACCATTGATTGTATGAGGTCTTCAAGCATACCTACAAAACAAGATTAGGTTTTGTTAGGTACCCAAATTACCTTGGATCCTTGATATCTAGTACCCCTTTTAACCCACACATAATGCCCTTTTGCAATACCAATATTACAAACATAACAAGCATTAGGTGTGTGGCCTTTAATTCCACAATAAAAGCAAGTTGGTTCAAAGTTACTTCTATATCTAGGAACATACACTTTTCTCTTAACAAAACTTTTCTCTTTAGGATGTTGATGCACAATTTTAGAGTTGTTTACTTTCTCTTTATGAATTTGATCACTAGACTTAACAAAGATGGTTTCATTGGTACTTGGTTTAGAGAACTTAGAATATCCTAATCCACTCTTATCGTTAGAATATCTTTGGTGCCTTAGGATTTCTTCCAAGCCAATTTGACCTTTCTCATATCTTTCAATAACTCTTTTAAGTTGAACAATTTGAAACGAGAGAGATTCACAATTCTTACAAACAAGATTTTGTTTTTCATTCATCACTTTTTGTTTTTCATTTTCAACATATTTTTTTAATGCAATGTTCTTTTCTTCTAGGGATGAAATTTGTTTCTTTTGAGATGATATAGTCTTATACAAATTTTTGCATTATTTTAACAATTCATCAATAACATCTTGTGCATCATTATCATAAACAGAAAAGTTACTACTAACCTCATCTTTTTCGTCATCGGAGTGGTGTGAAGCCATTAGAGCCATATTTGCATATTCATCGCTTTCCGATTCCGATGAGGAACTTATCTCATTATCTTCCCAAGCAATGTACGCCTTCTTGTTCTTGGCGTCCTTTTTGCCTTTGAATCCTCCTTTCTTTGAAAATTTTGAGCAATCCGATTTTATGTGACCTTGTTTTCCACATTCATAACAAGTAACGTCTTGCATTGATGTGGGTGCTTCCTTTTTCCTAAAATATTATTTTTAGCATAAAGGGATTTTTTATTTTTATTGAAAAACTTACCGAACTTTTTCACAAGAAGCATGAAATTCTCATCTTCCGATGTGTCATCATCTTTATCTTCTTTTGATTCAACCTTCAAGGCAATTCCTTTAGATTTCTTTTCTTGATTTTCATGTTTCTCAAGCCTTCCAAGTTCCAACTCATGTTTTTGAAGCTTGCCAAATAAAGATGCGGATGTCATCGTTGAGAGACTTTTCTTTTCCAAGATAGCCGTTACTTTTGGTTGACATTCTCTTGTTAAGGATCCTAAGACTTTGAGATTTAGATCATCATTTGTAAAAGTTTTTCCGAGGGCAATCAAATGATTCGTTAGGTGAACAAATCTCTTTTGTAGCGCAAAAATGGATTCATCGGGCTGCATCCGGAACATTTCATACTCTTGACTCAACATATTTAACCTTGATCTTTTCACTTCGGTGGTTCCTTCATGCGTCTCTACTAAAGTGTCCCATATTTGTTTTTCTGTTTTACATTGCGAGATGCGGAAGAATTCATCCATACTCAATGCGCTTTGAAGAATGTTTATAGCCTTTTTTCATTCAAGATTCTTTTCCTATCATATTCATTTAGTGCACTTTTTGTCTTATCGGAGGCTTCACCATTTATCAATTTGACCGGAACATGCGGACCATCTTCAACGGTTTCCTATATTCCTTCTCCTTGTGCTTCTATATGTGCTTTCATTATTATTTTCCAAAAGTCGAAGTATTCTCCTAAGAAAAGTGGAGGCTTGTGACTACTTCCCCCGTCTTTGAAAACTGGGTTTGAATTTGTGGAAGCCATACTGGATCTGTAGGAACGGGTTACCTATAACCTGCTCTGATACCAAATGTAAGTAGAAAGAGTGCCTAAGAGGGGGGGGGGGTAAATTAAGACTTAGACAGTTTTTTGGAATTTTTGACGGTAGTTGAATTTTATTTGCCTAAGGTTTCTATGTGATGAAAGCGGCAAAAGCAGAAAGTAAAGAACACTAGAGATTTATGTCGGTTCCCCTCACAGACCGAGAGTACTCCAGTCCTCTTACAACACGTAAGAGATTTCACTATAGTTTTAGAATAATAGTACAAGCCTATTCACACCAAATGGTGAAGCCTATTATCTAATGTTATAGGTGACTAAGTGTAGAAGAACAATCTTCTTCAAACACTTCACTTGTATCCAACAATCCTGGATAACAAGATAATACAAATAAATAATTCTTGATAAATTTTAATGATGTGATAATATGGTGCTATCAATCTTCTTGATTGATCTTCTCCTTGAAACAAAATATCACTCAAGGTTGTATGAACACTTTAAAAAAATTTGAAAAATTTGAAGAGAATGAGTGAATTTGATTTTTATAAATTTCTTAGAGGTGAGTTGTAATTTGAAATAATCAGTATTTATATTGTATAAAACACCCCTACAAAGAGGTACAAATTTATGCAGCAAAAACAATCAAAAGTCATAAGAAAATAAAGCATATTTTCATGAAAAGTTGCCAATTTTCGCTCACTGCAACAGGGTTAACCGGTTAACCATATGTGTTAATCGGTTAACGCATTTCCAACGTTACACATAATTTGAAAATAAGGCATGTTAACCGGTTAACCCCAGGTGTTAACCGATTAACATTGTAGGAAATCTAGAAAAAAATTATTTTAAAGTGAGTGAACCAAAATTACAAGTTTGAAAAATGTTTATATGTAATATGTCATGCCAAATAAAATATTTTAACACTTGTATAGATATTTTAAGTGAATTTTGGTATACCTTTGAAGTTGTTTAATACTTGCAATGTTGTTGGCTTGCATAAGAAGCTTTGATCATCTTTTTAGTCATTTGATGGAGCATATTCTTGTTGCTTTATGTCATTTAAATCTCTTGACTTTTTGCATTCATATGTTGCATAGATAAACTTGTTGTCTTCATCAAAACACTTATGTGATTGAAGCATGCTTCTACACATAGATCACCGTGCAACGCGCCTGTTCAATGAGGTTTCACTTTACAGCGGATGGTTGGCACGCAACTCAACCATCATTGCGCAATATCTGCCCGAGCGCATCATGCAGCAGTTCAGCTATGCCTAAACTATTCCCAGACACCCTTATGTGTCCACTCCTCTGCCCATTATCCGTCGTTGGATATAGATCTTTGGTGAGTTTCAGAACCATCTGGTACTAGACGAGTCTCATTCGATCAGAGTTGAGTACCACTGAAGTTACGTTGATGGCTACATCAGGTGGTTCTATACCGTCTCACACCCCTTGATGCTTTTCACTGCAGATGGTGATCCTCCCAGACCAACACATCAGAAGATATTAGAGGAGGAGCAATCCCAGATGGACCACACTCAGGATCTGGCGCCTATATGTCTACAAGTAGTTAGGATTGGGCAGGCAAGCATTGAGGTCGGTTTCTTCCCTGAGGGGTCTGATGCCATGCGTACAATGAAGGAGATGATTTGGGTGGCATTGAGGGGGCACACAATACCACAAACATCACACCAGGACTGGTGGGATAGGCACCCGAGGAGGATGCTAAGGCAGACTAGGCGACATAGGCAGAGGCAGAGGAGAGCGTGCACATGGGGCAGTCAGAGGAGAGGATGTACTCCCGCACACACAGTAGCAATATGCATTTTTTTATGACATTTATGTGTTTATTTTGAATGATGACATTGATGTGTGTGTGTGTGTATATATATATATATATATATATATATATATATATATATATATATATATATATATATATATATATATATATATATATATATATATATATAATCCTACTTTATTCATGTTTGTGCATTATTATATATGCGTCTCTAACTAATAAAATTGGTTTAATTTTTAAAAAAAATTGTTCTGCTGAAATTCCGCAGATACGTCTACAGACTATTTCTGCATATGCATCTACGGAAGCTTTCAACGTAAAACAAAAAATTGGTGCATCCTGAAACGAAAATAATGGGTATATTTAAAAATACAGCAGGTGACTAGCAGGTGACTGAGAGTATTTTTGGATGAATTGAGATTTTTTTTTAATATTATATAAAGTTAACAAATTTTATCATACATATTTTTTTAAAATTATTTATTAATATTTTTTAATTGAATATTATCCGATTCAAAAATAAATTTATTTGCGATTTGGTTTAGATCGGTTTTAAAGAAAGATGTCATCCAATCCAAAAATAAATTTATTTATAGTTTTGTTTGTTTTTCAGATGATATTTTGCTTCAATACTAAAGAATCAATATTCGGCATATACGTAGTCCCTTAAACACAAGTCTCGAAGAGTAAACTTTGATAATAACAATATTTTCTATAGTATTTAATAAGGATAAATTTATAAAATTATTATTTTTAATTATTAGTTTTCTATTTTTTCTTAAAGTAGTCTGACTGGGGCGTGATTATTTCTCATGAGTATTTTTTGACTAAATAACAAATTTGTCATAATTATATAATGATACTACTCTTACTTTCAAATATAGGAAAATTCAATACTGCTACCTAGCAGGCGTTGTGATGATATGTTTATTCATCCATATTTGCGATCCTATAAGTACTATAATAAAGTGTGATTAAACTTTAATCTAAACCTAGTTCTAGTTGCTATTTAATCATACGTACATCTAACCTTTACCTTTTTAAACTAAAAATTAAAGTAAGAAAGTGGCTTCTCAAGTCACATCCCATGTGGAGTTAAATAATACTATTAATTATGACTTTCGAATATCAATGGCAAAAAGGCACTAAATAATTAAAATCGTACTACTCCTACTACTTTTTCCCTTATTTTCTTGGGGACCTTAGAAAACGAGCTAAATCTTTTTGTATTCTTTTGCCGTATCCGAATAAAAGGAATTTCAAAAAAGAGTGTAAGACAGCTTTTGCATTTTCTCTATCCCTTTTCTTTCATTCAAATCAAAATTTAAAAAATAAAAACCCATCCCAATCCTTTTCAAACTCACTTGACAAAATTCAAATCAAAGAAAAAAGAGTCTTTACTATTTTTCATTCAACCAAGAAAAAAGCTGGCATTTTCCAAAAACAATACCACTCCACTTTTTATAGGTCTTTTCACAATTTTATCTCCACATTTGTTATTATAGTTGTTTGTCAGTATATCCATTCTTGGAACACAAATAAATAAAAAAACTTTATCATTAACCAAGTATATTAATAATTTTTTTAAATATTTAATAATTAAAGGGAACTTGTTTATAAATGTAAAGGAAAGAAATAAATATAAGTTGAAGAACTGAGTAGTACTAAATTGATGAGTAGCAAATGGAATATGATACAGTGGAACTAAGTTAGAAAAACTAAAGTAAAGTAAACAAAAACATAATCAATAACAGAGATTAAAAAAACAAATAATAATAATAATAAGATAATTATTCTTACTATTTTGTCTCTCTTTTTTTTTTAATATCTCAAAGGCAGTCAGAGAAAAGTGCTTCCCAAATCTCTGTGTAAACTTGAACAATGATCTTGTGATGATGATAAGAATTCAAGGACAGAAAGCACTGTAAAAGATTCTCCAAATCACTAGGTGAAAATATTTGTTTCTCAACGATCATCTCCACCATGGAAGTTCTAAAGTCACTGTACGGATCACTAGACCGTTTGACTACTGCGAAGGTGTCTTTTACTTTTCCGTTCAACGGAAGAACACCCATGTCGGAACTCCGGTCAGTTCTCCGGCGAGAAGTTTTTCTGCGGCGAGATTTTGAGGAGTCTGAAGAGAGAGACTTTGAGGAGAAGAGTGTGTCGGTTTCGTCGTCTTCGTCTGTGCTGTACCACCAGTAGCTGTCAAAGTTTGTGTCTTTGGCGCATGAATTGAATGGGAAGGTTCGGTTTTTCTTCTGGGTTTGGGTTTTCTTCTTGTTCTTGATTCTCTTTTTCTTTTTTTTCTTTTTGGTTTTGTTCGTGACGGGTTTTGATGAAGCGTTGGTTTTTTCGTAGAAACTGAGGTTGTTGATGTGTTCATCGTCGAGTTTAGGGTTGTTATTGGTATTTGCACCGCAGAGAAAGGGTGATGATGAACAAGTAGAGATTTTGCGACGTGGAAGAGAATGAGAATGAGGGAGGTTAAACGAGATGTCGTCGATGGTTATTTGAGAGTTGGGTTTGGAAATGGGGTGAAAGGGTAGTAAAGTTTTGGAGGGGATTTGGTTGTTAGGGGGTGCAAAGAGTGGTTTTTCCATAACATCTGATACATGTTGTCGGGTTTTGCAGGAACCGAATGAGGATCGGAACATGCGAGAGATTCGCATTTTCAGACGGTTTTGGTTTTCCATGAGAGAGAGAGAGAGAGAGGTTTGATTTGAAGAGGGAAGAAAATGGAGAGGGAGATATAAATAAATGCATGAAAAACGGAAAGTGGAAGGGTTATTTATTAATAATTAATAAAGTAATTTGAAAATGAAAAGATAAAGTTTATTAATTTATTTTCTTGTCTTTTTGTTGGTTCTGAAATGTGCAGTGAATGAATCAATGAGAGAAATTCGATTTTGTAAACAGTGGAAATTGACCTTGTTCTGTCTTTAATCGTGCGTGCCCACCGCATTTTTTTTTTTTTTTTTTATCTCTTTTTACATTTCACCTAGGCTACAAAAGAGTGTCAAGAAAGATGATAAATTTTTTGTTAAAAGTAAAAAAGAGATAAAAGAAATTAATGATTTAAATAAAGGATAAAAATAGTAAAAGAGTTTTTAAGGCTTTGTATTGAAAGCACCAAAAAAAGGTAGGAGTATGTTGGATCTATAGATTACATACTCTACTAAGTACTACTAGAAAGCAACAGATATCTGTTTTATAGTGGATGACTTTATAATTAATCACTTTTAGAATAATTGATATAGACTATATTTATTTTCGCTGTAGGAATTCTTCAAACTTGCGTTAGTTCAGAAACTACAGTTTCAGTTTGTAGTTGCTGGTTTTCATGATAAATTGTTTATAAATGAACCGAGGCGGTCACATAGAAGTTAATCCAAACATATTCATAATTTATAGTACTTAATAAGTTAGAGACGGTAAAAATATGAATAATTTTAGAAGATTGAACAAAAACAAACAATCTTATAGGCAACACGATCAACCTATGTTGGGGAAACACATTTGTGTTGCCCTTTAGCTTTTGTAACATTCGTCTTAAAGTTGTATTATACAATCGTCTCGATATTATTTTGTCATATGTTGTCTCAATTAATTATATATGACTCAAATCCATCAACATATGTATGAGTTGTTCATGTTATCTAGCAATATACACTCATATTTTTGTAAACTTAAGACTTTTAGTTCTTTAAACTTTTTAATTTTCCCTTGTTATAAATTTTCCTTACAATTTTTTCTTGCTACAATACGAGTTTTTTTTAATCATTTATTTGCTCACTTTGGTTTACAGTTTATATATTTACTTTATATTTGTCTTTCTATATTGTTGCGGTGAGAATCGGATACCAAGCTATTAAGTGAGCTTGAATCGTAAAACATTTATGTTCACCACCGACTTTAATTTAATCCAAAGGGAAAAGGGAAAAAGATCGTAAAAACCCTAATTGAGGAGAAACCAGGTTCGGGGGTTGGTTATACCTAGGGAAGGTGTTAGCATCCTAAGCATCCGCAGTATCCTACGGGAACCTCTTGTTAATATTTGCATTATTGTTGTTTATTGCTTGTTAAAATTATGGGGACCTAAGGTTTTATTTCTAATGGTGCTCGCACAACATCGCATCGATGCCTACGTATCGGGTATAGAATCAGAGCACTCGTAGTTCTCCTAAGGATTAACGAACACTTGGTTACGCTCAAGGTTCGCGGGGGAGGGTAAGTGTTATGGCAAACACTCACGTGACTTTAAGAAAGTCACAAAAAGTTGTAAAATAAAAGGCTAAGGACCTAATGGCTAAGGACCTAAGGATGAGAGACCTAATTGCTAAGGTCAAAGAAAAAGAGAGGGACCTAATTGCTAAGGTCAAAATGGAACTAGGGATTGCTAAACTTCCTATGACATTGAGTCAACTGCAGGAGTCTTTCCCTTTTGGATTGAAATGCAACAACAAAAATAAATAAGGGTGCAAGCTCCTAAGACTAGGCAAAGGCTGCTACTTGCAAAAATAAATAAATTGAATAAAGTAAATGGAATACAAGGCAAAGGCTTAGTAACCGGGCTATGACTCGATATGTGGATCGAGAATGCAGGGGCGGAAAACAAGCGTGGTGCGATAATTTGTTTAAGTTAGAAAGCTGTAAAGTGCAAGGAATGTGCAGATGGCGATCGTAAACGACCGACTTACGTGTGTGAGTGTATGTGAAGTGAACTTCACTTGGCGTTGGACCAAGGAATTTTATTATTGAAAATGAAATTGGCATAGCGTAAAAACGCGAGAAATAAATAATGAATAATAAATAATAGTGAAATAAATTATGAAATGGGATAAAATAAATTAAATAAATAAATGAATTAAATAAATAAATGCATGGCCTCATATTGGTCACGATTAATCGGAAACGATTTATCGTGACATTTTGTAATATCATTGGCCCCAAAATAATAATAAATGATCAGAATGGAGTGAAAATAACCAAAACATGAAATAATAATAAGACAAGAATAATTTTGAGATTTTCGCTATGATTTCTTTTCATAAAGATATATTTTCTAAAATAAAAAAAACAAAGAGATGGTTAGAATAAAAAGAAAAAAACAAGTATGCATTAAAAAAAACCAAATAAATAAAAAGTGGGGAGGCGCAGGCAGCTAGGGGGCGGTGAGTGTGATTTGGATTCGCATGGGCTTAAGGCCTGAAGACCCACAGCAATAATTAAATTCTCTTTTAAATAAAACATTAAAATAAATAAAACAATAAAAATAAATTTAACAATTAAAGAAATAAAAGGGTTTTATAAAACAAAAATTAAAATTAAGAGTTCAGAAGAAAACATGTTTATGACTCAAGAACACCCTCCCACCGATTTCTTAACTCAAAGAAAACCAGCCTCTTTCGCCGCCTCGCATCTGTCTCTCTCTCAATCGCATGCCTCTCATCTCTCACTCAATGGCTCTCTCACGGCCAGCTCTGTCTCTCTCAACTCGCGATGTCTCTCTCCTTCTCTCTCAATCGCCGGTTTTCTTACTCAGCTCGCGGATGCACCTCCCTCAGTCTCTCGGTTCTCTCGCCCACTCTCCCTATCTCAAATTTGTGTGACGGTGACGTTTGTCCTATGAAGGTGGAAGGGTTTTGCTCTGGTGGTCCGATTTCAGGTTACGGTGGTGATTTAATGGAGGTGAGGGTGGTTCATTTGCGTTTGGGATTGATGGTTCAAGGTTGAAAAGGGGTTTTGGCTGGTGAAATTCGCGGCGGTAACGGGGGTTAACGGTGGGTTGGCTTCGGTTTGTTTGAAAAAAAGGTTGAAGGTTGTCCACGGCTGTGTTGTTTTTGATAATGTGAAGGTTTGGTTAAAAACAAGGTTTTGTTTGTGAAAAGAGGCGATCTTGCAGTGAGTTTGACAGTTGTTGCGATTTGTGTTTTGCAGGTTTCTCGGCTGGAGGTTCAAGGTTGGTTGCTGGGATTTTGTTTCACTGTTTCTGGGTCGGTGGATGGTTTCGTTTGACGCGGCGGCTAGGTCTGTTTGTGTTGCAGGTCTGGAGGTTCCTTTTAGGAGATTTGACAGTAATGGTTCAATGGTTTTCGGTATCTCATGCTTTCTCTCTTAACTCAGTTCTGTGATTTGGCTTTTTTATTCTTCACAAATCTCTCTCTCTCAAACAGTGATGGCCTGCTTCGGTTTCAGGTCGGCTTGGTGATTTTGGACTGGGTACAGGTTTGTTGGAGTGAGATTGGCAATGCCGAGATGGGTTGAGGTTCTGTGTTGTGTTCGAGTTGCTGTCATTGTTTCAAGTTAGCAGTAGTTGGCTAACGGTCCTTTTCGGTTTTTGGTGGGTTTCGAAAGGTTTGATGTTTTTCTTTTTTCAGTTTTCTGTGATTGTTGATTGATGATGTTGAGTATGCAGGTTTCGGTCGATTCAAGATGAAGGGTGGTGAGTCAGAATGGGGGTTTGTTGTTGGTTTCATGGCTGAAGACGAAAGGGTGATTGTGTATTGTTGCTGACGGTTTAGAGGTAAAGGTGAGTTGTAAGAGGTGAGGAAGAAGACGTGTTTTTGTTATTGCCATAAAACTAAAAAAAATGCAGGAGTGTTTGAGGAATGCTTTTCTGTTAGTAAATTTGATGAAGTGTTTTGTGATGGTGCAGGATGAATGGCAGCTTGGGATTTGAAGGCTATGGTTTGAGTGTTTTGGTTGGTGAAGGCGGACGGCTTTGTTGAAGGTGATGGCCAGTGAACAAACTCTGTGATTGTTTCGGTTTATGGAGGTTTGACGGAAGTTCTGATTTGGAAACTTCGGTGAGTTATGGTTATGTTTGGTTCACTTCGTTTCTGTTTTTTTTTTTTTCACGGTTTCGTTCAGTTTGTGTAGTTTCGGTGATGTGAAGGGGTTCTGTTTCAGGTTTAAACTATGAACACATGTGGTGTTTCAGTGTTTGTGATTTGATGGCGGCCGGTCTGGCTTAAGGTGATGAACATTCGCGGCGTTTCTGAGTTGAGAAAAAAAAAAAAGGAGTGGAAAGGTGCGGTTTGTGGATTTGTGTGATGATTTTTTGGTATGGTTATGATTTGTGAGTTAATGTTGAGTGAGGAGGAGTGTTTGTGGCTGGATTGAATGGTAGTTTGTGAAGGAGGTTTTGACGGAATGGTAACTTGCTTTAAAACGATGAAGTTTTTACGGTTGTGAATGGCTTTGTGTATTGTGTTTGAAGAAGGTGCGGACAGTGATAGCTTTGTTTGCGGTCTCAGTTTCGGAGAGGTTTGTTTCCTGGTGGTAGTTTATAACTTTGCTGTATGTTGGTTTTGGTAGTGATGATAGTGAAAACAATGATGTTTTTTCTTGAATTTTTGCAGGTTCTGGATTCGGTGAAGGTTTAGGTTGTTAATGGTGGCTGAGGCTTACGAGTTGGTGAAATGAAGCGATGGTTTCAGTTTGGACTAGAAGGAGGTTGTGGCTAGGCTTCTTTGGATTCTCGCAGTTTTTCGGAAGTGGTGGTTACGGTTGGCCAGAGGCAATGGCAGGGCTGATGGAGTTCTAGTGGGTTGATGATGAGTTTGTGGCAGTTGGTGAAGGCGGAGGTGATGAGGCGGATTGAAGATTGATTGGCTTTGGCAGTGGAGTTAAAGTTGATTCGGATTTTCATTCTCGCTTGGTTGTTGAGGGATGGCAGTGAGTTTTGTTTAGGTTTTGGTTTGCTGAGTTTGGACCCACTTTTTCTTCACATTCTTTTTACAGATTTGTTCTCATTAGCTTTGTAATTCTTGGTTTTGCAGCGGCTTGGATTGTGGGTTGCTGGTTTTGTCGGCTTTGGTTCAAGCGGGTCAGCGGCAAGTGTTGAAGGTGAGGATAGTTCTGAGTTTGGCCAGCGAGTGTTTGGGCCAGGAGTTGAAGGATATGGTGGGTTTTGATGCGGTGTGGTTTTTGAGAATGGTTTTTTGGTATGGTTATGATTTGTGAGTTAATGTTGAGTGAGGGTTGTTTGATGGGTTTACGGTTGTTGGGAGGTGAGAAAAAAAAGGTACAGTTTTGTGTGTGTTTCAGTTTTATGAGGTTATGAATGGATTTGTTTTTTTGGATCTGGGTTTGGTTGATGAAGGTGTGTTGGTCATAAGAAAAATGGTGAGGATGATTATATGGATTGAAGAGCAAAGTCAAAGGGAATATTTTTGGTAAATTCTGAGACTTGTTGTATCTTTATGCAGAGTGTCCTCTTTATTTACAAGTGTTATTTGTTGATTTGAAAGAAAGAAAAAAATGGTTTTAAGTATATTTTTCGAAGTTCTAACATGAAGTTGGTTTTGTATATGCAGATTTGAGATTGAACAATAAAGATGAGTAGAGAACTAAATATGGACAAAAGCTAAAAGAGGTGAAGGAGAGGAAGAAAAAGATATTACCGCCCGAACGTTATCGGGGTGACGAATCCACACGGTGAGCTTCCGATTCCTTTTTTGATGCACTACCTCTTGTTGTTGTTGCTGAGCTCTTTCTTCTTTTTTCTTTTTCTTTGAGTTTAAGCTTGGCTGGATTTTTGGGACTGGTTTTGGGATGTAACAGTGTTGGGTTTTTTGGTGAGTTTGAGAGCTGAATTTTGGTGTTTTTGTATTGAATATAACAGTGGTTTTGTGTGATTTTGTGAGGCTGGGTTTGAGGGTTGTTTGAGGGCTGTTTTTGAGGTTGAAAATGGGGTGTTTTTGAGGTTGAAAATGGGGTGTTTTGGTGCTGTATTTTTTTGTTTGAATGCTGAGTTTTTTGTGTATGAATGAGAGTTGTTTGTGGTGTATTTAGAGGCTGAATTTTTTTCTCTTGAATTTGTATGTTTGTGGCTGTTATGTAGTTGTAACAGGGCTGATTTTGTTGTCCTTGTTGCTTGCCAATGAAGGGTTGGAGGAAGGGAGACACATGCTGAATTTGCAGCAGTGGGTGGAGCAGGAAAATGCAGCTGTTGGTGGCTGCATGCTTGTTGTGGGGCTGATTTGGAGCAGGCTGCATTTGTATTGTAGTGCAGAATTTTTTGTACACTTTTTCTTGTAATTTTCTATGTATATGTAATTGTAACAAAACAAATATTATGGAATAAAGATTGATTATTTACACTAAGTTATTATTTATACTTGGCACTTAATATTGGAAATGAAAGTTTTAAATTAGAAGCTAAATATAATACTTAAATTAGAAATGAAATGAAAAAGAATTAAATTAAAAATTGAAAATAACTTATAAACTTAAATAAAAAAAACTTGGAATTAAAATTAATTATAAGAAAAGAAATTGGAATTAAGTTAAAAATGAAATCTTAAAAGAAAAGTAAATTAAAAATAACTTAGAAATTGAAAATTAAATTAGAATAAACTAAAAATAAATTGGAAATTGAAATTAGATTGGAAATAGAAACTTGAAAATGAGATAAAATTAAAAGTTGAAGAATAGAGAATAAATTTAGAAACTAAAATTCGAAAATGAAATAAAAATTAATTTAGGAATGAGGATTTGATAATGAAAAGAAAAAACAAATAAGTTTAGAAAATTTTGAAAATTGAACTAAAAAAAATTAGAAATAGAAATTGAAATAAAATTTTAAAAATAGGAATTTACAAATAGAACGAAAATAGAAATTAAAATTAAAAAAAATACGAAAATGAATTAAAAAGTCATAAATAAATTAAATTAAAATGGAAGCTAGAAAATGAGAAGAAAACAACAGAAAATAAATCGGGAAAAATCCCTGCAAAAATGCGATAAAAGTATGATTATGATATGAGCGATTAGGGGTAAAATTTGGGGTGTGACAGTTGCCCCTATTTAAATAACTTTACCAGATGGCGTGAATGACGATAGGCACTCAAGAAATCATGGTGAAAGGTATTTAAATATAGAACTAACCGGAAATTTTGCCCCTAAACGCAATGTTATGCCGGACTACAAATCTATCTAATTCTGCAACTATTATGCAATGAAATGATGATTATGGTACGATTGATGAGAATGAGAATGTCGACGACCACAAGCCAAGACTCCTAGGGATGACAGACACTGGGGATGACAGACACTGGGGATGACAAACGAAAACGGGAAATATTCAGAGTGATAAATCGACAGGTTCAAGTGTAACTGTTGACACTAAGAATAACAAAAGACGGGAACAAAAAAGGAACCCCAAAGTATTGGATCACCGGACATAGACAAAACAAAATAAAATTCAAAATGACTGCACAGTGGCACGATGCGACCAACTGACGCCAGGAATACAAACAAGACAAGGAAATAAATCGAAGTGGTAGACCAATGGCTCTATGCGACCAAATGACTTCGAGAAATAAAAGCAGCAACATATTCAAAGTGAATGCGCAGCGGCACGATGCGACCAACTGACACCAAGAATACAACAAAATAAATACTCAAAAAGAATGTGCAGTGGCTCAATGCGACCAACTATCATTGGAAAATGGAAACGACACAATTTTCAAAGTGAATGCGCAGCGGCTCGATGCGACCAACTGACACTAAGAATACAACAAACTAACATCCAAAGAAAAAATGTGCAGTGGCTCAACGCGACCAGCTGTCACTGAGAATGACAACAAACCTATTCAAGGTGAATGCGCAGCGGCTCAATGCGACCAACTGACACCATGAATACAAACAAGATAAACATTCAAAGAGAAAATGCAGCGGCTCTATGCGACCAGCTAGCATCGGAAATGATAAACATAATATTCAAAGTGAATGCGCAGCGGCACGATGCGACCAACTGACACTAAGAATAAACAACAAAATAAACAGTCAAAGGGAAAGTGCAGCGGCTCGATGCGACCAACTGTCACTGAAAATGATAACATAATATTCAAAGTGAATGCGCAGCGGCTCGATGCGACCAACTGACACTAAGAATACAACAAAATAAATAGAATGAAAGTGCAGTGGCTCAATGCGACCAACTGTCACTGGAAATGAAACGACACAAAATTCAAAGTGAATGCGCAGCGGCTCGATGCGACCAACTGACACTAAGAATAACAAAAGACTTATTCAAGGTGAATGCGCAGCGGCTCCATGCGACCAACTGACACCAAGAATAATCAACAAAAATAAACATTCAAAGTGAATGCACAGTGGCTCGATGCGACCAACTGTCACCGAGAATGACAACAAACTTATTCAAGGTGAATGCGCAGCGGCCCGATGCGACCAACTGACACCATGAATAACAACAAAAATAGGCATTCAAAGTGAATGCACAGCGGCTCGATGCGACCAACTGTCACTGAGAATGACAACAAATTTATTCAAGGTGAATGCGCAGCGGCTCGATGCGACCAACTGACACCATGAATAACAACAAAAATATTCGAAGTGAATGCGCAGCGGCTCGATGCGACCAACTGACACTAAGAATAATCAACAAAAATATTCGAAGCGGAAGCACAATAGGTTCGAAACCTATTGACACTACAGAAGAAAACCAAGATACACTCAAAGTGAATGCGCAACAAGCTAAAGAAACCGGTTGACACTAAGAATGATAAAAACCAAGTAGTCAAATTATTCAAAATGGTAAATTAGCAGGTTCAAATGTAACTGCCAACACTGAGGATAGGGAAAGAAATCACAGCGATTTAGTAGTGGCTCTATGCGACCAACTAGCAATGGGGATAGAATGGAGATCACCCAAAAATAGATCAACGGCTCTAAGCGACCGGCTAACGCAAAGAAATAACAGCAAAATATGTTGGAGTATTCAAATAAAATAAGACACCCAAACTCTGGAAATTCCTTCAGGAACCATCAGGATAAAGGGTACAATCAAATGGACTTGGATTTAAAACAAAGGTCTCAGGACCTGCTTAAAAGATTTGTGCCAATCAAATGGACTTGGATTTAAAACAAAGGTTTCAGGACCTGCTTAAAAGATTTGTGCCAATGACAATTGGACTTCAAGGAGACATGGTGGTCATAAAGACAAATACCAACCACAATTAGAATTCCACAGGGAACGCCAGCAATTACTGGGGACAAAAACAAATGGTAAACCACTTCGGGTACCAACAACAATGAATTCTCAAATTGAACACTAATGATATCTGGACTTGGAGTTAGACAGACGACAACTGGGGAAAAACAACTGCTAATGTCAAATGCGCATGATTGAGCATGATGCGAATGATCGTGATATGCAAATGTTGACTCTAAAGAGACAAAGAGTTTTGACAAGACTCAAAAAGGAGTAGGCTCTCAACACCAATACTCAGATGAGCAATATGAAAAAAACACTGGGGGGATGTCTTCGAACTTGGAAATCATGCTTGGTCCAAGGATCCATCCAAGAGTGTTATCAGTTTTGAACTTCTATGGAGATTTCTGTAACAGTAGTATAAAAGTGTTGTTGCAAACCAGGGCTTCTTGGGGAAACAGAAGGTTTTTCAATTTTCCCAAAGTCAAAGAAACTTAAAAGTTTTTCAGTGTGTTTTCAAAAACATTTCCTTTAAAAAAACTTGTCATTTTTAGAGTTAAATTGTAATCAAGTGATGACATTTTGCATAACAAAAAAAAATAAGAGCTGAACAACAAAATTCATAGGCAAAGTTTGTATTTTATTCAAGAATGGTAGCTTGCCAATGGCAAAAACTCCATGGGAAATTACAATTTGAAAATGGCAATGGGGAAGGGTCTACATTGAATCCAACGACCACTACAATCCCTAATAACTAAGACTGCCCGACACCTTGCTTCCGACGAGAGCAATTGGATCGATCTTCCAGTATGATTCTTCAGTAATGGTAAACACCATCTGACACAGTCAAATGCCTTTGTCCCTAACTTTTGCCTGGATCGCCCTTTCGGGTTTTCAATCCACCGGGACGCTCTTTTTTGCCTAAGCCGCCCTTTCGGGTTTTCAACTTAGCGAGCTCTTATTTTTTCATATTTATCCCTAACTTTTGCCTGGATCTCCTTCATAGGTTTTGATCCACCGGGATACCCATTTTTTTTGCCTAGGTCGCCATTTCTGGTTTTCGACCTATCGGGTTTTATTTAGGCATAATATTTTTTGACTGCATCAGAATTCACCGGGTGTTTCAGCTGTTCACCATCCATAGTTGTAAGGATTAAGGAACCTCCGGAGAATGCCATCTTCACAACATATGGGCCTTCGTAGTTAGGACTCCATTTTCCACGCATGTCTTTGTGGACTGGCAAGATTTTCTTGAGTACAAGATCTCCTTCTTTGAATTCTCGGATACGGACTTTCTTGTCGAATGCTCTCTTGATGCGCTTCTGGTACATCTGGCCATGGCACATGGCGGTCATTCTCTTCTCATCAATGAGGTTCAGTTGGTCGTATCTGCTCTGGACCCACTCAGCTTTCTCCAGTTTGGTCTCCATCAAGATTCTCAAAGATGGTATCTCTACTTCGATAGGGAGAACTGCATCCATCCCATACACCAAAGAGAAAGGGGTTGCCCCTGTTGAAGTGCGAACTGATGTTCTGTATCCGTGTAAAGCATATGGTAACATCTCGTGCCAATCTTTGTAAGTCTTTACCATCTTCTGCAGAATCTTTTTGATGTTCTTGTTTGCAGCTTCAACAGCTCCATTCATCTTCGGACGATACGGAGAAGAGTTATGATGTTCAATCTTGAATGTCTCACACAACTCTTTCATTGTTTTGTTGTTCAAATTGGTCCCATTATCTGTGATGATTCGGCTTGGGATTCCATAACGGCAGATAATTTGGTTCTTGATGAAACGGGCAACCACTTGCTTTGTTACATTGGCGTAGGAAGCTGCTTCTACCCATTTGGTGAAATAATCAATTGCGACCAAGATAAACCGATGACCATTGGAAGCTTTAGGCTCAATTGCCCCTATCATGTCAATGCCCCACATTGAGAAAGGCCAAGGCGATGACAGAACATTCAAAAGTGTTGGAGGTACGTGCACCTTGTCAGCATAAATCTGGCATTTATGACACTTTCTGGCATACTTGAAACAATCTGATTCCATGGTCAACCAGAAGTATCCAGCTCGCAAAATCTTCCTGGACATGGCATGTCCATTGGCATGTGTTCCAAATGATCCTTCATGGATTTCCCTGATCAATAAGTCTGCTTCGCGCTTGTCCACACATCTGAGCAGAACCATATCATGATTTCTCTTGTAGAGCACATTGTTGCTGAGGAAGAACTTGGACGCCAATCTCCTCAGAGTCTTCTTGTCTAGGTTGGTTGCATTAGCTGGGTACTCTTGATTTTGCAAATAGTTCTTGATGTCGTAGAACCACGGTTTCTCATCAGTTTCTTCTTCGACCAGTAGACAGTAGGCTGGTGCAGTTCTTCGCTCAATTGTAATGAGTGGAGCTTCATTAAGAAACCTGACTTGAAACATAGATGCCAACATAGCCAAGGCATCTGCTATTTGATTCTCTGCCCTTGGAACATGATGGAAGGTGACTTCATCAAAGTATTTGATCAGTTCCACAATGTGAGCACGGTATGGGATCAACTTCTCATCACGGGTCTCCCATTCGCCTTTGACTTGGTAGATTACCAAGGCTGAGTCTCCGTATACATCAAGAATCTTGATTCTAGTATCAATTGCAGCTTCGATACCCAAAATACATGCTTCATACTCTGCAATATTGTTTGTACATTCAAAGCACAATCTAGCCGTGAAGGGAGTATAACCACCATCAGGATTCATCAAAACAACCCCTACACCATGCCCCATGTAGTTAGAGGAACCATCAAACATCATCTTCCAACGAGACCCTGGCTCGGGACCTTCATCTGGATCTGGAACTTTGCAGTCCTTTATCAACATAATGTCTTCGTCCGGGAAATCGAATTTCAAAGGTTCATAGTCTTCGACAGGATGATCCGCAAGGTATTCAGATAAAACACTGCCCTTGATAGACTTCTGGGTTACGTATTGGATGTCGTATTCGGATAACAACATGTGCCAACGGGCGAGTCTTCCAGTCAAAGCAGGCTTCTCAAAGATGTACTTTATTGGATCCATTTTCGAGATCAACAAAGTAGTGTGACAAATCATGTACTGCCTGAGGCGTCTGGCCGCCCATGCCAAAGCACAACAAGTCTTCTCTAAAAGTGAGTATCTGCTCTCACAGTCTGTGAACTTCTTGCTTAAGTAATAAATGGCGTGCTCCTTACGACCAGTTTCGTCCTGTTGGCCTAATACGCAACCCATAGATCCCTCGAGCACAGTCAGATACATGAAAAGAGGCTTCCCAGGAGTAGGTGGGATCAAGATAGGAGGTTCCTGCAGATAAACCTTAATCTTCTCAAAAGCCAGTTGACAATCAGGACTCCACTCAATTGCTTGATTCTTCCGGAGTAACTTGAATAGAGGCTCACAAGTAGCAGTCATGTTGGAAATGAATCTGGAAATGTAGTTCAATCTTCCGAGGAAACCCCTGACTTGCTTTTCTGTCTTGGGAGCTGGCATCTCTTGAATTGCTCTGACCTTATCTGGATCTACTTCAATTCCTTGCTGACTGACAATAAAACCAAGTAACTTTCCTGATCGGACACCAAAGGTACACTTAGCCGGATTCAGACGCAGTTGGAACTTTCTGAGACGCTCAAATAACTTCAAGAGATGATTCAAATGATCCTCCTCACTCTGTGATTTGGCAATCATATCATCCACATAAACTTCTATCTCTTTATGCATCATATCATGGAAAAGGGTGACCATTGCCCTCTGATAAGTGGCTCCTGCATTTCTGAGACCAAATGGCATAACTTTGTAACAATAAGTGCCCCATGGTGTGATGAATGTAGTCTTTTCCATATCGTCAGGATCCATCTTGATCTGGTTGTATCCTGAAAACCCATCCATGAAAGAGAAAACAGCAAATTTAGCAGTGTTGTCAACCAAAGTATCAATATGCGGGAGAGGGAAATCGTCCTTCGGACTGGCTTTGTTCAAATCCCTATAGTCCACACACATCCTGACTTTGTCATCTTTTTTAGGGACTGGCACAATATTAGCTACCCACTCAGGGTACTTTGCAACTGCGAGGAATCCAGCATCAAACTGTCTTTTGACTTCTTCTCGAATCTTCAGAGCCATGTCTGGTCTTGTTCTTCGAAGCTTTTGCTTTACAGGAGGACAATCTGGTCGAAGAGGTAACTTGTGGACCACTATGTCTGTGTCTAAGCCGGGCATATCCTGATATGACCACGCAAACACATCTACATACTCTCTGAGAAGCTTGACCAATCTTTCTCTGACATCTGCCCCAAGTGTTGTACCAATCTTGACTTCCTTCTTGTCTTCATCAGTGCCAAGATTGATGGTCTCAACCTGCTCCTTATGTGGCTGAAGATCTGTGTGATCATTCTCAACCAATCTTGCCAGTTCTTCGGGAATGTCACAATCTTCCTCGCTTTCATCTTCTGCTTGGTAGATGGGCGAATCAAAGTTAGGAGAGAATGTAGAGTCATTGGATTCAACAGGGTTTTCGTTTATTCTGCATATGATAATGATTTGCTTTTATTAAAAGTGGAAAATAGAAAAAATGCAAGAGAAAAAAGCCTTTTTTTTTATATTGGTTTTGAAAGATTGCCATTTTCTTTTAAAAGTGAAAAGAGAGAAAAACAGTAAATTGATCAAAATAAGAGTTTAACAAAATGCCTTCATTGATAATAACTTTAAAAATGAGAAAGGGGCCCTACAAAATACTCCCATAGCCTTGGGCAGAGCTATGGAACTTTGAAAACATTGAAAAAACAACAAATTACTTTGACAATGGAAAAAACTCTGGGATCTCGACTGCCTCCCAATTGTCCAAGGCTTCTTCACACTGATACACCAAGTGATTCACACCTTCATCTTCAGAAACTCCATCAATTGCATTGACCTGATAACCAGCACTGGAAAACACTTCTTGGATGGTCTTCAGACGTCCTTTAACGGAGGTTGACGCTCCTTCCTTCACATGAGTTGGTTTGTAACCCAACCCGCAGCGATCTAGCTTCTGTTTGACCTCGATGACATCACCCCAACCTTCATAGCTTCTTTCTTCAATGGTGGAAATGGTACTCTTCAGCGATGCGAAAGATGGTATACCCTTCCCTTTTGGTTCCTCTACTTCCAGAAGGACAGCATTGGCTATCTCAAGAGCTTGGAAAGAAGTTTCCAAAGCATCTTCATCAGCCTCAATATAACTGAAGGATGAAAGGTTGCTAACCATGAGGTCTTCTTCCCCAGATACGGTTACCAGCTTGTTATTGACTACAAACTTCATCTTTTGATGCAGGGTAGAAGTGACTGCCCCAGCCGCATGGATCCAAGGTCTTCCCAGCAAGCAACTGTAGTTAGGATTGATGTCCATAACCTGGAAAGTGATTTTGAAGACCTGTGGCCCGATCAGGATTGGTAGGTCTACTTCTCCAATAACGGTTCTCCTTGACCCATCGAAAGCTTTTACAATCAGTGCACTGGGCCTCATCTCTGCCCCTTGATAAGATAATTTTGCAAGTGTTCTTTTTGGCAAAACATTTAATGAGGATCCTGTATCCACAAGAACTCTTGCTAAAGTATCCTCTTGGCATTTCACTGATATGTGGAGCGCACGGTTGTGGTCCAAACCCTCTTTTGGAAGATCCTCCGTGCTGAAACTGAGGTTGTTACACGCAGTGATATTGGCAATGACACCATCAAACTGGTTCACTGTTATATCATGCGTAACATGTGCTTGAGCTAGCAACTTTTGAAGTGCACTTCGATGAGCCGGAGAATGCATAAGAAGTGATAGGATAGATATTTTGGAAGGCGTTTGATGCAGCTGATCAATTACCTTATAATCACTCTTCTTTATGATTCTGAGGAACTCGGCATCCTCTTCCCCCAAGACTACCTCTTTATCTTTGTTGATAACAGCTGGTATGACTTCTTTAGGCGGAGCCGTATTGGCTTGCTGGGTGTATACACGACCACTGCGAGTCAAACGACCTGCACCCGCTATATCAGTACTTGCAACTTTTGAACCTTCCTTCTGATTAGCTTTATCGATCTTCTGATGAACTTTCCCTGTATCATACTTCCAAGGAACTGCTTTAGTGTCCTGATAAAGGAAAGAGTTACTCCTTTGTTCAAATCTTGGCACAGGTATGTTGAAAATTGGCACCACAGATTCTGGCGTATTGAAGATAGGTTGAGCTCCTGAAGATTCAGGTAGGTTGAACACTGGCACCCAGGTAGAATTAGATTCCGGCAAGTTGAAAATGGGTTCAATCACCGCCACCTCATTCCTTTTCATATGACCGCTTACTTGTAAGACACCTTCATCAATCAAATCTTGAACATCTTTTAAGACCGATTCACATCCCTTTGGACTATCAACACAACCTTCACAATTCTGATGACAGCTCTTCAGTATACCCGCCTCTACTAACTTCGCATGGAAGTCTCTGAGCGGGGTCTTGATCTCGGTGGCATTGAAAATCAAACCTTCTTCGGACTCATCAACAATAGCATTTATAGACCCATGCTTGGGTAAAGGATTATCTTTGACATTCGGACCAGTATTCCCAAATGACAGAATGTTCTTCTCCATCAAATCTTTCACGATGTACTTCAAAGCATAACAACCCTCCAAATCGTGCCCTGGGGCACCTTCATGGAATAAACAGTGAGCATTTGGGTTGTAATTTGGTGGGAGCGGATTTGGTGGAGGACCCAAAGGCCTTGGAGTAACCAAACCCTTCTTCAGCAGTGAAGGATATAACTCAGTATAA
Source organism: Lathyrus aphaca (assembly GCA_963966055.1). Taxonomy (NCBI): domain Eukaryota; kingdom Viridiplantae; phylum Streptophyta; class Magnoliopsida; order Fabales; family Fabaceae; genus Lathyrus; species Lathyrus aphaca. The sequence goes on from OZ014521.1 coordinate 17,158,972, forward strand.
GTTATAGGGATTCGAGGATTAGGAGGCCTTCCACCTGGTCTTCTATTCTGAAAATTGGGATTTGAATGAGGAGCTGGAGTCCTCTGCTGGTAGGCTGAAGCATTGGGTGCTTGTTGATAGCCCGGGTTGTTGATCATTGGTTGATAGGGTTGAATCATTGGAGCCGCTTGTTGGTACATCGGTACTGCTTGAGTTGGCCGATACATGGGGACCTGTGGATTAAATGCTGGTTGAACTGCCGCTACATAAGGATGTTGGGCATACTGTTGTTGATGAGCATACTGCTGTTGACGAGCATACTGCTGTTGAGCCATAGGTGAAGGTCTCTGCCAAAGCGGATTTCTTCTTTGACCTGTCATTATGGCATTCGCCTCACCTTCTTTCTTCTTGTGGAAATTATTAGTAAATTTCTTGCCAATATTTCCACTACCAGTGCTAGAACTGCCAGATGCACTACTCATCTTTCCACTTTTCAAACCGAGTTCTACCTTGATTCCCACAGCCACTAAATCAGAGAAACTAGCAGTTATGCTCCCCACCATTCTCTCATAGAATTCTGGTCGCACAGTGTCAACAAACCAGTCAGCTAATTCTTTTTCAGTCAATGGGGGCTCTACTTGAGAAGCGGTCCCTCTCCACCTCTGAGCATACTCTTTAAAGGATTCAGACTCTTTTTGGGACATGCTTAGCAATTGCCTCCTATCGGGAGCAAGGTCCATGTTGTATTTGTATTGTTGGATGAAAGCGTCTGCCAAGTCTTGGAAACTGCGGATCTTTGACTGGTCAAGTGTCAGATACCATTTAGAGGAGATTCCTTTCAGACTGTCTTGAAAGCAGTGGATCATTAACTTATCATTATCTACCTGTGCAGCCATTCTCCGATAGTACATCAAAAGATGGTTCTTAGGACAAGTTGCACCCTCATACATATCAAAGGTGGGTATCTTGAACTTCGGAGGTATTACCAATCCAGACACCAGGCACATTTCTCTGGCAGCAGCACCAAAGATCTGGTCACCTTCAATCGCTCTTAACCTTTTTTCAAGGGTATCAAAATTCTCCTGCATCTTCACGTGCTTCTCATCTCCGTTTTCAGACATATCTGGCGCTTCATACCCCTGATGGTCATTAAAATACGGTTGGGCACGGGTGTGCACAATGTCCTGTGTAAAATTAGCAACTGCATGATTTTCTTCATTAGTCACAGGAACAGTTTGTTGAGCAGCAAATCCCTGAGGAGGAGGCACAAAACCTTGGAAAGGAAATGCCATACCCTGAGAGGGAGGTGCGAAACTTTGAGAAGCTAAACCTTGGGACGAAGGAAAGAAACCCTGAGCAGCAAATCCCTGGGAAGGAGGTATAAAACTCTGAGTAGCAAGCCCTTGCGAAGGAGGAATAAAACTTTGAGTAGCAAACCCTGAAGAAGAAGGAATAAAACTTTGAGAAGCAAAACCATGAGGAGGAGGGACGAATCCATGAGGAAGTCCAAATGGAGGCCAGGTCACAGGGGTAATGACTGATGATGTAGGCTGGGTCGTTGCAGTGACAACTTCAGTCGTTGCAGTAACAATTTCTGACACCACAGTCCGTTGGGTATCCATCTTCGCTCGAATGACTTGCAACATTTCCATCATCTGACCCATATCTCCACGAATATCAGAAAGCTCTTCGTTAACTCTGTCCATCTCTACGTCTCTTTCAGCCATCCTCTTTCTGGCTTGAGCTCGAGTGTAGTATTTGCGTGAGAGCCTCAGTGTGAAAGCTGGAGAGCAGATGACGGGAATGAGTTCATGAAAAAAAATGCAAATGCAATGCCAAATGTATGAGTGCAATGCAAAAATGAAATTATTCAAGGAACTTAAGAAACAATTTGCAAATACCAAGGAACACATAATAATCAAAGGGATATGATTTCATTAAATTCAAAAAGTGATACAAAGTCTTGAGTACACTTCCAAAAATCCCAAACAAAGCTTAATAAAGACAAAGACAAAGTCCTAAGGAGATTCTCCTAAAAGTCTCAAGTTGAGCTTCTCGATTTGTGCCTTCATCTGAGCCCTTTCAAGCATAAGTTGATCCACGATCGACTTCCAAGAAGTGTCCTCTTGAGTACTGGAGGAAAATAGATCCTCCTGTGCTTTCCTTTTCTTGCTGGAGAGCTCTTCTTCTTCCTTCATCTTCAGCTGTCTTCTAAGTTCCTCATTCTCACTGCTGATGATCTGATGTCGATTCTTCCATGCATTCTTCTCTCGGATCTCTTTCTCCAAATCAATCTTCAGCTTCTCTGCATCATCCATAAAGACCAGAATGGGTTTCTTGAAGGTCATAGGATCCTGGCGAGGGTAAGGCATCTTCAGAATGATTGCCCTATCTCGTACCCATTGGAGATAGGGTTCCATAGAAACACAATTCGGCTTTCCCAAGCTACTTCTCCCCTTCCTATGGACACACTTCCAAGCTTGCATAATCTGTTTCTTGAGCTCTGGTTCTTCGTCATCCTTAAAGAAAATTCCTTCCACTTCAACACTCTTAGGCTTGTCCTTCAACGGATATCCGAGTTGGCGGCGAGCCAAAACTGGATTATAGCTGATTCCCCCCTTAGTGCCAAGAAGAGGCACATTAGCAAAATCACCACAGCTATCAATAATCAATATTCCATCATAAGCACGATTGTACCAGCTAATGTCAGAGTGGGTAAGAGACATGATCCTTTGTGACCACCACAAACCATCCTTAAGGTTCCAAAATGAAGACGACTTAGGCAAGTGCGAAATAAACCACTCGTACAACAATGATACACAACAAGTAATCATCCCTCCCTTATGGTGATTCCTCAGATGGATGGAATGGTAGGTGTCTCCGAGCAAAGTAGGGACCGGGTTCTTCTTCAGAAAGATCTTGATGGCGTTCAGGTCGATAAAGTCCTCAAAGTTTGGGAAAAGCAGCACTCCATATATCAGTAGAATAAAAGTCGCCTCAAAAGCTTTCATATCCTTCACATCAACAAAATTCTTGGCCTTTTCTATCAGAAACTTTGTAGGGAATCCAAAAATCTTTCCTTTGTAGGTCATATTTGCCTTGACCTCAGGAACACTCAAATATGTCGCCTTTGCAATCTCCGCTTCTTCAGGGTCCTTCTCTAGAACAGGGAATGGAAACTCATCCTTAACACGTGATCCCACCAAAACTGAATACTCCTCCAAAGCAGGTGCCAATTGGTAATCAGGGAACGTAAAACAGTGGTAAAGAGGGTCATAAAACTGGAGCATCACAGAGAGCAACCTTCCATCCCAATCAGTCTTAAGCAAAGCTAAAAGTCTCCTATGCTTCTCCATGAAGGCATCTTGATCCAAAACCAAATCTCTTAATTTCCTTAGGTCTTCGAGTTTGGGAGTTTTGAATGTGTACTTGACAGTCTTTCTTCTTCCAAAGTCCATGATGATACCTATGATATTTGCAAAGATAAAGTTTCTGAGTTCCTTGAATAAATTGTAAAAATGATGCTTCATGATGCGTGAATGCAACAAACACAAACAAGGCTTAGGTTCAAAGCTTGCATGAGGTCAAAGGTTCAACCCTCCCAAAAGGTATGTACTATGGGTTTATTTGTACCTGTACAACGGGTTCTAAAAGTTCCCAGAATCACTGTCCCATCTATCGGATATTACCGACTTCCCAACTCGACTTGGTAATCAGTAATATTCTCAAGAGAGTCTCATCCGAGTGCAGTATCGCGTATCAACTATTTTGGATTGGCATCCTCATAGTCATCGCACTACATCCCTAAAAAGGCCAAGTGGGGGTAAATGTTCTACGGTCCTCAGCATTAATGGCTCTCAGGTCGAATATAGTAATGTTTTCACGACTGAACTCGATCAACAAAACTACATCCGAGGAGGCCTCCGCTGAGTGGTGGTGTCTCAAGTCAACTTGGTCGGGACTCAACTCCCTACAAGCCTTCTTGAATATACCACCGTCCTATCTTATTTGCACTCAAGTCCGGGTTAGGACTTATCTCACCACACATGGAACACCCAAAAATCCAAAAATAATAACAAGCAATACAACAACAAATATACAAATATACAAGGTGGGCTTAACCCTCAAAAAAATAGATTCCCCAGTGAAGTCGCCATTTCTGTTGCGGTGAGAATCGGATACCAAGCTATTAAGTGAGCTTGAATCGTAAAACATTTATGTTCACCACCGACTTTAATTTAATCCAAAGGGAAAAGGGAAAAAGATCGTAAAAACCCTAATTGAGGAGAAACCAGGTTCGGGGGTTGGTTATACCTAGGGAAGGTGTTAGCATCCTAAGCATCCGCAGTATCCTACGGGAACCTCTTGTTAATATTTGCATTATTGTTGTTTATTGCTTGTTAAAATTATGGGGACCTAAGGTTTTATTTCTAATGGTGCTCGCACAACATCGCATCGATGCCTACGTATCGGGTATAGAATCAGAGCACTCGTAGTTCTCCTAAGGATTAACGAACACTTGGTTACGCTCAAGGTTCGCGGGGGAGGGTAAGTGTTATGGCAAACACTCACGTGACTTTAAGAAAGTCACAAAAAGTTGTAAAATAAAAGGCTAAGGACCTAATGGCTAAGGACCTAAGGATGAGAGACCTAATTGCTAAGGTCAAAGAAAAAGAGAGGGACCTAATTGCTAAGGTCAAAATGGAACTAGGGATTGCTAAACTTCCTATGACATTGAGTCAACTGCAGGAGTCTTTCCCTTTTGGATTGAAATGCAACAACAAAAATAAATAAGGGTGCAAGCTCCTAAGACTAGGCAAAGGCTGCTACTTGCAAAAATAAATAAATTGAATAAAGTAAATGGAATACAAGGCAAAGGCTTAGTAACCGGGCTATGACTCGATATGTGGATCGAGAATGCAGGGGCGGAAAACAAGCGTGGTGCGATAATTTGTTTAAGTTAGAAAGCTGTAAAGTGCAAGGAATGTGCAGATGGCGATCGTAAACGACCGACTTACGTGTGTGAGTGTATGTGAAGTGAACTTCACTTGGCGTTGGACCAAGGAATTTTATTATTGAAAATGAAATTGGCATAGCGTAAAAACGCGAGAAATAAATAATGAATAATAAATAATAGTGAAATAAATTATGAAATGGGATAAAATAAATTAAATAAATAAATGAATTAAATAAATAAATGCATGGCCTCATATTGGTCACGATTAATCGGAAACGATTTATCGTGACATTTTGTAATATCATTGGCCCCAAAATAATAATAAATGATCAGAATGGAGTGAAAATAACCAAAACATGAAATAATAATAAGACAAGAATAATTTTGAGATTTTCGCTATGATTTCTTTTCATAAAGATATATTTTCTAAAATAAAAAAAACAAAGAGATGGTTAGAATAAAAAGAAAAAAACAAGTATGCATTAAAAAAAACCAAATAAATAAAAAGTGGGGAGGCGCAGGCAGCTAGGGGGCGGTGAGTGTGATTTGGATTCGCATGGGCTTAAGGCCTGAAGACCCACAGCAATAATTAAATTCTCTTTTAAATAAAACATTAAAATAAATAAAACAATAAAAATAAATTTAACAATTAAAGAAATAAAAGGGTTTTATAAAACAAAAATTAAAATTAAGAGTTCAGAAGAAAACATGTTTATGACTCAAGAACACCCTCCCACCGATTTCTTAACTCAAAGAAAACCAGCCTCTTTCGCCGCCTCGCATCTGTCTCTCTCTCAATCGCATGCCTCTCATCTCTCACTCAATGGCTCTCTCACGGCCAGCTCTGTCTCTCTCAACTCGCGATGTCTCTCTCCTTCTCTCTCAATCGCCGGTTTTCTTACTCAGCTCGCGGATGCACCTCCCTCAGTCTCTCGGTTCTCTCGCCCACTCTCCCTATCTCAAATTTGTGTGACGGTGACGTTTGTCCTATGAAGGTGGAAGGGTTTTGCTCTGGTGGTCCGATTTCAGGTTACGGTGGTGATTTAATGGAGGTGAGGGTGGTTCATTTGCGTTTGGGATTGATGGTTCAAGGTTGAAAAGGGGTTTTGGCTGGTGAAATTCGCGGCGGTAACGGGGGTTAACGGTGGGTTGGCTTCGGTTTGTTTGAAAAAAAGGTTGAAGGTTGTCCACGGCTGTGTTGTTTTTGATAATGTGAAGGTTTGGTTAAAAACAAGGTTTTGTTTGTGAAAAGAGGCGATCTTGCAGTGAGTTTGACAGTTGTTGCGATTTGTGTTTTGCAGGTTTCTCGGCTGGAGGTTCAAGGTTGGTTGCTGGGATTTTGTTTCACTGTTTCTGGGTCGGTGGATGGTTTCGTTTGACGCGGCGGCTAGGTCTGTTTGTGTTGCAGGTCTGGAGGTTCCTTTTAGGAGATTTGACAGTAATGGTTCAATGGTTTTCGGTATCTCATGCTTTCTCTCTTAACTCAGTTCTGTGATTTGGCTTTTTTATTCTTCACAAATCTCTCTCTCTCAAACAGTGATGGCCTGCTTCGGTTTCAGGTCGGCTTGGTGATTTTGGACTGGGTACAGGTTTGTTGGAGTGAGATTGGCAATGCCGAGATGGGTTGAGGTTCTGTGTTGTGTTCGAGTTGCTGTCATTGTTTCAAGTTAGCAGTAGTTGGCTAACGGTCCTTTTCGGTTTTTGGTGGGTTTCGAAAGGTTTGATGTTTTTCTTTTTTCAGTTTTCTGTGATTGTTGATTGATGATGTTGAGTATGCAGGTTTCGGTCGATTCAAGATGAAGGGTGGTGAGTCAGAATGGGGGTTTGTTGTTGGTTTCATGGCTGAAGACGAAAGGGTGATTGTGTATTGTTGCTGACGGTTTAGAGGTAAAGGTGAGTTGTAAGAGGTGAGGAAGAAGACGTGTTTTTGTTATTGCCATAAAACTAAAAAAAATGCAGGAGTGTTTGAGGAATGCTTTTCTGTTAGTAAATTTGATGAAGTGTTTTGTGATGGTGCAGGATGAATGGCAGCTTGGGATTTGAAGGCTATGGTTTGAGTGTTTTGGTTGGTGAAGGCGGACGGCTTTGTTGAAGGTGATGGCCAGTGAACAAACTCTGTGATTGTTTCGGTTTATGGAGGTTTGACGGAAGTTCTGATTTGGAAACTTCGGTGAGTTATGGTTATGTTTGGTTCACTTCGTTTCTGTTTTTTTTTTTTTCACGGTTTCGTTCAGTTTGTGTAGTTTCGGTGATGTGAAGGGGTTCTGTTTCAGGTTTAAACTATGAACACATGTGGTGTTTCAGTGTTTGTGATTTGATGGCGGCCGGTCTGGCTTAAGGTGATGAACATTCGCGGCGTTTCTGAGTTGAGAAAAAAAAAAAAGGAGTGGAAAGGTGCGGTTTGTGGATTTGTGTGATGATTTTTTGGTATGGTTATGATTTGTGAGTTAATGTTGAGTGAGGAGGAGTGTTTGTGGCTGGATTGAATGGTAGTTTGTGAAGGAGGTTTTGACGGAATGGTAACTTGCTTTAAAACGATGAAGTTTTTACGGTTGTGAATGGCTTTGTGTATTGTGTTTGAAGAAGGTGCGGACAGTGATAGCTTTGTTTGCGGTCTCAGTTTCGGAGAGGTTTGTTTCCTGGTGGTAGTTTATAACTTTGCTGTATGTTGGTTTTGGTAGTGATGATAGTGAAAACAATGATGTTTTTTCTTGAATTTTTGCAGGTTCTGGATTCGGTGAAGGTTTAGGTTGTTAATGGTGGCTGAGGCTTACGAGTTGGTGAAATGAAGCGATGGTTTCAGTTTGGACTAGAAGGAGGTTGTGGCTAGGCTTCTTTGGATTCTCGCAGTTTTTCGGAAGTGGTGGTTACGGTTGGCCAGAGGCAATGGCAGGGCTGATGGAGTTCTAGTGGGTTGATGATGAGTTTGTGGCAGTTGGTGAAGGCGGAGGTGATGAGGCGGATTGAAGATTGATTGGCTTTGGCAGTGGAGTTAAAGTTGATTCGGATTTTCATTCTCGCTTGGTTGTTGAGGGATGGCAGTGAGTTTTGTTTAGGTTTTGGTTTGCTGAGTTTGGACCCACTTTTTCTTCACATTCTTTTTACAGATTTGTTCTCATTAGCTTTGTAATTCTTGGTTTTGCAGCGGCTTGGATTGTGGGTTGCTGGTTTTGTCGGCTTTGGTTCAAGCGGGTCAGCGGCAAGTGTTGAAGGTGAGGATAGTTCTGAGTTTGGCCAGCGAGTGTTTGGGCCAGGAGTTGAAGGATATGGTGGGTTTTGATGCGGTGTGGTTTTTGAGAATGGTTTTTTGGTATGGTTATGATTTGTGAGTTAATGTTGAGTGAGGGTTGTTTGATGGGTTTACGGTTGTTGGGAGGTGAGAAAAAAAAGGTACAGTTTTGTGTGTGTTTCAGTTTTATGAGGTTATGAATGGATTTGTTTTTTTGGATCTGGGTTTGGTTGATGAAGGTGTGTTGGTCATAAGAAAAATGGTGAGGATGATTATATGGATTGAAGAGCAAAGTCAAAGGGAATATTTTTGGTAAATTCTGAGACTTGTTGTATCTTTATGCAGAGTGTCCTCTTTATTTACAAGTGTTATTTGTTGATTTGAAAGAAAGAAAAAAATGGTTTTAAGTATATTTTTCGAAGTTCTAACATGAAGTTGGTTTTGTATATGCAGATTTGAGATTGAACAATAAAGATGAGTAGAGAACTAAATATGGACAAAAGCTAAAAGAGGTGAAGGAGAGGAAGAAAAAGATATTACCGCCCGAACGTTATCGGGGTGACGAATCCACACGGTGAGCTTCCGATTCCTTTTTTGATGCACTACCTCTTGTTGTTGTTGCTGAGCTCTTTCTTCTTTTTTCTTTTTCTTTGAGTTTAAGCTTGGCTGGATTTTTGGGACTGGTTTTGGGATGTAACAGTGTTGGGTTTTTTGGTGAGTTTGAGAGCTGAATTTTGGTGTTTTTGTATTGAATATAACAGTGGTTTTGTGTGATTTTGTGAGGCTGGGTTTGAGGGTTGTTTGAGGGCTGTTTTTGAGGTTGAAAATGGGGTGTTTTTGAGGTTGAAAATGGGGTGTTTTGGTGCTGTATTTTTTTGTTTGAATGCTGAGTTTTTTGTGTATGAATGAGAGTTGTTTGTGGTGTATTTAGAGGCTGAATTTTTTTCTCTTGAATTTGTATGTTTGTGGCTGTTATGTAGTTGTAACAGGGCTGATTTTGTTGTCCTTGTTGCTTGCCAATGAAGGGTTGGAGGAAGGGAGACACATGCTGAATTTGCAGCAGTGGGTGGAGCAGGAAAATGCAGCTGTTGGTGGCTGCATGCTTGTTGTGGGGCTGATTTGGAGCAGGCTGCATTTGTATTGTAGTGCAGAATTTTTTGTACACTTTTTCTTGTAATTTTCTATGTATATGTAATTGTAACAAAACAAATATTATGGAATAAAGATTGATTATTTACACTAAGTTATTATTTATACTTGGCACTTAATATTGGAAATGAAAGTTTTAAATTAGAAGCTAAATATAATACTTAAATTAGAAATGAAATGAAAAAGAATTAAATTAAAAATTGAAAATAACTTATAAACTTAAATAAAAAAAACTTGGAATTAAAATTAATTATAAGAAAAGAAATTGGAATTAAGTTAAAAATGAAATCTTAAAAGAAAAGTAAATTAAAAATAACTTAGAAATTGAAAATTAAATTAGAATAAACTAAAAATAAATTGGAAATTGAAATTAGATTGGAAATAGAAACTTGAAAATGAGATAAAATTAAAAGTTGAAGAATAGAGAATAAATTTAGAAACTAAAATTCGAAAATGAAATAAAAATTAATTTAGGAATGAGGATTTGATAATGAAAAGAAAAAACAAATAAGTTTAGAAAATTTTGAAAATTGAACTAAAAAAAATTAGAAATAGAAATTGAAATAAAATTTTAAAAATAGGAATTTACAAATAGAACGAAAATAGAAATTAAAATTAAAAAAAATACGAAAATGAATTAAAAAGTCATAAATAAATTAAATTAAAATGGAAGCTAGAAAATGAGAAGAAAACAACAGAAAATAAATCGGGAAAAATCCCTGCAAAAATGCGATAAAAGTATGATTATGATATGAGCGATTAGGGGTAAAATTTGGGGTGTGACATATATTCACATTATTTTAATTGTTAATATGTTTGAGTATTCTCCTAACTTAGGATAGTGGAATTCCAATAATAAGTCGTATATAAATTATTGTTGTTTATCGTTATTATCAGGTAAATTAGGTAAACCTAGTTTTATCGTTTTTCACTTTTGTAAATACATATTTTTTCCTAACAATAAATAATCATATTATGTAACAAATGTAGAAATCATATCAACTAGATATAAGACATAATTGGGTAAAGTCGGTTAATATAGTTTTATCATTCTTCAGTCATCTTTGACTCCCTTTACTTCCAAACTTGTTATCAATAGTGCAGTCACACTCATATAACTATCCTTATCTGAGGCATATGAAATCTTAACAAAATCTTTATCGTCATCCCTATTGGGACAATCCTTCTTGAAGTGATTGGTTTTATGAAAAGTCTCTTGGATCTGGACACCTCTCTATAATGACTTCCACCGTTGAAAATTTCTTGGATCTCACAATCATCTAAACTTCATACAAATTCCTTGGATCTCACAATTCAACATTTTCCCAAATCGAAGTCAAAGTCTTCTCCATGGCGACTTCTTTTAGAACTTTATCCTTAAGACACAAGATAATGACACTCCTGGTCTTATCAATCATCCCACTCTTCTCTATTTGTATAAGGCGTTCATGCATCGATGTCTCGTCCTCTAATGCTTGAACATACTTTTGTTGAGTTAAGATTATTTGCATATTCACTTACCACAACTCAAAACTATTATATATAGAAAGTTTCATGATATCTCATTTATAATTCATATTGCTCACTAGTCAACTTAACCTCTTTGTCCCACTGATGGCATCACTTGTCGTGGAATTGAAAGGTTCAGCTACACTTAAGACTTTCTTATTGTGAAATTTGATAATATATCAACCACATCAAGCATATTGATGAGTGTGATAAAAAATAAAGGCAATCAAACTAATTGCCGTCAAATAAAAAATTAAGTTGTCAAACTGTGCAAGCAAATTCACAATAAGTCAGAGAAAGATAAAATACCAATACATGAAGAATATTTATCCAGTTCGATCAAACTGAATCTCTCACATAACAAATAATAACTTAAGTTGTATGTGAATTGAATATTAAAATTGTATTATTTTTATAATCTGTATCAAACAATAATTTATCAACTTAATATAATTTTTAAATTTATTGTGTTGGATTGATTAAACTTAATATGTAGAAATGTTTAATATGTTTTTGTAAAAAATAGGAATTTGATAAGTTAATACATATCATTAGTGGTGTAAGCGGATCAGAAGAAACCAATTAAATTGATAATCTAAACTAAATCAAACCAGAAAAAATCGATTGTTTTTTATTCAATTCAAAATCCGAACCAAATCAATAAAAATCGAGGTGGTTCAGTTCAGTTCTCGTTTAGTTTTTAGAAATCGTCAAACCGATGACTTTAAATGCAAACTTAATATTTTATTTAGCCGATTATCCAACATTTCTCCGTCTTTGTTTACACTTCCTTTCTTTGAACTAAATATGTAGCCAAGCCAAACTCCAAACATAAAAAAAAACATAAGTCATAAAAACTTACTCTCACCAAACTACTGCTCTGACTATTTGTCACAATTATTTCTCTCGCCACCGTCATTCTTATAGGTTATGATTTCCTTAGTCATCTTCAAGTTCTCTTTGTTACTTTTCATCTTCTTCTTTTTTATCTTTTATGTTTCTTCTTCAACGACTTTCCTTATAGTCTGGTTACAAAATAGTTTTGATGTGTGTTTGAGGTGTGAAACATTTTAATTTGTGTATTGAAACCTTTTGTCTTTATTATTGTGTTTTATTTGTTAAACTTTCAAATTTCTTCCCAACCTTCTCATGCAAAGTGTCAACTTTTGTATTTGATAATAACTTATTTCATAATGCAATGAAAATTATGTAAATGCTTCGTATAGATTAAGAGCAATTTGTAAGTTGTTTGAAAAGTAGAGCATGAAATATATCTGATGAAATGTATTATTTTAAAAAATAATAGCATAAAATGCATCGAACAATATTAAAACAAATGATACACAAATAAATATAATATTTATAAGAAAATGTTGTAAACTAATCAACCAAATCAAACTGAAACGAATCAAACCGGTTAGTTTAGTTTGGTTCTATTTATAAAAAATACTAAAAACTGAACCAAACAAAATCGATAGATATATCATTAGTTTGAAAAAATTAATCCAAATCGAACCGATTACCCCCTATCCACCATAGTGAGGGGTAACTTGTAATAAGTATAGCTTGGTGGCGTATAAGAGAATTCAAATTTATTGATGTAAAATTGATGATATTGTCCTTTATTAATTTTTGGTCTAGATTGAAAACTATTGGGTGTATGAGTGAAGCTCTGAAAAGCTTAAAACGTCCTGAATAAGTACACCAACATAAGAGCATGGGCAAAACTTACTCTACAAGCACCATTCTCATTTGTCCACAACTATAAACTTTGTCACTTTCCACATATTCATTGTACTATACTAATACTTTTTACTTGGAATTTTTGGTGCATAATTTAAACTAAACAAGTTTGGATGTAAATATTTTTGAAATTGATTACTATTAGTAAAGAAATTGACGAATTGTACTAAAAACAAATGAACGATTGTAGTGTGTGATTTGTAGGGGACCAGATGAGGATCAAGAGTCTAATTGGATTAGTTAAAGGCGCTTAATCATGTTTGAAATTCAAATAAAATAGTAACATTAGCATAGCCTTAAGATTCTTAACCTAGACTTGATTCTTCTATATAGTCCCGTGATAGATATGGACAATTGGTAGTAGCACTATTATAGGAAATATTTACTTTGGAATTAACAACAACACTAGAGTTAATTTCTCCTCCTTTTCATTTTTAATTCTTCATGAGAGGGAAATTAGTTGATCTCAAAAACATGCATGACCAATCCAATTTAATTATTGCAAAATGAAAATTCAGCATTTCATTTCAAAGAGAGCTAGTTACATGCTCACATTTATGTAGAGCTTGACTCATGAGTAATGGTGGTTACAAGATAAACCAACTCTTAACAAACTTGTAACTAATTGTAACTAATAAATAATTTAGCCTATGTTAACTTTACTAGTATGGACCACTAAAACAAAATATCTCTCAATTTACTCATACATAAGATTAAGGTGGATTTGAACGAATTACTAAACTTGGTCCTCGAGTCTTAAAGTGTAGTAGTTTTCGAAGGTCTAGTAAGGGTGTCGACAATTTATGCAAAAATAGAAACATCTTTATATTCATCTTCTTTGACACAACTCTTTTTCTAACAAAGTGTATTTTAAGCTCTATGAGAAAATAATATTGCATTTAATTTGTCGCAAAGCCTTGTGAGAGAGAGAGAGAGAGAGAGAGAGAGAGAGAGAGAGAGAGAGAGAGAGAGAGAGAGAGAGAGAGAGAGAGAGAGAGAGAGAGAGAGAGAGAGAGAGAGACCATTGAGTTCGGCGAGAAGATATTCAATCTACAGTAATTAAGAGATTCGGTGTGCTAAACTACAATATTACACTTCAATGTTAGATTGTGCGACTAGAGGTTGCTTTTTAGAGCTTACACTTCAATGCTAGATTGTGCGACTAGAGATAGCTTTTTAGAGTTTCGATAGAGTAAATTTGGTCTAGAATAAAAATTGATTCAAATGTAGAATTATTGATATCAAACACAAAAAGAAGTACATTGTGATATAAATTTGATTAAATAAAAAGATTTTTAGAAGAATTTAAATGAAGAAAAAGAGAGCAAATAAAATGATACAAGAAAATAAAAGGATAAGAGATAAGGAAAAAACACACTAAATCTATTAGTTCGAACCAAATTCACAAGATATATGTCTAGTCTCTAAGGATAGTACCATGAGATCTCCACTAACAACAAGACTTTTATGCCCGCCAATCCTTACACCAAACTTTTATACTTGATTTAGTTTGCAACTTCTGATACCAAAATTTTAATCTATGTTAACTCTAGTCTCAACAAGTAAAACGATGTATATCTTAGTTACTCCCACATAAGATTAAGGTGGATTTTAAAAATTCATTTTAAACTCGGTCCCCAACTCTTGAAATGCAATAGTTTTTAAAGGTTTGATAAGAGTGTCGACAATCTGTGCAGAAATATGGACATATTTCATGTTCATCATCTTTGGCACAACTTTTTCTCTAAAAAAAGTGTATATCAAACTCTATGAAAGAATAAAATTTCACTTAAGTTGTTACAAATAATTGTGGGAGACATAAAGGGGTCATGAAGTTCAAGAAGAAGAAATTCAAGCTAGAGTAACTAAGAGATTATGTGTAATAGGATATAATATTTGACTTCAACATCAGATCGTGTGATTAGAGATTGCTCTTTAAATCTAATAGAGTAAATTTGGACTAAAGAAAATACACAATCCAAATATGCAACTGTTGACTAAGTAACATCAAACACAAGAGGGGATGAATTGTGATATCAAACCTTAATTAAATAAGATTATTTTTAGAAGAATTTAAATGACCAAGAAGAAAAGAGAAATTAAAATGATTCAAGAAAATAATAAGGTAAGGGATAAGAAAAGAACACGCAAAATTATTTATCATGATTTGCCCTAAAACCACGAAGCATATGTCTAGTCTCTAAGAACATTACCTTAAAATTTCCACTAACAACATAGCTTTTTACGTATTTTTAACCCAGAAACTTTACACCAAGCTTTTATACTAGATTTAATTTGCAACATCTAACACAAAAAATATAATCTATTTTTTACTGTAATACCCGTAATTTTATTAAATACTCTAGGTAATATTAATTGAGATCAATTGAGTTTCCGATGTACTGGTAGTTATCTGTTAAAATAATTAGAGAAACTGATGAATTCAAATTGATTTAATTAATACTACCTGACCCTGAGGTTTTATTAATTGGTGCATTAGAGACATTTTTGTACTCTCAATTTTAGACCAGTTAGTGTTACTAAATGATAGATATTTTTCTTTATATATTTTCCTTTCCTCATTTGCCAAAAATAGTAACAAAGATAGAGAGAGGAAATAGAGAGGGAAGAGCAAAGAAGAAGAAGACAATCTAGAAGAGCAACAAAGTTTGGATCATCATCTTTTATTCATCAAATCATCCCAACTTCTTCATCTCCATCATTTGCTAAAGTGGGTTCTAGATAGATGCATTAAGTTCTAGAAATTTCATTGTTAGAACTTAGGTTAGAATTTGAGAGGAAATGATTAATGTTATAAATCAATGATTCTAATGATTAACACTATTGGAAAATGAAAAATATTTCAAAAATTTATATTTTTTGACTCGAGTTTCCGATAGAAGTATTCTTGGTATCGATAGAAAGCTGTGAAAATATTATATGCAATGAAAAGAGAAAATATTGTTTTGGACGTGGGATTAATTTAATTGTGATAATTAAATTAAATTATTAGATTATGTAATTGAGGATTATATAATTAAGAACTTCAAGATTGAGATAACGAGGAAACCTTAGATCAATGGAATAAGTTAGAGATATAAATAAGTCTTGATAGAGGTTTAGATGACAATGCTTAGGCATTGATGCGAGAAGTGTATCTTTGATGAGTAGTTGTTATCGGAGGTTTGAGGCTTAGTTTGAGAGCTCCTTCGGAGTGTACGTTTTATCTCTCTGGTGTAGGATTGGTCGGAGAAAGTTACTTAATGGGTGGTATTTGTGACCCGTGTCGATAAATTTCTTTGAGGGTTGACATGGGAAAGTATCCACAGGTTAGATATTCGTGGCCCATGTTGAATATCCTCTTGTGTAGGTTGGCCAGGGAAAGATATCTAAGATAGAATCTGAGACCCATGCCGATAACTTTCTTGGAGGGTTGGCCGGAGAAAGATAACTTTCTTGCATAAGTTTTGGATTTCAATAGAATTGGATCATAGACCAATGTACAATGTGCAATTTAACTGTGATAAGCTTTAGGTGTTCAAGAAATAATATTTAACATTGAGGCATGCATTATTTCAAAGTTACGTCTTTAACTTAGAATTTTTTTTCAAAGTTTTAAGGAGGTTAATCGATTGACCTCATTGATCCAATCAATTAATATTACCTTTGTGAAATGAAAAATTAAAACTAAAAGGAATCAATCGATTTACCCTTTTGATTCAATCAATTTAAAATTCCATTTTATACCTATGTCAATCAATTGACAATGCCATCCAATTGATTGACTTCTGTAACATATGGTAAAATTTCGAATCAATGTCATGCTTATTCCTTGCATATGATCATGATGCCTTTCCAAAACATTGCAAATTCTCATGATCATTTTCTCAAACATTCTTACTAGTTTATAAAGGTATATTGTGATATATATAAAGCATAATTTTTCATGTTTCAAATAACCTCTTTCATCGTGTTTTGGAATCAATTCTTAATGTTTTCAAGTGTTCATATAAAATGACTTAGAAACTTTTTACTACATAAATCATTCATTTGAGAAAAAGTTTTATAAACCATTGAGCACTTAAATATTTATATATTATTGAAATTGTTCATTGAAAGAGAAGACTAAATTTTCAGGATATTGGAAAGCATAAAAACTGTATGTGTTCAATTTATCCGTTTGATGTATTTTATTCACCAAATGTATGGTGATTTTGTTTGTAAGGAAAGTAGTTGTACTTTCTACAGGTGTTTACAAATAGGAAGTGGTGTTCTTTTTGTTTGTTGGAAAAATGTCCTTTGAATAAGAGAGATTCAAAGACCACCATAGGTTTAGTATTTATGTTTGAAGATTGTAAGAAAGGTCTTGGTGTGAGGCTTGTAAAAGATCTAACATAGTGAAATCCTTCACGGGGTGTGGAGGAACTGAACTACCCTTGTTTGGAAAGGGGAACCATGATATATCCTTATGTTCTTTATTGTTTATGTACTTTTATTTTATGCATGTTTATTCATACATTCATCATAATTCTTCTAGAAAAATAAAAGAATTAAGGCATCTGTAAAATTAACCAAAAATTTCTTAAAACCTATTTCACTCACCACCCTAGGCACACTCTATACTAAAAATTTGGCATCAAAGCATGTTAAGGTAACTTCGTTCTAAATCCTAGAAATTATGGCTTCCATTAAACCTATTTTTGCAGATGCTGGCAATAGCAACAAACTTCCATGTTTCTTTGGTGAATATTACGACCTATGGAAAATTTACTTGCAAATGTATCTAGAAGTACAAGGAGAAGAAATATTGGATGATGTTTAAAATGGTTCATTCGTACCTAGAATGTTCATAAACAATGTAGAACAAATAAATGTGCAAGTCTCTTGGAATAATGAAGATAGGAAGAAAATGTTGTATGATAAAAAGGCAAAGAACGTTCTTTCATCTGCACTAGGTATGGATGAATTCTTTCGTATTACAATTTTTAAAACAACAAAAGAAATATGGGATACGTTAGAAGTAATACTTGAAGGCACGGTAGAGTTAAAAATATCCAAACTTAACACTTTATCGCAAGAACTTCCATCTAAAAGCTCTCAAGTTTAGTGAATACTCTCAAGAATAATTATTGGGGATAAAAGTAGGCCAATTTGGGATGAACGTGTATAAATCTATGGTGTTTCTTTCTATCCCTTATTTATTTACTTTATTGTCTTTCCTTTGGTTATTTTATGTTCATTTATTTGTTTGTTTTACAAAATATTTTTAAACTCTAATTTTTCAAATGATTTTGATTTCAATCAAATATTTTCAAACCTCCATAATTTACTACATCTTGTGTATGGAGTCACATGTCAAACAAATATTTGTGCTCAAACCCTCTAAAAAGTGGTTACCCCTCAAATAATTTGGAAACTTGTCCATACACTTTGGTTCCATATGATAGTCGTGATGAGAAGAAGGGGTGCACATTTGGATCCATAGACTTTAATGAGCATCACGACTAATGGGGTAACAGGATAACATTTCTCCTTAAATTTTTTGAAATTATTCACGTAAACCTTGAACGTATTCTTCCTCTCCATAAAGGAAAGAAATCCTTAATATAGATTCTACTTTTTCGAGGTTCGTTGTATGTAAAAAATGTAAGAAGAGTGTCATAGTGGGGACATTGTTCTTATATTCACACAAATATAGAAAGACCTTGACGTAGGCCCAACTCACTAGGTACAACCGCGAGGAAGAAACTCCAACGTGATTCATAACTCCATTTTCAAAATCGTTAAAAGAAAGTCATAACCCATTATGGAAAACACCCATTCATGGAGGGGTAGCTCATACCCATCAAAACGACCACAAAGTCTCTTGCTAGGATCAACATGTAGAATCCCTAAGTTATAGGGAAAAACTACATTCTCATAGGCATTTTCTATCTTTTATGCCTCATTGAAAACATACGTTGTACCCAAAATATTTTGTTCCACCCAAGGGAACTGGTATGCATCAACGAGAAATTCAAGAGCCCATTTCTCCCATCATTCCACCCGAGCCTCACTGTTAATAGACAAAAAGTTACGAACATGAGTACATTTGCGTGATTGAAACTCTATCCACCATTTAACCTCAATGTCATTAGTTTCACGATCATTGAGGCACATGAAAGCTTTAATGTAGACTCGTTCCTTCAGTTCATCCATGTAAGCATCTAGAATTTCTAGGTTTGTCGTGGGAAGTTTAGAAAAGACAAAACCATAAATAGTTTCTCCCTAATGTCAATCTTGAAGGGAGTAGTTTCTCTCTTACTAGTGACATCCGTATAAGGATTTCTCGCTTCCATGAGTTCTTTCGACTCAAAAATGTCCATACTTGACCTCCCCACATACATCATCAGAATTGTATTTAATTTCTACGAGGTATACTAAGTGGCGCTTTACACCTAAAGGAGACAAATCCAATGCTTTTGGATTTATTACTTCGGTTTGAGAGGAGGCATCACTTATATCATCATTACTGAACAAGTTTATGAAGGAAAAGTGTGGGTTTCCTACATTGGCCATATCTAGAAAACAAACACAAGCAACTGAAGTGACAAAGGAAGATAATGGTACTTTGAATATGTACATGTTTTGAAGGTTTGAGAAGAACAACTACCAAAGACCCAATAAGTATCGCGTGAATAAGGATTAACATCAAATAACACAAAGAAAACAGTAAATTATGAAGAACATGGGGAAGATTAAGGAATGTATGGCACTTTAAAGTGAAGGAATCAAATAGAGCAACTAAGTGCATTCCCTCAATTTATAGGAAATTAAGAGCATCGTGATCTACAATCAGGAATCAAGGGAATATCAAAAGGTACGATCGACGACCCGCATTTGAACTTGGTTTTATAATGACACTTGAGTAAACTCAAGCACTATAAGGACATCACTCCATACCTTAGAACCATATGTCCATGTGGGAGGTCACCCTAAATTAATGTTTCAATGACAAGACAAACATTTTATGCGGGTGTTCCCAAGACCACCAACTCTCACTCGACTCATTACTAGTATGTCTCCTAACCCGAAGAACTCTTCCAACGGTCATGGCACTTCATACCAAAACTCTCTTAAGACCGATCTCAAAAATACCACAACAACAATCTTAGCTTTATGGGTGATAACAAAGACTTGATGGGCACCTGTCCTGGACTGACTAAACGATCCAATAAGACCAAACCAATATCAAAACCCAATTCAAAGCTCCGCCCATTCACTACTAGAAAATTTGCTTTTAGTGACAGATTTAGTGACCGGAAAATTCCGGTCACTATATCCACTGATTTAGCCATCAAAATTTCTAAATAAAATTTAGCCACCGATTTAGCGACAAAAATATTGTGACCGCCAATTCGGTCTCAAAATCGGTCACTAAATAATATTTAATTTATATAAAAAATTTAGAGACCGAAATTTCGGTCACTGATATTTTTATTTTTTTTCTTTTATTTTTTAATCCTCTTTATTATGTTACTATTTCTCTCCCAATTATTTAAGGATTTTAGCTTTTATTTTATTTTTTAATAAAAGATTCACGTTTTTATTATTTTCAACAAATAAAACATATAATTATATAAACAATTATACTATTTTATTTTTATATATATATATATATATATATATATATATATATATATATATATATATATATATATATATATATATATATATATATATATATATATATATATAGAAAAGTGAATTTTATTTTCACTCTACAATTTTTATATGTGCATAATGAAATTATATTAATAAAATCAAATTTTATTTTCATTACATCCAATTACATTAAGTAATAATTAATAATTATTTAACTATTAGTTAGATTTTATTTTATTTATGTATATATATATATAGGTAACATAACAAATTATATATATATATATATATATATATATATATATATATATATATATATATATATATATATATATATATATATATATATATATATATATATATATATATATATATATATATATAACATAACAAATTATATTAACTGATCTAGTGGTAAGGTCTAACTGAAATTGTAGGAGTTATCCATCGTAGTCATCCACCGTTATATCATAACCTTTTACATTAGACTTCTCCAATCTGCTATCGATTTTCTATTTCACGTTTGAATAAATGTAAATATAAATACTTTTTATATTGTCAAAAATTTTAAACATTTTGAAACGATGAAAATTTCTATATGCTAGAAAAGTTGTGGTAGGAGTCAATTTATAGTACTATTTGTAATTGCTAGTATCTATGTGTGCTAAATTTTGTGTGTAAATAATAGACCGAGGATTTTTATGGTATTTCATATTTGTAATATGTGAACCACAATGCAGTTCATTATTAGAACAAAGATGGAATCAACAGATTCTGCCAAAAGAAAAGAGATTTTTCAATGCTAGAATGATGAAGATTTTGAAAAATCTTGAGAAGACAGCATACTTCTCTTTTATCTGTTATATCATAATAATACTAACTGTTTTAATCTTTTGATAATTGTACATGTACTTGCACAATTTTACTTTTTGTTTTCTATATCAAGAGGAATGTTACTTAAAAATTATTTTATTTCAATGTGTATTGAATTTAACAATTAAGTTTGGTTATTATATTTTACTTTATTCATGAAATTATATTACATATTTTAAATTAAAATAATTTTGATTTCTCTTTTATATTTTTATTTAAAAATAGAATATGAGTTATCATTATTAAAAAGATACACAAGTCATCATTTTATCTGTGGAAAAAAACAAAAAATAATTTCAAAAAACTTTAAAAATAAAATATTTAAATTCCTAACATGTTTCTCTCACATTGACTATTCTTAAACCAAAATAAAAATCCATGCTTAGTATGAATTTGAATATGAGATAACAAAAATTAAATTTAAATGAATTCATCATGTAAAATTGATATTTAATTAATTGTAAATAAAAAGTTAAATGTAAAATAATTTATATTTTAATATATTAATATAAAAGTTAAAAATCAAAAAATAAATATTAAAATCAATTCTAAAAACAAAATCAATTATATCAAATAACATTTAAATATACTAAAATAAATTTTAAATAGTAGTATCTGAAATCAATTTTGTCAGGATAATATATTTAGTACATAGTACTATTATTTTTCTCCTACTTTTTTCCTCACCCTCAATTAATGCAAACTCAAATTAAATGAGAATTTTTGGAATCTTGTCAACTATTTTATCTGTAAATTTCAGTTGATTATCCTCACCTAGCTACATATAGTGACAGACTGACCCAATTCCTTAATGCAACCCGACCTTATTATTATTATTATTATTATTATTATTATTATTATTATATATTTATTTATTTTCATGATATAGGTGTGTAGGTATTGTAAAATTATGAAGGTGAAGAAGAGTTTGGGAATATGGTTAAAAAAGGAATTGATATTGCTTAGAGCATTAAGTAAAAAGTAGAATATAATACCTAGTACCTATATTTGCAGAATTCAACTGAGCATTTTCTAACTAAAGCAGGAGAGTATATATTGTTGAATAGTGGAAAATACCTTTCACATTGCAGAGAAAAATGCCTATATATGGTGGAGTATTGAGCAATAATATCATATATCATACATAGTGCAATTATTTTTCTGAGTACTCTGAATATAGAAAGCAACAAAAGTTGATAGTGCATGTTTAGAGAGAGAGAGAGAGAGAGAGATATTTGATATTTGAAATGCTCGATATTGGAGTGGAAGACAAAGGTAATGTTGTCACCTTTTACTTGTTTCTATCTAAATGGATTTTATTAATCAATTTTGTCAACATGCTCGTGTCTTCCTCAACTAGTCCGGTTGTTACAAGACAACTTTTGAGGTTTTTTTATTCGACTTCACCAATCAATATCACTACTACTCTTCAATTTCCCATATAACTAAGCCCAATTTATAACACCTTATATTGCATATTTGAATTTGGTAAAATAAGAGGGTTAACACAATTTTAATTTTTCAACGGTATGATTTTAAATTAATACAAGGTTGGTTATTAATCCAACTCTTGTAACTTTAAATTTAAGTGATGCTTAGGATTTTATCATACTTTTGGAAAAGGATAACATTGATCATAGTGAAACTCATGAATGTTATATATTTATTGGGAAGAGATGTAATTTTAAATTCATACAAATATTTAACTTTTTAATGCCTTAAAGTATATATATATATATATATATATATATATATATATATATATATATATATATATATATATATATATATATATATATATATATATATATATATATATATATATATATATATATATATATATATATATATATATATATATAATATTTCATATAAAAAAATTATCATATATTGTTGGTTGAAAAATATGTTAGTATATCAAGTATGAGGATGAGTTTCACATTTGATATTAAACATTTTATAAGTGAGAAGATCTATAAATCTAATATCTTAAGGTTTTTGGTTAAGATGTGGTGTCTATCTCATTTAAAGTGAATGTTTAAAGTCCAATAAGATGATCTTCGAACTCCTTCGTGATCTAACAATGGTCTCATAATCTAGTTCGATTAGGGCTCTTTGTATCAAAATCTTTTTGACAAAGGTGTTCAAATGACATGTTTCGTTGAGAGCATTCTAATGCGGTGCGAGTATATATGGATGAAAAAGATTTCATTTGAGGGGGAGAAAATCTATAAGAATAGATTAAATCACACTTGAGAGAAAGATTGGTGATATATCAAATGTGATTATAAGTCCCAAATTAGATAGAAAAGTGGATATTAAATATTTTATAAGTGAGAAGATCGATATACCTAATGCGTTCAAATTTTATATTATTCATTCCGTCTCACAATATGTGTCCTCTTTGCTATTTTTATTTGTCTCAAATAATATGTCTATTTAGATTATCAATGTGATATTTATTATTTTCTCCACTAACTTACCCTTATTTATTGTATTTTAATTCATATAACTACTCAAATATCTATTATTAATAGGATTATTTTAGTAAATGATACTCATTTTATTATTGAAATCAACACAATTAATTATTATCTTAAAAAGTGTAAAAATCTTAAAGAAGACATATATTGTAAGACAGAGGGAATAATATATAATATACAATTCAAATTAAAGTGAGTATCAAAAGCTCAATATAATAATCTTTGAATCTCTTCATGACCCAACATAATTTTTTATCTGAAAAATAATTGGTACTTAAAGTAATATATTTTAACTTTTCTATATCTTTCTAGCAAAACAATAATGAAATATTCTATTTTGATTTGTAAGAAATTCAAATTAATATTGAGTTGATACAATTATAATTATACAAAAGATTGAATAACACAAGATATTAGTTGATATTAATATAAATTAATATAAAATATGTTGTAAGTTTATATTGATTATTGATTTTCTTAAAAGCCATTAGGGAAGGTGCACCATATGTTTCAACATGGTTTTTAACATGTATAAACTCTAAGAGTACTTTAACTTCTAATAAAATATTACTCAGTCATGATGAAATTATGTAGACAATTAAAATGGGTGATTTATCGAATTTAATGAGAGAGAATTCACACATCTATCATCTTAACGTTTATGGTGAATATGTGGTGTGTCTCTCACAAGATGTGTTGCTCATAAAGAATGATCTCAATGTAAAAATACTTTCTCATGTTGACCCTCAAAGAATTGATGACCCAACACTGATATCATATATGTTGGTTCGAGTGAAGGACCGAGTCACTTTTATCGAAAGTCATCCCCACATGGTGGTGGGCAGGAGGCATCTCCCGTTGAAAAAGTATCAACGATGATACTTGTTAGAAATGTAGCAAATGTGAGTAGTGTGGATAATAGTTTCACATTGATTGAAAGTGTGAAGACTTGAGCATTTATAAGTGACATAACTCACCCACATATCACCTTAAGGTTTTGGGTGAATATGTGGTGTGTCTCTCACAAAGGTGGTTCTCAAAGAAGAAAGTCACATAATGTTCAATTCTCCCTAGTAAAAAACTCCTCCAACACATGGTATCATGAGCCTTTGGTTTGAGAAAGGGACCAACTTATTTGTATTGAAAGTCAACGCCACCATAAAGGTGGTGAGTAAGAAACATTTCATTGAAGAGTGTCAACGGTGCCACATGGGTGGTGAGTAAGAAACGTTTCATGCGGTACAAGAGTTTGTGGAAGTAAGAAGAGTTTAAACTTGAGGGGGAGCATTGTGGACTCATACTTAGGGGAGTGTTAAGAATGTAACAAGTGTGTCTAGTGTGGGTAGTCTCACATTGGTTGAAAGTGTGAAGACTTGAACATTTATAAGTGAGAGAATTCACCACCTATCACCTTAAGGTTTTGGGTGAGTATGTGTGTGTGTGTGTGTGTCTCTCACAAAGGTGTTTCTCAAATAAGGAAGTCCCACAATGTTCAATACTACATAGTAAAAAAACTCCCCCAACAGGTACAAGTTTATGTGGGTGAAAAAAATTTCGCTTAAGAGGGAGCATTGTGAATAGACTCACATTTGATGGGGAGTGTTGAAAAAATTAAATATGAGTTGGAAGTGTTGAGAAATAAGTGTGGGGAAGTCCCATATTGATTAGAAAAATGAAGATTGAACTATTTTTAAGTGAAAGAACTCAACACCTATCACTTTAAAGTTTTGGGTGAGAATATGGTATATCTCTTATAATGTGTGTTGCTCATAAAGAATTGCCTTAAAGTTAATGCTCTCTCATGATGACTCCCAAATTGATGATCCTAACACATTTAAATGCACATTAAGCCAAATTGTGAAATGCGCAAGAAGGTGTATTGGAAAAACAATATTTCACATTTCAATAATTCAAACCAGTCACTATTTATATCCAAGCATAAATGCAATTGTGTTGGGTTGAGGGGGTGTATTAAAAAAAATTGATGTTAGTTAAAGATAAAATCCACAAAATATTTATATAAAGTGACGCTCTCATTTTTTATTATGATCCAAAGTAATGGTAAATTCAGTATGAAGAGAATGTATGCAGCTCTCATAGATGACACTCATAAGGTGGTTTGGAGATCTTTATTCTACGGAAATATGGCAAGACAAATAACACAATTTAGTCTCTAGCTTGAATGCCATGAAAGACTTGTAACAAAAGAGAGATTGGCCAGATTTGGTATGAACATTAACAAAAAGTGTTGTTTCTATAATGAAGTGGAGTCACAGTCCCATTTATTCTTCCATTGCCTAACATCGAAGGATATATGGGAAATAAATTTTAGATTGGATCCAAGTGAATCGTATCCCAAGCGGTTGAAATAATGAGATTAATTGATTGATCATGAAGAACAGGTTTGAGAAAGTTATGATTCTAATAACTTTCTATTGATCACAATATCATTAGTATTATACAATTTCCATATTTAATATCATGACATTATTTGCTATGACTCTGTCACAACATATGTATAGTTGTCATGACCAATTCCTTCCATATATGTTCATTCTTGTAATTAGTCCTAGCATAATTATAAGATCTCATATGTACTACAATTGTGTATATAAACACAGTCTGTCAAATGAATAAATAAGCCATTTTCATATCTTTCTTACTTGGTATCAGAGCGCTTAAGCTTGAAGGATCTCGATCTGATCATATCATCCGCTGCTTACACAAATCACAAAAATGACCTACCTACAAGTGTCTCTATCAAGATGGATAGAGATAACTATCTCTTATGTAAGTCACTAGTTCTTCCATTGATTAGAGGTTGCAAACTTGATAGTTACATACTAGGAACCAAACAATGCCCTGAACAGTTTATCTCCACAAATGACACAACTAAGAAAAGCAATCATGACTATGAAGAGTAGATTGCACATGATCAAGCTCTCCTATGATGGCTAAGAATTTCAATGACCATTAACATTGCAACACAGTTGCTGCATTGTGAAACCTCTAAGGAACTTGGGGATGAAACCCAAGGCCTAGCAGGTGCACACACAAAATCAAGAACAATCTATCTCAAATCAGATTTTCACAACACTCGCAAAGGATAAATGAAGATGGATCAGTATATTCTCAAAATGAAGAACCTTTCTGACAAATTAAAGCTGGCAAGATCACCAATCTCCAGCTCGGACCTGATAATTCAGACACTGAATGACCTAAATGATGATTATAATCTTGTGGTGGTCAAATTATATGATCAAATCAACCTTACTTGGGCTCAATGGTAACAGGTTGAGAATATTGGGCTCAAGCTTAACTGAATTAAATAAACTCAACATGCATAATGTCTTGTATGTCCCAGAAATAACCAAAAACTTGTTAAGTATATCTAAACTAACTACATAAAATAATGCTATTGTTGAATTTGATGCAAACTATTGTTACATGAAGGACAGTCTGAAAAGGAATGGACTACTAAAAGGGAAAGTTAAAGATGGATTATACCAAATTTAAAGTTCCAACTCCCAAGTCAATAAAGACTCATATACCTACATGTAAGTTAAGGAGAATTGGCATAGAAAGCTTGGACATCCCAACAATAAAGTCCTGGTGTTGCACTCTAAAATTTGCCCTCAAACAATCAAGACAATTTGTCTCAAGACTTCTAAATGATCATAAGGTCCTCAAGACTCCCAATTGGTCAAGAAGTATGGAAGTTTCCTCAAACAATGCCTTCTCCTAAGCCAAGTGTCCAAAACTAGGGTTTTGTGTTTCTTCAGGTTAAAATGATTTTCAAGGCCTCAATTGAGCTTCATAACATCCCACATGTATTTAAGAATCCCCATGTCAAGTTTCAAGGCTTTCCCAATAAGTTTGCCCAGTCAGATGATCAGATATGCAAAAATTAGTCAAAGCAGTTAAAAAGTCAAACTAAGGTCAACTGTGGTCAAACTAAAGTCAAACTTCAAGATTTTTTGTAAACATCAAGTTTATGAAGTAAAATTCATCATTTGATCAAGGGTTGATCATGATTCATCAAGGAAGTTTCAGATCATCAAGAATCAGGAGTTTCTAAATTAGGATTTTCTTAAGGAAAGTCAACTGAACTTTGACCAGCCATAACTTTCACATGCTTCATCAAAAAATTCCCATCCAAAGCTCATTTTGAAGTAAATTTAATTCTCTATAACTTTGTGTCTCAAAATCCAAGCCTAAATATGCTTCATTTGGAAAGTATGAGCTAAAATATTACAGGTCATTTCAAAAGTCAACAAAAGGTCAACATCTTCCAAAGGGCATAATTTGAAAATGGTAAAGGATATGGACATGAGACCAAAGAGGTTGGTTAGAGGACTCTTTAAGATTTCCAAAATTTCCAAGAAAACCTTCATATCCTTAAAATTGAGGGATTTGTGCCTTTGCAAAGTTGGGAAATTTTTGAGGGGTATATTGAACAAATGAGGTCTTAAAACCAAATTTTTCCAAGTGGGCTTGCAATTTTGTAATCCAATCTTTACAATGACATCATGCACGACCCAATGCTTATTTATTCAGATTTTTATAATTTATTTTATATTTATTTAGATTTTATTCATTAAAATTCATTTTAAATCAAAATAAAATATGAAAACACAATTATTTGATTGGATCCTTCTTCTAGAAACTCTTAAAAGTCATTTAAAGTTGATTGAGAAATTCCAATTTCGTGCTAAGGCATTATGGCATGAATATATTTGATTTTTTGACCAAATTGGTAAGGGGATTTCTTCACACTCAAGGTAACCAAAAAGCCCACAAATCCACCACTTTTCTGACCTAATTCCACTCTCCTGTAAGTATACAAACTACACAAACACAAAGGGGACGAATTTTTGAGCTAGAGAGTCATATTCCAACTTCCAAAATTTCAAGAAACAACTCACATTCGGTTTCATATTTACAGCAACTTTCAAAGGCTTTTGAAGGTTCCAATCGTTTCCTTGAAGCATTTTGGACATGTCTCAATCATCACCATCATCCAAAACATCATAAAATGCTCAAACCGAATCACTTTTTATCATGTTCTTGAAATTTTCAATTCCTTTAAATCGTGCATTATAAATTGTTTTTGCGTGTTTAATCTTGTTTGTCATTGTGTGTAGATGGTTTCTGGATAATTGGATTGAAGTTTCATTGCAGGAACAAGAGAACACAATTGTTAGGGTTTTGAAGGTCGAAAATTGGGACTTCAACATAAACATAATTTCACATGAAATTGATGAACGATTTGGACTTAGGAAACATCCCTTGATTGATTTATATAATTGGAACTAATTTATTTTGCAAATTATGATGTTTTCTATATGCAGGACGTGTAGTGACGGACAAAAACCGTCACTACAACCTTTAGTGACAAAAACAGTGTCACTATAGCCTAAGTGGACGGCCAGAGGAAGACGAAGATGTTGCGCGTGCAATTCAAAATTCAAAACTGGTTTTATTTTATAATTGATTCTTCTTGTTTCTTTGCACACGCAGGTGCGTGGCCTAGTGGCTGAGACTATGCCTTGTGAAGCCTGGGGGAGTGAGTTCGAATCCAGGCTCCCCCCATTATTTTTATGACCTATTTTTTTCTCTTTTTTCAGCTTTTATTTTATTGGTTTTATTTTATATAGATTTTGTTTCAGATAATAAATGTCTGCGCAGGCATAGTCCAGTGGATGGAGGTTGTTGGCTGGAAACTCAGGGTTGTGGGTTCAATACCCAGCCGCTGCATTTTGGTCATATCTTTTTCTTTTTCTCATTCTTTTAATTATTATTATTAATATTAACTAAAATCTTTTAAAATATTAAATAAAAACTTAGTTATCTTATTTATATAATTATAATTCAAATTTTAACTTAAGTATATTATATTTTTGTAAATAAGTGTTAATTATTTTTCTAAAAAACTTTATTCTATTATTTATTTTATTATATATATTTTGTAAATAAAAATTTATTATATATAAATTTATCCTCATTATTATTTTCTTTATTTTCTTTTTTCTAATATTTATTTATTGCTTTATTATTATTATTGCTCTATTTATTTGCTTTATTATTATTATTATTATCATTATTTATTATTATTATATTGTAACTATCCCAAAGTCATGTAATAATTCTAGATTTATTTTTCGTCTTTATTTTATTATAAATATTTTATTGTGTGGTTAGTAAATAGGGTGTGGAAACTTACTTGTAATTAATTTAATTTAGATAATTAATTTAAAAAGATAAATATTTAAAAATAAACACTCACACACGTAAGTCAATCTTTGATCACCATCTTGCACTTCCTAGGGTATTTCTCTTGGTTGCCTTTAATATGGTCAAGTCCCTCGAATATAGGGATGTCTTAAGCAAAGTCCCTTCAAATATAAATCATCATAGTCCCTACAGTTTAAAAGATCAAGTCCCTTCGAGGTTGCTTACGATAAAGATCTTGTCCCTTCGAATAAATGATGATAGTCCCTACGAATTGCAAAAGACATCCCTTAAGTTGCTTTCTATGACCATACGATGAGCCTACGCTTGTCCCTATACACATCCAAGGTAATGACTACCTATTCCTTAATAATAGGGATAGTCTTACCATTGAAAGACCATACGAGAACATGAAAGACTTAATCTAGGGTAGATACCTCTTAGTTGCTTGATCACATTTCAAATTACTTTTGACACCTCACTTTCTTAAACATTTTTCAAAACAAGGCTTTGTATACATCCATACGAGGATCATTACAAAGTACTTAGAAAATTTCTAATCATACACTACACTCTTCAAAAACAATTTAAGTGAGCTAAGTAACTAAGAGCCCATCGATAACCATGGATATAAAGAGTGCTAACACATTCCCTTTATATAACCTACCCCCCGAACTCAAGTCTTTTCAAAACGGTCTTTCCTGTTCTTTTATGTCCCTTCCTTATGGATAAAATAAAAGTCGGTGGCGACTCTTGCTATCCGCAACATGACTAAAAGTCAGTTTTCCCACCGTGTTACACCTGGAAAAGTTGTTGAAGAATTGCAATGTGAAGACATCATCAAATGACCAGAAACAATACATGCTTTCACTCAATTCAAAAACATGGTTGAAAATCAGTTTAGCATAAAAATAAAAATCCTCCAATTTAATGGTGGAGGCGAGTATAAACCTGTTCAGAAAATAGCCATAGAGTCAGGAATCCAATTTAAAATTCTATGTCCATATACTTCTCAGTAGAATGGTAGAGCAGAAAGAAAACATCGACATGTGGTTGAGTTAGGAATCGCAATACTAGTACATGCCAAAATGACCTTACACTACTGGTGGGAAACTTTCTCGACCTCAGATTTTCTTATCAACAGATTGCCCTCATCAGTTAACCCAAATAAAAGTCCATATTCATTATCGTTTGGAAATGAACCTAACTATGATACCTTGAAGCCTTTTGGTTATGCATGTTACCCTTGCCTCAAACCATACAATCAACACAAACTTCAATTCCACACCACTAGTGTGTGTTCTTGGGAAATAACAACTCTCACACGGGATATAAGTGCCTCAATTCTCATGGAAGAATTTTTGTCTTAAGACATGCTGTCTTCAATGAAAATCACTTTCCATTTTATGATGGCTTTCTTGACACAAGGAATCCATTAAAAACACTAACTGAAATTGTCCATATTGTTCTTCCTCTTTTACCTACAGGTACCACTACAAGTCACACAATTGAACCAAGTAACAATGATCTGAACCACCAGGAAGAAGATATAGTTGTCAATGAAGATCAACCAGTCCTCAACGAGATCTCTGTCACTGAAGATGAGGAAACCTCACATAAAAATGAAGCACCAGCAACAACAAGCTCAATATAGGACACAAACCCAGTATAAGACACATCAGAGGATAATCAACATGTTCAGAATATACGTACTAGGAGCAAGGCATGGATATACAAGCCCAAACTACCTTATATAGGACTGACAGAGACACACAAAGAGGATAAGGAACCAGAAAATATCAATGAAGCACAAGTCAGACCAAGGTGGAAAGAAACCATGGATGCAGAATTTAAAGCTCTAACAACAAATCACACATGGACACTGATACCATTTCAGGGGCAAAATAATATCATAGATTCAAAGTGGGGTTTTAAAACCAAATACAAGGCAGATGGCTCAATTGAAAGAAGAAAAGCAAAAATGGTTGCCAAAGGCTTTCAACAAACTGCAGATTTGGACTATGATGAGACCTTCAGTCCAGTGATCAAATCCAACACTATAAGAATTGTTTTATCCATTGCAGTACATTTAAATTGGGAAGTTAGGCAATTAGACATAAACAGTGCATTCTTGAATGGCAATCTCAAAGAAACTGTGTTTATGCATCAACCAGAATGATATATAGACTCAACTAAACCTTATCACATATGCAAATTAACCAAGGAAATTTGTGGCCTGAAGCAAGCCCCAAGGGCATGGTTTGACAGGTTGAAGGATACTATACTAAAATGGGGATTTCAAAACACCAAGAGTGATTTATCATTGTTTGTCCTTAGAGGAACTGGCCATATCACATTTCTCGTCATATATGTTGATGACATAATAGTAACAGGGAGCAAAAAAAGGTACCTAGAGACTTTCATCACTCAACTAAACATTGCTTTCTCGCTTAAAGACCTAAGTTCCCTACAATACTTCCTGGGAATTGAAGTACATAGAGATATTGGTGGAATGTACCTAAAACAAACAAAGCACATTGGAGACTTGCTCAAAAGGTTTGATATGGAAAAAGCTTCGTCCTGCCCCACACCAATGGCAACAGGGAAACAAATAACTGTTGAAGGAGAACCTATGGAAAACCCTACACTGTACAGACAGGTTATAGGTGCATTACAATACCTAATCAACACTAGGCCAGACATAGCATTCTTGGTCAACAAACTCAGCCAATTTATGAGTTCCCCAACCATAGATCATTGGCAAGGAATAAAAAGGATATTAAGATATCTCCATGGCACAACAAATTCATGTCTTCATATCAAGCCCTCAACTGATCTTGATATTGTTGGATTCTCTGATGCAGATTGGGCTACTAGCATAGATGGTAGGAAATCCATGGCAAGACAGTATGTGTTCCTTGGTGAGACATTAATCTCGTGGGCCTCGAGAAAACAAAGAGTGGTGTCAAGGTCAAGTACTGAGTCTGAATACAGAGCTTTGGATGACCTAGAAGCTGAAGTAGCTTGGATTAAATCACTATTAGGTGAGCTAAAACTTCCTATGCCTAGGAAACCAGTTTTATGGTGTGATAACTTGAATGTCAAGGCATTAGCATCCAATCCAGTGATGCATGCTCGATCCAAACATATTGAAATAGATGTCCATTACATACGTGATCTAGTATTTCAAGATCAAGTCACAATAGCCTACGTGCCCACAACAGATCAAATTGCATATTGCTTAACCAAACCTCTCACACACACAAGGTTCAACATCATGAGAGACAAACTTGGGTGACTATGTCACCATCAGTTTGAGAGGGGGAGTTAGAGAAAGTTATTATTCTAATAACTTTTTATTGATCACAACATCACATGTATTATACAGTTTCCATATTCAATATCATGACATTATTTGATTCTGTCACAACATATGTATAGTTGTGATGACTAATTCCTTCCATATATGTTCATTCTAGTAATTAGTCCTAGCATAATTATAGGATCTCATATGTACTACAATTGTGTATATAAACACAATCTGTCAAATGAATAAATAAGCCATTTTTCATTTCTTTCTTACTGAGCAAGGGTAGAGGAGCTAATGCGGCTACTCTGAAACTTGCAACAACGAAAACTGTTTACACATTTTGACGATAAAGAAATGATAAAGTTTTTGGTAAGGATGAGAATAATACAAAGATAATGGATAATGTTATAGATACTATAATTCATAAGGGACTGGATTAATACGAAAATAATATCTCACATAACTATGTTGATGATAAATTAAGGTATTGATTTTTTTATTTTGTAATTATTTTTTGGTGGACTGTATTCTTGCAATCGCCTCATACATATTGCTTAATTTTTGAATTTATTCAAAAATAAAAATTATCAAAAAAATGACACTCACATCATACAAACAAATCTGATTAAGATAAATTATGTCAAATTTTAATATAACTGATTGAAATATTTTAAATTATTTCTCCCATTGCTTAATATTATAAAAGAAATTAGAGAGAGAAAAACATATTACTTAAATTGTTCAATACATGTACACTCATTGAAAATATTTAATTTTATATATTTTTAATATTATAAAGGAAGGTAAATAAATAAATAAAAAAGTATATATTAGTTCAAATTGTTTGATACAAGATACACTGATTGAAAATATTTTAAATATGTATATAACTTTTTTTTCTGTGAAAATATTTAAATTATGTATATAACTTTTTTTTCTGTATATTCTTTGTCTTATTGTAATACGATTTAAATATTCAATATGGAGAGTGTACGTAGATGTAGCTAAAGCTCTAGGAATGTTTGAGATAATTCAATCTTTTTAAATAAAATATAAGGTAATATTTTCATAATTTTCCATGTTATTGTATTATTATATTATGAGTATGTCTTAATCTATCATGAAGTCAAGGTTTCTCTCTCTTTCAATAGTATCACAAAGTTGTAGAACCTTCCAAATAGATAAAGACACATGAATAAGAGTACCTCTCACCCTTTTATTTCAAATCCCCCACTAAGGATTATTACATTCCACTTTTCAAAACTCACATGAATTCAAGAATGACAAGAACAAAATATCATACCATTTCTTTCTCTCCCTATCATTATATTAAAAAGGTTCTCTCCATCCAAACTTTTGTTACTTTATTATATTGCCAATCAAAGCAAAGTGGTGTTAGTGTTCGACATTTGGAACGTCACATTTGGTCCAAAAAGTTTATATACATAATAATTATTTTATGATCTTGTCGTTTCTATTGGCCATACATACACAACAGGTTTCAAATCTCAAACTTACTGCCAAGATTGACACAGCCCATACATAGTATATTTTGTCAAGTGATTAGGTAAGAATTTTGAATTTTTATGTCCAGTATGCATCAAACATAAGACAAAGTGCATTAGAACAAATTGAAACCATGAATTTCAAAATTGTAGACATTGATGCGTCATTCTATAATTGATAATTGGGTATAAGTATAATGTTTTTGGAACAATGTGATTGGAAGAATTTCAGTAGTTACAACAGGATTAAATGGATTCAGTCCTTCCAACATGTCTATTTTATCTCTATTTATTTTGTAAAGCTTATCAAGATTTTGGTCTCATCCTATATTAAGTGTGAAAATAATTTTATGTTTTTTGAAATTTTTAACCTTAAAGGGTGGGTGTGGTACCAACTAGCCCACCATCCCTTTTTTTTTTTTTTTTAAGATCGAGACAAAGTTCTAGACTTGTGTCCACAATTATGTTCATATAATGTACAAGTGTGAGTTGAAAGTTTCACATTATTTAGAAAAGTGAAGGTTGAACACTTTATAAGTGAGAGGACTTATACTAATATCATTTAAAGGTTTTTAGTGCATATGTGATATATCTCTCATTCATGTGTTGCTCTTGACCTAATATGAATGTTCCTCATGATGATCCAATAGTGGCATCAGAGTTGATGGTTCAATTAAGGGACCGTCTCCTTGTATCTAAAGTTTTCTAGACAATGTGGTGGTCTGACGACATGTTTTGTTCTAATACTCACAATGGTGGTACAAGTGTATGTGGACGAAAGAGTTTATGCTTGAGGAAAAACATAGTGGATGGACTCACACTTAAGGGAGAGATTGTTGTGTACAAGTGTGAGTTGGAAGTCTCACATTGTTTAGAAAAATAAAGGTTGGACACTTTATAAATGAGAGGACTCATATACATATAACCTTAAGATTTTTTTTTGAATATGTGATATGTCTCTCACTTGTGTGTCGCTCTTGATCTAATGTGGATACTCCTCATGATGACCAAACAGTTCGCACTTAGAGGTGGCAAACAAACATGTACATCCTATTTAACCATGTCTGCAAAAGTCTTATAAAAATGGGTTGGACGAACACATACATTATTTAGAGGGCGGACTTAAAACTTTGGGTTCTGCAAAAAATTGAAGGCGGATTGAGTTGCGAACATTGCACTTTTTGTAGTATAAAATTCACAAAAATTTGTGTTATTACTAGCTCCTGCCCACAAAAGTTTTAAAAAAATTGAGACAGGTCGAACCCATTTTGTCCTGCACCCAAAATCTAATTTATTTTTTTATGGAAATGACACGACGGTTTGCGACTACTACCATAAACTTATATTAATATTAAGATAAATAATCAAATTAAATTTAATATATAAATTATCAATTTAATCCTTAAACAATCTTTTAGCTTTAATATAATTTTAAACTATATACATATAATAAAATTTTAAATGAATAAATCTTTCATTTTAGTTTGTAAATTATTTGTTCATATCTTAGCACCCGTGACGTGACTGAAAGAATAGTAATTTTTACCTACATACAAATTTCAAACATTATTTTACCCCTTTTTTAAATAACTTAAAAAATTAAAAAAAAAAATTAGAAGAAACTATTAACTAAATAAATTGGGGTAATGAGGATGGTAGCTAGGCCATGATTCCTTCATTTTAAAAAAAAAAAAAAAAAAAAAAAAAACAGGTTAAGTGAAATACTTATAGATGAATAAAATGGAGCATTTTTTTTTGGTATGTTCTATTTTGAATTTTATTTTTACTTAACCTGTTTTATTAGGAGGAAGTTAATATTTGTCTCATGACTAACCATGAAAAAAATAGATAAATATTTTAACTTTAATATTTATCTATTTTAAACTCTTCCTCATTTGTGATTAATTAAACTGTGAATAAAGTAAATTAAAAGAAATTACTCATGTCAATAAAAAAATACTATCCTCTTTCCAAAAAAACAAACAAAAAATAAAATAGAGGAAATAAACCATCTTAGAGAAAAATGATCCCTTTTAGTTCATTACTCTTTCTCTACTCCTTATTCTTTTTATGCTATCTATAATAAATCCAATAGCAGATTTAGAAATTGTCTTTAAGCTTGAGCAAAAAATTGAAGACCACAAATTCAACAAGTGTATATATTATATAAATATAGAATCGAAAGGAAAACTTGAACTCACAGATTGATATATTGAACAAAATAGCTACAATGTACATATCAAAACTTCTTTCATGGGTGACATTATGTTTCATCCAATGCTTCATACAAATAGAAAAACATGACCATGACAGATACCATAAATTTAAAATTTCTCAAACAATCAAAAGGTTAACTATATATACAAAGTACATAGACTTTGGCTCTGATGCTACTAGCTGGCCACTCAGAATATGATCTATTGTCAAGTTCAAGTCTCTTTATATTTAAATAAATATATTAAATCAAAAGGTTAGGACACCTTCAAAAGATTATAAATGTTGAATGTTAATCAGTTATAAGAAACTAACTTTTCAATTACTGGATGTTATTCATATTTGGTCTTGAATCATCAAAGTGACCATGATAAACTAGCTCAAATGACATTCAATCATCCTATTACTATTTGACTAATTTATATAAAATACAACACTTTACTAAAATGACATTTAATAAAATCGTCACTATTTACAGTAAAATATGGTGGTTTATAAATTGACGTAATGTTAACAGAAAAATGACGGTTTTTTACCACCTTTATTTTGACATGTATGTTGTTTTACGGTGATTTTTGTTTTTATTATTTTTGTAAATCGAATATTTCAGTTTATAATTGTGGAAATTGATCTATTGAATTGTATAGAGCCCTAATATATTTTTTATATTATTTGAGGATAAAATTT
Organism: Lathyrus aphaca; assembly: GCA_963966055.1. Classification (NCBI taxonomy): domain Eukaryota; kingdom Viridiplantae; phylum Streptophyta; class Magnoliopsida; order Fabales; family Fabaceae; genus Lathyrus; species Lathyrus aphaca. The sequence continues at coordinate 17,196,485 of OZ014521.1, forward strand.
ATTCTTTTCTTCTTCTTTTTTACAACACTTTACATGTTTTTTTAAATTTTAATAGCTACTACTTTTATGTTAATATTTATTTCTCCTAAATATTTATTTTTATTTTTGTTTAATTTGATCTTAAATTGCAACTTTATTCTTTATTTCAATTCTTGCACTTTTTTGTAACGTAGTCAAATCTAAATATTATAATATAAAAAAAGTTTGATGTAATGTAAACATAATTGCATAAAAATATTTATAAAAAAAATCAAGTTTTTATATGTGAAAAATGTTTAATATGACAGTTAAAACTGCTATTATCAATGACAAAAAACCGCCACTTTCTTCTTTGTGGTTTAAACCTATATTTTTCTGATTTTCGTTAATTGTGGCGGTTTAAACGGTCATAATAACACTTTTTAACCGCCTCAATTTTCATTTTTTTTAATGAAAAGAAAGATATGTCTTGGGCCTGAACCTGGCTACATGTCCAGCCTGGTCGGTCCTTAAAACGGCTCATGTTTAAATCTATCGAGTGTGCAAAATATTAGGAAAAAATCAAAAATTTACATAACACATTTTTATAAATAATTTTAAGACACCAACTTAAAAACAATGCTAAATATTTAAAGAAATTCTTCCATTCTAATATGACTTATAAATTATAGGGTTAAATTGTTTTTAGTCTCTATAAATATCTCAATTTTGATTTTTAATTCCTATAAAAAAAAACGTCGAGTTTTAGTTCCTATAAAATTATTTTTGCACGCAGGTTTAATTCCTGTAGAATGACTAAAACTGCATCCAAAAATAAAAATAATTTTATAGAGAGTAAAACTCGACATTTTTTATAGGGATTAAAAAAAATCAAAATTGAGATATTTATAGAGACCAAAAATATATTTAACTCTAAAATATAATATGACTAAATGCATTTATTATAGTAAAAATGGTCATATCTCTTTATCGTGTTTTTAAAATGAAACATTAATTTAGTATAAAACAAACGTGTACATCCATGCTTTGATTCTATAAAAAAATAAATAAAATGAAATTAAAAAAAAAAAAAAAACTCATAAATATGGTTCAGATTGGACTACTAAAAATACATTGCATTTCACTAATGCTAGAGGACCTAGAATGATTTAGGTAGTTAAAGTAAAAACATAATATTATAATGCATATATGATTTATAGTCTCAAACGTTATCAAAGCATATATGTTTTAAAGTGATTGTTCAAACATATGATTGAAGAAAAAAATTATCTTCGTATGCTTCTAAAAATGATAATTGGCTAATACTTAGTTAAAATATTTTAGATATCGCGTAATTGGTTAATACTAAGCAAATTATAATTTTGTTTTAATATATGCACATTTTTTAAATTAAAATGGGGCCTCCGAGATAACTGGGTTGACGTTGGACGAACCACAGGTATGACATAGGATAATAGTATATATCCACATGGGTCATAAAATGACGTATTTGTTTCCTTTTGGAAATTAGCTAAGGTGATCCAAAACATAAAAGGTTTTAGTATTGTATCTATCTGAAGTGATCAAAGATGTTAATTTCAATATGTGGTATTCAAAAATATTTGTATTGAGAATGGCATAAAGCACACTTTTTATGATCCACAAAATGGATTAGTGAAATAGAAAAATAGATCTCTTAAAGAGATAGCGATGATGATGCTCAACGAAATCAACATTTTTAAGTATTTCAGACTTATGTAGTAAACATTACTTACTATGTAATAAATTGTGTCTTGATAAGGTCAATTATAAAGTTAGTGCCCTATGAAATATATAAAAGAAAGAAACCAAGTATTTATTACAATGATGTCTTCGAATGTAAATGTTTTGTTCTTAATAATGCAAAAAAATAACCTTGTTGTACTGGTCAAAAAGTACATGTATGTGTGTTCCTCCTACAAGGGCAGGGGGACTCAGAGGCCTTGGTAAGTATATTATAATGTATGGTGGTTAGGGTCTGCCCACAACATCGATAAGCCCTGTATGATGGTGTTTTATTGTGGTTTTAGGAGTCATGCTCACGTGAGGTGAGAGGGTCTATTGATAAACAATGCACTTATGTATAAGCTTATAAGGGGTGTGATCATATGAGTTATGATCTTGCTAAGTGTTATGCTCTAGGATGTAATGATATGTATCGTCTCCCTTTGAGGGGAGGAATATTTATTGAGACCTTTTGGGTCTAGGGTTTGGGTAGCCTAGAGTGGCGGCAATCGTTCCCTCTAATCATGAGAATTCATTGACCACATATCCTTTAGGGGTTAGTGGAAGACTCCTTATCCTTTGACTAATTCCTTTACGCGTCATAAGTATCCTCTGACGAGTCTTAACGATATTTCATAGGTGACACAGTTCTTGGGCAAAGGCGTCTTAGTTTATGACCTTTACATAACATTACATGGTCCCTAAAGCACGAGGGATTCGCTTAGGACGAAGTGTTTTTAAGTCCATTTTTTGTTCGAAGTGTGCCCCTCGCCTTAATAGTGAGTCCCTCAGATGAAGGTGGTCGTACTTAAAGGGTGAGTCCCTTAGATAAATGTGACTATATTTAAAGGGCGAGAAACTCAGCAAAAGGTGATTATACTTAAAGGGTGAGTCCCTTAATTTGAGAGATGAGTCATCTGTAAGATGTCTCATGAATAGCTAAAAAATATCAGTTGGAATTTCAATCAATCATCTAGCTTGCCATACTTACTTTCATTAAATTTAAGCAACTATTTTTAGAGACCCTAAACGTTAGTGCCACGTGTTAGGAACGTGTCGAGTTTTTTCAGAAACTATGGGGGAGTCCAAAAGATCCTTTGTCGTTTCCACTATAAATGATTTGCTCCTTCATTTTATTTGTTCCATTTTAGTTTTATGCTCTTGCAAGCTTGTGTTAACTACTCAACTCGATATCTCTTTGTTCACAACCTTCTTCCAGGTACACATATTTTTATTTCTTTAGTGAATTAGTTTTACTAGGATATACTCGAGATGAAGTTTTTTAGGCTAAGTGTGGGGTTCGAGGTTAGTTTCCACCCTCTTTTGACGATTACGATGGTGGTAGTGATTATTTTTGTTCTGCTTCTTTCTCAGGAACAAAAGAGATAATGTATACCTCCTCCGCCGTGTCCAAGAATGTCAAAGACTTTGAATCTAGTTACGCTCTTGAATATATCATCCTTTTGTGACCAGTGATAACTTGGAAATGTATCGTGTTTTTAACTTGACTCGTGTGCATCTTGTTCTCGGTTTTATAGATTTTTGTAGTGTTATACTTGTATTATGTTCATGTTTTAGGTATTAAGTTGTTAGATGCCTTCGCACGAAGAACGGTGAAAACAGCAAAAACGAGAGAAAATTATATGAATCCTGCTATCATGACGACCTCCACAAAGCCATGACAACTGTCACCCCCAGCTGGTCAACCCGTCATGGAAAAGTCAACAAAAATGAAGTAAATGCACTAGAGGTGGATGATGGGCAGGTCTCCAGGGTGATGATGAATGTCATCTAAGCTTAAAGGGATGACGAGTTGGTCGTCAGGCTCATGACGCCCGTCAAGGATCCCAGATTTGTGATGGACAACCCGTCATGTCGGGCCAGCCCAGTTTTTTTCACTTGTTTCAAGGAATTTAGTTGTTGCATTTTCCTTATTATGTCCATTACATGTACACGTTTTTATCACTTACCAGCATGAATTTAACACTATAAATAGCCCCTTTTAGGATAATTTTAAGCATACAAGCTTATTGTAAGAATCAGATTTATTTTAACTAGAAAAATAAATTATTGTAGAAGCAATTATTGTGTCAGATTGAGCAATATTGTACCTTTTAGATTTATGTTTTGAGCTTGAAATTTATCTTTATGTAAACTTTGTAACTGCTACTTAGTATTTATCATGTTGGAATTTTATTAACAACATTCGTTTTTCTGTATTTTGTACTAGACAAAGTATTCATTTAGAGCAAATTCTTATTTAATTCAAAGTTTATTCATTCCATGTTACTTTTCTTTACTTTATTAAGTTAATGTAGGTATGCATTTGCTTATTAATATTTTTGCATGTACGGTATACTTTAGATTTTTAACATGTTCGGCTAAATCTTTCGAGTCCGAAATATGAGGATCTTCGTAGCGATGGTGCTTCATTGAGTTGTAACATTTATAAATATATAAAAAAAAAGATTATTTTTACGTATGAATTTAATAATAAAAGTTTACAGTGAAAGTTGAAATATGTGATACCGATTTCTCCTTGAAAGAGGAGAAGTTGTAACTGTTTGTGAAAATTTTGAAAATTGATTTTAAAATACAACGAAAACAGTTTTTCAAAGAATTTAGGAATTATAAGTTTTCAAAAAGTTATTGTAAACTTATAAATGGCTACGCGAAAGTGAGCATTTGTGATTTTAAAATACGGTTTCGAGCATGTGAAACCTGACAGAACCTTTAGATTAAAATTTCTACTTAAAAATAACTTTTCAAGTAAAAATAATTAATTTCCAAAAAATATTTTGAAATTGTAATACGCACTCGCGAAAGCAATCAAATAGATTATAGAGTCGAAATGTGGTGTCTTACACGCGAAAGCGGGATGCCCCATTAATTTAATTCTTTTGTGCAAGAAAACATTTTCCTACTACAATTATAAAATACAGCTTAATGAGTACATATATGTGAGTGTTTGATTGTACTTGTGGGGTGTTGCAGTTGTTCTTGTTCAAGGGTGTAATTCTCTTGAACAATATTCTTGTTTGGTTATTAAAATCTTTGTTTGGTTCTTGAGATGAGTCGGTAAAAATATATATTTGATTTGTGAGTTCAACCTATTAAAAGCTCCATTTACTTTGCGGATCAACCTATGTAAAATTTCTCATTGTTGTAAAAGGTTTGTGGGCATATCCTTAAAATATCAAGACTCACTATTAAGTGAACTCTCAAGATAAAACTCTTAAAGACATGAGTATGCCAAGTGGTAGGTTGAACTTGTATAAATCTTTGGCTCACTCTCTCCAATTGTATCTCTTTAATTTCTGTCATTTACTTTTAACTTCTATTTTTCTTCTCAACTGTTTTATCTCTATTGAACTAACATAAAACATTTTTAGAAATAAATTTTTAAAAAATACTCATTTCTAAATAACTTAATTCACTACCCCTCTTGTGTTTGAAGTCACTTGTTCAAAAATTGTTCACATGTAATCTGATGAAACAATAATTTAGTGTTTATAATATTAATCTCCAAATTGTACCGATTAAGTGTGACTAGAGTAGCATCATAAAGGTCACTAAGAATCAAATATTTCACTCTTGACGATACACGTTGAGGTTTTGCACCAATTTATTAGGGATCATGTTGAAAAAGGGGAATGGATAATTCAGTTTAATGTCTTCATCTAATCAACTGGCATATGTTTTTATTGAACCTTTTTCTAAGTAAATTTTATTTTTCATCAAAATTGAATTAAGAATTTTAAACCAATCATGCATTGAATAAATTGCTTCATGTGTTTCTTCTTCTTTTTCTTTCTCTTTTTCCTCTTTATATGAAATGTGTATTGTTATGTGCTTTTTCAGTTTTGCTCGCGTTTTTATTTTGCCAAAGACAAAGAAGTATACTTTCAGAGCAAGTATACTTTCTATTTATGTTAGTGAAGTTAACACTCCAAAATTTCTTTTTCAGTTTGACTTATATTTTTTCCACCTCCATGAAAGATGCATTTTCATCATCAAAAATAGGAAGAATGTAGTTTTATGTGCTAAATTGACACATTTGGTTTTGATGATGACTAAAAGAGACCGAAGCATATTGTCATCAATATCATCAAACAAAGATACATGTGAATTGTTATGAATCAGATACCTTAAAAACAAAGTATAATTAGTTCCTTGATCAGTCAAGAAACCCACAAGAGTTAGGGTTTAGGGTAACCAAAGATAAAAACAAGGATTGGTTATAAACTGCTATGCATTCCTTTCTCTTAAAAGAAGATTACAAGTATACAAGAATAACAAATAACCTTTCTTACTTTTGAATTAGGGTTTTATCTTCCTATTTTCCCTTATACAAAAGATGAGAGACTAATATGCTATTTATAAGAAAACTAACATACTAACCTAATGGGATTTTTAACAATTATCCATTACGAGCTAACTTAGGATGCAAGCTAACTTAAATAATTGGATCCATAAAACAAGGCCCAATTAAACAACATGTGAACGGACTTCGACGACATGTTAAACCTAGATTTTTTCCAATATCTCACAAATCTCCACCTTGGAACAAACTCTATAACAACAAGAAAAAATAGTTTTCACCATCCATGGCTTTCAGCCATTCAGTTTTATTTCGACTTCTCATATCTTCCTTATAGTCTCTAGGTTCTTCGTCTATAACCCCACTTGCAGTGATTAAGGTATAAGCTATAAGATCTGTATAATCAAGTCTCTGAGGTGGCTTGATGACTCTTCTCGATCTGTCTTTTGCCAACAGAAAGTCATTATAAGTCTCCATATCTTTGACAATAGTTCTTCTTCTTCTTCTTCTTCTTTGACATCATCTGGGTTATGCAATCCAGCATCACTATGTTCCACCTCAACAAAAATCTCTTCCTATTCCAGCTCTTCTTCAACATCATCAGTTTTCTTGAAAGTCATCTCAGCTTCATTGAAAACTACATCTCGACTGGCGATACTCCTCTTATGACCTGGCTCTATGCATCATAGCCTATAAGCTTTGACTCCTTCAGGGTATCCCATGAACATGCATTTCAGAGCTCTAGGTTCGACCTTGTCTTGCCTAATGTGAGCATAGGCCACACAACTAAATACTCTCAATTTGTCGAGATTTAGTGGATGTCCCGACCAAACTTCTTCAGGTGTCTTCATATCTAACACAGTTGAAGGACATTTGTTTATCAGATATATTATTGTCGAGGATTATTTGATTGAATCTTTCAGCTAGACCATTTTGCTGATGAGTACCTGCTATAGTCTTATGCCTTGCAATCCCAGACTCGACACAATAATTGTCGAAAGTTCTGTTGCATAATTCAAGACCATTATCAGTTCTCAACCTCTTGACCTTTCTGCCAGTTTGAGTTTCAACCATAACCTTCCAACTCTTGAAATTCTCAAAAGTTTCATCCTTAGTCTTCTGAATGAATACCCAAAACTTTATGGAATAATCATCTATGGATAGATAATACGTTGAACCTGAATGTGAAGGATTCCTTGCAGGCTCCCAAATATTAACATGGATGTAATCAAGGGATCCATGTGTTCTTTGTTTACCTTTGTTAAAATTCACCCTAAAGATTTACTAAATACACAAGGTTCACAAAACTCCAACTTCTCGACTTTGTCACCACCTAGCAGGTTCTGTTTCCCCAGATCAGCCAGACCTCTTTCACTGACATGGCCCAATCTTATGTGCCATAATTTTGTCTTCGACACAAGTTTCGTGGATGCAACATTTGTCGAACCACTTACAACTTCAGCCTCAAGGGTATACAAGCCTTGTTTCTTCACACCTCTCAAGACTTCCTTCGACCTCTTCATAACTCTTAGGATACTTTTCTCTCCTTGAAAAACATATCCCTTCTTGTCGAATTCACCAAGAGAAATCAAATTTCTCTTCAAGTCAGGTACATACCTAACTTCAGTCAATAGCCTTATTGTCTCATCATGGAGCTTGAATCTCACAGGTCAAATACCTACAATTTTACAAGCTTTGTTGTTTCCCAGCAGCACTGATCCACCATTTTGATCACATAATTCCTCGAACAAATCTTTGTTTTGAGTCATGTGTCAAGTACAACCTGAATCCATAATCCATTATTTTCTTGAGTCACCACTTGAAAACACAAGAACATCAGATGATTCAAAATCATCTTGAACAATGGTTGCGTTGCCATTATCCTTACCTCCATGATCTTTCGGGCGTTCATGGAACACCTTTCAAATGTGACTCTCCTTCTTACAATGATAGCATCAAACATCAGATGTTTCACCACCATAAGACTTCTGCTGAGTTTTACCCTTCTTCTTGACGAACTTACCATCCTTTCACAAGAATTTTGCCTTAACGGCCAAACCTTCACCAAACTTCGAAGGTTTATGCTCATTTTGTTTGTTCAAGTCCTTATAGTACAAGGAAGATTTAACATCTTCAAAGATCAGGAACTTTCTTCCATACAAGAGGGTTTCTTTGAAGTGAGCATGGGTTTTGGGAAAATGCATAACAGTAGTAGCGCTTGATCTTCATCATCGATCTTCACATCAATATTTTCAAGATCAAGAATCAACTTGTTGAACATATCCAACTACTCATCCAACACTTTGTCTTCACTCATCTCTAATGAATACAAGGTTTGCTTCAGGTAGAGTCGATTCACCAACGATTTGGTCATGTACAAACCTTCAAGTTTCAACCATAACCTTGTCGTCGTTGTCTCCTTTGATACCTGTCGAAGAACCTTATCATCAAGGCTCAACAATATTGTGTTGTGTGCTTTCTGAATCATAGTCGTCTTTTCAGTTGTCGTTAACGCAACATTCATGGTCATCTCTCCCTTCAACGCTTCCAAGAAACTCTGTTGAACAAGTAGGACTTTCGTCTTCAAGCGCCACAGACCGAAATCATTCACTTCGGTGAACTTTTCAATCTCATACTTTGTTGAAGGCATCTTCTCCACACTCACCGCATCAATTTGTTGTGAATCAGATACCTTAAAAACAAAGTATAATTGGTTCCTTGATCAGTTAAGAAATCCACAAAGGTTAAGGTTTAGGGTAACCAAAAATAACAACAAAGATTGGTTATAAATTGTTATTCTTTCATTTCTCTTAAAAGAATATTACAAGTATACAAGAATAACAAATAATCTTTCTTACTTTTAAATTAGGGTTTTATCTTTCTATTTTTTCCTTATACAAAAGATGAAAGACTATTTTATAAAATACTAAGATAAATGCACGTACATGAACATACTCAAACTATTTTATAAACTTCAATTTTTTTCAAAAGCCCTTTAAAATGATTTTTGCCAATGTGTTAACGATTATGGATTCTATCTAACCAATTATACAACAAATTTGGGCGGATAATATCTAATCAGTTATGAAAAAAACTTACTCAATAATCTATTAATTAGTCTTGTGGATTTAGCCCAAAAGTTGTGGAAGTTACCAAATAGATAAAGACACATGAATAAGAGTACCTCTCACCCTTTTATTTCAAATCCCCCACTAAGGATTATTACATTCCACTTTTCAAAACTCACATGAATTCAAGAATGACAAGAACAAAATATCATACCATTTCTTTCTCTCCCTATCATTATATTAAAAAGGTTCTCTCCATCCAAACTTTTGTTACTTTATTATATTGCCAATCAAAGCAAAGTGGTGTTAGTGTTTGACATTTGGAACGTCACGTTTGGTCCTAAATTCTTATATACATAATAATTATTTTATGATCTTGTCGTTTCTATTGGCCATACATACACAACAGGTTGTAATTTTTGTATAATGTTTCAAATCTCAAACTTACTACCAAGATTGACACAACCCATATATAGTATATTTTGTCAAGTGATTAGGTAAGATTTTTGAATTTTTATGTCTAGTTTGCATCAAACATATATAAGACAGGCGCATTAGAACAAATTGACAGCATCATCATATAATTGAGTATCATGTGATTCAAATAATTTGAATTAAAACTGGCAAGTAATCAGCTTAACATAAGATTCATTATCAAACTAAAATTTAATAAATAAATTATTAATTTAATCTTTAAAGAAATCATTTTATCTTTAGTTTAATTCTTAAACTATAAAACATAACAAATGAATAAAAAATTTAAATACACCGGTCACTAAAAGTATAGCCAATTTTTCACTCCCACCAACAAATTCAAAACATTATTTTGCCTCTATTATTTATTTATTTATTTAGAAGTGGAAAGTATAGACTCTGAGTCAAATAAATTAAAAGAAATTATTCCTAGCTTTAAAACAACTATAATCCCTCTCCAAAAAGATAATAAAAATTTATTAAAGAAAATAAATGGTCTTTTGACAAAAATATCTCTTTTAATTCACAACTCCCCTCTACCCCTCTTTCTTCTAATACTTTTGATAAAATTGTTGCAAAATGCAAAGTTTCTATAAGGGGATGTTATATGCCAAATTTCTAATAGAAATATTGTCGAACAAGCAAAGATTAGAAGATGTTAGATGAAAAAAATGTTTTGCATTCTCATTTCAATGAAAATTATACTCTATGTAATATATGTTTAAATAATTACTGACATATTATATAACCTGCAGCTAATAGTTGAGTTAGACTAACATAAAACTCCTAACTAACTCAACTATACACAGCAGTTGTAACAGAAAACAAAACTAAGCACACAATGAAAATGAATGACGTAAGTCTAGCTTAATTCCAATACTCTCCCACGAGATCAATGTGGTGGAAATATTACCACTTTAAGCTTGTCTCTTAAGTCTTGAAAGGTTGCACTTGAAAGAGGTTTAGTCATAATGTCTGTTAGTTGAGCTGAGGCAGGTACATGTTGAATCTTGAGTTTATTAGCCATGATTCTTTCTCTGACAAAGTGAATGTCCAATTAAATATGCTTTGTTCTAGTATGCATAATTGGAGATACCACTTAAGTACCTAAGAATCCTTTTTGACCATGCTCCAATGAGTGTCAAGAGGATTTGACATAAACATGTTTTATTTACACAGTATGCAATATCAGGTCGTGTGAGAGTGATGTATTGTAAAGCACCTACAACAGACATGTATAGAAGAGGTTTTGCCATATATTCAGTTCCAAACTTACTAAGCTTACAGGTACTCAACATAGGTGATGTCACTCCATTAGCTTCTTCCATGTTGACCCTAGATAGTAAGTATCTTATATATTTGGATTGAGTTAAGATGACGGGTCTATTGGAGTGATACTTGACTTCCAGACCATGAAAATATTCAGGTTTCTCAAGCTTCTAGAGAGAAAATTGTTCATGAAGCAGACTGATCAGTTTGTGAATAAGAAGAGGAGAAGAGTCTGTAATTAGAATATCATCTGCATAGACAAGTACATAAAGAGTAATACCTTGATGATTATAAGTGAACAAAGAGTGATCAGATCTGCTAGCTATTGTTGGTGTAAGCCCTAGAGGCCAATACTTTTGATACTTGTATCAAATTATTTATTAATAATAAAATGCATTTCTTTATTTTGTTTGTTTTTCCAAAATTATAAAGTCCCTAGAATAGCTAGTTCGTTTAAGGAAATATTAAGGGTGACTTAAATCATGAGATTCCATTAAACATAAGGACACTATTCTTAAAGCATCCATGGTTGAGCTTTAATATGAAATGGGATAACCTTAAAGCATTAAGACTATTATGTAGATAGACTGATTATCACATCTCATGGGTCATGGATAAGGAGTTATCAAGTCTTGAGAGTAGTATTTATACTAGATTGACCCACTATGAGAGTACTACATAGAATGTTATGCAAAGTTTCATAAGTTACTCTCATGGTGATAGTGGTGTATATCACCCTTCGACCTGAAACTCTATGGACCCTAGATGTAGAGTCAAGTATTTTATTGTTGATCAAACATTGTCCATAACTGGATGATCATAAAGACAGTTGATGGACACTTCACAAAGCATCTTGAGGGACATGAGTAGTCTAGATGGAATTTGTCCATCCTGCATAACAGGATAAATATCTAAGAGCCCAATATTGAACTGGACAAAGATGACACGGTATATGCCTTGTGTTCAATATAGACATAAGGGCAAAAGGGTAATTGTACACACAAGTACTATCACAAAAGATTTTGTCAGATCATATGACAGTTTTGTGACTTGGGTAGAAGTGATGTGTTACTAGATACCGCTCACTATTTATTATGTTAAATACATGATTTAATATAATTTCCAACGTCGCAAAATCCTACAGGGTCATACACATAAGGACAATTAGAGAATGGGTAGAATAAATAAGGTACACCGTAAGTTACAGTGCACTAGAATGGAATACGGAATATGGTAAAGTACCATGTGCTTAATTAAATATGATATAATAATAATTATTATTAATTTTATAATAGTTATAAAATATAATAATAATAATAAGATTATGTTTATTATAATAATAGTTATTATAATAATATAATATTATTATTATTGAGTTGGGCTTTTAGCTTGAAGCCCACACAAGTAATTCTATAAATAGAACCCTTGTGCAGAAGCTCAAGTGTTATTGTTTTTGAAACCCTGGCCGTATTCTAATTTTTCTCTCCCTCACTCTAAACCTTCAATCTAATCAGCTAGCATTGTGAGTGAAGGAAGTTGTTCGTGTGGACTGAGTAGAGACGTTGTTCATCGTACAACGCTCGTGATCATCCATTGATTCAGATTCAAAGGTTTCATTGCCACAAGAGGTAACTTTTTTTATCACTGATCATGACCTTTCGTAAGGATCTCTAAAGAGAAATTTTTGTTTTCTGCGACGTTTATATCGTTAATTTCCATTCAGTGGTATCAGAGCCACTTACAAAACCATGTGTTTGGTAATTGTTTATTTTCTGTTATTTTGTTTTAATTGGATTAAAACACGTAAACAAAAATTAAATCAAATCCAGAAATTGAATTTTTTACATCAAATTGTGTACGGTTTGGATGGTTGATATTGACTATGCTTCGGAATCTGACAATAGTATGGTGAAGCAACGATATGTCAATCGTCCATAAATTACACATATATGATCGATCTAATTCATATGTGATATGATATACTTTGATATAAAAATGGTAGATTGGATATACTATTTTATTTCGTTAGTTCGAATCACATAATGATTATCATTCATTTGAGCGATATATGGTCACCTGCTTCGGAATCCGACTTTAGTATGGTGAAGCAATGTCACACAGATCAATCATATTGAATTATTAATCATTGTGTTTTGATGGTATGAAATTGTTGCATTAGGGTAAGTGACGGCACAAGGGTTGCACCGTCAATGAGGTCTTCAATGAAGTCACCATTTATGTAAGTGTGACAGTCGTTATAGACAATAGTGTGACGGTCGTCATAGGCAGTAGTGTGACAGTCGTCATGGGCACTGTGACGGTGCAAGGGTTGCGTCAATGCAGTCTGCGTTTTAGGTTATGCCTTTGCCGAAAATTCAATTTGATTTATTTAATTAACAAGATTTAAAATTAATAATAATAAAATTTGTTTATTATTTTTCTTGTGGTGATCAGTTATGACCTTAGTTTATTTATTTTTTGTTATGGATTTTATAAATACGACATGTGTGTCGTGCCTCTCTCTTATTCTCATCGTGTAACTTTTTTCTCATTTAACTCCCTCGTATGTAAAACGAGTTTCCTTTATGTAATATGCTATTATGAAGAAATAGAAAACTACAAAATAAAGAAGGACAACCTTGGAGATCTTGTTTGGAGAAGTGAAGATCGTTATTAGGTTTAACTTAAGTTCTCTCATTGGCTTGGGAGAACAATTGCGCTAGGGGCCATAACTGTTTTATTTGTATGTATGTTGATATATATTGTGAAAACAATACAATCCACTAGAATCAAGGAATCCCTCTAAAAGCACTTCCTTAAATGCTTGAGATTTGAAAAAGCATATGTTAGGATGAAACTAAAAAAAGACATGGTTATCTCCAGCAAATTTTGAAACTGAAATGATATTGCGAGTTATATTAGGTGCATGAAGGAGATTGTATAATGTTAGCACATAATTAAACCTATGAGGATGCTTAATGTTATCTAAACCTACTGACTCAATTTTTAAGCCTTGTCCATTTCCAACAAGAACTTCATTAGAGCCCTCATATGGTTGTTTATTTTGCAAATAATAATTACGAGAAATGAGGTGATGGGATGCACCTGAGTCAGCAAACTAAGCCTAGCTTTCTAGGTTTGCAGATATGTTGAAATCTTCTTGATGATCCAAGAAGGTTGAAGCTTGTATTGAGTTGGAGGCTTGAGTCTTTGAGTCTTCTTTGGGTTGAGTAGCTTGAGAAGTTGATCTTGTAGAGGTACGATCAGAAGACTCATCATACATGTGCCAACAGTCAATCACAGCATGGCCATACTTACCACATAGCTGACATGTTAGACGATTTCCAAGCGTGTAAGTTGAATGAGCTCTGCCACGACCTCTTCCTTTAGAGCTAGTACCACAACCTCTTGATTGTTGAAAGCTACCTCTGGTAGACTTGGAGTTGGGATTTTCCTTAGTGTCCGCAAGATTGGTTGTAGCAGTGGTAAGGATAGTTCTTGTCGATATTTGTCTAACTGAGCTTCCTGAACATAGAGGATAGCTTCAATGTCATAGATTTTGGAGGGTTCCCCTTTGTTGTATGTCATCATCACGAACGGTTTGTATTCCTCTAGAATACCCTATAAAATTGAATTAATTTGATCTCTATCTGAGATATGATCACCGATTGAATGAAGTGCATTTGCAATGGAACGAATATGCAAGACATTTTCGGAGATAAATCAATTGGCTTTCTTGGTGGTTTTCAGCTCAGATCGAAGCTTATGAACCCTAGCTTTCCGCATTTAAGTGTTTGTAAATTTTCTCCCAAATATGATATGAGTGTTTGCATGAAAGAACTCTTGGAAACACAAATTCCGAGATTGTGGAGAGCAGTCATGAAAATAGTGTTTGATCTTGAACAATCCAAGATTTGTACTCATCAGAAAAGATGTTAGTAAGGCGATCTTCATCGGATTTGTAGGTTGGAGGAATTTTAGAGTTCACAACGAATTTGTGAAGTTTATGTGAGAGAATAATCCCTTCGACTTGTTGATTCCAAAGGAGAAAGTTGTTCTCCTAAAGTTTGATGGAAAGTTTGGAGTCAAAAACATTGTAATTGGTGGAAGAAAATATAGAGGGATGAGATTGAGAATCTTTTTGTGAATCCGCCATGGAAGAAAGATGATAGGAGGAAGCAAGCAAGAATGGGGTTTCAAAGAATCGAAAGAAAACAAAAGAAAAAAGAAGAAAATGAAGCATGAAGCGGAAGAGAGGTTGAATCGCAAGTGATTGATATCACGTTAGATGAAAAGATTGCTCTGAATTCTCATTTCAATAAATATTACACTCTAAATAATGTATATTTACAAGATGATGAAATAAGGCAAAATACTCATTTTAGTCCTTTAACTTTACCTCGGGGTCCATTTTGGTCCCTTAATTTTAAAAAGTGTCAATGTAGTCTCTTATGTCTTCAAACAATGTCATTTAGGTCCTTTCCGTTTGATTCTCACAAACGGCGTTTATTTCTGCATGCGTGGCGTCTGACATGGCATATGTTAATACGCGTGACATGTGACATGGTATATGCTAATTACCAAGGTCACCAAAATTCTAAAAAAAATCCTAAAATTCTTCTTTCACACAGTATTAAACCCACATCTATTTAGTTGCTTGGAAAGACATTGAACCCCTAAACCACATTGCATTTATTTGTTTTATTTACAATTATAATTATAATAAGCACTGCAAAGATTTATAATAAACGCACATGTAAAAGAGACATAACCATATAAGATACATTTCTGGTTTTCTATTGCCAATATTTGTGGAAAGATTAGTTGCAATATAAAATTCAAGATACCTAATCTTAAATAACTGTTACTATATCTTTAAATACTTTTTTTCGTAAAAAAAATGTATTTTTCTTGTAGATGAAAACAAGTCAAAAAAAAATTCTTTTAATATAGGTAAATTTTCAAAAACAAAAATAGATGAAATCAGTTAAATTTAATATTAATATTATTATAATATTAAGAAGATAAATTTAAACTGAATTAGAAAACAAAAATTATATCCAAACAAATATATGAAAAAATATAAATTCAAAATAAATTTAAAAAGTATTGTCACCGATTTTGTTATTTCCATGTGAAGGATTTTATTATTTCAATGTGAAGGATTTTATTAGTTATCTATAATAAAAAAAATATTTCAACTTAAAATATATTTATATAAAAAAATTGTATATTAACAAATCCAACTTAAGAATTTGTTACTACTTTTCAAAACCCCCAGTTTAACAAATATAAACTTTAAAATTTTAAAAATATAGATTTTTTTTGTAAAAAAAAATATTAAATAAAGATAAATTTATAAGAAATACTTTTCATTTAAATAGTTTATATTTTGAGGAAAAGTCCTCAAATCAAATAAAAATATATTTTAGTTTTCAAGAAGACAATTTTTCATAAAGAAAATCATAACATTTATTTATTAAAGTCAATAGTTAAAATAAAATAATAATAAAGTTCATATATATATATATATATATATATATATATATATATATATATATATATATATATATATATATGATTAAAAATTTCATAACACCTAATAATATTAAGATTTAATTACCACCATGATACTTTAGTGACTGATACTTGTTTTATGAGTATCTGTCCTGTATTAAAATTGAAATAACATTTGTTTTGTTATGCTTTATTAATTATAGTCAGTTTGTAATTAGAGTTTCAGTTTTTAATTACTAAACATAAAATGTTAAGCAGTTTGGTGGTAGTGAAATTTGCCTTGCAATTTAGATGTCCTGTATTAAATTTTAGATAAGTGCAAAATTTTGGATTTTTGATGATTTTGGTGATACACATGTACCATGTCATAAGTCACGCGTAATTCCATATGAGCAAGAGATTCCACATCAGTCACACGTGTGTGTCAATTGTACAATCTCATTGACTTTGACAAACGGTAAGGACTAACGTGATACTATTTAAAAATTTAAGGGATCATTTTGAAACTTTTTAAAATTTAGGGACCAAATTGAATCCCGAGATAAACTTAAGGGACCAATTTAAATATTTTGTTAAATAATTACAATAAGTGAAGTATTATATAGACTGCTACTCAGGGCAGCTCAATAAATCTAGAGGCCCTGTTTTATTTTAAAAAAATAGACCCCATATTTGTAAAAAAAATCAATTAAATAATTAAAAATAATAGAAAAATATATTTATATGTTAATTAAAAATAAATTTAATTATAATTATGTTAACATTCGATCCATCTCATTTTCTTTTATGTATTAAGTTTCATAATATTTTTTATTTTATTGAATTTTTATATAATATTTTTTTATATATTTATTAATATTAATAAAAAATTATATCTTTTGAAAAATTTGGACCTTCTATTATTTAGGGCCCTGTGTAGTAGAGTTTATTGCTCTTGCATAGGGTCCGCCCTGCTACAACTTATAATTGAGTTATGTTAATAGAAAATTCCTAAGTAACTCAACTATACAACACTTGTAATAGAAAACAAAACTAAAACACACAATGAAAATAAATAACTCAACTATACAACACTTGTAATAGAAAACAAAACTAAAATACACAATGAAAATAAATAACTTAAGTCTAGCTTAACTATAATAGAAGATAACAAAAAGGTGGTGTTGACTAAAGAATGCATCGCTATATTTCAAAACGAATTACCTCCTAAGCTAAAAGTTCTATGGAATTTTTTAATTCCTTATGTTAGAGGAACAATGAACTTTGAGAAAGCTTGGCAATTTGGGAGCAAGTGTGAGCTTTATTCTTTGTCAATCTATAGGAAGCTTGATATTAGTACAATAAAACTTATGATTATCTCATTACAATTAGTAAACCGATCCATCTAATATCTATTTTCTAGAAGATGTGTCAATATGAAAAACTATTTTACTTAAATTTAGGAAAAAAAAAATTATCAGCAAAATTACTGTAATAATCTTATTTCAAATCAAGAATTTGTAATAAGAATTTGATATTTGTAATAATTTATTGCTTATCAACTTCGTTTTTTCTTTACATGTTACTTCATTGTCAATATTATTTTTCGCAAATAATTCACTAAAAGATGTTGCTGAAAGTTACAATTCATTCCTGAGATGACTGTTTAACTAATTAATCAAATTTAATTCTAATATATCCAATATATAAAAATAAAAATAAGTTATAATTATAATGCAAATTAATGTTTATAATTTATTGTTTCATGTTATTTTACTTTTAAATGAGCCACAAGAGTGAAGTTGGGGTTACACATAGAGCTGACAAAACAGGTCGGACCAGCCAGACCTAGGGGTGGCAAACACGTATGTTTATTCCGTAAAAGCGTGCAAAAAAATGAGATGGGGTGAGACGGTCAAAATTGAGAATGCGGACCTAAAACCTAAGCCCTCCCGCAAAAAAGTAAGGGCGAGACGAAAAAAGTTTGGGCATATTAGACTTTTTAAACCTAAAAATACATAAATTTAAGTAAATTTGCATGTCCGCAAAAGTCTGTGATGAAAACGGGACGGAGCGGGATGAACACTTTAGAGGGTGAGGGCCTAAACTCATGGCCCACCCCGCACTAAAGTGCGGACAAAACGGACATGTCCAACGGGTCAGACCTGTTTTGCCACCCCTAGCAGGGCCGACCCATTCGATCCGTTGTTTTTGATAGGTTGGGCCGGAGTTTTCGACTCGGTACCTTATGTTGGCCCGTCCCGCCTAACCCGCTTTAAAAACGGGGGGGGGGGGGGGGGGGGGGCTAGATTTTGCCCGCGAGATTTTTGTTATTTTGTTTTTCTCTTAGAATATAAATTGAGAGTGCATTTAGGAGCCCAATCCACTAATTTTATTTTTTACTAATAAAAAAATTTACATAATTTATTTATATCCTTCCAAAGCTAGGTTTTTTCTAAAACTAGGTTTATTACAATTTGTTTCATCTGTCGTGTGCCTATTCCTCCACTGTACGATTGTTCTAATCAATCATCCAAATCATTATTTAAGTTTAAGGTAAATTTCAAATCAATTTTTCTAATTTGTTCTTCTTCCTCTTTTGTATTGTTTTTGTTACTGTTTTGTTAACTTCTATTCTTTATGTGTGAAAAGATTTCTCACGAATTTTCATGTTGTGAATTACTAATTATATTTTTCTTTTATAATTTTTTGGTTACATATTTTTTTAATATAATTACAGACTTACAGTTACAACTTACATAGAATAGAATGATTAAGAAAGGACTATGTTAACGACATAAATATTGGTTGATGAAGTGTTTGTCATGGAGCTTTTAGAAATGATTCTTTGTTGTTACTTCTTAATTGTCTTTGTTTAGCTTATGTTAGTTTGTTTTGTTGATTTGTGTCTCATGTCCTTAACTAGGTTTTGCTTATTGGTTTTTTGGTATTGGGATGTTGTTCATAGCATTGTTGAACCAAGTAGAAAATTTTGGTGTTTTAGTGTGTTAATTTTAAGTTTTTTGTGTTATAATTATATTGTTTTGTTTACGTTGAAGAATATGACATTGATATTAAAACTTGTTGAAATACTATTATTCGTTGTTACATTTTTGTTGTTGTTGGCCTCTTTGATAATCATTAAACTTTTATAAACTATGTAATAAATCAAACTATAAAAAAAATATAAAAAAATGACGGATGTAATATGCCAACTCGTTAGTAAACAGGGCGAACTTGACTTTTGAGCTCGGATACCTAAATTGGTTCGCCCCGCCCCACCTCACTTTTAAACAGATTTAAACAGGACGAATCTAAACGAGGCGGACAACCCGCTTTGC
This sequence comes from Lathyrus aphaca, assembly GCA_963966055.1. Classification (NCBI taxonomy): domain Eukaryota; kingdom Viridiplantae; phylum Streptophyta; class Magnoliopsida; order Fabales; family Fabaceae; genus Lathyrus; species Lathyrus aphaca. The sequence goes on from OZ014521.1 coordinate 17,216,176, forward strand.
CACCCCTAGTTACACATATGTGAGACAATTCGTTCTCACTTCTCAACATAACTAATAAATATTATATGTTCTAAATAAAAATGAAAGAAATTATAATATATTAATTATAATTTATCATAAAATTATACGTTAAACAAATGTCAATTATTAAAAAATTAATCAATTAAAGTGTATGTTTTATTATACATATATTTATTTATACCTATATATAAAGAGGATATCTCTTTTTGGTATGATATATTTTTAGGACTAATTTACTCTTCAACTTCCTCTTTTATTTTAGAGGTTTATTATAAAAATAAAAATAAAACAGTTTCCTAATTTCAATCCAATAACTACTCACTAATATTTCAATCCAATAAATATCCATTAACATTTCAATTTGCACTCAATTGTGTTTATTTAATGGAGAAAGTTTTTTCAATTAAAGATGAATTAGTCGATGCAAAAATTTCATGATTCCATAATCTCAACTGCTCTTCATCTTTCTCAATCCCTCAAAATCAAAATCACTTTCAATTATTCATCACAAAATTAGATTCAATTTTTTATTATTTAGACTCACTCTCAATTGTTTGATGGTATAAAATTCTAAGAATTTAAAGTCATGTAGTTTATTCTCTTCATATAAATATGATTTTTTTTCTTTTAACCATTGATTCCACGTGCAAAATAAGTTTAGTCACATAGAATTTTTTTTTTTCTCTCAATTTCTTCTTTATGTGTATGGTTCCTCTCATATTTCATTTTTGATGTGCACGAATGTATAAATTGCATGAACATGTATAACTTGGTAGGTACTCAAATATGATTTGTTTATTGCTTTTTTTTTATTTGAAAATTGTTAACAAATTCTACTTTTTTTTAAAGGAATAATCATAAATATGTTGTTGTGAAAAAGGAGTAGAGTTCAACTAAGGGAGAGAGACTGAGGAGTAAAAACTAGAAAGTAAAAGTATAGATGAAAGAGGCTTCAACTTCCAAGAAAAAGAAGAAAATTTTCTTTTTGTGACAGTGACAAAGTATGAGACAAGTGATACATGAAGAAAATATTGGTCGTGTAACACCCAAATTACACCCGCGATAATAATTATAAAATCAGAGTAAAAGTTTTAATTAAATGTTTGAGTGTCACATTTCAACTAACTTCAATATAAACTCAATGATACGTCTTTAAACAAAATTATTAAACTTGCCTCAACATAACATAAAGTATTCTTTTTCAACACGTTTCATAAGAGAAAGCAACTAATGGAACATCGTCCCGACACCCAAAGCGACGTATCAGAGCTGACATTCCTAAGACGCGAAGCACACCGACTTCACTGACCGCCACTCAACTCATCTGGCTCACCTGCACATTACCCACAAAGGGTAACATTAAACAGAAGGGGTGAGATAACTTACATAGCAAAGGATAATATAATAGGGAATGAGAAGCATTAAACAACAAAGCATCATCTATTAATCACAATATCACTTCTCATATACACAATCATCCAATGCATAATCATCAATCACATCTTCACAGCAACACACATTATGCAACACAACTTGACTCTATGCATGCGGTACCGACTTCGATCTCTATTTCAAGATCCAGTTCCCGTTGGAACTCTCGACCCCTCTTTCATGGTCCAGTATGACCCCTATTTCATGCTCACACCTCCCGGTCCCTATTTCATGACCACGTACGATCCCTATTTCATGACCGCACCAACATCACATCAACGACATACACCACTGTAGTATGTTAAACATTATGCAACATGTCGACAACGCTAATGACATACATATATCACTACCACTTCTTATTTCACAACATCATCACTTATTATCAACGTCATGCACACTTTAGCATATAATAACGTAAATCAACTTTTTATTCATCATAGACAACAACAACATACTACATATACACATAAGTCATCAACAATTATAGATCGACATACATATATCTCATCATATCAATACTAAGCTACTACCATAATTACCATGCTTGACTTAAATTATAGTATTGATCTTATTTATTGCACGTACAACTTCCTTATCAATAATATCGGATAACAAATCGGTTCGGACCACTAAAATCATCAAAAACTAAACGTACAGAGGGCTGACACGGGCTCCCGTGTCATGGGACACGGCCCGTGTCACAAACACGCACCCAGGGTCTTCCAAAACCCAATAAAAATCCTCCCACAGTGGTCTGACACGGTCGCCCGTGTCGTATGACACGGCCCGTGTCAGGTCCACTGTAACCAAAATTCTTCTTCCCTCCCCACAGAAAGCTGACACGGCTTCCCGTGTTACACGACACGGCCCGTGTCGGGCTACGACCAAAAATTCCCTTTCTTTTTCTCACTCTCTGCCACGAATTTGTGTTCCAAAATCCCCAATTCAGCCATACCAATGGGATATTTGCGTCACACTCACCAAATAACATTCATATATCAACACCTCACAATTATCACCATATCAATTCATCAATTTGTCAATTCTATCTCATCACATATGATTATAATCTCATTCTCTAATCTCTATATAACAACTTACCCAAACCCCATTATAAAACCCTTAAAGATGAAAGATATCCCACCCTTACCTTGTAATCGACGATAAATCTTCCTCTTTCACGGTCTCTCTTTCACGTTCTTGCCTTCACTCTTCTCCTCTCTCCAATTCTACCGATCGTTCTCTTCTTCTCTCTTTTCTACGATTCTCCCTTTTTCTTTCTTTTCCTTTATTCCTACTTAACCCTCAAGACCCAACCTATTAACTTCCTCTTTTACCCTTACTAATTTCATAAATTGACCACCTTGCCCCTCCACCTCTTATTATTCTTATTATTTAATTTATCAGTAACAACAACATTATTCTTCAAATTAATAGTAAAACCAATCACATACTATTCTTTCACATAACCACATTATAATTTACTTAAATAATAAAAATATAATTTGGGGCGTTACAACTCTTCCCCACTATAAAGGTTTTTGTCCTCGAAAACTTACCTCAAGTAAAGAGATTCGGATAAGACTCCCTCATCTTGCTTTCCAATTCCCAAGTCATATGCCCACCGGCAGCTGCTCCCCAAACCACCTTCACAAGAGCTATCTCCTTTCCCTACAACCGTTTTACCTCTCGATCCTCAATTCGTTCGGGTAAAGTTTCAACCGTAAGGTTATCCCTTACTTCCACTTCATCTATCGGTATCACATGCGATGGATCCGGAACATACTTCCGAAGCTGTGAAACATGAAACACATCATGCAAATTAGACAATCTTGGTGGCAACGCTACTTTATAAGCGACAGGTCCGACTCTTGCCGAAATCTGGTACGGTCCGAAAAACTTAGGAGTAAGCTTCCTGGACTTCAAAGTTCTTCCCACACCCGTCACTGGAGTAACTCTCAAAAATACATGCTCTCCTTCTTGAAATTCGAGGTCTTTCCTTCTCTTATCATGGTAGCTCTTTTGCCTACTTTGCGAAGTCTTCATCTTATCCCGAATCAACTTCACCATTTCTGTAGTCTGTTGAACAATAACATGTCCAAGTACTACACTTTCACCTGATTCATGCCAACACAAAGGTGTCCTACATCTTCGTCCGTATAGAGCTTCAAACGGTGCCATTCCGATACTGGAATGATAACTATTATTATAAGTAAATTCAATCAATGGCAAGTGACTATCCCAAGAACCTCCTTGTTCAAGTACACAAGCCCTCAACAAGTCCTCTAAGGATTGTATTGTTCTCTCTGTCTGTCCGTCAGTCTAAGGATGATAAGTTGAACTCAACTTTAACTTCGAACCTAGTGCTTCCTGCAAACTCTCCCAAAACCTCGAAGTGAACCGCGAATCTCTATCCGTTGCAATATTCAAAGGTATCCCGTGCAACTTCACAATCACACCGACATATATTTCTGCTAATTTCTACAAAGAATAGGTAATGCCAATCGATATAAAATGCACTGACTTTGTCAACCTATCAACGACCACCCAAATAGCATCATTCCCTTTTGGAGTATTAGGCAACCCCGTAACAAAGTCCATTGAAATACTATCCCATTTCCACTCGGGAATATTCAACAGTTGCATTAAACCAGCAGGTTTTTGATGTTCCACTTTCGATTTCTGACAAGTCAAGCACGCATACACAAACTGAGCCACATCGCGCTTCATACCAGGCCACCAAAATATCTTCTTTAAATCATGATACATTTTCGTCGCTCCTGGGTGAATGCTCAAACCATTCTTGTGCCCTTCTTCTAGGATCATTCTCTTCATGTCAAGGTCGTCAGGGATACAAGTACGATCCTGAAATCTAAGTAGTCCCTGTTCATCGACTCAGAACTCGTTATTCCTAACTCGCTCATTACTAACCATTAGATCTACCAATTTCACATCTGACTTCTGGCCCTCTCGAACACGATCCAGAAAATCATTGTTGACCTTCAGCATACCCAACATCACACCATGAGGTGTTTGTTCACAAACTAAACTCATATCCCGGAACTGTTCAATTAAATCCAACTCTCTCGCCATCATAGCTGACATATGCAACGTCCTTCGACTCAAGGCATCAGCTACCACATTAGCCTTACCTGGGTGGTAATTCAAACTAAAATCGTAATCCTTCAAAAATTCCAACCAGCGTCTCTGTCTCATATTCAGTTCTCTCTGATTAAATAAATATTTCAAACTCTTATGATCACTATATACCTCGAACCTTGAACCATACAAATAGTGTCTCCAACATTTTAACACAAATACAACTGCTGCTAGTTCCAAATCATGTGTAGGATAATTCTTCTCATGAACTCTCAAATGGAGCGAAGCATACGCCACAACCTGACCATTCTGCATTAATACTCCACCTAAGCCCATCAAAGAAGCGTCACAATAAACTACAAATGTTTCATCTGCCTTTGGCAAAATCAAAATCGGCGCAGTACTCAACCGCTTCTTTAACTCAACAAAACTCTTCTCACACTGAGAGTCCCACATAAAAGCTTTATTCTTACAAGTCAATTGGGTCAATGGAAGTGCCAATTTCGAAAACCCCTCAATAAATCTTTGATAATAACCTACCAATCCTAAGAAACTTCTAATTTCCGTCACCGACTTTGGAGTCTCCCATTGAAGTACTGCATCTACTTTGGATGGATCTACAGCAATCCCTTTTTCCGAAATTACATGACCAAGGAAACTCACCTCTTTCAACCAGAATTCACACTTCGATAATTTAGCATACAATTTCTTCTCTTTCAATACTTGCAACACTATTCGCAAATGTTCTGTGTGCTCTTCTTCTGACTTAGAGTAAATCAGGATGTCATCTATAAAAACAACGACAAAATGGTCTAGATATTCGTGGAAGATCCGATTCATATACTCCATAAATACACCTGGTGCATTAGTAACTCCAAATGGCATCACAACATACTCATAGTGTCCATAACGAGTCCTAAAGGCAGTCTTCTGAATATCTTCATCTTTCACTCTTATTTGATGGTAACCCGATCTCAAATCGATTTTACTAAATACGCGAGCACTCATAAACTGATCCATCAGATCATCTATCCTTGGAAGCGGATACTTATTCTTGATAGTAAATTTATTCAATTGTCGGTAGTCAATGCACAGTCTCATGCTACCATCCTTCTTCTTCACTAATAGTACCGGTGCTCCCCACGGTGACACGCTCGGTCGCACAAATTTCTTCTCTAACTGTTCTTCTAACTGTTTCTTCAACTCAGATAATTCAGAAGTCGATATACGATAAGGTGCCATTGAAATAGGCCTCGTTCCTGGCACAAGGCCGATATTAAATTCCACCTCTCTTTCTAGCGGCACATCCATAACATCATCTGGAAACACTTCAGGAAAATCTCTCACCACTTGCATTTCACTAATCGCTATACTATTCTCCATCGACAACGAAGCAAATAGCGCCAGAACTTGTGCCTCATCATCCATAAGTTCTTTTAATCCTCGTGCAGACAAATAACCAGCTTCTTCTTCCTCTTCGCCAGGAGTAAGAAACCGAACCGACTTACTGAAGCAGTTAATATGAACATGGTTGTACTCCAACCAATTCATACCTAAAATCACATCCATTCCTTTCAACTGCAAGCAAACCAAATCTACCCCAAAGTCCTTACCATAAATAGATAGCGGACAACTCAGACATACAAGGGAAGTAGTTAATGACCCATCAGCAGGAGTCTCAATAGTCATCTCTCCGTTCATTGGAGAAACAACAAGTCCTAGTCGCCTCACACAATCAATCGAAATGAAACAGTGTGTTGCACCAGTGTCAATCATAGCAATCAAAGGAACATTATTAATATGACAAATACCTCTGATTAAACGGTCTTCGCTGGAAGTTTGTGTCCCTGTCAGAGCGAACACCCTTCCTCCCGATGCAGCTTTCTTGGGCTTCGGACAATGCGTACTGATGTGACCTTGCTCTCCACAGTTGTAGCAGGTAACCACATTCGTCTTGCATTCAGCAATCAAGTGTCCAGGCTGACCATACTTGAAACATTTCTTCATGTCGCTCGTGCACTCACTGACACGATGACCCATCTCACCACATCTATAGCATTTAAGCGAAGCAGGAGCGCCTCCCCCACTTGACCTTTTACCTTCCTTTTGTTTCTGGTTACCCTTATCAGCAGGGGCTGCATAAGGTTTGCCACGATGTATTGGTTGCATCCCTCTCCTCTAAGCTAGGCCTCTGAAGTGCTCAGATCGAGCCTTACTGTCTTCCTCGAAAATTCTGCAGCAATCTACTAAATCCGGAAATCTTCGGATCCTCTAATAACCAATTTCCTACTTAATCTCAGGCCTCAAACCATTCTCGAACTTGACGCATTTCGAGAACTCAGCAGTCACCTCACTATAATGCGGGTAGAACTTCACCAGATCGGTAAACTTAGCAACATACTCGGTCACTGCCATGTTGCCTTGCTTCAGCTCTAGGAACTCAATCTCCTTTTTTCCTCGAACATCTTCAGGAAAGTACTTCCTCAGAAATTCCCTCTTAAACACGACCCAAGTGACAGCCTCATCAATCGCGTCCAATCGTTGACGAGTGCCAACCCACCAGTCATCAGCCTCATCCACCAGTTTGTGTGCACCCAATCGCACCTTGCTGCCTTCCGAACACTCCATGACTCTGAAAATTCTCTCAATCTCCTTGAGCCAATCCTGTGCTCCATCTGGGTCATACTTCCCCTTGAATGTTGGCAGATCATTCTTCCTGAACTCGTCGTTCTCGCGATCCCCAGCATTCCTTGGATTTTGGACAGCTTGTGATATCGCTTGCATAGTAGCGGCTAGTGCAACATCGTTTCTTCCAGCCATTCTAAATCTGTCATACAACAACAATCCAACGATGGTTTAGAACAAATAACAACAACCATAACATTCATGCTCACAACAACATCATAACTCTCTACTCAATGACTCGACGACTCCACTACTTGGCCGGACGAACCGACCTGCTCTGATACCACTTTGTAACACCCAAATTACACCCGCGATAATAATTATAAAATCAGAGTAAAAGTTTTAATTAAATGTTTGAGTGTCACATTTCAACTAACTTCAATATAAACTCAATGATACGTCTTTAAACAAAATTATTAAACTTGCCTCAATATAACATAAAGTATTCTTTTTCAACACGTTTCATAAGAGAAAGCAACTAATGGAACATCGTCCCGACACCCAAAGCGACGTATCAGAGCTGACATTCCTAAGACGCGAAGCACACCGACTTCACTGACCGCCACTCAACTCATCTGGCTCACCTGCACATTACCCACAAAGGGTAACATTAAACAGAAGGGGTGAGATAACTTACATAGCAAAGGATAATATAATAGGGAATGAGAAGCATTAAACAACAAAGCATCATCTATTAATCACAATATCACTTCTCATATACACAATCATCCAATGCATAATCATCAATCACATCTTCACAGCAACACACATTATGCAACACAACTTGACTCTATGCATGCGGTACCGACTTCGATCTCTATTTCAAGATTCAGTTCCCGTCGGAACTCTCGACCCCTCTTTCATGGTCCAGTATGACCCCTATTTCATGGTCACACCTCCCGGTCCCTATTTCATGACCACGTACGATCCCTATTTCATGACTGCACCAACATCACATTAACGACATACACCATTGTAGTATGTTAAACATTATGCAACATGTCGACAACGCTAATGACATACATATATCACTACCACTTCTTATTTCACAACATCATCACTTATTATCAACGTCATGCACACTTTAGCATATAATAACGTAAATCAACTTTTTATTCATCATAGACAACAACAACATACTACATATACACATAAGTCATCAACAATTATACATCGACATACATATATCTCATCATATCAATACTAAGCTACTACCATAATTACCATGCTTGACTTAAATTATAGTATTGATCTTATTTATTGCACGTACAGCTTCCTTATCAATAATATCGGATAACAAATCGGTTCGGACCACTAAAATCATCAAAAACTAAACGTACAAAGGGCTGACACGGGCTCCCGTGTCATGGGACACGGCCCGTGTCACAAACACGCACCCAGGGTCTTCCAAAACCCAACAAAAATCCTCCCACAGTGGTCTGACACGGCCGCCCGTGTCGTATGACACGACCCGTGTCAGGTCCACTGTAACCAAAATTCTTCTTCCCTCCCCACAGAAAGCTGACACGGCTCCCCGTGTCACACGACACGGCCCGTGTCGGGCTACGACCAAAAATTCCCTTTCTTTTTCTCACTCTCTGCCACGAATTTGTGTTCCAAAATCCCCAATTCATCCATACCAATGGGATATTTGCGTCACACTCACCAAATAACATTCATATATCAACACCTCACAATTATCACCATATCAATTCATCAATTTGTCAATTCTATCTCATCACATATGATTATAATCTCATTCTCTAATCTCTATATAACAACTTACCCAAACCCCATTATAAAACCCTTAAAGATGAAAGATATCCCACCCTTACCTTGTAATCGACGATAAATCTTCCTCTTTCGCGGTCTCTCTTTCACGTTCTTGCCTTCACTCTTCTCCTCTCTCCAATTTTACCGATCGTTCTCTTCTTCTATCTTTTCTACGATTCTCCCTTTTTCTTTCTTTTTCTTTATTCCTACTTAACCCTCAAGACCCAACCTATTAACTTCCTCCTTTACCCTTACTAATTTCATAAATTGACCACCTTGCCCCTCCACCTCTTATTATTCTTATTATTTAATTTATTAGTAACAACAACATTATTCTTCAAATTAATAGTAAAACCAATCACATACTATTCTTTCACATAACCACATTATAATTTACTTAAATAATAAAAATATAATTTGGAGCGTTACAGGTCGGGTCTTTATTCTCTCTTTCACTTATTTTTCAATTTGTTCAATTTTAATTTTAAACGATGTTTGTTTAAACTTATTCAAGTATTGCTAAATTTAATTTGAATTTATTTCTCAAAATATGAATGTAAGTTGGTTTCAGTTTGGTAAATTGTAAAGAGGAAGACACTCATTTAATTGTTTTGTAATTGCTTTATTTCTTTTTCTTAGTCACAATTTTTTCTTCTTTTTTTTATATATTTTTTTCTGTTCATTAAAACATATACTCCATCGTCACTTCCATAAGAAAAATGTATGGGGAAAAAATCATCTTCTATTCCTTCTCTTTTTTCATCTCTTTTTCACAAATCTTAATATCGATTTCTATTGATATAATTATGTTTTATACTTTTTATTCAATTCAATTTTGATTTTCATTACTGTTATATTGTTATTGTTAATTTTGTATTCTCATTTTTTTATTATTGATGTTTAATTATAAGTGAATTGATTGGACTAATTTACATTTACATAGATTGTTGGTTTTTTCACGGGTTACTTCTGTGTTGAATTGAAAGAGTCAACAATATAAAAAAGTTAAAAATAAATTCATGTAAAATAATAATTAAAATTAAAATTCATATGGAGAAGAAAGATCAAGAAGACAAACAAGATATGATGGTAACCTTTAATCAAGAGAACTAGAGGAATTTTTTTTATCGTTATAGATAATTTATTCATATTTTATTTTATGTTCTTCTCTTTATTTCATAAAATTTGTTTAAGACAAATTCTAAAATTTTATTATGCCAAAATTAAAATAAATGATTTTATATATATATATATATATATATATATATATATATATATATATATATATATATATATATATATATATATATATATATATATATATATTATGAAAAGTTTATTTAAAATTTAATTTAATTTTAATAAATATTATTTTAAAATATTATAAACTAATTTCGCCCTAGACCTCAAAATGTGTTAGGTTTGTTCAGAAAGGGAAATATTAGTAAGTGAAATATATTGAAAATTTATTTTTATCAACTTAATTTTAATTTTAATAATTATATCTAAATAATATTATATTTTATGTGACATGCACACAAAAAAAAACTCAAAAAATTTACACCCGTTAGTGCAGTAAAAAAAACAGATAAACGGGTACGGAAATATCCGTTTGGACACTAATTTAACATTAAAAAGAATAATTATAACATTATAAGTTCTCCGCACATTTCTATCACTGATACATAAGAAAAAATATAAGAAAAAATATGTGACGATTAATAAAGTAAATAAGGTAAAAATTTGGATATGAAAATAGATTGGTTATTGAATTTGGATTGTAACATATGGATTTAGAAAAATTACTAGAATTTTTATTAAAAAATAATTTAAGTCATATTATTAAAGCATTTATAAAAATGTTTTAATCAAATTATTTAATTAAATTATTAATTTATTTTTCAATCTTAACTTTTCTTTTCTTTTTTTGAATGAATGGAGCCTCAACTCAAAACAGATATTTTTGATAGTCCGAAACAATATTTTATTAGGCCCAATACAACTGACTTGGCCTAAAAACACGTTTTGGTAATCGTCTGAAAATTATTTGAATCATTTTGTATTAGTAATTTTAAAAATAATAAAAATAATTTTGAAAAGTTGTATTAGTAATTTTATATCTATTTTTTAAAATAATAAAAAAACAATTTTATACTAAGAAAATACTTTTTGTTAAAAATAGGTTTCACATTATTAAACATATATATAAAACATTAAATACCTATTTTAAATTTCTTGGTTAGATTAAATTCATCAAAATTATGTGATTCACTGAATTTTAGAAAGAAAAAAATTGGTTAGATTAGATTCATTGAAATTATCTAATCGTCGAATAAATGGATCGGATCAAATCTATTAACAATTATCTTGTGTAGTAAATAAATGTATGATTGAATTTATCTAATCGTCGAATAAATGGATCGGATCAAATCTATTAACAATTATCTTGTGTAGTAAATAAATGTATGATTGAATAAATTGTATATTCATTGAAGAATAAACAAAAACACATTCAAAGTCTGGCTATAAATCTTTCTGTTACATTTGTCAAAACATTGTTAGAAGCGTGTATCATGATTGAGCTGCTTTTCCATTAGAAGAATGAAATGGTTGAAAGCATTGTTTCCAAGGTGCATCTTTCTGTTGTTCCAGCCATGACAAGAAAGCACTATCCAATAAGCAGAACAAGTTTACATATAGAAGCTGGTACTTGACAGGAACATACCGAAAATTGAAAATCTGCACAATTGGCCACACACCACCTTCTAACACCAACGCTGGGAAATAATTTCTCTTTAAGTCTTCCTTCACCTCAGGAATGGTTTTTCCCGCAGACAATCCCATGTAAGAGAAGAACACAAACAGATGTATCGGACCGAAAATTAGGCCGTCCATTGCTACTTTTGTTGCTACGGATTGCGCAGTCTTTGGCATTAGTTGAAGCTTTTGGCTTATCAATTTTTCCAAACCTTCATACCTACAACACATTAATCTTGGTTCAATAGGAGAAGAAAATCATTTGGCTGCAAAATTGATTCTGTAAAATTGAATCCGACTAAAAATAAAATTAAGATTAAGTCATTTAAGTTTGGATAAATTATTGCAAAAGTGAGTTTAACCATAAATCACATTTAGATTCAAAAGTAACAAATCTTAACTTGAAACAGAATCAATTCTACTAGAGAGCAATAACTACAGCCTACTAATAAGAGATCTAACACCAATCTTCAAGCTTCTTAGTAAATCAATTTTATGTGTCTGATGCAGTTATTAAGAAAGAAAGTAAAAAGTTGTTGAAGAGATAATACCAGAAGTGTCCAACCGGTCCAACAAAACCGATTCCAAAGATACTAGTAACAGCCACACGTCTCCAATCGATAAGAAATTGAGTATCAGCTTCCTGCACAGAAACAATTATAATAAGAAGAAGAATTGAGTAATAGAAATGTGATTGTTGTAAGACTTACAGTTAGAGATAAGTGTTTTTTAGCCGCAGCAGTGTGGGTGATATACTGAGCAGTGATATCTCCAACAGCCCAAAGGACACCAGAAGTGGTGACTTGGGTCTTCACTGGATGAACTGACAGAGAGTTCTGATACCAATTCCATGCCCTCAAAATCATTGACATCTTCTTCTCTACAACTTCATTTACCAACCTCACTGCGGTGGATTCTCGATTGGAAAATGGTTGGGGACGTGGGCCGGGTATTGCCTCTTATTTCGGTAATTTTGCTTTACATATATCAAAGGGTTTCAGATATTTTTCTACACTTAAAACCAAATCTCACTTTAACTTTTTTTTTTTTAATTTAGAAAAAATGGTTTTTGGGTAAAGAAAAAGGGTATTTTATCCTTTTTCTTTTTTTAACTTAATAGTAATTATTATTTTTGTGTGAAAACAAATTAATTATAATATTTATTGTTCTATTTCTTCCGATCTTTTTTATAATAGACATTTTAGTTAATAAAAGTTTATGTATTTTATTTAAATTGAATTAAGTATAAAAATTTTCGATGACTTTCTTGTCCTTTGTTTGTTGTTTGATTATGTCTTTTGTTCGTCTAGTCAAGTTTTGTTTGTCTTTGGAAGGAAGATTAATTGTTAATGTCATTTGTTCGTTGTTTGATTGAAAATTAACTTAAAAATTCATTTTTCTTATGTAACGGGGTTCCTAAACTCAACATGCTAAAAGCTTATAAGAATTACTGGATACTATCAAGACTAAATCTTGGGAAGATGATAATGTCACTTTAGTTAGACCAAACAAATATAAATCCTGATGGTCTCTTTTTCCTTCTTCTTTTTTCCACATATTTTACTTCTGATTCTATTTTTCAAACCTTTTCTTAAAAATGTTTTTAAAATTTGAAAAAAGATAATACTTTTGTTTAAACAATCATTTTTCAAAGTCTCACCACTCATCCCTTCCCCCTCTTATATGGAGTTAATGTTCATTAAGGTTACTTGGTAACCAAAGTAGTGTTGGGCTAGAGACTTCACACACAAAAGTGGGTGAATTGTGTGGTTTTGAAATCTTAGAGAAATAAAATCAGAGTTTAAAAACATTTTTAAATGCTTAGCAGCAGAAATAAAAGCATAATATAATTTGCAAAAATTAAAAGAGTAAAGGGAAAAAAGAACACCAAGATATATTAAGGTTCGGTCCAAGCAAAAGGACCTACTACTCTCCCCAAGATTTAATCTTGAGAGTTTCCAATAAACATTAAGAGCTTTTAGTAGGAAAGACTCACGAACCCCCTTATACAAGGAAACGATGGTTGACCACCAACCATATAATACAAGACTCTAGAATATAGTAGTTTGAGTGTTATCTTCCAAACATCAAATTGAAATGGATAGTCTTTTTTCCACATGGTAGATCGAAGCGGTTAGTCTTATCTCCACAAGCGAGGACCTTGGAGAGGCCAGTCTTCAAGTTCATAAACCTTGCAAGCTTTAATACGTGTTGAGCTCACGGACCTTAAAACCTTTGTTTTATACGGGCTGGCCAATAACCTGTGAGATTTTAATACCTGGAAAATCTCAAACCTACCAAGCTTTTAATATCGAGCTGGGTTTGAGCCTAATCTTGGTTTTATATAGAGCTAACCAAGTACCTGGTGAAAGCTTTTATGCAGGCAGATAGTTTGTCAGGAGCTTTCTCTCCACAAGGGCTAGGGCCTTTGATGAACCAATATGGTCGAACGACCGAATATAATTTTGTATCTCAAACTATGTCAACGTTTACTCCAAACACTGTGGTCGTCGTAAGGAAGCATATGAATGAGAGTAACCATGAAATGGTCCATATGTTATCACAACAAATGAGGACCATTCTAAGACCTTTGAAACAGGATTCGACACAGAGTTAACAATAGTTGGCAACTCAAATGACTCGAATAGTGGACTTTTTGGGGGCACCAATTGTCCCACAACGTCAAACCCCACCTCCTTGTCCTGAGACACCGGTCTGACAGGAAGAGGAGTATGAAGAGATTCTGGAACAACCTTACAAATAGGTTGAACAAATACCCAGGGTGGCCCAGAGGCCTCCTGTCGTGGTGTTGCGTCGACATCAAGACCAAGGAGATGTGTTAGGACAGGTTCGTCAGGATGTCATGGCTGGAGAGCCGAACCTTGAAACTATATTAGAGATCATTATGGTTGAAAATGGAGCCAACCCAGGCCTTCGACAACCAACTTACATGTCCCTATTACCTAACTACGTGTTGCAAACTAAACTTCCCAAGGGATGGAAAGTCCTGAAGTTCACCAAATTCGCTGGTGAGACCGAAGAGTTCACAATCGAACATGTGGCACTTTACTAGAATGAGGCTGGGGTATAACAAATAATGAGGAGTTAAAATGAAATATTTCCCTAGTTCCCTCACCAAAAATGCGTTTAACTAGTTTTCAATGTTTCCTCCTCAGTCAATTCACACATGGAATCAACTTGAAAGATTATTCCACGAACAATTTTATATGGGACAATCTAAAATTATCCTAAAGGAATTAGTTACTGTGAAACAAAAGACGGGTGAGTCAGTCGAACAATATCTAAACAGATTCAGACTTTTGAAAGCTATATGTTTTACTCAAGTCCCTGAAACATGAGTTAGTCGAAATGGTCGCGGCAAGATTCAACTACTCAATCAGAAAGAAGTTAGATACCCAATACCTTATGGATATGACCCAATTGGCAGATAGAGTTCGACAGGTTGAAAGCCTAAAAGTTGAGAAGTCTAAGGTTTATCGATTCCATAAGAAAGTTGCATATTCAGCAACCGACTAGTTCTCGTCCGACGATGGAGAAATCTTCGACGAAAGTGAGGTTCATGTGGATGAACTTAAGCTAGGACCTCCCTACAGGTGTAAAGCATTAAAAACACCGAGCGGAAAATGTAACACCCTTTCTACCCCATCACAAATATAATACATTTTAATTAAATAATCAGAGTTCCCTCATAAAAGGGCATCACATTTCTCATAACTCAAGCATCATAAACATCATATTAGTCTTGTACCGTAATACGGGTTATAAAATCATGAACAATCAGAACTATTTTCAACAATTACGCAGCGGAAAACAAAACATCACTTTTCGTCTTTAATTTAAAAGAAAAATTCATAATTCAATCCAAAACATCATTTAAATATCAAATAGTCAAAAATCAACACTTAATTATTTTAAACAAAATAAACTCAATGTTCTCAAGCAAAACTCATCCTGATGTTACTGGAAACATAGCAGGACTCCACTTCTAACTAACAACAACGACACACTAACTCCAAGCTAAACACCCACCGAGCTAACCTTGAGTATCTGCAGGATGGCATAATATACCATCACAAAAGGCATACAGAGTGAGTATATTCACATTCAATAAAGTAATATAAAAATGAGGATTCATAAACATAGGCTTAAAATTAACTTCAATCATCACAAAGCTCATTTATACACAACATCAAATACATCCCATCATCACACAAATTCAATGCAAATCATGCTATGTCATTTAGAATGATATGAAACCTCTTATTATGCATGTGGTACCGTAATATCCCCATGGATGGACACTAGGCCATCAACCCTCTACAAGGGAGCACATCATAACATCGTATCATTTCAATCCACACAATGGGATTGAAGCTACCAATGGACCAAAATCCCTTCATAAATCATGTCATGAATGCAAGACGCAATATACACACACCTCATCAAAACATCATAAGCATTGCATATGCATTCATCAGCAATCATCGTGTTACTCACTCATTTAACATCTTCCTATAAGTCATATCATCATAATTCATAACTCATAAAACATCTTAAAATCATCATGCATCATTTACGTCACTTATACCTACACATATAGCATCTAAACACAACATGTGACTGCACCAAAACATCAAAACATCTTATAACACAAAACACATCGATTAAACCATTTTCCAGAATTAAAATAATTTTTCAAAACATGTTAGGTCTCGCTAAGCGAGCTACCTCCCTCACTAAGCGACCAACTCTTTGTATTGAGAGGTTCAAAAGTTTCACTCGCTCGCTAAGCGAGCATTGCGATTCCCCAAATTTTTCTGTGATTTCAGAATCGCCCTTCTGCGACAAAACCCACAAAAATCCAGTCTTTCAGCAACAACATAGTAGAAAATCAGGAATACAATCCACATTCATTATAATATCATCAAATATATCACATAACATCATTATTTATCATCAAATTCGTCATAATTCATCATCACATCGTAAATCCATCAACAAAAACCCCATAACCCTAAGACTCTCCCTAAAAACCCCAATCCATATCTCTATATTACAATACCGAACAAAATTAATTACTCCCCATACCTCAATTCGTTGGATTCTTTCGATAAACCTCTATGATTTTCCTCTCCAACCTTCAAGTCCTAGCTTTTCTTCAGAGCTCTCATTCTTTTCTCCCAAATGTATGATCGTTCCAAATGATCGTACAAACCCCAATTTACTCTCTTAGTCATTCATACCCCTAGGACCTCTTTAGACTTTTCTCATCTTACCCTCACTAATCTTCTACCAAAAGACCTCAATACCCTCAACTCTATATTTTCCTTATTCTATTTAATTAATCTCAAATAATTAAATGATGTCACACTATACTAAATTAATATTATTAAAATATTAATCTTAACCATCACATCATCATAGCATCAAGAAATCTTCAAAATTCACAACAAACACATCAATTAAATAAAAATCAACTTTGGGGTGTTACATAAAAGACCATGTCGAAACAGGAAAATTCGACAAATATGTCACTAAGACATATCTTTGATATATCAAAATGCGATGAAATTTTTGATTTGTTAGTAAATGATGGTCAAATTGTTGTTCCACCTGGTTTAAAAGACCTCCTTTTAGATCAAAAGAAAAAGAGAGGATTTTACAAGTTTCATAATTATCTTGGTCATAAAACTTCTCAACATGTTCTTTTTAAGGATTTGATGCAAAAAGCTTTGAAGGATGACAGGCTTCAATTTGGCAAAAAGCCAAAGATGCAGGTCGACACCG
The DNA here is from genome assembly GCA_963966055.1 of Lathyrus aphaca. NCBI lineage: Eukaryota > Viridiplantae > Streptophyta > Magnoliopsida > Fabales > Fabaceae > Lathyrus > Lathyrus aphaca. The sequence goes on from OZ014521.1 coordinate 17,233,753, forward strand.
ACCCTCTGAAAATCGAATATGTACTTTATTATGAGTCAAATGATTGTATAATGGTGGAAGTTACTGAGGATTTCCTCAACACACCCCATGTCGAAAACATGGAGTGTATGATGGTCGACACTACTGAAGGTGACAACAAGAACACTGAGGAAAAGCTAGAGTCAGTTTACCCAAGGGCTGATGAAAGGTTGAATGAATTTCAAGAGAGATGCCAAATGGGTGGATCGAGGGTAATATTATGCCCAAGGTGTAATGATGTGTTCGACGAGAAGGCAACTGAAAAATATAAAGTTGGCAAAAAGGAGACTTTAGCCGCTGAAGGATCCCATATCCCAAGATTTGTGTTTGACCAGGGTGGAAACCTTCGTCGAAATGAAGAATTCCAAAGACAAGACAAATCAGCTAGGCCTAGAACTTTTGTGCCTCCATCTGATACCCCATGTGACAAGTGGGTCAAACCATACAATCAAAAGGGCAGCCAGATGCTGAAATGGAGGGTGTTGGACTTGGAGAAAGAGATTGGGAAGAAAAATGAACCTAGGGGTTATGTGGTTTCTCCTAATTACAAAGGGAAGAACCCAATGACCAGGACCCAGTGAAGATGCTACCATAGAAGTAAAAAGGCTGGAAAAGGAGCCTCAACATCTCGACCAAAGCAGGGAGAAGCCCTTGGACCAATTGAGCAACACCCAAAAGCAAGGTGGGTCGTAAAAGGAAATATTATGGCGAACTATACGCTGACTATTGGAACCTCTGAAAGAAAAGAGGTAATATCCAAACAAAAGGCATAATGTACTCTTGCTGTCGAAAAGGGGAAGGAACCTGAATATATCCCCCAATCCGGCAAAGAAGAGCCTACATATTCACCTCAGTCAGACGAAAAGTATACCTCGTCACGAAAAGATGACTTCGACGAAGACATGTATGATGATACTAATGACGATACCTATGGGAAATACTTCGTCATCAACTGTGGCATCGTATCTATATTTCCAATAGAATATGACATTGTCTCTGAAGTGTCGAAAGCGAAGGAGGATTTTGTGGCGAATGAGATTCCTGAGGATAAACCCTTATTCTACTACATCATGAACGATGAGGTAGTCGAAGAAAAGAGAGCAGTGTTTGAAAAACCTAGTGCTTACATGATGTACCATATGAAGCCTCTTTTCATAAAGGTAAAAGTCGACGAAATGGAAGCCAACAAAATGCTTGTAGATGGCGGGGCAGTTGTGAAGTTAATGCCCTACATTTTATTCAAGAAAATCAGAAAGACCATGAAGACCTTCGACAATATAACATTGTTTTGTCCAACTATGAAGGAAAGACCAACAATATTCAGGGAGTAATCCAGGTCGACCTAGCTGTGAGGATGATTACACGGTCGATATTGTTTATGGTGATTAACTCTAAAGCAAACTTCAACCTGTTATTAGGTAGATAATGGATTCATGGTATAGGGCAGTGCCTTTGACCCTGCACCAAAGACTTAGTATCTGGAGAAAAGATGGTATCGTCGAGAACATTGAAGTCTACCAAAGCTATTATAAGGTTGACAACAACAAAGGATCGAAGAGGTCATTCAATTAGCACTTAGTGAATGTGTCCCCTTGTGATGATGGATTAGGTTCCTACACCTCCGTCGAAACTGGCCGCATGTTGAACTTGGATCCAGATCATGGTTTTGTTTGGGATGCTGCTGATATACTAGAGGAACCAAGTGAAATGCCACCTGATGGGTGATCTAAGGTCGATGGGAATGACCTCTGAGTCAGAAAGTATGACTCGAATTTCGGCCTACTTGGTTGAAAACAAAAATGAAATGGCTATGGAAACTAGGCAACGCCCAATCCTAACTGACGAAGCCAGAACCTGTGGCCTACCAGGCCAAACGATAACATCGAAATTTGTTATGAAAAGTCAACTTCCTGAGAAGGTTTAGATCCAGCTCAAATGGTAGGACAATAGCATTTTTTCCATCATTGACAGTCAAGAAGAACAATGAATTTTGCTGGAAGGTAACAAGAGGCATTCGACAACTCCAAATAATACCTGACGAAGCCTTTTTGTTATTTTCATTTAGGGTGAATACGATGTTATTGTGTAGTGTTGTGTCGAATATGACCATAGGAAGTATGTTAGCACAAGAGGGCAACAATGGTGTCAAAAGACCCATTTATTACCTCAATAGAATGTTGATAGATGTTGAAACTAGATATACTGTGATTGAAAAATTATGCTTATGTATGTACTTCTCATGTATGAAATTGAAGCAATATATAAAGCCCGTTGACTTTTATGTTTCGTATCATTGTGATGTCACCAAGCATATGTGTTCTAAACATATTCTGCACAGTCGAATAGGTAAATGAGCACTAGCATTAACTGAGATTTCATTAACTTACAAGACTTTAAGAGCTATGAAAGGTCAGATAGTGGCCGACTTCATCATCGGTCATGCAGTAGTCGAACCTCAGATGTTCATAATTGACGCAAACCCGTGGAAATTAACTTTCGATGGGTCGAGCCATAAGCATGGAACATGCATAGCGGTAATGATAATCTCCCCACAAGGTTTCCCAACAAGATTCAAATGCAGGGTCAAAGGACAAATTAAAGGACTTCATTGAGGTTCAAGAGAAAATGGTATCAAATGTGCCACCGTTATAGACTTCTGATGGTTTAGAAGCAAAAGAAACATGGTACAGAAAAGTCCTAGTCATCGATGGATTGTCGACGACAGATTAGAGACGACCCACCATGGAATACTTAGAGAATCCCATCGAAGGAACAACGGTCAACCCTCGTTTCGAACCCTGATAAATGAAAGTATAAAAACTACATGCAACAAGATATATATCAGGAAAGAAGTGATGTCGAAAGTTAACCTTCGAGGAGGAACATCGCTATCAGCAGCCTGGGTGTCCGTCTTGGAATTTTGGCCAAGTTAGCAAAGGCATCCACCATATTTTCCAAGAAGAAATCCCTTTGGAAATGCTCAGTTTGGTAGTTCGCCCACCAGACGTCGAACTCTTGAGTTGTACTAAACGAAACTTCGAAATGAAAAGTTGGCAACTCCAGGATCTGGTTCCTTGCAAATTTTGTGCATGCTTTACTACCCACATCATTGAGTTTTATTCTTGACCAGATGATGTCGGAAGGGTGTTTCACAAGAGATTTGGGCAGTATTTGGCTCAAACCAAACTGTCAAGCCACCAAGTTAGGCTGGTAGTATGTGTAGCCATAGAATTCATGCTCAATTTGGTGAAAGAGCATAGTAAGGGTAAAAAAACTCTTCAAACAATATTCGACTCCGCTGATGCTGCCAGAGTAGTGCCAAGAAATGGATTTTTAAACCAAGTAGGCCCAAACTTCCTTTCAACGAAAGGTACCATACCTTTGACGAAAGCAGTTGTCTCAACGAACATGTTGAGGTATTTCATAAAGAGGCTTTTTGAGGAAGCCTCCCGGAAGGTCATTAGAGCCAGTCGAACCTATTCATTGGGGTGTTTCTCCATCAATTTATCCATTTAAGCTGAAGGGGTATCCTATCTTATGTTCATAAACAACATTTAACCAATGTTGCAACAACCATACAGGTCCCGAAATATTCAGGGACCTATCAACCTCAACCAATAACTTTATCTTGTGGGCTGACGTCCCTAAAGTTTGGTAGAAGGAAGCTAACAGTAACTTCCCTAAGAAAATATTATGGCATTCATGTATTTGGATTGCTAGGGGATGTATTGTTTGGCCACTTGCAGAGAGCCTGAACAAAACAGATAATAAGACAACCATAGAGTCAGAATGACTATGTGCTCCTTGTCGGACACTATATCAGATTTAGCATGATGGTCTTTGATGAAGCCCTAGAGGCTAGCACGGGTGAAGTTGAAAGTGTGCTTCACCGACAATGATGGATAAAAAATTTCTGCTAGAGGCGAAATGCTTGTAATGGCTTCCACGTCGAACAATGTTAGCGTCAACATTCTGCATGGAAGATGGAAGATGTTGGTCAAACCTTCCTAAAAACATAGAGATGCCAAAAAAATGTTAGGTGTTCTGGTCTGGGCCTCAAGTGACGATTGGGTCGTGGCCCAATAGTCGAGCAGATGCCCATTAGATCGTAGCCCGATAGTCGAGCAAATGCTCATACGCTCGAGCGAGCATACTTGATGGTCGAGCACACCCCACTTCATAGTCGAATAGACCTTTCTTGAGTCGGGCATGCACTTTACGAGACTGGCAGACAACAAGACTCTCATTCCAGTTGCTACATCACCCAACTATCACCCATTATCTCCTGAAAGATATGAGCAGTTGGACCAAGGACTAGAGCACTTGCTAGGTTGTCGCTCCCCGAATTTTCATCCCGGTGCAAACGCGAACTGGACGAGGCGATGTTGGATGTTGGATTTTCTAAATGATTTTTATATGGTATTATTGATAAAACATGAAATACTATTGATTTAATTATTTAATAAATAAATATTTAATTAATTTATCTATAATTTCAAACTCATATTTAAATAAAAAATATGTTGCTTACTATGTATTTACTTTGTTTTTAAATATATTTTTTATTTTTATATTGTTTATTATTTATTTGAAATAAGTTGAATGTATTTAATTTTATTTGGTAAGAAGTTAACTTTGGATATTTATATCGGAAAAAAAAATTGAAAATTGAAAATTTATAAATAAACAAAATAAAAAAAATAAAAAAATAAAATACGAACCAGATAATCCAACTCGGATACTTTCGGTTAAGAAAGTTACAAATCAGATAACATATGTGTGCTACTTCCGGTTTAGAAATTTTCTAAACCGGAAAACGTAACAATGCTACTTCTGGTTTGTAATTTTCTTAACCGGATTACTTACTCATTGTACATCCGGTTTGTCTAATCCAAATTTAAAAAATATTACTTTTTTAATCTGACTTCGCGGTAAAAATTTTAAATTTTTATTTAAATATTAAAAGAACAAAACTAGAATTAAAAAAATATTTATGTACAAGATATAATTTCCAGTCCTAAATCTCTTTGCGATAAGTATTTGTGGATAAGAATCTCTGATGCATACCGCACACGAAACACACTCAAGTAATCTTCTTCACTAATCACATTATATGCACCACCATAACCTGACCATTGGTTCCAAACTATGCATATTCATCTCTCCCCACAACCTTCCTTCAACTACTCAACAACTGAGGTTCGTATGCAGCATAAACTATAGTTTTGTTTCTAGTTTCTAATGTTTGCAATAAATTGGTTTTGTAAAGTTGATTCTTGTTGATTGTGTTTTTTAGTTTTGAATGAGACAGATTCGTGTGATGATGATTAAAATATAGCTTGTCTTGCAGACAGAATCTGATTCTGGCAAGGGTAGAAAGGTGGTTTGTTGAGACTTTCAGAAGCTGCAATCAATTCTATTCATTGCCATGGATAGTAGCCAGAAGGTAGCCCTAATGAGTAATGTGATTTTTTTTTTTTTTAAACTTTTTCTGTGAGGAAAATATCAGAAAATCATTTAGATACTATGATATTGAGCATTTAGACAGTTGCAGAAATATATTACTCACTCATACATGCTTAAGTTCCAATACTATTTTACAAACATACCAGTGCAACATCCAATTTGAGACTTTCAACATGCATATCATTCATCGATGACAACAATCGATATCATGTTCTCTCATGTCCTAGAATAATTTGAGATTATATAAATATAGTCAAGTGTATAGACCAAACTACTGTCATTAGTGCATGGTTCCAAGCTATTTAGAATTTCTTATGATTGATTTTTGCATTGGATCCCATCTTGTGTTAAAGATGATGATTCAAATGGAATGAAACATTTCCTATAATTTTTATGTTTTGGCAATTCTGAAACAGGAGCCGAAGCAACGCAAGAACAGTCAATCAAAATTAAGCTCTAGTCCAGAAGAAACAGGCGATGAATCCTGCTGTCATATCTGTATGAAGAGCAACAGTTGTCAAATAGTTAATTCAAGAACAAAACTGATGAATTCTTTGATTCGAAAACGGAAACCGCAAGAAGCCGTGAACGTCTTCAATAGTTTGGCCGAAGAAGGACATAGGCCAACAATAATAACATACACAGCGCTTGTGGCTGCGCTAACACGTCTAAAGCGTTTCAAGTCTATTCCTTCACTTCTTTCAAAAGTTGAAGAGAATGGAATGAAGCCAGATTCTATACTCTTCAATGCCATGATCAATGCTTTTTCTGATTCCGGTAAGGTACATGAAGCCACGAAAATCTTTCGGAAAATGAAGGAATACGGATGCAAACCAACAACTAGTACTTTTAATACTCTCATAAAAGGATTTGGAGTTATTGGAAAGCCAAATGAAGCCATGAAATTGCTAGAGATGATGTATCAGGACGGAAACGTGAAACCGAACGAGAGAACGTATAATATTCTCATCCAAGCTTGGTGTACCAAGCATAATTTGGAAAAGGCGTGGGATATTCTGCATAAAATGGTGGACTCCGGTCTGCAACCTGACATTGTCACATACAACACGCTGGCGGGAGCGTATGCTCAGAATGGCATGACATTCGAAGCTGAAAGGTTAATATTTAACATGCAGCAGTATGATAAAAAAGTGTGGCCTAATGAACGAACTTGCGGTATCATAATAAACGGTTATTGTAAGGAAGGTAACATGGAAGAAGCCCTGATATTTTTATACAAAATGAAAAAGCTTGGAGTGCATCCAAATCCTGTTGTTTTCAACTCTCTTATCAAAGGATATTTAGACATTACAGACACAAATGGAGTAGACAAGGTAAGTTCTGATATCGAACAATTTTCATAAAATTCATAGTTCCTTGTATTGTGATCGAAATAATAACCTGCGAAATGAAATTTGGTCAGGCATTGAAATTGATGAAAGAATTCGGGATCAAACCAGATGTAGTGACGTATAGCACCATCATGAATGCATGGAGTTCATCCGGGCTTATGGACAGATCGGAAGAGATATTCGATGAAATGGTGAAGGCCGAGATAGAACCTGACATCCACGCGTATAGCATCCTTGCTAAAGGCTATGTACGCTCCGGGCAGCCAGATAAAGCCGAGACTCTACTGACTTCGATGACTGAATATGGCTTACAACCAAATGTTGTGATCTTCACTACCATCATCAGTGGATGGTGCGCCGCTGGAGAAATGGACCGTGCTGCTAGACTTTACGAGAAAATGCAGGAAATGAGAATTCCCTTGAATTTGAAAGCTTATGAAACATTAATATGGGGGTATGGAGAAGCACTGCAACCTTGGAAAGCCGAAGAGTTACTTGTTACTATGGAAGAAAGTGGTATAGCTCCTGAAACATCCACTATCGAGCTGGTCGCTGATGCTTGGTGTGCCATCGGTTTCTCTGAAGAAGCGAATCAAATTCTCATTGGTTTAGAAGAAGAATCTCAGTACGATGAAAATTTCGAAAGTCAAAAGATACCGGAGCAGAATGTGGAGAAAATTTATAAGAAACCGAAACTGGGTGCTTCTCAGTCTAATAATCTACTGCAAATGCCTGGTATAGTGGTAACTCAACCAGAAAGAAGCACTAATAACAGAAACATAAAAAGCCAAATGATAGTTAATACATGTGACACGATGCAGAATGCTACCGTTTCGATGGTTTTTGTTCGTGCAAATTCATATGGAGTACAGCCATTGATTGTAAGTAGGCATCAAATTCATAGTCAGATCATTAGGCCTTTTATTTGATAGTTGCAGATTAGTGTCAATACATTGTTGAGATAACTTTCTGGTTTGATTATCTCTTATTGATCTGTGATGAAACACAATCATTTTGAATATATGTATTTGCTTCTATGATAATGAAACTAAGTAACCATATTACATCTTGTAAATGTTAACAATATTGCGACATTTTGAATATATTTATTTGCTTCCATGATAATGAAACTAAGTAACCATTTTACATCTTGGGAATGTTAACAATATTGCGACATTTCTTAATGTCTTGGAAAAATGCATCAAGATGTCGGTCAGAGGAACCACCAACGGTCACTGCATCATCAGCCGCTTTCTTCCACTTGATTGCATTTTGCTTCAACGTCTCCGCTTTTTCACCTGTTGTAACCTCCATAAGCACTTTTTCACCTCATCTCTTGTTACCAATTCATCATTTCCAGCTCCGCGACAACCGAGACTAACTCCTACTCCAAAAACATGAACCAAAAACTTTGCATTTGTCAGGTGGTCACCAAAGGATGGAAATGCCAACACTGGAACTCCTAAAGCAATTGCTTCCATTGTTGAATTCCAACCGCAATGCATCATGTAACATGTGACAGAAGAATGAGCAAGTACATGTTCTTGTGGACTCCACTTCACCACTTTTCCTCTCTCACTTGTTTCATTCAAGAACCCATCTGGGAAAACATGTTGCTTTTTTGAATCAGCATGATAATTTTGTTGAATAAACTTTAATGTTATATTTAGTGGATTTTCTATTAATAAGTTAGTGGAAAGACAAAGTCTCTATTGTAGTTGGAAGGCCAAGAGATAGTGGGCTATTAATAGTATCTACTTGTTTTCTTAGAATAGCAGTAATGAGATTATATAAAGACCAGTATTGTATTTTCATTTCAACAGAACATATATATAAAAGTAGTGCTTCTGTTCACAAATTGGCATCAGAGCAAATGGCAAACGTGGTGAGTAAAATGCCGCTGCCGCGACTAACGTAGTCAAATTATGATAACTGGAATGTCCAAATGAAAGCTCTTCTTGGAGCTCTAGAGGCGTGGGAGGTGACCAGAGATGGGTTTGAAGAACCAACAGATACTGCGGGATATACGGCAGCTCAAAACAAGGCGTTGAAAGAGATGCGGTCAAAGGATAAGACGGTATTATACATGCTGTTCCGAGCAGTTGACGACTCAGGCTTTGAGAAAATTGTCGGTTCAGCTACATCGAAAGAAGCATGGGACACGTTAAAAAAGGCGTTCGAAGGAGCAGATCGAATGAAGCAAGTTCGACTCCAAACTCTTCGTGGTGAATTGGAGAGGATTCATATGAAGGAGTCAGAAACTGTATCTGACTACATCACGCGTGTACAAACAGTGGTGAATCAACTCACTAGAAATGGCGAAACGGTGACTGATGCACGAGTTGTCGAAAAGATACTGAGATCTTTAACAAATAAATTTGAGAATATTGTGTGTGCAATAGAAGAGTCGAAGGACCTTTCGACGCTCTCAGTCGAAGAGCTCGCTGGTTCTCTCGAAGCACACGAACAACGTAAGATGAAAAAGAAGGAAGAAGCAGTCGAGGATGCACATCAAACCAAAGATTCAATTAAAGACGAAAAGGTACTATTTTCTCAAAACTTTCGAGGAAGAGGACGTGGCCGTGGAGGTCATGGTCGAGGTGGTCGAGGCAGCAACTTCGATAGAGGACAATCAAGCCAGCAAAATTGGCGTGGCAGAGGACGTGGTCAAAGAGGTGGTCGGTCGAACTACTCCAACTTCGAATGCTACAAGTGTGGGAAGTATGGTCATTACGCGAAGGATTGCAACTCCTACAAATGCTATAACTGTGGTAAAGTGGGACATCTTGCAAAGGATTGTCAAGTCAAAAAGAAGGTAGAAGAAACAACCAATCTAGTCTTGGAAGCTGAAGCAAATGAAGGTTTTCTCTTGATGGCTCAAAATGAAATCAACACCAATAATGACACCATGTGGTATCTCGACTCAGGGGCAAGTAATCATATGTGTGGTTACAAACACCTGTTTAAAGAAATGCAAAAGATTGAAGATGGTCATGTGTCCTTCGGAGATGCATCGAAAGTGAAAGTCGAAGGCAAGGGTAAAATTTGTTACTTGCAGAAGGATGGCTTGATTGGATCAATCGAGGATGTTTATTATGTACCAGATCTCAAGACCAACATCTTGAGCTTGGGGCAACTTACAGAAAAAGGTTATTCGATACTTATAAAAGATCGGATACTGCATTTGAAGGACAAGCTAGGGCATCTAATTGCTCAAGTCGAGATGGGGAGAAATCGAATGTACAAACTAAATTTGAGAAGCGTTCGAGAAAAATGTTTGAAGGTCAATGTCGAAGACAAAGCGTCGCTGTGGCATCTACGATTTGGTCATCTACATCATGCTGGTTTGAAAAGGTTGGCGAAAAAGAACATGGTGCACGAGCTACCAGACATGGACTATGAAGGAAAGTTTTGTGAAGAATGTGTGCTTAGCAAACAAACAAGAACCTCATTTCAAAAGAAGGCAGAATATCAAGCTAAACATATTCTCGAACTGATTCATACCGACATATGTGGGCCAATCACTCCGGAATCTTTCAGTGGCAAAAGGTACTTCATTTCCTTTATTGACGATTTCTCATGAAAAACTTGAGTTTATTTCTTGAAAGAAAAATATGAAGCATTCGAGGTGTTCAAAAAGTTCAAAGTAATGGTGGAGAAGGAAACTGACAGACACATCAAAGTTGTTCGATCTGACAGAGGTGGTGAGTATATTTCAACAGCTTTTATGAAGTATTGTGAAGAGCAGGGCATAAGGAGATTTCTAACTACACCATATTCACCTCAACAAAACGGTGTGGCTGAAAGGAAGAATTGAACAGTTCTCGACATGATTCGATCAATGCTTAAAAGCAAGAACATGTCGAAGGAATTCTGGGCAGAAGCTGTACAATGTGCTATTTATATTCAGAATCGATGTCCACATTCGAAGTTAGAAGATCAAACACCACAAGAAGTATGGAGCGGACAGAAGCCAACAGTTTCTCATCTCAAAGTATTTGGTAGTGTGGCGTATGCACACGTACCAGATCAACGAAGAACGAAGCTTGAAGACAAAAGTCAGAAGTACATATTCATTGGGTATGATGAGAAGACAAAAGGGTATAAGCTATTCGATCCCATAAGCAAGAAGGTGATAGTGAGTAGAGACGTTCGAATAAATGAAGCGAGCAACTGGGACTGGAACAATTCGACAGAAGTTAATGTCGAAGTTGAAGAATCATTTGTTGCCATACCAACAAGCATTCCAACAGAACTTGAAGAGTCTGACAATGAAGATGAACCTCTACAACCCAGAATGCGAAGTCTACAAGATTTGTATGAAACAACAGAAGAGGTACACCTTGTATGTCTTTTGGCAGATACTGAAAACATTAACCTCGAAGAGGCGTTACGAGACGAAAAATGGAAAACTGCCATGAACGAAGAGATTAAGGCCATTGAACGTAACAACACATGGGAACTAGCAGAATTACCAAAAGGAAGTCAACCCATTGGTGTGAGGTGGGTATTCAAGTAAAAGATGAATGCTCAAGGCGAAATAGAACGGTATAAGGCGCGACTTGTTGCGAAGGGATACAAACAGAAAGCAGGAACTGACTATGACGAAGTATTTGCACCCGTTGCAAGAATGGAGACAATTCGATTGCTCATTTCTCAAGCTGCTCAATTCAAATGGCCAATATTTCAAATGGATGTCAAGTCAGTATTTTTAAATGGTGTGCTCGAAGAAGAAGTTTACATCGAACAACCACCCGGATACATGAAAGTTGGAAAAGAAGAAAAAGGGCTAAAATTGAAGAAGGCGCTTTATGGGTTGAAGCAAGCACCGCGAGCATGGAATACATGCATCGACACATACTTCAAAGAGAATGGTTTCAAGCAATGTCCCTACAAACATGCTCTGTATGTAAAGAAGAATGGAAGTAATATGTTACTTGTTGCTCTCTATGTCGATGATCTAATTTTCTTGGGTAACAGGTCAGATGATAGAAGAATTCAATGGCACAATGACACGTGAATTCGAGATGACAGACTTAGGTCTGATGAGATTCTTTCTTGGTCTTGAGGTTCGACAAGAAGAAGCGGGAATCTTCATATCACAGGAGACTGTTGCACCCCAAAATTTGCCCTCACAATACAAGACTTTGTGTTATAAGAAGGTTCGCAAGGTTCACAAGTTTTCCAACACTTGCATAACCTTTCATGAGGTTCATGAAGTCTACAAGTCACTTTATGAAGGTTCACAAGGTTCACAAGTTTCTCAATACTTTCAATACCTTTCATGAGGCTCAGGAAGTCTACAAGTAACTTCTTGAAGGTTCACAAGGTTCACAAGTTTCTCTACATTTATATAACCTTTCATGAGGCTCAGGAAGTCTACAAGTAACTTCTTGAAGGTTCACAAGGTTCACAAGTTTCTCTACATTTATATAACCTTTCATGAGGTTCATGAAGTCTACAAGTTACTTCTTGAAGGTTCACAAGGTTCACAAGTTTCTCAATGCTTATATAACCTTTCATGAGGTTCATGAAGTCTACAAGTTACTTCTTGAAGGTTCACAAGGTTCACAAGCTTCTCAACATTTACAAGACCTTTCATGAGGTTCATAAAGTCCACAAGTTACTTTATGAAGGTTCACAAGGTTCACAAGTCCCACAATGCTTTCAATACCTTTCATGAGGTTCATGAAGTCTACAAATCACTTCTTGAAGGTTCATAAGGTTCACAAGATTCACAATGATTACAAAGCTTTACTGAGGTTCATAAGGTCTACAAAGACACTTCATGAGGTTCACAAGACAGTTTATGATGATCCACAAGGTTCACAAAGTTCACAATTGGTCAAAGGAGTTGACAATTCCCTCAGACAATGCACCTCCTAAGCAGTGCATCCAAAACTAGGGTTTTGACTTTAATCAGGCTAAGTGGACTTCCAATACCTCAAGTGAATTTCATAACATCTTATATGTGTATAAGAACCCCCATGTCAAGTTTCAAGACTTTTCTCAAAAGTTTGCTCAGTCAGATGATCAGATAAGTCAAAATCAGTCAATGCAGTTAAAAAGTCAAACTGAGGTCAACTGTGGTCAAACCAAAGTCAAACTTCATGATTTTTTGCCAACATCAAGTATATGAAGTAAAATTCATCATTTGATCAAGGGTTGATCATGATTCATCAAGGAGATTCCAGATCATCAATAATCAGGAGTTTCTAAATTAGGGTTTCCTCAGTAAAAGTCAACTGAACTTTGACCAGGCATAACTTTCACATACTTCATCACCAAGTCTCCATCCAAATCTCATTTTAAAGGAAATTGAATTCTCTACAACTTTGATGTTGAAAGTTAAGCCCAAAAATGCTTCATTTGAAAGATGTGATCTAAGACATTATAGGTCATTTCAAAAGTCAACAAAAAGTCAACAACTTCAAAAGGGCATAACTTGAGATTGGTAAATGATATGAACCTGAAACCAATGGGGTTGTTTAGAGGACTCTTCAAGCTTTCCAAAAAGTCCAAGAACACCCTCATACCTTTAAAATTGAGGGAGATGTGCCCTTGTAAAGTTGGGCAATTTTGTGATGGTTTATGTTGAAAATGGAGGCTTAGAAGTATTTCTTTCCAAATGGGCTGCCTGATTTATGACCCAATCCATCTCATAATATTGTGCACGACCCAATTGACCAAAATTCAGCATTTTTATTATTTTTTATTTATTTATTATTGATTTAATTCATAAAAATCATTTTAAATAAATATAAAATATGAAAATCTATTTTTGGGTGAAGATATTGCTTCTAGAAATTCATAATTATTGATTGAATTAGAAGGAGAAGGAAATCATGTGAATTATCCCAAAATAGCAAGCACTCATGATCAAATATTTGAATTTTACACTATGATCTTTTTGAATATTTTTTGGATCAAATTTTCACATAACCCATCCATGTTTCTGACCTAAATCAATCACACATATATACTAAGCATAACCCTAGTCCTCATTCACGAAATCAAGCAGCCACAGTGTAAGTTTCAAAACTCAAATTTCAAGCAAAAAGTGAGATTCGGATTCTTCCATACAAGAGGTTTCAAGGTAAACTAAGAACATAGACATGTTCTATGGGCATCCCTGAAGCTAAAGCATCACACATATGCATCTCATGTCCACCAAATTGGCCAACCCGAAGCAAACTTTGTCTTGAATATATTTTTTTCGATTCTAACAATTCATTGCATATTACTGACTTTTGATTATGTAAACTTGTTTGTCCATGACTATAGATGAAATCTGGATGAATTGGTGAAGCTCCATGGCCTAAAACGAAATTCACCATAGTTAGGGTTTTGACCAAGAATTGGGGTTTCGTGATTTACAAAATATAAATGATTTCTAAGATCATGGCTAGACTTGAATGGACCTCTGGAATGTGTTTATGTTTTCAATTTTGTGAAATTGTACGTTTTCATTGCTTGTTGATGTTCATAGGTTTTGCTGGGAAAATATTCTTCGCAGGAAAATTCGTAATAATATTCGCAGGAAAATCCTACGAATTTTGAGGAAGAAGATGACTGGCTTGGCGCACAGTCTATATTTCAAATTTTGATTTCAAATATTATTTTCATGTTTTGTTTATTATCACAAGCTTGGTGCTTGTCCCAGTGGAAGGATGCGTATACGTTTGATGCAATGGCCAGAGTTCGAATCATGCTGGGGCCATTATTTTTTTGTTTTATTTTCAGGATAAAAGCATGCATAATATATAATATGTTGTTATCAATCCATGACCAGAAGGGCTCTCCCAGCCAGGTGGTAAAGCGCGCGTATGTACATCCATAAGGTCCTGGGTTCAACACCAACCCAGGCCTTTTATTTTTTTTATTATTTTCTGGATTTTGCAAGGCAAGGCATAAAACAAACTTTGTTCACTCTTCTATCACCTACGCTTGGCTGACCTGGTGGAAGATGTTTTGTCTGGCAAACATGAGGGCAAGGGATCAAAACCTAATCAAGGTCAGTTCTAAATTTTTATCACCTATTTCTTCTATTTTCTTAATTAATTATATTTTTGTTTATTATAAAAACCTAATTTCTAAATGACCTAATTTTATTTTCTTTGTGTTCTAAAAAAAAAAAATATGTTATAAGTTATTTTCTTAAAATATATAAAAAATGTTTTTTCTTATTTTGTAAATATATTCATATTATGTATATATGTAAAATTTAGATAATTAGATTTAGATTAATCCCATAAACCCTAATTATAGTTTAACCCTAATTCTCACAAACCCTAAAATTTTTTTTTCTAAATAAAATTTAATTCTGTTTTTTTTAATTCCTAATATAATTATAATTTTTCATAAAATTTTGTAAATATAGTTATAATTCAAATTAATTTTTTCTTTTAATGTTTAGAAATAATTTAATTTAGGATAATTATATTTTTGTATATGGTTAAAAATAATTTGTAAATATAATAACTAATAGAATTAAATTTTAAATATGATATTTAAAATCTATCCTTTTCTTATAATATGTATATAAGTATGAATATATGTTAATAATAATTAAAATTTTGTAATACATTTGAAAATAATTTAATAATTAGTATATGAATCAAAAATTATTTAGTTGTGTATGTTAATTTCTTCTTATATTATTTTTGGTTTCTATTATTACTATTAATTATATTGTTACCAATTTTTGCTTATTATAATTTTATTAACCTTTTAATTAATTTTTATTACTAACCATATTATTTATTATTCTTATGTTTCTAACCTTATTTATTATTTCTAATTGTTATTATTATTATCACTAACCCATTTATAATTCAATTATGTTTATTTTGCTAATCTTATTTATTATTATCACTAACCCCTTTATTATTTGTATTTTATTATTTATTGCTTATTATTTAATTTGCTATTTTATTTATTATTATTATAATTTTGTAATTGTTTCTCGGTTGTAATTTTGTAACTATTTTAATTATTTTTACTATGGTTAGTAATTAGGGAGTGTAACAACATGTATGCAATATTAAAATAAATTTAGATAATTTTTAATATAAGATAATTAAATTAAACACGTCACACACGTAAGTCGATTTTAATCGCCGTCTCACTTCCTAAGGTTATCCCTCAAGTTGCCTACGAATAATGGTTAAGTAGGGTGTATAAAGTAAGTCCCTCGAAAGAAAATCATCAAAGTCCCTTATGGTTGCCTTTACGGATCGAGTCCCTTCGAAATAAATGATGATAGTCCCTTCTTTATGCTTATTACACCCCACAATGGCCTTCAAAATCAAATTGCCCCTCACATGTCCCTTTACATCCAAAGTAAGGACTACCTACTCCTTAATAGTAGGGATAGTCTTACCAAGGAAAGGATAAAGAATAAGAAAGACCTTAAACATTAGGGTAGGTTACTCATAGGTGCTTGCTCACTTCAAAACTTTTTCACACTTAAACAAATTTCAAATAAATTTTCAAACAAGTTTTTTACACATCCATACATGGGTTATTACTAAACTATTCTGAAGATTTTTTCTATTCACACACTACATTTTCAAAAACAATTTAAAGTGAGCTTAAGTACCTAAGAGCCCATGGATAACCATGGATGAAAAGGATGCTAATACCTTCCCTTTTCATAACCTACCCCCCGGACCCAAAATATTCTCTTAAGGTCTTTCCTGTTCTTTTATAACCTTTCCTTATGGATAAAATAAAAGTCGGTGGCGACTCTTGCTATCCGCAACATAACTTAAAGTCAGTTCTCCCACCGTGTTACAGATCAGTTCATAGATGTTCATGCCATCAACATTTTCC
This sequence comes from Lathyrus aphaca, assembly GCA_963966055.1. NCBI lineage: Eukaryota > Viridiplantae > Streptophyta > Magnoliopsida > Fabales > Fabaceae > Lathyrus > Lathyrus aphaca. The sequence continues at coordinate 17,250,423 of OZ014521.1, forward strand.
TGAGTCACAATCCAGTGCCTACATTGCTTGGAGACATCCTACATTCTCTTCATACCCGTACTACAAGGGCAAGAGGAACTTTGATGTGCTGCATACCCTTGCTATCTAGGTGGTTTATTTCTCACCTTCCTCGCTCAGTAATGAAGAATGAGCAAGGGTTCATATGGTCCAAAAGGATCATGTCACTTTCTCACTCAGACATTCATTGGTGCTCCAGATCTATGGAGAATGTCACTATCATTGACCGTTGTGGGGAGTTTCCTAATGTGCCACTTCTAGGTATAAGAGGAGGCATTACCTACAACCCCTCTCTAGCTTTACGACAGTTTGGTTACGCCCGAAGTGATGGTCCACATGACATGTTGATTCAGGGCATTGTGTTTGATTACGACAACGATCTTCAGGGTTACCGTCAGAGATTCATACGAGCTTGGGGAAAAGTAAACAAGGTTGACAGCAAGACACTGGAGCCTAAGTACACTATTCCTATGGAGGCTTATCTCAGATGGGTACGATCTCGTGCTCAGACACTCATGATGCCATATCCTGCCATCCTACCAGTTACCATGGAACCTGTTGCTGAAGGAGATACTTCTTATACCATCCTTCACCCAGACATGCCTACTGATATGGAAGACTTGCAGAGATCATGGATCCAACTGAAGGAGCAAAGGGATACTTTCGAGGCTCATTACAAAACAAGCCAAGCAAGAATCCTAGAGCTCACAAAGCAACTTCACGAGGAACGAAACCTCAACTCATACCTCAACACAAAGAGGAAACGTCCATGGGAGACTTAAAACCCCATATTTTTGTACTTATTTCATTTTCATTTTTGTAAGCCTAAAAGGCAAAACAAGTTATTACTAATAAAAAGTTACTTTCTTGTTTGTTTAAGCAAATTTAAATTCTGCGGTCCTTGAAAACATTGCATATACATTCACATATCATTTCATTACATCACAGGTTTATAATCGTGCACAGGTTTCTCATCTTCTCGCTGTTTATTTCAGCAATGGCTCTTGAACAATCAGTTAAGGATCTTCAGGCACAGAATGCACAGTTCCAAGAGTTGATCTTGAACCTATCCAAGGGGCAAGATGATTTGAAGGCACTGCTGGCCAAGAAGACTAAGAAGACTAGAAGGTCTGCTGGATTGCTCAACATGGGAAGAAGGTTCAAGGGTCCTATCAAGACCAAAGAACAAATTGATGACTATGAATCTGAGGAATCTGAGAAAGAAAGGGGCAGTCTCCACAACACTATGGGGGACTCTGATTCTGAGGCTAATTACTACCATGAGCCTAATGAAGACAAATTCAAGATGCTGGTGGATATGATGGATGCTATGGAATTGCAGAAATCATCTGGGCTGGATTTTGAAGATTTGAGTCTGATATCTGGGGTTGTGATACCTATTGGTTTCAAGGTTCCTACATTTGTTGTTTATGATGGGGTCTCCTGTCCCAAGCTGCATCTGAGGTCTTATGTCAGAAGGATTCAGCCTCACACTGCTGATAAGAAGTTGTGGATCCATTTCTTTCAAGAGAGCTTATCTGGAGCTCAGCTGAAGTGGTATTATCAGTTGGAGAGTGTCAACATCAGAGATTGGAATGATCTTGCTGAAGCTTTCTATAAGCAGTACCAATATAATGCTGACTTAGCCCCCACTCGCATGCAGCTGCAAAGCATGTCAATGGGTGCCAAAGAAAGTTTTAAGGAGTATGCTCAGAAGTGGAGAGACTTAGCTGGAAGAGTTCAACCCCCTTTGACTGACAGGGAATTAGTTGATATGTTCATGTGTACGCTGAATGGTCCATTTTACAGTCATCTCATTGGAAGCTCATCATCTGGCTTCACTGAGTTGATCATGACAGGAGAGCGAGTAGAGAATGGTATCAAGAATGGTAAGATCCAAGTGGGCACTTCTTCATCAGGTGCTGCAAAGAAGCCTCCCACTGGGAAGAAAGAATCCAATGCTGTTTATGGTCAACCTGATCGTAACAGAAGACATCAGTCTGTTAGTGCAGTTCATATTTCAAATCCAACTCCTGCAACAACAGAGCAGCCTCAAGGCAACCAACAGAGGGCTAGAAGACAGTTCACGAAGATCAACATGTCAATGGCTCAGGCATTGCAACACTTGTTGAAGGCTGAACTTATCACCCTGAGGGAGGCTCCTCAGAATCCCAATGTTACCTCTCCAAAGTACAATCCCAATGCACGATGTGCATATCATTCAAACTGTCCAGGACATGATACTAATAACTGCTGGGTCTTGAAGAACAAAATTCAAGATATGATTGATGCTGGAGAAATTGAATTTGATCCACCAAATGTGATTACAGCACCACTGCCAAATTACGAGAAGACTGTCAATGCCATTGATGAAGACATTGATGAAGATCTGCATGTCTATTCAGTTATGGAGTTGACCACACCATTGTCTGTTATCAAAAAGAGGTTAGTACAAGCTGGGATCTTTCCAGGTTGTCGTGAAGATTGTCTGTATTGTACCTATAAACCAGATAGTTGCTTCATTTTGAGAGATGGAATTCAACGTCTCATGGATAAGTATACTATAGTGTTTGAAAGAAGACCAGCATCTGTAGAAGATATGGTAGATCATCTGACTAAAGGTAAGAAGATTGAAGAGGTTGATATGGTTGACAAAGTACCGGTAAGAATCACTTCAAAGGGTCCTATTAAAATCACCCGTCAGGGCCCAATCAAGATTACTGCTGAAGGTCCTGTGAAAGTTGTTGCTGAAGCCAGAGTGGCTCCTCTGATCATTACCACTCCTGGTCCTATTCCTTATACATCTGACAAAGCCGTGCCTTGGCACTATGGGTCTGATGTTTACATCCATGGTGTCAAGCAGGAGCCTTTACCTGATATGCCTGTTGACATTGATAATATTGCTGGATCTAGCAAGATCACTCGTAGTGGAAGAGTTTTCTCTCCTCCAGTTGCTTCTAAGAGTGCAGTTACTCCTGATGCTACTACCACCACTGATGCTCGGGGCAAAGGTCCTGTGATTGAGCCTGTATCTACTGATGTGCCAGCTGCTGATGATCTCTCTAAGCAGATGGAAGAAGTATTGAAAATCATTCGCAAGAGTGATTATGACATTGTGGATCAGTTGGGGCATACTCCCTCAAAGATCTCTATGTTGTCCTTGTTGCTGTGTTCTGAGGCTCATGCCAAGTCCTTGATCAAGTTTCTGAAGTCTGCTCATGTGCCCAGTGCAATTTCTGTAGACCAATTTGAGAATTGTGTTGCTCACCTGACCTATGACAATGGGTTAGGATTCTCTGATGCTGATTTGACCCCTGCCAAGAGGGACCATAACAGGGCCTTGCATATTTCAATTGAATGCAGGGGCACTACCCTGTCTCATGTACTGATAGACAATGGTTCCTCTCTGAATGTGTTGCCCAAGGAAGTCCTGAATAAGCTGAGTCCTGAAGATACTGTGTTGAAGCCCAGTAATATTGTGGTAAAGGCTTTTGATGGTTCTAGAAGAGTAGTGCATGGGGAAATTGATCTTCCAATCAAGGTTGGTTCTCAGGTGTTTACTGCTACATTCTATGTGATGGATATTCGTCCTTCATACTCTTGTCTGCTTGGTCGTCCCTGGATCCATGGGGCAGGTGCTGTGACCTCTACATTACACCAAAAGTTGAGATATCCGGTGAATGGAAAGGTTGTTACTGTCTTTGGAGAGGAAGAATACTTTGTCAGCCATGTAAACACTTTCAAGTATCTGGAAGTGGAAGGTGAATACATTGAGACTCCGTGTCAGTCATTTGAAGTGGTTCCCCGGGTTAATGATTATGTAACTCCTCCTGCTGTGAAGAAAGTTCCTGTGGTCATCAGAAAACATCCAACAATGGCAATGGCCTCCCTCAATGATGCTAGAGTTGTGGTGGATGAAGGTGGTTGTACTATTTGGGGTCAGCTTCCTGATATTCCGTACAAGTCTGACAAGTTTGGTTTGGGTTTCACTGCAGAGTCCCAGAAGGCTGTTCGTCGTGCTCGTGCTGCTCGTATCACCAATCAAGGGGTGATTAATGCTGTGGGAGATCAAGATGAAGACTACAACTTAGATGCATGGATTTTTCCTACTATGGGTGCTGGACTCAATAATTGGAAAGCTGAAGATGTTATCCCTATCTCCTTTAGTCAGGAGTAAATACTATTACTGTGTTGTGTTTTTTTTTTACATTTGTAATTTCTGAACAATAAAACTTTCAAGCCATGTGCCTTACCCGGGGCACAATGGTGTGCTTGTTACGGGCTGTCATTTCATTTGCATACTTCATTCAATAAAATCAGTGGACGTTTCGTTTTAATAAATATTGTGTTCCTTGTCTTTCTTTTTCTTTATTTTTGCTTTATCAGCTATGTGTTCTTACACACACACATCACTAAATGCAGATCCTCATCCACTCTGGATCCTGTTGATAACAGTTCTACTATTGCCAATTACAATTTCGAGAATCCGATCTATCAAACTGAAGACGGAAATGAGGACGATTGTGAAATACCTGTAGAGCTTGCTAGGTTGTTACAACAAGAAGAGAAAGCTATACAGCCACATGAAGAGCCAGTCGAAGTTGTGAATTTGGGAACTGAGGAAGACAGAAAAGAGGTCAAGGTAGGGGCTGATTTAGAAGACAGTGTCAAGAGCAGGTTGATTCAGATGTTACGTGACTATGTGGAGATTTTTGCTTGGTCTTATGAAGATATGCCAGGGTTGGATACAGACATTGTGGTTCACCGGTTGCCAGTGAAAGAAGATTGTCGTCCAAAGAAGCAGAAGGTTCGTCGTATGCGTCCTGAAATGTCAGAAAAGATCAAGGCAGAGGTAATGAAGCAGTTCAATGCAGGGTTCTTGGCCGTGACTTCTTATCCTCAATGGGTCGCAAATGTGGTACCAGTTCCTAAGAAAGATGGTAAGGTACGTATGTGTGTGGACTACAGAGATTTGAACAAGGCTAGCCCCAAAGATGACTTTCCACTTCCTCATATTGAGATTCTGGTAGACAACACTGCTCAGCATAAGGTATTCTCTTTTATGGATGGGTTCTCTGGTTACAATCAAATCAAGATGGCACCTGAAGATATGGAGAAGACAACATTTGTGACACAGTGGGGCACCTTTTGCTATAAGGTGATGCCATTTGGTTTGAAGAATGCAGGGGCAACATATCAGCGTGCTATGGTGGCTTTGTTTCATGATATGATTCATCATGAGATAGAGGTATATGTGGATGATATGATAGCCAGATCTCAGAATGAAAAGCAACATCTTGATCATCTGCACAAGTTGTTTGAGAGGTTGAAGAAATACAAGTTGAGGTTGAACCCAAACAAGTGTACTTTTGGAGTTAGATCTGGAAAACTCTTGGGTTTCATTGTCAGTGGAAAAGGTATTGAAGTGGATCCTGCAAAAGTAAAAGTTATACGAGAGATGCCAGCTCCCCGTACTGAGAAGGAAGTTAGAGGTTTCTTGGGACGATTGAACTACATTGCAAGATTTATTTCCCAGTTAACTACCATCTGTGAGCCAATCTTCAAGTTGTTGAAGAAAGATCAGGTGATGGAATGGAATGATGAGTGCCAAACTGCCTTTGATGAAATTAAGAGATATCTACTAGAGCCACCAATTTTGATGCCACCAGTTGACGGAAGACCCTTGATTATGTACTTAACAGTGTTAGACAACTCAATGGGGTGTGTGTTGGGGCAACATGACGAGTCTGGTCGAAAAGAGCAGGCAATATACTACCTTAGCAAAAAGTTTACCGACTGTGAAACAAGATACTCACTGCTCGAGAAAACTTGCTGTGCTTTGGCATGGGCTGCTCGCCGACTAAGACAGTATATGTTGACCCATACTACCTTATTGATTTCGAAGATGGATCCAATCAAGTACATATTTGAGAAACCTGCTCTCTCCGGAAGAATTGCAAGATGGCAAATGATCTTGACAGAATATGATATACAGTATACTACTCAGAAGGCCATTAAGGGAAGTGTTGTTGCTGATCATTTGGCTCATCAAGCAGTAGATGATTACCAGTCAATGAATTTTGAGTTCCCTGATGAAGACATTATGACTGTTACCAAAGAACCTGGACAATATGACGGACCTGAACAAGGATCCCGATGGACTATGGTTTTTGATGGTGCCTCTAATGCACGTGGTAATGGTGTTGGTGTTGTAATTAGTTCCCCTGAAGGTTGTCATACCCCGATTACTGCCAGACTTTGTTTCTATTGTACTAATAACATGGCTGAGTATGAGGCATGTATCATGGGTATTAAAGTTGCTATTGATATGAAGATTCAGTTCCTTGATGTGTATGGAGATTCAGCCTTGGTAGTGAGTCAGATTAAAGGAGATTGGGATACCAAGCATGATAATCTCATTCCTTACAGAGAACATGTGTTGTCTTTGATCCCACATTTCAAAGAGATTACCTTTGGACATATTCCACGAAGAGAGAATCAGTTGGCAGATGCATTGGCCACCATGGCATCTATGTTTGAGATCAGTTGGGATGATGAAGCTCCCAAGATTACTATTGATAGATTTGAAAAGCCTGCATACTGCAATGAGATTGATACAGAAGGGGCAGAGGAGAAGCCTTGGTTCTATGAAGTGAAAAGATATCTTGAAGCTCAGGAGTTTCCTGAAGGGGCATCTGTCAAAGATAGGAAGTTTCTGAGGAGGTTCTCTGCTAAGTTCTTTTTTAGTAATGGGATTCTGTATAAGCGTAATCATGATTCAACTATGCTTCGTTGTGTGGATAAGAAGGAAGCTACAGAAATTATGGAAGAGATGCATGATGGGACCTTTGGCACTCATTCTAGTGGTCATACTATGGCAAAAAAGATATTGAGAGCAGGTTACTATTGGTCTACCATGGAAGCTGATTGCTATCAACACTCCAGAACATGTCACAAGTGTCAAATTTATGCTGATAAGGTTCATGTACCTCCATCACCATTGAATGTGCTGACTGCTCCTTGGCCTTTTGCCATGTGGGGCATTGATATGATTGGTGAGATCAAGCCTACTGCTTCTAATGGGCATCGTTTCATTCTGGTTGCTTGAGTGGCAATAGTAGAATTGAAACTCAATAGGATTGTTTCCCACATAGCTGATTTCCTTTTGTAAAAATTTTACGACAAAATCCTCTTACTAGGGTTTATGTCTCCTTGTACAAACTTACCCATGTATGGGTCACTTTTTGATATAAATAAATTCCATCTTTGAAATCCACATTTACTTTTACCCTATTTACATAAGCGAAACGTCCATTGGTTGTGTTTGAAGGTATGTATGCTTTTGAATATGATTGATGTTTACCAGAAATGCATGTATGCTTTTAATATGATTAATGTTTACCAGAAATGCATGAAAATGCAGTAATAGTATTTACTAAGGACGAACGAGGGAAGGATCTCAACGAAGCTTCGCCAGTTCACCTTTACAAGACAGTTACAAACCCTCAGTAGGACGAATCCATCTTCATAAAGTCTTATCTCCCCTGGAATTTATATCCATCTCTTTTATCCTCATACGGATATTCGGGAAATTACCTTCCAATAAGGGTACGACGAACGAAGACGGGATGTTATACTTATCCTACTATCAAACGAAGACGAAGGTTATATATACCTTACCATCCCCAACAACGGGAGGTTATATCTATACCTTACCATCCCCAACAACGGGAGGTTATCCATACCATGTTATCTCCAGCATACGGGAGGCCATTTATACTATGTTATCCCCAGCAGACAGAGGGTTATATATTCTTCAACAACGAATCGGGATTTATTTTCCCTGGCCAGCAGTTGTTATACGAAGATATCCAGACGCTTCCGGCAGTGTCATATCATACATACATCATTTACATCATACCATAGCATACATATCCATAGACATATAGTACATTACCTAAGTGCATCATATCATACATGCATGCATAAAGCATAAACTAATATTATTATACAGAATGCTACCTTGTTTCAGGTTGATTATCCAACAAACAAACTTATGATCTCCAGGACTGCTTTATTGTAACCTCAGGGTTACTTTATCCTCCTGATGAGCTTCTTATTACTTTGGGACTGCTTTATTGTCACCTCAGGGTTACTTTATCCTCCTGATAAGCTTCTTATGACTTCAAGACTGCTTTAGAGCTATCCATTGCTCTATCCTCCTGAAGACAAATCACATTATTATTTCAAGACTGCTTTAGAGCTATTGATTGCTCTATCCTCCTGAAATCACATTATTACTTCAAGACTGCTTTAGAGATATCCATTGCTCTATCCTCCTGGAGTCATATCATTATTTCAAGACTACTTTAGAGCCATTGATTGCTCTATCCTCCTGAAATCACATTATTACTTCAAGACTGCTTTAGAGCTATCCATTGCTCTATCCTCCTGGAGTCATATCATTACTTCAAGACTGCTTTAGAGCTATCCATTGCTCTATCCTCCTGAAATCATATTATTTCTTCAAGACTGCTTTAGGGTTACCATTATTGATTGCTCTATCCTCATGAAGACATGCTATTACATCAGTATTACCCCAGACTCCTGACAGCTCTCATTCTACTGTTGAAGAACTTTCCCCTAGTGGCATCTTTAAGCCTACTCAATCATGTTCAACCAACCATCAATATCACTCTATGCACTGGTGAGTGCAAATTTTTGGGCTTTTGTGTTCAATCCCCTTCAACCTTCCAGGTCACGACTGGCAAATATACCAATCTAACCCCTCAGGTTTCAGAAAATTGAACAGGGGCAGCTGTTGCACCCCAAAATTTGCCCTCACAATACAAGACTTTGTGTTATAAGAAGGTTCACAAGGTTCACAAGTTTTCCAACACTTGCATAACCTTTCATGAGGTTCATGAAGTCTACAAGTCACTTTATGAAGGTTCACAAGGTTCACAAGTTTCTCAATACTTTCAATACCTTTCATGAGGCTCAGGAAGTCTACAAGTAACTTCTTGAAGGTTCACAAGGTTCACAAGTTTCTCTACATTTATATAACCTTTCATGAGGCTCAGGAAGTCTACAAGTAACTTCTTGAAGGTTCACAAGGTTCACAAGTTTCTCTACATTTATATAACCTTTCATGAGGTTCATGAAGTCTACAAGTTACTTCTTGAAGGTTCACAAGGTTCACAAGTTTCTCAATGCTTATATAACCTTTCATGAGGTTCATGAAGTCTACAAGTTACTTCTTGAAGGTTCACAAGGTTCACAAGCTTCTCAACATTTACAAGACCTTTCATGAGGTTCATAAAGTCCACAAGTTACTTTATGAAGGTTCACAAGGTTCACAAGTCCCACAATGCTTTCAATACCTTTCATGAGGTTCATGAAGTCTACAAATCACTTCTTGAAGGTTCATAAGGTTCACAAGATTCACAATGATTACAAAGCTTTCCTGAGGTTCATAAGGTCTACAAAGACACTTCATGAGGTTCACAAGACAGTTTATGATGATCCACAAGGTTCACAAAGTTCACAATTGGTCAAAGGAGTTGACAATTCCCTCAGACAATGCACCTCCTAAGCAGTGCATCCAAAACTAGGGTTTTGACTTTAATCAGGCTAAGTGGACTTCCAATACCTCAAGTGAATTTCATAACATCTTATATGTGTATAAGAACCCCCATGTCAAGTTTCAAGACTTTTCTCAAAAGTTTGCTCAGTCAGATGATCAGATAAGTCAAAATCAGTCAATGCAGTTAAAAAGTCAAACTGAGGTCAACTGTGGTCAAACCAAAGTCAAACTTCATTATTTTTTGCCAACATCAAGTATATGAAGTAAAATTCATCATTTGATCAATGGTTGATCATGATTCATCAAGGAGATTCCAGATCATCAATAATCAGGAGTTTCTAAATTAGGGTTTCCTCAGTAAAAGTCAACTGAACTTTGACCAGGCATAACTTTCACATACTTCATCACCAAGTCTCCATCCAAAGCTCATTTTAAAGGAAATTGAATTCTCTACAACTTTGATGTTGAAAGTTAAGCCCAAAAATGCTTCATTTGAAAGATGTAATCTAAGACATTATAGGTCATTTCTAAAGTCAACAAAAAGTCAACAACTTCAAAAGGGCATAACTTGAGATTGGTAAATGATATGAACCTGAAACCAATGGGGTTGTTTAGAGGACTCTTCAAGCTTTCCAAAAAGTCCAAGAACACCCTCATACCTTTAAAATTGAGGGAGATGTGCCCTTGCAAAGTTGGGCAATTTTGTGATGGTTTATGTTGAAAATGGAGGCTTAGAAGTATTTCTTTCCAAATGGGCTGCCTGATTTATGACCCAATCCATCTCATAATATTGTGCACGACCCAATTGACCAAAATTCAGCATTTTTATTATTTTTTATTTATTTATTATTGATTTAATTCATAAAAATCATTTTAAATAAATATAAAATATGAAAATCTATTTTTGGGTGAAGATATTGCTTCTAGAAATTCATAATTATTGATTGAATTAGAAGGAGAAGGAAATCATGTGAATTATCCCAAAATAGCAAGCACTCATGATCAAATATTTGAATTTTACACTATGATCTTTTTGAATATTTTTTGGATCAAATTTTCACATAACCCATCCATGTTTCTGACCTAAATCAATCACACATATATACTAAGCATAACCCTAGTCCTCATTCACGAAATCAAGCAGCCACAGTGTAAGTTTCAAAACTCAAATTTCAAGCAAAAAGTGAGATTCAGATTCTTCCATACAAGAGGTTTCAAGGTAAACTAAGAACATAGACATGTTCTATGGGCATCCCTGAAGCTAAAGCATCACACATATGCATCTCATGTCCACCAAATTGGCCAACCCGAAGCAAACTTTGTCTTGAATATATTTTTTTCGATTCTAACAATTCATTGCATATTACTGACTTTTGATTATGTAAACTTGTTTGTCCATGACTATAGATGAAATCTGGATGAATTGGTGAAGCTCCATGGCCTAAAACGAAATTCACCATAGTTAGGGTTTTGACCAAGAATTGGGGTTTCGTGATTTACAAAATATAAATGATTTCTAAGATCATGGCTAGACTTGAATGGACCTCTGGAATGTGTTTATGTTTTCAATTTTGTGAAATTGTACGTTTTCATTGCTTGTTGATGTTCATAGGTTTTGCTGGGAAAATATTCTTCGCAGGAAAATTCGTAATAATATTCGCAGGAAAATCCTACGAATTTTGAGGAAGAAGATGACTGGCTTGGCGCGCAGTCTATATTTCAAATTTTGATTTCAAATATTATTTTCATGTTTTGTTTATTATCACAAGCTTGGTGCTTGTCCCAGTGGAAGGATGCGTATACGTTTGATGCAATGGCCAGAGTTCGAATCATGCTGGGGCCATTATTTTTTTGTTTTATTTTCAGGATAAAAGCATGCATAATATATAATATGTTGTTATCAATCCATGACCAGAAGGGCTCTCCCAGCCAGGTGGTAAAGCGCGCGTATGTACATCCATAAGGTCCTGGGTTCAACACCAACCCAGGCCTTTTATTTTTTTTATTATTTTCTGGATTTTGCAAGGCAAGGCATAAAACAAACTTTGTTCACTCTTCTATCACCTACGCTTGGCTGACCTGGTGGAAGATGTTTTGTCTGGCAAACATGAGGGCAAGGGATCAAAACCTAATCAAGGTCAGTTCTAAATTTTTATCACCTATTTCTTCTATTTTCTTAATTAATTATATTTTTGTTTATTATAAAAACCTAATTTCTAAATGACCTAATTTTATTTTCTTTGTGTTCTAAAAAAAAAAATATGTTATAAGTTATTTTCTTAAAATATAAAAAAAATGTTTTTTCTTATTTTGTAAATATATTCATATTATGTATATATGTAAAATTTAGATAATTATATTTAGATTAATCCCATAAACCCTAATTATAGTTTAACCCTAATTCTCACAAACCCTAAAATTTTTTTTTCTAAATAAAATTTAATTCTGTTTTTTTTAATTCCTAATATAATTATAATTTTTCATAAAATTTTGTAAATATAGTTATAATTCAAATTAATTTTTTCTTTTAATGTTTAGAAATAATTTAATTTAGGATAATTATATTTTTGTATATGGTTAAAAATAATTTGTAAATATAATAACTAATAGAATTAAATTTTAAATATGATATTTAAAATCTATCCTTTTCTTATAATATGTATATAAGTATGAATATATGTTAATAATAATTAAAATTTTGTAATACATTTGAAAATAATTTAATAATTAGTATATGAATCAAAAATTATTTAGTTGTGTATGTTAATTTCTTCTTATATTATTTTTGGTTTCTATTATTACTATTAATTATATTGTTACCAATTTTTGCTTATTATAATTTTATTAACCTTTTAATTAATTTTTATTACTAACCATATTATTTATTATTCTTATGTTTCTAACCTTATTTATTATTTCTAATTGTTATTATTATTATCACTAACCCATTTATAATTCAATTATGTTTATTTTGCTAATCTTATTTATTATTATCACTAACCCCTTTATTATTTGTATTTTATTATTTATTGCTTATTATTTAATTTGCTATTTTATTTATTATTATTATAATTTTGTAATTGTTTCTCGGTTGTAATTTTGTAACTATTTTAATTATTTTTACTATGGTTAGTAATTAGGGAGTGTAACAACATGTATGCAATATTAAAATAAATTTAGATAATTTTTAATATAAGATAATTAAATTAAACACGTCACACACGTAAGTCGATTTTAATCGCCGTCTCACTTCCTAAGGTTATCCCTCAAGTTGCCTACGAATAATGGTTAAGTAGGGTGTATAAAGTAAGTCCCTCGAAAGAAAATCATCAAAGTCCCTTATGGTTGCCTTTACGGATCGAGTCCCTTCGAAATAAATGATGATAGTCCCTTCTTTATGCTTATTACACCCCACAATGGCCTTCAAAATCAAATTGCCCCTCACATGTCCCTTTACATCCAAAGTAAGGACTACCTACTCCTTAATAGTAGGGATAGTCTTACCAAGGAAAGGATAAAGAATAAGAAAGACCTTAAACATTAGGGTAGGTTACTCATAGGTGCTTGCTCACTTCAAAACTTTTTCACACTTAAACAAATTTCAAATAAATTTTCAAACAAGTTTTTTACACATCCATACATGGGTTATTACTAAACTATTCTGAAGATTTTTTCTATTCACACACTACATTTTCAAAAACAATTTAAAGTGAGCTTAAGTACCTAAGAGCCCATGGATAACCATGGATGAAAAGGATGCTAATACCTTCCCTTTTCATAACCTACCCCCCGGACCCAAAATATTCTCTTAAGGTCTTTCCTGTTCTTTTATAACCTTTCCTTATGGATAAAATAAAAGTCGGTGGCGACTCTTGCTATCCGCAACATAACTTAAAGTCAGTTCTCCCACCGTGTTACAGAGACATATGCAAAGGAAATCCTGAAAAGATTCAAAATGAAAGATTGTAATCCAGTTTCAACACCAATGGAGCCAGGTGCAAAGCTGTCGAAATTTGATGGAGGAGAACGTGTCGAAGCAAACAAATATCGAAGCTTGGTAGGTAGTCTTCGCTATCTCACATGTACAAGGCCGGACATTTCATTAAGTGTCGGCATTGTAAGTCGATTCATGGAAGAGTCAGTATATTCACATTGGAAGGCATTGAAACGAATCCTAAGGTACATCCAAGGAACATTGTCATTTGGAATGTTTTATTCAAGAACAGAAGATTACAAGTTGGTTGGTTACTCCGACAGTGATTGGTGCGGAGATATAGACGATCGGAAAAGCACTTAAGGATATGTGTTCTTCATGGGAAATACCGCATTTACTTGGCTTTCTAAGAAGCAGCCGATAATAACGCTCTCGACATGTGAAGCTGAATATGTGGCAGCATCTTTGTGTGTTTGTCATGCGATATGGCTTAGAAGATTGTTGAGAAAAATGGAGCTAAAACAGGTAGGTACAACAGTCATACAAGTGGACAACAAATCAACAATTGAGTTAGCAAAGAATCCTGTAAACCATGAAAGAAGCAAACACATCGACGTTCGCTTCCACTTTATTCGAGAACATGTGAAGGAAGGAAGTGTCGAATTGAGGCATGTAACAAGCAAGGATCAAGCAGCAGATATTTTCACAAAACCATTATCGAAAGAAATTTTCGACAGAGGCAAGAAATTGATAGGCATGATAGATGGAAGGAACATTTAAGTTTACAGGGGAATTTTGTTGAATAAACTTTAATGTTATATTTAGTGGATTTCTATTTATAAGTTAGTGGAAAGACAAAGTCTCTATTGTAGTTGGAAGGCCAAGAGATAGTGGGCTATCAATAGTATCTACTTGTTTTCTTAGAATAGCAGTAATGGGACTATATAAAGACCAGTATTGTATTTTCATTTCAACAGAACATATATATAAAAGTAGCACTACTATTATATATATGTTCTGTTGAAATGAAAATACAATACTGGTCTTTATATAGTCTCATTACTGCTATTCTAAGAAAACAAGTAGATGCTATTGATAGCCCACTATCTCTTGGCCTTCCAACTACAATATCGGCTGCTTGATCCTTGCTTGCTACATGCCTCAATTCGACACTTCCTTCCTTCACATGTTCTCGAATAAAGTGAAAGCGAACGTCGATGTGTTTGCTTCTTTCATGGTTTACAGGATTCTTTGCTAACTCAATTGCTGATTTGTTGTCCACTTGTATGACTGTTGTACCTACCTGTTTTAGCTCCATTTTTCTCAACAATCTTCTAAGCCATATCGCATGACAAACACACAAAGATGCTGCCACATATTTAGCTTCACATGTCGAGAGCGTTACTATCGGTTGCTTCTTAGAAAGCCAAGTAAATGCGGTACTTCCCATGAAGAACACATATCCTGATGTGCTTTTCCGATCGTCTATATCTCCGCACCAATCACTGTCGGAGTAACCAACCAACTTGTAATCTTCTGTTCTTGAATAAAACATTCCAAATGACAATGTTCCTTGGATGTACCTTAGGATTCGTTTCAATGCCTTCCAATGTGAATATACTGGCTCCTCCATGAATCGACTTACAATGCCGACACTTAATGAAATGCCCGGCCTTGTACATGTGAGATAGCGAAGACTACCTACCAAGATTCGATATTTGTTTGCTTCGACACGTTCTCCTCCATCAAATTTCGACAGCTTTGCACCTGGCTCCATTGGTGTCGAAACTGGATTACAATCTTTCATTTTGAATCTTTTCAGGATTTCCTTTGCATATGTCTCCTGTAATATGAAGATTCCCGCTTCTTCTTGTCGAACCTCAAGACCAAGAAAGAATCTCATCAGACCTAAGTCTGTCATCTCGAATTCACATGTCATTGTGCCCTTGAATTCTTCTATCATCTGACCATTGTTACGCAAGAAAATTAGATCATCAACATAGAGAGCAACAAGTAACATATTACTTCCATTCTTCTTTACATACAGAGCATGTTCGTAGGGACATTGCTTGAAACCATTCTCTTTGAAGTATGTGTCGATGCGTGTATTCCATGCTCGCGGTGCTTGCTTCAACCCATAAAGCGCCTTCTTCAATTTTAGCCCTTTTTCTTCTTTTCCGACTTTCATGTATCCGGGTGGTTGTTCGATGTAAACTTCTTCTTCGAGCACACCATTTAAAAATACTGACTTGACATCCATTTGAAATATTGGCCATTTGAATCGAGCAGCTTGAGAAATGAGCAATCGAATTGTCTCCATTCTTGCAACGGGTGCAAATACTTCGTCATAGTCAGTTCCTGCTTTCTATTTGTATCCCTTCGCAACAAGTCGCGCCTTATACCGTTCTATTTCGCCTTGAGCATTCATCTTTTTCTTGAATAGCCACCTCACACCAATGGGTTGACTTCCTTTTGGTAATTCTGCTAGTTCCCATGTGTTGTTACGTTCAATGGCCTTAATCTCTTCGTTCATGGCAGTTTTCCATTTTTCGTCTCGTAACGCCTCTTCGAGGTTAATGTTTTCAGTATCTGCCAAAAGACATACAAGGTGTACCTCTTCTGTTGTTTCATACAAATCTTGTAGACTTCGCATTCTGGGTTGTAGAGGTTCATCTTCATTGTCAGACTCTTCAAGTTCTGTTGGAATGCTTGTTGGTATGGCAACAAATGATTCTTCAACTTCGACATTAACTTCTGTCGAATTGTTCCAGTCCCACTTGCTCGCTTCATTTATTCGAACGTCTCTACTCACTATCACCTTCTTGCTTATAGGATCGAATAGCTTGTACCCTTTTGTCTTCTCATCATACCCAATGAATATGTACTTCTGACTTTTGTCTTCAAGATTCGTTCTTCGTTGATCTGGTACGTGTGCATACGCCACACTACCAAATACTTTGAGATGAGAAACTGTTGGCTTCTGTCCGCTCCATACTTCTTGTGGTGTTTGATCTTCTAACTCCGAATGTGGACATCGATTCTGAACATAAATAGCACATTGTACAACTTCTGCCCAGAATTCCTTCGACATGTTCTTGCTTTTAAGCATTGATCGAATCATGTCGAGAACTGTTCGACTCTTCCTTTCAGCCACACCGTTTTGTTGAGGTGAATATGGTGCAGTTAGAAATCTCCTTATGCCCTGCTCTTCACAATACTTCATAAAAGCTGTTGAAATATACTCACCACCTCTGTCAGATCAAACAGCTTTGATGTGTCTGTCAGTTTCCTTCTCCACCATTACTTTGAACTTTTTGAACACCTCGAATGCTTAAGATTTTTCTTTCAAGAAATAAACCCAGGTTTTTCGTGAGAAATCGTCGATAAAGGAAATGAAATACCTTTTGCCACTGAAAGATTCCGGAGTGATTGGCCCACATATGTCGGTATGAATCAGTTCGAGAATATGTTTAGCTTGATATTCTGCCTTCTTTTGAAATGAGGTTCTTGTTTGTTTGCTAAGCACACATTCTTCACAAAACTTTCCTTCATAGTCCATGTCTGGTAGCCCGTGCACCATGTTCTTTTTCGCCAACCTTTTCAAACCAGCATGATGTAGATGACCAAAGCGTAGATGCCACATCGACGCTTTGTCTTCGACATTGACCTGCAAACATTTTTCTCGAACCCTTCTCAAATTTAGTTTGTACATTCGATTTCTCCCCATCTCGACTTGAGCAATCAGAAGCCCTAGCTTGTCCTTCAAATGCAGTATCTGATCTTTTATAAGTATCGAATAACCTTTTTCTGTAAGTTGCCCCAAGCTCAAGATGTTGGTCTTGAGATCTGGTACATAATAAACATCCTCGATTGATCCAATCAAGCCATCCTTCTACAAGTAACAGATTTTACCCTTGCCTTCGACTTTCACTTTCGATGCATCTCCGAAGGACACATGACCATCTTCAATCTTTTGCATTTATTTAAACAGCTGTTTGTAACCACACATATGATTACTTGCCCCTGAGTCGAGATACCACATGGTGTCATTATTGGTGTTGATTTCATTTTGAGCCATCAAGAGAAAACCTTCATTTGCTTCAGCTTCCAAGACTAGATTGGTTGTTTCTTATACCTTCTTTTCGACTTGACAATCCTTTGCAAGATGTCCCACTTTACCACAGTTATAACATTTGTAGGAGTTGCAATCCTTCGCGTAATGACCATACTTCCCACACTTGTAGCATTCGAAGTTGGAGTAGTTTGACCGACCACCTCTTTGACCACGTCCTCTGCCACGCCAATTTTGCTGGCTTGATTGTCCTCTATCGAAGTTGCTGCCTCGACCACCTCGACCATGACCTCCACGGCCACGTCCTCTTCCTCGAAATTTTTGAGAAAATAGTACATTTTCGTCTTTAATTGACTCCTTGGTTTGATGTGCATCCTCGACTGCTTCTTCCTTCTTTTTCATCTTACGTTGTTCGTGTGCTTCGAGAGAACCAGCGAGCTCTTCGACTGAGAGCGTCGAAAGGTCCTTCGACTCTTCTATTGCACACACAATATTCTCAAATTTATCTGTTAAAGATCTCAGTATCTTTTCGACAACTCGTGCATCAGTCACCGTTTCGCCATTTCTAGTGAGTTGATTCACCACTGTTTGTACACGCGTGATGTAGTCAGATACAGTTTCTGACTCCTTCATATGCATCCTCTCCAATTCACCATGAAGAGTCTGGAGTCGAACTTGCTTCACTCGATCTGCTCCTTCAAACGCCTTTTTTAACGTGTCCCATGCTTCTTTCGACGTAGCTGAACCATCAATTTTCTCAAAGCCTGAGTCGTCAACTGCTCGGAACAGCATGTATAGTGCCGTCTTATCCTTTGACCGTGTCTCTTTCAACGCCTTGTTTTGAGATGCCGTATATCCCGCAGTATCTGTTGGTTCTTCAAACCCATCTCTGGTCACCTCCCACGCCTCTAGAGCTCCAAGAAGAGCTTTCATTTGGACACTCCAGTTATCATAATTTGACTTCGTTAGTCGTGGCAGCGGCATTTGACTCATCACGTTTGCCATTTGCTCTGATGCCAATTTGTGAACAGAAGCACTACTTTTATATATATGTTCTGTTGAAATGAAAATACAATACTGGTCTTTATATAGTTCCATTACTGCTATTCTAAGAAAACAAGTAGATGCTATTAATAGCCCACTATCTCTTGGCCTTCCAACTACAATAGAGACTTTGTCTTTCCACTAACTTATTAATAGAAATCCACTAAATATGACATTAAAGTTTATTCAACAAAAGCAGATGGAATATCATGTTGAAAACATTCTGAATCAGCATGATAAAGCAGATGGAATATCATGTTGAAAAGCAACATCACAAACCCATGGAAAGAAAGGATTGTTTATGATACAAGAAACTGGCTTGTTTGAATTAGCATGTTTCTTGATCATTTGAGAAAGAAACTTTGTCTCAGCAAGTTCAAGTTCCTCCATGTGTTGAAAAGTTGTTAGAATGGGATTATCACTCTCTGGCAAACCGTCGTCGAAGAACTCGAAAGTGAGAGAACCGTTGCCAATTGGAGTTGGTAGTTTTTCAATGATGTTGTTGACAGTTTGCATGTTTCTGCTACCTTTGTCTGATGTGATGAAGATGACAGAAGCACCCTTTGCAGCAAGACATTTTCCTATATATATATATATATATATATATATATATATATATATATATATATATATATATATATATATATATATATATATATAAACCAGTGAGATATCCGTACATCATCTTATGATACCCACTTTTTTTTAAAATATAATAAATAAAAAATTATTCAACCAAAAAATATTATTATTTTTATATATAAATATATTTGAATTAATAATATATATTAAAATTAATAGTGAACTTTTTTTTCATTATTATTCAATATATTAATCAATAACTTTATGTTTTTGTTATAATCGTTTTAGTCTTTTTAATAAAGATTTATAATAATAATATTTTTTCCATTAATTTTTTCACGTATTTAAAAAAATAATCGATAAACTAATATTATTCAATATTTGGAACAATTAAAATTGTTCCCGTTTATAACAATAATATTTTTTCCGTATATGTAAAAATATTTAGATCAATGAGTAAAAAATTTCCCGTATACCATTTTTAAATCAAAATTATTTGATTTATAAATACCATTTTTCGTATTTATAAATATTTAGATATATAATAGATTTTCCCCCTATATAAATACTACTTTTGTTTAGGTATTGTTTACAAAAATATTTGGGTCAATAGTAAATTTTCATATATAAAAATATTTAGATAAATAATAGATTTTTTTTCTCGTACACCATTTTTGGATAAAAAATATTTGGATCATGAACATCATTTTGATGCGATTAAAATTAAAATTAAACATTTGAAAAATTAAATCTTACTATTACTCATCATATGAATGACAGATAGGGGCGAGAATAGGCCATACCGACCTACAATGGTCTATAGCCTAATCTAATTAAGGTCATACCATACTAGAATTTTTTAATAAAAAAGACATACTTACACTTTTTTAAAAACCTGTTTAATTAAATAAGTCAGACTTAGACTATTAAAAAATCCTATGAAATCTTATAGGCAGGTTTATATTTTCATATATATTAAAAAAATGTTAAATAAGTTGTCACACACACATATATATATATATATATATATATATATATATATATATATATATATATATATATATATATATATATATATATATATATATATATATCAGAAAAAAAGATACATATGTTGACATATATATGCATATATATTAGAACAAAGGCTAAATAGGTCGACATATGTATGCATATATAGACCAACCTATAAAATTTCTTAAATAATATGGAATAATTGAGAATCTTAATGAGAAAAAAACTTGTAAATAGCTTTCAGGCCAGACCAGACTTTTAAAAAGGCCAAACCAGACCCAAAAAAGAGAGTATATAAGAGAACCTATAATAGACCATAGGTCAGACTCAAGCCTTTTAAGTTTATCGTATGTCAGACTTAGACCTTATAAAATCTAACCTAGCTTATTTCCACCATTTAATGACAAACATTGATTCACCACGTTACAAATATTTTCTATGATACCACTAGGGATGGAAATAGGCTGGACCGAGTTAGGCTTTGCCAAGCCTAAACTTGGTATGCCAAAAAAACTGAAGCCTAAGTTTGCCATGTAGTCTGCCATAGATTTATTTTTAGGCCCGAGTCTGACCTTTTTTAAGGTCTCGTTAACCTATTAGCCTACTTAAAAGCCTATTATTTTAGACATATGAAAATAAGTAATTAAAATAATATTTAAATATACTAAAAAACTAAAAAACCCATGAGACTAAAAGTTTGTTTGTATTGACTTATTTTAACTTACCTATTAGCATAGTTTTGTGAGACTTTTTGTTTAAAATAATATGAAAACAACTTATAACATTGTTCATAAGATATTTTCATCTTATTTTCATAGGTTCTCTAAGATAATCAATTTTCATTTATGTTATTTAATTTAAAGTACAAAATATAACATAATGATAATGAAAAAAGTATTTATATTTATTTAAATAGGTCGGCCTGTTAGGCTTAAAAGGTTTTTTTTCATGGACTGATATCGTACCTCGAAAAATACGATCATTGCGAACACGGTCGCGACCAGGCTGACATGAAAGTCGCCACCTAATTTTGTTTATTCCCAAAGAGGGAAATGGTAAATATAGATAAAACCACCAAGAAGGGATAAGACAAGGTCGTCTCAAACCGTTGTCTGGGTTCGAAATTCGGTTATGCAAAGGGAAGGATTAACACCCCTTACATCCATCATACTCGATGGGAACCGTCTAAGTTGTCGCGCGAGAAAGGATGTTTATGCCTAATGAGTTACTAGCTAAACTTATGGTTTATTGATCCTAAGGTGCTCGACAAGGATTGCGATCCTTGCGCCTACATATTCCCTCGTGCAATGGGAAAGTCAGAGCTTCGCAGTTCGGCCTGCTACGGGTGATTGGTGTTGTTTTATTACCTTTCTTTCAAAAAAGGATTTAGGAGTCAAATTGCACTAAAGGCTATGGGTAGAGGTGATTATTCCGAACCAACAAGACGAGCATCTTGCGACGAAATAATCGAAGCGAGTAACGTGATTCCCATTATCCTCCTTTCTACCGCTTAAGGCTCGTGGCGTACAATTATTCTCATTTTATTAGATTGTTTTATTACCTAAGACCGCTTTACGTTGGATCAAAGGTTTGGATCTAAAGAGACGTCTTGGTTATTTGAAGGTTGATTGTGAGACACAATACGTTCAACAAGGGTGAATGCAAATAGATGTTTATTTATCTGGTTTGTTAGCGAGGCACAATGCGCCCGACTCACAAGGTTGAGAGACTTGATATATGAATCAAGTATGCTATGGACTAGCTATGGAAAATAAGCGCGATGCATTGATTCGTTTAATTCGAAAAAGTTGAGAAAAGTTTGAAGTATAAAATGTGTAGATGGCGACCATGGAACAATCGACTTACGTGTGTGTATGAAGTGAAATGTGAGAATTTACTTGGCTTGGACCAAGAATTTTGCTTATCTTTGAAATGATAAGTCATAATGTGCGTTCGTATGTTACTTAGCAATTTATGGTCGAAATACAAAATTAAATCACACAAGTGACATAGCATCATACAAGCATACAACCAAATGAAAATGGACAAGCATACACAAACATTCATCACACACATAAAATCGATCAAAGAAGAAAATTTAATTAACCAAGTTAAATAGAAATATTTAATTTGATTAATTAAATTAAATTAATCAATATTAAATTAATAAATATTAAATAGAACCATTTAAAATAATTATTTGATAAAAATGTTTTTGGGTTTTTAGATATTCAAAAGAGAAATTAAATCAAAAGATAAAAGAAATTAGAACTTAAAAGAAAGATTGAGAACATAAACATATTTTTTTTTAGTTTTTGAAATGTTGAAAGAGAGTTAATTAATTAAATTAAATAGAATTATTTAATAAAATTAATTAACTAGATTAAATAAAATTATTTAAAATAATAATTAATAAAAAATATTTTTGGTTTTTTTTAGAATTTTTTATAAAAGAAAATAAACAAAATCAAAATAAAATAAATAAAAATGAAAATGGGATGGTTAGTAAAATAAGGGGTGTTGAAAGGAACCCGACTCTAGGCCTAGTAGAGCTACGCCTATAATCTGCTAAGGTCCACCACAAATCGGTTCAACTCAGTTGACTATCAGGTTTAATCTGAAGCGCATGATTTAAGTGAGTCGGCTCAAAGACTCTAATCAAAGGTGATAAATGAGTCTACATTGTAAAATGGCTCACAATCTGTTTGCTGGTGTTTTCCGACGAACAACCTCTGGTTTCTAATCCATCATTAGATTAGTTTACTTGCAGGATCAACCATACAAATTCTAGGACATAAGTGCAAATTGATTTGGTCGAAAGTGATGATTTTTTAGCAATATTGATGGTTTCACTTTTTGTTAAGTCTCTCTCGTATGTTTGTATGATTCATAGAACTAAGAACAAGATTAAAATAACTTGGCAAACTTAAAAGGAAATAATTCTTGAAAATACATAAAGTAATGAATAAGTACAAATGCAGAATGTCGAACTAAAACAAAAACTACAAATTGCTTGGATTGTAAAAGTGAAAAGATGTTAAATAACTTGGAATTTACTAAACTTGAAGAAATAAAGATGGTGTCACAAGTATATTTTTCCAGAATTACACTATTTTCTCTCACACGGGTACTTTGAGTTTTTTTACAGGAATTTGTACAATAATTTCACACACACACAAATCCGATAAGAACTATCATATATATAAGAAACTAAAATAACTCCTACTAACGGGCAAATCCTAATATTTTGACACTTGGCCTTTCGGCATACATTCATTCCATTAGATGCTTCCACGCGTACTTCTGCCAAATGTTTCAATCTTTTAAATTTGAAATTTCCTCTTTCTATCGAACCGGTACCTTTGTTCTACATCTGTTGAAATCATCAAAGATGACCACCTTCGACTGACTGGTCAAATTACCAAAACAGCGTCTTCTTCCATGTCTCTTGTCGAAAGTACAGAAAAAAAATCACTTTTCGCTGTCTCTGTCAAAATCCTCCTTTCAAATGTATTTTCCAACTCTTTTTCTTATGTCAAATCTTATCTCTTTTCCTTTTATTTTCACATCATCGAAAATCCCTGTCTACAAATTTCCCCCAGCAAAGAGTTTCCGACTAATTCTTGAAGAAAAAACATTTGCTGTTGATGAGCATTTTCGACGCCTTATTGTCTTTATTACTTTGTCATTTCCAAGATTTGATTGTAAATCCTAAAAACTCATCATTAGAATTTTTAAAAAACGTCAACTCTCTGCCCACGTCTAGACATTACCCCATCATTTCCTAAAAACCAGGGGATCATAGGCTTTCTAACTGCCTCTATGAACTTTTCTGCCACGTGGTCCACGAATTTAAAAATTAAACTGTTTCAAAACTTTCCTTTCTCCCTATAAATATCCATTAAATTCGAGGTACGACAGCTGACGACTCTGCTAGGGAAGAGGCTCCATGCGAGAGAGAGTCAAGCCTAACTTAGCTAACCATGCATGTAATTGTTGATTTTTGTTTTATTTGTCTTCTCTATGTTTGTTATCTTCATTATACATGTTTGTTCTTTTATCGCTTTCTCTTATTGCTCATTATTATACTTGCTTGTGGGATCTTGGGATTATATCACAAGTAAAAGCTGAGCTTTAGAAAAAGAAGAGGGAACACCTAGGTTAGAATTGGTAGTTATTAGTGTTAGTCTCCAAGAACTTGCTTCTTGAGGGCCTATCATGAAAGATCCCCCAGATAGTAGACCTATTCGTAGATCTTGTCGTAACACAACTAGCCTTTCGCGTGACTTGATTCATGAAAAGGTTGTGACCTTGGAACCCACTCTTAGAACCAGTTTCAATGTTGGTAGTTGTGTAGTGTTAGTCTCCGAGGGCTCTCCCCTTTATGGGCCTAACATGAGAACTCTACTCAAGATATACCTTATCGTCACTATCGTCATAATGCAGCTAGCCTGCGGCAGGACGTTTAGTACGATAAACGTTCGTGGCCTTGAGTATCCTAATACCACCACCGTAGAAACTATCCCGTGAGTGGGTTTTATGGATAAAGAATCCAGAGCTTCCTTCTTAGGGCCTACCTGTTAAGGTGTTTTGCGATACTCATGTTTTTGGATCTCAGCCTTACATGCATTGCATGGCATTGCATATCATTTGCATTAATTCATACGTCCAGGTTGTTCATTCAAGTTGTCTCTATCTTTCAGTCATCTGTCAACCGTCAAACTGAAGCTTCGTAGCCGATACAGAACCCGAGCTTACCGCAGACGTAGGATGTTAGAACAAGAGGTTCACAATGCTGAGGTCCGAATGGAAATTGAGGAGTTGAAGACGAGTGTGATAAAGTTGACTGAGATGCTTCAAGTCTTGATTGCTAGAGGAGAGCCGCCTCAGAGGACTGTGATCCAAGAGGTTGAAAATGTTGTTGTCGAGCCTCAACCTGTCCAGTTACCACCCTTAACTTGGCCGGAGTTTGGTTTGCCACACGACTTCTCTCCACCTCATCTCACTACTTCTGTGGTCGGTCAGACGTCCAAACCCGCTTTTCAAGTTCCTATTTTCACTGAATCCAGACATGTGATTCATACTGGCCAAATTCCCTATGAGTACAATGTTGCTAGTGCTCAGGGTGATGATTTTGAAGATTATGTTGAACCTGAAGTTGGTCACGAGCAGTATCGAGCTATTGACAAGCGATTAAGGGCTTTAGAGGGTAATGACTTCTTCAATGTTGATGCAAGCGACATGTGTTTGGTGTCCAACCTCATCGTGCTTGCCGAGTTCAAGACTCCAAAATTCGAGAAGTACAAGGGACACAGTTGTCCAAGAAGCCACTTGACGATGTACTTCTGAAAGATGGTTGCCTATGCCAAGAATGACAAAATTCTTATCCACTATTTCCAGGACAGTTTGAGCGGAGCCTCACTGTAGTGGTACATGGGATTGGAAAAGAGCCATATCCAAAGTTCGACAAATTTGGGTGATGCTTTCGTAAATAAATACAAGTACAACTTGGACATGGCACCTGACCGCCGTCAATTGCAGAATATGTCTCAGAAGGAGAGGGAATCCTTCAAGGAGTATGCTCAACATTGGAGAGAACTGGCATCTCAGGTTGAACCTCCTCTAGCTGAAAAAGAATTGACTGGTATGTTCATGGATACCTTGGCTCCCTTCTATTAGGAAAATATGATCGGAAGTGTTTGAAGGAACGTAAAACACAAGGAAGGGGGGTTGAAATTGGATTTTCAATAACTAATAAAAATGACTTTAGAAACACTTTGATTTATCCTGGTTCGTTTGAACTCAAACTACATCCAGTCCACCCGCCAAGGTGATTTTGTCTCTATCAGCGAGGTCTTAATCCACTATTCAAATTTGAATACACACAAAGACCCACTGTCAATGTCTTCTTAAGTCTACTGACTTAAACTAGTAACTCAAGGAAAAATGAACGTATCTTTTACAAAGATAAACGAAGTAACTATAATGCTTCTAATAAGCTTTAATCACTAGGTGATTTGTTACAATATATTTAGAGCAATATGAAAGAGTGTGGAGATATAATGTGAGAACCAGAGCTTCAAATCTTCAGCGTAAATCCTTTATATAGTTGTTTGAATAATGTAGTCGTTGGGAACATCTAGAGCTTGATTTGGATATAAGTTAATGCCATAAAATCCTTCCAAAATAAGAGATTCTTGTTCCCAGCCTTTAATCAGATTTTCTTTAATTAATCTTTAATGAGAGAATCATAATCTTCTAGGTATGAATCAGAGTATTATACATTTGAGTACGCAACTTTAATGATGTCTTAAATGAGAGATTCTCTTTAACACATATATCTTCTACATAAGAGCGTAAAACTGCTTTTGTTCTAACATGCTTTCTTTTTAAGAACTTTCTTTTTAAGAACTTCTACAATGCACATTTAAAGAAGTTAATTGCAACACATATTATAACTTCTATTCTTACAGAAGAATAATTGTTATCATCAAAACTATTAGAGGATTAGAATCAAAATTGTTCAAACAATCTCCCCCTTTTTGATGATGACAAAACATTTATTTTGATTTAAGAATAGAACTTAAGAGTTAAAAAGACTCCCTTTAAATAATGAGAATTAATCTTTCAGAGTTTTCCATTGGAAGTTCTTTTAGCATTTTAATTTGTCCATAAGAAGTTATTTGTCGTAGCTCCCTCTGAGTTGATTACTTAACCTGTTTCTTTAAAATCACAACTCAAACAGTTTAATCAGATCATTAATATGTTAGAGGCTAATCTTGATAAACTGCTATAGATCAAAATCTTCTACGTTTCTCCTCCTTTTTGTCATTACTCAAAAAGTAAAAAAAAATGCAGAAGTAAAACATGTATTTAAAAGAGTCAAAATATAACTATTTTTCATTAATCAGAGGCAAAACCAAAAACAAACATAGAACAAAGAAATAAACAAACAGACAAAGAAACTAAGAGACATAGAACAAAATCAGGGTTGAGGATTCATCTTAGTAACTAATGCTTCTAGGAGAGACTTGATCTGAGAAGATGATTCCACTTGTTTGCCAATCATAGTCTTCAATTCAGCATTAGTTTCATCCTGCTTATCCAACCTCTGCTTGACCATTTCATTTTCTTTCTTCAGTTCTTCAAAGGTTTTCAGCACAAGTGAAGTTGGTAGAGATTCTTCAGCAGTTACAACAGCTTGTTCTTCAGAGGTTCCCTCAGTAGAAGGTACTTGAACAATATCATTATCCTTAACTTCCTCAGAAGGAAATAAAAACATTTGAAGATCAGAGTATGATTCCTTAGATTCTGGTTCAGATCAGGGCTTATCATCCAGAAGTAGAGTCTTTTTCTTTTCAATGTTTGAGACCACTTCTTTGAGATTCTCGCAGACGTTCTGGTGAGCGATATCATAGCAGATATCTTTCAGCTTTTTGATCTCAATGTTGAACCATTTTCTGAATGATTCCCATAGGAAACCAGAAGCTGCAGGATCAGGGAGCTCTGAGCAAGCAACCTTTAGATTCTCTAACCTGATTTTCATTTCTGCTTCAAAAGCTAGCAGCAGTGAGTCAATGTCTGATTTTGTGGGTTTGGGTTTTGGAACATGGATGGCAGTTTTGTTTGTGACAGAAGATAGTTTGTTTAGAGCATCTATGTCAATAGATGTTTTCAGTGGGTCATCTGGTTCAGAGTTTGCAGGAAGAGTGTCTGGTATTGTTATATATATGAGGGGGTGTTTGGTGGAGTGGATTCATAAGAGGATAAATAATTTTCTCTAATAGGGGATAAGTCAAAAACAAGTGTATGGAAGTCAGTGTTCAGAGGATGGAATGCGCTGGGTTGTTGTGCTTAAGAAGTTTGAACATGATTATTTTGTTGGGATTCAAAAGGTTGAAAAGCATCAATGTCAGATACAACATTTTGAAGTTCTGAGTGGGTTTCAACAAAGTGGGATGTGTTTAAATCAGAAGGTGGTGTTGGATCTATGGGTATGTGAAAATCATCTAGAGTTTGTGGTTGAGTGGCTTCATTTTCTAGTTGATTGAGAGGACGTATGATAGAAGGTGCATTAGCAGGTATGGGTATGACTGAGGGAGTTGGTTTAGAAGCAGGAATGGGTTTAGAATAAGGAATGGGTTCAGAAGGAGTGGTTTCAGGTGGGATTTCAGACGTGACCACTTTTACTACTTCTACAACAGAAACAAAATCAGATTGAGAGGATGAAGAATTACCTTTCTTTTTGATTGTTTTAGCAGCCTTCTGAGAAGTTCATTCACCATCTTTTATTTTCTTGTTCTTCTTCAAGACAACTTCTGGTGCTGGTCTTCTGAGTTCTTCTGGGTTGAACATAGGGTCCACACCTTCCAGCTTGCATGACTCCAAATATCTAACTACAACCTCTGGAGGTGTGTCAGAAGAAAACAGAGGAAAGTCCTGTAGAGGGATTTTCCTTGTTGTGATGACTTCTTTGGAATGAAGTGTTTGGTCCTTCTTGATAGAGTCAATGAACTTCATCTTCTTGAGGTTCTTAGCATTTAAAGGTTTTCCAACATCTGTTTCCAGCATATCAATCTGTTGTGCCTTAGCCAGATAATCCACCGACTTGTTTTCAGTCAAGATATCAGAAATCAATCTTCCCAAAGGTATCCAATCCCTCTTAGTCTTTTCTCCTTCTCTAGTTTCCTTTACGCTGTTTTTCTCCTTCTCATGTTTATGTAATCAAGAGAGTTTGCTTTCCTATGACATATGCTTCCCAGAATGATCTTAGCCCAGATCCTTAGATGATCCTTCATATCTTTGATTTTGTTGGAAGGTTGTCCATGGGTGAAGATTTCTCTAGCCACTAATTTTGTGTCTGAGAGCTTATCCATTTCGCTATACTTAATCCCATTGCCATCAGATTGAATCAGCCTTGCAATGTGATCTTCTTAGATGATGATCCTCTTCCCCAGAACGTAAGAGGTAACATGTGAGTTTGATGCACTAGCAAATACCCATAATTACTTAACAAGTTTGGGGAAAATGGGTCCCATTAGGCGATCAAAATACTTCTCCCAACCTTGAGCTTGAACAGCAGGAAGAAGATCAAACCCATTTTCTTTAAGACTGTCAAAATCTACAAACAGTTCACACAACACTTCAAGCTTATCTGCAGATGTGAGAAGAGTTATGATAGGAGAAATGTGTAGCACTTCTGAGGAAGGATCCTTTGGTGGTTGAGAAGATGAAGCCATAGTTACCAAGATGAAGGGTTTAGGGTTTTTAGAAGAAAAAAAATTTGCAGAGAAAATGAGTGACAGTGAAAGTGAAAAAGAGAGAAATTTGGAGTAAAAAAAAATCGTGAGGGTGAAAAGTAAAAGTGAAAAGTGAGAGTGAAAGTGAGTTTATATAGAAAATAATGCATTTAATAAAAAGCACAATTAGTGGAATTAATAAATGCTCAAAATATCATGATTAGAAAGTAATAAATGAGAGCTTACAAAAGGGAAGGCGTAAAGATCTTGGAACAGTTACCAAAGAGATTTGCGCCTCAATTGTGTCTATTCATCCCTTTCAGTTTCCCAGAACTTGAACGCGTGTCCTTCTGTAGAGGACAATTGTCTAATTGCATGTTTTGTCCTACTTCAAAGTTTGAACACGTATTCTGATTCTTCTAGGGATCCTCAAAGGTTGATTGACATGTGTTGATGTCAAGATCTGCATGTTATTCTTTTGAAACAGAAGTTCTCAAGGATAAACAATTAGATCGTTAAAATAAATTATGAATGAATAAAGCAAATAATTCAGAGTTTAGAACTTCTGAGAGATAAAAACATATAATTAAACATTTTCATTCTGGACATAATTCCATACTAAGATTTGTCATAATGAAATTAAATCTATCTTCAGCAAGGGATTTTGTAAAATTATCAGCCCATTGGTGATTCGTATCTATGAATTTTAAAAATAAGATTCCCTTCTAGGTATAGTCCCCAATGAAATGATGTTTAACTTCTATGTGTTTAGCTCTAGAGTGTAAAATTGGATTTTTAGAGAGAAAAATAGCAGAAGTATTGTCACAGAGGATGAGAATGTTACTCTCATAAATATTGAAGTCCTCAAGCTGATTTTTCATCTAGAGCATCCGAGTACTGCATCCAGCTACTGCAATGTATTCAGCTTCTACAGTTGATAATGCTATGGTAGACTGACTTTTTCTAGACCAAGAAATTAGGTTGTCTCCTAAAAATTGACAACTTCCAGAAGTACTTTTTCTTTCTGTTCTGTCTCCAGCAAAATCAACGTCACAATATCCTACAAGCTTGTAATCTTTGGATCTTTTGTAGCATAGACCAAGATTAATAGTACCTTTTAGATATCTAAAGATTCTCGTAACTGCTGTTAAGTGACTTTCTCAAGGATCTGATTGGAATCTGGCACATAAATATACACTGTATAGAATATCTGGTCTAGATGCAGTTAAATAGAGGAGAGATCCAATCATACCTTTGTAGATCTTCGGATCTACCTTCTTACTTACCTCTTCCTTCTCCAGAATACACGTGGGATGCATATCAGTCTTAGAGATATTACTTTCTGATAGGTCAAATTTCTTCAGAAGTTCTTTGACATATTTACTTTGATGGATATATGTTTCTTCTGATGTTTGATTGATTTGGATTCCCATAAAGAACTTTAATTCTCCCATCATGCTCATCTCAAATTCTGCCTGCATAGACTCAGCAAATTCCTTTGCCATAGCACTTTTAGTATAACCAAATATAATATCATCTACATAGATTTGACATATCAAAATATCATTTTTAATGTTTTTACTGAAAAGAGTTGTATCTACTTTCCCTCTGATGAAATTATTTTCCAGAAGAAAATTACTTAGTGTTTCATACCAAGCTCTGGGAGCTTGTTTCAGACCATATAAAGATTTTTTAAGTTTAAAAACATGTTTTAGAAATTTTGTATTTTCAAAACCAGGGGGTTGGTGCACATACACTTCTTCATCAATATAACCATTTAAAAATGCACTCTTGACATCCATTTGATAGAGAAGTATATCATGATTAACAGCAAATGAAATTAAAAGTCTAATTGATTCTAACCTGGCGACTGGTGCATAGGTTTCTGTATAGTCTATTCCTTCTTGTTGACTATAACCTTGTGCAACCAGTCGTGCCTTGTTTCTGACAACTTCTCCTTATTCATTTAGCTTGTTTCTGAATACCCACTTGGTGCCAATAATGTTGAATTCTTTAGGTCTAGGCACTAAGTCCCACATGTCATTTCTGGTGAATTGATTGATTTCATCTTGCATTGCAAGTATCCAATCATTTTCTGAGAGTGCTTCTTCTACAGAAGTTGGTTCAATTAGAGAGACTAATCCCATTAGAGATTCTTCAGAATTTCTGAATGATGACTTTGTTCTGATTGGATCATCCTTCTTTCCCAAGATCTTATCTTCTGGGTGATTCAACATGCTTCTGGATTGTTTCTTCCGAGTGGGTTCTTTAGAACTTATTGGAGTGGTTGTCTTGTCTTGTTCTATAGATGATTGATCTTCAGATGTTCTGTCTTTAGTGATTTCAACATCTATATCTGCAAGAGATTCATTCTGCTTTGGTTTTTGAGAACCAAGCTTATCATCAAATCTAACATAGATAGATTCTATCACAATTCGTGTTTCTGTACTGTATACTCTGTATCCTTTTGAGCGTTCAGAGTATCCTAACATATAACACTTTTGTGCCTTAGAATCAAACTTGTTCAGATGATCATTAGTATTTAGAATAAAGCAAGTACATCCAAAAGGATGAAAGTAAGAAATGTTGGGCTTTCTGTTCTTCCACAATTCATAAGAAGTCTTCTCCAGAATAGGTCTTATAGAGATTCTATTATGAATGTAGCATGTTGTATTTACTGCTTCTGCCCAAAAATGTTTAACCATGTTAGTCTCATTGATCATGGTTCTGGTCATCTCTTGCAATGTTCTGTTCTTACGTTCTACAACTCCATTTTGTTGTAGAGTTCTAGTACAAGAGAAATTGTGAGAGATGCCATTTATGATTCCAATTTTTTGTTTTCAAATTCCCCACCATGTTCACTTCTGACTTTAACAATTCTAAACTCTTTTTCATTTTGAACTTGTTTGGAGAAGTTAGAAAATACAACAATTGACTCATCCTTGTGTCTAAGGAACTTTACCCATGTCCATCTGCTATAGTCATCTACGATCACTAATCCATACTTCTTGCCACTGACTGAAGCAGTTTTCACTGGTCCAAAAATGTCAATATGCAGAAGTTATAATGGTTTAGAGGAAGATACAACATTTTTAGATTTAAAAGCAGGTTTTGAAAATTTTCCTTTCTGACATGCTTCACATAGAGCTTCTGAGTTGAACTTCAAATTTGGAAGTCCTCTGACCAGATTGAGTTTGTTAATTTGAGATAATCTTCTCATATTAACATGTCCCAATCTTCTGTGCTAGACCCATTTCTCAGTTTCCATAGACATTAGACATTTTACATTCTGACTTTTCAGTTCAGAAATTTTTATTTTATATATGTTGTTCTTTCTATTTCCACTAAAGAAGATTGTTCCATCTTTCTGACTAATAGCTTTACAGAAATTTAGATTGAAGATTATGTCATAACCATTATCACTTAGTTGACTTATGTATAATAGATTATGCATTAATACTTCCACTAGCAGAACATTAGAGATAGAGGGAAGGGTGCCATTACCAACAGTTCCAGAGCCAATAATCTTTCCTTTCTGATTGCCTCCAAAACCTACATAGCCTCCAGCTTTCAGCTCAAGACTTTGAAACATATGCTTTCTTCCCGTCTTGTGTCGTGAGCATCCAGAGTCCAGGTACCAAGATTGGTGTTTCAGTTTGGCTGTTAAAGACATCTGCAACATACACAATTTTATCTTTGGGTACCCATATTTTTCTGGGTCCTTGTTTGTTAGTTTTTACAAACTTCTGATTGATCTTAAGTTTCATATCAGAACTTGTAGAACAAGATGACTCACTAGTATATTTTAGATCATGATTATGACCATAGGT
The DNA here is from genome assembly GCA_963966055.1 of Lathyrus aphaca. Lineage (NCBI taxonomy): Eukaryota > Viridiplantae > Streptophyta > Magnoliopsida > Fabales > Fabaceae > Lathyrus > Lathyrus aphaca. Next base: position 17,283,742 of record OZ014521.1, read on the forward strand.
AAAATGAGAACTTAAAGGAGTATTAACTTTTATGACCACGTCATCAATCTTTTTAAACTCCAGAGTTTCTTCTCCTTTAGTTTTCACATAGCCTATACCTCTTCTACCAATTCTGCTAACTCCATAGATCATAGAGGCAATTTTTCTTCTGTCTATGTTTTTAGCTAGAAATTTTTGAAAACTGTAATCATGTTGCTTTATGATACTATTAGAACTAAGTAGAACTTCTAATTCAGATTCCTTCTGAGCTTTAAGTTTTTCAAAAGAATTTTTACATTCAAAAATATTTTCTTTTAGCTCAGAGTTTTCTGACGTAAGTTTTCTAACTTCTTCCAATTCAGATACTAGACTTTGTTTCATGTCTTTGTATTTGAATTGAAGCTTCTGATATTTTTCAAGAATTTCTGAGAGGCTATCTTCTAATTGAGATCTAGAAAATTTAGAGAATACCTCTTCTGTGTCAGAATCTGACTCTACTTCTGATGAGTGAACATCTTCTGGTATTTTTGCCATTAATGCAATGTTTGCATGTTCATCATCTGAGTCTAAATTTGCTTCAGATGATTCTGAATCATCCCATATTGCCATGAGACTCTTTTTCTTTTCTCTGTTGAATTTCTTTCTGGGTTTCTCTTTCTGGAGTTTTGGACAGTCACTCTTATAGTGTCCAGGTTCTTTGAATTCGTAGGACACTACTTTTTTCCTTCTGGGTTTCCTGTGAACACATGATGCTTTAGAGTGATTGCTTGATCTTCTAGGATTTATGAACTTCTTCTGACGATGCTTCCAAAGTTGTTGAACTCTTCTGGATAGAAGAGATAGTTCATCTTCTTCTGATGATCCTCCAGAGATTTCTTCTTTTTCTTCCTGCAAAGCTTTAGAATCAGATTTGTTAGATTTAAGAGCAACAAACTTACCTTTCTTCTGGGGTTCATCTTCTTCTAGTTCTATCTCATGACTTCTCAAGGAGCTGATCAGTTCTTCTAGAGATATTTCTTTCAGATTTTTTGATAGCTTCAAAGCAGTCACCATGGGTCTCCAAGCCTTTGGCAAGCTTCTGATAATCTTCTTCACACGATCTGTTGTTGAGTAGCCTTTGTCCAGAACTTTCAGTCCAGAAACCAGAATTTGAAACCTTGAGAACATCTTCTCAATTGTTTCATCTTCTTCCATCTTAAATGCTTCATACTTCTGGATGAGAGCCAGAACTTTTGTCTCCTTGACTTGAGTGTTGCCTTCATGTGTCATCCTCAGGCTGTCAAACATATGTTTGGTTGATTCTCTGTTGGTGATCTTCTCATATTCTGTATATGAAATAACACTCAGAAGTATGGTTCTAGCCTTGTGATGGTTTCTGAATTACTTCTTCTGTTGAGCTGTCATGTTCTTTCTTTCAATCTTCTGACCATATGCTCTAACAGGATGAATGTATCCATCTGTCACCATATCCCAAAGATCTCCATCCAGAGCCAGAAAGAAACTTTCCAAAACATCCTTCCAGTAGTCAAAGTTGTCACCATTGAACACTAGAGGTTTTCCATTGATCTTGTCATTTTGGTAGTCATTATTGTTGTTTCCAGCATCTGCCATTGTGTTTTAACTTCTGGATCTTTTACTGACACGATTAAGTGAGTATCTCAGAACCTAGCGCTCTGATACCAATTGAAGGAACGTAAAACACAAGGAAGGGGGTTGGAATTGGGTTTTCAATAACTAATAAAAATGACTTTAGAAACACTTTGATTTATCCTGGTTCGTTTGAACACAAACTACATCCCGTCCACCCGCCAAGGTGATTTTGCCTCTATCAACGAGGTCTTAATCCACTATTCAAATTGAATACACACAAAGACCTACTGTCAATGTCTTCTTGAGTCTACTAACTTAAACTAGTCACTCAAGGAAAAATGAACATATCTTTTACAAAGATAAATGAAGTAACTATAATGCTTCTAATAAGCTTTAATCACTAGGTGATTTGTTACAATATATTTAGAGCATTATGAAAGAGTGTGAAGATATAACATGAGAACCAGAGCTTCAAATCTTCAGCTTAAATCCTTTATATAATTGCTTGAATAATGTAGTCATTGGGAACATCTAGAGCTTGATTTGGATATAAGTTAATGCCATAAAATCCTTCCAAAATAAGAGATTCTTGTTCCCAGCCTTTAATCAGATTTTCTTTAATTAATCTTTAATGAGAGAATCACAATCTTCTAGGCATGAATCAGAGTATTATACATTTGAGTACACAACTTTAATGATGTCTTAAATGAGAGATTCTCTTTAACACATATATCTTCTACATAAGAGCGTAAGACTACTTTTGTTCTAACATGCTTTCTTTTTAAGAACTTCCTTTTTAAGAACTTCTACAATGCACATTTAAAGAAGTTAATTGCAACACATATTAGAACTTCTATTCTTACAGAAGAATAATTGTTATCATCAAAACTATTAGAGGATTATAATCAAAATTGTTCTAACAGTGTTTCTTCCAATTTCTTTGATTTGGTAACCATTGGTCAGAGGCTTGAAGAAGGAATTAAGAATGGAAAAGTATCCAAAGTTGTTACTGAGTCTTCCAATGCTGCTAAGAAACCTTTTGGGAATTTCCAAAGGAGATGGGAAGATCAGACCAATGTTGTCTTGGCTGTGGATAGGAGACCTCAACACATGCCTCGACGTGATGATCAAGCTTATGTTGTCGTTGTTGCTCCTAAGATTGCTGCTCAACCAGCCAGAGCCCCTCAACGCCCGACTCAGAGACAAAATCACTATCGTGATAGGAATGAATTTGATCATATTCCCATGTCATACACTGAACTGTATCCTGCAATGCTTAAAAAATGTTGGATTACCACTAGGCCTATGCCTCCTCCTCCATACCCTCTCCCACCCGGCTACAGGGCTGATCTTCATTGTGAATTCCATCAAGGAGGAGTGGGCCATGATTTGGAACATTGCTTTGCATTGAAGGCCAGAGTGCAAGAGTTGGTCAGAAATAAGATTCTCTATTTCCGCGATACCAATCCAAATATCAGAGACAATCCACTGCTAGGGCATGCGACTTGAAGCTTCAATCAATTTCAATTGGTTTTCCCTAAAGCCGGTGTTTCAAGACAGGACAACTCATCCTTGTAAGTGATTAGTCACTAGGCCATTGTTTCCTTTCTATTTACATTTTCCTTGTAGTCGTAACAACTGTTTGCTTTTCAATTATGTTTGTACTTCTTTGATGGATTAAATGAGAATTTGCAATATTTTGAATTCAATTCATCTATTTATTTATGTCTTTATGTTTTCCTTTAAAAAAATATATAACATCTTTTGTTCAAAACATTTGATTATACAAAGATTTTGTGGGAGGATAATGAAAACAAATAGTCATAGCTGTTGTGGTCTGCTTTCGGATAAAATCTTTCCAATGATGTACATAAATTGTTTCAATTCCCAAACACTGGAGAGATAAAAAGTTAATCCCTAGTTCACCACTTCGAGCCTAGAAGTAGGAGTTTCTTTCAGATTTAAACCCTTATGCTTAACCTGGGGCAGGGTAGTGTTCAGTTAACCTGACTACGCATTCAAACTACAAGATGATCCATTACAACCAATGATTTGGCAGTCATAGCTTTCAATATTTCAAAAATTATATACAAAAAAAAGAAAAAAAAATCCCGCTAAGTCAAACGCCAAAAAAGACTTATGCAAAAGTTAGGGATCAGGAAACAGAGAATCATCAAGTAAAAGAGGCCCTCAAATCCTCAACTTCAAATAAATAAGATTTAGTGATCATCAAATCAAAATCAGAGGGTCACTGACATCCACAAAATCCCCAATAAAAGGATTGTCGTTTCCAATGAATCTTGAATTATCATCTTTACCCGTACACTGTCAAGGCAAATTCGTGTAGATTTAACTGAGCGTAGGACTGGAGATCATCACGAAGAAGGGGTGGGTACAAACACAATTTTAAGCCTTTATCCTTTGTTTCATAAACCATGAACCAGACCACGATACAACCCTTAAAAGACCTAATTGAGGCAAAGTTTATTCTGAAAGCATACTACAATAAGGTTTTGTAAACTGACTCCAAAAAGATCTTTGCAAGTCATTTTGTTTTGTACATATCTTCACTTTACCTTTCACTTTGAACGTCATAAACCGTTGTGTTTTGACTAGTGATTTTATTTGCTTTTCTTCCAACAATGATTTTGATTTCAAAAGTTGCATTTGCTTTTAAATTACCATGATTGTATAAATTTGTTTGCAGACTATCTTTTCTAGCAAGGAATTTTCAAATAGTTAAATACTTGGCTGGTAATCCTATTAGGGCAAGTTCCTTACAGACCATGTTGAGAATCAGTTCAAGGTTGTTGTTTAGTGAAAGTCCATCTCATAGTTGGTTTATCCAGAATATTTTACAAGACTCATATTGAGGCAAGCTTCCAGGGGTATCCTCCCCCGTCACAGGAAGTTGTCGAAACAGGAGACGCAGGATATGCTTATTCAGAAGCTCAGATTGACTCTAGAGGATGTGTTGACGGAGACTGATATGACCCATGGAGCTCATATGGGGTATACCACCTTGGCCACTTATCATGCACGGGCCCAAGTAGCAATATTACATGTAGCTGGTGATACAACAGAGGTAGAGGTACATAGACAGCGAGCGTTCTGATGTTATCTAATATACTTGGTGGGCACACAACTGTTTGTGGACACCAGCTCCTCATATACATATGTGGTTTCGTTGGGGTACCTATTGGATCCGGCGATGATCCATGAGTACAACTGGGGTGCAGAGACGCTTGCATGCACTTACTCCATACTTTCCACTGGATGACTTTGGGCTACTCAGACTGTTGTGGGCAGTTTTTCACTCTATATGGTACTATTCCTAAATCCTTAGACTATTTTTTCTCTTATCTTATTGTGATATTTGCTTGATACCATTTTTTTTATTTCAGTCATGGATCTCCCAACACTTTCCACAGATACATGGTTGGGAGTATGTGTAGGAGTACACGGAGGAGTGGCCTCGGGCACGTGCCTTCCGCCCACTGAGATGGAACGAGTCGGTAGAATCTTATGGGGTGTATCTGGACCGCATGGTTGCTGAGGATATCAGATACGACTACTACATAGATCAATGTGTGACGCGCCTGTTCGACGAGGTTTCAATTTACAGTGGATGGTTGGCATGCAGCTCGACAATCACTACGCGATATCTGCTTGAGCGCGTCATGCGGAAGTTCGATTATGCCTAGACCATTCTCAGGCACCCTTCTGTGTTCGTTGCTCTGCCCATTACCCGCCGCCAGATAGACGAGATCTTTGGTGAGTTTCAGCACCATCTGGTACTAGACGAGTCGCGTGCGATCTGAGCTGAGTACGATTGGAGCTACGTTGATGGCTACATCAGGTGGTTCAATACCGTCTCACACCTATTCATGCTTCCAACTGCAGATGGTGATCCTCCCAGACCATCACATCAGGAGATATTATAGGAGGAGCAGTCTTAGATGGACCACACTCAGGATCTGGTGCCTATATGTCTACAGGTAGTTAGGAATGGGCGGGCAACCATTGAGGCCAGTTTCTTTCCTAAGGGGTCTGATGCCATGCGTATAGTGGAAGAGATGATTCGGGCGGCAATGCGTGACACACGGTATCGCGAACATCGCGCCATGACTGGTGGGGTAGGCAGTTGAGGAGGAGGCAAAGGTAGATGTGGCGACAGAGGTAGAGGAAAGCGTGCACATGGGGCAGACAGAGGCAGAGGAAAGCTTGCACAGGTGGAAGGTAGAGGAGAGGGTGAGGAGGATGTACTCCCGCACACACAATAACTATATGTATTTTTTTTTTGATAGTGATGTATTTATTTTGGATGATGACATTGATATACTATATATATATGATACTACTTTATTCATGTTTGTGCATTTGTATATGTTGTATTTATATATGATACTACTTTATTAATAAAATTGATTTAATTTAAATAAATAAAAAACTGTTCTGCTAAAATTCAACAGATGCATCTACAGACTATTTTTAAACTTGAAATTATAGACTACAGTTGAAATAATTTTTAAACTCAATTGAAGTTGTGTTGTCAGAGTGAATTAATAAGTGAATCAAATACACATTAAGAATGCTTAACTCAAAAGTTAATTAGGCGAACTCACCGTAACAATTCACTAAAAAAATATTCAACATGTTTGTTGGAAATTCAACCAATATTTTTCAAGAATTTGCAACTCTACAATACCAAACAGATTCTTGGGTAGTTGCAGTAGGTTTGAACGAGTAAAAGTTGGTTTATCAAACAATCTACTTCTCTTCTCTCTCTCTCTCTTTTTCTCACTCTATTGCACAGTACAAATATTAGACCAAGTTTGAGGTAGCTAGAAACTTTAGAAAATATTTTGAAGAGATCATACAAACAAACAAACATGAAGTTTGATTTTGCAATTGTTATTATCGCAGTTAGTATTTTAGGTATTGGTGTTGAAAAATGTGATTGCAAAACGGTGCAGTTCATTTTTGGAGATTCTCTATCTGATGTTGGAAACAACATCTACCTTTCCAAAAGTCTTGCTCAGGCAAGTTTGCCTTGGTATGGTATTGATATGGGAAATGGTCTTCCTAATGGTAGATTCTCTAATGGTCGTACAGTTGCCGATATTATAGGTACATCATATAATGTCAGTATTAGACATTGATACGTATCAGACATATCGGGAAACTAATATTATTTTTTACTTGTTTAGGTGACAACATGGGGCTTCCAAGGCCTCCAGCATTTCTGGACCCATCATTAACTGAAGATGTTATATTAGAAAATGGAGTGAACTATGCTTCTGGAGGTGGTGGCATATTGAATGAAACTGGAAGTTTTTTTGTAAGACTGTAGTTATGATTTATAGTAACCATATAAAGTTAGTAGAAATTTATTTTTGGATGAAAAATGATATTCCTGTTGCAGGTTCAAAGATTTTCTCTGTACAAACAAATAGAGCTGTTTGAGGGGACGCAAGAACTTATTAGAAGCAAAATTGGAAAAGTGGAGGCAGACAAGTTTTTTCAAGAAGCACGTTATGTTGTTGCTTTAGGTAGCAATGACTTCATCAATAACTACTTGATGCCTCTCTATACTGATTCTTGGACTTACAATGATCAAACCTTCATGGATTACTTAGTTGGAACTCTAGAAGATCAACTTAAGGTATTGCATGGGCTAGGAGCAAGGCAACTGATGGTGTTTGGGCTTGGCCCAATGGGCTGCATTCCTCTTCAAAGAGTGCTTAGTACATCTGGGAATTGTCAAGAAAAAACAAACAACCTAGCTCTTAATTTTAACAAAGCTTCAAGCAAGGTTGTAAATGATTTGGGAAAGCAACTTCCAAATTCAAGCTATAGATTTGGAGATGCATATGATGTTGTTAATAATGTGATTAGCAACCCAACCAAGTACGGTAAGTAAATTTCTTCACTAAAGTTTTCTTTATAGAAAAAATTGAATATCCTCTGCGCATAAATTCTTCAAGTTAGGAATAGTCAATAGACGACAAAACTCTAATAGTAAATATTTTTTTTATCTTGAATGTAGGATTTGAAAACGCAGACTCACCATGTTGTTCATTTGGGAGGATTCGTCCGGCTCTAACATGTATACCAGCCTCAAAACTGTGCAAAGATAGAAGCAAATATGTATTTTGGGATGAATATCATCCATCAGACAAAGCTAATGAAATGATTGCCACTGAACTCATCAAAAAATTTGGGTTTAAACGTGTTGATCAGACACAATCACCTTCACCTTCACCTTCACCTCAACTTGCTCCATCTCCCACTTCAGATGATTAATTCATTAATTATACTATTTTTTTTCTTGCTTAATGTTGTAATTGCTTTTATTATTTCATTTGTATTGTAATAGAATAGAAGTAACTATCTATGTGTCTCTTGAAAAGTTATATACTAATTGTTTTGTTATGGTCTAAGATTCTCGTGATAATCATGTCATTCTCATATATTGTTTTTGAAAATCACGAGGTGATTGAAATTTTTTCGAAATTATTTTACTTTTTATTTGTAATATATGTAATTCAAAATTGAAAAATTAACTATTTCTCTTAAAAGATTATTTACACTACATGATATGAGTAGGGTAGATATCTGCGAACTTATTTAAAATGAATTTGAAGTTGAATTTTCCGTTCACAACAAAAATTGGGATAAAAAACATAAATTTATCAAAAATTCAAATTTAGATACAACTAAGATAAAAATTGTTATCGCCCCTCATGTATAATTAAAAAGTTAATACTACTGTTAAATTTGAGATTTAACTAGTCAAATCCAAAGATTTTAAGTTTTTAATTTTTTTTTCTTTTGGTGCAATTTAAAAATTAATTTTAAGTAGAAGTGTTTGTAAAATTAAATTTAGATAGAATCAAATGTTGAATTAAACTTAAATTAAACTAATATTCTCTCTATTCCTTTCTAAATGTTATATTTTGATGTTTTACACACGTAAAAAAAACTAATTAATATTGTTATTTTTTAAACAATAATTTATTTTTTACTCATAATAACCTTAATTATTTATTATATTCATTTTTTTTCTAAAATTTAGGGATAATTTTGACAAAAATATAAAAGAAACAAAATAATTATAAATAAATGTCATTTAAAAGGAAAGGAGAAAGTATATAAGAAACTCTCTAAATTTAGAAAGTAATCACAAAAAAATTTATATCCCATTATTTCTAAATTTAGAAAGTAATCACAAAAAATCTATACTCCATTATTTATTTATAAGGATATCTTAATACATCTCATGAGTTATTTAGGCACCTTACGTGCTTATATAAATATCCCTAGTTCTTAGATGTGTAAATCAGGACGCATCTTTTTTTCTAGTTTTTTCTAGATGTGTACATCTGGAAACATTTCGCATGTGCAAATCAGGAAGAAAACCAGTGCAAAATTCCAACATTTCTCACATTCATACCATAAAATCGGATTCAATTCGTCATTACATCGACATAAATTTAAATATTACAAAGATCAATAGTCCGGTGGACGTTTGCACATCTCAAAGATTTGATCAATCATTCTTCAGACAGTCGCCTCGACCTCGAGCGGGAATCGTTCTTCGTACCGGAAATAAGTCTGTCACATTACTCTAACATTCTCTGGATTCTTGAGATCAACAATGTTGTAAGCAATGTTCTCTTCGTTGTCAACCAAAGGTGAACGATACCCAAGCTTCGTAACCTTCTGTTTGCCTCGGTAAGGTATGAGATGTTCGATCTCGTCAATGATCTTGTTAAAAATAGATTGATGCGCCATTAGCTTAAACGTGTGACCGGGTGATTTGATGTCGGTGTAGGAGACACTTGCCTCACACCAAAGAGTCTTGATTTCATACAATTGAGACATTTTGTGTTTCTCTTAAAGATATCAAATGAAACCCCTAATTTATAGAAAACCTAGGGTAAAGTAAATTCTTCCTAATTTCTTTCTGGATTTACAGATCCGGAAAAACCATACAATTACACGTTCCGGATGCGCACATCCGGAACTTTCCCGTATCGACAAATAAGAATATTTTACTGATACAAAATTCAAACAGAATTGACAATGTTCTGTAATGCTTTCATTGGAATAAAAGACATTAGTGCATTAAAAAAGCATACAAATAGAAATCAATATATTTCACTTCAAACAATTATATTTTGTCATTCGATTATACAAAAGAGTTAAAACAAAAGTCTCAGTCTAAATCTATCGGAGCTTGGCCTTTGGACTTTTCCACATTTGATGCCTTTTCAATTTCGTTTAATCTATCGAATTCAATCATCTCTTCAACAAAAGTATCAGGCCACGACTCGACAATTGTGGTTGAATGCATCGCCCATTGCGGTGATTTAGGTGGTATGGGGCATCCGAGTTTCAAGATTACTTGTACAAAGTGCCTTAATTTCGAAAGCCATCATATACACATCATGCAATCACTTTGGATTGGACGGTGGTGCGGTGCAGAGTGAAAAAAGGTTTCGGAAAATCCATAGTGTATCAAGTCAATACACACCACGTCATACGCACATGTGACAAGATTTTTCATCTCGGGGAAGCTCATCCATTTCGACCCCGGGGTCGGACCACTCAAACACGGCACAAGTGACTCGTAAACCTTATCGTATTTTTCTTTATTTTCATACAAACTCAAGTATGATTCTTTATGCATCTCCAACTCTAGGATAAGTTGATGATGGGGAAGCTCGTGACAAGTTCACGACCTTCCTCTCCTCTACCAAGTAGAGCCGAAACGGCTCGGTAACCGCAATTACCATCCCCTACAACATCGATGATATCGTCGATATGCTTGTGCATAAAAATCTACATCTCTTTGGTAAAAGAAATTATAGGTGGAATCGATGTCGAAAGTGATGCATTCGGAGTCGGAACCCTTGGAATCGGTGTTGGAGCCAGTTTGGAAATCCGAGCTCCTTTCATGGAACTTTTTAGAGATTTAGGAGTCGGTGATTCCGCAAAGAGTTTGTCAAAGTGCTCATAATATGAAGGAGACCGAGTTGTCGAGTTGTCATTCGGTGTGTAATACCCATATATAAAATACATACATAAAAGCATATTTTTCATATATAAATTCAAGTTTGGTACTGAAATACAATAAGTTCTTAGTACAACACATTGTATTATTTTAGCCAACTAAATACATAAGGTACTACAACAAAAGGCTAACAATAATACAAGATGTCCAAAACAAAGAAAACTAAGAACTAGATCTGAAGATCTCAAAATATCCACAGCGGAAGAAAAGCCATCGATAAGCAAGGATAATCAAAATGCCTTATCCTTACCCTTCGCGGACCCTGAAGTACCTGTAAAATATAACAATAACATTGGGTGAGATAACAACATCTCAGTGAGTTCTCTATCTTAGAGTTCTCTCGATTTTAAAGGGTCAGTCTAAAACATAGCTCGAGTCTTTAGTCACTACCTCACAAGAAACCAAAGCAAGATGGAACAAAATCCATATAACATTCTCGACGTTACACGAGTATGACATCTACCTCAAGCCCTTACGGACACTTCCCGTGGGACCAAGATCCACCCACCTCAAGACTTACACCAAACTTTATGGAGGACTCGATGCGATACTATCCTTAAGTCTTTACGGACGCTTCCCGTGGGACCAAGATTCACTCACCTCAATACTTACACAAGACTTCCCAAATAACCGCTTGTAGTACTCACCTCAAGTCTTTACGGACGCTTCCCGTAGGACCCAGATCCACCCACCTCAAGACTTATTCAGACTTCCCGGAGGGATAATGTACATACATGCTTCAAGTGTTTACTGAAGCTTCCCGTGGGACCAAGATCCACCCACCTCAAGACTTACACAAGACTTACAGAGGGCCCTTCATGAAATACACACCTCTAGCCTTTATGGACACTTCCCGTGGGACCCAGATCCACCCACCTTAAGACTTACTCAGGCTATTATGGAGGCCTAGTGTATAACACGCTAAAGGTTTCGTAAGATAATACATATTTTTAGCTTCAAAACAATATAAGGAACAGTTAAATCGGATAAACGACGAAGAAGTCATGAATTTTTAAAAGTAGAACAAAATTAATATTTTCCAACACTTACAGTGTTAACCGGTTAACGCCCTGGGTTAACCGGTTAACCACATCAGGTTTCAGAATCCAGTAGCGTAATTCAGCTTCGTTAACCGATTAACGCCTTGGATTAACCGGTTAACCAACAGACAGTGGTTGAAAAACAATATTTTTAACATACATAATTCCTCCAAAACATATCCAATTCATCATCAAACACCAAAACAATAACAACAAAGGTTCATACACCTAATATCAGCATACTCTTGCATTTTAATCGATATTCAACTGTTCAAACATTCGATTCTACAATTTTCTAGTATTTTCCCTAACTTCAAAATCTACCAAAACTCTAGAAAATAAAAGTATCTAACTAGAACCTACCTCTACCAAAGATGATTGAGAAGATTGAGAGATGAATGGATGATGAACTTCAAGAATCAAGAGCTTCTTCTTCTTCTTCACGCTTTTCCCCTTCCTCCCTTTTCTCTTCTTCCTTTTCCTTTTTCCTTTCCTCTTGTTATGTTTCTATATTAGATAACACATATAAAAGAAAATTTAGGTTTTATACGGGAAAGTATAATTTCATCCCAACGGGTCCAAATAGAGGGTATCCAAAAATTTCTCTTGATCATCAATTTAATAAAACCTCTTAGTCAGATAATATTAGTTAATAAAAATAAGTACGTTGATTTCTCTAATTATTTTTATTAAAATCTCTCATAGAAACCCGGAACTCTATTGATATCAAATAATATTATTCAGAACATTAAAATAATTTACGGGGTATTACATCTTCCCCCCTTTAAATAGAAATTTATCCTCGAATTTAAAGATTACTTGAACATGTGAGGATACAACTCCCACATCTCTGATTCCAGCTCCCACGTAGCATCTCCCGGATGCGCCATATCTCATTGTACCTTAACAAGTGGAATCTCTTTGTTTCTTAACACCTTGGTTTCTACTCCAACAATGCGACTTAGTTGGGGTTCAAAAGACAAGTCTGTTTCTATCTCGATAGAATCCAGCATAATAGACTGAAGAGGATCAGGAATGAACCTACGAAGTTGAGATACATGAAAAACATCATGCATTTCAGACATAGAGGGTGGTAAGGCTAATCTATAAGCAACTTCACCAATCTTTTCTAAGATCTGATACGGTCCTACGTATCTCGGACTTAACTTGCACGACTTGAACGGTCCTTTCAATCTCAATCTCGGAGTAACTTTCAAATAGGCATGGTCACCTTCATTAAATTCCAAATGTTTCCTTTGATTGTCAGTATAACTCTTCTGACGATCTTGGGCTTGCTTAATTTTCTCTTGAATCATTTGAATCTTTTCTGTAGTCTCTTGAATAACCTCGGGTCCCAAAATTTTATCTTCACCCACTTCCGACCAACACAAAGGCATCATATACTTTCTTCCATATTGTCGCTCCCGGGATTTTCATCCTAGTACAAACGCGAAAGTGGCGCGGAAAAGGTTAGAGTCGCCAGCCAGACATTTTTATCCCGAATGAATGGGAAAGGTAATATTGCACAAACCTGAGGAAGAAGGAAAGGACAAGGTCCTGCGAACCAAAGATCTGAGTTCGGGAGTCGGTTACGAATTGGGAAGGTATTAGCACCCCAATCCGTCCGTCGTACCCGACGGGATCCACGCTTGCTTGTTTTGTTTCAAAGGGTGAGAAATAAGAATGCTGCTGAATAAAACCGCTAACTGGAATGGAATGAAATGAGAAAGGAATAAGAAAAGAGAATGGAAAGGGGAAATGTAGGGAAAATAAAGAATGTGCTCGAACGGTCCCTACCCCGCTGCCTACGTACCTCATCGGGATAATGAGGATCAGAGTCGACGTAGTTCGCCTAACCTAGGCGGGAACTATTTGTTTGTGTTTTTTACAGCTGGAACCGCGTATGTCTATGCTCAGGTGTTGCAGGCTCGTCTGGTACGAGTGCGTTTATCGTCTTGCATGTGTGACAAGTCGTCGCGAGTTCGCGTTGTGAGTGAATGAGATGAGAAGAGAAGTTCCCGCAGGATAGTCGCTTGTTATTTGTTTTTGTCTTTTATGAGAAGTGTTTTGAATTTGTTTGTGAACGGTCTTGTACTAAGACCTATCCATCGCGGTGAATATTTATACCTCGCCCCGAAACAGGACGCGTATAAACACTCTGCAACAAAGTCTCGTGTCGTACAAGATTGTTCGGTTTTTATTAAGTGTTTTATTGCTTTTCTTTGTGAGGAAAGAAAGAATGACTCAAGTTGATAAAAGGACAAAATCTAAGGGACTAAGACTCAATCCTAATTTTTTTGTTTATTTACAAGTGATCCTAATGGTTTGTGAAGTTTTCTATTCCTAATGAGAAACTAGAAACTACTAGAATTCAACTTACTTCTTAATGAAGTTAAGTTGATTCTAAGAACAATGGGGAAGCCTATACAAGTTATAAAATCAAATGATAAGGCAAAAACAATGAAATTGAACATAAGAAATAAAATTCTAAAAATGCATTTAAAGGCATGAACTAAAAAAATAGTCTATTTTTATTTATTCTACTTCTAATGAAAATGAAACTTCAACCTACATTCTAAATCAAAGTTAAGCCTAATGTTCATTCTACAAATTCAATTTAAACTAATCTAAGCCTATATTAAATTCTAAGACTAGATTTTAACTAAACCATATTTTTTGTACTTTATTTTTTAATGGCCTAAACTAATGGGAATTATACAAAACTAGGCCTAAGAACTAATATTCTAAAAAATATTAAAAATTCTGGAAAAAATATGAAAATTAAACTATAGGGACCTAATACTATCTATAATATTGTATTAAAAGGGATCCTAAAAAATCCTATTTTTTCTATGCCTAAAAATGATTACTTTCACCTAAGAATTAACCACTAATTCCTAAGGACTACACCACTAAAACCTAAGATAAAAGGTCTTAAAAAATCCACTAAAAATATCCTAAGTACTATTATGATTCCTCTAATTACAGTAAAAAGAGTGGGCTAAAAAAGTTGCTGGAAGTTACCTAAATAAAATGAACAAAATTCAAGCACAATTAAAGGAAATTCAATGAAGCTAATTAAAAGAAAATTCAGAATTAAATCGAAAATAATGCCAAATTCAGAAAATAAAAATATCAAAAATTTCTAATCGGAATTAAAAAGCTAATTAATTTTTTATGGAATTTTTCTAATCATTTTACTATTTTTTATTGAATTATTTCTAAACTAAAGAAAACTAAAAAAAAACTAAGAACAATTCTAAAAAGAAAGAAATAAGGATGGGGTGCTGTTAGTGATTTTTTTAGTTTTTTTTATAATACGGGCCTAAAATGGGGGTGCGACTAGAAAGAGGGCTAAGCCCAATATGCTGGATAAAGGGGGAGGCGCCTTCAGCAATTTTCTTATATGATTTTCTTGATGGGCTTAGAAAAGGGGTGTTGTTAGCAAACATTAAGCCCAAATTCGCAGGGTGCCTAGGGAGGTGCTGAAAGGAATTTTTGTATGCTTGTTTTCTTAATGGGCCTAATACAGGGGTGCAATCAACAAAAGGGTTATGAAAGGGTGGCCCAACCGGACGGTGACAAGTGTCACCGCCGGATTGGACCCTAAAACTCCAACTTATCCTCTTTAAGTTCTAACAGTCTTCATTATGATAGGATTTTGCGAAAAATTAAATAATATTTATGGATTACAATTAATTCGTTTTTATTATGGTTTAATGGGGGATTAATAATAGCTTAATGTCTCTTAATATTTTATTATTGTCAATTAAGTTATAAACAAAGAAACAAAAAAACTGAAATCAAACCAAACCCTAATTTCCTTCTTCAGCTCCTTCTATGCGCCGCTACCTCACCTTCTTCTTCTCCTCTTCGGCCTCTCGTCTTCCTTAACTTGCTCTTCTTCATCATACAAAGAAAACCCTAGCGCCGCCAACAACCTCCCCAACGCCGCGGCAAGTCTAGAACCGAACCTCACTCTTGTCCCGAATCAAGACCCTAACCCTCACTGTGGTGAATCTCACACTTATCTACCCCCATCGATCTTTAAAATGGCCGAAACAACAACTTGCAACGATTATAACGACTCAACAATGTGTACCTGGTGAATCAAGGGAGGATCGATGACGACAACGAACGATGATGACGATGGTGAATCGAGGAAGTCAGGTATGCGTTCTTTAACTCGTTCTTCTTTCGGCTACGAACTTCTGATTACGCTTTCGTTGATGTTACTCCTGGTGACTTTTGCAGCTTAACAGTGACGTCGGTGATGCCGCTGACAACTAAAAATGTCCTTGTAGTTCTCAGCTTCACTAATGAAGATGGATGATGAGGAGATTAGGGTGACAGAAAGTGACGCCACGCGACGTGAGGATGAAGCGATTGAGAAGTTGATTCAGACGGCGAATTGACGACTGAGCTGCGATTTTGTGCTTGATCCGGTATGCAGCGTATTCTTGGGGAACAATATGCTTGCTGTACTTTGGAAGTATTGAATGGTTACTGATTTCACTAAACTTGCAGGTTTGACGTTACAAAGTGAAACATGAAGGTTAGAGGGCTTTGGAGAATGAATTGGGGCAAGAGGCTGGCAGAAGAAGATGATGATTGTTGCGATTCTTTTCCGCGGATTGAAAATTGAGGATAGTAATTGATGAAGATAGTTCGAATTGAAGGGTTGGCAAAGAAGAATGGTTGAAGAGATGTGATGGAGAAGGTGAGGGTTATGGATTGAAGAAAAGGGTGAAGAAAAAAAATGAGAAGAAAGGATGAATGAAGAGAGGTTGTAGAAGATGAAGTTGTGAAGCAGAAAATGATTGAAGTTATGATGAAGGATTGTGATTATGGTGTGGAAGAGAAGAAAATGGTTCAGGAAAAATGGAAGGAGAGGATTAAGAGGAGATTGTAGCGGTAAAATCATGAGTGGAAGCTATTGATTAACTTCACTCAATATACACAGAGTCGCCACCGCACTTTTATTTATTTCCAAAAGGAAAAAGGAAAATGAACGAACAAAACCTTAATGAATCTTAAAAGCTAAAAAGCTAAAAGAATCAAACAGAGAATGGGTACGGGGATTGGTTACAAATCGGGAAGGTTTTAAGCACCCGACTTGTCCGTAGTACTCTACGGGAACCCTTTGAAATGTTTACTGCATTTTTGGTTTGAAATGAGTTTGCTTGAAAAAAAGATTGAAGAGATGAGAAGAAGAATGTTTTTTAAGATTTTGGTGTTTGAAGAGACGAACGTCTCATGCCTACGTACCCACAAAGTGCAATGCGAGATCAAAACCCCGTAGTTCGTGGTACAAATTGTGAAAAGGCAAGGTGAGTTGAATTGATTTTAAAAATGTAAAGATAAGTCGTCATCCTTTAGCGAATAATTCCGCTAGAAAGGATGACTCATATCTAAACATAAAAAAAAGTTAAGAAGAAACGTGCACGAGGGCACAAAAGCATTTGGATGAGTTTGAATGTTTTTTTAGGTTTTTTTTGAGAAAAGAAAGTTTCGATATGCTTATGTGGTTTAGCATTTATTAAGAAATGAAATGAAAAGGTAAAAGCACATGACCGAAGTCAAGGTTTGATTGAGAAAAATGTTTGAAGTTTAGAAAACAAGAAGGTTTTGAAATAGGAAGAAGTTTTGAAAATTAAAGAATGGGGAGGAGATGAAGAGACTAGTCCTAATGCTTGAATTAAAAAGCTAAGGAAGAAATGATCAAACCAAATGGCAAGCACTTCTTGAAACAATTGGATTTCCATCTTCATAAACAAGTGACTCAACCGGAGCCAAAGTCTTCAATCCATAACAAATGAGCAAAGGGATGATCCTAGAATCTAAGTCCGAAACTCCGAAGCAAGGGATAGTAACCATAGTCCGAAATTAAAAGTCACCCATTTTTTAGATGTTTAATCCATTATTAATATTTTTGGTGTCCAAATGGACAAAGGGAAAATAACAAGCAACAATAATATATACAATAAGCAATATGATGAATGAATATAGAAGCATAATAGGAGAGGTAAGGAACGAGAGATTTAAAGTAAAAGGATAAGGTGCGAGAGATTTAATTAAATGTTAGTATATTCACAATATTAATATTTACAATATAAAGTGGTATGGTGAACTTAATCAAGCACAACCACGAAAAGAAAAATAAAATCGAGGCAACCGGATCCAAGTGAATCGCATTCCGAATCGGGACAAATTTAGGTCTATGTTAAGCAATCGCCGAGTAATTTACGGAGTAATTACCCTACAAATGAGGCCGGCCACCACTAATTAAAGTGGAAAATATTCGTGTTAATACATGTTAGAGAAACGATATAATGGATCGTTCTCCGAAAACATGCCACACTAAAAGAAGAGGAAGGTCTAATCTTAATCGAGATTATCGTTGAATTTCTCGATTAGCAACCTATCACGATCTCAAAGTATGGAGAATGATCCAAATGATCATTCATCCATAGATTTGAAATAATGAAGATTAAGCTTAATCGGAAATCAACCATCCCGAATCGGAAGATTGTCATCGACCAAAATGGAAAAAGATGAATAAGAAATGAGCCTAATAATAGAATCCATAAAAAAAAAGAAATAGAAATATTTTTTTAGATCATTTTCTTAAAACTCTTTTCATCAAATTATTTTCTTAAAATCTTTTTCCTAAACTTCTTTCTAAAGCATCTTCTAAAATATTTTCTAAAGTATTTTTATAAACTTGTTTCTAAAATCTTAAACCAAACAAATAATGAAAATGTTATTTTTTTTAAAAAAAAGAAAGAAAAGAAGAATCAAGAGGGGGAAGTTCACGGGTGAGATTAGTAACACAACAGTGGCCTTAGGCCCAAACTCTTTCTACATGAAACAAAAAATAAATATATTAAAAAAAGAAAGAACAACTTGGCATGTTCTTCTTCTTCTTCGTACAATTCAGCCAGAAACAGGGGAAGAATTCGTCACCCTCACCTCAACAATCAATTCTAACAAAACGTTTCTCCTTCTTCTCCGTTCACGAATCTGGCTTCCAATGCACAACAATTGCGTTATCCTTCTTCCAATTTCTTGAAAGGATTGCTTCGATTTTTGTTCCCCTTTTTTTCCGATTCGTGAACCTATTTTTGGTTGTTATTGAAGATTGATGAGAACAACAGAGAGTTATGAAAGGTTATGTATGGAGGTTGGATGGAATTTTGATGAAGGTTGTTGTGAATCTTATAGATTTGAAAATGGAAGAAGCATTTTTGGCGACGGATTGAAGCTTGAAGGTGAACGATTTGGGAAATTGAGGCTTGAGAATGGATTTTGGTATAATGATTAGGGGCTGTTCAAGCTTGGAAAATGAAGAGAGGAGAGGTTTAATTTATAGAGGGAGATGTGTTTGAATTGCTGCCGTTTTGATCTAATTCCTTTGCGTTTTAGACGGTGAAAAACTCGTGTTCATTCCTTAATTTTTCTGCGTTTTATGCTCAATCAATTTGCGTTTTGCTTCTGGTGATGGTGTGATATATGCGTGTGTTGTTTCATTTTATGCAGTCTGCGTTTTGATTCACGTGCGGGCCACTGCGTTGAGACGGCATGAAGTATACGTGATGCTGATATTGTTCACGAAGCTGGTACAGCTGGGCTTGGAGTTTATTGTAATGTGGATGGCTTGACTTGCAAGTGGGGCTTAGGCTTTGTTGTTTGAGATGTTGTTGGCGTGGCTGTAGGGAAAGTGTGCGCCGGTTTTTGCTTGGAACTGGAAAATGTGGCTTACGGATTAGTCATATTTTTAGTTCAGCTTGTGAGCGTGTGGGACAGTTGAAAATTGGGCTGATAGTTGAAGGTGCGTGAGGAAGTTACGGCTTTGGAGTGTGGGAAAGCTGCAAGTTGGCTTGGGCTTGTTACTTCTTCACACGCGCAGAAACTGGCTTGATGAAACTGAAGTTGTTTGCAAGATGGCGTGGGATGTGGGCATGTATGAGGTGGGGTAGCTTGTAAGATATTTGTGGCTGAGAAATGAAATAAATCAAATGCTATTTTCCTATTTTTCTCTAATAACTTTTTTTATAAAAAAATGGGCTTAACAAGAATGCCATGTTTTTTTCTTTTTATACTTTTGTCAAGGATTTTTCTTTAATAACTATTTTTTTTGACAAATGGTTAGAAAAAAATATATATAAAAAAAAAAGAAATGAACTTGATAGTAGTGATTTTATGAGAAATGACCTTGAATTGAAGGTGGTATAAAAAAATGAAATGGAAAATAATCGGGTGATTGGAAAATTGGATGTGATAATGGAAATGGTTATATATAAAAAAAATGGATAACAGACGAAAATTAGATAATGTGAAAAAAAATATGTCGAAAAGGATGAATAATTGGATATTTGTGAAAAAATGGAAATATAAAATGGTTATTGGATATTTTTATGGAATGGATATAATATGAGTAATTTGGATATTGAATAAAAAGGAAAGTCGGTGGAATATGGATATGACTGAGGTAAAAAATGGTGGCTAGAAAAAAGTGAATCGGATAATATATGAAATGGTGATTTTTTTATTTTTAGCCCAGCTCTAAATTTGAATTCTTCTTGCACAAGCCACTGATGAGAAACAGCCTCTGATGAACCAACTGCACAACTTGCCACTTATACCACAATCCTTCGAAATTTGTCTGAACATTGTCCTGATTATTTGAGGAAAATAAAATCCACAAACAAACCACTGATGAACTGACGATCATTGAAGATTCGGACCCAATTTCACACCAAACACTGCCTGATAACTGATGAATTTTGCACACAATCACAGCTTGAACTTTTGAATAAGCACGGTATGAGAAACAGACCACTGGCCCACACGACTTGCAGTTGAAACAGTCTCTTGATAGTTTAACCAAGATTAGGTCAAACGTCCATCTGAATCAAATTGTGACTGAACAAACGCCTCTGAATTGAAATCACTGCCCTGTCTTTTAAATCCTGCAACACAGAAGAAGAAGAAGCAACTACAACATATTTTTTTTGATATTTTGGGTTAGAAGTCAGTAAATATAAACAAATAACGGAATTTAAACATGGTGATCCTCTGCAAGGCAAAAAACCTGAAAAAGGATAAACGAACAGTGCGTGATCTTGTTTGTATGCAAATGCAGATGAGATGCGATAAATCTTAGGTCAAAAATTAGGGTCTGACAGATGCCCCTATTTAAGTTTCTTCAATCCAGAGATAATGAAGATTGAAATCTTCGTTTCGACAAGATGGAAGATACTTAAATATCCAAAAATCTAATTTTTGATCCTAAGATGCCAAAAACTGGAATGAAATGAAATGAACGATGTGAAATGATACGAAAATGATATGAAACACATGAAACTGTTTATGAAAGCATATGAGATGTTATGAGAAAAATATGAAATGAAGAGAAAATATATGAAAGCATATGGAATATTATGAGAAAATTTGTGAGATGATATGAAATGTATCTGTAACCAAATGAAATGCAAAGAACTCCAAGAGGGACAAGACGACACATAAAAAAGAATAAACGCTGGGGATAAGGAACATAAAACTCCGACGGGAAAAACAACATGCTAGAGACCAACACATGGCTCAGCCGAGGTGAAAATGTTCAAGAATGACAATTGGACAGAAAACATCACAACATCCAGGAGTGGCACTGAATGAAGTGAGAAAATTCCGAAACAGTACACCAAAAACATCCATAGATGACATGACTGACTTTGATAAGAATATCCGAGAATGGCAATCGGATAAAGGTAAACACAACATCTGAGAATAGCAATCAGACAGAAAATGAAATACAACATTCAGGAACAACACTGAATGAAATGGGAACAAGTTCGGGAAAACACATCAACTCAATGATGATTCCAACATGAAAATCCGAGAATGGCAATCGGAAGTGAAATGATCACAAAATCTGAGAATGGCAATCAGATAAAATGAATCACAACATTCAGGAACAGAACTGAATGAAATGGGAAAAATCAGGAAAACACATCAACTCAGTGATGATTCCAACATGAAAATCCGAGAACGGCAATCGGAAGGCAAGTGATCACAATATCTGAGAATGGCAACCAGATAAAAATGTGAATCACAACATTCAGGAACAGAACTGAATGAGATGGAAAAAGGTCCGGGACAGTACATCAAATCAATGATGACTTCACTATGGACATCCGAGAATAGCAATCGGAAGGCAAGTGATCACAATATCTGAGAATGGCAACCAGATAAAAATGTGAATCACAACATTCAGGAACAGAACTGAATGAAATGGAAAAAAGTCCGGGACAGTACATCAAACCAATGATGACTTCACTATGGACATCCGGGAATAGCAATCGGAAGGCAAGTGATCACAAAATCTGAGAATGGCAATCAGATAAAAATGTGAATCACAACATTCAGGAACAGAACTGAATGAGATGAAAATCCGAGAATGGCAATCGGATAGAAAAGGTGTAATATTTGAGAGAAACAACAAGTATATGAAAAAAAGAAATTCTGGAGAGACAGGCAAATGCCAAGTAAATTATACTTTGAACAAAAAGTAAGAAGTTGACAACAACAAGACTTTGAGAAATGCATATGAGGACTAAAACACTCAGCATGCAGACATTTACGAAAATGGAAATTAAACCACACAAGAACACGCATAATGAGGACTAAAACACTCAACTATGCAAAGGTAAACAAACTGGGGAATAACACACCCGAGAGAACGCATAATGAGGCATAACACACTCAAATATGCAAACTTTTACTAGACTGGGGAATAACACACCCAAAGAGATAATTTGAGAAAAATGATGACAACCAGTTTAGACTCTTAGAGGAGTGGAAAAGATGACAACCAGTTTATACTCTTAGAGGAGTACAAAAGATGAAAGACTGATTCCTCAACACAGAAGTCATTGCCATTCTGCTCGAAAATCAGAGATGCTACTACTGAACAAATCTCTGTCACACCAGTAAACTGTTCCAAGTTGCAAATCTTTTGAGAGAAGTCATGCAAAGCTACTTGGGGATTCTTGAAGAAAAATTGCCCCAAGTTCAATGACTGATAAAGGTAAACTGATAATTGATTCAGTTCCTGATTACTGCTGGAGAAAATAATCAAATCTTTGAAATAACTGTTGAGAAGAAATAAACTGATCATGGCTTCAGTTCTTGAAATGAATGTTGAGAAAAATGAATTGATCATGGCTTCAATCCTTGAGAAAATGTTGAGAACATAAACTGATCATGGCTTCAGCCCTTGAGAAAAATAATCCAACCTGTAACTTGCAGAGAATCTTCTGACTAACCAAATCTGAGAATAACTTGCACTGAGCAACACTTCTTGAAATAATAGGAACTGAGAAAAACTTGCTCCTGATAAGATCACCGACCAAGTTTCTTAACTGTTTGAAAATTCCTTGATGAGGAAAATTTATTTGCAAACAAAAATGTTTGTACCAACCTGGTAATTTTAATGCAAAATTCAATGCAAAGTTTGAAATCAAGAATCATTTTTGAATGAAATTTATTGATGTAAAGCAAATGAAAACTTGTCACAACACGGCGGTTGAGACAACAATTAAAGATAAAGCAACAGCAAAAAAACAAATGATTGGTAAAGAACTTGGGAGTCAGTTTACGCAACCTTGTTGTAGTATGCTTTTCAAAAGAAACCTGGATTCAATTAGGACTTTTGAAGGTTGTAACATGGTCTAGTCCATGGTTTATGAAACAAAGGATATAGGCTCAAAGTTTATTTGTACCCAACCCAACTTCGTAATGAACTCCATTCCTACATTCAATTAATCCAGCCTATGCATTCAAGTTCCAAACAAATTGGGATTGCACAGATGAAGGTGGTTCATAAGCCAAAGGATTTTTGAGATAGCAGTCATATCTTTCCTTTTGTTATTTCCAGTGAGGACTTTGGTCAACTCAACTTATTTTGCTGAGGATTTTGATGACCTATTGACAAGTATTCCTTTTATTATCCCTAATTTTTGCCTGAACTGTGTTATTTGATCTTACAGCCAGCGGGATGCCCCAGTTTTTTGCCTAAGTCTCCTTCATAGATTTTGACTTAGCGGGCTTTAATTTTTTTCAATAATTTTTCAATATTATTTTTTTGAAAGATAATGACTGCATGGCTTAATGATTACGGCGAACCGTCATCGGTTTTTGAATTGAGAAACACCTTCAACACTTCTTGATGTGTGTGAAGGAAAACTTGAGATTGCAACCTTTATTTGAAAGGTGTCTTGAATGATTCTCTTGTACTTGAATGCACATTCGAATTAATTGAGAACTACCCATCCCCGGGTTAAAATTGAGGGTTTTTTTCCGAATAGAAAGAAACTCCTACTTCAAGGTTCAAAAGGGTTGACAAAGGATTAACTTCCTTATTTCTCCAGTGTTTGGGATTTGAAACAATGCCTGTATATCATCAACCAAATATCAATTGAAAGCATACCAATCAACAGTCATGGGTATTCCGTTTTCATCATCCTCCCCCCAATCATTGTAAAAACTTTGAGAAAAGATAAATGAATTTGAAATGTAAAGCGTAAAGATGCAAATAGTAAATGGAATTGAATCAAAACAAAGCAATGCTCATTTCATTAAAATCAACATGAAAGTACAAACAAGCTTAAAAGCAAACAACTTGATATGATTAAAGAAAATTGCAAACATAAAGAAACAATGGCCTAGTGATCAATCAACAACAAGGATGAGCTGTCCCCTCTGATATTCTGGCCTTGAAGAAGATTTGACAATTGAAGTCTTCTTGAAGATTCACTTCCCATGATTCGACAAAGGATTGTTGATAACATTGGGATTAACGTCATTAAAGTAAAGGATGTTGTTCCTGATAAGTTCTTGCACTTTAGCCTTCAGTGCAAAGCAATGCTCTAAGTCATGACCAGTTCCACCTTGATGAAACTCACAGCGGAGATCCGATCTATAACCAACTGGAAGAGGATTTGGAACAGGAGGCGGAGGCCTAGTAGTAATTAAACCTTTCGCAATCAAAGAAGGAAACAATACAGTATAAGACACTGGAATAGGATCAAAGTTTGGCCTATTGCGATACTGATTTTGTCCAGCAGCAGGAGGAGGAACTTGAGCTTGAGCTCGAATCTGAACTTGAGATTGAGCTGGTCGAGCTTGACCTTGAGCTTGAGTTTGAGCAGGTTGAGTTTTGACAACAGGAGCAACTGCAGCTACGTATGGTTGAACATATCGTTGTTGCGGGTGATAAGGTCTCTTCTCAGTTGAAACAGCATAAGCATCACCATCCCTTCTCTTATGAGGATTCCCAAAAGATTTTCTTGCAGCATTAGGAGCTTCAGAATTGGTAATCTTACCCTTCTTGATACCTTCCTCTAGTCTTTCTCCAATAGTGACTAGATCAGAAAAACCAGATGAAACACTTCCTACCATTTTCTCCCAAAAGAACGGTTGAAGAGTGTCCATGAACAAACCAGTTAATTCCTTTTCAGGCAAAGGTGGTTCAACTTGAGCAGCTAGTTCTCTCCAACGCTGAGCATACTCTTTGAACGATTCTTTCTCTTTCTGTGACATGTTTTGAAGTTGACGACGATCAGGCGCCATGTCCAGATTATACTTATACTGCCTTACAAAAGCATCAGACAAATCTTTCCAGCTTCGAATGTGACTCTTCTCAAGTCCAACATACCACTTCATGGAAGCACCACTCAAACTATCTTGAAAACAGTGAATAAGCAACTTGTCATCCTTAGCATGCGCAGCCATTTTGCGACAATACATCAGTAGATGAATCTTTGGACAAGTATGACCATTGTATTTCTCGAATACAGGAACTTTGAACTTATCAGGAAGAACCAAGTCGGAAACCAAACACATGTCAATGGCAGCAGAACCAAAGGCATCTTTTCCTTCTAGACCTCTTACCCTCTTCTCAAGAGTCAAACATTGCTCTCTAACTTCATCCATATATCCAGGTTCACCCTGACTTTCAGCTAGTGGACCAGGAGCTTGGTACAAGAAAGGAGAATTCTGATAAGTAGTCTGAGCAGTAGCGTGCACAACAGGTTGAGGTTCAGCAAAAGTCGGAACTGAAAAGCCTGGCATAACAGATGGACCACCCATTTGAGCAGTTGCAGAAACTGGCACATAATCCGGAGGTAACCCATATTCTGGCCAAGTAGAAGCTGGTTGCTGAATAACAGGAGAATCAACAACAGCAGTCAAAACTTCAGAGATAACAGTCCTTTGAGGTGGTTCACCTCGAGCAATCAGAACTTGCATCATTTCAGTGAGCTTGGTCATACCAGCCTTCAACTCATCAATTTCCATTCGAACTTCCATGTTATGCTGTTCTTGGCGTTCCATTCTCAATCTAATAGCTCTTCGTCTGATAACAGCTCTAGTACCGTATCTGTGGTGAGGAGTCAGCTTGACGGATCAACAGACAACTGAGGAAAGAAACAACCGGGATGAGTTCCCACACAACTCGGATGAACGCAAGAATATGCGAGAATGCAATGATATGCAATGCAATGTTCACTTCCACATTCAGAAAAAACAACTCGATTATTGCAAACATGGTCAACATCGAGAATACAGTCATGAAAAATCTTGACAAAAAGGAATATTTGCTCTTTCCAATATTTGCAATGATCGGAATTATTTTCCTTGAAGAATGGTCGTGATGATGATCATGATGAATATGTAGATGCAACAAGCACAAACAAGATCACGCAAATCACACAGGTTCAAAGGTTCAGATCACGAGCATGGAGTCATGGGATAAGAACACCAACCCAAACAGGTATGTACTAAGGTTTGTCTTCATTGTACCTGCAAAAAACCAGAAGGGTGCTAACAGAGGTTCCCGGAGTTAACAGCCATCTTTAGAATATCATCGGTACGTTGGATTACTCCCCAACCGATAACATTCTTAAAATAGACCTCGTCCGAGTGTAGTATCGCGTGACAACCACCTTAAGTTTACACTCAGATAGTTTCCGCACTACGTTCCTAAATTGGCTTAGATTGGTTAAGGGTTCTACGGTCCTCAGTATGATCAGCTCAAGGTCGGAAAATAATGCCACGTACGATTACTCGTCATGACATTGATAGTCCAAGAGAGCCTAACCGAGTGGAGATTATCAAATTGATATTGCTTTGGACTACTCCATCGCATATCGCTTCGAATATCGCCGTCCTATCATAAGTTCCAACTCAGATCCGGGTTAGAATCTATCTCACAGAGGATCACCAAAACAGAACAAACAAGTAACAAGCAAATCAAACTAAAGCAATAAACAAATCAAAGTAGGCCGAATCCACTTAGAGATTGACTCCCCAGCAGAGTCGCCACTTTTCTGTAGCGGTAAAATCATGAGTGGAAGCTATTGATTAACTTCACTCAATATACACAGAGTCGCCACCGCACTTTTATTTATTTCCAAAAGGAAAAAGGAAAATGAACGAACAAAACCTTAATGAATCTTAAAAGCTAAAAAGCTAAAAGAATCAAACAGAGAATGGGTACGGGGATTGGTTACAAATCGGGAAGGTTTTAAGCACCCGACTTGTCCGTAGTACTCTACGGGAACCCTTTGAAATGTTTACTGCATTTTTGGTTTGAAATGAGTTTGCTTGAAAAAAAGATTGAAGAGATGAGAAGAAGAATGTTTTTTAAGATTTTGGTGTTTGAAGAGACGAACGTCTCATGCCTACGTACCCACAAAGTGCAATGCGAGATCAAAACCCCGTAGTTCGTGGTACAAATTGTGAAAAGGCAAGGTGAGTTGAATTGATTTTAAAAATGTAAAGATAAGTCGTCATCCTTTAGCGAATAATTCCGCTAGAAAGGATGACTCATATCTAAACATAAAAAAAAGTTAAGAAGAAACGTGCACGAGGGCACAAAAGCATTTGGATGAGTTTGAATGTTTTTTTAGGTTTTTTTTGAGAAAAGAAAGTTTCGATATGCTTATGTGGTTTAGCATTTATTAAGAAATGAAATGAAAAGGTAAAAGCACATGACCGAAGTCAAGGTTTGATTGAGAAAAATGTTTGAAGTTTAGAAAACAAGAAGGTTTTGAAATAGGAAGAAGTTTTGAAAATTAAAGAATGGGGAGGAGATGAAGAGACTAGTCCTAATGCTTGAATTAAAAAGCTAAGGAAGAAATGATCAAACCAAATGGCAAGCACTTCTTGAAACAATTGGATTTCCATCTTCATAAACAAGTGACTCAACCGGAGCCAAAGTCTTCAATCCATAACAAATGAGCAAAGGGATGATCCTAGAATCTAAGTCCGAAACTCCGAAGCAAGGGATAGTAACCATAGTCCGAAATTAAAAGTCACCCATTTTTTAGATGTTTAATCCATTATTAATATTTTTGGTGTCCAAATGGACAAAGGGAAAATAACAAGCAACAATAATATATACAATAAGCAATATGATGAATGAATATAGAAGCATAATAGGAGAGGTAAGGAACGAGAGATTTAAAGTAAAAGGATAAGGTGCGAGAGATTTAATTAAATGTTAGTATATTCACAATATTAATATTTACAATATAAAGTGGTATGGTGAACTTAATCAAGCACAACCACGAAAAGAAAAATAAAATCGAGGCAACCGGATCCAAGTGAATCGCATTCCGAATCGGGACAAATTTAGGTCTATGTTAAGCAATCGCCGAGTAATTTACGGAGTAATTACCCTACAAATGAGGCCGGCCACCACTAATTAAAGTGGAAAATATTCGTGTTAATACATGTTAGAGAAACGATATAATGGATCGTTCTCCGAAAACATGCCACACTAAAAGAAGAGGAAGGTCTAATCTTAATCGAGATTATCGTTGAATTTCTCGATTAGCAACCTATCACGATCTCAAAGTATGGAGAATGATCCAAATGATCATTCATCCATAGATTTGAAATAATGAAGATTAAGCTTAATCGGAAATCAACCATCCCGAATCGGAAGATTGTCATCGACCAAAATGGAAAAAGATGAATAAGAAATGAGCCTAATAATAGAATCCATAAAAAAAAAGAAATAGAAATATTTTTTTAGATCATTTTCTTAAAACTCTTTTCATCAAATTATTTTCTTAAAATCTTTTTCCTAAACTTCTTTCTAAAGCATCTTCTAAAATATTTTCTAAAGTATTTTTATAAACTTGTTTCTAAAATCTTAAACCAAACAAATAATGAAAATGTTATTTTTTTTAAAAAAAAGAAAGAAAAGAAGAATCAAGAGGGGGAAGTTCACGGGTGAGATTAGTAACACAACAGTGGCCTTAGGCCCAAACTCTTTCTACATGAAACAAAAAATAAATATATTAAAAAAAGAAAGAACAACTTGGCATGTTCTTCTTCTTCTTCGTACAATTCAGCCAGAAACAGGGGAAGAATTCGTCACCCTCACCTCAACAATCAATTCTAACAAAACGTTTCTCCTTCTTCTCCGTTCACGAATCTGGCTTCCAATGCACAACAATTGCGTTATCCTTCTTCCAATTTCTTGAAAGGATTGCTTCGATTTTTGTTCCCCTTTTTTTCCGATTCGTGAACCTATTTTTGGTTGTTATTGAAGATTGATGAGAACAACAGAGAGTTATGAAAGGTTATGTATGGAGGTTGGATGGAATTTTGATGAAGGTTGTTGTGAATCTTATAGATTTGAAAATGGAAGAAGCATTTTTGGCGACGGATTGAAGCTTGAAGGTGAACGATTTGGGAAATTGAGGCTTGAGAATGGATTTTGGTATAATGATTAGGGGCTGTTCAAGCTTGGAAAATGAAGAGAGGAGAGGTTTAATTTATAGAGGGAGATGTGTTTGAATTGCTGCCGTTTTGATCTAATTCCTTTGCGTTTTAGACGGTGAAAAACTCGTGTTCATTCCTTAATTTTTCTGCGTTTTATGCTCAATCAATTTGCGTTTTGCTTCTGGTGATGGTGTGATATATGCGTGTGTTGTTTCATTTTATGCAGTCTGCGTTTTGATTCACGTGCGGGCCACTGCGTTGAGACGGCATGAAGTATACGTGATGCTGATATTGTTCACGAAGCTGGTACAGCTGGGCTTGGAGTTTATTGTAATGTGGATGGCTTGACTTGCAAGTGGGGCTTAGGCTTTGTTGTTTGAGATGTTGTTGGCGTGGCTGTAGGGAAAGTGTGCGCCGGTTTTTGCTTGGAACTGGAAAATGTGGCTTACGGATTAGTCATATTTTTAGTTCAGCTTGTGAGCGTGTGGGACAGTTGAAAATTGGGCTGATAGTTGAAGGTGCGTGAGGAAGTTACGGCTTTGGAGTGTGGGAAAGCTGCAAGTTGGCTTGGGCTTGTTACTTCTTCACACGCGCAGAAACTGGCTTGATGAAACTGAAGTTGTTTGCAAGATGGCGTGGGATGTGGGCATGTATGAGGTGGGGTAGCTTGTAAGATATTTGTGGCTGAGAAATGAAATAAATCAAATGCTATTTTCCTATTTTTCTCTAATAACTTTTTTTATAAAAAAATGGGCTTAACAAGAATGCCATGTTTTTTTCTTTTTATACTTTTGTCAAGGATTTTTCTTTAATAACTATTTTTTTTGACAAATGGTTAGAAAAAAATATATATAAAAAAAAAAGAAATGAACTTGATAGTAGTGATTTTATGAGAAATGACCTTGAATTGAAGGTGGTATAAAAAAATGAAATGGAAAATAATCGGGTGATTGGAAAATTGGATGTGATAATGGAAATGGTTATATATAAAAAAAATGGATAACAGACGAAAATTAGATAATGTGAAAAAAAATATGTCGAAAAGGATGAATAATTGGATATTTGTGAAAAAATGGAAATATAAAATGGTTATTGGATATTTTTATGGAATGGATATAATATGAGTAATTTGGATATTGAATAAAAAGGAAAGTCGGTGGAATATGGATATGACTGAGGTAAAAAATGGTGGCTAGAAAAAAGTGAATCGGATAATATATGAAATGGTGATTTTTTTATTTTTAGCCCAGCTCTAAATTTGAATTCTTCTTGCACAAGCCACTGATGAGAAACAGCCTCTGATGAACCAACTGCACAACTTGCCACTTATACCACAATCCTTCGAAATTTGTCTGAACATTGTCCTGATTATTTGAGGAAAATAAAATCCACAAACAAACCACTGATGAACTGACGATCATTGAAGATTCGGACCCAATTTCACACCAAACACTGCCTGATAACTGATGAATTTTGCACACAATCACAGCTTGAACTTTTGAATAAGCACGGTATGAGAAACAGACCACTGGCCCACACGACTTGCAGTTGAAACAGTCTCTTGATAGTTTAACCAAGATTAGGTCAAACGTCCATCTGAATCAAATTGTGACTGAACAAACGCCTCTGAATTGAAATCACTGCCCTGTCTTTTAAATCCTGCAACACAGAAGAAGAAGAAGCAACTACAACATATTTTTTTTGATATTTTGGGTTAGAAGTCAGTAAATATAAACAAATAACGGAATTTAAACATGGTGATCCTCTGCAAGGCAAAAAACCTGAAAAAGGATAAACGAACAGTGCGTGATCTTGTTTGTATGCAAATGCAGATGAGATGCGATAAATCTTAGGTCAAAAATTAGGGTCTGACAGAGATGAAAGAAAATGGTGAGGGGTTGGGTTGTTGAAGATTGTGTAAGAAGAGAAAAATGAAGAACAGGTTCCCGATTTATAGGCAATGCTCAGAAGAATCCAGAAGCTTCAGGAACACTCATTCATTGAATTCAGTTGCTGAATTTCTCAGGTGAAGTTTCTAGACCCATTCTGTTAGAAATTTGTTACTCTTTTTCAGTTAGAATCTGTTGCTCTTATTATGAACTGGATTGGTGAAATCAGTTAGGATTAGTTAGCCTTTGATGGTTTGTAATTTCTGTCGTGAAGTTGGTTTTCTCTGATTTTGATTCTGTTAGGAGTCTGTTACAATTCTGTTATAATTTGATTTCTGACTTTGGGGTTATAATCCCATGCTTCTCATCTTGAAAACTCATTTAATCCTGATTTATTTTGTTACATTGAAAATGCAGATGGAAGGTGGTGATGTTGTGTGAATAAAGTATCAGATTGAAGAAGAAGACTCAAAGAAAATGGAGAAGTTGTTTATGATGATGCGTGTTCTTGATAGCAAGTTGAAGGTGGTGAAGGATTGATGGTGAAGAACAAAGAATTGAAGTTTTTATTGTTTTTCCTTTACTCGAATTTGATGAGCATAACAATTCCGAATTTGGAGTTTATTTGTAATTCGGTTAACCCTTGTATGAATTCCTGTTTTTGTGTAATCTTGTGGTTTTGTAATTAAATTCTTTATTGAAGTTTTATTTGTTATTTCTTGCCACTTTTCTGGTGTACAACTTCCAGCTCTGAATCCAGATTTTTTTGAGTTTGTTCTGCTGCAGGACTTGAATGCTTAATCCCACTACTACCTAGCGAAATGCCTTGTCATAATGTCCCTGTTTTATGGTTGCTTCATAGTTCTGTAATCGAGGAATATTGATCATTTCTAGAAAATCACATGAATATTCTCTCTAGTTAACCATAGTTATCCTCTTCAACTTCCGTTTCTCAACCACTGAAATGTATTCGCAATCATTTATGATAAGAACTTGAAAAAGTGCAGCATGAGATTGCACAAGGAGAACCACATTGCTATCCTTATGGAAGATTGCATTTTCCAAACTTTCCAAAGAGTAGGGCCACAAGTTTTCCAAACTTTCCAAAGAGTAGGGCCACAAGTGTAACTGCTTACCAAAAGAAGTACAAAAAATCCCAAACCCTTAAGAGATCCCCTACACAATGAATTGGGACATTGAATTCTCTTGAGAGAGGAGGACGATCAGTGAAAACAGGGTCATCTGGACAAGGCTTCACCATCGGTATCTCCTTGCATTCCGCATTTTCTTTCTCTCATGCATAACTATTGGCTAGTGTCCCATCCACCTTCTTTTTTTTAGTTTATCAGCTTCCTCCATGGATTCCTCATTATTTCTTTTCTTGGAGCAAACTATAAGACCATCTTTGAGAAAAACCTTTTCAATTGAAACCTGTGACATGTGTTACTTTTGAGAAATCTGTTGGTCAAAATAAACTGATGCTCCAATAGGAAAACACTCATGATGTTGGAAACTCAGCCTTTGTCCTGATCTCTGGTCTAACAGCCAGATAAATCACATATAAATAGGAAAATTCCAGATCCCCAGGACATGCTTTTGATCTCATGCCATATTAGTCCATGAAATGCACGATTACAAATGATATGAGAAATGCAGATGAAATGTGAAGCCAATTAAGGTAAAAAAGAATGAGGGCAAATTCTGAGGTATTACACATATAAAGCCTCATACAGAGCCATGTCAATGCTTGTATGGTAACTATTATTGTAAGAGAACTCGATCAAAGATAAAAGTTCCTTCCAATTTCCTTTACTTTCCAACACATAAGCCCTTAATATGTCTTCTATTGTTTGAATTGTTCGCTCCGTCTGACCATCCATTTGAGGATGATTAGAAGTGCTCAAACGTAAATTCGTACCCATAGCTTGTTGAAACACTTTCCAAAACCTCGAAGTAAACTTTGGATCTCTATCAGACACAATGTTAGACAAAACACCATGTAACCTTACAATTTCAGCAATAAACAACCTCACGAGATGAGTTGCCTTGTATGTAGTTTTAACGGCTAAGGAATGCGGAGATTTCGTTAGTCGATCTACAATCACCCTAATAGAATCATAACCACATTGAGTACTAGGTAATCCCACTAAAAAGTCCATAGAAATACTACCCCACTTCCAAATCAGAATATCCAAAGGTTGAAACAAACCACCTGGTCTTTGGTGTTCGATCTTCACTTGTTGACATACCGCACATTTAGACACAAACACTGCAATATCCTTTTTCATACCGGACCACCAATACTCTTTCTTTAAGTCTTGATACATCTTTGAAGAACCCTGATGTATCGTAAAAGTACCTTTATAGGCTTCTTCCAAAATCTTCCTCTTTAACACATCATCATTCGGAATACAAATTCTTTGGTTAAATAGGATAATCTCCTCCAACGCTCTTACAAAACCCGGTTGGAGTAACATCTCTTGTAACTTCTCATCTAGAACTTGTACTTGTTGAATTTCGCTTCTTAAGGTAGAATGGATATTCAAATTTCCCATAATCACACCATTCGGAGTCCATACAAATTGAAGATTAAGATCTCGAAACTTATCCAATAATGCATATTCCAATACCATCAACTCGGCACCATGAATCACTTTTCGACTTAAAGCATCTGCCACTTTGTTCGCTTTTCCCGAATGATACTTCAATTCTAGGTCATAATCCTTCAAGTACTCCATCCACCTTCTTTGTCTCATATTCAATTTCTTCTTATCAAAAAGATACTTCAAACTCTTATGGTCACTGAACATCTCAAATCTCACACCATACAGATAATGCCGCCACACCTTTAGAGTAAACACCACAGACGCCAATTCCAAATCATGAGTTGGATAATTCTTCTCATGAACTTTCAACTGTCGAGAAGCATAAGCTACGACTTGGCCTTCCTGCATAATAACACCTCCTAAACCCATCTTAGAAGCATCACAAAACACTTCGTAAGACTTGTTAGGAATGGGAATGATCAACACCAGAGCAGTTGTCAATCTTTCTTTCAAATACAAGAAACTTTGTTCATAACCAGAATCCCATTCATAAGCGGAATGCTTTCTAGTAAGCTTAGTCAATGGTAACGCCAACTAAGAAAAACCCTTGATGAACCTTCTGTAATAACCTACCAAACCTAAGAAACTTCTAACTTCTGAAGCATTCCTCGGTCTCACCCAATTTATCACTACTTCAATCTTCCATGGATTCACTGCTACACCTCCTTGAGATATAATATGTCCAAGAAATTTGACTTCTGATATCCAAAACTCACACTTGCTAAACTTAGCAAAAAGTTGTTTCTCTTGCAATATCGATAGAACAATCCCCATATGATCTTCGTGCTCTTGTGGATTACGAGAATAAATGAGAATATCATCAATAAAGATTACAACAAACTGATCCAAATAAGCTTGAAATATCATGTTCATGTAGTCCATAAAAATAGCTGGAGCATTCATTACATCGAAAGACATCACTAGAAATTCATAATGGCCATAACGGGTTCTGAGCGCAGTCTTCGGTACATCGGAACTCTTTACACGAATCTGATGATAGCCCGACCTTAGATCAATCTTTGAGAACACACATGCTCCTTTCAATTGATCTAAAGGGTTGTTTATCCTCGGTAATGGATACTTGTTCTTGATAGTGACCTTGTTCAACTTACGGTAATCAATACACAACCGCATACCACAATCTTTCTTCTTTACCAATAAAATAGGAGCTCCCCACGGTGAAACACTCGGTCTAACAAAATGCTTCGCCATCAAATCCTCTAATTGATCCTTTAATTCTCTTAATTCAAGCAGTGCCATCCGATAAGGGGAAATAGATATAGGAGCCGTCCCCAGTATCAGGTCAACTGAGAATTCAACTTCCCTCACCGGAGGTAAGGAAGTGACATCCTCAGGAAAGACTTCAGGAAATTCATAGACTATAGAAATATTCAGAACTTGTTGACCATTACTATCCTATTTATTAAGGACCAGTAAAACAGATTTCTCTTTTTCAAACAAAAAGTTTATCATTCCAATCGTACCTTCTAAGATTGTTTTCAACACATTTTTCGGAGGAGCTTCCACGGATGGAATGGGGATCAATTTCTCTTCACACCTAATAAACACAGAGTTAACAGATAACCAATCCATTCCTAAAATACCATTGACCTTCTTAAGGGGTCGACAAATAAGATCAATATGGAAGACTCTACCGTCCATGGACAAAGTACAATTTTCACATATAAGGGGTGTCTCAACGGTTTCATCCATAGTGGTAGTAACCACCATAGGAGGAGACAAGGGAAAAACTCGTAACCCAAGTCGCTTCACACAACTAGTAAACACAAAAGAATATGTTGCTCCACAATTAAACAAAACCAGACAAGGATGTTCATTAACAAGACATGTACCCGCAATAAGAGAGTTGTCAGCTTTATTCTTCGTTGCATCCATGGTATAAACCCTTCCTTGAACTTGGTCCTTTCTTAGTGGACATTATTTAGCAAGATGTCCCTCATTCTGGCAATTATAACAAACCACGACACTTGGACTGCACTTTCCATAATGATACCTACGGCACCTGGGGCATGAAGGAGGAGTGTTGGGTCTAGCACTCACCACTTTTCTTCCCTTGAAAGGTTGGGGCCTTGGCCTAAAAGGTTGATTA
The DNA here is from genome assembly GCA_963966055.1 of Lathyrus aphaca. Taxonomy (NCBI): domain Eukaryota; kingdom Viridiplantae; phylum Streptophyta; class Magnoliopsida; order Fabales; family Fabaceae; genus Lathyrus; species Lathyrus aphaca. Next base: position 17,319,831 of record OZ014521.1, read on the forward strand.
GCCCTTCCACGATCACTTTGAATAACTTTTCCAGCACTTGCTTCATTCTGTACTTTCTTCAAACTATGCTCAGCAACATAGCATTGCCTCAATAATTTAGAATAAGTAGTGAACTCCCTCTGAAAGACACTATGAGAAATCTCGGCCCTTAGTCCAAATAGAAACTGATCAATTTTCCAATTCTCATCTGGAGCATACATAGCTTTCCTAGAATAAGTCGTCATGTCTTCAAACTTTTCTGCATAACTGGCCACATTCATGTTTCCTTGCCTAAGCTGCTGAAACTCAAACTCTTTCTGGGTCCTTAAAGAACTTGGAAAATACTTCTCCATGAAAGTTGCCTTAAACTGTTCCCACACCTTCGGAACCCCTTGCACAGTCATGAGAGTAAAAGCACTCTCCCACCACCTAGCATCAGGACCTTTCAACAAGTGTGATGCAAACTCCACCTTGTTCTCTTCACTGCACAACATGATCTAAAATATTCTCTCCATCCCAGTTATCCATTCATGATCTTTAACTAGATCCAAACCACCATGAAATTCTTGAAGATTCATGCAGACGAAATCATGGAAAGTTCAACCTTCAGTTTCAGGAACGACCACCTGAGGATGAAGACCCCCATTTATTTGGTGAATCATCTTCTGCATAAACTGGTTCTGTTGCTGCTGCATCTGCTGCATGAACTGAAACAGAGGAGTATTCCCATCGCCACCCGACAGATCACCAACAGGAGGAGTGGTACTAGGCCGACCACGAGTTCTACATCCACTAGTTATATCCCTAAATATCATCAAAATAGGATTAAGTTGATCAGGCTCAATACCATAAACATAACATTTAGTTCTACAGCGAGATTACGTATATGAACGGAAATAAACACTTATAATATTCCAAGGCTAGGTCGAGGATACGACCTGCTCTGATACCAACTGTAATACCCATATATAAAATACATACATCAAAGCATATTTTTAATATTTAAATTCAAGTTTGGTACTAAAAAATAATAAGTTCTTACTACAACACATTATATTATTTTAGCCAACTAAATACATAAGGTACTACAACAAAAGTCTAACAATACTACAAGATGTCCAAAACAAAGAAAACTAAGAACTGGATCTGAAGATCTCAAAATATCCACAGTGGAAGAAAAGCCATTGATAAGCAAGGATAATCAAACTGCCTTATCCTTACCCTTCGCGGAACCTGAAGTACCTGTAAACTATAACAACAACATGGGGTGAGATAACAACATCTCAGTGAGTTCCCTATCTTAGAGTTCTCTCGGCTCTAAAGGTTCAATCTAAAACATAGCTCGAGTATTTAGTCACTACCTCACAAGAAACTAAAGCAAGATGGAACAAAATCCATATAACACTCTCGACTCAACACAAGTATGACATCTACCTCAAGCCCTTACGGACGCTTCCCGTGGGACCTAGATCCACCTACCTCAAGACTTACACCAGAATTTATGAAGGACTCGATGCGATACTCACCTTAAGTCTTTACGGGCGCTTCCCGTGGGACCAAGATCCACCCACCTCAAGACTTATACAAGACTTCCCAAATAACCTCGTGTAGTACTCACCTCAAATATTTACGGACGCTTTCCGTAGGACCCAGATCCACCCACCTCAAGACTTACTCAGACTTCCCGGAGGGATAATGTACATACACGCCTCAAGTCTTTACTGACGCTTCTCGTGGGACCAAGATCCACCCACCTCAATACTTACACAAGACTTGTGGAGGTCGCTTCGTGAAATACACACCTCTAGCCTTTACGGATGCTTCCCATGGGACCCAGATCCACCCACCTCAAGACTTACTCAGGCTATTACGGAGGCCTAGTGTATAGCATGCTAACGGTTTTGCAACAACCTAGGGTAATCCTAATCATCTCACAAGTTATTTCTTTTTTTTTTCCAATAGCTCACAATTTCCCTAACTAACATAATTACGGTTAATTATAAAAGTCAGGTAAAAATAATATTTCTTGGCACCGTAAGATAATACCTATTTTTATCTTCAAAATGTTATAAGGAACAGTTAAATCGAATAAACAAAGAAGAAGTTATGAATTCTTAAAAGTAGAACAAAATTAATATTTTTCAACACTTATAGTGTTAACCGGTTAAAGCCCTGGGTTAACCGGTTAACCACATCAGGTTTCAGAATTCGGTAGCGTAATAGAGTTCCGTTAACCGGTTAACGCACTGGGTTAACAGATTAACCAACAGACAATGGCTGAAAAACAACGTTTTTAACATACATAATTCCTCTAAAACTTATCTAATTCATCATCAAACACCAAAACAATAACAACAAAGGTTCCTACACCTAATATCAACATACTCATGCATTTTAATCGATATTCAACCGTTCAAACATTCGATTCTACGATTTTCTAGTATTTTCCCTAACTTCAAAATCTACCAAAACTCTAGAAAATAAAAGTATCTAACTAGAACCCACCTCTACCAAAGATGATTGAGAAGTTTGAGAGATGAATGAATGATTAACTTCAAGCATCAAGAGCTTCTTCTTCTTCTTCTTCAAGCTTTTCCTCTTCCTCCCCTTTCTCTTTTTCCTTTTCCTTTTTCCTTTCCTCTTGTTATGTTTCTATGTTACATAACACATAGAAAAGAAAACTTAGGTTTTATACGGGAAAGTATAATTTCCTCCCAATGGGTCCAAATAGAGGGTATCCAAAAATGTCTCTTGATCATCAATTTAATAAAACCTCTGAGTCAGATAATATTAGTTAATAAAAATAAGTTCCGCTGATAGCTCTAATTATTTTTGTTAAAATCTCTCAGAGAAACATGGAACTCTATTGATATCAAATAATATTATTCAGAATATTAGAATAATTTACGGGGTATTACACAGTGTAGGCTTCAACTTCTTTGGAGAACCTTTTGTCTTCACCGGTTGAGATGGCGGTATCGTGTCGGTTGTTTCGGGAAAGGAAAGCTTCCTAAATTCTTATTTGATGTGTAACTTCATGTTTTCATTTGCCTTCATAAATCTCTCTTGAATCGCTTCCAATTCGAGAAAAATAGAGATATATGGTTTATCTCCATCCATACTGTCGCACCTCGAAAAATACGATCCTAAAATAAACAACAGAGTCGCCACCTAATTCTATTTATTCTACGAGAGAAAAGGAAGATATAGACACAACCTAAATAAGGATAAGAAATGGTCAACGAAACCACTAATCTAAGTTCGGGAGTCAGTTACGCAAGGGGAAGGTATTAGGCACCCCTCACGTCCGTTGTACTCAACGGGAACCTCTTAGTTTAGTTTGCGCTTAAAATGTTAACTTGTTATTATTGTCTTCTTTTACTGATTAAGGTTGCTTATTAAAGGGAATATTTTAATTATAATTTGTTATAGGGAAAGGTTAAGTTTTTTATTATTGTGCTCGCGAAGGATTAAAATCCCCGTGCCTACGTATTCCCCTGTGCAATGGGAAAGTCAGAGCTTCGTAGTTCGTGCTACTACGATTTGTGTTTTTTTATAGAACGACTGTTTGAAAATGATTTCTACCGCTAAGCGTTGGCTTATTTGCGAAATAGAAAGATTTAAACAGTGTTCGTTTTGAGAAAAGATATTTGATCTTTGTTAAAGATGTTTTAAAAACGAGAGGGAGAATGAACCACGCGTGGGGCTAGCCCATGTTGCGGTTGCATTCAAGAACGTGCGAAGTGCGAGACTCCGGAGTTCAGTTACTCGCTAATTAATTATGAAAATGATTTGAATTGGTTGGTAAGTTTTAATTTGTATTTGAAAGAAAGAGACAAGTCGTCATCTTTAAGAGTAGTATCTCACCTATTCCACCATAAACGTTTGAGAAGTGAGAAATCGAAAGAAGCTTTAAACTTGGATATAAGATCGACAAGCAATGCCACATTCTTTCTTTGAGGATAAATAAAATCGGAAGAAGCTTTAAACTTGGATATAAGATCGACAAGCAATGCCACGTTCTTCCTTTGAAAGCAATTGTTTGTAAGATTTTTGTTTGTGTTTGTGGGGATAGGAGGAACAACTTTCCTATGAAGATGAATCATGCCTGATCCTTTAAGATTATTGAATTGTTTTTACACGAATGGTGATTGAACCAACGCGTGAGGCTAGCCCATTTGCGGTTCAATCCAGAACGTGCGGAATGCTAGACTCCGGAGTTCCTTTTTTCCGTAAATTAATTAAAATGAATCGAATTGTTTTTATACGAACGGTGATTGAACCAACGCGTGGGGCTAGCCCATTTGCGGTTCAATCCAGAACGTGCGGAATGCTAGACTCCGGAGTTCCTTTTTTCCGTAAATTAAATTAAAATGAATCGAAATGTTTTTATACGAACGGTGATTGAACCAACGCGTGGGGCTAGCCCATTTGCGGTTCAATCCAGAACGTGCGGAATGCTAGACTCCGGAGTTCCTTTTTTCCGTAAATTAATTAAAATGAATCGAATTGTTTTTATACGAACGGTGATTGAACCAACGCGTGGGGCTAGCCCATTTGCGGTTCAATCCAGAACGTGCAGAATGCTAGACTCCGGAGTTCCTTTTTTCCGTAAATTAAATTAAAATGAATCGAAATGTTTTTATACGAACGGTGATTGAACCAACGCGTGGGGCTAGCCCATTTGCGGTTCAATCCAGAACGTGCGGAATGCTAGACTCCGGAGTTCCTTTTTTCCGTAAATTAAGTAAAATGTGCGCGATAAGTTATTTGGAAACGTTAGAATTTAATATTGTGTAAAAAAAAGTGTAAAATAAAATAAACTAAACTAAATATATTAAAATAGAATAGTCATGAAATAAGGATAAATTAATCTTATGAAATAAATAAATAAGGATGGCCTCATATTGGTCGCGATTAGCCGAAAATGACTTATCGCGACTTTGTTATATCATTGGCCCTAAAAAAAATAATGAAAATTGAATTATGAAAATCACTAAAAAGTAATCATCAAAAGAAAATTAGCAAAATATTAAAAAAGAACATGGTTAACAATTAAGAAAAGAATGATAACAAAAAGTTAGAAAGAAAGAAATATTATATATATAAAACGTTATATTCTTCTAATGAAAAGTCAGTATTGTTTTCAAGAAGCCAAATATACCATTTCATTAGATACTTGGTCCAAATAGGTGTATTGCATTAAATGACTGAATAATATAAAAAACGGTGAATCATCACGAAGTGAAAATGAAAAGAACCGTCAATCAATTTAAATACGGCAAGGACTGTACAAAAGAAGAAAAGAACACAGATACCAAAGTAACAATGAGTTCCAAAATTCAAAACAAATTTATTCCCATGACATCTCGTCAATTAGTAAGCAATGAATGAAATTAAAAGGCTAGCTAAAAAAATTAAACGAATGATCTCATTGTCGAATCCAAATTAAACCGGTTATGTATTAAGGAATATATATATATATATATATATATATATATATATATATATATATATATATATATATATATATATATATATATATATATATATATAATCCCATAAAGTAAGCGGAAAAGAGTTTTGAGAAAGGTTTAATAAGCAGTAAAAAACAAACAAGAAGATAAACACAATGCTTCTAACTCACCTTTCCTCTCCACAAAATGATTCAACGGTTCAGTCTTCTGCTAGTATTAAGGTTTCATTGCGGTTGACCTTTTTCTCTGTGTACTAACTCGTGAATCTCGTTCTGCTCACGGTTTCATTCTCGTGCTCAAAATCTTAATCGCAGTTCCGTTTTTGCATCTACAACTCACAATGCTTGTTCGGTTGGTTTCAGTTTGAAGTGTTCCTTTTGCTCTGCGTTCTTCATTTTCGATTTGATGTTTGCAGATTTTAGTGAGTTTTGGTTCGGATTTGGGTGTTTTCGTTCAATCTCTGCGGTTTGGCTTCTCAGTTTTGTTGAAGTTTGTTAGCAGAGAGATGCGGCGAAGGATTTGTGAGCGGTTTGGTGAAGGTATGTGTATGTCGGTGTGGTTCGTCGGCGGATGTTTTTGCGTTTGGTTTTGGATGTTTCTGTTGATGTTTCGTTTTCGATTTAAAAAATCCCTCTCATAGTATCCTCTTCTTCCCCTTTTTCTTTCTGATTGTTTATGGTTGTATCAGGTTGTTATTGTGGAACAATGGTTTTGTTTCTGGTTCCGAAAAGAAGAAGGTTTTTTGTTGTTGTTGGTTTTGTTCTTGCTTACAGTTGTTGTTATGGTCACGGTGAGATGTGGGAGCAGAAGAAAAGGAAGGTTTTGATGTTAGTGTATATTTGAGGTCTCGTCTGTGTTCTTGCCGAAAAACTTGTTTTTTGAATGAGGAAGGAATAGAGGTGGATTCTGTTCTATGCTGATGGTTGTTTTAGTTTTTTTGTGTGTTTCTTTTCGAAAACTCAAGTGAAGGCCTCCCCCTCCTCCAATATACTGTTATCCCTTTATGTTGTATATCCTTTTTTGAAATTGGTTGTCTCCAGCCAACTTTTTTTCTCCCGCCTGTGAAGAGATCCTTTTGCCCTTTGTGCAAAACTTTCTCCTATTTTTCTATTGGCTTGTTTCTTCAACTTTTTGGATGCAGGTTTGAACCTATGCCATTTTGGTGTAAACTTCAAGCTGTCAATATGCAGAATTTTGGAGTGTTGTTGGTTTTGCAGGCTGTAGCAGGAAAGGAATTTGACTGTGGACATATGTTTTGAAAACAAACTAACTCCTCCTAAACCAACTAAATAGAAACCAAACTATATGGACTAACTAAAACCAAATAAAATAAAATATATATGAACTAATTAAATAAAGGGTTAATACAAAAAAAATAAACTAAATTAAAATTAAACTTGACTTAAATTTAAATAAACTTTAAGTAAAAACTCAATTTACAAAAATTAAATTCAAATAGAAACTTAAACTAAAAAGCTAAATTAAAAAATATAAACTAAATATATATAAATTAGACTAGAAAATAAATCCTAATTAAAACCTAATTAACATAGATTAAATTAAAACTAGTATTGAAATTGAACTAATTAATTCTAGCCTAATATGTAACTAAAATAAAAAATAGAAACAAGAAATTAAACTATAAAGATGAGACAGCATTCTATATATTTTTTTAAAATTGAAATAAAATCTAAAGTAAAAATGAAACTAAATGCATTATATTATGAAAAAAAATGGACCAAAATGCAAAGATGACAGATCATTGATGAAGCGATGCAAATGCGTCGAAAATGAAATGATAAATGACTAATGACACGTCAAACCTAAAAACAGAAATGCTTGAATTCTCATATGTTGACAGAATGCGTCAGGAAAAAAACGAACGAAAATTTGAAAATTTTCGGTCAAAATTTAGGGTATGACAGCTGCCCCTATTTAATCATTCTGAACCTGAATGTAGGAGTGACAAAGGTTTTTTTGGACATTCAAGGTGGAAGATGATTAAATATCAGAATACCTAAAATTTTGACTGAAAAATGCAAATGAAATGACATAATGTGCAATGCAAAAGTGCAAGACAAAAGCTACAATGCTATTGGGAAAGAAAATTGACACCACTGGGGATTAAACACACATGACTGGAGTACAATCCACATGAGAAATTTTTCTTGAGCGAAACTAGACGACAACTGTCTACGAATCCCAAGATGACTCGAAATCTTCAAACAAAATTCCATCTTGAGGAAATCTACTGCCGAGATTTGAAACCTCATTCAGAAATACCTTATGTTGGTGTATCAATAACGAAACAGAAATCTACTGCCGAGATTCTGAAACGAAAACCACTTCTTCCGAAGTCTACTGGAAATCTACCGCCGAGATTACTAGAGAATCCAAAAATGGAATACCTTCTGCCGAGGTATCAAAATGAACCAAAAATCTACTGCCGAGATCTTGGTAAGAAAACAAATTTTGTCGAAGTCTGCTGGAGATCTACTGCCGAGATTACCAGAGATTCTAAGAATGGAATACCTTCTGCCGAGGTATCAAAATGAACCAAAAATCTACTGCCGAGATCTTGGTAAGAAAACAAATTTTGTCGAAGTCTGCTGGAGATCTACTGCCGAGATTACCAGAGATTCTAAGAATGAGATACCTTCTGCCGAGGTATCAAAATAAAATTCCTACTGCCGAGGATTAACTGAGGATACACCTGTCGCCAAATCTTCTGCCGAGATTTAACTAAGGATGTCATCGTCAAGCTTATAAAAGTAAATACCTTCTGCCGAGGTAGACTGGAAATCTTCTGCCGAGACTTGCCAGAAATAAAAGGAATCACCTGTTGTCAAATCTTCTGCCGAGATTTAACTAAGGATGCCATTGGAGATCATAAAAAGTAAATACCTTCTGCCGAGGTAGACTGGAAATCTTCTGCCGAGACTTGCCAGGAATAAAAGGAATCACCCGTTGCTAAATCTTCTGCCGAGATTTAACTAAGGATGCCATTGAACAGAACTCTCACCATACTTCCCTTCTTCTGAAAGAGACAGCCATATGATGGAGAAACAACTTCACGCTCAAACTTCTCAACTTGTATGGAAGAGATAGCCATTTGACGGAAATTGGAAAATTCACAACAAACTTCTCGACTTGTATGGAGGAGATAGCCATTTGTTGGAAAAATAAAAGAGATTCATATCAAACTTCTCGACTTGTATGGAAGAGATAGCCATTTGATAGAACATTCATTATACTTCCCTTCTTCTGAAAGAGACAGCCATATGATGGAGAAAAACTTCACGTTCAAACTTCTCGACTTGTATGGAGGAGATAGCCATTTGACGGAAATTGGAAAATTCACAACAAACTTCTCGACTTGTATGGAGGAGATAGCCATTTGTTGGAAAAATAAAAGAGATTCATATCAAACTTCTCGACTTGTATGGAAGAGATAGCCATTTGATAGAACATTCATCATACTTCCCTTCTTCTGAAAGAGACAGCCATATGATGGAGAAAAACTTCACGTTCAAACTTCTCGACTTGTATGGAGGAGATAGCCATTTGACGGAAATTGGAAAATTCACAACAAACTTCTCGACTTGTATGGAGGAGATAGCCATTTGTTGAAAATTGGAATCACGACAAACTTCCCACCGTGTCTAGATGAGATGCCATTTGTCGAACAAACTTCTCACCTTGTCTAGATGAGATGCCATTTGTTGAAGATTGGAATCACGACAAACTTCCCACCGTGTCTAGATGAGATGCCATTTGCCGAACAAACTTCTCACCTTGTCTGGATGAGATGCCATTTGTTAAAAAAAATTGGAATCACGACAAACTTCCCACCGTGTCTAGATGAGATGCCATTTGCCGAACAAACTTCTCACCTTGTCTGGATGAGATGCCATTTGTTAAAAAAAATTAGAATCACGACAAACTTCCCACCGTGTCTAGATGAGATGCCATTTGTCGAACAAACTTCTCACCTTGTCTGGATGAGATGCCATTTGTTCAAAATTGGAATCACGACAAACTTCCCACCGTGTCTAGATGAGATGCCATTTGCCGAACAAACTTCTCACCTTGTCTGGATGAGATGCCATTTGTTAAAAAAAATTGGAATCACGACAAACTTCCCACCGTGTCTAGATGAGATGCCATTTGCCGAAAAATTGGAATCACGACAAACTTCCCACCGTGTCTAGATGAGATGCCATTTGCCGAAAATTGGAATCACGACAAACTTCCCACCGTGTCTAGATGAGATGCCATTTGCCGAAAAATTGGAATCACGACAAACTTCCCACCGTGTCTAGATGAGATGCCATTTGCCGAAAATTGGAATCACGACAAACTTCCCACCGTGTCTAGATGAGATGCCATTTGCCGAACAAACTTCTCACCTTGTCTGGATGAGATGCCATTTGTTAAAAAAAATTGGAATCACGACAAACTTCCCACCGTGTCTAGATGAGATGCCATTTGCCGAAAAATTGGAATCACGACAAACTTCCCACCGTGTCTAGATGAGATGCCATTTGCCGAAAATTGGAATCACGACAAACTTCCCACCGTGTCTAGATGAGATGCCATTTGCCGAAAAATTGGAATCACGACAAACTTCCCACCGTGTCTAGATGAGATGCCATTTTCCGAACAAACGTCTCACCTTGTCTGGATGAGATGCCATTTGTTAAAAAAAATTGGAATCACGACAAACTTCCCACCGTGTCTAGATGAGATGCCATTTGCCGAACAAACTTCTCACCTTGTCTGGATGAGATGCCATTTGTTGAAAATTGGAATCACGACAAACTTCCCACCGTGTCTAGATGAGATGCCATTTGCCGAACAAACTTCTCACCTTGTCTGGATGAGATGCCATTTGTTGAAAATTGGAATCACGACAAACTTCCCACCGTGTCTAGATGAGATGCCATTTGCCGAACAAACTTCTCACCTTGTCTGGATGAGATGCCATTTGTTGAAAATTGTATAAGAGATTCATATCAAACTTCTCCGCCGAACAGGGGAGATGCCATTTGATAGAACATAAACCTTGCTGAGGATGAACAAACTGCTTGAAAAGAGAATGTCATCTATTGATTTACTGGGAAATCTATGGATAAGAAACAAGCTTCTCAAATAAGGAGACGACCGCTTGTTTATTCCACTTAGAGGTCCAGGGACAAGAACAAGCTTCTCCAATAAAGAGTCTGCCACTTGTTGTCAGGTATAAGTATTCCAAGAGAATGTTGTAATAACACTGCTGGAGAGCAAAATTTGTCTTCAATGGAAGCCTCCAACAAATTCCTTCTGGGGGACTAAGCATCCAAAGGTGCAAAATAAATGCACTTTCCAATTGGTAGTTCAATCGTCAAAAATTGCCAACGACCAAAATTCAATCCAGGAACGAGCTGGAAAGAAACTGTCAAGCAAGACACTAACCCATGAGGAATGAATCTCAACTGGGTATTTATCCTATCCAAGTGTGGAAAGGAGAACTAAAGCAAAAGTCTTCCACGAGGGTAAGAGCTCAGTGGGGAATTAGAAAGAATGTACATTTTCTGCCTAAGGCTGACAACTCTATTTTGAGAGAGACACATCACTTGGGGATAAACACGACCAAGGTGAAGGAGGTATGCATTAATGAATGCGACATGAATATGCATATGGATATGAATTCATTAATGATGTACATGTATGTATATGCGTTATGTTTATGCTGACAAACAGACAAAACAAACACAAGTGATAAACTGGTGATGAAATAAACATCACAACAAACGGATACTCGACCAATCTCGTCAAAAAGGGTACGCAATCACTGAAGATAAGGTAGAGAGCCATCCATGGAATAAAGTCCTGCAACAAGGCGCGAATCTCTTCGAGGAGAGAAAGATGCTTCAATCGGGAAAATAAACCCAGGCAAATCTTTTAACTCCAACATCTATCAGGAGGAAGCAACCATACAAACTACGTTTGCTTAGGATGAAGTAAATTTGTACTCCGTTGGGGAGAGAAACTCAGATTCAGCTGGAGAAGCTAAAATCAAGGCTCAATCGGGGGTACTAGACTTAGTAACTCACTGGAAGCACTAAGTAGTAAAAGAAATCCACCAGAAAATAATGAGTCATGCCCCTGACACATCATAGCAACTTGGCGTAAGGACCCCCGTCATCTGGAGATACTTGCAAGGTATATCCCAAGAGCGTCTTGCTTTGGGGAACACGTGATCATGCGCCCACAAAATGGTTTGTGAGAAGAGATCATCTCAAGAGGATTTTATAGAAGACTTGGCATTCAAGATGTCCCAGTGTCTTCAAACTCTTGTAGAGATTCGTCGAATCTCGACGTCACTGCCTCAGATTAACTGTACTTGACACAAATGAGTCTTCAATACTTATCCTTTTAGGGATGATAAGAATGTGTAAGCACAAATTGGGAAACGACTTGCCCCTGTTTAGCAAATTCTTTAAGCAACATGCCCCTATCTAGAAATGTATTCCAACAACATACCCCCGTCTAGCAGATTCTTCAGGCAAAATGCCCCTGGCTGGCAAAGTCTTCAAGCGACTTGCTCCTGACTGGCAAAGTATTCAAGGCAACCTGCTCCTGGTTGGCTAAGTTTTCAAGTAACCTGCCCCTGACTGGCAAAGTATTCCAAGAAGTTTGCCCCTGTCTGGCAAAGTTTTCAAGCAACATGCCCCTAGGGATGATCATTCTCCAAAATGGTTGTTCAACTACTCATTAGAGTTTCAAATCTCAAGAGGTTAAGCTCATCACTGGTACTCATACATAGGCTTCTATGATATCAAGCAAATGCTTAACAAGCAAAAGTTATTAATGTTGAGACTGCTAATGCAACACACATGTTTGTCTCGAAGTTTTTTTTGTTTTTTTTTGAAAGATTTTCACAATAGCCTGTGACCGAATCACTAGATAAGATGTGATATTCATTTTTTTATAAAGCCAACACAAATTTTGAGCAACGCTCACGGGAGTCGGGAAACACTATCTCATCGAGTGTGCTTTTGAAATAAACCTTACTTCAATTAGGACTTTTGAGGGTTGTAATGTGGTTTGGTTCACGGTTTTAGAAACAAAGGATAAAGGATCAAAATTTATTTGGTGCCCACCCACTCCCCGTGATGTTCTCCAATCCTAGGTTCAGCTAAATCGACACATACATTTGTCTTGATAGCGTAGAGATGAAGATCCAAGGTTTGCTTGAAATGACAGTCCTCTTATTTGTCCTCTATCAGTGACCCCTTTGACTTTGGTATGGTGGTCACTAAATCTTAAGCTTTTGAGGTTGAGGATTTGAGGACCTCTTACGAATGACTTATTTTATTGATCTTTTTTGTCTAAGTCCTTTTGTAGGTTTGACTTAGAGGGATTTCTTTTTTTCTTCTTTTTTTTCTTTTTTTCTTTGGAAGGTTTGAAAATCGTGACTGTCAAGTCATTGATTGTAGTGGATTCCCTGATGGGATGTTTCATCTTATGATTTGAATGTGTAACCAGATTAGCTGAACACTACCCTGCCCCAGGTTAAGCGTAAGGGTTTTGAAATATCTGAAAGAAACTTCTACTTCTAGGCTCGAAGTGGTTGACTAGGGATTAACTCCTTATTTCTCCAGTGTTTGGGAATTTGAAACAATGCCTATACATCGTCAGTAGGATTTTAATCAAAAGCATTCAACTAGAGAATTTGTGTTTTAATTTCGTCATCCTCCCTCCAATTCTCTGCCTAGGCAAGAGATGGGATAATATTGGCATTATAAAGTTGGAAAAGGCATTATGAGTGAATACGAATGGATTACTTCAAGACAAACATATTCATTGCATTAATCATTCAAAACAAATAAGTTCTTACATGCCAAAACAAATGCATTAACAAAACATAGCAAAGTACATATGAAAAGCAGCAAACGAGCTAAACATCTGAGAGGATAGCTCCAAAGTATCGAACGATCAGGTGTATGGAGGAACTGGTCCCGGGCTCCAGTAACAAACTGATTTGGAAAGGACTTTCTTGAGTTTTCTATCAGCACAAAGGTACTCCGTCCACAGATGGGATTCCTCCATTGAAGGTCAACACCCCATAGTCGATCATCTCTTGAACCTTTTCCTGGAAGACTTTGCATTCTTCAATTGGATGCCTCAGTACTCCATTATGAAACTCACAACTGGTATTTGGATTGATCCCGCGGGGCCGAGACCTCGTGGCTCTGGTCTTTCTGGGTGTCATTATTGAGTTCCGGGCAAAATGAGACCACAATTGGCTGTAAGTCATTGGGATTGGGTCAAACTGATGGGCCGCTCCTTCAGGACTGTTTGGAGACTCCCGCTGATTCTGACGTCGTTGACGAGTAGAGGTAGAATTTGACCGACGCTGAAAAATGACCAAATCTTTGGCCAAAGAAATCAGTCGCCCTCTATCAATCTTCAGGACGTGAATCTCTTCCTGGAGTTCAGTGTTCTCCTGCACAAGGCTGTCTATTAGAGTCTTCATTGTAGTTGAGAATATTCCCATACGATTTCTCAACATGGTGACCTCGTTTCTAAGCTCCCTGTTTTCCTGCTCAAGTTGGTCCATCTTTCACTGGTGACTGGTCGAGTACAGTTGACTGACGGAGAATAAGACATGTGTGAGTTGGATTGTTGGAAGATGATTGCAATGCAAATGCAAATGCAAATGAGATGCGAATGAATGCAAAGCTCAGAATGCTCAAAATCACAAACATAAACAGCTCCAGAATTGAATATAAAGGCAAGGTGTTGGATCCAAGGTACAAGTAACTCGGAATCTCCTAACTGGTAAGCCTTAAGTGGAGAGTTCTAATTTCTTTTACCCATAAAGCCCACTCACAGGGTAGCTTCTATGGTGATGGTATAAGGATACTCAAGGTCACGGACGTTTATCGTACTAACGCCCCGCCGCAGGCTAGCTGCATTGTGACGATAATGACGATAAGGTCTACCTTGAGTGGAGTTCTCATGCTAGGCGTGCAAGGAGCGAGTCCTTGGAGCCTAACATTACACAACTACCAAAATTGAAACAGGTTCTAGGGGGTCCCAGAATCACAGCCCTTTCATGAATCAGGTCCCGCGACAGGCTAGTTGCGTTGTGACAAGATTTACGAAAAGTCTAACTATCTGGGGGAGCTTTCATGTTAGGCGTGCAAGGAGCGAGTCCTTGGAGACTAACACTAATAACATCCAATTCTAAACTTAGGTGTTCTCTCTTCTTTTTCAAAACTCAAGTACAAATTCATACCCGTGACATCCCGAGATCCAACAGGCAGATATAATGAGCAAATAATAAAGAAGGAAGCAATAGATAGAATATCAACAGTAAATAAAGAAGACAATCAAACAAGTACACAAACAAACGCGAACTATCCTAAGCTAGGCTCGACTCTCTTATGCACAAGGCAAAAATTCCCCAGCAGAGTCGCCAGCTGTCGCACCTCGAAAAATACGATCCTAAAATAAACAACAGAGTCGCCACCTAATTCTATTTATTCTACGAGAGAAAAGGAAGATATAGACACAACCTAAATAAGGATAAGAAATGGTCAACGAAACCACTAATCTAAGTTCGGGAGTCAGTTACGCAAGGGGAAGGTATTAGGCACCCCTCACGTCCGTTGTACTCAACGGGAACCTCTTAGTTTAGTTTGCGCTTAAAATGTTAACTTGTTATTATTGTCTTCTTTTACTGATTAAGGTTGCTTATTAAAGGGAATATTTTAATTATAATTTGTTATAGGGAAAGGTTAAGTTTTTTATTATTGTGCTCGCGAAGGATTAAAATCCCCGTGCCTACGTATTCCCCTGTGCAATGGGAAAGTCAGAGCTTCGTAGTTCGTGCTACTACGATTTGTGTTTTTTTATAGAACGACTGTTTGAAAATGATTTCTACCGCTAAGCGTTGGCTTATTTGCGAAATAGAAAGATTTAAACAGTGTTCGTTTTGAGAAAAGATATTTGATCTTTGTTAAAGATGTTTTAAAAACGAGAGGGAGAATGAACCACGCGTGGGGCTAGCCCATGTTGCGGTTGCATTCAAGAACGTGCGGAGTGCGAGACTCCGGAGTTCAGTTACTCGCTAATTAATTATGAAAATGATTTGAATTGGTTGGTAAGTTTTAATTTGTATTTGAAAGAAAGAGACAAGTCGTCATCTTTAAGAGTAGTATCTCACCTATTCCACCATAAACGTTTGAGAAGTGAGAAATCGAAAGAAGCTTTAAACTTGGATATAAGATCGACAAGCAATGCCACATTCTTTCTTTGAGGATAAATAAAATCGGAAGAAGCTTTAAACTTGGATATAAGATCGACAAGCAATGCCACGTTCTTCCTTTGAAAGCAATTGTTTGTAAGATTTTTGTTTGTGTTTGTGGGGATAGGAGGAACAACTTTCCTATGAAGATGAATCATGCCTGATCCTTTAAGATTATTGAATTGTTTTTACACGAATGGTGATTGAACCAACGCGTGAGGCTAGCCCATTTGCGGTTCAATCCAGAACGTGCGGAATGCTAGACTCCGGAGTTCCTTTTTTCCGTAAATTAATTAAAATGAATCGAATTGTTTTTATACGAATGGTGATTGAACCAACGCGTGGGGCTAGCCCATTTGCGGTTCAATCCAGAACGTGCGGAATGCTAGACTCCGGAGTTCCTTTTTTCCGTAAATTAAATTAAAATGAATCGAAATGTTTTTATACGAACGGTGATTGAACCAACGCGTGGGGCTAGCCCATTTGCGGTTCAATCCAGAACGTGCAGAATGCTAGACTCCGGAGTTCCTTTTTTCCGTAAATTAATTAAAATGAATCGAATTGTTTTTATACGAACGGTGATTGAACCAACGCGTGGGGCTAGCCCATTTGCGGTTCAATCCAGAACGTGCAGAATGCTAGACTCCGGAGTTCCTTTTTTCCGTAAATTAAATTAAAATGAATCGAAATGTTTTTATACGAACGGTGATTGAACCAACGCGTGGGGCTAGCCCATTTGCGGTTCAATCCAGAACGTGTGGAATGCTAGACTCCGGAGTTCCTTTTTTCCGTAAATTAAGTAAAATGTGCGCGATAAGTTATTTGGAAACGTTAGAATTTAATATTGTGTAAAAAAAAGTGTAAAATAAAATAAAATAAACTAAATATATTAAAATAGAATAGTCATGAAATAAGGATAAATTAATCTTATGAAATAAATAAATAAGGATGGCCTCATATTGGTCGCGATTAGCCGAAAATGACTTATCGCGACTTTGTTATATCATTGGCCCTAAAAAAAATAATGAAAATTGAATTATGAAAATCACTAAAAAGTAATCATCAAAAGAAAATTAGCAAAATATTAAAAAAGAACATGGTTAACAATTAAGAAAAGAATGATAACAAAAAGTTAGAAAGAAAGAAATATTATATATATAAAACGTTATATTCTTCTAATGAAAAGTCAGTATTGTTTTCAAGAAGCCAAATATACCATTTCATTAGATACTTGGTCCAAATAGGTGTATTGCATTAAATGACTGAATAATATAAAAAACGGTGAATCATCACGAAGTGAAAATGAAAAGAACCGTCAATCAATTTAAATACGGCAAGGACTGTACAAAAGAAGAAAAGAACACAGATACCAAAGTAACAATGAGTTCCAAAATTCAAAACAAATTTATTCCCATGACATCTCGTCAATTAGTAAGCAATGAATGAAATTAAAAGGCTAGCTAAAAAAATTAAACGAATGATCTCATTGTCGAATCCAAATTAAACCGGTTATGTATTAAGGAATATATATATATATATATATATATATATATATATATATATATATATATATATATATATATATATATATATAATCCCATAAAGTAAGCGGAAAAGAGTTTTGAGAAAGGTTTAATAAGCAGTAAAAAACAAACAAGAAGATAAACACAATGCTTCTAACTCACCTTTCCTCTCCACAAAATGATTCAACGGTTCAGTCTTCTGCTAGTATTAAGGTTTCATTGCGGTTGACCTTTTTCTCTGTGTACTAACTCGTGAATCTCGTTCTGCTCACGATTTCATTCTCGTGCTCAAAATCTTAATCGCAGTTCCGTTTTTGCATCTACAACTCACAATGCTTGTTCGGTTGGTTTCAGTTTGAAGTGTTCCTTTTGCTCTGCGTTCTTCATTTTCGATTTGATGTTTGCAGATTTTAGTGAGTTTTGGTTCGGATTTGGGTGTTTTCGTTCAATCTCTGCGGTTTGGCTTCTCAGTTTTGTTGAAGTTTGTTAGC
Organism: Lathyrus aphaca; assembly: GCA_963966055.1. Taxonomy (NCBI): domain Eukaryota; kingdom Viridiplantae; phylum Streptophyta; class Magnoliopsida; order Fabales; family Fabaceae; genus Lathyrus; species Lathyrus aphaca. The sequence goes on from OZ014521.1 coordinate 17,337,598, forward strand.
AGAGAGATGCGGCGAAGGATTTGTGAGCGGTTTGGTGAAGGTATGTGTATGTCGGTGTGGTTCGTCGGCGGATGTTTTTGCGTTTGGTTTTGGATGTTTCTGTTGATGTTTCGTTTTCGATTTAAAAAATCCCTCTCATAGTATCCTCTTCTTCCCCTTTTTCTTTCTGATTGTTTATGGTTGTATCAGGTTGTTATTGTGGAACAATGGTTTTGTTTCTGGTTCCGAAAAGAAGAAGGTTTTTTGTTGTTGTTGGTTTTGTTCTTGTTTACAGTTGTTGTTATGGTCACGGTGAGATGTGGGAGCAGAAGAAAAGGAAGGTTTTGATGTTAGTGTATATTTGAGGTCTCGTCTGTGTTCTTGCCGAAAAACTTGTTTTTTGAATGAGGAAGGAATAGAGGTGGATTCTGTTCTATGCTGATGGTTGTTTTAGTTTTTTTGTGTGTTTCTTTTCGAAAACTCAAGTGAAGGCCTCCCCCTCCTCCAATATACTGTTATCCCTTTATGTTGTATATCCTTTTTTGAAATTGGTTGTCTCCAGCCAACTTTTTTTCTCCCGCCTGTGAAGAGATCCTTTTGCCCTTTGTGCAAAACTTTCTCCTATTTTTCTATTGGCTTGTTTCTTCAACTTTTTGGATGCAGGTTTGAACCTATGCCATTTTGGTGTAAACTTCAAGCTGTCAATATGCAGAATTTTGGAGTGTTGTTGGTTTTGCAGGCTGTAGCAGGAAAGGAATTTGACTGTGGACATATGTTTTGAAAACAAACTAACTCCTCCTAAACCAACTAAATAGAAACCAAACTATATGGACTAACTAAAACCAAATAAAATAAAATATATATGAACTAATTAAATAAAGGGTTAATACAAAAAAAATAAACTAAATTAAAATTAAACTTGACTTAAATTTAAATAAACTTTAAGTAAAAACTCAATTTACAAAAATTAAATTCAAATAGAAACTTAAACTAAAAAGCTAAATTAAAAAATATAAACTAAATATATATAAATTAGACTAGAAAATAAATCCTAATTAAAACCTAATTAACATAGATTAAATTAAAACTAGTATTGAAATTGAACTAATTAATTCTAGCCTAATATGTAACTAAAATAAAAAATAGAAACAAGAAATTAAACTATAAAGATGAGACAGCATTCTATATATTTTTTTAAAATTGAAATAAAATCTAAAGTAAAAATGAAACTAAATGCATTATATTATGAAAAAAAATGGACCAAAATGCAAAGATGACAGATCATTGATGAAGCGATGCAAATGCGTCGAAAATGAAATGATAAATGATTAATGACACGTCAAACCTAAAAACAGAAATGCTTGAATTCTCATATGTTGACAGAATGCGTCAGGAAAAAAACGAACGAAAATTTGAAAATTTTCGGTCAAAATTTAGGGTATGACAGCTGCCCCTATTTAATCATTCTGAACCTGAATGTAGGAGTGACAAAGGTTTTTTTGGACATTCAAGGTGGAAGATGATTAAATATCAGAATACCTAAAATTTTGACTGAAAAATGCAAATGAAATGACATAATGTGCAATGAAAAAGTGCAAGACAAAAGCTACAATGCTATTGGGAAAGAAAATTGACACCACTAGGGATTAAACACACATGACTGGAGTACAATCCACATGAGAAATTTTTCTTGAGCGAAACTAGACGACAACTGTCTACGAATCCCAAGATGACTCGAAATCTTCAAACAAAATTCCATCTTGAGGAAATCTACTGCCGAGATTTGAAACCTCATTCAGAAATACCTTATGTTGGTGTATCAATAACGAAACAGAAATCTACTGCCGAGATTCTGAAACGAAAACCACTTCTTCCGAAGTCTACTGGAAATCTACCGCCGAGATTACCAGAGAATCCAAAAATGGAATACCTTCTGCCGAGGTATCAAAATGAACCAAAAATCTACTGCCGAGATCTTGGTAAGAAAACAAATTTTGTCGAAGTCTGCTGGAGATCTACTGCCGAGATTACCAGAGATTCTAAGAATGGAATACCTTCTGCCGAGGTATCAAAATGAACCAAAAATCTACTGCCGAGATCTTGGTAAGAAAACAAATTTTGTCGAAGTCTGCTGGAGATCTACTGCCGAGATTACCAGAGATTCTAAGAATGAGATACCTTCTGCCGAGGTATCAAAATAAAATTCCTACTGCCGAGGATTAACTGAGGATACACCTGTCGCCAAATCTTCTGCCGAGATTTAACTAAGGATGTCATCGTCAAGCTTATAAAAGTAAATACCTTCTGCCGAGGTAGACTGGAAATCTTCTGCCGAGACTTGCCAGAAATAAAAGGAATCACCTGTTGTCAAATCTTCTGCCGAGATTTAACTAAGGATGCCATTGGAGATCATAAAAAGTAAATACCTTCTGCCGAGGTAGACTGGAAATCTTCTGCCGAGACTTGCCAGGAATAAAAGGAATCACCCGTTCCTAAATCTTCTGCCGAGATTTAACTAAGGATGCCATTGAACAGAACTCTCACCATACTTCCCTTCTTCTGAAAGAGACAACCATATGATGGAGAAACAACTTCACGCTCAAACTTCTCAACTTGTATGGAAGAGATAGCCATTTGACGGAAATTGGAAAATTCACAACAAACTTCTCGACTTGTATGGAGGAGATAGCCATTTGTTGGAAAAATAAAAGAGATTCATATCAAACTTCTCGACTTGTATGGAAGAGATAGCCATTTGATAGAACATTCATCATACTTCCCTTCTTCTGAAAGAGACACCCATATGATGGAGAAAAACTTCACGTTCAAACTTCTCGACTTGTATGGAGGAGATAGCCATTTGACGGAAATTGGAAAATTCACAACAAACTTCTCGACTTGTATGGAGGAGATAGCCATTTGTTGGAAAAATAAAAGAGATTCATATCAAACTTCTCGACTTGTATGGAAGAGATAGCCATTTGATAGAACATTCATCATACTTCCCTTCTTCTGAAAGAGACAGCCATATGATGGAGAAAAACTTCACGTTCAAACTTCTCGACTTGTATGGAGGAGATAGCCATTTGACGGAAATTGGAAAATTCACAACAAACTTCTCGACTTGTATGGAGGACATAGCCATTTGTTGAAAATTGGAATCACGACAAACTTCCCACCGTGTCTAGATGAGATGCCATTTGCCGAACAAACTTCTCACCTTGTCTAGATGAGATGCCATTTGTTGAAGATTGGAATCACGACAAACTTCCCACCGTGTCTAGATGAGATGCCATTTGCCGAACAAACTTCTCACCTTGTCTGGATGAGATGCCATTTGTTAAAAAAAATTGGAATCACGACAAACTTCCCACCGTGTCTAGATGAGATGCCATTTGCCGAACAAACTTCTCACCTTGTCTGGATGAGATGCCATTTGTTAAAAAAAATTAGAATCACGACAAACTTCCCACCGTGTCTAGATGAGATGCCATTTGCCGAACAAACTTCTCACCTTGTCTGGATGAGATGCCATTTGTTGAAAATTGGAATCACGACAAACTTCCCACCGTGTCTAGATGAGATGCCATTTGCCGAACAAACTTCTCACCTTGTCTGGATGAGATGCCATTTGTTAAAAAAAATTGGAATCACGACAAACTTCCCACCGTGTCTAGATGAGATGCCATTTGCCGAAAAATTGGAATCACGACAAACTTCCCACCGTGTCTAGATGAGATGCCATTTGCCGAAAATTGGAATCACGACAAACTTCCCACCGTGTCTAGATGAGATGCCATTTGCCGAAAAATTGGAATCACGACAAACTTCCCACCGTGTCTAGATGAGATGCCATTTGCCGAAAATTGGAATCACGACAAACTTCCCACCGTGTCTAGATGAGATGCCATTTGCCGAACAAACTTCTCACCTTGTCTGGATGAGATGCCATTTGTTAAAAAAAATTGGAATCACGACAAACTTCCCACCGTGTCTAGATGAGATGCCATTTGCCGAAAAATTGGAATCACGACAAACTTCCCACCGTGTCTAGATGAGATGCCATTTGCCGAAAATTGGAATCACGACAAACTTCCCACCGTGTCTAGATGAGATGCCATTTGCCGAAAAATTGGAATCACGACAAACTTCCCACCGTGTCTAGATGAGATGCCATTTTCCGAACAAACGTCTCACCTTGTCTGGATGAGATGCCATTTGTTAAAAAAAATTGGAATCACGACAAACTTCCCACCGTGTCTAGATGAGATGCCATTTGCCGAACAAACTTATCACCTTGTCTGGATGAGATGCCATTTGTTGAAAATTGGAATCACGACAAACTTCCCACCGTGTCTAGATGAGATGCCATTTGCCGAACAAACTTCTCACCTTGTCTGGATGAGATGCCATTTGTTGAAAATTGGAATCACGACAAACTTCCCACCGTGTCTAGATGAGATGCCATTTGCCGAACAAACTTCTCACCTTGTCTGGATGAGATGCCATTTGTTGAAAATTGGAATCACGACAAACTTCCCACCGTGTCTAGATGAGATGCCATTTGCCGAACAAACTTCTCACCTTGTCTGGATGAGATGCCATTTGTTGAAAATTGTATAAGAGATTCATATCAAACTTCTCCGCCGAACAGGGGAGATGCCATTTGATAGAACATAAACCTTGCTGAGGATGAACAAACTGCTTGAAAAGAGAATGCCATCTATTGATTTACTGGGAAATCTATGGATAAGAAACAAGCTTCTAAAATAAGGAGACGACCGCTTGTTTATTCCACTTAGAGGTCCAGGGACAAGAACAAGCTTCTCCAATAAAGAGTCTGCCACTTGTTGTCAGGTATAAGTATTCCAAGAGAATGTTGTAATAACACTGCTGGAGAGCAAAATTTGTCTTCAATGGAAGCCTCCAACAAATTCCTTCTGGGGGACTAAGCATCCAAAGGTGCAAAATAAATGCACTTTCCAATTGGTAGTTCAATCGTCAAAAATTGCCAACGACCAAAATTCAATCCAGGAACGAGCTGGAAAGAAACTGTCAAGCAAGACACTAACCCATGAGGAATGAATCTCAACTGGGTATTTATCCTATCCAAGTGTGGAAAGGAGAACTAAAGCAAAAGTCTTCCACGAGGGTAAGAGCTCAGTGGGGAATTAGAAAGAATGTACATTTTCTGCCTAAGGCTGACAACTCTATTTTGAGAGAGACACATCACTTGGGGATAAACATGACCAAGGTGAAGGAGGTATGCATTAATGAATGCGACATGAATATGCATATGGATATGAATTCATTTATGATGTACATGTATGTATATGCGTTATGTTTATGCTGACAAACAGACAAAACAAACACAAGTGATAAACTGGTGATGAAATAAACATCACAACAAACGGATACTCGACCAATCTCGTCAAAAAGGGTACGCAATCACTGAAGATAAGGTAGAGAGCCATCCATGGAATAAAGTCCTGCAACAAGGCGCGAATCTCTTCGAGGAGAGAAAGATGCTTCAATCGGGAAAATAAACCCAGGCAAATCTTTTAACTCCAACATCTATCAGGAGGAAGCAACCATACAAACTACGTTTGCTTAGGATGAAGTAAATTTGTACTCCGTTGGGGAGAGAAACTCAGATTCAGCTGGAGAAGCTAAAATCAAGGCTCAATCGGGGGTACTAGACTTAGTAACTCACTGGAAGCACTAAGTAGTAAAAGAAATCCACCAGAAAATAATGAGTCATGCCCCTGACACATCATAGCAACTTGGCGTAAGGACCCCCGTCATCTGGAGATACTTGCAAGGTATATCCCAAGAGCGTCTTGCTTTGGGGAACACGTGATCATGCGCCCACAAAATGGTTTGTGAGAAGAGATCATCTCAAGAGGATTTTATAGAAGACTTGGCATTCAAGATGTCCCAGTGTCTTCAAACTCTTGTAGAGATTCGTCGAATCTCGACGTCACTGCCTCAGATTAACTGTACTTGACACAAATGAGTCTTCAATACTTATCCTTTTAGGGATGATAAGAATGTGTAAGCACAAATTGGGAAACGACTTGCCCCTGTTTAGCAAATTCTTTAAGCAACATGCCCCTATCTAGAAATGTATTCCAACAACATACCCCCGTCTAGCAGATTCTTCAGGCAAAATGCCCCTGGCTGGCAAAGTCTTCAAGCGACTTGCTCCTGACTGGCAAAGTATTCAAGGCAACCTGCTCCTGGCTGGCTAAGTTTTTAAGTAACCTGCCCCTGACTGGCAAAGTATTCCAAGAAGTTTGCCCCTGTCTGGCAAAGTTTTCAAGCAACATGCCCCTAGGGATGATCATTCTCCAAAATGGTTGTTCAACTACTCATTAGAGTTTCAAATCTCAAGAGGTTAAGCTCATCACTGGTACTCATACATAGGCTTCTATGATATCAAGCAAATGCTTAACAAGCAAAAGTTATTAATGTTGAGACTGCTAATGCAACACACATGTTTGTCTCGAAGTTTTTTTTGTTTTTTTTTTAAAGATTTTCACAATAGCCTGTGACCGAATCACTAGATAAGATGTGATATTCATTTTTTTATAAAGCCAACACAAATTTTGAGCAACGCTCACGGGAGTCGGGAAACACTATCTCATCGAGTGTGCTTTTGAAATAAACCTTACTTCAATTAGGACTTTTGAGGGTTGTAATGTGGTTTGGTTCACGGTTTTAGAAACAAAGGATAAAGGATCAAAATTTATTTGGTGCCCACCCACTCCCCGTGATGTTCTCCAATCCTAGGTTCAGCTAAATCGACACATACATTTGTCTTGATAGCGTAGAGATGAAGATCCAAGGTTTGCTTGAAATGACAGTCCTCTTATTTGTCCTCTATCAGTGACCCCTTTGACTTTGGTATGGTGGTCACTAAATCTTAAGCTTTTGAGGTTGAGGATTTGAGGACCTCTTACGAATGACTTATTTTATTGATCTTTTTTGTCTAAGTCCTTTTGTAGGTTTGACTTAGAGGGATTTCTTTTTTTCTTCTTTTTTTTCTTTTTTTCTTTGGAAGGTTTGAAAATCGTGACTGTCAAGTCATTGATTGTAGTGGATTCCCTGATGGGATGTTTCATCTTATGATTTGAATGTGTAACCAGATTAGCTGAACACTACCCTGCCCCAGGTTAAGCTTAAGGGTTTTGAAATATCTGAAAGAAACTCCTACTTCTAGGCTCGAAGTGGTTGACTAGGGATTAACTCCTTATTTCTCTAGTATTTGGGAATTTGAAACAATGCCTATACATCGTCAGTAGGATTTTAATCAAAAGCATTCAACTAGAGAATTTGTGTTTTAATTTCGTCATCCTCCCTCCAATTCTCTGCCTAGGCAAGAGATGGGATAATATTGGCATTATAAAGTTGGAAAAAGCATTATGAGTGAATACGAATGGATTACTTCAAGACAAACATATTCATTGCATTAATCATTCAAAACAAATAAGTTCTTACATGCCAAAACAAATGCATTAACAAAACATAGCAAAGTACATATGAAAAGCAGCAAACGAGCTAAACATCTGAGAGGATAGCTCCAAAGTATCGAACGATCAGGTGTATGGAGGAACTGGTCCCGGGCTCCAGTAACAAACTGATTTAGAAAGGACTTTCTTGAGTTTTCTATCAGCACAAAGGTACTCCGTCCACAGATGGGATTCCTCCATTGAAGGTCAACACCCCATAGTCGATCATCTCTTGAACCTTTTCCTGGAAGACTTTGCATTCTTCAATTGGATGCCTCAGTACTCCATTATGAAACTCACAACTGGTATTTGGATTGATCCCGCGGGGCCGAGACCTCGTGGCTCTGGTCTTTCTGGGTGTCATTATTGAGTTCCGGGCAAAATGAGACCACAATTGGCTGTAAGTCATTGGGATTGGGTCAAACTGATGGGCCGCTCCTTCAGGACTGTTTGGAGACTCCCGCTGATTCTGACGTCGTTGACGAGTAGAGGTAGAATTTGACCGACGCTGAAAAATGACCAAATCTTTGGCCAAAGAAATCAGTCGCCCTCTATCAATCTTCAGGACGTGAATCTCTTCCTGGAGTTCAGTGTTCTCCTGCACAAGGCTGTCTATTAGAGTCTTCATTGTAGTTGAGAATATTCCCATACGATTTCTCAACATGGTGACCTCGTTTCTAAGCTCCCTGTTTTCCTGCTCAAGTTGGTCCATCTTTCACTGGTGACTGGTCGAGTACAGTTGACTGACGGAGAATAAGACATGTGTGAGTTGGATTGTTGGAAGATGATTGCAATGCAAATGCAAATGCAAATGAGATGCGAATGAATGCAAAGCTCAGAATGCTCAAAATCACAAACATAAACAGCTCCAGAATTGAATATAAAGGCAAGGTGTTGGATCCAAGGTACAAGTAACTCGGAATCTCCTAACTGGTAAGCCTTAAGTGGAGAGTTCTAATTTCTTTTACCCATAAAGCCCACTCACAGGGTAGCTTCTATGGTGATGGTATAAGGATACTCAAGGTCACGGACGTTTATCGTACTAACGCCCCGCCGCAGGCTAGCTGCATTGTGACGATAATGACGATAAGGTCTACCTTGAGTGGAGTTCTCATGCTAGGCGTGCAAGGAGCGAGTCCTTGGAGCCTAACATTACACAACTACCAAAATTGAAACAGGTTCTAGGGGGTCCCAGAATCACAGCCCTTTCATGAATCAGGTCCCGCGACAGGCTAGTTGCGTTGTGACAAGATTTACGAAAAGTCTAACTATCTGGGGGAGCTTTCATGTTAGGCGTGCAAGGAGCGAGTCCTTGGAGACTAACACTAATAACATCCAATTCTAAACTTAGGTGTTCTCTCTTCTTTTTCAAAACTCAAGTACAAATTCATACCCGTGACATCCCGAGATCCAACAGGCAGATATAATGAGCAAATAATAAAGAAGGAAGCAATAGATAGAATATCAACAGTAAATAAAGAAGACAATCAAACAAGTACACAAACAAACGCGAACTATCCTAAGCTAGGCTCGACTCTCTTATGCACAAGGCAAAAATTCCCCAGCAGAGTCGCCAGCTGTCGCACCTCGAAAAATACGATCCTAAAATAAACAACAGAGTCGCCACCTAATTCTATTTATTCTACGAGAGAAAAGGAAGATATAGACACAACCTAAATAAGGATAAGAAATGGTCAACGAAACCACTAATCTAAGTTCGGGAGTCAGTTACGCAAGGGGAAGGTATTAGGCACCCCTCACGTCCGTTGTACTCAACGGGAACCTCTTAGTTTAGTTTGCGCTTAAAATGTTAACTTGTTATTATTGTCTTCTTTTACTGATTAAGGTTGCTTATTAAAGGGAATATTTTAATTATAATTTGTTATAGGGAAAGGTTAAGTTTTTTATTATTGTGCTCGCGAAGGATTAAAATCCCCGTGCCTACGTATTCCCCTGTGCAATGGGAAAGTCAGAGCTTCGTAGTTCGTGCTACTACGATTTGTGTTTTTTTATAGAACGACTGTTTGAAAATGATTTCTACCGCTAAGCGTTGGCTTATTTGCGAAATAGAAAGATTTAAACAGTGTTCGTTTTGAGAAAAGATATTTGATCTTTGTTAAAGATGTTTTAAAAACGAGAGGGAGAATGAACCACGCGTGGGGCTAGCCCATGTTGCGGTTGCATTCAAGAACGTGCGGAGTGCGAGACTCCGGAGTTCAGTTACTCGCTAATTAATTATGAAAATGATTTGAATTGGTTGGTAAGTTTTAATTTGTATTTGAAAGAAAGAGACAAGTCGTCATCTTTAAGAGTAGTATCTCACCTATTCCACCATAAACGTTTGAGAAGTGAGAAATCGAAAGAAGCTTTAAACTTTGATATAAGATCGACAAGCAATGCCACATTCTTTCTTTGAGGATAAATAAAATCGGAAGAAGCTTTAAACTTGGATATAAGATCGACAAGCAATGCCACGTTCTTCCTTTGAAAGCAATTGTTTGTAAGATTTTTGTTTGTGTTTGTGGGGATAGGAGGAACAACTTTCCTATGAAGATGAATCATGCCTGATCCTTTAAGATTATTGAATTGTTTTTACACGAATGGTGATTGAACCAACGCGTGAGGCTAGCCCATTTGCGGTTCAATCCAGAACGTGCGGAATGCTAGACTCCGGAGTTCCTTTTTTTCGTAAATTAATTAAAATGAATCGAATTGTTTTTATACGAACGGTGATTGAACCAACGCGTGGGGCTAGCCCATTTGCGGTTCAATCCAGAACGTGCGGAATGCTAGACTCCGGAGTTCCTTTTTTCCGTAAATTAAATTAAAATGAATCGAAATGTTTTTATACGAACGGTGATTGAACCAACGCGTGGGGCTAGCCCATTTGCGGTTCAATCCAGAACGTGCGGAATGCTAGACTCCGGAGTTCCTTTTTTCCGTAAATTAATTAAAATGAATCGAATTGTTTTTATACGAACGGTGATTGAACCAACGCGTGGGGCTAGCCCATTTGCGGTTCAATCCAGAACGTGCGGAATGCTAGACTTCGGAGTTCCTTTTTTCCGTAAATTAAATTAAAATGAATCGAAATGTTTTTATACGAACGGTGATTGAACCAACGCGTGGGGCTAGCCCATTTGCGGTTCAATCCAGAACGTGCGGAATGCTAGACTCCGGAGTTCCTTTTTTCCGTAAATTAAGTAAAATGTGCGCGATAAGTTATTTGGAAACGTTAGAATTTAATATTGTGTAAAAAAAAGTGTAAAATAAAATAAACTAAACTAAATATATTAAAATAGAATAGTCATGAAATAAGGATAAATTAATCTTATGAAATAAATAAATAAGGATGGCCTCATATTGGTCGCGATTAGCCGAAAATGACTTATCGCGACTTTGTTATATCATTGGCCCTAAAAAAAATAATGAAAATTGAATTATGAAAATCACTAAAAAGTAATCATCAAAAGAAAATTAGCAAAATATTAAAAAAGAACATGGTTAACAATTAAGAAAAGAATGATAACAAAAAGTTAGAAAGAAAGAAATATTATATATATAAAACGTTATATTCTTCTAATGAAAAGTCAGTATTGTTTTCAAGAAGCCAAATATACCATTTCATTAGATACTTGGTCCAAATAGGTGTATTGCATTAAATGACTGAATAATATAAAAAACGGTGAATCATCACGAAGTGAAAATGAAAAGAACCGTCAATCAATTTAAATACGGCAAGGACTGTACAAAAGAAGAAAAGAACACAGATACCAAAGTAACAATGAGTTCCAAAATTCAAAACAAATTTATTCCCATGACATCTCGTCAATTAGTAAGCAATGAATGAAATTAAAAGGCTAGCTAAAAAAATTAAACGAATGATCTCATTGTCGAATCCAAATTAAACCGGTTATGTATTAAGGAATATATATATATATATATATATATATATATATATATATATATATATATATATATATATATATATATATATATATATATATATATATATATATATATATATATAATCCCATAAAGTAAGCGGAAAAGAGTTTTGAGAAAGGTTTAATAAGCAGTAAAAAACAAACAAGAAGATAAACACAATGCTTCTAACTCACCTTTCCTCTCCACAAAATGATTCAACGGTTCAGTCTTCTGCTAGTATTAAGGTTTCATTGCGGTTGACCTTTTTCTCTGTGTACTAACTCGTGAATCTCGTTCTGCTCACGGTTTCATTCTCGTGCTCAAAATCTTAATCGCAGTTCCGTTTTTGCATCTACAACTCACAATGCTTGTTCGGTTGGTTTCAGTTTGAAGTGTTCCTTTTGCTCTGCGTTCTTCATTTTCGATTTGATGTTTGCAGATTTTAGTGAGTTTTGGTTCGGATTTGGGTGTTTTCGTTCAATCTCTGCGGTTTGGCTTCTCAGTTTTGTTGAAGTTTGTTAGCAGAGAGATGCGGCGAAGGATTTGTGAGCGGTTTGGTGAAGGTATGTGTATGTCGGTGTGGTTCGTCGGCGGATGTTTTTGCGTTTGGTTTTGGATGTTTCTGTTGATGTTTCGTTTTCGATTTAAAAAATCCCTCTCATAGTATCCTCTTCTTCCCCTTTTTCTTTCTGATTGTTTATGGTTGTATCAGGTTGTTATTGTGGAACAATGGTTTTGTTTCTGGTTCCGAAAAGAAGAAGGTTTTTTGTTGTTGTTGGTTTTGTTCTTGCTTACAGTTGTTGTTATGGTCACGGTGAGATGTGGGAGCAGAAGAAAAGGAAGGTTTTGATGTTAGTGTATATTTGAGGTCTCGTCTGTGTTCTTGCCGAAAAACTTGTTTTTTGAATGAGGAAGGAATAGAGGTGGATTCTGTTCTATGCTGATGGTTGTTTTAGTTTTTTTGTGTGTTTCTTTTCGAAAACTCAAGTGAAGGCCTCCCCCTCCTCCAATATACTGTTATCCCTTTATGTTGTATATCCTTTTTTGAAATTGGTTGTCTCCAGCCAACTTTTTTTCTCCCGCCTGTGAAGAGATCCTTTTGCCCTTTGTGCAAAACTTTCTCCTATTTTTCTATTGGCTTGTTTCTTCAACTTTTTGGATGCAGGTTTGAACCTATGCCATTTTGGTGTAAACTTCAAGCTGTCAATATGCAGAATTTTGGAGTGTTGTTGGTTTTGCAGGCTGTAGCAGGAAAGGAATTTGACTGTGGACATATGTTTTGAAAACAAACTAACTCCTCCTAAACCAACTAAATAGAAACCAAACTATATGGACTAACTAAAACCAAATAAAATAAAATATATATGAACTAATTAAATAAAGGGTTAATACAAAAAAAATAAACTAAATTAAAATTAAACTTGACTTAAATTTAAATAAACTTTAAGTAAAAACTCAATTTACAAAAATTAAATTCAAATAGAAACTTAAACTAAAAAGCTAAATTAAAAAATATAAACTAAATATATATAAATTAGACTAGAAAATAAATCCTAATTAAAACCTAATTAACATAGATTAAATTAAAACTAGTATTGAAATTGAACTAATTAATTCTAGCCTAATATGTAACTAAAATAAAAAATAGAAACAAGAAATTAAACTATAAAGATGAGACAGCATTCTATATATTTTTTTAAAATTGAAATAAAATCTAAAGTAAAAATGAAACTAAATGCATTATATTATGAAAAAAAATGGACCAAAATGCAAAGATGACAGATCATTGATGAAGCAATGCAAATGCGTCGAAAATGAAATGATAAATGATTAATGACACGTCAAACCTAAAAACAGAAATGCTTGAATTCTCATATGTTGACAGAATGCGTCAGGAAAAAAAACGAACGAAAATTTGAAAATTTTCGGTCAAAATTTAGGGTATGACACATACATTAGTGTAACCACACTTTGCGCTATCGGAACCAACTGTTTCAGCTCGGTTGGCCTCATGAAAAATATAGCTCAATCTCGTCAGAGATATGTTGCCGATAAGTTGAGAGTAAAGAAAATTAACTTTAAACCGATGTTCCAAAACAGTGATACTCCGACCAAATATGTTTTATATCTCGTTATGTTGGTTTTTAATCATGAGATCCACATAGTCCCAATCTCGACATAAATCGCCCTATTACCCAACCAATTCTTCAAAGTAGTTTGTGTCGACTCAACTCTATTGGTTGTTGTATTTCCAAGGTGTCAGACATTATTCGTCCAAGTACATACTATCTTAGGGTAGATGTCCTTAGTTATGCTAGTTGGGATTTTATGGAAAAACTTAGGATTTGATGAGTAGATTTTGAGGGATTATTGATGAATTGATGTGTGTTATACGCTGTAAATGATGTATGTGTATTAGTTATAGGTTCTATACTGACATTTGTGATTAAAAATGGTGAAAGGTGGCTTTTTTAGTGAAAATTTGTAACGGGAGTCTTGTTCTCATCGCAAGGTTTTTCTCTCAAATCTGTCTTGCCCCTTTAGCGAGCAGTAAAAATATGTCTTGCTCGCTTAGCAAGCAGTTGCCCTCTTAGCGAGCAGTTAAAAATCTAAATTTTCCCCAACCCAAAAGGAGGTTGCTTAGTGAGTAAGGGGGTCACTTAGCGAGACCTGGAAGTGAGAAAATGTGTTTTTAATTCATTAAAATTCATGAAAAATTGTGTTTTATGTTTTAGGAAGGTTGGTATGTTTTTGATACGTTGTGAGCAGGTTTATAGAGGTTGTATGTGCATTTTGTTAAAGTTGAAAGTTATTGTGAGAAACTTGTGAATGCATGATGTATGTTTAGTTATACATGTGTTGTTGATCTAAAACAGTTAATATGAGAACGAATATGCATGAAATGTTGTTGTTGTTGTTGCATATTGTCGTTGTTGTTGCATGTTGTCGTTATTGGTGAGGTGATTATATTTAATCACAATGTAGGGTGTGATCATGAAATAGGGGTCATACTGGACCATGAAATAGGGGTCGAGGGTGTAATCATGAAAGAGGCGTTGCATTGGACCATGGAAAAGGGATCGCGAGTTTCGACGGGAACTAGATCATGAAATAGGGATTGATTCTTGGTACCACATGCATTGAGTCTATGGTTGAGTCTCATTTGCATGCATTGTTGTTGATGTATATGGTGTTGATGTATATGTTGTTGATGTGTTTATTGTAGATGTGTGGATAGGTTGTGATTCTTGTCGTGATGAGTATGTTGTTGTTGTACTTGTATGATATATGCCTTATATTTATATCATTTTAATCTTTTAATTGATTTAAGAATCTCAACGTTTTTGTTTGAATGTTACCTCTATATTGGTAACGTGCAAATACTCAAGAGTAGTCGTGGTGTTTGCTCTGATACGTAACATTAGAGTTGGAACGTCGTTTTGTTACTTTAATTCATTTATTATGTTTGGAACATGTTGGTGTTGTTTTAGAAGTTTTCAAACTATTTTCTATTTTAATGATGACACTACCGTTTAGTTTTTTCGCTGCTTAAGTTGAATAATTTTCCATTTCATGTTATGTATCAAATTTTTTAAGAGCATGTTTTGATTGGTTGAAAGTAGCACCTTGAGAATGACATTTTACTCTGATTTATTGTATTTTATTTAATAAAAATGACAGGGAAAATTCGGGTTGTTACAATTGGTATTAGAACAGATCGGTCTGTCTGACCAAGTCGTCGAGTTATTGTCATTGTCGTAGTTAAGGTCTGTGATAGTCGATCATTATCTGTATGATTGTTTTGACCATTGTTTCTTGTTGTTGTTGCTTAGCAGTTGAGAATGGCTAGAAGGAACGATGTGGCACTTGTTGCCGCTATGCAAGTTATTGATCAAGTTGTGTAGAATCCGCTGAATGTTAGGAACAACTAGAAAGATGAATTTCGGAAGAAGAGACTGCTTATTTTCAAGGGAAAGCATGACCCAGATGGGGTGCAAGAGTGGATCAAGGAGATTGAGAGGATTTTGCGGGTGATGGAATACTCTGAGGCACAGAAGGTGCGGTTGGGTTCTGTTGCACCCCAAAATTTGACCTCACAATACAAGACTTTGTGTGCTAAGAAGGTTCACAAGGTTCACAAGACCTTTCATGAGGTTCATGAAGTTTACAAGACACTTTATGAGGTTCACAAGGTTCACAAGGTTCACAATACTTACAAGACCTTTCATGAGGTTCATGAAGTTTACAAGACACTTTATGAGGTTCACAAGGTTCACAAGATTCACAATCCTTACAAGACCTTCTATGAGGTTCACAAGGTTCACAAGACATTTTATGATGGTTCACAAGGTTCACAAAGTTCACAAATAGTCAGAAGATTTGACAATTCCCTCAGACAATGCACCTCCTAAGCAGTGCATCCAAAACTAGGGTTTTGACTTTAATCAGGCTAAATGGACTTCCAAGACTTCAAGTGAGCTTCATAACATCTTATATGTGTGTAAGAACCCTCATGACAAGTTTCAAGACTTTTCTCAAAAGTTTGCTCAGTCAGATGATCAGATAAGTCAAGATCAGTCAAAGTAGTTAAAAAGTCAAACTGAGGTCAACTGTGGTCAAACCAAAGTCAAACTTCATGATTTTTTGCCAACATCAAGTATATGAAGTAAAATTCATCATTTGATCAAAGGTTGATCATGATTCATCAAGGATATTTCAGATCATCAAGAATCAGAGGTTTCTAAATTAGGGTTTCCTCAGGAAAAGTCAACTGAACTTTGACCAGCCATAACTTTCACATGCTTCATCAACAATTCTCTATACAAAGCTCATTTTGAAGGAAATTGAATTCTCTACAACTTTGTGTCTCACAAGCCAAGCCCAAAAATGCTTCATTTGGAAGGTATGAGCTAAGACATTATAGGTCCTTTTGAAAGTCAACAAAAAGTCAACAACTTCCAAAGAGCATAACTTGAGAATGGTAAATGATATGGACATGAAACCAGTGGGTTTGGTTAGAGGACTCTTCAAGCTTTCCAAAATCTCCAAGAACACCCTCATAGAATTAAAATTGAAGGATGTGTGCCCTTGCAAAGTTGGGAAATTTTAGGGAAGTTTATGAAGCAAATGGAGGTTTAAAACCAAATTTTGCTAAATGGGCTGAACTTTTGATGACCCAAAGTGATCCATGACATCATGCACGAAAATTATTTGATATTTTCATAATTTTTATTTTATTTAATTTATTTATTATGATTTTTTATATTAAAAATCATTTTAAATTTAAATAAAATATCAAGTGTGAAGATTTAAAATTATTTTTGGTTCTAGAAGGTCATGAATTCAATATGGATCAAATTGATACAAAAATAATGTTGATTGGCTTGAAATAGAAAGTGTTCATGCAAGAATATTTGAATTTTAAAGCTTATCTTTCTCAATCTTTTTGGATCAAATCTTTCACACAAACATCAAGTTTTCTGACCTAGAATCATCACACTATAAGTACATAACTCAAACCTAATCATAGAACACGAAATTCAGCCTCCAAAGAGTAAGTTCAAGTTTTCAAAATTCATCAAAAATCCAATTTTCGGTTTCTTCACTAGAGGGTGTTTGAAGGTATTTTAAAGACATAGCAAGCTTCCCTGGACATCCTTGAATCGAAACCATTCACTACATTGCATCATAACATGATACATTAAGAAATCCGAATCGTTTTTGTTCACTTTCGATTTTTTCTTGTTCTTGCATTTTCATGTAATATTAATCAAGTTTGACTATTGGTTTGTGTTTAGATGAGTGTAGGGATGAATTCTGGGCAATTGGATTGATGATTTAGTGGCCAATTCGTGAAACACCATTTTAGGGTTCATACCTATCGAATTAGGGTTTCATAATTTAACAACCATAAATGAATTTTGAGACCATAAATCAACTCAATGAACTGTTTGGATCATGTTGGTGTAATCAATTTGATGAAATTGTGCTTGTATGATGATGTATGGAATTCGCAGGTTCAAAAACGCAAGAGAAATCGCAGGAAAATCCCTGGGTAAATTCGCAGGAAAACCTGCGAATCCTGAGGAAGAAGATGATGCAGTGGCGCCAAATTCAAATTTTAAAATTCGTTATAATATTTTATTTTATATGGTTTGTATTTTATCAGAATTGGTTGGCTGGCTCAGTTGGTGATTGCGCGTGTATATTGTATGGATGGTCCTGGGTTCGAATCCCCCAGGCCATTTTGTTTTGTTTGTTTTTTCTGGATTTTTCACAGGTTGATAACAAAAGGAGTTAGACGCCAGATTTTAACACCAGCGCGCGCTTGGCCTGGTGGTGTTGCTGTTGGTCTTGAGATTTCAAAGCCTAGGGCCTGGGTTCGATTCCCAGCCCCAGGTAAGTTTTTATCCCTTTTTCTTCTTGTTTTATTTAATTCTTATTCTTGTTTGTTTAATTAATTTAATAAATTAAAAATGTTAAAAGATAAAATGTATATAATTTCTTGTAAATAAATATTAAACTTGTATTTTCAAAAATTAAAACTTTATTATTAAAACTATTTTATTATATATTATTAATGTCATTTGATTTGTATAAATAAATTAGTTGTATTTAGGTTAAAGAATATATTAACCCTAATTTTCTAAAAAAATCTAAAAATATTTTTTCTAAAACTCTAATTATAAATATCATTTATTTATTTATTTTAATTCTTGCATATATTTTTTTAAAATTAAACCCTAATTTGTTTCTATAAAAAATGTAATTTTATTATAATTTTGTAAATATAATAGTATGATCATATTTTATTTAATCATGTAATATAATTAAATTTTTGTAAATATAATTATAATTAACCCTATTCTTATAATATGTAAATATTCTTTAAATTGTTTTATTTTTTTTCATTGTATATAAATAATTGTTAATATATGGTTAAAAATAGTTAAGAATTGCTAATTTAATTTTATAATTATAATTCTATTTTCATAATATGTTCATAATTAATTTAATTTTATAATTTGCATATAACTTAAAATTCTATAATAATTGTTCATATTTCCTTATTAACCTTAAATAATTGTTTATATAAAAATTTGATCTTTTTAATAATATGCTTGCTTATTTCATTATTATTATTAATTATATTCTTGTGCTATTTTATTATTACTAACCACATTGTGATTATTTTTATTATTATTATTTCACTAACCCAATTATAATTATTTATTTATTTTGCTTATTATATTTAATTTTGCTTAATTATTATTATGTAATTGTTCCTTGGTGTAATATTTATTAATAATGTTATTATTTATATTTTATGCTATGGTTAGTAAATAGGGAGTGTAAACATACTTATAATGTAAAATTGAATTTAGATCATTTAAATTTAAAGATAAATATTAAAATTGTACACTCACACACGTAAGTCGATCTTTGATCGCCATCTCACTTCCTTAGGGATACCTCTCATGTTGCCTATTACAAAAAAATCCAAAAGGTCAAGTAGGGTGTATAAAGCAAAAGTCCCTCAAAATAAAGTCATCTAGTCCCTTAACAGATAAAAGATCAAGTCCCTTTCGAATGTTGCCTTCGTAATGATCTTGTCCCTTTCGAATAAAGATGATAGTCCCTTCAAAATTGCTTATACACCCCACAGTTGCCTACATAAACAGATGTCCCTTCACTTGTCCCATACATCCAAGGTAATGACTACCTATTCCTTAATAATAGGGATAGTCTTACCATTTAAAGGATTCAAGAACAGAAAAGACTTAAAACTTAGGGTAGGTTCCTCTTAGATACTTGCTCACTTTTCAAAAAACATTTCAAACATTTCACACATTTCAAACAATTTTTCAAACAAAGGTTTTTTACGCATCCGTACATGGATCATTATCAAACTCTTAAGGAAATTTCTATTCACACACTTCACCTTTCAAAAACATTTTAAAGTGAGCTAAGTAACTAAGAGCTCATGGATAACCATGGATGTAAAGGGTGCTAACACCTTCCCTTTACATAACCTACCCCCCGGACCCAAAAATCTTTTAAAAGGTCTTTCATGTTCTTTTATGCCTTTCCTTTGGATAAAATAAAAGTCGGTGGCGACTCTTGCTATCCGCAACATAACTAAAGTCAGTTCTCCCACCGTGTTACAGGTTCTCACAAGCTGGTGGAAGAAGTTGATTATTGGTGGGTCAATACTCAACAACGATTGGAAGTGTCAAATGAGGTGGTCACTTGGACTGTGTTTAAGAGGGAGTTCTTGAGGAAATATTTTCCTGAAGAAGTCTGAGGAAAGAAATAGATAGAGTTTCTGGAATTGAAGCATGGTAGCATGTCAATGGTAGAGTATGCTGCTAAGTTTTTAGATTTGGCCAAGTTCTATTCGCATTACAATGACGCCACTGTTGAGTTCTCGAAGTGTGTGAAATTCTAGAGTGGTTTGAGGCCTGAGATTAAACATGCGATTGGCTATCAAAGGATCAGAAGATTTCCATATTTGGTTGACTACTGTAGGATCTTTGAGGAAGATAACAAGGCTCGATCAGAGCATTTCAAAGTGCACTTAGCATGGATGAATTATTTCATGTCTCTCAATGTACAACAGAAAAACAAATATGGGATACATTTGTTGAAACTCATGAAGGAACCGCTTAAGTAAAGAGATTAAGATTGAATATGTTGAGTCAAGAGTACGAGTTATTCAGAATACAACCCAGAGAATCAATCCTTGCTCTACAAAAGATATTTGTTCACTTAACTAATCACGTGATTGCTCTCGGTAATACTTTTACTAACAATGAATTAAATCTTAAAGTGCTTAGGTCTTTAACCAAGGAATGGAAACAAAAGGTAATGGTGGCATCAGAAAATAATAGTCTTTCTACCATGACATTCACTTCATTGTTCGAAACACTTTAAGAGCATGAAATAGAACATGAAATATTTGAGCAACATGAAATACAAGTAAAAGATTCAAAAGATGTTTTATTAAAGACAAGAGTCAAATTTCATGATAGCAATCAAGATGAGGAATCCACTAATGACGATGATGATCTTATTAAAAATTCTGAAAAGTTCTTTAGAAAATAAAGGAAAAAGGAGATCATTCACAAAAAAAAGCACCAACAAGGAGAGTTACATGTTTTGAATGTGAAAAAAGGGGACATGTCAATAGTGAATGTCCTACACTTGAAAAGAAAGAAAAACTCAAAACCAAGAATCACAAAAATGAAAAGAAAGCATATGTTAGAATGGAATGAAAATGAAATAAGTTAATCAGATGAAGATCATGCATGCAGGGCATTGATGGTCTCACATCATTCAAGTGATGAAAAACATGAGGTTATGATTCTGAAACTGATGATATTCCATCTTGTGATGAATTAGTAAGTGTTTTCTATGAATTACATGATGAACTTTTGAAAATTTCTAGAAAATGTTCAAGTCAAAAGAAAACTATTTTAAATCTAGAAAGTAAGGCTAATAACACTCAAGTGGAGTTAGACTTAATCAAAGATTAAGCATGCAATAATTATTCATCTCTTGAGTCTAAAATTGTTGAATAATACTAAATAATTATGAAATGTGAAAATGAATTCAACTATGTAGAATCAAAGAAATAATATGTTGTAAATCATCATAAAAGGTTTTATAATAAGAATCATATTTTTAGACCTATTTGTTTCTATTGTAAAGCCAACGACCATACTATTAATGCTTGCTACATAAGAAATTATGGTATTCCTTGTAGTGAGTATGTGTGGGTGATGGAGGTATCTAACCCAAAAGGACCCAAAGAAAATTGATTACCTAGATGTAACTAATTGTTTTGTAGGTACTTGAAGGTCATATGCAACCATTGTGAAACCACGATTGATCCTTCAAGACACAAGATCATATGATACGGTAGTTTCTAAAAGTTTCATTGATTGAAAAGATGTTTTGAAGAAGCATCAACATTAATATCAACTTTTACATCAAATACTTGAATGAGATAAGTTTCTAATTTTGTGTTATTGATTTTCAATTAAAAATACATCATTTCTATGTTATCACATTGCTTTGTACTTTATTCTACTTTGTCTTCTTTTTGATGATGTCAAAAGGGAGAGAAATAATAGGTATTGTATTTGTTTTTGTTCATAATTCTTTAAGGGGAGAAAGCCTTGAATTGAAAAAAGTAAGGGGGAGATTCTAGTTGCTACTCAACATTTCAAAAAGTCACATATTGAAGCAACTCATTGATGAACAAGTTAAATTTCAAAGGATGGTTTGTCATCATCAAAAAGGGGGAGAATATGAAAAAGAGTTCTTCTTGTCCATGGTTATAGTTTTAATGAAGATAAAAACATCAACAAAATGAAGTCAAAACTTGAAGACTAGAGCAATCAAATTCAAATTATCAAAAAACTTAGGAAAATTAATGGAAGAATCAAGATGGTTGAATATGCATTAAAATTCAAGTATATATATTTTAATTTCTCATAAAATCATGCATATTCATCTTAAACCTTTCATGCATCTTTTAAAATGATATTGAAACTAACCATTTTGTTTTTGGTAAATTGTGGCATTTGAAACCGCCGTAACACTACTTTATAACCACCACAATTTGCACCATTTACTCAAAGTGTTAAAATACCTTAATTTTTGAAAATGTGTCAGGTGTAACCGGTTACACATTCAAAAATTTCAACTTTTAGGTACCGGTTCAAGTGTAAACGGTTATGGTCCTTTTGGTAATAGGTTACCACTGAAGTAGTGACCCTTATTCACTCATTTTCTGATCCAAACGAAATTTTGAAAGCATTTATCAACCATGACATCTTTTCATGCAATTGTACACTTTTAAAAAGGTGTTAAGGCCCTATATAAACCATAATTTTAGCTAGTCTTGCAACCATAATCTTTTTATGGCGAGGGTAGAAAGGTGGTTTGCTGGAACTTTCAGAAGCAACAATCAAATATATTCATTGCCATGGATAGCAATCAGAAGGTATCCCTAATGAGTAATGAAAATGCTAAATATTTATCAGTCATGGTACTATGATTTTTTTTAAACTTTTTCTGTAATGAAAATAATAGAAATTCATTTGTATGGTGTTACCTAAGGCATTTAGACATTATGATATTTGTTAAATTGTAATTCCTTGTGTCGAAGCAGGTTATTTGACAGGGATAAGGAAGTTCTCGAATAGTCTAGTGTGTTGAAATATTTTGTTATCAATGTCATAGAAGTTAACCTCGACATGAATTTAGTCTTAAACTAATTTTGTAGTGGTAATAGAATTAGGTATTTTGGACTTTTGTTTTCGGGCTTTTCTTAGGGAGCAAACAAGCAAAATATATAAATAGGGAGTAACCCTTATCATTGTAATATACAACAAAAGTGTAGTTTCACATTTAAATAAAGCTCTCGGTTCGAGAAGTAGAGAGAAACTCTGCATAAACAATTCTTTTTCTTCCCTCTCTCGATAAACCCAAGCTTCTTCTTCTTCCCCAATTCATTTTTATTTCTTGTTTCATCACCATTGTGAAGTGATACAATATTTAAATCAAGAGCGGTTGATTCACTTAAGTTAGGAGTGAAGAACAAGAGGGAATTTGATCGCTTGATTGAATCTAGTTCATCAAGATTAATTCAGAATTACTCAATGTCTTGGCTAAGCGATTTGTGGGAAGAAAAACACGATGGTGATGAATCATCCAAATGGACACTTTTCGGCGAGTCTACCAATTATAGAAGCTCATATTTATGATAATTGGTGCAAACAGATGAAGGTTGTTTTCTGTTGTCAAGATCTTTGAGATCTTGTGAAGGAAAGAGTAACATCACTTGTAGAAAATGCGTCAGATTGAGAAAAAGCTGCATGCAAAGAATTGAAGAAGACATATTATAAATCTCTCTTTGTAATTCATCAATATGTTGATCCAAACAATTTAGAAAAGGTCAATGATATAGAATCAACGAAAGAAGCATGAGAGATCTTGGAGAAATTGTTTGGAGCCACATATAAGGTGAAAGATGTGAGGTTATAAACTCAAAAGAGAACATATGAATTTCTTCAGATGGAATACAATGAAATCATAAGATATTTTTTCACTATGGTTACAAAACTAGTGAATTAAATCAAGGTATGTGAAGAAGTGTTAACATCAAGATCAACTGTTGTAAAAATCTTGAAAAGTACAAGGCTAAATTAGTTGATAAAGGTTACACACAAATAGAAGGTGAGGACTTTAATGAAACTTTTGCATCAATGGCCAAAATGACCACAATCAAATGCTTGTTAACAGTTATAGTGGCGAAAGGATGGAAATTTCATTAAATGGATGTTAAAAATGTCTTCTTACATGGAGAACTGATATATATATATATATATATATATATATATATATATATATATATATATATATATATATATATATATATATATATATATATATATATATATATATATATATATATATATATATATATATATATATATATATATATATATGAGTCATCCATATGGATATGAAGTTACAAACAAAGATTTGGTATGCAGATTAAATAAGTCATTGTATGGCTTGAAACAAACATCTAGAAATTGACATAACAAGTTATCTTAATCTTTGATAGAATATGGTTTCCAAGACAATCAATCTGATCATAGTCTATTTACTTATTTACATGGATAATTTTTTATTTTAATATATGTTGATGACTTAATCATTGCTAGTAATCACCTTGAGGCCTATGATTAGTTCAAGCAATATCACAGTCAATGTTTTCACATGAAGGATCTTCGTTCACTTAAATACTTCTTAGGCATGGAACCAGCACAATGGTCAGAAGGGATATTCCTTTGTCAAATAAAATACACCTTAGATATTCTAAAAGAATTTGGAATGCTTAGTTGTAAGTCTTCTTTGTTTCCAATGGAAGAAAATCACAAAATTTCTATTGCCAAGGGACCTCTAGTCTTTAAACCGTCAAGGTATAGGATATTAGTTAGACACCTAATTTACTTAACTATCACTAGGCCTGAATTAACCTACTCAGTTTATAGTCTAAGTAAATTCATGCAAATTCCACTCCAAGACCATTGGGATGTTTCTATGTGAGTCTTACGATATCTCAAATATTCTCCTAGTCAAGGTATCATTCTTCCATAACATAATGATCTTTTAGACAATAGGCTTAAATCAAGAGGGGGTGAATAGATCAAAACTTAAAAACTTTTGGTAAAACTGATTTTAAAAGTTTTATGGCATTGCGGAAACAACTTGAACAAATCGTCTAACCGAACCTCTATCGAAAAGCTCGAATATGCATAAAGGTACACAAACGTATGATAATGAACACAAATTGTTCAAAAACTATTAATCACATCCAATTGAATGTAAAGTTATACGTAAAGTTTATTTCCAATGATCAAAATACACAACAAAAAAATTAAGGCAATATATCGAACACCTTATATGCAATCGATATTGTTTGGACATTTTCTTAGTTTTGTTGATCTTAAAAACCAATCAAAATCAAAAGGATTATGATTTCATCAATAAAACCTATTTCAAAATGTGATCCAAAGTAATTATCAAATGAATTGATCAAACAAACAATGAATTCATAGTTTGCTAATACAAATTTAAAAGAGAGAGGGAGGGAGGGAGAGAGAGAGAGGGAGAGAGAGAGAGATAAAGTAGATAAGGATTTGTTTAGGCAGTTCCCAAATCGGCCTCGCTATGGGTATGTCTTCCCTCAATTCAAATTCGAATTGAGATGATTGCAATTAAACTTACTTTAGAAAAGTATGTATACAAGAGATGTAGCAATCCAAACCTACAAAGCTTACGTTTGATGTTGACTTTATCACCTCCAAAACCCTTGATCAAAGATTGATCAATTAACCAACAATGACGCTTCAGTTCACCTGTTTTTGCTACTACCTTGCAAGACACCCCTTGTACCAAGGTTTTCACTTGGTCAAATTAATTCTAAGCGCACACTTATTAAAACCCAAAATTTACCAACATGATCAACCGTATCATGTTACTCCCTTGTAAGACACCCATTGTCCCTAGGCTATCACTCGATCGGATCAGAATTGCATAATCTTGTCCAAAACCTTCAAATCCCTTAACGATCTTGAAGAAAGACTCCATATCAGATTTATAATTTGAAACACTCAAAGCACTGAACCATATTTACAATACAAACAACATAATTTGATTGTGTGTCTGCAAAGAAGAAAGGTTGAAGATGATGAGAAATCTTTGAAATCCTGATTTCATGTAAGATTTACTCTAGAACCTTACTAGAAATGATGCATGTATAAAGTATATATGTTTATGCAAGTATCAAGCTAAAGGAATGCAAAAGGAATAGAAAAAAAATGCAAAAAATCAAGATTTTTGATTTATAGGTCGACTTATCAAAGTCACGTGTCAACCTATCAAGGTCGTGTGTCGACCTATAGGAGTCAACGCATGGACAAATCCTACAAGCTTTAATATGTAGGATTTACTCTATAACCTTACTAGAAATTATGCATTTATCAATTATATACGTGTATGCAAGTATCAAGCTAAAGGAATGCAAAAGGAATAGAAAATAATGCAAAAAATTAAGATTTTTGATCCATAGCTCGACTTATTAAAGTCATGTGTCGGCCTACTAAGGTCATGTGTCGACCTATAGAAGTCAACACATTGACAGAGCCTACAGGCTTTAATAGAACAACATGTGTGTTGACCTGCAGGATGGATGTGTTGACCTATGGAAGAAAGTTTTCTTTTATATATCGACCTATAGTTGTATAAGTTGACTTATAAGCTATTTTTCACACATAAAACTTTGTTTTTAATGCAGAAAACTATTTCTTGATGTTTGAATATTTTCTAAACTATTTCAAACATGTTGACATACATCCTAAAGCTAAAATGCACATCTAGATTCAGATGATATCGTCAAATGTACATAGACGCTAAAGTATCCTAGTTTTAACATCATACAAAATACATCTAACAGAAAGTTGCACTCACATGACCTACAATTAGTTGGCTATTATGACTCAGATTGGGAATTATGTCCCATTACTAGAAATTTCATCTCAAGTTCCATGCATCAAACTCACACTTCTACATTGTGACAATCAAGCAACTTTTCATTAGATGCAAAGCTGGTTTTCCATGAAAGAACAAATGACATTAAAATTGACTGTCATTTTATCAGGGAACACATACAATCAGGTGCCATAAGCACAAATTACCTGCCCAACAAACAACAAAATGGTTACATTTTCACTAAGTCCTTAGATGTGTAAGTTTTTTCAAGATCTCATGTTCAAGTTAGGTGTTCATAATCCTCACCCTCCAACTTGAAATGGGGTATTATAGATACATTTAATAGTTTATTATTAGTTTCTTAGGGTTTGTTATTTAATAGTTTATTAGGTTTTATTAGAGTTGATCCTATTTTCAAGATCTAAAAGATGGATCATCGGCTTATACATAAAGACATGTCATGTATCATCGAGAACCATAAGAATACAACATATTTTCAAGTTAACTCTCTATTAGTTCCATCTAATGTATCACTATTATAATCAGGCTTCAATATAATTCCGTTAATTCAATATGATCACATGTCTAAAATCATCGGTAAGTCCGCATACACTTGAATGCAACACCCGCAAGTTAGCATCTAGGTTTGCTGCCTACATCTTTGTTCAAGTTTCGTGTATGTTACTTGGTTTGCACAAAATCTTCAAATTATTATGTTAGATTGTGAACTAAAGGAAATATTTTCATGTCACAATGCCTTTATTGTTTATTAAGTCTATATCTCTAAAGTCGAGATATCAATTCAGCAATTTTTTATCAAATCATCTCTACTTGCAATACATGTAAAACACATATGCTCCATTACACCACCCAATTACGACAAGTCCCCCTTAATTAAGGGTTAGGTTAGTTAATCCAGAATGAGATGTGTTGGCAAAACTATCACAAGAATGAAGACCTTTTAATATAGTGGAGGCAAGTTGATCAACTAGAAGAAAGCTTTACTCACTATAAACGAATACATAACAAGATTAAATTGCACTCATAGCTTTTCTGTATCAAGATGATCGACCTCTTAAACAGTTCTTCTATCAATCATCTAATCTTGAATGTTTTATTCTTTGGCATAAGTGTTTTTAGAATTAATCTTCCTTTTACAATGTGAATATTTAATACTTTATTCTTCATGTTTATCTTGTACTCTCTTTGTTCCAAATTATAAGACGTTTTAAACATTTCACACAATTTAAGAAACATAATCAATGTTGCGTTGAAAAGAGAAATTATGCATGATTTTACAATATTGTCCTTCATTTATTATAGATGAAAGAGAAATTTAAAGATTTGGAAGAAGAAATAGTAATAAATGATAAAGGATATATTAGAGAAAATATCATTAATATTGAATTAAAATTGTAAAGTGACTTATAATTTAGAACAAATTTTTTGATAAAGTAATTTATAATTTAGAACAAATAGATAGATAGAGTAACTCTTATCATTGAACAAGGTTTAGAAGATTACATTTTCCTTTATGAATGTATACGATATATGTAATTGTTTACTTTTCTTTATCCTTTATTTTGATTGAAACTTCACCAATCCCTTCTTATTTTTGCCAAAGTGTTATCATAAAAAAATTCTCAATTATTTCTTCCATTTATGATAGAGGAGGATTTCTTAAGGCACCCTATGGCATTCTTAGATACCATACGTGTTTCCTTTAATTCCCCTGGATTCTTGAGATATATCTCCGGACACACCATTTTTTCACCCAAGGAAGGCCAATATGGATGGCTCCATATGCATTTGGTTTTGATTAGTTTTGGAGATGCAACTTTGGAACTATATTGTAGTTGTATTTCCGAAACAAAACCAGAGACATAATCCCCATGATTTGAACTTTCCAAACATAAAATGAGCATTCATAGCATAAAATGAGCATTACGATGATGATTTCAACAGAAAATAAAATACTACATTTTAATATCCTGATGGATGCTTGCACATCTCTAGGATATGTTCCACCGATCTTCGTAATGTTGCTTCCAACTCGAGCATAACTTTCTCTTCGAAACCTAAAAATGTCTGCCACATCGCCATAACATTAGCTCGAGTCTTAAGCACAAATTTACTAAACACGGTGTTTCCTTCATTGTCAACTGAAGGTGAACGGTACTCGAGCTTCATAACCCTTTCTTTGTCTCCGCAAGGTAGGAGATAATGGATTTTATTTAGGATATCTTCAAGGGAGGTGAGATTGGTGATTTTGAAAGTCCTCCTGGGTGTTTTTTTGTCGGAGTAGGAAACACTTGCGACATACCAACAAATATTTACTTCACACATTTGATACATTTTGAGTTTGTGTGAAGCATAACACATGAAGTCCCAAATTTATAGAAGACCTAGTTCAATATGGATCACTCATTGACTGTCATTATTATTCTGGATATATGTCTACGAAATGACACCATATTATCTTATTTCGGAGATGCATCTCCGGAACTTTCCCTAGACCATGAAAAAAAATGCAAATAATAGAACCTTCCAGAAATGTATCTCCGAAACCTTTCTTGATACATTTTCAAAATAGAATCATATAACAGACAATGCATAAATAAACAAATACGAGTCTAGAAGTGCATAAACGCCAAATATGAATACAAATTGAATATGCAACACTTCATTTATAAATTGAGACATAATATATATTTATAATTATTTATCTGATTACACAAGAAATCAAAACGAATCGAAACATGTGTCGAGTCTAAATCTATAGGTGGTACCCCTTGGACTTTTGTGCATTTGTTTCCTTTTGAATGTTGTTCAATCTCTGAAATTCTTGCATCCTTTCCATAAAATGATTTGTCCACGTCTCGACATTTGTGGTTGAATGAATCATCCATTCTTGTGATGTAATTGGTATGTGGCATCCCGATTTCAAGTATACTTAAACAAAATGACTTGATTTTGAAAGTCATCCAATACACATGATGTGATCATTTGGATTTTGGGGTGGTGCGGTGCGTAGTAGAAAAAAAGTTTTTGAAAACCCGTAGCGCATCAGGTCAATGCACACCCTATCATATGCACATGTAATAAAGTGACCTATATTAGGGAAGGTCATCCATTTTGACTCTGGTGTCGGACCTTTCAAGCAAGGAACAAGAGACTCATAACCCGCCTCAAATTTTTCTTTACTTCCGTACAACCGTGTGTATGATTCTTTATGTGTCTTAAACTCTTGGATAAGTTGATGACTGACAAGTGCATGACTATCCTCTCTTTTACAAAGCAAATCTGAAACGGATCGGTAACCAAAATTACCGTCCCCTTCAACATTGACGATATGATCGATGTATTTGTGCATAAAAACCGATATCTCGTTGATAAACGGAATTTTTGGTGGAAGTGGCGTCAGAGGTGGTTTGCTAATGCAGGCTCCTTTCACAACACTTTTTTGAGATTTAGGAGTCGGTGAGTCGGGAAATATTTTGTCAACGTGTTCACAATATAAGGGAGACCGTGTAGTCGAGTTGTCATTTGGTGTAGGCTTCATTTTCTTCGGAGCACCTTTTGTTTTGACCGTTTGAGAAGGCGGTTTCATGTTAGTGGTTTCAAGATAAGCAATCTTCCTTAATTGTTCTTTGATGTGGAGTTTCAGGTTGTCATCGGCCTTCGAAAATCTCTCTTGTATCGCTTCCTATTTGATTAAAATAGAGATATTCAATTTACCTTCATCCATGCATCCATCATCATCAAACCTAAGTCTTTTCCAATGAGAATAAACCTCGTCCATTCTTATTGGTTCACCAAGTTTCACCTTTTTTGAAATAACAAAAGCACATGGGAGACCATATATTTTCACAATAGTGCAACCATACTTTGCGTTGATGGAGCCTACATTATCAGCTCGTTTGGCCCCGTAAAAAATATAGTTCAACCCCGCACGAGAAATGTTACCCACCAACTGAGAATATAGAGTGTTATCTTTAAATCGATGTTCCAAAATTGTGATACTCCGACCAAATGTTATTTATATCTCATTATGTTGGTTTTGAATCATGAGGTTCACGGAGTCCCAGTCTCTACACAAATCCCCCTTGATATTTCCTAACCAATTTTTCAAAGTAGAATGGGCCTACTTAACTCTGTTGGTAGTTGCATTTCCAAGGTGTTAGACATTATCAGTCCATGCACAAACTATTTTCTCCTTCACTTGATCAAGAATGATGCTTTCAACATATGTCAACAAAGCATAATACTTTTTCACACTCTTTCCGAAAATGAAAGATGGAATTGGCATATAATTCCTCTATGGAGGAATTTATTACACGATTCCATGCATCCATTATTTTTTTTCAACAATCACACCCAACTTCACCAATTTTCCATCCACAGACTCTACTTGTTTCATCCATACCGCAGGTTTAACCCAACTTCTCACATTCTTTGTTATGTGATACCTCGAAAGTAATGCATAAGAAGAAGAAAATACCTTTGCAACCGCATTCATCAATACGATATTGCATTCTGTAACAATAGCTTTAGGAATCTCACCTTGATCCTTTAAAAGTGACCAACACACCTTTAATTCCCAAGTAAAATTGTCCTTTTTTCACACTTTAAAAATGAAAAACCAACGAAATATGTCTTCTCAATTGAGGCAACATCAACCATCTCGAATAATGGAAGTCTATACTATTTGATCTTATAAGTAGAATCAAGTATGAGCATTGTCGGAAATGTCTTGAACAACTTTATCGAATCTAAATGCGTCCAAAAAATATCTCTAACCGTAACTCCATCGTCGTAAATTTGGTACCCGGACACGTAATTGTTATCGTCCAACAATTTCAACAGTCGTTGCATCTTAGTTCTATCTCCCCTAATGACCTTGTTAGTGAGGCATCAAATGTTATACACTTGCCTGATATTTGATATATTGTAGGTTTCCTTCTGTTTCAATATTGCAAGTATATTTTTTAATTGGACGAGATTCAAGGTCATGTCACTAATACATGCCTTCTCTTCCAGGTTGAGCCGATATACACTAGGATGACCGACTAATTTTAAGCACAAATCATGGTTATGCACACCACAAAACTTAAATGGGCATTTACATTTTCTACTACCCGTGTCGTCTCTCTTAAAATTTCAGAGAGGAGTTTGATATTTTCCTCTTCTTTTGCACAACATGGTCGCAAATGTGCTTCTTCTATCTGAGTCATTATCTGACCTTCTGATAACCACACCAAATCAAAGTTTAGATGTCATCATATGAATCCATTCGAGCATGTTATCATGATTTTCAAACCCTTGTTTGTTATTGAAGTCATCGCCAACATTTATTGTCTTTACAACAATCCTTTGAACATTCAGAGTAACATCGTTCGTAGAAATTACTTCTTTTGAGATATTATTTGGGTGCAACATATCTATTGGAAACAATACAAACACTAAAAATAATTAAAATACTGTTGCAGGAAAGGGTGGAAAATGAACACATAAAACTTTGATGATTAATGTGAGTATAATGTTGATGAAAATGAACAATCTTTACCTGAAATTCGATCTTCTTTTGCTCTATGTGATATATTGAACCAAAAAGATGAAAATTTGGAGTGAAAATGGGATTGAGAATGTAGGGTTTTTAAGATAGAGGGTTTGGGTTGAAAACAAGTATGACGACAATGGGGAAGTGATCATGCAACTGGAAAATATAGCAGAAACTTTCAGAGATATATCTCTGGAATAATCTGACATGCAAAAGTGACAGGAAAATTCAAATGTCGCTCAAATGAGGTGTGACACCAAACTTTTTATTAGGTCTCTCATTTATTATTAGTTTCACCCAAATTTAATTTAATTTGTCAAAAAAAATCCAATTAAGACAAAATTTATTTTAAAAAATCCAACAAATTTTCAAAAATAAATGCAAAATAAACAAACTTGAGAAACAAGAAAGATAAAAGAAAGCATAGGGAATAAACAAAACCTCATCTTAACTCCACAATCATAAATAAGCCAATAACAAAAACAACACATTTAACTGTTTTCAGTTCAACTCAACTATGTCATCTTCATTCTCTATCTCTTCTTCACTACCATCACTTCAAAACCCTAACTTCAATTCCCTCAAATTACCCAATCTCCGTTTCAATTCTAGAATCTCTTCACCGCCACGCTCTCGCCCCAACTTTCCCCAACTCTACAAAACCTCCACCACTCTTCGCCGTAGATTCCCATGTAATAAAGCTTTGAAAGATTCCGGAGATGGTGGTGGCGGTGGTGATGGTGGGGGAGATGGTGACCAGGAGGTTGAGAAGAAAAATGTGTCGTCCGGACTTTTTCCAGAGTGGTTGAATTTCACTAGTGATGATGCCAAAACGGTTTTTGCTGCTTTGGCAATTTCGCTTGCGTTTCGTACTTTCATTGCTGAGCCGAGGTTTATTCCTTCTTTGTCAATGTATCCTACATATGATGTTGGAGATAGAATTGTTGCTGAAAAGGTACTCTTTTTTTGTTCTTCAATGCAAGTGGGTCTCAATGAAATGAACTTCTTACTAGCTTTGCATTTTTTAGGGTTTTGAGAGTAGTTGAAAACTAGGTTTGCGTTTGGTTAATGTTGAATTTAACTACTTCAAAAGAAAATGGGAAGAAAGAAAAATACTAATGTTGGTCATGCAGTACCAACTAAACACTTTAGGTTAAAGGTGTGTTTGGAGTTCTCAAACTATTATATGTTGGAAACTCCGCCTTCATTGTGGTCCGCCTCTAGTTGCCTAATTGCATTGTTTGGGTTTGCCTTCATTGCAGCTTCCAACACCTACATTGTGTTGGGTTTGAAAGTGTGGATTTAGTCATACGTCGCTTAGAGATATGGTTTGTGTTGCGTTTATAAAAGTGAGGGTTTTCCTGATCCTAGAAGCCGGTTTTATAAGATTATCAATATCAATTTGTCAATGTAGTGTTCAGTGTACTTGTTAGTGAGCTTCAAAGGACGTTAATGTTCAAGTAAATTTGTATGTTTCATAGAATGTTAATGTTCAAGTAAATATGTATATGGATATGCTCTTGTAATAGGTTTTGACATCAGCATCCAATTAGATGGACCCTCTATTATGGTGCATCTCTATTTAAATTGTAGATGCTCCTTCGTATGAAAACTTCAGCTGTTTGTTGAAGTATGGCAGTCCTTCGAGTAATAAAAGTTGCTGTGGAATGGTTAAGATTACGATATTTTTGAGTATTGCTGGTTCAAATGTTGATTCCAGACATGGCTAGTTAGATTTTAAAAAATCGATGATATCATATCATATTCATATCCCATCTCACTCTTTACTACTAATCCAAACATGCCCCGAGTTCATAATACTAGTTCATTGAGCACTAGTTTGATTAAATATTGTTTTTTTTTTTTATTGAAGCATGTTGATTGCTGGCTTTGTTCCTTACATATAATAGTCTTGCTGTTGCAGCTATTTGTTGTCATGAGAGTTATAATTGTTAGCCTCAATACTCACAGGATAGAATCACCTAAATATATATGGCTATGCCCTTTTAATAGATTTGACATCAAATTTCAACTATACCTCCTGTTATGGTGCACTATTAGTAATGATACAACTTCATGTTTTCAGGTTTCATACTATTTTAGAAAGCCGTGTGCAAATGATATTGTGATTTTTAAAAGCCCTCCAGTCCTTCAAGAAGTTGGATATACCGATGATGATGTTTTTATAAAACGTGTTGTTGCAAAGGAAGGTGATATCGTGGAGGTAGGATCTTTCTAGATAAACATTCTTGCTCTTGTTACATGATGATGTCTGAGTTTTTTGTTCAATTCATTGTTTGTGCTAATGTTGTTCACTGTTGGGCTTCATGATTACAAAAAAATTTACAATGTCATTCAAGGTTGCGTTATTATATTTCAATTGTCGATGACTTTTCTCTTGCTTGATTAACATTTTTAAGATTTGGTTAACCGACTAATGGACACTGTTTATTGCCTGGACCTGGAACTTTGTAATTTGCATGAATGTAGAAAATTGAATCAGTATTCAATTATTATAACTTTGGTCTGATTCTTGCCGTGTTTGATTCAGTGCCTTGGTGTACTAAACGTGAGCAATTGAATTATTTACAGGTTCGAAATGGACATGTTGTAGTTAATGGGGTTGAGAGGGATGAGAAGTTTATAAATGAAGCACCGAAGTATGAGATGAAACCCATAGTAAGTTCTACACTTTTATATCGAAACTCTATTTTTCTCCGGTTCTCTTTATGGTCTCCTTAGAATGTTTAAAATTTAGAACACATAACTAATAAATAATACGAAACAATTTAAATAAAATCGACACATATTATTCTGTTAAAAATACTTTGCTTTGCAGCGTGTGCCAGAAAACTCCGTTTTTGTGATGGGAGACAACCGCAATAACAGCTACGACTCACATGTGTGGTAATATATTTAAAGATACATGAATTATGTACACTATTATTACTTCTTATTTGAATTATTTCCTTACTTGTTAAGTGCAATTTTCTTAGGGGTCCCTTGCCTGCCAAGAATATCATTGGTAGATCGGTATTCCGCTATTGGCCACCAAATAGAATGGCCGTTACAGTTGCTAAGGGAGGGTGCCCTGTTGAAACCAAGCCGGAGACTACGAGTACCACTCTAGCATCTCAATGATGAAGGCTGCGACCTTTTTTGTAGAGCTTCAAATTAGTATTTATTTTGTACAATAGTTTGTTGGGAAAACGATTTTACGCTCCTTCCCATTCTTCGCGTTAGCTTGTATCATTGCTGATGCCTGATCACCCTTCTGTAACAAGATTTTGAATTCATAGATTAGCAAGACACACACAAGATGAAATGATGGAATTCTATATTCTGTTTTTTGTATTACTAACAACTGGTTGCAGTACTACCCCATTTACATTGGTTGATCATAGTAATGGAAAATTGATGAATGGTTGATCATAGTAATGGAAAATTGATGAATTTTTTCGGTAGGTGGCAATTTTACTCTTTAAGCATCTATCCCAATCTTATCAACTGTTGGAAACAGACCAAAATATCATATACTGGGTTTTTGGTTCTGCAGTGACACCTTCGGTGACACAATGCTATCTGATTAGAGACTCGCCAAAAGACAGATAGGAAGAAGGTGAATGAATGAATATAAAGGAACTTGCATTCCCATATGTGAGATTCAGTGGCTTTTATACCTTTTGGCATATCTTAAGGTATCTTGCACTCGAATTCCAGTTTTGTATTGTGATAATCATTGTGCAGTACACAATGCCAAATATAGTAGTTTTGTATTGTGATCAACCACTTTATAGCCACTCTTAATAATTCTCATCAGCTCCTTAACTTCTTTGGAGAACAACGCTTTTGGGGTTGAACTTTGCATTGGGTCATCAGTTGCTACTTGTTTGCCTTTAGCCTTAGCTAAAGCATTAGAATTATGTCTTGGGGAGATTGCTGAGGAGCAAATATTCGACCACTACAGGTGAATCTACTACCAACAATGTTATCAACATTTGGTTCATCAACCACAAGAGACTCGGTCTCCTGCTTATGCCCCTAATACACTTCAGCACCATAATGTCATGGCACAACTTTGGTACTCTCGTAAGGAACATGATTAGGCATAGTAATAACCAACGGAGGTTGTGCTTTGTTGGCGCAGGAATCTAAATTGCAGAATATGGAATGGAATAACAACAACATCATTGCTAAAAACACCCTTGTTAACTGAAGTTCTATCAAATTGAATTCGACTTTCATATATCATCTTTTGAATACCAACTTTCAACTTAGCACAACTCTCAAGCTGAACAACACACTGCTTGCAATCAAAGGAACACCTAGGAAACACATCACCCTTGAGCAAATGTTCTTTAACAAAAAAAAAAAGAAAGGAGTCTTTAACAAATTCACATCCATAACCAGATTCAACTCATCAACCCTTTCAATGGCATTCACAACAGGACCGTTATGTTGTGGCATTGGATTCTGAATAACATTTTGACCATTGTTCAGAGTGAATTCAATAGCTTTTACATCAATCAAATCCTGAACTTTGTACTTCAAAGCCTTACAGTTTTAAACATTAAGACTAGGTGCCACAAAATGGAACTCACACCTAGCGTTAACATCATAACCAAGAGGAAACTTTGCGGGAGGAGGACCCAAAGTACATAGTTCAATCAACTGAAGTTGAAGCAAGTGTTGAAGCAACTGAGAATATGACAATTGAATTGGATCAAACTTCTTCTCTTGCCTTTTCTTTCTCTGCTGATAATAAATCTGTTGTGGCACATGTGGTTGTTCATATTGCTGAGGTTGTTGTGTTGCAGTTGGAATAGACACATCAGCTACCTACTGATACAACGTCTGATAAGCTTGACATTTGCATTTGTAAGAAGGCACAACATTAATTTCCCCTTCTTCTTGGGAAATCCTTTCCTCCTCCAGATGAACTAGCAGCAACTACTTGAATCCTACCCATCTTGATACCACTTTTAACTTTCTCCGACCATTACTAAATCAGAGAAACCCACAAAAGTACTTCTAACCATCCTATCATAATAAGGACCCTGCAATGTGCTCATAAACATGTCAACAAGCTTTCTCTCTCTCTCTCTATCTCTCTCTCTCTCCCTCTCTCTCTCTCTCTCTCTTCACCATTGAATATTAAACTCGTGCATCTAACTTGTGCCACCTATGAGCGTACTCCTTGAGTGTCTCATTGGACCCCTGAGTAAGACTTTGAAGCCGAGTCCTGTTGGGTGTCATATCAATATTATACTGATAATACTTTATGAATGCCTCAACAAGCTTTCTTCAGCTACGAATATAAGTCCTCTCTAACTGGATATACCATTCCAACGATGCCCCTGCCAAGCTATCTTGGAAAAATAGCATCAACAACTTCTCGTCATTAGAATAAGTAGACATATTCATGTAATATGCCCTAATATGAGTCTTAGAACTAGTTGTTCCTTTATACTTATCAAAGTCAGGTAATTTGAACTTAGCAGGAACCCTTACATTTGGTACCAGACCCAGGTCAACAACATCCAATCCAAGAGTGTTGTGGCTCTTCATAGCCCTCATCCTTTCCTCAAGAATACATAGCTTCTTCTCAGCTTTAGTAGGAAAGCCCATATCAACATTGTGCATAGAAAACACATCATCATGATAATCTTAACAATCGTTATTCCTTGTTGCACTAAAAACTCCTCAAGAGTGGGCTGAGGACCAACATTATTTTGAGGAAGATCAACACCATTTGGTGGGTTCATGACACCAACAAGAGGATTAACACCAGAAGATTCACCTGGGTTCTCAATAACAAGTTCAGTGACAATAACATCATGCCTCTGAACAAATGCCCCCAATTCATCTTGACCACGAGACATGGACTGAATCACATCCATAAATTGACCCATTTTGGTCCTCATCTCAACCATAATTGCATGTAGTTGTTCCATGACCAATCTCTGATTGTTGCGAGTTGTGTAGCGGTGAAAATTTGGATTTGTAATTCTGCTGAGAAAACCAATTCAAAATAAGAAAACCAACTCTGAACAACTGTCATGAATGCATGTATGCATGAAAATGCATGAGTGTAAATGTCATGTTCAATTATTTCCAGGGAATCTACATACTTTAGTTCATGTTTTAAGCAAGAGAAACACAAGAGATAGATGGAACACTAGCAAAACAAACTCATATCATTAATTGGAAATCAAAGAAATAATATTACAATGAGTTCATACAAACA
The DNA here is from genome assembly GCA_963966055.1 of Lathyrus aphaca. Taxonomy (NCBI): domain Eukaryota; kingdom Viridiplantae; phylum Streptophyta; class Magnoliopsida; order Fabales; family Fabaceae; genus Lathyrus; species Lathyrus aphaca. The sequence continues at coordinate 17,375,891 of OZ014521.1, forward strand.
AAAGCCATAGAAAAAGTACAAAAACAAAGGATCCCAATCAACATGTTTGATGGTGATCAGCACAACAACAAAGTACACAACCCTAAGGTGCATCCTCAATCTCCATAAGGGCGGGTCCACCCCAACCAATGTGATTCTTGCTCCAATCTTGAGCTTCCTTGTATAGCTTCTTACTTGCATTGTGTTAGGGGTGTTCGCGGGTCGGTTTGGTTCTGTTTCGAGAGAATCTGATACTCGAACCAATGAAAAATAAATGGATTGGTTTTGATTGGATTTCTATATTTTAGCAATAAAGCCCAAACCAAACTGATCTGGAAAATAATGGATTGATTTGGATTAGATTGATCAGATATATTAAAAATAAATATACAAAAATTTATTTTTTAAATTATTTGTTTACACACTAAAATATGAAAAATAAATTGAACACATGACACACATTTTTAAACAAGTTATAACCACCATGGTCATATAGTTACTGTATTTCACTTAAATATTTAGTAACTTAAAACAATTTTATTGCATACTCATACTTCATTTCTTAGCATAAAATTGAAGGTTTGTAGTTTGTAGATACTTGTAATTAGAGATTTTGCAATTTGGGAAGAAGCTTGTGGTTTAGAGATACATATAGTTTGCAAATTGTGAGTTTCATTTATAATGGTTGTGACTTATGATGTTTGGTTTCTCTATATTTTATCATTGGTTGATATGCTTGTGATAATTTAAAAGATGTTGTTCCATTTTTCATTGGAAATGTCTAGAGACTATACCTCTTTATTTCTTTTATTATGGTTTGTACTTTATAATTGCTATAACAATTATTCTCTTCCTTCAAATCAAGAAGTAATAACTCAATTAAAATTAATAGTTTATTATATGAATTATTATGTTGATTGTTATTGGTTTGGTTTGGGTTTAAGGGTAGCAAATTAGAAATCTGTTGCCCGAACCAATTAACATCGGTTTTAATTGGTTTGGTTAGGTTTTTGCCCGAACTGGAAAAATGTTCAACCCAAACACATTGGTTTGGTTTGGATTCCAGTTTGGTTCGGATTTTCCCGAACCAATGAATACCCATACATCATGTTTTGGCCTCTGAATCAACTCTTGGATAAGAACATCCCTCTTGCTAATGATACCCTCCAAGTAACGATACCTATGCTCCCAATAATCATTTTCCTCCCGAAGTTTGTTGACATCAACCCCTTTAGAATGAACTTCAACTCTAGGTCATTTGATTTCAGCTGAGCTTTGAGTTCTTCAACTTCTGCTAAGGTTTTGTTCAATTGGAATTGGCGTCCAATGAGCTAATGATCAACTTTGTCTTTTTCATGATGTTCTTCTTTTAGCTCCTCTTTCTTACCCTTGAGTTGCTTCTTCAAGTCTTCAACCTGAACTTTGTACTGGTCCTCCATTTCCTTAAGAGATATCATAAGGTCTTCTTCCCATTGTTTTTTAAACTTGAAGATCTTTTGTTCATCCCTAGCCAAATCTTCATTCTTATCATCAATGGTAATAGCATCCCCACCTAACATTCTACATATCCTTTGTTTCTTTTTACTTTCCACCTTAACAATCTTGTCTTTCCTTTTAAGCAACTCAGTCTTCAGTTTGACTTCATAAGTCATTTCATTCTTTGCAGGATTAGCTATATAGACGTTCCTCTTCAAATATTCATTCTCTTCACGAAGTTCTTGATTGGAAGCTTTGAGCTTGTTCTACTTCTCAATGGATACAAAAGTGAGTTGAACAGAAACTTGTGGATACAAGGAAGCTTCCACAGGAAAAAGCAAGTGATAGGTCTCGAACCTCTTTTTCACACATTCAAGATTCAACGATAAGATCCCTAGAAATGAAAGAACATGTATGTTACAAATATGTAATGATGTTATGAATGCAAAGACATGGGATCAAAGATTCCACATATTTTGGATAATTGTTGCATTGATCTCAGAACAAGCTGAACAAAACAGGTTCAAGCGTCACGAGCATGGAGCTAAAGGCAACAACTAACCCACGAGGTATGTTTTATTGGTTTACATCATTTGCACAAGAACCAGGTTCTAAGAATTTCCTCGAGTCTTAACTCCATCTTTCGGATATTACTAGCTTAGACAACTACTTGTCAGCTAATAATATTCTAATGAGAAACTCGTCTGAGTGTACTATCGTGTATCAACTAATTCAAGTTTACACCTCGATAGCCATCACACTACATCCTAAAAGGCCTAGAGGGGTTAAAATGTTCTAAGGTCCTTAGCTTCTCGGGACTCAGGTCGAAAAGTAATAACACATTTACGACTACTCGCAAGACATTACTACCCATTAAGAAGGCCTTCACTGAGTTGGGTTCTCAAGTTAACTTACTAAGGATTAATTCCACATAAGTCAACATGACTATACCACCATCATATCTTGAACAAAGGTTCCTAAAAGGTCTCCAGAGTCGTGAGTTCTCTATGAAAACACCATGTCTAGTGCATAGGCATGCAAGACAGAGGCATTTTCAAGAAAACCTTGTCTGGATGTGAGTCGTGTGTAAACTCCACGTAACAAGCGCTACACAAGTCAACATGACTATCCACTCTAATCTTGTGTGTATCCTCAAGTCTGAGTAGTGGGTTTATCACTCAATAATAACTCAACCCAACAACATAGCAATATCCATAATAATATGAATAGAAAAAATAAAATGCAATGAGTGCAAATGAATGAAGTAAGTAAAGCATAAAGATAAACATCCAAAGAAAAGAAAACAAATAAGAGCTAGGACATACTTGCTTAGGATATCCCACGTAGAGTCGCCAGTTGTCGCTACGCAAAAAAAAAACTAACACAAACAGATTTGCCATCAAACTTTATTTGTCCCAACGAGGAAAGGAAAACATCGAGAAAACCTCAAAAGGGAAAGAACAAGGTCGCACAATCAAATTCAGGTTCGGGAGTCGATTACCCAAGGGGAATATATTAGAACCCCTCACAACCATTGTACTTAACGAGATCCACTCTTGTTGCTCTAATCAAAGAGCGTGTATATCTAAAAACTTACTTGCTAAGGGAATGCATGAATGAATTAACTGGGAAAAGCAAAAGGTTTTTATTATTGAGTTCGTCTGAGTTTTGTAACCAAATGCCTACGTATCCCAAAGGGAATCAAAACTTTGTAGTTCTTGTTGAAAAAAGTTTGCTTGTTTGGTATTTTTTATTGGCAATGCTAAGTCCACATTCTAGCAGTTAAACACTGTCTGTTGCGGTAGAACGGAAATAACATATCATTTCTGAAAAGGTTTTAAAGAGAAAATTCTGAAGGAAAAAAGTTTGAATTTGTTGAAGTGTTTTGTTAGGAAATACATCAAATGGTCCCTCAAGGCTGGAGGTATTTGAGTACATTCTCCTTTAATTTTGAAAGTATTTAAGATATGTATTATACTAAAGTCAATGACAATGAGAGCGAATACTTTGTACAAATGAGCCAATCGTCTCACGTACAAAATACTCTAAGAAAAGGTAAGGAAGGTTCTAACTCATCTTTTCACATGTACTTAAGGCTCTTGGTATATTTATACGTATCATATTTATTAATTATTTTTGAATTTGATGATGAAAAAAAAAAGTTTTGTCTTTTAAAAGAAAAAATGTAATGCAAAGAAGAAACAAAGTCTAAAGGGAAACTTGATCCTAATTGTTGCCATGCAAATTGGACTTAAGGTTGAGAATGAATGAAATCTAACTTAATTCTATCATGCATCAATGGCCCTAAGGTAAGGATCAAAGGTAAAACCTAATCAAAGATTAAGTTGAATCAAGAAAATCCTAAGGGAGTACGGATCAACAAAGCATACAAGCAAGCAATCAAACAACAACATCAAGTACCAAGCAATGCACCAAGATTAATTAACAATTATCAAGAAAATCATCAAGCACATGACAAAAGAAATGATCAAAAGCAACAACACATGAATCAATAAAAGCACACAAGCATGTCAATAAACTCATATATCTCATGCATCAAGAATATCGTCACAAGTTATCAAGAGAATCACAAAATAAGAAAATAATTCCTATTAACACCAAATAAAAGGAAATAAAGTCATAAAAATCAAAAATAAAATGGCAAAAATAATTCCTAAAAAATATCACATGCATTTTCTATTCTTTAATCATTTTCAATTATTAAAATAAGAAGAAAAAAATAAAATAAAAATCAATTAAAATAAAAAAGAAAAAAACAATAAAGGAGACTAGGAGGTGCAAGACAAATCTGGAGTGTGTGAAGAAATAAAAAGGTTCAGGCCCAACAATTCAAGTCCATCAGGGCATTTTTGTCACAAAGCAACCAGTTCAAACAAATATGGATGTTATGGGCCTAAAATGGGGTAAGACAAGCAATGTACATGTAAGCCCAAACGAATTCAAATTTCATTTTTAATTTCCTGATTATTATTATTATTATTAATTCAATTAAAGTAACAAAAAAAAGCCAAAGGAAACATGTCACCACATATATTCAAATTCAAAATAAGGCGCCAAGGCCACATCATCATTTCTCTGTTTTGCTCAACCATCGCGCCCGTCGCCACAAGGCGGTGGCGACGATGGTATTTTCTCCAAAAATTAAATACACTACATCATTCCAACTCGAAATTGCATGTGCATAACAAATAAGGATTTAGTTTTTCACTGAAAATCTCTCAATTTCTAGCAAACAAACAAACATGTGAAAATCCTAGGCAATTCAAAATTGAAATTAAATCATGAAGAACAACAATCAATGCCTATTATCATAGGGCTTCAAATCCACACATCATATACTTTCTATTGGTACGAGAATGAAGTAAAATGATGCTTAAAAGATGGATAACGAAGTGTTTGCAAATGTACCTATCAGAGAACATCTGATGCGCCTTCTCAACTAGGAAGAAGATTAGAAAATGTTTGGAAACGCTTCATTGAAGCTCCAGGAGTGCGTAGTTATGCTAAAATTGTCTTGAAAATCACTAAATCCTTCCAACCAAATCCAACTGCATCGTATGGAAAATCACTAGAGTGGAGAAGATTTGGCTACTTCAGATGCTCATAGTTGCATACAATAGCTTAGAAATTAATTGTTGGTGAAGAATGGAAGAAGAATTTGCATAGATATGAAGAGAAAAGTGAGATCCGAAATCTAAAACTTTAGAGACTTTTTGGAGATTTTGATTTGTGAATCGTGGTTTTTGAAGTAGTTAGAGGGAAATGCTTTATATAGAGAGTGCAGTGAGGTTAGGAATGGGGCTTAGAACCAATCCTTAGGCTCGAGGTTAGTTACATGAGCTTTGGAGTTAGTTGGAGGGAAATTGCACTTGAAGTTGTAGGTTTGGGTTTCATAGCTACAAGTTTGGATTCAAAGTGTTTTGCTCAGTTTCAGGCTTGGTTTAAGTTTTTTTGGTCAGAAAAATGAGCTAGCATGGAATGAATTGTGTTGAGCAAGTTTTTTCAAGTTTGTGATTTCTATTTTCTTAATGCAAGTTGTTTCCTCATGTAGCAGGCGTAGGTTTGATTGTTATTAGCATGAGTTTAGACAGAATTTTGGACAAAAGTGAAGCAAGGTTTTGGATGGCTTTGGTAGCATATTGAATTGGTTTCAAATGAATGTAATTTGGACATGATATGAATCAAGTTATGGCTTAGTTTGTGTTGTTTATTATTTGTAAATGCACATTGAATTTGGAAAATGATGAATTTGAATGAAACATGGTTGATAGCATAAATATGGTTACTTTGAATATGAACTTGAAATTATGATGATTTGTTTTGAATGACAATTTAACTTGGATTTTGAACTTTGAACTTTGATGAATCAATGATGATATTTGTAACTTGGTGTAACACGGTGGGAGAACTGACTTGGTCGTTTTTATTTACAAAAACTATGTTGCGGATAGCAAGAGTCGCCACCGACTTTTATTTTATCCAATAAAGAAAGGAATAAAAGAACAGGAAAGACCTTTGAAAACGATTTGAGTTCGGGGGATAAATTACACAAAGGGAAGGTGTTAGCACCCTTTGTATCCATGGTTATCCATGGGCTCTTAATTGCTTAGCTCACTTTACTTTGTTTGAAAAATAGTGTAGTGTGTGTTTAGAAAAATATTTTAGAAGTTTAACTTTGTAATGATTCTCGTATGAATGTATACAAAGTGTGTATTGTTTGAAAATATTTGAAAACGTGAGGTGTGGAAAGTATTTTGAAAAAGGAGTGAGCAAGCCTTTAGGAACTACTTACCCTAAATTTATAAAGTCTTTCTTGTTATTTTGTTCCTTTAGGGGTAGGATTGTCCTTACTATTAGTTAGTAAGTAGTCTTAACCTTGGATGTTAAAGAGACGGGCGTAGGGTCAGTGTATGGTCATAGAAGGAAACCTTGCAGGAGTATCTTAGTAATTCAAAGGGACGATCATCATTTTCAGTAGGGTCATCGAGGGACGAGATCATTTATTCGTAGGCAACTCGAAGGGTCATCGAGGGACTATGATCTTTATATCGAAGGGACTTGATGATTTTTATTTAAGTAACTTTGCTAAGACATCCCTACGTTCGAGGGACTTGACCATTTTTTTTGTAAGGCAACAAGAGGGGATACCCTAGAGGTGCATGTGTGAAAAGTGTGTTGTGTTCAGTTATTTTATCTTTTGGATTAATGCGCTAAGTCCAATTTGATTCACATAAATTCCTTTTCACACCCTATTGTTACTAACCACACAGATAATTGTTTTGCAGAATTTAAAAGCGAAAAATATATCCTAAGCTATTACATCATGGGGAGGGGTACATTATTTAAACTGGGGGGTGCAGAAATTAAAATGCGGAAAATAAAAACCCTGGACTATTACAAGGCTTTGAGAGAGTTACATATTTGAGGAGTGTAGGAAGTAAAATCCTAATTAGACTATTACATTTCATAGGCAGTTACATAAGTAAAAAGAAATTGTCGAAAGAATAAATTACAAGTTTGTTTGGCACCTATACATTTTTCTAGAAATCGTAAAATAATTGAAACGAAAAGATCGGAAGAATATGGAGTCTTTGAGATGAGAGGAGAATATATCTTGATTGTTGAGAATATTTTCATTTTTTTGATACATACTATTAGAAGAATAAAAAAATAAAATAATAATAAACATAATTAAATAAAATCACTACAGATTTTAAAATAATGGAAAATAAGAAAAGCAATTAAATTAAAATCTAAAAAATATTAAAACAATGCTAAAAAAAACTAATAAAATCAAATAAAGAGCGCACAATTTTTTCCCAGGTTTTTTTAGAATATGAAAATAGAAAATAAATCAAATAAAATAGAAAAAAAAATAGGAATTTACAATTTTGATGGTCAAAATCTTTTAGAATTATATTCTAAAAGAGTATTGTTCTTCGATTTTTTTCTGAACTTATGGAAAAAATTCAGAGTAAATAAAAAAAGTAGCACTTCCAAATTTACCTGACATGCCGGAATTCTTACCACTACTACAGCCCTTAAAGTGTCAGCAGAAACTGATTACAACAGATTAACCAACAGTTTAGTTCTCCATGGTGCCCTAACAATGACATATCTCAATTCCTACATTATGGTTCACAAAAACCTGATCAAGACATATATATATATATATATATATATATATATATATATATATATATATATATATATATATATATATATGTATATATATATATATATATATATATAAAATAATGAACATAATTATATGAATAAAATTGATGTAAATGCAGTGTAATAAAGATTTCAAAGATAAAAAAGTTAAGGAACGGTCATGGCGTGTAGCATGTGTTTCAGGTTGTTCCATCCTTCAAGATCAATATGAATGGTCTCCTGGGATGACTTTAGGAAGGAATGAACGTGAAAAGAAGGTTGAAACTTGTTGCAAATTATTTTATAGTTTGCCCTAGTTTTCACACTTTTAGGAATTTCTCATAGGGTTTTTTTAGAGCATGTATTTCGTGTTTGATGCCTGTGAAGATGATTAGTATAAATAGAAGTGTAATTTAGGTTAAAAAAATTGGGCTTGGGTGGAGAAAGTTTGGTTGCTTTGGAATGAAGTTTTCACCTTTCTATATTGGTAAAATATTTGATATTATGACCTTCTCCTTTGGTGTATATAAATTTGGGATCCATATTATGATCATAAACATCAAAATCTCATCCCAAAATAGTCCTAAGATCAAATATTTGATTTTTCAATATTTATTCTAATTAAAATTGAATTTAAATAATTTAATTCAATAAAATATAAATAAACATAAAAAATCAGAATATATGACTTATGGGTCATGGATTATCTCATGATTAAGTTTGGGTTAGAAAGATATGGGCCCATTTGGTAAAAACTTAAGTTTTGGTCATTATTTGCCTTATACACCTCCTCAAATTTTCCCAACTTCAACAATGCATAACTCTCTCAATTTTTATCATGTATGTGGCCTATGACTTTTTAGAAATCTTATAGTGTCCTCTAACTACTCCTTTTGGTCTCATGTCCATTTGGTCTTCCATGTTCAAGTTATGAGCTTTTGAAAAAAGTTGACTTTTATTGACTTTTTAAAGGATCTGTAATGTCTTGGCTCATATTTCTTAAATGAAGAATTTCTGGCCTTGGCTTGTGAGACACAAAGTTGTAGGGAATTGAATTTCCTTAAAAATGAGTTTTTGATGGGAAATTGTTTATGAAGCATGTGAAAGTTATGGCTGATCAAAGTGCAATTGACTTTTCCTGCAAAAACCCTAATTTAGTAACTTCTGATTCTTGATGAATTTGAGGTTTCCTTAATGAATAATGATACACCCTTGATCAAATGATGAATCTTACTTCATAATCTTGATGTTGACCAAATATCTTAAAGTTTGACTGTCTGTTGACCACAATTGACTTTTTGACCAAGTTAACTGATTTTTGAATATCTGAGCATCTGATTGACCAAGCTTGTATGGCAAGTCGTGAAACTTGACATGAGGATCCTTTGAAATATATGGGATACCATGAAGTCCACTTGAGGCTTTGGAAGTCCGATTTACCTTTGGGAAACTCAAAACCCTAATTTAAGATCCATAGCTTAGGAGAAGGCTTTGTCTGATGAAACCTTGAATCTCTTTGAGCAATTGAGAATCTTGTAACTATTAGGAGACCTCTTGAGACATATTATCTTGAATATGTAAGGGAAAATTTTGGGGTACAACACTCTGACCTTTGAAACTTGAATCAAAATGATAATGAATCGATGGAGTTGAAACCAAGATGAATGCCTTAAACTTAAGTAACTTGCTTACCAAGAAATCCACTTAATTGAATCTTTCAACTTTGCATGTTTATTGCATTTGATCTAAACAACTTCCTTTGATTTTTTGGCCTGATTTTATACCATGTAATCACTTGTACCAAACTTCAAATTAAACCTTAACTCAACTCCTCAATCCACAAGTAACTTGTACTACAAGTAATAAGCAAATGAAAGAAATGATGATGTCTTGAGCATAATGAACCTCTTGCCTCCTATCTTATACCATAGCTTGGGGTTTGAAAACTCTATCAACAAACCCTTAACTTGATGATCCTAAATGGAATGCCTTGAGAAGTTCTTGAGGATGCATGAGACTTAAAGTGTAAAGAAACTTGTCATGAAACCTTAACCAGTCTTCTATTGATGAACATGATCAAACACCAATGAAAGTGAAACCATAATTCTCCTTGAGATGCGCATAGGATGAGGAAATGATTTGAGTTGTTGAAGAACCAAAACCCTAGTCTATAGCCTTCTCAATTTAGAACAACGATGAAAACCTAACCACTTAAGGATTTTGAGAAATCTTGAAAAGATGACCTTAATACTTGATGAACCTTGATAAGAAGTTGATCATTATGATGAGAGTTCAATACTTGCCTCAACTTAAATTCAATAACCAAATGAATCACCTTTGAATAGGGAAAACCCAAATCACAAGAGAACTTTTGATCCCATGTCTTTAGGAACCTCAATGAAATGAATGGTTGTGAATGTTATGACCTAGTGGAGAATGCATATGAATGAGACACATAAGCCAATTAAGGTTAGACACAAGAGGGCAAATTTGGAGGTGCAATATCGTAGAATTGGAGAAAAAAGAGAAAATGGAAGAGGGAGCAGGGTAAAAGAAGGAAAAACTAGGAAGAACCTCATTGCTAAAGGTTGAAAGAACTTTGCTAGGAACATGTAGCTCAATTTGTGTTTTATAATCACTATCGCATTTTTGCTACTTTTTTATTTCTTATTTTTTCCTGATGAAGATGGTTATGGAAGGGAAAATATATCTTAAACTCACCATGCTTTGCATATTGTTATTTAACAGATGTCTACGTGGTTTTGGGTTCTTCTTTATCATATTTCACCTTTGGCTTAGTGAAAAAAATTGTTCCTTTTGATATTGATGAGGGGTTTCTTTGATTTGGGAATGGGTATGAGATGAATGTTGATTGATAGAGTGATGTTGATGTTTTTATATTTCGGTATCATCATATTTTTCTGATGTTTTTCTTAGGTTTAGAAATCTAATTGTTGTTTTTGTTTGGAGTGCTCGCAAAGATCTTACAACATTTTGCCTACGTACCCCCAGAAAGAGAATTGAGGGATTAGAGTATCGTAGATCCTCCTAAAAGGCTAGAGCTAGGTGGAACAGGTTGATTTGTATCATGTTTAAAGCAAGATGTTGATTCTCAAAAGTTTGATTTGTGTCTTGATCTAAGCCCAAGATTGAAGATGAAATGTTTGTATGTGTCCTAATCAAAGCCCAGGATTGAAGCTGAAAAACAATTATTTGTAACTGGTTAGTTGATTGCTTGAATTGCATAGCTCAAGGCATAAATTGAATGATTATCTTGATTTGTATAGCTCAAGAAAGGCTGAATGGTTTCCCTGAATTGCATAGCTTAAGAGGACTGAATGGTTGACCTGATTTCCATAGCTCATGACAGTTGAATGAGTTATTTTGATTTGCATAGCTCAAGAAAGGTTGGATGTCTCGCTTAGTTAGAGTCCAAGACTATGATTGTATAGTTGGAAATTAGCTTAGTTAAAATCCAAGACTATGATTGTATTGTAGTTGTTAGCTTAGTTAAAGTCTAAGACTATATGACTGGTGTTAGTAGATTATAACTGATTTTGAGTGATTGTAAAGTGTTTTACTGTATGTGCCTTAATTGAAGCCCAAAGTTAAAGCTAAAAGGTGCTCATAAACAAAGAAAATTGACTCTGCGAGAACGTTTCATTTGTATCTTGATTTGGAAGCCCATATGTGAAGCTTATTTGTGAGAGACTGACTCTTAATTATCTGTATCTTATATGAGAGATAGGAGGTTAAAAATTGTTGGTAGACTGACTATGTATGAAGAGTGGTTTGTATGTTGGAAATTTATAAGAGAGGTGGTCATCAGACTTTCTTTTGTCTAAGGAATTCAATTGTATAAAGCCCAAGAGGGGGCTAGTTTGGTCATCCATTGAGGAGAGGAAGACTATTGTATGTTTTTTATTCTAAGGTATGTTCATATGCTTTTGGGAAGCCTGAGAGGGTCCTTGTGTTTAAGTCCAATAGGAGGTTATGTTACCTATAAGAGGCCCATGGATCCTTGAACAAAACCCAAGAGGAGGCTAGAGAAGGCTGAGTATCTTCTAAGCCTAAGGGTCATTGAATGAAGCCCAGGAGGAGGCTATATACTGCCCTAATTTAGTTCTAGTTATTCAAATGTTAGATCTGGTGACATTAACCCAATTTGCTGAAATTCTAGCAGAGACAAATATATAAAGTAAAGATGCATATAGATAAATAAAAGGTGTCAATGTGTGTTTAACATCTTTTAGTATGTCATTTATATGGACATTGAGAAACAGAGGCCCAAAATCCCGAGAAAGAAGGATTACAAATGTGTTTTATACATTGTATACTATCATTTTAAAGTCTATTATTATCTTTACTTTAGTATGAGGTGAAAAGAGATAATTTTGACAAATAGTTATATTCTAAGCAAGCACAACAGTTCAAGAAAATAGTGAGAAGTTAGAAAGAGAAAAGATGGCTTAGAAGTCAATAATAGGGTTTAAACATAAGAATGCCTATGAAATTTGTTGTTTTAGTTAATTATATGATGATTTCATACACATGGTAGGACTTGGGTGAAGTTGGAGGTGGGAGTATTCCAGACGTGATCTAATTGTTTGAAGACCTCATAAAAATCATATATGATGTATTTGAACAATTGGTTTGAGTCGATACACAACTCAAAAACCAATAAACCAATAGTGATTGCTTAAAATATCTAGTTTGAAGTCTTTCAGAACAATGGAGAGTAAGCTTGATGATCAGAGACTTTGATGTAATTTTTATGATCAAATGAGTCTCTATTTATATAGGCAAAGATGTTAAGATTACTTAATTAGCCCTTAATTCAATTATGTGACAATTGATTTGTGTTCAAATATGAGATAATTGGCTTTGTTGAATGTGATGTTATGATTGCTATATTATTACATTGTTGTTGTCGAATAATTATAGCATGTGTTTGGTGTCGTGGAGTGGCATATATATTAAGGTGAATACCATTGTGGGTGTTGTAGATTTGCTTGAATCTAAGTTTTATTTAATAAACTTATTAATAATATAAATTTTATTAATAATACAAATTTTATATGATAAATGCTAACATATATAAATTTTATTAATAATACAAATTGCATATGATAAATGCTAACATACACACAAGGACACATATTAATACCTATTTATAAAAATATATTACATTTTTTAAAACTTTAAATATAATTTTACTATATTTAATATTTACTAATTATAGTATCATTACCATGACCCATTTTATATTTTAGTATTCTGATACTATTACTTATTTTATTAGAAACAATATATAAGATGATAAAAACATTATTATTAAAAAATTATAAGTAGGATTAATTCGTTTAGTTACATTTTTCAATACAGCAATAAATTATGGCAATATATTATTACTATGAAATGTATTTTAATTAATACAATATATTAAATTTTATAGAATTTAAGTATAACCAATATGGCAGTATCATTGTTAGTTTATATTAGATAATTTATTAATATGCTTACAAACTTTCAATGTTACTTATTTTAATGTAGGAAATGTTCCTAATTTCATAGAAACAAAGTTAAAACAAAAAACCTAAATTACTACGATATAATAAAAAAAATTGATGATACATTATAAATAAATAATCTCAGACATCCAAGGAAGGATAAAGCAGCACTAACTCTCAAGCCTGGCGAAGGCGAAAGTTCTTAGTCGGCCACTGCGAATGTTTTGAGAAACAAGCCTTAGATTTATCATCATCGATTCAAATAAAGACAATGTTACAAATGAATTCACAAATTGACAGTCGCCTCAGACATCCAAGGAAGGATAAAAACAGCATTAGCTCTCAAGCCTGGCGAAGGCGAAAACTCTTGGTCGGCCACTGCGAATGTTTTGAGAAACAAGCCTTCATGCTATCATCACCGACGACATTACTTTAACATAATACTAATCATTCATACAAATGTTCCATCCTAAAATGATCAGCAAATTATAATTTAAATGAGCTGACAAAGTGAAACAGATGGATAATTTGCATATAAGGGACGTCTTCTTCCCAAAAGAAATCAGAAACACTTGTTCCAGGAGAGACGAATGTCCCATAAGAAGCAACTAAATACATTCATTTCAACAAAACAGTACATGATAGAAAATTAGGTTGATTGAAGGAGAATCATCAGATAGGAGCGAAAGACTAAAAGATTTGTTTAATCATGAATTGATCAGTTGAACTATGCAATTAATCATCACATGAATCTCCATCAACAATGTTAATCAAACGTTTAAGTAAAAGTAAAAGTAACGAAAACTAAACAAAAAAGATAACTATAAATCCTCAGAAGGAAGGCAGTATGGTATAATAATCATCAATATTCATACCCTAACATATAATCCATCGATCTCATCATTGGAAGAAAAATTAACATAACATAAAGTATAAACAAATTGGGAAAATTAAACTAAAAATTAGATCTAAGCATGATTAAGAGAAGGAATAAAGGCCTCATAGAGAAGATTAGATTTTCCACATGAATTAATTCAGACATATGCTTGTCTATTAATTTGTTTAATCATCGGCCAATTGAACAAAAATCGATTTGAGAAAAGATAAACGGAGAGAGTAATTAGATTGAAAGAAGAGACTCAGAATATGGGTGGTGATATAACAGGATGGTCGGCAAGGCCGATTTGGCCGTTACGACGAACGAGACCTAATCACAATCGTCATCGTCACCTTCAAACTCTATCAAGATTCAAATATGAAATCAATTAGATAGAACAAAAACGATTAAAAGAAACGAGAGATATAATAAATAGATACAAGAGCTTGCTAAATGCAGCAACTATTGTGAAACCCTAAATCTGAGAGAAGAAGATGAGAATAAGAGGAGGGTAAGGAGGTGTTTATAAAGGTGGGAAGTGCGGGCTAGGGTTTTGGGTGAAACGGTAAACGCGTGTAACTGAATTCTAGAATGTCCGGAGGGTGCGCCTTTGCTTAACCTGCGCCGCCATATAACATTAAACGCGTTCAATAACCTAGTTATATTTGTATAATAACCAACCTGCTTTTTTCTTTTTGCTATTAAGGCCTGGTAGTATTATTTTTTAAAGGTTGGTTTCAAACCCCTCTTTTAAGAACTATACACCATACGAATTATGATCATTTAAAAAAATATATATTTCAATATTCAAATAGAAAGTTTTGCCAATGTCAATAGTTTTCGTTTTTTTATGAAATGCAACAATAGAAGCATACTTTTATTTGAAGATTTAACTAAAACATTTAAAACAATAAAAAATTTGACATTAAACTAGATAATCATAATCACCTACACTTTGAATCTTATGCCATCAAATATATAGTAAGTATTTTTTCATTTGAATTTGTATATGAAGAGGAGTAGCAACTTTTTTCCTTGAATGTGAGACTTGATGATTGTTTATTTTTCTACTGACTTGGACTAATGTTTAGATCATATCTCTAATTTTTGGGGATTTTATTCTATCTCTTTTATATTAGTGTAACAATGTTTTGAAGATATGTCGTTCTTGATAATTTCTTGTGATTTTCTATATTTTTTAGTTCTTCTTATGTTAGCCCTCTCTTTTCTTTGTTATAGTAACTTTCATAGTAAATTACTATGAAATTTGTCTAGTTAAGATGATTTTGACTTAGTTTGGTCTTTTTTACGAATATTTGGAATATTGATAAAAACCTACAAAATAGAATTGCACATCAATAATAAAAGAATTTTAAAATAGTGAATTTGAGTACTAAAACATAATGTGATAGATTGTCATCAACAATAATGTGTGGTTTTTTAGATCAACTTCTATAGTGACCTCTACTGATATTTTAGGGGTTATTACCCGTAGCTTAATGATTCACATATTTTCTACTTGGTCCCTCATACCCCTCATGCAATAGAAGTAGCTTATTTATATTGTGCACCACAATAGACATAAGATGTTTCTCATGCATCTGTCATGACATTTTCTGACTCAGAAACTAGCACTCTGGGTGGCTTCAGAAGTGTCTTCTGAAGTTGCTCGGCCTTCTAGGATTTTCCCTAGTGTATGTTTTATTACTTGTTTGTTTTGTATTTTGGTTTACTTGTCGTGATCGAGTTTCTTCACATAGTTGTGCATTGTAGGATTTAGTTACTCAGACACCTACATTGTAAAAGTTGCCTCTAACATTGCTTTGTTTCTCCCTCCTTCTGTTTCTCTCTCCATCGTATTTCTCCCGCAAAAGCTATCGGCTCAAGTTCGTTCTTTTAACAATAAAGGTTTGTTCTTTTCATTGTGAAAATTACTTATTCGTGTTGTTTAATGTTTGTTGTGCTTTGTTCATGATATTCACGAAATCGTGTTCTTCTTCTTTTTTTGTTCTCTGTGCCATTCATAGCAAATATGTTCTTCTGAACTTAGATCGGTAAAAAAATGTCTTGGTTGTGTTTGATGATGTTCGTGTTCTTTGTATTCTTCTTTGTTTTCATGTGCGTGTTCATTTTCATGGTTGTTTTGATGTTGTTTTGTTAGTTAGATGTGGAAAATGCTTATTTGTGTTGTTGATCTTGAAAGCATGTTTTATATCTACCTTATGTTGTTTCATTTATAAAAAAAATATCTATAGCTTATTTTGTTTTAAATAATAAGCTAGTTGTGATGCTTACTAATAATATATATCACATGGCACTGTTAAAACTTTTCCCACCATTATACTCCGCCATAAAGTGTTTTTTCTTGTTTTTGTAACATTGTGACATTTTTATTGATGTTGGAAGTTAGAAGTGATACTAATATATGTCACTTGAAATTTTTTGCAGTCTCTACATGCATGATTTGAAAGGATGTTAATCCCATGACTATTAGAATTTGTATGCAATTCTAACATTAAAGGCTTGGTCTTAGAATTTGGAAGTTTATGATTTTCATAATATATGCAGTTTTAAATAATAAGAAAACTTTCTTCTAAATTTTAAATTTTCTAAATATTTTCTGACTATAGAATAACTTTATTTGTACATAAAATAGTTGTTGTTTTGTTAGTTTCATGTTCATGTCCTCAATGTCTATATGATTTGTTGTTTTGTTAGTTTCATGTCCATGTTAAATGAAGATGTTATTTTTATGATTTGTTGTATTATGTTGTATATTCATGTTCATGATTATCAAGCTTTCCATGTATTCATGTTCATGCTTATCAAGCTTTCTATTTAGTCTTTGCAACCAAAACAACTCTTATAATTTAGCAGCGGAATCATAATCTCAACTTAAATGACATAACATCTTTTTTCAACGGAAAACAACTTCAAAACAACAAAGTAATTTTTCGAGTTCAACTTAAAAATTCAACAACGGAAATAAAAACAACAAT
Organism: Lathyrus aphaca; assembly: GCA_963966055.1. NCBI lineage: Eukaryota > Viridiplantae > Streptophyta > Magnoliopsida > Fabales > Fabaceae > Lathyrus > Lathyrus aphaca. The sequence goes on from OZ014521.1 coordinate 17,392,909, forward strand.
AAAGCAACAAGTGTTCATCCCCCCAAGTGTTATGTATCAGAACGACGACACCGACTCGAACTAATGAAGGTAGACAATCTTCACTCTGGATTACAAACATGTTACCCACGTAGAGGCAACATTCAAATAGAATGGGTGAGATATCAAACAAAATAATTAGATATATGATCAACAATATATTAAATTAGATTATATGAAATCATCTTTTTCACAACTTTAAGCCAACATCAACCATTACAAGTCAACACACAACAACTTAAATATGTAACATAAAATACGACTTGTTTGTATGCACATGCATGTGTTACCATTGGAGCATAACTCTCAACTTAAAAATCTGCCAATTAATAAAGGCGTCAACAAGGCATAAGCCTTCAACTTAATTTGTCAATTCATACCAACTTACCGAGCAGCAGCTCCAACTTGATATGCTATGTATGCAACAACATGAATGTCATAATAACAACAATAATAGTCACATAGCAACACAATAACATTCAACATTGGCCATAGGCCTACAACTTATATTTGCCAATAAATAGAGGCAATCCAACCGGATACCATACCACCTACAAATTTACAATTTTCAACAAAGGACACAACACAACTAATAAACTAAATTATACCGCAACTAAACCGCGTAATTATTCGAACAGTTTTTGACTAAAACCGATTACTTAATTATCGGATAAAAATTCTATTATTTCTACTTCGTAATAAGGTTCTTAATATGTTTCTGTTAAATTAATACTACATTATCACTAAATTAATTTCCAAACCTGTTACTAATAAGTATACCAATTTCATTCCAACTACTATCAAGGTCTCCCTGCTAAATTATTACTATATTGTTACTAACTTATACATTCCAAATATTACTGGTGCTGCTACTTGTTTATTGTTGTTACTGCTATTGAAATATTACCTGCCACGTAACTATTATTATTACTGCTTCTTATAACTTAACGTGATTTTGCATTCAATTATGTTCCGTATATCATCAGCAGGCAAGGCAAGCAGATAAGAAAAGTCCCTCTTCATAAGGTGTGACGGTCAGTACAATAACGGGACGATCTCATGACCATGTGACGGTCGTCACAACCATGGGACGGTCATCCAAACGTAATTTTCCAGTTCTTCTCAATTCTCCAGATTTTCCTTCGATTCAATCTCAGACGAACACCCAACCATCACAGTACACAGTAATTAGGAATATTATACTCAAATCAACCTAACTCAATTTTCTACGACCAATTCAATAATATCAACCAATTTTTTTATATCAACTATAGAAATCAAACATACACATAAGCAATTCTACAAACACAATTCTACATACTATTATCATTAGCCCAATTATAGAGTCAAAACCTCACCCTTACCTTGGATTTAAGGTTGCTCTATAACTCTCTGATTGAACCTAACTTTTCATTTCTTTTCCTTTTTTTCCTCTTCTCTGCAACTTTACGTAACTCCTCCCAAAACCTTATTTCTTTCTTACTGATAAAACATATCTTCTCTTATATTTTTTAATTAACCTTATAATTTTATCATTTTCAATAATTCCATTGGGCCTAATTCCTATACCCTCACTCTTACTACTGCTAACCATAAGTAAGTCCACACTAATAATAATAGTATTATTCTAATATTATTTCTACAACTTAATCAAATAAAATAATTCAATTAACATCAACACAACTTAAATCAACATTCTACAACTTTGACAATTAAAAAAATAATACGAAGATATTTAATTAAATATACAGGGCGTTACATTTTAGGTAGCTATCACAGGCAGACCTTTTTTTTAAGTACGTAATGCAACTAAGAAGGAGTGAATTATGTTTTAATGAATTTTTCTCGTCCTTATGCGATGATATTTTTCTTTTTTTGGAATAATATTCTGGACTAGACCAACGACTAAGTATGACCCAACCCTTTTCGACCCAGAAACGGCCCAATAACTCATCATCCAGGGGACCCATCTCCATGGTGCCCGACCTCTCCTCCTCGTTCGTGGACCATGCTCGGATGTGACAGGCACCACCCAGGATCGACCAGGACAAACCTCGCTCGGGGCTCCATGCCTGACACAAATGTCTCCCGGGCAGGATGCTTGTATTCGCTCCCTTCATGACAGTTACCTATTTTTGGGGGATCCGCAATCCAGACCCAAAAATAGGGACCGTTGGCCACACACTGGGGGCTCTCTATATAAACCCTCTCACATGAGAGGGTCATGTATTGAATATTCTCTCCTCAAATACTTTACTTGTACTTGCTAGCTCTTGTGCTTGTTCTTACTTTGGCATCGGAGTACCTTGCAGGTACATCCCCCAGTCTCCTGAATGCACGAACAGACTCAAAGATCTACGTCAGCAGCCATTGAAGTTCTGATCATTAGGTAAGATTAATGGCGTCGTTTATGGGAACATCGTCTCCCCGTCTTTCCACCCTTCGTTCGTAAAGACAAAACATCACTCTCGATTTCATTCTCGATGGCTCAACAAGAGGATTATGTCACCGCTCATGTCCTTTCCAGCGTCCCCGTTAAGCAACGGGAGAGTGACTTGAAGAACACTCCCCTCGGGGAGCCAGATCGCTCTCAGGATGGACGAACAACGTCTTCATCCCCTTAATCATCCCATCAGTTTCTCATCACGCACGCTGATATTCTGTTAATCCCTATTCCAGAGGGGACGAACCAAACGCTAGCAACACTAGTCGAAACAACCAACACCATTACCATTATGCTCTTTCGCTAGAGTGAAAGATTGGACGTCCTTGAAAAATCAAGAAGCTTCAGGTCGCCTACCCCTGCGAGGAGTCATCATCGGTCCCGCAGCAAATCGCCCAGGCAGAGGAAGGATCAACAACCAGAAACCTCTGGTTCTATTAAGAAGAAGACTCGTTCATCTCTCAGACGTAACAAGTCCCCTCAAACAAAGAAGACACAAAGGAACCTCCAGCCGTGGGCACGACCATTCCCCGAGGATAACGGGAATAAATCAAGATCCCTTTCTCGCAGGCATCGCGATGATCGCTCTCGTTCGGTCACCCCATTTTCTAGCGACGAGTATGAGCCTCGCTGCCCCCTCTCCGAAGAAATCATGTCTACAAGGCTCCCAAAGGGACTTAAGAAACCTCCGCCATTGGGGACCTACGATGGCACAACTGATTCGGACGAACACATTGAGAATATCGACGCCCTGTTGGATTATCGAGGCGTCAGGTGAGCCATTAAATGTCGTCTTTTCCCCACAACATTAAGGAAATGGGCATGACCTGGTACAAGAGCCTTCCCTACTAATTCATCACCTTGTGGAGGCAGTTGGGAAGGACATTCACCCGACATTTCACAGCCTCCCGGCATCATCCCAAAATCGAAGCGTCGTTGGAGGCGATCGTTCAAGGGAAAGAAGATCATATTCGGGCATACATCGAAAGATTCAATAAAGAAGTTGTCCAGGTTTCGACCACGGACGACATGAAGAAGTATCTTTTTGAGCGGGGACTCCGACCTCAGAGTGACTTCAGAAAGACTGTGGGGATCAAGACACCGGTCACGCTCGACATATTTCTCCTCAAGGCGCAAGCCTACATACAATAAGAAGAGAAAGAGGCAGCAAGTACTGTCCGGGACACTCAGCGCAACGAGGATACAAAGTATTCCAAACACGACGATCCCTCGACGTCACGACGGGGAAGTGACAAAAGAAAGGAAGATCACTCTCGTGAACCGCGGGAGCACAAAGGACCCGTGGGAAGATTCCACGACTACTGTAACACCCTTCTACCCCAAAACAAAATATTTAAATAATATCAGAGTAATCATCTAAAAAGGGTATCACATATCATCATAATTCAACACAAACAGTGTCATGTCCCGTAACACGGGTTAATCAACACCAAGAATATCATAAATCATTTCGCAGCGGAATTTAAACTTCATAATTCAAAACTTCATAAACATAATTTTCACCATCCTGAATTTAACATCATAAAATAGGAAAACATTTATCCAAACAATAACATAACTGAAAACAGTTTAACAATAAACCCCATCCCAGTGTTACATGACACAGAGCAGGACACATAGACCAGGACCACTTCTAAGGAACACTATAGCACGCTCCGAGACTCATGAAAAACTCCTCTTGCACTGCAAGCCTATTCTTTATCATCTGCAAGTTACCCACGAAAGAGACAACATTTCCAAGCAGGCAGGGTGAGTAATCATAATATATCATAAACGTACAAGAATATAGAACATAAATAAATTAGTGCACATATCACGACATCATCGACTATAAAATTCAGCAACAATAACAACATGATCATGAAATCAAACAACACCAACACAGTCATGAAAATTCATCCAGAATATGTAATTCTAACATCCTGATATGCAATATGCATGTGGTACCATTTTCATCGTGAGATGGATACATGACCATCAACCCTCCACAAAGGAGCACATCGTAAATCATCGAGACACTTCAATCCACACAATGGGATTGAAGCAAAATAAATAGGCCGAAGCCTCATCGTGAATGTTATGAAATGCAATGATGTGCTACATCGTAAATTCATCAAAATAATTCGCATCATCCATTTCAATCAGCAAAACAATCATCAAAATAATCATATATATCATCATGACATTACACCCAGAACACTGGTTCTATAACCACTCTAACACATCAAGAATTGACCCGTACCCGGTAAATTATGAGGCAATTACAAGGTTATTTCATAAATTCATTTATAAAAACTATTGCATTTTTCTCATTTTTATTCATCAAAATAAATTTCAATTTATGCTCTTTCCGACGCTTCAAACGGAATGCGAATCGGACTTACGGTTTGAAAGTTACAGATTTTTCAAGATTTTAAAATTGCCACTCAAACAGTGTTAACCGGTTAACCCATAGCGTTAACCGGTTAACGCCTACGAAATTTCCACACATTCACCAAAATTACAATGGTTAATCGGTTAACCCATAGCGTTAACCGGTTAACGCACGTTTTCCAACAGTTCTCTGTTATACAATTGCAGACTGTTTCAACACCCAAAAACCGCCAAATCCCATTACGGGTTTCACATCAAAACACTCAAAAACCATTCAAAAACATCAATCAAACATCATCAACATCAAGATAACAATTATACCAACAAATATATGTTTATAACTCATTCTAATCACTCTAATTCATCAAGATTTCTCTCATAAACTCCACCTAAATCAAAAACCCCTAAAACTCATAAACTCATACAATCCTAATATATTCATAGTCTAATTCCTACACATTTACGATAGATTATAACAACTCCCCATACCTTAGAGAATTTCTACGCTTTACACTCTTCTCTGGGGTTTTCCACAGCCTCCTGACTCTGAGCTTCCTCTTCCTCTCCGTTTTTCCTTCAAAGCACCTCTCTTCCTAAAACACGATAATGTTAGAAAACTAATCGTATTCCCCTCTTTGGATACATTATCCCAGTTAAGTCTTTTCCCACTTTACCCTCATAATTTCACAAAAAGACCACCTTACCCTTTTTCTTTAATATATTTTTAATAATAATAATAAAATAGTATAATAAAACACTATTTATCCTTATTATATAAAAATACTCCTTTTCTCCAAAATTCTCTAATTAATCCCAAACTCTCCAATATTTTCTAAATTAATTAAATAAATGACTAAATAATTAAATTTAGATTTTCGGGGTGTTACAACTACACTCCTCTTACGGCGACACGAGAAAATATCCTGTCCGAGTGCGCGAACTCCGAATTTCTCCAAGTCGGGGTCAGATTCCCAAAGCAGCTGCCGAGCAAACCAAATATGGATAAGACCAAGTATTGTCGCTTCCTCAAGTCACACAGGCACAATACGGACGACTACATACATTTGAAGGATGCTATCGAGATACTCATTAGGGACGACCACCTCAAGCAGTTCACCAAGAATAAGGAGGCTCCCAGACAAGAGGTCCAAGAACCCCAAAAGACTGAAGAGGCTGCCCCACCGGTCGCGGAAACTAATCTTCAAGTCGCACTTAGTATTACGCGACCAGAAGATTTTTACATTCCCAAACCGTATACTGGTCCAACATACTTCTCCGCATACAGCCCGTGGGAGTCTTTCCCATCTACCAAGGAAATATTTTGTATGTTGGACTTCATGGTAAAGATCTTTGTCGACTCTTAAAGCAATATTTTGTTTGTTGGACTTCATGGTGAAGATCATTGTCGCCTTTTAAGGGAATATTTTGTATGTTAGACTTAATGAAGAAGATCATTGTCATTTCTTATGGAAATATTTATTATGCTTGACTTCACAACGAAGACATTTCCCGTCTCTTAATGTAATATTTGTGTGTTGGACTTCATGGCAAAGATGTGTGTCACCTCTTAAGGCAACATTTGTATGTTGGACCTCATGGTGAAGATCCCTGTCACCTCATAAGGAAATATTTGTGCATTGGACTTTCTGAAATAAAAGTCAGTCGCACTTCAGGGAAATTCAAATAAGTTACCCAACTACTCGCCTAAGGGAACTTAGAGATTCCTAAGGCGGGAGCAAATCTTATAAATCTTTCCTGAGAGTCGTGACCAAAGTCTTGCCTAAGAAACTTAGTCACGAGTCTTGTCGTGGGTCTTGATACAAGTTTCTCCCAATAGGTCTAATGCCTTGCCTAAAGGACATATAGTCTCATTATCCAGGCTACATGTAACTTCGTTAGAGGGACTTGGATTTCCCAAGCTATTTAAACTTTATGCTTGATGGTTTTAGTGATTCCTCAGGTGAGACCAAACATAGAAATATTTCCCAAAAGGCACGACCGAAGTATATCCTAAGAGACTTAGTCATAATTCTAATATGAGGGTTTTATAAAAGTCATGCCCAAGAGATTCAATGCCTTTACTGAACAACTTATACTCTCAGATGCCAAGCTACATGTAACTTTGCATGAGGGACTTAGATTTCCCAAGTTATTTAAACTTTTCGCCTGAGGGTTTTAATGTTTCCTAGGGCGGAACCAAACATATATATCTTACCTAGGAGGTGAAACCAAAGTATAGCCTAAGATATTTAGTCACAGGTCTTGTTTTAGGTTTTGATAAAAAAAAATCCGCCTTAGAAGTCCAACACATCGCCTTAGGGACTTATAGTCTCATAATTTATGCTATATGTAACTTTTATTGCATTTAATGCTCACACGTCAAGAGAAGCAAGAAAATGTTTTAATAATGGAACTACATTTACTGCTCACACTTCCCGTTACGCTTTGCCAAAACCAAAGTAGTGCATGCCAACCGATGCTTGGACAACTATTCCCGAAGGCCAACCATGATTGGTAAAAGACTTCCCCAACATCCAGAACGCCCGACGAATTTGGGGGGAAACTGTTTTGTGTCGGAAAAAGGTCTTATAAGAGAAGGTCCACATATTATACCCGCTCCATTGAACTGAAGGTATAAATGCCTTCATAAAGGGCTTTTCAGATACACAATCTTTAATCTCCACTTTCGTTACGATTATCTTGAACCCTAAATTGACTTGGGCGTTTGAGTGCTTAACATGCAGGTACCCCCATTTTATCCTCCGCGCCTATAACTATTAAAATAGGCTACCCCGTACTAAACATTCTCGGTCCTGGTTGGCCTCGGGTTTTTTAGGACTGAGCAAAAAAATGTCTTGTAATATGGGCTAAAAAATTACTACCTGAACCCGAACTTAGATGGGTTTTGGGTTACCCATACATAAATGAGTTTTTAAAATAAAAATTTAAAATAAAAATGCCATAATATTTATTATATATTAAATTAAAAATTATATTATTTTAAACATAATACATTTTTAGGTACTGTATTATATTTTATAAATACCGTAGTGTGTTTTTAAATACAACACATGTCTAAATTGTATAAAATAATACTCAAATATTTAACATAAGAGAAACTAATAGAATATGACGAAAGAACTTTGATTATATTAATTTATAAGATCTAAAAGATAGAGATTTAATATAATAGAGATACAATTTAGTAAGGTGAGAAAAATCATTGTGTTAATTAGGAGTAAGACAATATAAGTATTACAATTATTTTTTTAAAATATATAACTATGCATGCTTAACGACTACCCACGACCCAAATGGGCTAGCCATAATGGGTAGGGGACTTTTTAGGACCGAGCTAAAAAAGCCCTAAAAACATGGGCTCTAATTTTAAGGCACAAGCCATATGATTTTTTGGACCTGGCGGGCCGACACATGTGGACTACCTCATTTTGACAGCTATATCCATACCAGTGATTAACGACGTCGATCTAAGATCGACACCAATTGGTAACGTCAATTCAATATTAAAGTATTTGATTGTAAGCATTACGATCACAACCTTAGATATATGTTGTTGCATCATTGAATCTCTTAGGAAGCTTCTCTCTAGTGTAGTTTCTACGATCCTTTCCATTTTTTGGTTCCCCAACGGAACAAAAACCAAGTCACTGTTACAAAATAACATAAGGTGTTTGAAAGAATTCAATTTAATGCCATAGCCAAAAGATCGTGTCATGCATTTCCTTAGAAATATATTAGTTTAAATGAAAGACAATATGATACAGTTGCTCAAAATGTTATATTTAAAGGATTGTTTGACAGGTTATAAATCTTAATTTTCCTTAGAAGCAAACATGTATTAATTATTATTTAACTTTCCTAATATCAATTTTCTTCCATCTATTTTTTTCTTTAGATAAGCAAAGAAAAATATATTCCTAAATCGTGCAAGTTGTGCAATCACAAGAAAGAGGCGTCTTTTTCTTATATGACTATGGTGGAATAAGTAAAACATTCATGTGAGATACCTTTTTTGTTGTACTTTGTTTCAAAAGAAAATTTATTCTAATTTTTGCATCAAGCGGAATTGCAAGTTTCTTGTTACCAAAAGATATAATAGCTCATTCTAAATTCAAGATACCAGTCCCAACTATTGAAACACCCATTTGTATTATTGACAAGGAATATGAACTTACCGAGTTGTTGAAGTTAACAAATCTATTAATCTGGGATGAAGCTCTTATGTTCTACTCTGAAGCACTTGACAAAAACTTCAAAGATATTATGAGTGAAACCAAGAATACTTCGAAGAAGATATTTAATGGTGATTTTAGACTGATTCTCCTTGTTATACAAAGCGGTAGTATATTTGATATTGTTCATGCAATAATAAATGCTTCATACATTTCAGATCATTGTAAAGTTATAAGACTTATAAAAAATATGCGGATACATAGTGATTCACCTTCATCATTAACCGATGATATCCAAAAGTTTTTAGATTGTATATTAAATATTGTTAATGGTCAAATATTCGAGCCAAATGATGGATACGTTGAAAAACCAATTCCAAGTGAGTTTTCAATATTTGGTTTTACTAATCCAATTGAAGTCATTGTTATAAATACATATCCCGATTTAGTTAACTATACAGATTTCTATTATCTCCAAAGAAGGACAATATTGACTTCAACAATTGAGGTTGTCGATGATATAAATGATTATGTCACAAAGTTCATATCAGGTATTTTATCTAACTCACTACTTTACTATCATTATTATTGGAAAGAAAAATTTTCCATTTTCTAGGAGATAAAAAGGAATATCTAAGTTGTGATTCAATTGACAAATTTAAAGCTAATGATTTTGATGTTTTTGAACATTTACCTCCAGATTTCTTGAATTATTTGAAAACTTATGGCTTGCCAAATTATTCAATCAAGTTGAAAATTGACACAACTGTTATGTTATTTTCAATTATTGTGTCTTTTGTCATAACCATTAACAAATCTCAAGGATAATCATTAGACTATGTCGATTTATAATTGTCAAAAAAAATTCTAGTCATGATCAATTATATGTTACTTTTTATATAGTTAAAACAAAAATAGGATTGAAAATCATTAGAAATAACATTTAGATATAACTACAAATGTTGTATTAAAAAAAATTTCACAACATCTTATAGTACAAATACATGTATATTTCCTTTATCTATCATATTTTTTATTTTTACAAGTTCATTCAAGATGTAGTTGAACTTTCCTACACATTTTGCTCATATATTAGTAGTTATTATGGTAATATCTTTTAAATTTTGATGATTAAACAACATTTTAATTATATCTATAATATAAGAAAACAAATATATCTGAAAAACTCAATTTTGCCCTTAGCTCTAAATTTATCACCTATTAAAATGAGAGTTATATTATGTCCAATTTTTTTTTTGTGACTAAGTTCTGACACTGTCCAATTTGAAGTACTAATTCTACCATTTCTAAATATATGGTTTACTATCAACTCTATTGACTTTGGTTTTATTTACAACCCGTGCGTATAAGAAAACAAATATATCTGAAAAACTCAATTTTGCCCTTAGCTCTTAATTTATCACCTATTGAAATGAGGGTTATATTGTGTCCAAATATTTTTTTTTTGTGACTAAATTCTGACACTCTCCAATTTGAAGTACTAATTCTACCATTTCTAAATATATGGTTTACTATCAACTCTATTGACTTTGGTTTTATTTACAACTAGTAAGATACCCGTGCGTATAAGAAAACAAATATATCTGAAAAACTCAATTTTACCCTTAGCTCTTAATTCATCACCTATTGAAATGAGGGTTATATTGTGTCCAAATATTCTTTTTTGTGACTAAATTCTGACATTGTCCAGTTTGAAGTACTAATTCTACCATTTCTAAATATATGGTTTACTATCAACTCTATTGACTTTGGTTTTATTTACGACTAGTAAAATACTCGTGCGTATAAGAAAACAAATATATCTAAAAAACTCAATTTTGCCCTTAGCTCTTAATTTATCACCTATTGAAATGAGGGTTATATTGTGTCCAAATATTCTTTTTTGTGACTAAATTCTGATACTGTCCAATTTGAAGTACTAATTCTACCATTTCTTAATATATGGTTTACTATCAACTCTATTGACTTTTGTTTTATTTACAATTACTCATATATATCTCTAATTTTTAGTTTGAAATAAACATTTTGAGTTATACTTTGTAACACTGTTTATTCCCGATGCAAGATATGAAGACCTAAAAAAATCTTTCAAACATATCACTTTCCAACACTCTTTTTTCTTTCGTCGGATTCATTGTCTCTTTCATCCGGTCTCTCTTTCCAGCTTCTCTTTCATCTTGTCTCTCTCCAACTCCGTCATCTCATTATTCAACCCTATCAATTTTCATCACTGCAACATAAGCTCATCCGAACATAACAAAATTTTAAGGCGGTGTTTCTTAGCCGCACTTAAACATGCTCCCTTAATTTCCATTCTTCTTTATCTTTAATTTTTTGTTTTTTTTGTTTTTTTTTTCCATTCTGCTTGGTCTTTGTTAGATCTAGTTGATTTAAACTGTTTCATCAATGAGTTGTTAAAAAGCTACGTGGGTAAGTTGTTGGTGATTTTAGTATCATCAATGTATATTTTAGTAGTAATGTGATTTACTACAGGCCAATGCAATTATGTGTTAAAGCTTGGAAACGAGTTAGGGTAGTGCGGAGTGCACGCTCGTCGAACCAACATATAATTGAATGCGAATAATTCAAACGGGGTTCCAAGGGGCGAAGCCCCTGGCGGGGTGTGGGGCAACGCCCCGTGGGGTTCCAAGGGACAGAGCCCCTGGCTGGCGCCCCGTTCGAAATTTTCGTTTGAACGTTTGAACCCTTTCCCTATAGACATAACCATTTTCGAACAGGTATGTCTTTTCGTTTTGAATTATTGATATCCTATATAAGGAGTCATTTGGCCTCATTTGCGAACACAGAACAAAAACAGAAAACCTTCTACATTCTGAACGATTTTCTTTTGTCAGAAACAATTCGTTCTTCAAAGAATTATCCCCGCAAAGATTTCGTGAACCCAAGCAAGAAAAGGGTCGAAATACTTTGTTCGGAAAGTGTACGAACACGATTCTTCGAAGATATCCTAGATTATCAAACCCAATTTCTAACATAAGTTACACCGTAACAACATCGTTTTGAGTTGTTAAGAAGCTATGTGTTTTTTAGTTAGTGAAATTGATGATTTGTTAATGGATTTATTTATGTGTTGGTTAAGTTTCAAATTTTTGAATTAAGATGTGTTGAGTTTTTTAATTTGTTTTTGATTTCAATGAGAGTGTTCTGTTGAGTTGTTATGGCACCTAAAAAAGATTGAGCTTGTAAAGCTGGTGAGATTGAGATTGGATTGATTGGGCGTGGATATGATATATCTTATGATATAAAACTCAAGTTTTGTGAAGGGATTCTATTCATTCGCGTTTGATTGAGATTGATGAACATGATATATGAGAGGTTGTTTTATCCGGTGGAGTTTTGTTAGCAAATGTTTCCAAATTAATAAAATGTGATAAAGGAAAATGAACTAGGTTCGGGTATGATGTTTTGTCTTTTTAACATGTAAGGTTTCCGTTTTTTAAATGGAGTGTGTGGTAAATTCGGTTGCAACTTGAATGAAATTGTTAGTTGAGTAGAAATATCACAACTCACGAGTATTGTCATGCATCATTAGACCCATTTATTTCTAATTGCTTATGTTCTCTATATTGAAATACTATTCTCATCTTTGCTAGAGAATTGATGGATCAAATAGATACATTAACAAGTTAATCTTATGTTGTGTAAATTTAGTTTTGAATTAGCAAAACAAAAATGTTATTCAGGTGCTGTGAGCTTCTTTGGCAAATGGCAAGACGTAATGATGTGTATATGTACCCTTTTCATATACATGTTAAAATAAATAGTATAAATTATACCAAATAATAAAAAATATATTTTAAACATATTTTTCTGCCTAATATTTTTCAATTTATTAAAGTACTATAAAACAAAATAAAAAATCAAACAAACTTTAAGATTTAGAATTTTAAAAACCGTTATATAATAAATTAAAAATAAATGAATGATTAAAATAATATTTATTACATATTTAAAAATAATATTTATATAATTGATGAAAAAAAGGGAAAATATATAAAAAAAAGTGAACTATAATTAATATTAGTAATTAAATAGAAACATAAAATTATTGGTCAAAATTTTCATTAATAACGGGAACAATATTTGTCTCTTTTAAAAATAATAAACTTTTCTTTTTATTAAACAAATTTATCATTATTTCATTTTTTTTAATTATATTTTGAAACCAAGCCACATCAGTACTACGGGTATCCTCTAGTTGTTAATATACATTTAAATCTAATAGGACATTTGTTAAAATTTAAATCTACAAAAGCATTCAAATCCATAATGATATAATATTATATTATAACAAATAATACATTCATAGAAATGCATAGTGATATATAATATTATATTTAACTACCAGAAGACATAATGAAAGACTTCCGGTATACATATTAAATAATATTTGAATCGGAAGACCTCATATCAAGAGTTCCGGTATTTAAAAAACAAACCGGAACATATACTTGAAGAGTTCCAGAAAAGTGGAAGAGAGTTCCAGAAAAGTGGAAGAAAATTCTCTCTGAAGTCCAAACGCAGTGAAAAGTGAAAAATGGAAGAAAAAATTACTCTTTATACGAGAGTTTTACTATTTATATGAGGGTATTTTGTCAAAAAAAAAATTGTGTAGGGTAAAGGTATAGAGGGGTATAGGGTAAAATATTCGCTAATTAATTGTGGTTCACATAGAAGTAAAAACAACATAAATTAAGGTATAAAGCTCTACAAAATTTAATTGTTATATCAGGAAACCACCATAATATGCACACCCAGAAATTTTGGGACCCCTGCAACAGTAGAACGTGGTAATTCTGTACTTTCAAACTATATTTCCAAACAAAAGCTACTTTCTATATTCTACTACACAAATGAATGTTACACTAACCATCAGAATCTAACACCTGCTCATAAATCAACAACTAAAATTAAATGCCCGCATTCGCAACACAAATTGGTTGCATTGCCATTCTGATGGCTCCATATAAAACAACATAATCTAATCAACGAACAACTATACTTTTGCTTTCATCTTCTATCAGGTCTTCTTATTTCCACTGGACGACGTGAATCATGTGTCGATAGAATCTGTGGCATTGACATGCCTCCAGAAACAACAATTTCTGCAAAACATAGCATGTGTTAAAATATACTTGAATGAGTTCAATTATATTGGTTAGTTACTTTGCCATTTAGTATGTCCACAAGCATGCACAAATAGCTATTGCTTACAACATAAAGTGCACGAGTTACACATACTGAGGCATTCAACGAATTTGTATCTTCATAAAATGTTACAAAGTGTTTGAGTAACGTGTACTGATTTGCACAAGTAGGAATAGTCTTTTCAATAAATATCCCCCAATTCCCAATCAGTAAAGCAAAAAAATCTTAGCTTCAACATTATCACATCATTAGCATCAGAAAAGGAAGCACCGGAAAGCAGTTCACTCATAAAAAAAACTCATACCATTAATGGAATACAAAGTAATTATTAATAGCCTGCTTTTCCTCCATAAATTATCCAAGATTGAGTAACTATAGAAACTAGACAACTAACCAATTCCTTCCCGGACAGATAAGGTTGGCCGGATAATATCCTTGGTGTTTACAAGAAAGATATCACCAATATAAAGATGGTTTGTGGGTACATAGACACAGCATAACTCCTCATCTCCAGAATAACTCTGAAAAAGTTATATAAATAATCAATAAGTTATTCATGGTCGCGACAATTGCATCAAATTCTCATTAATTTAAAAAAAAAAAAACGATTTTGCTAAATGCAATATATCAAAGGCTTATATATAATATCTATATAGGCCCATTAGATCACAAGTTAACATCTAGAAGGCAATTTGAATGAGGACTCAGAAAAGTGCCAAGTATTGCAGCATTATATGGCTTTGGACACAACCAACCAAGAAAAAAGAACATAAAAGGCTACATGGAAACCAAGGAGCATCACACACATGCTACAAGAGTAATAAAGTGACAACTGACAACCATATGGATCTGTATAAAACCCCCAACAACACATAGATAGGACACCATACTATCATTACGTAAGCATTTCTCTTACAAAATGGTGTCCATCAGAAAACAACCAGGATTTACTGTATAAGAGAGACGCTAAGGTACACTGCAGAACTTTGAGAGTCTGCAAACCTCCCTATGCCCAAAGGCCAAAATTTTGAGACAAATGACTAGTTATTTCACCCTCTTTGCCTCTTTTTTATTCATAGGTAACACATCTTATTTATCAAATTATTGCAACACTTACGAACTTATCAATACCGCAAAAAAAACATTCACCTCGTCCTCAAAGTGAACAATCTGTTGTTGCAGAATGCAGAAAATAAAATCCAACAAAGGCTCGCCTCAAGCCTTCCAAACATCCTTCCCTTATTTTTTGCACCATGAATTTTGGTGCCCAAGATCATGAACTCTTATAACAATCGATAGGGATAAACTCCAATTACAAAACTAGATAACTGTAATACTTAGAAGGTTGGTAAACCTCCCTACAGCAAAAGGCCCCAACTCTTAGACAAATGACTAGCATCTCTCTCTACCCACCCACATCTTATGTATAGGCAACATACACTACTTCTCTAATTATTACAACTCTCACTAACTAACTAACTAACTAAACCACTAAGGGTATTATCTATCACAATTGTTGACGAGCTTCCATACCAGCTTTAGGGCCCAAGGGTTCTCTTTTGAAAAACCAAAGCCTTACACAGAAGAAAAAACAGAATGCATACTGGAAACTGTTAAAATTTTTACCTATAACTACACCACATAAAATTAAATAACTGCTGCATAATTGTTCTACCATATACCTGCCCTACTGCAAAATTAATATTACTTCATAACGCTTCAACCAAATAATTGTGATATTACTAACTGTGCCCTGTTAATTTCCTGTTTCTCTTAGAGTAGACAAGCCTTATATTGGGGCTTGTTTTTCATTGCATGATCCAGAACATGGCCCATTCTTCGACTATGAGCACTAACAAACAATATTACAGTCATAGAAAAACAGTGAAACATTGATTTACGACATTATGAAGAAAAAATTCTGAACATATAAACTGCAAAATGTAAAAATCTGTCAGAACCTGAAGTACAACAGATGACGTGATGAATCCAAATGCATATTCACCAACACGTGGATGTTGAATGATAGCTACTTCTTTGAAGGCTTGTGAATTTTGATCTGTGGCAACATTTATGTTAACATGAACAGTTTTTTTACCAAACATTAACATCACAATAAAGAGTAAGATCATTAACATCTTAGTAATATGTTAAAAGAAAAATATGCTTTGCAAACACACCGGGTGATATAGCAGCACTAATCTGCTTAGAAGCATTATAGATATGACGAACAAGAGGCATTCGCTTGATAAACCATTCCCCAAGTCCCAGGACAGATGCACCCAGCCACGATGACATGAAAACCCCAACCAAGAAGATGAAGGTTATGGAAGTTATGAATCCAAGACCTGACCAAGAAGTGTTAGCAATTACTTCAAAATGTTACATGTGTAATGCTACCATGACAAGAAAAGCCAATAACATTTCTTTTTTCCATGTAGACGTTTGTATTTATTTTGCAGTTTTATTGCATATTTCTGCAGCCAATAACTCCTAAATACAAAAAATATATATAAAGCAAAAACCTAATTAAAATGAATATTAAGAATATAGAATCGATGAAATATTTGATTCAATAAAATTGAATAGACATACTCTACTGACAGTATGGGGGAAAATAGTAAAGGTGTGCAGTTAAGTACCATAAAAGAGAACCACTTACCAAAGATGTCGATTCCAAGTTGAGCATAGATTGGAGAAAAAAACCCATCCACGAAATGAATGAACCACCAAGTTATGTAGAAGGTGATTGCAATCGGAAGAAGAATGACACTTCAAAAAAAAATATCACTTATTCAAAATAACATATTAACATTTAACAAAGAATTCATAACACTCAGCTGCTAGTGCCATTACATAGGTAATAACGTACAAGTCAGATTTGGAGGTGTTTGAAAGAACATTTTATATTATTGTGTAGATGTTTAGAGGAGCTTATAAAAATATGTCCATTAGATGTTTTCAGCTTATTTTCATAAATCCATTCCGGTAGTTTATTTTCATAAGTTGTTTTTATTAGCTTATTAAGAGCTTACCCTCATTCACTGTTTGATTGTAGAAACATCTTATACATAAGTTGTCATTTATTATATGATTAATTAAGTTGTTTATCCAAATGGCCCCTTGATCTTAAATGGCAACATAAAAAGATGTCACATTTAGTAGCATCCACATGAGAAAGAAAGAAGGATTAAAAGTGCAACCAATAGAGTAAAAAACCATAATTCTCGACTATCATTTTATATTTCAAAGCTTCAAATTGCCAAAGTTAGAAACAAAAATCACAAAGATAAAGGATCTTCACTATTACAAGTTAAAGGGGCAACTGGTCTAAAATGCTAAAACTGTAAACTGAGGCACGGGCATAATTTTGCAGAGCCTAAGATTTATGCAAATAGACAGACAAATGCTGATACCAACAAATAATTCTTTGGAGCATGTATGCCATATATATAATCATCCATGATCACTTTAAAAAGTAATTGATTTCTCCATTGCCTCATTCTTCTAAAAACAGAGATAACAAAGATAATATTTGTATAGTTTTATTCTAACAATTGTAGGGTGGGAATAGACATTAAAGGCGATAGATTGACCAGCATGGCATCAATTATGTAACCTATTTGGAGATTTAAAATCTAGAATTCAAAGCGGAAATTGAAAATAGATCCCAGCGGAAATTGAAAATAGATAAAATAATAAGAAAAAAAGCTGTTTTTAAACTATCCAATGCATACAAAAGCACAGCTTTCTTCAGGAAATAAGACAATGAAAGATTAAGAATATAGTGATACGCACCATCCAGTCATGAACTTTTTTGATGCCCAGCTCCTAACAACTTTGTAAAAAGTCTACAAATCGACGGAAAAAACACATAGCCAGATGTCAGACAAATGCTTCATATACAAAGTCAGACAGCTTCACTAAAACACTTATGTCATGTTTGGTTTGACTTTTGGAAGAGCCAAAAGCAATTCTAAAGGTGTAGAATTGACTTTGGAATGATTTTGAGGTGTTTAGTTCCTCTAAAGTAGAATTGATTCTGCCTCCAGAATTGATTCTACTTGAAGCTAGAATTTGTAGCTTTTGAGTTTAATCGTGATTTTTACACTGAAAGTTGTTGCTCAACTCACTTTTACATTAATGTATCCAAACATAAATCTCTTTACATCCAACTCACTTTTAACTAAATCAATTCAACAAAATCTATTCACTCAGAATCAATTCTTCTCACCGCAGATCCAAACACACTAAATTCCATACTAAATTCAAAGCTTCAGCTCGTACTGTTTCTAAAATAAGCATTCATGTCAGTTTTGCAAAATTACAGTAAGCTTCATAAATCTGTGATTTGGTATGAATTTTCAAAGTAGGTTAAAAAAAATACCTTATATGCCATTAGTATAATTAGTTTAAAGATAACACCAAGTTCATCAAGTTAATTAGATGAAAATCAATTGAAATGTAAATGATCTATAAAAGCAGTCATAACTCAAAAGTCAAAGAAATTCCTGAGACAAACAAATTCAACGCAAGCACGCACAAAATCGAGATTAATCAAGTGCTTGAAATTAAGCGATGAAAAATTAAAACCCTAAAGTACCTCGCGGCCAGTATGATGTGTGGAGGAGGAAGATGGTCTGGAGGCATCAGTGTCATCGCCGGAATCAGCAACGGGGATGAGAAGCTCTCGATCTCTGTCTCTGTTTCCCATTGCCGTGGACGGAGATTTATCGTCGACCATCGCCGGAGGAAGAATCAGTAACGACGTCGTTTACAATGTATGAAAAGCGAAGAATCGCAGAAATCACAAAATTTCAAAAGTACTACTCAATTCTATTCTTCCTTTCTTTTCTAATTTCTCTTTTTATTTTATTTGTTTGACTAATTAATATATTTCAATCCAAATAAAAGTTTGATCATATTACATTATCAAAAAAAGTTACAAAAGTTTATTCTATTTTAAATTTACAAGTTTTTTTAAGAGTTCCTTGGGTAAGGTAGGGATTGAGACACTTTTGTTGACTTAATGGAACAAATTGAAAATGAGAAATACATTTGTTATTTTGTCAACATATATAAGAACAAAATTGTTTTATAACAATGAGCTAATCACTTTGGAATTTAGAAGGAAAAAGTATGTTCACATGAGTTAATTAAATTTAAAGTAATTTTAATAATTTAATTAAAATTCATTTTTATTTTTAATTATTTAAATAGATATTAAAATTATTTATTATTAAACACTTAAAATTATTTTTATAAATTTTAGGGTCAAATTAAAATATTAAAAATGGGGAAAATTTAAATGGACTGCTTGTAAAATTTGAAAGTTAATAAAAATTAATTTAAAACATTTTGAAAATTTTGTAGGTCAATTTTAAAATTTAGAAAAAAATATGAGGATCAATTTGACATTTATATTATATGGAGTGTGAGAAATTTTAAATTATTTGATTTTATGTGTTATTTCATATTATTTTTCTCTTGAAGACAAAATGAATGTGCTTTACTAGGGGGTTGGACTGAGAGTGAAGCTCTTGAAGACATTGAAGATGTGTTTTCTATTCATTTCTACACAGGTGTTCAGGGGGAGCATAAATTGTCTTAGATAGGGGGAGTTGCTTCTTGATCTAAGAATTTACTGCATGGGTGCAATCTACATCAAACTTGTGGTGAGTGTAAAGCAGATTTTTCATCCATGAGCGATGAAGATGTCAAGAGTGATGTCTTGACACTATATTGTTGCAAGTTGGGAGAGACTTGACAATACAAAATATATGATTCTTGTTGGATGCTTAAAGAATCATTGACAAGTCTGAGAGAATTTATTTTTCTCTGCATATTCCTGTGAAGATGCTCTGGATATGTCTAATCAGAAAAATCTTTGGAAGACTAGAAAATATTAAACACGATGTCAGGACATTATTGTAACACATAATTGTGAGCAATTGGACTTATGGACGGTTGGCCTTGGCCGATGGAGAACATGCGCTTGTGAAATATGGTTTTCGTTACTTACTTTATGTTGGACAATTTTCCTTAGAAGAAACAGTCAAAGTATTCTTGGTCGATGCGTATTACTTTGCATGAAGTTACATACTTGGGATTACATCTTCATAAATTTCTTCTGTTATTCTCAAAGATTTCGTTACAATCTAAGAGGAGTTGTGGTTATTTAAAGGGGTCTTGGTTTAGTGCATATTAGTATCAGGTTCTATGTAGTATTTATCTCAAAATGTTCGTTCAAGTCTGGACTTGTATCGGTTGGGTATGGGAATGCCTTGTTACTTTTGTCAATTTTGGGCTAAAAATGGGGAGTATGAAATACTAGGTCAGGAGGTGCCTGAGAGGTTCTTGCATGTTCTCTACAAGGATGTTAAACAGGATGCTCTAACTTCATGTGTGTCTATTTCCTATTTGTGTCTGGTGACCTGAGTTGAAGAAGAGGTTGTGTTGTGCCTGGTGATTCGAGTTACATGTGTTATGTCCTCAGATCTACTATGTATACAACTGTTCTCCAGAGGAGAAATATTTTTGAAGAAGGTATCTTTTGTTTGTCAAAACCTTTTTTTACCTTGCTCATTCCAGCTTACTACTTTCTCAATGGTGGCAGTATCGGTTCATAAACTTAGGGGAGTTGGAATTATCTTCTTCCTCATGTACACCAACATGAACACAGTTTGCACGGTATTCCAATCATATCCGCCACTCAGGGTGAAGAGACGTTCAAGAAGTGTTTTAGCCAAAATTTGTCAAAAGGGGGAGATTGAAAGCTCCTGATGTTTGACTAAAATTTTGGTAAAACACATTGATGATAAAGCTGAAGAAATCTGGACATGGATAAAGATGTCGAAGGATATATCCTAATAGCTGACAGAACATCTTACTAATATAACAAGTTAATTGTAAAACAAATTTGTTTAAGATTTGTTACGCTTTTAAAGGATGAATCAAAACAGAATTAGAAGACCCAAAAGAACAAAAGATTATAGAAAAAGACTTATACCTAGGATGATATTATGCCTTATGTAACAATTGTAACCTAATTCTCTTTTGAAAAATAAGGGTTTAGGTTTTTAGAGTCGTTGTCTTTTAGGGTTGTAGTTCCCCCTGCAGTATGGGATGCAGATAGGACGACATATGTGCGTGTACACTACTAGAAGCCTTTAGGTAATGGTACTTGTATTATTCTTGGATGAAGCTTTTAATCATGTCCAATATAACTTCTTGGTCAAGAAAACTGTGACAGGTTTTGTGATGGCAGAAGACAGATGCAACGCAGGTTGTGAAAAATGTGAGTATGTTCTCTTACAGAGTTATAAACGGTGGAGTTTAACTTTGGTAAAGATGTTCATTAGGATAGTGATTAGGAGACAAAGTTGTAAAGGGGAGAATTTAGCTTTGTGATAATACTACAATTTAACAGAGTCTTCATCCTGGATTGGTATCCCTCAGATGTAGGTTTGTTAACACTGAACTGGGTCAATATATTATGTGTACTTTACATTCTGATATTTAAAATTTTTATATATTGTGTTCTTGAATGAGATGTCCCAACATGATGTCTCAACATCTGTTGGTGATTGTGTTGCATCACTTCAAAAACAACAACTGTGTATTTCTCTTGTTTCCTAAAGTGCAGTAATGATTGTCTTAACATTAAGATAAGACATTGGAGTATATGCATAACCATAATTTCAATTGGTATCAGAGTAGGCATCCTAGTCTATTTTCTGGATGAGATCCATGGATTACTTTTTGGTGATTAAATAAGGAGAAGTTATTGTCTGGAGAGTTCTGCAACAGCAAACAAGAGGAATGGTAGTTCTCTTGGATGATGTCCTGAAAGATGTATTGACATCTTGTCTAAGGTAAGTTGAAGTCATTCTTTAGTGATTCTGCTGCATATATTCTGATTGAAGAATTCTAGTAGTATGATATACTGGAGTAGTGATTGAAGAAAGCCTGTAGTTGCCCTTACCTGGTTTTGTTCTTGTAGATGTCAATCGGTTTGAAGTCACATAAAATTCCAAAGTCGGGAGTGGATGGATGTTATTGTGATGATCGAGTCTTATGTTACTTGGTACATGGTTTAGTGGCATCATCATGTATGCTGAAGTGAGTCTGGATAGAAGAGGTAAGATGAATTATCAAACTCATGCTCTAGGGTTTTGATGATTCTTGTTGGCTAAGTTATCAAAGACACTTGATATAATGATCAAGTCCAATCAAGTCAATTCAGGTGTATTCTGGAGTATGCTAGTTATTCTTCATACTAGGAGGTGCTTTCTTGGAAGCATGGAAGTGAAGACAGTGGAGGTGATTTATTTTCACCGTCCACAAACAACGTGCAAGGAAGAACTCATACTTCTTAACCCTAAGGATGAGTTCACACAATTAAGGTAATTAGGATTCGTTCAAAGAGAATCTTAAGATTTTGAGTCAAAGGGGTAGCCTTGATATCTTAACAACTTGTACAACAACAGAAGAAGATAACATGAAAAGGAATATCTATGTGATATTCATAATATGTTGGAATCAGACAAGGGTTATTGCTACAGGGATTAAAAATCAACTACTTTGTGCAGATTTGATTATCCTTGTGATTCAAGATTGAGGATGTTGTATCAGATGTTCTAGCATCTTTTATCACTGGTTTGGAGAATCATGGGAGGGGTTTTACATTCACTCAAAAGTCTCCTATACTTTTGACCTAGTATTATTGGCTTCACATATTTTCCTGGAAAGCATTGAGACTTATCCAGATGGTGATGCATATTTGAATATAGAGATGGAAGACTATGAAGACATCATAATCTTGATGACTACTTGGATTGGTTTATTTATGATCCAAGTACTTTAGGGAATTTCATATTGTTCATCATGGAGTTCATATAGGTGGAAATATAAGCAAATTCGTGAATGACTATACTCAAGGAAATGTGGCATCCTTAGTACAACTATGGAGGTTAGTTTATGACTAATCCTTCTGGAGATTCAAACAGTGAAAGGTTTGAAGTCTTTGGAGAAGCACTGGCAGATATTCATCAATGTATGAGATTGTTTGGACTAACTGCAAAATCAACATAATGGAGGTTGTCTACTCAAACTTGGTTGGTAAATCAAGTCTATGAGAGAATGAGACTCTTGTTCTGTAAAGGGACGGAGTTCTTTCAAGTGGAAGAAGAAGACAATTTCAACATATAGATGTCAAATCATAATATTCTGACATCTAATTCAACATTAGAATCTCAATTTGTGAAGTGGCACATCAACTCAATATAGGGTGATCTACAGGAATGAACAATGTTGCTTAGAAAAGATCGTTCTCATGGAAGTTTGCGGGAGTTGTAGGAAGGAGAAGATGTTACATTATCCGTGGCTTAAGGAGTCTAAGTGTGTATTTCTATTGAGCAAGTGGATACATGTAACTTGAATATCAAGTTTCACTTTGTAGATCAGAATATCTTTGTGAGAGTTATGACAAACGTGAAGAAGACAATATGTGGCAATTGGCTTTTTCATATGAGGATTCATGAATGAGGTTATCAAATTGTAGCAATTAGTTTATCTCATACGTGGATTCAAATAATCAAGATAATCAACAAGTAGCAGCTAGTTTAGTCTCGAGGATTGTCTTGGAATAAAATACTCTTGGGAAGAAGGGTGATAAGTTGAAGACTTAAGGAGATTATTTCTTCTTGAAGGTGGATGAGAGATTATTTCTCTCTTTTTAGAGCTCTTATGCAAGCTAATGGCGCAGTGTTGATTGAAGTTATTCAACTCTTTGGATTACTATCTATAGTAAGTCCAGTTGGTGGAGCATATCAATAATTTTGTCTTGGTGTGTGGAAGATGTTCTAACTTGGTGTTAGGACATTATTTGGGTTGGATATCCTTTGTGAAGGATGATCATGCTTTGGTCCTGGAGCTTTTTACCTACATTATTGCCTAAGGAGCGTGTAACAAGATAGGAGAACTGACTTGGTCGTTTTTGTTTTCACAAAAACTATGTTGCGGATAGCAAGAGTCACCACCGACTTTTATTTTATCCAATAAAGAAAAGGAATAAAAGAACAAGAAAGACCTTTGAAAAAGATTTGAGTTATGAGGGTAGGTTATACAAAGGGAAGATGTTAGCACCCTTTGTATCCATGGTTATCCATGGGCTCTTAACTGCTTAGCTCACTTTACTTTTGTTTGAAAAATAGTGTAGAGTGTGATTAGAAAATATTTTCATAAAGACTTTAACTTTGTAATTATCCTCTTATGGATGTATAAAAAGTGTTTAGTTTGAAAGTATTTGAAAATGTAGGGGTGTGAAGAGTATTTTGAAAAAAGAGTGAGCACGCACTTAAGAACTACTTACCCTAAGTTTGTAAGATCTTTCTTATTATTTCTTTCCTTTAAGGGTAGGACTGTCCTTGCTATTAGTTAGTAAGTAGTCTTAACCTTGGATGTTTAAAGGGACAGGCGTAGGGTCATCGTATGGTCATATAAGGCAATCTTGTAGGGATATTTTAGTAATTCGAAAGGACTATCATCATTTTCGTAGGGTCATCGAGGGACTAGATCATTTAATCGTAGGGACTTGAAGGGACAACGAGGGACTATGATCTTTTATCTGAAGGGACTTGATGATTTTTATTCGTAGGCAACTTTGCTAAGATACCCCCCACGTTCGAGGGACTTGACCATATTTCGTAAGGCAACCAAGAGGAGAAACCATAGGGGAGCAGATGGCAATCGTATAACGATCGAATTACGTGTGTGAATGAAGTGTGTTAGTTTCATATATTTATCTTAGAAATTATAATTAGTGGGTTAAGTCTGTTTATTTTTTCATACGTTCTTTTCACACCCTAGTATTACTAATCACACAATTAATATTTAACAAAATTTAAATGCAGGAAATAAAGACCTAGACTATTACATCATGGGGAAGGGGATACATTTTGAGTTTTAGGGAATTGCAGAAAATAAAAGTGCGGAAAGTAAACCCTAATTAACTATTACAAACTAGGAGCAGTTACATGATTAAAAAATGCGAGAAAATAAATTTACATGAATTACATTAATTAAACAATTTTCTAAAACTAATAAGAAAATTAATAAAGAAATTGATTAAAAAAATTATTTAAGAAAATAAATTTAAATCAAAATATTAATCATTTTAGGGTTATGTTAAAAAAAATTAGGGTTAGAAAACAAAAATCGATATTAAAATTGGTTAATTGAATTATTTTAAAAAAAGTAAGTTTTTGTGACTTTCTTAATTAATTAAAAAAACTATCAATAAAAAAATTGTATGAAAAATAATAAATGTTAAATTTTTAAGTTAATGATCATTAACAATGTTTAGTCTTTTTTATTAAAGAAAATAGTTAATTAATCCTAATTAAATTATTATTAATAAAAGAAAATGAGAAAAAAGAAAAATAGAAGAGAAAAAAAAAAGCAATGAAAATAAGAAAGAAAAGGTCATAAAAAGAAAGGGGGAGGGAGCATGGGATCGAACTCAGGTCTCCAACTTCATGCGCGTGCGTCTCAGCCACTGAGCCACCAGTCCTGCAACGAAATTAAATGGAAAATATAGTATATATTATAGAACGAAATTCAAAAATTAGAAAGGCGCCAAATAGTCTTCTTCTTCCTTCGTTCGTCTAGTTAGCCTTTACCTACGGTTTGTCCGTAGCTACATCTTTTAGTGACGATTTTTATCCGTCACTAAATGACCTGTAAATCGAAAACATCAAAACACGCAAAATAAATTAGTTCCTGGGGTATAGATCAACCATAAGTCATCTTATGAATCCATTAAAGCCATCAATTGGTCTTAAAATCGCATCTAATAAGAGTTCCCAAATTCAAAGCTTGAAACCTTAACTATGTCTAATCTTTGTTCCTGCATTGAAACTCAAATTAAACTGTCCAGAAACATTCTAAGCATTAGGGGTGTTCATGGGTACGGGCCAACCCGCGAACCCACTCATCCAACCCAACCCAACCCTTATTTTTACCCAACCCAATCATGCACGGGTCCAACCCGAACTAACCCATTCAAACCCATTGGTGTTTGGTTCGGGTAACGGGTTTGAAGTTTTAAATCCAAGAACCCGCGAACCCAACCCATTAATATATCTCACACTATTTTTATTTAATTTTATTTATAAATTATCTAGCATAATTCTTAGAATGCATATATTTTTTTTAATATAATTATAGTTTTTATTAATTGTAAAAACATAAGTCTAAATCAAATTTGAGAGATCAATTTTATCTATTCAAAGAGAGATATATCTTAATTTTTATATTATACTTTACACCATTTGTATATTTTTTATTAACCAATAAATTTTATTCAAATTGAATAGTAAAAGTTTATGATTTATTTAATTTTTTTGTAATATAAATAAGTTAATTAAATGATAGATTTTATTTAGAATTTGAAAATTATGTTTAGTAGATGACCCACGAACCCAACCCAACCCAACCCATTGATAAACGGGTTGGATTGGTTCGGGTATAATCTTGAAATTACGGGTTGAACACTCAACCCAACCCAAAGAATATTGACCGGGTCGGGTATTGGATTTAATCAAATTAGACCCAACCCAACCCACGAACACCCCTACTAAGCATCAATATAAACAACAATTAACAATCAAATTCCATTTAGAAAGCACATATAGTAAAAATCAAAAATCAAGATTTCAAGTTAAAAGGTGAATTCAGTTTATGTGTTTCAGCATGTTTTTGATGATGATGATGCATATATGTTCAGTATGTCCCAAGGAAGCTATTGCAACCTTCAAATCGTCTTGAAATCGCTTGAAAAAAGGAAACCGAATTTGGAGTTTTCTTGAAATATTTTGAAGTGTGATAAAGGTTTTTGAGCTCAGAAATTCGTCTTTTTGCCTTGTGATCTTGTTGTATGTTTATAGGAGATTGAAATTAGGTCAAAACTTTGGGCTTTTTGAAGGATTTTGAGGTTGCTTGGAAGTGAAGAAAGAGACCTTCTATTTTGGTCAAAATTTGATATTAATTCATACTCTTTTGGTTTTACACGAAATTGGATCATTATAATGATCATAAACATCAAATATTTGATCCTAGAATAGTCCTAAGATCAAATATTTGATTTTTCAATATTTATCTTAATTAAAAATGAATTTAAATGAATTAAATCCAATATAATATAAAATAAATATAAAAAATCATATATTATGATCTATGGGTCGTGCATGATCTTGTAATTGAGTTTGATTTAGAAAAATATGGGCCTATTTGGAAGAAACTTGAGTTTTGGTCACTATTTGCTTCATACTGTAACGCCCGTTTATTTAATTAATTATTTAATTAAATATAAGTGTATTGTGTTGTGTTGATTTGCGGTGATTTGCGTATTTAAGTTGATTTCCAAAATATCGAAATATTGTGTTGATAATTATAAGTTGGTTTAGGTCGAATTTAATTAATTAAGTTGATATAAGTTATGGAAGAAGATATGAAGTATTTTCGTTTATTGTTGGATATGTCGATCGGGTTGTTTGAACCATTTGGTTAATAATCGTAAGATAATCTAATTAAGTCTAGAGAAAATAATTAGTAGTGATTTATTAAATTAAAATTTGGTGTTGTGGTGAATTTAAGTCGTTAAGTCGGGAAAATAAGTCAGAAGCCGTAGAAATATTATCGGAGTAAATATTATAATTGTTGTAGTAGATTAATTAGTGGGCTTGAAACCGTGTTGAAATAACAAATTAAGGGGGTGTTGCAGTTAGGCCCATTAGTTATAATTGGAATATTATTATTATTATAATAAAAGAAATAATAATAAGTGGAGGTTTGTTTTGTTGAGAAGTAGCAGTAAGAAGAGGGAGAACGTGAAATTGGAGAACGAGGAAAATTAGAGAAAACGGTTACGAGAAGTCACGGTCGGAAACCCAATCGGAAAGTCGATCGGAGATTCGAAACGACCATCGATTAAGGTAAGGGTGGGGTTCGAACTCTATAATCGGGATTATGATAATTATTATGCGGGATTGAGATTTTATAATTCCTATACTGTCCGTGATGATTTTTGGTGTGTTGTTTGTGTTGATTTATTATTGCTAATAATAATCGATTTGGCATGATGGTGGTTGGAATTAATCGGTGAGAAATTGTCTTGAATTTGGGAATTTTGTAGGAAAAAAAAACTAGAATTTGGAGACGGAACCCCTAAATAGAGGGTGGCGCAGGCCACCTGTTGTCCAGGAAGGGTGGCGCAGGCCACCCATTGGAATTATATCATGGCGCAGGCCATGGATTTGTGGGGTGGGGGATGGCGCAGGCCATCCCTTTGTTAAGTGGCCACTCACATGCCTACGGCTCAGGCCACACCTCACGGCCCTTGCCATGGCTTATTTATTTAATGTATATTACGGTTACCTTTATTTGCTTAAAGGAATAATTAAATATATTAAAAGTCTTACTAATTTTATAATAAGAATATAATTAAAGGAATATTATTATAATAACATTATACTAAGTATTAATTATAGTAGTATATGTGAATAATCATGTTTAGTATAATTAAATAATAATATTAATTGGTTTTTAAGATGTGGAGTATAAAACAATAAAGTTTGTCTGTTTAGCCAAATAAGTGAATTTAAGCGGAGAAATTAGTTGTCCGGAATTTAACGAAAATTGTCGAGTTAGTTCGGAATAATAAATAAGTGATTTTAGTTGGTGTACTTTGTTAATTAGTGTTGAATGTGTGTATTTTCGAGTATAGTTGTGTATGTTGTTTTGTCCCGGTTTGGGAGCATTTTTAAGTTAAAGGTCGAAGGACCCATGTTGATTATTTGAGTTGTAGGTCGTAAGACCAATGTTGATGTTCAAGTTGTAGGTCGTATGACCAACGTTGAAAGTTGTAGGCCTAAGGCCAAAGTTGAATCGGTGTTGAATTAAAGTTGCGATGTTGTTTGTTGTATGTTGTTGGAGTTGAATGTTGTGATGTGTTGAGACGTTGTATCATGGCATACACTGCATTTCTAAGCTGGAGCGGATGCTCACCACGTTGGCATGGATTGGCAAATTTATTAAGTTGAAGACTTATGCCTTGCAGATACCTCGATAACCTGGTATATTTTAAGTTGGGAGTTTAACTCCAATGGTACCACATGCATATGCACAGTCGAGTCATATTTCGTGTCGCATTAATTATGTTGTTTATGTTGTTTATGTTGCCGAGTTGATAAAGTTGTTCTTGTTGCTTATATTGATAAAGTTGTGTACGTTGCTCAAGTTGAATAAGTTGTTTATGTATATTTAAGTGTATTATGTGGTTTAAGTTGATTATGTCGAGTAAGTGGTTCATGCTAAGTTGATTACATTATTATGTTGGACAAGTTGATTATGTTGTTAAGTTGATTATATCATTATGTTGGATAAGTTGATTATGTTGCTAAGTTGATTATATTATTGTGATGGATGAATTGATTATAGGATTATGTTGCCTGAGTTGTTTATATATTTATGTTTGTAATGTCGATTATGCTGATATTGAAGAAGTTGAATATGTTGTAAATGTTCGTCGAAGTTGATAAAGTCGTGTATGCTAAGGTTATAGTGGGAATTGATTATGTTGATGTGTGAATTAAGATGATAAAGTATGTTGGTTGTTTGGGGTGTTTAGTAAGACGTTGTTGTGGATAGTGTATAAATTGTATGATTCTATCTAGCGTATTAATTATCATACTCTTGTTTATATGGTTCGATATCTCACCCCTTTCTGTTGTTGAATGTTACCTTGATTGGTAACGTGCAGGTATTCCAGTTTAGAGTTGCTTACTTTCGTAATCAAGTCAGTGTCGTCGCTCTGATACGTAACACTCGGGGGGGATGAACGCTTAATTGTTTTGTTGTTATATTTAGTTGTTGTTATTTTAAGTTGTCTCAATGAAAAACATGATATGAATAAGTTGTTAGGTTGAAAAAGTTGTTAACTGATGCAAAGTTGAATATTTGTGGATCCGCTGCCTATTTGTAAAAGTTGTTTGACTTTAATGAATTGAATAAGAGTTAACCTTATAGTTCCATCCTGTTTGAAAGTGTTATGTATCGATGGTCATGAAATTAAATGAACTTGTTAAAGTTGAAAAAAATGTAGCATCCTGTTTTATTGTTGAATTTTGAAACTCTGATTTATGATTTTCCGCCGGGTAGATTTGGGGTGTTACACATACATGTAAACACCCCAAATTTGCCCTCACCCATTCACACCATGGCTTGTGATTTTCTCATATGCATAAACACAATCATACCATCTCATATTACATTTTTGGTTCACTGCATTGGTTCCAAGTCATCTGCATCTAGGGTTTGTGATCTGAGCAATCCAAGAGCTTCTTGAGCCACTCCAAAGGTCAACAATCACTTCAAAGGGGTTCATGTGTGTTCTTATATCTTATTACATCCTCTCAAAGTCAAAAATGCCAAAGAATCACAAGAACTGGGATTGGTGTGGATGCAGAGCCAAGTTTGACTGCATAGTTGACCTAAAATTAGGGTTTTGGTTTCAGAGGCCATAACTCCAAATTTTTTGGTCATTCTTGTTTCCATTGGTCTCTATATGGTATAGGGAGTATGCATATCAATTTTCATGAAGAAATTCCATGGGGAAGTCATCTGATCAAGAGTTGACTTTCTGGACAAGTCAGTGTAAAATCAGGGCATCTGAGGCCCCCAATGACCCAACCAAGGGGTGATCTTCATCATTTTGAGTGTATATGATCTTTATTTGATCATGGAAGAAGGTTGAAGTTCACAAAATTCAAGAATTTGAAGTTTTTGCAAAGTTGACTTTTTAGGGCATAGTTGACTTTTCAAGAATATGTCATTTTAGGTCACTTTTCAAACCTTACTTTTTGATCCAAAAATGCTTCAAATGTAAAAAATTTGGTCATGAAAGTTGTAGATCACATTTTTCCCTTTTCAAAAAGTACAAGAACATGACCTAATTCATTTTGGATCAAAAGTTATGGTTTGACAAAGTTGGCAAAAATCACTAATTTTCAAGTCATGCACCAAATGGAAAACTTGCAAGAACTTTGTACCAAGGCAATTGTAACTTCAAATTCACATCAAACCATTTCACAAACATTCTATGTGACCTAAAAATCAGATTTGAACCAAAGTTTCTCATGGTTCATGGCTTGTGTAGCAAGATAGTCACATGTGAACCAAAGAGGAACCAACTTGCAAAATTCATGATCACACTTCCTACCACTTGCTACATTGGATGCTGAACCTTGCTAGCCCTTCCCCTCACCTTTGCTGCGCCAGCCCCATGCTTGTACTAGCCTAGAACCAAGCCCATGCCTCTCTTACAACAAAGTTGACATTTTGCAAAAGTGAACTTACCAATCTATAAAGTCCAGGTCACATCATCTGACCTATGAGATTATTTTATACTATCCATTTGCAAGCTAAACATATCAAGAAGCCAAGCTGAAACACACCACAACACAACATACACAAACTCACCCCATTTTGCATTTCTCTTCGAATCTGCCTCCACACCTCACAAACATTCAAGCAAGTCTCACCATCATCCTCACCTTGTCACACTGAACCTATACCAACAAAGAAACAAGCCAGAAGCACACTAGAACATAGCATACCACAAAACCTGCAAAAACTCTTCCCTCTTCGAATCTCATTATCCAGCCATCAAACACACCATTTCTCTTCACCAACAAGTCAAACACATTGAAAAGAACCAGAATCCACCATGAATGCAGCCTGAAACACTACCAATCACAACTGCCAAACCTGCCATATCAGAACTCAAGCTTCCAAAATAGCCACTAGCAAGAGGTTGTGAACATTCCATTGGCTTCAGGGGGTCCAGAGAAGGCATTTTGCACCAAAGCAAGGTCAGGAGAGCTCAAATTCACAGTTCATCACTTCAGGTAGCTTCAGGTTTTCAACTTTTCAGAGCTTGATTTTCTTGTTAAAAATTGATTGTGCATGCTTTGCTGGTCATGGGGATGGTTTTAGATTTAAGAATGAGTGAGAAATGAGGATTTACCAGGGCTCTGAAATTTTGCCCGTGAAACTTCATGGCTTCGATTCCCTTAGTTTAAGCATGAGAAATTTATTTTGAGAGTTGATTCGAGTAAGGTTTGAGTAGAAGAACATTTCCCTGGCATTAATTTGAAGAATGGTGGCCTGAATCGCATTCTAGGGTTTTGGGGTCGCCGGGGAAGATGACCGGAGCTCCCCTCCGGTCACCTGAATTTGTTTTGCCCTAATCTCAGGTCATTAATTCCATTTGAATGTGGAGCGTAGGATCCTTTGACTTGTTTGACTTCCCGCTAGCTTGAATGGCCCAGATCCTTTTGTTTTGCCCTAATCACTTTTAATTAGTTTAATTAATCATAATTTAATTAATTAACTCAGAAGCAATCTAGACCCTCCATTCACGCGCGTGGTCAACCATTTCAAATCCAGATTCAATCCCTGCCTTCCATTCTGTTGACTTTTCCCTTTTCTTTATTTTTATTCATTTATTTCATATTTGTTTTGTATAATTTATTTAAAATAGCAAAATTGTTTTAAAAATTATGAAACTTTTTGTCAAGAGTTTCACTAATTTTTAAAACACAAAAATATTTTTATTTTCATTTTTAGCATAAAAAAAGTATTTTTAAATATTTAAAAGATTATTTTTAATTGATTAATGAAAATTAATTTATTAAAAATACTTTTATGTATTTAAAAATCACCAAAAAATTCATGAAATGTTCTAAGACATTTAGAAACATTGTCCAACCTTCAAACCAAATTTCTTTTTTGATCTTGATGCATTTTGAGGATTTTTCATTGAATTAAAATCATTTTTGTGCATTAATTTGATCCATAGTTCAAAAAATCATTTCTGCCTATTCATGAGGAGTTGGACATTGATTCTTCTTGCATTGCATTGTGTTTAGCATGTAGTTTGTAAGATTAAATGGCCATGATTTGATCTTGCATTTTCAAATTGTTTGACATTTCTTTTGTTTGGAAACCCTAAAACCCTAGAATCTTGTAAAAAATCATAACTTGAAATTGGTTAAGAGTTGAGACCTCTCCTTTGGGCATTGGTTTAGTATAGGATTAGGGGTCCTTTGAGTGCATTTTCAATTTTTTTATCTTAGGGTTTGCTTCTGATTTTGATTTTTGTTTGTTGCATTGATCATAAACCCTAATTTGGGCTTCCATATGCATCCATCTTGCATTCTCTTGCATAACATGACTTGCCATGACATCTCAAGCATCCATTTGATTCATTTGACATCATAAGACATATTGGAAGCATGTTTGATCATTGCATCTTGTATTTGTCATGTGGTATGCCATGTGCACTTCATAACTTTTCATGTATGTTCATGATTCCTAACTTGCTTCATTTGCATTCATGAACTTGTATGATCATTTCTATGTGCTGCCTCATGTTTGTAGCATCTCATAACATCATTAGCATCATGTATTTGCTTCTGGTTTTGTTTCTCATCATGTCATCTCATCCCATTTTGCATTGCATTGCATTTCTTTTCTAACTTTTCAGGTGGTAAGTGACTTTGAGAAGTGGATTTGCCTTCACTTCTCATAACTTCTCTTCATCACTCTCTTGCATCCATTGCTGCATTTTTATATGTGTTTGAGTTTGAGCTTGCTCATTCTTCTTCTTCCCACTTTCTTTCTTCAAGTGACTTGACTTCTTGAATGAAGCAAGTTGCTTTGCTTCTCTTGATCCTTTCATCTGCTTCCTGGTGGTTCCTTTGAAGATCTTCTTGGTGAAACCTCACAAACCTTAGGAACAACCAAGCATGACAATTATTAGGGTTTTGATTAGTCCCCCTTCTTAGTTTTACCTTTGTGTCTCTTTTGAGTCTTCTCTTCTCATCTCATAATCAGGGACTAAACCCTAAAGGCTTTAAGGCTTTGTGATTAAGTTTATGCCTGCATCCTTCTCTTAGGATGGAGTGTATAACTTTAATCCTAAGTGTTAAACCCTTAATGTGTTTAAACCTCTTAATCAATTCACTTAACAATCATCAAGACTTCACACTTGTAACTTGGGCCTTGCATTAGGGTTCTAATTCTTCCTTAATTGGTTAAGAAGGACTAACCCTAGTGTTAATGGACAAGTCCCCCTCAAGTTGTCTTACAAACCATAAAAATCACTTCTTCATCACATCATTAAATAAAATCCACTTAATCAAAGGCTTGTTTTGTCATGAGTTTAATCCCCAATCATGGATTAAGTTGAGGAGTTTTCCTCAGCTTAAACATTCTCATCTATTATCCTTCTCTTAGGATGGTGTAATGAGTCTGTTTAATCCCTGATTATGGCTTAATCTCATTACTCAACACTAAACAAAAACACCAAAAACATTTAAATAATCACAAGTAGGTTAATGATCTTAATCCTACACCAAAGGTGATTAAGTGTGAGAATCTGACTTCACACTTAAGGTACTCTCATTACCCCTAATCAGAGGGAAGATGTGATGAGTTTACTAACCCATTGGTTTAGACTTAAGCTCATTAACTTATGACAAACTCCAAAAAAGGCAATAAAAGACTGAAGACACAAAAAAACAAACAATAATCGTCTCCTCCGGGATTCTTTTCTCATCACCTTCACTCACAAACGAGAACTCGCTTCTTTCGTCTAATGCAAGACAGTTTGCATCTGAGCCAGACAGGCCATACACTTGAGCATAGACAAGTAAGCAGTTCAAGTCAATTCATCTCTCAGTCTCTTTGGGTCGAACTACGGTGTTCTGACTTCCTCATTGCACGAGAGGATACGTAGGCATAACTTAACAGTTATCGAACAAAAGTCTCTGTATATTCCCCCTCCTCCCAGCATTATTCTTTAAGCCTCATGATCTTGAGCATCTTATTCTTGTTCTTACACTGACACTGTACATACTGCACTTCACACTTCTTTTACACAGACACCTGTACATCCTTTTCCAGTTCATTTATACACAAATTGCACTGACACTACCCCTTTAAAACACAAATCTTTTAAGCGTGGATCCCGTCGAGTACGGAGGACAATCTGGGTGCTAATACCTTCCCAGGTTGTAACCAACCCCCTTTCTCAGTCTCTCTGGTTCGCAACCGTCTTATCCATCTTTTTCTAGGCTTATGCAGCATTGCCTTTCCTCCGGGATAAAAATGCCTAGCTGGCGACTCTATTCATCTCCAGTGAGTTCACGGCTGTGTGTTCTCACTGTCCCTCTCGCCGACCGTTCGCGTCTGTATCCTTATTTGGGCCTTTCCCCATTTATCGGGAGCGACAATACACCTCCTCAAAATTGTCCAACTTCAACAATGCATAACTCTCTCAATTTTTATTCCATGTATATGTTCTAGGACTTTTTAGAAATCTTAGAGTATCCTCTAACTACTCCTTTTGGTCCCATGTCCATTTGATCTTCCATGTTCAAGTTATGAGCTTTTAAAAATGTTGACTTTTTGTTCACTTTTAAAAGGACCTATAATATCTTGACTCATATCTCTCAAATGAAGCATTTTTGGCTTTGGCTTGTGAGACACAAAATTGTAGG
This sequence comes from Lathyrus aphaca, assembly GCA_963966055.1. NCBI lineage: Eukaryota > Viridiplantae > Streptophyta > Magnoliopsida > Fabales > Fabaceae > Lathyrus > Lathyrus aphaca. The sequence continues at coordinate 17,428,770 of OZ014521.1, forward strand.
GAATTGAATTTACTTAAAAATAAACTTTGGATGGGAATTTTTTGATGAAGCATGTGAAAGTTATGGCTGGTCAAAGTACAATTGACTTTTCCTACACAAAACCCTAATTTAGTAACTCCTGATTCTTGATGATTTTGAGGTTTCCTTGATGAATCATGATCAACCCTTGATCAAATGATGAATTTCACCTCATAATCTTGATGTAGACCAAAAATATTGAAGTTTGACTTTGTGTTGACAACAGTTGACTTGTTGACCAAGTTAACTGATTTTTGACTATTTGAGCATCTGGCTAACCAAACTTGTAGAGCAAGCCTTGGAACTTGACATGAGGATCTTTTGAATTATATGGAACACCATGAAGTCAACTTTAGGACTTAGAGGTCAAATTTACCTTGGGAAACTCAAAACCCTAGTTTAAGATCCATTGCTTAGGAGGAGACTTTGTCTGATGAAACTTTGAATCTCTTTGAGCAATTGAGAATATTGTGACTATTAGGAGGCCTCTTGAGACATATTATCTTGAAGATGTGAGGGAAAATTTTGGGATACAACAGAGCGTCTACATAGTCACACGGGAGAATGATGAAGTTGAAGGTCTGCCTTGGAAGGAGAATGTAGAGAAGACTGAAGTAGATCAAGTATTGATTGCTTGGAAGTTTGCACGTGGATAATCAAGAACTGATAAGGAGTATTCCAGATTATCATTCATTAGAATGATAGGGAATGACTGCCTTTGAAGAGTTGGGTGACTGTCTATTTTTTAAAATCTCACACTGATGGGAGGAAAACAAACTGACTTTGATATTGTCCCAACATTTTGTTACTATGACGATGAAGATCCTTGTACCACCCCGATTTCATGATTTAATTGTGTAGCTTGTTGTTATCGATTATTTGGTGTTGGACGAATATTGTTGTGTTGATGATGAGATTATTTGAAATTTATTTTAGTAAATAGTAATATTAAGGATAATTATTTTAGATTATTCAGATTATTATTATTTAATTAAAATAAAAGAATTAGAGGTCTTGGGGATATGTTGATCAATTGTGGAGAATAAGTTGAGGGCAAAGTTGGAAAAAAGAGTATTTGGGGTCCTAAGGGTAATTTTGACAAAAGGAAGTTGACGGTTTGGGATACGATCAGTTTACGATCACTTTTGGGAGAAGAGGAGAGAAGAGGTATGAAGAACGAAGAAGAGGGACCGAAGGTTTGAAGAGGTTTCCGGAGATTTTTGATGAAGACCATGGAAAAGCTTCACTCTAAGGTATGAGGAGTATCACTTTTCAATGTATTTTGATGTAAAGTTTAGGTAATAGGAAGAATTGGGGGTTTTAGAGAAAACCTAGGATTTAGTAAATAGAATTGAGGGATAGTGATGAATTGTGGTATATTTTATGTAGTATATGATGTATATGTGTTTGCTATATGTTCTGTTGTTGAATTGGTGATTAAAATGATGGAAAAACTGTGTTTTTGGGGTAAAATATCGTAGTTGCATTTGCTGTTATCATAGACTGGGATTTGTGAAATCGCCTAGCTCGCTTAGCGAGCAGATGCTCGCTTAGAGAGCAGTGAAAAGTATATCTTTTCCCTAACCCGAGAGGAGGCCTCTTAGCGAGCGAAGAGGTCGCTCAACGAGCCCTGGAAGTGAAAATGTAGTGTTTTAATTTCAGAAAATTGTCTAATGAGGTGTAGATAAGATGTATTGATGTTATGATGTATTATACTTGTTGCCTTGATTTATATTGATGTTTTAGTGATCAATTGGTGATAGAAATGAAGTTAAGATGTTGGTTTATTATATGATGATTATGTGTTGATTTATTATGATGGTATGAGTTGTGTGAATGATTATACTATAATGAATGCTATAACGGAGTAAATAGAGGTTGTGATTATTTGGATGTTTATACTAGCTACGTGAAGAACATGTTGATAAAATGAATTATGATTATTGAGTGTGAAATGAAGTTGTGATGCTACAATATGATGTTTATGATTGCTATGTGATGATGAGTATATGTTGATAGATTACATGACTGGTGTATATATGTCGTATGAAGAGTATAATGAATAATTACATGAATGCTGATGCAAGTGTTGATTATGTTGATGTTGTTATATCGTTGCATTCATGACATACTTATGATGATCGAGGCTTCAATCCCATTGTGTGGAAAAGGGTGTTGTTGTTTATGTTGTGCTCCTTTGTGGGGGGGTAGATGGCCCAATGTCTATCACAAGTTTAAATCGGTACCACATGCATATATGAAGTTGCATTTATTCTTTGTGGCATAACATGATGCATATGTGTTAAGTAGATGTTTGATGAGTTTTATGATGTGTTGCTATATGATGAATGTTGCTTGATTATCTTTACTTTATGTCATTTATATTGATTTGTGATTACTCACACTACATGCCTTTGGTGATGGTCTATTATGCCATCCTACAAATACTCAAGAATTAGCTTGGTGCATGGATGTAGCTGGAAGTCTTGTTTTTGTGTCGCTTATTTAGTGATATGGTGTCTTGCTCTGATAGATGTAATATCGGGTGGGACACACTTAAGTGAATATTATGTTGTCTGTTATAATGATTTTCAAGAGCTACTAGATACTAGTTTGTATTTATTTATGATAGTTGACAATGACCTAAGGTCTTGATATTATGATGAAATAAATGAATTTTTATGAAGTTATAGTTCCGCTGTAGAGTTTAGTTTGATTATTGATTTATAAAAGGAAATGAATATTCTAAATGTTAAAAAAACCTGTATGACTGAGTAATGATGTTGTTAAGACGTTTTATAAAGAAAATGTGGCACATTTCTGAGATGTACTCTGATTTATTTAAGTGATTATTGTGTTTTATTCTATGGGGTTAGAAGGGTGTTACATTAGTGGTATCAAAGCAGGTCGGTCTGTCCGACCAGGTTGTCTAATGATGTTTGTTCCTTAGTACGCGACATGTGTGTGAAACATTGCCGGTACTTTCTTGTTTTCTAACCATTTGTCTCCAGGTGTTGGTTTGAAACAAGTGAGGGAGAATATATTGCTTCTCTAAGATATGTTGGTTGTAGACTACTGACTCAACATGTATTGAAATGCAGAAGTGCAATATTAGGACGATATTTTTCTCGATTATGGAGGGAACACAAAGATAAGGCTTGAGTCAACTAAGGAATTGCACATGAGGTGACTTAGTGCACAAGATCTCCAAGAACTCTGTTGTAGTTTGGTGGACATGGTTTATGCCCCATCATGATTGTCGGCTATCTATTGACAAATTAAGGAACTGATCACCCTTAATCCCTTGTTAATAGTAGATGGAATCGTGTTGGATGGAATAGGCGTGTATTTCCAACTTAGGTGGTGTGTACGGTGAAGTAGAATGGAGTTAAGTCAATTGCTTACAGATGGTTTTGATGAGTCAATGCCGAGTATTATATTTGAGGATGAAGAAATTTCGAGTTTCGTGTCTGTTGGTCAAGTTGGAAGGTCTTGAGGGAGAAAGATCAAGTATTGTTGATGTTTGCTTCTCGGGTCAGAGAGAGAGAGAGAGAGAAAGAGCAATGTGACGACTAGTGATATGCCAGTGGTGTGTAATTCCTGATGTTTTCCTAAAGATATTTGTAACTTGTCTCTGAAGCGTGAATCTAAGTTCGACGAAGGTGAAAAGTTGTTTGTTCCGTTAAGCAAGTGGTTAAGTTTATGAAAGATTGTGCAGAAGTGTTTACGACGTGAGTTTCTTTGAAGGCATAATAAAATGCAGTGGTTGGTGATTTATTTAAGGCGTGTTATGTAACACCCACTTTTCCCCTTTTCAAAAATATAACATAAATCTTAATAAAATCAGTGTTTAAATACCAAAGTGAGTTGCTACACTTCAAACAAAACAAAATTCGATTTATTCTTTCATAAGCAGCGGAAATAAGTAGTCTCAATATCATATGTGCCCAACGGCATAAACATTTCAACAACATAAAACAATTCCTTTAGTTTATTAAACATATACGTAACTACAATGTCGGAAAAAAATGAAATAAACAAAATAGTCAAAAGTCCCCATTCCTGTGTTACGTATCAGAGCGCCCTATGACTCGAACAAGCAACACCAAATCACTCTCATGTACCTGAGTTATCTATACTTCCGAAGAAGCACATACACAACAACAAAAGACAGAGGGGTGAGAAACAATTTCATATTATAACGGTGCAAATAACATTTGGATAAAGTAACCATACACATAAGTCATAAGATTCGACACAAACCATTCATTCAAATATATGCAATGTGACTCTACAACACAATGCAAATGCGGTACCGACTTTAACAATGGTTCATCGATTCAAACCCGAATGCATCTCTTACGCTCCTATTGAGACACAATCATCCACTACCCATTGATTCACAATGAATCTGAATAACCACTTACGCTCCATCCGAGACATGATTATTCCGCCAACATGTATGCGTATGCAAGACTCGATTACACATACATCAACATATATAAACATGAACAAAACCATTCATGACACGATCCTCCTGATCTTCACATTCACCAACATACAGTTAATATAATTCACATCATCCAAACAGAAGTCATTAAACATAATTAACACAATCTCATTAGATTCTTTTTAACAAAATTATTCCTAAGTACTATCTTCAAACTAAAGGAACAAACATTGTCCCACCTACATCATAATCAGTCCCAGGCACTATTAAGGAATTAACTAAGAATTAAGTGATTTTCAGAATAAAAAATATATAATATTTACGTTCCTGGTCTCGCTGAGCGAACAGCTCTCGGGATTCCCACTTTCCCTCGCTCGCTGAGCGAGCACTGCGATTTGTCCAATCGCAATTTGCGTTAAACTCCCACCTGTTATGGATGCTCATACCAGTCCAAATTCAGTTCCTCTTATTTCACTCTTAGCACCCAAAACAGTCCAATTAATAATATTTTATGCCTCTAACATTAATCATTCACCTAATCTAACATTTACAAATCAAATTAAGAAAAGTCTAGGTTTTCTTCATCTTCTCCAATTACTCTATTATCAACAATACTCATAACCCAATTCACATAATACACATACATAAGCAATTCAACATCAAAATCTCAAACATACACAATCAATCATCATATTATTCATACTCATATCATGAATTCACCCAATTCAATTATATTGCATAAATCCCTAAGGGAATAAGGAACTCCCAATTACCCTTTCATGTTAGATCACCAATATAAAACCATTTCTCCCCCTTACCTCGAAATTGAGCAATTCTTCACAAACCCTTGACCTTGGAGTTCTACGAATCTTGATCTCCCTTCTCTTTTCCCTTTTCTCCAGAGCCCTATATTCTTCGTAAAAAAGCACGATAATCAGAAAATGTATCGTGTTCTCCCTTTTTCATAACATAACCAAATTACAACCTTGCCCCTTAGACCTCCAACTTATTATTTTATTTATTTTTAATAATAATATTCTAACAAACCACCTCATTATCATATTATTATTATTTAAATAAAATAACCTTTTACTTTATCATTCCAAATGCACCACCATACTCTCAATAATTATAAAATAAATTAATTTATAAAATTGGGGCGTTACATGTTACTTTTAGATGTGTTCCCATATGATATAAAGGGTTTTCTGCTGAAATTGCAGGGGACGCTTAACACGAGTTACATGACTGAAAAACGTGTTTTAATTGATAAAATTTAGTGGAACCATGCATGTATATGTTTTGTAGTGATGTGATGTTGTTGTGACTTATACGCGTGATATGACAGTTTGTTAGTGATGTAAGTGATGAATTACCTTATGGATGAATTATATGAGTGTTTTGATATACATGATGTTTATTATGAAGTCCTATTGTTGTGATTTATTAATGACGTTGTTGTGACGTAAATGAAGTGATTATAAATAATAATGAGATAGTTTATTTGGTGATAAAATGAGGAATTAAGGATATTCCAAAGACGGTTATCAGGACAAAGTACAGTCACCATGAGGACACTATGATGTCGTTTGGTGTATCCAATGTACCCTACGTGTTTGTGGAGGATATGGATTGGATTTTAAATGAATATCATAGGGTAATTTGGTGGTCTTCGTTGGTAATATTTTGACATATTCTAAGTCTAAAAGAGAACACGTAACACCTTTGCAAAATTGTGTTACGAGTATTGAGAGAAAGGAAGTTGCATGCCAAATTGTTGAATTTTGAGTTCTGGTTGTAGGCAGTAAGTTTCCTTGGTCAGGTGATTTCTAGTGGTGCATTAATTGTTGATCTTTCTAAACTTGATGTTGTGATGCAGTAAGAGACTCTGACGCATGTCATTGGACTAAGAAGCTTATGGGATTAGTATGTTGTTATCGCAGGTATTTTGAAGGTTTTCCTAAGTTGGTATTGCCATTGATTTAGTTGACTCGGGAGAGTCAGGCATATGTGTGGGATGTTGCATTGCGAGGAAAGGTTTGTAGAAATCAAGAAGGAGTTAACAACCGCTTCGATATTGATTTTTCCTAATCCGAGTGAGTCTTTTGTGGTTTTTTGTGAGGCGTCAAAGATGGGACTTTAAGGGTTTTGGGTACAAAATAGTTAAGTGGTTGATAATGCTTCCAGACAATTAAGAGTTCATGAAGGGATTATCCTACCCGTGATTTAGAATTGGCAGGCATGGTGTTTGTGTTGAAGACTTGGCGACATTATAAGAGTTTGAAGCACTTATTGATTAGAAAGAGTTGAATATGAGACGGAGGAGACTGATGGAATTGTTGAAGGATTTAGATTTGACTTGAATTACCATTCGGGTAATGCAAATGTGGTTGAAGATGCCTTGAGTAAGAAGACATTGTCTATATCGATGCTTATGGTGAAAAAACTTGAAATGATTGAATAGTTCAGAGATATGAGTTTGTTGTGTGAGACTACTTTCAATAGTGTGAAGTTAAGAATATTGTAATTGGTTAGTGATATTGTGGAGAGGATTCGAGTAGGACAACAATCTGATTTGAAGTTGGTTGATCAGTTGACTTTGATTAACTAGGGTAACATATGTGAATTCTGAATTGATGAGAATGGTGTGATGAAGTTTCGTGATAGGGTGTGTATTCCAGATGTATTGGAAATTGAGAAGAGTATGTTAGAGGGAGGACGTCGAAGTAGATTGAGCATTCATCCTGGTGCCACTAAGACATAACAGGATTTATAGAAGTTACTTGGTGGCTAGTTATGAGGAATGATATTGCTGAGTTTGTGTATGCATGTTTGATTTGCCAAAGATCGGAGATGAAACATCAAAGGCCTTTGGGTCAGATGCGACCGTTGAATATTCAATGATGGAAATAGGATAGTATTACTATGGATTTTGGGTCAGGTTTATCAAAGACGGTGAAGGCGAATGATTCGATTCCGGTGATCGTAGATGGATTGACTAAGTCAGCTCATTTCCTGTCGATGAAGATTAGTCATTCTATGCAGGAATTAACGAAGATGTACATTGAGGAAATTGTGAAGTTGCACGGGATACCATCGATTCTTGTATCAGATAGAGATCTACGATTTATGTCGAGGTTTTGGAAGAATTTGTAACATGATTTGGGTACTGAGCTGAGGTTGAGTTCTATTTATCATCCGCAGATGGAAGGTCAGACGTAGAGGAATATCTAGTTTTGAAGAATTTGTTGATGGCTTGTGTGTTGGACTTGGGGACATGAAGATCCGATGAGGAAGTTGAATCCGACTCTGTTTTCTTCGGAAAATTTTCGAGGGCAAAAATTCCTTAAGTGGGGAGAGTTGTAACACCCTGATTTCGTGATTTAATTGTGTAGCTTGTTGTTGTCGATTATTTGGTGTTGGACGAATGTTGTTGTGTTGATGATGAGATTATTTGAAATTTATTTTAGTAAATAGTAATATTAAGGATAATTATTTTAGATTATTCAAATTATTATTATTTAATTAAAATAAAAGAATTAGAGGTCTTGGGGATATGTTGGTCAATTGTGGAGACTAAGTTGAGGGCAAAGTTAGAAAAGAGTATTTGGGGTCCTAAGGGTAATTTTGACAAAAGGAAGTTGAGGGTTTGGGATACGATCAATTTACGATCGCTTTTGGGAGAAGATGAGAAAAGAGGTATGAAGAACGAAGAAGATGCGCGAAGGTTTGAAGAGGTTTTCAGAGATTTTTGATGAAGACCGTGGAAAAACTTCACTCTAAGGTATGGGAGTATCGATTTTTAATGTATTTTGATGTAGAGTTTAGGTAATGGGAAGAATTGAAGGTTTTAGAGAAAACCTAGGATTTGGTGAATGGAATTGAAGGTTTTAGAGAAAACCTAGGATTTGGTGAATGGAATTGAGGGATAGTGATGAATTGTGGTGTATTTTATGTAGTATATGATGTATGTGTGTTTTCTATATGTTCTGTTTTTGAATTGTTGATTAAAATGATGGAAAAACTGTGTTTTTGGGGTGAAATATCGTAGTTATGTTTGCTGTTATCGCATAATGGGATTTGTGAAATCGCCTAGCTCGCTTAGCGAGCAGTGAAAATTAGACTTTTTTCCTAACCCGAGAGGAGGCCGCTTAGCGAGCGAAGAGGTCGCTCAACGAGCCATGGAAGTGAAAAATTAGTGTTTTAATTTCATAAAATTGTCTAATGATGTGTAGATAAGATGTATTGTGTTGTGATGTATTATACTTGTTGCCTTGATTTATATAGATGTTTTAGTGATCAATTGGTGATATAAATGAAGTTAAGATGTAGGTTGATTATATGATGATTATGTTTTGATTTATTATGATGGTATGATTTATGTGAACGATGATACTATAATGAATGTTATGACAGAGTAAATAGATGTTGTGATTATTTGGATGTTTATACTCGCTACGTGAAGAACATGTTGATAAAATTAAATATGATGATTGAGTGTGAAATAAAGTTGTAATGCTACAATATGATGTTTATGATTGCTATGTGATGATGATTATATGTTGATAGATTACATGATCGATGTATAAATGTCGTATGAAAAGTATAATGAATATTTACATGAATGTTGATACAAGTGTTGATTATGTTTATGTTTTTGCATCGTTGCATTCGTGGCATACTTATGATAATCGAGTCTCCAATCCCATTGTGTGGATTGGGGTGTTGTTGTTTATGTTGTTTATGTTATGCTTTCTTGTGGAGGGTAGATGACCCAGTGTCCATCACATGTTGAAATCGGTACCATATTGATATATGAAGTTGCATTCATTCTTAGTGGCATAGCATGATGCATATGTGTTGAGTAAATGTTTGATGAGTTTTATTATGTGATGGGTGAGGATTTATTATGTGTTGTTATATGATGAATATTGCTTGATTATCTTTACTTTATGTCATTTATATTGATTTGTGATTACTCACTCTGCCTGCCTCTGGTGATGGTCTATTATGCCATTCTGAAGATACTCAAGAATAAGCCTGGTGCATGGATGTAGCTGGAAGTATTGTTTTTGAGTAACTTATTTAGGGATATGGTGTCTTGCTCTGATAGATGTAACATCAGATGAGACACACTTAAGTGAATATTATGTTGTCTGTTATGATGATTTTCATGAGCTACTAGATGCTAGTTTGTATTTATCGATGGTAGTTGACAATGACCTAAGGTCTTGACATTTTGATGAAATAAATGAAGTTTTATAAAGTTATAATTCTACTGCATAATTTAGTTTGATTATTGATTTATAAAAGAAAGTGAATATTCTAAATATTTTTTTAAAAAAACCGTATGACGGAGTAATGATGTTGTTAAGATGTTTTATGAAGAAAATGTGGCACCTTTCTGAGATATACTCTGATTTATTAAAGAGATTATTGTGTTTTATTTTGTGGGGTTAGAAGGGTGTTACAATCTTTATAAGCCTCCCAGATAGCATGATGGTCTTCATGTGTGAGTGACTGCTATTTCTTATCAAAATGGATGGTGCCAAAATGAATGTGCTTCAGCAGGTGGCTGGACTGAGAGTGAAACTCTTTAAGACATTGAAGATGTGTCTTATGTTTTCCATTCATTTCTACATAGGTGCTCAAGGGGAGAACAAATTGTCTTAGATATGGGGATTTACCTCTTGATCTAAGAATCTTCTGCAGGGGTGAAGTCTACATCAAGCTTGTGGTGAGTGTCAAGCAGATTTTTCCATCCAGGAGGGATGAAGATGTCAAGAGTGATGTCTTGACATTGTATTGTTGCATGTTGGAGGACTTGACAATACATAATATATGATTATTGTTGGATGCTTAAAGAATCATTGACAACTCTGAGAGAATTTATTTTTCTCTGCATATTCCTGTGAAGATACTCTGGATATGTCTAATCATAAAAATCTCTGGAATACTAGAAAATGTCAGACATGATGTTAGGACATTGTTGTAAAACATAATTGTGAGCCATTGAACTTATGGCGGTTGGCATTGGCCAGTGGAGAACATGTGCGTAGGAAATATGTTTTTCGTTCCTTACTTTATGTTGGACGGTTTTCCTTAGAAGAAATAGTCAAAGTATTCTTGTTCGGTGCACAATACTTTGCGTGAAGTTACATTCTTGAAATTATATCTTCATAAATTTCTTTTGTTATTATCAAAGATTTCGTTACAATCTAAGACGAGTTGTGGCTATTTAAAGGGGTATTGGTTAAATGCATATCAGTATCAGGTTCTTTGTGGTATTTATCTCAAAATGTTCGCTCAAGTATGGGCTTATATCAGTTGGGTATGAGAATGCCTTGGTTACTTTGGTCAATTTTTGACTAAAAAAGGGGAGTATGGGATAATAGGTCAGGAGGTACATGGTGATAACGAGAAAATGTATCGATTATATTGCTAAGTTTCATTGACGTTTTATCGCATAATCATCGTTTTAACACTCGATTTCTCGAGTTTTTCTTACCATTTTGCAGGTACATCATATATGGAGCTAAATCATAAAGTAAGAGGAAAAGGAACAAAAGCAACCATAAAAAGATGAAGAAATGAAGAAGCCTGCAGAACTACATAATTTGTTGCAGTCACGGTCGTCACCAAGGTGTCACGACCGTGACACCCCAAAAGAAGCCATCACGACCGTGAGCACATTGTCACGACCGTGAGCACATTGTCACGACCGTGACACTTAAAAACCACAGGACACGAGCGTGAAGACCTTGTCAAGGGTAAAAGTAGGTTATTGACTGAGACCACGTCAAAGCATTACGTGAAGAACTTTTCTCCTATTTTTTAGCCACGTTCCTACATTTCCTCCACCACTTCAGCAAGGCCCAATGCAACAAAGTCCAATTTTCAAGCCCATTAATTGTTCTATAAATAGTACAAGTTTTATGAAGAAACTACAGAGCATTTTTTTATTCAATTTTCTGCGGAAGCTCTGCCGATTTATTTTACGACCCTGTTTTTATTTCTGCATTATTTTCAGTTTTTCATTCTTATTGTATCCCAACCTAACATATAACAATTTCCAACATCAGGAAATTGTTATACATTTACTTGTTTCTAAACCTTCAGAATTTGTTTATTTTCGATTTCCGCCAACTCCAAGCTTTCCGGTCTGTGGAAGAAGGAGTCTGCTATAATATTTGTTAACCAGGTTTTTTTATTATATTGCAATTTTAATATTTATAATGTTTATTTATTTTTCTGCCATGAGTATTTTATTATTTGTTTTTCTGTCTCTGTCTGGTTCAACATCAATGAGTAGCTAATTACCTTAGGACGGTATGTAGTTAAAACAAACTTAATCGGTAAAATCTAATCATAGGCTTAAAATAATTAATAACTTAACATTCTGGCTGATACTTTTTAATTAAAATCGACCTTTTCGTTACGAGAGTAAGAAAAGAGTATTAGGTTAGGTCAAGACCACGAGAGTGTGAGATTTTAATCAGATAGCTAAAGTTAGGCATTTAAATTAAACACAGCGAGAGCGCTTTAAAATAAATTAGAATTACTAAGTTTCCAAAAATTATCTCTAAACACTTATGGGCTAGCGAGAGCAGGCATAGGGCTTTAGGGATAAGATCTGAGATAAGACCACGAGAGTGTGAGTTGAGGGTATTTAAACTGGTAACCTCTACCGAATAGATTAAGTAAACACCTTTATAAGCCTAGGTTAGATTGACCCACCTAAGTTAGTATAATTACATACCGACCGCCTTAGTATTATTTTATTAAAACTTAAATTTAATCCCGCCTTTAATATTCTAAAATCAACAAAAAAAAATCGTGACAACCCTTCACCTTAGCTAAACTAGAAGTTCATCTAGCACTAAGTAACCATAGAGTCCCTGTGGATCGATAATCTTAAATATTACTTCGATAGGCTGTGCACTTGCAGTTCAGATACCGCTAGACGCATAATTAGACACGTCTTTAGCCCATCAAGTTTTTGGCGCCGTTGCCGGGGACCTTAATTTAGTTACTAGTGCATTTAGGTAGCATTGTCTAGACTAAGGTATCAACTATTTAATTTAATTTAATTTCCGAGTGTATGCCAAGTACTCGCTCTAAAAGCGAAGACTTGCAACCTCTAATCCCTGAATCGGAACGCTTCTTACACGTAAGAAGACGGATATTCGATTACGAAAAAAGTTACAATATTCCAGATCTTCAATTAGATTCACCTAAACCAGTCGTAACATCAAAGGACGCAGAGATGGCTGAAGAACAGAATCACCGACTCAAGTATTACGCCAGTCCTTCGCAAGCTGAACCGCATTCAAGCATTGCAGCACCGGCTATCAACCAAAATGATTTCGAACTAAAACCTTCATTGATATCAGCCGTGCAACAAAATCAATTCGCCGGAAATCCTACCGAGGATCCGAACCTTCATCTTTCGATCTTTGTGCAATACGCAAATACCGTAAAAGCCAATGGAGTTACCCAAGAAGCTATTAGACTACGTTTATTTCCTTTTTCACTTCGAGACAGAGCGAGAGCTTGGCTTCAATCTCTGCCTTCGAACTCAGTAACTACGTGGGAGGAACTTAAGAGAGTTTTCTTGAACAAATATTTTCCACCTAGCAAGACAGCTATGCTGAGAGCTCAGATCAACGGATTTAAGCAAAGGGAAAGCGAATCACTATTCGAAGCTTGGGAACGCTATAAGGATTTGCTGAGACTTTGTCCACATCACGGATTAATAGAATGGATGGTCATCCATACCTTCTATAATGGACTCTTGTACAATACAAGAATGACAATTGACGCTGCCGCAGGCGGTGCATTGATGGACAAAGAATATAATGATGCTTATGCACTCATCGAAAGTATGGCTCAAAACCATTACCTTTGGGGGAGCGAGAGAGTCGCAACCGAGAAACCAACAAAAGGAGGTATGTACGAAGTGAGTAGTATGGACCAAGTCAATGCAAAGTTTGACCAACTAAGCCAAAAGATCGACAACTTGGCCATAACACCAACAGCCACCGTGGCTGCAGTAACACCTAACTGTGAGTTATGTGGAGTCCCAGGACACGAAGTTTCTGATTGTCAACTATTGACAGGTACTCCCACTAATCAAGTGAATTATGCTCAAGGAAACCCATACTCAAACACATACAACCTAGGTTGGAAAAATCATCCGAACTTCTCCTATAAGAATAACAATGCTTTATACGCACCAGGTCAAGCACCAGCTACACCACCAGGATATCAAAAGACTGCTCCTAATGTCCCTAGAAAATCGAACCTTGAGTTGATGATGGAGAACTTTATAGCTAACCAATCTCAAACAAACAAGGACTTCTTAAACCAAAACATTCACACTAGTGAGCAGATTAAACAATTAGTGAGCAAAGTAGATGCATTAGCTACACATAACAAAATGCTTGAAACTCAGATTTCACAAGTAGCTCAACAACAAGCACCTACTGCTGCACCAGCTGGAGTATTCCCTGGACAACCTCAACCTAATCCGAAAGGACATGTCAATGCCGTAATATTAAGAAGTGGCAAGGAACTTGACGGACCTACCGATCCAAGACTTGACAATCCAGCCATGTACCAAAAACCAGATAAACCGACTGAAGTGCTGAATGATCCAGAAGAAAAGGAAGATGATAATCAAGAGGTAGTGGAGAAAGAACAACCTTATGTGCCTCCAACACCCTATAAACCACCAATTCCGTACCCTCAGAGACTAACAAATTCCAAGACGACGGGTCAATTTAAGAAATTTGTAGAACTTCTGAAACAGTTGAATATTACTATTCCGTTTACAGAAGCTATCACCCAAATACCCTCGTACGCTAAGTTTTTAAAGAAATCTTATCCAATAAGAAAAAGATAGAGGATAACGGAACAGTTACACTTACTGCTGAGTGTAGCGCCATAATTCAGAATAATATGCCTCCTAAGCTAAAAGATCCAGGAAGTTTCTCTATACCCTGTGTAATAGGAAAATTCGTCATTGACAAAGCTCTATGCGATTTAGGAGCCAGTATCAGTGTTATGCCCTTAACGATTTGCAAAAGGCTAGACATGGGAGACCTTAGACCAACTAAAATGTATGTTCAACTAGCCGATCGCTCTGTTAAATATCCTGTAGGCATACTAGAAAACATCCCAGTACGTATAAGACAATTCTACATCCCTACTGATTTTATAATCATGGACATCTCTGAAGACTCCACTACGCCTATCATACTAGGAAGACCATTCTTAGCTACCGCCGGAGCTATAATAGACGTAAAAAGAGGAAAGCTGACATTTGAAGTAGGTGAAGAGAAAGTTGAATTTATTTTAACCCAATTCTTACAATCACCAGCTATAGAGGATACATGCTATCTATTGGACGTAATTGACGAATGTGTAAGAGAAATGGAACTGAAAGAAACTACCTATTCTGAAATTATGAAAATTCAAATCCCTCCGATTTTCGAAGATGATAATTGGCGTGCACCGTATCAGGATGATAGTCTAAGCGAAAGTTTAGCACTTACACCGGATCCCATGCCAAGTAAAGATAAACCTACATTAGGATTAAAAACTTTACCTCATAACCTAAGGTACGAATTCCTAGACGTTGAATGTAAAAGACCAGTTATAATAAATTCCAGTTTAGGAACTATAGAAACAAAGAAACTTTTAGATGTCTTGAAGAAATATCCAACTGCATTAGGATATAACATATCTGATCTCAAAGGAATATGCCCTTCAATCTGTATGCATCGTATTCTGCTAGAAGAAGATTGCAGAACCTCCAGAGAATCTCAAAGAAGAATTAACCCAATCCTTAGCACTGTAGTAAAAGAAGAAGTTAAGAAACTACTAGATGCCGGAATAATATATCCAATCTCTGATAGTGAATGGGTTAGTCCAATACATGTAGTGCCAAAGAAAGGAGGTATCACTGTTGTGAAAAACGCTCAAGGCGAATCAATATCGCAAAGAGTAGTGACAGGACATAGAGTGTGCATAAATTATCGTAAACTAAACAAAGCCACTCGAAAAGACCATTTCCCACTACCCTTTATAGATCAAATGTTAGAACGATTAGCCAAGCATTCTTACTTCTGTTATCTTGACGGTTACTCAGGATTTTTCCAAATCCCTATCCATCCGGATGATCAAGAGAAGACTACATTCACATGCCCATATGGAACGTTCGCTTATAGACGAATGCCCTTTGGATTATGCAACGCTCCTGCAACCTTTCAAAGATGTATGATGTCAATCTTCACAGATTTTATAGACAACATCATGGAAGTGTTCATGGACGACTTCTCTGTATGCGGGCAAAGTTTTGAAGGATGCCTATCAAACTTAGAAATGGTGTTAGAGAGATGTGTAAAAGTAAACCTCGTGCTTAACTGGGAGAAATGTCATTTTATGGTCAAAGAAGGAATCGTATTAGGTCACGTAATATCCGACAAGGGAATTGAAGTTGATAAAGCTAAGATTGAAGTTATAAAAGATCTTCAACCCCCTAAAACCGTTCGAGAAATACGAAGCTTTTTAGGACACGCCGGTTTCTACCGACGATTCATCAAAGATTTCTCGAAAATCACTAAACCTCTTACTGGTTTATTAATGAAAGACGCTGAGTTCATATTCAATGAAGATTGTCTTAAAGCATTCGAAACTCTAAAAACAACCCTCATCACCGCACCAATCATGCAACCCCCTGACTGGAGATTACCTTTCGAAATCATGTGTGATGCGAGTGACTATGCTGTAGGCGCAGTTCTAGGCCAAAGGAAGGAAAAGAAACTTCATGCGATTTACTATGCCAGTAGAACCTTAGATTCTGCTCAGATGAACTACGCCACTACTGAAAAAGAATTGTTAGCAGTTGTCTTTGCGCTTGACAAATTCCGTTCTTACCTAGTAGGAGCGAAAATAATCGTTTACACAGACCATGCTGCTATCCGATATCTATTGACTAAGAAAGATGCTAAACCGAGACTCTTGAGATGGATTTTACTCTTACAAGAGTTTGATCTCGAAATAAAAGATAAGAAAGGTACTGAAAACGTCGTAGAGGACCATTTATCTAGATTAGAAGGTATTAAACCCGAACAAGTGCCGATTAACGATGATTTTCCGTATGAACAGCTGATAGCACAAATAGGAAGCGACCTAGCTCAGTTAGATTTAAATGAACCAAAACCCGTGGAAACAATCCAGACAACTGTAGGACTGCCATGGTACGTTGACATTGTCAACTACCTAGCCGCAGGAGCTCTTCCACCTGATTTAACCTACCAGCAGAAAAAGAAATTCTTTCACAGTCTAAAACATTATTACTGGGATGAACCATTATTGTTCAAAAGAGGACCCGATGGAATTTTTCGTCGATGTATTCCCGAAGAAGAAATAGAAGATGTCATTGCTCAATGCCATTCATATCCTTATGGTGGACATGCAAGTACTTCCAAGACTTGTGCAAAAATCTTGCAAGCCGGCCTATTCTGGCCTAATTTATGGAAAGATGTCCACATCGCTGTTATAAATTGCGATCGGTGTCAACGCACCGGCAATATTTCAAGAAGAGATGAAATGCATCAAAAAGGAATTTTAGAAGTAGAAATCTTTGACGTCTGGGGAATAGATTTCATGGGACCATTCCCATCATCTTTCGGTAATAATTACATACTCGTAGCTGTTGATTATGTTTCGAAATGGATTGAAGCTATAGCTTCTCCTACAAACGATACACGAGTAGTAATAAAGCTTTTCAAAAATATAATCTTTCCCAGATTTGGTGTGCCTAGACTCGTCATAAGTGACGGTGGCTCGCACTTCATTTCAAAAATCTTTGACAAACTACTATCTAAGTATGGAGTAAGACACCGTGTGGCAACACCATATCACCCACAAACAAGTGGACAAGTCGAAGTCTCAAACAGAGAAATTAAACAAATCTTAGAAAAGACTGTCGCCATATCTCAGAAAGATTGGTCATCTAAACTTAATGAAGCTTTATGGGCTTATAGGACCGCTTACAAGACACCCATAGGTACTACACCTTTCAAACTAGTTTATGGAAAATCTTGTCACCTCCCGGTAGAACTAGAACACAAAGCTTATTGGGCGATTAGAACTCTCAATATAAACTATAATGCTGCAGGAGAAAAGCGAATCCTAGACATTAACGAATTAGAAGAATTAAGGCTAGATGCTTATGAGAATGCTAAGATATATAAAGAAAGAACTAAGCGATGGCACGATAAACGCCTATCTAGGAAAGAATTTAATGTCGGAGACGTTGTACTCCTCTTTAATTCAAGACTTAGGCTCTTTCCTGGAAAATTAAAATCTAGATGGTCAGGACCCTTTGAAATAACTAAAGTATTCCCGAGTGGAGCAATAGAAATTAAGGGTAGGAATAGTGAACCATTCATAGTAAACGGACAACGTTTAAAACATTATCATAAAGTTGAAAATAGAGATTATGCAAATAATCTAAGGCTTTTAGAGATGTCCACTAATTCCCCTGATTAATCTAAACCTAAGCATTACGTCAGGCTTTTGACGATAAAAACAGCGCTTAGTGGGAGGCAACCCATTTACTCATTTAATTATTTAAACTATTCTCTTTATCATTCTATTATTTTCTTTGTTATTTATCGTTTTACTATTTAATTGTTTTGTCATTTTATAGTTTTATTTCATGTTACTAGTATTGCTTTTAAATTATGCATTTCATTTTCTTATTTTTATCTTAAATCACTTTTTACAGATTTTCTAAAAGTCTTTTCCACTTTCCTTCTCCCCCTGATTTGTTTCCTCCATATTTGCACTAACCATGGCTAACCAACCAATAAACCATATGGAAACCAAATTTAGAGGTAGGAACCAAAGAATGAAGTTTGAAGAGTTATCACAGAGGCAAATGGATTTGACCCTGTACCCGGATGATCAGACTATGGAAACCCTAGGTATACATGATAGCATCCTGTACTTGTTTAACCGACTTGGATGGGAGAATGCACGGATTCAACATAAGTTTGTGACTTACCGCGAGCTCACCCTTGAGTTCCTTAGCTCCCTAGTTTACCTACCTGAGCGCGGTTTTGGCTTTAGGAAAGGATTTATCAGTTTCCGTTTGTTTGGAATAGAATATGACTTTAACCATAAAGAACTAGCTGACTTATTAGGATTCCCTAGTGGACCATTTGCTTTTACTACCACACAGGTAGAATTGATGGATATTGAGCTAGATTTCTTTTGGGGAACTTTAACCGGAAACTACCACCCTGAACCAAATAGCATGAATAATGACGAGATCCATAATCCTGCTCTCCGTTACTTCCATAAAATCCTAGCCCACACCTTCTTTGGAAAAGAAGAAAACATTACCGGAGTATCTAAAGATGAGATATTCATTATGTCTTGTTTCACTAATGGACAACATGTTAATGGTGTACCTTTCATGATGCAAACCTTCACCCGTATCCAAGAAGAACCTGAATTACCTATATTAGTAGGAGGTCTTGTAACCATGATTGCTGATGCCATAGGACTTAGGTACCAATTGCACAGATGCAACCGTTTAGGTACCATCCGTCCTATGAATCTTAACTTCTGCTTTAATCGCCATATCATAAGGAATTTAGGGCATCCACCTTTTGAGTACCTAATCCGGAATGAGGTAGTAACCCTGTTCACATTGCCAAACCATGCTAGAGTAAGTGTTCACAATAAGGATAACTGGCTGTATGAGTTAACCCCACCTGATTATCCATCCACTCCTGAAACACCTTAGTCTTACAAGATAAAAGATGATATAATGACCGATGTCGAAACTGACCCTGAGACACCTCCTGGTTACCATGACATTGACCACACTGACGAAGTTATTGAAACCCCTGAAGTGAATCAAGGAGATTATGCTAACAACTTACAAAACATCATGAACACTCTTGAAGCTTACCAAACTGATATAAATTCATTTAAAGAAGACATTAAGAGCATGCGATTGGACATTATAGGTTTGACTGACATAACCTGCGAACAATTCTATCACTTGAACTCCGCAATCGAAGATTTGAAGAAACGCTTTTGAAAATGCTATAAGTGATTTAGTTTATTTTTCTCATTGTTTTCGTTTCTAGTTAGATTTATTTTTCGCAAACAATTTCGTACCGTATTTTCATTTATGTAATTTCATTTTCAATTACAATATGCAATGCACTTCTAATTCCAAAATTTCTCCATTTTAATCAATTTATATATTTTTAATTCTATGTACTGTTATGCTTGCATTTACTCCTATTATATAAAAATCTCTCATGCCATGCAAGTTAGCAAAGTACTATGTTGAAATAAATTATTATATGGTGTTTAAAAGTATTATTGAGTGAGAAGTGAAGAAAATAAATTATTATAAAGTATGTGAAATATATGAGATAGTGCTTTCTGGAAATTATTCAACGAAGCAAGCCCTCACGTTCGTCACACCCCCCTAACGATCGTGACGTGCTCATTTAGCATGTCACGACCGTCACCTCCCTGTCACGACCGTGACAACCCTAATTATAGGATTCGTGAGAAACAGAACTGTTTCTTTTCGTGACCTCTTCTTCTTCTTCCTCCATAACTTCCAAAAACCACCCATTTTCTCCATTACTTCCGTAACCTCCCATTACCAACTTTAAACTCATTAACCCCCCCATTATCACCACACCTATCACATTCTCACCTTCCAATATTTACCCGAATCATTATTTCTCTCATTTCATCATTTTTCACAAATATCAAAAATCTTCATCTCTCACTCTAAGTTCTTGCATGCAATGGATGCCATTCAATTCAGAGAGGGTGATGCTGGAGAAACCCAGAGAGAAAGATTTATCCGATTCCAGAACCGCGGTTTGCAACCTATGCATTATATCGACACCGAATGCTTGAGAGAGCTCGGAATGCTCAACAGTGTCAAGAACCTGCTCAAGAAGGTTAATATGTGGGTTCTATGCAGTCAGCCTCAACCAACATTCGAGTTGCTGACACTGGAGTTCTTAAGCTCGTTCAGTTACATCACCGGTTCTGGTTCTCAGAGTCAGCTTACCGGCGTTGCTAAATTCAGATTATTTGGCCGGGAGTTTGAACTTTCACAAACAAGGATAGCCGAGTTGCTAGGCTTCGCTCACGGAAATGAAGCTCACCTCCGCGTGCCGGACAATTTCAGTGAAACAGCTTTCACTTTATGGCACGACATAACCAATACCCGTGCCTCAGCCTTCCAAAGCCTCAATGCTACACACATCCACAACCCGGCAATCCGTTATTTCCACCGAGTCATTTGCAACACCATATTCGCTCGAGAAAGTAACCATAAGCTCAACTCCAAAGAGCTTTTATTCTTGCATTGCGCTCTCAATGACGAGCCGATCAACGCTGCCCCGTTCATGCTTTCTCACATCCAGGCTATTGCGCACAGAGGCTCCACCCCATTTTTCATTGGCGGCATTGTCACCACCCTCGCCTTTCAGTTAGGGCTCAGTGACTTGCTCGACAATTTGCCTGGCATAGCCGCAAAACTCCTCACCAAGAGCTATTGCAGGTCCGCTCACCTGATTGCGCAGCGAGAGGATGGCAGGTATAACCCTGTTGTCCATGGCACTATTTATCATCATATCATTCTGCCGTCCCGTGACCGCATCGACCCATCCAGCCGAGCCAACTGGCTCTTTATTTTACCAGATGCTGCCGAACACGCCCCTATCCATGATGATCAGGCAGATCCTCCAGCGGATGAGATGCAGGACACTATGGATGCAGCTGAGCCTGTCCAGGATATACCAGAGTCATCTACCCGACAACCTCCTGCACCGGAAATCACACTTGAGGAAGTCCTCCGTGCGATTCATCAGCAGAACCAGATGAACGCCGCACTGGAGCGAAGGCAGAAGGAGCAGTATGATGCTTTACTCAGCACTATTGCAAGCAACCAGACATCCACTAATGAGAAGCTCGACGAAATTTTCAGCGAGCTAGAGGCCTTACGCATTGACATCACTGCTGCCATCGGCACCGATTCTGATCCTGAAGCGACTCCTTTCAGACGCTCCCGCACCAGAAGCCGACCCCGCGGTCCTCAGCAGCCATAGTTTTAGTTTTGCTTATGTTTGTTTTTCGTTTTTGTCATTTGTACTGTACTTTTACCGCGTTTATATCACAACATTGAGGACAATGTCTGATATAGTGTGGGAGAGGTACCTTTCATTTCCGCATTTTCCCTTTTCGCACTTTTCCATTTCGTTGTATTTTCAATTCCGTTGTATTTCTTTTCGTAAGTTAATGAAACGAGCAAATCTTTGTGCTATTTTCTTTAGTTTCGAACTTTCCCCGTTTATTTAGCCATACCAGAAAAAATCTTTAATTATTCGCATTACCCGACTTACCTACGGAATCGTAATTAGGAAGCTGAGAACGATTAAACAAGACCAATACAATCTTGACACCTTTGACTTCCCACTTAAGCGATTCCATTCCGATTATCATTACGAGTACACTTTAAGTTTCAGTTCAAAAGTAACCCCTAGTAGTTTATACTAGCAGTCAGCACCGTCTGAACACAAACCACGTGGGGAGCCAGTGAATATAAGCGTTTGATGCCTAATCAATAATGATCCTTCATATCTCGATGCAAAATAAAAAGAAATTGCACCAAAGTACACGGTCGCATATAAGAAACGAGAAATATGAGAAGGAGTCCATTGCGGGTTGGTTCAGAGGTACTGGTTCTGAACTTGGTAGGGCGTGCTACGGCTCGATCCCCCACAACCTCCAAATCGGATAATATATGTAGGGTTACCACACTCGTGTACCAGACCCCGTGCTTAAAAAAAGGATCAAAGTCGCTAACCGGCTACTCCACTACGTGCGTGCTAAGGCAAAAGGCTTAATGTGATTGCGCTAGAATGAAACCGGGCGAAATAAGATCGAAAAAACTCTAGGTGAAATCGTAAGGAAATTTCTGATCGTTTCGTTTAACGGGAAGTCGACGACATAGCTTGTTGCTTGTGTCATTAGTGTATCGGTAGTGTTCTATCAAAGTACCGGATTATCCGACAAAACGATCCCTCGTACGGTTTGTTATGAGTATGCGTCAATAAAAACTTGTCCGCCGATTTTCAACCGACTATGTGCATGAGGACAAGCAAAGGTTTAAGTTTAGGGAAGTTTGATAACGAGAAAATATATCGATTATATTGCTAAATTCATTGACGTTTTATCGCATAATCATCGTTTTAACACTCGATTTCTCGAGTTTTTCTTACCATTTTGCAGGTACATCATATATGGAGCTAAATCATAAAGTAAGAGCAAAAGGAACAAAAGCAACCATAAAAAGATGAAGAAATGAAGAAGCCTGCAGAACTGCATAATTTGTTGCAGTCACGGTCGTCACCAAGGTGTCACGACCGTGACACCCCAAAAGAAGCCATCACGACCGTGAGCACATTGTCACGACCGTGACACTTAAAAACCACAGGACACGAGCGTGAAGACCTTGTCAAGGGTAAAAGTAGGTTATTGACTGAGACCACGTCAAAGCATTACGTGAAGAACTTTTCTCCTATTTTTTAGCCACGTTCCTACATTTCCTCCACCACTTCAGCAAGGCCCAATGCAACAAAGTCCAATTTTCAAGCCCATTAATTGTTCTATAAATAGTACAAGTTTTATGAAGAAACTACAGAGCATTTTTTTATTCAATTTTCTGCGGAAGCTCTGCCGATTTATTTTACGACCCTGTTTTTATTTCTGCATTATTTTCAGTTTTTCATTCTTATTGTATCCCAACCTAACATATAACAATTTCCAACATCAGGAAATTGTTATACATTTACTTGTTTCTAAACCTTCAGAATTTGTTTATTTTCGATTTCCGCCAACTCCAAGCTTTCCGGTCTGTGGAAGAAGGAGTCTGCTATAATATTTGTTAACCAGGTTTTTTTATTATATTGCAATTTTAATATTTATAATGTTTATTTATTTTTCTGCCATGAGTATTTTATTATTTGTTTTTCTGTCTCTGTCTGGTTCAACATCAATGAGTAGCTAATTACCTTAGGGCGGTATGTAGTTAAAACAAACTTAATCGGTAAAATCTAATCATAGGCTTAAAATAATTAATAACTTAACATTCTGGCTGATACTTTTTAATTAAAATCGACCTTTTTGTTACGAGAGTAAGAAAAGAGTATTAGGTTAGGTCAAGACCACGAGAGTGTGAGATTTTAATCAGATAGCTAAAGTTAGGCATTTAAATTAAACACAGCGAGAGCGCTTTAAAATAAATTAGAATTACTAAGTTTCCAAAAATTATCTCTAAACACTTATGGGCTAGCGAGAGCAGGCATAGGTCTTTAGGGATAAGATCTGAGATAAGACCACGAGAGTGTGAGTTGAGGGTATTTAAACTGGTAACCTCTACCGAATATATTAAGTAAACACCTTTATAAGCCTAGGTTAGATTGACCCACCTAAGTTAGTATAATTACATACCGACCGCCTTAGTATTATTTTATTAAAACTTAAATTTAATCCCGCCTTTAATATTCTAAAATCAACAAAAAAAAATCGTGACAACCCTTCACCTTAGCTAAACTAGAAGTTCATCTAGCACTAAGTAACCATAGAGTCCCTGTGGATCGATAATCTTAAATATTACTTCGATAGGCTGTGCACTTGCAGTTCAGATACCGCTAGACGCATAATTAGACACGTCTTTAGCCCATCACATGGGAGATTCTTGCAGGTTCTCTACAAGGATGTTAGACATGATGCATTAATTTCATGTGTGTCTGTTTCCCATTTGTGTCTGGTGTCCTGAGTTGAAGAACAAGTTTTGTTGTGCCTGGTGATATGAGTTACATGTGTTATGTCCTTAGATATATTATGTATATAACTGTTCTCCAGAGGAGGAGTGTGTTTGAAGAAGGTATCTTTTGTTTGTCAACACCTTGTTCTACCTTGCTCATTCCGGCTTACAACTTTCTTCAAGAGTGGCAGTACTGGTTCATAGACTTAGGGGGAGTTGGACAATATTCTAAACATATCCGCCACTCAGGATGAAGAGAAATTCAAGAAGTGTTTTAGCCAAAATTTATCAAAAGGGGGAGATTGAAAGCTCTTGATGTTTGACTAAAATTTTGGTAAAACACATTGATGATAAAGCTGAAGAAATCTGGACATGGACAAAGATGTCGAAGGAGATGTCTTAGCAACTGACAAGACATCTTACTGATATATCAAGTTAACTGTAAAACAAATCTGTTTAACATTTGTTACGATTTTAAAGGATGGATCAAGACAAAATTAGAAGTCCCAAGAAAACAGAAGATTATAAAAGAAGACTTAGACATAGGATGATATTATGCCTTATGTAACAATTGTAACTTATTTCTCTTTTGTAAAATAAGGGTTTGGGTTTTGAGAGTCGTTGGCTATTAGGGTTGTAGTTCCCCTCTGTAGTATATGATGTAGAGAGAATGACATAGGTGCATGTACACTACCAGAAGCTTTTAGGTAATTATAGTTGTATTGTTCTTGGACGAAGCTTTTAAGTATGTCTAAGATAACTTCTAGGTCAAGAAAATTGTGACAGGTTCTATGATGGCAGAAGACAGATGCAATGCAGGTTGTGAAGGATGTGAAGAAGTTCTCTTAAGAGACAAAGTTGTAAATGAGAGAGTTTAGATTTGTGATAATACTACGATTTAATGGAAGTCTTCATCCTGGATTGGTATCCCCTAGTTGTAGGTTTGTTAACACCAAACTGGGTCAACATATTCTGTGTACTTTACATTCTGCTATTTACAGTTTTTATGTATTGTGTTCTTGACTGAGATGTCCCAACACGATGTCTCAACATTTGTTGGTGATTGTGTTGCATCACTTCAAAAACAACAGTTGTGTGTTTCTCTTGTTTCCTAAAGTGCAATAATGATTATCTTAACATTAAGATAAAACATTAGAGTATCTGCATAACCAGAATTTCATGTTTTGATCAAAATCAATTTTAAAAGGAAAAATATTTGTTACTAAATCTCATCTCAATTAAAAAAAGAGTTAATAGTCATTTACCCCTACAATATATGTGTGTTTTGATTTAATCCTTTTTTTTGTATTACCCCCTGAAATTTTAAAATTCTATGTCTTTTGCCTCCAGGTAGAAAAATTACCCCCTATAATTTTTTATTTATTTACCCCCTGGTTTTTATACGCTTAGGGGGTACACAAAAATTTTAGGAGGGTAATCAATTTATTTTAAAGGGGGTAAATCAAAACTCACATATATTACAATGAGATAAATGACTATTAATCCTTCAAAAAATCAGTATCAATAATTTAGGCATTATTATTATTATTATTAAGGATTTCAGAATTGCATGAGTATGTTTTTATCATTTTGATTCGAACAAAAATAAATAAATTAAACACAAACTGAGGGAGATTAACCAGAGAAAAACTGATACCATATAAAGTAAAGAATGAATTGATACGTAAAAGAAAGCACTTGAATATTGTATCAGAATTTTGTTGTGTTATTTATTCTTGTAATGATGTATATATATATATATATATATATATATATATATATATATATATATATATATATATATATATATATATATATATATATATATATATAAGAGTACAAGAATCTGTATACTAATTGCCTATAATAGATATCCTATTTTAAATACCATTATGATACAATTTCCTGATATACTTGACAGCTTATATTGCCAGCACATGTTTGCTTTGGTTTGACCTTCTTGAATGTGAATAATATGTGCTTTATCCTTAACATAATTTAATATTTTGTTTCAATCCTTTAATTAAAAAAATGTTACAAATAAATCCCTTAACTTAATTTTTATTATCCTATTTAATCCCTCTGTAATTTTATTTGTAAGAAAAGTTTAGTTGAGGTGATGTGGCTATCTAAGTGGATATATTTATCTAACACGACATTTTTTTGATTATTATCATTTTACTAGTATAAGTTTTGATAATTTATGTTTGTGTGCTCATTGTTTTTTGAATTTCCCAACCTATAAAGTTAGTAATTCCTACATTAACAACATTGAAGACCCGCATCAGATAATATCTATTATCACTTCTCATTGATTTTTTGTTGTAGTTTGTGTGAGAACATGAACGTGACTGTTGGTCCTAAGATCGCTGTGTAGAAATATCTCATTGTCGTCACTTGAAACAAAGTTGATGTGCTATTTTTGATCTATGTAGTTGTAGAAGCATAACAAAATAAAGTCTTGTTGTACATCCACGTTACCATAACTTAATGTTATTTTGTCATAATTTGACGGAAATGACCAAATATAGAAACAAAAGTGAAGTTAAGGGACTAACTTATAACTTTTTTTTAGTTAATAAACTAAAGTGTTACATTAAATTAAACTAAGGGACTTCGGAACTAAATATGCATCTTTTAAACTATCATTTATCTTTTAATTTAATATTTAAATTATATGAAACAAAATTAATTGATATGCACCAATAATTTAATTAATATATTATGCATTATCGTCAAATTTTTAAAATATTTAACCAAAATAATTGGCCTTGGGCAAAGATAATTATTCAATGCAATAAGACAATGAATTAACTTGACAAAAGAAGATATAAGAAAACAAGAAACACAAACTTGTTTACCCAGTTCGATCAAATGAACTACGTCTAAGGGAAAAAGCAGTTCTCCAATTCACTATACTTTAAAAATTGTTACAAGAGATTACAATATGAGTTACAAGAAACATGATTTAGTTTCAAGAACAACTAATATTTCTACCCAAGTGTTTCACAATCTCTCCAACTGTTAATATATGAATCACAAAAGTCTAAAGTTTTTAGAAGTATATGAATAGGGGTCTGTATGGGTCGTAGCATGGAGGCAAGGCTGATTTCAATTCTTTCCTTTATTAGTTTGATCCTTATGATTGTGGCTCTTATGCATGATTTGATTTGATCTAATTATGATGTAATGGGCATTGAACCAAACTATGTTATCTTAGTTTTAGTTTTCTCTATAAAACTCATAGTTGGTTATGAGTTTAGGAGGCACGTTTTTATTCGATAAAAGTTTCTACGTATTTTCTAATTCCTCTGTACTCAAGTCTCCTTTTGCGCAGTTTGGATCAAAGTCATCAATTGAGGTTGGTGGTGGACATTTTTCTATGATGGTTGGCGGAAAATTGGTGTATGAGTTTCTTTACCAGGTTCCTGATAGCTCGTGATGGAAGCTTAGGATATACTCATGTACCATCACAAGGCGACATCCCTGAAGGTTCCATACAACAATTTGCACTTCAGGGAGTCAGGCACCCCGATGATGGTCACTTGAGTGTATATGGAGGCAACTTGTTAGTAAGGATCACTACGCCCATCAAACTTGACCAAAGAGAGAGGTTTGAATCCTTTAGGGACATACATTTCCCATATTTCGTTTGAGAGTGGCTAAGAATCCAACATTTCCATCTCCACTAGGGAATTGGTCTCATGTTGGTGTTCTCTGATATTGTGGACATTGCCCTCTAGTGTTTGGCTATGACGATGTAGTTCATCCATGGTGGCATGCATCTCAACCATGGTATTGGCTTCACTGCTTCCCTCGGTATCTTTTGGCGTAAGGGAAGGTATTCTCATGTTAATAGTGGTTAAGAATGTATGGGTACAAGAGCGGGGGTGGTAGTAAATATGGTGATTGTAGAAGAATATGTGACCCAAATTATTTTTACTTGGGTCCCATGGTGGATGTCAATGTACTAGTCAAAAAGTACAGGTGTGCATGATTTTCCTATAATGGCATGAGATACTTAGATGTCTTAGTAAGTTTATAACAATAAGGGCGTGTTCGCGATGGCCATATGCCCTGTATAATGGTGTTTACGACATTTATGGTGGTGTGAGAGGGTCGACTCATGTGAGGTCAGTGACTGTGTATAAACGACATACTTAACAAAAATATGTTATCCCTCTTCTATTAAGGGAGTAGTATTTATAAAGGCATTTGGACATATGGTTTAACAAACCCTATAAGTCGTAATTACTCTCCTATAACTGGGGAAGGCAACTGACCACCTACTTTCAATGAGTCGTGGTATGACTCATTCCTGTATGAATAGTGAGGAGACAACGATATTATCTGCGTAATCTCCCTTAAAGGCAAGATGTCATACCTCTTAAAGGTAGCACCTGAGTGGTGCCTCAATAGGCGTGGGCCCTAGTGTCATCTCTATTTGGGAATTTCACAAATATAACACTATACATCCACTTGCCCTCAACCACCTTTTTTTTTCTTTGGTAGTCAAACATGCCCACAAGTATGGTTCTTCAACCATCTTTGTCTCCATTTGCTTTCAAATACTTCCCTAAAGGTCCTTGTTTCTATGTTTTACAATCATTCAAACACATTCAAAACATAACACCTAAGACCAACATAATCGTACATTTGAGATGCTACAATCTCCCTCCTTTTCTTACCACAAGTCAAATGATAATCAAATGCATATGTAATCGTTCTCTCGCTATTATTAGTATCCATGCTAGAAAACTCCACCTTAATATGGTTTCTCCGTCATAGTTTCTAAAAGTTTCATCCTTGTGTCTTTATTCTTCTTCTTTTACGAAACTCTTTAAAAGTAATACATCTACGATTGATGAACTTCGAACTCTACTACAACTCATAAATCTACCTTCCTTCCAATTTTCTACTACAAAGTAACCATGAGTGTTTGAAAATTTGTTATTGTAAATAAATACCTGCCAACTAAGTAAAATACTTTGTCATTAGCCTTACCCCATAAATTCAATGACATCTTGGTGGCCATATGAGTTTTTATCTTGTTATTTTATGCAAAACTCATTAAGGTGCTCTAAAACAACCTCTAGGCATTCATCATGCTTTGACCTCTAGGCATTTATCATGTTTTGACCTCAAATCCCATAGTTTATTCTTGTCATGAAAGTCTTAACTAGCTAATGATGAATGAACAACATTAGAACCTTCTAAAATTTAAAATATATAGACCATATATTTTAGACCATTTAGTTATGATAACTTCACCATACAAAATATACAACACCCTTATATTTAACTCTAGTGCAATAACCTAGATCATCAAACATACTTATTGATAACAAATTTTGCCTAAGTTCTAGAATATATCTCGCGTTATAAAGAAAAAACTCACAATTATCAAACATTTTAAATTTGACCGAACCAATACCATAAACCTTACCAACCATATTCTCATCAAAGAAAACTACCCCACCTTACTCCAACTTCAAAAGTCTTACCAATATTTGTTTTATATTACCTTCTCTCACCTTAATTATTCTTAATTATTAGTATTAGTTACCATGGATGGATCCTACAACAACACTTGGCATGGTGCTCTGGCTAAGGTGAAGATCACTTAAATTTTCAATAGTTAGTATTAAATACAGAACGAATCCCTCAAGAAAATGCATCCAAATAATTATAAGACTAAACATGACAGAAAAAAATATAAGACTAAACATGACAGACTGTTTAAGTATCTTATGCTGTCAAGTTTAGCTGATGAGTTGTTGCATATCTTTGGTAGATTATCAGTATTGAATTATCACTTACACCCAATCATATCTTACCTTCCATATAACACGGTATTATAAGATTTTTTTAATGTTGGCAAGTATCACGGGGGATTTTTTGGTATTGATGAGTTGTTGCAAGTTAATACATAATAAATTAAGAATGGCACGACATGTACACCCAATCTTATCATCATAATGCCACTTTTTTTAGATGCATGTGGAAAACTCTTTTATATTATCGGATCAAATTCAATACTCTCGATTGAGAATGTGACATTTGAATAAGTTGACTCCAATTGAAAACCACATTGAAACCAGTAATCTGCACTACAAGATTGAATTGCTATTACGAGCGGATGATATGCACAAGTAGAAAATTTGAGGCCCCTACCACAAAGAGTATGTTGCAACCCTGTAATATCATCACCCAAACTATATTTTCCAACAGACATTAAATTCTACATTCTATTGCACAGATGAATGTTATACAGAACTTAATAATAGATCGATCTAACACTGGCTCACAGATCAACATATAAATTCCATGCCTGTATTTGTAACTCATTGGTTGCGCTGCTTCTCTGATATCTCCATATGAAATAAGCTGTTAAACAGCTAACAACTACTGTGCTTTTTTACTTTCATCTTCTACCATGTCTGCTTATTTCCACCGGAACATGTAAATCAAGCGTTGATAGGATTTGTGGCATTGACATGCCTCCAGAAACAATAATTTCTGCAAAAACATAGCATATGTTAAAAATATACTGGAGTGAATTCAGTTATAGTTCTCATATATTTTGCATATTCAATGAATATGGACTGTTCATAAAAAGTTGCAACAGGGTTAAGGTGTGTTATGAACACTATGTGAGTAAAACGTATAATTCTATACATGATAGTTCTTAATTAGTGGGACATAAAAAAAGACCGCTATTACTCAAATCATTGTCTCACAATTCAAAATCGCTAAAATAAAAAACAAACAAAAGTTCAAGCTCCAATTTTAGTGCACCTAAGCAAAGGAAGCTCCAGAAAAAAAAAAGTACATCCTCATAATATTGAAAACAGTGCAACATGATTAAGCCCATTTTTCCTTCAATAACAGTAGAAACTAGTGGTGTAACTCACCAATTCCTTCCCGGACTGATATGTTTGGCCTAATGACATCCTTGGTGTTGACAAGAAATATATCACCAATATAAAGATGATTTGTAGGAACATAGACACAGCATAACTCCTCATCTCCAGAATAAGTCTGAAACAGATATATAGTTAAGATGGTTCAATTCAACAAGTTTTTTAAAGCTGTGATAATTGCATATAAGCATCATTAATTATCACTAAACCTGCCACGTCAAACACAATACATCAAATGGTCATCTATATGGACTCGCGACTACAAAACTGTTGAGCGCAAGCTAACATCTAGAAGGAACAGTGAATGAGCATTCAGAAAAAAGAAGACTGCTTATGAAGTACATCACTAACCTTCAAAACAATAAGAAAAGTTCTAAATTCACATGACTCTAGAGATAAACAACAAAAATGAACCTTAAGTATAGAGACCAATTAGCATTAACTCTGTGCTACAAAGTCCTAATGGGCATTACCACATGGGCCTGTATAGCAAACTAGCAACACAGATTAGAATTCTATCACTCCTACAAGGATTATAATATAAGGATCCTGGAAACAATGAGATTGATAGAGTTTAGCAAATTTATTGAATTCCCCACAAAGAATACACAAACACATGGATCTGGTAGATAAACTGATAATAGGCTTGTGTATTATGGGGTGCCCAAGTACCACACATATCGAGTAGCATGGAATGCTCAGTGGAGTATTTAAGTGATTTGGTTATTCCCCCTTGACAGCTGGCTTTTAAGGGAGGGTTCCCCAAGTGCCACACACATTGAGTAGTATAGAATGTTCGGTGGAGTATTTAAGTGATTTGGTTCTTCCCCCTTGACAACTAGCGTTTAAGGGAGGGTTCCCCAAGTGCCCAAAATACTCATCAACTGGTGTCATAGCCGGTTGTCAGTAGTTCAAAAAGGGCTACATACGGAGGGGACACTGGAAAAGCCAAGTAAGGCATTGTAGAGTGCCAGCCACAGGACATCAGCTCTCTGGGGTGGTGCTATGATGAGTGTCTAAGTTTCACATCGAGTATTATGGGATGTTTGGTGAGTATTTTAGGTGGCTTGATGCTTTGTCCCCCTTGATAATTACTCCCTCTGGACTTAATTATATGCAAAAGCACCAACTTTCACACTAATTAAGGATGGTAGTTAAGTTCATTTAATTTTCTTGATTTGATGTAAAAGAGGACATACATTTACCCGTCTATCCGTAATTATTATGGTCATCTCCTCACAAAATCAAGAAATTAATGTAAGGGTGTTATTGAAATAGTAACATTCAATTTGTATAGACAAATTAACTTTTGCTTATTATTAAGAGTCCCACATCGGACAATATATGGCCTGGACATGTGTTTATAAATGGGGGCAATCCTCACCTTACAAGTCGGTTTTGTAGGGTCAACCACATATTTTTAAGATGGTATCAGAGTCTCGTTTAAGATCCATTGAGCCACCTACCATTTAGTTCCACGTCCAAGACCCAAATACTGGGGTGAGAGGGGGTGTTAAAGAGTCTCATATCGGATAATATATGGCTTGAATATGTGTTTATAAATCAGGGCAATCCTAACCTTACAAGCCGGTTTTGTTGGGTTGAATTAGGCCCAACCACACATTCTTAAGACCTATATTTGAGTGCATAAATGCCAAGCACATTTTTGCTTATAAGTTATAAAAGAGTCTAGAGTAGTACTCCCACTGTCCCTTATTATAAGACCCACTACAATAAATTTGTAAAATGTGCATTACTATTACATAATTATCCCTACAATTAATTATATTATACAAGAGAGAAAGGAAATTTAGGTTTCCCAATTATAAATTGAGTAGGTGTGTTTTAGTAAAGAAGTTAATAACACACAAGAAAATTTAAAGAGTCTTGTATTAAAGAACAACAAATATGAAAAATGGGTTTTATGATTAGGGACGAAGGGAGTATCTTGAAAGGGCGTTCCCCAAGTACTTGAATACTTAACAGAAAATAATTTTCAGCCTTACATGAAAGAAAAACAGACTGCACTGCACAGTAGAAATTGTCATAAAACCTCCCTATAACTACACCTCGTACAATTAAATAAGCGCTACACAACTGCCCGACTCCTACACAAAAAAGTCTACTATATAACTGCCATGTTATATGATATGTACTCAAGTTCTTAATCACAATAACAGAACAAAAGGGAATTGAAATAATAAAGTGGAGACTATATAACTGCTCACCGTTCTTTCTTTTCTTTCTGTTTTTCCTAACATACACCATACACCCTCCACATTTTTGGGATTTGGGAGCACCGCATGGATGACTAGAAACATCATCATCACCAACATTCTCATCTTTAGCTCTTACAGTATAATTGTGTTCTGTTATTTTCATTTCTCCCAGAGTACACAAGGCACATTTGAGACTTTTAACTTGCATGAATACATAATTGGCACACATTTTGGCATTGGTGAGGGATGCCATTCTTTATAAACTCATTTTAGGCCTTAGTTTTATCATATGCGGGACTTGAGTTTTTCCAATACATCCCCTCACACTCAATATTATTGGATTTGGTGCATGGATATAAACTAATAGTGGGTGGCGTGGATTGATAGGTTCTGCCGTTCTGATGCCAACATGAAAAGTAGAAAATGAATTAATCTGAATTGTTTTGAGAGTCTAAACCTTCACAGCATTATGTATTTATTAATCAAAGTTACAATCAAGATCCCTAAATTATAGGGATAAGAGAAAGGGCTGCAATCATATTATCAGAAAGATGTAAACAAAATATCTACATGATAGGAATAAAGGAAAGTAAATCGGGGCAATGTCTCAACAGGCTCTGACAGACATTCATAGAGAAATATTGAAACACCAAGTTAAGCAACTTTGAAAGAAAAATTTAAGAACTCAACACCTACTAAAGTAGAATTATTTAAGAAACCTGAAGGACAACAGACGAGGTGATGAATCCCAATGCATATTCACCCACACGTGGATGTCGAATGATGGCTACTTCTTTGAAAGCTTGTGAATTTTGATCTGTGGCAGCACATATGTTAAAACATTTCTTACCCACCATTAAATTTACATTAGCATCGCATCACAATAAAGAGAGATGTTGGCAAACACACCTGGTGATATAGCAGCACTAATCTGCTTAGAGGCATTATAGATATGTCGAACAAGAGGCATTCGTTTGATAAACCACTCCCCAAGTCCCAGGACAGATGCCCCCAACCATGATGACATGAAAACCCCAATCAAGAAGATGAAGGTTATGGAAGTTATGAATCCAAGACCTGACCAAGAAGTTTAACTGTTTAAGTAATTACTTCAACAGGATAAATGCTACCAATAGGTAACATAATATCTATAGAGACAACAGCAGCAGTCGATAACAGATCTAACTTTCACGGAAAAATTGTGTACTACTTTTGTAGTTCTATTGCACATCTGTACTTCCAGCAACCCGCAAATACAAAAAGTGGCGAAACTTGAACATAATGAAATTTTAAAAATATAGAGCTAACAAAATGCTTTATCCAATAGAATTGAATAGTCACTCTTAAATGATCTTTTGGAGGGAAAACATAAGGTGTATTATAAAGTACCACACAACAGAAGCACTTACCAAAGATATTGATTCCAAGTTGAGCATAGATTGGCGAAAAAAACCCATCCACGAAATGAATGAACCACCAGGTAAAGTAGAAGGTGATTGCAATCGGAAAAAGAATGACACTTCAACAAGAAAAAAAAAAGAACAATGAGAAATAAAAACAGGAATTCATAGCATTCGGTATCTAGTGCCATTACATAGGTATAATAACAGATTTGATATTGAATGACAGCATAAAATGTCAAACATAATCGCATGATCGTGAGAAAGAAAGAAGGCATAAAAAAGGAAACCATATAAAAGAAATAGCCTTCTAATCTAAAACTATAATCTTATCTTTCAAAGCTTCCATGGACAAATTGCCACAAAAAGCACCAAACCACAAAGATAAAGCTAAAGCAACAGCCAGACTGAAATGTTAAAACAATAAGCACTGAAGCAGATACATAGTTTTGCAAACCTAAGATAAATGCAAATAGACAGACAAATAGTGGACACTGGACATTCATAAATATTGTTTGCAAGTTTGACGTGCATCTAATCATTTTTTATCATTTCAAAATATGATCTGTTTCTCGATCACATTATCCTTCTAAAACCAGTGATAGAGAGAGATATCAATGAGAATACTGTATATTTTTATCTTAACTATTGTGGAAATAGACATTTTGGCAATAATTTGGTTGGTTTGGTACAATAAGCAATTTGGAGATTTATATAATCTAGAACCTAGGGGTTTTACTCAATTAGGATTTGTCATTAAGGACTGCAACTTTGAATATATTACTGACCGTGTTTATGGTACAATACACAACTTAAAAATGGTAAACCGGTTCACCTTGCATTGATAACCACTAGATCTGATGTTTTTGAATTTTTTATTAGTTAGATCCCCCGATTTGATATTCACTTAAAGGATAGAATTATAAATTTATCTCATCTCCCCTGCCCCCCCTACCGAACCTGCTTCCTTTCCCTCCCCCTAACTGATGATTTCTCCTACCACTTCTCCATCATGGTCACCAACCTCTCCATTATCTGATCCACTGTTAGTTTTAACTTCTGTATCAGCCCATCAATTTCATAGCTATATCATAAACCAGTCTTCCAAACTTCTCTCAACTAACATCGTACTTCCTCTACTCGCAGCCCAGTAACACAACCATAGTTACTTCCTCCAACCCCACAGCACCCCCACCACAACAACATAAAACCAAACCTCTGAATATGATCACAGCCTCCGAAAAGCATTTCCATTTCATCACAGCGTGAATAATTCTTTCTTCACTCTCAGTTTTGCTCCTAGGCGCATTCTCTTAGCCCCTCTCCCTCCCTGCAAATTCAACCTCCATCAACGTGGTATTCATTCAGAACAATCTAGAGGATTCCAGTAAAGTCAACACTGTTGATGAGTTTATGAAGAGAATCTGAAAAATGGGTTAGATTTCTTCCTTCAATTTTTTCCCGGAAGATAGTGGAACTTCTCAAATGATGTGGAGGTAAAGGTACAGGCACATCTGTTGAGAATGCTACATGCAACACTAATCCAGTTGTACGGGTGTCGTGGTGGTTCCAGTCAGAGAAAGAAAATAGGAGGGGTCGGAGATCTTTGCTTATTTTATTGTAAGAAAGTTCTGAGTTTGTAGTTTTTTTTTTCCCTTCCCCAATTTTCCATAAAAGGACATGTCCACTACATTTCTGCGTCCATACACAAACACTATATAACTAGCAAACTAGCGAAGTTTCTCATATCCTAGTAGAAGAGATAAGTGTAACTATCATGTAATGGTAACATTTGATTATTGATACAAACACCTATACACCAAGATGGCAGCATAAACTAAATGTAGATAAGAGAATTAGAGAAAATGAATTCATTTCATGCTATTCATCTCAAACAAAAGAATAGCTTTCTTCAGGAAATAATATGTGATAGTGAAAGGTTAAGGTATAGTGTGTGCACTAGTTTGACATATAATAATGTAAAATGACACGGTATTAGGATGAAGAAAGAAAGGCTCACCATCCAGTCATAAATTTTTTTGATGCCCAGCTCCTAACAACTATGGAAAAAGTCTACAAAATGACAGAAACAACACATGGCGATCTGTCAGACAAATACTTCAGATAAACTATTTCATGCAACAAAATGAATAGGATAACACCTGCTAGGCTTAGGTATTCAAATTCACGGAAACAAAAAAAAAATTGCATATATATATAAATCGGAATTATTGATCAACAGCTCGTAATGTTTCTAAAACCAGCTTCAATGTATCAAACTCTTCCAAATTAAGAAACTTGAAAAGACACATAACCCAAACCAGGAAAAAATAAACCTATGCTAGATTTTGTTATGAATTTAAGTGTTGTTAAATAGCAGATATAGGTAGCGGAAATTGAGAAATTAGTATTATTCCCTACTCTATTTAGTACAAAAAGTGTGATCAAAATACGGCATAAGCACCGCCATGCAGTGGATTTTGAACAAACCTCTATTTTTTGCAATCAGGGATTAATTAACAACACTAATGTGTTTCTACTAGAGCTAAGAACTAGCATTAATGCTCTTAGTTTAAAGGTAACAACAATTTCATCTGGTGATATAAAAAGCAATAGTTTCAATTCAATTGATCCTTATAACAGTACCAATCTAAGTCAACGAAATCTACGAAACTAACAAATTCAAATAAGCACGCATGGTTCATAGATGAATCAAATGCTTCAAAACGCAACGGAATAAAGCAATAGTGATGAAGAATTAAAACCCTAGAGTAGAGAAAGGAAAGATCATAACCTCGCGGCCGGTATGATGAACGGAGGAGGCCGACGACGACGGCTTGGAAGCATCGGTGTCAACGCCGGAATTAGCGACAGGGATGAGAAGCTCTCGATCTCTGTTACCGGTGACCGTCGAGGGGGATTTTTCGTCGACCATCTCTGAAGGAGCAACCGTTAACGACGACGTTTCGAAGTTTGCAAAAGTGGACAATAGTGCCCTTTTGCTTCGCTTCTTCTGCAACGCCGTGTTAGACTCCGCAGAAAGACAAATTGCAGAATAATTGTATTCTTATTTAACTTTTTCTTATATGTCAAAAATATTTTAACTTTTTTTTTCTTTGGCTGGGGTTATTTTATTTAAATTTAAATAAAACTTACATTTTTTTTCAAGGCAAAACACATATTTTCAATCATAAAAGTAAAACACATAAGTTTAATTAAAATAATAGAACTCATAGTTTCAGTTTAAAAAATTGGATATATAATTTGAAAAGGATCATCCTTATTTTGGCAACAATATTTTAAGAATTTCTTTAAAAATTATCAATCTTATTTGTAAATTTTTAGGTTCCTATAAATTTTAGTCGGTATAGATATCTTGTCTAAATTAGTTTAAATTTTATTTTTAATATTTAAATATTTTTGTTGACTAGATACTAACTTTTATATATATATATATATATATATATATATATATATATATATATATATATATATATATATATATATATATATATATATATATATATATATATAAAATGCAGATTATTTTTATTTTGAATTTTTATGACGTGATATTATGAGTAATGATATAGATTTGATGTGACATTACATATTTGAACAAAATAAATTTAGATTAATATTTTAAATATATATATATAATATTATAAAAATCATTTAAAAAACTAAAAAAAATCATGTGAAATATTGGTTATTTATCTTCTTTTTTTTAAAATAAAATTTATATATGAATATTTTAGTTAAAAGACTATTTCGATTAACATGTTAGATGGTAGACGATTATATTTATTTTTAAAAGATCAACAACTTCATATAACCCCTCCCTCTTTCATTCTTTCTCAAAAAAACCAAAAAAAACATAGCAACAAATCTCATTCTTCTCATTCTTGCTATCTTCTTCAACAAAACACACAAATCATCTTCTGCTCATAACAAATCAAACCTTTTCCTTCCTCTAACCTTCCACATTCTTCAAACTAAACTCCTCCATCTTGCTTCTCTTTCACACACGAATAAACCATAAACAAACTTCAATCTTCACTCACATTTTACATCAACACAAAACCCAAATCTGAAAATAGAAGAAGAGATAGAGAGATATTTGAACGGAGATGACGAACCGAAGGAGATGCGAGAGAGAGTTTGAGAAACCAAAAAGCCACCGTGAAACACCAAAACGCGTTGTGAGAAGATCTAAGAACCCATATAAACCACAAAAACCAGATTGAAACACATCACGTGAACCGAAACGAACACACAGCCGAGCGAGAGAGAGGTTCCACCGCGAGTGAAGGTGAGCGACTGAGACAGAGAGAGTAACGATGTCGGAGAGGTTCAGACATATGAGGTCGAGCGCGTTGAAGCACTTTTGTTGTTTCTTTTCGTTTCTGAACCGTGAAAGTGGAAATAGGGGAATCAGTTATTTCTTTCTTTCTATTTTTTATGCTGGTGATTTATTTTTAACCCTTTTGTTGGTTGTTGGGCTTTAAACTCTCAGCCCATGTTCTTATTACTATCTCATACCCTCTATCTCGCTAACTGCACCATCCCCT
The DNA here is from genome assembly GCA_963966055.1 of Lathyrus aphaca. Classification (NCBI taxonomy): domain Eukaryota; kingdom Viridiplantae; phylum Streptophyta; class Magnoliopsida; order Fabales; family Fabaceae; genus Lathyrus; species Lathyrus aphaca. The sequence continues at coordinate 17,468,239 of OZ014521.1, forward strand.
ATTTAATTTATTATTATTATTGTGATTAGATTTCTGTTTCTAAATGTTTAATTTGTTGAATAGAATGACTTGTTAATTGTTTTTAATATCGACTTTTGTTTCTAATTAATCTTTGATAATTGTTTTTTAGTTAACTAAATTTTGATTAGTTTTTGCTAGGATGCTAATTTAATTTTCTTGTAAATTTTGAGTAGAACTTTAATTGATTTTCTTTTATTAAGTTCATGCTAATTTTTTCGGATACTCTTGTTAGCACTTCTTCTTATATTTTGGTTCAATTGATCTTGGATGTGATTTCTGATGTTGGACAATTGAGGATTAATTTGGTTGATTGTGTAAAATTTCTACAAGTATTCCTGTGTTCTTGTGCGCGTATTGAAGAGGCAACAAACTTTCTCCGTTAGGTACCACTGAAATTATTTCTTTCGTGCTTCATTCTAGAGTTTTATTCCATGTTAGATGCATACTGATACATTTGAAGCCCTACCTTTAGTAGGCTCTGTTTGTGCATTGCCTGGCCATTTCATGTTGCATTCTTCTCTCATACTTGTTGCATTTTTCTTTTTGCATACTCATTTCTTCTTCATCTCATATCTTCATTTTGTTTTCATTCAGGTTTGGTTTATTTGTTGGTTCACTTGTGCCTAGTCCACGAGTTTTCCATTACGTGCCTAATCCAACTTAATTTTGATTAAGTTGGAATGGGATAGAAACCTCAATTATAGGATCAATTATTGCATGATAACTTTTAGGATTGAGTCCCCCTTAGTGTTTTTCTTTTAAACCTTTGAGTCTTTCTCTTCTTCCTCATAAACAAAAATCCAAAAATATCTAATAAATACTTCTTTAAAAGACTTGAACCAAGCTTCAATCGTCTTTCCTGCGGGATTCTTTTCTCATCTCATTCTGGTGCAGACGTAAGACTTGTCGAGTCCGTTCTACCACAAACAGGTAAAACGCCTGAGTGACAACACCTAACTGTTGGAACGCGCACTTGACATTGCCATCTAAAAAAACACAAAAATATTGTGGTCACCTTTAGTTAGCCGAACTACGGCGGCCTGATTCTCATTAGGAGATACGTAGGCACAAGCGCGATGTTTGTCGACCCAATTCCCATTCTTTCAGAATTACGTGGAATCTGATTCTCGTTGCGACGAGATACGTCTGGTTGGGGTGTGATGCCCTCTTGAGTCCGTCTGTTTCTATCACCCATTCGTTTTTTTGTTTTCCGTTTTCGTTCTCGTTTCTTCTCTAGTCCTTTCCAGTATAGCATCAGATGGAGCTTCAGACAACTACACCCTTTGAGTTGAGCAGCAAACATGGATCCCATCAAGTACGATGGACACGAAGGTGTGCTAATACCTTCCCTTCGTGTAACCGACTCCCGAGCCCAAACTTGGTTGCGATGACCTCGTCTTTTCCTTTTCCCTCAGGCTTTCTTCGATTGTTCTCCTTTCCCTCGTCGGGATAAAAAACATATTGATGGCGTCTCTTCTCTTTTCCGCCAGTTGATTTTCACGTTGCGATAAAGTATAGTGCGTAAGGGATTGGGGCGTGGAAGTTGGGCAATATGTTTATACCCTTGTGCATTTCACGTATGACCAGGGTTGTAGTGTAATTTTGGTGTTTCACAATGTTTGTCCCGATTTTGTGTTCGATGGTGATTTCCTTGATCCGAAGTGTTGAAATAGGTATTAGGAATCACTTAACCAAGGATTAGTGATGGAAAATAATTAATGATGAAACTTAGGTGGATTAATTAGATGATTAATTACTTAAGTCGTGTGAGGTATTGTTGGTGATTTTGTAGACTTGTATATTGCATATGTGATCAGATAGATCGTAAAGATGTATAACAATGTGTTTATACATGTTTGTGTGAATAGTCATTGTCATGTATACATTAAGGTATTATTGGTGATTATCGTTGGAGATGAATCTTTGTTAGATCGATGGGCGTATGCGATTCATCTATACTCTGTTGTGGAGAGTGTTGGAGATAAATCATTGTCGGATGAGTGTATGTGATTTATCCGGATTCTGTATGAATCAAGTATGATTGAATGAACTAAGGTGAATTGGTACCACATGCATTGTGTCATTGTTGAGTCACATTGCAAATTAATTATTGTTGAATCATGAGTCATGTTGCTAATTGTTATTGTGTTTGTTGATTGTGTGAGATACTACTCTTGAAATGTATTATGCTCAGTTAATTATTGAATGTGTTTCTCACCCCTTTGTTGTTGTTGTATTTGTGCTTCCTTGGGAGTACAGATAATCTAGGTACTTAAGTGTGCATGGACTGCATGTTGCTTATTCGAGTCATATGACTACTCTGATACTTAACACGAAATTTGGGGATTGTTTTGACGTTTAACTTATTTTCAGTATTTTGTTATGTAACGTATTTTGATTGAAAACTTGTAAATCAAGAGATGTTGAAGAATATTGTTGATGTTGGCAAATTGCCATGATTTGAATAACTAGTATTTTCCCGTTGTTTTAATAAAGAAGTTTTTTTATGTTGTTATTATTGATGATATGACATTCCACTTTGGATAAAGTATGATATTTACGCATTATTTGGTTGTTTTATAAAATGGGAAAATGGGGGTGTTACACTATTTGTATGGGTCAAGATTTGAAATATTTAGTGATCATAAGAGTTTGAAGTATTTGTTCGACCAGAAAGAACTGAATATGAGGCAGAGAAGATGGTTGGAATTTCTGAAAGATTGTGATTTTAATTTGAGTTATCATCCGGGCAAGGCTAATATAGTAGAAGATGCTTTAAGTCGTAAGACAATTCATATGTCGACATTAATGGTGAAAGAAATGGAACTAATTAAGAAATTTTGAGATTTGATTATGGTTTGTGAGACGACCCCTGAGAGTGTTAGACTTGGAATGCTAAAGGCGAACAATGACTTTTTGGATGTGATTAAAGAAAATCGGAGGCTTGATGTGAAGCTAGTAGATTTGATGCCTACAGAAGAAAGTGATCCGGATAGTGATTTCAAGGTGGATAATTCTGGTGTGTTGAGATTCCGGGGCAGAATTTGTGTGTCGAACAATATGGAATTGAAGAAGGCGATTTTAAAATAGAGTCACTAGAGTAGTTTGAGTATTCATCTGTGACCTACGGAAATGTATCAGGATTTGAAGAAGTCGTTTCGGTGGTTTGGTATGAAAAGAGATATATCACATTTTGTTCATGCTTGTTGGGTATGTCAGAAGTCAAAAATGGAGAATCAGAAACATGCGGGGATGATGCAATCATTGGAGATTCCGGAATGGAAATGGGACAATATTCCTATGGACTTTGTTACTAGTTTTCCGAATACAATAAGAGGCTTTGATTCTATTTTGTTGGTTATAGGCCGGCTTATGAAATCCGCACACTTTATAGTTTATACCCATTAACATGAGTTTTCCGTTGACAAAGTTGGTGGAGATTTATATCAGGATAATTGTGAAGTTGCATGGTGTTCCTTCGAGTATAGTGTCAGATAGAGATCTGAGGTTTACTTCTGAATTTTAGAATAGTTTGCAGGAGACTTTGGGTTCTAAGTTGAAATTGAGTTCAACTTATCATTCTCGGACGGACAGTCAGTCGCAGAGAACCATTCGGTTATTAGAAGATTTGTTGAGAACTTGTGTGTTGGAACAAGAAGGTGCGAGGGATACACATTTATCACTGATTGAGTTCACGTACAACAATATTTACCATTCTAGTATTGGAATGACACCATTTGAAGCTTTGTACGGTAGGAGGTGTAGAACGCATCTATGTTGGTATGAAACTGGTGAGAATGTGGTGTTTGGACCTGAAATTATGCAACAGACTACTGAGATAATTCAGATGATCCGTGAGAAAATGAAAGCGTTTCAGAGTAGACAGAAGAGCTATCATGATAATCGGAGGAAAGAATTGGAATTCAGTGAAGGTGATCATGTGTTCTTGAGGGTCAACCCAATGACGGGTGTGGGACGTGCCTTGAAATCAAAAAAGTTGGATCCTAAGTTTATTGGACCGTATCAGAGTTTGCAGAAGGTTGGTACCATAGCATAAAGGGTGGCATTACCACCAGAGCTTTCGAACATGCATGACGTATTTCATGTGTCACAACTTCAGAAGTATGTGTCTGATCCATCGCTTGTTATTCAAAGGGATGAGGTGCACGTTAGAGATAATCTTATTGTGGAAGTGATGTCGATAAGAATTGAGGATTGCAAGATGGAGCAACTCAGAGGTAAGGAAATTTCTTTGGTAAGAGTAGCTTGGGGAGGAGCTGCTGGAGGAAGTGTGACCTAGGAGTTAGAAATCAGGATACGAGAGTTGTATCTGGAACTTTTCTCATCAGGTACATTTTCGAGGACGAAAATATTTTAAGTGGGGGAGAGTTGTAACACCTCATTTTTAATTTGATTAATCGTCGCGTATTATTGGTGATTGTTGGCCTTATTTAAGGTGTGTGCTTAGATGTTTTGGTGTAAGTCCTAATGGGTCGGGTAGACTTGAGGTGTTGTTAGTATTAATGAGGTGTGTAGTAATAATAATGTGGCCCAATTAAATATTATTCCTAGTATTATGAGTATTGTTTTAATTTTAATATTACTACTGCTATTATTAATATTATTAGTAATTCTTTTAATTAAAATCAAGGGATGACTTAATAAAAGATCAATGTGAGGGTAATAAGGGAATTGGGCATTAATCTGAAAAATTAGGAAGGGTTTAGTCATAATAACATTTAGGAAGGGTTTAGTCATAACAATATTTGTGGCCTAGAGAGAGAACTAGGAAGAGGAAGAACATTTGTTGGGGCATTCTCCAGAGATCATTTTCGTAGGATTTTTGTCAAGAATTTGAGGTAAGGGGAGAGAATGTTTCATAATTGGTGATAATAACATGATAGGATAGTGAAGGGTCCTTTCCCTCGTAGTATTTTATATGTATAATATTGTTTGATGATTTTGTTGTTATGTAGATCTGTTGTTGTGAAATCGATTTGAACGAACTGATTATGTGTATGAATTATTATTGTTGTTGTTCTGTATAATTTGCGGTGTATACAGATCTTGTGTTGTTGTAGAGGATGAGTGACAAATCTAGATTTTGAAACTGATAAAATTAGAGTAGTAATGTTAAATGATAGATTAACATGATTGAAGAGTGTAAAATTGATGCAGAAACCTTTCTAGGAATAATATGGAGTTAGAAGTGAGACTCATAGTGAACTGATTCAGACTGAAGAAGAAAATATGGAAATTTGTTTTTTTTGCCCATAAGCGTATCAGTGAGGCCTTACGTGTATGGAAGGGCGTTCCAACACGCCATTACGCGTAACATGGTGCATTAAGCGTATGGGAAGCATTGGTGGTACGATCATCTGGCCAAATGTGTAGATTACATGTAAGAGGGATGGGCAATACGCGTATGGATGAGTGATACGCGTATTGAATCATGTTGAGTGGGTTTTTAAAGGGATTTTGATTCTGCCCATACGCGTAAGGGGATGTCCATACGCGTATGAGGCTGAGGTTGGGGAGTGATACACATTGTAGGGCGTAAAGACCTGGGAGCGTGGCAGTTGGGCAATATGTGTATGCCCTTGTGCATTACGCGCATGGCCAGTGGTGTGGTGCAATTTTGGTGCTTTCGCAATGTTTGTCCCGATTTCGCGTCTGATGGTGATTATCTTGATCTGAGGTGTTAGAGTAAATATTAGGACTTATTTAATCGAAGATTGGTGATGGAAAATAATTGATAATGTAACTTAGGTGGATTAATTAGACGACTAATTACTTAAGTTGTGTGAGGTACTTTTGGTGATTATGTGGGTTTTAGGTTGCATATGCGATCAGATGGATCATGAAGATGAATAACTATGTGTTTATACATGTTTTGTATGCGTAGTCATTGTCATGCATACATTGAGGTATTATTGGTGGGATGAATCATTGTCGAATGGACGTATGTGATTCATCTGAACTCTGTTATGGAGAGTGTTGGAGATTAATCATTGTCGGATGAGTGTATGAGATTTATCCATATTCTTTTATGAATCAAGTTCGATTGAATGAACTATGGTGACTTGGTACCACATGCGTTGTGTCATTGTTGAGTCACATTGTATATTAAATGTTGTTGAATCATGAATCATGTTGCTAATTATCATTGTGGATGTGTTGCTTATGTTGATTGTGTGAGATACTACTCCTTGAAATGTATTATACACCATTAGTTTTTGAATGTATTTCTCACCCCTTTTTGTTGTATATGTGCTTCCTTGGAAGTACAGATAATCCAGGTACTTGAGTGTGCATGAACTGCATGTTGTTTGTTCGAGTCATATGATCGGTCTGATACGTAACACAAGATTTGGGGATTATTTTATATGTTTTATTTATTCGTCATAATTTGTTATGTATCACACTATTGTTGAAAATTTGTAAACCCTGAGATATTGATGAATTTTATTGATGTTGGCAACTGCCATGAGTTAAATAATTCATATTTTTCTGTTGTTTTAATAAAGAAGTTTTATTGTTATTTATGATGATATGTCATTCCACTTTGGATAAAAACTCTGATTTTACACGTTATTTTGTTATTTTCTAAAATGGGAAAGTGGGGTGTTATACCAGTCGCTCTCAGCTATGATACTTTACGCCTCCTCCGGTACCAGATGACTCTCATAATCATCAAACATGTCATCTATCTGTCTATCTGTCAAGGCATGAAAGCAAAGACAACAAGATATCTGAGAATATTCCTGAGACGCATCTCCAAAATATTTTAACGTTGACTGAGTCTTTGGTGCGTCCAAAGATGCATCTTCGAAATTTGTGGACATTTACGTATTTTCACATGATGGCTAAGAAACTTAAAGGGTGCATTAAGAAACTCCCTAAAAAAAGCATAGGATTTTTATTAGCCTATTTAACTAAAAAGGTTAGGCCACGAGCCAATAAAAAACCTTTTAAATTTATCAAGCCATTCTATTTAAATAAAAATGAATAATTTTATTATTTTTATATTGTATTTTATATTTTGAAGTAAAATACAAAAATAAAGCTATGTTATCTTACTAAAAATTATGAAAATAAGTTGAAAAAATATTACCAACAATGTCATAAGTTTTTTTGTCATAAGTTGTTTTGATAAGTGTTATTAAACAAATAGTATCACAAAACTTAGGTTAATAGATAAACTTAAATGAGTTAATAAAAATAAACTTTTCACCTCATTGATATTTTAATTTGTTAATCTATTTAACATTAGTTTAATTTCTTATTTACAAATGTTCAAATAAAATAAGCTTTTAAATTGATTAATAGACTACTAGGTATTAAGAAAAAACAGACTCAATCCTAAACAAAAAATCTATGATAGACTATAGATCATATTTAAACTTTGAATTTTTTTAATAGCCAAGTTCAAACTTGACAAAGCTAGCTCAATCCAAACTTAAACTTTGATTTTTTTGATAAAGCAAATTCAAGCTTGACAAAACTACCTCGGTCCAACCTATTCTCACCCCTAGTTCAAATATAGACAGTTATATATTTTTTTCTCTAGGGTTTTCTACCGACCTCTATAAATCTCTTATCACACATTTAATCTAAATCAATAAAAATTAAGTGCATTTTTAATCTGTTTAATACCGCTTAATATATAACTTTCATGGTCAATCTCTCATTCATAAAACCAAATTAATTATCAATAATAATTCTCTTTTTAAACCTCTTTTCAATCACTATTTTACATAACATTACCTATAAGTTTAATCCCCTAAAAAAACAGAGTATAAACCCGTTAAAAAATATTTTGTTATCAAAATTTTTTTTTTTTAAACATATAAACTATATGTCTTAAGATATAAGTCAAAATAATATTTTTTAAAAACATATAAACTATATGTCTTAAGATATAAGTTTTAAAAAAGTGAGCTTGCAAACAACCTAGGTGATTCTGAGATTGGATAAGTTCCTCACTGTTGTTTTACAATAATGTTATCCGGTTAGAATCAATTTGTGTTACCAAATCCATCTTATGTAAGATTTTTACAACATAAATTGGACCTATAGCTAGACTCAATGAATGTAAGTTGTGGAATACTATAAAATGTTACTGCATGGCAAAGACTTCAATTACAGTGAATTAGCATCAAATAATCAAATAAGCACATTTATGACACTATGTGAAAACCCAAAATATGAAAGGATGAAGAGCCTTTAATTTATGTGACAACAATTTCACATTACAATATCATATCTGGTTTGATAATGATTTAGCAAAACCTTTTAACTGTAGTAATCACAGAAATGATAACAAGTAAAAGGCATACATTGTTCAAATATATATTATTAGTTTAAAAAACATATCCAGAAATAGAAAAGCCAAAAAAAGATATTCTCGAAAATTATCAGTATAAAATGAATCAACTTAATGAGTAAGCAACATCAGTTGCATTGCATGTCTCTCTAAGATATCAGATGAATAATCCTATGTCAAAAGGCCTCAAGATTACATAGAAATGAAAGGCGTCAACATGAGCCACAATCTTCCATTAAATGGAAATGCTACTAGAATCAGCTAACTGTCGATCAACACTGTCATAAAGGCATGGAAATACCTGTAAAATATACAAACAGAAGCATTGCAATAAGTTATTTCCTTTCAGATAGTATAATTGGTACTTCTATGTAGATACAAAATGTGCTACGGCCAATTATATTACCAACTATGTACTAAAAAAAACTCTTGATAAATATATGGTATCACAAACTCGCAGTATTTACATAAAGGCACTAATGCTAGCAAGTTTTGTAGTTCTTACAAGTGCTAAAGGGATATAATGACCTATTTGCTTTCTAAAAAAAATTTCAATAATATTTTTCAATTTCATTTCTTCGTGCCATGGAAGGGTACAACAATGAACAATTGTGATAAAGAGAATATGGATAACTAACTAGAACAAATGCACTTTTGGAAATACTGAAAATGATTTTTTATATTTTCGAAATTTTAGGAAATGTTGGATCTGCCATCCATAATGCATATTCAAAAATGTGTAAAATGAACTCTTGAATGCTGAATATTTTCAATGAAAATAAAAACAGAAACCAAGTGAAGCAAAAAGTGCTTAATATATTTAATTTTGTTGTGTTAACAATACATAATTTTATGAAATTACTAAATAAATGTTTCTATTTATCATTTTACAGCACTAAGTATGCTATATACAACACTTCTCCTATGGAGTCACTTCAGCAAAACTTCATTAAAATAATGCTGAGTCATTTCTTACAAAAATTTTGCACTATAACCGAACTATCAGTGTTATTCACAAACCCTTATTAACTATTTGTGTTTGGCCCTATCCCATGATAAAATATGGATAAAGGTATCATCTTATGAACAACGACAAGTTAATTTAAGCTTTAGCATAACTTCAAAAGAAATGGGTCAAATGGAAATGATATGACCACTATACTATCCCTTTGTTCCAGGCTTTAGCTAACCATTTTCTTCCTAAAAAACATGGAATACATTCTTTTGCATCTATGCAAATACTATCTACCACAAAGATAAATACTTCCGATATTCATGTTCTAATCATAAAAGAGGTTATTAAGAAAGTTCTTGAGATTAACGATTTGGATAGAAGCATGGTTTTGGGTAGAACATTATGACGAAAGTTGATCCATATAGTCGGACCCACTTGGTGGGATAAGACTTGGTTGTTGTTGTATTCATCTCACCAACATAAAATCAATGGCACATTCATACAAAATTTTTGTCGATGGCAGATGGCAGAAGGTAAAAAAAATCACAACATAAACACACCATTGCATGCAGCCTATGGCACCGCCATGGGAAACCTCCCTTCACAAATTGCCTAGGGCATTTGTCAAAAAATTCAACCATGTCATGCCCAACCACCATCTAACAACACTAGCATACAATTCAAAGAACATTTTCAACCATTCCAATCCATGTCTTCTTGAAACACTAATTGTAGCCACCTTAGTAATCTATCCTAGTCATAATTCAGTTCAAATTATTAATGCAAAGGAAAAACAAAAGCAATGTCCGAGAATGCTATGAAGCTCGGACATCAGAAGCACAATACCGACAAGATACACGGACACCGATTATAATTTGAAAAAATATACAAATTAAACCTAATCACAAGTGTCTTTGTCTTATTCGGACATTGACACATACTCACTTTTTTTTCAGGTGTCGGTGCTACATTGCGAGAAGGTATAAAACACTAGATGTCAAATATTTACTTTCCAAAATGATAAACAAATACAAAATTAACAGTGTTATTTCAACATCAAAATTCAGACATTTAAAATGAATAGACATGAAAAATGAATAAAAGAGAAAGAAAAAACAGACCTTGAGGAACTAAACCCCAACCAATAGATTCAATGGACAAGCTTGAAACTAATCGAGCAGAAGCAACAACACTATACAACAGCAACATTGATTCCAAGCTACCCAACTCCACCGGTAACCTAATAAACTAAATTGAAGAAAAATCATGCTAATTTAATTTAGGTTATTGAAAAATGAAGGGTTTTAGGTTAAAGAGGGAGTGTAATCGAGATGTTAACCTAGAGAAAGCCTTAGACGATGTTGCCATTGGAAGTGTTGTTCAGCTCATCTCCAAAGTAGGTCTGTTTCAGTGTGTCAGTGTGTGACCTTGACGTTGGAGACACAACTAAAATTCTTAATATTTTTCATCTCATTTTTCTTTTCATTTTTCACTAGCACGGTCATCGCTAGATATTTTTTTTTCTTCATTTTTTATATATTTTAATCTTATAAATCTAAACACATTTTTAATCCCTTATTCACTTTAATCCTTTATTTAAAAAACATTATATATTAATCCTTAAAAAAGATTATGTTAGTATAATTAATCTCTTATGTTAGATTTTGTGAAAAAAAATAACTTTTACCTACATGAAAATTTAGTTGGATTTAATTGTATCTACCTAATATTTTTTAATTATTCTTAACGTGGTTTTATCTTTATATTAATCCCTAATATTTTTTAATTATTATTAATGTGTCTGAAAATACTCATACTCCAGTTAAATATGCATGATCTTAGTTATTCATTAGTCTTGCATCATTTAAGATTTGGTCTAGTAAGTTATTGCTCTCTATGAAGTGAAGTAAGTCTTCATGTATGTTATGTTAGTTTCAATTTGTTTTAATTAAAATTAAAAATGATTTTATGATGAGAGTTATTCAAGATGTTAAGAGAAATATCTTGAAATGTGTTAGGCAACACGACACCAACACACATGTTTTTGGATGGGTCATTTGTTAAAGAAATATTGCATCAAATTTATCAATGTTTTGCCACTCTGTTTAAACACCAAGTTGAGGAAGATATTTCCATTTACAATTTCAAGTTAGAATATCGTTTGACTTAATTTTTTTGTAATTGCTTTTTCTTAGGCATAGATGATGATGGTAAAGGTCTGTGTGGAAGGAAAAAAAGTTCATTATTGGCTTTTTGTCCCACTTCAATAAAATGGTCTAGTATCAAAGTCCAACACAATCATGAAAAATTATCTGCTGAAAAACTTCAAACTCCAATATCAAAGTCCTCTAAATCAAACATGACAAAGGAATATGATGTTAAAAGGTGTGCTCCTAAATAAAGGAAGCGAACAAGTTCTTCTAGTAGAATCCAAGGAGCATGCTTAATATGCTTTTGTGAATCAGGAATATATTTAGTTCTTTTATATAGGTGAGTTTTGCACATTTTACTCAAATAGCTAATTCTTTATTTTTATTGTATAAATTTTGATATGCAAGTATCTTAATTTTTATTGTATAAATGGTGAACAAAATGGTGATAGAATAGAATATTTGTCATAATTAGTTTTAATGAATTTCTTGTAATTATGTTGTAGCATAATTAAAAAATTGACCTACACTTGTATATGCACATCATATTCAATAATGAAATTATGTTCTCATTACTGAATAGGATGTATATATACAAGTGTAGGTCAACTCTTCAATTATGTTGCAACATAATTACAGGGAAATCATTAAAACTAATTATGACAAATATTCTATTCTATCAAATGGTGATAGTCAAGTATGGAATTTAAAGCAAAGATTTTATTAATTAATTTCATATTAATTGAAATTTTGGTAATCAAACACCAGATGTTGAGTAAGATGTCACAATATTGGGATCAGTACAATATGACAACACAAAAAATTATGCAGTTAAAATGGTTGAATGTAAATAACACAATCACTTGTTAACCCATTTTAGTGCAGCATCACCAACATCTGGGACATCCAAGTCAGGAAGGAAATTCACTATATAATATTAGTTTGAAGTCCAAGTAAACTTCCTCTGATTTACAATATTCTCACATAATCAATACCCGTGTTATTTCTATCTAAGACACTCCTAGATATGAGAACCCTCTCACTTCCCTTCAATCATACAACAATGATAAAACTAAGAATAAAAAACAAAAGACGTTATTCAAAGACACAAAATTCACTCTTGCTTAAAAGCTTATGAGTGATTCACAATTACAACTCAAAACACAGTCCAACTCTAATATCAAAGAGATATCACAAATAACACAATCCAACTCTAGTATCAAGGAGATACATGAGTGGATCACAAATAACACAATCCAACTCTAGTATAAAGGAGATACAATAGTGGATCACAAATAACAATGAACACACTAAACCTTAAAACCTTCTTTCACATGCACGCTTCGACACTTCTTTAGGTTTAGAAACATGTTTTATTTATCTTTTGATAAGCATGGGCTTTGGGCTATAAATAAAACGTAAATCCCAAACAACAGTTGCAAATCTTCGGCATGAAAATAGAAACAAAATAGAAAGTTTCCTAAAAAGTATCCAAGATCTTTTTTATGAAAAAAATGCATTTCTGGTGTGGAATCGATGTTCCTAAAATAACCCTCATTGGAATGAGACAAAGTGTGAAATAAAACCATAAAAAATCTTACACTTTAAAACAAATCTTCCAAATAAGCAAAACCCTGACACCTAGTATAACATGTCACGTCATCGTGTGTGACATTGTTGCAATGAATGTTAACCAACATGTCAAGACATCTTGCTTAACATCTAGTTGTGATACTTGTTTTAACAAAATTGTTGTCAATCCCAAAATCACATAACTAACAATCTCCCCATTTGATAAATTTTGGCTAAAAAAACATTTGCATGAAGAATTGGAGGGAAAAAACAGCAACAACCATAAAATAAAAACCACACACAAACTTGGTAGAACAACTCAGAGGCGTACACATCAGAAACATGGGAGAAACTCAATCTCATAGAAAAACACAACACATAGAGAGAAATAGACTCTCACACACCAAGTCTCATTCAGAGAAGGAATTATCTGAAACAACACACAGAGAGAAATAAACTCTCACACACCAAGCCTCAAAATGTCAGGACATTCTATCTGGCATCACAACTATACAACAAGCACACACGAAGAACCTAAGTGCACAACACCATACTCTCATTGAATTGCATGATCAACACTTCAGATATAACTCCATCTATCACATATACTCCCACTCAATAGAGCAATTAAACAACCCAAGCACACAAAAGCTAAAAAAATTATGTAGAGAAAAATAAATTCTCCCAGACATGACATGATGTCAGAACATATAGAATGACATCCCACCACCACCAACACAGCAACCCAGACGAAGCTAAAAACCCAGAGAAAGAGAAATCATGTTTATGCTCTCCCCACTGAGTTTTTATCTATGAAGCACGGACACCGAGACACGACACAACATGGACACTCCGATGCGGATAATGTTAAAACATAGGACACGGACACCGCTATATATAAAAGAGTATTTGAGGTTTATTTATCCATCTATGATTAAAAAAGTCAAAAGTATTTTAATCAAATTAATGTCTTTAATTCTTTATGAATAACACACTACGCCAAAACTGCTTTTTAACAGCGCATCTTAGACAGCGCTTTTAAGAGAAAGCGCTGTCCAAGTTTAAAATTTAAAAAAAACACGGAAAATGTTCCAAAAAAATAATGAAAGCGCTGTCTAAGGGGGGGTCTTAGACAGCGCTTTTAGAAAGCGCTGTCTAAGACCCCCCCTTAGACAGCGCTTATAGAAAGCGCTTTTAAATATTCACCTTAGTCAGCGCTTTTGATAAAGCGCTGTCTAAAGCTTTTAAATTTAAAAAAAAAATAAAACCATAAGCGCTGTCTAAGGGGGGGTTTAGAAAGCGCTTTTCAAAAGCGCTGTCTAAGGCATACCTTAGAAAGCGCTTTTCCCAAAAGCGCTGTCTAAGGTCTTATTAAAATTAAAATTCAGACTTCTATTTTCGTTCTCTGTTCTTTCTGTTTTCCCTCCTAACAGCGAAAGCGAACCCTAACAGCGAAATCGTTCGTTCTTGAAAGTGTTTCAGCCATTGATTGTGCTTCATTTCTTCACTTTTTCACTGCGTTTGAAGAATCGGTTTCATTGCTTCTTCATTCATTCACCGCCGTTGAAAGAATCGGGTTCATTGCTTCAGTTCTTTGTTACAGGTTTCAGTTCTGCGTTTCATTTCATTTGTTTGACGAATCATTTATGCGTTTCATTTGTTTGACGAATCATTTGTTTGACGAATCGGGTTCATTGCTTCAGTTCTTCGTTACAGGCTTCAGTTCTGCTTTTTTTTCTGGTTCTGCTTTTTTTTACAGGTTTTATGTTTCTAGTTACTATTTTGAATGTAACTTGTATGCACCCTTTATGCAGGTGTTTATTGTGTTCTCTGTATTAGCTTCTGTGCTGTTTGAGGTTTTTGCTGTAGCATTTTTAAAAGGTATTCTTCTTAGTACTGGTCTTTATAATGCCTTTCACCTCTTAACTTTGATCAATCTTTTTATATGCTTTTTATTTTATTGTGATAGATTTTTGTCTATACATACATTTAGTTGTACATATCATTTATGTTCTGTTAGTGTTGCAAATTTTCTTGGTATCATCTTATGATATTTTCTTTATGTCTTTTTTGTTTTCAAATGCTGATTTTGTGAGGAACCCATATGGGGGATAAATGGTTATATGTATATGTGGAACTTCCCTTTAAATGAAATGTTAATATCGATACAACTTCGAACTTTTAAAGAGGGAAAAATCTTGGTCACAAAACAAGATTTCAAAGAAAGGGTGAAGAGTTACTTTCACAGCTTGGTAGTTGGAGGCCATAGAATTTTATTGCACTTAGATAGGCTATTCACTAGAATGGAGGGCTAATATTACACCTTGTATCCTAGGATTCAGGAGTCTGGGGTAAGTGAAAGATCAAAGAGAATAGACAGTTGCAAGGTAGTTGGACTAGATATTTTATTTATACCTGAGACATAGATTGGACGAGGAGAAGACTGTATAAGATTACTCACATCTAATTGTTGTTTAGTGAAATTGATGTCTAAGATGATTTATGACGAGCGAGGTAGAAATACTTTTATCCATATCTTATGAAGTTGACTTCCAAACTAAGCAAATTATAATGAATTTATCTCATGTTCTGTATTATGAAGTTGTGTAAAAGGGTAATTAGTAGAGATTATGACAAGATACGCTACAGAATCTTAATTTGGTTTTATACCGTGGAGGTTGACCACAAGAACAATTTACTTATCGTGAAGAGTGATAGAGATATTGGACAAATAAAAAAGACTTATTGGTAACAAGTTAAAAAATGCCATTAATTTTTCTATTATTTGAATATTTTAACTAATATATTTAAATTTTATTTATCATTAATTGAGTGTTCTTTTAAATAAGTAGGAAAACCATGGATAAAACATGGATCTGTGCCGATCGAATGACCAAAGAGTACGAGAGTGGGGTTGCGGAATTCGTTAAGTATGCTGTTCAACACGCTGAAAACCCCAGACGAATGCATTGTCCTTGCTTGCGTTGTTGTTATATTGGTAAGGTTGACGCACATGGATTGAAATCGCATTTGCTGAGGCATGGAATTGATCAAAGTTATCAGTGTTGGATATTTCATGGTGAGAAAATTAACGGGAATGTTGAATCGAGTGGAAAAAGTAATACGACCTATGCTTCATACGACAAAGACACGGAAACATATGATTGTGATCGAGTTGAAGAGATTGTAGAAGCACTGGAAGAAGATCTTCATGATTGTCCTGAAATGTTTGAGAGGATGGTAAGCAATGCAGAGAAACCGTTGTACAAAGGTTGCACTAAATTCTCAAGACTTTCTGCGGTATTAAAGTTGTACAACTTAAAGGCGGGCAATGGATGGTCGGATAAAAGTTTCACAGAGTTGTTGGCCCTTATGAGAGAAATGCTACCGGATGATAATGTTCTTCCTAATCGAACCTATGAGGCAAAAAAAATGTTGTGCTCTATTGGCATGAGCTATGATAAGATACATGCTTGTCCTAACGATTGCATTTTGTTTCGTAACGAATATGCAACGTTAACTGAGTGCCCCAAATGCGGTTTGTCTCGATATAAGAAAAAATTATCTCCCGCAAAAGTCTTATGGTATTTTCCGATAATTCCGAGATTTAGGCGCATGTTTCGTAGTGAAACCGATGCAAGACATCTTACTTGGCATGCAGATGAAAGAATCACCGATGGAAAGTATCGGCATCCGGCTGATTCACCACAGTGGTCGAAGATTGATAATGATTATCCTGAGTTTGGATCAGAAGCAAGAAACCTTCGATTGGCATTATCTACTGATGGAATGAACCCACATGGTCTTCAAAGTATTTCACATACCACATGGCCTGTGATTCTTATGATTTATAACCTACCTCCGTGGCTATGTATGAAGCGTAAGTACATGATGTTATCTATGTTAATCTCTGGGCCTAAACAACCAGGTAATGACATAGACGTATACTTGACACCTCTGATCGAAGATTTAAAGATTTTGTGGGAGAACGGTGTGGAGGTTTATGATGGATATAGGAAAGAAAGTTTCAATCTGAGGGCGATGTTGTTTGGCACAATTAATGATTTTCCAGCATACGGGAATCTATCTGGGTATAGCATCAAGGGTCAACGTGCGTGTCCTGTTTGTGAAGACGGAACCGATACGATCCGATTGGAACTTTGCCAGAAGAATGTGTTTCTCGGTCATCGTAGATTCTTACATTCTAAACATCATTACCGTGGGTGGAGAAAAGCATTCAATGGAGACACCGAACATCGTAGAGCTCCACCCGCATTGTCAGGTGAACAAGTTTTTGAAAAGGTGAAAGATGTGCGTACTGAGTTTGGCAAGCCTTTTGCACATAAGATTGTGAAAGGTGGGTGGAAGAAAAGGTCGATATTTTTTGAATTGCCATATTGGAAGTCTTTGTACGTGAGACATTTTCTCGATGTTATGCATATTGAAAAAAACGTATTTGAAAGTGTTATCGGTACATTACTCAATATAAAAGGCAAGTCTAAGGATGGCCTTAAAGCAAGGGAGGACATGTTAAAAATGGGAATGAGAACTGAATTAGCACCCGTGAAGAAAGGAAGACGAACATATCTACCACCTGCTGCTTTTACTTTATCTAGAAAGGAGAAAAAAAATTTGTGTAAGTCTCTGAGTGAAGTTAAGGTTCCAGAAGGATACTCATCTGATATCAGAAGACTTGTTTCTATGAAAGACCTCAAGTTGAAGAATTTGAAGACACATGATTGTCACGTTATAATGGAACATTTTCTACCGATCGGTATACGTTCTATTTTGCCAGAAAAAGTAAGAAGTTCCATAACTAAATTGTGTTTTTTCTTTAGGTCAATTTGTGGTAAGGTGATCGATCCCGAGATGTTACCAACACTACAAAAAGAGATTGTAATTACCTTGTGTGAGCTTGAAATGTATTTTCCTCCGTCTTTTTTTGACATAATGGTTCATTTAGTTGTTCATCTTGTGAAAGAGACACAGTTGTGTGGACCAGCTTATATGAGATGGATGTACCCTGCTGAACGGTATATGAAAATATTAAAAGGGTACGTGAAATCCCGAAGTCGACCAGAGGGTTGTATTGTTGAACGATACATTGTTGAAGAAGCTGTTGAGTTTTGTACTGAATATTTGTCTAACGTTCAATCGATTGGACTCCCCAGAGCTCAGATTTTCGACAAAATGGAAGGTAAAAAATTAATTGGGAATAAAATTGTGACAATATCAAGGGATGAACGGGATCAAGTTCATTTGTATGTTCTGCACAATAATAATGAGGTTGAGCCATATGTTGAAATGCACAAGGATGTACTCCGAAGGTTAAATCCGAACAGAAATGAAAATTGGATAGTTATAGAGCACAATCAAAGTTTCATACAATCAAAGGTACAATCATGTTTTTTCAATTATGTTTTTTCAATTACCGATACTAACTATCAATCTGTATGTTTTTCTTAGCGATGTTTTAACATCGAAGACGAAAGAAGAGGCTTTTGTATGAAATTGGCCGGAAAGCTTCTAAGAGGGTTTCGGACATTTTTATCATCCAAGTTCCTTAAGGATGCGGATGGTAATTTTGTGGATGCGGAGCTTCCCAAAAAATATGAAAGTTTGATATCGGCTGAAGAATGGGAAGCGTTCAAATCCAAAAGACAAGACCCGGTTTTTCAAAGAATAAGTGCTACAAATCGGGAAAGAGCATCAAGTCCCGCATATCCGTACCGAAAAGGACGTGTCGGATATGGACGTTTAGAACAATCCATGGTAAGTATTTTTAAATTGCGATAACAAATTTGTTCATCATATATTAGTTTTATCTGATAAAATTGTATGACTTAATGTGTAGCTGCAGAAGGAGGAAAGTTCAGAATCATCTCTTCCTGCACATGTTTTGTGGAAGGAAGCCCGTGTGGGCAAATCTGGAGTTGCTCAAGAAGAAGTTTTACAAGTATACCAGAAATGTGTAAGTATAACATTTTTTCATTAATTGAATAACATTTTTATACACAAATATTTGACAAGTGTACGATATTCATCTGATTTTTCAGGAGGAGCTATCTCAGGAGCATACTTGGTCGGGCATTAGATGTCCCTGAGTACTCTGGTCGGGTGAGGGGTAAGGGATTTGGAGTCACTCCGACCTCCATGAGTATTAAAAAAGGAAAGGCTCCTAGTAATCGGGAGCTTCATGCAAGAATGGAAGCCATGCAAGCTGAGCTTGATGCATTGAGGAGAGAAAGAGAGGCTAGCGCCTCAACAGTATACAGAGATGCTTCGGACAAAGACAGTATCAACTGTACCTTTCAGCCGAACATTCCAGAGGTAATTACATATAATTGTCTTAAATTGAACTATTTTCTTAAATTATGTATTTGACATATATACACATTAACGATTTCTTGTTATTATTGGTTTTAGGGCATTTCCCATTGTCAGCTGTATTTGTCGTCACCATACTATCGGATGGTTGGCAAGGGAAAAGTGCATAACGTTAGCGGAGTATTACTCCACACTAGAGAGCTCCCTGCTGGATGTTTGAAGGTATCAGTTGATATTGCAGTTGAGCCGAATGCAGCATTACCATATCCTAGCGATGATTCGGATGCAACAACGGTGCACGAAGCAGTAGGTTCGTTTGTTGCATGGCCGACAAACCTCATATGCGTAGGATATGAGGTATGATTAAAACTTATGTTAACTTTCCTTGGTATATTCAAAGTTTAAAATTTATGCTTAAAATTTTACTTACATATTTTCCTATGTTAAATAGACTCCCACACAATCCAAATCAAAAGAAGCTGCGATTCCACGGCATACCGAGTCCACGGTTTCAAGAAAAGAGGTAATATACAATTATATGACATATATTCATGGAAGTTGTTACATTCTTAATTTGATCTAACTATTTATATGACATGTAGGTTCAAGAAAATGAGGCTAGCAATGCCTCCGCACAACAAAAAAAGGAGGTTAGCAACGCCTCCGCACGGGTACAAAGTTCTGGTGCTAAGAAGTCCGTAGCTAGGAAAAAACCTACCACCAAGTATAGGTCGTGCCTCAGGACATTTCTAGAGATGACCGATATACCGACCGGAGGTGTTCGGACTATACCTATGGAGGTAGGGATTTTCGGCTTTGATTACGAACAAATGATTGGTAATGAGGACTTCATGCAAGTTTTTGGTCGTGAAGAAATCGGCGTCAACGTTGTCAATACATATGTTAGGTAAATTCGGCATACTTTGTTTTATTAATTAAACAACTTATTTTAATGATGTTTACTTTATGTTAATGATGTTTTTATATTAGGTTTTTGTATGACAAATTGATGCGCCCCAATGGTTTGGACGTGTCATTCGGATTCTTAGCACCCGCGACCGTCAACTATACTTTAATGATAAGTAGACCGGATACCGTGACGGAGTACGTTCTTCGGATCCTCGTGGAGAATAAAAATGCGGAGAAGTTGTTTTTTTTACCGTTTAATACCGGGTTAGCATTTCATTCTAAATTCATCTATAATAATTATTTTCCAAGTTACCATCTAACATTTGCCTAATCATTACAGTGGACATTGGTTGTTGCTCGCAATCAATCCTATCCGAGAAATTGTGTATTATCTTGACTCGTTAGGAAATGATTGGACAACATACCCGGTTATGAAGGACCTAATTGACACGTAAGTGAGAATGTTCAAAATTTTTCTTAGTTTATGTGAATTGTTCTAATTGCTTCATTTTTATTTTATTAGCGTCCTACAAGCTTTTCGTGCCCAACGAGTTATCCAGACCTCAAGGAGGGGCGCCAACTCCATTTCATGGATTAAAGTGGCGGTATATTTTTAATTACCGCGTTTTTTATTATATTAGTGATGACTACACTTAATAAAACTTAGGATTTATAATTCATATTTTTTTTTCATATGTAGTGTCCTCTTCAACGTAATGAAATAGATTGCGGGTATTTCATGTTGAGGTTTATGCGAGATACTCTCATGTTGGGCCGATTAGAGATTCCCACCGATGTATGTATTTCTAACTTATGAGTTATTTTTATATTTACACATATCTCATATAATTAAATAGTTGGAATTAATTCAAAATATGTTATATTATTATGTAGTACTTTGATGAATTCAAGTGTGCATCTTATACAAAGGATCAAGTGGACGAAATCAAAGAGGAGTGGTGTCAATACATGATAGAGCTCAAAGTGTGTAATTAATGTGTACATTTGTAGTAGTATATGTAATGACTTATAAATGTAAACATAAATTTGTATATATTTTGATACATTTATGGCAAATTTGGTTTGAATTGGTTTGAATTGGTTAGCCAAATTTTGGTAAAAAAAGGCCAAAATGGCATATATAAAATGTGATAATTGACTGCAAAAATCTGGTTGAAAACAGGTACCAATTCTGGTTTATAAACCTGGAAAAAATGTGGTTACAAACAAATCCTACAAAAAATTTCGTTTACTTTAGACAGCGCTTTTGGCAAAAGCGCTGTCTAAGGGGGGGGATTAGAAAGCGCTTTAGGCAAAAGCGCTGTCTAAGGTGGGGGCTTAGACAGCGCTTTTGGCCAAAGCGCTGTCTAAGGTATACCTAAAAAAATTAAAATAGGAGGGGCTTAGACAGCGCTTTTGGCCAAAGCGCTGTCTAAGGTAGGGGCTTAGACAGCGCTTTTGAAAAGCGCTGTCTAATGTGTACCTAAAAAATTTAAATTAAGAGGGTCTTTTAAAGCGCTTTTGGCCAAAGCGCTGTCTAAGGGTGGGGGATTAGACAGCGCTTTTCACATTTTAAAAAGCGCTGTCTAAACCTTTAGCAACGGAGGTTTAGACAGCGCTTTAAAGCGCTGTCTAAGGCTAAAAAAAGCGCTGTCTAAGATCTTGTTTGTTGTAGTGACATAACATAAAAACATATTTAACAATTTCAAATTGTATGAGATTTGTCCACAATATGTATAAAGTTGTACTCAAGCAGAGAAAAACACAAATTTGTTTGAAACACTTGTCTGAATTGTCTGACATATATGTTAAGAGTGTCATACAAGTGTTAACAATTGATTCAAAGAGTGTCGAACAAAGAAAAAAAATCATTTTTCAGTGGACACTTGTTTGACTTTTCCGACAGGTGTCATACAAGTGTCGGACACTGACGCGTGTCAGACACCGCGACACACCTACTCCTAGAGGTGTCCGTGTTTCATAGGTCTTTATCCCCCTCAACCAAACACCATTATTCCTTTTTTTCTCCCGGTGTCAGACAACATATTATTCAATTTGAATCTTAGAAAAAAGAGACACTTTGTGTCCTTTGGAAGCCCAAACTTAACCGAGGATTTCACTCCGTTAAAGTACACTTCTATCATAAACAAATAGTGAGATTTTTTTTTTTGACAACACATAATCCTTATTCATACAAGTTTGGATTCATTACGGATCATACAAAACAATCAATGCAATCGTAGTCGTACAAAAAAAATATCAACCCTTAAAATATACTAATGAATATTTTTTTTTTATATCCTCTAAAAATTTGATAAAAGCATGAGGCTTCGGTGATTTTAAGCTACCGAGTTTTTTAACGTTTTGAAAAAAAAAAAACTGATACATGTAGGTGGTTTCTTAAAAAGTTGATAAGTTTTTTTACACATGCAGTATAATTGTTTATCGGATTTTTTAAGTACACCACCAAATTTTTTTATTGGTATTAGAAATTTCATTTCTTCTCTCGAATATTTTAATTAGATTTTTCAACAAAATTTTAACAAAGATAATATGAATACTATAGAAAACTGGAGTGTGCCAGATCTAGTTCTGGGGGTTAGAGGATAAAATCCTTACTTTGATAGTATTTGTCTGGTTGATCATAATTTAAATTTAAATGATAATTTAAAATAAAAAATAAAACTAAAAATATTTGATTAAATGATCAATATTAATCGAACGGTGATTAATGATGCGTG
Source organism: Lathyrus aphaca (assembly GCA_963966055.1). Taxonomy (NCBI): domain Eukaryota; kingdom Viridiplantae; phylum Streptophyta; class Magnoliopsida; order Fabales; family Fabaceae; genus Lathyrus; species Lathyrus aphaca. The sequence goes on from OZ014521.1 coordinate 17,491,240, forward strand.
TGATTTTCGTGACTGCAGAATTTAATTTCATCTGAAACGCAGCAAAAGGGAAGAACGAAGTTTGAATCACACCTATCAATTTCAAACTAGTCGCCAATTCTCGCTTTTTCTTCTTCTTCTTCTGTGTTGAATTTTTCTCTCTCTCGATTCCATTAATATTTGTTGTTTGAAGAGTTATAATCGAACCTATTTTGTTATTTGAGAGTAGAGGATGAGTAGTACAAGCAATACCAAAACTCCAAAGAAGCACGCAAATAATTCAAACTCAACAACCCTAGAAATTAAGTATGCACTTCCCTTTTTCCATCTTATATTGTTCAATTTGTATGCTTTATCTGTGATTTTGTGCCCTTGTTCATTGTCATTGTTGTTACTTTCTGCAGTTGCTATGAAGGAGAAACTCTAACCAATCTGCTTCAATCAATCCTTAGGTAAAATACTTGTATTGTGTTTGGTTATGTAGGGACTAAATTGATTTTTAATAAATTGATTCGGGTTGAAAGTGACTTGAACGGAAAATTATTTATGTTTGGATGTTGTTTGATTATGATATTCTATTAGGTTTTTATATGTATGTATGTATATATGAATGTGTCCAAGCACTAATCAGTTTACATTAAAATCAATTATATGACATTGCAGAAGCTAAAAATATTTGTGTATGTTTGGTTTAACTTTTGGAAGAGTCAAAAGCTATTTTAGACGTGTAGAATTGATTTTAGAATGATTTTGAGGTGTTTGATTCTTCTAAAGTAGAATTGATTCTATCTCCAGAATTGATTCTACTTGAAGCTAAAATTTGTAGCTTTTGAGTTTAAACCTGATTTTTACATTGAAGTTTACTGTTCTACTCAATTTTACATAAAGTTATTGAAACATAAATAAATCACTTTACATTCAACTCACTTTTAACCATAATCGATTTTATATAATCAATTCACTCAAAATCAAATTTTTTCACAGCAAGGGAGAATTGATTTTGGGACTAGCATAACAATTTTAAGTCAACTCATGTTTGATTAATATAAACTTGACTCTGGGAGGTTCCTTGTGGAGCCAAACATAGGCTTAGTTTTCCATGTGTTGTTTTTGTGTTTTAATTAAGCTTCTAACATGATTTGCTCTATAATGATGTTCACTGAAGCTGAGGGGGGTCTCTGAATGAAGATTTAACAGTTTTTAGGGTGAACTGTTGAACTAAGTTTCGTTTAGCTTTTGTAAGTAATCAATAATTTGTGCAATTACTTTCCTGATATTGCAATTGGTTATTCTGATGAACAGGGGAATTGAATCCGCAAGACATTTAGATGGAAATTCCTTGCCAGAAAAGATATGGATTAAGGTTAACGGCAACTTGATTTTCCGAAGTAAAATCATATTAATGTACTTAGTTATCTGTATGAATCTTGTGTTGCCATATATAACATTTACGTGGCTCATTTGCAGCAACAATTTGCCATAGGGGTCAATGACGTAACTCGCGTCCTTGAGCGTATGAAACCGTGTGCCGAGTTTGAAAAGTCAGCTCAACTTCTCCCTTCAATCACAGGCAATTATAAAACATCTTCAGTTAAACTTCAGGTTGATTTCCTCTATTCTGCCATGTAGAAAGTGTAAATCTGCGGTTGAAGTATATATCGCTCCTTCTGGTGTGGACATGTGGCTTTATTTTATAGTAACTCTTGAAGAGAAAATATTCACATTTTATTTTATGACGCAGGCTGTGCTTGTAGCTTCTGACTGTAACCCGCGTTGGCTAACAAAGCATCTGCAAAGTTTGGCTGCGTCAAGGAGTGTGCCCCTGGTCTTTGTTAAGGATAATAAAGAAGGTTCTTTGAGATTAGGTGAACTTGTTAAGTTGAAAACTGCCATTGCTATTGGAATTAAGGTTAGGTCCTAACCTCACACAAGATTTATATTTTGCTTGGTTTGTAAACCGTTTGTTGTTTAAAGTTCTCTTATGAAATTACAAAATGAAGTGATTATTTTATCAAAGTAAAATAAACAAATTCAATTTTTATATATAAATTCTTAGTTATTTGTTATCTTTCAATGAATACAGGTTAAAGGAAATGTTATTAATAAAATTCTTGAGGATATCATGCAAGCGGATGAATATAGGCTCCGACCTGAAAGACCGAATTCAGCTGGAATATTTGACGAGTTTCAAGACCGTGACAAAAAGGAAATGCTGTCACAAATATAATCTAATCACTAAGTTTAGGATTAAGTGATTAACCCCTATTTTTGGCCCTGTATTCTAAAGATGTAGTTTTTTTCTTTCTTTTTGGGGGTAAGAATGGTGTAGTTCTTTGTAGCTTGCCCTGCCTGTAAAATTTTAAAAATTCATTTTTAATATTAACGTATTATGAGGATCAAGCAAAGCCTTCCAAAGCTTTTATTATGATAATAACTCTATAATCCAAGTACTTTTTATGGCAGAAGAATCATAGACATTGCAATTATACAACAATTTTTTATGAATAATGTTAATGTAGAACAATTTATATTCTGGTTTTCCAATCTTATTAAGATATTATTTGAAAAATTAATCTCATCGGACATACGTAAGCTATTAAAAATGGAACAGTTTATAATGTGCTCGGGTCAAACTGCAAAATTCTTTCTGTATGAGTACAATAATCAATTAACTCTGTAATTTACATGCTATTTGGAAGCTGAATAGTTAATTCAGATACATATATGAATTAGAACAACAAAATTGATAAAAGAAAATGAATCTCAGTCGGACTAATGGTTCTGTAGACTTTAATTGCTGGAAAGCCAGAAAATGAAGAATGGCATTGTTTTTCCATTACAAAGAACACACCTTCACAACATTCTTCTCATTTTCTTCCGAATGGTATCTGCTCATCTAAGTTAGACTTCTTTTATATCTATTTTTCGACCTTCGGCTTGATTTCCCTATTTTCCGAAACAAAACTACATGGGACTAAAGGTGTTGAAATGGTAGGGTTGCTGGCAGCTTTGGCAACACCATTGCTGGTGGCTCCCAGTCCTTGCTGATGTGCTGCCGCAGTACTGGCATTTTCAGTGCTGTTGATGATTGGGTCCTTTTGAATCTCTAACTCACTTCTGGCTAATGAAGAACACTTTGTTTCTGAAATTAGGAATATAAAATTAGGCACTTTGTAATAATTAAGGTAAGTACTGCAAAAAATATGCAAAAGTTCAAATGCTATTAATGGGTTTTTATGAAATTTTTGTAGATATAAACTAAAACTATAGAAGAGGAAAATATTCACTTGCCGTTTATTTCTCCCATAGTGATAACCCTATTAAGAAAATCTCTGAATTTCGTCAACACAATTCTTTCTTGCTCTGCATAGACCTCTGTTGCTCCTTGTCCACGAGGCAATTGTGAAGATGTGTTGCAAGCATGGGCCATAGACCCAGTAGAGGGGGCTGCAGTGATGAACATTGTATCTTGCTCATCACACATCAATGCTAGAGTTCCAGGAGACATTGGCCTCCCTTTTGAAACATCAGCACCATCTGAACTGGAATTTTCCGGACTGGTTTTATCAGTTTGGTTTGCACTAGAACAATCATCAGCCATAGCTTTCTCAGCTTCCTTTTGATTTGGCAATTGCTCTTGATTTGAAGAAGCAAGAGAAGTTTCTGTCCGATCTTCTGTGTGCTTATCCATTATATTTTTCTGGTCTGCGCTTATTAATAACAATAATTGGTGAGAGAAAAGACAGAGATTGTACATCAATAAAGCTTATATTGCTTGGTAACAATTGGAATCATCAATTTAACTGAAAAATAGAAGGATCTAGCTCATAAACTTCAAAAGTATACACATCAAATAACAGATAGCGATTGCAAGTGTTTCATGAACTGTTTCAGACAGTTAAACATAGAGGTATCTTAGTTACTCTATCCATAACCTCAAATTCACTAGACAGTTATCTAATGGAAAATAACACTGCCAACTGGGAAGGGCTACCAAACATTTTGAGGCACCATAGAATTATTTCTACTTCAAAATCAAAATGGAAAACGAACCCTCGACTTCTTTATAACTCACCCAGCCACCAAACCAACCTTATATCCTCCTTCTTTGATAAGCATCTTGCCTATTCTATTTGTCAATCCATTGAGATTGGTGAATAAACATTCTTAACCTTACTGTGGTTGAAAATTTGGTTTGGTTTCTTATATTCTGATATGACGCAATTCAGTCTAGAGCTTTAATTTATAAAGTTGTTTGATGTGATTAAACAAAAATCATTTTGCAAGACACGGAATCAACCATAATATAAAGCGTCCGCTCGTTAAATTGAGTTACTCAAATTTCTTGGAATTTGTTTGGAAAGGGAAAAAGGCAGGGAACATATGCGGAGCTGAGAAAAATCCTTTCCAAATTAACACCAGTACATTCACAAAAGGAAGATTGAAATAAAACACACAATTATATTTGTACTTCTAAAACAAATAAACCAATTGATGATTGAAAATTTTAAAATGTCTATATACCTGTAAGTGTTTTAGTGGCTTGTCCAGCTACTAGCACTAGAACAGAGCACAACTCTTTCAGGTGCTGTGGCTGTATGATGTCTGCTAAAAGAGACCTTCAACAGCAATCAAGTTAATCACTAAATGTCTAAATCAAGTATATAAGTAAACATTTCATGAATTTAAGCAGTCCTACCTGTACATAAATTTTGAAGGGCCTAATGATGAAGGTCCAACACGAGGAACTGGGACAGGAGACAAGGATGAGGAGGGTGCTCCAGGACCTCTGACAGGATTTGCCTGATAAGCATGACAAAAATAAACACACAACGTTACTGAGTTTCCATTGAGTAGTATAAAAGCCTTTAATAACTCCCGCTCTCAACTGCAGGAAGCTTATGTGAACTAGCAATTAAGCTTTGGGATGAACTATTTTAGACTAGAGGTTAAGTTATCATGGTATTGAAGCACACTTTTCAGCCTCATAGTCATAGACTTGATTTCTCTCTATTCATTCAATTATAAGATCAGAAGCTGACAATGTTCCACATTAAGAAAATATAGAAACTCAGTGTGGTAATTAAGCCATGAGAAAAGGTCGAACTTTTGGAATGCACTCTCATTGTGAGCTTGAGTCGTCATAACAAATGGTGTTTTCATGGAAAACCAGTAAAGGTGGACCTAGGCTTGGGAAAAAGCAATCAAAGATTGAGAAGCCAAAGGAAATGCTATCCTATGTGAAAATTAAACCCTTAATCTGCATCAAAGAGGTTAGAGTATGAGTGGGCAACCAGATTGAGTCATTGCAAACTCAAACTTCTGGAGGTGTGTACAGCATTATATCCCACATTGAGCAAAGATGGAAGCTTGATATTGTACTTATCAAAGCAATGAGGTCTTCCTCTAATATATGATAGCTTTTTGAGACAGCCTGGCTCTCCTCATGGGCTTGAGTTGAAATGGACACATTGGACCAAATCAAAAGAACCACACCATATATCAATTTGAGTAAAGACACAAAATCAAGTTTAAATGCATCTTTTAATTTAACTAGGAGAAATTGTCAACTCCTAATGAATCCAGTTTCCCACTCCTAATGTATCAATTCCATTTCTCCGGTTTAGCCAATTTCCAAGTTAAAATAAAACCCTGAACTACGTGTAGCACTGTCTAGTTTTACCTGTTGTCCCAGCTTGCTAACAGATGGATCCTTGACGGACGGCCAGAGTTCTGAACCTTTTCTTTTTCTCGATACCGGTGGTGATGAATAACCAGAGGAACCAATAGCTCCAGTTATGGCAGCATTGGCTGCTTGCTGAATAAACACCATATTATTGTTTTGATCTCCATGGAACAAAGCTTGCCGCTCTTCACTTCCTTCAAAGTTTTTGCAATCCATGCATTTACAATTTTCAGAACAAAGAATGTTGGCTTGGAAACATTCACAGTACTTCTTGAGGCACCCAGATTTTTTACAATGGCACCCCTTGTTGTGCTTTCCCAATATTAAAACTTCTCCGGCCTCCTCCTACATTCATTTTGAAGTTCATAGAAGCATAAGAATGAAAAATGTTCAGAGCAAGCAAAAAAGGAAAAGAAAACACATTTTTCAATACAAGACCAATGACTGGCTTCAGAAAATAGTGTCATGTATTTTGATTTTAAAGGTATTTTAATAGCATGCTCCTGTCATGTCATAATTTCATACCATCGGAAGCCCAACTTCTGGTGCATACCCACTCTTATAGGAGTGCGGTTGAAAATATCAATAGCCTGAATTACTTCATTTTAAATTGTGGGTATTTATATAGACTTTATTCTCTTGTTGCTAATAAAAGGAAAACACTGTAAATAAGAAAACAAAAACTGAAAAGCACAAGTTTCATTGATAGAAAAAACATTTAAGGAGATCCACAAAAGTAATTTATCTAAATTATACTCCCTCCATCCCAAATTATAAGTCATTTTTGGATATTTCACACAAATTAAGTAACATAATTAATCTTGTATGGGAAAGTGAAAGTATGCATGACTTTACAATACTATCCTTTATTACTTAAAATAGAAAAGAGATATTAACAGTATCGGATGAAGGAAGAATAATAAATAGTAGAGGGTATACTCTGGAAAAAAATTCATGAATGTTGCATTAGAATTATAGATTGACTTATAATTCGTGATAACTTTTTTGCAACGTGACTTATAATTTGAGAAGGAGGTAGTAACTGATTGAAAATATCAACATAGTGATAGATAGAAGACAAATACAACCAATGCACTAGGTAATACTACCTCCATTTTTTATTATAAGTCGTTTTGGACTTTACACGTATTAAAAAAAGTAATAATTGTGTATGAAAATGAGAAATTGTGAATGTTTTTACAAAATTGTCCTTCATTGATGGCATTAAGAAGATAAATTTACATAATCGAAAGAAGAGATAATAATAAATTTTTAAGGGTATAATAAGAACAATAGCATTAATTATTTATTAGTAATGTAAAGTGAAATATATTGTGATACAATTTTTTTTTCCAAAACGACTTATAATAAAAAACGGAGGGATTAATGTTTAACCTAAAAAAAGGTTCTCAAAGTCATATAGAAAAGGTCAATGTGGAACGATGCGGCATATAGAACACAAATTTCCACAAAAAACCTCACTGAACTAAATTAATAGTAATCAAATATAATAGACAATGCTGTCCAACAGCAGATCTAGTTAAGAAATGCAATATCTCAAACTGACATCAACGCAAAAACAAAAATCAAAACATAACATACTGTTTCAAAAAGTTAAGCCTGCATACCCTGTTATCACGTGTTCCATGAGGGCTGCTTGCAATTTTCGGCCTAAAAGCATTTGGATTGCGCTCTAAAGTTGCTTCAACAGCTTCTCGTCTAGCAGCTTCATTGTCAACATTGTTAAAACAATTTACACAGTTGCAACCATCACAATATATTCCCGACGCAAAACATTCACAATATCTGCAGAAGTTACTTGAATGTTAGCTTCACATAGGTTCTTATTGCAGCCAATAAGTGCAGCAATATTGCAACAACAAGTGCAAAACAAAAGTAAGAGAGAATTTTGCTCACAGCTTTAAACATTTTGAATGTTTACAATTGCACTGTTTTTGCTTCTTTGGAGTAGCATCTTTTGTCTCAGAGTTGGGTTTTGATTTTGACTTTGGAGATTCTGGTTTCCTGAATCAGATAAACATTAATTGAGAACTTCAAAAAGGAATACTACTGTTGGCATTTTATGAAGACGAAAAACGTCCAAAAAAAGCTCATTATTGAATTTGATTGAACCAATAACTTATACTTCAATGGAAAAAGAAACAAAATATACAAAATTGACCAGAACATAAGATTAATTAATTATCACATGTATCTAATTTCTTAACAGCTGAAAGCTGAAACCAGATCAAGAAAATCACTATAATGAAATCTACAAAACATATTGGTAAGTCAATTTCCTAACCAATTTAAGCTTCTGAAACCTAATTAAACACTAAACCATCTCCTCAATAAGAAGAGGATACCACATTACATCAGAGGAAATTATACAAAGATTAAATACAAAAATAATGAATGACAACAAATACACAAATTAAGCTAATTACAAACTAAAAACATTACTAACAATTTTAAATTCAAAATAATAAACAAAACACAAAATTTCAAATTCCAGAATTTCAAACTACAGCATGAAAAAAACGATAACTTTATCCTAATACTCACCCCAATTTGGCTGAAGGAAGGGGAGGCAGTGTCGCCGGAGGCTGCGATTGTTCCGGCAAAGGCACAGTCACCTGAGTCCCACCAAAATTGTTGAAATCGAGCTGCCTAGCAAGCTTCTTTGAATTCGAAGCCGAAACGGAATCAAACAGTACGTTTTTAGGAGGGATATCACTTCCCTCACCTTCCCCCATTGAATCACCCAAAAATCACACACAAAAAAACAAAATAAAAAATTTCACTTCACTCGCCGATTATTCCCCCAATCAATAACAACGATTAGCAAATACTAAACTCCAATTAACGAAAGAAGCTGAAATTAAACAAGGTTTAGATCCAAAATCGAAAATACACAAAGCAGAAAACGGTGCGCGGGACTGTGAAGCCGAAGCCGCAGGAGAATCTCCGAAATCAAAAGCTAACTGATTCAACAATTCGATCTATATAACAACACAGTAACACAGAAAAACAGAACAAAAAAGAAGAATCTCTCTGCAAAAATTTCAGAAGAGAAGAAAAGACGCTTCGTCTTCTTCTTCTTCTACTCCCTCTTTTTCACAAGCTTTTGAATTTCAATTTTTTCGTAAATAATGAACGGTTAGATATCATCAAGGCTCTCATCGTGCGGTTCTTGATAAAGGTTCTTATCGTGCGGTGTAAATTCATAGAGCTATCAATTTCTTTTGTTTTCAGCCGTTAGATTTAAAGGCGTTTTTCGATGAGATAACAGAGGTTTTATTACAATCTCCTGCGCGCGGTACTCGTGGATGAGGTATACGTGTGAGTTGGTAATTGGTTGGTATGTATGATGTGTATGGAGTTTAAAACAGGAGATTCTGTTTTATGTTAGGTAGAGGGTTTATTAAATATTTAAAGTGAAGGTAATAAGTGTGATAAAATGGAGAATTTTGGCGCTAAAATAAAGGGTCGAAGTTGTTGAATTTGGTGTGTAAGGAGACTTCTTAGGAGTTATTCACCGTAATTTTCAATAAGTCATGAATCAATTTTCTATTATTTGTTCCCTCTGTTTACTTTTATAATAAATTTTCTCTTTTAAATCTTTATTTATCTAGACTATTTGTTCTTTTAGAATGTCAAAGTAATATTTATCATCTCCAATTTTTTTTAAGGTCGCTTTAGAAAAATATTCTGTAACATAATATAAGTCACATTATAATATCAATGAATTATTAATGTTATTTTTTTTATATTATATATTTAAATATTTATTATTCTCTCATTTCAATTATGTAAAATCATTAACGAAAGACAATTTTAGAAAACTTTTCATAATTTTCCTTTTTCATACCACAATTATTATATTTATTGATGTATATGAAAAGTAAAAAAATGACTTATAATAAAAAACAGATGGAGTATTATTATTTTTTCACTAATTTATTATTATTTATTGTATTTTAAATTATATATTTCACTTTCTATTAGTAATAAAGTTATTTTATTAAATGATATTATTTTATCATTAAAATTAATACAATTAATCATTATCTTAAAACGTGTGAAAAATCTTAAATATGATACTTCCTCCGTCTCACAATTGGTGTCTTCTTTAAGATTTGCACATTTTTTAAGAAAATGATTAATTGTGTTGATTTTAATGATAAAATTGGTTTCATTTACTAAAATAACCTTATTAATAATAGATAGTTGAATAATTAAATGAATTAAAATACAATTAATAAGGGTAATTTAGTGGGAAAAAAATAATAAATATCACATTAGTATTCTAAAGCGACAAATAATTTGAGACAATTAAAAATAGGAAAAAAAATATCTATTGTGAGACGGAGAGAGTACCTATTATAAGATGGAGAGAATAACAAAATACTAATCATTTTATTATTCCATTCTTTTCAAATCGAATGACGTTTAAGAACTTTCAAAGGTAAATTATGGTCAGTTTGTTTTAACTTTAAAAAAAAAAGATTTTTTCTTTATATTTTTAAAAATAGATTTTGTAAAACCGTTTTTTAAAATATTATAAGTTCTTTTATATTCATTTTTTCTAAATTGCAAAACTAATTTTGACATCATACAACATAAACATACATTATTGAAAATGAAAAAATAGTTGATATCCCAATTTTTGAAAAAAGTTGTATCGGAAAAATAATTTTTATGAAAATCTATTTGAAATAGCTTCAAAATTAAGTGATTTTTTAAAATTTTGATATCTAAATTTTTTTCCCGATAAAATGATAAAATATCTAAAATAACATTTTAAGAATATTTATTCAAACCAAATTTTTATTTGAAGCTTTTATGAAAAATTTCTTGATAAATTTTTTTTCCACAAAATTTAGTTACACTATAAAAATCATTTTTAAAAAAAAGTTAAAACAAACGGGCTTTGTAAAAAAATTTTCCACAAAATTTAATTACACTATAAAAATTATTTTTAAAAAAAAGTCAAAACAAACGGACCCTAAAGAACTTAATAAATATGTTATAAGTAATATCAAAAAGCATAAGATAAAAAATAATATTTTTTTAAATTAAATAAATGAGAATAATATTTCTTAAAATAAATTTTATTTTAGGGTAGCTCACCGGACCAATGTTTTTTATGGATTAGGTCGGGCCGACTAATTGGGTTTCGAGCTGGCCCATTAAAAAATTAAAAAATAATAGTTTATCTTGATAAAAAAAAGACAAAATACTCAAATTGATCCCTTAATTTTACATCAGGGTCCAATTTGGTCTCTTAACTCTAAAAAGTGACAAAATGGTCCCTTAAGTTTTTAAATTATGTCAAATTGATCATTTCCGTCAACCACCCCCAAACGGACGTTTACTTAGTCATATATGGCAGCTGACATGACATATGTAGTCTTCTTCTTCATTTATATTGAGTCTCTTCATCCCCAAATTATTAGCAGTGAAATCTAAGGTTTATGGAAAAAGAATTTCTTCCCCAAATTGTCACAGTCATGAAATCCCGTCAAACCACGATTCATATTGGTAAAATCATGAGGTTTCCCGTTAGAAATAGGTTCAACCAAATTTTTTATAGTACCTAGGTTAGAACCCGCAGTAGCTTGACACAAAGCTGGAAGTTCATGGCAATCTGAGGGATTCGATGAAAGACCATTTGTAGATTTGCCATATGGTGAAATGAGTATACATTTGGGTGACATATCATCGATAGGAGAAGACGTCGATACTTTAATTTTCATTTTGAGTACACCATGACTAGAATTAGAAGGAGAAGCACAATTTTCTGAAACAGAATCAAATAATCTTTCTTCAGAATGAGATTTAGAGCATACAGTCATGCCAGTCAAACCTTGACTATTTATATCTTGAGAAGCATCACTGCATTCAGTGTTAATCTTATTAGCAGGATTGGAGCTAGCATCCTCACTTTCTCGGGGATCTTGCAAAGTCAAAGAATCAATACCTAACATATTGATTACAATGGGATTAATAGAAACCACGTTGCCATTCTTGAATTGCTCAACCTCTGTTGGAATAGAAAAGTGAAACATAAAAATAAAAAATAATTTACTGAAATTGATGAATAAGTACATCAATAATCAACACATTTGTCAGTTGTATTACCATCAAGTTTTCCTTGTTCCACTAGAAGCTTCTGTAACATATCAATACCAGAGAACACCAACATATTCAATGACCTCATTTCTTGCCTGAGTGATTCCTCAAGATGTGTGAAGGTTTACATAAAAAATGTATGCAAAAGGGCATATGCCTAGAAAAATTGTATAAAAATATCAGATAATAGAGGACAAAAAAGGATGTGAAGGTTTACATGTTCAATGGCATATATGGTGAGTTCCAATGAATGGCATTTATGCCAACTTAGTCCCATGGAACCTAAGACAAGACAAAAAAAATAGCCTAGAAGTAAGCTTACTCTCATTTTGCCTGGTAATAAGTTCACTTCGGTTTTGCTGCTTCTTGTGTGAACTCAGTTAAGCAAATATTAAATACATAATTTACAGAGAGAAGACATATGCAACTCTTTGCAACTTTTTATACAAAAGGAATGCCCTGACATATTAGAGTTGGCAAGCAAGGCACTCATATCCTTAGTACAACAATCATTATCTATAAAAAAGAAGGTTGTGTATCAGACAATCAAACCATAACAAAAGAAAGAGATAAGGCATAACACATATTACAAGAACTTTAAATCTAAACAAGGAGAAGTAAGATACATTTTTTCTCGCACAAATCACAAGTGTGTAGGGCAGATACAGTTGCATCATCTTCTTCGTAAGAATAACCTTTCGTTTTCACCGGCAATGGATTCTCCCTCAACCGTTTCTCAAACCCCACCTCCTCATCCCAAACCCAAACTCATTTTCTCCTGGTACCGGAAATCAAAGCCATGAAAACAATAGAAGGAAAGGTCATATTCTCCAAAACCAACAAGACGGTAGCGGTGGAGGTTACCCATTTGGCATCTCATCCTAAATACAAGAAGCGGATCAGGATGAGGAAGAAGTATCAAGCTCATGATCCTGAAAACGTATTCAAAGTCGGTGATATGGTTCAACTTCTTAAAATTAAACCGATTAGCAAGAACAAGTCATTTTTTGCTGTTACTGCTACTACTAGGAAAACAAACAATGGTGGTTCCTCCGATGTTGTTAGGTTATGTAATTTGCATTGTAATTTTATTGCGAAAATGTATGTTGGATATGATTTGACTTGCAGTTGTTTTGTACTGATATTCAGAAATTGGAATTAAGAAATGAATTTGTTGTTGTTTGTTGTGAAAAAATCTTAATTGATTATTGTATTGTGTGATGATTTCATTGGCAAGGTTCATGGATTTGTTTTTGCAGAAACCTATTTTAATAGTTTGAAGGAACAACATGGCATCCATATGTTTTCAGATCCAACATGGCATCCTTTTTATGTTTTCAGATCTAACATGACATCCATATGACACATGATTTATTACATATCAGCACCACGTGTACAATTTGGTTGACTTTGATTAACAGTACTAACGACAGGGACTAACCTGGACCCTTTTAAAAATTTAAGGGACCATTTTGCCACTTTTTAGAGTTAAGGGACCAAATTGGACCCTGATGTAAAGTTAAGGGACCAATTTGGGTATTTTGCCTAAAACAAATTAGAAAACAAATTTTTGTTAATTTTGAGGGGAAGTTTGATAAGTATTGACTAAGGGGTTGTAATAAAAGTTTGATAAGTATTGGAGTGAATATTCGATTACTCTTGCACTTGAAAATGTTTTTGACCCAACATCAATGTTAGACTTTTTGTACTTTTACTTTAAGAAACTTGGTCCAAGTGGCTATGAAGACAAGATAAAGTAAGTGAAAGATGATTTGTATGATCTTTTTGGTGCACATCAAAATAATATGGTAATACTCAATACTAAATTATTTAGTTATGTATGTGTGAATGTATTCTATTATCTCTAAAGTTATACTATGTGACAATGGTTGAATTCACCAAGTGTTCATGAGACTTAGCCAAAAAATCATCTATTTTATAATTTATTTTATATCTATTTTGAATGGTTAGATGAGTAATTATTTTGTTATGTATGATTGTATTTTATTGTCTCTTAATTTAAAAATCAAAATTATAATATTAAAATATATAGACGGGTCATCCCCATCAGACTGTACGTTCCATAAGAAACTAAATCAGACTTAATTTTGATAGTCCATGAAGTAATCGGGCTGACCCACTCCAATCCATTTATAAGTGTTGGCCCACCGATCATATGCGAGCTGAGCAGAGCCGACCCATTTGACAACTCTACTCAATTGACATAAAAAAAACTCAAATTATCTTTAGATTGGTGATAATTGTCTTTATATTATTCTTTTCTTCAATAGCAATCAAAATAAAAACCTACAAAATACATATAATTAAGGTTTAAATTCACTTTTGATCTCTCTAATTTGACATTTTTAAATTTTTAATCCCCTTATTATAAAATCTGTAAATTAGGTCCCTTAAATTAGATCTATTTTACATTTATTTGATCCCTTGTTTGACAATTTCATTAATAAGTTGGCAGTTCAATATGTTTTCCATGTCACAAATATTATTATATTAATATAAAAATGAATAATTAAATTTATAAAATATTTTAACTATATTTTAAATACTTATAACATTATTATAATTATTTATAAATTATGATCCTTATACTACTGTTCCTCTTCCCCCTTTTCCATTCCATGTGCTATTGTTCATCTTTTCAAAGCAAGATCCTTACCATGACCGTGAATGTATAAAACCTTATCAATGTCCAAATTGATCCAAAATTCACTCTTTATTCTAAACCAATGCATCTCTTCAAATTTGGTATTGTATTTTAATTTTCTGTTAGAGCTTGAGGGTGTTTGTTTCGTGGATACAATGGTTATTTTTAGGAATGTGACATTGAAATTCAAATATTCATTTGTTTGTTCTTTATTTGTTTTAAGTTTTGATAATTTATACCCGGGTACGCTTTATTCCCATAAATATATTTTATTCATTAATTTTTTCATTTTTATTTCTATGTCAAAAGATGGGAATCTTATTCTCATGACAATATAAAATAACCAACCATAACTTCTCACTCATGTTATTTTAACACATTTATTTTTTAATTTTTAGAATTTAATTAAAATAAAACTTAAAATTATCCATATTTTTTAACAATTATATTAATATTATAATTAGTTAAAATATTTTGTAAATTTAATTATTCATTTTTATATTAAAATAATAAATTTTGGTGACATGGAAAATATATTATACTACCAACTAATAAAATATAGGGAACCAAATAAATGCAAACCGAATCTAATTTAAGGGATCAAATACACAAATTTTGTAAGATTTTGTAATAAGTGATCAAAAGTTTAAAAATACCAAACTATAAAGACGAAAAGTATATTTAAGTCTATAATTAAAAGAGGGTAGGGATTTTTTTTCCTTCTATCAGTAATGTTGAGATTATAAAAATAAAATTACACAAAATACATATTATCAATATCAAACATATATGCACTTATACATTTAAACCAACTCTAATAATAAATCTCTCCATTTTCAAAAACTCTCCTCCTTTTAAGAAATGAAAGAATCCTAACTCATCTTTTAGAATCAAATTTGTCTCGTCCTAAACTAAAACCATAAATACGTTAAAGTGAACACAGTTTCGATTGATAATAACCATTTCGTATGGACGAGTTGAAACCTCAATTGAACAACCCACTACGATTCAAAAACTCAATTATCTGAAATTGGACTTATTGAAGACATAACTATTGTTTAGTCTATGATTAAAGTCAAACCATCTTCGAGTCTTTTTGAGTGGGGCACAAAAGCACAGCAGAATAAAATGAGGCATGATGATCAATCTTCAAAGTCTAAATTATTTGTTTTTCTTAAAGTCTAAATCATTTTCTTTATTCTTTTATTTTGTGTTGATATAAGCTTTTAATAATAAGAATCGTCAAACACATGCAGTGTGTTGTTTAATGTTATGTATAACATAGCCAATGCACCCTGTGCACTCTGTACAACCAAATGTTTTACTTGCTCTGTATTAGAGGGAGGAAAGAGCAATAGTACTACCTATACAAATCACAACTCCCAAAAGTTCAGTGTTAAGAAAAAAGCTGTACACTACATCAACTACAAATATCATTGTAACACTAACATACAATCCATCATCATGCTGCTTGCTTTACACTGCTTATACTTAATTCACAAAACATGTCATAACAGAAAAATAAATTTTCTCACAAATAGTCTCGTCACTGCAGACTTTCTACATGATTTTCCGCGAGTAAAATATAAGTCGAGAAACACAAATGGAAACATCAGACTCTTCACAAGATGTTCTGCAAATAAAATATAAGTTGAGCAGCACAACTGGAAACATCGGATGATGTTCTGTGAGAAAATATAAGTTAAACAACACAAATGGAAACAATGATTCCAAGAATATGGTGTACTTGAAATTCATCAAGCTCAAGGAAATTGTATGGAGAAACCGGTGTCAGTTCTGGTGAAATTCATAGGGCCAAAGTCATCGAAATCAGAATCAGAACCCATGTCATTGTAATCCTGCCACCTACCAATAGAATCCTCATCTTCTCTATTTCTAGTCAGAGGAACTCGCAACTCCGAAATGGGAACAGGAAGTGGTTCTTCGTTAAAGTACTTGTCCTGGAGTAGCTCCATTGTTGTAGCCCTCCTAGCCGGATCATAACAAACCAGGTTTTTGACAAGAGATACTTCATCGGCTGAGCGATTGGGCAGGTAGGCTTCAACACCAGGAGGGTTTTCAACCTTGCTAAACGAGATTATTCTGTAATCAGGAAGTTCTGAGCAGCCAGGCCAAGTTCTCTCATCAAGGTTGCCCAAAGCATTAATAATTTTGCTGAGCTGGTCAATATCAGCCGTTCCAGGAAACAAGGGTTTCAGAGTCAAAAGCTCCGCAAAAATACAGCCAAGTGACCAGAGATCAATTTCTAAACCATAGTTTGTGGATCCGTAAAGCAACTCAGGAGCCCGGAACCAACGAGTTCCAACACATGATGTGAAACCACCATGTTCTTTATCTTCCTCCTCCATTGCTTCAAAACTAAAAGAAGTTCTCATAGGATCATTATCCATATCACTTGTTGTGCATGTTGCAAGACAAGAAGTATTTCCATCTGGAATGTTTGTATCCTTTTCAATGTCATCCACAGATCTCTTTGTTTTCAGCTCATCTAAGACACTAAAATACTCACTATGACTGCTTCCCTGCTCTTGATTTCCATTTCCAAATTGACTTAAGTCGTCAGTGAGAGGAAAAGCTTCGGGATGATGAAGTGAACTTTCATGATTAGAAGCATCATGCTCGCACGGTGGTGGATTCCCTTCAAAAGCATCAAATCCAGGTTCGATGAGTATCCTTGCCTGAGAAAATTAGTCGGAAACATTTCATTCCAGACAAAAACCAAATGCACACTCCTTGGGATGCAATTGCAAAATATTCCTTCAACTTAAACTCAAACACTATATTCTGAATTTATAGCCTAAAATCATACTAATAAATAAGCTCCTGATCCTAGATAACCCCCTAATAATCATAATTCAGTTGATAGCTGTGCAGTAGCATCCGACTATCGGGGCGCAAGTTTGAACTTGCGACATGTTACTTACCTAACTTGAATGGGTGAATTACGGCCATTATTTAATAGGCAAAAAAAATCTCACAACTAAAACTGTCTAAGAAAGTAAAGATATATGATCCTAACATAATGTGGCTTTAGATTGATAGTTGAATTAGGTTAGAAAACCAAATGAATTGAAGATTATTAGGGTAAATAGGTTTACCTGTCCAAAATCAGCCAATTTGAGAACACCACTATCCGAAATCAAGAGATTAGAAGGTTTCAAATCACGATGAACAATCATATTCCGGTGACAAGCATCAAGACCAGTAAGAATCTGAATCATCCACCGTTTCATCTCACCAACAGGAAGTGAAGCACCTTCCTTGGCAGCATTGGAAATAACCGTAGCCAAATCGGTGGTAAGATACTCAAGAACGAGAACCGCGTCTTCATCTTCGCGCCAGAAGTACTCGTGCATGACCATGACGTTTGGAGAGCCTTGAAGCATCTGCAACGCTTCGATTTCGCGGAAAGCGGACTGGTAGTCGTGGATTTCCTTGAGAGCGACTGTTAGGTCGTCGGAGAGACGACGGCCACGGTAGACGTCGGCGTAAGCGCCGGAGCCGATCCGTTCCATGACTTTGTAGTTGGCGATGATCTCCGATCGGGTATGGATGCTCCAACTCTTGGATGGACGCTCCGTCCCCATCTTCGTCTTACTCACGTCACAAACAATGGACTACACGTTTATTTACTTCGATTTTATTTATTTTCTTGACAAAAATATTACTATTATGTTCCGTTTTTCAATTTTTGTGTAAGCGAAAAATAATATATTTAAATTTTGGGTTTAATATGGTTTTGGTCCCTACAAATATCTCATTTTTTAAAATTGGTCCCTCTAAATATTTTCTTAAAACATTGGTCCTCTCAAAATTTCCATTTCGAAATGTGGTCCCTCCCGTTAGTTTGAACAAACGGAGGCTGATGTGGCAAGTAACGGTAAGTGATGTGACATGCCAAATGTGATTTTTTTTCCAGACGTGTAAAATTACGTGGCCTCACTTGTCTTCTCATCTTCTTCTAACCCTAATCCCCGCTACCAACTTCATCACTTTCATCCCCTTTTACGCATCTTCTTCCTCTTCTAACCCTAATCCCCAAAGTCAAAGAGTTTGTTCAAATGTCAACTCCCTTATAAACAACTCATCTTCTAACCCTAATCGGCAAAACAATGTGACAGTGACTGAGAAAGATTATGAAATTTTTGCTTTGGAGCTCAATTATGAAATCTCCAATGCTGGAGTAATTTACTAGCTAGACAATTTTTGTGAACTAGATTCTGGCTATAATTTCTACTTTCAGAAATCAGAATTTAGAACCTTTATCTTCTCATAATTGCTACTTTGAGAACCTTCTTCTTATTGAACTTATTTTTAATCAACTTTTACTTGAAATCAATTATGTCGTCTTGTGGTTGATGTTGCTTGTTTGTTAAGCTATTGAATGCCCGAAGCTTTGTTTCTCTCACATATCACTTAAGATTTCTTGTTGGTGGACACTGTTTGCTTATTTATACGGTTTTGACTGTTGTTAAGTTTTAGGAAAATTCCATGTTAGCTAACTTACTTATTCTTCTTGCTAATACTTTTTTCCTCATTTTCTTCCAACTAATACCCAGGTGTTTCACAATTAGGAACTGCAGAGGCAGATTTGGGGAAGCTTAATGCTGAGTCATTGATGAGCATATTTGCAAGGAAAAGTGTTGCTCGCATAAATCAACTGTTTTTTTTAATCTTTTTATGGAAGTGACATATTTGATGTTCAATTCAGTCATATCCGTATAACAAGATGATTCTGATTCGACGCCTCGTGTTTGGACGGGGAAAGAAGATATTCGAGCTATCACTAAAACTGCTCGCTCTGTTGTATGACATTATTATAAATATTATTTTTCTACCGAATTTGCACTGCAATTTGTTATCTTTTTAATCAAATTTAACTCTTTGCAGTCTTTGAAGTTACTATCTGTTATGGTTGTACTTCGTTTGGATGATGGTGATAAAGATAATATTGAGAAAACTTTAGCTGTTGCATTGCTGGATTCATCAAGCGGTGGTGTTAGAGATAAAAGTATTACAGCGGCTGATCCGCTAGCTACTAGCAGTTGGGAACATGTGCATTTTTTTTGTTGCTATTAGCAGTTATATTGGATAAAATGAGTGATTGATAAATTAGCATCATATAGTGTTCTGATTGCGGTAGTAGGAATACATCTCAAGAAGTTTTGACATGAGTATATATGTTGGGCCTAAATAATGCTACTGCTACCCTGCGAACATGTTGATGTTCCTTTTGCCACATGGGCATTGGCAAATTGGGCAACGACATCACAGTTGAATAGATCTCGTATTCATGAGCTAGATCAGGATGGAAATGCTGTACTGTCTGATCTAATGGCACCTGGGAGGTCTGTAAAATGGCATGCGAGTTTAGTGGTTCGGTTGCTTTTAGAAGACCGTGATATGCCTTTGAATGAATCTGTTTCTGATTGGAGTTCCAATCTTCTTTCTTCTATATCTCATGCATGTAAGCATGAAGATGTTTCGTTGGCTCGGGTAGCTTTTTCTGCTTTTCTTTTATCGGTTGAGAGGAGTCCTGGGGTGCAGAAAACAGTGATGGAGAAAGGTCTTAAGTCGATGAGAGACATTGGTAAGACAACAAAGCATAAGCAGGTGCAAGAAGCAGTAGCAAAGTCATTAAAGCTACTTTGTACCGGGGATCGTCATTTATCTTTTGAAGAGAGTCAAAAGTGGTCAGGCATTCTCATTCCCTGGGTTTTTGGAACACTTTCTTCTGATACTATGCGAAATTCGTCCATAAAAATTCTGTCTCAGATCCTTGAAGACTATGCAGCAAAATCAGTACCACTCTCCCAAGGATGGTTAATTATGCTGTTAAACGAAGTACAAAATTCCATCAAGAAATCAATTGATAAAGGAGCCAGTCAACCAAAAAGTGATAAAATGAAGGTATACAAATAATCTTGACCCTTTCTGTTAAAAAACATATATGCTATTGTTTTCTGATTATGCTGCTTCAATTCCAAGTCAACTTTTGGTTTATATTTTAGTTGTCTTAACTTTTGCAGACTTTAATCAATAATGCAAATATTGCTTCTGCTGCACAAGTTGCAAATCAGCTTTCTAGTGCTGTTGTTAATCTGGCAGCTAAACAACTGAGCACTATGTCTAATTCTGAGGATATATCCCTATTGGCAGACTTTCTTTCTCTCGAACCTTTAGCATAAGATGAAATTAAGATAGGATTTTCTCTTGTATTCATCTCTTGCAACATAATATATTTTGAGCTAAGTTCAAGCTCAAGGGGACATTATCACAATAGTATTTTGTATTTATACTTGTAATAAAATTCTGTATTTATACTTTGATTAGTCTCTAATATATATTTGGATTTGTTGTTGTTTGTTTGTTGGATACATTTTGTGTTTAATTTTTGAATTAATGATCATTGGCTTTGTTACAAATTGGATGTGAGACTTTGAAATGGAAACTAACCAATGGGAAAACAATAGTAAGTTAGTTTGATTTTTCTTATATGTGAAGAACTCATTTTATGTGATATTAGCTATGAATTAGCTAGTAATTAACTACCATTTCTAGCTACGAATTAGCCACGAATTAGCTACAAATTAGCTAGGAATTAACTACCATTTTTTAGTTTAAATGTAATATTAGCTACGAATTAGCCATAAATTAGCTAGGAATTTCCACGTCATCAAAAAAATTCCTACATGGCTTGCCACATCAGCCTCCGTTAGTTCAAACTAACGGGAAGGACTATATTTTGAAACGGAAAATTTTTGGAGGACCAATGTTTGAAGAAAATATTTAGAGGGACCAATTTCAAAAAATGAGATATTTGTAGGGACCAACAACATATTAAACCCTTAAATTTTCTTGTTTGTGTATGAGTCGGTTTAGGATGATTGCACTATTAGAAATATGTGACAATAATTTTTAGAGTTAATTATATGAAATCTCTTTGCCATTAGGGCGAGATTTATTATTCTCCCTGAAGTTTTTTATTTATTTTTATGAAGCCCGCTTTATAAAACCAAAAATTATGTTTTACCACACCCATTTACTACACCTGCTGATTAAACCTAAGTTAATTGATTATGTGACTTGCTAACTGTACAAATTGGTTATGTGGCTTGCCGACACAACCACCACCACACCATCATCATCAATTTGGATGTGGAACCCTAAACAACAACAACATCGAAAACAAGAAGATAAAGATTCATGGGAGGTAAGAGCTTTTGCAGAAGACACAAGGAACATCATGAACACAACATGGCCACAAAGATCCTACACCTGCACTTTTTGTAGAAGTGAGTTTTGCTCAGCTCAAGCTCTTGGCGGTCATATGAACATCCACCGCCGCGACCGTGCTCGTCTCCATCAAAATCAACCACCGTTGAATCCCACATCTCATCATCTTTCTTCTCCATTTAGCATATCCCTCCTCCAGAGCTTGTTAATGTTGGATTGTGCCTTTTTTTACCGTTCATCAATCCCTAATATTTCTTCCTTCAATGATTCTAATGGAGATTCTCCCTCAACTTTTATCTCTATATCAACATCATTTTATCCAACAAACAACTTGATGATGCAAATGGAAACTTGTTCTCCTTCATCTTTTCATAAACCCTGGAAATCGAAGAATCTGCATCTAAGTTTTTATCAAATTTGTAAAAAGTTTGTGTTTTTCAAGCATTTAGAAATTTTTTTGAACTCAAATTTCATTGGGTTGTTTCTGGGTATCTTAGTTTTGCATTGAAGTGCAGTGTTTTGAACAAAGTTATAGATTTTCAAAATTTAAGATTTTGGGTTGTGTTAAATTTTCTCTGATTCCGAAAGAAATGGAAGAAAGAGAGATTTTTGGTTTTCGGCATGGTGTTAATGTTACTAAGGTCCCACATGGGTTCAACCTGGGTCAAAATCAAAATTCGTTGAGTTTTTATGGAAGTGAAGAAGATGGTTAAGCCTAGGAAGACTGAATCTGGATGTTGAGTCAGGCTCAGTTAACAAGCCACATAACTAATTAACTCAGACCCAGTCAGCAGGTGTAGTAAAAATGTGTGGTAAAATATGGTTGTAAAAAGGTGTGGTAAAATATGGTTGTAACTGAAACCTTATCAGAATAGTTTTTTTTATTTTTATATATTTTAAAATCTAGTTATGTTAGTCACAAATACAAATTAACTATTGCAGATGAATATAAAATAACATACATTCGTAAATAAAATAAAATAATATGATATATATATATATATATATATATATATATATATATATATATATATATATATATATATATATATATATATAAGAAGTTATATATCATAAACATCATAAAAAAATACTAATATCATCAAAATAAACACCACAGTCACTACAGTGTGTGCTGGACAATATGTGTATCCTCTCATCTGCCTATGCCTCTGTGGTCTCCTCTGCCTCTACCGTCTCCTCGACCGCCCGGTCTATGTCCTCGGTCATTGATCCCACCCATCCTGACACAATGTCTGCGGTACATAAGTGCCCCTTCTGTCACCACGATCATGTCATCCACTATACGCCTGCCACAAGACCCTTCTGGGAAGAAACCAACCTCAATGCATGCCCGCCCAATCATAACTATCTCACGACAGTGAGGCAACACATCCTGAGTATGGTCCAACTGAGACTGCTGCTCCTCTAATATCTCCCGGTGAATTGGTATGGGCGGTTATCCTTCTACAGTGGTCTCCTTGTAGGGATTTGAGATGGTAAGTATCACATGATGTAGTCATCAATACAACTCCAATCTCTATCAGTTCTAGCGTCGAGCCTCGTCCGGTACCATGTGGTTCAGATAGTTATCAAAGAACTCATTTATCTGTCTACGGGTCAAGCCGAGAGGAGCAGAGACAGCAGGGTGCCAGGGTATCGTCTGAGTGTAATCGAACCACCGCATAACGCGCTCGGGTAGATATGGCACAATGATAGTCGAACTGCATGCCAATCATCCGCTGAATAGTGATATGTCATCAAACATACGCTCACACAGTGAGTTTCATATGCGTTGTACTGAATGTCCTCAACAATCATGCGATCGAGATAGACTCCGTACAGGTCGACCATCTGGTTCCTTCCGAGCGGGAGAAAAACACATGCACGTGGCATACATGAGATGGTACCCCTGGTTCTCTCACTTTCTCCTTCATCATCCTACCACGACGGAGGAGGGTACCCCTGATCGGTATATGCAATAGACATGAGATGTCGTCAAGGGCAATTGTGATCTCTCCATGTGGTAGATGGAAGGAGGACGTCTCAAGGTGACATCTCTCGCAAAAGCCATCAGCATCCCATTGTGGATCAAGCTATACCCGATCTCAGAAAAGGTCCTTCAGACCAGAGTAATTAAGGATAATCTGGAACCAATCCTCCTGTGGCTGAGACAACTTCAATATCTTTCGCCCATGGTTATAGAATTTCTAGGTGTCACGTGTCTGCAAATTTCCAATGAAAACAATGTTAATAAGAAAAAATGTTACAGATAATAAATTCCCAATGAAAAACAAATAATCTGAGTAATGTTACATCTCCATCCCAGACATGTCTGACAATATGCTCGACGTACCCTGTCAGCATAAACATATCAAATGGACCCCCGGGGAAACCCTCAAGCGCATCATCATCGTCACCAACATCCTCCTGTGTAAGCTCATCACCATTTGAAGGTGGGACCAGATCAACATCATGCTCTGAAAGTGGAACATGACTATCCTGACGAGGTCTGTAGGAGGGTGAGGTTTGTGATGAACCATAAGTAGCATATCGACACCTCTGGGATGAAGAAGTGGATGATGTGATGTCATGTGATGTGTGATAGGTTGTGCATCTGTCCGAGTCTGTGCACGTCGGACATATGCATGTTATGCAACTCGTCCATGTATCAGTCGAGAGTCTCTATCAGCCATAAAATCTACAAGGTATAACTAATAAATTAGAATTAGATACAAATAAATTTAAAAACAAAAAGATAAAAAAAAAATTGTTTTCGGATGTATATATGCGGAATACTTCCGTAAATGTGTCCACGGAAGCACCCAGAATTTACAACGTCTGGGTTGTTCCGGAGCTGCATCTACGAAACATTTCAAATGTTAATTTGTTTCGTAAATGCATCTCCAGAACCTTCTGCAACTTCAAACAGTCATGCCATTGTCGTCACCAACCTTTGAAAATCGACTTTTTAATGTCTTGATCATCTGTTAAGCAAACAAATAATACCAACATTGTCTCTAAACTATGTTTCTAAAAGTATCTAATGATTTCTACACCTAAAAGTCTATTCTAAATCGATTACGGAGAAAATTCGAAAATAACTCGAAAAATCAAAAACTTACCGATTATATTGAGCTACAAATGATTTGGAATGTGTTGATCGTTGTAGTTGATGCTCTGTGTCGAACTCGAATGAAAAAAACCAGGTTTGGTGGAAATAGAATTTTTGGAGAGTTTGAGAGAATGAGGGAAGAGTTTGAAGGAAGAAGATGAAAAGTGAAAAATGAGAGAGGAGAAAGGGTCTGGCGCGAAGTGTATCAAAAACTGTTTCGGATATGTATAAATGGATACATTTTGTAGATGTATCTCCGTAACAAACCATCATTAAATAAAAAAAATGATGCGTCCGGAGATACATCTCCGAAAGCAGAGAGATATTTTTAGAAACGTATATGGTGCATAAAAATCCCAAAGGATGGGATAAAAAATTCTTTGAATATTTGATATCCGTCCTAACGGAAAATTAAAGGTAAAATATTATTTTTAGTTTCTTAAATTTATCTTGGGATTCATTTCAGAAAAATTAAGGTAAAATATTGTTTTAATCTTTTAAATCTTAAAAAAATAAGTGAGAATTAAAATTTTAAACTAAATTTTTTTCAAATATTTTTGGAAAAACTTAAATATATACATCAGCAACTTAGATCTCTATAAATTGAGTGCTATAAATTAAAGAGTTTAATTGCTATATAGTGCAATTTGTTTTACACAATTAGTATTATATTGCTTTATAAATAATTAAAATCAAATATAAACTGTAACTAAATCTAACTACTATGATAAACATAATCGTAATTAATTAACCGTCTAAAATTTCTTTATACGATATATATATATTCTAAATTAAAATGAATAAATAAATATTTTTCTTTTACCCTAACGATTAACTACAATATATATTATCCTTCGACCATTGGAACTTTTGATTCATCATTAAATATGCATCAACTTAATCTAACCTCTACGTTCCACTTAAACGTTATAAATGATTTTTAAAATATATAATAAAATCTAACAAAACGTAATGTACTTCCCCTCGAACATATATTAGTTTAAGGTGAATCATAGATAAAGTTTTTGAAACCAAAATATTTCAACTAAAATGAACTTAAATACTTCTTTTATAATGCATAAATTAATTATTCACCTTTTGTTGGAGCAAAATTACAAGAGGAAATCACAGTATCATATATTTTGAGAAATGAGCAATGCAAAAAGTTAACATGCTTTTATGATTTCCCTAATTTCCTACAAATTCTACAATACCACACCACATATATAGTGTGTCACTCACACGTTTATTGTCTCTTTTGTAACTGATATATGTTCTCTGAAATTTGATCATAAATGGACAAACTAGTACTCATAACAAGAATACAATAGTTTTAGATAAGAACAAGGTTACTACTTGTTTGTAACAAGGTGAGAAAGATACTCTTTGCGGTGCAGAATGTACTAATGCGTATATATACTCTTTAAAACCTATATCTTCTATTGTATTGATTCATATTTTGAGTGTAGAAGAAGAAAAATGGAGCAAAACAAAGACACAGAACAAGTTGTAAACAAGAAGCTGGGTGGTTATAGAACCATGCCTTTTATCATAGGTAATTTGTATTATTATTAATCTATGACAAAAATTAAGGTTGTGATGAATTATGATTAGTAACTTGTTTTTGATTTGGTTTTGTTTTATTAGCAAATGAGACTTTTGAGAAAGTTGCAACTGTAGGACTTCATGTGAATATGATTTTGTACCTACTCAATGAGTATCAACTAGACCCTTCAACTGCAGCTATCATAATTTTTCTATGGAATGCTGGATCCAATTTCATGCCACTTTTTGGTGCTTTTCTTTCTGATTCTTGTCTCGGGCGGTTCCGTGTCATTGCTTGGGGAACAATCATCCACCTTCTTGTAAGTTATAACCGATATTGTTAGGTCGAATACTTTGTCTGTGGTTTGTTCGAACATGGTTTAATCTCGTTTTATTTCGATGCAGGGATTAATTGTGTTATGGTTAACTGCAATCATTAGACACGCAAGGCCGCCACGTTGTGAGGAAAAACCATGCACGAGTGCAACAGGAGCACAGTTCTTGTTTCTTTTCTCATCGCTTGCTTTAATGGCGATTGGAGCCGGTGGAATTAGGCCTTGTTCTTTAGCTTTTGCAGCTGATCAGATAAACGATCCGAAAAGTACGAAGAATGATAGAGTGATGAAGAGTTTTTTTAACTGGTATTATGTTTCTGTTGGTGTTTCAGTAATGGTTTCAGTGGTGTTCATAGTGTACATTCAAGTTAAAGCTGGTTGGGTTGTTGGTTTTGGTATTCCTGTGGGTCTTATGTTGTTTTCTTGTGTCATGTTTTTCTTGGGATCTTTTATGTATGTTAAAGTTAAACCAAACAAGAATTTACTTGCTGGATTTGCTCAAGTAATTGTTGCATCATGGAGAAACAGACACATGACACTGCCTCAAAACGGCTCTGGTTTGTGGTATTTTCATAGTGGTTCTATTCTTGTTCATCCTACGGACAAAGCAAGGTACTACTTTGTCCTATTCAATTAAGAATCTACTATATTAAATTTTAGTGATTGACATACAGAGTTTTGTTCTTTGCTACTATTTTTAATGGACTCTGCATGTATATTCTTTGCTCTGACTTTTAATGGACTCCACAAGTGAACGATGAGATTTATCTTCCTCGTATTAGTCGGTCTTAGGTAAAAGTGGCAAAATGGGCTCGACCCACCGAATATGTCCTTTTTGTCGTGACTTTTTTTTGCAGGATGGACAAATGTTTTAGACCCACACCCTCTAATATGTTCGTCGTGCCTTCTTTTTTTTTTCTTCGAGTTTTTAAGGGCGCTGATATTAACATAAATTTTTGTAATTTTTAGATTTTAAAGGTGAAGTGCCCGCGGGCCCCGTTCTGTACCTTCAATTAGGTCCGCACTCACCCTTTTTCTTTCGGGTTTTTGCATGCGGATCTAAACGGGGCGGACATGCTCGTTTGCTATCCGTAATCCTACTAATCCTAGGGCAGAATATCGAGTTTTAGAAAAAAATTACTAAATTTGTATATTATTAAATTGAATATGTTTTGATTCTCGATAGGTTTTTGAACAAGGCATGCATTATGAAGAATAGAGAGAAAGATTTAGACTCTAATGGCACTCCAATTGATCCATGGAGTTTGTGTACAGTAAGACAAGTAGAGGAATTGAAAGCAGTGATCAAAGTTCTTCCCATTTGGTCAACAGGAATCACAATTGGCATTACAATAAGCCAACAATCATTTTCTGTGGTCCAAGCAAACACTATGAACAGAAAGTTTCACAATTTTGAGATTCCATCAACAAGTTTCACTGCATTCGGAATCCTCACATTAACCATATGGGTAGCTTTATATGACCGCATCATAGTCCCTTTGTTAGCAAAATACACAAAAAGAGGAAAAGGACTTAGTTTAAAGCAAAGAATGGGAATCGGTATAGCAATCTCATGTTTATCTACTGCAGTGGCAGCATTAGTAGAGAAAAAGAGAAGAAACCAAGCATTAAGAGAAGGGTTAATGAATAAACCTAAAGGTATAGTGAACATGACAGCAATGTGGTTAGTGCCTCAACAATGTTTGGTTGGTTTTGCTGAGGCTTTTAATGTCATTGGACAGATTGAGTTTTTTTATTCTCAGTTTCCTAAAACTATGTCTAGTATTGCTGTTTCGTTTTTCGCTCTTGGACTTGGGACAGGGAATTTGGTGGCTAGTATTATAGTTAAGGTTGTTAAGATTGGGACACAAGGAGAAGGAAAAGTTAGTTGGTTGTCATCAAATATCAATCAAGGGCACTATGATTACTACTATTGGCTACTTACTATTCTAAGTTTGGTTAACTTGTTTTACTTCTTCTTGTGTAGTTGGGCTTATGGAAGTGTGGAAGAGATTAAAAATTGGGATGAAGAGGTTGATGTTAAATGTGAGAAAGAGAATATATAGTTACTTAATCTAAAGGGTTGATTCTCTTTTACATTCTCCGGTCATTATTATAAATAAATTTGACTTTTTTAATACATTTGACCATTAATATATCTAGTCCATGTATACTAGATATATTAATGGTCAAATGTATATTTTATAATGATTGTATTGCTAAATGATACAAAATTGTGAGGAACAAAATTTATAATTAGTGAAGAGTGTTTTACTTATTCTCGATGGATGATTGAAAAAGTTTTACAATCCCAAATTAGAAATTACTTTTTGAATATAAGTTTTTACTATCATCAAGTATTTCTTCCTTTTGTAGAAATTACTGTTTTAGTTCAAATATTAATGAAGTTTTAAGAGAAACTATGGAATTGTTTTCGATTACAATTTACTTTCAAAGACAGTAATTACTCTTTGATAGACTTTTAAGATGTCAGTTTATCTTGCAGTATTAGATCTTTGAGATGTTATAGAAAAAGACTATGAAGTACAACTATTGCCTACAAATTCAAGAGAGGTTTAGATAGGGAATCACAAAGAAAGAAAGACATGAAAGTCTATAGATAAAGTTTGTTTTTTCTCTACATTGTCAAAAACGATATTTTCAAGAATCGTTAACTTGAAATTGTAAAACAACTTTTGGAATTACCTCGAAAAGGAATACCATGAAAATGAAAGATCTAAAAGCATGCAGATAATCAACTTGATTTAAGAGTTCGAGATGCTGAAAAATGCTGAAGCTGCAGGGCAAGAGAGCTGCTCACACAAAACAGCGTTTCCTAAACACTTTTTGGAGGAGAAAGAGAGAAGTGGTGGTGGACACAGATGGAGGATAGAGTAGAGAAAGAAGGTGATAAAATCAAGGGAATAGAGTCACTGTTGGATCAATTTTCAACAGTTTTTCAAGAAAAAATTAAGCTACCTCTAATCAAAAATCAAGTCCATCGCACTAAACTTTATCCCGAACAAGGCCCCATAAATGTGAGACCTTATAAATATCCTCACCATCAGAAAGAAGAAATTGAAAGACAAGTTAAGGAGATGTTAGATGCCGGAATTATCAGCCCTAGTATGAGTGCTTTCTGAAGTCCAATTTATTGGTCAAGAAAAAGGATTCTCCATGGAGAATGTGTGTGGATTACAGGGCTCTCAACAAAGTCACAATTCCAGACAAGTATCCTGTTCCAATAGTAGATGAGCTACTAATTACGTATCTACATAGCTAATCAATCTATGTACAGCGCTTTTTTTATGCATAAACCTGTGAACTATTTACAGCCCCCAATGAACCTATTAAGGTTTAATGAATTTAGTATTATCAAGGAAAATTTCATCTTGTCTTCTTGTACAAGCACAGTGAGTAACTTCTTTTAAGTCATTTCCCAAGCCTGCAATCACAAAAATTTCTTTCTATAGTTATTCATTTCGAGAGGGTCAAATGTTACATCAAGTTATGAAGTAAAGTAAGAAAAAGATATAACCAATTGAACTTAAAATTCAAGCAAAAAGTTTATTACCTGAATTTGGCCATCGGAAGTTCCAATCACCAAAATTTCTTCATTGCTGTCTAGAGTCATGCAATTAACCTTACAATTTGTACCCAACTGTAACGTCTCAACTCTAATGTGTTTCTTCTTATCCCAAATTTCTACAACACCTCCTTTGCACCCCAAATAAATTAATTCTGAACTCACTGCCATAGCCCTCACTTCTGATCCAGTTTGCAATGATCCAACCATGCTGTAATTGGAATTGTTCCATATCTTGAGGTACAACCAAAACAGTCAGTTAATTATGGTAAAACATCGATCAAATTAACATCAAGAAGTTCAAAGAATTTCTAGGCTTTGGAATTTGTTATATCATGAAAACTGATGTTTGTAGCAAGAATTAAGTATTTAGACCTTTACATAACCACTATACAATATATGTGTGAGATACCTTTATAGCAGTTCCGTCCAAGGAAGAGCCAGCTGCATATATAAGTTCACCATGAATTTTCAGAGCATGAATAGGATTGGCTTTCCCAAGTAATCTTTTAGAACCACTTTGAATATTACTGATAGTTCCAGTGGCCAAATGTATCTCCTGAAATATCACAATAAGATTATCATCATTAAGCTGAGATACCATCACATACTCAAGATGAGATAGCATCACATAGCATTTAGGCTACATCATACTTCTTAAAACTGGATACCTGAACACTACTGTCATGACATCCACAATATAATCTTCCTTGGGCATTAGCCAAACACTTCACATATTTATTAGAATTTAACAATTTGGATTCTCCATTTAATGACTGAACCTGATAAGAGAGAGAAGTAATTATGGTACACAGTAACATTACTTTAGTCAAAATGTATGAACTAAACAGCATTCGACGGGAAAGAAGCAAATCTGTTCCAAAAATTAGTGACATGTCAATATTCCACTTGGGGGTTGATTTTTGGATACAATCAGATAGGAATGAAACTACAATATCCAGCTCAGAGAATGTTCGTGTTTGAGAGAGGGAACTAGTATTATTTTATAATCTTGTATGCGTACCTTGACACCAGCCCCCTGTGGAATGAAACAAGTTGTGCTATTGGTTACAACTAAATTATGAATTTGGTCCTTCATATCTTGCACCTGCTCACAATGAATTGCTTCCTTTCCAATAGACCAGATCTGTTATTCAATAAAACAAAACCATTGTCAGAAGGCTTCCTGATATTGAGATTAGTACTGCCATTTTTTACCTTTGCAGTTCGGTCAAGTGAACCACTGTAAAGTCGGTCACCAGATTCTGAAATCGTCAAGTTTGTCACGGCCTTAGTATGTTCTTGGATCTCTTGCAACAGAAGTAATAAGTTATCTTTTAATGTCCAGACCTTCAAAAGTTAAAAAATATTTTCAAGTAAGGTATTCAATCACATTGAAGTTGTCATATGAAGCCAAAAACCAAACATTTTTCTAATGACTAGTTATATATGTCATGGTACTCTTAAAGCCATTCAATCTTTCAAGAAAATGGCAAACACCATCTCATGAAAATTTACTCCTTTTTGTGAAATCTTATATGTATTTTTAACGCATTTAGCTCATGCTAGCACCAAATTTAAATAAGCTATAATAGATAAAAACTTATATGTTAGACTGGCATAAAACTTATGTTTGTTTCAATAATTGTAATCACGACGCATTAAAATTGACACCGCATATGAAATCCTAAATTTTATTACCTTGATTCTTCCATCTGTATGGCCTGAAATAATTTTATCCCTGAACCAAAAGATAGACAACACTTCTCCATTATCTCTGCAATCTATTTGAATTAGCTCTTTATGTCTCCAAATGTCCTGTTACAGTAAAGAATTTTAAATCACCTGCTATGCATACACCAGAAAATGGTTTAAGAATACACCAAACTTAACTGTTTTAGACTGATTCTCGTCAACCAAAACGTTCAGCATTTCAGATGCCAAGGGAGAAAATCTCTTTAGCTCTCTCAAACCTTTTAAGATATCCTTAGCGTAGGAAGCAGTTAGATCACGTACGCCATCTGAAATTTACAATATCAAGTACAATCATCATATATTGTTGCTTTGAATAAAAGAGATGTAGGCTTTTGAACACAAATAGAGAAGCCAAAATAATATCATCATATCTAAATCTGTTGAATACTGTATTTGAGTAATTTATGATTCTAGCGGAAACTACAAATTTGATACTACTTTCCTTCATAGACTACTTTTTCTTATTATTATCATCTTTCTGTTCTAATTTATTTAAACCAAGGTTGTAAGAAATTGCAATGTTTGTGAAACTAACCAGAAAAGTGAAGAAAGCTGTTGAGAGCAAGCATAGAAAGGATTCGGTGTTCTATGTCCTTGGCAGAATTTAATTTATTTACGAAGTGCTTTAGCAGACAGACACGGGCTGCTCCTTGTATCCCTGTATCTGGTAGAATGGTCAGCATGTTTACGAGCCATGTAGTAGATATAAAGCAAGCTGAACGCAGTTCTGGAATTCTGCTCTTCATGCCATCTGCCAAAGCTTCAAAAAGTATACCAAACTCGTGGCTAACTAGAACAGACGCAATTTTTCTTTCCCAATCATCTGCAGCCTTCTCTTCTTCCTATTGATTCCGCGTACACATAATTATATTTAAAATAATAGAACCCAAACAAAAAATTAGCTATCAAAAGAATGCTAGGGAAGCAGAAAAAAGAAACTCAAAATACTGCAAGAGTTTCAAAGAGCTTTACTGGAATTGTTTCAATTTCTGAAAAGAAGTTGCTGATATGATCCTCCTGTACAGCACTTCTAGGACTTTTGTCAATACCTGCACGTTTAAGAAGGACTTCTTTGATAAGGGG
Organism: Lathyrus aphaca; assembly: GCA_963966055.1. Classification (NCBI taxonomy): domain Eukaryota; kingdom Viridiplantae; phylum Streptophyta; class Magnoliopsida; order Fabales; family Fabaceae; genus Lathyrus; species Lathyrus aphaca. The sequence goes on from OZ014521.1 coordinate 17,524,381, forward strand.
CTTCCCAAAGTGGTTGAACCTCCCCTGCAGTGACATGATTGTATCAGCAGCTGCTAACTGGGTAGTAGGGAAATCTGAGTTCCCCAGGCATGAAATAAGAGTATCTATTGCCTCTTCACGGTATATGCTCATCATTCTCGGTTCAACCTAAAAATGGAAGGATGAAAGTTAACCCCTTATTACCGGAAAAACAACCTTTTGCATATGCAATTTAAAGACTGTAATACATAGAAAGTGTAACTAGAAATCTAAAGTAGTTCCTATTTTTAAGGCATAGCTAGTTCTACTATTAAATTCCAAGATTCATACCAGAAGATCAAGTTGGAGTAAAAGACTGGCCATGATTGGCCTTTGATCTTGAAGGGCTGTCTGCAAATAAATAAGAAGAGTGTGCATTGTACTAAAAGGTCCTTCTTCCTTAATAATGTGGAGGATTCGTTCATTGAATGTTCTCCTGGAAGGAACCAATAAGAAGTTATTAGACATAAGCTAAAAGTACATTAGTTTGATGGCAAATAATACTATAGAGGGCTCTATACTTACTTGTTAAAGAATAAAAGACAAAATAATTTCCTTTACTATTTGATGTTATCAATGTATTGTGTTTTTTAATTAACATTTTCTAATTCTTAATTCTTTAAACTGTGTCTTAGTACATTAGTTAGCTAATAGTTTCTCAGTTTCACTGGAAAAATAAAATTAGATACTAGTTTGGTTAGCAAATCATGAATACAAAACAGATATACCTATTTAGTTTGATCAACTCAGAAAAAAATTCAACAATCTTGAAACGTTCTGCATCTGTTGCACTGATGAAGCTTTCAAGAATAGGAGACAGCTCTGCTTTATCAGCAATGGTGTTCCTGCAAGTTCCATCCTCTTGCATGCATCTCAATAAGATCTCCACTGCAGCAATCCTCTCCTCTGCCCATTCAGCTCCCAAACTTCCGACAACTGCTTCGATTGCTTTCTCAGAGAACATAGTTTTGACAATCGAAGACGCAGTTATCTCATCGTTTCCTCCAATAACCTGTGCCAGTAGAAGAACCGCTGCTGTTCTGGGATTTAAACACATCTTAACTAAGTCTTCCTCCTTCTTACTGAAAACTGCTAGGAGGGACTCCACTATGGCCATCTTGGTAAGAGTCACAGTGGAAGGATTTAGGACATACAATAGCACAACAGCCTCTGTCAACCCTTTCTTGAAAAGAGCCACTATACATTCAACATCCGTATCCACACGTGTGAGAGTCTGAATAACAACATTGTCTCTAGACCCCATCTCGGCCAGGAGAAAAACTGCTGCCTGTAGGACCTGGGGTTCAACAGAATTGAAAAGTATCTCTACAAATCCGTTAATTATTGGAGGTTTTGATAGCATGCTATGGATATCCACTCCCAGATTCCCTCCTCTCCACAACTTCTCAATTTGAAGAACCGCCATTTCAGATTCCTGGAGAATCTCTGACATGTACAGGTTATTGATTGCACAACGTAACTCACTAATCACCCCATCAACGGTGGCTTGTGTTATGACACTATTAGGAGAAGCTGAAGGCATTGTAGTCTTTACTTCTTCCTCGTTATCTTTGAATGGACTCTCACATGTTGGCAGGACTGAACTGGGGTTGCATTCTTTCCAGCTGGCAACTAGTCTTTTGAGCACATAATTTGTTTTAGGTAGCTTGGTATTTTGCAGCTTCTGGCGAGTGATAGGACAAGTTATGTTCTCTCTATTGAACCATTCCTCAATAGCTTTACGTTCATATGTCTGACCAGTCTCAAGAGTCACTGGATCATCAAATATGTTACTGGTTATCGGACAGACAAAGTCTTTAGGAGGCGTTTGTTTCCCACTTCCATTCAGCAGCGTGTTTTCGTAATCAGCCATTGGATTATCTGGGGAGCTAGAAGCAGGAAGAATCCAAGTTAAAGAAAATGAACCTGACAACAAAATATTGAAAAAATGGTTTTTTAATAAATATACCCCATGGATTCTTTTAAGATGGCTAGCATTTGTTCCTGGGTTTGGCTTTGTTGAGGCTCCAACAATGCTATATTTTTGTCTTTTTCCTACAGGACATATTCAGCACTTAGCATTAAAAGAACTAAAACAAAAAGCATAGAAAATTCAGTCCCTATTGGATTTCCTGTCTCTAGGTAGCATCAATTACCTCATTTTCAGCTTCAGAATCTGAAGAAGAACAAAGCGAATTCTCATCTAACGGAAATTGAGTTTCAGGGGCTGAGTTTAAATAGACTGGTGTTGTCCAATATTTTGAAGATTTTGGGGGATTGAGGACTCTGGGAGAGACTCTTTGAGGATATAGTTGTGGCTGGGAGGATCTACTGCTGGAATTGCTGCTCAAAAATTCAATAGAAGTATCCCTTTCGGACCACATTGGCTGCATGAATCAGTGGAAAAGGATAAGGAAATGATGAAATGCTCATGAAATTCATAATTCATTGAGTCATCGAACGAAAACACAGAATCTCCTGGTTTTCTCCAATACCAACAGGCCTTATTTCAACTACAATTTTGTTTTCTGGCTATTAAGAAACAAAGTATCACCAATCAAAACTCATTCCTTCATCATGGACCGTGACTTAATGCACAACAACTAACAAATTGAGTACTCCAATTTTAACAGCATCTGCATAGTGCACAGTGCATACTAAGGTTCCACCAAATAGTAAAACATCATGGACTACATCACTATGCCATGGAAATCTTCTCCATGGAAAATCAAAGTAGTTTTCCAATTATTTGAAACATCTAAAAAACAAATTCAAGACCTCCATGTTTTTCATTGCAGATCAAATTTATATAGTTGAAGCTTTCTAGAATCTAGATAACTTGCACAAGATATTTCAAATAAAAAGCACGCTAATGAAATTAGCACAACAATGAACAAACATAAACACTGGAAAGTTGAATTGAAGAAAAGTAACAAATCTGTAAAGAAAGAAAAAGCCAACATTACATTATTCCGTCCGTTCTCCAACACAGGCATTTGCATTTCTTCCATTCTATGCTCCCCGCCACCACCATTGCCATCTTCTACAGCGCTCTTCAAGATCAGCAACGGTGGAGTAATCTCCGCATCTTCATCTTTATTCATCACAACCTCTTTAAAGTACAAAGCAAGAACCCTACAGTTCTCATCTAGAACCTCTTCGTACTCTCTTTCCAACTCCCTCAGCTTTGAGGCTTGTTCACCGCTCACATTCGACAACAACTTCGCGTAAGGTACAGCCACTAACTCGTCGGAGTAGTCACTCGAGGTTACACAAGTGGATGGCAAAATCAGCGTTCTCTGTTCATCGAACCATCGGAAAACAGGAAAGAGATGGATATAAAATAGGCGCTCGTAAAGAGATGGTGCTAATTCAGATCGTGCGAAGGAAGGATTATAATGGAAGATTTGAAGAAGACTAATGGCGGATTCGTCAGGGTGGTTACGGAGAAAAAGAATGAGGGAGAGTATGAAAGAAGAAAGAGGATAATCAGAGTGAGAAAGGAGAAGGTTCTCGGCGAGGAAGAGAGAAGGGGAAAGAATAGAGGAACTGGAGGATGAAAGGGCGCTTTCGAGAACCTCTACACCGAGGTTTAGTTGCTTTAAGCTTACTGGATTTACTGGAGTTTCACGGAGGAGTGTTTCAATGAGGTGACGCCGGAGTTCTGATTGATGAATCACGCCGGTGATGAATGCGGTTATGTAGCGGAGGATCTGAGCTTTTGTTGTGACGGTTACGGTGTTCATGGCGGTAGTTTGATCAGAATGAGAGTGAAGTAAGAGTTCAAGAAGTTAACGGAAATAAACAGTATTAACTGAATCAATTTGCGGGAACGAAAAACTCGGAACGGGACGGCAGATTGCGAAATGCCCGATTTACCCTTATGTTAAAGTCTTGAAATATTCTATATACGACAAAGGTAATAGTGGAGATAAAAAAACGTATAGATTATGATTTTGTTATTTAATCAAAAAATGATGAAAAGGACAAAGTTTAGAGGAAATTTTAATAGTAAGTTCTAATTGGCTGCATCTTCACAGATGTATGCGGAAGGAGGGTAAGTAAGACCAAAAGAGATGGACATTTTGGTAATTATAATATTAACTTTGAAAACTCGCGGCAAAACGTGAAATGGTGGGACCCGTTTTGCCGGCCAGCCGGCTTGGTTTGGCTGTTAATCACGTCACGCGGGATTCATCATTCCTTTGGTTTTTGGATTTTGGATTCATCATGTTTTTACATTTGTAGTAGATAATTTTTTAAATTAGTTTTTTTTCTCAAAATGATTTTATTGTAGTATTTTAATTGCTGGATTTTTACTAGTTCAACTTTGTTTAATTAATTAATATTTCTCAGTCAAAATAATTAATTAATATTTTATTTTCATGTTTAAAAACTTTAATATTTAATTTGATCCATTGATTTTAAAAATATTTGTTCTAGACTGGACCAACGACTAGGCATGACTCAATCCTTTTTGTCCTATGAAACTGTCAAATGACCCAAGATCCAGGGGATCCATTGCCTTAGTGGTCGTTCTACCCTCCTCGTTCATGGTCTCTGCTCAACAACGGTAGAGATCGTCCAGGATCGGCCGAGACAGTTCTTGCTCGAAGGATATTGTGCCCGACACAACATCCCTCGAGCATGATGTTCGTTCGATGGCCAGTTCCTGACAATTACCTATTTTTGGGGGATCCGCGATCCAGCCCCAAAAATATGAATCATTGACCACGCGTTAGAGACTCTCTATATAAACCCTCTCACTTGAGAGGGGCCAGGTATCAAATATTCACCCTTAACACTCTTACTGGCACTTGTTATTCCTCTTTCCCGTTCTGACATAGACATCAGAGTACCTTGCAGGTACACCCCCCATTTGTTCTCCCGAACGTTCGAGCAGACATTGGAATCCACGTCAGCCGCCAACAGAGATCCTGATCTCAGGTACGATCAATATCTATTTTGATCCTTCAATTCTTTAAATAGATTTACATTTGTCCTTTTTATCCAGGGTCCGTTTATTTTGTCTTTTTAAAAAAATGATATTTATAGTGCAACATAATTTTGTGGAAAAAATTACGAAGAATTTTTTTATAAAAGTTTCAAATGAAAATTTGGTTTGAGTAGTTATTCTTAAAATGTTATTTTAGACATTTCTTCATTTTATCGGAAAAAAAATTTGGATATCAAAATTTTAAAAAATCACTTAATTTTGAAACTATTTCAAATAAATTTTCATGAAAATCATTTTTGAGATACAACATTTTTCAAAAATTACGATTTCGACTATTTTTTTTTATCATCAATAATGTATGTTTGTGTTGTACGATATCAAAATTAATCTTACAATTTAAAAAAAAATTAAAAAAACTTATAATATTTTAAAAACGATTTTACAAAAATCATTTTTTTAAAGTTAAAACAAACATGTCCTTAATCTATTAGTTAAAATCAATTAAAAAGTCCATATAACATTAAAATGGACATGAATATGATAATGTTGAGTGAAAAATAATTTTTACTATTTTATTTTATTTTTTTGTTTTGATGAGTTGTATAAAAATAAAGAGAAATCTAGAAAAAAATTGGATAAATTCTTCTCTACCCTCGGATAAAAAGTAAGAGGTAATAGTTTTAAAAATCATGAAAATTATGTATTTTGCAGGCTGACTTATCAAAGAAATTAGATGAAGTTGAAATGTGTTGCTAATGTAGTGTGTTTGATTGGGTTCTTCCATTACTAATATATGGAATCAAGATCCACAATATCAAATTATGTTTTGATGAAGACAAATCATGTGGCAAGAAGGCAAAGATATTCATCAATTGTCAAAGCATCATAATAAAAGAATCAGACAAAGATTTTATATGAAGAACATGCTCATTGGAAGGTATAATGATAATCTTCATAAAATGTTTAAATCTGAGTTGCTCAAAAGTCATTTGCATTGCACAATCACTTTCACAAAGTTTGAAAATCAATTTTTGCAAGTTTTGGCATGTGCAATTGATTGCATCCTTAGAGCAATCAATTGCACCCTTAGAGCAATCGATTGCATGATGGAAAACCTTTGTTTATATTGCTTCTATTTGTGGTACAATCGATTGCACCATTAGAGCAGTCAATTGCACATGTTCAAAATTCAAATTTCAAGTGTTTCTGTTTGTGGTGCAATCGATTGCAGCCCTAGAGCAATCAATTACTCCATGTACGAGTTTGAAAAATTGCACCTCTTCATTCATTCTTTCATGAAATGACTCCAATAAATCATGGCAATTATTCATGATATTTTCTGAAGAATTGCATGATGGTTCAAAGGGGTGTCTATGATCTATAAATACAAAAACTTACAATTTTTCAAACCACCTCTTTCAAAAATCTTGCATAAAACTTCCATTATCCACATCTTGTTCAAGTCATTTTTATACAGAATTTTCTGCATATTTTCATATCATTTGAAAGAAAATTCTTGAGCAACAAAGTCTTAAATACTTGTGGAATTATCATTGAAAGAGAAGATCAATCTTGGCATTGATAACATTGTATATACATACTTCAAACTCATTGTAAAAATGAAATTTGTCTTTATTTCCCTTGTTATTCAGGATTGTTGAAAGCAAGTGTGTGCATTGAAGAAGATTTTTCTTCTTGCACTCAGTGTTAAGATCTTAAAGGTGTTAAAAGCCTTTGATCTGCTTATAAGTTAGATAGTAAGCATCACCATTGGTGTGCATAGGCTGTACAATCATTCTAACTATAGTGAAATCTCTTTCGGTTGGAAAGGAGACTGGATGTACCTTCGGTTTGTGGAGGGAACCAGGATAAACCACTATGTCATTTACTTTCTGCTCTTTATTGCTTTCATAACCTTATCAATCCATAAAAGTAATAACCTTCATCGATAAAAATCCGGAAATTTTTTAAAAAACCTAACTCACCCCCTCCTAGGTGCAACTCAGACTTTCAATTGGCATTAATGTAGGTTTTAGGTAACATGTTCCTAATCGATTTAGAATGGCTTCCGCAAACAACAATCTTGTGTTTAAAGACAGTGGTAGTAGCAACAAGTCTCCACTGTTTTGTGGTGAATACTTTGATTTCTGGAAAACTCGCATGAAGGCTCATTTAGAGGTACAAGGTGATGAAATATGGGATGCTGTCTAAAATGGCCCGTTCATACCTTCAATGGTTGTCAATGGTATTGGAGCAACAAAGCCTAAAAGCTCATGGGATGACGATAAAAAGAAGGTTTTCTATGACAAAAAGGTAATCGATATTTTACAAAGTGCACTAAGCATAGATGAATTCTTTCGTATCTCAACATGTACATCGGCAAAACAAATATGGGACACCTTGGTGGAAATTCATGAAGGAACCGTCGAAGTTAAGAGTTTGAAATTGAATACATTGAGTCAGGAATACAAATTATTCAGAATGCATCCAGGAGAATCAATCCTAGATTTGCAGAAAAGATTTGTGCACTTGAAAAATCATTTGACGACACTTGGTAAGACTTTAACTAACGATGAACTTAATCTTAAAGTGTTTAGATCTTTGTCTAAGGAATGACAACCCAAGGTGACATCGATATCCGAAAAGAAAAGTCTATCCATGATGACATCCACTACATTGTTCGAAAAACTTCAAGAAAATGAGACGGAACTTGGGCGATTAGAAATCATGAGAATCAAGAAAAGAAATCTAAAAGCATTGCGTTAAAGGTTGATTCCAAAGAAGTGGAGAAAGAAGACAATCTGATTGAAGATGAAAATTTTATGCTTCTTGTAAAAAGGTTAGGAAAATATTTTGGTTCTAAGAATAATATTGTTAATTCTAACTATATAAAAAGGAAGAAATTTTCAAAGAACAATGAGAAGGAAGCATCAACATCCACACAAGATATGAAATACTATGAATGTAGAAAACCAAGGCAAAGCAAACGAGACTGTCCTAAACTCTCAAAGAACGGTGGCTATAAAGAAAAAAAGGATTACAAGAAAAATAAAGTCTATGTTGCTTGGGATGATAATGAAATAAGCTCTTCATCACAATCAGATAGTGATCAAAGCGTAAATCTAGCCTTGATGGCCTCACGCCATTCCGACGATGAAGACGATGAGGTTAGCAATAATTTTTCAATTTATGATAGTAATGCTCAAGGAGCAATTGATGAACTATTAAATGAATGCAAAATTTTGTACCAAACAATTTCATCACAAGAGAAACAAATCTCAACTTTAGAAGAAAAGGTTGAGACCATGGAAAATGATTTCAAAGATGAAAAACAAAAATTAATTAGTGATCAAAAATAGAATTTTGTATGCATAAAGTGTGAGCCACTTTCATTCCAAATTGTCCAACTAAAATGAGTCCTTGAAAGGTATGAAAAAGGACAAATTGGATTGGAGTGTGTTCTTAAACAACAAAGGTATTCAAATGATAAGAGTGGTCTTGGTTACTCAAAATTTTCTAAACCAACTTCTAACAATACCATCTTTGTAAAGGCTAGTGAACAAACTCCTAAAGTGAAAGTGGATAAATCCAAAGTGGTTCATCAATACCTTAAGAAGAAAAGATTTAGTAAAAATAAATATTATCCTCCTAGATACAAAAGTAACTTTGAGCTCATTTGTTTTTATTGTGGTATTAAAGGCCATACACCTAATGCCTGTTATGTAAGAAGCTTTAGCGTAGTAAAGGGCATTATGCGTGGGTCAAGAAAGACACTAACTATAAAGGACCCAAGGAAATTTGGGTACCTAATGAAACTTAATCTTGTTTTGTAGGTATGCTTGAAGACCTCTTCAAATCAATGATATCTTGATAGTGGGTGTTCAAGGTATATGACGGGAGACCTAAGCAAATTTTCACATCTAACTCTTATGGCCAAAGGATTTGTGACCTTTGGTGATAACAACAAAGGAAAGATATTTGGCGTAGGCATCATTGGTACACCACCTTTAACAACCATAAAATATGTCCTATATGTAGAAGGTATAAAGCATAATCTCCTTAGCATTAGCCAATTGTGTGATAGAGGATTCAAAATCAACTTCACCAAAGATGAATATTTGATATAAAAAAATGAAGTCACTCATGAGGTAATGTTAAAACGTAAAAGAATTAACAATATTTTTATGATTTCCCTTAATCACTTGTATTTGAAGGTTAAGTGTCTTATGGCGGATAACAACGACTCGGTTATGGCACAAAATGATTGCTCACATTCACAAGGAGCACTTGAACAAATTGGTCAAACATGACTTAGTTGTTAACTTTCGAAGATCAAATTCGTCAAAGATAGGTTATGTGATGCTTGCCAAAAAGGGAAATAAACCAAGTCAACTTTCAAATCCAAGAACGTGGTGTCCACAACAAGGCCACTACAATTGTTACACGTGAATCTTTTTGGTCCATCAAGAACAAAGAGTTTCGGAAGTAATGTTTATGCATTAGTTATTGTTGATGACTTCTCTAGATATACATGGACTTTCTTCTTAGTGCAGAAGAGTGGAGCTTTCAAGGAATTCAAGAAGTTTGCAAAATAAATTCAGAATGAGAAGTCACTTTCAATTGTCTCCATTAGAAGTGACCATGGTGGTGAGTTATAGAACGCGTTATTTGAAGAATTTTGTGAAGAAAATGAAATCTCACACAACTTCTTTGCACCAAGAATTCCACAGCAAAATGGTGTCGTAGAAAGGAAGAATAGAATGTTGGTGGAACTTTCAAGGACAATGTTAAGCGACTCCTGTAACACCCAAAATAATCCCCACGAATTTTCAATTAAATATCAGAGTAATTAAAATATAAATAATTTTGGGTGTCACATTCACTTCAAAACATGGCATCAAATGATATGTAATACAAATGTTTTACTTGCAGCGGTAATTTCAAAAGAAAATATAAAAACAAAAGTTCAATAGCAACATGTCTTTCTAAAAACTAAAGAAGAAATAACAATCGTCATCCCCGGCACCCTAAAGTACGTATCAGAGCCGACTCCTCTAAAGTGAAGTGCACCGACTTCACCGACCATGGACTCTACTATTCCTGATCACCTGCACGTTACCAACATAAGGGTAACAATCAAACAGAAGGGGTGAGATACTTACACCAACAAAAGGGAAAAATAATACAAATAAAAGCAAGTAGCAACAAGTATTCACCACTTCTCATCAATCAACAACTAAACAAACACACCGAAACACATAATGATATTATGCACACAAACAACAACGAATGCAAATGAGACTCCACCAGACTCAATGCATGTGGTACCATATAACAATCCCTGTTTCATGGTCAAATTCTCGTTGGAACTCTCAACCTCTATTTCATGGTCCAGTATGATCCCTATTTCATAATCACACCCTCGACCCATGTTTCATGGTCACATACGATCCCTATTTCATGACCGCGCTAACAACACAATGATTCCCATTGGAATTTGGATGAATATTGTTACCTTACCTTGGTATACCATCCCTAACTATGCATGTGCCATGCACCATTAATGACAATATGAAATGTCTACAACAACTATCTCATGCAACAACATCAACAACAACATATAACAACAACTACCTTAACACATAACAACATCAACAACATGTATCAACAACTACAACAATATACAACAACATCAACAACACGTATCAACAACTGCAACAACATATAACAACAATTACATCGTGTAACATCAACGACCATAACAACACATACAACATCAATGCACACATATACATGTTACCTCATGCAACAACATATAACAACAACTACCTCAACACATAACAACATCAATAACATGTATCAACAACTACAACAATATACAACAACATCAATAACACGTATCAACAACTACAACAACACAAAACAACAATTACGTCATGTAACATCAACGACCACAACAACACATACAACATCAATGCACACATATACATGTTACTTATGTTCTTACAAAGTTATTTTCAACATTCTTCAAAACAAGTACGTAATCCCTCAATACATGTCTCTAACATCACTACATCAACCCTCACTCATTATTATATTAAATAGAGGATTTTATAGAATTTTTCAGAATAAAATAAATTTTTTTCACTCCAGGTCTCGCTAAGCGAGCGACTTTCTGCCTGGAAGGGTCAAAAGTTTCCAAATGCTCGCTAAGCGAGAACTGCGATTTCAACAGATTTTCCTCTGCGAACTCTGACCGATTCTGCCATGATTCCTACACTAAAAAACCTTTCTTAAGGCCAGAAAACACAAAATTTCAACCATTGTTCCTACAAATAATCACCTAACTCAAACAATTTCAAAAATTCCAACAATTCCTAATTGTTCCAACATGTTTTTCATTAAATTCTTCTCTAACTTCATGGATTCTCACTTAACAATCTTATGCCTACTATTCATATTATAATACCCTTAGGAGATGAAAGAGGTCCCACCCTTACCTTAATTCTATGGACGATTTCTTCCCTTGCCCTAGTTCCTTATTCTTCCTCTGCGCACGCTTTCACAATTCTCGATCAGTTTTCACGAACTGGTTTCCTTTTTCCTAAATTCCAAACATAACCCTTAGACCCAAACTAAGGATTTCCCATCTTGCCCTCACTATTCCATCGCCTAATTATCATGTTACCCTTTCTCTTTATATTTCCAATATTTATATTTATTTAATATAATATAAATTATTTAAATTCATATAATATTAAAATAATATCATTCTTCCTTCAACACATCACCAACTTCACACAACACACAATACACAACAATTCCAATTATTTAAATAAAATAATTAAATAAATAACCGGGGTGTTACAACTCCAACCTTCCTGAATATTTTTGGGCAGATGTCGTGAGCACAACTTGTTTTGTAAGTAACCGTGTCAACATTAGACCTATTCTCAAGAAGACTCCATATGAACTCTTCAAAGGGAGGAAACCAAAATATATCATTCTTTCACATCTTTGGGTGTAAATGCTTTGTCTTAAACAATGACAAATATAATCTTGGTAAGTTCGACGAAAATTTGGATGAATGTATATTTCATTGTTACTCTCTATCTAGTCAGGCTTTTAGAATATATAATAAAAGAACCCTAACTATAGAAGAATCTATGAATGTATATTTTGATGAATCTAACCCTCCAAGGAGGATAATGTTATTGTTGTTGATGATGATAATGATGTAGTAGAAACCTCTCAAGAGAAAACTCTTAATGACATTGCAAGTGATCAACCAAAACAACAACAAGATGATTCACAACAAAATGAAGAACATAATGATCTACCGAGAGATTGGAGGACTCATAGAGATCACCTGATCAATAAAGTTATTGGTGACATTAGTCAAGGTGTAGCAACAAGGTTGAATCTCAAGGATGCTTGTCTAAACATGGCGTTTGTATCTCAAATTGAATCGACCAAAGTCGATGAAGCCTTAGGCGATGATCAATGGATAATAATTATGTAAGAGGAACTAAACCAATTTGAAATAAATCAAGTTTGGATTCTTGTCCCTAGGCCAAGCAATAAGCACATCATAGGAACAAGATGGGTCTTCAAAAACAAACTTGATGAAAATGGAATAATAGTTCAAAACAAAGAAAGATTAGTCGCACAAGGATACAACTAAGAAGAAGGAATCAAATTTTAAGAAACCTTTGCTCCAGTTGCAAGGTTAGAAGCAATTATACTTTTATTAACTTATGCTTGTTCTATGAATTTTCAGCTTTTCCAAATGGACGTCAAGAGTTCATTCTTGAATGGATTCATAAATTAAGAAGTTTATGTCAAGTAACCCTCTAGATTTGAAGATTATAAGAATATCTCTCATGTCTTCAAATAAAAGAAAACTCTCTATGGATTAAAGCAAGCACCAAGAGCATGGTATGATTGCCTCATCAATTTCTTATGTGACAAAGGCTTTGTAAAAGGAAAGGTTGATGAAACCTTGTTCATCAAGAAAATTAAAGAAGATAATCTTTTGGTGCAAGTATATGTTGATGACATAATCTTCGGATCAACCAACACAGAGTTATGTGAAGAATTCTCATCCATGATGCAAGGAGAATTTGAAATGTCTATGATGAGAAAAATGAATTACTTTCTAGGACTGCAAATCAAGCAACTCAAAGATGGCGTCTTTATCAATCAATCCAAATATTTTAAAGAATTATTGAAGAGATTTAATATGGACAATTGCAAGACATTGTCAACACTTATGGGATCCGGTACATATGTAGATCAAGATGAATCTGGTGTCTCAGTTGATATCACAAAATATAGAGGTATTATTGGTTCCTTACTATATTTGACAGTAAGTCATCCTGACATAATGTTTAGTGTGTGTCTATGTGCTCGCTTTCAAGCAAACCTGAAGGAATCTCATCTCATGGCAGTCATGCGGATCATGAAGTATCTCAAAGGAACAACAAATGTTGGCTTATGGTATCCTAAAGGTAGTATTTGCAATTTAATTGGATGCTCTGACGTGGATTATGCAAGTTGTAAAACAGATAGGAAAAGCACAAGTGGAACGTGTCACATCTTGGGAAATGTTTTAGTCTCATGGGCATGCAAAAAGCAAGCGTGCGTAGCACTTAGTACGGCTAAAGCAGAATACATAGCAGCAGGTAATTGATGTGTACAAATACTTTGGCTCAAACAACAACTTTGTGACTACGAACTCGATTTAGGATGCATTCATCTACGTTGCGATAACACTAGTGCGATCAACATTAAAAAGAATCTGGTCATGCATTCAAGAACCAAACATATTGACATACGACATAAGTTTCTACAAGATCATGTTCTTCAAGGAGATGTCGGGGTAACCTTCATATATACACACAATTAGCTTGCAAATATATTCACAAAACTTTTGGCAAAGGAACCTTTCTTCAAAATTCGGAGAGAATTCGGAATTTTGGATGAAAACGATGTTTAAATTATAAGAGATCATCAACTATGGTACATATTATATTTTCTCTACTCAAAATATTCTTATATAACATGTTTTTAAATATTTCAAATGTTACATATATGTATGAAAAGTTTTATGTGGTTATTTCAAGGTTTAAATAATGTTATTTATTATTATTTTTTTCATTTTTCCCTACAAACAATCGATTGCACCTAGGAAGAAATCGATTGCAACCTGTCTTTTTTGTGTTGTTTTGTATCTGTTTGGAGGTACAATCGATTGCACCTAGGCAACAATCAATTGCACCTGAGTGAATTTGAATTTTTATGTGTTTTAAATGTGGTCCATGGATCTCTTACCTTCCGAACTACCCTACCTAATATTCCTTTGATCATTTACTATCTTTGACAAACATTTACACATATCCCACACCTTTTTCCAAAAATTCATCTTCCAACAAGTCTTCACATATTCCAATCTTGACCACCTTTCAAAATTTGAATTCTTTAATTCAATCTTGACCATACATTTTCTCAAAAGACTTGTCCCCTCACAAAAGCTCTATAAAACCACATTGCCTCTCACACAACTCTCATCATCTCCTTCAAACCCTAAATATTACATATTGTTTTCTCCATCTCAAACCCTAACCTAAACCAATAACATTCATCATTTCTCCATGGCTTCCCGCATCAAGATAAAAGCTCTTGCTCATGCAAAGGGAAAATCTCCAGCTTCATCATCTTCAGAGACTCCATTCATGCTTTAAAACTTAACCGAAGAACAACAAGAACAGTTCATTACACATTTTCATAGAAGGGTTGTTCAAACACCAAAATACAGTATTCTTTCATCTTTCCCTGAAGAATATTTTACTTTTCAATAATTTTTAATTGCTTGTGGATTGGAATCACTAATTTCTTCATCCAGGCCTTACTATCCATATTTGGTGAGATTATTCTTTTATAATTTGGAATTTGATGAAGGAAGACTTGTAACTTATGTTAGAGGCAAGGAGATATTAATCACTTCAAAGGTTGTTGGTAGCATTTTGAACATTCCAGGAACAAATGGCATACTTTATGATGAAGAAAACCCCTTATGGAAAGCTTACAAGAAAAATGATTTCTACCTCAGCCTTTGAAGAATGTCAGTGGCCGAATTCCATGCCAAGCGAGTAAGATCCTTGGGCGGCATGGAACCATCTCGAACATCTTGGTCAACAAGTATCTTTTACATTGATGATCAGCTTTTTCACTATTTCATGGTTTACATCATGTTTCCACGGGCTGGAAATCACTGCATGGTAACTGATTTAGAAATGCAACTTATGCATGCTTTTAAGAAAGGAAAAAGAGTGAATTGGGCTTGGTTAACCATGGTGCATATGTTATCCTTCAACAAAAAATCCAAATTTTTGCCTTATGCATGCTTCCTCACCCAAATATTGGAGCATTTCAAAGTGGATTTCACAGGCTTTGATGTGTGTTTCATGGATTCCAGTGCCAAAAAAGTCTCCATTCAAGAATGTTGATTCAATAATGGGTGTGAAATAAAACCCGAAAACCAAAACTATTATGTATCTTGGTGAAGATGTGGCTGGAAATGAAGGAAATGAGCAAGAAAATGAAGAAACTTATGATGTTCCTCCTCAACCTACTCCTAGTGGCCCTAGAAAACAAGAGCTTATGAATTGCATGACTCAATAATTTTCAAATCTCAACACTACCATCAATGACCGATACAATGCAATTGATGCGTCGACCAATACTAGGGTCACAAATTTACAAGATGGAGTTAATCAACATTTTTCATATATCTACTCTCATCTCTATATTCCACCTTTTGATCCATCCAACCCGGTCGTTCCACCACCACGTCAAGCACCTCTTTGATAACACTTTCCCAACCAAAACCCTTTTAATCCAAACATGGACCTATCTTAACTTGTTTACTTATTTCTTAGTTTATTTTTCTATCTATGTACTCTTTATAATTTTGCATTTGCTTCAGTTTTTAATTATTGTACTATTTGGAAATTTTGCACTTATGTTTTCTAAGTAATTGTAATTTGAATTTTATATGGTAAGTTATTATAGAACATTGTCTCTTATGCATATGTTATTGCTTTACCCATCTTTCCCTTCTTTTTGATAATGTCAAAAGGGGGAGAAGGATGTTACTCTTTTGTTTTTGTTCTCTTTTCCTTGATCTTTAAGGTAAAAATTCAAGACTACTCCAAACCTCAATACAAAAATCAGAATTGTTCAACACTTCACACTTTAAGGAGGAAATCTATATCTCATGGGGAGAATCTTATCAGAAAGATCTTCGCAACAAAAGAGAATGCTTTGTCATCATCAAAAAGGGGAGAATGTGGAATCAAGATCCGTAATATCAAATTATGTTTTGATGAAGACAAATAAATTCTCAAACTAACGAGCATAGCACCCCGATCTCGAACACAATCTAACATCTCTAAGAACGAGTACAAGCATATGACGAAGATCACCCTAAACACTTAGAAAAAATCTAAACATCTCCACAAAATTGCCGAGAAGTTTACAAACACTTAGTGAAAATAAATAAATAAAATCATCCTCGTATGGACGAGCATACATGCATACATTCAAAAGAGACAATGCTATAAAAGATAAGTTAAAACAAACGACCACAAAGGTCGGAAATGTTAAACATAAAAGAAATGTGACCATGAAAGTCGACTTGTTTAGATGTTACACGAAAGGGGGACAAAGCCCCCAAGAAAACATTACATAATCAGGCACGCATGCCGAGAAAAACAAAATCAAAGTTGCACTATAGGCTGGTCATCATCCGCAATCATAATATGATCTATTGCAACTGGCATCCCCTGAGACTGGCCCTCGTCATACATTTCCACCAACGGTGCCTCCTCTGGATCATCGTGCAGCTCCTCGGGCACGAAGATGGCTCCTTCCACCACCTTGTGCAAGTATCTTACCCATGCGAATAACAAACCGACAATGGGGTTAGCCACCTTCAGCTGGGCTACAACATTATCGAAAGAGTCAGAGGACACCACCTGATGGTCCTCTTCATCCTGGTCGATTTTGGATATCAATTCTGCCATGGTTCATAACTTCCTTTGCTCGTCATTTTCCCCATCATTAGGGGTCATGGTTGATTGCAGTTTAACATTCATCTCCTTAGAAACTTTCCTCCTCGTCTCCTTAGCACTCAGGGCCTCGCCCAATCCCCTGATCTTCTCTTCCTGCTTTTTCTTATCTTCGAAGGCCTTCCGACACTTTTCCTTGGTGGCAGCCAACGAGATCCTGAGCTCCCTCACCTCAAGTTTGTAGGTCGGGTCACATCTATATAACGAGGCTCCACCATCTTGCCTCCATACTTATCCAGAAAAGAGCCCTTCCCTATTTGTCCACACACTTGACCATGGGAAAACGGGAGACAAATTTCACTAAGTGATCATAGCTGCCCTTATCCTTGACGCTCATCTCAGATGGGGTCGTCCGGTACTCATTGCAATTGCCCATGGTACTCATTTGGTAGTAGTAATAGATTGACCATGTACTTGAACCCCAGGGTACATGGTTTGATTCCCACGGAAGGCAAAAACTCTACTAGAGAGGGGGTAGAGAATATCATGAGGTGGCAGTTCCGGGATTCCCGGGCCCCTCGTAAGGCAATCCCAACACTTTCACCTCACGATCTTCTCTACCCCCCTCTCTAGTAAAGTTTTTACCTTCCGTGGGAATTAAACCCTATACCCTGGGGTTCAAGTACATGTTCAATCCATTCCCACTATGAATTGAGCTAGTAGCTCAATTAGTAGTGGGAATGAACTGAACATGTACTTGAACCCCAGGGTACGGGGTTCGATTCCCACATAAGGCAAAAACTCTACTAGAGAGGGGTAGGGAAGATCGTGAGGTGGCAGTGTCGAGATTACCTTGTGAGGGGTCTGGGTTGTTACATTCATCATTCCTCCGAGAAAAATGATTATGGGACCACGAAAAGTGAAACTTCAACATCATGCTCTGTTTCACCATGCCTTGCTAATCCAGCACATGGTCCCCGAACTCATCAACCTCGTCATCTAACACATGCACAGAGTCCCTAACTTTTTCTGACATAAAATCAATTAGATAGAAGCGATCCTTGAAAAACCTAATCGACTCCAAAGAGACCTTGAAGAGTTTCTTCTTTTTCTTGAACGACACCCAGCCGTACCTCCCTTGCACGACATGCCGCTAGATGTTGAAAACATGGAAGAAGAGGGGGAGAGTGGCGCCTATGACCAAATACTCGCAGGTTAATTCAAATGCTTTGAGAAATGAAAAAAATAGTTTGGGTGAAGCTGTGAAGGCGCTAACTCCAGGTTCCCGAACACCGAAACCTGAAAAATCCGAAAACGGGAGTTTGAACTTCAACTCCTTGAAAATATGCTCTTACATTGAAAAGTACACTCCCCTGAAGTCTATGCATGCCCTATCGTTCTCCTCGGGAGGCACCACTCTCTAATCCGCAGGGTCTCCGACTAGCATCGTGGCTCCCGCTAGACTCAAAGAAAATACCAACAAAATATTCAATGGTTCACGGGAAACCCAATCCTCCAAAGGGATTGCTTCATCCTCTTGGGCACCATTATTATTTAAGGAAGACGTGGCTTCGTCGGAACTACTGGTGGTTGAAGTTCTTTCATCTAAAAGTTCTTACTCATCCATCCCCATATAATCAGAGTTGTTGGATATTTTGCACCTGAAAAGTAGCAATGAGAGTATGAATTCGATCAGATAATCAAATCAACCCTTCCACTAGTGATCAAGTGAAAGGGCGTGCTGAGGAAAGGGGAAAACGTCCTTGACCAAAGCCCTTATTCAAAATGAAAAATGTTCCAGACTACGGGGACACGCCTAAAACCCTCACGAGGAGAGACATTCGCGAGCGAAAAACTCTCGACCCACATTGAGAAAGTTTTCCTTGACATCGAAACCCAGAACTTCGATTGAAATTCAACCGGAGCCGCCGTGTAGGATCAAGAACTCACCCATCATAGGCTTATTCTCTCCACAATGACACTGAAGAATGGTAGAAGAACTAACTACATTTCGGTCGGCCATGATGACGCCACCATAAAAATGGCAGCCCCGTCGTGCGACACCAACAGTCCAACAATAATTTCTTTAAATCATAGGTTTTCGTCCTAAGCCACATGCATTCTACGCCAATAATGATAAAAAAAGCTACCTAAAGAAGAATGATAAACATACTTACTTATTTTTGAAGGATTTTTACTGTGCTCGAAGGCTCTTCCCTGGTTAGGACGACGGTGAACGGTGGTTGAAGGATGAAAATCAAGAACCTTGCAACAAATAGATGTTGAGAAGGATATGTAAGAAGCAAAAAGTGCAGAAATGTCTAGCGATGCCCTATTTATAGGCATTCCTAGTCACGTGCACGAGCACGTGTGACATGGGGACATGCAACGACACGTAATTTCCGAGGGCAAGCCCAAGGTAGCTATCATTACACATTAAATGTGCACGCGTCTCGAGCCACACATGTCAGACAACTCTTCAATTTCATCACCCATTGATCTCCCCAATTACCGGGAAAGTTACGACGACTAGGAGGATTCGAACACACGGTTAGTCGAGCACCCCTCAAAAGTTTACCGACCATACAAACCATTCTCTGAATAACGAGATACCCTTAAGTCATCACTTATGCGACTAGAAGCAATGACTTGGGGAGCTCTTGTTCCGGACTGGCCCAATGACTAGACGCGGCCCAATCCATTCCTGCATCTAAGACGACAATAGTCCAAATTCATTCCATTAAGGCTAAATGGGACCAACTTTTCCCCTGCCCATCACCCGAGGAGAGATGACCGACCAACCATGATCGTTGTCGCTCATCTCTGCCTACTCAGGACTTCTACCCGACACCTGGAGAACCATCCAGAAACAGTCTAGGACCGCCCCTGCTCGGTATCACTTCTGCCCGACGCTAGCCTCTGATCCGAGCTGGCCTGCCCACTCCAACAACTAGTTTCTGGAAGTTACCTATTTTTGGGAGATCCATGATCCATACCCAAAATAGGGATCAATGGCCAAACGTTGGGGGCATTATATAAACCCTTTCAAATGAGAGGGCCAATGATCCAATTTTTGCTCTAACATTACTCTCTCTCTCTCTCTCTCTCTCGTACTTGCTCATTCTTCTGTCCATTCTTACTTTGGCATCAGAGTATCTTGTAGGCACACTTTCTTTCTCTCTGCGACAATCCAGTATCGACGACGCAGTCTGTGGCCCGCTCAAGGTTCTGATCAACCAGAAAGATAAAAAATGTTACCGTATATCAGTACTGTTAAAAATTGGCAAATTTCTATGTTGAAAAGGAGAAACTTTGATTGTTCCATGGAAGGTTGTTTTGGTGAAAATTTATTGGAGATTAAATGCATAATATATGGGTTTTTTTTATAAAAAATATCTTCAAGTTCTTCATCTTTGTGTGTATCTAATTTCTATCTAATTTTTTATTGTATTTATATTCAATTTTGTATATACATAAAAATATTCACCATGTTCCTCCCCGATAGCTTGTTATGAAATAGACAATGTGTTGTAAATGGTAAAAGTACACGCTTAAATGATAAAGGGTTAAATATGTTTGTAGTTCTCCTAAATATCTCAAACATTGTTTTTTGTTCCTCAAAATCTTTTATTCAAAGAATGGTCCTTCTAAAATTTTGCATCCACATTTTTGGTCCATAATATTATAATCGTCATTAACATTGTCTCTAATTTAGTCATTAAGTAATACTAATTCGTTGCTAAATTTTTTGCTAATTTTTCCGCTAAGTTATAAAAACCGTCGCTAAGTTGCAGGAGGGACAATAAATATGGATGAAAAATTCTTCAAATATTTTGAGGGACTAAAAATAAAATTTGAGATATTTAGGAGAATCATAAATATATTTAACCAATAATAAAGGTCATCACATGGATGTCAGGTAAGATACATGTTCACAATTTAATTATCTATTACTATATATAAAGATGATACATTGTTTTGGTCTTGCCTTTTTATTTCTTCCAAAAATACCCTTATTTTCCTTTTTAAATAAATAATAACAAAATACAATCCATAAAAGGGGTGGTTATGGCTAATAACTTCCGTCGGTTTCCACTAGAAAGAAAAGTTAACTTACATCCTTCAAAATAACTCCCTCACTAAAAAAACTATATATTCCATCAAATATGTGACTCTATGTAAGAGAAATAGATTAAAATTGATACAAGAATACATGTTGTCATTGCAGGAGAACTTCCATTAGAAAATCACATGGGGCAAAATTCATCTTCTATTTCTTTTCTTTTTTCATCTCTCATTTTTAATTGAAATATTTATATTCTATACTTTTTTGCATTCTGATTAGTTTTTTTTTGTTAATTTTTATTCCCAATGTTTAATTATAAGTCAATTGCTTTCACCAATTTATATTTACATAGAGTTGTTTTTTTTTGTACATAGTGCTGATCTCTATGGCAAATTGAATGAGAGGCTATAATCATAGACAAAACTTTCATTTATTGCTTACATTTTTCAAAAATAGTGATTATATTTGCTAATGTTTTTCTTTAATTTTTCTCTCGTTTCAAAAATAGTGATTATATTTGCTAATGATTTATAATATTTTTTCTATGTATTTTTATATTTGTTTCTCCTATATTAGTCTTGCATTTTATTATTATTTGTTATGATTCTTTTTATTGTTATTTTTTTCTTTTTATTTTCAGTGACATATAATCATGAGGATTGGAAGAATATAAAAGTCAAGAAATTGTAAGATATACTATGAGGCAAGAAAAAAAACTGATCCCATTGTTAATAATATTACTTTCTCTTTCTTATAGAAGTCTCATACAAAAAATGTTATTCTCTTGATTGTGATTGTGAGTATCATTTTAGACTAAAAAAGCAAACACATTCACATAAAACAATTATGAAGTATAATTATATTTAAAAACTAATAAATGCATAAAATTGAAGAAATTGATTTATCTATTACTATATATAAAGATGATACATTGTTTTGGTCTTGCCTTTTTATTTCTTCCAAAAATACCCTTATTTTCTTTTTTTATTAAATAATAACAAAATACAATCCATAAAGGGGTGGTTATGACTAATAACTTCTATCAGTTTCTCCTAGAAAGAAAAGTTAACTTTCATCATTCAAAATAACCACCTCACTAAAAAAACTATATATTCCATCAAATATGTGACTCCATGTAAGAGAAATAGATTAAAATGGATACAAAAATACATGTTGTCACTACAGGAACTTCCATTAGAAAATCGCATGGGGCAAAATTCATCTTCTATTTCTTTTCTTTTTCCATCTCTTCTTTTTAATTGAAATATTTTTATTCTATATTTTTTGCATTCTGATTAGTTTTTTTTATTGTTAATTTATATTGCCAATGTTTAATTATAAGTGAATTGCTTTCACCAATATATATTTACATAAAGTTGTTTTTTTTTTTTACATAGTGGTGATCTCTATGGCAAATTGAACGAGCGATATAATCATAGACAAAACTTTCATTTATTGCTTACATTTTTAAAAAATAGTGATTATATTTGCTAATGTTTTTCTTTAATTTTTCTCCCGTTTCAAAAATAGTGATTATATTTGCTAATGTTTTATAATATTTTTTCTATGTATTTTTATATTTGTTTCTCCTATATTAGTCTTGCATTTTATTATTATTTGTTATGATTCTTTTTATTGCTATTTTTTTTCTTTTTATTTTCAGTGATATATAATCATGAGAATTGAAAGAATATAAAAGTCAAGAAATTGTAAGATATACTATGATGCAATTAAAAAAAACTGATTCCATTGTTAATAAAATTACTTTCTATTTCTTATGGAAATCTCTCACAAAAAAAGTTATTCTATTAATTGTGATTGTGACTATCATTTTAGAATAAAAAACCAAACACATTCACATAAAATAGTTATGAAGT
Organism: Lathyrus aphaca; assembly: GCA_963966055.1. Lineage (NCBI taxonomy): Eukaryota > Viridiplantae > Streptophyta > Magnoliopsida > Fabales > Fabaceae > Lathyrus > Lathyrus aphaca. Next base: position 17,547,370 of record OZ014521.1, read on the forward strand.
ATAATTATATTTAAAAACTAATAAATACATAAAATTGAAGAAATTGATTTATCTATTATAATATATAAAGATATGCATTGTTTTGGTCTTGCCTTTTTATTTCTTCCAAAAAATACCCTTATTTTCTTTTTTTAATAAATAATAACAAAATACAATCCATAAAAAGGGGTGGTTATGGCTAATAACTTCTGTCGGTTTCCCCTAGAAAGAAAAGTTAACTTGCATCCTTCAAATCACTAACAAAACTATATATTCCATCAAATACGTCACTTAAAATGGATACAAGAATACATGTTGTCACTACATGAACTTCCATTAGAAAATCGCATGGGGAAAAATTCATCTTTTATTTCTTTTATTTTTTTTCATCTCTTCTTTTTAATTGAAATATTTTTATTCTATACTTTTTTTGCATTCTGTTTAATTTTTTTTTTGTTCATTTGTATTCCCAGTATTTAATTATAAGTGAATTGCTTTCACCAATATATATTTACATAGAGTTGTTGTTTTTTTACATAGTGGTGATCTCTATGGCAAATTGAACTAGCGATATAATCATAGACAAAGCTTTCATTTATTACTTATATTTTTCAAAAATAGTGATTATATTTGCTAATATTTTTCTTTAATTTTTCTCCCGTTTCAAAAATAGTGATTATATTTGCTAATCTATAACTATATATAAAGGGGATAAACACTTTTGGTCTTGCATATTTTCTATTCCATAATTACCCTTCACTTATTTTATATTTTACAACTCAAGACATCAATTTAAGTAACTTCTACATGCAATAACCACCTAGAAGTTGTAAGAAATATAGATAAAATAACCATAAGGAAGTTATATGGAAGAGAGATGAGCATAGTCTCATAAGAACAAATTTCATAATAATTGACGATTTTTCATACATGGTTTCTTACCAATGAATATCCATATCATGGTCATGAAGAAGAAAATGACATAATGGATAAACTTCATGTGAATAATGTCATCAAAACAATAATAATAAGACAAGATGTTCAATCAAATCTCAAGGTTTCTCCTCCTATTTAATATTTTTATTATTTGTGTTGTTTTCATTTTTTTTATTGATTGCTCTAGATCATTTATATTATTTTTCACAAATAAAAATTCATGTAATGGTGTATGCCACAACAAAGGAGTGAGAGGTTATCTTTGATGCAAGGCTAAAGAAATACATTTAACTATTATTATTTGTTATTATACCATTATTTTTACTGTTTAATTTCTTTTATTTGTATGTAGTTATTATATAATTTATTTGTAGAATTAACTATATATAGAGGAAACATTTGTTTGATCTTGCATATTTTGTTTCCTAAATTAACATTTAACTGCTCATATATTTACACCATACTCATTCCACTAACTATTGGGTGGTTACAAATGCTAATCAAATATGAAGAAATTCAATTTGGAAGTCATCTGATCATTGGGTAACTTCTTGAGCAAGTCAGAGCAAAATCAGGGCATCTGAGGCCCCCATCAATGGAACCAAAGTGGATTTTTCATCAAATTGAAGTTATATGATCTTTATTTGATCATTGAAATGTTTAGAAGTTCACAAAATTGAAGAAAAATGAGCTAAACCAAAAGTTGCCAAAAATGGAAATGACTTGTAATGTAAACTTTCTATTTTGGGAAAGTATTTCAACCTCCTCTTTCTCAACCAAAAATGCTTCAAATGAAAAATTATTGGTCATGAAAGTTGTAGATTGGATCATTCCCTTTTCAAAAAGTACAAGAACAAGTTCTAATTCATTATGGAACTCAAGTTATGGCATGTCAAAGTTGGCAAAAATCACATAATTTTCAAGAATGCACCAAAGAGGGATTTTTGCAAAACCACTTGCCAAGGCATTTTGTGACTTCAAACACACTTCTAAGCATCATAGTAACATAGCACATTGCATAAAGATCAGAATTGTCCAAGGAATTGTGTCATTTCATGTCTTGCATTTCAAGAATTTCAAAAGGGGCCAAACTTCATAGAATTTGCAAAATGACACATAACTTTGTTTCAACTTGCTGAATTGCCTCAAAACTATTTCTATGGACCTCCTTGATCCATGTTGCGCATGGACAAGCCAAAAAGCCAGTTACACCATTGCCCATACCTCAAGTACAAGTCATGTTGACATTTTGGCAACTTGCCCATAGCAATCAGCTGCAGCCACCACCCACTCTTTGGCCTATCACTACTTGTTATGTGGACCAAAAGCAAGCCATAACACACAAGATTGCAAGCTGAAAACCTCAGATTGACCAAGTTCCCAAAATCTCTCCATTTTGCAAATTCCTTCGAAACTCTCTAAATACTCACTCAAACTCAAAACAAATTTCACCATTCATCTCAAAATCATTCACTGAACACAAAGCAACCATCAAACAAACCTCAAAGCACCTTTAACCTAAAACACGATTCTTGGCCAGTTGAAGTGCAATCACACAAACCAGCCAAAACAAACCCCTTCCAAGCCTCGAAGCTTCTTCAGGAAGATCATTTTAGTGAGTTTGCACAAGAGAAGTGACCAGAAAGCTCCAAACTGAGGAAGCTTAAGCTCAGGTAACTTCTTCAAACTTTTTTCCAGAAGTGTTATTTTAAGTGCTTAGATTGTTCCTTATGCTTTGCTGATCACCATGGTATGTTTACTTTTGAGAATGGTTGCGTATTGAGCATTTACTAAGCTTCTGAAACTTTTGCCATTTTTAATTTTTCCTTCGAATCTTGTTTATGAGCAATTAGAAATTTGTTTTGAGAGTGAATTTGAGTTCTGGAGGATCAGAGGAGTTGAACTGGAGCTTTAGAGCTTCAGAAATGACCTAGGGGTGAGGTTTTGGGTTTGCTCAGGGAGAAGCTGGCCGGAGAAGATGACCGGAGGTCTTCTCCAGCCACTTGAAAGTAATTAAATGCTTAATTAGGGTTAGGGCTAGGTTTAAATGAGGGCCGTTGGATTTCTCTTTCCCGCGTGTGATGGATGGTGTATATTAGGTCATTAATTATAAACCTGGATTAATTAATTAATTAATTAGGTTTTACTGAATTTGAATTATGACCCTAGGATGTGGCGCGCAGTCAACCATAAAATCCCCAGTTTCAATCTAAACCCTTGGATCAACATACTTATCCTTTATTTAATTTTTATTTCATATTTTCTCATTTATTTTGCACAATTTATTAAAAATAGCTAGAAAATCCCAAAAAATATTTTCTACTGCATTTTGCATCCAAATAATTTTCTTCACCCAAAAATATTTTTATTTTTATTTTTTGCATAAAAAGTTAATTTTTAAAACATTTAAATGTTTATTTTAATTAATTAATGGAAATTAATTAATTAAAATATCATTTAGGTTTCTAAAAATCCCAAAAATATTCACATTGCATCTTAGGACATTTAGAAACATTGTTATACCATCCATACAAATTTCTTTTTGGTTTTAAACAATCTTTGACAATTCTCTTGAATTTAGGGTTCATAAAATTCCCATTTTTGAACCCTAACTTCAAGAATTCTTTTCTGCCTAACCATGAATGGTATGACATTGATTCTTTTTGCATTGTTCTTAATTTGACATGTAGTATCTAGCATAATTTTGTCATGAATTGCTTTTGCATTTTTAATTTGATTTGCATTTTTCCCCTTTAGGTACCTTAAAACCCTAGATAACTTAGAAAAATCACAACTTCCATTAGGTTAAGAGTTAGGTCTCCTCCTTTGAGGTATAATATCATAGGGGATTAGGGTTCCTTTGAGTTCATTTTCAATTTTTTATCCTTTTATTTGCTTCTGTTTTTGACTTTTGCATCTCTTGTTGCATTAAAACCCTAATTTCTCATCTTCATTTGCATACATCTTGCATATACATTCATTCATGAACTTGCCATGACATTTCTTGCATTCACATGACTTCTAAGACATCATAGGATACATTAGAATCATGCTTGATCATTTCTTCATCCATTTTCCATGTTATGCATTCATTACATTCCATGATCATTCATGTGCTTTCATACTTCTTATATGCTTCATTTGCATTCTCATCCCTTGTATGATCATTCACAATTCTTGACATACATTTGCATCATCTCTTAGCATCATTTACATCATTAATATGCTTCAGGTTTTGTTTTGCATCCTTGCATACATCCCATTTTCATTTCATTCTTTCTTTTATGCTAACCATTTCAGGTGGTAAGTACTTTGAGAAGTGAATTTGTCTTCACTTCTCATTTCTTTTCTCATCTCTCTTATGCATTCATTGCTGCATTTTGCTTTTGCTTTAGAGTGAGCTTGCTGATTCATGCTCATATCTCACTTTCTTTCTTCAAGTAACTTATCTTCTTAAGTGAAGTAAGTTAGCTTGTTTTCTTCTGCTTCTCCTCCTTTCATCTGCTTCCCTCCATTGGTGGCTCTCTTGAAGACCTCTTGCAAGCCTTACAAACCATAGGAACACCCAAGCATGATAATCTTAGGGTTTTTATTAGTCCCCCCCTTAGTTTCACCTTTGTGTCTTCTTTTGTGTCTCTCTTCTCATCTCATAATCAGAGACTAAACCTTTAAGGTTTTAAAGCTTTGTGATTAAGGTTATGCCTGCATCCTTCTCTTAGGATGGAGTGTATAACTTTAATCCTAAGTGTTAAACCTTTAATGTGTTTAAATCTCTTAATCAATCCATCTAATAATCACTAAGACAATAGCTTGTAACTTGGGCCTTGCATTAGGGTTCTAATTCTTCCTTAATTGGTTAAGAAGGACTAACCCTAGTGTTAATGGACAAGTCCCCCTCAAGTTGTCTTACAAACCATAAAACTCATTTCTTAATCTTACCATTAATTAAAATCCACTTTAATAAAGGCTTTTTTTTGTCATGAGGTTAATCCTTAATCATGGATTAAGTTGAGGTATCTTCCTCAGCTTAAATGTTCTCATATATTATCCTTCTATTAGGATGGTGTAATGAGTCCATTAAATCCTTGATTATGGCTTAAACTCATTATTCAACACTAAACAAAAACACCAAAAACATATAAATAATCACAAGTAGGTTAATGATCTTAATCCTACATCATGGTAATTAAGTTTGGAGGTGTTTACTTCACACTTAAGGTATTCTCATTACCCCTAATCAAAGGGAGGATGTGATGAGTTTACTAACCCTTGGTTCAGGCTTAAGCTCATTGACTTATGAAAAACACAAAAAGCAATAAAAGATTGAAAACACAAAAACAAAGCAATAATCGTCTCCTTCGGGATTCTTTTCTCATCATCTTCACTCACAAACGAGAATTCGCTTCTTCCGTCTAATGCAAGACAGTTAGTACTTGAGCCAGACAAGTCATACACTTGAGCATAGACAAGCAAGCAGTTCATCAGTCAATTTATCTTTCAGTCTCTTTGAGTCGAACTACGGTGTTCTGACTTCCTCATTGCACGAGAGGATACGTAGGCATAACTTAACTGTTATCGAACAAAAGTCTCTGTGTTTTCCCCCTCTTCCAGCACTATTCTTTTAAGCCTCATTCCTGAGCATTTCACTTCAATTTCTTGCACTGACACCTGTACATGTTTTTCCAGCTTTTGCACACAGACAACACAAACACTACCCCTTTAAACACAAACTTTCAAGCGTGGATCACGTCGAGTACGACGGACAATCTGGGTGCTAATACCTTCCCAGGTTGTAACCAACCCCCTTTCTCATTTTCTCTGGTTCGCAACCGTCTTATCCATATCTTTCTAGGTTTATGCAACATTACCTTTCCTTCGGGATAAAAATGCCTAGCTGGCGACTCTTTTCACTTCATCTTCATTTTCTCTTTCACCGACCGTTCGTGCTTGTACCGGGATGCAAATCTTCGAGAGCGACAGCTTGGCGACTCTGCTGGGGACCCTTATATTGCAACCAAGGCTTATTGGTTCTTTTTGTGGGTTCCTCCTAGCGCTTGTTTGATTTGTGTTTTCAGGGGTGTTATGTGCTACTTGTGCTTGATCATTTGCTTTATTTATTGCTTTATGTACAACTTTATTTATTGCTTTCCTTTACAGTTTTATGCATTCTCATACTGTCATTATCATTATGCTGGATCTGGTTTTCCTTGGTGGGTAGGGTTTCATTGAGAGATTAAGGTCCTATACCTGGGACCTGAGTGACACCTAGGCTAGAGTGGCTTCATATTCTTTCCCATTCCATTTCGGTTTGGTGCGGGAATATGAAACACGGTTCAGACATGGGTTTCTTCTTGAGAACTTTGTGCTACAGATTTCCTATAGTGCTAGGGCTATCTGGGAAGCCTGCTAAGTCTGGATGACCTTTATATTGACCTTCAGAATCTGGGGTGAATTAGAGGAGGATCTTTTATGGTTATTGTAAACATTGTACCTCCGGGTTAGAAGTGTTTACACTTATCATAACTGATCCAAGTCTGAGGATCCTTGTTCTAGAACATTACCTGTGAGGAGGTTGGGATATTTGCAGGTTTGCAGGAGCCATTGGCCACATCATACCCTGTTACTAGTATTGTTTAAGAATGCATCACTTTGGACAGTTCTTGTGATTACCCCGGACTTGTGACTCTTTATTTGAGTCCCCCACCTGGTTACTGGATTTCTAAGCCTCCATCCGAACTTTTGAACATAGATAGGCTCTTACCAAGGCAGATAAACAAATCCAGCTCTTGATCACAAACCCTTTTGCATATCATTTGCATACATTATTTTTGCATCATTTAACATTTGCTTATTTGTTTTACAGGGTATCCATCTTCATATTTGGTTTGGTTTTGACCCCTTCTGCTACTCAGACTGCCTCAGTTTTCTTCTCCAGCAATCTTCCTCAGTTTATCTATGGTTCTCCTCCAGCCATCCTCAGCTTCTCAGTCAGTGACCTTCATCAGCAGTTGTTCTCAACTTCTTCACCATCACCCATGGACACTTCAAGAAAGAGCAACATCTCTTACCACTTCTTTGAGCCCACCTTGACTGGCATCAGGCAGGTCTAGTCCCTCATTACACCTGACCATATCCCACTATTCAGAGAGCACTATGGGGGCATATTAGACATGGTCATGGATCTTGATGCATCTCAGAGGAGCATGATCCATACATGCTTGCAGTTTTATGACCCTCCACTCAGATGCTTCACTTTTCCTGATTTCCAGTTAGGACCACTGCTAGAAGAGTTTTCCTTGTTGATTGGAGTTCCTATCAGGAGAGGGATTCCCTTCAACCCAGAGATGACTGCTCCCAGAAATGAAGACATAGCCAGGGCATTACATTTGGAGTCTGCCATCATTGATCAAAACATGACAACCAAGGCTGGAATTCCAAACCTCCACATAGACTTCCTGACTTCCCAGGCTACCCTGAAGGCTGCAGTAGGAGAATGGAAGAATGTCTGTGCACTTTTAGCCCTCAATATATATGGGGTTATTTTGTTTGCAGATGAGCCCAAGTTTGTGAGTAAGAATGCCATCCACCTGTTCTTGTTAAGGAACCTTGTGCCTACATTGCTAGGAGACTTCTACTACTCAGTCCATCAGAGGAATGAAAAGCAAAGAGGGAAACTGGTCAGATGTTGTTCTCCTCTGTACTACTCTTGGATGCTCAGACACTTGCCAAAATCAGATTCCTTTTTGAACCCTCATCAGCAGTAGAATTGGGCTAAGAGATTCATTGCCTTGACATCAGATGACATCAGATGGTGCACTCAGAGCACCAAAGGCAAGGATATTATTACCAGCTGTGGGCAATACCCTAATGTGCCTCTGATAGGAGTGAAAGGTTGCATCAACTACAACCCTTTACTGTTTAAGAGACAATTGGGATATGCTTTGTTTCATCCTCCCAGAGGACAAGATTTGGCTGAGACTCTCTACTGTGAAATTCAACCCAACTCTGCTGTTGTCAGACAAGCTGCCTGGGCTTGGGACAACATTCAGACCAAAGGGACAAACATCCTTGGAAAATGCAACAACATTGCTTCAGCCCAGTATTCTGATTGGTCCCGTACTAGAGCCCAGATCACCCAGATGCCTTTCACCTTGGAAGATATACCTGGACCTTCTACAGTACAACCTGCAGCAACTGTCAGCCTGGAAGAGTTTGAAAAGTTGAAAGAGAGGAACACTCAACTAGCTGAAGCCCTGAAGAAGACTCTCTGGGAGAGAAATGACAGTCGTCTGGACAATGAGAGATTGGAAAGACTCAGGATTGAGCATCTGACCAAGATTGAAAGGACAGATGACTACATCAGGAAGGCAAGAGCAGGGGAGTTGGTTCTGAAGAATGCTTGCAAGGAGGCAAAGACTCAGAAGGCTAGGGCAGAGCATTATCTGGAAGAAAGCCAGGCTAGGTGGATTAGGATCACTGAAGCCCGTGCACAAGAAGACCAGAGGACTCAGGCTAAGATCGAGCAGTTGGAAGCCAATGAGAAGAAGCATCAGGAGGCTTTGTTGGCAGCTCAGAAGGAGATATCAGAATTGAAACTCCGGGAGGGGTTGAAGAGATCAAAGGATCAGGACAAGCATAAGAAGATGACCAGTGCCATTGCTACCAGGAACCTCCTCATCAGGACTATTACAGAGCACCCAGAGGGGCCAGTGACTGAAGCCCTCCTGAAGGAAGTCAGGGAGGATGACTTTGGATTGGATGTCAGATCCTTTTGCTTGTACTTCTTTCATTTTGTTGTACTTTTCCTTTTGTTGTTGTATTTGACCCACCATGGGCATGTATTGTAAACAAACTATGTATTTTCATCCTTTATAATATACCAGTTTGTTTTATTTTGGTGGGCTTTATCAGTCAACCTCATCAGCATTTCCTCGAGGTCTGGAAAGGTCAAAACCAAAGAACCAAACCGGATACCCTTGGAAGACAAATAAGCATACTGCATTGCATACTAACATTTTCTTTGTTTTGTAGGTTTTTATTTTATTGTTGTTTCTCACTTTGTCGTGGTTTCAGGAAACATTGCTCGAAGAAGAGTGTTCCCTGTCAACAGAATACACCGGTACCCAATGAGAAACAACCTTTCGGGCATTCAGATGGATCAAGTACAGCAGGACTTGAATGAAGTACGGACCCAAATGGCAAATGAAAGTGTTGAGATGAGAAATCAAATGACCCAATTTATGGCTGTGATGACTGGCTTAGCTCAGAGCCAGGAAAGGCTAAGGGAGTTGGTGGAAAGACAAACTCCTGATGAACACCATCCAGGTACAAGAGGTACCAGCAATAATGATCGCGGGCAGCCTCGCATTGATCCACCAGAGTTTGGGCCTCATCTAAACCCAGATGTTAATATCATAAGAAATACTCAAGGTAACGTCGCTGGAGGCAGGGTCTTGAAAGAGGATCCTCAGGAAGAGCAGTTCACAGTTATTGGAGCTGGGGATGAAGTTTACGACCGAAGGCTGGATGAGATTGCTGAGAAACTGAGGTCTCTTGAATCCCAGAACTCCCTAGACTTTGATGTAATGGACATGGGGCTGGTGGATAGGGTGAGAATTCCTCACAAGTTCAAACTCCCATGCTTTGAAAAATATAATGGTACCTCCTGCCCGCGTACTCATCTGCAGTCTTTCTTGGGGAGACTCAAAGCTTATACCATGGACGAGAAGTTATGGATGTTCTATTTTGAGGACAGCCTGACTGGAGCATCAAGAGAATGGTATTCGCATCTGACCAGGGCCACTATAAGATGTTGGAAAGACTTGGCCGAAGCCTTCATCCGTCAATACCAGTAAAATCTAGACATGGCTCCCAATAGAACCCTTCTAATGGGCATGTCTCAGTCTTCAAGAGAGAGCTTCCGGGATTATGCTCAGAGGTGGAGACAGCTTGCTGCTGCTGTCCAGCCACCCATGTCTGAACGGGAAATGGCAGACATGTTTATGAATACCTTGCAGGGAACTTATATTGACCGACTTGCTGCATTCTCCTCTACTAGCTTTGCTGATGTAGTCATAGCTGGAGAGAGAATAGAGAGTCTTCTAAAGATGGGAAAAATCTCTGACAACGGTGTAAGCTCCTCCAACAATGCAAGAAAACCTTTTCCAGGACCCCGAAGGACGAGTGAAACAAATGCTATTCATGCAGGTAGGGGCAGACCCCAATACTCTCACAGATCAGTAGCAACCGTAACTATCCCGGCTCCAGCTCCACAACAACCACTTTTTCCTCAACAACAGCAACAACAACAACACTATCAGCAATAACCGCACTTTCCGCAACAAAGATCATACAACAACAACAACAACCAACAACAGCGCCCCGTTCAACAAAGGCCATCTCAAGCAAATAGGGTGATTGACCCTATTCCTATGCCATATTCCACCCTACTGCCACAACTCCTGAAGCTCAACCTGGTTGAGTTAAGGACGTTAGCTCCACCAGATCCTCTCAACCTCCCGAAGAATTATGATGCTAATGCTAGGTGTGCCTTTCATTCCAATGCACCTGGTCACAATACTGAGAAGTGTAGAGCCTTACAAATGAAGGTTCAGGATCTGGTCGATTCCAACGCTCTCAACTTCGCACCTCCTCCAAATGTTACCAGAAATCATATGCCTAGTCATGGTGGGCCCAGGATTAATGCCATAGAGGAGGACCAACCATCTGCGCTGATTAATAGTGTTGCACAGATTCGAACGCCACTGGCAGAAGTCAAAGCTCAACTCTTAAGATGTCAGGTATTCCCAGGTTGTGAGGCCTGCTGCGAATCTTGTAAGACTGCTATTAATGGTTGTGAGAAGCTAAGGCTTGACATAGATGGCCTTATCAGAGATGGAATTTTGCAAATTACCACAACGGCGTCTACAACATCAACAACTCTTTCTTCAGCAACAATAGATACTCCTACAACTGCAACAACCATTGTTCCCACTAATTCATCCACAACTCCAGCAATCACTCCATCCATTATTTCAACAAACCAAAGTTCAGCTACGCTTATTTCTACAACGTCAACACCCATCTTATCAACGGAATCGCCTACAACACCAACAAACGCTAACGAAGAGGTCTCAATGGTCACAATCTATTATGACCCAGCAACTGTTCATCCCAACAACAATTTTCAACAACAAACTGCAACACTTACTGTCAGATCTCCAGTCACAATCTATTACGACCCGCATACCATCACAGTTCCTTCCGCTGCAACAATCAGTCCAGTCACTATTACGGTACCTGGACCCGTTCCTTATGAAAGCAGTAATGCCATACCTTGGCACTACAACTCTGATCTCTACTGCGACGGAAAGAAGATCACTCTAGATTCATCTGCCTCTTCACCACAAGTTGACAATGTTGGGGGAGGCGGAGGCTTCACCAGAAGCGGACGCCTTTTTGCCTCACAAATACCGAGACCCAATGCTGAAGCAGAGGATGTTGCTAAAGCAAAAGAGAAGAGTGTGGTACTCGAAGAGACAGCTGTTAAAGAAACTCCGAAGACGTCTTTTGACCAAGAGGTGGACGAGTTTATGAGAATAATCAAAAAGAGTGATTACAAAGTGGTGGACCAGCTTCATCAGACGCCCTCCAAAATCTCTATCTTGTCATTGTTAATGTGTTCCGAAGCCCATAGGAATGCACTTTTGAGGGTCCTGCACGCAGCCTACGTGCTGGAAGAGATCACGGTTAATCAGCTGGAAATAATGGTTGCAAATGTTAACACCAGTCATGGACTGGGCTTCACAGATGCTGATTTAACAACGGAGGGACGCAATCATAACAAGGCTTTACACATCACCTTAGAGTGCAAAGGTGTTGTTCTTTCTCATGTGTTGGTAGACACTGGGTCCTCGCTCAATGTCCTCCCAAGGAAAGCCTTGGTGAAGCTGGAATATGATGGTTTGGCATTGCGTCCAAGTAACCTGGTGGTAAGAGCGTTTGATGGCTCTAAGAGATCAGTGCGTTGGGAGATTGAATTACGCGTGGTGATTGGCCCACAAGTCTTTAAAACTACTTTCTTCGTGATGGACATTCAGCCGGTCTACAGCTGTTTGTTGGGTAGACCCTGGATTTACGCCGCGGGCGCTATTACATCTACCCTTCACCAGAAATTAAAATACGAGTGGGAAGGCCAAATCATCATAATCTGTGGGGAGGAGGATATCTTCGTTAGTCATCTAGCTACTTACAAGTATATTGAGATGGACGGAGAAATCCATGAGACAATGAGCCAGGGGTTTGAGGCCCTTAACGTCAATGAAGCAACTGTTGTGTCTGGAACTTCTATCACTTCATATCAGCAAGCCCGGAAGGTTGTTGAAGAGGGTAACGCCAGAGGCTGGGGCAAATTGTTGCCGGTGGAGAAAAAAGAAGACAGATTCGGGTTGGGTTATAGACCAATCTGACAAGATCAATCAGAGGCTTCCAAGGAGCCCAAATTTGTCAGTGGGGGGATGCTCACCCCAGATGCTGTGAACAATCTGGAAGACGAGGAGGAAAGCGACCGAAACCTGGAGAAGTGGATACGTCCAAGGATCCCGGGGAACCAAGTCTCTAACTGGTCTTCCCAGGAAATTATAAGGGTTACTCCTGCAGAGTAATTATTATTTCCTGTCTTTTAGCATGCATCAAGTCCTGCATCTTGCCCAATATGTCAGGACTCATTTTGTAATAGGGCCATGTTGTATTTTGTGCAAATGATTAATTAATGAATATCAGGACATCTTTTGTAAACGAGTCTCTTTTTTTTCGCTCATTGTCTTTTCATTTTTTTCACCTTTGTACAAAACGATAAAATGGAATTGTTTTCAAAATAAACAACTTCATTTTTACTTTTCTAAACAAGATTAAAACTGGTCACTAAAATGAACCAATCTCAACCCTTGCAGAGAGTATCCTCCAGATTGCACTAACATCAGCATTGCTATGACCTTGTATGACTTCGACAATCCGATTAATCAAGCTGATGAAGGGGTTGAAGAAGACTATGAGCTACCAGAAGAGTTAGCCAGATTGTTAAGGCAAGAGGAGAAGGTGATCACTCCTCATCGGGAGGAGGTTGAGACAGTTAATCTTGGTACCGAAGAAGACTTGAAGGAAGTGAAGATCGGGGCCAGTCTGCAAGACTCAGTGAAGGAACAACTTATTGACATGCTTTGAGAGTACGTCGACGTCTTCGCTTGGTCCTATCAAGACATGCCGGGTCTAGATACTGACATTGTTATGCACAAGCTACCTTTAAAAGAAGATTGTCCTCCAGTGAAGCAAAAGCTACGCCGTACTCGTCCGGATATGGCCATAAAGATTAAAGAAGAGGTACAAAAATAGTGGGACGCCGGTTTCCTTGTTGTAACTAGTTACCCGTTGTGGGTTGATAATATTGTACCAGTGCCTAATAAGGATGGCAAAGTACGGATGTGTGTGGATTACCGAGATCTGAACAGAGCTAGCCCGAAGGATGATTTCCCTTTACCTCACTTTGATTTATTGGTCGACAACACAGCTCAGTTCTCGGTATTTTCCTTCATGGACGGATTTTCCGGATATAATCAGATTAAAATGTCACCCGAAGACATGGAGAAGACTACCTTCATTACACCTTGGGGCACATTCTGTTATAAGGTAATGCCATTTGGATTGAAGAATGCTGGTGCCACTTATCAACGGACTATGGTAACATTATTCCATGACATGATCCACAAGGAAATCAAATGCTACGTGGATGACATGATTGCCAAGTCCCTCACTGAAGAAGACCATCTGGTAAATTATCAGAAGTTGTTCAAGCGTCTGAGAAAGTATCAGCTGAAGCTAAACCCCAACAAATGCACATTTGGGGTGCGATCCGGTAAACTGCTGGGGTTCATTGTAAGTGAGAAGGGAATTGAAGTTGATCCTGACAAAGTCAAAGCCATTCAAGAGATGCCTGCACCTAGGACTGAGAAGGAATTTCAGGGGTTCTTGGGTAGATTGAACTACATTTCAAGGTTCATATCTCACCTTACTGCAGCCTGTGAGCCCCTGTTCAAATTGTTAAGAAAGGAACAAACAGTCCGGTGGAACGAAGATTGTCAGAAGGCTTTTGACAAGATCAAGGAGTACTTACAAGAACCTCCAATTCTTATGCCTCCAGTTGAAGGAAGACCTCTAATAATGTACCTGACAGTATTAGAAGGATCGATGGGGTGTGTGTTGGGCCAGCATGACGAGTCTGGTCGAAAAGATTATGCAATATACTACCTAAGAAAAAATTTTACCGACTGTGAACAACGTTATTCACTGCTCGAGAAAACTTGTTGTGCTTTAGCGTGGGCTGCTCGTCGACTAAGACAGTATATGTTGACCCACACTACCTTGCTGATTTCAAAGATGGATCCATTCAAGTATATATTTGAGAAGCCAGCACTTACCGGAAGGGTTGCAAGATGGCATTCAGTACACATCTCAAAAGGCCATCAAAGGCAGTGTACTGTCTGACTATCTAGCTGAGCAACCCATTGACGATTACCAACCAATGAGATTTGACTTCCCTGATGAAGACATCATGTTCCTGAAAGCAAAAGATCATGAAGAGCCTATTCACACTGAAGGGCCTGACCTGGAAGAAGAATGGACAATGATGTTTGATGGGGCTGTCAATATGAATGGTCGCGGAGTTGGTGCAGTGCTCATTACGCCTAAAGAAGTTCATATGCCTTTCTCGGCAAAACTCGCCTTTGCATGCACTAACAACGAAGCTGAATATGAAGCCTGTATCATGGGTCTTGAGGAAGCCATTGACCTCAGGATCAAGACTTTAACTGTATTCGGAGATTCAGCTCTGGTAATCAATCAAACCAACGACAAATGGTACACTCACCAAGAGAATATGATTCCATACCGGGACTATATAAGGAGATTATTGACTTTCTTCACAACAGTCAAACTTGAGTATATCCCTCGAGACGAAAATCAGTTCGCAGATGCTTTGGCTACCATTTCCTCCATGATCAAGGTTCAGACTGCCAACTTTGTGCCTCGGATTTCGGTATCCAGACTTGACCGACCAACATACGTATTCTCTGTGGACATTGCTAAAGATGACAAGCCTTGGTTCCATGACATCAATTGCTTCTTGGAGGATCAAACATACCCACCTGGGGCATCATCCAATGATAAGAAGACATTAAGAAGGTTGACTAGTAGTTTCTTCCTGAATGCTGATGGTTCATTATACAAGAGAAACTTTGACATGGTGCTCCTCAGATGTGTTGATAAGAAAGAATCAGACTTGCTGATGCACGAGGTGCATGAAGGATCTTTCGCTACCCATGCTGGAGGACATGCAATGGCTAAGAAATTATTAAGATCGGGTTACTATTTGATCACAATGGATGCAAACTGTTGTGCTTATGCCAGAAAGTGCCACAAATGCCAGATATACACAGATAAGGTGCATGTGCCTCCAAATCCGTTGAAAGTGATGTCTTCACCTTGGCCCTTTGCCATGTGGGGCATTGACATGATTGGAAAGATTGAACCGACTGCTTCAAATGGCCACAGATTCATCCTGGTAGCCATTGATTACTTCACCAAATGGGTTGAAGCAGCTTCGTATGCAAACGTCACCAGACAAGTGGTAGCCAGATTCCTGAAAAGAGACATCATCTGTCGATATGGAGTACCCGAGCGAATCATTACTGATAATGGTTCCAATTTGAACAACAAAATGATGGCAGAACTATGCCGGGACTTCAAGATTCAACATCACAATTCTTCTCCTTACAGGCCAAATATGAATGGCGCTGTTGAGGCAGCTAACAAAAATATCAAGAAGATTGTGCAAAAGATGGTGGTTACTTACAAAGACTGGCATGAGATGATACCATTTGCCTTGCATGGGTACTGACCCTCTATCAGAACGTCCATTGGGGCAACACCGTATCAGCTTGTGTATGGTGTGGAGGCAGTCCTTCCTGTTGAAGTTGAGCTACCCTCCTTACGGGTACTCATGGATGTCAAGCTAAATGAAGCAGAATGGGTCCGATCTCGGTACAACCAACTGAATCTGATCAAAGAAAAGAGATTAGCTGCAATTTGTCATGGGCAGTTATATCAGAAGAGAATGAAGAAAGCCTTCAATCAGAAAGTCAGGCTTCGGGAATACCAAGTGGGAGATCTTGTGCTAAAAAGACTTCTTCCTCCTCATACAGACCACATGGGCAAATGGACTCCGAATTACGATGGTACATTCATAGTAAAGAAAGTTTTCTCTGGTGGAGCACTGATGCTCACTACTATGGATGGTGAAGATTTCTTATCCCCTGTGAATTCAGATGCAGTTAAAAAATACTTCGCATAAAATGACCCGCTGGACATAAAAACAGAATGTACGTCCAGGCAAAAATAGGGCATCCCGGCGAGTCAAAAACAGAATAAAAGACTCGGGCAAAAATAAGGGAAAATCAAAAAATATACACCCGCTGAGTTGAAAATCCGTATTAGACAGCTCAGGCAAAAATGGGTATCTCGGTGGATTGAAAACCCGAAAGGGCGATCCACGCAAAATAAGGGAATAAGCGAACAACTGCATTCTGAATTCGTCTGTATCACTTACAACATGGAAAACTTCGAAAGGTTAAAGCATCAGTCAGAATCAACCTTCTTCGGAAAGCAAGATGAGAAGAACGTTAAGGTCATACGGGTCATAGCAAAGGAAGCTCACCGGAGCGTCGTCAACATTGCCAACACTTTACTTTTCTCAATTTGTAACAATCTCCTCATTTCAGAGGATCTGTTTCTTTGACTGTATTTTGCCAATTCAGGGCACCCAGATTAATAAAATCAGATTTTCAGTCACACCTTGTGTCTTATATTTTTGTTTCGTTTGCAAAAAATGTCCAATATCCATGATATAATATTTGCATAAAACAGATGTGCCTCTCAAATTAAATGCTTGCAGGAAATGTATTTAATCTCAGGAATATCTGACTCCTATGACGGAATCCAATAAGGGATGCCTCGGGATACTTGTGCGTTTCTTTGTCTTAACAGGATTTGCAGGTACTCAAGCATCTTATCCAAACGGTATCTGGAATGTTTTTCCCCAGCGAAGTTGCCAAAGCATCGTTTACCCAACACATCTTCTCAAGCAGCATCTGAAAATGCTCATTTCCCCAGCAGAGTACCAAATCTCTCATCCTCATCAAAGTCAAGGGAACCATCTCCCCACAGAGTTCCAGCCTCTACCCGAAAGAGCAATGTCTGAAATTCTCACACAACAAAGTGACGAAAGTCTTCTCATCCCCAGTTGGGATATCTCCTTACCAGATAGATCTATCATTGATCTATTTCCCCAAGCAGAACCATATATTTTATCAGATCTACCAATGATCTCATCCTCAGCTGGGATATCCCTTCAAACAGATTAGCCAGAGATCTTCGCAGCAGCGGGATCCGAATCCCGAATCGGTTTCTTTTGCATAATCATGGCATTCACATCATTTTCCCCCAGAGTGTAGCATTCCATCTAATACGGAGCATTACGGCAAAAATCAAACATAATAGCATGATCAC
This sequence comes from Lathyrus aphaca, assembly GCA_963966055.1. NCBI lineage: Eukaryota > Viridiplantae > Streptophyta > Magnoliopsida > Fabales > Fabaceae > Lathyrus > Lathyrus aphaca. The sequence goes on from OZ014521.1 coordinate 17,564,902, forward strand.
AAGTCAGGTTCGAACCAGTCACCTGTAAATATCAACAGTACCTCTTCAGCAATATACAAAATACATCCCTTGTACCATGAAAGCCAAAGCGTGCCCCTTTGCACTCTCAAGTGCAGATACATGCTCCTTTTGACACTCGTCTGTGTCATCCTTCCCCAGTAAAGTCACCAAAACATTTTCTACAGACAGATACTTGTCCATAACATGTTCTTCTCGACATTCGTCCGTGTCATCTCATATTTCCCCAACAGAAAGCCAAAGCATCCCCTTTGCACTCACAAATACATGTTCATATACACTCTCTTGACACCCGTCCGTGTCACCACTCCCCAACATGGTTGCCCAAACACTTGTTGCGAACCAAACACTTGTTTATAATATACTCCCCTCGACACTCGTCCGTGTCATCCTATCCCTGTAGGTCGCCAGAACACCTTTTGCATTCCCATATGCAAATTTGAGTTCATAACTTATATACTTTCTTTTCTGACACCCGTCCGTGCCAGACTTTCCCCGACAAGTTGAACACTCGTCCGTGCCTTGCTCATACTTCACAATACTTGTTTTTACTTATACAGATACTCGTCCGTATCTTGTATATACACTCATTCCCCCACAGATTCGACACCCGTCCGTGTTCTTGGTTAACCAGTTGGTACTCGTCTGTATCATCATCTCTAAACACGCGTCAACGTTTGTTTCTACTGATACTCGTCCGTGTCACGGTCTTGAGGATGCTCGTCCGCATCTTCAATCTGTACACAACGTCAAAACACTTATACCTTTTATTTCTTGAGCGTAAGAACTCGTCCATGTTTACCTTTCCCCAACGAATCTCTAACAAAGTAACTTTTCTTCTATCCGACATTCGTCCTATGTCGTGATACTTTCGGCAGCCATACCCTACCAGGTGATCGTCCTTCACTTATGGATGACCGTCCCTCATCCTTTCCCCAGCGGAGTCTCCATTATTGGAACCCTTTTCTATCCGACATTCGTCCTATGTCGTGATATCTTTCGGAAGCCATCCCCTGCCAGGTGATCGTCCTTCACCTCGGATGACCGTCCCTCATCCTTATCCCCAACAGAGCAGCCGTCCCCAGCTAGGTGATCGTCCTTCACCTTTTTGATGATCGTCCTTCATCATTTTATCCGATGGCCGTCCCCATCGTGGATCTTATTATCTGACATTCGTCCTATGTCATGATAAACCCCGAGAGCAGCCGTCCCCTGCTGGGTGATCGTCCTTCACCTCTTGATGATCGTCCTTCATCATGCTTATCCGATGGCCATCCCCATCGTCGACCTTTTCTATCCGACATTCGTCATATGTCATGATAAAGAGCAGCCGTCCCCTGCTAGGTGATCGTCCTTCATCTTAGGTGACCGTCCCTCATCAATATTTCATTTATTCTTTAAACCGATGGCCGTCCCCATCGTTGCTTACTTTACTTTTCAAACCTGATGACCGTCCCCATCCTTGTTTACTTTAATCTCCAGAGAACATTGTTACTTTACTTGATGGCCGTCCCCATCATGATCTCTTTATTTCCCCGGCTTGTCGGTCGTCCCCATCGTTGCTTTGTTTACCGTTTTATTTCCCCAGCGTGTCGGCCGTCCCCGTCATCGCTTTACCCCCAGCAGTCGTCCCGCATTTTATAATCATACTTTACTTTCCTTTACAATTTATATCCCTTTTCTTCTTCTCCCCAGTGAGTGCAAATTTTGGACTATTTTTGGTATTCAACCACAAGTTATCTTGTTTGTCTGTTAAGCCCGTCGCTTACATCCTGCACAGCTAACTCATGCTTGAATAGGGGCAGCTGTAAACACCCCAAATTTTCCCTCACTAAGTTCATAATATGGCTTGTTATCTTTCATATTTGCATTAGTCTAAGCATATCACATCATACTGCATATTTGTTTCACTGAATTAGTTCAAATTCATCTGCATCTAGGGTTTGTGATTTGAATAATCCAAGATTCATCTGAGCCACTCCAAAGGCCATTAATCATTCTAAGAGGTTCCATGTATGTTCAAACATCATTTTATATCCCTCAAAGATCAAGGAAGTCATAAAATCACAAGAACTGAGAAAGCATGGAAGCTGAGCTAGGATTTCACTGCACAGATGACCTGAAATTAGGGTTTTGGTTTCAGAGGCCATAACTCCAAATTTTTTGGTCATTCGTGTTTCTAATGGTCTCAATATGTTATAAGGATCATGTATACCAAGTTTGATGAAGAAATTCAATTTGGAAGTCATCTGATCATTGGGTAACTTCTTGAGCAAGTCAGAGCAAAATCAGGGCATCTGAGGCCCCCATCAATGGAACCAAAGTGGATTTTTCATCAAATTGAAGTTATATGATCTTTATTTGATCATTGAAATGTTTAGAAGTTCACAAAATTGAAGAAAAGTGAGCTAAACCAAAAGTTGCCAAAAATGGAAATGACTTGTAATGTAAACTTTCTATTTTGGGAAAGTATTTCAACCTCCTCTTTCTCAACCAAAAATGCTTCAAATGAAAAATTGTTGGTCATGAAAGTTGTAGATTGGATCATTCCCTTTTCAAAAAGTACAAGAACAAGTTCTAATTCATTATGGAACTCAAGTTATGGCATGTCAAAGTTGGCAAAAATCACATAATTTTCAAGAATGCACCAAAGAGGGATTTTTGCAAAACCACTTGCCAAGGCATTTTGTGACTTCAAACACACTTCTAAGCATCATAGTAACATAGCACATTGCATAAAGATCATAATTGTCCAAGGAATTGTGTCATTTCATGTCTTGCATTTCAAGAATTTCAAAAGGGGCCAAACTTCATAGAATTTGCAAAATGACACATAACTTTGTTTCAACTTGCTGAATTGCCTAAAAACTATTTCTATGGACCTCCTTGATCCATGTTGCGCATGGACAAGCCAAAAATCCAGCTACACCATTGCCCATACCTCAAGTACAAGTCATGTTGACATTTTGGCAACTTGCCCATAGCAATCAGCTGCAGCCACCACCCACTCTTTGGCCTATCACTACTTGTTATGTGGACCAAAAGCAAGCCATAACACACAAGATTGCAAGCTGAAAACCTCAGATTGACCAAGTTCCCAAAATCTCTCCATTTTGCAAATTCCTTCGAAACTCTCTGAATACTCACTCAAACTCAAAACAAATTTCACCATTCATCTCAAAATCATTCACTGAACACAAAGCAACCATCAAACAAACCTCAAAGCACCTTTAACCTAAAACACGATTCTTGGCCAGTTGAAGTGCAATCACACAAACCAGCCAAAACAAACCCCTTCCAAGCCTCGAAGCTTCTTCAGGAAGATCATTGGAGTGAGTTTGCACAAGAGAAGTGACCAGAAAGTTCCAAACTGAGGAAGCTCAAGCTCAGGTAACTTCTTCAAACTTTTTTCCAGAAGTGTTATTTTAAGTGCTTAGATTGTTCCTTATGCTTTGCTGATCACCATGGTATGTTTACTTTTGAGAATGGTTGCGTATTGAGCATTTACTAAGCTTCTGAAACTTTTGTCGTTTTTAATTTTTCCTTCGAATCTTGTTTACGAGCAATTAGAAATTTGTATTGAGAGTGGATTTGAGTTCAGGAGGATGAGAGGAGTTGATCTGGAGCTTTAGAGCTCTAGAAATGACCTAGGGGTGAGGTTTAGGGTTTGCTCAGGGAGAAGTTGGCCGGAGAAGATGACCGGAGGTCTTCTCCGGCCACCTGAAAGTAATTAAATGCTTAATTAGGGTTAGGGCTAGGTTTAAATGAGGGCCATTGGATATCTCTTTCCCCCGTGTGATGGATGGTGTAGATTAGGTCATTAATTATAAACCTGGATTAATTAATTAATTAATTAGGTTTTACTGAATTTGAATTATGACCCTAGGATGTGGCGCGCAGTCAACCATAAAATCCCCAGTTTCAATCTAAACCCTTGGATCAGCATACTTATCCTTTATTTAATTTTTATTTCATATTTTCTCAGTTATTTTGCACAATTTATTAAAAATATCTAGAAAATCCTAAAAAATATTTTCTTCTGCATTTTGCATCCAAATAATTTTCTTCACCCAAAAATATTTTTATTTTTATTTTTTGCATAAAAAAATAATTTTTAAAACATTTAAATGTTTATTTTAATTAATTAATGGAAATTAATTAATTAAAATATCATTTAGGTTTCTAAAAATCCCAAAAAAATTCACATTGCATCTTAGGACATTTAGAAACATTGTCATCCATTCATACAAATTTCTTTTTGGTTTTGAATAATCTTTGACAATTCTCTTGAATTTAGGGTTCATAAAATTCCCATTTTTGAACCCGAACTTCAAGAATTCTTTTCTACCTAACCATGAATAGTATGACATTGATTCTTTTTGCATTGTTCTTAATTTGACATGTAGTATCTAGAATAATTTTGTCATGAATTTATTTTGCATTTTTGATTTGATTTGCATTTTTCCCCTTTAGGTACCTTAAAACCCTAGATAACTTAGAAAAATCATAACTTCCATTATGTTAAGAGTTAGGTCTCCTCCTTTGGGGTATGATATCATAGGGGATTAGGGTTCCTTTGAGTTCATTTTCAATTTTTTATCCTTTGATTTGCTTCTGTTTTTGACTTTTGCATCTCTTGTTGCATTAAAACCCTAATTTCTCATCTTCATTTGCATACATCTTGCATATACATTCATTCATGAACTTGCCATGAAATTTCTTGCATTCACATGACTTCTAAGACATCATAGGATACATTAGAATCATGCTTGATCATTTCTTCATCCATTTGCCATGTTATGCATTCATTACATTCCATGATCATTCATGTGCTTTCATGCTTCTTACATGCTTCATTTGCATTCTCATCCCTTGTATGATCATTCACAATTATTGACATACATTTGCATCATCTCTTAGCATCATTTACATCATGAATATGCTTCTGGTTTTGGTTTTCATCCTTGCATACATCCCATTTTCATTTCATTCTTTCTTTTATGCTAACCATTTCAGGTGGTAAGTACTTTGAGAAGTGAATTTGCCTTCACTTCTCATTTCTCTTCTCATCTTTCTTATGCATTCATTGCTGCATTTTGCTTTTGCTTTAGACTGAGCTTGCTCATTCATGCTAATCTCTCATTTTCTTTCTTCAAGTAACTTATCTTCTTAAGTGAAGTAAGTTAGCTTGTTTTCTTCTACTTCTCCTCCTTTCATCTGCTTCCCTCCATTGGTGGCTCTCTTAAAGACCTATTGCAAGCCTTACAAACCATAGGAACACACAAGCATGATAATATTATGGTTTTGATTAGTCCCCCCCTTAGTTTCACCTTTGTGTCTTCTTTTGTGTCTCTCTTCTCATCTCATAATCAAAGACTAAACCTTTAAGGTTTTAAGGCTTTGTGATTAAGGTTATGCCTGCATCCTTCTCTTAGGATGGAGTGTATAACTTTAATACTAAGTGTTAAACCGTTAATGTGTTTAAATCTCTTAATCAATCCATCTAATAATCACTAAGACAATAGCTTGTAACTTGGGCCTTGCATTAGGGTTCTAATTCTTCCTTAATTGGTTAAGAAGGACTAACCCTAGTTTTAATGGATAAGTCCCCCTCAAGTTGTCTTACAAACCATAAAACTCATTTCTTAATCTTACCATTAATTAAAATCCACTTTAATAAAGGCTTTGTTTTGTCATGAGGTTAATCCCTAATCATGGATTAAGTTGAGGTATCTTCCTCAGCTTAAATGTTCTCATATATTATCCTTCTATTAGGATGGTGTAATGAGTCCATTAAATCCTTGATTATGGCTTAAACTCATTACTCAACTAAAAAAAACACCAAAAACATCTAAATAATCACAAGTAGGTTAATGATCTTAATCCTATATCATGGTAATTAAGTTTGGAGGTGCTTACTTCATACTTAAGGTATTCTCATTACCCCTAATCAAAGGGAGGATGTGATGAGTTTACTAACCCTTGGTTTAGGCTTAAGCTCATTGACTTATGAAAAACACAAAAAGCAATAAAAGATTGAAAACACAAAAACAAAGCAATAATCGTCTCCTTCAGGATTCTTTTCTCATCATCTTCACTCACAAACGAGAATTCGCTTCTTCCGTCTAATGCAAGACAGTTAGCACTTGAGCCAGACAAGTCATACACTTGAGCATAGACAAGCAATCAGTTCATCAGTCAATTTATCTTTCAGTCTCTTTGAGTCGAACTACGGTGTTCTGACTTCCTCATTGCACGAGAGGATACGTAGGCATAACTTAACTGTTATCGAACAAAAGTCTCTGTGTTTTCCCCCTCTTCCAGCACTATTCTTTTAAGCCTCATTCCTGAGCATTTCATTTCACTTTCTTGCACTGATACCTGTACATGTTTTTCCAGCTTTTGCACACAGACAGCACAGACACTACCCCTTTAAACACAAACTTTCAAGCGTGGATCCCGTCGAGTACGCCGGACAATCTGGGTGCTAATACCTTCCCAGGTTGTAACCAACCCCTTTCTCAGTTTCTCTGGTTCGCAACCGTCTTATCCATATCTTTCTAGGTTTATGCAGCATTACCTTTCCTTCGGGATAAAAATGCCTAGCTGGCGACTCTTTTCACTTCATCTTCATTTTCTCTTTCGCCGGTCGTTCGCGCTTGTACCGGGATGCAAATCTTCGGGAGCGACAACAACTACCGACAAAAACCATTTTTCTACCTTGTTTATGGTAATCAATTTCTCTTTTAAATGTTCCTTTCGGTTCAATATTTGTGTTCTCTACTTAAGTTATTTTAAATATGGTTGGAAATTACAATTGATACATGGAATTTTTTATTTATTTGATAGTTACTATAATTATGCAAAAGTTGATTTATGGTACCACTTGATAAAACCATTTTTTCTAAAAAAAATTGCAAGGTTAAACATTATATTAGCTAATTTATTAATATTTTATGAAATAGTTGCAAAGAAATTGGAATACTGCATACCTTTTGACGTGCAGTTACAATATAAGTTTTTGGTCTTTGGATGGTGTAACACCCCAAATTTTCCCTCTTCTTTTTAAGCATCATCATAATATCATAATCATCATAAGTATGTCATATCTTTGGCATCTTTGCATAGAAAAATAAAGCATAACATTCTCATGTTCTAGCATTAGGCATATGATCAACTATTGGTGTATTTGAGGCATTACAAGCTATAGCAGGAGGCCAAGTAGACTTGTCCAAGTCCCATGAAGAGTCTACATGACATTCATAAGTTCAAGATCCTTTACAAGAGCCCAGAAGGTTGGGAGGTCATCAGAGAATCCAAGCTAGGGCAAGCTCCTATACAATGGTTCCCAAATTAGAGTTTCATTTTCAAGCAGGAATTCTTTGTGACTTTGGCCATTTCATGTGGGCAAAGTCTTTCATATGATAAGAGGTTCCTATGGATGAAATTTGGTGAGAAAATTCCTTGTGGAAGGCAGTCATTTCATCAGTTGCTTGCATAAGAAGAAATTGGTCAACTGTGCAATTTAAAAGTCAACTGTGAGAATTCAAGGGTCCAACCCCATTTTTCAAGTCAAGGGATGTCCTTAAGACCTTAGAAGAGGTTTAGCAAAGTCAAAGATCAAGAATCAAGGGGTTTTGAAGAACTTTCCATTTTTGGCATATGGCTTGTATTGAAACTTTCCATTTTTGGCAACCTTTGCCCTAATTTTCAAAGCCCTCTTTCATGATGAAAATGATCTCAAATGAATTTCCAATAAACATGAAAGTTGTAGGGTATGTTCTCCCATTTTCAAAAAGTACAAGTGCATTTTCATAGCCTTCATGAATCAAAAGTTATGGCCAATCGAAATTCATCCATTTTTAGGGTTTTGTCATATTTCCAAAGTTACACCATTTGCAAAAACTCATTTAATTCACTTTGAAGACTACCTAAGTACAAATTGAGGTCATGGTACCCTTTGGCATTTCATGAAGGTCATTTGGCTCAATAAAATTCAACAAATTCATGCATGGATTAAAGGATATTTCTTAACTTGCATTTATGCAAAATCATGAGAAAGGGATGATACAAAGCAATCCAAGGGCTGAGATTGATTCATTCATCATCAGTAAGTGGAATTAAGGCTGAACATGTGTAAGAAGAGAAGATGGCACGAGCTATTCACCTTATCACCACTTTCATGCAAAATTGCAAAACAATCCCTATCACACAATTCATGCCACCACTCACCACAAAACCCTAATCAGTGTAGTACCTGGATGATATAAAGGCCACTGCACACAAACCCCAGCCGAAATCCTCTCTCATTTCACCATTTCCATTTTTCTTGCATCTGAGCTTTTCCCTTTGAATCTTCTCATACAGCCACACATTTCCAAAAATAACCATAGATCATTGATCCTTGAGCTCTGTTGATCATGAATCCACCATTACTTTGAGTTTTTGAGCAAGTTCTATACCAGTGCAAGTTCAGAGCAAAAGCTTTTGGGTTGTTAGATCCAAGGAGTTTCTGAGCTTTCTTCACATTTATTTTGTGTTTAGAGGTTACAAGAGGTCGATCTGGAGCTGATAGCTGGTTTTCTTGGTGAAACTTGAAATTCTGCAAACTCAGGTATGCTCCAAAATTCATCATCCTGGATTTGAATTCTCTTATGTGCATTGTGTTCTATTTGATGTCCTGAACATGATGATATAGTTAGATTTTGAAATAATGGTGAAATGAGTAAGAACAACATGACTGAACTTCTTAGATCCAAACTTGTTGGCTTCGATTTGGCTTATGTGTGTTGGATTAATGTGATTTGATGTTGGATTCATGATGTACTTGGCCTGAGCTTCATTTTGATGTATGATTTATGCGTTTTAGTTGAGGTTGAGGGTTCTGCAACTTTTGGTTGGCCGGAGAAGGTGACCGGCGCTTCTCCGGCCGGTAAGGTTTATCTTAGGGTTAATTAGGGTTTTAGTGTTTCCAGTTTTGATCCTAGCCGTTGGATCCAGATTATTTAGTTTAATTATGTTTTATTATTTTAATTAATCAGGTTTATATTAATTTTAAAACAAGACCATCAGATTTAATTTAATTAATAAGTTCAAATGTGGTGCGTTGGATCTGATTACCTCCAACTCTTGCTGAATTCACACACAAACCCTTGGATCTGATTACTTCTTTCCATAGCCCTTGGATTTGCGTACTTTTGTGTTTTTGATTGACTGAGTGCCTCTTGGGCCTTCTTTATTATTCACACCCCCTCCTTTTCTCAGCCCATCATGTCTGAACTAAAATTCCTTGCTATTTGCACCCCTGGCCCATTTCTTTCTTTTTTTATTTTTTATTTTATTCCAGTTAGCTTTTCAATTAATTAAAATAGTAGAAGGTCCTTAAAAATTCCAAATTAATTCTTGACTAATCCTTTTAATTTTCTTTAATTTTTGATATTTTTATTTTCATTTTTCGTGTAGGAATTAATTTCTCCTTTTATTAATTGTTTTTATTTCCTTTTAAATACATGCTGACTTGTAGAATTTATATCTTGAGCATCAATTTGATTTTTGAGTTGGTTCTTTTTGTATTTGATTCACATTGAAATGTAGTTCATTGGTGATTTTTCTTTTGATTTTTAGAAGTTTTCTTGATTATTTTTGATCCCTAACTTGTGTGTGAAGTTTCATAACCCTAGTCCATGTTTAGGCATCCCTTTGACCCACTTAGCTTCTGATTTTGATCATATTCTTTTGGCATGTTAATATTAGGTGTTTGAAGATCCTTTATGCTAATTTGTGGAATTTTTGGATGAATGCTTGATTTAATTTGAATTTTATTGTGTGCTTCTCTCCTTTTGCATCCCTTTTGGTCATATGTTTAGTCCTTAGGCTAGGAGGGCACTTGTGCCAACTCCATTAGGTTGTTAGAGTTCTTTTAGGATGGGGATATCTCCCTGGTCTTGGATTGATGTTTGTGCTTTGAGAAGTCTTGTGGTTGTTTGTCTTTGAAGTTCATTCACCTATGTACATGTTCACTTCACTTCTTATGCTTATATGTTTCTCATGTTGATAATGTTTAAGTTTGTATGCTTCTCTTCTTAATCTCTTGTGATGATTAGGCACACTCTTGACATGTTAAGGTTATGGTCTTGAAGTGTGTGATGTTTGTTTGCTTTGTATGCTTTGGGTTATCTCATAATTGTTTTGTTTTGTCATGATAATTTGTAATGCTTTATGTTGAACTGTTTGACCCACTTCTCATTTTGTGTTGTGTGTTTGATCTTGACACTTGTGATTGAAGTTTCAAGTCTGGTTGTGATGTCTTGGCTTGATCTTATGCCCATCTTGGGTTTCATTTGGTTTTATTTGTTTTTTTGTCATGTTACTTGTTTATACTTTTAACCATTTCAGGGGCTTTTAACCATTTCAAGCCTTAATACACAAGCAATCCTTTCCACCCCTAGTTAGGGGAACTACGACGACTTTGATCCTCATTGTCCAGATGAGGTACGTAGGCAGCGGGGTAGGGCCCGTTCGAGCACAATCTTTATTTTCCCTACATTTTTTCTCTTTGTTTTCTTTCTCAATTCCTTTTCCAGTTCCAGTTCCTTTTCTTTTGCAGCAACTTTCATTTCTTCACCCTTTGAAACAGTTTCTGTGCAAGCGTGGATCCCGTCGAGTATGGCGGATGATCTGGGGTGCTAATACCATCCCAGGTCGTAACCGACTCCCGAACTCAGTCTCTTTGGTTTGCAGGACCCGTGTCCTTCTTTTTCTTTTCTTTTGGTTTGTGCAGCATTACCATTCCCGTTCCTTCGGGATAAAAATGCCTGGCTGGCGACTCTACCTCTTTCCGCGCCACTTTCGTGTTTGTACCAGGATGGAAATCCGGGGAGCGACAACTGGCGACTCTGCAGGGGAATATTTAACCAGAGAATCTCTGGTTCCCTTGAGAGTCTCTCCTAGCGCTTGCATGTTTTTGTTTCATTGGGTGTTGATTATTTGTTGTTGCTTTTACTGTTGTTTATTTACAGTTTTATTTACAGCTTTATTTACAGTTTTCAGTATTTATTTTCATTCATCATATATTATTACTGGACTGTCTAGACTGGATTTTTCTGTTTGGTGGGACTTGGGTGATACTGTTACTGTGAGATGAGCTCATTATCAAGGCTCGAGTGCACCTTAGGACTTAGAGTGGTTCCACTTTGGCCTCATGAGATCTTGTCATGGGGGTAGTAGTGAGTTCCACGCCCAGATTTGCGACTGTCTTGGAAATGTTTTGATTTGGGGATCTTCCTCTCTCATCTCATAACCTTGATAGTTATGTGCAGTTGGGGACCGATCATTGAGAACCTTGTGGAAACATCCCTCTCTAGTGGTGACAGTGGCAGACCACATTTTGTGGCAAACCCATTCGCACCCGAGGGCCCACCTGGAACTCACATAGGATGACCTTGTTTTCCCGGACTCACGCCGAGGCCTCCCTAAGTAGTACATAATGCCAAACCGATTCCCTGACTTGGTCATGAGCCATTTCTCGGAAATGGTGAACGTATTATTGCTATTCGGCTTTGAGAGTCCGTGATGTTTGACCCGGAGCACACCCGTGATATTGGGAGGGGTTTACAGGTCTGCAGGAACCCTTGACTCCTACATATCCTTATTATCAGTATGCTCTGTTGTGATTTGGTTACTATGATTCTGGATTTCTTGATCTTTGGTTGAGGGTTCCTATCAGATGGTTATGGTTCAGAGAATCTTGGTTTTCAGTTACTTGGGGGTCGTAATATCCAGTATCCAGATGGTTCCAGATTGATCATATGCCTGCATTGCATTTGCATTGCGTCATACCTGCATTAACTATTTGTGTTTCCATTTTCAGGTTGTTGTTTACAGTTTAGCACCCAGTTCTGGTAATTGTAAGTTTTCCAGATGGCAGAAGTTAAGAAAATTACAAGAAAGAGAAATGTCCATTACACTTTTCTTCAACCAGAAGTCAAGAATGTTCAGACACTAGCAGGGCTGATGAATGATCAAGTTTTAGGGAACTTCAGAAAGAGGTATGGTCAGTGTAACACGGTGGGAGAACTGACTTTAGTAATGTTGCGGATAGCAAGAGTCGCCACCGACTTTTATTTTATCCAAAGGAAAGGCATAAAAGAACAGGAAAGACCTTTTAAAAGATTTTTGGGTCCGGGGGGTAGGTTATGTAAAGGGAAGGTGTTAGCACCCTTTACATCCATGGTTATCCATGGGCTCTTAGTTACTTAGCTCACTTTAAACTGTTTTTGAAAATGTGAAGTGTGTGAAAAAATTTCCATAAGAGTTTAATAATGATCCATGTACGGATGCGTAAAAAACTTGTGTTTGAAAATTGTTTGAAATTTGTGAAGTATTTGAAATTATTTTGAAATAGGGAGCAAGTAACTATGAGGAACCTACCCTAAAGTTTAAGTCTTTCTGTTCTTTATCCTTTAAATGGTAAGACTATTCCTATTATTAAGGAATAGGTAGTCATTACCTTGGATGTAAGGGACATATGAAGGGACATCTGTTTAATGAAGGCAACTGTAGGGTGTATTAAGCATTTAGGAGGGACTGTCATCGTTATTCGAAAGGGACAAGATCATATTGAAAGGCAACCATTAAGGGACTTGATCTTTGTTTATGAAGGGACTAGATGACTTTTCTTTTTAAGGGACTTTGCTTTATACACCCCACTTGACCTTGTGTTTAGGCAACAATGAGGAGTAACCCTAGAAAGTGAGATGGCGATCAAAGATCGACTTACGTGTGTGAGTGTTTAATTTTGATTTTTATCTTATAATTTAAGTGATCTAAATTCAATTTTAAATACCATACATGTTTACACTCCCTATTTACTAACCATGGCATAAAAAATAAATAATTTAAATATTACAAAAAATTACATCCAGGAGCAATTACAATAATAATAATAAAGCAATTTAAATAAATAGCAAAATAATAAATAATTATAATTGGGTTAGTGAAAATAATAATAATAAAAATAATACCAAATTTAATGGGGTTAGTAATAATAATAATAATAAAAATAATACCAAATTTAATGGGGTTAGTAATAATAATAATAATAAATCACAATATATATAAATAGGGTTAGTAATAATAAAATAGATATGAAAATAAATAGCATTAATGATAAAATAAATAAGAATATTAGCATAATAATTAAAAGATCAAATTTTTATGAACAATTATTATTTAAGATTAAGAAGAAAATATAAACAATTAATTATCATAAAGTTTTAAATGCTATAAAAATTAGGTTAATTATAAACATATTATGAAAATAAATTATATTAGATTAACAAGTTTTAATTATTTTTTTAAACATATATTAAAAATTATTTACATACAAGAATTAAATTATGAACACATTATATAATATATATATATATATTATGAAAATAGGATTAATTATAATTGAATAACCATATAATTATATTCACAAAAATTAAATTATCAATTTTTAACTATAAAAATTATGCAAAAATAAACAATTTATGTCATATTTACATATTATAAAAATAAATTAATTTTTAAACATATTCACATACAAAAATTTAAATTATAAACAATTTATGGAATTTAATTATAATTAACAAAATTTTAATATTAAGCATATTTATATATAAGATTATAAACAATTTATATAATATATACATATGATGAAGGTTTATATATAAAAAATAAATTAAAGATTTAAAAGAAAATTATGGATTAAAAAAAATTAGGGTTAACTTAATTATTTACAAATTAGAATTATTTTTAAATTATATGATAAAATAAAATAACATTTATATGATAATAATAAAAAAAAAGTTATTAGAATTAATAAAGATGAATTAGGGTTTATGAAGATTTTAGAATAGAAAAAATTAGGTTTACAACTTAATTATTTACTAATTTTAATTAAGAAAAATAATAATAATAATTAAACAAAGAAAAATAAAGAGAGAAAGAAAAAAGAAGGGAGGCCTGGTTTTGAACCCAGGACCTCCCAATACCTGGAAGAAGACATTGCCACTGGGCTGCGCACGCAGCTGGTGATATGGAACCACCAAACATCCATCATATTATAAAGCAAGTGAAATAATTGAGAAAAGAAAAAAAAATGCTGAGGGCTGGACTCGAACCCACGCCCTGATGACTATAACCATCAACACTTCACCAACTGAGCCAAGCGCCTTATCTGTGAATAAACTAACAAACATATATTATAAAAATAAGTCAAATTTTGAATTCTGATTTCGCGCCACAGCTGCTTCATCTTCAACCTCCTGACTTGCGAAATTACCTACGAATTTTGCTGCCACTTTTCCTGCGAATTTTCCTGCACTTGAAACCTGCCAATCTCATATCATCATGAATATGCAACCATTCATCAAATTAAACACATGGTTATGATCACCACACTTCACACAGTTCATTTATGTCCTTAAAATTAATTTATATGGTCTAAATCAAAGAACCCTAATTATGGTTCAAGAACCCTAACAATGGTCGTTTTCGGTTCATAGCCTTATCCTTCAATTTCTTTGTCCAGAAAGCATCTATACATCATCACTAACACAAATATATAGTTAGAATTCATTATCATTGCATAAATAATCCAAATCGAAAAAAATAAAAGTATGAACAATATGGATTCGGGTTGTGTGTATGAGCATGAGTTGAATGCGTTTGAGGGTTGGGATAGACTCAGTGATGTCCAAAGATCATCTCTATGTCTTCAAAATACCTTTTTCTGTCCTTTAAAGATGAATCCGAATTTGAATTTTTTGATGAACTTTTGAAGTTTGAATGTGTTGTTTGAGGCTGCAAATTCGTGAGTTTATGCTTGCTATGTGTTGTATATATATGATATAATGAAATTAGGTCAAGAGATTAATCAAAACTTTGGATTTTTGGACCTTTTTAGATTGAAAAATATTTGATCTTAAAACTTGAATATCCTTGATCTCACATTGCTATTTTGGGATGATTTTCATAACTCTTGTATCAATTAGATCAAAATATCATTTATGACATTCTAGAAGCAAGATAATTTTAAATCTTCACTATTTCTTATTTTATTTGAATTTAAAATGATTTTTAATATAAAAAATCATAATAAATAAAAATAAAATAAATAAAATAATGAAAATATTAAGTTAATTTCGTGCAAGATGTCTTGGTGTGGATTGGGTCATCATATGGCAAGCCCATTTAGAAAAAATTAGTTTTAAACCTCCATTTTCCTCATAAACCAACCAAAAGTTTCCCAACTTTGCAAGGGCACACATCCTTCAATTTTAATGATATGAGGGTGTTCTTGGACATTTTGGAAAGATTGAAGAGTCCTCTAACCAACCCCACTGGTTTCATGTCCATATCATTTTCCATTCTCAAGTTATGCCCTTTTGAAGTTGTTGACTTTTTGTTGACTTTCAAAAGGACCTATAATGTCTTAGCTCATACCTTCCAAATGAAGCATTTTTGGACTTGGCTTGTGAGACACAAAGTTGTAGAGAATTTAATTTCCTTCAAAATGAGCTTTGGATGGAGACTTGGTGATGAAGCATGTGAAAGTTATGGCTGGTCAAAGTTTAGTTGACTTTTACTAAGGAAACCCTAATTTAGAAACCCCTGATTCTTGATGATCTGAAATCTCCTTGATGAATCATGATCAACCCTTGATCAAATGATGAAATTTACTTCATATACTTGATGTTGGCAAAAAATCATGAAGTTTGACTTTGGTTTGACCACAGTTGACCTCAGTTTGACTTTTTAACTGCTTTGACTGATTTTGACTTATCTGATCATCTGACTGAGCAAACTTTTGAGAAAAGTCTTGAAACTTGACATGGGGGTTCTTACACACATATAAGATGTTATGAAGCTCACTTTAAGTCTTGGAAGTCCATTTAGCCTGATTAAAGTCAAAACCCTAGTTTTGGATGCACTGCTTAGGAGGTGCATTGTCTGAGGGAATTGTCAACTCTTCTGACCAATTGTGAACTTTGTGAACCTTGTGAACCTTGTGAACCTCATAAAGTGACTTGTGAATCTCATGGGAGGTATTGTGAACCTTGTGAACCTCATAAAGTGACTTGTAGACTTCATGAACCTCATGAAAGGTCTTGAAAGTGTTGTGAATCTTGTGAACCTTGTGAACCTTCTTAGCACACAAAGTCCTGTATTGTGAGGGCAAATTTTGGGGTGCAACAGCTGCCCCTGTTCAATTTTCTGAAACCTGAGGGGTTAGATTGGTATATTTGCCAGTCGTGACCTGGAAGGTTGAAGGGGATTGAACACAAAAGCCCAAAAATTTGCACTCACCAGTGCATAGAGTGATATAGATGGCTAGTTGAATATGCTTGAGTGGGCTTAAAGATGCCACTTGGAAGAATTGGAGATGGGCTTAGAGATGCCATCTAAAGAACTGGATGTGATGATAGCTTTGTGTTGATACTGGATCTCAGTACTAGGTCTTCGTATAGGCCGTCTCTGAATCATTTATAATTTGAATTTGTTGAATAGACCAGTAGAAATAAATCTTCGTGACGATTATCTCTTCTGGAAATATCTTGGATTAGGGAATAGATCTTTTTACATACCGTTTGCCTACTCTCCAAGGTCAAAAGAACGTCAGGATTTGTTCTTCTGAAAAATATCTTGAACCAGGGAATGGATCTTTTTACAGACCGTTTGCCTGCTATTCAAGGGCAGATAGATGAAATCTTCTGGAAATATCCTGGATTAGGGAATGGATCTTCTTACAGACCGTTTGCCTACTCTCCTAGGACAAAAAAGTGTCAGGATTAACTCCTGAAAATATCCTGGATTAGGGAATGGATCTTCTTACAGACCGTTTGCCTATTCTCCGAGGAAATAGATTAAATCTTCTGAAAATATCTTGAACCAGGGAATGGATCTTTGTACAGACCGTTTGCCTGCTATTCAAGACCAGATAGATGAAATCTTCTGGAAATATCCTGGATTAGGGAATGGATCTTCTTACAGACCGTTTGCCTACTCTCCGAGGACAAAAAGTGTCAGGATTAACTCCTGAAAATATCCTGGATTAGGGAATGGATCTTCTTACAGACCGTTTGCCTACTCTCCGAGGACATCTTGAGTAATGTATAGATCATTTCTGACCTGTCGTAAATTGTTGATGTTGTTTTATCTGCATGTAACTATCCTGCAAGGAGAATGTTAGTTTATGTTATATGTATGCATGCATAGTATGATGCACCTAAGTAAATGTATTATGTATTTATGGATATGTATGTTATGGTATGATGTAAATGATGTATGTATGATATGATGCTGCCTGAAGCGTCTGGATATCTTCGTATAACAACTGTTGGCCAGGGAAAATAAATCCTGATTCGTTGTTGCAGAATATGAGGAACTTGTTCCCGTCTTGTTTGATAATACATTATACATAACCTTCCGTCTGCTGGGGATAGTAAGGTATAGATAACCTCCCGTTTGCTAGGGATAGTAAAGTATACATAACCTTTGTCTTTGTTTGATAGTAGGGTAGATATAACCTCCCGTCTTCGTTCATCGTACTCTTATTGGAAAGTAAATTCCCGTATATCCGTATGAGGATAAAAGAGATGGATATAAATTCCAGGGGAGATGTGACTTTATGAAGATGGATTTGTCCTACTGAGGGTTTGTAGCTGTTTTGTAAAGATGAACCAGTGAAGCTTCGTTGCAATCCTCCCCTCGTTCGTCCTTGGTAAATACTATTACTGCGTTTTCATGCATTTCTGGTAAACATCAATCATATTAAGCATACATACATTCAAACACAACTAATGGACGTTTCGCTTAGGGTAAAAGTAAATCTGGATTCAGAGGGAAAAGTAAAGCTGAACTTGAAAACAGAATTATTTCAACTTCGAGAGTGTATAACCAATTGGATTTGGAGCTCCTGAAATTTTTAACTTTCCTGAATACCTTCCAACAATTCTCATAGCTGGATCTGAAGACCTGATACTGACACCATCTGATATTACTGGCGTAGACAATTAATTTCCACAATGGCTTCTGCTGAGATCACAATGAGAGGAACGTGTCTTCAAATTGTGATGGACCATATACGCTTCGGATACTAGATTTGAAAAGAAAGCATTGCCCCTTGGTTGGGGATGAATTGTCCCATAATGGAAGTATCTGAAATGAGCTACCTCAAGAGAAACAAGCAGAATGCCCCATAAGCATATGCCCCTGGCATCATGAACTTTGCAATGTTACCCTTGGTAATTCAAATATATGAGAAAAGTTGCCTCTGGCTATTAAGCACTGTTGGATCTGGAACTGGTTGCCCTGAATGATTTGAACAGTAACTTGGTATGCCCCCTTGATTAGGAAACAATGACCATGCCCCTGGCATTATGAATTCTGTAATGTTACCCTTGGCACTTCGGGTAGATGGGGAGATCTGCCTCTGGCTGCTTAAACATAGTTGAATCTTGTCCTGATTGCCCCAAATGAGTTAGGCAGTATCATGGTCTGCCCCCTTGATTGGGAGATAATGATTATGCCCCTTTGTATACATGGACTTTGATCCAGGAAGTAACTTTGTTTATCGGAAGGACTTTGGTTCATTGAACATTCATCCTGTAAGTTTCTCCATTTGTCAAACACTCAGGTATATGCAAACAAATATATTCAAAAATGCAATGCTTATGTCTGTCTTGAAGTTTCTGAAAAAGAATTATTTTAAAACTTTTTTTTTTAGAAAACTGTGATATTAACTCAAGTTTTATAATAAGCCCTAAAGGAGTCAGGATACCTTTGTGTAGTAGTACGCTTTCGAACTAACCATGCTTCAGTTAGGACTTTTAAAGGGTTATAACGTGGCCTGGTTCACGGTTTAAGAAACAAAGGATAAAGGCTCAAATTTTATTTGTACCCAACCCAATCTCCATGATGTTCTTCAGTCCTATACTCAGTTAACTTATGCATTGAAGTTCCAAAGAAGTTTGGTATTGTAACACTGATATTTGTGATGGTTCAGAAACCCAAAATTTATTTGAACTTTCAGTCATCTTTCTTTGTCGAGGATTCATAGTGACCTCCCCTTTTTTTTTTTTTGGCTTTATTATCCCTTCCTTTTGCCTGAACTGTTTATTTCAAGGTTACAGTCAGTGGGATGTCTTAATGTTTTACTAAGTCTCCTTCATAGGTTTTGACTTAGTAAGCTTTTCTTTTGCTGGATATTGACTATCAGGTTTAATGATTACAGAGAACCATCATTAGTTGTGTACAACACAAGCAATTGGCATATTTGAGTTAACTGAGTAACTACCCTGCCCCAGGTTATGAATAAGGGTTTTAATTTGTACGAGAATAAAAACTCCTACTTCATAGGCTCAAAAGGGTTGATTAGGGATTAACTTCCTTATATCTCCACTGTTTAGGAATTGAAACAATGCCTGTACATCGTCAGCATAGTCTGTTCAAAAGCATACTGCCTAATATTATGGTATTGTTTTCGTCATCCTCCCTCTACAGGCTTATAGCTTTATCAGGAGTTAAATATCACAAGATAGAAATAAGAAGCATAATTCAAAATATAGTGGAACGAATGGATTAATTCAAGACAAACATATGCAATGCATTAAAGAAAACAAAAGTTTAACATAATAGTAAGTGTTCAAACAAATAAAAGAAATTACAAATGAAAAAATTCAAATGTTGTCCCATCCAGTTGGCTGAATGTCTTCAATTGCAATCTGTGAACTTTGAGGAGCAGTATACTTCACCATGAAATCAAATTTACCACTTGGATGTCCCAAGGTGCCCCATATCTCAACAGGAATAGGTAGGCTTCCTTTCTTGTTATACTGGGCAACTTGTCTTGCAGCTTCGATGTTTGATGGATGATAGTAGAACTCAACTTGACCCTCTGGAGTAACCTCTAGGATTCCTTCGTCAATCAGGTCTTGAATCTTTTTCTTCAATGCCCAACAGCTATTAGTATCATGTCCAGGACTGTTGGAGTGGTACTCACACCTTGCCCTGGGATTATAGCGAGGAGAGGAAGTTTTAGGATTTTGAGGAGGATTTTCCAAGGAAATTAGCTTCATCTCCAACAAGCATTGCAGAACTTGTGACATTGGAGTGCTGAACTTGATAAACTGCCTTCTATATTTCTTGTGTTGAGGTGGATTAACCTTATCAGGTCTTTCTTCTTCAACTGAAGAACAATCAATGGCAACCTGTTTCTTACCTTCTTTTATCCTCATCTTCCTTTCAACCAAATCAGCTTGTTTTAATGGAGGTCGACTAACAATTAGATCCCTGACTCCATCACTTTGAAGTTTATGGACAAAGGCTCTTAACTCTTCTTGCCCCTGAGCTGAATTTTGAATAAGAACCACCTGGTCATTCATCTGGGTCCTCATTCCTGTCATCTCAGCTTGTAGTTGTTTCAGCTGATCATCCTTGTTGTCCTCAGGACTCTTCTTCTTAGCCAGCAGTGTCTTCAATTCATCTTGCCCCTTGGACAAATTCAGGATCAGCTCTTGGAACTGTGCATTTTGTGCCTGGAGATCCTTAACTGTTTGTTCAAGAGCCATTGCTGAAATAAACAGCGAGAAGATGAGAAACCTGTGCACAAATAAACCTGTGATGCAATGATATGATGTTTTAATGCGTATGCAATGTTTTCAAGGACCGCAGGATTTAAATTTGCTTAAACAAACAAGAAGGTAAACTTTTATTAGTAATAAACTTGTTTTGCCTCTTGGGCTTACAAAGTGAAGTGCAATAAATACAAGAGATGGGGTTTTAAGTCTCCCATGGACGTTTCCTCTTTGTGTTGAGGTATGAGTTGAGATTCCGTTCCTCGTGAAGTTGCTTTGTTAGTTCTAGGATTCTTTCTTGACTTGCTTTGTAATGAGCCTCGAAAGTATCCCTTTGCTCCTTCAACTGGATCCAAGATCTCTGTAAGTCTTCCATGTCAGTAGGCATGTCTGGGTGAAGGATGGTATAAGCAGTGTCTCCTTCAGCAACAGGTTCCATGGTAACTGGCAGGATAGCAGGATATGGCATCATGAGAGTCTGAGCACGAGATCGCACCCATCTGAGATAAGCCTCCATAGGAATAGGTCTTGGATTAGGGAATAGATCTTTTTACAGACCGTTTGCCTACTCTCCAAGGTCAAAAGAACGTCAGGATTTGTTCTTCTGAAAAATATCTTGAACCAGGGAATGGATCTTTTTACAGACCGTTTGCCTGCTATTCAAGGGCAGATAGATGAAATCTTCTGGAAATATCCTGGATTAGGGAATGGATCTTCTTACAGACCGTTTTCCTACTCTCCTAGGACAAAAAAGTGTCAGGATTAACTCCTGAAAATATCCTGGATTAGGGAATGGATCTTCTTACAGACCGTTTGCCTATTCTCCGAGGAAATAAATTAAATCTTCTGAAAATATCTTGAACCAGGGAATGGATCTTTGTACAGACCGTTTGCCTGCTATTCAAGACCAGATAGATGAAATCTTCTGGAAATATCCTGGATTAGGGAATGGATCTTCTTAAAGACCGTTTGCCTACTCTCCGAGGACAAAAAGTGTCAGGATTAACTCCTGAAAATATCCTGGATTAGGGAATGGATCTTCTTACAGACCGTTTGCCTACTCTCCGAGGACATCTTGAGTAATGTATAGATCATTTCTGACCTGTCGTAAATTGTTGATGTTGTTTTATCTGCATGTAACTATCCTGCAAGGAGAATGTTAGTTTATGTTATATGTATGCATGCATAGTATGATGCACCTAAGTAAATGTATTATGTATTTATGGATATGTATGTTATGGTATGATGTAAATGATGTATGTATGATATGATGCTGCCTGAAGCGTCTGGATATCTTCGTATAACAACTGTTGGCCAGGGAAAATAAATCCTGATTCGTTGTTGCAGAATATGAGGAACTTGTTCCCGTCTTGTTTGATAATATATTATACATAACCTTCTGTCTGCTGGGGATAGTAAGGTATAGATAACCTCCCGTTTGCTAGGGATAGTAAAGTATACATAACCTTTGTCTTCGTTTGATAGTAGGGTAGATATAACCTCCCGTCTTTGTTCGTCGTACTCTTATTGGAAAGTAAATTCCCGTATATCCGTATGAGGATAAAAGAGATGGATATAAATTCCAGGGGAGATGTGACTTTATGAAGATGGATTTGTCCTACTGAGGGTTTGTAGCTGTTTTGTAAAGATGAACCAGTGAAGCTTCGTTGCAATCCTTCCCTCGTTCGTCCTTGGTAAATACTATTACTGCGTTTTCATGCATTTCTGGTAAACATCAATCATATTAAGCATACATACATTCAAACACAACTAATGGACGTTTCGCTTAGGGTAAAAGTAAATCTGGATTCAGAGGGAAAAGTAAAGCTGAACTTGAAAACAGAATTGTTTCAACTTCGAGAGTGTATAACCAATTGGATTTGGAGCTCCTGAAATTTTTAACTTTCCTGAATACCTTCCAACAATTCTCATAGCTGGAGGGTATGCCAAAGAGAGTAAGTGGGGAGATTTTGGTGCTGTGGTGGCCCTAATAGTATATGGATCTAGTCTTTTCCCATGAGAAAAGGAGTTTGTGAGTTTGGAGGTGATTTCCATTTTTGCCAAAGGTAACCCTGTACCAACTTTGTTGGGAGATTTCTACTACAATGTTCATTACCGGAACGAGAAAGGCAGAGGTGGACCAGTAGGTTGTTGTGCTCTATTATTTGCTGATTGGTTTGCTAAGCAATTACCAAAGTCAGGCCCTTTCAAAGAGATGGGAGATGAAGGGAGATGGTCCAGGAGGCTAATGGGACTAACTTCTGAGGATATAGCTTGGGGTTATAACAGGGATTTGTTAGGAAAGGAGTTACTGGTTAGTTGCGGGAGTTTTGCTAATGTGCCTTTGCTAGGGAGAAAGGGTGTGATAAGTTACAATCCAATTCTAGCCAGGAAGCAATTTGGATATTCTCTGAGGGATCCACCAAGTATTGAAGAAATAGCTGAGTCTCTGTACTTTTCTGTGGAGGGAAATAAAGAGTTAGTCATACAAGCATCTCAGGCTTGGGCTCACAGAGTGAAGAAAGGTAAGAAGGACTTGGGAAGGGTGGATCCCAAGACATATCCTCCTTTTGCTACATGGTTACATAAACGCGTAGAGGAATTGCTCATGCCATTTTCAGTGGAAGCTCCTTTGTATCCCAAAGAAGTGCCATGTCAGAACACTGTTTCTCTTGAAGAGTATAAGAAGTTGGAAGTTCGGTTGCACGAGTTCCGGGTAGAGAATGCTGAAATGGTTAACCTGTACCACCTTGCCAATCGTGCTAAGAATGAAGTGGAGGAAAAACTACAGAGGATGCAGGTCACCTTAGAAGCTAGAGAAAAGGAGTTTGCTGGGAGAGAAGCTCATTTTCAAAGATTGGGTCTAATGGAATCAAAAAGTGAAGCGGAGCGTAAGAAAACTTTGAAGACTCTTAAAGAAGCTCGCCAGTGCATTGCTTGGTTACAAGGCCAAAGGGAACATGAGCAGAAGAAGTACAAAGAAAAGGAAGAGTTCTTCGAATTACAGATGGCCTTCAAGAAAGAAGAAGTAGAACAAGTTCACAAAATACGAAGAGAAAAGACTCAACAATTGGTACAAAGCCAGATTGCCTTGGAGGAGGCAATGAAAGAGATTGCAGAGCTTAAGCTGAGAGCAGGCGTGAAGAAGAACCGGACAGAGGTGATATCTAAAGAAGAAGATCCCGAGTCTTTCCTTTAGCCTAGGGTTTTAGTTTATTGTTGTATGGGCTACCTACAGGCTTGTTGTAGGAGTCTTGCTTTATCTTTTTATTCATGTATTGACTTGTAACCCTCCGGGGAATTTGTTTGTGCTCTAACTTTGGCTGCCAGTGGGTTATCCATGTTATGCAATGTTAAATTCCAGTTACCATTTCTAAGTACGCAAAGCTTGTTTGTTTGAGTCTTCTAGAATCTGAACACTCTTCAAAAGGAAAGTTTGAAAATTAATGCTCAAAGGGGCTATCTGGAGCATTGTTTTTAAAGAAAAGCCAGAACTGGGGGCATATAAATGCCTGAACCTGGAAACATGAGTAGTTACATTGCATGCTGTCGCTCCCTGGATTTCCATCCTGGTACAAACGCAAAAGTGGCGCGGAAAAAGAATAGAGTCGCCAGCCAGGCATTTTTATCCCGAAGGAACGGGAATGGTAATGCTGCACAAACCAGAAGAAAAGAAAAGGAAGCACACGGGTCCTGCGAACCAAAGAGACTGAGTTCGGGAGTCGGTTACGACCTGGGAAGGTATTAGCACCCAGATCGTCCGCCGTACCCGACGAGATCCACGCTTGCAAAGAAAAATATGTTTCAAAGGGTGAGGGTATGAAAGCTGCTGCAAAGAAAAATGAAATGAACTGGAAAGAAACTGAGAAAGAAACTGGATGAGAAAACAAAGAGAAAAATGTAGGGAAAATAAAGATTGTGCTCGAACGGGCCCTACCCCGCTGCCTACGTACCTCATCAGGACAATGAGGATCAGAGACGCCTTAGTTCCCCTAACTAGGGGAGAAAAAGATTGCTTGTGAATTAAGGCTTGAACTGCCTATGCCATTGCTCAGGTGTTGCAGACTCGGACGACGAGTGCGTAACCGTCTTGTAAAATGACAAGTAGGAGCAAGTTCGCGTACGGAGCGAATGAGATGAGAAAATAATTCCCGAAGGAAAGACGCTTATTATTTGTTTGTGTTTTTTAGAAGCTTTTAGGAGTGTGTCACAAGGAAATGAACTCAAGCTCTTTTCCATGGAATGTGCACTTGTCACTACATTCCAAGATGGAATAATAGAACAAGCACACTCAAGTAAGGAGAAGATCCCCAAAACTTGAACCCAAAGATTAGGGCCTAAGCTCACTAACTCATTAAATTATTAAGTGTTTTTTTTGGTATTTACAATGAAGAAGTGTTTTTTATGCTTTTCTTGGTGAAGAAGATACCTTGATCAGACTTGTGCATCACAAGGTAAACTTGTACTATCCCAAGATGGGAAGACTACAAGCACATCTCATGGGATAAGGCTATTGCTCAAGGCATTACTTCAAACTTTATTAAGATGTTTTTTATGGTTATGAGATGAGAAGAGAAGAAGAACCAAAAGGATCTCAAAGGCAAAATTCTAAAGGGGGCCTGAAGAATCCTAAGTGTTATCATACATGGACATCCTAAGGTTAGTGTGGTTTTCTATCCTAATGAAGAAGGAAAGAAGAAGAGAAGAAGAAAAAAGAATAATAGAAGAAGAGGAAGCAAGAGCTAGCAAACAACTTAATCCTCTAAAGGAGATAAGTTGCTACTAGAGGGGTAAGAAAATAATTGAATTACATGATGGCATAAGGCACATCGAAAAACACAAGGGGAAAGCACTTAAAAAAAAGAAAAGGATGAAGATTTGAAGTGTGGATGAATATCCACACTTCTCTTACCATGAGTCCCTGCCATTGTTAGCAAAATCCAGCACTTGCTCATCAATAAAATCAAGGCAATGACATGCTAAAAGTTCTCATCAACCAAGATCAAACAATCATATCAAACATGGCATACACAAACACTTACGTGTCGAGAACACGGAAACATGCATCAATCAGCAAGACAATCAACCAAACAAACATATTCAATGATCATATAATGATCCATGGCATTTAGAACAAGTATGGAGATCAAACATGCCAACAATAACTCAAAAATGGCTTACTGCTTCAGTGTTAACCGGTTAACCAAAGCGTTAACCGGTTAACCAGTCAAAAACCTGCATAAACACAGCACAATCTAGGTGCGTTAACCAGTTAACCAATCCGTTAACTGGTTAACGCTGTTAAAACAGCAGCAAATCCTGCAAAAAATCAGCTTACAACCAGCTTTTCCAAATAATCTTATACCAGATCAGCAAGCATTTAAACATGAAAATAGTGCATCAAATCATATTAAATGGAATCATGAAGCTTGTGAACATTAATACGTAGATCCGGTTACCAATTAATCAATCAATTCAAGCAAATATGCAAACACATGGTGGATCTAAAGCACAAGCATGCAAATAAACTAAAACAGAGCTAGATCTGAATTTAACCAACCTACAAAGCTGAGGTATGCTTTGGTAGTTGTTGATTGAGCTGAAAATGAAAGATCTCACGATGAACTTTGAAGATCCGGTGCTAAGCTTCACTCTCCGTGCAAAATAAATGCAAGGACAAGCTCTTGGTGCATAATTTTAGATCCAAAAGCACTTCTAGATCCCAAACCAGATCTGAATCACCACTAAGACCAGCAAAAGATGCAAAGAAGCTATGGATGGAGGTATAGTTCCAAGATCTACACACCTCAAGGCAAGGTTATGTGATCTTCAAAGAGGAACTTTGAGTGATTTGGAAAATTGGGAGAGAAAAGTGAGAGAATTGTGAGAGAGAAGTGTGAAAAATCAGAAAATGAGAGTGAAAAATGAGGGAGAGGTCCCTTTGGTTTGGAGAGAAATGATTAAATATGGTTTAGGTTTGGGGCCCAAAAATTAGGCTTGGGATCCAAAATTATGGTTTGGGTAGTGTGATTAAGACTTTGCAATGGGATTAGGCTTGGACAAGTGCTCTAGATCCTTCCTTTTAATTTCCAATTAATTCAAAAATGAATAAAAATCAGAAAAATGGAAATTGGAGCAAAAAACACACATGCTGAATTGCTGCTGGAAATTCAAAATTCGTGGCCGTTAACCGGTTAACCAATCCGTTAACCGGTTAACGCCAGTGAATTTTGAATTTCCCTCCTTTTGGTGGAAACCTTCAAAAATAAGCCGGTGCCAATTATTTTGATCTGATTTTGATCCTCAATCCTTTCTTTAGGCTTTGACCTTGATGTCAACCTTGTAACCTTCCTCGTGAGCTTCGAATTTCCCTGATGATTGATCATATGCCTTATGCTGGAACATGCTAAATGTTATGCCTCATCTTTCCATGCTAGGATGCTAAGAATATGATATGTTCATGATGAATATGATGTGACATGATGCTTAAAATGAAGAGGGCAAATTTGGGGTGTTACACATGCATATAATATGTTTGTTGTTTTGCAGGTAGTTCGTCAGTTTTCTAATGTTTATGTCATTTCAGGCACTATAGCTCTCAGGAAGGTTCGAGAACAGCCAACGATGCACATATATCCTACGAAAGTAAACAGAGAGAGAGAGTGAGAGTAATGGATCAGATGCAAGCAGATCTGGCTGACTTAAGGACCAGAATGGATAACTTCATGACCCTCATGGCTGGGATGGGTCAAACTCAAGAGCGTTTACGCGAAATGGTGGAAAGCAATCATGCTAGGAACAATGGGACAGCAGATGGAGGTAATCGCAATGGGGCTGGCGCCCATCACGTAGAAATCCCTGTGGTGCAACCAGGGGTTACTATTGTCAATGATGGAGTGAATAACGTGCAAATGGATGGGCAGGATGAACAATTCACTTTGCTGGACGAGGCAGAAGGCCAAGGAATTGACATGAACAGAAGGTTTGAAGAGATGGCTGAGCAGATTCGTGCCATTCAATCTCAGAGTTTTCTGGGGTTTGATATCACTGACTTGGGCTTGGTGCCAGGGGTTAGAATTCCCTACAAGTTCAAGGTTCCTACTTTTGATAAGTACAACGGCACGGCGTGCCCGGAAACTCATATCCAGTCTTTTGTCGGAAGAATTGTTGCACATACAGATGATGAGAAGCTGTGGATGTATTATTTCCAAGATAGTCTTGTAGGAGCTTCCTTGGAGTGGTACATGAAGATGAGCAAGGTTAATATTCGAATCTGGAAGGATTTAGCAGAGGCGTTTGTGAACAGTATCAGTATAATTTGGATATGGCTCCAAATCATACTCAGTTGCAGACCATATCTCAAAATGCTAAAGAAGGGTTCAAGGAGTACGCTCAGAGGTGGCGTCAACTTGCTGCTAGAGTCCAACCTTCTTTGTTGGAAAATGAAATGGCGGACATGTTCATGGGAACACTACAAGGTGTGTTTATTGAGAGGCTGGCGTCTTGTTCAACAACAAAGTTTAATGACATTGTGATAGTAGGAGAAAGGGTTGAAACTCTTTTAAAGATGGGGAAAATTCAAGACACTGGTGAGGGTAGCTCGAGCGGTGTGAGAAAAGTTTTTAATGGACCTCCAAGAAGAAGAGAGGGAGAAACTAATGTTGTGTACGGCCGAGGCAGGGCCGGGGTTACAGAGGATCCTATGAGCAAGTTGCATCTGTCACTATTCCATCAAGTCCTGTGCAACAAGCTCAACCATAACAGCAACATCAACAACAACAACAGCCACATCGTAATAACTATCAGCAAAGACCCTATCAGCAGAGACAAGCTCGTCCAACTAATAGGGTGCTTGAAGCCATCCTAATGACATACACGACACTACTTTAAAGGTTGTTAGATTTGAACTTGGTTCAATTGAGGACATTAGCACCACCTCCACCAGGAGAACTTCCAGTAGGGTATGATGCTAACGCAAGATGCGCATTTCACTCGGGAGCTCCCGAGTACTCAACAGAGAAGTGCAGGGCATTGCAACATAAGGTTCAAGACTTGATTGATTCAAAGGCGATTAACTTTGCACCGCCTCCTAATGTTACATCAAATCCCATTCCAAACCATGGAGGGGCAAGGATAAATGCTGTTGACGGGGGTGAGAGGTTAAAATTGATTTTGAATGTGGAAGAAGTGAAGACTTCATTGCTGGTGGTGAAAGACAGATTGTTGAAAGGGCAGGTATTCCCAGGGTGTGGTTATGACTGTGAGGGGTGTTTGAGTTCGGTTAATGGCTGTGAAGACTTGAAGGATGGGTTACAATATCTGATTGATGAGGGGTCGCTACAGTTTGATAGGATTGATGATAGAAGCAATTGTGTGTCTACCATAACAATTTACTTTGATCCTGCTGAAGTTCCTGTCCGGAGAGAGCCTGTGACTATCTATGTTCCAGAGGTGAGTCCAGTGACCATTACTGTTCCAGGACCTGTTCCTTATGTTGATGACAAGGCCATCCCGTGGCACTATGGATCGGATGTGTATGTAGAAGGCCAGAAGGTGGAAAGTAAAGCAGTGACAATTGACCCGACTGGGGTGAATGTCGGAGGAGTTGGTGGGTTCACAAAAAGCGAGCGTCTTTTTGCTCCTCAAGTTCTTAGAGGGGATCCTGAAGCTGAAGCTGCTGTAAAGGCTAAGGGTAAACAGATAGCGACCGAAGAAGTGACAACTCCTGCTGCCGGACAGGGCACTTTTGAAAAAGAAGTTGAAGAGTTCATGAGGATAATAAAGAAGAGCGACTATAAAGTGGTTGAACAGCTGAATCAAACTCCGTCCAAAATATCCATTTTGTCCTTGTTAATGTGTTCTCCAGCTCATAGGGAAGCTCTATTGAAAGTCTTACAGATGGCATATGTACCACAGGAGATAACGGTTAATCAGTTGGAGGCTGTGGTAGGCAGCGTAAATGCTAGCCATGGGTTGGGTTTCACGGATAGAGATCTTACTTCTGAAGGCCGCAATCACAACAAGGCCCTGCATATAACCATGGAGTGTAAGGGTGTTGTCCTGTCACATGTCCTGGTTGATACAGGCTCTTCTCTCAATGTGCTCCCTAAGAAGGCCTTGATGAAGCTGAACATTGATGGCATTGTTTTACGACCCAGTGATTTAATTATAAAAGCCTTTGATGGGTCCCGGAGGTCTGTGTTCAGGGAGGTTGAGCTACCCGTGAAGATTGGGTCTCAAGTGTTCAAGAGCACGTTCTATGTTATGGACATTCAACCCGTTTATAGTTGTTTGCTGGGACGTCCCTGGATTCATGTTGCAGGCGTAGTGACATCCACGTTGCATCAGAAGCTGAAGTATGTGGTAGACGGCCAGGTGATCACTGTATGTGGAGAAGAAGATATTTTGTGAGTCATCTGTCAACTTTCAAGTACGTGGAAATGGACGGGGAAATTCATGAAACGTTGTGTCAAGCTTTTGAAGCAGTCAATGTTAGTACTTTGGCTCCAGCAGATCGGAATAATGAAAAGGAAGGGACTTCTATCTACTCCTACAAGCAGGCCAAGGAAGTGGTCTAATCTGGAAGTGCCCAGGGCTGGGGCAAGTTGCTAAAGATGGAAAAGAAAGACGACAAGTTCGGTCTTGGATACCAGCCTGGTGGGTCCAACTGGCCTCAGGGTAATAAGGCCATAACTTTCACAAGTGCCGGAATGCTCGATCGCAACAACATCTGTGCAACAAGTGAAGAGGGGGATAATGACTGTGACTGGGATAGCTGGATTCACCCATGTGCACCTGGGGAGGAACTCCGGAACTGGTCTGTCGAGGATTTCGTTCAAGTTCCTTGGCAATCAAAGTAATTTACTTGTTTCTTTTTATCATGCTGCATGTCAATCCTGCACTCTGCCCAAGGTGCACGAATCCATTTGTAGGGCCACCATGCTTTTAATGTATTTACTTTTTCCATGAAATAAAGGACATTTTTTCAAGCAAATTTTGTTCTCTTTCTTTCATTTTTAAATTTTTCACAAAAAAATAAAATGGCAATGTTTTTCCTTGTGTTTGTATGTTTGCGTCTCTTTTGAAAAGAACAGATTCTGAAATAAGCACATCATCTATGCAGTGTTGATCATCCGGATTCTAGTGATAACGTTCCTGCTATGACCATGCATGACTTCGACAATCCTATCTACCAAGCTGATGAAAGGGTTGAGGAAGACTGTGAACTCTCGGAAGAATTTGTCAGGTTGTTGAAACAAGAGGAAAGGGTCATTCAGCCTCATTAGGAAGAGTTAGACATCATTAACCTCGGGACTGAAGAGGTAAGGAAAGAAATAAAGATTGGGGCCAGTCTGCAGGCCGAAGTAAAGAAAGAGTTGATTGGTATGCTACGTGAATACGTGGATATCTTCGCCTGGTCATATCAAGATATGCCAGGACTAGATACTGATATTGTTGTGCACAAGCTGCCACTAAGAGAAGACTGTCCTCCGGTAAAACAAAAGCTGAGAAGAACTCGTCCTGACATGGCGATAAAGATCAAGGAGGAAGTCCAAAAGCAGTGGGATGCCGGGTTCCTTGCTGTAACTAGTTACCCACCTTGGGTAGCTAATATTGTGCCTGTACCAAAGAAAGACGGCAAAGTTCGGATGTGCGTTGATTATCGGGATCTAAACAGAGCAAGTCCAAAGGATGACTTTCCATTACCTCACATTGATGTGCTGGTAGATAACACCGCTCAGTTCTCGGTATTTTCTTTCATGGATGGTTTCTCTGGGTATAATCAGATCAAGATGGCACCAGAAGACATGGAGAAAACAACGTTCATTACCCCGTGGGGTACGTTCTGCTACAAGGTTATGCCCTTTGGGTTGAAGAACATCGGGGCAACGTATTAACGGGCTATGGTCACATTGTTCCACGACATGATACACAAATAAATTGAATGTTATGTGGACGACATGATTGCCAAGTCCCGGGACAAAGAAGAGCATTTGGTCAATCTCAAAAAGTTGTTTGATAGATTGATAAAGTACAAATTGAGGTTAAATCCAAACAAGTGCACTTTCGGAGTGCGATCTGGAAAATTGTTGGGTTTCATTGTTAGCCAGAGAGGAATTGAGGTGGATCCTGCAAAAGTAAAAGCAATACAAGATATGCCTGCACCAAAAATAGAAAAAGAAGTGCGTGGGTTTTTAGGGAGATTAAAATACATTTCTCGGTTTATATCTCATCTAACTGCCACGTGTGAACCAATATTCAAACTGTTAAGAAAAGAGAAAACGGTCAGGTGGAATGAGGACTGTCAAAGAGCCTTTGAAAAGATAAAAGAATATTTGCAGACACCTCCGATTCTAATGCCTCCAGTTCCAGGACGGCCACTTATCATGTACTTGACTGTGCTAGAGGGGTCGATGGGGTGTATTCTAGGCCAACATGACGAGTCTGGTCGAAAAGAGCATGCAATTTATTACCTTAGCAAAAAGTTTACCGACTGTGAATCCCGTTATTCATTGCTCGAGAAAACATGCTGCGCTTTGGCATGGGCTGCTCGCCGACTGAGACAGTACATGTTAACCCACACCACATTGCTAATCTCAAAAATGGACCCTGTCAAGTATATTTTCGAGAAACCAGTGTTAACCGGCAGGGTTGCAAGGTGGCAAATGATTTTAACAGAGTATGACATACAATATACTTCCCAGAAAGCCATCAAAGGAAGCGTATTGTCAGATTATCTTGCATAGCAGCCACTGGAAGATGACTATCAGCCGATGAAATTTGATTTCCCTGATGAGGACATCATGTACCTCAAAGCAAAAGATTGCGAGGAACCATTTCCGGAGGAGGGGCCAGACCCTGAATCCAAATGGAAGTTGATGTTTGATGGGGCAGTCAATATCAACGGACGTGGAGTTGGTGTCGTTCTTATCACCCCTGAAGGTGTTCACTTTCCCTTCGCTGCCAGAATTACTTTTGGCTGCACCAACAATGAAGTGGAATATGAGGCGTGTATAATGGGAATAGAGGAGGCTATTAATCTTCAGATTAAGACCCTCGATATATTCGGAGATTCAGCCCTCGTTATCAATCAGATTATCGGCAAGTGGTATACACATCAAGCATACTTAGTTCCTTATAGGGATTATGCCAGAAGACTGTTGACGTTCTTTACAACAGTTAAGCTTCAGTATATACCACGAGATGAGAATCAATTTGTCGATGCATTGGCTACTCTTTCTTCGTCCATCAGAGTCTTGTGTTGGAATTATGTGCCCAGGATTGACATTTCCCGGCTTGACGCACCAGCTTATGCTTTCTCTGTAGACGCAATGTCTGATGAGAAACCTCGGTACTTTGATATCAAGCTTTTCCTGAAAAAACAAGAGTACCCAACTGGGGCATCATCCAATGACAAGAAGACCTTGAGACGACTTGCTGCTAGTTTCTTCTTGAATACAGATGGGGTTTTGTATAAGAGAAACTTCGACATGGTCTTGCTCAGATGCCTAGATAGACAAGAAGCAAACATGTTAATGCAAGAAGTCCATGAGGGATCTTTTGGTACTCATGCAGGAGGACATGCTATGGCTAAGAAGTTGTTGAGATCTAGGTACTATTGGCTAACAATGGATGCAAATTGTTGTTCGTACGCCCGTAAGTGCCAGATTTATGCAGACAAGGTGCATGTTCCTCCCAGCCCGCTCAACGTCATGTCATCTCCTTGGCCCTTTTCTATGTGGAGCATTGACATGATCGGGAAGATAGAGCCTACTGCTTCAAATGGTCATCGTTTCATTTTGGTTGTGATCGATTACTTCACTAAGTGGGTTGAAGCAGCATCCTATGCCAATGTCACTCGTCAAGTGGTAGCCAGATTTTTGAAAAGAGATATTATTTACAGATACGGAGTGCCCGAGCGAATCATTACTGACAATGGTTCTAATTTAAATAACAAAATGATGGCGGAATTGTGCCGGGACTTCCAGATTCAGCATCACAATTCTTCTCCTTACCGACCAAAGATGAATGGTGCGGTAGAGGCAGCAAATAAGAATATTAAGAAGATTGTGCAAAATATGGCTGTCACTTACAAGGATTGGCATGAGATGCTACCATTTGCGTTGCATGGGTACTGAACATCAGTCAGGACGTCAACCGAGGCAACTCCTTTCTCATTGGTATATGGCATGAAGGCGGTTTTGCCTGTCGAGGTATAAATTCCTTCATTGCGTGTGATGATGGATGTGAAGCTTGATGAGGCTAAGTGGGTACGTGCCCGATATAATCAGTTGTGTCTAATTGAGGAAAAGAGATTAGCGGTTATCTGTCATGGTCAGCTTTATCAGAGGAGAATGAAGCGAGCTTTTGACCAACGAGTACGCACTCGGGAGTATCAAGTAGGCGAGCTTGTGCTCAAAAGGATCGTTCCTCCAGGTTCAGATCACAGGGGCAAGTGGACCCCAAACTATGAAGGCCCATTCATAGTGAAGAAAGTTTTCTCGGGTGGGGCACTGATGCTCACTACTATGGATGGAGAAGATTTCCAATCCCCTGTTAACTCGGACGCAGTTAAAAAATACTTCACATAAAAAGACCCGCTGGACACAAAAACAGAATTAAAGTCCAGGCAAGAAAAGGGCATCCCGGCGAGCTAAAAACAGAATAAAAAAGGCTCGGGCAAAAGTTAGGGAAAACAAATAAAAAAAATGTACACCCGCTGAGTTGAAAAGCCACATCGGACAACTCAGGCAAAAAAGGGTATCTCGGTGGATTGAAAACCCGAAAGGGCGATCCATACAAAACAAGGGAATAAGCGAACAACTGCGACCCGGGTAATCTGAACCAAATCACCATTTCATACAACCTGACAATATCAGAAGGATAGGAATCAGTCCCCTCATCTTCTTCAAAAAAGCAAAGGCAAGAGCAGAAAGTTTTGAAGACATGCTGGTCATAGCAAGAAGGAAACTCATTGGAATGCCGTACACATTGCCATTATGATAGTTTCTTTTTTCAATTTTACGGTAGCTAACTCTTTCCAGGTGGTTGCTCCCTGATGTAGAACTTTTCCTATTCAGAGGCCTCTCAATAAATGAATATTCAGTCAAAAAGTTGTGTTGTGTTTATTTTGTTTGCAAAAATATCCTGAATTTTTGGCAAAAAGAACATTGCATTTGAAACATGTTGATTTTTCTAAAATAATGACATTGCAGGGAAAAATTTAAAACCATCTTTAAGTGTCGGGTGGCAATGGATGAACAGATCATACCATGCAAGTCCCCGGGGCACGTATGTGTATATTGTTGGTGCATGTTTTGCAGGATGGTGTCACACTTTCCCGAGAAGAAAATGTTTTCCCCCCAGCCGAGATAGATCAGATGGAATTTATTCCCAGCAGATTTTCAAGGCTATGTGAAGAGCTATTTTCCTCGAGCGAATTATCTTTCCAAAAGGGAAGTAATCCCAGCAGGCAGCGAAACACTTAATTTCCCCACATAGGTTATGATTGGGGCTTACTCCCATTATTGAGATGATCCCCATAGAAGTCGCCAATTTATTTTTGGCTAATGTGATGACAGACAATTATTCATACCCCAAACTAGAGTAAAGAGTCAAAGCCTCTTGAATTGCACTCCCTAGCACTCGTCTGTGTTTGATTTTGCTTGTTGCTCGTCTGCATTGTTGGGATACTCGTCTATATCGTCCTTCGTACTCGTCTGCATTGTTGGGATACTCGTTTGTATCGTCCTTCGTAATCGTCTGTATTGCTACTCCAATTGTTCGTTTGTATTGGATTTCTGGTACTCGTCTGTATTGCTACTCCAATTGCTTGTTTGTATTGGATTTCTGGTACTCGTCTGTATTGCTACTCCAAATGCTCGTTTGTGTTGGATTTCTGGTACTCGTCT
Organism: Lathyrus aphaca; assembly: GCA_963966055.1. NCBI lineage: Eukaryota > Viridiplantae > Streptophyta > Magnoliopsida > Fabales > Fabaceae > Lathyrus > Lathyrus aphaca. The sequence continues at coordinate 17,600,453 of OZ014521.1, forward strand.
GCATTATTACTTCAAACGCTCGTCTGTATTGGGTTTCTGGTATTCGTCTGTACCAGTGGCTGATATTCGTCTGTATCATCGCCTAAAGTGCTCGTTTGCGTTTCTTAGATCATCGTCTGATATTCATTTGTATCATTGACTTATGTCACTCGTCTGTGTGTTCTTGATGATTATCCAATACTCGTCTGTATTGAAGAGGTTTGAAGTCCTGACGGTGGGATTAAACGTCAAAATGTTTACCGGTCCTGGCGTAACAGTTTATCCGAAGGAGATTCGTCTGTCTCAAGCACCATATATCTACGGAGAATATATGAAGAGGGTTCGTCTATCCTGATTATGCATGTCTATCCTACAGACTTAAGTGCATCACCGGTCATGGCGTAACAGGTTTATCCGAAGGAGATTCGTCTGTCTCAGGTCATATATTTTGAAGAATGTATGAAGAGGGCTCGTATGTCCAATTCCTGGCGTAACAGGTTTGCTTGAAGAGGGCTCATATGTCTAATTCCTGGCGTAACAGGTTTGCTTGAAGAGAGCTCGTATGTCCAATTCCTGGCGTAACAGGTTTGCTTGAAGAGAGCTCATATGTCCAGTTCCTGGCGTAGCAGGATCGTTCGAAGAAGACTCGTCTGTCTAAGTTTTTCTATCTGAAGTACCAATTCAGCTCGGAAGGAGCTCGTCCGTTTCCTCATCACTACAGTCACTAAAGTGCCATTTGGTTGGATTTATTTCTCATTTTCCTGCATTTTCCAGCAGAGTGCAAATTTCAGGTCTTCTTAGTATTCAACCATAGTTCATCCCGAATGGCCGACGGCCGAAGGCTATCGTCCTCTTCAGATTAACAGTTGCTTGAATAGGGGCAGCTGTAGCACCCCAAATTTTCCCTCTTCTTTTTAAGCATCATCATGATATCATAATCATCATAAGCATATCATATCTTTGGCATCTTTGCATAGAAAAATAAAGCATAACATTCTCATGTTCTAGCATTAGGCATATGATCAACTATTGGTGTATTTGAGGCATTACAAGCTATAGCAGGAGGCCAAGTAGACTTGTCCAAGTCCAATGAAGAGTCTACATGACATTCACAAGTTCAAGATCCTTTACAAGAGCCCATAAGGTTGGGAGGTCATCAGAGAATCCAAGCTAGGGCAAGCTCCTATACAATGGTTCCCAAATTAGGGTTTCATTTTCAAGCAGGAATTCTTTGTGACTTTGGCCATTTCATGTGGGCAAAGTCTTTCATATGATAAGAGGTTCCTATGGATGAAATTAGGTGAGAAAATTCCTTGTGGAAGGCAGTCATTTCATCAGTTGCTTGCATAAGAAGAAATTGGTCAACTGTGCAATTTAAAAGTCAACTGTGAGAATTCAAGGGGTCCAACCCCATTTTTCAAGTCAAGGGATGTCCTTAAGACCTTAGAAGAGGTTTAGCAAAGTCAAAGATCAAGAATCAAGGGGTTTTGAAGAACTTTCCATTTTTGGCATATGGCTTGTATTTAAACTTTCCATTTTTGGCAACTTTTGCCCTAATTTTCAAAGCCCTCTTTCATGATGAAAATGATCTCAAATTAATTTCCAATAAACATGAAAGTTGTAGGGTATGTTCTCCCATTTTCAAAAAGTACAAGTGCATTTTCATAGCCTTCATGCATCAAAAGTTATGTCCAATCGAAATTCATCCATTTTTAGGGTTTTGTCATATTTCCAAAGTTACACCATTTGCAAAAACTCATTTCATTCACTTTGAAGACTACCTAAGTACAAATTTAGGTCATGGTACCCTTTGGCATTGCATGAAGGTCATTTGGCTCAAGAAAATTCAACAAATTCATGCATGGATTAAAGGATATTTCTTAACTTGCATTTGTGCAAAAGCATGAGAAAGGGATGATACAAAGCAATCCAAGGGCTGGGATTGATTCACTCATCATCAGTAAGTGGAATTAAGGCTGAACATGTGCAAGGAGAGAAGATGGCACGAGCTATTCACCTCATCACCACTTTCATGCAAAATTGCAAAACAATCCCTATCACACAATTCATGCCACCACTCACCACAAACCCCTAATTAGTGTAGTACCTGGATGATATAAAGGCCACTGCACACAAACCCCAGCCAAAATCCTCTCTCATTTCACCATTTCCATTTTTCTTGCATCTGAGCTTTTCCCTTCGAATCTTCTCATACAGCCACACATTTCCAAAAATAACCATAGATCCTTGATCCTTGAGCTCTACTGATCATGAATCCACCATTACTTTGAGTTTTTGAGCAAGTTCTATACCAGTGCAAGTTCAGAGCAAAAGCTTTTGGGTTGTTAGATCCAAGGCGTTTCTGAGCTTTCTTCACATTTATTTTGTGTTTAGGGGTTACAAGAGGTCGATCTGGAGCTGATAGCTGGTTTTCTTGGTGAAACTTGAAGTTCTGCAAACTCAGGTATGCTCCAAAATTCATCATCCTGGATTTGAATTCTCTTGTGTGAATTGTGTTCTATTTGATGTCCTGAACATGATGATATAGTTAGATTTTGAAATAATGGTGAAATGAGTAAGAACAGCATGACTGAACTTTTTAGATCCAAACTTGTTGGCTTCGATTTGGCTTATGTGTGTTGGATTAATGTGATTTGATGTTGGATTCATGATGTACTTGGCCTGAGCTTCATTTTGATGTATGATTTATGTGTTTTAGTTGAGGTTGAGGGTTCTGCAACTTTTGGTTGGCCGGAGAAGGTGATCGGCGCTTCTCCGGCCGGTAGGGTTTATCTTAGGGTTAATTAGGGTTTTAGTGTTTCCAGTTTTGATCCTGGCCGTTGGATCCAGATTATTTAGTTTAATTATGTTTTATTATTTTAATTAATCATGTTTATATTAATTTTAAAACAAGACCATCAGATTTCATTTAATTAATAAGTTCAAATGTGGTGTGTTGGATCTGATTACCTCCAAGTCTTGCTGACTTCACACACAAACCCTTGGATCTGATTATTTCTTTCCATAGCCCTTGGATTTGCGTACTTTTGTGTTTTTGATTGACTGAGTGCCTCTTGGGCCTTCTTTATTATTCGCACCCCCTCCTTTTCTCAGCCCATCATGTCAGAACTGAAATTCCTTGCTATTTGCACCCCTGGCCCATTTCTTTCTTTTTTTATTTTTTATTTTATTCCAGTTAGCTTTTCAATTAATTAAAATAGTAGAAGGTCCTTAAAAATTCCAAATTAATTCTTGACTAATCCTTTTAATTTTCTTTAATTTTTTATATTTTTATTTTCATTTTTCGTGTAGGAATTAATTTCTCCTTTTATTAATTGTTTTTATTTCCTTTTAAATACATGCTGACTTGTAGAATTTATATCTTGAGCATCAATTTGATTTTTGAGTTGGTTCTTTTGCATTTGATTCACATTGAAATGTAGTTCATAGGTGATTTTTCTTCTGATTTTTAGAAGTTTGCTTGATTATTTTTTATCCCTAACCTGTGTGTGAAGTTTCATAACCCTAGTCCATGTTTAGGCATCCCTTTGACCTACTTAGCTTCTGATTTTGATCCTATTTTTTTGGCATGTTAATATTAGGTGTTTGAAGATCATTTATGCTAATTTGTGGAATTTTTGTATGAATACTTGATTTAATTTGAATTTTATTGTGTGCTTCTCTCCTTTTGCATCCCTTTTGGTCATATGTTTAGTCCTTAGGCTAGGAGGGCACTTGTGCCAACTCCATTAGGTTGTTAGAGTTCTTTTAGGATGGGGATATCTCCCTGGTCTTGGATTGATGTTTGTGCTTTGAGAATTCTTGTGGTTGTTTGTCTTTGAAGTTCATTCACCTATGTACATGTTCACTTCACTTCTTATGCTTATATGTTTCTCATGTTGATAATGTTTAAGTTTGTATGCTTCTCTTCTTAATCTCTTGTGATGCTTAGGCACATTCTTGACATGTTAAGGTTCTGGTCTTGAAGTGTGTGATGTTTGTTTGCTTTGTATGCTTTGGGTTATCTCATAATTTTTTTGTTTTGTCATGATAATTTGTAATGCTTTATGTTGAACTGTTTGGCCCACTTCTCATTTTGTGTTGTGTGTTTGATCTTGACACTTGTGATTGAAGTTTCAAGTATGTTTGTGATGTCTTGGCTTGATCTTATGCCGATCTTGGGTTTCATTTGGTTTTATTTGTTTTTTTGTCATGTTACTTGTTTATACTTTTAACCATTTAGGGGCTTTGGTAAGTGAGAGGTGTGGATGATATTCCCACATCTCCAACTCTTTTCTCTTCTCTTTTCATTTTGTTTTCTTATTTGTGTTTGATGGGCTTAGGCCACCTTGGTTCTTCTCCTTTCATCTTCTTCTTTTCTTCTTTCCTTCTTCTTTAGGATAGTAAGCCTCACTAACTTAGGAATCACATGCATGATAACATTAGGATTTGTTAGTTCCCATTAGATTTTTACCTTTAAGATCTTTGGTTCCTTTCTCTTCTCATCTCAAACAAAAACCATAAAAAGCATTTAATAAGGATTGAAGTGGTCTCCTATACAATAGCCTTATTCCATAAGGCACTTGTAGTTTTCCCATCTTGGGATAATGCAGGCTTGTCTATCATGATGCACAAGTCTGATCATGAGACCATCTTCATCAAGAAAATCACAAAACACACTTCTTCATTTTAATTACAAAAACACTTAATAAATTCAGTGAGTTAGTGAGCTTATGCCCTAATCTCTGGAATCAAGTTTTGGGGATCTTCTCCTTACTTGAGTGTGCTTGTTCTATTATTCCATCTTGGAATGTAGTAGCAAGTACACATTCCATGGAAAAGAGCTTGAGTTCACTTCCTTGTGCCACACTCATAGAAAACTCTAAAAAAACACAAACAAACAATAAACGTCTCTCCTTCGGGAATTCTTTTCTCATCCCACTCACTCCTTACGTACGAACTTGCTACTACTTGTCACTTTGCAAGACGGTAACACACTCGTCGTCCGAGCCTGCAACACCTGAGCATTGACATAGGCAGTTCAAGCCTTAATACATAAGCAATCCTTTCCACCCCTAGTTAGGGGAACTACGGCGGCTCTGATCCTCATTGTCCAGATAAGGTACGTAGGCAGCGGGGTAGGGCCCGTTCGAGCACAATCTTTATTTTCCCTACATTTTGTCTCTTTGTTTTCTTTCTCAATTCCTTTTCCAGTTCCAGTTCCTTTTCTTTTGCAACAACTTTCATTTCTTCACCCTTTGAAACAGTTTATGTGCAAGCGTGGATCCCGTCGAGTACGGCGGACAATTTGGGGTGCTAATACCTTCCCAGGTTGTAACCGACTCCCGAACTCAGTCTCTTTGGTTTGCATGACCCGTGTCCTTCTTTTTCTTTTCTTCTGGTTTGTGCAGCATTACCATTCCCGTTCCTTCGGGATAAAAATGTCTGGCTGGCGACTCTACCTCTTTCCGCGCCACTTTCGCATTTGTACCAGGATGGAAATCCGGGGAGCGACAGATGGTTTATAGGTTATACTAAGAAATTGTTTGGATATTTTTAATGTCTGTTTAATACAATTGGTGTAGTTATTGACGAAATATTACACATTAAAATAGAAAGTTCTTAATCCACGCACCGCCATAAAATGTTTTCGACATAAAATCACGTATATTGTTCGTTAACGTATCAGAATGCCATCATCATACATTTAAAATTCTGAAGTAGTATATCTATACCTATATTTCTAACGTAAAATGTTTGCGTTGTTTTATATATCATTTTTAAAAGTGTCTAAAATGAATTGAAAGCATGCATTTTAACTGGTTCCTAACCGTCCGATATGCATGTCTTGATTTGTGCAACCATAATTACATGAATATTCTTAACTCACAAAATCCTATTGCACACTTAAGCGTCAAGAGCACCACCCAGGTTAACAATTTGTGTCAATTCTCATTTGAAAGCAGAGGCAAGTATAATTTCTAGCATTACTAAATTAGGTATTATCTATTACATCTAGGGGAAATGTATTCAACATTAGAACTTGAACAATATTAACTTCATATTTTAGGTCATCCATATTCAAAAGAAAATGTTTAGCCAAGGGAGAGAGAGAGAGAGAGAAAAGAAGAAGAAGAACGAAAAAGAAAACAAAATATGAATGGCGATCAAAGAGAAAATCAGACGAAGGGATCTTTATAAGCGGTGACAAGATGACGAGAAACAAACTCAAAAATTGCGCACTATAAATAGTCGGTCGAGAATTCCACTTCAGAATTTCACAAACATGATTTTTCCAAGCTCACACTTTCAAGGAACTCATGGCAATAAAACCGCTCCAAATAGAATTACACACGTTAATGGTGACACACTTGATAGGTGATGATCAATATATTAATATATGTGTATATTCATAGTAAAATATTGTTAATTTGTCTCATCATATAAATAGTTAATATTAAAATCAAACTTATAAAAATTGACACTATTAATATTTTCACGCGGTGCGCATTAAAAAAGCAGACAAATGGGCACGAGAGTGCCCGTTTGAACGCTAGTGTTATATAAAAATAAATGGAAAAGACAAATGTGATTCATTTTAAAAAGTTGAAAAATTATCAACAACAAAAAAAATTATCACCAAAAAAATTTGAAAAATTAATCTAAACATTTTTAAGTTATAAGAGTGAATTAAACTTTGAATAAAAGATTTGGAACTAAAAAAATATTAGTTAATGCAAAAATAAAATTTTGAAGTAAGCAATTCTTATCTCAATTACCAAAAAGAATCAATATTGTTAATGACAATACCAAAGTTTGAATCGTGAACTGTGCTTAATACAATAAGGTGGTCTCAATAAAGGATTCTATTTCCACCTCCACTTATACTTGTCGCTCCTTCATTACTAACAAAAGTACAATTTTATCCTTTACAAAATTATCGTGTATATATATATATATACGAAATTTTTGGATCCATACAGGAAGTTTTGAGCAATTTACCGTGGTAAATCCTGAATGTGCTAATAATATCAGAAATTTTAATATTTCTGGTACCAGTCACCAGAAATTTTAAAATTTCTGGTATATGTGATACCGGGTGTAGCGGTAAAATCGTGAGTGTAAGCTATTGATTAACTTAACTCAATTAACACAGAGTCGCCACCGCGCTTTTCTTTATTTCTGAATGGAAAAAGGTAAAAGAACGAATAAAAACCTAGGATTCTAAAAGCAAAAGCTAAAAGAAATAAACAGAGATTGGGTAAGGGGATTGGTTATGAACCGGGAAGGTTTTAGGCACCCGACTCATCCGTGGTACTCCACGGGAGCCCTTTGAAATACTTATTGCTTTTTGGTCTGAAATTGGTTTGTTTAAAATGATGGAAGAGATGAGGAGAAGAATATTTTTTAATGATTTTGTGTTTGATAAGGTTTTAACGCCTTATGCCTACGTACCCACAAAGTGCAATGTGAGATCAAAACCTCGTAGTTCGTGGTACAAAATTTGAAAAGAACAAATGAGTTGAATTGATTTTAAGATGTAGAGATAAGTCGTCATCCTTTAGCGAATAATTCCGCTAGAAAAGATGAATCATATCTAAACATGTAAAAAGAAAAGGTGCACAAAGGCACAAAACAATTGAATGAGTTTTTTTGTTTTTAAAGTATGTAAGAGGAAATGGTTTTGATATATTTACATGGATTAATATTTGGTTAAGAAAATAAAATGAAAAATTAAAATCGCTTGACCGAAATCAAGGTTTGTTTATAAAAGTGTTTGAAGTTTAGAAAACAAGAAGGTTTTGAAATAGGAAGAAGTTTTGAAAATTAAAGAATGGGGAGGAGATGAATGGACTAATCCTAGTACATGAATTAAAAGCTAAGGAAAGAGTTTACCAAACCATAATGCACAATTCTTCAAAGATCGGAATTCCACCTTCAATGGCTAATGAAATCACTTGAGGCCGAGGTTTCTAATCCATTCCAACTTGAGCAAGGGAGAAGATCTTAAAGTCTAAGTCCATTCTCCAAAAGCAAAGGGATAGTAACCATAGTCCAAAATTAGAAGTCACAAATCTTTTAAGTGTTCAATCCTTTATTAAGTGTTTTGATATCCAAATGGACAAAAATAAAAAAACAAGCACAATATGAATATAAACAAATGATATATGATATAATATGACAAAATATAATAAGGAGATAAGGGAGCAAGAGATTAAAATAAAAGGATAAGGTGCAAGAGGTTAAATTTAAACAATTATATTCACATTATTATAATATTTACAATATAAAGTGGTATGATGAACTTAATCAAACACAACCACAAAAAGAAAAATAAGATCGAGGCAACCGGATCCAAGTGGATCTTTAATCGAATCGGGACAACTTTAGGTCTATGTTAAGCAATTGCCGAGTAATTTACGAAGTAATTACCCTACAAATGAGGCCGGCCACCACTAATTAAAGTGGAAAATATTCGTGTTAATGCATGTTAGAGAAACGATATAATGGATCGTTCTCCGAAAACATGTCACACTAAAAGAAAAAGGAAAGTCTAATCTTAATCGAGATTATCGTTGAATTTCATCGAAAAGCAACCTATCACGATCTCAAAGTATGGAGAATGATCCAAATGATCATTCATCCATAGATTTGAAATAATGAAGATTAAACTTAATCGGAAATCAACAATCCCGAATCGGAAGATTGTCATCGACCAAAATTAAAAAGATGAAGAAAATGGATCTAAAAGAAATAGATCCAAAAAAATAAATAGATCCAAAAAAAGAAATAGAAAATATTTTTTAAAACTCTTTTCTAAAAATTCTTTTTCTAAAAAAAACATTTCTAAAGATATTTTTCTAAATTTTTCTTAAAGAGTTACTTAATAATATTCTATGAATATTATTAAAGTAATTCTTCCTTAAAATTTTAACAAAAGTTTAAACAATAAAAAAAAAAGAAACAAATAAACAAGAGGAGGGGGGTGATGAGAATCCGCGGGTAGGGTGATCACAAAACGGATCAAAGATCCAAGGCCCAGACCAACTCCATTTCAGTTTTCCTTAAAATTAAATAAAATATAACATATAAAAAAGAAAAAAAAATTAAAATAGAAGACATAGTCTTCTTCTTCTTTCGGCCAACACACAAACAAATAGGGCACAGAACAATTCAAGATTTGCAGCGGAACAAGGTAGAAACGGTGGTGCTCAAAGCTCATCTTCAAGATCAAAACAACGCAAACTCTTCTTCTTCTCCTTCTTATCAAACTCTCACAGATTCACTTCTCAAACTCTCGGTCTTCTTCCTCTCAATCCTTCTTAATTTCAATTCGATTCGGGTTTTATGGTGCTTTGGGTGTGAAGATGAAATTGAGGGAAGAAATTGAAGGTTGAAAGGGGTTTCGGGTTTGATAGCAATTTGGGGAGATTTGAGCAGGGTGTATGGGGGCTTTTGAAGCTTGTATTTGAAGAGGGAAATGGTTCTATTTAAAGAAGAGGAAGAGGAAAATGGGATGCCGTTTTGAGAAGATTCGGATGCGTTTTGGTGAGTGATTTTCGCGTGTCCATTTTCGTTTTTGATTTCTGATGCTTGCGTTTTGATTTGTATTCAGATGCGTTTTTATGTTGTGTGAAAAATTCAGGTGTGAAATTCGTGTGAAGGCTTTGCGGCTTGAAGGAGTGAGGCCGTTGCTTGAGAAAATGAAGTGTGGGCCTGCGGCGTGTAGATTTCAACTTGCAAAATGATTGTTCAAGACTTGTTGAATTTGGCTGGCTTGGATTTAATGCACGTGCGGCGAAGGCTTGAGATCAGTTGCATTTTGAGGCTTGGTAAGCTTGATGCTTTGGCTTGTTGAAGGTTGTGAAAAGCCGGTGCTGTGATTTTCGCTTGTAGCTCGCGCGGCTTGCTGTGTTCATATTGTTATTGCTTTTGCTTTGTGAAATGCTTGTGAATTTTGCTGCGGGATTGTGAAAATTAAACTGTTGTTTTTGCTGAGCTGATGTTGAGGCTGATATGGTTGTTTGGTAGGCGCGGGATGCGGATTGATACGGCTTGCGTGCTGCATACGTGGGGTAGCTGGCGCGGGAAAGACTAGGGGAAAAGTTGGGATGACTGAGGTGTGGGGCCAGCTTGGGCAATGATGTGAGGCTGTGAAAATTGACTTTCACGTGCGGTACGGGTAGGAGTTTTGGGCTGCTTTTTTGCACGTGATGCTTGGCTTCGGCGTGAGTATTTTGTTGCTTTGGCTTGTTACAGATTGTTTTGATTGCAGCTTGTAAGGCTTTTGGCTGGTGAGTGGGGCCTTGTGGTGATGGATGGCTTGAGATGATGCAAGATGGCTAGCGCATGTAGCTTAGATGTTGTGCAGCATTGGGCTTGCATGTTGTGTGAACAAGGCTTGGTGTGAGGATTAATGTGAGGAGTTTGTTTGTTTTACATTTTTTTCTAAAAAATCTAATGGACTAAAAAATATGTATTTATGAATTATAATAAAAAAAATGGTCTTGGTATTTTTTGTATGAACTTGGGATATGGAAATATTTAGGAATATATATATGAATTAAAAAAAAGAAGGAATATGAATTAAAATGGATTAAAAGATAGGAAAAATAATGGAAATTAAAATATTAGAATAAAAAGGGAATTAGCTAGAAAATGGATAAAAGGAAATTGGTTAAAACGAAAAAAAATTGGAAATTGGATAAAAAGATGAATATTTGGGATAATGAAAAAAATGATTGGAAATGGTTATGGAATATTCGGATAATCGGTAGAAAATTGGATTTGAAATTGGATATCGACAAATGGATAATATTTTGGATAATATGATTTGGTAAACAATCGAAAAAAATGGATAATGAAAAATTGTCATAAAAGAGTATACGGATGGATAAATGGTTTAATCGGAAAGAAAATGAATAATGGATGGAATTTGATTTTCACGCCCACAACCAGATCTGGATTATTTTCGCACAAGCCTCTGAACACAGCCAACACAGACCCACTGAACAGCCCAACTAACTCGCAACTTGCCAAACTGTCATCTGAAAACTGTCTGATTCATGCCCTGATGATGCGAAAACAAACTGAGGAAAATAAATCCTCAGATGAATCGTTGATGAATTAATGAACCGATGAACTGATAAACACTGAAGATTCAAACCACAACACACAAAACACTGCCTGATAACTGATGACTTTCACACTCAACACCATTTGAACTTTGAAAACGCATTGCCTGATGAATGAATTACTGGCACACACAACTGGCAGTCAAAACAATTTATCTGATAGTTTGACCAATATTAGGTCAAACATCCACTTGAAATCGAATTGTGACTGAACAAACGCATCTGAATGAAATTACTGTCTCATCTTCGCAAACCTGCAACACAGAGAAGAAGAAGAACACTGCAACATATTTTTTGTATTTTTGGTTAAAAGTCAGTAAATATAAACAAATATAAAACAGTAAATATAATGGTGATCCCCTGCGAAGCATAGACCCACATCTGAGAAGAAACTCGAAACCAGTGCGATCTTGTTTATATGCAAAATGCAAATGAAATGCGAAGAAACTTAGGGCAAAAATTAGGGTGTTACACCGGGTAATCCATATTTACAAAAATTTGAGAAAATACAAGAAATCCAAAATTTCCGGTATACCTGAAATATCAGAATCTCTGAAATTTCTAGTATGTGTTCAGAATTACAAAAAAAATATAATTTCATTATACTGCTCACATCGTACTGCATAAATCTATTCATACACAATAAATGCATAATACCAACAAGATTACATATAAAATTAAGATGACTTTCTAAGTTCTTCCTCTCAATGCCTAATTCGTCATGCATATGCTGATTTCCATGCTTTCGCTTCTTCAGTATAATTCTCTCTCCACCGAGGAGTGACGATAGACAAAGGACTATTGAGTTTTAATTTTACCTGAACCCAATGATTGTCGTTGACAAATTCAACAACAATGTTTTTATGTCTGCTCGTATACATAGATGAAGCCATGGTAAGAGAGAAAAAAGTATTGTTAAGTGTCTGTGACAGTGAAACGAAAACGACATTGTACCTAGTCACAACAGGATAACCCATATCAGGAATCGACATTCATTACCCTCTACCTTTTACACTCAAGTGTTCTACTTTTAAGGAATTCATAACTCCAACAACAGTGTCATAGAACAATTTAGAAAAGAATTTTGGGTATAGATGGATTTGAGTATCCAATTGAGTCTGAGCCAACGATCATGACTCTTCGCCCCGTCCAAGTAAAGTTGCAATAGCTCGAAAACTAAAATTTCCATCATCAACCACATTAATGATGTCATCAATGTATAGATGCAAGAAACTAGGAAACTGAGACAAGTAAGTACGCCTAGAAGATATAGTGGACGATTGACTTTGACCCGACATAGTGGAAGATTGACTTAGTGTTGGGTTTTGGCATTATCTCTTTGTAGTTTGACTCCCCTGCCTACGAGGCCTCACCAGCTCGACTCTGAAAAATTCGTGTCCATGCTAATACCTCAGCTCGACTCTAAAAAAATTGTTGTTTAGATACATAAAAGGTATAATATCAGTATCATAAAATGCAACAAAAAATATTAATATTGAATCTATTCCATAGAAAACATACTTTGTCTATGGTAAAGAACTGCATGCAATCGATACATGAATCTGTAGATGAATCTTCTGGCTCTGGACCGCACAAGGCATGCATTTTCTCCTAGCAGGCTTGCTACCAGAAATTTTTGAAATTTCCGGTATACCAGATAATTGGCAATTTCTGAGAGTTTTTGCTTTGTACCAGCTTTTTTGAGATTTCCGATTGTCGCGGTGAGAATCTGATATCAAGCTATTAGGTTAACTTGTATCACAAATCATAAAATTCACCACCGAACTTTAATTTATCAAAGAGAAGGGAAAAATATCGAGAAACCCTAAAAAATATGTTAAGCTAAAAGACGAGGCTAAGAGCTAAGCAAACAGAGATCAAATGTACGGGGGTTGGTTATACCTAGGGAATGGGCTAGCATCCTAAGTATTTATAGTACTCTACAGGAACCTCTTGTAATATCTATGTTTTGTGCTTAATAGTCTGCTATTTGAATGAGGACTAAAATGAAAAGGATGAAAATATGAAAATTGGTGAAAATAGAAAAGATGAAAAAATGAGAATGATGAAAAAAGAGAAAAAGAAACATGTGAAAAAAGAAAACTGTGCTTGCCAAGGATAAACCTCGTGCCTACATATTCCTTTGTGCAATGGGAAAGTCAGAGCGTCGTAGTTCAGAAAACTATGGGTGAAAGGGGCCTAAGAACTAAGGCAACTAAAAGAGAAAAAGCTTGAATGCAAAGCTTGTGAAAAATAAGATTGGTGAAGAGATTAATAGCCATCTCTTATGAAAGAATGAATGAAGGGTTAAAAAGGTTATAAAGGCGAGAAAGCTAAGACGAAACATGCAAGTGATAAGCAAAATGGCAATAATTCAATAGAAACGTCCTTTTCCCTTGGATCAGGTCAAAAGTATCAGAAAGAAGTCAACAAGAACTACATCGAGTCAAAACTAAAGTAAATCGCAAAGAGGCTAACATCCATCTAATATTTTTCTCATTTTTTAATATCTAAAACAAAAAATAACTAAAATAAAAATAAAAGTCTAATAAACTAAATTTAATCCTATTTTCTAAACCGACTAAAATTAAACTAAACTAAAAAACCAAAAATAAAACTTAAACTAAAATCTAGGAATTTTTTAGAGTTTTTTATATATATTAAACTAACTAATATTTTAGGAAATAAGAAAAACTAACTTACTAACAAAAATTTACTAATAAAAATCTATCAAATAAAACTAAGAAAACTAGATAATAACTAAATTGAACAAAACAAAATCCTAAGTCTAAATTAAAAGATTATTTAACTAAGAAAATTAATTAAAATCTAACATATTAAATTACTACTAAAAAAAATAATCAAGATAATAAGTAAATTACCAACTACATAAAATCCTAAAACTAGTTAACTAAACTAAATATAAAACCTAAAAATAATAACATAAAAAAAGAGAGAGAAAAGACCAGGGGTGTGCCGATTAGTAAATGAATGTTGTTAAAGAATACTTGGGCTTGAAAGCATTAACCAACCTAATCCTAACGAGTAATAATCAATAAAATAAAAAATAAAAAATATTAAATGAGAAGTTAAATTTTAAAAAAAAGGAATGAAAAAGAACACAAAACCAAATCGGCGAAAACCAAATATGGTGGAGGTGCTGCCATGGAGAGGGAAGTGAGGTGGTTTCATACGACGACAATTTCAATGATGGATGAAAAGGTTTGGAGAGTGACGGTTCGTTGATGGATGATGAGGTTGGTTTGTGTTTGGAAAGTGATTATGTTTAAATGAGGGTCCTAAATGGTGAAATGTCATGTTCGTTTGTGGTAGCAGAACGAGTTGAAATTATAGTGGTGGTAAGGATGGAATTTTGAACATGAAAGGATCAAGTGTATTTGTTGTGTTATGAAGTATTAATGGAGGTAGTGTGGAGGTAAGATGATTGAAAGGTTGGTGTAATCAATGGTGTTATTGGTTTAAGCTGGATGGTGGAAGAGTTTGCGAAAGCGAATGGCGGAGAGGGCGAGAATGATGAGTGTTGACTGGAGGCGATGAAAGAGGAAGGTTTGAAGGTATGGTTCACAGAGGTAATATATCGATGAAGGTGTATGGAGAAGTTGTTCTAAGTGTTAGCGGTTTGTTAGAGCAATGAGGAAGGGCCGATTGAAGGTGAGGAATTGAGGCTCTCCCTAAAAATGAGTTTTTCTCCGTTCTTATTTCAATTCCTCCTCCTCTATTGTGAATTGTTTTGGAAAGGTTCCAATTACCTTTAATTTGCAGGTTTTATGCTGGGTTGTTTTTGTGATATTGTTGTTGTAGAGTCCAGGCTTGTAACAAGCTGGTGGAGTAGTGTATGGGAGAGGACGCATGCTTTGGTTGTTGTGGGTGCAGAATTGGTGTGGGAGGATAGTAGACAGTGGGCAACAATTTTCAAGACCAAAAGAAACTATTTTTTTCTATTTTTTTTCAACTTGAAATAAAATTTACTTCATTAAAACAATAACTAAAATTAATAATACTTATTTAACTCTAAAATAAAAGAATAAAAATTAAACTAAATGTTATATAAAAAAGAAAATAACCAATTAAAATTAAACTAACTTAAAAATAAAATCCAATAAAATCTAAATTAAATTAAACTAAAAAAACTAACTAATTAAATCATAACTAGTTAAAAACTAAAAAATTAAACTAATTAAAAACTAAATTAAATCTAAATTACTCTTAAACAAAATTAAATTAAATCTAAATATTTAAAAATAAACTAAAATTTAAAATTAAACTAAACTAAATTCTAAAAGATCTAAAATCTGAAATAAATTATTTATCTAGAAATTAAAATGAAAATAATTAAATCATAAAATGAGACAAAATTATAGAATCAAATTCTTAAAATCAAGAGTAAAGTAAAAATGACATTGAATGATAAAAATGAATAGAAAATGCAATGATTAATGATTAATTGATACAACAGATGAATGAAAAATTAAAAAAAAAAACGGTCAAAATTTAGGACGTGACAGATGTCCCTATTTAATCATCTTGAACCTAAATGTGTGAATAGCAAAGTTTTTTTTTTGATATTCAAGGTAGAAGAGGATTAAATATCAAAATACCTAAAATTTTGACTGAATGCAGATGAAATGCAATGTTAATGAATGCATGAAAGATTGAATCATGCGGGGGATGATGCCATATGAAACATACTAACAAGAAAGAACTTCACCGAGGAAAAGGGTTAAAAACACTGGGGTATAAACAAATAGATCTCAAAGAGACAAAGCTAAGGGAATACAAGATATAAAGGTGACCAAGAATAACATTGAATGTCAAAGAGGAACAACATCCATGGATTGTATTATACAAAGTCGAATAAAAACGGACATCCATGGATTGGATTGGATGACAAAGAGGAATAACGTCCTTGGATTGTATTGGATGAGGTCGAATAAAAACTGACATCCATGGATTGGATTAGATGATAAATAGGAACAATGTCCATGGATTATATTGGACGAGTTCAAATAAAAATTTACACCCATGGATTGTATTGGATGGCAATGAGAAGCGATGCCCATGGATTGGATTGAATGGCAAAAAGGAACAACATTCATGAATTGTATTGGATGAAGTCGAATAAAAATTGACACTCATGGATTGGATTGGATTGGATGACAAAGAGAAACAACGTCCATGGATTGGATTAGACAAAGTTGAAATAAAAACTGACACATATGGATTGTATTGGATGACAAAGAGGAACAACGTCTATGGATTGTATTGAACGAAATCGAATAAAAACTGGCATCCATGGATTGGATTGGACGTAGTAGAATAAAAAATGACATCTATGGATTGGATTAGATGACAATGAGAAACAACGTCCATGGATTGGACGAAGTAGAATAAAATTTGACAACCATATATTGGATTGAATGACAATGAGAAACAACGTCCATGGATTGGATTGGACAAAGTAGAATAAAAATTGACATCCATGGATTGGATTAGATGACAATGAGAAACGACGTCCATGGACTGGATTGAACGAAGTAGAATAAAAAATTGACATCCATGAATTGGATTGGATGATAATGAGAAGCAACATCCATGGATTGGATTGGACGAAGTCGAAACAAAACTAACATATATAGATTGGATTAGATGACAGTGAGAAACAACGTCCATGGATTGGATTGGATGAGGTTGAATAAAAACTGACACCCATGGATTGTATTGGATGAAAATGAGAAACAAAATCCAATTGGAGCTTTGGATGAAGTCAAAGCAAGAGATTTTCAATCATGGCTTTGAATGAAACGACTGACATATCCAAGAGTAGCATTGGATGAAAAGAACACATACATACACACATGATTTGATAGGTGCCAAGTGAGTTGTACTTTTGAGCAAGGTAAAATGTTGACAATAACATGACCTATGCAAATTCCAAAATAAGGACAATACACTCTTGTTATGCATGGTATATGAATTTGTTATGATGCATGATCAAATTCATGTAATGCAAATGTTGATAGCATGAGTTGACTCTTTTGTGGAATGGACAAGACTGGAAAACTGATTCCTCAACATGGAGATCACTGCCACTCTTCTTGGGGACTAAAAATGCTGATGTTGAACAAATCTTTGCCATATTGGTAAACTGTATTAGGTTAATGATCCTTGGGTGAAGGATGGAGAGCTACTTAGGGATTCTTCCGTTGAATTTCCCCAATTTGAGCTGACTGTTATAGATGAGCTGATCATTGCTTCAACTTGATTGATTCTAGAAATGATTGTTTTATTGCACGCTTAAAAACTTTCCCTAACATGAGTTTTGTAAAGAACTTATGAATAAACTAACTTTGAGATAGACTTGCAATGAGCAACAAACCCTGAATTGATTCTCACAGGATGCAAAAAAGACTTGCCCCTGATAGGATCACTGACCAAACTCTTAAAGATGATTTTCCCTTGATTGAAATCTTGGGAGATCTACCCCAGATTCATATGGTTTTGATGTAGTCTTGATTCCTATCAACATCGGTGAAAGTTCGAGTTCCTCTTTGATTTCCCTTTGTTGGAATTCCCTTGATAATAAGCACTGATTTCTAGTTAAAATGTACATTCACAAATGGTAGCTTTAATGTGACGCTCATGCAAGTTTTAAAAAATTCATTTATTAGAATGATGTGGAAGTATGAGACGAGTGGACCATTAGTCCAAATGCATTGCTGATTTTGGTATGTATGAAAGATATGACAAGAAGAAAACTCCATCAAGGCTGAAGATTAGCAAAAATCTAGGAGTCAATTTACACAAACTTATTTTAACATGCTTCCGGAACAAACTTTTCCTCAATTAGGTCTTTTGAGAGTTGTAACATGGTCTGGTTCACGGTTTATGAAACAAAGAATATAAGGCTCAAAAGTGTTTGTACCCACCCCCCTTCGTGATGAATCTCCAGTCATACGTTCAATTAAATCTACACACATTCGTCTGACAATGTAAGGATGAAGATGATGATTTGAGGTTCGCTTGAAATGGCAATCAGTTTATTTATTCTTCATGGATATTAGTAGTGGCCCATTGGTTCTGGACATGGTAGTCACTAAATTTGTTTTGCTTGAGATTGAGGATTTAAGAGCCTATTTTTCTTGATTTTATATATTTTTATCTGACCCCTAACTTTTGCCTAAGTATTCTCTTTGGGTTTTCGACTTAGCGGGCTTTTTCTTTTCTTTTTTATTTTTGTATTTTTTTAGAGGCTGAAAGTTGTGACTGCCAAATCATTGGTTGTAATGGATCCCCAGATTGGGTGTTTCATCTTGTAATTTTGAACGTATAGTCAAATTAACTGAACAACTACCCTGCCTCAGGTTAAGCGTAAGGGTTTAAATTCAGAAAAAAAACTTCTACTTCTAGGCTCGAAGTGGTTGACTATGGATTAACTCCTTATCTCTCTAATGTTTGGGAATTGAAACAATGCTTGTACATCATCGACAAGATTTTATCCGAAAGCACACCACAACAATTATGGGTATTTTTTTTCATCATCCTCCCTCAAATATTTGCATAATCAACAGTTTTGATAAAGAAAATTAAATGGAGAAATACTTTTTGTGATTTTTGTGATAACTGGTAAAAGATGAGCGAATGCGAAAAGACTAATTCAAAACATGCATAATCATCTTATTAATAAAACCAAGTACAAATGACACATACTTACAATAAGCAGTACTTAAATAAATAAGGAAATACAACAATGTGAAATGATAACATGGCATAACAACTGTCTTTTTTAAGGAACTGAACTCTTTCTTGATTGGCTTGCCACTGAACAAGCTTATTCAGAGTTAGAGGTCATTCTGCTTGTTCAAACTGGTGTGAAGATCTCGTCTAGATTGAATTTGAAAACCTTTTCAATATCACTAACAAGCCACATATGGCGAAAAATGATTTGCCGAATCTGATCCATGTTTGTCTGACATTGGCTCGAGTCCTGTATCTGTGATGAGAAATCAACTCGACGACTAACAAACGACTGTAAAAGGTAGACAACCAGGATGAGTTGGTGAACAACTTGGATGCATTACATAAATCAATGCAAATGATGCAAATGACATGCAATGTCATGTAATACATGATGCAATTCACAGGTAACAGGATCAAAGGTTCGAGATCACATGCATGGAGTATGGGTAAAGAACCAACCACAATGTGTGTACTAGGGGTAAAATACATGGACAACAGGTTCTAACAAGGTTCCCAGAATCACTGACCCATCTTTTGGATGTTATCGATTTCCCAACTCACTTGGTAATCAATAATATTCTCAAGAGAGTCTCTTCTGAGTGTAGCATCGTGTATAAACTATTTTATATTTACACCCTCATAGTCATTGCACTACATCCTAAAAAAGGCCAAGTGGGGTAAATGGGTTTTATGGTCCTCAGTTT
This sequence comes from Lathyrus aphaca, assembly GCA_963966055.1. Classification (NCBI taxonomy): domain Eukaryota; kingdom Viridiplantae; phylum Streptophyta; class Magnoliopsida; order Fabales; family Fabaceae; genus Lathyrus; species Lathyrus aphaca. Next base: position 17,620,029 of record OZ014521.1, read on the forward strand.
TAATGGCTCTCAGGTCGAAAGTAGTAATGTTTTCACGACTGGACTCGATCAACAAAACTACCCTCGAGGAGGCCTACATTGAGTGATGGATTATCGATTCAACATGTTCAAGATTAAACTCCCTATACGCCTACTCGACTATACCACCGTCCTATCATAAGAGCACTCAAGTCCAGGTTAGGACTTATCTCACCACACATGTATCATCAAACCCTGAAAAATAGAAAAATCGCAAACAGATAGCAAAAAATAACAATAACATAAAAACACAGAGAAAACAAGCTACGATCAACCCTCTTGGGGAGTCCTCAGTGAAGTCGTCATTTTTGCAACGGTGAGAATTAGCTATCAAGCTATTAGGTTAACTTGTATCGCAAATCATAAAATTCACCACCAAACTTTAATTTATCCAAGGGAAGGGAAAATATCGAGAAACCCTAAAAAATATGCTAAGCTAAAAGACGAGGCTAAGAGCCAAGCAATCAGAGATCAAAGGTACGGGAGTTGGTTATACCTAGGGAAGGTGCTAGAATCCTAAGTATCTATAATACTCTACAAAAACCTCTTGTAATATCTATGTTTTGTGCTTAATTATCTGCTAAATGAATGGGGACTAAAATGAAAAGGATGAAAAGATGAAAAATAGTGAAAATAGAAAAGAGTGAAAAAATGAGAAAGATGAATAAAGAGAAAAAGAAACATGTGAAGAAAAAAACAGTGCTCGCCACGGATAAAACCCGTGCCTACGTATTCCCTCGTGCAATGGGAAAGTCAGAGCGCCGTAGTTCGGAAAACTACGGGTGAAATGAGCCTAAGAACTAAGGCAACTAAAGGAGAAAAAGCTTGAAAGCAAAACTTGTGAAAAATAAGATTGGTGAAGAGATTAATAGCCATCTCTTATGAAAGAACGAATGAAGGGTTAAAAAAGTTATAAAGGTGAGAAAGCTAAGACGAAACATGCAAGTGATAAGCGAAATGACAATAAGTCAATAGAAACGTCCTTTTCCCTTGGATCGGGTCAAAAGTATCAGAAAGAAGTCAACAAGAACTACATTGAGTCAAAACTAAAGTAAATCACAAAGAGGCTAACATCTATCTAATATTTTTTAAATCATTTTTTAATATCTAAAACAAAAATTAAAATAAAATTCTAATAAAGTAAATTTAATCATATTTTCTAAGCAGACTAAAATTAAACTAAACTAAAAAACTAAAAATAAAACTTAAACTAAAATCAAGAATAATTTTTAAAGTTCATATATATATATATATAAAATTAATATTTTATTTACTAACTAAAATTTACTAATAAAAATCTATCAAATAAAACTAAGAAAACTAGATAATAACTAAATTGAACAAAATAAAATCCTAAGTCTAAATTAAAAGATTATTTAACTAAAAAAATTAATTAAAGTCTAACAAATTAAATTACTAACTAAAAAAATATAATCTAAATAATAACTAAATTACCAACTACATAAAATCCTAAAAATAGTTAACTAAACTAAATTCAAAACCTAAAAATAATAACATAAAAAAGAAGAAGAGAAAAGACCAGGATTGTGCCGATTAGTAAATGAATGGTGTGAAAGAATACCTGGGCTTGAAAGCATTAACCAACCTAAACCTAATGAGTAATAATCAATAAAATAATAAATGAAAAATATTAAATGAGAAATTAAATTTTAAAAAAAAAGAATGAAAAAGAACGCAAAACCAAATCGGCAAAAACCTTCAGAAATTGCACAACAACTGCTTCCTCTCTTCTTTGGGCATCTCTCTGGAGATTCACTCTCTTGGACTCTGCCCCTGAATCGCATTTCTCACTCTCCTCTGCGGTTTGCTGTGTTTGCTTCCTCTGTTCTCACGTGTGACTCGCGATTTCCAACCCCTTCTCTATTCTCCGGCGGCGCTTCTAATGTTGGTTCGATGGTGAGGGGCGGCAGACGTTTAAGGATTAGTGACTTGCGGTTTTGAGGAGTGGTGGTGGAGTTATAAGGTTGAAGCAGTGATGGATGAAATCAGGTTGCAGGTTTGTTTTGATTAAGGTTTGGGTTGATGGAGGGCGCTGGTTTTTGTGTGAAGTTGAGTTGAAGCAAGTTGTAATTTATGGATGGTGGTACTGAAAGTGATTGATGAAAGTATGGAAGTTCTTTTTTATCACGGATTTTGTTATGGTGGAGTGGATGCCATGGAGAGGGAAGTGAAATGGTTTCACACGACGACGGTTTCGATGAAGGATGAAAAGGTTTGGAGAGTGATGGTTCGTTGATGGATAATGGGGGTGGTTTGTGTGTGGGAAGTGGTTATGTTCAAATGAGGGTCCTAAATGGTGAAGTGTGATGTTCGTTTGTGGTAGCAGAGCGGGTTTAAATTATAGAGGTGGTAAGGATGGAATTTTGAACATGAAAGGATCAAGTGTATTTGTTGTTTTATGAAGTATTAATGGAGGTAAGATGATTGAAAGGTTGGTGTGATCATGGTGTTATTGGTTGAAGTTGGATGGTGGAAGAGTCTGCGGAAGCGAATGACAGAGGGGGCAAGAATGATGAGTGTTAGCTGGAGGCGATGGAGGAGGAAGGTTTAAAAGTATGGTTCACATTGGTGATGGATCGATGAAGGTGTATGGAGAGGTGTCTATAAGTGTTGGTGGTTTGTTAGAGCAAAGAGGAAGGGCCGATTGAAGATGAGGAACTGAGGCTCCCCCTAAAAATGAGTTTTTCTCCGTTCTTATTTCAAATCTGCCTCCTCTATTGTGATTTTTTTTGGAAAGGTTCCAATTACCTTTAATTTATAGGTTTTATGCTGGATTGTTTTTGTGATATTGTTGTTGTAAAGTTCTGGCTTGTAGCAGGCTGATAGAGCAGTGTATGGGAGAGGGTGCAAGCTTTGGCTATTGTGGGTGCAAAATTGACATGGGAGGATAGTAGACAGTGGGCAATAGTTTCAAGACCAAAAAAAAAAATTCTATTTTTTTCAACTTGAAATAAAATTTACATCATTAAAACAATAAATAAATTAATAATACTTAATTAACTCTAAAATAGAAGAATAGAAATTATACTAAATGTTATATAAAAAAGAAAATAACCGACTAAAATTAAACTAACTTATAAATAAAATCTAATAAAATCTAAATTAAATTAAACTAAAAAAAACTAACAAATTAATTACAACTAATTAAAAACTAAAATGTTAAAACTAATTAAAAACTCAATTAAATCTAAATTATTCTTAAACTAAAATTAAATTAAATCTAAATATTTAAAAATAAACTAAAATTTAAAATTAAACTAAACTAAATTATATAAGATCTAAAATCTGAAATAAATTATTTATCTAAAAATAAAAATAAAAATAATTATATTATAAAATGAGACAAAATTATAGAATCAAATTCTTAAAATCAAGAGTAAAGTAAAAATGACATGATAAAAATGAATAGAAAATACAGTGATTAATGATTAATGGACAAAAATGTAAAAATGATTGATTATTGATGCAATAATGAATGAAAAATTAAAAAAAATTGATCAAAATTTAAGGCGTGATACCGATATGAATATCCTAAAAGTTGAGTTAAATACCGGAAATAATAAAATTTCCGATAAAAAATACGGGATATTTTAGAATTTCCGATATAAACACTGAAAACTCCAAAATATACGTAAGAGAACGTATCGGAAATTTTGAAGTAACTATCAAAAATTTCGATTTTCTTGGCAGAAAAAAGTAAATTTTCTTTATAAAAAAATAATATTTTTTTAGGTAAATAATATCAAGTTATTTTTGGAAAATTAAAAATTTCGGGATGTGAAATATAAATGAGAGGTAACAACTAAAATCCTCTCTCTATCAAATATAATTTGTCCTGGGCTTAACACAATGGGGTGACCTCAATCCAATAGAAATTTTAGTGGCACTTTTCATTTTTTCTAAATTCAACATCTCTAATTTTTTGTATTGACAAAAATATTTCTTTTATTTTTATTAATAAATTGTTGAAAAAATTTCCATCTCGGAATTTTTTTTGATAAACCAATCAAAAAATCCAATATGCATTTTATCTGATATTTCCAAAAATCGGATAAAACCAAATTAATTTCTAAATTTTAAAAAAAAAATCGATAAGCCAATGATAATGAGATTAATACTATCGGTTTTTTTATTTGCATATCTGGTATATTTAAAAAAAAAATTAAAATTTAAATAAATCTTGAAAAAGAAAATGATAATGAAATACTAAAGTCTTGAACAACACTGGGTACTAACGTATACTATGCTTTTCTTATTTAATCAAAATTTCATGAAAAACAGAAAAAGAAAAACTTTAGTAGGAAATAATAATATTAGGTGCTAATTGCAGTGTGAAAAAATCTCACACTCGAGTTTATAGTTTATACACACTGGGTACTACGTTTACCTATACTCATACACCTCTGTTAGATTTTGGATTGTAAATAATTTTTAAATTAGTTTTTCTTTTTCAGTCTGATTTTATCATAGTATTTTAACTGCTGGGCTCTAATAGTTCCAACTTTATTTTAATTAATTAATATTTCTCATATATATATATATATATATATATATATATATATATATATATATATATATATATATATATATATATATATATATATATATATATATATATATATATATATATATTGTTATACATATATATTAGAATCATTTATAAATAATAGAGATTTTACACTGTCAATTGATCATCATCATCCATTTGTATTATTTTATAATTTATTAAAATCAAAATCAATTTTTTTTTACATTAATATTTAGGATTAATTGACAGTGTATACTGTCATTGTGTTTTAATTAAATCTTAAATAATATTTTACATGTGATTAAAATAAAAATCAAATATTTATAAAAATCGAACAATTATGAATAACTAACAATATAAAATATATTTAATTTATATTATTGATGTATATTAATTAAATTTTATATATTTTGTTCAAAAAGATTATTAATTAGCATGCAGAAATGAATTTTTGAAGTATGCGAAACTTATCTCAAATGCCTAAAAAAATCAAATCGTTAATGATAATACCAAGAGATTTCTACCTGACATCCTTAAAATTAAACCTCACACTCCTTCAATGTTTCATAATATTAAAATTTTCTTTTTAAAAAAGTGGAACTCAATATAATTGTAATATCGAAAATTTTGAAAATTTAAATAATAAAAATCCGGAAATTTTAAATTTTTTAGCACTATACAGAAAATTTTGAAATTTTTGAGTGAAATGTTTTTGAAATTTTTGAAATTTTTTTTACACTACTTGAAATTTTAAAATTTTCGATATTATAGTATTGTGAAAAAAAATTCCGAAATTTTGGATACTATAGCAATGTACCAAAATAATTCTGAAATTTTCGATAATGTTGCAGTGTAAATTTTTTTTTTATTTTCCATAAATTTCAAAATTTACGAAAAAAATGAAAATTTCTGGTATATATCACGAAATTTCAGATATACCATTATAAATTTCATAATTTCTAAAAAAATTCAAAGGACATCATTTCGCCACAATTCAAGGTGTCAAATATAAATTAGAGGTGACAGATAGATTCCTCCTATACCAAAGTTTGAATTGTGTATTGGGCTTGACATAAAAGGGTGTTCTCAATCTAATAGAATTTACTCTTACACCACTTTATAAAAATTTGGCATCTCCGATTTTTTATATCAACAAAAATATCCTTTTCATTTTTCACTAATAAATTGTTGAAATATTTGATAGACCAATAAAAAAATCATATCTCCACCTCAGAAACGTAAACGAGATGTTGCCCAAAATCTTTCTCCCCTGAAGGATCAGCCGATCTAGAAAGGCCATACCATGAGAAGACTAGAAAGCATGACCTAGAAAGGCCATACCATGAGAAGACTAGAAAGCATGACCGCTCTCCTCCTCGGAAGGCACGTCATTACTAGGATAAGAAAATAGACAAGGATACCCGAAAATCTAACATGTATGACGATCGCCCTAGGCACTCTCCTCGAAGAAGCAAAATCCCCTGTAGTGGTAGTTATGATTCGTCGAGCAACAACGATGAGGAAAATACTTATGGTCATCTCTGCCAGGAGATCATGGACACTCGAATTCGGCGTGGACTGGAAAAGCCACCTCCTTTGGCTTAGTATATGGAACCACTGACCTCGACGACCATATTGAGAATATAAAATCCATGCTCCACTACTACAAAGTATGAGGAGCTATAAAATGAAGACTCTTCCCCATCACGCTGAGGAAGGGAGCTATGACGTGGTACAAACACCTCCCCCTGATTTGATCACGTTATGGAGGAACTTGAAGAACCAGTTCATAGAACTTAAAGAACCAGTTCATAAGGCATTTCACTATGTTAAGACGTCTTCCTAACTCCGAGCCACGCTCGAAGGAATTGTGCAAGTTAAAGATGAGCCCCTGCGCGACTACATTGACAAGTTTAATAAGGAGGTAGTGGAGATACATATTACTGATTGCATGAAGAGGTACCTCCTCGAAAAGGGCCTTCGACCTAACAACGAATTTCACAGGGCTGTAGGAATTGAAACACCATGCTCCCTGGCCGAACTCCTTCATAAGGCACAAGCTTACATTCAATATGAAGAGAATGAGGCTTCCTACAAGACCAGGGATTTGAGGAACCAAGAGAACTCGAGGCCACCGAAGCAGAAGGAAGAATCAGAGGCTCATCGACATGAGAAGCAAAGAGATGACCGTTTCTGTGACCATAAGGGACCGACTGACCGGTTTTCCTGATATACTTTATTGACCGCTCCCCGCGAGCGCATCCTCTCCGAATGCATCAATACAAAATTCAAACAGGGGCCCAAAGCCAACTACGTTGAAGAGCAATACCGACAACAAAAAATATTGTTGATTCCATCGTAACCATGGGCACATCACCAAAGATTGTATCCACCTAAAGGACACAATTGAGATCCTCATCAAGGAGGGTCACCTGAAGAAGTATACCAAGGAATGAACTCCTCGGCAGGAAGAAGCCAAGAAGGTTGAAAAAGTTTTTGTTGACTCCGCTCCTCTGCAAGTAGCCTTATCTGTATCTCGACCGGAAGATTTTTTCATCCCCGATAACTTCGAGGGCCTGGGATACCTTGCGAGCCACAACACATGGGAGAATTTTCCCTCTGCCTTGCTCATCTCTGGTGGAGGATACAACGAGCTAACTGTGGGCTCAGTCAGGAGGAAGTTGGAGTAGTTGGTTGACTCCAGTCCCAATTAATTATCATACCTCGAAAGAGTCCGGGGAAAATCACAGTTGATTACGTTCTACATGGAAGATCTCTTGTGAGCCTCCCCCAATGCTCACACCCCTTTGCTCATAAGGGCAAAGATGGCTAACATAGACGTCCACAAAATTCTCGTCGACCAGGGAAGTACTATCGATATCATGTATACATCTTTATTCCGGTCCTTCTAACTCGACCAAAAGAACATATCGCCCTATATAGGGTCCGATCTGAAGGGATTCAATGGACCTACTACGAAACCTTGGGGATACATTTAGCTCATGGTCACTTTCGGGAGGGAGAAGCCTCCAAATCGATCAAGACTCACTTCTTGGTCATCGACTGTCACTCCTTATATCAGTGCATCATGGGCAGGCCAACTCTTGCGGAGTTGATCATAGTCCTGTCAACAGTTCATCTAAACATGAAGTATTACACTGAGAAAGGTCATGTCGCCACCTTGCACGGGGACATCAAAGCTTCCAGAAGATGCTTCGAGGCTACAACAAAGAGGAAAAGCGTGATCGACACCACACCAAATGCCAGCAAGTAGGCAACATAAGGAGAGCTTCCAAATGAAGAAAGCCAGTCAGAGAAAAATCTAACACACTAGATCCATTTCATCGACCTTGATAGCCGAATCTCAGAAGATATCCGCGAGGACGCATCTACGAGCAGCTCTCTAACCTTAACTATTTTTCGCCCACTACCGGAAGGATATTTTGAAGTGATTGCCTTCGGGGACAATCCTGACACATGAGTAAGAATATGAGCTAGAATTCCTGACGAAGTGAAGGAACAACTGAAGACTTTCCTGTGCAACAACACATATCTGTTTTTCTAGAGTGCCACAGACATCCCCGGACTCGACCTAGAAACTGCATGTCACCAACTCACCATCAATCCTTCTGCTTGAGCCATTGCCTAGCGCAGGCGAAAACAGTTCGACAAGAAGACGATAGTTGCAGAATAACTTCTAAAAGACCTCTTAGAGGCTAAATTCATACAAAAGGTCAGGTATACAACCTAGCTGTCGAACATTGTATTAGTAAAAAAATCAAATGGGAAATGGAGAATGTACATTGACTACACCGACCTCAATCGGGCTTGCCCGAAATATGCTTATCCTATGCCTAACATAGATAAATTAGTAGATAACTCTGTAGGATTTATCCTTCATGGACGCCTACTCGGGGTATAAGCAAATCCCCATAGCCGAAAAGGACAAGAGGTACACCGCTTTCATGAGTTTGTCGGGAAACTATTACTACAATGTAATACCCTTAGGTCTGAAAAACGTTGGGGCCACATACCAACACATGATGAACAAAGTCTTCCATTTGAGATTGGGGACATGCTCGAAGTATATATGTACGATATGATCATGAAATCCATAGAGGAATCCGACCATACAACCCATCTGCAAAAGGTCTTCGACCAGGCCAGAAAACGCAAAATGAGGTTTAACCCAAAAAATGCACGTTTCGCGTAAGGGTGGGGAAGTTCCTCGGATTTTACCTCACAAAAAGGGGAATCGAGGCTAACCCCGACAGATTTCGATCATTTTTTGAGTTCCCCACTCCAAATTCAAAGAAATATATACAATCCCTCAACGTGATGCTTACCTCCTTATCTCGCTTCATGGCTAGATCTTCCCAACACGCTTCACCATTTATTAAGCTCCTTCACAAGGAGGTAACTTTTGAATGGACAGAGGAGTGCGATCAAGTTCTGTGCCACCTCAAGCAGGCCTTGTCGGAACCCCCAGTTCTCTCCCGACCATATGTTAGGGAGACCCTTTATTTGTATCTCTCTGTCACCTATGAAGCAATCAGAGTTGCCCTCATCAGAGAAACCCTTGAGAGGAAAAGGCCAATATACTTTACACGAAATGCCCTATAAAGACCAGAACTTAGGTACCAACATATTGAAAAAGTTGCTTTGACACTCATCAATACCGCGAGGAGATTAAGGCATTATTTCCTAGCCTACACCATAATTGTTCAAACAAACTAACCTATAAGGCAGTTGATTGGTCTTCTAGAGATTGTCGGCAGAATGCTAAGGTGGTCATTAGAACTCTCAGAGTTTGACATTCACTATAAGAGCAAGAAATCCATTAAAGCGCAGGCTCTGGCCGACTTTGTAGCATAAATGACTCCATACACGTCCCAGATAAGTGAAACTCATAAATGGACTATCTAAGTTAACAGGGCATCCAATTCCACGGGCAACGGGGCACGAATCATCCTCGAAAACAAAGAAGGACTCTTAATTGAAGTGTCATTAGTCTTATCCTTCCCAACATCAAATAATCAAGCTGAATACGAAGCATTCCTCGCAGGACTACGATTGGCCAAGGACCTGAGCGCTAAGGAGGTCAAGATCTTCACCGACTCTCAGCTCATGGAGTCCTAAGTGAAAAGGGAATACCAATCCAAGAACGACCGTCTGGTCGAATATCTAACCTTGGTACAAGAAACATTAACGAAATTTGAGTCATGGGAAGTCCAATACATCCCTCGTGAATGAAACTCCCTAGAAGAGTTACTGTCAAAACTTGCCAGCACGGGAAAAAGGGAGGTAACAAATCTATAATACAAGAGACTCTTCCTCGACCAAGCATCAAAAAAGCGACTGGGGTGGTCGATGTTTACTTCATCGACGACAATAATTGTTAGATGACTCTAGTTTATAACTACCTTACCACGGGGAAACTACCATCAGATAGCAAGGAAGCCAACACAATGAAATGTAGGGCATGTTCATATGTTTTGGTCGAAAATAAACTTTACCGATGAGGGTTTTCTATCCCTCTCCTAAATTGTATTGGGGAAGATAAGGTCCCTGACATCCTTCAAGAAATCCATGATGGTATCAATGCACAACACTTAGGAGGAAGATACCTAGCTCGAAAGGCCTTACGAGCAGGATTTTATTGTCCAACCATGCAACAAGACACAAAAGATCACGTCAAAAGGTATGACAAGTGCCAACACCATGGGGACATGCACCTAACACCCCCTGACGAACTAAAAGCTAGGTCATCACCTTGGCCCTTCGCCTAGTGGTTAATTGACGTCCTTGGACCCTTCACATTAGGTTCATATCAAAACAAATACCTAATTGTGACCTTCGATTACTTCACCAAATGGATTGAGGCTGAAGCCTTGGATAAAATTACCACATTCAACATACTTCACTTTTACCAAAGGAATGTACTCGCTTGATTCGGCATGCCCCAAGCTCTTGTGACCGACAGCGAAACCCAATTCACGGACGGAAAATTCCAAGACTTCGTCACAAAACTAGGCACAAACAACATTTTACGTCCGTCGAGCATCCCCAAACCAATGGGCAAGTGGAGGCCGCGAACAGGGTTATCATTCATGGTCTAAGATGAAGACTATGCGAGGCCAAGAAAAGATGGGTCGAAGAGCCCCACAACGTGCGCTGGGCCTATATGAAAAATCCAATCACATTTATTCCCACATATAGAACAACTAGGGTGTAGTCAAGATATTTAGATTAGTGGGTGACTCAAATTTTATCTGCATAAATCCGACATTTGTGGCACTTCTTAGCCAACTCTGAGAATTTTCTTAGCCATTGCATAAGTACCAAATGACCCTTCATGAATTTCCTTGATGAGCATGTGTGCTTTGTGTCTATCCACGCATTTGAGTAGGTCCAAGTCATGGTTTCTCTTGTAGAGAACATCACCATTAAGGAAGGAATTAGATGCCAATCTTTTGAGAGTTTTAATATCCCAACTTGAAACATTTGCATGATATTCTTGTTTCTGAAGGTAACACTTAATGTCATAGAACCAGGGTTTGTTTTCGAGTCCCTCTTCAACTGTTGCACATCGGGGTGGTTCATCTCTATGACCTATTCTGATGATCGGGCCTTATTGTGGAAGTTCACCTCGTACATTGATGTTAATGTATCTAATGCGTATGCCATCTGATTTTCTTCTCTGGGGATGTGGTTAAAGGTGATATCCTAGAAATTCTTCGTCATTTCGATGACTCGATCATGATATGGGATCAATTTATGGTCACAAATTTCCCATTCTTTTTTTACTTGAGCCAATGTGTTGGTCAACAGGTCCATGGAGAGAGTCAAAATGTTGACTCTCTCTGGGACGTTTAATCGATCCAATGAGATCACAATAGATCTCATGATGGGCATTAGACAACTTACTAGTTAATGTAAGTAAGATGGATGGACAAGATAAGAGGTCAAGAAAGGGTGCACGTTAAATATATGGCATTGTATTAGTCAAAGTCAACAAATCACGTGGCCATCGGGGGCCACATATTATTGATCAGCGCTACACGTACGGGTATTAAAGATAGTTTCATTAAGAAAATCTCATTTTCTTCCCATCTTTTTCTCTCTAAATCTCATTCCTCTCTACTATCACCCTCAAACACCCTAAGCCACCACCTTATAACCCATGTTTCCGGTTGAACTTCAACCGAAACCTTTGAACATTCATCATACCAACCCAGAACCCTTTAGAACTAGGAACCATAACCCTTCATCTGATGAACCCTAACCCTAATCTGCATGAACCTTAACCCATTCTTTAACCCAGAACAACAACCTACATCTCATACCTTCGTCCAAAAACCCTAACCTACCCATAATTAAACCTAAATAATTTCAAATCCACCCAAACTTACTTTAAACCAAAGATCCATTTATCCCAAACACGGATCTAACACTTAAACAAAAAAATCAAACAAGACAAATTAACCCCTAAATCCCCAACCCTATTCTATTAACCCCAAACCCTATTCAAAATTTTATCGAACATAATACAAACATAAACATTATAAACGCAAGGAAACAAGATTACAATCATATATAAGGAACTAAAGGGATAAAATGCCAACCTACATAGAGGATTTTTTTCTCCGATTAGAAGGAAATACTACTCAATCCTTTTCCTCGCTTGTTGTTATTCTAACTCTATCTTTTTCTCCTTCTAAGTTCTTCTTTTTCCTTTCTGTATGCGCGGGGTTCAATGGAGGCTTAACTCAAATGCTTAAGAGTGTGTTTGGATGCGGTAATTGAGAATTTTTAAGGAATTCAAAATTCTAGGCAATTCAAATGATTAAATTAGAATCCATTCAATTTTAAATTCTTTTGTTTGGATAGACTATTAAAATGATTCATTGTAAAAATAAAATAAAATTGGGTCAATCTAAAATATGAAAAATAGGGACCAATTTGCAAATTTTAAAAATTTGAAGGACCAATTTGTAAAATTTGAAAATTATTATGGACTTATTTACAATATTTTTGAAAATTTGGGGGTGAATTTGAAATTTTCGTAAAATATGAGGACCATCTTGCAAAATTTGAAAAATTAATAATAAACAATTTAACATTCATTTTATATAGAATGATGAAGCAATTTGAAATTCTCTACATTTCGTGTCATTTTAAATTCCTTAAATTTAACATGAATAAAATACTTCACAAATTTACATCATTTTAATAATTCTCCATTTTTTTTATCCAAACAATAGATTTTGATCAAGTCATTTCAAATTCCCTTAAAAAAATTATTTTCCCTTATTAAAATGCTTCATCCAAACATACAATAAGATTTCAATGTGAAATCCATTATATCAGATTTCAATAGCTTTAGTGGAGGGGTTTGGATTCTGCAATAACTTTAGGGTTCACAAAGTTTTCTTTGTCCTTATTTTTTTAATTTTAGTTTTAGGTTATTTATAGCATTATGGTTTGATTCTTAATTAGGAATGATTTTAATCTTTATACGTTAATTTTGAGATTTGATTTAGTTTTTATAGGGCTTTTTATTTCGATGTATGTAGACGAGTTTGTAATGTAAGATCTGATTCAAATTGTATCTGATCATAGTAATTGAAATATTTGTTGTTTCATTTAATTTGTGCTTTGATCCATTTTTGTATCAATATTGACACATATTAGGGTTTCTGAAAGTTGGAGTTTTGGGCCTATTGACTTGACCTGGTCACAAAGTTTGACCAGGTTTATCGTTTAGAAAAAAATAAAATATCTTAAATAATGTTAATAATTCTAAATAATAATAACAATAGCAATCATTTAAATGATTGATTAATAATAAAAGATATTTGACTATCACTTAATAATTTTCAACCTAACAAAATATTCTAATATCTAAATAATATTAAAAATAACAATTCATTTCTATTTAACAAAATATTACTTAGTAATATTTTATCTAACAAGTTAATAATACGGAAGTCAATATTTAATAATAAAAATTAATAATAACCAAATAATTTTAATAAAAATATATATGTTCTGATGATATAATAATAACACTAGTATTAGGTCAATAAAAACCAAAAATAGAAACACAACCTCATAAAATAGAAACAAACGCTTAAAAGAGGATGCAAAGTCAAAATGATTTTCCTTTGACTTTTTAAATCCTTGGAGTTGATTAGATGATCTGTATAAGAGACTCTTGATGGACTAGATGACATGTATAAGGGACTCTTGATAGACCGATACCTTATATTTTAACTTAACTAGGTTGTGTTTGACCCAAGGTACTTAGACATTCCCTAATCAAATGGATGAAAGGAGTGGTCAAAATTTGAGGTGCGGTAAAGTTGTTAAAGTCTCCATCTATTCAATCAAAGTAGTTAGGGTTGAGGTAATTCTGTTAAGTTATGCTTTATTCAATTGTTGATCTCCCATGACTGATTAAGCTACAAAAAAAAAACATGAGAGAACTCTCTCTGATGTACAACTTATTCTTTGATACGCACAACCAATCTTCCTATATTAGTGGATGATGTAGAATAGTTATCTCTTTTTTTAACTATGTTTCAACTTGTCATTACTTAGACTAAGTGTTAGCGTGTTGTTGGACTAGTCATTAAGCAACTAGAAGTTAAATTTTATAAACTTTATGTTATAATCCATATGTCTAGTCTTTTATGGTGATAGTTGTATTATGCATGAAAGGGTTATTTCTTTGACATTATTGTAAATATACATTTAGGCTTTTATTGTGCATCCTTTTCTAGCATATTAAATGAAGCTTCTCACAACTCTTTATTTTATATATATATATATATATATATATATATATATATATATATATATATATATATATATATATATATATATATATATATATATATATATATATATATATATATATATATATATACACACACACACACATGCAATATAAAATCTTGTCAGACATATGATTGTTGAATCTTCACTGAAGGATTCTTTTCGTCCAACGAAGTGATTAAATACATTGGACCTTTATTGAAAGATCTTTGTTGCCCTAAAAAATAATTAAATACGTCAGACCTTTAATAAAAGATCTTTACTGCCTTACGAGACGATTAAATACATTGGACCTTCATTGGAGGATCATTTCCTCTCTCAAAGAAAATATCATTGTTGGACCTTCATTGAAGGATACTTGTAAGGCTTAGAGGAAATATCAGTGTTGAACCTTTAATGAAGGGTCATTGTTGTCGTAAGAGGCAATTTGAATGTGATACCTTAATGAAAGGATCCTCCTCAAAGTAAATTCGACTTGCCCCAAACAAAATTTAAGGGACTTTTACTCCATGCAAGGTTGGCCTACAAAGGAAATCTACCCAACTAGGATGACATAAAGGAATATATTTCGAAACTAATTAAAATTACAAAGGGAGAAATTTGAATGAAATAAGGAAAATCGCCACAAGGTCCGAACATTTTCATAAATAAATCCTTGAAGAGAGATATTATAGAGTCCCTCTAATAGAGTAATAAAAACAAAAAGTACAAAAGGAAGGGCCTAGGAGTTCTACAAACTCAACTTAAAGTCTCGCCTGAGTGACTCAACTTAATGTCTCGCCTAAGGGACTCAACTTAAAGTCTCGTTTGAGGGATTAAACTTAAATTCTTTCCTAAGAGATTCAACTTAAAGTCTCTTCTAAATGGATCAATGTAAAGTATGTTCTGAGGGACATAACTTAAAGTCTTAGCCCAAAATGGATGCCTCATGCGTCATAATCAAGACAACTCTTGTCACAAACGCCTTTTGAATGCCCTGTTTTTCATTTTAATTATTGTTTGCAAATAATTATGAGTTGTTGTGGTTGATTTCATATTTGGTGTGTGTTTGTTGTGTTTTGTGTACCCGTTTTAAATGGTAATGGCGTTAAGAAATGAGTCTTGGGGGTAGTAAGGGTGCATGACTAACAACGTAGAAATCTATGTTGTGGAGACAAAAGATTAATTAGCCTATTTTAGTTAGTATTTGTTTAACCATAGTGTAAAATGGATATTGGTAGAGTGATATAATTGATGAGAGTTATTATTATTATTTTTATTATTTAGTAAGATGGGTCAAGAATATTAATAATAATATAATAAAATAAATAGAAATAATAGTGTAAGGTGTGGAGGGCATTGTGGTAATTATAGACAGATAAATAAGGGCAAAGTAGGTAAACCAAAATTGAGGGTTTATGTAAGGAGTTATGGAATGAGGAAGTTAGTATTCATTCTACGTAAAAGTGAGAGGAAAGGAGAAAAGGTGAAAAAAGGCTAGGGCAAGAAGAGAGGAAGAATCCATTAGAGAAGAATTAAGCTCATCAATACAAGGTAAGAGTGTGGTTCTTTAATCTCTCAAGGGTTTAATGATTTGTGTATTTGGGTAGAAATCATTAGGTTGAATTCATGTGAATATTGAATGTTAGTTGATAGGTAGTTTGGGGTTTTGACGAGGTTTGATGAGATAAGGATAAGTTCTAATGAGTTAGAATGTTAAGATTTGTTCATGATGTTGTCTATATTGTGATGCATATTATTATTGCTAAATATTGCTGAGATTGGATGTGATTTTCGTGCACTATGAAGACTGTTTTGGAGAGGAAATTGGGTCTGGTGTAGCAGAATTTCTGATTGCAGAAAATTTGTTCTGCGCTTATAGCGTCGGACGGTGGAGTGTAGTGTTGGGCAGTGCGGTACCGGGCGGTGATCAGGAGGCACAACATATCATGCTACTGGATTTTGTTGGAATTAAGGGAGGGTTTACGCTTGTGCACCACCGGGTGGTGCAAGGAGGCGCAATAATGCTGCTTGTGCAAATGTTTTGTTGTTTTCTTGTTGTTTCGCGTGGTTTCTTGTTGATTTGTTGATGATTTCTGTAGATGACGTATTTTGGAGGATTGTTTTGAAAATATGTGTTTGAATAGGTGTATGTGTGTTGTTGCGCAATTGTGAGTTGAGTATTGATGATATGCTATGTTTATGCATTTATCTCGTTGTTGCATGTTGTCGTTGAAGGTGCATAGTATGTTGCATGAGTTAAGGGATTACATGTGCCCATGTGGGGGTGTGAGCGTCTATCCAAATTCCTTTTAATGGAATTGATGTTGTTGTTGTTTTTCAGGTGATTGTGTGCCCATGTGGGGTGTGAGCAATCACGATTGTCGTTTTCCCATGTGGGGTGTGAGCGACTAAATAGATGTTCCGACGGGAATTGTGATCATGAAACAAGGATTGAAATTGGTATCACATGCATTGTTGAGTCTAGTTGGTGTCTCATTGCATTGCTCTTGTTTGTTGTGTTGCATTATGCTTTGATTGATGATTTGTGGTTGTGTTGAGGTGTGTGATTCTTATTGGAAGTTGTTATATGGGCGAATTCCTTGATAATTTATACTTATATATATATATATATATATATATATATATATATATATATATATATATATACATATATCATCTTTCTCTTTTGTTGATTTAAGAATCTCACCCCTTCTGTTTGAATGTTGCCTCCACGTGGGTAACATGCAGGTAATCAGGAGTAGTGTGAAAGTCGTGGTCGGTGAAGACGAGGTGCTTCACTTTAGTTTGTTTTTGCTCTGATATGTAACATTGAGAGTCGGGAACGTTTTATGCTATTTTAATTGTTAAAGAATTATTAGTTGTTTTTCCGAATGAGAACTAATTTCTTTATTTTTTGAAATCGTTTTATTTTTTGACTAAAATGAATAATTTTCGCTGCGTAATAAAAGTTATTTTATTGGATTAAAACCATGTTAATTTATGTTAATGTTATTTACATGTTGCATGTCTATATACTTGCAAGTGTTTGTTGAGTAGTAATGCCATTTATTTCTAAGTTGTGTTATTTTACTCTGATTAATCGATTAAATTATGTGGGAGAATTTAGGGTGTTACACCTTAAATCTCAGAGTAACTAAATCACTTTGCACTTTTAAGACCCTCGTGCTTGAGGGACTATGTACTATAGTAATTTTATTGGGCTCTAAACACATTAGGTCTGGCGAGTATACAGGTAAGATCTTTGGTCGCCCAAAGCTTTGCCCCATGGTGTCAGGTGATTGGAGATACTTGTTTGACATAAATACCTAGTCACCTAAATGGATTGGACCATACGAATTAGAGTCACTCATGCAGTGAACGTAGACAGTGGCGTATCCCAAATACTATTTGACTTAGGATCAAACAAAGAGAGGAATCTGCTTCCACGATTCTAGGAGACCTACTCCTCTGAGGATCATGTTTAGGGATGGCAGGCAGACCCAAACCCACGGGCCCCACCCGCATCCGAACCCAAGTCAACGGGTGAAAACCCGTTTTGACTGGGTTTGGGTTTGGGTTCGGGTGCCACCCGATATTTCGGGTGCGGGTTTGGGTAGTGTGAAACCCACACCCGAAACCCGAAACTACACCCGTTTAAACTTTAATTTTAATTTTAATTGTGTACTTTAATTTTAATTTTAATTGAATACTTTAATTTTAATTTTAATTGTAGATTGTAGAATTTAATTTTAATTATAATGTTAAGATATTGAAGACCTTAATTTTAATTATAATTAGGAGTGTGCAAAATATCTTGTTGTATGCAAAATTTTAATTGAAATCTTATTTTGTAAGCAACAATATTATAGTAGTAAATAGAACTTATAATCCTTCTTATAATTAACTAAGTAATATATATATATATATATATATATATATATATATATATATATATATATATATATATATATATATATATATATAATTGAAAACTAATTAAATTTTTTGAAAAAAAAATTAATTTTGTGTTTTTGTTACGGGTTCGGGTTTGGGTGGAAAAACCCGAACCCAACGGGTGTGGGTGCGGGTGTTATTTTGCCACCCGAATAACCTTTGGGTTTGGGTTCGGGTTCGGGTGTTGATTTCGGGTGCGGGTTTGGGTAGTGTGAAACCCGCACCCGACCCGACCCGTTGCCATCCCTAATCATGTTCCTTGATTGTGAAGTTAGGAAAAATCACTTGCTGGCTCTCTAACTAAAATCCAAGAAAAATCTATAAATATATCTCCGAAAATGAGATGGGGATCATCAATTCTCCTTACAAACACACATACTGAATTTCTCACCATTATGTGTAAATTAACCCTAAACATTATTCAAATAGCCTAAATATTACAAACAACCCTACAAACACAACAAATAGTTACTTTATTGTAGTTTATTAGCAAGTACAATGTTTATTTTGCAAGCACAACTTATAGAGAGAAAAAATACAATTTATAAATACATAAATTCAAATTATGGATAATTGATTTTTTAGTTCCTACTTTTTTATAATAAAAATAAATGACAGCAAATCCTTTAGTAGGGACTAAACACTAAAGCTTTTAACAAGACATAGACAAAATTATTGATAATTTGTATTACAACTTAAAAAAATGAAGTAATTACACATCATCTATAATTGTTCTTCTGCATATCGCAAGGATAGAATATAGAGGAGCTAGTTAAATTAATTAAGGAGGTAGAGCTGCCACCTTTTGTTCCTACTTTATAATAAAGCAAAAGCAAGCAAAGCTAAGAAAAAATAGAAATAGAAAAGCAAAGAAAAAGGAAAGTTAAAAAGAAAAGCAATAAAGAAATGAAAGGTAAGGAAGAAAAGAAAAGAGAGTAAACAAAAGACAAAAGGTTCTAAAACTCCATCATTATTATCAATTCAAATTCTCCTCAAAAACAATATACAACCAAACAACAATAGTGTTTCTCTATAGCTACTTAACCAACAACAAAACCACTTCACAAAGTTTCTACCAAGGCATGAATAGAAGTCTTCATCTTCAAACCTCACCAGTGCAACAACAAATGATGGCTGGAAACCCTAATAACTGGTGGAACCCTCCTGCAACACCTGATCATCTTCCACCTCCTTCCAATTACTTTCCAACTCCTTATCCTCTCCCTCTTCCTTCTTGGCATGAAAATCAACAACTTCCTGATAACTCATGGACTCAACTACTCATGTAATTAACTCTAACACTCACTCAGATACGATAAGAAAATAATTGACTGATCTCTGGTTTTTGCTTCTCGAACACTTAGCGCGACTAAATTAAAAATATTTATTATTTTTTTGTCTATAATTAAAATTTTCTACTACATCTAACCTAATGGCTGCATGTTAATATTATGGTTTATTTTTTGTAAAATTTAGGAGCGGCGGCGGCGTGGTGTATGAAGAAGATAAGGAACAAGTTATGCTAACTCAGCCTCCTCTAAGTGCTTCTTCTCTTGTTGATCATGTAAAACATGAAAGCTCAATGAACAACTATGTCTATGGAAATGAAGAGTTTCATGGAACAACAAATTCTACTTGGTCTCAAATAGTGTCGGTGCCTTCTTCTTCTTCCTCCAAATCCAACATGTTGGATTTCTCTAGCAGTGCAAGATCTCCATCATCAGATCCATCTTCTGATCAGGTGATTATGGATTATGATATTAAAAATTAATTAACTTCATGATTAATCAAAGCAAGATTTTTTTTTCTTTTATTGGTTTGTGTAAACATGTTTATTATTTATACATGTTTAGTTTTTGTGAAACTTTACTAATTAAAACAAAGTGTCTTATGAATTTTACTTTTCATTATATAGATATTATCTTCCAACTTTTTTCTGAAAATGGTTCTTCTATTCTTTCTGTTTATCTTCTTAAAATAAAAAATAAATGCTAATTTACATTTGATTTGATTTGTGTTGTGTGTTTTTTTACATTTTTATTTATTATTTTTATTAACTAAAGTTTTTTATTTATTTCTCAAAAGTGTAATAGTGGTGCAGCTGGTGGGGCATTGAAGAAAGCTAGGGTTCAACCATCTACAACTCAATCTACCTTCAAGGTATAATTTCAATTTCAAACAATTCTAGATAGATACTTCCAACTCAAAATTCTCTTTTTCAACAAAAACACACATCATATGTGAGTTGTAACTCTTGTCTTTCATGGTTGTCTTGTTCTTAATATCATGTGTTTTCAAAATCTTTCTTTCTCTTATGATGAAAAACCAAATCAATGTATAGTTGAAATTATAGTCATCTTTAAAGGTGTATAAGATGAATTACCTTATAGAACACAAAGTTTGACACGTTTAAATTGGAAAAAAATTCATAAAATATTTTTCACAGTTAAACTACGATAAAAATAAGACCCGTATTTGATTTGATGGTTAGCCTATACAATAAGTATCTCTAAAAAAACAAGACGACCATGGTTGAAGAAGCACATGTACATGGTTTTAGTATTATGACTCCTTAATTTTATATTTCCATTTTCAGGTTAGGAAGGAGAAGTTAGGTGATAGAATTACAGCCCTTCATCAACTTGTTTCTCCATTTGGAAAGGTACATAAGCCTAATCTATTCAATTCAATTGATACTAAAACACATTTAGGTGCTTTGTTTGTGGTGTTCATCAATCATAACATATTATGTGGATTAAACTTTTCAATTAGTTTCAATATAGATCTAGTGTGTTCTTATCCAATAAAAACATGCACAAAGTAGAATTTATTTAATTTTTTATTATGCAAAATATTATATTAAGTTTTTATTATGTAAAGTATTATATTAATTTTTTATTATGTAAAGTATTATATTAATTTTTTATTGGTTTATTAGTTTTACTCTTTAATGATGTTTATTAATTTAATAAATTATATTTATGATTTTATATATTTTAAACATAATCGATTTATTCTACAATATTAAAATTTAATAAACTATAATATATATTTTGCATAAAACATGACATTTTAAATAACTTTATAATATTATAATAGAATTATTATTTAATATGTGAAATAACTCAATTGATACGTACTAATTAAATTAAAATAGGGTAAATTGTTGATCCGACATTCATTTTTAATATTTTTTCAATATATTTTCTTATAATATATTAATATCAATATTTTATCAATATTTACTATTAAAAATAGTATTTATTTATTTATTTATATTAGATGAGAATAAATATTTGTAAATTAATGATATGTGAACATTAAAAATACTACACATAAGTGTTTTTGGTAATACATATTAGTGTAGTTTGATCTAGTAAAAAAAGACTCGATTAGTGCATTAAGTTAACTTATGCTCAAAAATAGAATAAAATTAAAGAAGGTACGTATGAATATTAAATTTGCATAAAAAAGAATAAAAACAATATTAAAGGTAAGATAATTTTATATTCAACTTTCCCATCTTGTTTATTTATTTATTTATGATAATTTGTTGAAAGTGGTGTTTTTATCTTTTGCAGACTGACACAGCATCTGTCTTATTAGAATCTATTGGTTATATAAGATTCCTTCATAGTCAAATTGAGGTAATAATATTTCACATACACATGATGTTAAAAGTACATTTCATTTTCTTTACTTTTTCCCCGTGGATCATGCAGGCACTAAGTTTACCATACTTGGGAAATGGATCATCAAACATTATCAAGAATCAACAACAACAACAATCTGTAAGAAAACCTTTTTTTTTCTTTCAATCTCACTTCCCAATGTAACAAAAGAATAATCACTTTCTCTGCATGTGCTAGCTATTGCATGTACACTAATTAATTTGTAATTATGTTGCACTAATTTTGATTATACTTTAATTAATTATGTTATAGGTTCAAGGTGATAAAAGTTGTTTCTTCCCTGAACATCCTGGTCAGGTATATAATTCTATTTATAATGGATTAGATACGTTAATTATTTAAATAATAACGGAGTGAGTATTTTGATGGGATGAATTATTTTATGGTTATAGCTGGTGAATGAAAATTGTTTGAAAAGAAAAGCTGTTAGTGAGGGTTGTGAAGAAGAAGAAGAAAAGAAGGATTTGAAGAGTAGAGGATTGTGTTTGGTTCCAGTTTCATGCACAGTGCAAGTTGGAAGTGATACTGGAGCTGATTATTGGGCACCTGGTTATGGTGCTGGATTTCAGTAGATTAATTATTGATATATATGTGGATCAAAGCATACAAAAGAGGGGATTAGTTGGTGGAAATTTGTATAACATCATGAGCAGTCAATCTGCTATATATAAAATTACCTAAGGCTGATTGCTCATGATGCTATGTAAAGTTCCTTAATAAAAATGTATGCTCATTAATTAATTACTCTCAAGTATACATATTTGCAAGCCCTTGTTAATTAATTAAGAATCTTTAACTTGTGCAAATAATTTATTTTTATTTCTTCATTAGCTTCATTTATATCATGCCTTAGCAAAAAGACCATTGCATTGTAATATATACTTCCAAATAAGAAAATCACCCATGCAAAATTATGATTATTACATCTTTAACTTTGAAGCATAAGACCTTTAGAAAAAAAATCTTTGAAGGATAAGTAAGCTAAGGTTTTGTGGTAGAATGAGGACAGTGCTAGTTGTTGTTATATTTGAGTTGATTTATTTTTATAAGTAAAATGTTAAAATTGAGCACATCTTGATTCCGTGTTTCTCTGATATAATATTATTAAAAAGTTTGATTTTGACTCATTTGATTCTACGATTGATTATAGATTCTGGGATTTAGTCATGATTTATTTATTTATTTATGATTCTACATATTTGTTTTGAAAAGATTTTGGTCATAAAAAATTTAATTATCAGAATCGGATTGAAAAGATTTAATGGGATTAATATTGATTAAAATATTTAATTAGACATGTTTTGAAAGAAAAATTAGATATGTTTTTGAAAGAAAGGTTTATATGAAATTTGCTTAATCCAAGATTGAAGATGGTTTGTAAAGATTTTGATTTGGAAAGATTTAACTAAACAAATCTCGCATGAAGAGATTTAATTGGATTTGATTTAAATGCAAGATTTTGTTTATTGAATATTTGATTCGCGAATGGGCTTTTGGATGGATAGTCATCTTTATATAAAGAGATTACTCTCCTTATCTGAAGACACGCTTTTAGAGAGAATGTTTACTCATTTGAAGAGTTTTGTTGAGTTGAGTTTTTGTGTGCTTCTTGTGTAATACTCTATCTCAAAGAGTCTTACATGTTTTAGAGAGATGCAGCATTTGGTTTGTAATTTTGATTTTAGCCACACCGCGGATAATTGGTTCTTGCAAACACTTGAGTAAAAGTGAGGGGATCTCAATTCTCAAATTTAGAGGACCCTGAGTTGAAATGCACAAGTAATATTAGGAAAAGAGCATTAAATTGAGAGAGTTCAGATGATCGTATGGTACTATTGAATACTTTAATTAGTGAATTTCTTTTCTTTTGGGTTACAACCCTCCAAACGTAGGTGACGTTGCACCGAACTAAGTTATCGATTTTTTTCGTTATTTATTTGTTATTTGTTATATTGTTAATTGTTTCATTCAAATTAATTTTGATTTTAGCCACACCAAAAATAATTGGTTCTTGCAAACACTTGTGTATTTATTAAGTACAAGAAAAAAGAACCTAGAAAACACCTAAAATAGACTAAATGCATAATTCAAACACCAAAGTGGCATAAGCCAGAAATAGACATCAAAAGTTGGCTAAGTCAAACATGTATCATTGCAAGAAAATGTTGGCTAAACTAGAAACAGGCATCGTAGATTTCTTAGCAAGAAATAGACACTAAAAGTTGGCTAAGCCAGAAGCATACACCAAGCGCGCTAGGCGAACTCTGAAACTCCTTAGTGATATGAGGCTACTAAAAACAACTAGGATGAGCTGACATAACTTAATTGTGAAGAAACTAGGCGCGTCAAGCAAGCTTATAACATCATTTAGTGAGCCAATAAGACAAAAGAAAGTTGTAGAAAAGCTAGAATTACTTAACTTACAAGAAAGTAAGAGTGTTAAGCGATCCTAGGCGGTGCACTTAGCGAGTCTATCCTTAATAATTGTATAAATAAGGGTGCAATGTAGTTCATTTGAGAGACAAAATTTGTTCGAAATCAATGTGGTTGCTTAGTAAAACTAGGTTCTCAAGCTGGAGTTACTAAGAAGATCAAAGATGGAAGTGATATTCGATGAATCGTCAACAGACACTTTTCAACTTCTTTTTTCTAGGTTTTGTATGTAAAGCTACAATGAGTAAGCGCAACTAATTTTCTCTTTTATTGGGGTTAGATGCATGTTGACCTCTTACTTATGTTTTGATCTCTACCATGGTGTTTATGTAGTACTTTTTAAGTTTTAATATTGATGGATTTTGTGTTCTTAATACTTGTTTTGGATTCGCTACCTAAAACATGCTTTCATGGTATGACTTAATATTCGAAAGGTATTGTTCATTAATAGATCCAAATCTATCATCTATTGGATGCAAGAGTCTAGACATAAATTTAGGTTTAATATTCACACGAATAATGATATTGGAGAAAGTGGACATTAATATTTGTATTTACTGTTGAAACTTAATGTTGGCATATTAATTAATAAGTTGAGAGATCATCTATAAGGTAATACAATTTATCTCACGTAATTGACTCAAACACGAGTTGTGATGAGTATCTCTGAAGGTAATATCAATAACTAATTAGAATTATATATTACTCGTTAAGGATGTATCAATGAAGTATAATCCCAACAAATATTTCTCACAATCAAAACACCGAAAGTTAATTTTTTTGATAATTTACTTTTCAAGTATTCACCAAATAATAATAAAATATTGAACAATTTCTTAAACAATATAATCCATCTATGTGGAGAGGATGCAAGTTTCACTATCTATCTGCACTGCAACAAAATGGCATCATTGTCGGGGACTGACCTTAGTTATCTAGAATTTTGATCATTTTAAGTATTCTATTTACATTTGTTTATATATTTTTTAGTTTGACTAACTAATCAATAGTTATTGGGTAGCTCCATTTAAAGTTATTTAGGCATGATAATAAAACATTTGTCAAAACTCTCACAAAGAATGCAAAAGATGCTTATGTGATGAAAATTTTATTATTATGAGCTTTGCACTAGAAATCATCATACATCAAATTGCCCTCCATCAAATGATGCAACAACAACTCAAATTATGGAAAGTATGTAAAATTTGTCAACATACAACAATCCTACCAAAAAAATTCTCAAAACAGTACAACACCCCTGTAAAAAAAGTTCTTTAGAGTGATTTCTACATATTTTTCTCATATTGTGAACATTTAGAAATGTGTGAATGTTGTATTTCTAGTTGTACTTCACCATTTTCATACTACTCAAAATAGTTATATCCATAATTAGCACATTCACTCTATTAAAAAGGGTAGCGGTGCACACGTTTGGTAACTTAAAAAATCAAGTTGTTACAAAAAAAAAACTAAAAAGACCAACTTGTTACACAAAAATAACTTAAAGGACCTCTAGTGCAATTTTTCCTATTTTACTATATTTAATTTATTGGTATTATTGAGATTGGTTAGAATTTAATAGAATTATCACTAACTTTTAATTATTTAAATAATAGAAATTATGAGAAATTGAACTTTTTGGGTGGAAATTAGAATTTATATTAAAATTGAGTAGAAGGGTGGATTTGGTGAAGAGTTGAGGGGAGTTAGTGAATTAATAAAATTAATAGAGTTTTATTTAAATAAATAAGAGAATTAGAGTTAGGAATGTGGTTGTGAGAAATAGTTGTCAGTAGAGTCAAAGAGATCCCTAGCAGAGTAAGAGGTAAGAGAAGAAAGAAATCACATCGTTGTAACTTCAAGTTTGCTGCAAATTTGAGGTAAGGGAAAATTGTTCATGATACGGGTGTTTATGACATAAGAATAAAGAGGATTCCTTATCCTATTTCTCTTTTCATTTTTATTTTCCTACTTGGATGAAATTGTTAAATCAAGATTTGGTTTGTGCAAAACCTCTTTTGATTGCAGGGATGTGTTGTGAAATTCGTGTTGTAATTGGTGACTGATTTTCGTATGTGAAATTCTGATTTTTTGCGTTCATATTCTTATGTGATATTTGATGAAAAGTATGAATGATTTGATGTTAAATGATTATACTATATGGCATTGATGTGCTTAATATTATATAAATGATGGGTGTGATTTACTGTGAATTTTTTCTGGAATTGATATCAGAGCTTCAGAAGTGTTCCAATTGTGAAAACATAGAATTGTGCGTTCTAGACAGCGGTGACAGACGTCACCTTCGTGGAGGTCCAACCATCATTGCGTTAAGAGGGTTTTTGGGCGTCATCAAGGGGATGGGTAGGTCGTCATGGACCCCATGGATGAGTTATTTTCCTGGGCGTCGATATGATAGTGGTTTCATGAGAGAGGGAGGTGACAGTAAGGCGTGTCGGTCGTCATGCCCGGTGGGCGGACCGTCATACCTCTGTTTGATTGATTTAGGGTCATTTGACTTGACTTTTCGATAAGTGTCTATTTTTTAAGTTTATTCGATGTTGTTTTGATGTATTTGATGAGTATTGATGAGTTTGATGAGAAATTACATAATTTGATTATTATAATCAGTTGTGATTAAAATGTTGAGATGTTGGTTCATAGTGGAACCAATGTGTGGCCTTATATTAGAGATGTTTGTAACACCCAAAATACTCCCCACGAATTTTAAATTTAAAATCAGAGTAATTAAATATAAAATTAATTTCGAGTGTTACATACTCTTCCAAAACACGGCTTAACTGATACGTATTACAAAATAAACTTGCAACGGTAATTTTAAAAGGAAACACAAAATAAATATTTTAGTAGCAACATGTTTTTCTTAAATAAATAAACAAAGAAAAAACGATCATCGCCCCGACACCTCAAAGTACGTATCAGAGCTGACCCTCTAACGTGAAGTGCACTGACTTCACTGACCATGAACTCTACTATTACTGATCACCTGCACATTACCAACATAGGGGTAACATTCAAACAGAATGTGTGAGATACTTACACCAACAAAAGGGAAAAATAATACAAATATAAGCAAGTATCATCAAGTATTCACCACTTCTATCAAACAACAACTAAACAATCACACTGAAACACATAATGATATTATACACATAAACAACAACAACATATGCAAATGAGACTCCACCAGACTCAATGCATATGGTACCATATAACGATCCCTATTTTATGATCTAGTTTCCGTCGGAACTCTCGACCCCTATTTCATGGTCCAATATGATTCATATTTCATGATCACACTCTCGACCACCGTTTCACGGTCATGTATGGTCCCTATTTCATGATTGCACCAACAACATAATGATTTCCTTTGGAATTCGGATGGATATACTCTACCTTGGTACACCATCCTCAAGTACATGCCATGCACCATCAATGACAATATGCAATGTCTATAACAACTACCTCATGCAACAACATCAACAACAACATATAACAACAACTACCTCAACACATAATAACATCAACAACTACAACAACATCAACAACACGTATCAACAACTTCAACAACACATAATAACAATTACATCATGTAACATCAACGACCACAACAACACATACCACATCAATGCACACATATACATGTTACTCATGTTTTTACAAAGTTATTTTCAACATTCTTCAAAACAAGTACGTAACCCCTCAATACATGTCTCTAACATCACTACATCAATCCCCATTCATTATTATATTAAATAAAAGGATTTTATAGAATTTTTCAGAATAAAATAAATTATTTTTTCACTCCAGGTCTCGCTAAGCGAGCGACTCTCTATCAGGAAGGGTCCAAATTTCCCAAACGCTCGCTAAGCGAGCTGCCTCTCGCTAAGAGAGAACTGCGATTTCTACATATTTTCCTCTGTGAACCAGCCCGGCCCTGCCACGATTGTTAATTACCTAACTCAAACCATTTTCACAATTTCACAATTTCAACAATTCTTCATACAATTAATTACCTAACTCAAACCATTTTCACAATTTCAACAATTCCTAATTGTTCTTGTGAAGAAGATGTTCATCATCTATCTTAGTTTAGTTTTGATGAAGACAAAAGCCTATCAAATAAGAAATATCAAAGAAGAAAAGGTTTGGAATAAATAATCAAGTATGCTTAAGATTATGGATATTGATGCTAAGGTAATTAATTGCAACTCATTATTTATAAACTTTAGATGCTAAAAAAATAATACTCTTATTCATCTCTAAAGTTCTCAAATTATCACGCATAAAAATATTTGAAACAAATGCATTAAATTTTTTTTAAACTGCCAGCACTTTGTAGGTCAGGTCTGGTTAACTGACTTAACAAAATCTGTTTATGTTTGAAATTTAAAAAATTATTTGAAATTCAAATTTCGTGTTGCACTTGTTAAGTCAGATATCGGTTAAACCGACTTAGCAAGTCCTGGACAAAATTCAAAATTATGTCTTTTCATGAACCATTGTCATTCTAAACTATTGCAAACCTTCATGAAAATATTTTAAACTTTTGCATCATTTCATAGAGATTTTTTAAGATGTATTTAAGGCAAAATACATTAGTTTTAAAATTACCTCTTTAATTATTAAATTTTCACATCAATTCAAATAATTTTCTAAGTGTTCATTCTTTTTCAAAAATGTTGAAACTTTGTGTATAACTTTAAAATCATTCATAATAATTTTTTATTGTACATTGAAAGAGAAGATCATTTGTCTTGAATCTTCATACTTGAAAAAGAAGAAGGCTTTGTTATAAGTCTTAAAAATACTACAAATATTCATATATTCATTTTATTGAAATTGTTGTAAAAATTCCTAAGTTCCAAGGATTGTTTGGAATTAGGTGTGTACTATAACAAGGAGGATTGTTTCTTCTTATAGGGTTTATTGTAATCCTTGTTGTTCAGGATTGTTGGAAACAAGAGAGTTGGTTTTGAGAGGATTGTTATCATTTCAACTTAGTGAAAATCCAAGAGGATTATTCTTGGTTGTTAGAATTAGAAAAGACTAGGTGTGTCTTGTTCTAGGAATCTAACATATAGTGGAAAATCTCTTTCGGTTGAAAGGAGACTGGATGTACCTTCAAACTGTGAAGGGAACCAGGATAAATCACTGTGTCTTTTTACTTTATGCTTTTTATCATTTCCGCACTTAGATTTCTAAAGAAAGTATAAATCGAAAAACCATAAAAACTTCGAAGAAATTTCTAAAGCCTAATTCACCCCCTCTTAGGCATATCTCAAACTTACAGTTCTAACATGCTTTTCATCAAATTCCTCTCTAACCTCATAGATTCTCACTAAACAATCTTATGCCTACTATTCATATTATAATACCCTTAGGAGATGAAAGAAATCCCACCCTTACCTTAATTCTACAGACGATTTCTTCCCTCTTACCGGAATTCTCCTCTACAAGCTCTTGCCTTAGCTCTTTCTTCTTCCTTCCTCTGTTCACACATTTTCAATTTTCGATCAGTTTTCACGAATTGATTTCCTTTTTCCTAAATTCCAAACATAAGCCTTAGACCTCAACTAAGGATTTCCCATATTGCCCTCACTATTCCATCGCCTAATTACCATATTACCCATTTCCCTTCATATTTTCAATATTTATATTTATTCAATATAATATAAATTATATAAATTCATATAATATTAAAATAATATAATTCTTCCTTCAACATATTACCAACTTCACACAACAATTTCCAATTATTTAAATTAAATTATTAAATAAATAATCGGGGCGTTACAACTCTCCCCAATTAGAATATTTTCGTCCTCGAAAACTTAGCTTATGCGAATAAACTCGAATAAGACTCATGCATCTTACTCTCTAATTCCCAAGTCATGTTCCCACCGGCAGCTCCTCCTCATACTACCTTTACGAGAATAATTATTTTGCCTCTCAACTGCTTTACCTCGCTATCAACGATACGTTCTGGTAATGCTTCAACCGTAAGATTATCTCTTACCTCAATTTCATCCATCGGTATCACATGTGACGGATCCGGAACATACTTCTGAAGTTGCGAAACATGGAATACATCATGCAAATTTGATAATCACGGTGGTAACGCCACTCTATAAGCAACAAGTACAACTCTTGCAAAAATCTGGTATAAACCAATAAATCGAGGAGTAAACTTTCTCGATTTCAAAACTCGTCCAACACCGGTCACCGGAGTAACCCTAAAAAACATATGGTCTCCTTCTTGAAATTCAAGATCTTTCCTTCTCTTGTCATGATAACTTTTCAGCATGCTCTGTAAAATTCTCAACTTGTCTCGAATTAACTTCACCGTCTCAGTAGTCTTCTGTATGATATCAGGTCCAAGTGCAACACTTTCGCTGGACTCAAGCCAATATAAAGGTGTTCGACATCTTCGACCATCAAGTGCTTCAAAAGGCGTCATTCTGATACTGGAATGATAACTGTTATTATAAGTAAACTCGATCAACGGCAAGTGACTATCCCAAGCACCTCCTTGTTCAAGCACACAAGACTTCAACAAATCTTCCAAAGATTGTACAATACTCTATGTCTACACATAAGTCAGTGGATGATAAGTTGAACTCAACTTCAACTTTGAACTCAATGCTTCTTGCAAGCTCTCCCAAAATCTAGAAGTAAATATCTGATCTCTATCCGACACAATACTTAAAGGAGTCCCATGCAACTTCACAATCACAATTACATATATCTCTTCCAATCTCTATAAAGAAAAAGTAATACCAATCGGAATAAAATGTGTTGACTTCGTCAATCTGTCAACAATTACCCAAATATAATCATGCCATCGAGATACTATCCCATTTCCACTCTGAAATATCCAACGGTTGCATCAAACCAGCAGGTTTTTATGTCTTACTTTTGATTTCTGACAAGTCAAACAAGCATAAACAAACTGAGCCACATCCCGCTTCATCCACGTCCACCAAAATATCTTTCAAATCTTGATACATTTTTGTAACTCCCGGGTGAATACTCATACTACTTCTATGTCCCTTTTCAAGAATCATTCTCTTCAATTCGAGGTCATCAGGAATACAAATACGCTCCTGAAACCTTAGTACTCCATGTTCATCGACTCGGAATTCATTACCTCCGGCCCGTTCATCACTGACCATCAAGTCCACCAATTTCACATCCGACTTCTAAATCTCCCGTATATGATCAAGAAAGTCATTTCTAACCTTCAATATTCCCAACATTACACTGTGAGGTGTATGCTCGCAATCCAAACTCATATCTCTAAATTGTTCAATCAATTCCAATTCTCTAGCCATCATGATCGACATATGTAATGTCTTCCGACTTAAGGCATCATCCACAACATTAGCTTTACCAGGATGATAATTCAAACTAAAATCACAGTCTTTCAAGAATTCCAACCAACGCCTCTACCTCGTATTTAACTCTTTTTGGTCAAAAAAATACTTCAAACTCTTATGATCACTGTATACTTCAAATCTCGAACCGTACAAATAATGCCTCCAAATCTTTAATACAAATACCACAACTGCTAGTTCCAAATCATGGGTAGGATAATTCCTCTCATGAATTCTCAACTGTTGTGAAGCACACGCCACCACTTGACCATCTTGCATTAACACTCCACCCAAATCCATCAGACAAGCATCGCAATAAATCACAAATGGTTCATCTGGTTTCGGTAAAGTTAAAACTAGAGCGGTAGTTAACTTCTTCTTTAGCTCAATGAAACTCCGTTCACACTAGGCATCCTACACAAACGCCTCATCCTTACAATTTAATTGAGTCAATGGAAGTGCCAACTTCAAAAAACCCTCAATGAATCTCTGATAATAACCAGCTGACCCTAAAAAGCTTCTAATTTCTGTCACCAACTACAGAGTCTCCTATTGTAGAACTACATCTACCTTGGGTGGAGCCACAACAATCCCTTTTCCCGAAATCACATGGCCAAGAAAACTCACTTCCTTCACCCAAAATTCGCACTTCGATAATTTAGCATACAACTTCTTCTCTTTCAACACTTGCAACACAATCTGCAGATGTTCAATGTGCTCTTCTTCTGACTTAGAGTAAATCATAATATCATCTATAAAGACAACAACAAACTGATCCAAATAATCATGGAGAATCTGATTCATATATTCCATGAATACTCCAGGTGAATTAGTAACTCCAAACGACATCACTACATATTCATAGTGTCCATACCGAGTCCTAAAAGTTGTTTTCTGCACATCTTCATCTCTTACCCTTATCTGATGGTAACCCGGTCGCAGATCAATCTTGCTAAACACACGAGCACCAACCAACTGATCCATCAAATCATATATCCTTGGAAATGGATACTTTTTATTAATTGTCACTTTATTCAGCTGTCTGTAACTAATACACAATCTCATACTATTGTATTCCTTTTTCACTAATAATATCGGAGCTCCCTAAGGCGACACATTTGGTCTCACAAACTTCTTTTCTAACAGTTCCTCTAATTGTTTCTTCAACTCAGATAACTCGAAAGCCGACATATAATATGGTGCCATCGAAATCGATCTAGTTTTGGGCACAAGATCAATATTGAATTCCAACTCTTTCTCTCTCTCTCTCTAGTGGAATATCCATAATGTCATCTGGAAATACTTCCGAAAAATCTCTTACCAGAAGCAATTCACCAATTAACATTTCATTTTCCACCGATAAAGATGAAAACAATGTCAATACTTGAGCTTTTTCATTCAAAAGTTCTTTCAACTCTCGAGCAGATAAGTAACCAGCTTCTACTTCCTCTTTATCATGAGTAAGAAATCGAGTTGACTTGCTGAAACAATTAATGTGAATATGATTGAATTCCAACCAATTCATTCCCATAATCACATCTAAACCTCCCAACGGCAAACATATTAGATCCACGCCAAAATCCTTACCATATATTGATAGAGGACAATTCAAACAAACTAGAAAAGAAGTTAATGATCCATCAATAAGAGTCTCGATAACCATTTCTCCTTTCATAGGGGAAACAACAAGACATAATCTTCTCACACAATCAATAGAAATAAAGTAGTGTGTGGTTCCTGTATCAATGATAGAAATCAAAGGTGTATTATGAATATAGAAAGTACATATGATCAATCAATCCTCACTGGAAGTATGTGTTCCTTTCAAAGCAAACACCTTTCATCTAGTCACGAATTTCTTTGGTTTCTGACAATGAGTGTTGATATTACCTTGCTCTTCATAGTTGTAGCAAGTAACCAGATTAGTCTTTCACTCTGCAATCAAATGTCCAGGCTGGCCACATTTAAAACACTTCTTCATGTCACTCGTACACTCACTAATACGATGACCCAGTTCACCACACTTGTAACACTTCAGAGAAGCAGGGGCACCTCCCCCACTTGGCTTCTTACCCTCAACATGTTTTTGTTTACCTTTATCAGCTGGAGCTGCATAAGGTTTCCCATGATGCATTTGTTGCTTTCCTCTTCTCTCAGCCAAACTCTTTAAGTGATCTGCTAGAGCGTTGTTGTCTTCCTCAAAGATTCAACAACAATCAACTAAATTCGGAAATATTATGATCCTTTGTGTCGCTCCCGGGATTTTCATCCTAGTACAAACGCGAAAGTGGCGCGGAAAAGGTAGAGTCGCCAGCCAGACATTTTTATCCCGAACGAATGGGAAAGGTAATGTTGCACAAACCTAAGGAAGAAGGAAAGAACAAGGCCTTGCGAACCAAAGATCTAAGTTCGGGAGTCGGTTACGACCTGGGAAGGTATTAGCACCCCAGATCGTCCGTCGTACCCGACGGGATCCACGCTTGCTTATTTTGTTTCAAAGGGTAAAATAATACAATTGTTGTTGAACAAATGAACTGCTACTGGAATGGAACTGAAATGAGAAAAGGAATAAGAAAAGAGAATGGAAAAAAAGAATGGGGAAATGTAGGGAAAATAAAGAATGTGCTCGAACGGGCCCTACCCCGCTGCCTACGTACCTCATCGGGATAATGAGGATCAGAGTCGACGTAGTTCGCCTAACCTAGGCGGGAACTATTTGTTTGTGAATTAAGGCTTGACCTGCCTATGCCATTGCTCAGGTGTTGCAGGCTCGGACGACGAGTGCGTAACCGTCTTGCAAAGTGACAAGTAGGAGCAAGTTCGCGTACAGAGCGAAGGAGATGAGAAAAGAATTCCCGAAGGAAAGACGCTTATTGTTTGTTTGTGTTTTTTTAGAAAGCTTTTAGGAGTGTGTCACAAGGAAGTGAACTCAAGCTCTTTTCCATGGAATGTGTACTTGTCACTACATTCCAAGAGGGAATAATAGAACAAGCACATTCAAGTAAGGAGAAGATCCCCAAAACTTGAACCCAAAGACTAGGGCTTAGGCTCACTAACTTGTTTACTTATTAGGTGTTTTGATTATTCACATGAAGAAGTGTTTTTTAGCTTTTCTTTTATGAAGAAGATACCTTGATCAGACTTGTGCATCACAAGGTAAACATGTACTATCCCAAGATGGGAAGACTACAAGCATACCTCATGGAATAAGGCTATGGATCAATGTATCATTTCAGATTTATTAAAGTGTTTTTTAGAGTTATGAGATGAGAAGAGAAAAAGAACCAAAAGGATCACAAAAGGACAAAATCCTAAAAGGGGGACTAAAACAATCCTAAGTTATTTATCATATACAAAAGGGAGATCCTATGGTTAATGAGGTATTCTAATCCTAAGAAAGAGAAGAAAAGAAGAAAATAGAACTTAGAAATCAACTTACTTCCTAAGGAAGGTAAGTTGTTTCTAAAGAAAGGGAAAACCTATAAGCAAGCACCAAGTGTTAAGGCAAAGACAATTACAATGCATAAGAGATAGGAATGAAGTGAGGCTTACCTCAATCTTCCCCCCTACAAAACAAAAGTTAGCATGACAATTCATATTGAAAGTAAAATCAAAGCATGAAAGCGATTAAGTACCATAAACGTCCTAGAATGGAACTAGGGTTCAAAATAAGACCTAAGTCTAAAGGTGAAGGTACCTAAAGGTTACATGACTTCTAAAGTCAGTAGCTACATGATATAGGTCCCTAAGGATGCTAGGATACCTCACAAGATCAAACTATGTCAAACTATGTACAAAAAGTTCACCTAAGTTCACCTAAATGCAAATTAGGACTCATGGATGAAATATGAATGCATATGGCTTACAAGCATGAATGAATACATGAAATGAACATAAAAGTCAGTAGTGAATGATTATGAATGAGGATGAATGAATATACAATCATGGATGCAATGGATTAGGCATATGGAGCAATGAGAAGAAGATATGAGAAGAAACGAACAAAAATCGCATAAGATCGCACATGATGAAAACTAAGGAAGAATGACATGTGAATATGCATGAAATGATTATGGTTCAGTAGCATACAAGGTATGAGATGCAATTAGAATGCATGAATAGGCATTAATGATTTCCACATAATTCAAGTTATTATTTAGAGGAGAAGAGAATCTAGTTTAGGTTAAAGTTAATTCACATAAGTATGCACTTTAAAGCACCAAAACAAACCAAATGAGTATGGTTCAAAAAATGACCTATGACTGGAATTAAAGGCATACAAAAATGACCTATAATCAACTCCTAAAATCTACCAAAAATCCCCTCAAGAAAATGGCATGAATGCCTTCTTAACATTTAGGTTATGCGACACATAAACACATGAATCAACCTAGGATCTAGGTGACATGGAAAAATAGCAAAAAGCCTTTAAAAATTATGAAATTAAATCCCTGGAATGATATAGTTATTATCTCACATGGTCTAAAAGGATTCCACAAAATTATGCACCAAAGTGCCAAAACAATTCCTTGATTAGCAAGGTAACAAAGCATGGTTATCGAAAACAACTCCACAAAGTGGATCAAAAAGGGCACTAAAAAATTATGAAAAAAATTCCTAATGAGCATCAAAATGTCACAAATTACAGTGATTAATCACACACAAAAAATAGGTTTCACACCTATTGGGAAAAAATCAATTTCGGTCCCTTATGCCAAAACCTTCCTTTTTGGGACAGCTTGTGATCTAAAATCCAAATAAAATATTGAAACCACCCAAATCTGGAAACAAAAAATATGAAAAATTAATTAAGAGGATGAGGATAACTCATGAATATTTCCAGAATTTTATCTCACCTAAAACTATTTTTAATAATTGCGACGAAATGGGCAAAAAAAGTGGATTTTGAGGGAAAGTGAAAGGAATCGATCCTAATGGTTCGTAACCTAATCCCTAAGCTCCGAAATCGACACAAATCAACATATATCACAAATAAATCCAGTGCCTCAGGTGGGAGGGCTCAATATGCACCTTAAGTTATATGATCCTAAGTCGCATACAACTAGAATGTTGCATTAAAGTAGAGAATCGAGATTACTTACTTGGTCGAAGTGCCGATTCTTTCACATAAAAGAAATCAAAAAAACTTCAAGCCAAGCCTTGTAATCTCCCATGAGCAAAATAAATGCTCATCTTCCATAATTGCTTTGTGAAGATCCCCCATAATCGAAACAAAAACAACGACACAAAATATCATTTGAATCCAAAGGTATCCCACAAATAAAGTGGAATACCAACCAAACAACCGTCGTTAAGATCTTTGCGAGATCCTTGCATGAACTCAACAAACGCATTAGAAACCAAAAAGAGGTGCAACCGGAAGTTGCACCTATGCCTCACAACTCCAAATCAAGTAGAAATATGAATATACGAGTCATGGACATGCATTGAAATTTACGTTTCAAAACGGGGCAGCACTTATGCTCTAACATAAACAACATGCAAACTCAAACCGGAATCAAACAAATTTACATGCAATGAATGGCAAATGATCAACAAACATATATACAAGTCAAAACAAGATCAATGCATCAAAATCGCACCAAACCGAACTTAAAAAGCCTTAAAACGAAAAAACGCGTCAAAAATCACCGACTCGGAATTGAACGAAAATCGCATGGTAACTTGCAAACGTGCTAACGGATTCAAATATGCAATCGGATTTTGAAAATTCCGCTCGGAAGTGATACTTTTTGGCCAATTTCGTCGGCTGGCAGTAGTGAAATAGTCGGAAAAAATTGTCCGAAATCGACTAAAAAGTTCACCAATGGCTCCGGAATAATCAACAAAGTCAATTTACACTATTCACATTCGCGAAAACGCGCTACGGTTAGGAAGTTATGACCAAAACGCACTTATCGACACGCGACACATGAACAACATCAACAATTAAGCTTCAACCTATCCTATTTCAAATTTGCACATTGAAACAAGCATGAATTTAAAAGTCAAGCACTTCAATCAATATCAAGTTATAATAATTAGCTCTCTTAGGAATTTTGTCAAACACCTAACATTCACCGATTATTCTATGTCAACTTTACCAAGCCTTTTCAATCATGCACCACAACAATTATTAGGATAAATTAATCAAGAATCAATCAATAATCAAATCATGAATCAATGCACATAATCTCCACAAGATTAATTCAACTTCAAAATTCAATTCAAGAAACAATTCAACAATTATTCATGAATTAAAGTTTAAGAAGCTTACCGAATGAAGAATCGACGAAGAAATTGCGAATCCGAAGGAAGTGAGACGCGATCATGAACGGAGGAGAGGAGGAGAGGCCGCGCGGCTGCCGGTGGCGGAAGATGGTGGTCTTACGGTGGTGAAGTTGACCGGAGGTGGTGGTTCGTGGCGGCTCGGCTACCGGAAGCTTGATCGGAATTGTTGTGTTCTTGAGTTCTTGATGAAGTTGTTGTTGTGTTCTTGAGAAAGAATTGAGAGAACGAACTTTGATCCTTTAGAGAGAGTTTGTGAGAGTTTTTTGGTGTTTGTAAATTATGATTGAAGTTATGAAACAAATTGTGGGTCAAAAGAATATATAGTGGAGTGTAAAATGAAAGGCAAAAGGTAGAATTTCGGCTTAAGTGAAAATAATAATATCTTCGGCAAGAAATTTTGACTCTGAGCCTTCCACAATATCGTCCGCCTCTGAATCACGGTTGCAACACAAAAAGAACGGACGTCATACGATCAAAATCGAGTGCGATCGATACGTTTAAGTTGTAAGACGTCACTGAATAAGTTGTTTTTTCGGCTTATTTGGTGTCCGCTACTCGAAAATGTGACGAGGTCAACCTCTTCGGAGCATAATCTCGACTCGACTTTGTCAGAAAAGTTGTAGATCTATGAGTCAGTGACCTGGTGTTAAAATCTAAGCTCGACCGGACAAACGACGAGGGAGATATGAATTTTCTCGTGAAACCACTTTCAGCCTTTTTCTTCGGTTCAGCACTTCGGTTTTGTGAAATAAACCAAAACGATAATCTTTGGAGCACCGTTCAAACTCGCATTTGTCTTTGAACTTGAAGAGGATAAAATTTTTGAACCAACGCTTCAAGAACGGGTGCAATCCGATGAAAATTGACCGAGTTATGAATTTTACAAAATCTGACAGACAATGTAGTGCATCAAAGAACCTTATTGGTAATTCGCATTTTCGAGATCCTTCCGCTTGGACCGAACCAAAACTGAATTCACATAATGAAGATAACATCTAAACGGAATTTTAGGCACCGAAACAACATCAATTCGATGAACGAGCCAAGAGTTATGAATTTTTTAGTGTTCAAAACTCACCGGTTCAGCACTGTTTTTCACTATGTCGACTCTAAAGACTCGCACATTCTGAGATCTTCTTCAAAGAATTAGTTCTCGGCCAAAACCCAAAAGTTAGAAAGGATATCAAGACGGAACTTTTGGCATATTAATCTCTCAGACATGTTGACCCAA
Organism: Lathyrus aphaca; assembly: GCA_963966055.1. Taxonomy (NCBI): domain Eukaryota; kingdom Viridiplantae; phylum Streptophyta; class Magnoliopsida; order Fabales; family Fabaceae; genus Lathyrus; species Lathyrus aphaca. The sequence continues at coordinate 17,659,416 of OZ014521.1, forward strand.
TCAGAAGTTACGAACTCTTGAATACCGCTAGCACAGTTAATCGGCGAAACCGAAATTTCAAAAACAAATAATTCCCGCCATTTTCCTTGATGAATTGGCCTCCGAGCCGAACACAAAAGTTGTAGAGAATACCGAAATAGTCTAAACTATTGAGTTTCAAGCCAAAATGAGTTTCCGAGCATAAGTTACAACTTTTGCAAACTGCACCATAAAACTGATATTCTGCTTAAACTCCTTTGAATCAACCGAGAACTTTTGGTTTCTTCTAAGATTCTTGTGCACGTTCCGCATGAAAAAATAAAGGCCAGTCGCAGCCTGTGAAAGCTCAAATGGAGATGTATATTCATGTATGTTTATGATGCAATTGTGATCTAAATGCAAAGCAATGTATGAAAGGATATGCTAAATGGCATGAAAATGAGAGGGCAAATTTTGAGGTATTACACTTTGATAACCAATTGTCTGCTTGATCTCAGGCCTCAAACCATTCTCGAAATTAACACACTTTGAGATCTCAGCAGTCGCTTCACTATAGTGCGGATAAAACTTTTCCAGATCAGAAAATTTGGCAGCATACTCTATAATCGATATACTCCCTTATTTCAACTCCGGGAACTCAATTTCTTTCTTTACTCGAACATCTTTAGGAAATTACTTCCTCAATAATTCCCTTTTAAACACAACCCAGGTAATTTCCTCACCAGACGCTTCCAACTGCTGACGGGTGCCAACCCACCAGTCATCAGCTTCTCCCAGCAACCTGTAAGCACCCAACCGTACCTTTCGGCCTTCAGAACATTCCATCACTTGAAATATCCTCTCAATCTCCTTGAGCCACTCTTGTGCTCCATTTGGGTCATACTTTCCTTTTAGCGTAGATGGATCATTCTTCTGAAACTCTTCATTCTCACGATCCCCATCATTCATCGGATTCTGCACAACTTGAGCCATAGCCTGCATAGCGGCGGCAAATACAACATCATTCCTCCCAGACATTCTAAATATGCCACGCAACAATAACTAAAGAACGATTAAGAAATCTACAACAACACTCAACAACGACTCGACGACTTAACTACTTGGTTGGACGGACTGACCTACTCTGATACCACTTTGTAACACCCAAAATACTCCCCACAGATTTTCAATTTAAAACCAGAGTAATTAAATATAAAAATAATTTCGAGTGTTACATACTCTTCCAAAACACGTCTTAACTGATATGTATTACAAAATAAACTTGTAGCGGTAATTTTCAAAGGAAACACAAAATAAATATTCCAGTAGCAACATGTTTTTCTTAAATAAAGAAACAAAGAAAAAACGATCATCGCCTGACACCCCAAATTACGTATCAGAGCTGACTCCTCTAACGTGAAATGCACTGACTTCATTGACCATGAACTCTACTATTCCTGATCACCTACACGTTACAAATAAAAGCAAGTATCATCAAGTATTCACCACTTCTCGTCAAACAACAACTAAACAATCATACCGAAACACATAATAATATTATGCACGCAAACAAAATCATATGCAAATGAGACTCCACTAGACTCAATGCATGTGGTATCATATAATGATCCTTGCTTCATGATCAAGTTCCCGTCGGAACATTCGACCCCTATTTCATGGTCCAATATGATCCATATTTCATGATCACACTCTCGACCCCTGTTTCATGGTCATGTACGGTCCCTATTTCATGACCGCACCAACAACACAATGATTCCCTTTGGAATTCGGATGGATATACCCTACCTTGATACACCATCCTCAACTATGCACATGCCATGCACCATCAATGACAATATGCAATGTCTACAACAACTACCTCATGCAAAAACATCATCAACAACATGTAAGAACAACTAACTCAACACATAACAACATCAACAACATGTATCAACAACTACAACAACATAAAACAACATCAACAACATGTATCAACAACTTCAACAACATATAACAACTACATCATGTAACATCAACGACCACAACAACACATACCACATCAATGCACACATATACATGTTACTCATTTTTTTACAAAATTATTTTCAACATTCTTCAAAACAAGTATGTAACCCCTCAATACATGTCTCTAACATCACTACATCAGTCCCCATTCATTATTATATTAAATAAAGGATTTTATAGAATTTTTCAGAATAAATTATTTTTTTCACTCCAGATCTCGCTAAGCGACCTGCCTACTCGCTAAGCGAGCGACTCTCTGCCAGGAAGGGTCCAAATTTCCCAAACGCTCGCTAAGTGAGTTGCCTCTCGCTAAGCGAGAACTGCGATTTCTGCAGATTTTCCTCTACAAACCAGCCCGATCCTGCTACGATTCTTACACTCCAAAATCCTTCTTAAGGCTAGAAAACTCATAATTTTCACCATTCTTCATACAATTAATCACCTAACTCAAACAATTTTCACAATTTCAACAATTCTGAATTGTTCTAACATGCTTTTCATCAAATTCCTCTCTAACCTCATAGATTCTCACTTAACAATCATATGCCTACTATTCATATTATAATACACTTAGGAGATGAAAGAAATCCCACCCTTACCTTAATTTTACAGACAATTTCTTCCCCCTTGCCAGAATTCTCCTCTACAAGCTCTTGCCCTTGCTCCTTCTTCTTCCTTCCTTTGTTCACATGTTCTCAATTCTCGATCCGTTTTCACGAACTAATTTCCTTTTTCCTAAATTCCAAACATAACCCTTAAACCTCAACTAAGGATTTCCCAACTTGTCCTCACTATTCCATCGCCTAATTACCATCTTACCCTTTTCTCTTCATATTTCCAATATTTTTATTTATTCAATATAATATAAATTATTTAAATTCATATAATATTAAAATAATATCATTCTTCCTTCAACCTACTACCAACTTCACACAACAATGTCCAAATATTTAAATTAAATAATTAAATAAATAATTAGAGTGTTACAATGTTCGTGCTGAGTTTTAGGTTCAGAGAGGAACTGACGACGAGTTTTGGAGTTGGATATTGGAGATTAATATTGCATTTATTTTGGAGTCAGAGATAGGTGATTAACTCTGGTCTAGTGACGAGTCTCAGATTTAGAGAGGAACATGTAACGAGTCTAATGGTTCAGAGATGGAACCAGTGACGAGTGGATGAATCAATAACATACCTTTGATGTCGAAACCCTTGATACCACATGCATCAAAGTAGACGAGATGAGATACATTGCATACATAATTGTATTTGTAGTTTATTTATATTGTGGATGATTTATGTGATTATTGAGTGATATTATTTGCATTATCCTTTCTGTTTTTTGCACCACTAATATGTTTGAATATATTCTCACCCATGTTTGCTTTTTTGTTTTCTTAGAATTATCGAACTATTTCTTTTATTATTTAACTAAAAGTTGATTTTTATTTACGAGACATTTAAAGTTGTCGTTTTCTTGTTTATTTTCCATTGCTATAATATGATAATTCATAAATATATTTAAGTTGAGAAAATGTGACACCCTAGTTTTGAGTAAATTATTCGCATCTTTTTATAAATCAAGAGCTTGGGTTTAAGGTGTTACAATGTCAGCCAAAAGACAAGCATGTAGAATATCTAGTCTTATTCGTCACATTTCCTATTTGCTCTTTATCACATATGCACAACCAACAAAGAAGACATTAGAGAATGGGTGATTAATAAAAATAAACTAAAGAAAATGGGTTTCTTTTGCCACCTACTAAAGATTTTCTTCCTTTCTTCATTTGAGTTGGCATCCATCAGCCAGCGAGTCAGAATCAACCTCTTCATCTATTTTAATGATGTTGCATCATATGAAAAAATGTCATCAACAGAGCCAAGCTTCGTATAAAATTCTACCAACAGTTACTTTAGATACAATTATTCATGAGATAAGTGTCCCTCCTTGTTAAGGTAGGATCCTACCCCCATCAAGAAATGGTTCTGACTCTAATACTTACAAAATAACCATATAAACATATTCTGGTGACCATGTTCTAATTTGAAAATCTTCGCATGATCTTCTTCATTGTGATGACTGACTAAGAAGAAGTGGTCGTTAAAATCATTCTCGTTGTTTGAGTAAGTCATGAAATATTTAATACTCTACCTCGAGGAAAACAAATAACTATTCATATAGTTTGGACTTTTTTATTTTTAAAAAGATGGAAGAACAAAGTAATTGTTGGCTTTCCCCCTTGTACTCACACCAATATTGAACGACTGGTTCACCGGGTGAAATTGAAAGGGGGAAATCATTAAATGGTTCATTACATTGACCTTGAATTCATTGAAAGGAAGGCGAAAACCTATGAGAGTAAATAAGGACTTATGGAAGGGGATGGAACACCCATCATATTGATCCATATCCCTTTATTTTTGTCAAGAGGGAACACCACCCCTAGTTGGATGGAGGGCCCACATAAATTAGAGTATGGTCCAAAGGACCCTCGCGGGTGAAATATGATGGAGTCTCCAGTATGTCATGGTCTACCCAATCACACGAGGTGTTCTTACCATCCTCCCTAGTCGAGATTTATACAATCTCCATGACTAAAAGTGTTACGAAAGAAAAATAAATGCAGGTACAATGTTGCAATTAAGCAAGCTCAAATGTTATCAAAAGAAACCACCAACAACAAAAGGAATTTCCGAAGAAAAAGTAAAAGATCAAACACTTACTATCTCAGAAACCCTAGAAAAAAGGAATAAGAGTAAAAGGAGAATGTTGACATTTAGAAGGAACAATCAAACATGTAAGACCAGTGCCAATGAAAAAAGTCGTATGAACCTGACCCAACGTTGAAACAAGGGCACCCTTGGAAAAGAATGATAAATAAAGCATAAAAACTATTTTGCAAGTTGTTAGCAATAGAAAATTAAAAATGATGCTTTGAAAGTCTGTTATATCAATTCGAGCATTGAAACTATGTGATCAACTGCACACCACCAACGATTGAGGTTTCCTAAAAAATACTTATGTACTCTAATAATAGTGTTGTTATACCAGTGGTGTTGAGTTTGGAGACTGAAGAAAGTTGTGTCATGGGCTCAAATTTCTCTTATCACATGTGTAATAAAAAAATAATGTTTTGAGACTTTGAAGTTAAAACATGGTAGAATAGTTCTCCTTCGTGACAATAAGGCTTGCATGGTTCATGGTTTTAGTACAATTAGACTTAAAAATTTTGATGATTTGAGTTTCTTCTTCACAACTTGAGGTGTGTTCAAGAGCTCAAGCGAAATTTATTATCCATAAGCATGTTTGATGGTTTATGCTATTACACTAGAGTTGAACATAGGATGTTGAAGATTTCGCATGGTGATATGATCATAGCTTAATGGTATAAAATATGTGGTTTATATATTTTAGAAGGTTCTAATGTTGTTGTTCATTCATCATTACTTAGTGAAGAATTTCATGATAAAAACAAGTTGTGGGATTTGAGGTAAATGAATTGTGAATGCTTGGAAGTTTTTTCAGATCATATTAATGATTTTTGTAGAAGACATGGAAAAAAAAAACATGTGACCGCTAAGTTGTCATTGATTTTTCTGCAGTAAAACTAGTGTCAATGCATATTACTTAGTTTGTAGTTGTTCATTTACAAGAATGAAATTCTAAATAATTATGGAGGTTTGGAGTAGGAAGATTGTAACCTACTATGTTTTAAAGATCGTCAAAAATTTGCTTGTTGATCAAATCAATCTAACTCGACTTGATGGTAAAGTTGTGGATTGTGTCTTTAATGGTTATCCAAGAGGTAGGAAATGTTATGAGTTGAGAAGAGTGGAACCTGGAGGATCAAAGTTTATCAATCTCAAATTTATTACTTTTAGTGAGTTTTGTCACATAAAGAAAAGTAAAGACATATGGATGAAGCTTTTAGAAACTATGTCGACGAAAACTCAGTTTGAGGTTGAGGTTCCTACTATGGATATTATTAATAGTGAAGAAACAATTACACAGGTCTCTAATTATTATTCGAATCATAATAAGGTAAGGAGGAAGATTGTACCATCTCAAAGGGATGATTATGCACATTTTTGGTGTTATGTTATGAATGTGGTTGAAGGGTTACAAAACTATGAAACAAGGATCTTTATGGAGGCATTAGAAAGTAAGTGGAATCAAAGATGGTTGAAAAAGCATACTTGTTGGCTTGTTAAACTACTAAAGCGAGAAAAGGTGGTTAGAAATGAATGGATGTAAGTGGAAAGATCAAGCTTCTAGTGTGGTATGAACTTGATCAATTTTGTTGATTAGTGATTCAACATGGTAGAGAGCAACAATATGGTTGATGGATAGATTAGCATCACCATGGTTTCAAGTAGTGGAGATTGTTGATGTATGCCTTAGAATCTAAAGGGATGAAGAGAGATAAAATATTTCGAAATTGTAGAAATAAAAAATTAGTCTAGAAGTGATGACATAACCACGCGAGGGAGGTTGGATATGGAGTTGGCGTGGTGTGAGATTAGCCACGAGCTAAAACGGTGTAAGATTAGCTCAAAAGTTGGCATGATAACGCAAAGTGAGGTTGGCAGTGGAGCCAACGTGGTGGAATGCTAGTAGCGGAGCCAATGGAGGTGGCGTGACAATGGGTATGGGTTTGATGGGCATCTTGATTCATTAGAGCTCAGGTCCTATTTTCTCAATTCATATGTATTGGGCTCCGTTCATTTATGGGTTATGTTTTGGGCTTGTTATGGATCCGTTGGGGTTCACCAATTATAAATATGTATCTCTTATATATTTGTTATCACATCCTTCAAAAGTTTAGAGTTGAAGACAAAGAGATGGGTTCAAGAGTCCTAGTGGTAATTGTCGCTCCCGAGGATTTCCATCCTGGTACAAACGCGAAAGTGGCGCGGAAAAAGAATAGAGTCGCCAGCCATGCATTTTTATCCCGAATAGAGGGAATGGTAATGCTGCACAAACCAGAAGAAAAAAAGAGGAAGGACACAGGTCCTGCGAACCAAAGAGACTGGGTTCGGGAGTCGGTTACGACCTGGGAAGGTATTAGCACCCAGATCGTCCGCCGTACCCGACGGGATCCACGCTTGCAAAAGAAACTGTTTCAAAGGGTGAGGGTATGAAAAATGCGGCAAAGAAAAGAAAACGAAAAGAAACTGGAACTGGAAAAGAAATGAAATAAGAAAAAGAAAAGGAAAAATGTAGGGAAAATAAAGATTGTGCTCGAACGGGCCCTACCCCGCTGCCTACGTACCTCATCAGGATAATGAGGATCAGAGACGCCGTAGTTCCCCTAACTAGGGGTACTAAAAGGAAATTGCTTGAGAATTAAGGCTTGAACTGCCTATGCCATTGCTCAGGTGTTGCAGGCTCGGACGACGAGTGCGTAACCGTCTTGCAAAATGACAAGTAGGAGCAAGTTCGCGTACGGAGCGAAGGAGATGAGAAAAGAATTCCCGAAGGAAAGACGTTTATTGTTTGTTTGGTGTTTTTTAGAAGCTTTTATGAGAGAGAGTTTGCATAGGTAAGTGTACCCAAGTCTTACTCAATGGGATGTGTACATCTCACATCATCCCGAAATGGAATGCGCAAGAGGCACACCTATCTATGGAGGAAATCCCCAAAGCTAGTCCCACAAGTGAAGGCTCAAGCACACTAACCTATTATCATTATTAAGTGTTTTTGTGGTTTTATGGTTAAGAAGTGTTTTTTAGCTTTTCTTTGTGAGGTACTCATGTTAAGACCTATCCACCACGAGTGATGACTCACACCTCGCCCCGAAATGGAACGCATGTGAGCATCTCATAGCAAAGTCTCATGTCACATGAAAGTACTCAAACTTTATTAAATGAATTAGAATTAAGTTTGAAGATGAGAAGAGAGAGAGCACCAAAGGATCTTAAAGGAAAAATTCTAAAGGGGGACTAAAATAATCCTAAATATTCACATGCATGGAAGTCCTAAAGGTTAGTGAGGTTTCTATCCTAATGAAGGAAAAAAGAAGAAGATAGAAGAAGGGATGAGAAAGGCCTAAGCCCAACAACAAAGGGTTAGTAACATAAACATAAGAGGAAGATGAGAATTGGAGATGTGGAACTCAATTCCCACATCTCTCACTTACCATAGCCCCTGCAAGGTTAGTAAAAATCCAGCAAATTGACCAACACAATCATGGAATTAGTCATGCTCAAAGGTTCTTGTGAACAAGAATCAAACATCATGTCAAACATTGCAAGTACACGACTTACGCGTCGAAAACATGAAAGCATACATCAATCAGCAAGCAAATCACCCTAAAATATCATGTTTAATGATCATGCAATGATCCATGGCAATTAGAACAAGCAAAGGGATCAAACAAGCTCAAAACAACACTAAAAAACCATTCTGCCTCAGTGTTAACCGGTTAACCATATGCGTTAACCGGTTAACCAGCTCAAACCTGCACAAAATACACATGAAACAAGTGCGTTAACCGGTTAACCATATACGTTAACCGGTTAACACTGATAAAACAGCAGCAAATCCTGCAGAAAACAGCATCTCAAAACAGCTTATTCAAATAAGCTTGCACCAGACCAGCAATCAATTACACATGAAAAAAAAAATAGATCAATTCACATTAATCCATATCATTAAGCTCATGAACAATAACATTCGGATCCGGATACAAATCAACCAATCAAATCAAACAACACAAGCAAATACACAAGCACATGGTGGATCTAAAGCACAAGCATGCAAATAAGCTAAAAACAGAGCTAGATCTGAAATTAACCAACCTACAAAGCTGAGGTATGCTTTGGTAATTGTTGATTGGGCTGAAAACAGTAGATCTCGCGCAAAACTTTGAAGATCCGATGCTAAGCTCCACACTCCATGCAAAATAAATGCAAGAACAAGCTCTTGATGCAGAATTTTGGATCCAAAAGCACTTCTAGATCTCAAATCAGATCTGAATCTCCAATAAAACCAGCAAAAAGATGCAAGGAAGCTATGAAAGGAGGTTTAGTTCCAAGATCTACACACCTCAAGGCAAGGTTGTGTGATCTTCAAAGAGGAACTTTGAGTGATTTGGAAAATTGGGAGAGAAAAATGAGAGAATTGTGAGTGAGAGGAATGAAAATTCAGAAATGAGAGTGAAAAATGAGTGAGAGAGAGTTTGGTTTGGAAGGAAATGGAATAAATATGATTTAGGTTTGGGGCCCAAAATTTTGGTTTGGGATCCAAAATTATGGTTTGGGTAGTGTGATTTGGATTTAGGGTTGGAATGAGGCTTGGATAAATGCTCTAGATCCTTCTCTCAAATTCAAATTAATTCAAATGAATAAAAATCAGAAAAATGGAAAATGGAAACAAAACACACATGCTGAAAATGCTGCTGGAAATTCAAATTTCGCAGCTGTTAACCGGTTAACCATATGCGTTAACCGGTTAACGCATGAAAAATTTGAATTTCCCTCCTTTTGGTGGGAACCTTCAAAAACAGACCTGCACCAACCGTTTCAAACAAATTTTGATCCATCTTCTCTTTCTAGGGCTCTGAACATGATACCAGGCTTGTGCAAAATGATCCTGTGGGCTTCTTGCCAGATCACCATGCTCTTGATTTTGACTTGCAGGTTCAGATTTTCCCAGATGACCGATCATATGCCTTATGCTAGAACATGTGAGTGTTATGCTTCATTTTTCTATGCTGAATGATAAGGCTATGGTATGCTCATGATGATTATGATATGATAACGATGCTAAACAAGAAGAGGGCAAATTTGGGGTGTTACAGCTGCCCCTATTCAATCAACTGTTAATCTGAAAAGGATGAGAGCAACGGCTATCAGACATTCGAGATAAACTGTGATTGAATACCAAGAAGACCTGAAATTTGCACTCTGACGAAGAATGCAACACTGGGAAATAAACCCAACCAGATGACGCTCTGGGGATAAGAAGGAGAGAAAAAGCAGACGAGCTTCTTCCAAGTTGAAACTGATATCTGAAATACTATCATGCTGACAGACGAGTCTTCGCATGACCTGTGACGCCAGGTGCAGAGAGCGGACGAGCCCTTAAGGGTCTTCAAAGTAACCTGAGATGGACGAATCTCCTTCACTAATCCTTACGCAGATAAGTGGAATAAGACGGACGAGTCTTCTTCGGATAACCCTTACGCAGGCTCCGGGAATGCATATAAGTCTGTGGGATAGACATGCAGTCAAGGTAGACGAACCTTCTTCATATATTATCCGCGGATATATGGCATAAGACAGACGAGTCTTCTGAGCAAACCTGTTACGCCAGGTGCAACAACCATAATTGGTGCTTGAGACGGACGAGCCTCCCTCGGATTTACCTGTTACGCCAGGACCGGTAACCATTTCGACATCTAATTCCCACTGTCAGGATTTTAAACCTCTTCAATACAGACGAGTATTGGATGATCATCAAGAGAACACAGACGAGTGCCAATAGTCAAAGATACAGACGAGTATCGGACGATGATCTGAGAAACACAGACGAGTGCTTCAGGCGATGATACAGACGAGTATCAGCCACTGGTATAGACGAATACCAGAAGTTCAAACACAGACGAGCATTTGAAGTAGCAACAGCAATATCAGGATGAACGACAAATCTTCACATTCAGGTGCGAGCTAGCACAGACGCGTGCTGAGGATGATACAGACGAGTATCTAGGCAAAGCAGACGAGCTTCAGAACACAAACGACTTCTGGGGGATAAAAGCAGACGAGCTTCAAACACACACAGACGAGTGCTGGACAGTTGCAGACGAGCAACAACAGAGAATACGTATCAAGGCACAGACGAGTGCAGCGAAGGATCCAATACCAAACACAGACGAGTGTTGGAAGGTTGCAGACGAGCAACAGCAAATATCATCTCAGAACACAGACGAATGTTGAGGAGTTGCGGACGAGCAATAATAAGGTAATCACTTCAAAACACAGACGAATGCTGGAAATTGCAGACGAGCAATAACAAGGCAGAGCTAACACAGACGAGTGTTGAAAGATGCAGTCGAGCAGCCATAAAGCAGTGATATGTCCTTGCTGGGGAAACTTGCTTAGGGATAACACATACGAGTGTTGAAGATTGCAGACGAGCAATAAACGAATGCCTGATCGGCAACAAGAGATACAACTCTGCAGGGGAGAAAAAAGTCAAGAGGTCTGGATACCCACTCCGACTGAGGTGATGAATACCTGGCTGCATCATCAAATAAACCAACAATAGGGCAAATCTGCTGGGGAATATTTCAAGGACGGAGGTGAAAATCAAATATGAACTCTGCGGGGGGACGAATCATCTTCAGACTTGGCTGGGGAAGCTTCCTGGGCAAATACTCTAGCTGAGGAGAGCATCCGATGATTCAAGACTCTGAGGGGATATCAGGCTTTCGGGTACCTGATAGGCGAGGACTCTTGCTGGGGAAGAATCTTGTTGATGATAAAATGCTGTCAATTCCACCTCTGATGATGACATGCTCTCAGGTACCTACTAGGCACACTCCGCTGGGGAAGAATGGACTACTACTTCACTTGGGAAGAAGAACCTGCTTGGGCTGCTGCCAAGACTTAGTTGGAGGAAAATATCTATTTAGACAAGTCAGGCTTTCAGCTACCTGCTGGAGAAGAAAAATCTCTGCTTGGGGAGATACTCTACTGGGGGAGAGCAAATTGCTTGATGTGACGCCATCCTGCAACCTGCAACAACAGAAAACACACGTGTGTCCCGGGGATTTGCATGGCGTGATCTGCTCATCCATTATCACCCGACACTCAAAGAGGGTTACAGTTTCCCTGCATGTCAGTTTTCTTTTCAAGATTATCACCATGTTTAGATGCAATGCTATTTTTGCCAAAAATTCAGGACATTTTGCAAACAAAAATAAACACACACAGCTTTTTGACTGAATATTATTTTTATTGAATGGCCTCTAAATAGGCAAAGATTTACATCAGGAAGCAACCACCTGGAAAGAGGTAGCCACTATAAAAATTGAGAAAAGAAACTATCCTAATGGCCATGTACACGGCATTCCAAGGAGTTCCATTTCTGCTATGACATGCATGTCTTCAAGACTCTCCATTCTGCTTTGGCTTTCTGAGAAGACGAGGGGACTGTTTCCTATCTTTCCGATATTGTCAAACCGTACGAAACGATGACGTGGTTCAGATAACTTGGATCACAGTTGTTCGCTTATTCCCTTATTTTGCGTGGATCGCCCTCTCGGGTTTTCAATCCACCGGGATACCCTTTTTTGCCTGAGCTGTCCAATGTGGCTTTTCAACTCAGCGGGTGTACATTTTTTTTGTTTATTTTCCCTAATTTTTGCCCGAGCTTTTTATTCTGTTTTTAGCTCGCCGGGATGCCCTTTTCTTGCCTGGACTTACATTCTGTTTTTGTGTCCAGCGGGTCTCTTTATGCGAAGTATTTTTTAACTGCGTCCGAGTTAACAGGGGATGGGAAGTCTTCTCCATCCATAGTGGTGAGCATCAGTGCCCCTCCTGAGAATACTTTCTTCACTATGAATGGTCCTTCGTAGTTTGGGGTCCACTTGCCCCTATTATCTGAACCTGGAGGAACGATCCTCTTCAATACAAGCTCTCCCACTTGATACTCTCGAGTACGTACTCGTTGGTCGAATGCCCGCTTCATTCTCCTCTGATAAAGCTGACCATGACAGATAGCCGCTAATCTCTTTTCCTCAATTAGACATAGCTGATTGTAACGAGCACGCACCCATTCAGCCTCATCCAGTTTGACGTCCATCATCACACGCAGTGAAGGAATCTCTACTTCAACAGGCAGGACTGCTTCCATGCCATACACTAGAGAGAAGGGAGTTGCCCCTGTTGACGTCCTGACCGACGTCCGGTACCCATGCAAAGCAAACGGTAACATCTCATGCCAATCCTTGTAGGTGACAACCATTTTCTGCACAATCTTCTTGATATTCTTGTTAGCTGCCTCTACCGCACCATTCATCTTTGGTCGGTAAGGAGAAGAATTGTGATGCTGTATTTTGAAGTCCCGACATAAGTCTGCCATCATCTTGTTGTTGAGATTAGAACCATTATCAGTAATGATCCTTTCGGGCACTCCATATCTGCATATGATATCTCTTTTCAGAAATCTTGCCACCACTTGACGAGTGACATTGGCATAAGATGCTGCTTCTACCCACTTGGTAAAGTAATCAATCGCGACCAGGATGAAGCGATGACCGTTCGAAGCAGTCGGTTCAATCTTCCCGATCATGTCAATGCCCCACATAGAGAAAGGCCAAGGAGATGACATGACGTTGAGCGGATTTGGAGGAACATGCACTTTATCTGCATATATTTGGCACTTGTGGCACTTACGAGCGAATGAACAACAGTCTGCATCCATTGTCATCCAGTAATACCCTGATCTCAGCAGTTTCTTTGCCATAGCATGTCCTCCTGCATGGGTACCAAAAGATCCTTCATGGACTTCCTGCATCAACAGGCTTGCTTCGTGTCTATCCACGCATCTGAGCAAGACCATGTCGAAGTTCCTCTTGTACAAAACCCCGTCCGTGTTCAAGAAGAAACTAGCAGCAAGTCGTCTCAAGGTCTTTTTGTCTTTGGAAGATGCCCCTGTTGGGTATTCTTGCTTCTCCAGGAACAACTTGATATCAAAATACCAAGGTTTCTCGTCAGACACGGCGTCTACAGAGAAAGCATAAGCCGGAGAGTCAAGCCTGGAGATGTCAATTCTGGGCACAAAATTCCAACATAGGACTTTAATTGACGAAGAGAGAGTGGCCAAAGCATCGGCAAATTGATTTTCGTCCCGTGGTATGTATTTGAGCTCAACTGTCGCGAAGAATGTCAACAGTTTTCTAGCATAATCCCTGTACGGAACTAGATGCTCTTGATGTGTATACCACTTGCCGGTAATTTGGTTAATGACGAGGGCTGAATCTCCGAATATATCGAGGTTCTTAATCCGAAGATCAATTGCCTCCTCTATTCCCATTATACACGCCTCGTATTCCGCTTCATTGTTGGTGCAGCCAAAAGTAATTTTGGCAGCGAAGGGTAAATGGACACCTTCAGGAGTAATAAGTACGGCACCAACTCCACGACCATTGATATTGACAGCCCCATCAAACATCAACTTCCATTTGGATTCAGGGTCAGGCCCCTCCTCCGGAAGTGGTTCCTCATAATCGTTTGTTCTGAGGTACATGATGTCCTCATCAGGGAAATCAAATCTCATCGGCTGATAGTCATCCTCAAGAGGTTGCTGAGCAAGGTATTCCGACAATACACTTCCTTTGATGGCTTTCTGAGAAGTGTACTGGATGTCGTATTCAGTTAAAATCATCTGCCATCTAGCAACCCTTCCGGTCAATGCTGGTTTCTCAAAGATGTACTTGACAGGATCCATCTTGGAAATGAGAAGTGTAGTATGGGTCAACATGTACTGCCTCAGTCGGCGAGCAGCCCATACCAAAGCGCAGCAAGTTTTCTCGAGCAGTGAGTATCGGGATTCACAGTCGGTAAACTTTTTGCTAAGGTAATAAATGGCGTACTCTTTTCGACCAGACTCGTCATGTTGGCCGAGCACACACCCCATCGACCCGTCTAGCACGGTCAAGTACATGATTAACGGTCTCCCCTCCACTGGAGGCATCAGAATTGGAGGCTCCTGCAAATATTCCTTTATTTTGTCAAAAGCTCTTTGGCAATCATCATTCCACCTGACTGTTTGCTCTTTTCTTAGCAGTTTGAATATTGGTTCGCACGTGGCGGTTAGGTGAGATATGAACCGAGAAATGTAGTTCAATCTACCTAAGAACCCGCGCACTTCTTTTTCTGTCTTTGGTGCAGGCATATCTTGAATAGCTTTCACTTTAGCAGGATCTACCTCAATTCCTCTTTGACTTACAATGAAACCCAGCAACTTTCCAGAACGCACTCCGAAAGTGCACTTGTTCGGATTCAACCTCAACTTGTACTTGATTAATCTGTCAAACAACTTCTTTAGGTTAACCAAATGCTCCTCTTCGTCCTTGGACTTTGCAATCATATCATCCACATAACATTCGATCTCCTTGTGGATCATGTCATGGAACAACGTGACCATTGCCCGTTGATAAGTTGCCCCAGCGTTCTTCAAACCGAAGGGCATGACCTTGTAGCAGAATGTTCCCCACGGGGTAATGAACGTTGTCTTCTCCATGTCCTCCGGCGCCATTTTTATCTGATTATAACCGGAGAATCCATCCATGAAGGAGAATACTGAGAATTGAGCAGTACTGTCGACCAACACGTCGATGTGTGGCAACGGAAAATCATCCTTTGGGCTTGCTCTGTTCAAATCTCGATAGTCAACGCACATCCGGACCTTGCCGTCCTTTTTAGGCACTGGTACGATGTTAGCTACCCAAGGTGGGTAACTAGTCACGGCAAGGAACCCGGCATCCCACTGCTTCTGTACCTCCTCTTTAATCTTCATCGCCATATCCGGGCGAGTTCTTCTCAATTTTTGCTTTACAGGAGGACAGTCTTCTCTCAGGGGTAGCTTATGCACCACGATGTCGGTATCCAACCCTGGCATATCTTGATATGACCAAGCAAAGATATCCACATACTCTCTCAACATACTGATCAGCTCTTGTTTGACGTCGGCCTGCAGATTGGCTCCTATCTTGATTTCTTTCTTTGCATCTTCACTGCCAATATTGACGGTCTCAATCTCTTCTTGATGAGGCTGAATAACTCGTTCCTCTTGTTTCAACAATCTGACCAACTCTTCAGGTAGGTCACAATCTTCCTCAACCCCTTCATCAGCTTGGTAGACTGGATTATCAAAGTCATGCATAGTCATAGCAGGAACGTTATCCGTGGAATCCGGATGATCAATACTGCACAAATGATGTGCTTATTCAGAATCTGCTTATTTGCTAACACAAAGCAAAAAATGAAAAAAAACACATTGCCATTTTTATATTGTTTTTGTGAAAAAGTTAAAAAACAAAGAAAGAGAGCACAGTTTGTCTGAAAATGTCCTTTTATTTCATGGCAAAAATAACGATGCAATACAAAACATGGTGGCCCAGTACAATGGATCCAAACATCTTGGGCAGAATGCTGGATTTGACAATGCAGTATGCTAATAAAAGGAAACAAAACAATTACTTTGAGAGCCAGGTGACTTGAACAATGTCCTCAGCAGACCAATTTCCTAGCTCCTCGCCGGGTGCACACGGGCGGATCCAATTGTTGTCCCAGTCTCTGTCACTATCCCCGTCTTGGCTTGACATACAGATTTGATCGCGGTCGAGCGACCCAGCACTTGTGAATGAGATAGCTTTACCACTCTGAATAGACCCACCAGGTTGATACCCTAAGCCGAATTTATCGTCCTTCTTTTCCACCTCCAGTAGCTTGCCCCAGCCCTGGGCATTGCCTGATTGGACGGCCTCTTTTGCTTCCCGGTAGGAATGAATTGACGTGCCTTCATTGTTTTTCTTCACCGGTGTCAAGATACTGACATCTGCCTCAAAAGCTTGGCACAAAGTCTCGTGAATTTCTCCGTCCATTTCCACATATTTAAACGTCGACAGGTGGCTGACGAAAATATCTTCTTCCCCGCAAACTGTGATGACCTGGCCATCCACCACATATTTAAGCTTTTGGTGCAGGGTTGAAGTGACGGCTCCAGCTGCGTGTATCCACGGTCTGCCCAACAAGCAACTATACGCAGGCTGGATGTCCATAACATAGAAGACACTCTTGAAGACTTGAGAGCCTATCTTGACAGGCAACTCAACCTCTCCGAAAACGGATCTTCTTGAACCATCGAAAGCTTTAACCACTAGATCACTCGGCGTCAGAATAACCCCATCAATGTTAAGCTTCATCAGCGCCTTCTTCGGGAGCACATTCAAAGAAGAGCCTGTGTCCACAAGAACATGAGACAAAACAGCGCCCTTGCATTCCATCGTGATATGCAGTGCTTTATTGTGATTCCTTCCCTCCGAAGTGAGGTCTCGGTCAGTGAAGCCTAAACCATGGCTGGCATTAACACTTCCAACAACAGCTTCGAGTTGATTAACAGTGATTTCTTGAGGAACATAGGCCATTTGAAGTACTTTCAGTAAAGCTTCTCTATGCGCGGGAGAGCACATCAACAGTGACAAGATAGAAATCTTTGAAGGCGTCTGATTCAGTTGGTCAACCACCTTGTAGTCACTCCTTTTGATGATCTTCATAAACTCCTCTACCTCCTTTTCAAACGTCCCCTGCCCAGCCACAGGAGTAGTTGACTCGTCAATCGCAGTCTGCTTCCCTTTGTCTTTGGATGAAGCTTCGGCCTCGGGATCCTTTCTCAATGCAGGGGGAGCAAATAAACGGCCACTTCGAGTAAATCCCCCAACACTTCCCACATTTTCAATGGTCAAGTCAGCAACAGGTCTACTTTCCATCTTCTGTCCCGCCACATAGACATCGGAACCATAATGCCACGGAACGGCTCTATCATCGGTGTATGGCACTGGCCCAGGTACAGTTATAGTCACAGGACTAATCTGAGGAGTGTAAACAGTAACAGGCTCTTGTCGAACGGGCATGTCAGCTTCATTGTAGAAGATAGTAATGGTTGACACATCATCAGCCTTTTCATTACTAATCTTGCTAAATTGTAGAGACCCAACATCAATCAACTCTTGCAAACCCGTCTTCAATTTCTCGCAGCCATTCGCAACACTTATACAGTCTTCACAATCGAGAGAACAACCAGGAAACACTTGACCTTTCAACAGTCTCTCTTTCACCACCTTCAACGGCGTCTTGACTTCATCGATTCTCAATACCAAACTCAACTTGTCATCACGCTCAACAGCATTAACTCTTGCCCCTCCATGATTAGGTATAGGGTTCGAGTTGATATTCGGTGGTGGCGCAAAGTTGATTGCCTTTGAATCCACGAGATCTTGAACTTTGTGATGCAGCGCCCTGCACTTCTCGGTTGAGTGCCCGGGTGCTCCTGAATGAAAAGCGCATCGCGCGTTGACGTCGTAACCAGCTGGAAGCTCTCCAGGAGGTGGTGGTGCCAAAGTCCTCAATTGAATGAGGTTCAAATCTAGTAGTCTCGGCAACAAGGCAGCATATGTCATCGGAATAGCTTCAATCACCCTGTTAGCAGGACGAGTCTGCCTCGGCTGATAAGGTCTTTGCTGGTAGTTGGCTCTGGGTTGTTGTTGCTGTTGTGGTGGCATCTGTTGTACGGGAGCTGCAGGAATAGTGACAGCAGCCACATGTTCATAAGGTCTTCTATAACCACGGCCCTGGCTTCGGCCGAATACAGCATTGGTCTCGCCTTCTCTCCTTCTTGGAGGTCCGCTAAAAGCTTTCCTCGCTCCATTTGAACTACTAGCACCGGGGTCTTGTATCTTCCCCATTTTTAACAGTGTTTCGACCCTTTCTCCCGCAATGACAATATCGTTGAACTTTGTAGCAGAACTTGACGCCAATCTTTCAAGAAATACCCCCTGGAGGGTGCCCATAAACATATCGGCCATTTCATTCTCTAACAAGGGTGGCTGCACCCTGGCAGCTAACTGACGCCACCTCTGGGCGTATTCTTTAAAGCCTTCTTTTGCTGTCTGAGCCATATGTTGCAACTGGGTGCGATTTGGAGCCATATCCATGTTGTACTGGTACTGCTTCACGAAGGCCTCAGCGAGATCCTTCCAGCTCTTAACATTGACCCGGCTGAGCTTCATGTACCACTCAAGGGAAGCTCCCACCAAGCTGTCCTGAAAGTAATACATCCACAGTTTTTCATCGTCTGTATGCGCGGCGATTCTTCCCACATATGATTGCAGATGAGTTTTTGGGCAAGCAGTGCCGTTATACTTCTCGAAAGTAGGAACTTTGAACTTATACGGGATCCTAACTCCCGGAACCAAACCCAAGTCTGTTATATCGAATCCCAAAGAACTTTGGGACTGAATAGCCTTGATTTGCTCGGCCATCTCTTCGAATCTCTTGTTCATTTCGACCCCTTGACCCTCGGTCTCATCAAGTAAAGTGAACTGGTCCTCCTGGTGGTCCACATGAATGTTATGCATCCCGTCATTGACTACGGTCGCCCCTGGTTGTATAACATGAGGTCCACCCTGACGTGCGCCCGCACCGGTATGATTATCAGCATTAGCAGCAGCAGCAGCGTTTCTATTCTGATTCTCAACCAACTCTCGCAGTCGTTCTTGATTCTGCCCCATGCCGGTCATTAACGTCATGAAATTATCCATTCTCTGTCTTAGGTCTGCCAAATCTGCCTGCATTTGATCCATGGCTCTCTCTCTGTTAACCTTGGTTGGGTACCTGTGTACTGTTGGCTGCCCCCGAGCTTTTCGAGGAGCTATAGTGCCTGAAACACAAAATACGTTAGTAACCGAGACACTACCTGCAAAACAACAAACAGGTTATATGGATGCAATGCAGTTGTTTATGTTTCCAAACACAAGTCACTTATGCCCCGGCTCCGGTATTTAGCAAAGAAAACCAGATGGGTACTGATCCTCGACTTTCAGAAACCTCTGCGGGAAACCACATTCAAACCATAATAACAAGCAAACCAAGAAATAGTGAGAAACCTCTTAACATAGATCAGCCCATTAGGCACAATAAAAACAGAATACCTCATAGAGTACGAGTTCTTACAGAGTATAAACAAACAACTAGGACTCCTACAACATGCCCGTAGGTAATCCAAATACAAAGAAAACAAACTAAGAAGCATAACCGCCGCCTGAGGGTCCTGAAACTCCATCATCAGATCTGACCTTCTTGACTCCTGCCATCAACTTGAGGTCTTCAATCTCTTTGAGTGCTTCTTCGAGGACTTGTTGACTGTCTGCAAGCTGTTGGGTCTTCTCTCTGCGAATCTTGTGGGCCTGCTCCACCTCTTCTTTCTTGTAAGCCATCTGAGTCTCAAAGAACTCCTCTTTTTCCTTATATTGCTTCAACTCTTGCTCTCTTTGTCCCTTCAACCAGACAATAGACTGACGAGCATCTCTAAGGGTCTTTGACTTCTTCTTGCGCTCAACTTCTCTTTGGGCTTCCATCATCCCCAACCTGCGGAAATGCGCTTCTTTTCCTGCAAAGTCTTTCTCCTTAGCCTCCAAAGTCGTCTGTATCTTCAGCAACTTCTCCTCAGCTTCCTTCTTGGCCCTGTTAGCTTGGTAATACAAGCTTACCATCTCGGTATTTTCAACTCTAACTGCATGTAGCTGGGCTTCTAACTTCTCGAATTCCTCTAAAGGCACAGTATCAATGGACTCAGCAACTGGTGCTGAAAATGGTAACAAAACTCTTCTGGCTCTGTCTTTCAACCAAGCTTCGTACCCTGGGAACGTCTGATTGTTGCACTTCCCGAAACTAGCTATTCCTTCTCCTTTGATGCTTTTCCAAGCCCCCGCGACCTTCCTCACTAAGGGCATATTATCTTTCACGGAAAAGTAGAAAATGGGGGTCAGCTTCAAATCTTCAGGCACATCTCTCAAAGCGTATCCTAATTGTCTTCTTAACAAGATTGGATTGTAATTAATCCCTCCAGCTATTCCCAACAAAGGCACACTATGATAACTTCCGCAGCTGGTAATGAAACGTGCACCTTGCAGCCTCTGAGTGAACCACCTAACATCCTTGGCAAGCAACTTTTCCAGCTTCTGAGCCCATATCAGACTATGGTCACTAAACACTCCCGTACTGGGCAAATGCCTCATGAACCACATGTGAAATAATGGAGCACAGCAACGAACCAAACCTCCCCTCTTCTTTTCAGTCTTGTAATGAACCGAGTAATACAAATCCCCGAGTAAGGTTGGCACAGGATTCTTCAGCAAAAAGAGATGTATGGCGTTTATATCTATGAACTTCTCCATATCAGCAAACAAAATGGTGCCATAGATAGAAAGAGCCAAGATAGCACACACAGCATCCCATTCTTCTTCAACAGCCAATTCTCCCGCTTTCTTTACCAGAACCTCCAAAGAAAACCCAGACATACCTCCTTTGATAATGGTCAAAGACTTCACAGTAGAAGGACTCAAATAAAGAGCCTTAGCAATAGCCTCCGGTGCGGGTCTACTCATCTCAGAGTTGAAAGGAACCTGATCTTGAACTGGCACACCCAGGATCAAAGCATACTCCTCCAGCATAGGGCCCAACTGGAAATCAGGAAAGGTAAAGCAACGGAGCTGAGGATCATAATACTGAAGCAATGTATGAATGGCACTCCTCTCTGAAGGATTTAGCTCTATCGCCACATCAAGAATACTCCCATAAGCTTTTCTGAATCTCTCTACCTGGTTGGGTGTAATCAGCTTTACCATCTTCTTCAGCAAACCAATCTTGACATCAAAGAACTTGAAGTGAATATTCTGCTTGCGAGGATCTTCCATCTTTGAAGAGAATACCGGAACCGGAAGCAGAAATATGAACCTGTGAATGAAAACAAAACAATGATTAATGATGCAATGATGCAATGCAGATGCAAATGCAAAGGCAAATGGTCATTTGAGACGGTCTGGAATCTGGCCACTGACAAGATCCCTCTGAATAGCTGACACACCAAAAGTCCAATGAGTCACACTCTTTGATAACCACAACCCTATGAAGAGAATCTCTGGACCATAGTATCACGAATACCAGAACCAGAAAACCAGAACTCCGGAACCAAAGTAACTGCATCATAACACGAACTGCACTGATAACAAGGGTATGATGAGGTCAAGTGTTCCTGCAAACCTGTAAACCCATCCCAAATCTCACGGGTGTGCTCCGGGTCAAACATCACGGACTCTCAAAGCCGAATAGCAATAATACTTTCACCATTTCCGAGAAGTGGCTCATGACCAAGTCAGGGAATCGGTTAGGCATTATATACTACGCAGGGAGGCCTCAGCTGAGTCCGGGAAAAACAAGCATCCCTTACAGGTTCCCAGCTTCGAGCGCTGAAATCGAGAAACAATAGTACATTCAGCCCGTAGGATACAGTACTAATGCCATACGACCAGATGCTTTGACTGAGTTCCTATAAGAGAACCAGGCCATCCTATGCGAGTTCCCAGTGGACCCTCGGGTGCGAATGGGTTTGCCACAAAATGTGGTCTGCCACTGTCACCACTGGAGAGGGTTGTTTCCACAAAGGTTCTCAATGATCGGTCCCCAGATGCACATAACCATTAAGGTCCTATCCCGAAGTGGAGGAAATCCCCACACAAGATATTTCCAAGACAGTCGCAATCTGGGCGTGAAACACATCGCCACTCATCATGCCACATGCGAGTACAATATGTCCACTCTAATCCTAGGGTGCACTCAAGCCGGGTACTTGGCTTATCTCTCAGAAACAGTATCACCCAACCCACCAAACAGAAAACCAGTCCAGACAGTCCAGTATGATATAAATGATGCGGAAAATAAATACTGAAAACTGTAAATAAAGCTGTAAATAAAGCTGTAAACAAACAACAATAAAATACAACAAGCCACAACAAACAAACATCACCCAATGAAACAGCAACACACAAGCGCTAGGAGAGACTCACAGGGGAACCAGAGATTCTGGGCTCTTCCCCAGCAGAGTCGCCAAGCTGTCGCTCCCGAGGATTTCCATCCTGGTACAAACGCGAAAGTGGCGCGGAAAAAGAATAGAGTCGCCAGCCATGCATTTTTATCCCGAATAGAGGGAATGGTAATGTTGCACAAACCAGAAGAAAAAAAGAGGAAGGACACAGGTCCTGCGAACCAAAGAGACTGGGTTCGGGAGTCGGTTACGACCTGGGAAGGTATTAGCACCCAGATCGTCCGCCGTACCCGACGGGATCCACGCTTGCAAAAGAAACTGTTTCAAAGGGTGAGGGTATGAAAAATGCGGCAAAGAAAAGAAAACGAAAAGAAACTGGAACTGGAAAAGAAATGAAATAAGAAAAAGAAAAGGAAAAATGTAGGGAAAATAAAGATTGTGCTCGAACGGGCCCTACCCCGCTGCCTACGTACCTCATCAGGATAATGAGGATCAGAGACGCCGTAGTTCCCCTAACTAGGGGTACTAAAAGGAAATTGCTTGAGAATTAAGGCTTGAACTGCCTATGCCATTGCTCAGGTGTTGCAGGCTCGGACGACGAGTGCGTAACCGTCTTGCAAAATGACAAGTAGGAGCAAGTTCGCGTACGGAGCGAAGGAGATGAGAAAAGAATTCCCGAAGGAAAGACGTTTATTGTTTGTTTGGTGTTTTTTAGAAGCTTTTATGAGAGAGAGTTTGCATAGGTAAGTGTACCCAAGTCTTACTCAATGGGATGTGTACATCTCACATCATCCCGAAATGGAATGCGCAAGAGGCACACCTATCTATGGAGGAAATCCCCAAAGCTAGTCCCACAAGTGAAGGCTCAAGCACACTAACCTATTATCATTATTAAGTGTTTTTGTGGTTTTATGGTTAAGAAGTGTTTTTTAGCTTTTCTTTGTGAGGTACTCATGTTAAGACCTATCCACCACGAGTGATGACTCACACCTCGCCCCGAAATGGAACGCATGTGAGCATCTCATAGCAAAGTCTCATGTCACATGAAAGTACTCAAACTTTATTAAATGAATTAGAATTAAGTTTGAAGATGAGAAGAGAGAGAGCACCAAAGGATCTTAAAGGAAAAATTCTAAAGGGGGACTAAAATAATCCTAAATATTCACATGCATGGAAGTCCTAAAGGTTAGTGAGGTTTCTATCCTAATGAAGGAAAAAAGAAGAAGATAGAAGAAGGGATGAGAAAGGCCTAAGCCCAACAACAAAGGGTTAGTAACATAAACATAAGAGGAAGATGAGAATTGGAGATGTGGAACTCAATTCCCACATCTCTCACTTACCATAGCCCCTGCAAGGTTAGTAAAAATCCAGCAAATTGACCAACACAATCATGGAATTAGTCATGCTCAAAGGTTCTTGTGAACAAGAATCAAACATCATGTCAAACATTGCAAGTACACGACTTACGCGTCGAAAACATGAAAGCATACATCAATCAGCAAGCAAATCACCCTAAAATATCATGTTTAATGATCATGCAATGATCCATGGCAATTAGAACAAGCAAAGGGATCAAACAAGCTCAAAACAACACTAAAAAACCATTCTGCCTCAGTGTTAACCGGTTAACCATATGCGTTAACCGGTTAACCAGCTCAAACCTGCACAAAATACACATGAAACAAGTGCGTTAACCGGTTAACCATATACGTTAACCGGTTAACACTGATAAAACAGCAGCAAATCCTGCAGAAAACAGCATCTCAAAACAGCTTATTCAAATAAGCTTGCACCAGACCAGCAATCAATTACACATGAAGAAAAAAAATAGATCAATTCACATTAATCCATATCATTAAGCTCATGAACAATAACATTCGGATCCGGATACAAATCAACCAATCAAATCAAACAACACAAGCAAATACACAAGCACATGGTGGATCTAAAGCACAAGCATGCAAATAAGCTAAAAACAGAGCTAGATCTGAAATTAACCAACCTACAAAGCTGAGGTATGCTTTGGTAATTGTTGATTGGGCTGAAAACAGTAGATCTCGCGCAAAACTTTGAAGATCCGATGCTAAGCTCCACACTCCATGCAAAATAAATGCAAGAACAAGCTCTTGATGCAGAATTTTGGATCCAAAAGCACTTCTAGATCTCAAATCAGATCTGAATCTCCAATAAAACCAGCAAAAAGATGCAAGGAAGCTATGAAAGGAGGTTTAGTTCCAAGATCTACACACCTCAAGGCAAGGTTGTGTGATCTTCAAAGAGGAACTTTGAGTGATTTGGAAAATTGGGAGAGAAAAATGAGAGAATTGTGAGTGAGAGGAATGAAAATTCAGAAATGAGAGTGAAAAATGAGTGAGAGAGAGTTTGGTTTGGAAGGAAATGGAATAAATATGATTTAGGTTTGGGGCCCAAAATTTTGGTTTGGGATCCAAAATTATGGTTTGGGTAGTGTGATTTGGATTTAGGGTTGGAATGAGGCTTGGATAAATGCTCTAGATCCTTCTCTCAAATTCAAATTAATTCAAATGAATAAAAATCAGAAAAATGGAAAATGGAAACAAAACACACATGCTGAAAATGCTGCTGGAAATTCAAATTTCGCAGCTGTTAACCGGTTAACCATATGCGTTAACCGGTTAACGCATGAAAAATTTGAATTTCCCTCCTTTTGGTGGGAACCTTCAAAAACAGACCTGCACCAACCGTTTCAAACAAATTTTGATCCATCTTCTCTTTCTAGGGCTCTGAACATGATACCAGGCTTGTGCAAAATGATCCTGTGGGCTTCTTGCCAGATCACCATGCTCTTGATTTTGACTTGCAGGTTCAGATTTTCCCAGATGACCGATCATATGCCTTATGCTAGAACATGTGAGTGTTATGCTTCATTTTTCTATGCTGAATGATAAGGCTATGGTATGCTCATGATGATTATGATATGATAACGATGCTAAACAAGAAGAGGGCAAATTTGGGGTGTTACAGTAATCTTAGAGACACATGGGTAAATTCGTAAGAGTGTATTCTTGGAATTTGAGAAATCATTGGAGATATCTAAGGGGGATTGAGAAATACTTTTAAATACATTGGACTTGTGTAATTCATATAAAAAAGTTGGAGAGATGGAGGAATATTTAGGTAAAAAATA
This sequence comes from Lathyrus aphaca, assembly GCA_963966055.1. NCBI lineage: Eukaryota > Viridiplantae > Streptophyta > Magnoliopsida > Fabales > Fabaceae > Lathyrus > Lathyrus aphaca. Next base: position 17,685,176 of record OZ014521.1, read on the forward strand.
GGATTTGTTCTTGGGATCTTGTGTGAGTATTTTCTTGTAATTTATTTATAAATTTTTGTACAAACTCTTGGAAATATAGTGAATCAGAGAGTTGTTTTCTTCCTCATGATAGATCATTTGTTCAAATTGTGTAAATAAATTATTGTGTTCATTATCTTTACTTTATCTCTTCTGCCAAACTAAATTAATCTTATTGTTTTTCCAAAAAAAATAATTGATCTTATTGTACGAAGAATTAATTTTTTCTAAAGGTCATTTATTTTAATTTTCATTGATATTTGTGAAGAGTCATCAAATTTTTTTTATCTGTTTGAATTGTAAATAATTATGCTGAAATTATTTTAATTATTCTATTAATTATTTATAGAACAGTATAGTTTCTAATTGTTATGCATAATGATGGGTTATAGCCACCATGAAGATGAAACACACAAATCTACTTGAACTTGGAAATTATTCAAAAGCACACCATGAAGAAGAATCTAAGATCCTTGACATTATACACCAATTATACAATTCTGTCTCACTAAATTACTATATAGTAAAACAACAATGACTAAATCCAAATGACTCGTATAAAATGCTATCTCAATTTAACAAATAAATTTATTTTATTTTTAATTTTCAAAATATAATATTTGTCATTAATAAAATAAAACCGATGATGGGGTTTATCTGGCTATGTAGCTAGCAATACAAACAAGAAACAATTAATTAATAATATACACTTACTAATTCTATATTCGAGACAAACATTCCCTTAAACTGTAGAAGTTCGACAAACAAACAAACAAACAGTCTCTTAAATCTCGATTCAAGACTAGCCTGACCAGAGACTTGGAAACGAGAAACTGTTATAGTATTATTTTGGGCAAGCTCACCATAACAAATATCTAGGGACAGAGTATAATTGTCTCTGCCGTACATTCAAATCTTTGTCGTGTCAGTCATATTTAATTTCTTTATAGTGCACCCAACATGCACATGACACAACACAACTATCTTTTCTCATTAACACAGTAGAATACCACTTCCTTCTTGTCTTTACCTTCTTAACCATATATTCTCTTTTGATTTCTCATTCATTCCTTACTTACAATACAGGATATATATAGGTATTAGGTATTCACCAAAAACAATCATATAGGTAATAGATGTCACGGATTTATACTCCTCAAATAATTCGAAACCTATGATTGATTTCTAGATTAAAAAAAATAAAAAAAAGCTTTTTATCAAACCATAAAAAAAATTGGAGCTAATTTTCACTATCTCCAAATTAACCAATCAAAATAAAATCATGTCAAATTTCATAATTCTCACTATGCCATAAAAGACATTAGACAGCGTTTTTTTTTATACATTAGATATCGTTTTAAAGCACTGTATAAATCTGTGATGTTAAAAGTTTAGACAGTGCTTTGATTAATGTCAAAAAGTGTTGTCTAAAGGTGTTTTATACAGCGCTTTTATTGTCAAAAGCGATTTCTAAATCTCACCTTAAACAATGTTTTTTTGCCTTTTTTTAGTATACCTTAGACAACGCTTTTGACATTTTTTTTGTATACTTTAGACAACATTTTCTAAACCTTACCTTAGACAACACTTTTAGTGTAAAACATTGTCTAAGGCATACATAATTTTTTAAATAATTTACTTTAAAAAGTGTTGTCTGTTTTTTAAAATTTATATGCATCTGTTTTAAACCACATTTTTCACCAGATTTTCAATCAGGATTTGTACTTGTTTTTCAACCACATTTTGCAGAAAAATATCACCAATTTTGCCTATTTAAATGTACTAATTTAGGCACCAATTTATATATACAAAATAATCGGATTTTCAAACCAATATATACGAAACAATTTATACAAACGTACCAATTTACACACCAATTTATATATACAAAACAATTTATACAAATCATTTCATCCAACAAAATATTTTGCTTCAAATTAAATCTATATATTACTTTGCACATGATATACCCTGAAACAATCTATCTTCTACTTTGCACATATAACCTGAAACAACACAAAAAGATTGTAATTCAATTAAAACAAGACATAAACAACATGTCTATAGTTACAAAGTTACACATACTCATAATTCTCATCAATTAAAGTAAGAGTACAATATACCTTACAAAACTCTGAGCTCCATAATAAATTGACACCAATCCTCTTTAATTTCATCCAAATGATTACTTTAGTAATACGCACACTTGAATTCATCAAAGTACTACATAATAATATAATATAGTTTGATTTAGTTTCAACTATTTAATTATATGAGAAATATGTGTTAAATATTAAAATAACTCATAAGTTAGAAATACATACATCGGATGGAATCTCTATTCGATCCAAAAAAGAGTTTCTCTCATAAACCTCAACATGAAATATCTGCAATCTATATCATTACGTTGCCGATGACACTACACATGAAAAGAAAATATGGATAAATCCTAAGTTTTATCAAGTATCATCACTAATATAATAAAAAATGTTATAATTAATATACCTCCACTCTTATCCATGTAATGTTGTTGGCTCTCCTCTTTGATATTTGGATATCTCGTTGGACTCGAAAAGCTTGTATAATGCTAATAAAATATAAATGAATATTTAGAACAATTCACATAAATAAATAAATATACACATGAATATTTAGAACAATCTCACTTACGTGTCAATCATGTTCTTCATATCCGGGTATGTTGTCCAATCATTTCATAACGAGGCCAGATAATACACAAATTCTCTGATAGGATTAATTGCGACCAACAACCAATGTCCACTGTAAGATTAAACAAATGTTAGATGGAAACTTTCTACACGACGTCAAAATACAAAAAATAATATAATAGATGAATTTAGAATGAAAATATAACCAAGTATTAAACGGTAAAAAGAACAACTTTTTTGTATCTTTGTTGGCCATAAAGAGGTTGCGTACATACACCATGACCTCATCTGGTTTACTTAAGATTAATGTTAAGTTGACAGACGTGGGGATTAAGAATGCAAATCTTTGGTCCAATCTACTTGGGCGCATCACTTTGTCATACAAAAACCTTAAATAAAAACATCATTAACATTAGACTATTCATTTGAAACATAAAGTAAATAAGATGTTCAATTAATATAACAAAGTAGATCGGATATACCTCACGTATGTATTGACAACATTGACGCCTAATTCTTCATCACAGAAAACTTGCTCAAATTTGTCATTACCAATTGATTGTTCATATTCAAATACAAAAATACCTTCCTCCATATGTATAAGACGAATACCTCCGTTCGGAATATCTGTCAATTCTAGAATGGTCTGAAGGCACGACCTATACTTGGAGGTATGTTTTTTTCTACTCACAGCTTCTTAGCAACAACCTTTTTTTTGTGTGGAGACGTTGCTAATCTCCTTACCATGAAGCTACATATCTAGATAGAGTAAAAGCAGCAGGTGATAGATATGTTCGTCTTCCTTTCTTCACGGGTTCTAATTCAGTTCTTATTCCCATTTTTAACATGTCCTCCCTTTCTTTAAGGTCGTCCTTAGACTTTCCTTTTATATTGAGTAATGTACCAATAACACTTTCAAATATATTTTTTTCAATATGCATAACATCGAGAAAATGTCTCACGTACAAAGACTTCCAATATGGAAATTCAAAAAATATCGACCTCTTCTTCCACCCACCTTTGACAACCTTATGTGCAAAAGTCTTGCCAAACTCAGTACGCACATCTTTCACCTTTTCAAAAACTTGGTCACCTGATAATGCAGGTGGATCTTTACGCGGTTCGGTGTCTCCATTGAATGCTTTTATCAACCCACGGTAGTGATGTTTAGAATTTAAGAATCTACGATGACCGAGAAACACATTCTTCTAACAAAATTCCAATTGCATCGTATCGGTTCCATCTTCCCAAACAAGACACGCACGTTGACCTTTAATGTTATACCCAAATAGATTCTCATATGCTGGTGTAGACAAGGATTTTCGACGCCATTAAAATGAAGATCAAAGTGATTTATTTCGACTAGAAAGAGGAAGACGTTTCAGAAATCAATTTCGACCAAGCAAGTGAATATATGTTTTTCTGACGTTTCGGCTGATGAAGAAGGAAAAATTTCGACGGGATTAGTCAGTAATGTCGTTTTCGACATTTAGACAACATTAATCTTGTTTTTGATATTTCGACAGATTTGAAGAGATGTGACGTTTCGACGCATAAGAAGACATTCAAATTTCAAAAGTTGGCACGTTTGGCAGAAAGACGCATGGAAGCATTTGGTAGAAGAAGACATGCCGAACGCCAAGTGTCATAGTTTTAGGATTTGTCCGTTAGTGGCAGTTATTTTGTTTATGTATAAATAGGGTAGTTCTTGTCAGAATTGTGTGTGTGAAAATCTTGTACAAACTTCCTGTAAAAATACTCAAAGTACCCGTGTGTGAGAAAAAAGTATTGTTCTGGAAAATGTACGTGTGAAACACCACTTTATTTTACCAAGTCTAATAAAATTTCAAGTTATTTATCATTCCTTTACATTTACAAATCATTTACTTGTTTCGTCATCTATTTTTCTGCATTGTCGAATTTACTATTTTTGAGTTTTTGTCAAGAATTTTACTTTGCAATCTACCTTATGCATTGTTACGTTTTATTTCTTCTTGAAGTTTTCGCCAAATCTTTCACTTTTGTACTTAGTCAGATAAATCATACATAAAAAACCTAATAAAAGTAAGATCGCAAGATTACTAGAGTTATGATTTCGATAACATTTGCACTTATGTCCTAGGATTTGTATGGTTGATCCTGCAAGTAAACCAATTTAGTGTTAATTGGAAAACCAAAGGTTGTTCGTCAAAATCAACTGCGAACAAATTGGAACACTCGGTGGGACCTTAGTGCGAAGTTAAAAGATACCATAGTCACTCTGAATAAAAAAAAGGTTATACTTCATTATATGATTCTAAGAAGCGGTAAATTAGCTGTAACTTACGTAGAAAGACCTAAAAGAACAAGAGTGAGAAGAATGGTGAATCCGCCAAATAGTCAAAACGAAAACACTGCGGTGTTTAACCCTACCCCTTCGATAGGAGGAAATACGGGGTCAATATCTGTATAAGAGGCCATACCTTCGTCATTAGGGTCAACACCAACATTTGTAGCATCTCAAAATGCGTCCAGTTTCTCCACCTTGGGGCACCAAACTCCCATAGGGACACCTCCTCCTATAGGGAGTGTTCATAGGCCTTTTGTGACGAGTTTTACAATGCCTCCATATGGTAGGGAACAACCTTATGGAATAACAACTACAACGATGGAAATTTTGCAAAATGCATCATCATAAACCTCCACATCATTCTCCCACAAAATCTTTAAATCTTCGATCAAAGGTGTCAGGTATACGTCTATGTCATTCCCTGGTTGTTTAGGCCCAGAGATTAACATAGATAACATCATGTACTTACACTTCATACATAGACATGGAGGTAGGTTATAAATCATAAGAATCACATGCCATGTGTTATGTGAGATACTTTGAAGACCATGCGGGTTCATTCCATCAGTAGATAATGCCAAGCGAAGGTTTCTTGCTTCTTCTCCAAAGTCAGGATAATCATTATCAATTTTTGACCACTGTGGTGAATCAGCCGAATGTCGATACTTTCCATCAATACTTTTTTCATTTGCATGCCAAGTCATGTGCCTTGCATCGGTTTCACTACGAAACATGCACGTAAATCTCTGAATTATATGAAAATACCATAAGACTTTTACTGGAGACAATTTTCTCTTATATCGAGACAAACCGCATTTAGGGAACTCAGTTAGAGATGCATATTCGTTTCGAAACAAAACGCAATCGTTTGGACAAACATGTATCTTATCATATCCCATGCCAATAGAGCACAACATTTTTTGCTTCATAGGTTTGATTAGGAAGAACATTATCCTTCGGTAGCATTTCTCTCATAAGGGCCAACAACTTTGTGAAACTTTTGTCCGACCATCCATTGCCCGCCTTTAAGTTGTACAACTTTAATACCGCAGACAGTCTTGTGAATTTAGTGCAACCTTTATACAACGGTTTCTCTGCATCACTTACCAACCTCTCAAACATTTCAGGACAATCATGAAGATCTTTTTCAAGTGCTTTTGCAATCTCTTCAACTCGATCACAATCGTATGTTTTCGTATCTTTGTTGTCTGAAGCATATGTCGTATTACTTTTCCCCCTCGGTTCAACATTCTCGTTAATTTTCTCACCATGAAATATCCAACACTTATAACTTTGATCAATTCCATGCCTCAGTAAATGCAATTTCAATCTATCTGCGTCAACCTTACCCACATAATAGCAACCCAAGCAAGGACATTTCATTCGACTGGGGTCTTCAACGTGTTGAACAACAAACTTAACGAATTCCTTAACCCCATTCTCATACTCTTTGGTCAATTGATCGGTAGACGTCCATTTTTTATCCATGGTTTTCCTACTTATTAAGGTAAACAAAATAAAATACCATATGAAGATTTGAGTGCAAGTATAAAATACCTTTCTAGTAGTAGCATTTGGTTCAAAACAAATTCTCCTCAAACAACAATCTGAAAAGAACAATCACAATTGAAGATGAGTAGTCGGAAATCGGATGGCTCATCGATGAGTTTATCAATGTGTGGCAATGGATAAGGATCCTTTGGGTAAGCCTTATTGAGGTGGTGAAATCTATGCACATACGCCACTTTCTAGATTTCTTTTTCACCATGACGACATTGGACAACCAGGTGGATTGTTTTATTTCATAGATGAACTTGGGATTCAAGAGCGTTCCTACCTCCTTTGTGACAACCTTTCTTTGCGCTATGGGTTTCGATGACGGATCAAGAGAAAGATGATAACATACGATAATCTGGTGGATCTTGAGTATCAATGATGGCATGTTTAATTTTTCTGATAGGAAATTATAGAGATGGTTCTTGATATTTATCATCTCCCGTCCATGAGTATGACTATGGTGTTCTTTTATAGAATATATAAGGTATGAGATGGTTGGGAAGGATATAAAAAATTATGACACATGTTTGGCAATCTACACTTAGATCAACTGTATCCCCTACATGGTGACGGGGAAACAAATGGAATGTCTATTTTATATAGGTTAACACTGTAATAGTAATAACGCTTAGTAATTTTAAAATGGAAAAGTCGTCCATTGATGGCCAACTCACTCAAAACCCAATAAACTAATATGTTGTAATAACAAGTTCTTAAGTGTTTAAAGATCCTTACACAAATATTGAGGAGGTAGGATGATTTTTTTGTAAATATAAAATTGTGCCAACAAACCACAATGCAACAAGCAAATTTGTATCGTATCCATGAGGATTGCGTTAACTTCCTACAAAGCTAAGTGAGACTACTTGTCGTTAAGAAATGAATAGAATATAGTAACGGGAAGGTGTGAAGAGCGCGATTAGTTAGGCTGTCTTATAACTTCAAAAATAATTAAATTACATTAACAGTTTAAATATCTATGGGAGAAATTATTAAGAACCCTTTGAATCCTCTTCCATTTTCCTATCGTGTATCCCTTCTTGAACTTGTATTGATCTTTTTTAATCATGAATGTTTTACAAAAAAAAAGTTACCCAATGATTTTATTGCCATGTATTTATCTTTTTTATCGTCATTTTACCCCAATGACACTAACAAAATCACGACAAGCTTATCTAATGTCACAACTGAATATGCCATATCTCTAGCAATCATAAACATTATCACAACCCTGTTTGGTTATGGTATGAAAATCTACAACTAATTCATAAATTTAACTAGATCATTTTCAACAATTTCATTGATGAAAGAAAACAATTTACGAATAAAAAAATTAATTGGATCACATGGTCCACACTATTAGGAAAATTCATCTAAGGGGGACATAACTAAGGAAAATAGTTATTCATTCTTAGAGAATTCATAGGTATTATATATAAAAGAAATAAATTAAATTTACAACGATTGGAATGATGGAGTATTTAATTTGACATGCATTTGTTATTTGTGGCACACCTCATATGATTGTTGGCTTGCAAATACTTGGGAGAGGAAGAGTGTTTGAGTGAAAATGAGGAGATCTCAAATTTAGGGGAGTCTAAATTGAAACTTTCTGCTAGTGTTAGAAAAATGACACTAGTTTGAGAGAGTTCATAAAATATTGTCGTGTACTACTTGAATTCATGAATTTTCTTTCATTAAATTGTATCAATTATTTATGTTATTTAATTAATTAATGTATTTGCTCTTCACTCATTTAAAATTATATTGTCTCACATAGGGATGTCAATTTGCATCTGTTAATGGGGATCCCCGTGAATATTATCTGTTCGGAGCTCCAAAGTCGGGGAATTTTTCCCCCGTGGGGAAGGGGATGGAGGTAAAATTTCCCCGATTACACTTCGGGGCGGGGATCCGCGGATTCCCCGAATCCAGCCAATTCTTATTTATCCTTTATATATGATCTTACCTAATCAGGAGGGTCTTCCAGTAGTTGAACGCGAACATCAAAGGTGGTTGGAATGGAGATGGGGTGTACCTGTAAGGCACTTCGATGCCAAAGTAAGTAGAGGTACATAAATGGTAAGTTAGAAGAAAATGTTTCAGAATACCTGACCCTTTAGTGAAAAAGGGTATTTATAGTGAGCCCCCGACGATGGGCCAAGGTCCTTCCTTGGGATAGATCAGCGAGGCCCGAGGAAGAACTGCCAATGTACACGTAAGGAGCATGTAGACCTAGCAAGTGGTCTAGTCATTGGTCCAACTGCCCATATCTTTCACGAGATAATATGGGATAGTTGGGTGATGTGGCAAGTGGAATAGTGGACTTATTACTTGCCTGACGTGCCAAGTGTATGCTCGACCCATGAAGTGTCTGCTCGACCATCAAGCATGATTTCCCGAGTGGATGGGCATTTGCTTGACGTATTGGGCCACAACCCAATACAGTCTCTAGAGGCCCAGTCCAGAACAGGATCCCCCCAAGTCGAGTCTCCGAGTTGGAGCGATGAGTTAAGAAGAGTCAGCGTATCTTCGTGTCGAGGAAGGAGTCGCATCGGGTGTCGATCACCTGCATGTGTCGAAGTGTTTGGTATATTCAAGTTACTTGGGACTTCGTGGAGGACACCGTTCAAGTCGTCGAACGCGTGGTGTTCTCAGGAGTCGAGGATGTTTCGTTATAGTCGAGGAGACTCGCGGTTTCCCGACGTCGTTCAGAATTCTCTAAACTAACGTGTCCTAGGAATTAATGGCGCATCGCTTCATTTCCTGTTCTAGTGCCGACCTAGGGGCCTAGGTAATGATTGCCTAGCGCATATGCTCACGCGTTTTCCTAGTATATAAGGTGGAGGGACCACTTCATTTCAATCTTCGCTCATACATTTAACCGGAAGCTCTGAGAAGAATATCCTTTCCGCCCGCAACCGCCGATGACACCGCCGTTTACTCCCCGCGCACCACCGTAATCTCCCCGTCACCACTATGTCAGGTAATCCTATATACCTTCTCTTTTTGGGCAATTTTTCGCTTGATAGGTAGCAAAACTCATAACTTTTCCGTTTAAAGTAGGTAGATCATTGTTTTAGGTTAGTTTTTAGGTTTTAGACATGAATCTCCCGGGCACAATTTGCATGAAACGGGTGAAAAATTCATATCTGTATGAATGAGTTGGCCAGGATCATCATATTATTGATGAAGGTCGCGGGCGTTCTATGCGTTCGCTGGGAAAATCTCTTGCCTTTCTTAGGTTTTTTTTAAGGGTTTCATGTACGCTCGAGGGGATCCGAGGGCCGTCCCTTCGTTGATTTAGGATAGTTTAGTGGGATTTCAGGGTGTTTAGTTCTTCGCCCTTTCACTTGAACTGCGGTGGAAGGGTGAATTTGATGCGATGTCGAATTCACTTTTCCTTTCTGCTTTTCAGGTAGAACCAAGCAATGACGAACCGAGGAAAGAAACCCCGAGGAGAGGAACGAGCACGTCTCTTCGTCCAGGCGTCACGACCTGTCGTCGGTCGTTGACGAGCCTCTGGAAGAAGAATCATATTTTGTGGACGAATATACTACTGCGTACGTCGTGGTCGAGGACATAGGTCCTAAGGACAAACCAAACTGGAAGTGCTTTGCACCTCAGGAAGTAGATCGTATATGCAGGTGTTTTTCGGGGAAGCGGTTCGCCATGTACGAGTTTGCTTTCTGAGAAGCGAGAATGAAACTCCCTTTTAATGATTTCCAGATGGGGGTCTTCAGGTGGCTCAAGATGGCTCTTTCACAATTGCATCCCAATGCCATTGCTTTCATCCGGGCATTTGAATTGGTCTGCCAGTTTCTCAGGGTTGGGTGTACGTTGCCCCTTTTCTTTCACATCTTCCACCTGCAGTGATCGGGCGCAAGGGGATGTCATAGTTGGGTGTCTCTTAAGCATCCTTTGAGGTTGTTCAAGACATATGTCGACTCCGTCCGCCATTTCAATGGGAGGTGGTACGCGGTGAAACCACTCACCCAGTATGCCCTCAGAAGTCTTTACTACTATAAACGTGACGAGAATGGCGAGGAAAAGTTGATGCCGATGATCCCTTTAAGATGGAAGTCGAACCATTTTAACCTGTCGACCAACCACTACCGAGTCCGACATTCAAGCCTGGGGGTCGAGGATCGACTAGCCTACCAAAAGTTGGTGGATTACGTTCAAAGTTTTAGCTTGGCGATCTAGGTGGACCGGCAAGATAGACCCTATGTAGACGACGCCGGGATGCCCATCCACGAAACTCGCCTCATAAATACAAAGGCTTTGCTCACTGTGACACAGATGAAGAGGTTGTTCGGTTATTGCGTAGGTTTTTCGTCCTTTCCCTCCCCTATGATGTTTTATATATGTTAGCTGATGTTTGGTTGATTTTGTTTTGAGGAAACTATGCCCGCTCACCGAGAACGAGTCTTGAAGCTGGCCAATCAGGCTGAGGCCCCAAACAGGGTCTCTAAAAAGAAGAAGAAAATGGGCAACCGCGTCCAGGAGGTAGCTACTGAGCACAGGGTTGGTAGTTCTGGTACCCCCAGCTTGACCACTGACTCTCCCCAAGTTGTCATCCAGAAAACAACCCCGATACACATACAGGACAACCCTCCACCCTCCACATCTCCTCTTATGAAGTGCAAACAGATGGATGGGTCTTTTACCCGTTCTTCGGCCATGGGTGGCATGGATTCGGGAGAACCTGGGAGATACTTGTTGCCTCCTTGCTACTTGGAGAGGGATTTCTTCAAGTTTGAGGGTTCTGTCATGGTGGCGGCGCCCGAGGCAAAGGTCCTGCATAATCTAGATGCAACGGCTAGACGGGAAAATCTGGTTGGGGATGTTGTCGCTGTTGTCCGGGTCATAGAGACAGTTTTGGTGTTGTCCGACACTGCTGTCTCCATGGCTGTGCTGGTGGAGGCTCTTGAGGCTGCCAGGATTGAGAAAGATAAGATGTCTAAGGACCTGTCCGACTACAAGGAGGAGCATAAGCTCCAAGAGGGGCTGAGCTCGGAGTTGGAAAAGGACAATCTTGAGCGGGACACCTTGAAAGAGGAGAACCAAAGCTTGAAGGATCAGGATGTCGAGCTCTAGAAGGCGGCCGAATAGAACGTGAACCTTCAAGCCCGAGTGGCACTGTTAGAGGGTACAGTCCGTCCTCTCGACGATGAGACTAAAGAGGAGTTGGCCCTCCGTACTCGGGGTGAATTAGTCGGTAGGGTCCGTGAGCTTAGCAAGAACCTGATTGTGATGTTTAAGGATGAGTTCGACAATGCCACCGAGCAGCTCAAGGTTTTGAACACAGGGCTTGTAATTGAAGGGACGACTCACAACTACTGTGTGACCGATGATGAGATCGTTTGCCCCTTCGCTGCTGAGGAGGAGCTGGCAGAGGACGACAAAGACGATGAAGAGGAGTAGCTCCGGGCGGAGACTCTTTTTTGAAATTTTGGCCTGCGTGCCTCTGTATTGACATGCATGCCCTTGTATTGGCCTGCATGCCCCTTTTTCTTTTTTGTTGTAATGGCCTTCGTGCCTTTTGTTTTGAATATTGGCCCATGTGCCCCTATGTACCTTTGGTGGCCGACTTTGGCTGGTTTTAAATACTTGTTTGTTATCATTGTGTTTGATTATTTAGAATTGTTTATTTATTTTGAAATTTTTGCACTCGACTTAGTTGGACTTGTCGGTTTAGGGAACCAGCGAGGTGGTGGGTTTTACGTCCGCCGTTTTTTGCGCTCGGCTTAGTTGGACTCGTCGGTTTAGGGAACCAGCGAGGTGGCGAGTTTTAAGTCCGTCGTGAGTCGGGATTAGGGTTGCGGTTGGAGACCCTAATCTCGGGGCTTGGGCCTTCCCATCGCGAGATGGGTTCCCTGCTGACGTGGTACTGCGACGTTGGGGATCATTTGAGATGTCCGACATCGGGGAAGGTTGTGCTCGCCTCGTGTGGGCATTATCCTCCTTTTCGTTTGGTGATGAAGGTCGTGGTTGTACCTTCCACGCCTCCCTGGATTATCTTTTAGCTGTAGTATTACTTAAGTTTTTCCGCGTTCCATGGTCGAGTAAGTTCTTCACCTTGTAAGTTTTCCAGATAGTATGCCCTGTTGCCCGTTTTATCCTGGACACGATACGGGCCTTCCCAGTTGGCAGCAAACTTGCCTTCCCGTGGGTTTTTCTGGTTTCGTCTGAGGACCAGGCTGCCCACCTAGAATTCTCTTTTTATGACTTTCGCGTCGTGGCGTAAAGCTATTTTCTGTTTAAGGGAGATTTCCCTCATGGATGCCTCGGAGCGGATTTCTTCGACGAGGTACAGCTGACTCGTAGTGCTTTGTCGTTCAGCTCCTCGTCAAGGGGTGCTTCTGTGCGCCTCATTGGCTCTCGAATCTCTACCGGGATGACCGCTTCGGTACCGTATGTTAACCTGAATGGGTTCTCCTCAGTCGTGGAATGTGGCGTTGTGCGATATACCCAAAGGACATTATGCAGTTCCTCGACCCACACCTTTTTCGCCTCACCGAGTCGGCGTTTCAGTCCGCGTAGGATCACCCTGTTGGCCGCCTCGACTTGGCCGTTAGTTTGAGGGTGATCGATAGACGTGAAATGTTGTTTTATGCCTAAGTCGGCGACGAAGTCCTGGATTCCTCCGTCCGTGAACTGTGTTCCGTTGTCAGTGATGAGGATTTGGGGTATTCCAAAGCGTGCGAGGATGTTTCTTTTGAAGAATCAGAGAATGTTTTGTGCCGTTATTTTGGCCAGGGCTTCTGCTTCGATCCACTTGGTAAAGTAGTCCACCCCCATGATGAGGTATTTGTTTTGGTATGAGCCGGTCACAAAAGGTCCGAGGATGTCCATCCCCCACCAGGCAAAGAGCCACGGGGAGGATAGTGTCTTTAGTTCGTTGGGGGTGTGAGATGCATGTCGGCATGCTTTTGGAATTTGTCACATTTTTTACGTGTTCTTTAGAGTCGTGTTGTATTTTCGGCCAGTAATAGCCTGCTCGCAGGGCTTTACATGCTAACGACCGTCCGTCGGGATGCTGGGCTTTGATCCCCCGGTGTATTTCTCCTAGAATGTCGGGGACCTTTTCCTCCTCGACGCATCTAAGTAGCGGAATGGAGAACCCCCTTCTGTAGAGTTTCCCCTCGAGGAGAACGTTCGAGCATGCCTTTCTCTTGGTTGTGGCCGCCTCTTTGGGGTTTGTAGGGAGTCTGTCCTTCGTGAGGTAGTTGTAGATGGGCGTCATCTAGCAATGAGCGTCGCCAATTGCGTTTACTTCGAACGGGGGACGTGACCGTTCGGTACTCGGACGGGGAAGGATTTCTTGGATCACTGACTTGTTTCCACCCTTCTTCCTCGTGCTCACGAGTTTGGATAGGAAGTCAGCTCGCGTGTTGTACTCGCGGGGGACGTGTTGGATCTCCCATGTATCGAATGTTTCGAGTTTCTCTCTTACTAAGGCTAAGTATTCAATGAGGTTATCGTTCTTGGCCTGATACTCTCCTCGTACTTGTGATTCCACGAGTTGGGAGTCTGTTGATATTTTTACTTCCTTCGCCCCTAAGTCCTCGTCTAGTCTTAGTCATGCGAGGAAAGCTTCGTACTCGGCTTGGTTATTGGAGGCCGGGAAGGTTAATGCCAACAAGACCTCGATCAAAATACCGTCCTTGTTTTCGAGGATGATTCCTGCGCCGCTTTCCACCGGACTGGAGGCACCATCGACGAAGATCGTCCATTTGTGGGCGCCGCTAGTTGGGATCGGGCTATGTGTCATTTCTGCGACGAAGTCAGCCAGGACCTAAGCTTTCAGAGCTTTCCTGCTTTCGTATTGGATGTCGAATTCAGAGAGTTCCAGCGACCACTTCAACATTCGACCGACCATGTCTGGTCGACCGAGGAGTTGCTTTATTGGTTGGTCGATTCTCACTTTAATCATATGGGCAAAGGCGACTTTCTCGATATGTTGGTATTTGAGCTCAGTACCTTGGAGATATTTGCTCGTGAAGTAGATAGGCTTTTTCCCCTTGATGGTTTCTAGGATGAGAACGACGCTAACGGCCTCGGTCGCTACGGACAAGTATAGATACAGGGTCTCATTTTCTAGTGGCTGGGACAGGACCGGGGGCTCGGAGAGTGCTTTCTTTAGGTGGAGCAATGCCTGCTCACACTCTTCGGTCCACTCGAAGGTGGCCTCCTTTCGTAGCAGTTTGAAGAAAGGTAAGGCGTGTTGGGCGGACTTGGCGACGAAGCGGGACAAGGAGGCGAGCACACCATTGAGGGACTGAATGGATTTTTTCGACTTTGGGGTTGGGAACTCCAAAAACGCCCAGCATTTGTTGGGGTTGACCTCAATCCCGCGCTCGGTGAGATAGAAGTCGAGGAACTTCCCTGCCCGGACACCGAATATGCACTATTCAGGGTTAAACCTCATTTTGCATTGTCTCGCCTGCTCGAAAACCTTGTGGAGGTGTCGTGCATGATCGAACTCCTCGTGTGATTTCACGATCATGTTGTCCATGTATACTTAGAGCATGTCCCTGATCTCTCCTTGGAAGACTTTGTTCATCATGCGTTGGTATGTGGCCCCGACGTTCTTTAGTCTGAAGGGCATTACGTTGTAATAGTAATTGCTCGTCAGGGTGATGAAAGTTGTGTGTCTCTTGTCTGTGTGCGGCATAGGGATTTGGTTGTACCCACTATATGCGTCCATAAAAGACAAGAGTTTGAAACCTGCGAAGTTGTCGACCAGTTTATCTATGTTAGGGAGAGGAAAAGCATATTTGGGACAAGCCCTATTAAGATCGGTATAATCAACACACATACGCCATTTCCATTATTTTTCTTAACGAGGACTACATTAGAGAGCCAGGTTGTGTACTGGGCTTCAGAAATCAAATTTTCCTCTAAGAGGTCTTTTACAGCTCGCTCAGCAGCTTCCGCTTTCTCAGGAGACTGTTTGTGCCTACGCTATGTTATGGGCTTAACTGCCCGGTCTAAAGCTAACTGATGACAGGAAACCTCGAGGTTGAGCCCAGGCATTTCTACGACGTTCCATGCGAAGAGGTATGCATTCTCCTTGAGGCATATTGCGAGTTGCTCCCTTGTTTCAGCGGGCATCCCCGTGCCTATCTTCACAGCTCTGTCGGGGTTGTTGCCCAACGGAACGAGCTCGAACTCTCCGTCTGGGACCGGGCGGAATGGATGTGTCGGGGCTTTCCCGTGGATGGGTTCCCGTTCTTCAGTGTCGTCTTCGCCGATGCGGCTGTCGAGGTCGATGGCGTTGATTCCCTGGGGGGAGGCTGTTCTTCGACCCTGGGTTTATTGCTATTCTTGGTGTTAATTATGGCATGTCTTTTTACTGCAGCATCATAGCATCTTTGAGCGGATTCGATGTTGTCGTGGACCGTGACTACACGACCTAGCTTGGTGTAGTACTTCATCTTCAGGTGAACGGTGGAGGGGACCGCAGTTAGTTCGGCCAAAGTTGGGCGGTCGAGGATGCAGTTGTAAAGGGAGGGGCACTCTATCACCAGGAATTGGATCTTGACTTCTCTAGTTGTTTCTTGCTCTCCGAAGGTGACGAGGAGCTCGACATAACCCAACGGCTTTGTTGTGGCCCCGTTGAATCCTTGAAGGTCGAATCCAACATACGGGGATAAATTGGTCTTGTCCAGCTTGAGGGTCTTGAATAGGTGGACGTACATGATGACCACTGAACTGCCTTGGTCGATCAGGATGCATCGAACGTCGAAGCGTGCCATTTTGGCCCTTATTAGCAAAGGGATACTGGAATTGGGGGAACCGCCCGATAGCTCCTCTAGGAAGAAAGATATTCGGTTGGATTTTCCCCGGTACTTTGTCAGTGTTGCCAACTGTTCGGGCGCGGTTAATAGGAGTTCTTCAAACTTACGTTTCACTGAGAGGGCAACGTTTTCGCCGTTCATTCCTCCTCCCGATATAACGAGAGTTGTCGAGAAGTCTTCCCAGGGACTGAGAGCCGTGAGTCGTCCTTCTGGCCCTGAGTCAGTGAGGTGGAAGTCCTTCGGTCGTGATATGCACATGCCCACCTGATATGAAGAGTAGTCGGGTGGTGTGTCCTCACGAGGCCTCTTCTTCTCTAGTTCCTCGTGCCGGTGAGTTTCATTCCTCTTAGTGTACTGTTTGAGGTGGCCTTCTTGAATCAAGATCTCAATTGCGTCCTTCAGATGCACGGAGTCTTCGGTCACGTGTCCGTGACTTCTGTGAAAACGGAAATACTTAGATTTGTCCGCATGGGCCTTGGGTGCAGAAGGTTTGGGGAACCTTACCCTGCCCTGTTTGAATTTTAAATTGATGCATCCGGCGAGGATGCGCTTGCGGGGAGCTGTTAGCAATGTATATTCGCTATAACGGCCCGCGGGTCCCCTTTCTTCAC
Source organism: Lathyrus aphaca (assembly GCA_963966055.1). NCBI lineage: Eukaryota > Viridiplantae > Streptophyta > Magnoliopsida > Fabales > Fabaceae > Lathyrus > Lathyrus aphaca. Next base: position 17,702,166 of record OZ014521.1, read on the forward strand.
GGGGCTCATGGGGCTTTTCCTCCCTCCGCCTGTCTCTATTGCGGCGGGGAGCGTTGGGATACTCGCGCTTGGGATGGTCGGTCTCACCGATATTGCAGTTACTCCAAGCATTGTGGGCAACCTGTTTTTCTTCGTATCTAATGTAAGCTTGGGCTTTGTGCAGGAGCTCTTCCAGGGTGCGGGGAGGCTATATCCCGACCGCTCTGCTGAGTTCTCTTCCGGGCAAGAGTCCTCTCTCGAAGAGGTATTTCTTCATGTGCTCCGTTGTGTCTACCTCGACAGCTTCTTGGTTGAACCGCTCGATGTACGAGTGCAGCATTTCATTTTTCCTCTGCATTATTGCTTCGAGGGATGCCTCAGTTTTGGGATGACGTCGGGAAGCTATGAAATGCCTCGTGAACGTGGATTTCATGACCCTCCAAGATGTGATGGACTCTAGGGCCAGACTTTTGTACCAGACCATGGCTCCTTTCCTGAGAGTTGTTGAAAACAATCTGCATTTGAGATGCCCGGTGATGTCGTTGCGGTAATCGAGCATAGCGTTGATGTTGTCGACGTGATCATCAAGGTCAGTGGTCCCGTCGTAAATGGCCAGATGCGGGGGTTTCTCCATGCCTTTGGGGAGTGGTGCCTTCATAATTGCTTGTGAGAGGGGGCAATGAGGGTCCTCCTCGTCACTCCTTAACGAGGAAAGCTCATCGTTGCCAGGACTTTGCTCGCGTCTAGGCGAGGCTCTCGATCAGTCAGTCTCATGGCGCATCCTGGATCTGCTCTTCTTAGGCTCGGGCGAGCGTCGTCCTCGTCACGGGGGAGAACGTCCCCGTTTCTTCGCAGCTTCTGGACGTTGCAGCGTCCTTCGTTCTCGCTAGGATCGATCTTCCCCTTGGTCAGCCTCTAGGGCCATGATCCTCTCGTGCTGCTGGTAGAGCATGGAGCTAGCCTGGTTAAGGGCGTTCACCATAGCAATCATGGTGACGTCTCCCTCGACGGCATTGGGATGGGCTGAAATGGAGCGACCGGCGGGTTTTGAGGCTGAGGTTAATGGATCCCATTATCTTAGGGTTCAAGAGACGGGGTGGAAGGTTGTCCGTCTCTGGGGTCAACTTTGTGGTAATTCAGATTGTCCTCCGTCGTGTAGTCGACGAGGGGACGATGATGGTCGTTGGTGTGTTCTCCGTCCATACTGGAAGGACAATGGTATATTTGAGCTTTGAGCTTCTGTTGTGGAAGAAGGGGACATCTAGTTTCCCACAAACGGCACCACTGATCTTACCTGATCAAGAGGACCTTCCAGTAGTTGAATGCGGACAACAAAGGTGGTTGGAATGGAGAGGGGGTGTACCTGCAAGGCACTCTGATGTCAAAGTAAGTAGAGGTACAAAAATGGTAAGCAATAAGAAAATGTTTCAGAATACCTGACCCTTTAGTGAAAAATGGTATTTATAGTGAGCCCCCAGCGCTGGGCCAAGGTCCTTCCTTGGGCTAGATCAGCGAGGCCCAAGGAATAACTGCCAAGGTACGCGTAAGGAGCATGTAGACCTAGCAAGTGGTCTAGTCCTTGGTCCAACTGCCCCTATCTTTCAGGAGATAATAGGGGATAGTTGAGTGACGTGGCAAGTTGAATAGTGAACCTGTTACTTGCCCGACGTGCCAAGTGTATGCTCGGTCCATGGAGTGTCTGCTCGACTATCAAACATGCTTGCCCGAGTGGATGGGCATTTGTTGTGGCCCAATACAGTCTCTGGAGGCCCAGTCCAGAACATTAACTATGAATTTTGTATAGTAATATGCATGGCAGTAAGAAAAATAATTTGAAACTACAATTGCTTTTTACAAAGATTATGCATGACAAATTGACAATTCCAAACTATGAATTTTTGTATAGTTATGCATGGCAGTAAGAAAAAAAACATGCATGGCAATTCCAAATTGTTATTAATGTAATATGTTTTTTATTTTTAAGATAATAAATATGCAAAATATAAGTTCTTATAAAGAAAATATAATGAAATTTCAATGTCATAGTTTTTATCGGAAAAAAAATTTAAGATTCGATGTATGTGGATCTCCGTGGATACCGTGGGGATCTGTGGAGATGGGGATGGGGAAAAAATTCCCCCGCGACGGGGATCGGGGCGGGGAACGAGGAAACATCCTTTGCACATTCCCTGCCCCGTTGACACCCCTATCACATATAATCTCAACATTGTATGTAGGGGTAGAAATATGTCAGGCCGATAATAGGGACCTACAAGCTAGCCTACATAATCTTAGGCCAGACCATGATTTTTCAATAAATAGAAAAGACTTAGGATTTTTATAAGCCTATTTAGTTAAAAAGACTAGGTCTTAGGCTATGAAAAAAAATCTCTTAAGCTAATAGGTCGGCCTATTTAAATAAATATGAATATTATTTTATTATCATTATGTTATGCATTGTACTTTGAATTAAAATACATAAATAAAAATTGGTTATTTTCGAGAACTTAAGAAAATAAGATGAAAACAACTTATGAACAATGTTATAAGTTGTTTTCATAAGTTATCTTAAACAAATAGTCTCACAAAACTTATGTTAATAGGTAAGTTAAAATAAGTTAATGCAAACAAATATTTAATATCATTGAATTTTTAGTTTGTTAGTCTATTTAAACATTATTTTAATTGTTTACTTAAATATATCTAAAATAATAGACTTTTAGGTAGGCTAACAGGCTAACCAGACTTTAAAAAAGGTCAGACTCATGCCTAAAAAGAAACCTATAACAGACTACATGCTTAGCTTTTATTTTTTTTTGATATATCAGACTTAGATCTGACAAAACCTAACTCGATTCATCATATTTCAACTCTAATTATAGGTGACATATTGTGCTGAGCAACATAATTTCAAATTTATAAAAAGAAAAAATTAAAAAAGTTGTAAAGAAAGAAAAAGAAAAAAATTGACCTTAAAAAAGTACAAGTTAGGAGGTGAGAGAGGCAGTTTGTGGGCCCGAGGTGGCTGCTATGGTCCGAAAAGAATTCCAAACAAAGGGAACTCCTTTCTATTTGGGCTTTCATGTTTGATTATGACTAATGTTTTTGGACACAACTTCTCAATCTTAGTGTTGTGTCCCTTATTCATACCCTTTCTTATTCATTTACATAAAGCAAAAAGCCAAAAATAATACCTCTTTTTTCTGTCTCTCCCTCCCACTTTTTTAAATAATATTTTTTCCATCCCAAAATCAATGCTAGGTCCACATTCCAATTTGGTTTTTTATCCTTAAAATTCACACAACTACTTATATTTTTGTCAAAAAGAAAACCTCATATAGTATATTATTGTTACATCATTCTCACGCCATTTGTGTCTACGAAATGTTCATTATCCTGTTACCGCTTCTCATTATAAGCTCGTTTATTCAATTTTCCAAAATATTAATTTTCAAGTAATCAAGATAAAAAATAATATTGGTCTATAAAAATAATTACATGTGTGTTTATGGATACCAAAATAGATTCAATTAGTTGGATTTATCTGTTTTATCCGTATTTTTTAACGGATCATGATTTCAAACTCGGACTTTCTAATATTTATATCGTTATACTTCATTTTTATGCAGGACTTTCACCACATATACATTAATATGATTTTATTTTTTAATTTTTAGGTTTTGAAAGTATAGTGTCATCAGTATTGGAATATTCCATTTTTTAAACAGATGAAAACTAGGTTGAATTGAACTGAAATTTTATTATTACTTGATTAGTGAATCAAACCATAATATAGAAAACAGTTCTAGAATTGTATCGAAACGGAAATGAAATTGTAATTGAACCGAATAGAAACTGAAAATAAAAATACTAAAAACAAATTTTAAAATTATTTTTCAAAAAATTTGAAAAATAATTTAATGGTTCGATTCTTTAACAAATAATTCGGTTTGAAAAAAATTATCTTCTAACAGTTTCAAAATTTCTAAAAGGATACCAGACCAATAATTTTAATTCAGTTCGTTTTTAAATAAATTTAAACGGTTCGATTCAATTCGAATAAAGTTCTCTTAATTTAGTTTGTTTTCTTTCAATTTTCCGGCTTAATTATACCATTAACAAATTAACAGGCCTCTATATCAATATTCTTCATCAATGTCAACTCTCTCCTTCCTAATCTTTTTACCAAGATATTTAGATTTAAACATAACCGACATGGTGACTTGCCAACGTTATTTGTGTGCTCATATGATGTTTATTCAACTAGTAGATAAAGTCATTATTGTTGTTTGAAAAGGACACAAAGGTTTTCTTATATAGTTGTTTAATTTTGTGCCATATGCAAGTTAAGCAATGATCATTCCCTTTGGATGAAATCGCAAATCAAAAAGTTGTATCATTAAGCTTTGTTTCTTTCGCGTGCGCATCACAATCCCACCAAACAACTCTTTAATCATTCACTTTTGAAATTTAGTTGACAACTTCATAAACTTTATATTTCATTTTGCTAAATATTTTTAGCCAGATCCATTTTTGCACTGTAATTCTTAGGAGATATATTTTAAAATTAGATTATGGTAGAATTGGAGAATAATTTTTATGAATATTATTTTAAAAGTTATTTGAAAGCAATTAAATTTATATACAGTCTATGTTATATCTAATGGACTGGTGATGGTCATTAATTAGTTCATACAGTAGTATCAGTATTATGTGTTCAAATTTCAAATGTAGTATTTTTCTCACAAATTTTCTCATCAATTTTATAAGAATAAACTTAGCGAGAGATTTGAGATAAATTTTATTGACAAATTAATGGTACATTAAAGGTACTTAGTGACAAATTCATCTCTAATATATTTTTTAAATAAAAAATTGAAACTTAATTTTTTATGACATGGTGGGTTAAATATTTTTTAAAAATTATAGTAAACTATATTTATCTTTTATTAAAATATTAGTGAGAAATAAAATGTATCTCAAATATGGTTCGTTACATGCGTTATTGGTCTCACATCTCATCTAATGATAAATCACACATGTAATTTATCTTTTGATTTGATCTATTTCTCAGATTTTCAAATTGTTGAGTAAGATGATGAAGTGAAGAAACCTGAATGATAATTTTTTTCTCAAAATTTGTTTGTTTGAACGTTAAATTGTTGAATGTTTTCTAGTATGACTGATATTTTTATAATCTTGTAAAAAGAATATTTATTTTATGTTTTCTAATTCTAATATATTTTCTTCATCTTTGAACACATGTTATAGATTTATTCTTGTTAAAAGTGACATGTTTTAAAACTATTCATTTCTCATATACCATATGGTATGCTATTTCTTGTTAGAGTGACCTGTTTTAAAACTAGTTCATTTCTCATATGGTATGTTATTTCTTGTTTTTCTTTTTATGGAAAAACCAAACTGCCTTAGATAATAGGAGAAGCAAAATTACAAGAAAAGGAAGAAATGGTTGGGATGTGGCCAAACCAAGTTTTGGACCCTCTAATTTTACCAATCACAACCATAGAATGAACTTTCTCATTACACAATCTAGGAATAAACATAACAGTACAACTAGAAAAATTATGCATCAGAGAAATACAATCATCAACAATATGATTAATGTCCGCAATGGAGTTTGACTCGTTGATGCAGTCCATCGCCAACATTGCATCTCCTTGGAGGATTACATTCGAAATATTCAACCCTGTTGCTAGATGGAAAACCCTTCGAATTCCCAGAATCTCGGCCAAGAGGGGGATGCCACGCTGTAACTTCTATGAGACGCTGCCATGAAAATATTACCGGAAGGATCCCACATTATGCAGCCAGGAGCCACAATTCCATCTCAAAGCACCCGACATCAGACTGCACTATCCAATGGGACTTGGGAGTAACCCTACTAATCTCAGTCACAACCCTGTCAAGATTTCCATTAATTAACTTGGAGTTTTCCTCGAACATATCCATAATCTCCTGAGCCACTAAAGCTGGAAACGGTTTCACCTTTTTAAAAATCACCGCATTGCGAATCTGCCAAATCTTCCAAAAAGAGATACCCAACAATTGCCCGAAGCTCTCATCTTTCTTCTCCAATACTGCATAGAGCCAATCCATGACAATCCCCGTATTAGGAATGCGAATTCCTAATGGAGACAAAAATAGCACACTTTTCACGAACCGAAACTCAAGAAACAGATGATGGGAAGTTTCAGGATAATCAAAGCATAAAGGACATGTATCATCTATACCCATACCTTTGCGTCTCAGATTTTCTCCCAGTGGGAGGATGTTTTTCATAAGACGTCAAAGAAAATTCTTGATTTTAGGATTGACACCAATCCTCCAAAGGTGTTTCCAACAAGAAAGCATTCCTTTAGAAGATGTCTCAGCCCCACTGATTTGTTGTTTCTCAACCAGGCAGTGATGAGCCGACTTTACTGAAAATTTGTCGTCTTTCTCAAAGTGCCACACCAAATTATCAGCTGGCAGTTGGGCATAAATAGGAATGCTACTAATGTGGAGGACATCATCTGCCTCAAAATTTTCTTCAAGAGCAAATATGTTCCATCAAGCGGAATCTGAATCAATCAAGTCACTTACCTTAGCATCAGGGCCAAGTAAGCAAGTTGGTTTGGAGACTTTAAAGCCCGAAACCATCGGGATCCATCTATCATTGGAAATAGAAATGCTCGAACTGTCACCAACTGCTCCATCGCGCCCCTAGTGCCATTGTCTCCTTGGAACTAAGGATGCTACGCAAAGCATAACTGGGTCAGAATCCCACCTTAGCTTCCTCAAAACTACAATGCAGGAAATAACGACCTTTGAAGAACCTCCCCAAAAGAGAATTATCTCCCTTCAAGAGCCACCAATATTGTTTTCCAAGAATGCTTGAGTTAAAATCATGAAAACCACGAACGCCTAACCCCCCACACCTTTCCTTTGGACCAAAATTTTCCAGCTTAACCAATGGATTTTCCAGTCTCCCTCACTCGATCCCCACCAGAATTTAGACAACATCGGTTCAATGTCCTTGCAGACACTTCAACAATGCGGTAAAAACTCATAATATATGTTGGAATGGCTTGAGCAACTGCTTTAATCAGTACCTCCTTTCCCGCACGAGAAAAAAAGGCTTCATTCCATCCTTTGACTTTCTTCCACACTCTCTTAGTAACAAGTTTGAAGAACTATTTTTTCGACCGTCCAAAGATAACCAGCAAACCAAGGTATCGAGAATGGCTAGGCACCCCTCTAAAACCATGACTCTTATTCACTTTGTCTTGTGTTTCCTCACTCACATTTCCACTGAAGGAAACCTCCAATTTCTCCGTATTAACCAATTGACCCGAGGCTTACTGATAGGACTCCATAATGCCTCTAATCCGAAGTGCTTCCTCTTTGTTTGATCTAGCAAATAACAAGCTGTCGTCGGCAAAAAATAAGTGTGAAATAACTAGAGATTGTCTAGCCACTTTAATTACATGGAGCCTTTTATCCTGCACCTCCCTCTTCAGTATCCCTGAGAGAACATCTTCACACATAACAAACAGGTAAGGTGAAAGGGGATCTCCTTGACGGAGACCCCGAGCAGGGATGAATATTTTGCTAGGCTGGTCGTTGATGAGGATCTGGTATGAGACAAATTTAATGCATTTAGAAATAACTTGGATCATACTCCCCATAATCTCCATCTTCTCGAGAACTTCAATAGCGAAATTCCATTCTAATATGTCATAGGCTTTTGACATGTCCATCTTGAGGGCCATAACACCTTTTTTACCCCACTTCTTGTGTTTCATCCAATGGAAACACTCAATGGTATTGATGGCATTATCCGTTATAAGCCTCCCCCTAATAAAAACACTCTGTTCTTCGCTAATCACATATGGCAGCAACACTTTTAAACGATTACAATCTTTTTCGTCACCACTTTCAAGATCACATTGCATAGATTAATCGGGCGGAAATCAAAAGGAGATGAAGGATTCTTTTTTTTAGGAATAAGCGTGATGAAAGTATTATTGATGTCAGCTGAATCTCTACCGTTGTTAAGGATATCCAAAGAAATATTGATAGCATCACTACCAATAATGGACCAAAACTTTTGGAAAAAAAAGGGCAGGGAGCCCATCCGGTCCCGGAGCCTTTGTGGGATGCATTTGAAAGACGACTTCCCGAACTTCTTCAGCAGTGAAGGGGCTTTCACAAAGCTGTTTGTGATCATCAGTAAGTCTACTTGTTATTCTATCGTTGAATCTTGTTTGCAAATATTTGAGGCATAAATGTTTTTTCTTCTTTCACAATACAATGTAATCTATTATGGGTTGAAAAATGATGACTTTATATTTGATATAATGCTATACTTTCAGATCCTCTAATTTTTTAGTTGAATCTCTATTAGAAAAACTTACAAGTATTATTTAGAGTGTCACACCCCAAATTTTACCCCTAATCGCTCATATCATAATCATACTTTTATCGCATTTTTGCAGGGATTTTTCCTGATTTATTTTCTGTTGTTTTCTTCTCTTTTTCTAGCTTCCATTTTAATTTAATTTATTTATGACTTTTTAATTCATTTTCGTATTTTTAATTTTAATTTCTATTTTCGTTCTATTTGTAAATTCCTATTTTTAAAACTTTATTTCAATTTCTATTTCTAATGTTTTTTAGTTCAATTTTCAAAATTTTCTAAACTTATTTGTTATTTTCTTTTCATTATCAAGTCCTCATTCCTAAATTTAATTTTTATTTCATTTTCAAATTTTATTTTCTAAATTTATTTTCTATTTTTAATTTTATTCCATTTTCAAGTTTCTATTTCTAATCTAATTTCAATTTCCAATTTATTTTTAGTTTATTCTAATTTAATTTCAATTTCTAAGTTATTTTTAATTTACTTTTCTTTTAAGATTTCATTTTTAATTTAATTTCAATTTCTTTTCTTATAATTAATTTTAATTCCAAGTTTTTTATTTAAGTTTATAAGTTATTTTCAATTTTAAATTTAATTCTTTTTCATTTCATTTCTAATTTAAGTATTATATTTAGATTCTAATTTAGAACTTTCATTTCCAATATTAAGTGCCAAGTATAAATCATAGCCATAGTAAATAATCAATTTTTTTCATTTTATTCCAAGCATATTATTTTGTTACATATACATAGAAAATTACAAGAAAAAATGCTACAAAAAATTCTGCACTACAATACAAATACAACAGCACAATTCAGTCCCAAATTCAAAATTTCAGCAGGACCACAAGGCCAAAATTCAGTCCCACAAGACAAGCATGCAGCCACCAACAACTGCGTTTTCCTGCTCCACTCCACTGCTGCAAATTCAGCATGTGTCTCCCTTCCTCCAACCCTTCATTGGCAAGCAACAAGGACAACAAAATCTGCCAATACAAACACCACAAAACAGGGCACAAAGACATCAGTTCAGCATTATAAACACTACAAAAAAACTCAGCAAAAAAACTACACACAAAACAGTTACAAAACAGCCCCAACCCAACACTGTTACATCCCAAAACCAGTCCCAAAAAATCCAGCCTCAAAACACATTGCAAACATTCAAAAATCAGCAGCATAAAACTACTCAAAACAGCCTCAACACTCCTGTTACATTACAAAAAAATCAACCAAAAATCCAGCACAAAAATCTCCCAAATTCAGCACAGTTTAAAAACCAAAAACCACAAAAAGAAAGAAGAGGAAGAAAGGAGAGAACAAAGAATTCAGTAGCAAAAAGAGGAGCAACACTTACCGGCGAGGATTCGTCACCCCGATAACATTCGGGTCGGTATTGTCTTTGTTTCCTTTCACTTTGTTTTTAGCATCCTGTCCATATTTAGCTTCTTTTTTGTTTCATTTCAAACCTGCATACATCAAAATAAAAGTCATATAAAAACTCAAAAAAATCTAAAACTTCCATCACCTTTTCAACAACCACAAATCCAGCAAGGCACCACACACATACTGAATTTCTCAAATACACACTTACTGAATCTCTCTTCATTTTCACAAAATCATCCCATTCTTCAAAACCGAATCACCCTTCACAACAGAGCAACCTGTAAACACTTCAAACTCTTCTTCAAACTCTGCATAAAACCAACGATCACCTTCATTACTTTCCTCTACTCATGTTGTTTTCACAACAAACACAAAAACCTCACAGCTTAAACACCAACAAATCTCCAAACCCAGAATCTCAATAACAGGTAACTTCATAAACTTTCCTGCAACCTTTCACCGCATCTCGTCATCACCATTACAACTCAACCTCTCTCAAACCACATAACACACAGAGCCAACAAAACTCAGAGATACAAATTTCAAAGCTCCTCCCCATCATCCATAAACTATACCATCCGAAAACAACAACACAACTTTCCCTGCAAGCAAAAAAACCAAAAACAGAAAGGAGTGTGATGAAGAGTGTTTGAGGGTGAAAGTGAATCCAAAAAAAAGAAACAAACATAAATCTTGCAATACATTACCATAAAAATAGAGAGCTTGAACCAAACCTCAAATCACAGAAACGCAGCAAAAAAATTATGAACTCGTCACCCTCCTCATAAACCAGCCACAGCCGAACCACCCTCTTCACCTTTTTTACGGAACACCGAACACAACAAAAAAAACTTACAGGACCTTCACAACCAAAACCTTGTTTCCACCTTTAATAAACCACAGCAAACCCCAATCGCCACTTTTTTCAAACCCACCGCCATCCCGCAACAATCACACTTCTCACGAAAAGCCATAAACAATAACAGAACAAAAACCGGTGAGGCCATAAATCAGAACCTAAACCATGTTCTTCACCAGACACCCACAAACAGCAACTTGTTATCGCCCCCAGTGAACCACAAAAAACCAACAGAGGCCCACTATTTTCCTCCCTCAACGCATCGTAACACTACCAACTAACCTTCCGTTTCCCTTATCACACCAACGCGCCTCCTTCAACTCACCATTCACCAGCATCATACACCCCATTTTTCCTTTACCTCTCTTCCCAACATACACCGCCAATATTATGCTCTTTCACAGTTTCCACTCCAAAACACCGACATCTTCAACAATACCCCATCACTGAACAACACGACATCCGTAACGATACTTCCTCCGCCATAAAAATCGACCATCCTCCACCACCGCATAAAAGAAAATCAGCATCCTCCCTCACAAATGGGATCTCCCCATTCACATCACCACCATGAGTGTTTTCACACTAATTTTCATATATTCATAACCTCTAGTAACATAACTTCAATGGCTTTCTTTCATCAGCATAACACAATATACAAAATCACAATAATCACTTTTCATCTTCTGGTTATTCACTTTCCATAGAAGTACTTTTCCGGCATCCTACACACCACCGTTATTTTGCAGCAGTCGTGAAACATCATAGCCATCGTTCAATATCCAAACCTGCATAAATACAGAGCCAAAAATCCATTTCTTCTTGACTCAACCTTATCGTAGAAAACGTGCTCTCACTATCCACCTTCTTCAACATTCCTGCGAAAAAAAGAGACAAAAACAACCCAAATCAAATACACGAATAAGCCTTTATCACTGTGAATCCAAAATCACTTCATCGCTGTCTTCAAACCCAAACACAATCACACAAACCATCAACCAAAAGCTACAAACTGAAAACAAACCAGAACCGCAAATTTGAGATTCAGAAAGCTGACGAACCTCACCGTCCGAAACCCCAAAACGCGTTAAGCCCAAACAACCGAAATTGCAACCATAACCCTCAAAACCACCGTGACTAAAACCGCGCCGGCCAAACGCATTCCACCGTACCTTCCCCATACCTTGAAGCTCCATCGTCCACCGTTCGAAACTCTCGCCGCCGGAACCAAATCGCGAGACCGTGAGAGAGGCGAGGGTGAAAATCGAGACTGTGAGAGGGAGAAGCGATCGAGCGAACATTGAGAGTGATAGACGAGAGAGAACTGACCGAGAGACGACCGGAGTTGTGAGAGAGACAAAGAACGATCTGGGTGATGGAAAACGGCGAGAGAGGAGCGAGAGAGCTGAGTGAGAATCGCCGCTGGGTTTCTGTTTCTGAACCTAACCTTTTCTTTGTTTTGTTATTATTATTTTGTTTTTATAAAACTTATTTATTTTATTTTGATAAATTAACGTAACCCATGTCCTCAAAACCTCCTTTTCCCACACTCAGCATATGCAGTAAACCTTTTTCTCTTTCTTTTAATTGAGTTCATTTATTTATTTATTATTATATTTTATTGTTTTTTTTTATAAACTTTTGCTGAACTTTTATTGTTGGATTTGGGCCATCTAGGCCCATACTTTTCTACTACTACACACTACTGATCTCTACTAATCACCCCTTTGTTTTTAAATTTTTTTTATTATTTGTTATCTTTTAGATTTTATTTATATATTCAATCTTAGGTTGACTTTTCATCTTTGATATTTTTATGGGCCGATGATATTACAAAAATCACGATAAATCGTTTCCGATTAATCGTGACCCATATGAGGCCATTGCATTTTTCTATTTCATATATTTATTTATTTTCTTTCCATTTAATTCTTTATTTTTTCTATTTAATTTATTTAATCCATTTCATTTTATTTTCATAACTTATTTCATTTTATTATTATCATTTATTTCTCGCGTCTTACACCATATTAATTTAATTTCAAAAATAATAATTCCTTGGTCCAACGCCAAGTGAAATTCACTACACTACACCCACACACGTAAGTCGGTCGTTTACGATCGCCATCTGCACAGTTCCTTACACTGCACAACTTTCCAACTTAAGCAAATTGTCGCACCGCGTTTGTTTTCCACCTCAGCATTCTCGATCCATATATCGAGCCATAGCCAGTTACTGAGCCTTTGTCTTTGCATTTTCCATTTACTTTATTCGATTTATTTATTTGCAAGTAGCAACCTTTGCCTAGTCTTAGGAGCTTGCACCCTCTCTTATTTATTTTTGTTTATGCTTATCAATCCAAAAGGGAAAGAACTCCTGCAGTTGACTCAATGTCATAGGAAGTTTAGCAATCCCTCTTTTTTCTTCGACCTTAGCAATTAGGCCCCTCATCCTTAGGTCCTTAGCCATTAGGTCCTTAGTCTTTTATTTTATAACTTTTTGTGACTTTCTTAAAGTCACGTGAGTGTTTGCCATAACACTTACCTCCCCCCGCGAACCTTGAGCGTAACCAAGTGTTCGTTAATCCTTAGGAGAACTACGAGTGCTCTGATTCTATACCCGATACGTAGGCATCGATGCGATGTTGTGCGAGCACCATTAGAAATAAAACCTTAGGTTCCCATAATTTTAACAAGCAATAAATAACAATAATTACAAATATTAACAAGAGGTTCCCGTAGGATACTGCGGATGCTTAGGATGCTAACACCTTCCCTAGGTATAATCAACCCCCGAACCTAGTTTCTCCTCATTTAGGGTTTTTACGATCTTTTTCCCTTTTCCTTTTGGATTAAATTAAAGTCGGTGGTGAACATTAAATGTTTTGCGATTCAAGTTAACTTAATAGCTTGGTATCCGATTCTCACCGCGACATAGAGGATTAGATGATGCTCTATGCAAATTTGTTCAAATCATTTATTTAGATTTGTGTCGAAGTTATGCTTGAAAATCAATTTGATGACTGTTTCTTTCCTATATTTATGTTTAGGCATGATTATAAGAAATCTCTATTTGGCGATGGTTGAATAAGTGAATTAATAGCTTATTGGAAATCAATCAAAACATCACAATATTTCAATTAATAAAACTAAACTTATATTATTATGTTCAATAACATTTCCTTTACTTACGTGACTAATATTAAGTCTAGAACTTAATAGGTTTATTGTCTTTCATACTATTGTCTTTTATATGCTACCACTGATGCACTTTTTCTTTAATGTTGATGGAAAATTCTAGAGTTTCATGTATAATACACTTCTTGTCAAAAATATTGACTAGTGTTGGTCATGACGAGATTTCCTTTGCGTTTGGGAATTCTTAATAACAACAAGGATCCTAACACCATTAATAACACTTTCATTACTCTCATTCCGAAGAAGAAGAACCCTGCAAAGCCGTGTGATTTTCGTCCAATAAGTTTGTGTAATGTCATTATGAAGGCGATTACTAAAGCGATAGCCAACCGGTTGAAGATTGTTCTGCCATAGCTGATTAGTGAAGAGCAGAGTACTTTCATTCGTGGAAGACTCATTACCGACAATGCTCTAATCTCAATGGAGTGCTTTCATTGGATGAAGCACACGAAGAAGGGAAAGAAGGGCACTATGGCGCTGAAACTTGACATGTCCAAAGCTTATGATATACTTGAATGGAGTTTTGTTATAGAGGCTTTGCGAAAAATGGAGTTTCCCGATTCTTCGATATCTCTGATTTTCAAGTGTATTTCCATTGTGTCCTGTCAGCTGCTTATCAATGGGCAGCCCAGTCAGAAGTTTGTTCTTGAATGGGGTCTCCGTCAAGGAGACCCGCTCTCACCCTATTTGTTTGTTATTTGTGCAAATATGCTTTACGGGATGCTTCAAAGAGATGCCATTGATAAAAAGATTCATGGAATCAAAGTTGCTCGCAAGTCTCCAGTGATTTCTCACTTATTTTTTGCGGATGATTGTCTCCTTTTTGCTAGAGCGTGTGGGGAAGAGGCTAGCCATATCTAAAACATCCTTCATGCTTATCAAGAAGCTTCAAGCCAGGCTGTGAATGCCGAGAAGTATGAGGTGTCCTATAACAACAATGTCCTGGAGAATGTAAATGCTTCTATCAAGGTGAAATTGGGTTTCCAAGGTGTCCAAAACCATTCCAGATACTTAGGTCTGCCTGTTGTTTTTGGTAGATCCAAGAAAGTTGTTTTCAAGTTGGTTGTTGATAGGGCATGGAAGAAAGTTAAAGGTTGGAAGAAGTAGTTTTTGTCTCAAGCAGGAAGAGAAGTTCTAATCAAGTCCGTTGCACAAGCCATTCCCACGTATATTATGAGCTTTTACCGTATTCCAGAAAGCTGCTGTAAGGAGATTGAGTCAATGCTTGCTAAGTTTTGGTGGGGTTCGAAGAATAGGAATCGAAAGATTCACTAGATGAGTTGGGAGAAAATGGGTCAATCAAAAGGGGATGGAGGCATCAGGTTTCAAGGGATTCATGATTTTAATTCCAACCTTTTAGGGAAACAGTTTTGGCGCCTGTTGCAAGCTGATGGTTCTTTATTGGAAAGATTATTCAAAGGTCGTTATTATCCGAGGTGTTCCATTGCGGATGCCCCGATTGGTTTCCGGCCTAATTACACGTGGAGAAGTATCTTGAGTTCCTAGGAATTGGTTTTAAAAGGAGCAAGATAAAAGGTAGGTAATGGAGAGAAGATCTGCATCTTTGGGGATAGTTGGATTCCTACTTTGCCGCAGTTCAAGCTACTGATTCCTAGTGGTGATTTTGATCAACATGTTACTGTTAAAGATCTTATTGATTTAGACCTGACTTGCTGGAACTTGAAGGCTATAAAAGCAATTGTTGATGACTAAGCTGCAACCCACATTTGTAGCATCCCATTATCATTTAGGTTGCCTGTTGATAAGCTTGTTTGGCACCGTGAAATTGACAACGATTATTCGCTCAAATCAACGTATCATTGGATAAGTGAGCAGAGACGGAATAACAAACCGTGTTTCTCTTTGAAGGAGAATCAATTTCTTTGGAAACACTTGTGGAAGCTAAAGGTGAACCCTAGAATCAAAAGTTTCATGTGGAGACTTCTCAAGGATATCTTACCCACTAAGTCTAATATGTTGAAGAAAGGTATGCATTCTGATGTGTTTTTCCCTTTTTGCAATTCTGATGTCGAAAACTCTTCCCATCTTTTGCTTCACTGTCACTTTATGCAAAACATTCTTTTTGCGGATCCTTTGGGTATCCGGGTTCTCGCAACGGGGGATATTATTGATTGGTTTGGGGAGATTTTGGCCAAGAAGGAAATGAGATTGGGGCAATTTGTTGCGACGACTTTGTGGAAAATTTGGCAAATTCGCAATTGTGTGGTTTTTAGGAATGTCAAACCAAAGGCAAAGTTAATAGCAATGGAGGTCTGATGTGCTGTGCATGAAGAAGATTCTGCGTCGGTTTGCGTTGCGCAACCGGTGTGTGGAGGTACTAAAGGCTGGTTGGTGCAAATAGATGATGGTTGTTTTGATGACGACATTGTTTCTCTTGGGTGTGTCATCAAAGATCCTACTTCTAGCATTTTCCATGCGGCAACAGAAAGACTTTCCAACATGGCGAATCTTTCTATAGCTGAGGCTTTGGCTATTCGTTGGGCACTGCAAATTGCGAAAGATTTAAGCCTCACTAGTTTTATTCTCCAATCGGATGCTCTTGTTGTTGTTGACTATATTAATGGTGTTATTGTCAATTCTGATTTGGAACATATTGTGGGAGATTGTCGTGCTCTCATGTCCGACTTTGTTAATGTGTCCGTTATGTTTATTTCTCGTAATTGTAATGTTAATGCTCATCACTTGGTTAGTGTAGGGAAATCCTTAAGATCTAGGAACTGATCTAATTTTATACCAAATTTGGTAGAGCATGTCTGTACTGTTTCCACTGTTATATAATAGAAATTGTTTTTACATAAAAAAAAAAAAAACCAAACAACACATAAGACTCTCGAGAAAATTTTAAATTTGTTAAGTTTATAGAGCAATAATTACTAAAAACTAAAATTTGATTTTGGTCTTAAAGACATATTCCGAATCATATTTGATTTTGGAAATTTTGGTTTTAAAGACATATTCAGAATCATATTTGATTTTGACTTTAAAAATTAAAATTCAAGTGTTAGTTATATTTTTTTAGAGACTGAATCACCTGGTTTGATCGATTTTATATTTATATAATTTTGTTATAATATAGATCTATCCGATTTAATCTGATTGGTCATACGATTTGACCAATAATTCAATGACCTAATATTCTCGTCGATTTGATAATTGATCCGGTTCAAAATGAGTAAGACTAAACTAACCGGTTCAAAATATGTAGAAGATAATGCTGACTTATAATCAATGCTAAAATAAAAATATAAAATTAATTTTTTAATAATATTTTCAATACAAATTATTTATAAGAGAGTTTTTAAAATTGTTTCCTATAACACAAGTTAGCATTATTCATAAATATATAATATAATTTATTCAGATAAATATTTACAGAGCAACTTGTTTAATCGTAAGAAAATGACTACTGAATTGTTCCATCTCAAACCCTAACTTGAATCGAAAATTCTTCCGCGTCCGAGGATCCTCAAGCAAAGGCTGAAGGTTCCACCTGCTGCACTCAATTTGTAGGTTTGCTTTTCAATTCTTCAACCGGTAACCCTTTGAATTTGATGCAGAAAACACATATACAAAGGACTGTAACAGAGGCCGTTTATTAATTTGATAGAATGCTGCAAATGAGAATTTTCCACTCAAGAAGGTGGCTTTCTAGAAGCTTCTCCAACATTCTTCACTCGGAGCCTTTGCGAGTGTGTGTCGTTGGAAGTGGCCCTGCCGGTTGCTACACTGCCGAGAAGGTTAGTTAGCCCTGTCAACTTTTTAGGTTTCTTAATTTTGAAATTCGAAATTGTGTAACAAAATTGAGTAATTGGATTGCTTTGCTTTAGATGTTGAAGGCGCATCAACAAGCACAAGTTGATATCATTGATAGGTTGCCTACGCCTTTTGGGTTGGTTCGCTCAGGTGTTGCACCTGATCACCCTGAAACAAAGGTCTATTTTTATTACTATTTTATTTTGCCTCATTCATTTATAATTGTTCAACTTCTAATTTATTTCCGGTTTAAATTGGTTTATTTGAATTTGTCTACTGGTATAAACACTTGTGTTGTGAGACATTCGGGAGAATTTATGGAAAACATGTTCATAGCTTATGAAAACAATTTATAGCTTATATGAAAGCACTTTGACATTTTTTTTCTTCATAAACTCTTGTTTGAGCCATGTACTTGCTGCCTAGTGGGAAAATTGTTTGCTTGTTAATTTGTTATTATTGTTTGGGGTTGGGATGGGGTTTTCTATATTTTTCTTGGACGAGAGTAACTCTATTGAGCTTAGTTTACCAGAAAACTTGCAACAGATTGTCGTCAACCAATTTTCAAGGGTGGCGCAACATGAACGATGCACATTTTTTGGAAATGTGACCCTTGGATCCAGCATATCTCTTTCTGAGTTACGCAAGCTGTATGATGTGGTGAGCCTTTGGTTCTGAATTTGTTATGCCAACGGTAAAATGTTCCATGTACATGTTGATCAGCTGTGTACTATCTTTTTCAATGACTCATTTATCCATTCGAGCAGGTTGTCCTTGCATATGGTGCCGAAAGCGACAGAAATCTCGGTATTCCAGGAGAAGTATGCTTGATTTATTCTTTTTTCTTTTTTCCTTAATTATAATGATATGATGCTGGAATGTTTGAATTCATTGATTCCCATATTATAAGTGACGCTTATCGTTTATCATGTGGGCTGTGGCAGTTATGCATTAACTGATAATTTGTTACTTTCATTTTAATGCCTTTTACATTTTTTTCTTCTCAGAACTTAAAAGGGGTAATATCAGCCAGAGAATTTGTTTGGTGGTATAATGGACACCCAGATGGACGAAATCTTGATCCAGACCTGAAGAGCACTGATACAGCTGTAATTCTTGGACAGGTAACTCTACCTCAGTATTCTCACAATGGCTAAATTTTACAGCGACTCTTAGCTGAGCAGATGCTATAACATTTTGTTCATAAGAGATGACTTTTCAAAATATATAAAGCAGCTTGGTGCTATTAAACTCCTACCATGATGGGGTACATATTAGAGGTTGACCCATTGTGGGTGTGTTGATTGATTCCACAGCTCAAATCCTAACCAATTAGATGACTTATATTGATTTAATTTTTAACTTTGATTACAGTTTACTAGAAGAACGGTTTTATTTAATTTCAGGGGAATGTTGCTTTAGATGTTGCACGTATTCTTTTACGACCTACTACAGAGTTAGCGACAACTGATATTGCCAGTCATGCTTTGGCTGCTTTAGAGGAGAGCTCTATCAGGTTTTAATCGCTTTATTTGAAACAACCAGATATTCTTATTGATATTGTTCAGCATGTTGTTTATCAGTAATATAAGCAATATTATAGGGTAGTTTATTTGGTTGGAAGACGTGGTCCAGCCCAAGCAGCTTGTACTGCCAAAGAGCTACGTGAAGTTCTAGGTAAATTTTGCATAAAGTCCTATACCGAGTCTATTTTACCTATTTAGTTTTCTTATTCATATTTGTTTGATTCTTTTTGGTGTCGTCCTATGTAATTGTTTGGAAAAGGGTACTTTGGATATATGATGTACTACATAATAATTTTCTTTGTTAGACATGGATGTTTCCTTTGTTAAAGGATATACTTCTCACTTTACATAGTTAGTATACCTTGTTATGTGGGTTTCTATTCTCCATTGGTTTCCATGATTTCAGTTTTTGGCTTGCCGTTTGATATATTATATTGGTTTATCATCGTTATCTGTATTGGTCAGAGTTGCTGTTTTACACCATTCCCACTTATATTACACTAACTGAAGCTCTGGCATCTATTTACAGGTATTCACAATCTTGATATTTCAATACAGGAATCTGATCTACTTCTAACCCCAGCTGATGAGGTATAAGATGAACCAATTCCATTTAATTCATTATTTTTCCAATCTTCACCCAGGAAACATGAAAAATATAAAGTTTCCCTGAGTAGTATATATTTTCTACTTGCTATTTTTGTAGTTCTATTTTCCTGTTTTGCATCTTCTATCTAGAATCTAGATATGCTATTCTGCAAATGTTTTTACAACTAAAAAAAACTTAGATTTCTTTTCACTAATGTTATCAATGTATTGATGTTGTCACTTGGCAAAGGCAGAGCTTAAGAGCAACCGGATACACAGAAGAATTTTTGAGTTGCTATCCAAGGCAGCTACCTCAAGACCAAGACATGCTGGTTTGAACCAGTGCCAGCTCCGTTTTGTGTTCTTCCGTAAGCCAGATAGCTTTCATGAATCAAAAGACAGTACTGGCCATGTCTCTGGTGTGCGTTTTGAGAAGACAGTTCTTAAAGGTACTTTTCATTTTTATAAGAAATTAATTTATTAGAATTTAGAACATGGATAATACAATATGATATAATAGAATACGGTCAATTGTTTAAAATTGGCATAATTTATTGTGGTAACAGATATGCCCAATGCGTATACACTACTGGGATGGTTTGAAAATATGAGTTTTTTTTTTTTACAGTGATATTCTTTTTTGATTGCTCAAATTAATTTTATAGGTGCTGGCCCTGGAAAACAAATTGCCGTTGGTACCGGTGAATTTGAAGATATAAATTGCGGGTATACTCAAGAAACAATATTAAATCACCAAGTTTTTTATTTGTAAAAATTGTTAGCATTTGGCATGAAATATTTTCTGCTGATATTATTATATTCAAAGCTTCAAATGTTACAGTATTATATATTATATATGACATATCGTGCATAAGAGATAACATTTTTCTTTGCAAATGACTGATTGCAGCCTCTACTGATATTTATTCCTGCACTGTTATCACAAAATGGTCAGAATATTTACTGATTAAATTGCCACTTACTGGCTTTTTTGTAGGATGGTTCTTAAGAGCATTGGTTACAAATCAGTACCGGTAGATGGCCTACCTTTTGATCATAAGAAAGGTGAAGGAATAATGAGTGTTCCCAATTTAATCACTTTTAGTTCATATTATTGTTAATTAATGTTACATATTTTCTTGTGACAAAGCCATGTTTTTATTTTTATTCAATGTTAATTTCAAAATATGCTTGATTGTAGAAATGTCTGCTGGTTTAGGGAAAATGGTACTTTCTAAATTGTATTCAGCCTTTTTTTCACCAGGATGTGATTTGTTTAATTTTTGGGACACGTGGTTTTGTCGACAGCAGGATTTTAAACACTATTGTTTTGATTGACTGTGGCCATATTTGACTTAGCAGTTGATTTGAGTGGCAATAAAACAGTAGTACTTGGATGGCCCAAATTTCAAACCTTAAAATCAAAATTTTAGATTCAACTTACACTAGTGTATTCACTGGTTTTTTTCTTCAGTGTCTGTAGGTAGGACTTATAAAATGTATTCAGTTTCTCTTTTGGGATGATGCAATTTTATTTATTTATTTTCCTCTGTTCTTTGTAGATTAAGAGATTGGAGGATTCTAATCTTCCTGCTGTCTTTCCTTTTGCTAATAACTCATGCATTATAAAAAATGTTACGTTTGTATTTCTCAGATATTGGCCAATAATTAAGAAACATGATATACTTTGGGGTATCTAGATGTGTCATCCAACAGTAGTTCTTAGTCAATATATATGATGTGTTCCTTTCAGGTATAGTTCCAAATGATAAAGGTCGAGTGTTGAGTGACACTTTAGATACTGCAGTTCTTGAAGAAGGCTTGTATGTATGTGGTTGGCTGAAGAGAGGACCAACTGGGATTGTTGCAACAAACCTATATTGTGCTGAGGAAACTGTATGTCTCTTTCTTTTTTATTCATATTAGTTAAACTGTCAAAAGTAGCAAATCTTACAGTTTTTATCAGAATTCTTAAAGTTGAGGCCGAGTTAATGAGCTCAATGTTAGCTTTTAGTAGTTTGGCTGTTACCCATCTACCGTAACCTGTATTTTAAGGGTTTGAATCAAACCAAACCAAACCACATTACCAAACCAAACCAAACCATCTACCCCGATCTCACATTTAACTAACCAAACCAACTCTATTAACCTTGATGTTCAATTACTAACATGTTAGGTAAGAACTTAAATAGTAATTTAACGAGTAATTCTAGGTTTGTTAGTTAATGCTTATTTATAAGCTATTCTGAGGAGTCTTACTAAAATAATATAAAATATGCATGTGTCAAATTATTGTTACAAGTGTATTCAAATATTTGTACAAGTATTTATGTAATGAGATAAGTCTAAATAATTTCTTCTCAATGTCGTCTTAGTCCCACTTCATGAGGATCATTCTTTTTTCCTTTTGGAGTTCTATTTCAGTAGCCTGCATATTGGATGGGATATTGGGGATACTGATTCTATTATATGTTTTCTACTGTCCTCTTCATTACACAGAAGAATTAAACTGTTTGTCGTCAAGCTACAATTTTGTATTACTATCATACATATAACTGCCCAGATTTTGCGAACCACATTTTTCTCCGGCACTCTATTTGACAAATTTATTGTATAACCAAATTTTCATTTTAACTATGTCATCTAAGTCACACACAGTTCACTGTGAAAGCCTATTTTACCCTTCAAAATGCCTTATTTGGGACATGTTACATAAAATATGATTGGACTTGCTCAACTTTTAACAACAGGGAAGAGGGAAGGGTAGCAAAAGTTTTTGCATGTGATTACTGGTCTTGTATTTTCTGCTGACAATTGACATGATAGGTTTCAAGCATATTAGAAGACCTTGAGAAAGGAGTTTTGATTTCATCAACGGCCGCACCAAAACCCGGTAGGGACGGTCTCCTCAATCTTTTGCACGATAGAAATGTTCGAAATTTCTCATTCAATGATTGGGAAAAGATAGACTCTGAAGAAAGGAAGCTTGGAAGCTTAAGGAACAAGCCTAGGGAAAAACTAGCCACTTGGAACGAACTACTGACAGCTACCTCAGAAGGAACCAAATAGTCAACATGATACATTATTTAGACCGGTAAACATCTTTTCATGCACCGAGAAAACACTAAATAATTGAAAGAAGACTTTCACAATCCACACAAATTGAAGATATCAACAAGGAAGTCCGGTTCAAGAATTCTCTTGTAGAATGATATTTGGTTGCAATACTAATCATGCACACGAGAAGCTGTTGAGCAATTATAGTTGTCTGATTATTATCCTATTGATACTTTCGATTGTCTGTGTGCACTATTTGTATCAAATTAGATAAACAATGACATATTACAAAGATAATTTACAATAATTGTCATTATTGTAATCATTTAAACACTTATTTGCCTATAGTTCATGGTACACATTATGCAAAGTTTGCAGTACAATGATATGATGCATTCAGACCTTAACATCAACCAAACTGGAGTAGGCCATAACCGAACTGTCTATTTCAGATTGAAATTATTGTCTCTGCATATCTTTTTACAACATTTGACTTATTTTGAAGTGATGCACGATGCGGACCCAAAAAGCAGAAAGAAGTGGCCCAACATAGTGATTTTCTGAAGATTATGTTTGGGTGGCTCCATCACAGACTGTAAACCACATGCTATCACAGCGAAGGATATTCTTACATATTTAATGGCTTATATTTTACAGTGGTTCATTCAATGGTATAAATTCAATGTGTCACATGTCATGTTTGGTTAGTTTCAAACATCGTTTTCAAGTAAATAGTCTCATGTTTCATTCTGCTGATCCCCACAAGGGGAACGGAATTCACCCAAGATTGATTTTTTTTCCAAGTCCATCATTTATTATGTTCTAACTAGGGGTGTAATCGGTTCGGTTTGGACTGGTTTTTAGTCAAAAAAGTATCCAAACAGATTATATCTCCATCGGTTTAGTTTGGTTCGGTTTTTAAAGTTTTTTTAAAATGGAACCAAACCAAACTAACCGGTTTGGTTTGGTTTAGTTTGGTTGATCGGTTTATAATATTTTTTTCTAGACATCATATTCATTTGTGTATTATTTGCTCTAATATTGTTCGATGAATTTTATGCTATTATTTTTTAAAATAAGACATTTCATATGATATATTTCATGGTACTTTTCAAACAATTTACAAGTTGTTTTTAAACTATACGCAACATTTACATAATTTTCATTGCATTATGAAATAAGTTCACTATCGAATACAAAATTTGACTATTGACATGAGAGGGTTGGGAAGGAATTTGAAAGTTTAATAAATAAAACACAACAATAAAAACAAAAGGTTTCGATACACATAAATTAACATGTTTCACATCACAAACAAACATCAAAACTTTTTTGTAACAAAACTAGAAGGAAATTCGTTGAAGAAGAAACATAAAAGATAAAAAAAATAAAATGAAAAGTAACGAAAAGAACTTGAAGTTGAATAAGGAAATCATAACCTATAAGAATGACAATTACGAGAGAAAAAATAGTGACGGATAGTCAGAGCAGCAATTTGGTAAGAGCAAGTATTTATGGCTTATGGTTTTTTTCTTTTTTATGTATGAAGTTTAGTTTTGGTTACATATTTAGTTTAAAGAAATGAAGTGTAAACAAAGATGGAGAAATGTTGGACCGATACAAAATTTAGGCTTAGTAATTAGCTAAATAAAAGATTAAGTATGTATCTAAACTCATCGGTTTGGCGGTTCCTAAAAATTAAAACCGAGAATCGAACCAAACCACATCGGTTTTTACTGGTTTGGTTCGGTTTTTGAACCAAACAAAAAACAATCTATTTTTTTCCGGTTTGGTTTGGTTTGGATTATCGATTTAATTGGTTTTTTCTAATCCGCTTACACCCCTGGTTCTAACAGTGTGTATTTAAAATGAAATACACTATCTTTTGGTTGCTTTGTATTTTCATCTTAATTCCTTCAGATAATACACAATGGTTTTATATACAAGATAGTTAGTAACTAACACTTAGAGTTAGTTAGATTGGTTTGTTACATCTTAACCAACTTAACCATCCTCTAACTAACTTCTAAAACTATCTCTAATACACCCCCTCAAGATCATGATGGTTTGAGCGAGACCACTTTGAGCTTGCTTCGTAGATCCTGAAATGCCACCGTACCTAGCGGTTTTATTAAAGTGTCAGCTATTTGAGCAAAATCAGGAACATGTTGGATAACCAACTGTTGTGCCACGACACGTTCGCGGACAAAATGAATATGCAACTCAATATGTTTTGTACGAGCATGGAGAACCGGATTATGTGACATGTGAACCGCACTGAGGTTGTCGCATAGGAGAGTAGGAGGATGAAACCGAATAGACAGCTCAGTCAATAGAGATTCAAGCCAAAGAAGTTCAGAGGTGATGTGAGTAAGTGCTCTATATTCAGCTTCCGTACTCGACCTCGCCACTAGGGATTGTTTTTTGAGCTCCACACAATAATGTTGGGGCCAAAGAAGATACATGAACCAGATGTGGAACAACGATCATCCGAGTCGGTAACCCAGTCTGAATCGTTGTAGGCACGCAATGAGAATTTTTCTGTTGGACTTGCCATTGAAAATACAAGGCCTAAGGACATTGTTCCACTTAGGTATCGTAGAATCCGTCGAACAACTGCCCAATGAGACTCCAATGGTGAGGACATGAATTGACAAGTTTTGTTTACACTATAGACAATATATGGTCGTGTTAAGGTGACATATTGCAATGCTCCTACTATGGACCTGTACAAGTGAGGATCTGGCAGCAATGGGGAACCGTTTTGCTGAGCTTGCAAGTACTTAACATGGGTGTTGGCACGCCCTTCGCACCACTCATGTTGGCTCGTTCAAGAAGGTCTCGTATGTATTTTGCCTGAGTTAGTAGCAAAGTTCCATTAGGCTGAAACTGAAATTCCACACCTAGAAAATATTTAGGCTTGCCAAGTCTCTTCAAAGCAAACTCAGCATCCAGTTTGTTAATCAGGTCAAGGATGAGAATAGAGGAGGAGCCTGTGACTAGGATGTCATCAACACAGACAAGAGCATAAAGAGTTATACCTTGTTTGGAGTAAATGAAAAGTGAATGATCACACTTTGAGTGAATAAATCCAAACTTAAGAAGTGCTTGATTGAGCTTCTCATACCAAACCCTAGGTGTCTGCTTGAGGCCATACAATTCCTTGTTCAGTTTGCATACTAGCTCCTTGTTGGACTACACAAATCCTGGTGGTTGGACCATGTAGACTTCCTCTTGCAAAGTTCCATGTAGAAAAGCATTGTTGATGTCAATTTGTTGCATATACCATTTGTAGGTAATGGCAAGACTTAGTATGATTCTGATAGTTGTTGGCTTCACAACTGGAGAGAATGTCTCATTGAAATCAAAGCCTTGTTGTTGATGAAACCATTTTGCAACAAGTCTAGCCTTGAACGTGTTTATAGTGCCATCTGGATTCTCTTTTACTCTAAATACCCACTTGCACCCTACTGCTTGTCAGTGAGAAGGTAGTATTATCAAGGTCCATGTATTATTTGCCATCAGAGCATCATATTCCACTTGCATTGCTTTAGCCCATTCCGGTTGTAGTAGGGCTTGTTTCACACTGAGAGGTTCAGAGTTTGCAAGAAAGGCTTTAGGCTTTGAATGACCAGTCTTGGCCCTTGTGAGCATAGGGTGATTATTTTGTGGGGGAGATGGGACAGTTATAGTACTTGGAATTAATGGTGATAGTGAACTGTCAGATGCATCAAACCCTAACTGTCTGAGAAAGGGAGGATTATCCTGTAGCATTAGATGAGGAGAGGGAGATGAGACATTGGATACCTCTCTAAAGCTGGTGGAGACCTGTGGTGATGTTGATGCAGGACTTCTATTATCTGATGGAGGTGAGTTTGTTGTATTTGATGAAGCTAGAAGCTGATCTGATGAAGGCAAATAATAGTCATGTTGAGGCATGACAGGTTGAGGTGACATGTCTATGTCTAGCTGAAGGCTATCAGATGAAGGTAGAGGAGAAAGCTGGTCCTGATGTGACTCAACTATGACCGGCCCCACTGATGTACATGAAGTATCATTAGTATTCATAGTTGGACATGGTAAAGTGCAAATAAGTACAATTGTGCTAGTATTAGGGCTAACAGGAAACAAGTTAGCATAAGGAAAACTTTTTTCATTGAACACTACATCTTTAGAGATGTATAGCCTGCCTGTGGGACTGAGGCATTTGTAGCCTTTATGTTGAGGGGAGGGGCCTAGATAGATGCATTCTGTGCTTCTAGGTTCCAACTTATGTTTGTTGTAAGGTCTCAATAATGGAAAGCAGGAACAACCAAGCACCTTCAAGGATTTGTAATCAAGATTTTTGTAATACAGGGCATGTGTGGGGGCAAGTTAACCTGTGTTGAATACCAAGATCAAGCAAGTACTTTATGAAGGGTCTGTACTCTCCTCCATAATCTGACTGCACTGCCTTGATGCTGGTGTTGAAATGAGTTTGTACATATGCATAGAATAACTTGAAGGCTCCTAGAGCTTCAGACTTTTGTTTAAGCAAATAGACCCAAGTGTATCTAGTTTTAGCATAAAAAAATGCAATGTAATAAAGGTATCCAGAACTAGAAATATCAGGGGAAGGACCTCACAAGTCAGTAAAAATCAGATCAAAGATATTCTCATAAGTAGTATTAGACAGAGGAGCATGCATTCTATGTGCTTTGCCTAGACAACAAGCTTTACAAAATTCATAAGAAGCTTTATTCATTATAGGTATTTTACATAAGTTGAGTATGCTTTTGACAGAATTAAAATGAGCATGTCCAAGTCGACTATGCCAAAGTACATCAGTATTTTCTACAATGTTAGAATTTGAAACAAAAGATAAAACTTTGTGTCTACCACCTGTATGCACAGACCTGGCTGATTTGTGCAGTAGGTTAAGAAAGCAGTACAAACCATTTGACTCAAGAAACCCTTCAAGAAGGACTTCCTTAGAAACCTGACATTTCACATAGCACTTATTAGATTGAAACTCAAACATTACTTGGTTGTCACTAGAGAATTTTGAAACTGACAATAAATTCTTGGTGATGGCTGGAACATGAAGAATGTCACCAAGAACAAGTCTATTAGAAATGAAAGAGGACCTTATATTTTGGATATGCAAACTTTGACCATTGCCTACATACACTTGACTATCACCTTTAAAAGGCTTGCTAAAATGTAAACATTTTGCATAGGGAGTAAGATGGTGTGAAGCACCTGAATCTGCAAACCATGCTTGAGACTCAAGATCATTTGGTAGTGAGTAATCTTGAGTGAATGCAACTGGTTGAGATGTTGTAGCTTTCATTCCCATAGCTTAAGCCTTTGAATTTGCATTTGCTTCCTTAGCATCCTTCCCACTTATTTCTTCATTTTGCTTAGGTTGAGGAGTGAAAGATTCATCATACATATGCCAGCAATCCATGACTACATGGCCCAATTTCCCACATAATTGAAAGACAGGTCTTCCTTGAGGGTAACGACCTCTACCACGAGTCCTGCCTCTATACCCATGACCCCTGCTTCTATTGTAGCCAGTGTAGTCTTGTGAGCTTGTGCCTCCACGACCTTTGTGTGCCATGTTTGCAGCAACTTGAGATACCATGAGTTCTTGCCTAAACTTGTCTAATTGAGCTTCTTGTACGTACAATAAAGCTTCAACATCACATAAGGATAATAGATCGGTTTTTCCACATATCTTCATTACAAAAAAATTATACTCTTCTGGTAAACCGTTGAGGATGTAATCAATTTGATCTTGCTCAGAAATTGCATCACCAACCGCAAGCAGAGAACTTGCAATCGCCTTGTTTTTTAGCACAAATTCAGTGATTGACTGATTACCTTTCTTGGTGGATTTCAATTCCACTCTGAGCTGAGGAACCCTAGCTCGCATCTGCGCATTATAAAACTTGTGAATCTTGTCCCAAACTTCATAAGAATACTTGCAAGAGAGTACCCGAGGTAGTACCGATTCGGAAATGGTGG
Source organism: Lathyrus aphaca (assembly GCA_963966055.1). Classification (NCBI taxonomy): domain Eukaryota; kingdom Viridiplantae; phylum Streptophyta; class Magnoliopsida; order Fabales; family Fabaceae; genus Lathyrus; species Lathyrus aphaca. The sequence continues at coordinate 17,730,969 of OZ014521.1, forward strand.
AAAGCAGCCAGATGAAGAGGGCTTGATCTTGAACTACCCAGGCTTCATATTCTTCAGAGAAATTGTTGAGCAACCTATCTTGTTCAGTTGTGAATTTCGCAGGGATCTTGGGATTGACAACAAACCTGTGCATCTTTTGCGTGAGGATTACACCTTCCACTTGTTGATTCCATAAAAGGTAGTTGTTATCCTTGAGTTGAATGGAGAGTTTCGGTCTGTACGAATTTGATGAGTGTGAAGCGAAGAAGCCAGAGGTGTTAGAACACATAGATTGGTTTTCGGAGTCCGCCATTGTTGGAGCTTCCTTTTTTCTTGTTCAATCGAGGAAGAAGAAGATGATTGAGGGGAAGAAGATGAACTGGTGCGGAGAGAAACGTGGTTCAGATCTGAACCGTAACTGATACCATATTGAAAATGAAATACACTCTCTTTTGGTTGCTTTGTATTTTCATCTTAATTCCTTCAGATAATACACAATGGTTTTATATACAAGATAGTTAGCAACTAACACTTAGAGTTAGTTAGATTGGTTTGTTACATCTTAACCAACTTAACCATCCTCTAACTAACTTCTAAAACTATATCTAATAGTGTGTGGTAATCATCTTAAAGCAGGGTGATTAAATATTTTGAAGTGTTAATTGATGCTGTAAAAGACCTGATTTTTTCATGCATTCAAAACTTATGATTGATTGTGAATAATTCGGTTTTAATGATTGATTATAATCTGTGATTGATTGTGTTTTGGCAAACAAAGGGAATCCATTTTCATTAGTACATTCGTACATATGATGAGATAAGATAATGAAATAGATGGAAATTATTTCACTTCAATGTTATGAGATGAAATATAGTCCACAAACTATCACTCTTACTAGAAATGAAATTTGATTCTCACAATTCTCTTTGCATGACTCTAAAATTATCTAGTCAATCATTCAGATTTTAGGCCTTTCAAGTGTTTCACACTCTGTCTGTTTTGTAGGGATTTTTGTATAAACTTTTTGCATAAACTTCAAACTTCAAGATCTGGAAAAAGGAAGGAATATGGTATACATTTTCTTTGGACCAAATATTACTAAGATATGAATGGAAAGGCTTCTCATGCCATGTCAATTTTTGTTTCAAAGTATAAAATTTTATATTAGATTTGAAAAAATGATAGTCAATACACAATATTTACTGATTTATAAATCGAGATTCATGTAAGTATAAAAATAAGAAAAGAATAAAAGCCATTTTCTAAGAATTTTAATCTTTAGTGCTACTAATCTCATTGCATTTTTAGTGGGAATCAAATTCTTACACTACATGTAAAATCATTTCATATGGTAATTTAATTATTTAGTTGACTTGAGTCATTTTTTGGTTGTGATCCATTCTGTCAGAGATTTATATTATTACACGTGGACTTACAAAAAAAAAATTTGTCCTCCTTTAATTTACAAATTAATGTGCAAAATACTTAGAGATTCTACTATTTTAGTCTAATAATTTTGTGTTGAATCCTGTATTATAACCACTTTTGTAGATGTTTTTAGTTGGGTTCAAGTCTTTTAAGGCTAGTTTGATGAGATTTGATAAAATATTAGAATACGAATAGTTAAAAATCGGCTTAACCCAGTGTTTGTTGTGATATGATATAGTAAGTTACTCATAAAACTTAGACATCCCCTGCCATTAGGATGGAATTCACTATCCCCCCGAAGTTTTTTTTTATAAAGCCCCCTTTATAAAACCCAAAATCAAATTTTACCACACATTCTTACCACACATGCTGACTGGACGTGGTCATTGGTAACGTGACATGCTGACTAGACGTGTATGGAGAAACATTTAATCGTTCTTCTTCAGATTCATGTTACCACAAATTCTAGGGTTTTCATATTTCTTCTTCACATTCCACCGTCTTCGTCTTTCTTCTTCTTCTTCACATTTCCAGCCGTCTTTGTCGTTCTTCTTCTTCGATCAATTATTTCTTTCGGAAGCATACAATATGCCGTTTGAAAGCAGTGCTAATTCAGGTTCGTATCCAGGTTTACCTGTTTGTGGTTGTGGTAGAGCAATGAAGATGCGAGTCTCAAATACAAGCAAAAACCGCAACAGAATGTTCTGAAAATGTCACAATGCTGGGAATGGTTGTGAATTATTTTTATGGGATGATGAAATTGAATACTCAATCAAAGGGATGCGTGTTATTCAATCTGTTTGTAAGAAGTGTGTAATGGAAAAAGTGAATTTTGAAGCAATGTCCACCAAATTAGAGAAGGTGAAAATGAAGCTTGAAGTTCAAAGAAGGGTTAATATGAAGCTAAAGATAGGAATTGTGTTGCTTTGTATGATTATTGCCATATTATATAAATCTATGTAATGTTAAGTAGGTTCAATAGGTGTTGTAATTTCTGGTGTTATGTATTTTTAAGACATGTCAATGGAAATAAGTTGTTTTTTTATTGAAGATATTGTGTTATGTGATTTTCTGGTGTTATGCAATATTCTGGTTATATTGTGTTACCAAAACATAGCAGAATTTGGTTTTGATTTAAGTGTGTTAAAATTGTATGTTTCCAAAACATAATATAACATAACCAAAAGTGTGTTACCAAAACATAATATAACATTACAAAAACATATCACTGTCATTACATAATAGCACCAAAAGTGTGCCTACATAATAGCAGAATTTGGTTTTGAATTAAGTAGCAGAAAAACATAATAGCACCAAAAGTGTGCTTAAATTACAAAAGTTGTGCATAACATATAAGTTAAAGATCATGGATAAATTTCTCCTTTGGAGCCTTCTTAGGAGTAATTTTTGAAGCCTTTTTGGGTGAACATTTTAGTGCCTTCTTAGGAGCCTTTCTTGTAGTTTTTGAGGCACATCCCTTTTCTTCTTCTTCAGTGAATGTTAGTGGTTGTTGTGGGTCTGAACCAGGACCTTTGAAGGGTTTTGGTTTTTTAAACCAATTCTCTTTAATTCTCTCACTTTGTCTCTTTCTCAATGGTTTGATGTCCTATTTGATCTTTGCCTTGCTTTGTCTTTAGATCTTTTTGTTGTTTGCTCAGTAGAAGTTATGTTTGGCATGTTTTCTATCATGTCATCAGTGATGTCCCCCATACATTGAATCCTCAGTTTGAGTTGGATGAGTTGGTTCAACACTTGTAGCAGTTGGCTCAACAGTTGCTTGAGTTGGTTGAGGTGATTGCTCTACAACACTTCCACCTTGTGATCTATTCATTTTCTGCACATAACATACCAACAATAAAATACAAAACATCAGTCACCAATCTATAACATACAAAACATCAATCACCAATCAATAACATACCTTTCTTTTCAGGGCCTTTGGATTCTGTTTCTTGCTCTGACAGGATTTGACATTATGCCCAATCTTGTCACACCTAGTGCATTTATAAGATACACCAGGTAGCCTCCTTCTTGCACCTTTCTCCCTACTCTCCCTAATTCTCATTTTTCTTGGTCTACCATGTACCTTTTTGTAGTTAGGAGGTAGAAGATATTCACTTTCAATTTCAGGCCACATATCAATCCCATTTATAGGACTGATAGCAAATCCATAAGCCATGGCATACTTCTCCCTTGTGTAACACTCATGAACAAACTTTTCATGGTCCTGTTTCCTAAATTCTAAAGCAGAAATAACATGCATGCATTGGATGCCAACTAAGTCCCAAAAATTACAGCTGCATGACCTTTTAGCTATGTCCACTATAAATTCTTGTCTATTATATGAATGAATGACTTGAAAGGTTTCTTCCTTAGACCAAGTAGGTAACCAATGAACACTATTAGCAACCTCATTGTCTAATCTTCTCCTAAGAATGGGCATTACTTTATGTGGCCACTTATCATGTTTCAAAGTAGAGTTACTACACCTATTCATGAGATACATCCTAATCCATTCACACATTGTCAGTATGGGTTTATCTCTAGCTAGTAAAATTGTGGCATTAAAAGATTCTGAAATGTTGTTCATCAATACATCACACTTACAATAAAAGCTAAAAGCATGCTTACACCAACTTTCCTTAGGAACTCCCATGAGCCAAGCCCAAGTCTTTTTATCTCTTACCTTTAACTCATTCATCTTTTGCATCCATGCTTGCTGGTATGGTTGCCTTTGTTGCCCCCATCATAAGATCTCTTATAAGTGCTCCACCACCAAACTTCTTCTTAAAATTAGCATACAAGTGCCTTAAGCATAGCCTATGCTCGATCCTAGCTTCCATTTCCTCAAATACTGCAACTAAACCCTGAGCCATTGAAGACAATTAGTAGGAAACAAAAAACAATTGAAACAAAAACAATTGAAACAAAAAACAATTGAAACAATTAGTTAATAGGATTACCTTTAGCTAGTAAAAAATAAAAACATATCTATTCTTAATTCCAACATCTTCATTAGCAGATTTATGAACCACCTCCATGTTTCCATTGTTTTTGTTTCAACAACACCAAAGGCAAATGGGAAATACTGGTCATTGGGGTCCCTCCCAACAGCTATCAAAAGTTTACCTCCATAGGTAGTCTTCAAGTGACACCCATCAACCCCAATGAAGGATCTACAACCATTGATGAAACTTTTTATACATCCATCAAAATAGATTTAAAAGGATCCAAATCTGGGTTGAATGGAAGCTGATGGTCTATCAATGTTTATCTTGACTGTATTTCCAGGATTTTCCCTATGCAACTCAGCTGCATATCTCCATAAATTAGCATATTCTTTATATGCATCACCTTCTATGATTTTCCTTGCAATCCTCTTAGCTTTCCAAGCCCTTGCAACAGTAATACCAACTGAATAATTTTGCCTCATATGCTGGATAATATCAATGATCCTTACTTTTTCTGAAGTTTGCATCATTTTAACCACAAACTTTGCCACCCACTTTGAACTTGCTGTTTTGTTATCTAAAACCTTAGCACATGTGTGGGTGTCCTTTATAGTCTTTATTGCATAAGTGTGCTTATGGTCGACTTTGGAACAAAGTATTAAAAAACCCCACTTTGCCTTACATTCCACTTTCACTCTATACCCCTCATTTTTCACAAATCTTATTTCCCTCCCATTCAAAACAGTCCACTCACAAACTGTTTCCCTAAAGTCATCTAGGTAATTGAACTTCATACCCCACTTAAACTTGAAATTATTATTCAGTTCTTCTTTCTTAAACTACTCAAACCTTGTTTTTTCATCTTCTGAGTTATCAACATTAGAACTCAATAATTCTTCACTAACATACTCCTCATCATCCACATCTTTCTTACTATAACCAGTTAATAAACCGCTTATTATTGGACCCTGACTAATTGGTATAGTCACATCAATACCTTCAAAACCATCTGCAAGAGCAGTGGTCCTCTTATCCTCACTATCGTCAAAACAATCAACAATATCTTCATCACTAACTTCTAAACCAGTCATATGATTGACACACTTAGGGATTCTTCCACTCCCACTTGCATTATATTATACAAAAAGTTCCCCATCCACTTGATTCACACAATGGTTAGAAGCGAAATTAGATGCATCCTCATCATTCTTAATCTGAAAATGCTTTGGAGCAATTTCAGGGATTTTCACCCACAACCTATACGACCCTACAACGTAACCCCACCCAGTGACTATGTTGTGAATGTGATTCATGCTAAACCTATCTAAGTGTTCCCCAAAAACCACATTAGACACACCACCCTTATATATCGTTTCTCCATCAGTAAGCTTCATAAACTCCCTTCCATGTCTAAAAATAACGTTAAACAATGCTTTTTTTTTTCTGAAAATAGAAACATAAAATAATAAACAATACGAAAACGAGAACTAAATGCAAACACACAGAAGGTTCACATTACCTGCAATTCGAAGTTCGCATAATGGCTTCGTCTTCTACCTTGCTAGCTCCCATGACTTGCTTTCGTCTTCTCCAAATTCAAACTGAACAATTCTAAACCCTAATTTCACGGGGGGGGGGGGGGGATACAAAATATATAAAAATGGGATTACATACACGTTTGGTCAGCATGCAACGTTACAAAAAACCACACGCCCAGTCAATATGTGTGGTAAGAAGGTGTGGTAAAATCTGATTTTGAGTTTTATAAGGGGGGTTTTATAAAAAAAACTTCATGGGGGAATAAGAAATCTCGCCCTATTGGCAGAGGGGGTTTATATAATTCACCCTAAAACTTATCATATCATATCTTATTAAAATTAAAAACAATTTGAGTTAAGTTAGAAATTAATAAAATATAATTTAAATATAAAATGAAATATAATGAAATATAATATAATATATAACAAGTAAATTTGAAATTAAATTTAAAAATTAATTTGTCTATAGAAATTAAAATATTTTTTAAATAAAATTATTATTTCTATAAGAAATTGTAATATTCTTTATATTAAAAATATTTGTGTAATATTCTTGCAAACTTTTTTTTAAAGTGAGAAAAAAGATTATATTTAAGAAAAGTGTTATGGACTGGACTGACAGCTGCCCCCAGCTGGGAAAGGCCCAACCTATCCATATTCGTGCACGACCCAATAAGGAATATAGCCGTTGGATATAGCCATTGGGGATCTCCCCCACATGCTCTTAACGACCATCACGCGACCATCTGCCCCTCCGAAGATTTTGGAGGTAGCTGGACTAGTCAAGGGCTATGCATCCGCATATCACGGCCAAATCCCCTTATAAATACCCTCATCCTTTGGAGGGCCAGGTATTCAAAATACTTTCTTAACACTTTATATTGCTTTCACACTAAAACATAATTGAGCGTCAGAGTACTTTGCAGGTACACCACCCCTTCTCCTACAACCGTTATTGCAGCCCCAGCTGAAGGCCACGAGGACCTGTCTGAATTACATCTATACACTGGCACCGTCTATGGGAATATAGCAGCTCCCCCATATTTATGAACAAGATCCCTTATTTTCAACCCAATATCCAAGCTCTCACCATCTCCTTTTGTCTTCATGGCTTCTCAGCTTAACAAAGTTATCAAAAACCCCGTCACCATCCTCCTCAGTGATGGTGACAACCCTGGCCACTGTGGAACTTCCCTCTATGATACCAACCACTACGAGGGTGATCTTACCTCCCCATCTTCCAACAATATGAAACACTTGTCCTTCCCTCAAGGGGATCATGTGTTCGAACCTATCCATGTCCCGTTGGATGCCGACGCCAGCACCCAGGCTATTGTTCTCGCACTGAACAATGCTAAACTGGCCATCTTCCAGCAAAATGAGCGCATACAAATGCTGGAGAGTGACAGTCACTCTCCTTCAAATGCGGAGAGACATCTCCGTGGAGATACTCGCATCCCACCACGCCGATCACGGTCCCCTTCCCGGAAACACAAGAAGAAAGATTCCCGAGATCTCTCTCCCCCTGCGGGTCAAGAAGTACCAGAAGGGTCCTATCTAGAAAAGGAAAAGTAACACAATCGGTCTCCTCACTAGAGATCTCATCGCTTCCCAGGAAATAGGAGCAAGGATACCAAGAAGTCCCGCTATGACGACCATACCCAACGTCCCCGTCAACGAAGCAGGAGCCCTCACTGCAGTAGGTCCCTTATCCCTTGTCTGGTAGTAGCGATGAAGAGAATAACCGCGGACCCTTGAGTCGCGAGATCATGGAAACCCTCATTCCACGTGGGCTCGAGAAACCCATTCCATTAGCCACGTACGGCAGGACCACAGATCCTGACGATCACATAGAAAATATCGAGGCCATGCTCCATTACCACAATGTCGAGGGAGCCATCAAGTGTAGGATCTTCCCTATCACATTACGGAAAGGGGCCATGTCCTGATATAAAAACCTCCCATAGGATCCATTACATCATGGAGAGTCTTGAAAAATCAATTTACGAGGCACTTTACCGCATCCAGACATCACCCTAAGTCTGAGGCTACCCTCGAAGGAATCATCCAAGATAAAGATGAACATTTATGAGATTACATAGACATGTTTAATAAAGAAGCAATGGAGATACACACCACTGATAGCATGAAGAGATAATCCTAGAAAAAGGTTTGCGTCCCAATAACGAGTTTCATAAAGCAGTGGGGATTGAGCCTCATTATTCTCTCGCCGAGCCCCTCTACAAAGCGTAAGCCTACATCCAGTACGAATAAAAGGAGGCCGCGTACAAGACCAGGGATTCAAGGAATCAGGAAAACTCACGAGCCCATAAACAGAAGGATGACACTGAAGCTCCTCTATGCGAAAGACGCAAAGATGATCGTCCTTGTGAGAGCAGGGACCCACCAGACATTTCTCGAAGTATACCCTCCTTACAGCTCTCCGAGAGAAGATTATAATTGAGTGCAACAACACTGAATTCAAACAAGGGGGTGTTCACTTCCCTAAACCGACAACTTCCAAGGGCAATACCGACAAGAGTAAGTACTTTCGTTTCCACCTCAGTCATGGGCATGTGACCGTAGACTGCATGCACCTCAAATATGCCATTGAAATCCTCATCAAGGAGGTGCACTTGAAGAAATATGTAAAATATGGAGCTCCTCGACAGGAAGAGACCAAGAAGGTCGAAGAAATTTCTGGAGAAGCTACTCCCATACCAGTCGCCTTGTCAATTTCTAGACCAAAAGGCTTCTTCATCCCAAAACGCTTTGAGAATGTGGGGTATTTTGCTGCACACAACTCTTGGAAAGCATTTCCCTCGGCCATGCCTATCTCAGGCGGGGGATATAGTAAGATGACGATTGGCTCGGTAAGAAGAAAACTCGAGCATTTGGTCGATTCCTCCACGAATCAGCTCTCATCCCTCGAAAAGGTTCGAGGTAAATCTTAACCCATCAGGTTCTACATGGAAGAGCTCCTAGGGGGTTCCCCAAACTCCCACACCCCTTTGATGATACGTGCCAAGATGGCAAAGACAAACATTCAAAGGATACTCGTCGACTAGGGAAACTCGGTCGACATAATGTACACCTCCCTCTTTCAAGCATTACAACTCGACCAGAAGAACTTATCTCCATACGTAGGATCTAATTTGTAGAGCTTCATCGGGGCGACTGTCAAACCCTGGGGCTACGTCGAACTAATGGTCACATTCGGAGAGGGTGACGCCTCTAAGACAATGAAAACCCATTTCTTAGTCATTAACTACCCTTCTCTATACCAATGCATCATGGGAAGGCCCACACACGCCGAACCGATCGTCATTCCCTCTATTGTTCATATTAAGATGAAATATTATACAGAAAAGGGGCACATATCCACTCTCCACGGAGATATTTAAGCCTCCCGAAGATGTTTTAATGTCGTAACTAAGGGGAAAATGGTGATAGAGCCCGCACCAAAGGGTAGCAAGCGCGCAAGGGATGAGGATGTTCCTGCTGAGGGGACCCAACCCGAGAAGAAACCCACCTTATAGATAAACACCGTCGACCTCGACTCTCGTATCCTGGAGGAGTCCAAAGATGTAGTGTCTGGAAGCACCTCCTCGACCATCATGTGCCCTATTCCCGTAGGAGAGTTTGAAGTTGTAGCTTTCGGAGACAACCAAAACAAAGGAGTTTGCATTGGCGCAAGACTTTCTGAAGATGTGAAGGAGCAACTTAAGTAATGCCTACACAGCAACGCGAATCTTTTCACCTGGAGTGCTGTTGAAATGTCTGACATTGACTATGAGATCGCCTTCCACGAGCTCACCTTCAATCCTTCCGCATGCGCAATTTCCCAACGTAGGCGCAAACAATCCGAAGAAAAAACTTTAGCCGCAGAAAAGCTTGTAAATGACCTCCTAGAGGCCAATTTTGTATCTGAGGCTAGGTATACAACCTGGCTCTCGAACACTGTATTAGTTAAGAAATCTAATGGAAAATGGAAACTATGCATTGATTACACCGGTCTCAACCGGACTTTCCCGAAAGATTCTTATCCTTTGACTAACATAGACAAATTAGTAGATAATTCTGTAGGTTTCAAACTCTTATCCTTCATGGACACCTATTCTGGATACAATCAGATACCCATGGCCGAAAAAGATAAGTGGCACACCACTTTCATGACCCCATCAGACAATTATTACTACAAGTTAATGCCCTTCAGAATAAAGATCGCTGGGGCCACCTACAAGTGCATGATGAACAAGGTCTTCCAATCTCAAATTGGGGACGTGCTCGAAGTTCACATGGACGACATGATCGTGAAATCCATAGAGGAATCCGATCACACATCCCACCTCCAAAAGGTCTTCGACCAGGCGAGGAAGTGTAAGATGCATTTCAACCCAGAAAAGTGCACCTTTGGCGTGAATGCGGGGAAGTTCCTCGGTTTCTACCTTATAGAAAGGGGGGTCAAGGCTACCCCCGACAATTGTCGGGCCTTCTAAGAATTCCTTACGCCTAACTCGATGAAGTCCATTCAATCTCTAAATGGGATTCTCACCTCGTTGTCGCATTTTGTAGCAAGATCTGTCCAACACGCTTCACCCTTTTTAAAGCTACTTCGCAAGGAAGCAACATTCGAGTGGATAGAAGAGTGCAAGCAGGCCCTACGACATCTCAAACGAGCACTGTCGGAGCCGTCAATCCTCTGGCGGTCCACTATGGGGAGGTCCTCTACTTCTATCTTTCTCTCACCAGCAAGGCCATCAACACAACTCTCATAAGAGAAAGCCCAGAAGGGTAGAAGCATATTTGCTTTACGAGTAAGGACCTACAAAGACCAGAACTTAGATACCAGCAAATTGAGAAAGTCGCTCTTTCCCTTGTCAACACGGCCAAAAGGTTAAGGCATTATTTCCTAGCGCACACCATAGTTGTACGGATTGACCAACCCATCAAACAGTTGCTCGGTTGACCAGATATGGCCCGCAAAATGTTTAGGTGGTCGTTGGAGATCTCTGAATTTGACGTACATTACGAAAGCAGAAAAGATCTAAAAGGCCAAGCCCTAGCCGATTTCGTGGCCGAGATGACCCCCATGGAAACAACAGCAAGCGGCACCCAAAAATGGGTCATTTACGTCGACGGAGCATCCAGTCCCTCAGGCAGCGGCGTATGGATCATCTTCGAAAACAAAGAGGGACTCCTGATAGAAGTTTCTCTGGTTCCGTCTTTCCCAACATCTAATAACCAAGATGAATACAAAGCTTTCTTCGTGGGTTTATGATTGGCCAAAGACATGGGCGGGTAGGAAGTTAAAATTTTCACCGACTCCCAACTAGTAGCATCGCAAGTCAATGGGGAATACCAAGCCAAGAACGATCATTCGGTAGAATATCTAGTTTTGGTATAGCAAAAGATGGTGCAATTAATATCATGGGAAGGCCAACATATCCCTCGCGAACGCAATTCAAGGGCATATGTCCTATCAAAATTAGTAAGTACACGAAAGAAAGGGGGGCAACAAATCCATCATTCAAGAAACGCTTCCCCGCCCTAGTATAAAAAAAACCTTCGAGGTAATTGACGTCAACGTCATTGGCGACAACAATTTCTGGATGAATCTAGTATATAAATACCTATAATAGGTGAGTTACCCGAGGATAGTCAGGAAGCCAACGCAACCAGGCGTTCTACATGCTCTTACACTCTGATCGACAATAAGCTCTACTGTCGAGGATTCTCTATTCCACTTCTCAAGTGTGTCAGAGAAGATAGTGTGCCCGACATCTTGCACGAAATACATGAAGGCATCAATGCACAACATTTAGGCGGTAGATCACTCGCCCTCAAAGCCTTAAGGGAAGGCTACTGCTGGCCGACCATGCAAAGAGACGCCAGAGAGCACGTAAAAATGTGTGACAAGTGCTAGCACCACGGGGACATACATTTGGCACCCCCTGATGCACTTAAGACTATGTCGTCTTCATTTTCGTTCGCCCAGTGGGAAACGATCATCCTCGGCCCTTTCACAATAGGTTCCTATCAAAATAAATATTTGATTGTGGTCATCGACTATTTCACTAAGTGGATAGAGGCCGAAGTTATGGCCAAAATCATTGCTTTCAACATATTACGCTTTTATAAAAGGAATGTACTGGCCAGACTCGGCGTACTCCCAGCCTTGATAACTAACAAAGACACACAATTCACCGATGGAAATTTCCAAGACTTCGTCGCCAATATATGCCCCAAGCAACACTTCGCATCCTTTGAGCATCCCCAGAAGAATGAGAAAGCTGAGGCTGCCAATAAAGTCATCCTATGAGGCCTTAGACGAAGACTGGGCAAAGCAAAGAAAAGATGGTTCGAAGAGCTCCACAATGTGCTTTGGGCCTACAAGACAACTCCACATTCAACCACTGGGGAAACTCCCTTTCGCATGGCATATGGAACAGAGGCAGTCATCCCCGTGGAAATTAGAGAACCTTCCAGGAGGACAGAAGCCCCTCTAGATGAAGAACTTAACGATGAAGCATTGAGAGAAGAACTCGATCTGATCGAAGAAATTCGGTCAGAGGCGTCTCTCTACGAAGAATCGCTGAAACAAAGGATAACACTATGATATAACGCCAAGGTCATCAAACGAGAATTCCAAGTAGGAAGCCTCATCTTGCGTAGGAATTAAAAAGATTCACGCGAGGGAAAAGCTCGCCTCGAACTGGGAAGGCCCATATCGGGTCAAATAAAAAACAAGCACAATAGCCTACTACCTTGAACACCTGAACATAGAGCCATTTGCTCAACCATGGAATGTTGAAAAGCTCAAACAATATTACAACAAACACCCGCCAGGACGCAGAAGTAGTTGCCGACGAATCCACCCCACAACAAGGGTGAAGCCGCTCAGACACATGGATATACCTTGGTATAAGTATGACCCTAAACAAAATGAAGGCAAATTTTTCCCGTTTAATGGGAAGATGATGTGTCCAACGGGGATACCTCAATCGAGCTCCGCCGTTACCATATTAGTGTGGGAAGACCCCCAACTCGCGATGATAAAGGTCTAAGCCTTGAGGGATTAGGAGCTCGACCGAGTTCCTAACTCCTTTAGTTAGCAAAAACACCTTTCACTTCTCGACAAGTTCCATAAACCGGCCGAGCTTTTAAAAAACGTGTCGTGCAAAACCCTTGTACGAATAACATATATATATATATATATATATATATATATATATATATATATGTGTGTGTGTGTGTGTGTGTGTGTGTGTATGTGTGTATGTATATTTCAAAGCATGCATATTCATTTCAAGCAAATAAAATGACAATGCACAAATAAGATCAATAATAATATTAAAAGCCGACCACCAGGCCGAAATTGTCATAAGTTACATAAAAAAGGGGTCGAGCCCCATAAAATAAATACATAAAACGGGCATAGCCCCAGAAACATCAAAATGGCACGCATGCCAAAAAACAAACAAGGCCCACATGCCCAAACTTCATTCCTCATCCGGGGGGATACCTCACCATTTTCAACACGACACAAGGGGTCAATGCCATCGACAACCAACCCCACATTTGGGTTCTTTGCCTTAATCTGGCCGACAACATTGTTAAATCCAAAAGAAGCCATGGCCAAGTTACCCTACTCGAGCAAACAAATACGAACAAGTAACTCCACCCAGGACCGCCTCCTCCTCGATCCTTGCGACACCTTCCAGGTCCACGACCCTCCCCTTTAACTTATTGTTTTCCTTGGTGGCAACTTTCATCTTATCCTACGTCCCCCTCAGCTCGATCAACATTAGCTTCTTAGTCTCCAGATACCCCTCAAGCTTGCTCAATTAATTATAGAGTTTAACACTCTCCTCCTCGAGCTCAACTATCTTCTTCTTGGTTGCGGTCAGGTCCTTCTTAGGCTCTGTCTCCACATCACTTAAACTCAAGGTAACCTCAAAGATCCTCATAATCCTGGCCGCATCCCGACATAGCTCCGTCCTCCTCGTCTCATGATCAGTACTCAGGATAACAACATCATCTAAGTCATGGACCACTACATACGTCCCTTAGTCAAAACGTTTTGTCTGGTTGTAGCAGGGAGGGAGCACGAACTTGCCCGCAGGAGCGGTAACTGCCTCCTTCAGGGAGTGACCCTCCTTTTCGACTATCTGCCTCTTATTTTTTCCAAGAGGAGATGCCCCAACAGATGTGCTTCCTAGTGAAGGAGTGCCTGAGGAGACAAATTTCTCCAGATTGGCTTGGTCTCTCACAATCTCGACCCTGGTCTTTGGGCCCTCTTCATATTTCCCCGATTTTCTTTGACTAGGCGCTCGCACATTTCAGCCATCTTGTCTGCATAAATAAAAAAAATGTAAGTTAGATAACTTTCAAAACTAAAACATTAACTTAATAAAACATAATCTCCACCTAGGTGTTCGAAATCCGCCCTGTCATGCTCGCAATTGAGGAGAGGCTTGCAGCTAATCAACCTTGCCGACACAACGGGCGCTCCATCTTTAGTCAAGAGGGAGTAACCATCGCTGTCCACAAGCAACGTCTGGAAAAAACCTGCGATGAAGTTAACAAGGTTCACGTACGCCTCCCTATCGTCGACACTTAGCTCGTCCGAATTTGTGATGTATTAATCGCTTCCATGAGTGAAATGGGACTCTACCTACTCCATGGGAAAGAAGAACACCACCTTCTATACACCATCCACCAGCTCCTTGCGGTACAAAGAATTTTTTGCTTCTGGCGAGCAGTGCTTGATAATGTAAAATCGATGTTTAAAGTCACAAACAGACTCTAAATACGCTTTGAAGAGCCTGCTCAATTACTTAAACGACACCCAGTTGTGCCGACCATCCCGTGACTTCCGTTGGATATGGAAAACTCGAAAGAATAATTTAATGGTAGTGCCAATATTCAGGGAGCGACACACCAATTCAAATGTCTGGATAAACGCGTTCGGGTGTAGTTGAGAAGGCACGAGCAATAGGTGTATGAAGTTCGTCTGCTGAGAATCTGTAAAAGGCAAACGACATCCAACCAACCGAAATATGAACTCGTACATATGAAACCTCATCCCTTGGTAGCGCAAGCAAATCCTGTGTTCGGGCTTAGGAGCAAATACCCTCCAGTTAACCGAATCTCCTTCCTTTCAGTTCTCCACCATGCTAAAAACATCAGAATCATCTATCGCAAAGAATGAGGCCATCTCCTGTGGTTTGAGCATTATCCACGAACAATCTGCCTCAGGGATGTTAGTGTCCCCGACCCCATCATCATGGGTGGCGCTCTCATCCATAATATGGTTGTCGTCGTGATCATCCCTTTCACCTAAAAAGTAGAGGAGCATAAGTGAATTTGAAGACGTTATATCCACCCTTCCACCGCAAAGTCAAGTGAAAGGGCGACGTAAAGGTCAAGGAAGTATCCTAGACCCAACCCTTAGATAGATTTCAAACTCAGCAAAGGAGTCCCTCTCGAGGAAGACCCCTTACATACTGTAACACGGTGAGATAACAGACTTGACGTTTTTATTTGACAAAAACAAGTGCGGATAGCAAGAGTCGCCACCGACTTTTATTTTATCCAATAGGAAAGGGTATAAAAGAACAGAAAAGACCTTTTTAAAATGTTTGAGTTCGGGGGGTAGGTTATATAAAGGGAAGGTGTTAGCACCCTTTATATCCATGGTTATCCATGAGCTCTTAGTTACTTATCTCACTTGTGTTTTTGAAAAGAAATGTGAAGTGTGTGTTTAGAAATTTTCATAAGTCTTTGCAATGATCCTCGTATGGATGTATACAAGGCTTTGAGTTTTTGAAAATTGTTTGAAAGTGAGGTGTGAAAAAGAGTCTTGAAATATGAGCAAGTAACTAAGAACTACCTACCCTAGACTGGTCCTTCATGTTTCTTTATTTCCTTTCAAGGGTAGGACTGTCCTTACTATTAAGGAGTAGGTAGTCATTACCTTGGATTTATTAAGGGACGGGCGTAGGGTCATCGTATGGTCAACAAAGGCAACTTGTAGGGGTGTCTTTATCAATTTGTAGGGACTATCATCATTTATTCCGTAGGGTCATCGAGGGACGAGATCATTTATTCCGTAGGCAACTTTGAAGGGACTATGATCTTTTTAACTTTGAAGGGACTTGATGATTTATCTGTTTGAAGAGACATTGCTTAAGACATCCCCATTTTCGAGGGAATTGACATATTAAAGGCAAACAAGAGGGGAAACCCTAGGAGGTGCAGTTGGTGATCATAGAACGATCGACTTACGTGTGTGAATATCAATTTCAAATATTTATCTTTAAAAATTTAGTGGGCTAGTCCAATTGATTGACATACATGTCTTTGTACTCCCTAGATTACTAACCACACAATTATAGTTTACAGAAATCAAAAGCACAAATTAAAGTCCTACGCTATTACATCAGGGGAGGGGGTACATTTGTCTTTTAGAAGGATTGCGGAAATTAAAATGCGGAAAACTAAACCTAAACTATTACATAGGAGGAGCAATTACATAATCGAAAATAAAAGCGAGGATATAAATTACATAATCGTGCGTCCTATACAATTTTCTAATAAAATAAATAATTAAGACGACTAAAATTAAATTAGAAAAGAAATTAATTGTTTTTTTATGGAAAAAAAATTAGGGTTATGAAAAAAAAGTTAGGGTTTTAAAAAAAACAGGGTTTGATTAAATTAGGGTTTTAGAAACAAATCAGGGTTTGTTAAATTAATCTAAACATAATTAATTAATTTATAAATTTAATTAAAAAACTAATAAACTAATTTTTTTATAAAAGAATATTATGTAAGAAAAACAATTTAAGAATTATTTATGAAATTTATTTTTTTAAGAAAATGTTAGAGGTGATTAGTTTTTAATTTATTTAAACTAATAGTAATTAGTTGGTTAATTAAGATAATAAATATTAATTAAACAAATAAAATAGAAAAAGAAAAAGAAGAAAATGCATAAAAGAAAGGGTGGAGGCCCGGATTCGAACCCATGACCTCCCCCACTCAGAGCTTCAACGCGTTACCACTGGGACACATGCATCCTGGTGACAAATAACGTAAACAATTCAATATAAAATAAATCAAAATTTCAAATTCAGAAACGTGCGCAAATGCATCGTCTTCTTCCTCCAACTCCTGATTTTTGCTACGAAATTGCTATGATTTAGCTACGAAAATTTCGTAGCTAAAAAACCTGCGTTTTTCAAATAATCCAAAACATGTAAAATTAGTTCAATCTAACTACACCAATTGATTGCAAATGAATCCTACAGTCAAAATATCTCATCACCTTGTCTTTAAAACGTCTCAATTGAAAGTCCCCAAATTCAAACTTCAAACCCTGGCTATGGCGTCTTTCGATTCCTGCAGTGAAACTCAAAACCAATTGCCCATAAAGATTCCAAACTTCAAAACAAACAAAAATATATGATCAAATACAGTTTGTAATACATATATAACAGAAATCGAAATTCAAGAAAAAACAAGAAAATATGGAATCGGTTTATGCGTTTTGTTATGATTTTGATGATGGTAATGATTGAGACATGATCAAGGAACCTCAAGGAAGCTATTGCAACCTTTAGAAACCTTTGAATGTGGCTGGAATTGCAAAACCGAATTTGAACTTTTGGTGTAGTTTTTGAAATATGAAAGTGATTCTTGAGCTCTGAATTTTGTGTGCAATCCTTGTAACATTGTTATGTACTTATAATGAAAGGCATTAGGTCAGATTTTGGGCCTTGGATGCATGGATTTGAATTACTTGGATGTGAAGAAACCAATTTGTTATAATTGTCCAAAAAATCAAATATTATAATGCCATCTGAGTTTTGCATGAATTTGGAGTGTATCAATCACCTTAAATGCCATATATTTGATCCCAAAACACATTTCAAATCAAATATTTGATTTTCATAATTTATTTTAATTAAAAATAATTTTAAATGATTAAAATAAAAAATAAAATAATAAAAATCAGAAAAATAGTCATTGTGTCGTGGATGGACTTATCTTCAAGTTTGGATTGAAATATTATAGGCCCATTTGGAAAGAATTGAAGTTATGACCTTTTTTGCTTCATACACCTCTTGAAAATTGCCTAACTTTGACAATGCATAACTTCCTCAATTTTGATCCCATGAAGGTGTTCTAGGACTTTTTAGAAAGCTTAGAGTGTCCTCTAATCAACCCTTTTGGTCCCATGTCCATATCATTAAACATTTTTAAATTATGAGCTTTGGAAAAAGTTGACTTTTTGTTGACTTTCAAAAAGACCTATAATGTTTTAGCTCATATCTTTTAAATGAAGAATTTTTGGACTTGTCTTGTGAGACACAAAGTTGTAGAGAATTGAATTTCCTTTAAAATGAACTTTGGATGGGAAATTTTTGATGAAGCATGTGAAAGTTATGGCTGGTCAAAGTTCAGTTGACTTTTCCTCATAATCTTGATGTTGACCAAAAATCTTGAAGTTTGACTTTGTGTTGACCACGATTGACTTGTTGACCAAGTTAACTGATTTTTGAGTGTATTAGCATCTGACTGGCCAAACTTGTTGGGAAAGCTTTGAAACTTGTCATGGAGATTCTTTAAGGTATGTGGGGTAAGATCGAAAGCCGTCCAACGCCTATTTAACTTAATTGTTTTTAACTATTTCAAAAACAGCCAAAAGCGCTTTGTTTAGATCATTAGGAGTTTTTAGATTAAAAAGAAAAGTGATTTTAAAACTATTTTTGGACGCGTTAAGAAGTTTAGAGTCTGGTTCATAAGAACCACTTTTTGCTAAGAAGTCCAGGTCAAAATACTTTTCAACTTAGTTAAGATACTATATTTCTTAAAAATAGGTTTACTACTCTAACGCAGTACACACCTTTTTATCCGTGACAATAGGAGGGTTTGATTAGGGAGTACAACTCGGTTCTGAATACGCGAAAGCGACAGTTCCTGTTAAATTAGTTCTTTTCAAAGTAGAAAACATTGCCCATAAGTAGTTCTATTAACAAGTACTTGATTATCAATTTATTATGTGAATTGCATTCGAACCTGTCTTTATCAATTAATTTTAATTTACTATTTTATTTACCATTGCGCACTCCTTAAAACCATTATTTTAAATTGCCTTAGATACACATCATAACAACAAATACGATAGATTGATACTTGGTATCTGTGGATTCGACAATCTTTTATATTACTCTGACGTGTTCGTACACTTGCGAAAAACACGCATAAAGTTTTTGGCGCCGTTGTCGGGGACCAATTTCGTCAAATTTCTTACCTTGTAGTTATACCGTTTAGATTAAGGTTGTTACCTGACGGTCAATGCGAAAGACTCGCAGTGCCGGAAGCTTAGTAGACCCTTTAGCTGAGCCTGAACGTTACGCTCGCGCACGTTTATTTTTCCATAGAATTAGGAGAGCTATGGCTGAAGATCAAAACCGAAGACCTCTTAAGGACTTCGCCCAACCATCAAACGAGGAACCTAGTTCCAGTATAGTAAACCCCGTTATCCCAACTAATAATTTTGAACTTAAACCATCCCTGCTGAAATTAGTACATCAGAGATAATTCACAGGTCTTGCTAACGAGAACCCAAATCAACATTTAAAAAACTTTCTCCTATTAGCAGACACCTTTAAAACCAATGAAGCTCCTCCTGAGGCGATACACTTAAGATTATTTCCCTTTTCCCTCAGAGATAAAGCTCTATCATGGTTAGATTCCGTTCCACCCAATTCCATAACAACTTGGGAAGACCTTAGAAAAGTATTCCTTGCTATATATTTTCCCCCGAGTAAGACCACTGTTCTTCGAAACCAAATAACTAGATTTACCCAAAACCAAGGAGAATCGTTGTTCGGAGCCTGGGATAGATATAAAGAGCTATTAAGAGCATGCCCACATCATGGTCTATAAAATTGGTTAATCATTCAAACCTTCTATAATGGACTTCACTATAACACTAAGATGACCATCGACGATGCCGCTGGTGGCACACTGATGAACAAACCTTACCCTGAAGCTAGTGCCCTTATCGAAGATATGGCCCAAGACCATCAATCACGGGGAGTAGAACGAGCAATAGTGGAAAAGAAGGAAGCCCAAGGAGGAATACATGAGTTAAGCTCTATAGACATGATGCAAGCTAAAATGGACGCATTGGCCCTTAAAGTCGAACATATGTGTACAACCCCGAATACTGTAGCTGCAGTTTTGTCGAATTGTGAGATATGTGGGACGCAAGGACACCAATCCGCAGAATGCAATTTGTTAAATGAGACCAACTTTGAACAAGTGAACTACACCCAAGGGAACCCATTTTCAAACACATACAACCCAGGATGGAGGAATCACCCAAACTTCTCCTAAAAAATAATAACCCTATCCAAAATACCGCACCTCCAAGACAACAAGGTTACCAAGCCCTGAGAACAAATCAACCTATGCAACATGTACCCCCAAAACCGAGCCTTGAGAAAATTATGGAAAATTTTATCACCGCTCAGACACAACAAAACAAAGAGTTCATGAACCAAAACGTCCATGTTAACGAACTAATTACCCAGTTAGGGACCAAGGTTGACCAAATTATCACTCACAATAAGATGCTTGAAACTCAGATCTCTCAGGTAGCTTTAAACCAAGCCCCTCAGACTACACCTGGAGGACAGTTCCCTGGACAACCTCAACAGAACCCGAAAGGGCAAGCAAATGCCATTACTCTACGAAGTGGGACCGCCTATGAGGAACCCTTAAACCTAAGATTGAGTGAGCCCGAAACTTCTAAGATAAATAAAGAGAAGGAACCAGAGGAATCTGAAAACCAGGGAAGTCAAGAAAAAGGAGAAGAACCTAAAACCAAAACCTATGTACCACCACCGCCATACAAACCACCAATACCATACCCGCAAAGACTAAAGCAAACCCAAACCAATAACCAATATCAAAAATTCGTTAAGGTTATAGAAAAACTTCACTTAGAAATCCCCTTTACAGAAGCCATCACCCAAATACCTTCCTACGCAAAGTTTCTCAAAGACATACTTACAAATAAACGTAGACTTGAAGATCCGAAACCCGTGGAATGTAATTCTATTTCCGAGAATAAGTTAGCAAAGAAAGATAAAGATCCTGAAATTTTTTCCATTCCTTGTATTTTGGGGAATCATGTCATCGAAAAAGCTTTTCTAGACTTAAGAGCTAGTGTGAGCTTAATGCCTTTAGCAGTTTGTGAAAGGTTAAACTTAGGAGAATTACAACCTACTAAGATGTCACTTCAATTAGCCGATAGATCCGTTAAATACCCTATAGGCATACTTGAAGAATTCCCTGTTAGGATAGGTCACTTGTTTATCCCTACTGATTTTGTTGTCATGGACATTAAAGAAGATGACGACATACCAATCCTCCTAGGTAGACCATTCTTATCAATCGCTGGAGCCATAATAGATGTTCAAAAAGGGAAACTAACCTTTGAGGTAGGTAACAAGAAGATATAATTTGTACTCTCAAAATTTCTTATGGCACCTGTAATAGGAGATGCTTGTTATGCCTTAGATATCATCGATGAATGCATTAGGGAATTAGAACAAGAGAAAGAAACTGAATCAATAAAGTTGCCATCAACTCTTATTTGGGAAGATGACATTTATAAAAAACCCTACATTGATGATAACCTTCACGAATTTTTATCTCTTACCCCAGATCCTATGCCTTGCCCTATGAAACCAACCGTAAAACTGAAGGAACGGCCTAAGAACCTGAGATATGAATTTCTTGATGAAGAAATGGACCATCCTGTTATAGTCAGTGCTACCTTGAACCAAGAGGAAACAAACCAATTGTTAGATGTTTTACGAAGGTACCCCTCAGCCTTAGGATATAAGATCTCTGATCTAAAAGGAATAAGCCCATCCGTATGCATGCATCGGATTTTGCTCGAAGAAGATTCAAAAACCTCCAGAGAACACCAAAGAAGAATAAATCCTATAATGAGTGAAGTAGTTAAGACTGAAGTTCTTAAGTTACTAGAGGCAGGTATAATATATCATATCTCGTACAGTAAATGGGTAAGTCATGTGCATGTAGTACCTAAAAAGAGAGGTATCACAGTCGTGCAAAACGATAAGGGCGAACCTGTAGCAAAAAGAACTGATGGAGGATGGCGTATGTGCATAGATTATAGTAAATTAAATAAAGCAACCAGGAAGAACCATTTCCCTTTGCCTTTCATAGATAAAATGTTGGAGCGCCTAGCCAAACACTCTTACTTTTGTTACCTAGATGGATATTCAGGATTTTTCCAAATACCTATTCACCCCGAATATTAAGAAAAAACTACCTTTACATGCCCTGTTGGAACTTTTGCCTACATAAGAATGCCTTTTGGACTCTGTAATGCCCAGCCACTTTCTAATGCTGCATGATGTCTATCTTTGCAGACTATCTAGATGGAATCATGGAAGTATCTACAGATGATTTCTCAGTTTGTGGATTTGATTTCAAAAATTGTCTTATCAACCTTGAGAAAATCATGGAAAGACGTGTGGAGGTAAACCTTGTGCTAAATTGGGAAAAATGTCATTTCATGGTCACCGAAGGGATTGTTTTAGGACATATAGTCTCCGAAAAGGGGATAGAGGTAGACAAAGCTAAAATAGAAGTCATAGAGAATCTAAAACCTCCGAAGACTATCAGGGAAATAAGAAGTTTTCTTGGACATGCCGGATTCTACCGACGTTTTATCAAGGACTTCTCCAAGATAACAAAACCCTTAACTAGCATTTTAATGAAAGATGCTGAATTCATCTTTGATGAGAAATGTAATGAAGTGTTTAATCTCTTGAGAAAGCTTTGATTTCAGCACCTATAATGAAACCCCCTGATTGGCCAGAACCATTTGAGATAATGTGTGACGCTAGTGACTATGTTGTTGGAGCCGTTCTAGGTCAGAGAAAAGATAAAAAGTTACACGTAATTTATTATGCCAGTAGAACCCTAGACGCTGCCCAGCTCAACTACGCAACAACTGAAAAAAGAGCTCCTAGCCATAGTTTTCGCCATAGACAAATTTATATCTTATCTAGTAGGAGCCAAAATTATAGTTTACACCGACCATGCTGCCATTCGTTACATACTAAGTAAAAAGGATGCCAAACCTAGGTTACTTCGATGGATTCTATTACTGAGTGAATTTGATTTAGATATCCGTGATAAGAAAGGCACAAATAATGTAGTAGCTGATCACTTTTCTAGGCTAGAATACCTGAAAACTGACTCAGTACCCATAAATGACGATTTTGCCTATGATAGGCTGATAGCCAAACTAGAAACCATTGAAGACGATAACCCAGACCCACATGAGCATTCTCAAAAATCCTTAGCTATAAGTAATGTACCTTAGTATGCAGACTTTGTTAATTACCTAGCCGCTGACATCGTACCCCCGATCTAAATTACCACCGGAAGAAGAAGTTCTACAGTGATGTAAGAAACTTCTATTGGGACGAACCATTTCTCTTCAAGAGAGATAAAAATGGCATTTTCTGCCATTGCATCCCAGAAGAGGAGATACATAATATAATTGAGCATTGTCACTATGCACCCTATGGTGGACATGCAAGCACCTCTAAGACCTACGCCAAGATTCTTCAATCTGGCCTATTTTGGCCCACCATGTGGCGTGATGTCCATGCTTTCATTGTCAAATGTGACAGATGCCAACGTACATGAAATATATCAAGACGTAATGAAATGCCTCTAAGAAATATCCAAAAAGTAGAACTCTTCGATGTATGGGGTATACACTTTATGGGACCATTCCCACCATCTTTAGGAAACCAGTACATCTTAGTAGTTGTTGACTACGTGTCTAAGTAGATTGAAGCTATCGGCGCACCCACGAATGACACCAGAGTATCATCAAATTATTTAAAAATTATAGGCTTAATTGCAATTTTGGTCCCCCTATTTTCATTATTTTTGACTTTTGGCCCCCCTATTTTAAAATCCAGAATTTTTGGTCCCTCTATTTTCATTTTTATTTAGTTTTGGTCCCCCTATTTTAAAATCTTGAATTTTTGTCCCTCTATTTTATTTTTTATTGAATTTTGGTCCCCTTATTTTTATTTTTTTAAATTTTTGGCCCCCCTATTAAATTAGTTCCAAATTGGAAAAGGGGACTAAAATCCAAAACAAAACTTAAAATAGGGGACCAAAACTCAAACAAAATGAAAATAAAAGGACCAAAATTTCGGATTTTAAAATAGGAGGACCAAAACTAAAAAAAATGAAAATAGAGGGACAAAAAATTCCGGATTTTAAAATAGGGGGACCAAAACTATAAAAAAAATGAAAATATGGGGACTAAAATTGCAATTAAGCCAAAATTATATATATCCAAGATTTGGAACACCCCGTTTAGTCATAAGTGATGGAGGATCACACTTCATATCGAGAATATTTGATAAACATTTAAGCAAGTATGGAGTTAAGAATAGAGTAGTAACACCATGCCACCCACCGACTAATGGACAAGTGGAAGTATCTAATAGGGAAATTAAACAAATTCTTGAGAAGACTGTCTCTATATCTAGAAAAGATTGGTCGCAGAAACTTCAAGAAACGTTATGGGCCTATAGAACCGCTTTCAAAACCCCTATAGGAACAACCCCTTATCAACTAGTCTATGGAAAATCGTGTCACTTACCTTTTGAGTTAGAGCATAAGGCCTATTGGGCCATCAAAACTTTGAATTTGGATTACCTAACTGTTGGTAAAAAATGTATCCTCGATATCCACAAATTAGAAGAGCTCAGACAATCAGTCTACGAAAATGCCATTATTTACAAAGAAAGAACAAAAGCTTGGCATGACAAAAGAATCATAAGGAAAGACTTCAAAATAGGCGATCCTGTTCTTTTGTTCGATTCTAGGTTACGAATTTTTCCAGGAAAGCTTCGTTCAAGATGGACTGGCCCTTTCGAAGTATCTAAGATTCTAAGATCTGGAGCTATTGAAATCAAGAACCAAACATGTAAACCGTTCATCGTCAATGGACAGAGATTGAAGCCCTACGAAGGAGGTGACATTCCAACAACATACTCCAGCCATACTCTAAGTGAACCAATAAATCCTTCGAATGATGTGTAAAATCCGGTCGTCGAGCTAACGACGTTAAACAAGCGCTGCATGGGAGGCAACCCATGGTTTTCTTATCTTACTTTTATTTATTTTTACTTTATTTTAATTTGTTTACTTTATTATTCTGTCAGGACTAACGATTGAATGTTTTATGTGATTTCATGACCCTTGTTTGCTAACCTTGTGTAGAATGCAGAATCCCGACGACATGCACGTAGCCTTCAGAGACGACGCACAGAGAGAGAGAGTTACTATGTCCACATGAGAAGCCCTATGGCACCTACACGGTACCCAGACCAAGATTGCATGGATGCCTTGGGGATAGAGCCAAGCGTCAGATTCCTATGCCACCAACTCCAGTGGGACCAGTTCGACGACATGAACAATACTTACAGGAACTTGACCCTAGAGTTCCTCACCTCGTTTAATCATGACCCCTGGGTTGGACCCGATGGACATGTTATTTTCAGGTTGTTCGAGACTGAGTACTCTTTCTCTCACAAAGAGTTTGGTGATTTACTAGGTTTTCAGACTACTCCTGATGCTATCCCAGAGACACTGATGGGGTACTTTATGAGCAGAGAAGTGGAGAAGTTTTGGAGTAACATCTCAGGTGGAGGGAGCCAGGATCCTTCCACTCAGTTTTCTCAGGTTATCCACAACCCTACGTTAAAGTACTTCCAGATGATTCTAGCACACTCTTTCCTCGGTTTGCCAGATACAGAGACTTTGTTGAGTGAGAAGGAGATTTTCCTGATGTTTTGTGCAACTCAGTCACGCCCAGTTGCTTGCGGAAACTTTCTGTTGAAGGGCCTTGCCAGTGTCGCCAGGTCATCTGTAGGGATTATACATGTCGGTGGGATTGTTACACAGATTGCTACTGCATTGGGTTTTTCTCGCAAATTATTACATCTCAGGACCTTTTGCAGCTACACTACTATGGATTTCGACTTTTGTCTTGACAGAGGATTGATGAGGAGAGCCTCTTTTGATCCCAACATGTTTAGATTACTGATTGACGGAGAAGTGGTACACTACTTCACATTACCTGACCTGCTGATGACCAGTGTCCACGACCCGGCTAATTGGAGTTATGCTTTAGAGGGTTATGGGGAGACTATCGAAGAGCCAAAATCACCTCCCGCCGCTGAGTACACTCCTACACCTCTTTCTCCCCGAATCACTGTTATGTCTAACAATATGTCTTTGTAGTCGCCTGATTTATAGACCCAAAATTATGAGCTCCGCATGGAGACTGCCTGGCTCAAACAAGAAGTAGCGGACTTGGCATTACAGATTGAGATATTTGACCTTACCCATGCCACAGAGGCAGACGCTCTATATCAGGAGATTGGAGAGCTTCAGAGGGAGATTGCTGAGATTTATGGATCGGATCACACAGAAAAGCCTACTACATGATCTTTTTACACTGACATTATTGCTCTAGTATTTAATATTTCATGCTTTATTTTATTTCTCGCATCTCCAGACATATTTTATTTTATCGCATATGCTACATTTTCCATGTATTTTTGTTGACAATCATTTATATATATATGCCATATTATATGCATGAGTATTTATTTTATATGTATATGTGTCTAATAAACAAATAATAATTCAAAAAAAAAATATTTCTCTTTATGTTTAATATTTATTCAAGGTATGCAAGCTTTGTGCCTTAGAAGAAAGAAGAAAACGCTATTCGGACCCCGAAGACAACCAGGTACGCGAAGCCCACTTGGAGGATTAAGAAAATTTTGGGCCCATAAGCAAAATGGCCTTATGGCGCCCGCCATAGCCCTATGGCGTCCGCCACGCCGTTCCACCTTATTTCGGGGCAGATTCATCTCCCCCACCATTTTTACACTTTCAAACTTCCAAAACCCATTTTTTCCATCTTCCAAAACCCCATTAAAGCTCCCACCATTCTCATTCATTCACCATCCATAAAACCCATCCAAAATCCATTTTTATTTCCGTTCACTACAAACCATAAAAATCCAATCTTTACCATTTCTTACTTAAAGCACTATTCACCATATTCAACTTCTCAAGGAGCAACAACAATGGAGTTCAACGGATATATTCTTCGCGATGGAAAACCGGGAGATAGGCAGAGAAAGATCATTCAAAGGCTTCAGAGTTGAGAAATTCTCTCGACTAGGTACGTAGATGATAACTGTCTATACTCTTTGGGTTTGTATCATAGTGTTTTTCATTTATTATATTTTCTAGGCTTGCATAATATTTTTGTGAATCAAGAACCCACCTTTGAGAAGCTGACAATTGAATTTTTGAGTTTGTTAATATATACTATCAGTCCTAACACTACTAGCACAATCGGTACTGTTAATTTTAGACTGTTTGGAATTGACTACGAATACGGTACCGGCGAACTAACAGGCTTGTTAGGAATCCCTCATTGGGAGGGTGCTATATGTGAGGCCCCTTTGGATTCAGAATGGTCGGCCGAAGTATTTTCCTTCTGGCAGAGGCTGTCAAGTACTTCAATAAATTCTTTTAAAGGAATACTCGCGTCGACCACCCATAACCCGACCATCAGAGTTTTCAGATATCTTTTGGCATGTACTATTTTTGGCCGAGAGAGTCCAAATAAGGTAAACTCTAAAGAGCTTCTATTTTTGCAAGGAAGCCTCACAAATAGTCATATCAATCTGGTCCCATTTATGCTTGCACACATGGCTTTAACTGTTAATAAAACATGAACGATTGTTATTGGAGGACTTGTTACGTCTATCGCTTGGGCCCTTAACCTGAACAATGAGATAGCTACCCTTGAACCCCTACCTCCTCGCACAATTAACATAAAATTTCTAAAGGACATGAAATTGTTCCGAACGAGGAGAGCAGGTGGTTATGAGTTGATGGTTCATGGTGTAGCTATCCCATATGTTGCTTTACCTTGCAGTAGACGTACCTATGTACGTCATGAGAGGAACTGGACCTATGATTTGAATGCTCCACCTGTTTTGGGTCCACTTCCTCCTAATGTTCCTGATGGGGAGGGACATGACACTGATGAAGAATATGGTCCGAGAGAGCATTCTCCCGTACCTCACGTGTCCCCCCATCATCCTTCACATCCATACACCACACCATCTTCCTCTAACCCTGTTGCAGGTGCTACTCCTGGATTCTATATCACTGAGGAGATGTGGCATGATATGACGGCTAGAGAGGAAAGGCGAGATGGCCTACTCTCTACCATTTCACAATAATTGGCGGACAACATGAGCTATATGGAACAATCGAGATTGGTTTCGGATCGTGCCTACGGGAACGTTTGCCGCACCTTGACCGATATCACAGCAGAGAAGGCCCGCCAACATGAGCTATATGACCGATATCCGAAGTGCCCAGGCTGCCTTATCGGCATGACTAGACCGGAGGGACCAACAGCGCAGTAGATCCCGTCGTTCCAGACCATCACAGCAGGACGGCGAGGGCACCAGTGGTCCTCCGCAGTAGTTTTCCAGGTTACTCTCCTTATCTTATTTCGAAACATTGGGGACAATGTTCGATTTAAGTGTGGGAGGGGATTTTATTGCTTTCTGTTATTTCCCTTTTCTTAGTTATTTATTTGCTTTCTGTTATTTTCCTTTTTAGTTAGTTATTTAGTTTAAGTTTTTTTTAGATAATGCATGAGTCTGACGAGTCACCAGTATAATGTATCTTTAGTACACCCTCATTTTCCCCATTCCATTAGCCTTACCAAAAAAATTTCAAAAGAAAACAATGTTGTTTCACATGTTTTTTGGGCTTTAAGACAGGTTTGGATTAGGATGTGGTGACTTAGGTGAACTTTTTGAAACATCAGTATCGTTTTAGCACCATAGACTTCATGAATATAGGAATCACTCCTAAACCCCGCATACCATGGCCTTTATTATCATTCAAAAAATTTCCTAAGTAGTTTATTCTAGCAGTCAGCTCCGGCCTAAGCATGCTCTACGTAGAGGGGCGGTGAACATAAGTGAATGATCCAGTGCTAACAAAGAGAAAAAGGAGAACTCTGGGATAGGTGACCCTCACAAAGTCATTTAAACCAAAAAGAGAAAAAAATTCTTGCCACAAAAAGAAAATAAAATTGCAGTCACCTATTGTTAGTTGGTTCAGAGGTATCTGGCACTGAACATTGGTAGGGCGGATTACGATCCGATCCCCTACAACTACATTTAGGTCAAATAAAAAGGGTTTACACATGCTTATGTGCCCGAAACCTTATGTTTTGGATCAGAATCACTAATCGGTCACTCTACTATGATGCATGTACGGATAACGGGCTTAATGTGATTGCGCCTGAATGAAAGGGACCTAAAAAGAGATGAAAATATAGGCCTAGGTATTGTGGGATGATATGGGTTGGTTAATATAGGATTGAAGTTTATGTATGTGTCATTATGATACCCTTGGTTCACTTAGTTAGTACCTGTCACTGCATCCTGGCTTGAACTTAGAAGCCCTTTTAGTCCAAATCACGTGTTGACACCAGTTTTATTCGTTGAGCTTTAAATGTTTGCTTGAGGACAAGCAAAGGTCTAAGTGTGGAAGGATTTGATAATACTAAATTTCACCGTATTTCTGACTCCGATTTCGCATGCATTCTAAGTTTTTATTGCTATTTTGTTATGTTATTACTTTGTTTTTCTTTATTTTCAAGTTTTTAATCTAATCGGGGGCTCAATCGAGAAAATTAGCGAAAAAGGAGCTGAAAAGAATAAAAATCAAGAAATTCAGCATTTTGCACTTACGACACCCACTGTGGCTGGCGCCATGGGGTCAACCATGATGTGGCCACGTCTCAAGACTCTCCACAACTGCCAAGTACCCACGATCCCCACTTTCTCTACAATTATACACCCATGGCGGGTGCCATGAGCCTGTGGCGGGCGCCACAAGGCCAAATCTTTTCCCTCCTCTTTTTAGTGGAGGGGGAATCCTAGTCTTTTCCCATTTAATGTTTGCCTATAAATAGGACTTTAGATTTTCATTTTTAATCATCCAAAACTAGAATCTCTTAGGCATATATCAGTTTTAAAGTAGTAATCACTTCACATCAGGGTGTTACTACAATCGAGTGATCGAGTCTGTATACGTCTGTGTGATCGAGTCTTGGAGCGCTTTGGGAGGAAGTTAATCCTGCCGCCATTTTAATTTCAGTTCGTATTTTATTTTTCCACACTCTCTTTATTTTATTTACTTTCCGCATTGCTTTACTTTATTTATTTCTTGCACTCGCTTTACTTTATTTATTTCTCGCACTCGCACTACTTTCGTCTATTTCTCGCACTCACACTACTTTCTTTATTTCTCGCACTCGCACTATTTTTACTTACTTTCCCGCACTCACACTACCTTAATTTACTTTCCGCACTCGCACTAAATACTTTTATGAAAAATAATAAAATGAACTTTTACTTTACCATGTCTAACTAAATTTACAAAGGTTAGAATGTAAGGATCATAATTGAACCGGTAATCCGTACAAAGGTTAGAATATAAAAACTATTTTCGGACACATTAAGAAGTTTAGAGTCTGGTTCATAAGAACCTCTTTTTGCTAAGAAATCCAGGTCAAAATACTTTTCAACTTAGTTAAGATACTATATTTCTTAAAAATAGGTTTACTACTCTAACACAGCACGCACCTTTTTATCCGTGACAATAGGAGGGTTTGATTAGGGAGTACAACTCGGTTCTGAATACGCGAAAGCGACAGTTCCAGTTAAATTAGTTCTTTTCAAAGTAGAAAACATTTCCCATAAGTAGTTATATTAATAATTACTTGATTATCAATTGATTATGTGAATTGCATTCGAACCTGTCTTTATCAATTAATTTTAATTTAATATTTTATTTACCATTGCGCACTCTTTAAAACCATTATTTTCAATTGCCTTAGATACACACCATAACAATAGATACGATAGATTGACACTTGGTCTCTATGGATTCGACAATCTTTTATATTACTCTGACGTGTTCGTACACTTGCGAAAAACACGCATCAAATACCCATCAGAAAATTCCCTCAACAAAGATATGGAGGCTAATCAGCAACAACAATAAACCTGAAGACATGAATCAGGAAAAAGAAAACATACAACTAGAAACTGTTCAAAATGAGGCAGTAAATAACAATAACTCTAAAGAATGAATAAAGGTTACATCTAACAAATGAGTCAAAGGGAAACAACAATTGTATGTCACACCAACGAATAATAGTTCCAGGAAAAGCAATGCCACGAGAAATCAGAACAACTTTACACCCCTATGGATCAGAGAGTGTCTAACAAGGGGGAGTAATCATGTTCCATGATAGTTACATGGAATATTAAGTGCATGAATAAGGAGGCAAGGCATAGGGAGATCATCTCTTATCTCTTAACTTTCAATGTGCCTATTATGGTCTTATTATAAACACGAGTTAAGAAACGTAATGATGATAGGATTAGGAAAAAACTTAATGGTAATTTGAAATTCGTTGATAATTACAAGGATCATGAAAAGGGGAGGTATGGCTCTTATGGAGATATAATGAGATCATAGTGAAAGTAATGAATACAACAAACTAATACATCCATATGGAGGTTCTTGGAATGGATCAATCATTGCAATACAATAAGACTGTTCTTTACGCCTACAATCAGCTTAAAAAACGAAAACTACTTCGGAGGGAGATTGAAAACATGAGCAGAATCATTAAGACACCTTGGATAGTTATCGGAGATTATAACAATGTACTTACAAGAAATGATAGAATTGGGGGGAATAATATGATTGAAAGTGAATATAGAGATCTCGCTCTTATGATGCAATCCGTAGGTTTATTTGAAGTTAACACGAAAGGTAATCACTACACCTGGTCCAACAAGCATGCTATTGGATGTATTTATTCTATGATAGATAGACTTGAAGGTAATGTTGAATGGTTTCAAAAAATATCAGGATAGTAATGTGGAAGTCTTATACCCTAACATATCAGATCATGCTCCTCAAAAGGTAGGGTTACCGAAAGTTCAACCCAAATAGAGAGTTATGTTCAAGTTTCTTAATTACATTACTCAAGACCCATCTTTCATGCAGGCTATTTCATATAGTTAGGAACCAAATGTGCAAGGAACTGCTATGTTTTTCCATTGGATTAAGCTCAAATGACTTAAATCTACCATGACTCCCTTCATTACAAAACTTAGTGATATTCAAGATCAAATTCACAGGGCAAGACAGTCTACCATGACTCCCTTCATTAGAAAATTTAGTGATATTCATGATCAAATTCACAGGGCCAGACGCAAACTGCATGAAGTTGAAGAATATCTCAATCATAACTAGTTTGAGGATCAAGCCATAGCCAATGTCAAACAGTATACATACCAGATTGTGTTAGTTCTGTTGTTGTGGGTGTTAACATTAATTTTGGTAAAACTAACCTGACAGCAACATGTTGGACAAAATGTTCTAACATGCTGAAGAATAAGTTCTATAGCAGGTTTAGCAAGTTGTCAGATAAGAAGTCCTGGAATGGATGCTCAGACATTAATACATATGTGGTTATAATACTTGGAAGATGTTGAGCCAAATGCTGAAACATCTTCAACTTTCATGACAATATTGTTGTTTTGTGATGTTATAGCAGATCTCATCTCCAGCCTTTCGTTGGCCATCTGGTTTCTGACCTCTGTAAGGTCCTGCTGCATCTGATCCATCTGAATTCCCGGAAGGTTGTTTCTAGTTGGGTACCTGTGTGGCCTGTTGAGGGGAAATACCCGGCGGCGAGCAATAATTCCTGAGCATCACAACAGAGGTTAGCAACAACAAAACAAAAACCTACAAAACAAACAAAAGGGTTAGCATGCAATGCAGTTATGCTTATTTGCTATCAAGGTATCCGGTTTGGCTTTCAGTTTTGACCCTTCCAGACCCTTGAAGATGATGCTGCTGAAGTTGCCTTTGAAGTAACCCAGATGGAAACTAACACAAATATATTACAAAAGGTGAAATAATACATCTTGTTCATTTTACAACACAAGCCCTCAAAGGGGTCAAAATACATCACAAAAAAGCAAAAGTACATGGAATAGGGATAACAACAAGCAAATGATCAAACTCCAAGGCCAAACTCATCCTCACGAACTTCCTTAAGAAGTGCTTCGGTCACAGGATCAGCCGGACGCTCCGTGAGACCTCTGATGAGAAGGTTTCTTGTTGCAACAGCTGCAGTCAACTTCCTGTTCTGACTTTGGTCCTTAGACCTCTTCACTCCAGCTCTAATTTCTAGCTCTGATATTTCCTTCTGGGCTGCTGCCAGGGCTTTTTCCATCTGTTCCATCTTGTCTTGAACTCTCTTGTCTTCTAGAGTACGGGCCTCAGTGATCCGGACCCACCTGGCCTGACTCTCTTTCAAATACAAGTCTGTCCTTGCTCTCTGGAACTGGGCTTCTTTACAAGCATTCTTCAGAATCTGCTCACCAGCTTTAGACTTGTTGATATAATCTCCAGACTTCTCAATTTTAGTCAAGTGTTCCACTCTCAATTTCTCCAATCTTTCAATCTCCCTCACACCTTCACTCCTCTCCCGGAGGGTCTTCTGCAAAGCCTGGGTTAACTTCTCATTTCTTTCCTTCAAGCTCTCAAACTCCTCCAAACTGATGGTGGCAGGGGGTGGTGCTGAAGATGACTCAGGCATGTCTTCTATGGTAAAGGGCATTCCAGAGAATTGGGCCCTGGCGTGGGACCACTCATAATATTGGACTGATGCCACATTATTGCACTTACCCAGAATGGTGATTCCCTTGGTTTGAACATTGTCCCAAGCCCAGGCAGCCTGCCTAACAACAGTCAAACTGATCTTGTTCTCACAATAGAGAGTCTCCACTAAGTCCTGCTCCCTGGGAGTATGGACCAGTGCATAACCCAATTGCCTCCTGAACAGTAGAGAGTTGTAATTGATACTTCCCCTGACCCCTATCAAAGGCACATTGGGAAAGTGCCCACAGCTGGTGATGATATCTCTACCCTTGGTGCTTTGAGTACACCATCTGATGTCTGCTGAAGTGAGAGTAGTGAGCCTCTTAGCCCAGTTGCTTTGCTGATGAGGATTTAGGAATGCATCTGTCCTGGGTAGATGTTTAAGAAGCCAAGCATGGAATAATGGAGCACAACACCTCACTAACCTCCCCCTCTGCTTCTCATTCTTCTGATGTACTGAGTAATAGAGATCTCCTAGCAAAGTTGGCACTGGGTTCTTCAGGATGAACAAATGGATTTCATTCTTGCTGATGAATCGAGGCTCATCTGCAAACAACACAATTCCATATACACTTAAGGCCAACAGAGCACAAACAACTCTCCACTCCCCCAGGGAGGCCTTCAGACTAGCTTGGGAAATCAGGAAGTCAAGATGAAAACCAGGGATCCCAGCCTTAGAGGTCATATGTTGCTCAGTCAAAGCAGGTTCCAGGTGCAGAGCTTTTGCTACCTCTCCATTGCTGGGAGAGACCATTTCAGGGTTGAAAGGGATTTCTCTTTTGATAGGCAGACCAATCAATGATGAGTATTCTTCCAGAAGAGGACCCAACTGAAAGTCTTGAAAGGTGAAACATCTTAATGGGGGGTCATAAAACTGAATGCAGGTGTGGATGAGGCTCCTCTGAGATGGGTCCAAATCCATGACCAAGTCAAGTATATCCCCATAATGCTCCCTGAACAGAGGCATGTGCTCTGGAGTGATCAGGGTTTGGATCCTCCTGATATCTGATAAGTCTGGTTGGAAGAAATGATAAGTGATGTTGCTTTTCTTTGGAGCCATGATGCTGAGGACTGAGTAGGATAAGTGCTGATGAAGATGCCGAGGAGTGGGCCACTGGCTGGCTAGTGCAAGTAACTGAAGTATATGGCTGACAAGCTGAAGCAAGTACTGGTGGAGATAGGTCAATACTGCAGATAGGGTCAAAACCAAAACCAGATGAAGGTGGATACCCTGAAACACAAATAAGCAAATGTTAATATGATGCGATGAGTATGTATGCAAATGAAATGCAAGGGTTTGTGACTGAGCTGGGTCTGATCAAAATGCCCTGATATAGGTCCATGTGTTCAAGAATTCCAGGTGGAGGACTAAAAATCCAGTAACCAGGGTGGGGGACTCAAATAAAGAGCCACAAGTCCAAGGTTTTAGAATCACAAGAACTGTCCAACATGGAGTATTCTTAACAAAGTCAAAGTAACAGGGTATTCTGAGGTCAAGGTACCTGCAAACCTGTAAACAGCCCAACCCCCTCACAGGTGATGATCTAGAACAAGGATCCTCAGACTTGGATCAGTTATGAGAAGTGTAAACACTTCTAACCCGGAGGTACAGTGTTTACAATAACCATAACAATTCCTCCTCTAATTCACCTCAGTTTCTGAAGGTCAATACTAAAAGGTCATCCAGACTTAGCAGGCTTCCCAGATAGCCCTAGCATTGCAGGAAATCTGCAACACAGAGTTCTCAAGAAGAAACCCATATCTGAACCGTGTTTCATATTCCCGCACCAGACCGAAATGGAATGGGAAAGAATATGATTCACTCTAGCCTAGGTGTCACTCAGGTCCCAGGTATAGGACCTTAACTCTCAATGGAACACCCACCCACCAAAACAAGAAACCAGATCCAGCCAGCAACAATGACAGTATGATATATATATAAATGCAATAAAGAAAGCAGTAAAGTAACTGTACATAAAGCAATAAACAAAAATAAATACAAACACAAACAAGCACATAACACCCCAGTAAACACAAATCAATCAAGCGCTAGGAGGAACCCACAAAAAGAACCAGAAGCCCTGGTTGCAGTATAAGAGTCCCCAGCAGAGTCGCCAAGCTGTCGCTCCCGAAGATTTGCATCCCGGTACAAGCGCGAACGGTCGGCGAAAAGAACAATGAGAACACACAGCCGTGAACTCACTGGAGACGAATAGAGTCGCCAGCTAGGCATTTTTATCCCGGAGGAAAGGCAATGCTGCATAAACCTAGAAAGAGATGGATAAGACGGTTGCGAACCAGAGAGACTGAGAAAGGGGGTTGGTTACAACCTGGGAAGGTATTAGCACCCAGATTGTCCGCCGTACTCGACGGGATCCACGCTTAAAAGATTTGTGTTTTAAAGGGGTAGTGTCAGTGCAATTTGTGTGTAAAAGAGCTGGAAAGGGATGTACAGGTGTCAGTGTAAAGAAATGTGATGTAAAGTATGAAAGTGTCAGTGTAAGAACAAGAATAAGATGCTCATGATAATGAGGCTCAAAGAAAAATGCTGGAAGGAGGGGGAATGTACAGAGACTTTTGTTCGATAACCGTTAAGTTATGCCTACGTATCCTCTCGTGCAATGAGGAAGTCAGAACACCGTAGTTCGACCCAAAGAGACTAAAAGGTGAATTGACTTGTGAACTGCTTACTTGTCTATGCTCAAGTGTATGACCTGTCTGGCTCAGGTGCAAACTGTCTTGCATTAGACGGAAGAAGCAAGTTCTCGTTTGTGAATGAAGGTGATGAGAAAAGAATCCCGGAGGAGACGATTATTGTTTGTTTTGGAGTTTTCAGTCTTTTATTGCTTTTGAAAGTTTGTCATAAGTTAATGAGCTTAAGCCTAAACCAATGGATTAGTAAACTCATCACATCTTCCCTCTGATTAGGGGTAATGAGAATACCTTAAGTGTGAAGTCAGATTCTCACACTTAATCACCTTTGGTGTAGGATTAAGATCATTAACCTACTTGTGATTATTTAGATGTTTTTGGTGTTTTTGTTTAGTGTTGAGTAATGAGGTTAAGCCATAATCAAGGATTAAACAGACCCATTACACTATCCTAAATGAAGGATAATAGATGAGGATGTTTAAGCTGAGGAAAACTCCTCAACTTAATCCATGATTAGGGATTAAACCCATGACAAAACAAGCCTTTGATTAAGTGGATTTTAGTTAATGATATGATGATGAAGTGAATTTTATTGTTTGTAAGACAACTTGAGGGGGACTTGTCCATTAACACTAGGGTTAGTCCTTCTTAACCAATTAAGGAAGAATTAGAACCCCAATGCAAGGCCCAAGTTACAAGTAATGTCTTGATACTTATTAAGTGAATTGATTAAGAGATTTAAACACATAAAGGGTTCAAGACTTAGGATTAAAGTTATACACTCCATCCTAAGAGAAGGATGCAGGCATAACCCTAATCACAAAGTCTTAAAGCCTTTAGGGTTTGGTCCCTGATTATGAGATGAGAAGAGGAGACTCAAAAGAGACACAAAGGTGAAACTAAGAGGGGAGACTAAACAAAACCCTAATCATTGTCATGCTTGGTTGTTCCTAAGGGTTTGTGAGGTTTTCAAGAACAAATCTTCAAAGAGAACCACCAGGATGCAGATGAAAGGATCAAGAGAAACAAAGTAACTTGCTTCATTCAAGAAGTCAAGTCACTTGAAGAAAGAAAGTGGGAGGAACAAGAATGAGCAAGCTCAAACTCAAACACACATAAAAATGCAGCAATGGATGCAAGAGAGATGAAAAGAAAAGTTATGAGAAGTGAAGGCAAATTCACTTCTCAAGTTTACTTACCACCTGAAATGTTAGGAAAGAAATGCAATGCAATGCTAAATGAAATGAAATGACATGATGCTAGACCAAAACCAGAAGCATGTTGATGATGATTATGATGTTATGAAGTGCTGCAAACATGAGGCATGACATGGAAATGTTCATACAAGTTCATGAATGCAAATGATGCAAGTTAAGGAGCATGAACAAGCATGGAAAGTTATGAAACATACAAGACAAATGACATGGCAAATATGAGATGCAATGATCAAAGATGCTTCCTATATGTCTTAAGATGTCAAATGAATCACAAGAATGCACAAAATGCAAAGACAAGTCATGTTATGCAAGAGAATGCAAGAAGGATGCAAGAGAAAGCCCAAATTAGGGTTTATGGATCAAACATCAAACAAAAACCAAAAACAGAAGCAAACCCTAAGATAAAAAATGGAAAATGCTACCCAAAGAAACCCTAAACCTATAATGAACCACTGCCCAAAGGGGAGCTCTCAACTCTCAACCAAACTCAAGTTATGAATTTTCTAAGTTATTAGGGTTTTTAGGGTTCTTAACAAAATAAATGCCAAACAAATAGAAAATGCAAGATCAAATCATGGCTATTTTACCCTAGAAACTACATGCTAAACACAAATCAAAGCAAAAAGAATCAATGTCTCAACCTTCTCCAATAGGCAGAAGTGAATTTTTGAACTTGGGATCAAATTGATGCATAAAAAATGATTTAATTCAATGAAAAATTCTTAAAATGCATCAAGATCAAAAAAGAAATTTGGTTTGAAGGTTGGACAATGTTTATAAATGTCTTAGAACATTTCATGAATTTTTTTGTAATTTTTAAATACCTAAAAGTATTTTTAATAAATTAATTTCCATTAATCAATTAAAAATAATCTTTTAAATATTTAAAAATACTTTTTTTAATGATAAAAATAAAATAAAAATGTTTTTGTGTCATAAAAATTATTAAAACTCAGAGGAAAAAGTTTCATAATTTTTATGTATTTTTTACTATTTTAAATAAATTGTGCAAGTTAAATGAAAAGAAAATGAATTAAAATAAATGAAAATGAAAAGTAATCTGATCCAATGATCCAGATTCGAAGTTGAAATGAAAAGGTTGACTGGCGCGCTAATGAATGGCCTAGATTTCACTTCAGCTAATTTTGATTTACGAATTAAATAATCCAGATTAAGAAAAGTCAACTGGGATTAGGGCATAATGGGATGATCCTGGGCGTCCAAACACGCGCGAGTCAACACATCCAAGGGACCAAATTCAAACTTCATTAAACACAGGGATTAAACCCTAATCATTTTCAGGTGGCCGGAGAAGACCTCCGGTCGTCTTCTCCGGTGGGAAGTCCACCTGAAAATCTCCAAAACCTCTCAAAACGCATCAAAAATAAAAACCAAACACACCAAACTGGTTCCCATGACCTCCTGAATCAAAACCCTAAGTCATAACAAATTTATTCTTCCTGGAATTCATGAATCGAGCAAAACAAATTTTAGGGCAAACCAGTTTCAGAGACAAATTAAATGCTTATTTCATCACCATTTCAAAAACTAAAAACATCAGGATGATCAGGACAACACAAAGAACAAGTTTGTAACAAGAAAAATGATTTCTGGAAAAATAATTTTCAAGCTACCTGAGATTTGAAGCTTTCAGTTTGAGGACTTTCTGGCCACTTCTCTTTGTGCAAACTGCTCCACTTGGTCCCCAGAAGATGTTTGAATGCTCAAAGAGAGTTTAAGTTGGCTGGTTGATGAGTTTCGAAAGCTCCTGCTCAAGCTTGATCAGAAATGGCAATGGTGTTTCTGGAGGTTTCAGGTCATGGTGATGGGTTCTATGTGATCCTGAGGATGGATGGAGAAGGTCTGGAGTGTTTGTTTGTGTGTTTGTGAGCTAGGATGAGAGTTTCGAATGAAACTGCAGAGTGAGGTGAGGAATGGCAATGGAGTGTTCAGGTTGTTTCAGGCCTGGTTCTTGGTTGCTGGGTGGTCTATGGAGTGAGGTGAGATGATTGGTGAAGATGGCTTGAGTGTTTGATGGCTGGGCAGAGGGATTCGAAGCAAAATGCAAATGAGAGTGTTTTTGTGAATGTTGTGAATGAATGAGTTTCAGCCTTGCCTTGTACATGAAATGGCTTGCAAAATGATAATGTATTTTAATCCTATAGGTCAGATGATGTGACCTGGCCTATAGTGATTGGTAAGTTTGCTTTTGCAAAAAGTCAAGTTTTGTGT
Source organism: Lathyrus aphaca (assembly GCA_963966055.1). NCBI lineage: Eukaryota > Viridiplantae > Streptophyta > Magnoliopsida > Fabales > Fabaceae > Lathyrus > Lathyrus aphaca. The sequence goes on from OZ014521.1 coordinate 17,770,927, forward strand.
AAGGCAAGCATGGCTCATGATCTAGGCAAGTACATGGCATGGGCTGCGCAGCAAAGGGTGAGGTGAGAGGCTAGCCAAAGTCAGCATCCAATGTCATAGTTTGTAGGAAGTGAAATGAGTGGTTTTGCAACTTGTTGCTTTATGGTTCCCATGAAAGAAAATCTTGTTACATGAACCAAAACATGAAGGAAACTTGGTCCAATTCTGATTTTTTAGGCTCATAGAATGTTTATGTAATGGTTTGAAATGAATTAGAGGTCACATAATGCATTGGTTCATGACTTTGCAAAATTTCCATTTGAAGCATGCCTTGAAAAATAATGATTTTAGCCAACTTTGTATTGCCATAACTTTTGATCCAAGAAGGGTTTGATCATGTTCTTGTACTTTTTGAAAAGGGAAAGATGAGATCTACAACTTTCATGACCAAAGTTTTTCCATTTGAAGCCTTTTTGGATCAATAATCAAAGCTTGAAAAATGACCTAAAATGATGCATTCTTGAAAAGTCAACTATGCCCAAAAAGTCAACATTTGCAAAAACCCTAAATTCTTGATTTCTATGAACTTCAACCTTCTTCCATGATCAAATAAAGATCATATACACTCAAAATAATGAAGATCACCCATTGGTTGGGTCATTGGGGGCCTCAGATGCCCTGATTTTACACTGACTTGTCTGAAAAGTCAACCCTTGATCAGATGACTTCCCCATGGAATTTCTTCATGCAAATTGATATGCATACTCCCTATACCATATAGAGACCAATGGAAACAAGAATGACCAAAAAATTTGGAGTTATGGCCTCTGAAACCAAAACCCTAAGTTTCAGTCAACTGTGCAGTTCAGCCTGGCTCTGCATCACCTCAAACCCTAGTTCTTGTGATTCCTCTGCAATTTTGACTTTGAGGAGGTGAAATATGATATAAGAACACACATGGACCTCTTTGAGCTAATTGGTGGCCTTTGGAGTGACCCAAGATGCTTTGGGATTGCTCAGATCACAAACCCTAGGTGCAGATGCCTTAGGAACTATGCAGTGAATCAAAAATGAGATGTGAGATGATATGATTGTGTTTATGCATATGAGGATGATCACAAGCCATGGTGTGAAATGGGTGAGGGCAAATTTGGGGTGTTTACAGCTTCCCCTATTCAAACATGAGTTAGCTGTGCAGGTTGTAAGCGACGGCTTAACAGGCAAACACGATAACTTGTGGTTGAATACCAAAGACAGTCCAAAATTTGCACTCACAGAAATGAAGAAGAAAAGGGATATAGATTGTAAAAGCAAATAAAGCATATTGTAAAGTGTGGGCGACGGAGGACGACCGTCGAGCAGAGGACGACATGCTGGGAAAAGTGTATGAAAATAAAGCAATGACGGGGACGGCCGACATGCTGGGGATAGAAGGTAAAGCTAAGACGGGGACGGCCGACTAGCTGGGAAAATAAGATCATATGATGGGGACGGCCATCAAGATAAAAGTTGTAGCATTCTCTGGGGATTAATGAAACATGACGGGGACGGCCATCAAGTTCATAAAGCAAAGCAACCGACGATGGGGACGGCCATCGGGCTAAAAGGAAAAGGGACCACGACGGGGACGGCCATCGGGTTAAAGAATAAATGAAATAAACAGATGATGGGGGACGGCCATCAAAGGTGAAGGACGATCACCTAGCAGGGGACGGCTGCTCTGTTGGGAATAAAAGAAATATGATGGGGACGGCCATCAAAGGTGGAGGACGACCACCTGGCAGGGTACGGCTGCCGAAAATATCAACGATGGGGACGGCCATCGGATAGAAAAGGTCAACGATGGGGACGGCCATCGGACGAGCATGATGGAGGACGACCATCAAGAAGTGGAGGACGACCACTCAGCAGGGTACGGCTGCTCTCGAGGTTTGTCATGACATAGGACGAATGCCAGATAACCAAAAATCAACAATGGGGACGGCCATTGGATAAAATGATGAAGGACGATCATCAAAAGGTGGGGGACGACCACCTAGCAGGGGACGGCTGCTAAAAGTCAACGATGGGGACGGCCATCGGATGAGCATGATGGAGGACGACCATCAAGAAGTGGAGGACGACCACTCAGCAGGGGACGGCTGCTCTCAGGATTTATCATAACACAGGACGAGTGTTAGATAAAAAGAAAATTTGTTGGTGATCTACTGGGGATATAGCAAACACGGACGAGTGTTTACAACCAAGAAAAGAAAGTATAAGTGTTTAGATGTTGTGTATAGATTAAAGATGCGGACGGGCATCCCTAAGACTACGATACGGACGAGTATCATGTAGAAACAAACTGACACATGTTCAGAGATGATGATACGGACGAGTATCAACTGGTTAACAAAGAACACGGACGAGTGTTGCATCTGAAAGAATTCTTCTGGGGAATAGTAGACACAGACGAGTATCTATATCCAAGAAGACATAAGTGTTTGACACAGTGTGTGGATTAAAGATGCGGACGAGCACCCTTAAGACTATGATACGGACGAGTATCACGTAGAAACAAACATTAGACGCAATGTTCTGAGATGATGGTACGGACGAGTACCAACTGGTTAACAAAGAACAAAGACTACTGTCGAATCTGAGGGGATATGAGTGGTGATGTATACAAGATACGGACGAGTATCTGTATAAGTGTACCATGAGTAGTGAGTATTGTATTGTATAGATGAGTGTTTTAACTGCTGGGGAGAGTGACACAGACGGGTGTCAAGAGAGAAAAGTATAATATTAACAAGTGTATGAGTGATAAAGGTGTAAGCGACTGCGCTGGGGATATGACACGGACGGGTGTCAAGAAAGTGTATATATAAGTATATGTGAGTGCAAAGAGGATGTCTTTGGCTTTCTGCTGGTGATTTGACACGGACGGGTGTCAGGAGGTATCTGTAATACGGGTGATCTTGTTCGTAAAGACATTCAGGCGACTTTAATGGGGAGTGATGACACGGACGGGTGCCAAAAGGTGTATATACTGGTGTTTGTGATTTGTGAGGCAACTGCTTTTGCTGGGGACCCTGGTGGGGATTTTGGGGAAAGTATTCTGCATTTTGATGAATGGTTGTTATTCACAAGTGTTCGATTCACAACATGACTTATGATTATGCTATATGTTTGATTTTTGCCGTAATGCTCCGTATTAGACGGAATGCTACGCTTTGTGGGTGAATATGATGCGGATGCTATGATCATGCAAAGGGGCACAGATCCGGGATTCGGATCCCGTTGCTGCGAAGATCTCTGGTTGATCTGCTTGAAGTGAACGTCTCAGCTGGGGATGAGATCATTGGTAGATCCAATGATGTATCTGCTTGGGGATATAGGTCACTGATTGACATATCCTTATAATATGGGACCCAGCTGGGGTCTGTAGAAGCTTTCTCCCTCTCTGTTGTGATCTTCCTGCGCTGCTCTTCTGGATAGGGGCTGACGATTCTGTGGGGAGATGATTCCCTGATTTCTGCATTCTGCTGAGGAAGAATGGCTGGTGCTACAGCTGGGGGAGAGTAACGAGAGGCAACTCGGCTGGGGAGAAAACATCCGGAGTGTTAAACCTGTTAGTTGATTTGGCAACTTTGCTGGGGAAAGCAATGGGGAGCAACTCAGCTGGGGATAGAGCATCTCGGATGCTGATATCTTTTGTTGATTAGCCAGCTTGCTGAGATGTAACTTGCATGCCCCAAGTTGCGTTCTGGATACCTGCAATCCTGCAAAGGTAAGGAAACGTAAAAAAGGTCCCGAGGTATCCCTTACTGGATTCCGTCATAGGAGTTAAGTACTTTCGAGAATAATCACATTCCCTGTAAGCATGTGTTTTTATTTTTAGAGAAAGGCATCTGTACTTATGCAATTGTATTTTTAGAGATATCAGACAACTCTTTGCAAAACATAAATGTAAAAACGAAACATGACTGAAAATCTGATTTTATTAATTCATGTGCCCTGAATTGGCAAGATACAGTCAAGGAAACATATCTCCTGAAATGAAGAGACTGTTACAAATTGAGAAACAAAATGCTGGCGATGTTGATGAGGCTTTCAAGGAGCTTCCTCTTCTGCTATGACTCGTATGACAATGACGTTCTTCTCGTCTTGCCTTCTGGAGAGAGTTGATTCTGATTGAAGCTTGATCCTTTGGAGCTTACCAAGTCGTAAGTGATACAGACGAATTCAGAATGCAGTTGTTCGCTTATTCCCTTATTTTGCATGGATCGCCCTTTCGGGTTTTCAATCCATCGGGATACCCATTTTTGCCTGAGCTGTCCAATGCGGCTTTTCAACTCAGCGGGTGTACATTTTTTTATTTTCCCTTACTTTTGCCCGAGTCTTTTATTCTGTTTTTGACTCGCCGGGATGCCCTATTTTGCCTGGACTTACATTCTGTTTTTATGTCCAGCGGGTCATCTTTATGCGAAGTATTTTTTAACTGCATCTGAATTCACAGGGGACGGGAAATCTTCACCATCCATGGTGCTGAGCATCAGTGCTCCACCGGAGAAAACTTTCTTTACCACGAATGGTCCTTCATAATTAGGAGTCCATTTTCCCCTGTGGTCTGTATGAGGAGGGAGGATCCTTTTCAACACAAGATCCCCTACTTGGTACTCTCGGTGCCTGACTTTCTGATCGAAGGCCTTCTTCATTCTCTTCTGATATAACTGCCCATGACAGATTGCGGCCAACCTTTTCTCTTCAATTAGACTCAGTTGTTCGAATCGGGACTGAACCCATTCTGCTTCACTCAGTTTAACATCCATTAATACCCGTAACGAGGGTAGTTCAACTTCAACAGGTAGGACTGCTTCCATACCATATACAAGCTGATACGGTGTTGCCCCAGTGGATGTTCTGATTGACGTGCGGTACCCATGCAAGGCAAACGGTAGCATTTCGTGCCAGTCTTTGTAGGTGATTACCATCTTCTGCACAATCTTCTTGATATTCTTGTTAGCTGCCTCAACAGCGCCATTCATCTTTGGCCTGTAAGGAGAAGAATTGTGATGTTGGATCTTGAAGTCCCGGCACAGCTCTGCCATCATTTTGTTGTTTAGATTGGAACCATTATCAGTAATGATTCGCTCGGGCACTCCATACCGACAGATGATGTCTCTATTCAGGAATCGGGCTACCACTTGTCTTGTAACGTTTGCATATGAGGCTGCTTCAACCCACTTGGTGAAATAATCAATGGCGACCAGGATGAATCTGTGGCCGTTTGAAGCAGTTGGCTCAATCTTGCCAATCATATCAATGCCCCACATGGCAAAGGGCCATGGTGAAGACATGATGTTCAAAGGGTTGGGAGGCACATGCACCTTATCTGCGTAAATCTGGCATTTGTGACACTTTCTGGCATAGGCACAACAGTCTGCATCCATTGTGATCCAGTAATAGCCTGATCTTAACAATTTTTTTAGCCATGGCATGCCCTCCAGCATGGGTACCAAAAGATCCTTCGTGCACTTCATGCATCAACAAATCTGCTTCTGTCTTGTCAACACATCTGAGGAGTACCATATCAAAGTTCCGCTTATATAAAGACCCATCAGTGTTCAGAAAGAAACTTCCAGCAAGCCTTCTCAAAGTCTTCTTATCATTGGAAGATGCCCCAGGTGGGTATGTTTGATCCTCCAAGAAGCACTTAATGTCATGGAACCAAGGCTTATCATCTTTGACAATGTCTGCTGCAAATACATATGCTGGTCTATCAAGTCTAGGCACTGAAATCTGGGGTACAAAGTTAGCGGCTTGAACTTTGATCATGGATGAAATGGTAGCAAGAGCATCTGCAAGCTGATTCTCGTCCCGAGGGATATACTCAAGCTTGACTGTTGTGAAGAAAGTCAATAACCTTCTTGTATAATCCCTGTAAGGTATCAGATGATCTTGGTGGGTGTACCATTTTCCATTGGTTTGATTGACTACCAGAGCTGAATCTCCGAATACGGTCAATGTCTTGATCCTGAGGTCAATGGCTTCCTCAAGACCCATAATGCAAGCTTCGTATTCAGCTTCGTTGTTAGTGCAGTTGAAAGTGAGTTTTGCCGAGAAAGGCATGTGAACTCCTTTAGGTGTAATGAGTACTGCACCAACACCACGACCATTCATGTTAACAGCCCCATCAAACATCATAGTCCATTCTTCTTCTGGGTCAGGCCCTTCAGTGTGAATAGGCTCTTCGTGATCTTTTGATTTAATGAACATGATGTCTTCATCAGGGAAGTCGAAACTCATAGGCTGGTAGTCATCAATGGGTTGCTCAGCAAGATATTCAGATAGTACACTGCCTTTGATGGCTTTCTGAGATGTGTACTGTATGTCGTATTCCGTGAGAATCATCTAACATCTTGCAACCCTTCCGGTAAGAGCTGGCTTCTCGAAAATGTACTTAACTGGATCCATCTTTGAGATCAACATAGTAGTGTGGGTCAGCATATACTGTCTCAGTCGGCGAGCAGCCCACGCTAAAGCACAGCAAGTTTTCTCGAGCAGTGAATAACGCTGTTCACAGTCGGTAAACTTTTTGCTTAGGTAGTATATTGCATACTCTTTTCGACCAGACTCGTCATGCTGGCCTAGTACACACCCCATTGACTCCTCTAAAACTGTCAAGTACATAATCAGAGGTCTTCCTTCAACTGGCGGCATAAGGATTGGAGGTTCTTGTAAATACTCCTTGATTTTGTCAAAAGCCTTCTGGCAATCTTCGTTCCACCTGACCGTTTGTTCCTTTCTTAACAGCTTGAACAAGGGTTCACAGGTTGCTGTAAGGTGAGATATGAATCGCGAGATGTAGTTCAATCGACCTAAGAACCCTCGAACTTCTTTCTCTGTTTTCGGTGCAGGCATTTCTTGAATAGCCTTGACTTTATCAGGGTCAACCTCAATCCCTTTCTCGCTTACAATAAAGCCCAGCAGCTTACCGGATCGCACCCCGAATGTGCATTTGTTGGGGTTCAACTTCAGTTGGTACTTTCTCAGACGCTTGAACAGCTTGAGCAGATTCACCAGATGATCTTCTTCAGTAAGGGACTTGGCGATCATATCATCCACATAACATTCTATTTCCTTGTGGATCATATCGTGGAATAATGTCACCATAGCCCATTGATATGTGGCACCAGCATTCTTCAGTCCGAATGGCATCACTTTGTAACAGAACGTGCCCCAAGGTGTAATGAATGTTGTCTTCTCCATGTCTTCAGGTGACATCTTGATCTGATTATATCCTGAAAATCCGTCCATGAAGGAGAATACCGAGAACTGAGCCGTGTTATCCACCAATACATCAATGTGAGGTAATGGGAAGTCATCTTTCGGGCTGGCTCTGTTCAGATCCCGGTAGTCAACACACATTCTTACTTTGCCATCTTTCTTAGGCACAGGCACTATATTAGCAACCCACGGCGGGTAGCTAGTTACAGCAAGGAACCCGGCGTCCCACTGCTTTTGTACCTCTTCTTTGATTTTCATAGCCATGTCTGGGCGAGTTCGGCGCAACTTCTGCTTGACTGGTGGGCATTATTCCCTCAAAGGCAGCTTGTGCACGACTATATCGGTGTCCAACCCTGGCATGTCTTGATACGACCAAGCAAACACATCAACATACTCTTGAAGCAGATCTATCAGCTGTCTTTTCACTGAGTCTTGCAGGCAGGCCCCGATTTTGACTTCTTTCACGTTTTCCTCCGTACCAAGATTAATCACTTCAATCTCCTCCTGGTGAGGAGTAATGACCTTTTCCTCTTGTCTCAACAACCTGGCTAGCTCTTCAGGGAGCTCATATTCTTCTTCAACCCCTTCATCAGCTTGATTGATTGGATTGTCAAAGTCATACGAAATCATAGCCGTGCTGTTGTCAGTGCTGTCTGGAAGGCACTCTCTGCAAGGGTTAAGTTTGTTCATTTTAGTGATTGATTTTAATCTTGCTTTAGAAAAAAGTGAAATGAAGTTATCATTTTGAAAACACCGCCATTTATTTTTGTACAAAAAGAAAAATGGAAAAACAGTGAGCAGAAAAGAAAAAGACTTGTTTGCAAAAAGATGTCTGATATTTCATTGATTTAATCTTGTTTGCACAAAAGTACAGATGGCCCTGATTACAAAATGAGTCTTGTCATCTTGGGCAAGATGCAAGACTTTGATGCATGCTATAAAAATACAGGAAATAATAATTACTCTGCATGAGTAACTCTTATAATTTCCTGGGAAGACCAGTTCGAGATACTGCTCCCCGGGATCTTTGGACGAATCCAATTCTCCAGATTGCGCTCCTCTTCCAGCTCGTCTTCCAAACAGTTGATAGCATCGGGGGTAAGCATCCCCCCACTGACAAAACCTGGCTCTGCAGCAGCCTTTGCTTGATGTTGAGTTGGTTTGTAACCCAACCCAAACTTGTCCTTCTTCTCCTCCACAGCTAAGACCTTGCCCCAGCCTAAGGCAGTTCCTTCCTCAACAACCTTCCGGGCTTGTTGGTAAGACGACATGGAGATCCCCGACACAGCAGATGCTTCATTGACATTCAAGGCTTCAAAACCTTGGCTCATTGTCTCATGGATCTCTCCATCCATCTCAATGTATTTGTAGGTAGCCAGATGGCTAACGAAAATATCCTCTTCCCCACAGATTGTGACAACTTGACCTTCCCACTCAAATTTTAACTTTTGGTGAAGGGTAGACGTTATTGCGCCGGCGGCATGAATCCAGGGTCTACCCAACAAACAGCTGTAGGCGGGCTGAATGTCCATCACATAAAAGATAGTTTTAAAAGTCTGTGGGCCAATTGTCACAGGCAGCTCAATCTCTCCCAGAACCGATCTCTTCGAACCATCAAAGGCTCTTACCACCAGGTTGCTGGGTCTCAAAGCCAATCCATCATATTCTAACTTCACCAGAGCCTTCTTTGGTAAGACATTCAGGGAAGAACCTGTGTCCACCAGCACATGAGAAAGGACAGCTCCTTTGCATTCCATGGTTATGTGCAAGGCTTTGTTGTGGTTGCGGCCATCCACTGTCAGGTCAGCATTGGTAAACCCTAGCCCATTGCTAGCAGTAACATTTCCAACCACGGTTTCCAATTGGTTGACAGTAATCTCCTCAGGCACGTAAGCTGCGTGCAGGACTTTAAGTAATGCATTCCGATGGGCTTCGGAGCACATAAGCAGTGAGAGGATGGAGATTTTGGATGGCGTCTGGTGAAGCTGATCCACAACTTTATAATCACTCTTCTTGATGATCCGCATAAACTCATCAACTTCCTGATCGAATGGAGTTTTCAGGGCTTCTTTGGCAGCTGGATCTTCCTGCACCGGGACTTTTCCTTTTGCCTTGGCAGCAGCTTCTGCTTCGACAGTAGGTCTTTGCATTGGTGGAGCAAAGAGACGTCCGCTTCGGGTGAAGCCTCCGCCTCCTCCCACATTATCTACTTGTGGTGCAGGTGTTGATGTTTCCAGAGTGATTCTTTTCCCTTCACAGTATACGTCAGAGCCATAGTGCCAAGGGATGGCCCTATTGCTTTCATATGGTACTGGTCCAGGCATCGTGACAGTGACTGGACTGATTGCTGCTGCTGAAGGGACTGTAATTGTCTGTGGATCATAAAAGATTGTAACTGGTGCTCTGGCGGGAGCAGCACCTTCTGAATGGTAGGCGGAATTACTTTCAGGATCGTAGAATATGGTAACAGTGGAGACATCTTCATGATTGATTGCTGGTGTTGTAGGAGGTACTGTTGGAAGGACTGATGTTGTTGTTGATGGAGATTCGAAATGGAATGAAGCTGAAGTTGTAGCAGGAGAAACTGTTGAAAACTGATCATTTGGGAGGACAGATGAAGTACTTGTTGATGTTGCTGGTGAATTGTCGGGAACAATAGTTGCTGCAGTTGTAGGAGGTTCTGGAACCGTTGTTGACGAAGTTGCCGGATTTGTTGGGAATGATGTAGTGATCTGTAGCAGGCCACTCTGAATAAGGCTGTCAATGCCATTCCTCAGGTCCTCGCACCCGTTCCATGAAATATTGCAATAGGGGCATCCTAGTTCACACCCTGGAAATATTTGGTTTTCACGGAGTTGAGCTTTGATTTCCACCAACGGTGTCCTGATCTGATCCACACTGGTTATTAAATAAGACGGTTGGTCTTCTTCAATAGCATTAATTCGGGGACCACCATGGTTCGGCATAGGGTTTTTATTGACATTGGGCGGAGGTGCAAAATTCAGAGCCTTGGAGTCTACCAAGTCTTGTACCTTCATATGCAGAGCCCTGCATTTTTCTGTACTGTGACCAGGCGCGTTTGAATGGAAAGCACACCTAGCATTGGAGTCATAGTTCCTTGGTAGACTGTTGGGATCCGGAGGTGCCAACGTTCTTAGCTCAACTAGGTTGAGTTTCAGAAGTTGTGGCAGCAAGGCAGCATACGGCATTGGGATCGGGTCGATCACTCGGTTAGCTTGGGATGGCCTTTGTTGGAATGGCCTCTGTTGATTGTTGTTGTTGGTGTTGTTGTTGTTGTAGTTTCTTGGAGGATATTGATTCTGCTGATACTGAGGTTGTTGTTGGAAGTTTTGTTGCGGAGGTTGATAGACAGGTTGAGGATGAGCTGGAGCAGGAATGGTGACCGCTGCTATTGTCCTTTGAACATATTGGGGCCTACCCCTGTTGGTGTGGATGGCATTGGCCTCGCCAGTTCTTCTCGGGCCTGCGAAAGGCTTTCTTGTACTACTGGACGAGCTGGCACCATTATCAGAGATCTTACCCATTTTTAACAGGCTTTCAATTCTCTCCCCGGCTATGACAACATCTGCGAAGCTAGTGGAGGAGAAAGCAGCCAACCTGTCAATATACGTTCCCTGGAGAGTGTTCATGAACATATCTGCCATTTCTCGTTCAGACATAGGTGGTTGAACAGCAGCAGCCAGTTGCCTCCATCTTTGAGCATATTCTCGGAAACTCTCCCTCGAAGACTGTGACATTCCCATTAGGAGAGTCCTGTTGGGTGCCATATCCAAATTGTATTGATACTGTCTAATGAAGGCCTCTGCCAGGTCCTTCCAGCATCTCACAGTTGCCCTTGTCAAATGGGAATACCACTCCCTCGAAGCTCCAGTCAAGCTATCTTCGAAGTAGAACATCCACAACTTCTCATCCATGGTATAAGCTTTTAATCTTCCAAGAAAAGATTGCAGATGAGTCCGGGGACAGGAAGTCCCATTATACTTTTCAAAGCATGGAGGCTTGAACTTGTGGGGAATCCTGACCCCTTCTACCAAACCCATGTCCATGACGTCGAACCCCAAAGAATTTTGAGATTCTAAGGACCTCAGCTTCTCAGCTATTTCTTCCAATCGTCTATCATAAGTTTCCTCTCCAGCACCCATTACTGTAAATTGGTCCTCCTGAGGATCTTCTTGAAGTACTCTCCCTGCTGTGGCAGTCCCTTGTATATTGACTGGGATGTTGGCCTCTGGATGGAGATGGGGTCCAAAAACTGGGGGATTGACATGAGGTTGGACCCTCTCGTTGTTACTTGTGCCAGCAGTTCCCACATGGGGCTCCTCTTGATTCCTCCCTTCCACCAAAGCTCTGAGCCTCTCCTGGCTTTGAGCTAAGTTGTTCATTACTTCCATGAACTGTGTTATCTGAGTTCTCATCTCCAGCCTTTCGTTGGCCATCTGGTTTCTGACCTCTGTAAGGTCCTGCTGCATCTGATCCATCTGAATTCCCGGAAGGTTGTTTCTAGTTGGGTACCTGTGTGGCCTGTTGAGGGGAAATACCTGGCGGCGAGCAATAATTCCTGAGCATCACAACAGAGGTTAGCAACAACAAAACAAAAACCTACAAAACAAACAAAAGGGTTAGCATGCAATGCAGTTATGCTTATTTGCTATCAAGGTATCCGGTTTGGCTTTCAGTTTTGACCCTTCCAGACCCTTGAAGATGATGCTGCTGAAGTTGCCTTTGAAGTAACCCAGATGGAAACTAACACAAATATATTACAAAAGGTGAAATAATACATCTTGTTCATTTTACAACACAAGCCCTCAAAGGGGTCAAAATACATCACAAAAAAGCAAAAGTACATGGAATAGGGATAACAACAAGCAAATGATCAAACTCCAAGGCCAAACTCATCCTCACGAACTTCCTTAAGAAGTGCTTCGGTCACAGGATCAGCCGGACGCTCCGTGAGACCTCTGATGAGAAGGTTTCTTGTTGCAACAGCTGCAGTCAACTTCCTGTTCTGACTTTGGTCCTTAGACCTCTTCACTCCAGCTCTAATTTCTAGCTCTGATATTTCCTTCTGGGCTGCTGCCAGGGCTTTTTCCATCTGTTCCATCTTGTCTTGAACTCTCTTGTCTTCTAGAGTACGGGCCTCAGTGATCCGGACCCACCTGGCCTGACTCTCTTTCAAATACAAGTCTGTCCTTGCTCTCTGGAACTGGGCTTCTTTACAAGCATTCTTCAGAATCTGCTCACCAGCTTTAGACTTGTTGATATAATCTCCAGACTTCTCAATTTTAGTCAAGTGTTCCACTCTCAATTTCTCCAATCTTTCAATCTCCCTCACACCTTCACTCCTCTCCCGGAGGGTCTTCTGCAAAGCCTGGGTTAACTTCTCATTTCTTTCCTTCAAGCTCTCAAACTCCTCCAAACTGATGGTGGCAGGGGGTGGTGCTGAAGATGACTCAGGCATGTCTTCTATGGTAAAGGGCATTCCAGAGAATTGGGCCCTGGCGTGGGACCACTCATAATATTGGACTGATGCCACATTATTGCACTTACCCAGAATGGTGATTCCCTTGGTTTGAACATTGTCCCAAGCCCAGGCAGCCTGCCTAACAACAGTCAAACTGATCTTGTTCTCACAATAGAGAGTCTCCACTAAGTCCTGCTCCCTGGGAGTATGGACCAGTGCATAACCCAATTGCCTCCTGAACAGTAGAGGGTTGTAATTGATACTTCCCCTGACCCCTATCAAAGGCACATTGGGAAAGTGCCCACAGCTGGTGATGATATCTCTACCCTTGGTGCTTTGAGTACACCATCTGATGTCTGCTGAAGTGAGAGTAGTGAGCCTCTTAGCCCAGTTGCTTTGCTGATGAGGATTTAGGAATGCATCTGTCCTGGGTAGATGTTTAAGAAGCCAAGCATGGAATAATGGAGCACAACACCTCACTAACCTCCCCCTCTGCTTCTCATTCTTCTGATGTACTGAGTAATAGAGATCTCCTAGCAAAGTTGGCACTGGGTTCTTCAGGATGAACAAATGGATTGCATTCTTGCTGATGAATCGAGGCTCATCTGCAAACAACACAATTCCATATACACTTAAGGCCAACAGAGCACAAACAACTCTCCACTCCCCCAGGGAGGCCTTCAGACTAGCTTGGGAAATCAGGAAGTCAAGATGAAAACCAGGGATCCCAGCCTTAGAGGTCATATGTTGCTCAGTCAAAGCAGGTTCCAGGTGCAGAGCTTTTGCTACCTCTCCATTGCTGGGAGAGACCATTTCAGGGTTGAAAGGGATTTCTCTTTTGATAGGCAGACCAATCAATGATGAGTATTCTTCCAGAAGAGGACCCAACTGAAAGTCTTGAAAGGTGAAACATCTTAATGGGGGGTCATAAAACTGAATGCAGGTGTGGATGAGGCTCCTCTGAGATGGGTCCAAATCCATGACCAAGTCAAGTATATCCCCATAATGCTCCCTGAACAGAGGCATGTGCTCTGGAGTGATCAGGGTTTGGATCCTCCTGATATCTGATAAGTCTGGTTGGAAGAAATGATAAGTGATGTTGCTTTTCTTTGGAGCCATGATGCTGAGGACTGAGTAGGATAAGTGCTGATGAAGATGCCGAGGAGTGGGCCACTGGCTGGCTAGTGCAAGTAACTGAAGTATATGGCTGACAAGCTGAAGCAAGTACTGGTGGAGATAGGTCAATACTGCAGATAAGGTCAAAACCAAAACCAGATGAAGGTGGATACCCTGAAACACAAATAAGCAAATGTTAATATGATGCGATGAGTATGTATGCAAATGAAATGCAAGGGTTTGTGACTGAGCTGGGTCTGATCAAAATGCCCTGATATAGGTCCATGTGTTCAAGAATTCCAGGTGGAGGACTAAAAATCCAGTAACCAGGGTGGGGGACTCAAATAAAGAGCCACAAGTCCAAGGTTTTAGAATCACAAGAACTGTCCAACATGGAGTATTCTTAACAAAGTCAAAGTAACAGGGTATTCTGAGGTCAAGGTACCTGCAAACCTGTAAACAGCCCAACCCCCTCACAGGTGATGATCTAGAACAAGGATCCTCAGACTTGGATCAGTTATGAGAAGTGTAAACACTTCTAACCCGGAGGTACAGTGTTTACAATAACCATAACAATTCCTCCTCTAATTCACCTCAGTTTCTGAAGGTCAATACTAAAAGGTCATCCAGACTTAGCAGGCTTCCCAGATAGCCCTAGCATTGCAGGAAATCTGCAACACAGAGTTCTCAAGAAGAAACCCATATCTGAACCGTGTTTCATATTCCCGCACCAGACCGAAATGGAATGGGAAAGAATATGATTCACTCTAGCCTAGGTGTCACTCAGGTCCCAGGTATAGGACCTTAACTCTCAATGGAACACCCACCCACCAAAACAAGAAACCAGATCCAGCCAGCAACAATGACAGTATGATATATATATAAATGCAATAAAGAAAGCAGTAAAGTAACTGTACATAAAGCAATAAACAAAAATAAATACAAACACAAACAAGCACATAACACCCCAGTAAACACAAATCAATCAAGCGCTAGGAGGAACCCACAAAAAGAACCAGAAGCCCTGGTTGCAGTATAAGAGTCCCCAGCAGAGTCGCCAAGCTGTCGCTCCCGAAGATTTGCATCCCGGTACAAGCGCGAACGGTCGGCGAAAAGAACAATGAGAACACACAGCCGTGAACTCACTGGAGACGAATAGAGTCGCCAGCTAGGCATTTTTATCCCGGAGGAAAGGCAATGCTGCATAAACCTAGAAAGAGATGGATAAGACGGTTGCGAACCAGAGAGACTGAGAAAGGGGGTTGGTTACAACCTGGGAAGGTATTAGCACCCAGATTGTCCGCCGTACTCGACGGGATCCACGCTTAAAAGATTTGTGTTTTAAAGGGGTAGTGTCAGTGCAATTTGTGTGTAAAAGAGCTGGAAAGGGATGTACAGGTGTCAGTGTAAAGAAATGTGATGTAAAGTATGAAAGTGTCAGTGTAAGAACAAGAATAAGATGCTCATGATAATGAGGCTCAAAGAAAAATGCTGGAAGGAGGGGGAATGTACAGAGACTTTTGTTCGATAACCGTTAAGTTATGCCTACGTATCCTCTCGTGCAATGAGGAAGTCAGAACACCGTAGTTCGACCCAAAGAGACTAAAAGGTGAATTGACTTGTGAACTGCTTACTTGTCTATGCTCAAGTGTATGACCTGTCTGGCTCAGGTGCAAACTGTCTTGCATTAGACGGAAGAAGCAAGTTCTCGTTTGTGAATGAAGGTGATGAGAAAAGAATCCCGGAGGAGACGATTATTGTTTGTTTTGGAGTTTTCAGTCTTTTATTGCTTTTGAAAGTTTGTCATAAGTTAATGAGCTTAAGCCTAAACCAATGGATTAGTAAACTCATCACATCTTCCCTCTGATTAGGGGTAATGAGAATACCTTAAGTGTGAAGTCAGATTCTCACACTTAATCACCTTTGGTGTAGGATTAAGATCATTAACCTACTTGTGATTATTTAGATGTTTTTGGTGTTTTTGTTTAGTGTTGAGTAATGAGGTTAAGCCATAATCAAGGATTAAACAGACCCATTACACTATCCTAAATGAAGGATAATAGATGAGGATGTTTAAGCTGAGGAAAACTCCTCAACTTAATCCATGATTAGGGATTAAACCCATGACAAAACAAGCCTTTGATTAAGTGGATTTTAGTTAATGATATGATGATGAAGTGAATTTTATTGTTTGTAAGACAACTTGAGGGGGACTTGTCCATTAACACTAGGGTTAGTCCTTCTTAACCAATTAAGGAAGAATTAGAACCCCAATGCAAGGCCCAAGTTACAAGTAATGTCTTGATACTTATTAAGTGAATTGATTAAGAGATTTAAACACATAAAGGGTTCAAGACTTAGGATTAAAGTTATACACTCCATCCTAAGAGAAGGATGCAGGCATAACCCTAATCACAAAGTCTTAAAGCCTTTAGGGTTTGGTCCCTGATTATGAGATGAGAAGAGGAGACTCAAAAGAGACACAAAGGTGAAACTAAGAGGGGAGACTAAACAAAACCCTAATCATTGTCATGCTTGGTTGTTCCTAAGGGTTTGTGAGGTTTTCAAGAACAAATCTTCAAAGAGAACCACCAGGATGCAGATGAAAGGATCAAGAGAAACAAAGTAACTTGCTTCATTCAAGAAGTCAAGTCACTTGAAGAAAGAAAGTGGGAGGAACAAGAATGAGCAAGCTCAAACTCAAACACACATAAAAATGCAGCAATGGATGCAAGAGAGATGAAAAGAAAAGTTATGAGAAGTGAAGGCAAATTCACTTCTCAAGTTTACTTACCACCTGAAATGTTAGGAAAGAAATGCAATGCAATGCTAAATGAAATGAAATGACATGATGCTAGACCAAAACCAGAAGCATGTTGATGATGATTATGATGTTATGAAGTGCTGCAAACATGAGGCATGACATGGAAATGTTCATACAAGTTCATGAATGCAAATGATGCAAGTTAAGGAGCATGAACAAGCATGGAAAGTTATGAAACATACAAGACAAATGACATGGCAAATATGAGATGCAATGATCAAAGATGCTTCCTATATGTCTTAAGATGTCAAATGAATCACAAGAATGCACAAAATGCAAAGACAAGTCATGTTATGCAAGAGAATGCAAGAAGGATGCAAGAGAAAGCCCAAATTAGGGTTTATGGATCAAACATCAAACAAAAACCAAAAACAGAAGCAAACCCTAAGATAAAAAATGGAAAATGCTACCCAAAGAAACCCTAAACCTATAATGAACCACTGCCCAAAGGGGAGCTCTCAACTCTCAACCAAACTCAAGTTATGAATTTTCTAAGTTATTAGGGTTTTTAGGGTTCTTAACAAAATAAATGCCAAACAAATAGAAAATGCAAGATCAAATCATGGCTATTTTACCCTAGAAACTACATGCTAAACACAAATCAAAGCAAAAAGAATCAATGTCTCAACCTTCTCCAATAGGCAGAAGTGAATTTTTGAACTTGGGATCAAATTGATGCATAAAAAATGATTTAATTCAATGAAAAATTCTTAAAATGCATCAAGATCAAAAAAGAAATTTGGTTTGAAGGTTGGACAATGTTTATAAATGTCTTAGAACATTTCATGAATTTTTTTGTAATTTTTAAATACCTAAAAGTATTTTTAATAAATTAATTTCCATTAATCAATTAAAAATAATCTTTTAAATATTTAAAAATACTTTTTTTAATGATAAAAATAAAATAAAAATGTTTTTGTGTCATAAAAATTATTAAAACTCAGAGGAAAAAGTTTCATAATTTTTATGTATTTTTTACTATTTTAAATAAATTGTGCAAGTTAAATGAAAAGAAAATGAATTAAAATAAATGAAAATGAAAAGTAATCTGATCCAATGATCCAGATTCGAAGTTGAAATGAAAAGGTTGACTGGCGCGCTAATGAATGGCCTAGATTTCACTTCAGCTAATTTTGATTTACGAATTAAATAATCCAGATTAAGAAAAGTCAACTGGGATTAGGGCATAATGGGATGATCCTGGGCGTCCAAACACGCGCGAGTCAACACATCCAAGGGACCAAATTCAAACTTCATTAAACACAGGGATTAAACCCTAATCATTTTCAGGTGGCCGGAGAAGACCTCCGGTCGTCTTCTCCGGTGGGAAGTCCACCTGAAAATCTCCAAAACCTCTCAAAACGCATCAAAAATAAAAACCAAACACACCAAACTGGTTCCCATGACCTCCTGAATCAAAACCCTAAGTCATAACAAATTTATTCTTCCTGGAATTCATGAATCGAGCAAAACAAATTTTAGGGCAAACCAGTTTCAGAGACAAATTAAATGCTTATTTCATCACCATTTCAAAAACTAAAAACATCAGGATGATCAGGACAACACAAAGAACAAGTTTGTAACAAGAAAAATGATTTCTGGAAAAATAATTTTCAAGCTACCTGAGATTTGAAGCTTTCAGTTTGAGGACTTTCTGGCCACTTCTCTTTGTGCAAACTGCTCCACTTGGTCCCCAGAAGATGTTTGAATGCTCAAAGAGAGTTTAAGTTGGCTGGTTGATGAGTTTCGAAAGCTCCTGCTCAAGCTTGATCAGAAATGGCAATGGTGTTTCTGGAGGTTTCAGGTCATGGTGATGGGTTCTATGTGATCCTGAGGATGGATGGAGAAGGTCTGGAGTGTTTGTTTGTGTGTTTGTGAGCTAGGATGAGAGTTTCGAATGAAACTGCAGAGTGAGGTGAGGAATGGCAATGGAGTGTTCAGGTTGTTTCAGGCCTGGTTCTTGGTTGCTGGGTGGTCTATGGAGTGAGGTGAGATGATTGGTGAAGATGGCTTGAGTGTTTGATGGCTGGGCAGAGGGATTCGAAGCAAAATGCAAATGAGAGTGTTTTTGTGAATGTTGTGAATGAATGAGTTTCAGCCTTGCCTTGTACATGAAATGGCTTGCAAAATGATAATGTATTTTAATCCTATAGGTCAGATGATGTGACCTGGCCTATAGTGATTGGTAAGTTTGCTTTTGCAAAAAGTCAAGTTTTGTGTAAGGCAAGCATGGCTCATGATCTAGGCAAGTACATGGCATGGGCTGCGCAGCAAAGGGTGAGGTGAGAGGCTAGCCAAAGTCAGCATCCAATGTCATAGTTTGTAGGAAGTGAAATGAGTGGTTTTGCAACTTGTTGCTTTATGGTTCCCATGAAAGAAAATCTTGTTACATGAACCAAAACATGAAGGAAACTTGGTCCAATTCTGATTTTTTAGGCTCATAGAATGTTTATGTAATGGTTTGAAATGAATTAGAGGTCACATAATGCATTGGTTCATGACTTTGCAAAATTTCCATTTGAAGCATGCCTTGAAAAATAATGATTTTAGCCAACTTTGTATTGCCATAACTTTTGATCCAAGAAGGGTTTGATCATGTTCTTGTACTTTTTGAAAAGGGAAAGATGAGATCTACAACTTTCATGACCAAAGTTTTTCCATTTGAAGCCTTTTTGGATCAATAATCAAAGCTTGAAAAATGACCTAAAATGATGCATTCTTGAAAAGTCAACTATGCCCAAAAAGTCAACATTTGCAAAAACCCTAAATTCTTGATTTCTATGAACTTCAACCTTCTTCCATGATCAAATAAAGATCATATACACTCAAAATAATGAAGATCACCCATTGGTTGGGTCATTGGGGGCCTCAGATGCCCTGATTTTACACTGACTTGTCTGAAAAGTCAACCCTTGATCAGATGACTTCCCCATGGAATTTCTTCATGCAAATTGATATGCATACTCCCTATACCATATAGAGACCAATGGAAACAAGAATGACCAAAAAATTTGGAGTTATGTCCTCTGAAACCAAAACCCTAAGTTTCAGTCAACTGTGCAGTTCAGCCTGGCTCTGCATCACCTCAAACCCTAGTTCTTGTGATTCCTCTGCAATTTTGACTTTGAGGAGGTGAAATATGATATAAGAACACACATGGACCTCTTTGAGCTAATTGGTGGCCTTTGGAGTGGCCCAAGATGCTTTGGGATTGCTCAGATCACAAACCCTAGGTGCAGATGCCTTAGGAACTATGCAGTGAATCAAAAATGAGATGTGAGATGATATGATTGTGTTTATGCATATGAGGATGATCACAAGCCATGGTGTGAAATGGGTGAGGGCAAATTTGGGGTGTTTACAATATCTTTTAGGTTGTTATTTTTGGAAAGATGTGATGTTTCTATTTCTGTACAATTTATTCAAAAGAGATTTGAAGATCAATCAGTTTTTAATGAAGATCAATTATGACAGTTTTCATTGCTCATATATAAAGATCGTTCTCTACTTAAAAATGTCGCAACCCTAATTGAAAGTTACAGAAATCAGAGATTGAAAAAGCTGTGCATTCTGAGTTAGGGTTTTGTTTTTTGTTGTTGATTGTGAGCCACTCTAACATCACCTAGATGTTTGAATTGGACTGATTTTATTGAGTTGTATTTTGTCCACTCTAAGCTTTTAAGCATGGGTGTTTGTTCTTGATTAAAGCTTTTAAGCAAGATCAAGTTGTTTATCTTGGAAGATTGTTCTTCTATTTTCTTTGTAAGGTTTTGGTTAATTATCACAGTATGTGATTAAGGAGGAGTGAGAGGGGGGTTCTCTTATCTAAGGGTTCTTAGATAGAAATTACGTTGGGTAGTGATTAAGTGAGAAATGTAAAATGGGATTGTTTAACTTCAAATTGATACTACTAATAGTGGATTTCCTTCCTGGCTTGGTAGCCCTCAAAGTAGGTGAGTTTGCACCGAACTGGGTTAACAATTCCTTGTGTTCTTACTGTTGTACTTAATTCTGTTTTTACCTTGTTAATGTCCAGATAGTAATGTCGTGACATCTCCTTAAACATCACACATCTGCTATACCAAAATTTCAATTGGTATCAGAGTAGGTATCCTGCTCTGTTTCTGGGTGAGATCTTGAGACGATAATTTTTGGTACAATGGACATGGAACTAGGGTTTGTCAGCAGACCGCCTATTTTGGATAACACTAATTATGATACTTGGAAAACGCGTATGGTGATTTTACTAAAAACTATTGATAGCAAAAGTTGGAAAACAATTATCAAAGGTTGGAAACACCCTATTGTGAAGGACAAAGATGGAAAGGATACAACATAATTGAAGCTAGGGGAGGATTGGTATAAGGAAGAAGATGATCTTGCTCTTGGAAACTCTTGGGCCTTATATGTCTTATTCAATGGAATGAACAAGAACACCTTCAGTTTGATAAATAATTGTACTGCTGTTAAATATGCATGGGAGATTTTGAAGAATGCTCATGAAGGAACCTCTAGGGTGAAGATGTCAAAACTTCAACTTCTTACCACCAAGTTTGAGAAATTGAAGATGAATGAGGATGATAGCATTCACGATTTTCACATGAATATTCTTGATATTTCCAATACATCTAGTGGCTTGGGAGAGAAGATGTCAAAGGAGAATCTGGTTAGAAAGATTCTCATGTTGTTTCCTAAGAAGTTTGACATGAAAGTCACAACTATTGAAGAAGCTCAAGACATCAGCAACATGAAGGTGGATGAGCTTGTTGGGTCACTTCAAAATTTTGAATTTGCTATCAATGAAAGATCTAAAAAGAAGAACAAGAGCTTAGATTTTATCTCCAATACTAATAATGAAGAGGTCCAATGTGACATGGAAACTGATGTAGGAATTTATAATGAAATTGTGCTTCTTGGGTGGCAAGTCAATAAGGTGCTAAAGTGTATGGATAGGAAGTCAAGATCATATGTTGCAAACATGTCAATCAACATTAGGAAGAACAATGATTTTCAGAGAGAAGCCAGAGTAGAGGAGAAAGACAATAAAGAAAAATCTATCACTTGAAGATATGATTCTGATGAAGGATCTGATGATGGAGAACTTACTTTTGATGAACTAGCTGCTTCCTACAGAGAACTGTGTCTCAGAAGTGCAGAAGTTTGTCAACAAGGGGAGAAACAAAAGAAACTTATAATCCAACTGAAGGAAGAAAAGGAATATCACATGGAAACTATCTCTAAGCTGTAAAATGAAGTGATTTTGCTGAACTCTAAACTAGACAGAATGTCCAAGTCTGTCAGAATGCTGAGCAGTGGCTCTGACACATTAGATGAAATTCTTCAAGTTGGAAAAGTGGAAGGAGATATGAGTGGAATAGGATTTAATAACGAATAGGAATCTCTTTCAGACTTCATT
The DNA here is from genome assembly GCA_963966055.1 of Lathyrus aphaca. Taxonomy (NCBI): domain Eukaryota; kingdom Viridiplantae; phylum Streptophyta; class Magnoliopsida; order Fabales; family Fabaceae; genus Lathyrus; species Lathyrus aphaca. The sequence continues at coordinate 17,793,016 of OZ014521.1, forward strand.
CATCTCAAACCTAAACCAAAAATGTTGAATCGAATGTATCAACATCATGACAGAAGTAAATTCAATCAAGTTGGAGATGTTACAGGTTTTGGTTATGATAATCAAGTTGTGATGAAGAAAGGAAAAGTGGCTGCAATGAATTTTGTTCAACCTAAAAGAAAACATGACTAAAAGATGTCAGGTCAAAAGTCCCAACATCAGAAAAGACATCATTGTGGAAGCAAGACCCAACAATGGAAATGCCATTATTATGGAAGGTTTGATCACATAAAACACTATTGTTACAAACTATATGGTTATCTAAAACAGTCAACATAACCTAGGAATAATCATGGTATGATTAAAACTAGAACGATGTGGAGACCTAAGGTTGTTGAAAATAAGAAAGATTTGTCTGAAGACAAGGAGGAAAGTGTTGATGAAAAGAACCATCAATCTACATAGATGGTCAATGTTGATGATCTGAATACTGATGACGTGGTTTCTGTTACTAAGAAAAGTAAGGAAACATTCTCAAGTGAGTCAGAGTATGATGTTAAACATAATGTCCAGGATTTCATGTCTCTAGTAAAGAAGCAAGATGCAGTTGGGAAAAAAATTTCTGCTTCTTTTAGTGTCTTTTCTACTCTTGGTGATTGGATATGTTCTGCTGTAGATTTACTTAATTTTGGTTTATTACCCTTAATGCATAGTTGCTTGGTTTGTTATATTATGGTTAAAAAAGGGAGAAGTAAGTAGTAGTAGTGTTCTTTGGCCGTTTCCTTAAGAGGACAAATTGTGCTATTAAGGGGGAGTTATTTATTTTTAACCTTTTGATGTCGAAAAAGATCTTTGTGAAAAAGGTTGTCATATTTTCTGTTGCTGACCTGATGTTAGCCTCTGATCTAGAAGAATGGTTATTTGGTTAGTTTTAGCCAAAATATGCCAAAGGGGGAGATTGTTAGTTCTGATGTTGTGGGTGTTGACATTAATTTTGGTAAAACTAACCTGACAACAATATGTTAGACAAGATGTTCTAACATGCTGAAGAATAAGTTCTATAACAGGTTTAGCAAGTTGTCAGATAAGAAGTCCAAACATGGCTGCTCAGACATCAATACATATGTGGTTATAATACTTAGAAGATGTTGAGCCAAATGTTGAAACATCTTCAACTGTCATGATAATATTGTTGTTTTGTGATGTCAGAGCATATGTCTTAACATTTGTCTGTCAGTTCTGGACAACTTTGCAGAAAGTTGTGATTTGATTCTGGAGGATTTTTAACAGGTGTTTGTTTTTGTGATTAGTATGATTGGTGGCGGAAATCAAGGAGGAATTTTATAATTAACATAAGATGTTCTATTTCATATATTTGAAGATATTTTCATATCTTTTAGGTTGTTATTTTTGGAAAGATCTAATGTTTCTATTTTTGTATAATTTGTTCAAAAGAGATTTGAAGATCAATTAGTTTTTAACGAAGATCAATTCTTATTGCTTTTATTGCTCATATTTATGAAGATCATTCTCTACTTAAAAGTGACGCAACCCTAATCGAAAGTTACAAAAATCAGAGATTGAAAAGCTGCGCATTATGAGTTAGAGTTTTATTTTGTGTTGTTGATTATGAGCCATTCTAACATCACCTAGATGTTTGAATTTGACTGATTTTATTGAGTTGTATTTTTTCCACTCTAAGCTTTTAAGCATGAGTGTTTGTTCTTTATTAAAGCTTTTAAGCAAAATCAATTTGTTTATCTTGGTAGAGTGTTCTTCTATTTTCTTTGTAAGGTTTTGGTTGATTATCACAGCGTGTGATTGAGGGGGAGTGAAAGAGGGTTATCTTATCTAAGGGTCTTAGATAGAAATTGCATTGGGTAGTAATTAAGTAAGAAATGTAAACTGGGATTATTTAACTTCAAATTGATACTACTAATAGTGGATTTCCTTCGTGGCTTGGTATCCACCAAAGTATGCGAGTTTGCACCGAACTGGGTTAACAATTCTTTGTGTTCTTACTGTTTTACTTTATTCTATTTTTACCGTTTTAATGTTCAGATAGTAATGTCGTGACATCACCTTCGACATCACATATCTTCTATACCAAAATTTCAGATTGTGCACTTTAATAAAATTGAGGAGAATATTCTAATGCAAAAATCAAAAGTCATGTGGCTCAAACTGGGCGACTAGAATAATTGTTATTTCCATGCATCAGTTAAAGAGAAAAACAAACAGCAAGGAATTCACACTCTCACATCTTTTCAAGGAGATATACTCTACAAGCATGAAGACATTGAGATAGAAATTTTGAGTTTTTATACCAACCTCGTCAGCAATAACGCAACTGAACTGAAAGGTATTGCCATAACTGCTGCGAGAAGAGGAAATATGATTTCTATTGATAAAGCTTTTCTCATTATAAGGCCCATCGAGGAGGGAGAAATATGGAACGCCTTGAATACTATTGGTAACTCTAAAGCTCTAGGTATAGACAGATTTAATGCACATTTCTTTGAGACAACATGGCCTATAATCAAGCAGGATGTTTTTACAACCATCTCAAAATTCTTCACCATAGGTATTATGCTCAAAGCAGTCTATTTCTATTTAATCACTTTGATTACCAAATCAGATGCAGCTACCACCATTAAGGATCTAAGGCATATCTCAAGCTGCAGTGTAATATATAAGATGATATTAAAAGTTCTCACAACAAGACTATGAAAGGTGATAAGTTAGATGGTGGATGATAACCAATCCACATTTGTTTCGGGCAGAGTTATACAAGACAACATCATGATGGCGGAAGAGCTTGTCAGAGGGTATAATAGAAAGAACGTATCACGCAAGTGCATGGTCCAACTGGACATTCAAAAGGCGTACAACATCGTTGAAATGAAATCTTTAGAGCATATCATGGTGGAGCTTGGCTTCCCTCAGATATTTATCAAATGGATTTTATCTTGTTTAACAACTATGTTATATAGGTTCTTTATTAATGGAACTCCCTCGAATATCCTTCCTGCTAAAAGGGGCCTTAAATAAGGGGATCTTATCTCCCCTCTTATCTTTGTCCTTGTTATTGAGTATCTCAACCGAGTTCTTTAAGGATTAAATGTGAATTTGAACTTCAATTATCACCCTAAATGTGATCGCTTGAAAATTATAAATTTATGCTTCGCGGATGATATTTTGCTGTTTGTGAGAGGTGATAATGAGTCTATGAGACTGATCATGGAAAAAGTGAAAGATTTCTCTGAGGCTACAAGATTAAATATTAGCATCCCAAAGAGCAAGATATACTTTGAAGGGGTTGATGAGGAATCCATGAAGATCATTCAACAAACAACTGGATTTACAGTAGGAAGTTTTTCGTTTAAGTACCTTGGAGTTCCCCTGACTAGCAAAAAATTGACGGTTAATGACTGCCAACATTTGATTGAGAGAATGATGGTAAGACTAATTTATTGGAGTACCAGACTATTATCCTATGCAGGAAGGATTCAACTTGTGAAAATCGTGATTTTTTAAATTGCTAACTATTGGATGTAGATTTTTACATTGCCGAAGAGGGTCATCCCTCATATTGATAACATTTGTAGAAGTTTCATTTGATTTGGGAAGGATATCATAACGCGTAAAGCCCCCGTTTCTTGGGAGCACATCAGTGACCCTATATTCGCAGGTGGTTTAAATGTCATATATCTTAGAGATTGGAACAAGGCAACCATTGGGAAATTACTATGGAATGTTTATGCTAAGAAGGACATAATGTGGATTAACTGGATCCATGTGTATTATCTGAAAATGGAAGATGTTGCAACTTTCATTACTAAACCTTAGTGTTCCTAGATTATCAAGAAAATTTTCAAATATAGAGACATCCTTATGAATTATATGGCTCTGGATGAGTTCAAGGTAAACGACATGTATGTGGCCAAATGGGTGTATCAGATGTTTAGAGGGATCAAACCAAAAGTTGGTTGGAAAAGTCTATTTTACAATAATCTTGCTATACCTAGAGCAACTTTTACTCTTTGGATGGCATGCCAGGAAAGACTTCCCACAAAATATCGTTTGCTTAAGTTTGATATAACATCTAACGGAGAATGTGTGTACTGCAGGCTACCCGAGAGTTGTGATCATCTTTTTTTCGAGTGTGAGGTGACCAAAAAAGTTTGGAAAAAAATTTTAAACTGGTTTAACGCATCCCATATTCCAAAAATATGGAAATTGGAGTTTGAAGATATCTGTAAAATGACAAGCGATAAAGGTTGCAGGAAGAAACTCATAAAACTCGCTTTTACTGCAATTGTGTATGCTATTTGAAATGTTAGTAACCAGATCATTTTCCAGAACAAGAATAAAGATTTTCTTAGTAGTATAGATATCATAGAGAAGATCTTGTTTAGAACTGAAAACAATGAAAAATTAGCTAGATTTTATGGTAGAAGTTAATTCTTACTGTCAGTTAGTCTGTTCTGTCAGCTAATTATCCGAATCTTTGGATCGACTTTGTACTCCCATTATATTTTGGCAATATAATTATTTCTTTATTTCAAAATTATAAAATATATTAATCAATCTCTTACCTTCAAATAATCAACTTTATTTTATGATCTTACCTGATCAGGAGGGCCTTCCAGCAATTGGACGTGGACAACAAGATGGATGGAATGGAGGGGGTGTACCTGCAAGGCGCTCCGATGCCAAAGTCAATAGAGGTACAAAAAATGGTAATTTAGAAGATTTAAATCAAAATACCCGACCCTTTGGTGAAAAAGGATACTTATAGTGAGCCCCCCAACGCTAGGCCAAGGTCCTTCCTTGGGCTGGATCAACGAGGCCCAAGGAAGAACTGCCAAGGAACGCGTAAGGAGCGTGAAGACCTAGCAAGTGATATGGTCCTTGGTCCAACTGCTCCTATCTTTCAGGAGAATATGGGGGACAGTTGGGTGATGTGGCAAGTGGAATGGAAGACTTGTTGTCTGTCCGTCTCGCAGAATGTATGCCTGACTCATGAAATGCCTGCCCGACCGTAAGTAGTTTGTGCCTGTCTAACAAGTATGCTTGACCGAGTGTATGGGCATCTGCTCGACATATTGGGTCACGGCCCAATACAATCTCTGGGGCCCAGTCCAGAACAGGAGCCCCCCAAGTCGAGTCTCCGAGTCAGAGCGATTAGTTTATAAAGCGTCGAGCACATGTTTGTGTTGAGGGAGGAGCCATATTGGGGCGTCAAGCATCTGCCCGTGTCGACGTGTGGTATATTAACGTTGCTCCGGATGCCATTCAAATCGTCGGGCACGTGGTGTTCTCAGGGTCGAGGATATCTTTTTGTAATCGGGGAGATCTGAATGTTGCCCGACGTTGTTCAGGATTCTCTAGACTGACGTGTCTTAGACATTAATGATGCGTCACTTTGTTTCATGTGTTAGTGTCGTCCTAGGGGCCTAGGTAATGATTACCTAGCGCGTTCGCCCACACGCTCCCTTGGTATATAAATTGGAGGGACAACTTCATTTCAACTTTTTGCTCCTTCGTTTAACCAGAAGCTCTGAGGAGAAACTTCCTCTGCCTGTAACCGTCGACAAGACCGCCGCTCTCTGCCCACGCGCCACCATAACCTCCTCGTCATCACTACGTCAGGTAATCTCCCATACCCTGTTTTTTTACGCATTTTTCCGCTTGATAGGTAGCAAAATTCGTGAGTTTCATGTTTAGAGTAGGTAAATCCCTGTTTTAGGTTTTAAACATGAATTTCCCGGGCATGATTAGCATGAAACGAGCGTAAAATTCATCTGTGTATGAATGAACCAACCAGGATCTTCATTCGATCGATGAAGATCGCGGGCGTTCGATGTTGTTACACCCCAAAATTTTCCCTCCCCTAGTCAAGGCATTGTGTACCAAGGTGTCACAAGAGGTTCACAAGGTTCACCAGGTTCACAAGGTATACCAAGAGGTTCACAAGGTTCACAATTAGTCAGAAAGTTTGACAATTCCCCCAGACAAAGCATCCTCCTAAGCAATGCATCATAAACTAGGGTTTTGAATTTCATCAGGCTAAATGGACTTTCAAGGCCTCAAGTGAGCTTCATAACATCCTAAATGTCTTCAAGAATCCCTATGTCAAGTTTCAAGGCTTTCCCAAAAGGTTTGCTCAATCAGATGATCAGATATGCAAAAATCAGTCAAAGTGGTTAAAAAGTCAAACTGAGGTCAACTGTGGTCAAACCAAAGTCAAACTTCATTATTTTTTGCCAACATCAAGTTTATGAAGTCAAATTCATCATTTTATCAAGGGTTGATCATGATTCATCAAGGAGATTTCAGATCATCAAGAATCAGGAGTTTCTAAATTAGGGTTTTCACAGGAAAAGTCAACTGAACTTTGTCCAACCATAACTTTCACATGCTTCATCAAAAATTTCCCATCCAAAGCTCATTTTTAAGGAAATTTAATTCTCTACAACTTTGTGTCTCACAATCCAAGCCTAAAAATGCTTCATTTGGAAGGTATGAGCTAAAACATTATAGGTCATTTTAAAAGTCAACAAAAATTCAACATCTTCCAAAGGGCATAATTTGAAAATGGTAAAAGATATGGACATGAGACCAAAGAGGTTGGTTATAGGACTATCTAAGCTTTCCAAAATGTCCAAGAACACCTTCATAGCCTTAAAATTGAGGGATTTGTGCCTTTGCAAATTTGGAAAATTTTTGAGAGGTATATTGAGCAAATGGGGTCTTAAAACCAATTCTTTCCACATGGGCTTGCAATTTTGTGATCCAATATTTACCATGACATCATGCACGAATCAATTCTCATTTATTCAGATTTTTATAATTTATTTTATATTTATTTTGATTTTATTCATTAAAAATCAATTTAAATCAAAATAAAATATGAAAACTCAATATTTAGATTTGATTCTTGTTCTAGAAACCTATAAACACCATTTAAAGTAATTGGATGCTATCCAAATTCGTGCTAAGACAATTAGGCATGAAAATATTTGATTTTTTGACCAAATTGGTAAGAGGATTTCTTCATATTCAAGTCATCCAAAAAGCCCAACAATCCATCAATTTTATGAACTAATTACACTCACTATATGTACATGAACACAACCAATACACAAGGGAGGAAAAGATAAGGGTTCAAGGATCATTCACCAACTTCAAATTTCTCACAAAAAAGTCACATTCGGTTTCTTCATTACAATCACTTTTCAGAGGTTTTGAAGGTAGCAATCGCTTCCTGGAGACATTTTAGATATGTTTCAGCCATTAGCATCATCAGAAACAAGATCAAACACACAAACCGAATGCATCTTTTATGGTTTTCTTAAAATTTTCGATTTCATTCATTCATGCGTTGAAAATCATTTTTGTGCTTATAATCTTGTTTTTTATTGTATAAGGATCGTTTCTGGACAGGTTTCTTGGAGTTTCATGATCAAATGCGCAAGTTGCCATGTTTAGGGTTCTAAATATCCCGAATTGGGGATTCACTTAAAAGCTTATTTTAAGCCAAATTAATGATATATTTAGACTTATTGGACTGCATTTGATTGGTTTGAATCATTAAACTGGATTTATTATGTGTATTATTCATGTTCAAGCATGTAGGACCTATAGCGACGCAAAAGAACCGTCACTACAAGTTATAGTGACGAACGACTGTCACTAGAACCTAACTGGAGGGACCAACGAAGAAGAAGGCCCTGCGCGCGAAAAATCTAATTTCAAATTTTAGTTTTATTTTATTATATATTATTTGTGTTGTAATATCAAAAGAAGCTGATGGCTCAGTTGGTAAGATATACGCGTATGGGAAGCATTAAACCTGGGTTCGATCCTTGGACGAAGTGTTTTTTTTCTTCTTATTTCGTTGCTTTTTACAGGTTTAATATATTATGGACTGTTGCTGATTCTTGTCACCACGCGCGTGCAGCCTTGTTGGTTTTGGTGGTACATGGCTGAGGTAAAGGACCTGGGTTCAATTCCCAGGTCCTATTTTTTGAGCAATTTTCTCACTTTTTCTTATTTTTTAGTTTTATTTTATTTTAATTAACTTTACTTTAATATATTAATTAACCTATTATATTTAAAACAATAAAAACTTAAATTAAAATTTTATTTTAATAATAACTTTATATTAATATATTTTTGTAAACAATTTAATTTAATTTTAATTAATTCTTTAAAACCCTAATTTTTTAATTAATTATAATAAACCCTAATTTTCCCTAAATCTAAATTCTTAACCCTGATTTTCTTAATTAAAATAATTAACCCTAATTTTTTCTATTAATCTTAAAAAACTTAATTTATTTTTCTAAACCCTAATTAATATATTAACCCTTATTTCTTTTATTATTATGTAAATAATCTAATGTTTTTTATTATTATTATTAAATTGTTTAAATTCATATACTTTCTTAATTAACTTCTAAAAAATTTATAATTGTTGTCCAACCTAAAATACCTTCTCTTTTAAATTTTAATCTTGATTTCTTTATTTATTACTATTATCATTATTATTATTGCTATTATTTTATTATTATTTTTTATTTATTATTTTATTATATCTATTATTATTATAATTCATTTTTTATTCGATTATTATGTATCTGCTAAAGCCATGTAATACTTATAGATTTATTTTCCATCTTTATTTTATTATGAATATTTTATTGTGTGGTTAGTAACTTTAGGGTGTGTATAACTTAAATGTAATTAAAATTAACTTAGAAAATTAATTTAAATAAGATAAATATTTGAAAATAAACACTCACACACGTAAGTCGATCTAAGATCGCCATCTTGCACTTCCTAGGGTATTCCTCTTGGTTGCCTTAATACATGGTCAAGTCCCTCGAATATAGGGGTGTCTTAAGCAAAGTCCCTTCAAGTATAAATCATCATAGTCCCTTCAGTTTAAAAGATCAAGTCCCTTCGAGGTTGCCTACGATAATGATCTTGTCCCTTCGAATAAATGATGATAGTCTCTACGAATTACTAAAGACACCCTTACCTGTTGCCTTCTATGACCATACGATGACCCTACGCTTGTCCCTTAACAAATCCAAGGTAATGACTACCTATTCCTTAATAATAGGGATAGTCTTACCATTGAAAGAACATACGAGAACACGAAAGACTTAATCTAGGGTAGGTACCTCTTAGTTGCTTGCTCACATTTCAAATTACTTTTTTACACCTCACTTTCTTAAACATTTTTCAAAACAAGGCTTTGTATACATCCATACGAGGGTCATTACAAAGTACTTAAAGAAATTTTTCTAATTACACACTACACTCTTCAAAAACAATTTAAGTGAGCTAAGTAACTAAGAGCCCATGGATAACCATGGATATAAAGGGTGCTAACACCTTCCCTTTGTATAACCTACCCCCCGAACTCAAGTCTTTTAAAAATAGGTCTTTCCTATTCTTTTATGTCCTTTCCACTTGGATAAAATAAAAGTCGGTGGCGACTCTTGCTATCCGCAACATGACTAAAAGTCAATTCTCCCACCGTGTTACAGAACTGGCGACTCTGCTGGGGAGTTAATAAGTAAAAGAGGGGTACCCTTAGGAATTAGATCACTTAAATTGTTTGCTTTGTTTACTTTATATTACTTGTTGGGCTTTATGTGTGAAAGATCCTAACCCGTATCTAGTGTACCCTAGGTAAATGGCAATAGACCAAGGAAACTGTACGGCGTATACCGATATGGTTGATCTGGTGGCCATAATTAGTGTGACTTCTTGGTTGGTGCTTATGTTCCTTAAGTAAGTTGAGGATAATATGAGGCTGCCATATGTTGTCAATACATTAACTGACTTTTAGAACCCTAGTCATCCCATCTTGGCCTTTAGAAAGTAGTGAGATAGTCGGCTTTGATGAAGACTGAAGTTGGGTTATACTCGATACTACACTCATTGAGATCTTAAACTTGGAGGGTTTTGGTTGGCAAGTAAGTTTCCTACTGAACAACCACCCTTGGGAAGGATCAGTGATATTGAGATCCCTTAGAACCTGGTTACTTTTGTAGGACAAGATGAACCAACTAACTTCAGGGGAAGGTACTTACCTTTAAACCTCATGCAAGCCTTCAAACCTAGGGCTATTGTGTGACTTGTTTGTGTGTGCCACATGTTTGTGATTAAGCATAACATCATAACATCATGACATCATAAGCATAGCATTTTCACTAACCATTTCAAGGACCAAAGGATTTATCTTTGTTCTTTGTTGCAGGTCATGGCTTCTACTCGTCGGAATACTATCCAGATCAACTTTGTAGGGATACCTCCTAAGCTTAAGGAATTAGTCTCTCAAGTTTCTGAAAGATCCCAGTTCATCAAGAAGCATGGTCACCTACTTGACTTGGTTACTTCAGGATTTGATGAAGACATGATGAGTGTCCTGTTTCAGTTCTTTGACCCTAAACATCATTGTTTCACATTCCCCGATTATCAGTTGGTTCCTACAATGGAGGAGTTCTCTAAACTACTGGGTATACCTATCCTTGATCAAAGAATTTTCACAGGCTTAGAAAAAGAGCCTAAACCTGAGGTTATTGCTGCATCCTTACATTTGAAGAAATCAGACATTGTCCTAGAAACGAGAAGCGGAGTTAAGGGTATTCTTGCTAAGGTATTGATAGAGAAAGCTCAGGTATTCTTGAAGGCTATGAGTTATGATGACCTTGAGGAGATCTTGGCCTTATTAATCTATGGCCTAGTATTGTTCCCTAATCCAGACCAGCTCATAGACGTACACGCCATCAACATATTTCTAACTCGCAATCCAGTGCCTACATTACTTGGAGACATCTTACACTCTCTCCATACCCGTACTACGAAGGCACGGGGAACACTGATGTGCTGCATACCTCTATTGTCTAGGTGGCTTATTTCTTACCTTCCTCGATCAGTGATGAAGAATGAACAAGGGTTAAGGTGGTCCAAGAGGATCATGTCACTTTCTCATTCAGACATTCATTGGTGCTCTAGATCCATGGAGAATGTTACTATCATTGACCGTTATGGGGAGTTCCCTAATGTGCCACTCCTTGGCATAAGAGGGGGAATTACTTACAACCCTTCTTTAGCTCTACGCCAGTTTGGTTATGCTCGAAGTAATGGTCCTCATGACATGCTTATTCAGGGTATTGTGTTCGACTATGACAACGATCTGCAAGGTTACCGTTAAAGGTTCATACGAGCGTGGGGTAAAGTGAACAAGGTTGACAGCAAGACTCTGGAACCAAAGTACTCCATTCCTATGGAACCTTATATCAGATGGGTACGAGCACGTGCTCAGACTCTTATGATGCCATATCCTTCTATCATACCAGTTACCATGGAGCATGTTGCTGAAAGACACGTTCCTTATACCATCCTTCATCCAGACATGCCCATTGATTTGGAAGAATTGCAAAAGTCCTGGATTCAGTTGAAGGAGTAAAGGGATACTTTTGAGACTCATTTCAGAGCTGGTCAATAAAGAATTCTGGAGCTAACAAGGCAACTTCACGAGGAGCAAAACCTCAACAAGTACCTCCACACAAAGAGGAAGCGTCCATGGGAGACTTAAAACCCCATATATTTATCTTTTGTACTTTATTGTTATTTCTTTGTAAGCCCAAGGTGCAAAACTTATATTAAATATTTACTAATAAAATTTTGTTTTTGTTTTCTTTAAACAAATTTAAATCCTACGGTCCTTGAAAACATTGCATAAACATATACATACCATATCATTACATCACAGGTTTCTTATAAACAGGTATCTTATCTTCTCGCTGTTTATTTCAGCAGAAATGGCTCTCGAACAAACTATCAAGGATCTCCAGGCTCAGAATGCTCAGTTCCAAGAAGTGATCCTGAATTTGTCCAAGGGGAAAGAAGAGTTGAAAGCATTCCTCTCTAAGGATATGAAAATGAAGAATCCTGAATATAACAAGGATAATCAGTTGGAACAACTGCAAGCTGAGATGACAGAAATGAGGATCCAGATGAATGACCAGGTGGCTCTTATTCAAAGTTTAGCTCAGGGGCAAGAAGAGTTAAGAACCTTTGTCCATAAATTTCAAAGTAATGAAGTTAGGAATCTAATTGTCAGTCAACCTTTGTTAAAACAAGCTGACTTGGTTGAAAGGAAGATGAGGATAAAAGAAGGTAAGAGACAGGTTGCCACTGATTGTTCTTCAGTTGAAGAAAAAAGACCTGGTAAGGTTAATCCACCTCAACACAAGGAATGTAGAAGACATTTTATCAAATTCAGCACTCCAATGTCACAAGTTCTGCAATGCTTGTTGGAGATGAAGCTAATTTCCTTGAAATATCCTCCCCAAAATCCTAATACTTCCTCTCCTGGCTATAATCCCAAGGCAAGGTGTGGGTATCACTCCAACTGTCCCGGACATGATACTAATAGTTATTGGACATTGAAGAAAAAGATTCAAGACCTGATTGACGAAGGAATCCTCGAGGTTATGCCAGAAGGCCAAATTGAATTCTACTATCGTCCATCAAACATCGAAGCTGCAAGACAAGTTGCCCAAGGTAGCAAGAAAGAAAGCCTACCTATTCCTGTTGAGATATGGGGCACCTTGGGACATCCAAGTGGCAAATTTGATTTCATGGTGAAATATACTGCTCCTGAAAGTTCACAGATTGCAATTGAAGACATTCAGCCAACGAGATGGGACACCATTTGAATTTTCATTTGTAATTTCTTTTATTTTGTTTAAACACTTACTATTATGTTAAACTTTTGTTTTCATTAATGCATTGCATATATTTGTCTTGAATTAATCCATTCGTTTCACTATATTTTGAACTATGCTTCATATTTCTATTTTGTGATATTTAACTCCTGATAAAGCTATAAGCCTGTAAAGGGAGGATGACGAAAAACAATACCATAATCTTATGCAATATGCTTTTGAACAGACTATGCTGACGATGTACAGGTGTTGCACCCCAAAATTTGCCCTCCACCAAACAAGAATTTGTGTAATAAGAGGTTCACAAGGTTCACAAGGCTCACAAAACATCTCATGAGGTTCACAAGGTTCACAAAGTTCACAATTAGTCAGAAGATGTGACAATTCCCTCAGACAATGCATCCTCCTAAGCAATGCATCCTAAACTAGGGTTTTGACTTTAATCAGGCTAAATGGACTTCCAAGACTTCAAGTGAGCTTCATAACATCTTATATGTGTTCAAGAATCCCTATGTCAAGTTTCAAGACATTCCCAAAAGATTTGCTCAGTCAGATGATCAGATAGGTTAAAATCAGTCAAAGCAGTTAAAAAGTCAAACTGAGGTCAACTGTGGTCAAACCAAAGTCAAACTTCATGATTTTTTGCCAACATCAAGTATATGAAGTAAAAATCATCATTTGATCAAGGGTTGATCATGATTCATCAAGGAGATTTCAGATCATTAAGAATCAGGAGTTTCTAAATTAGGGTTTTCATAGGAAAAGTCAACTGAACTTTGACCAGCCATAACTTTTGCATGCTTCATTAAATTTTTTCCATCCAAATATCATTTTGAAGGAAATTGAATTCTCTACAACTTTGTGTCTCACAAGCCAAGCCCAAAAATGCTTCATTTGGAAGGTATGAGCTAAGACATTATAGGTCCTTTTAAAAGTCAACAAAAAGTCAACAACTTCAAAAGAGCATAACTTGAGAATGGTAAAAGATATGGGCATGATACCAAAGAGGTTGGTTAGAGGAATCTTAAAGTTTCCAAAATGTCCAAGAACACCCTCATAGCATTAAAATTGAAGGATTTGTGCCCTTGCAAAGTTGGGAAATTTTTGAGTGGTTTATGAAGTAAATGGGGTCTTAAAACCATAATTCTTAAAATGGGATGACTTTTTTGTGACCCAATATGTTCCATGACATCATGCACGAAATTTATTTAATATTTTCATAATTCTATTCATTTTATTTTTATTTATTATGATTTTTTTATATTAAAAATCATTTTAAATTCAAATAAAATATGAAATAGTGAAGATTTAAAATTATTTTGCTTCTAGAATGTCATAAAGGATATTTGGATCTAATTGATACAAGAGTTATGAAAATCACCCCAAAATAGCAAGCTTGTATCAAGAATATTCATGTTTTAAAAACCAATCTTTTTCAATCTTCAATGATCCAAATATCCATCAAATTGGCAATGTGTTTAACCTAATTCAGTCACTCATATAAAAACAACACAAAGACAATCATTGGACACGAATTCACAGCCTCCTCATATTATATTCAAGCTTCAAAAATCTCACCAAAAACTCCAATTCGGTTTGGTACTTTTAGCCCCTTTCAAGACAAACCAAAGGTTGCAAATTGTTCCTTGAGGTTCACTGATTGATTCTGGATCATAACATCATCCATTCATGCACTAAATCGTGAAAACCGAATGCACATTGTTCATGTTTTAAATTTTTTCGATTTGAATGATTTACACATTAATAATGAAAACTAACTGTTGGTTTGTGTTTATGATGATGTTTGGATGCTTTCTGGACAAATTAATTTGAGTTTAGGTACAAGAATGAAGAATCACCATGGCTAGGGTTCTTCGGCCATTTTAGGGTTCTTCGATTCATCACATATAAATGAATTCTAAGACCATGGATCAACTCTAATTAACCTCTGGATTGTATTGGTATATTCAATTTGATAAAATTTTACTGTTTTGTTGATGATTGAATTTCGTAGGGTTTGCTGCAAATGAAAATTCGCAGGAAAACTTATAGCAAAATTCGCAGGAAAATTTGCAGGTCTGGAGGTAGAAGACGAAGGCAGCGCGCGCTTTCTGATTTTCAAATTTTGTTTTAATATTTCATTGAATTGTTTATGTTTTGTTTCACAAATGCGTTGGTAGCTCAGATGGTGTAGGCGTGCGCTTAGAGACTCTTTGGCCTGGGTTCGATTCCCCCCAGGCCATTTTGTATTGTTTTGTTTTTTTCATGATTTTTGTAGGTAAGAAACAAAACTTCTTGTTGCTCATTCAATATCACCAAAGCACGCATAGCCCAGTGGAAGGCAGGCTGGTCCAAGAAGTGTAAAGCCTAGGGCCTGGGTTCGAATCCCAGCCCCAGGTAAGTTGTATTTTTTCTTTTATTTTGTGATTTGTTTAATTCTTTTGTTTAATTATTTTATTCTAAGAAATATATAATTATGTTTAATATGTAAATAAATTCTAAATTAATATTTATAGGTTCTAAAAAATTCTCAAAATATTTTCTAAAACTAATTACTTATTTGTTTGAATTAAAATATGTGTATATTTGTTTAATAATTCAATTAGTATTAGGTATTAAATTAAAATGTTTTTGTACTTAAAACCCTAATTATATAAACCCTAATTATTTTCTAAAACCTAATATTTAAAACCCTAATTTATTTTTCTAAACAATTCAAAACCCTAATTTTCTTTTATAATTTTAATTTCTTATTTTATTATGTTTGTTTAATTATAATTAATAAATATTGTTAATATATATATAATTAAATTATTAAACTATTAATCGTGCTTATTTGTATATAATTATTATTATTTATTCCTCTTCTTAAAATTCTTAAAAACAAAAAGATTATTTTATTTTATTTTAAATTTTAATGTGATCTTTATATGCTAACCTTCTTTTTCTCTTATATTTATTTTTTATCACTAACCTTTTATTTATTTATTATATGCTTATTATTTAAATTGTTTTTCATTATAATGTAATTGTACAAGCTATGTAATAGTGGTAGAATTTTTATTGTTTATTTAAAATTGCCATGGTTAGTAAATTAGGGAGTGAAAACATGTTTGCTTTTAAAATTAACTTAGATCACTAATTATAAGATAAATATTTGAATTGGTACACGCACACACGTAAGTCGATCTTGGATCGCCATCTCACTTCTTAAGGGTTACCTCTCATGTTGCCTAAATAAAAGGTCAAGTAAGGTGTATAAAGCAAAGTCCCTTCTCTTATTAATATCATCTTGTCCCTTTAAAAGATTATAAGATCATGTCCCTTCATGGTTGCCTTCGTAAATGATCTTGTCCCTTTCGAATAAAAGATGATAAGTCCCTTCGAATTGCTAATACACCTTACAGTTGCCTAATCACAGAAGTCCCTTCACTTGTCCCTCATAACATCCAAGGTAATGACTACCTATTCCTTAATAATAGGGATAGTCTTACCATTTAAAGGACATTTAAGAACATAAAAGATTCAAATTAGGGTAGGTTCCTCTTATGTACTTGCTCACCTTTTCAAAACACTTCAAAAACACTTCACATTTTCAAACAATTTTCAAAACAAAGTCTTTATATATATCCGTACAAGGATCATTATAATGTACTTAAGAAAATTTTTAATCACACACTACACTTCTCAAAAACAATTTAAAGTGAGCTAAGTAACCAAGAGCCCATGGATAACCATGGATGTAAAGGGGGCTAACACCTTCCCTTTACATAACCTACCCCCCGAACCCAAAAATCTTTTAAGGTCTTTCCTGTTCTTTTATGCCCTTTCCTTTGGATAAAATAAAAGTCGGTGGCGACTCTTGCTATCCGCAACATTTAACTAAAGTCAGTTCTCCCACCGTGTTACAGAACTGGCGACTCTGCTGGGGATCTAACAAAAGAGGGGTACCCTTAGGAATTAGATCACTTTAAGATTGTTTGCCTTGTTTGCTTTATACTTATCTTGTTGGGTGCTCTTATGTGTGAAAGATCCTAACCCGGATCTAGTGCACCTTAGGTAAATGGCAATAGACCAAGGAAACTGTACGGCGTATACCGATATGGTTGATCTGGTGGCCATAGTTAGTGTGACTTCTTGGTTGGTGCTTATGTTCCTTAAGTCAAGTTAAGGATAATATGAGGCTGCCACACGTTGTCAATGCACTAACTAACTTTTAGAACCCTGGTTATCCCATCTTGACCTTTAGAAAGTAGTGAGGTAACCGACTTTGGTGAAGACTAAAGTTGGTTGATACTCGATGCTACGCTCATTGAGATCCTAAACTTGGAGGGTTTTGGTTGGCAAGTAAGTTGCCTACTGAACAATCACCCTTATGAAGGATCAATGATATTGAGATCCCTTAGAACCTGGTTACTTTATAGGACAGGATGAACCAACTAACTTCAGGGGAGGGTACTTACCTTTAAACCTCATGCAAGCCTTTAAACCTAGGGCTATTGTGTGACTTGTTTGTGTGTGCCACATGTTTGTGATTGAGCATAACATCATAGCATCATCATGCATCATAAGCATAGCATTTTCACTAACCATTTCAAGGACCAAAGGATTTATCTTTGTTCTTTGTTGCAGGTCATGGCTTCTGCTCGTAGGAATACTATCAGGATCAACTTTATAGGAATACCTCCTAAGCTTAAGGAATTGGTTTCTCAAGTTTCTGAAAACTCCCAATTCATCAAGAGGCATGGTCACCTACTGGATTTAGTCACTTTAGGGTTTAATGAAGACATGATGAGTGTTCTGTTTCAGTTCTTTGATCCTAAACATCACTGTTTCACATTCCCCGACTATCAGTTGGTTCCTACAATGGAAGAGTTCTCCAAGCTTCTGGGTATACCTATTCTTGATCAGAAACCCTTCACAGGCTTGGAAAAAGAGCCTAAACCTGAAGTCATTGCTGCAGCCCTACATTTGAAGAAATCAGACATTGTCCTAGAAACGAGGAGTGGAGTTAAGGGTATTCTTGCTAAGGTGTTGATAGAGAAAGCTCAAGTGTTCCTGAAAGCTATGAGCTATGATGCTTTTGAGGAGATCTTAGCCTTGTTGATTTATGGCTTAGTGTTGTTCCCCAATCCAGACCAGTTCATAGACGTACACGCCATCAACATATTTCTGACTCATAATCCAGTGCCTACATTACTTGGAGACATCTTACACTCTCTTCATACCCGTACTACGAAGGCACGAGGAACTCTGATGTGTTGTATACCTCTATTGTCCAGGTGGTTTATTTCTCACCTTCCTCGATCAGTGATGAAGAATGAACAAGGGTTCAGGTGGTCCAAGAGGATTATGTCACTTTCTCATTCAGATATTCATTGGTGCTCTAGATCTATGGAGAATGTTACTATCATTGACCGTTGTGGGGAGTTCCCTAATGTGCCACTCCTTGGCATAAGAGGGGGCATTACTTACAATCCTTCTTTAGCTCTACGTCAGTTTGGTTACGCTCGGAGTGATGGTCCTCATGACATGCTTATTCAGGGTATTGTGTTCGACCACGACAACGATCTGCAAGGTTATCGTCAAAGGTTTATACGAGCATGGGGTAAAGTGAACAAGGTTGACAGCAAGACTCTGGAACCCAAGTACACCATTTCTATGGAACCTTATCTCAGATGGGTGCAATCTCGTGCTCAGACTCTTATGATGCCATATCCTGCTATCCTGCCAGTTACCATGGAGCCTGTTGCTGAAGGAAATACTTCTTATATCATTCTTCATCCAGACATGCCCACTAACATGGAAGAGTTATAGAGGTCCTGGATCCAGTTGAAGGAGCAAAGAGATTCTTTTGAGACTCATTACAAAGCAAGTCAAGAAAGAATCCTAGAGCTAACAAAATAACTTCACGAGGAGCGGAATCTCAACTCATACCTCAACACAAAGAGGAAACGTCCATGGGAGACTTAAAACCCCATTTTTGTACTTATTTCCACTTTACAACCCTTTAAAAGTCCTAACTGAAGCATGGTTAGTTCGAAAGTGTACTGCTACAAAAAGGTATCCTGACTCCTTTAGGGCTTATTATAAAACTTGAGTTAATATCACAGTTTTCACAAAAATTGTATTTCTAAAATAACTTTTTTTCAAAACTTCAAGACAGACATAAGCATTGCATTTTTGAATATATTTGTTTGCATATACCTGAGTGTTTGATAAACAGAGAAACTTACAGGATGAATGTTCAATAAACCAAAGTCCTTCTGATAGACAAAGTTGCTTCCTGAATAAAAGCCAATGTATACAAGGGGCATAATCACTGCTTCCCAATCTTTGGGGAATACCATGATACTGCCTATTTCATTTGGGGCATTAGGTCAAGATTCAACTATGCTTAAGTAGCTTGGGGCAAATCTACTCATCTATCTGAAGTACAGAGGGTAACATTACAGATTTCATGATGCCAGGGGCATATTATTATAGGGCCTTCTGTTTATTTCTCTTGAAGTAGCTCCTTTAAGTTACTTCCATTATGGAACAATTCATCCTCAACCAAGGGGCAACGCTCTCTTTCCAAATCTAATACCCGGAGTGTATATGGTTTATCTCATTGTATTACCTTGATATTGGATTCTCAGCAGAAGCCATTATGGAAATTAATAGTTTACGCCAGTAGTATCAGATGGTGTCAGTATCGGGTCTTTGGATCCAATCATGAGGAAATTACTCAGGGAAGTCAAGAACCTCAGAAGCTCTAAACCCAATTGGTTATACACTCTCAAAGTTGAAACGATTATGTTTTCGAGTTCAGCTTTACTTTTCCCTCTTTATTCAGGTTTACTGTTCCCCTTCTACTAAAGCAAGAAACGTTTGTTGGTTATGGTGGAATGTATATATACTTTTGAATATGATTGATGTTTACCATACATGCATAAAATACAATAATAACATTTATTCAGAACGAAAGAATTCAACGAAGCTTCGCCGATTCATCCCCACGGAGTAATCTTTACGGATATCCTTACATAATACCTCAAGTAATAGCTTACACTTCCAGCTTGACGAAAGTCTTTAAGCAGTGTCATATCCTCCGAAGAATTGATACTTAACCAAATAGTCTCCCGGATCTATGTCCATCTCTTTTATCCTCAGTCATCATATTCAGGAGCTTAATCCTTCAATAAGAAGTACGATGAACGAAAACGGGAAGTTCTAAGTACGATATTCTTAAACAATACGGGAACGAAGTCTTCATGTTCCTCAACAATGAACCGGGATTTATTTTCCCTAGCCAGCAGTTGTTATACAGATATACCCAGACGCCTCTAGCTACATGATTCATACATACATCATTTACACCATATCACAGCATACGCATCCATAATACATATGACATTTTTACTTAAGAGCATCATGCTATACATGCATACATCAAATAATCTTGCATAAACTAACCTTTTCTTTTCAGGATAATTGCAGGCAGATAAACACTATCAAACAATTCAGAGATAATCGCTACGAAGATTCATTTCTGATGATCAATACAAGTTTTCCTTGAGATGGCACATAAATGGTCTATACGAAGACCTAATGTCCAGTCCAGGATATTACCAGAAGCAATTCAGGAGTAATCGCCATGAAGATTTAATCCTGATGCTCAAGTTGTCTTTGGAAGGGTACGTAAATGATCTATACGAAGATCTAGTGCTTAATCCAGGATATTTCCAGAGGAGATAATCGTTACGAAGATTTATTTCTGATGGTCAACTATCTTTGGGATAGTGTGTAAATGATCTATACGAAGATCTAGCACTTAATCCAAGAGATTCTTTCAGAAGAAGTTCAGGGATAATCGCCACGAAGATTTAATCCTGATATTCTTTTTGTCCTTGGGAAAGTATGTAAATGGTCTATACGAAGATCTATTACCTAATCCGAGATATTTCCAGAAGAGATAATCGCTACGAAGATTTATTTCTAATGGTCTATGCAACAATTTATCTGTGGGATGGTACATAAATGATCGATACAAAGATCTTGTACTTAGCCCAAGATATTACCAAAAGCAATTCAGAAAAGATCGCCACGAAGATTTGATTCTGATGCTTAAATTAAAGTATGTTCCTAAAGATGGTTCAGAGCCGATCTACACGAAGATCTAAGTATTGACACCTAATGAAGGATATTCTTTTCCCCCAGAGATAATGCAGAGACGATCTATACGAAGATCTAGTGCTGACATTCAACTCAAACCATGTTACAAGAGTGATTCAGAGACGGCCTATACGAAGACCTAGTACTGATATCTAGTGACAACATGAAGATACTATCACCTCCTGATATTATGGATGGCATCTATGAGCCCATCTCCAGTTCCTCTGAGTGGCATCTTTAAGCCCACTCCAGTATATACAACTAATCAACAGTGTTACTTTATGCACCGGCGAGTGCAAATTTTTGGGCTTTTGTGTTCAATCCCCTTCAACCTTCCAAGTCACGAATGACACACAAGCCAATCTAACTCCTCAGGTTTCAGAAAATTGAACAGGGGCAACTGTTGCACCCCAAAATTTGCCCTCCCCTAGTCAAGGAATTGTGTACCAAGGCGTCCCAAGAGGTTCACAAGGTTAACCAGGTTCACAAGGTATCCCAAGAGGTTCACAAGGTTCATAATTAGTCAGAAAGTTTGACAATTCCCTCAGACAAAGCATCCTCCTAAGCAATGCATCCTAAACTAGGGTTTTGAATTTCATCAGGATAAATGGACTTTCAAGGCCTCAAGTGAGCTTCATAACATCCTACATGTCTTCAAGAATCCCTATGTCATGTTTCAAGGCTTTCCCAAAAGGTTTGCTCAGTCAGATGATTAGATATGCAAAAATCAGTCAAAGTGGTTAAAAAGTCAAACTGAGGTCAACTGTGGTCAAACAAAAGTCAAACTTCATGATTTTTGCCAACATCAATTTTATGAAGTCAAATTAATCATTTGATCAAGGGTTGATCATGATTCATCAAGGAGATTTCAGATCATCAAGAATCAGGAGTTTCTAAATTAGGGTTTTCATAGGAAAAGTCAAATGAACTTTGACCAGCCATAACTTTCACATGCTTCATCAAACATTTCCCATCCAAAGCTCATTTTGAAGGAAATTTAATTCTCTACAACTTTGTGTCTCACAAGCCAATCCTAAAAATGCTTCATTTGGAAGGTATGAGCTAAAACATTATAGGTCATTTTAAAAGTCAACAAAAAGTCAACATCTTCCAAAGGGCATAATTTGAAAATGGTAAAATATTGGACATGAGACAAAAGAGGTTGGTTAGAGGACTCTCTAATCTTTCCAAAATGTCCAAGAACACCTTCATATCCTTAAAATTGAGGGATTTGTGCCATTGCAATGTTGGGAAATTTTTGAGAGGTATATTGAGCAAATGGGGTCTTAAAACCAATTCTTTCCACATGGGCTTGCAATTTTGTGATCCAGTCTTTACCATGACATCATGCACGACTCAATTCTCATTTATTAAGATTTTTATAATTTATTTTATATTTATTTTGATTTTATTCATTAAAAATCAATTTAAATCAAAATAAAATATGAAAACTCAATATTTAGATTTGATTCTTGTTCTAGAAACCTATAAACACCATTTAAAGTGATTGGATGCTATCCAAATTCGTGCTAAGACAATTAGGCATTAAAATATTTGATTTTTGACCAAATTGGTAAGAGGATTTCTTCATATTCAAGTCATCCAAAAAGCCCAACAATCCATCAATTTTATGACCTAATTACACTCACTATATGTACATGAATACAACCATTACACAAGGGAGGAAAAGATCAGGGTTCAAGGATCATTCACCAACTTCAAATTTCTCACAAAAAAGTCACATTCGGTTTCTTCATTACAATCACGTTTCAGAGGTTTTGAAGGTAGCAATC
Source organism: Lathyrus aphaca (assembly GCA_963966055.1). Classification (NCBI taxonomy): domain Eukaryota; kingdom Viridiplantae; phylum Streptophyta; class Magnoliopsida; order Fabales; family Fabaceae; genus Lathyrus; species Lathyrus aphaca. Next base: position 17,815,700 of record OZ014521.1, read on the forward strand.
GCTTCTTGGAGACATTTTAGATATGTTTCAGCCATTAGCATCATCAGAAACAAGATCAAACACACAAACCGAATGCATCTTTTATGGTTTTCTTAAAATTTTCGATTTCATTCATTCATGCGTTGAAAATCATTTTTGTGCTTATAATCTTGTTTTTTATTGTATAAGGATCGTTTCTGGACAGGTTTCTTGGAGTTTCATGATCAAATGCGCAAGTTTCCATGTTTAGGGTTCTAAATATCCCGAATTGGGGATTCACTTAAAAGCTTATTTTAAGCCAAATTAATGATATATTTAGACTTATTGGACTGCATTTGATTGGTTTGAATCATTAAACTGGATTTATTATGTGTATTATTCATGTTCAAGCATGTAGGACCTATAGCGACGCAAAAGTATCGTCACTACAAGTTATAGTGACGAACGACTGTCACTATAACCTAACTGGACGAACCAGCGAAGAAGAAGGCCCTGCGCGCGAAAAATCTAATTTCAAATTTCAGTTTTATTTTATTATATATTATTTGTGTCGTAATATCAAAAGAAGCTGATGACTCAGTTGGTAAGATAGACGCGTATGGGAAGCATTAAACCTGGGTTCGATCCTTGGACGAAGCGTTTTTTTTCTTCTTATTTCGTTGCTTTTTACAGGTTTAATATATTATGGACTGTTGCTGATTCTTGTCACCACGCGCGTGCAGCCATGTTGGTTTTGGTGGTACATGGCTGAGGTAAAGGACCTGGGTTCAATTCCCAGGTCCTATTTTTTGAGCAATTTTCTCACTTTTTCTTATTTTTTAGTTTTATATTATTTTAATTAACTTTACTTTAATATATTAATTAACCTATTATATTTAAAACAATAAAAATAACTCTTTTCTTAAATTAAAATTTTATTTTAATAATAACTTTATATTAATATATTTTTGTAAACAATTTAATTAAATTTTAATTAATTCTTTAAAACCCTAATTTTTTAATTAATTATAATAAACCCTAATTTTCCCTAAATCTAAATTCTTAACCCTGATTTTCTTAATTAAAATAATTAACCCTAATTTTTTCTATTAATCCTAAAAAACTTAATTTATTTTTCTAAACCCTAATTAATATATTAACCCTTATTTCTTTTATTATTATGTAAATAATTTAATGTTTTTTATTATTATTATTATTATTATTAAATTGTTTAAATTCATATACTTTCTTAATTAACTTCTAAAAAATTTATAATTGTTGTCTAACCAAAAATACCTTCTCTTTTAAATTTTAATCTTGATTTCTTTATTTATTACTATTATCATTATTATTATTGCTATTATTTTATTATTATTGTTTATTTATTATTTTATTATATCTATTATTATTATAATTCTTTTTTTATTCGATTATTATGTATCTGCTAAAGCCATGTAATACTTATAGATTTATTTTCCATCTTTATTTTATTATGAATATTTTATTGTGTGGTTAGTAACTTTAGGGTGTGTATAACTTAAATGTAATTAAAATTAACTTAGAAAATTAATTTAAATAAGATAAATATTTGAAAATAAACACTCACACACGTAAGTCGATCTAAGATCGTCATCTTGCACTTCCTAGGGTATTCCTCTTGGTTGCCTTCAATACATGGTCAAGTCCCTCGAATATAGGGGTGTCTTAAGCAAAGTCCCTTCAAGTATAAATCATCATAGTCCCTTCAGTTTAAAAGATCAAGTCCCTTCGAGGTTGCCTACGATAATGATCTTGTCCCTTCGAATAAATGATGATAGTCCCTACGAATTGCTAAAGACACCCTTACCTGTTGCCTTCTATGACCATACGATGACCCTACGCTTGTCCCTTAACAAATCCAAGGTAATGACTACCTATTCCTTAATAATAGGGATAGTCTTACCATTGAAAGAACATACGAGAACACGAAAGACTTAATCTAGGGTAGGTACCTCTTAGTTGCTTGCTCACATTTCAAATTACTTTTTTACACCTCACTTTCTTAAACATTTTTCAAAACAAGGATTTGTATACATCCATTCGAGGGTCATTACAAATTACTTAAAGAAATTTTTCTAATCACACACTACACTCTTCAAAAACAATTTAAGTGAGCTAAGTAACTAAGAGCCCATGGATAACCATGGATATAAAGGGTGCTAACACCTTCCCTTTGTATAACCTACCCCCCGAACTCAAGTCTTTTAAAAATAGGTATTTCCTGTTCTTTTATGTCCTTTCCACTTGGATAAAATAAAAGTCGGTGGCGACTCTTGCTATTGTAACACGGTGGGAGAACTGACTTTAGTAATGTTGCGGATAGCAAGAGTCGCCACCGACTTTTATTTTATCCAAAAGGAAAGGCATAAAAGAACAGGAAAGACCTTTAAAAGATTTTTGGGTTCGGGGGGTAGATTATGTAAAGGGAAGGTGTTAACACCCTTTACATCCATGGTTATCCATGGGCTCTTAGTTACTTAGCTCACTTTAAAATGTTTTTGAAATGTGAAGTGTGTGAATAGAAATTTTCTTAAGTATTTTATAATGATCCATGTACGGATGCGTATAAAACCTTTGTTTTGAAAATTTGTTTGAAAATGTGAAGTGTTTGAAATATTTTGAAGAGTGAGCAAGTACATAAGAGGAACCTACCCTAAGTTTAAGTCTTTTCTGTTCTTGAATCCTTTAAGTGGTAAGACTATCCCTATTATTAAGGAATAAGTAGTCATTACCTTGGATGTAAGGGACAAGTGAAGGGACATCTGTTATTTAGGCAACTGTGGGGTGTATAAGCAATTCGAAGGGACTTATCATCTTTATTCGAAAGGGACAAGATCATTACGAAGGCAACATTCGAAGGGACTTGATCTTTTTATCTGTTTAGGGACTAGATGATGTGAAATGAGGGACTTTGCTTTATACACCCTACTTGACCTTTTGTTTAGGCAACATGAGAGGTAACCCTAGAAAGTGAGATGGCGATCAAAGATCGACTTATGTGTGTGAGTGTACAATTTTAAATATTTATCTTTTAAATTAATGATCTAAATCAATTTTAAATACAAATATGTTTCACTCCCTATTTTACTAACCATAGCATTTAAAAATAAATATTAAATATTACTACTAAAATATTACATGAAGGAGACAATTACATAATAATAATAATTAAATCACAATAAATAAGCAAAATAATAATAATAATATAATTGGGTTAGTAAAAATAATAATCACAATATATAAATGGGGTTAGTAATAATAAATATCATATGAAAATAAATATAATTAATAATATAAACAAAAATATTAGCATAATAATTAAAAGATCAATTTTTTATATAAACAATTATTTTTTTAAAATTAAGAAGAAAATATAAACAATTATATACTAATTATTATAAAGTTTTAAATTATATACAAATTATAAAAATTAAGTTAATTATAAACATATTATGAAAATAAATTATATTTACAAAATTAAATTAGCAAATTTTAATTATTTTTAAGCATATACTAAAAATTGTTTACATACAAAAATTAAATTATAAACAAATTACAAAATATATACATATAATTAAAATTTATTAAAAGTTACAATTAATAAATTAATTAACATTTATAATTAGGGTTTATAAAAATAATTAGGTTTTACAAAATATTTTAGGGTTTTAGAAAATTAGGGTTTATATATTTTTTAGAATAATAAATAAGAATTAATTAATAACTATATAAAATTATACAATATTAATAATTTACAAAAATAAATAAGTTTTCTAATAAGATTTAAATTAAAAAAAAATGAGTTCTAAAAATATAATAATAATATAAACATTCTATATTTTTTATTATTTGAGTTTTATTTAAATATAAATTAGATAAATAAGAAAAAACAGAAAAAAGAATGAAAAACAAAAACTTACCTGGGCTGGGATTTGAACCCAGTCCCCTAAGCTTTCAACCCTCAAGACCAGCACACCAACCACTGGGCCATGCGCACGCAGGTGATAGGGAGTGAGCACCATCAGGTTTTGTTCCTTCTCCTGTAAATAATCATAACAAAAATAAAACAACATAAAAGGGCCTGGGGGGATTCGAACCCAGGACCCTTACACAACACACAAGCATTCTTACCATCCAGCCGGGAGGGCGCATCTGATATTATAACCACCACAATCAATTATATATTAAGTCCTGTAATTAAATGAAAAATTAAGAAAAAATTGTTGCATCCAGGATTCGAACACAAGCCTTCAAGCATTATACACGCCTCCCTCACCACTGGGCCATACACGCACCTGTGAAACAAAACAACAAATAATTCTAAAAATATTAAACTCAATTTTGAATTTCCAGATGGCGCCAAGAGCTTCGTCTTCCTCCTCTAGCCCTGCGTTTTTTGCTGCGAATTTCCCTACAAAATTTCCTGCGAATTTTCAAAACCCTAAACCTGTGTTTTTCGAAACATCACGCAAACCATCATGATAATCAAAATTAATGGCCCAGATCAATTAAACAGAGCTCATACATCACAGCCATGGTTTTAGAATTGATTTTAGGGTCTTAAATGTATGGTTCCCGTTTTGAACCTTCAAACCCTAATAATGGCAATCTTCAACACAGTCCATAATAACTCAATTAACCTATGCAAAAAGCTTCTAAACATCACAACAAACACAAATATATGATTAGTTTTCGATATTAATACATGAATCAACCAAATCGAAAAATTTCAAAATGTGGAAAAGATGCATTCGGTTTGTGCGATTTAGGTCATGAAGATGCAATGTTATGATCCAAAATCACTCTATGAACATCCAGGAACAAGTTGCAACCTTCAAATTGTCTTGAAAGGGCCTGGATTATGAAATCCGAATTTGAATTTTGGAGAGTTTTTTGAATGTGCAAACTTACTCTTTGAGGCAGGGAATCCGTCCTCTATGCATTGGGTTATCTTGTATACTTATAGTAGAATGAATTAGGTCAGAAATATTGGATCATTGCATGGACTTTTTTGATTTTGGAGATTGAAAAAGATTAGATCTTAAATTTCATATATTTGTGAATGAGACCTTTCTATTTCAAGCCAATCTTCATCAATGTTATATCAATTCAATCCAAATTATATTTATGACCTTCTAGAACAAAAATATATTTTAAATTTTCATGTTTGATATTTTATTTAAATTTAAAATGATTTTTAATATAAAAAATCATAATAAATAAATTAAATAAAATAAAATTATGAAAATATCAAATAATTTTCGTGCATGATGTCATGGATCACTTTGGGTCACCAAAAGTTCAGCCCATTTAGAAAAATTTGGTTCTAAGACCCTATTTTCTTCATAAACCACCCAAAAATTTCCCAACTTTGAAAGGGCACATATCCTTCAATTTTAATACTATGAGGGTGATTTTGGACATTTTGGAAATCTTGAAGAGTCCTCTAACCAACCCCATTGGTTTCATGTCCATATCATTTACCATTCTCAAGTTATGCCCTTTTGAAGTTGTTGACCTTTTGTTGACTTTCAAAAGGACCTATAATGTCTTAGCTCATACCTTCCAAATGAAGCATTTTTGGGCTTGGCTTGTGAGACACAAAGTTGTAGAGAATTCAATTTCCTTCAAAATGAGCTTTGGATGGGAAAAATGTGATGAAGCATGTGAAAGTTATGGCTGGTCAAAGTTCAGTTGACTTTTCCTGAGAAAACCCTAATTTAGAAACCTCTGATTCTTGATGATCTGAAATATCCTTGATGAATCATGATCAACCCTTAATCAAATGATGAATTTTACTTCATATACTTGATGTTGACAAAAAATCATGAAGTTTGACTTTGGTTTGACCACAGTTGACCTCAGTTTGACTTTTTAACTACTTTGACTGACTTTGGCTTATCTGATCATTTGACTGAGCAAACCTTTGAGAAAAGTTCTGAAATTTGTCATGGGGATTCTTAGACACATATAAGATGTTATGAAGCTCACTTGGAGTCTTGGAAATCCATTTAGCCTGATTAAAGTCAAAACCCTAGTTTTGGATGCACTGCTTAGGAGAATGCCTTGCCTGAGGGATTTGTCAAATATTCTGACCCATGATGAACTTTGTGAACCTTGTGAACCTCATAAGATGTCTTGTGAACCTTGTGAACCTCATGAAAGGTCTTGTAAACTTCATGAACCTCATGAAAGGTCTTGTGAACCTTGTGAACCTCATAAAGTGTCTTGTAGACTTTGTGAACCTCATGAAAGGTCTTGTAAACTTCATGAACCTCATGAAAGGTCTTGTGAACCTTGTGAACCTCTTAGCACACAAAGTCTTGTATTGTGAGGGCAAATTTTGGGGTGAAACAGCTGCCCCTGTTCAATTTTCTGAAACCTGAGGGGTTAGATTGGTATATGTGCCAGTCGTGACCTGGAAGGTTGAAGGGGATTGAACACAAAAGCCCAAAAATTTGCAGTCACTGGTGCGTAGAATAATATTGATGACTTGTTGTACATGCTTTTAGTGGGCTTAAAGATGGCACTTGGAGAAAATTTCTTCACATATATCTCTTGGAGGATAAAGTAGTCCAAAGTATGAAGATATAGCTTTTTGGGAAGATAAACAACGGCCCAAAGTAATGATAGATTTCAGGAGGATAAACAACGTCCTGAGGTATAATGAGCTTTCAGGAGGATAAACAATGTCCTGAGGTAATGGTGTAACCTTTGGGAAGATAAACAACGGCCCAAGAGTCATGATATGCTTTCAGGAGGATAAACAACGTCCTGAGGAAATGGTGTAACCTTTGGGAAGATAAACAACGGCCCAAGAGTCATGATATGCTTTCAGGAGGATAAACAATGTCCTGAGGAAATGGTGTAACCTTTGGGAAGATAAACAACGGCCCAAGGTCATGATATGCTTTCAGGAGGATAAACAACGTCCTGAGGAAATGATATGACTTTTGAGAAGATAAACGACGTCTCAAGATAGCCTTCGGGAGGATAAACGACGTCCCATGATAATGAGGTAACCTTTGGGAAGATAAACAGCGGCCCATGGTCACAAGTTGTTGATGAAGTTTGTCTGCTGGAGAATTAACCTGAAAAACAAGATAACATTCTGCAAGATAATATTAGTTTATGCATTATGTATGCAGGTATAGTATGATGCACTTAAGTAATGTATTATGTGACTATGGATATGTATGTTATGGTATGATGTAAATGATGTATGTATGCATCATGCAGTTTGAAGCGTCTGGATATCTTCATATAACAACTGCTGGCCGAAGGAAATAAATCCCGATTCGTTGCTGAAGAATATGAGGAACTCGTTCCCGTCTTATTTGATAATATAGTATTCATAACCTCCCATCTTCGTTCAATAGTAAGGTATACACAACCTCACGTCTTCGTTTGTCGTACTCCTATTGGAAAAATAAATTCCCGACTACCCGTATGAGGATAAAAGAGATGGATATAAATTCCAGGGGAGATGTGACTCGAAGTATTTATGAAGGTGGATTTTCCCTACTGGGGGACTTGTAGCTGTCTTGTAGGGATGAACCGGTGAAGCTTCGTTGAAATCCTTCCCTCGTTCGTCCTTAGTAAATACTATTACTGCATTTTCATGCATTTCTGGTAAACATCAATCATATTAAGCATTTATGCATTTCTGGTAAACATCAATCATATTCAAAAAGCATACATACATTCAAACACAACCAATGGACGTTTCGCTTGTGTAAATAGGGTAAAAGTAAATCTGGATTCAAAGATGGAATTTTATTTATATCACAAAGTGACCTATACATAGGTAAGTTTGTACAAGGAGACAGAAATCCTAGTAAGAGGATTTTGTCATAACAATTTTGCAAAACAAAGAAAATCAGCTATGTGGGAAATAATCCTATTGAGTTTCAATTCTACTATTGCGATTATCTTCAAGTATCTCATCTTCTGCTGTTGAGACGGAAACGATTGAATTGAGCTTTATCTGTTCGAACTTGAGTAAGTAGTACAACTGGTTGTAGTTTCATGGGTGATCCAAACGAGACATAGTCATACGCTTTTAATCCCTAACTTTTGCCTGGATTGCCCTTTCAGGTTTTCAATCCACCGGGATACCCTTTTTTTCCCAAGCCGTCTTTTCAGGTTTTCGACTTGCCGGGTGTACATTTTTTATTTATTTATATATATCCCTAATTTTTGCCCGAACCCTTTTGGTTCGCCGAGATGCCCTTATTTTTGCCTAGGCCAGTCAACCTAGCGGGTCTCTTTTTATGCGTAGTATTTTTTAACTATGTCTGCGTTTACAGGCTGTAGGAAGTCTTCACCATCCATAGTAGTAAGTATCATGGCACCTCCTGAGAATACTGTTTTTACCACAAATGGTCCTTCGTATGTAGGAGTCCATTTGCCTCTAGGATCACCCTGTGGTAATATGATACGCTTGATTACCAAATCACCAACCTGATATACCTTTGGCTTAACCTTCTTATTAAAAGCCTTAATCATCCGTTTCTGGTACATCTGGCCATGACAAACTGCTGCTAACCTCTTCTCATCAATCAAATTGATCTGGTCAAGTCGGGTCTGAATCCACTCATCTTCATCCAAGCCTGCATCCTTCATAATTCTTAAGGAGGGAATCTGGACTTCAATGGGCAGAACTGCTTCCATACCATATACTAAGGAGAACGGGGTTGCCCCTGTTGAAGTACGTATTGTAGTACGATAACCATGAAGAGCAAATGGTAACATCTCATGCCAATCCTTGCAAGGGCACATATCCTTCAATTTTAATGCTATGAGGGTGATTTTGGACATTTTGGAAAGCTTGAAGAGTCCTCTAACCAACCCCATTGGTTGCATGTCCATATAATTTACCATTCTCAAGTTATGCCCTTTTGAAGTTGTTGACTTTTTGTTGACTTTCAAAAGGACCTATAATGTCTTAGCTCATACCTTCCAAATGAAGAATTTTTGGGCTTGGCTTGTGAGACACAAAGTTGTAGAGAATTCAATTTCCTTCAAAATGAGCTTTGGATGGGAAAAATGTGATGAAGCATGTGAAAGTTATTGCTGGTCAAAGTTCAGTTGACTTTTCCTGAGAAAACCCTAATTTAGAAACCTCTGATTCTTGATGATCTGAAATATCCTTGATGAATCATGATCAACCCTTAATCAAATGATGAATTTTACTTCATATACTTGATGTTGACAAAAAAATCATGAAGTTTGACTTTGGTTTGACCACAGTTGACCTCAGTTTGACTTTTTAACTACTTTGATTGACTTTGGCTTATCTGATCATTTGACTGAGCAAACCTTTGAGAAAAGTTCTGAAATTTGTCATGGGGATTCTTAGACACATATAAGATGTTATGAAGCTCACTTGGAGTCTTGGAAATCCATTTAGCCTGATTAAAGTCAAAACCCTAGTTTTGGATGCACTGCTTAGGAGAATGCCTTGCCTGAGGGATTTGTCAAATATTCTGACCCATGATGAACTTTGTGAACCTTGTGAACCTCATAAGATGTCTTGTGAACCTTGTGAACCTCATGAAAGGTCTTGTAAACTTCATGAACCTCATGAAAGGTCTTGTGAACCTTGTGAACCTCATAAAGTGTCTTGTAGACTTTGTGAACCTCATGAAAGGTCTTGTAAACTTCATGAACCTCATGAAAGGTCTTGTGAACCTTGTGAACCTCTTAGCACACAAAGTCTTGTATTGTGAGGGCAAATTTTGGGGTGCAACAGCTATCCGCAACATGACTAAAAGTCAGTTCTCCCACCGTGTTACAGATGCGTTCGTCGGGCATAAACTCTTAATCTTCTTGGGTTTTTTTAAGGGTTTTTTATGTGCTCGAGTGGATTCGAGGACCATCCCTTTGTCGATTTTGGGGTAGTTTTATGAGATTTCAGGGTGTGCAGCTCTTCTCCCTTTCACTTGAACTGCGGTGGAAGGGTGAATTTGATGCGATGTCGAATTCACTTTTCCTTTCTGCTTTTCAGGTACGACTGAGCAAAGACGAGTCGAGGAGAGAGAGACCGAGGATGGGATCGAGCACGTCTATTCGTTTGGACGTAATGACCTGTCGTGGGTCGCGGACGAGCCGTTAGAAGAAGAGTCGTATTTCATGGATGAGGATACGACTGCGTATGCCGTGGTCGAGGACATTGGCCCCGAGGACACAACAAACTGGAAGTGTCTTGCTCCTCGGGAAATAGATCGGATATGCCATTATTTTCCGGGGAAGCATTTCTCCATGTATGAATTTGCCTTCCGAGAAGCGAGGGTTAGGTTCCCTTTTAATGATTTCCAGATGGGGGTCTTCAGGTGGCTCAGGCTGGCGCCCTCGCAGTTGCATCCGAATTCCATTGCTTTTATCCGGGCATTCAAATTAGTCTGCCGATTTCTTGAGGTCGGGTGCACACTGCCCCTTTTCTTTCGCATCTTCCATCTGCAGCGGTCAGGCGCAGGGGGGCGTCATAGCTGGGTGTCTCTCAAACATTCCGTGAGATTATTCAAGATGTTTGTCGATTCTACACGCCATTTTAAGGGGAGGTGGTACATGGTGAAACCGCTCACCCGGTATGCCCTCAAGACTCTTTATTACTACAAGCGCGATGCCAACGACGAGGAGAAGCTTATGTCGAGTATCCCCCAGAGATGGCAGCCAGACCATTTCAACCTGTCGGCCAGCCACTACCAAGTTAAACATTCGAGCTTGGGGGTCGAGGATCGCCTGGCCTATAAGAGGCTGGTGGAGTATGTTCAGAACTTTAGCTTGGCGGTCTAAGTGGACCAGAAAGACAGACGCTATGTCGACGATGCCCATCCAAGAGACAAAACTCATAAATATAAGGGCTCTGCTCGCGTGTGACATGGATGAGGAGACCATGGAGTTGTTGCATATGTCCTTCTGGCCCTTCCCTTTTCCCTGATTTTTATGTTCGTTAACTGATGTTTGGTTGTTTTTACTTTGCAGGAACGATGCCTGCCCACCGAGAACGAGTGCTGAAGCTGGCCAACCAAGTCGGGCCCCCGAACAGGGTCTCTAAAAAGAAAAAGAAAGTGGGGATCCGCGTTCAGGAGGTAGCTAACGAGCAAGGGGTCGGCAGTTCTGGTACCCCTAGCTCGACCACCAATTCTCCCAAGCCGTCATCCAGCAAACTTCCCCGATACACATATGGGACAACCCTCCGGCCTCCACCTCTCCTCTTCTGAAGTGTAAGCGGCTGGACGGGTCTCTTGTCCGGTCTGCTGCTGTGGGTGGCATGGATTCTGGTGCACCTGGGAGCTACTTGTTGCCTCCCTGTTATTTGGAGCGGGACTTATTCAAGTCCGAGGGTTCTGTCGTGGTGGTTGCGCCCAAGGCGAAGGCCCTTCTCAACCAGGACGCGGTCGCTAGACGGACAGATCTGGTCGGGGACTTAGCTGTTGTCATCCGGGTGATGGAAACTGCTATGGTTCTGTCCGAGACTGCTGTCTCAACAACTACATTGGAGGAGGCTCTTGAAGCTTCCCGGACTAAGAAAGATAAGATGTCCAAGGACCTGTCTGACTATAAAGAGGAGCATAAGCTTCAAGAAGGACTGAAGTCAAAGCTGGAGGAGGTCAATCTCGAGCGCGACACCTTGAAGGCTGAGAAATTGAGCTTAGAGGATCAAGCCGTCGAGCTCAAGAAGGCGGCCGAAGAAAATGTGCAACTTTGTGCCCGAGTTGCGCTGTTGGAAGGTACAATCCGTCCTCTAGACGATGAGACTGAAGATGAGCTGGCCCTCCGCACCCGGGGTGAATTGGTCGGCAATATCCGCGAGCTCAACAAGGAACTGCTTATGATGTTCAAGGATGGGTTCGACAATGCTACCGAACAACTCAAGGTTTTGAACCCGGGGCTTGTGACTGAGGGGACGACTTACAACTACTATGTGGCCGACGGTGAGATCATTTGTCCTTTCGCTACCGAGGAGGAGTTGGTTGATGATGACAAGGGTGGTGAGGAGTAGCTCCGGGCGGAGACTTTTTCTTGAATTTTTCGGGCCTGCGTGCCTTTGTATTGGCATGTGTTCCATGTACTGTACTTTTGTTGTAATGGCCTTTGTACCCTTTGTTTGAATATTGGCCTACGTGCCTTTCAAATTGTACTTTTAGAGGCCGACTTTGGCCATTTTTATCTACTTGTTTGTTTTTTCATCGTGTTTGATTGTTTGACATAATTTATATTTAAACTCTTTGCGCTTGACCTAGTTGGACTCGTCGGTTTAGGGAATCGACGAGGTGGCGGGTTTTGCGTTCGCCCTGAGTCGAGATTAGGGTTGAGATTGGATACCATAACCTCGGGGCTTGGGCCTTCCCATCGCGAGCTGGGTGCTCTGCCGACGTGGTACTGCGACGTTGGGGCTCGTTTTGAGATGTCCGACGTCGGGGAGGGTTGTGTTCGCCTCATATGGGCGTTGTCCTCCTTTTCATTTAGTGGTGAAGAGTGTGGTCGTACCTACCATGTCTCCCCGAATTGTCTTTAGTTATAGTATTGTCTAAGTTTTTCTGCGTTCCATGGTCGAGCAAGTTCTTCGCCTTGTAGGTTTTCCAGATAATAGGCCTCGTTGCCCGTCTTGTCTCGGACACGGTACGGGCCTTCCCAGTTGGCGGCCAGTTTGCCTTCTCGTGGATTTTTCTGGTTTAGTCTGAGGACCAGGATGCCCACCTAGAACTCTCTTTTTATGACTTTTGCGTCGTGGCGCAAAGCTATTTTCTGTTTGAGGGAGATTTCCCTAAGGGCTGCCTCGGAGCGGATTTCATCGACGAGGTCCAGCTCGGCGCGAAGTGCTTCGTCGTTCAGCTCCTCGTCCAAGGGTGCTCCTGTGCGCCATGTTGGTTCTCGAATCTCAATCGGGATGACTACCTCGGTTCCGTACATTAATCTGAACGGGGTCTCCCCGGTCGTAGAATGTGGTGTTGTGCGATATCCCCAAAGGACGTCGTGTAGTTCCTCGACCCATGCCCTTTTCGCCTCGCCGAGTCGGAATTTCAGTCCGCGTAGGATTACCCTGTTGGTTGCCTCGACTTGCCCGTTGGTTTGAGGGTGCTCGACAGACGCAAAGTGTTATTTTGTGCCTAAGTTGGCGACAAAGTCTTGGAATCCTCCGTCTGTGAACTGCGTTCCATTGTCGGTGATGAGGACTTGGGGTATGCCGAAGCGTGCGAGGATGTTTCGTTTGAAGAATCGGAGAATGTTCTGTGTCGTTATTTTGGCCAAGGCTTCTGCTTCGATCCACTTAGTAAAGTAGTCCACCCCTACAATGAGATATTTGTTTTGATAAGAACCGATCACGAAGGGGCCAGGATGTACATCCCCCACCAGGCGAAGGGCCACGTGGAGGAGAGCGTTTTTAGTTTGTTGGGGGATACGAGATGCATGTCGGCGTGTCTTTGGCACTTGTCGCATTTTTTGACGTGCTCCTTAGAGTCGTGCTACATCGTCGACCAGTAATAGCCTTCTCATAGGGCCTTGCGCGCCAGTGATCTTCCGCTGGGGTGCTGGGCATTGATTCCCCGATCTATTTCTCCCAATATGTCAGGGACCTTTTCCTCCTCGACACATTTGAGCAGTGGGACGGAGAATCCCCTTCGGTAGAGTTTTCCCTCGAGGAGGACGTACGAGCATGCCCTCCTCTTGGTCGTAGCCGCCTCGTTGGGGTCTGCGGGGAGTTCTTCCTTCGCGAGGTAGTTGTAGATGGGTGTCATCCAGCAATGATCGTCATCGATCACATTTACCTCGAGCGGAGGAGGTGGCCGTTCGGTACTTGGTCGAGGGAGGATTTCTTAAATCACCGACTTGTTTCCGCCCTTCTTTCTCGTGCTCACGAGTTTGGATAGGACGTTTTCCCGTATGTTGTGTTCGCGTGTAACGTGTTGGACCTCCCATTTCTCAAATTTTTCGAGCCTTTATCTTACTAAGGCTAAGTATTCGATGAGATTGTCGTTCTTAGCTTGGTATTCTCCTCGTACTTGTGATGCTACAAGTTGAGAGTCTGTTGATATCTTTACTTCTTTTGCCCCTAAGTCTTCGGCTAATCTTAGACCTGCGAGGAAAGTTTCATACTCGGCTTGGTTGTTGGAAGTCGGGAAGGCTAACGCCAATGAGACCTTAATCAGAATATCATCCTCGTTTTCGAGGATGATTCATTTTCCGCTTCCCACCGGGCTGGAGGCACCGTCGACGAAGATCGTCGGGCTATGTGTCATTTCTGCGACGAAGTCGGCCAGGACCTGAGCTTTCAGAGCTTTCCTGTTTTCGTATTGGATGTCGAATTCAGAGAGTTCTAGCGACCACTTCATCATTCCGTCGACCATGCATGGTCGGCCAAGGAGCTGTTTTATTGGTTGGTCGGTTCTCACTTTAATCGTATGGGCAAGGAAGTAGTGTCGTAGTCTCCTCGCGGCATTAATAAGGGCTAACGCGACCTTCTCGATCTGTTAGTACCTGAGCTCGGGGCCTTGGAGAGCTTTGCTCGTGAAGTAGATAGGCTTTTGTCCTTCGTCGGTTTCTCGGATGAGAACGACGCTAACGACCTCGGTTGCTACGGACAGGTATAGATATATGGTCTCTTTTTCCAGTGGTTGGGACAGGACCGGAGGCTCGGAGAGTGATTTCTTTAGGTGGAGCAATGCTTGCTCGCACTCTTCAATCCACTCGAAGGTGGCCTCCTTCCATAGCAGTTTGAAGAAAGGTAAATCGTATTGGGCGAACTTGGCTACGAAACGAGACAAGGAAGCGAACACGTCGTTGAGGGACTGAATGGATTTTTTCGTCTTTGGGGTCAAGAACTCCGAAAATGCCCGACATTTATCGGGTTTAGCCTCAATCCCTCGCTCGATGATATAGAAGCCGAGGAACTTCCCTACCCGGACACCGAATGTGCACTTTTCAGGGTTAAACCTCATTTTGCATAGCCTCGCCTGCTCGAAAACCTTGCGGAGGTGTCGCTCGTAATCGACATCCTCGTGTGATTTTACGATCACGCCGTCCATGTATACTTCGAGCATGTCCCCGATCTCTCCTCGGAAGACTTTGTTCATCATGCGTTGATATATGGCCCCGACGTTTTTTAGTCCGAAGGGCATTACGTTGTAATAGTAATTGCCCGTCGGGGTCATGAACGCCGTATGTCTCTATTTTGCGTCCGACATAGGGATTTGTTTGTATCCTCTATATGCGTCCATGAAGGACAAGAGTTTGAAACCTGTAGAGTTGTCGACCAGTTTATCTATATTAGGGAGAAGAAAAGCATCTTTGGGACAAGCCCTATTAAGATCGGCATAATCAACACACATACGCCATTTTCCATTATTTTTCTTAACGAGGACTACATTAGAGAGCCAGGTTGTGTACTGGGCTTTAAAAATAAAATTTTCCCCTAAGAGGTCTTTTACAGCTCGCTCGGCAGCCTCCGCTTTCTCGGGAGAGTGTTTGCGCCTACGTTGTGCTATGGGCTTAACTTTCCGGTCTAAAGCTAACTGATGAAATGCGACTTCAGGGTCGAGCCCGGGCATTTCTGCGGCATTCCAAGAGAAGAGGTCAGCGTTCTCCATGAGGCAGATTGCGAGCTGCTCCCTCGTTTCAGCGGGCAGCCCCGTGCCTATCTTCACAGCTCTTTCAGGGTTGTCGCCCAGTAGAACGAGCTTGAACTCTCTGTCAGGGACCAGGCGGAATGGATGTGTTGGGAGTTTCCCGTTGATGGGTCCCGACTCTTCAGCGTCGTCCTCGCCGATGCGGCTGTCGAGGTCGATGGCGTTGATTCCCTGGGGGGGGGGAGGTTGTTCTTCGACCCTGGGTTTTTTGCTATTCTTGGTGTTAATTATGGTATGTCCTTTTACTACAACATCATAGCATCTTCAAGAGGCCTCGATGTCGCCGTGGACCGTGACTACGTGGCCTAGCTTGGTGTAGTATTTCATCTTCAAGTGGACGGTGGAGGGGACCATCGTTAATTCGGCCAGAGTTGGGCGGCCGAGGATGCAGTTGTAAAGGGAGGGGCACTCTATCACCAGGAATTGGATCTTGACTTCTCTAGCTGTTTCTTGCTCTCCGAAGGTGACGAGGAGCTCGACATAACCCCGTGGATTTATTGTGGCCCCATTGAATCCCTGGAGGTCGGATCTGACGTACAGGGATAAATTGGTCTTGTCCAGCTTGAGGGTCTTGAATAGGTGGGCGTACATGATGTCTATTGAACTGCCTTGGTCGACCAGGATGCGTCGAAAGTCAAATCACGCCATCTTAGCTCTTATTAGTAAAGGGATGTCGGAATTGGGGGAACCGCTCGGAAGCTCCTCTAGGAAGAAAGATATTGGATTGGACTTTCCTCGGTACTTTGTCAGTTAGGCTATCTTCTCGGGCGCGGTCAGTAGGAGTTCGTCAAACTTGCGTTTCACGGAGAGGGAAGCATTTTCGCTGTTCATCCCCCCTCATGATATAACAAGAGCTGTTGGGAAGTCTTCCCAGGGACTGAGGGTCGTGAGCCGCCCTTCTGGTCCCGAGTCGGGGAGACAGAAGTCCTCCGGGCGTGATATGCACATGGCCACTTGGTAAGATGAGTCGTCGGGCGGTGTGTCCTCCCGAGGCCTTTTCTTTTCTTGCTCCTCATGTTTGGGAGTTTCATTCCTCTTAGTGTATTGTTTGAGATGACCCTCCTGAATCAAGATCTCAATTGCGTCCTTCAGGTGGACGCAGTCTTCAGTCACGTGCCCATGGCTTCTGTGAAACCTGCAATATTTGGATTTGTCTGTGTGGGGGTTGGGCGCAGAAGGTTTGGGGAACCTGACCCTGTCCTATTTGAAGTCGGAGTTGATGCACTCGGCGATGATGCGCTCACGGGGAGCTGTCAACAACGTATACTCGCTATAGCGGCCCGCGGGTCCTCTTCCTTCCCGAGGCTCGCGGGGTTTTCCTCCCTTCGCCTATCTCCGTTGCGGCGGGGAGCGTTGGGGTCCTCGCGCTTGGGATGGTCGGTCTCCCCGGTGTTGCAACTGCTCTGAGCGTTGTGGGCGACCTGTTTTTCTTCATATCTAATGTAAGCTTCGGCTTTGTGCAGGAGTTCATCCAGGGTGCGGGGAGGTTCTATCCTGACCGCTCTGCTGAGTTCACTTCCGGGCAAGAGTCCTCTCTTGAGGAGGTATTTCTTCATGTGTTCCGTCGTGTCTAACTCGACGGCTTCTTGGTTGAATCGCTCGATGTATGAGCGTAACGTTTCAATCTTCCTCTGCACTATAACTTCGAGGGTTGCCTCAGTTTTGGGATGGCGTCGGGAGGCTGTGAAATGTCTCGTAAACATGGATTTCATGACCCTCCAGGATGTGATAGACTCCGGGGCCAGGTTTTTGTACCAGGCCATGGCTCATTTCCTGAGAGTTGTTGAAAACAGTCTGCACTTGAGATGCCCGGTGATGTCGTTGCGGTAGTCGAGCATAGCATTAATGTTGTCGACGTGATCGTCGGGGTCAATGGTCCCGTCATAGATGGGCAGATGCGGGGGCTTCTCCATGCCCTTGGGGAGTAGTGCCTCCATAATTGCTCGTGAGAGGGGGCAGTGTGGGTCCTCCTCGTCACTTCTCAATGGGGAGAGCTCATCATTGCCAGGACTCTGGTCGTGTCTAGGTGAAGCCCTTGACCGGTTAGTCTCATGGCGCATCCTGGACCTGCTCTTTTTGGGCTCGGGAGAGCGCCGTCCTCGACGCGGAGGGGAGCATCCATGCTTCTTCACACCTTCTGGACGTTGTAGCGTCCGTTCCTGCTGAGGTCGACCTTCCCGTCGGTAAGCCTCCAATGCCATGATTCTCTCGTGCTGCTGGTAGAGCATGGAGCTGGCCTGGTTAAGGGCGTTCACCATAACAATCATGGCGATGCCCCCTCGACGGGCACTGGGATAGGCTGGAACGGAGCGACCGACGGGTTTTGAGGCTGAGGCTACTGGATCCCATTATCTTCAGGTTCAGGAGACGGGGTGGAAGGTTTCCCGTCTTTGGGGTCAACTTCATTGTAATTCAGATTGTCCTCCGTCGTGTAGTCGACGAGGGGACGATGATGGGCACTGGTGTTTTCTCTGGCCATACTGGAAGGATAAGGTAGCTTGAGCTTTGATCTTCTGTTGTGGAAGAAAGGGACAGCTAGATTCCCATAGACGGCGCCACTGATCTTACCTGATCAGGAGGGTCTTCCAACAATTGGATGTGGACAACAAGATGGATGAAATGAAGGGGGTGTACCTGCAAGGCGTTCTGATGCCAAAGTCAATAGAGGTACAAAAAATGGTAAGTTAGAAGAGTTAAATCAGAATACCTGACCCTTTAGTGAAAAATGGTGCTTATAGTGAACCCCCATGCGTTGTGCCAAGGTCTTTCCTTGGGCTGGATCAACGAGGCCCAAGGAAGAACTGCCAAGGAACGCGTAAGGAGCGTGAAGACCTAGCAAGTGATATGGTCCTTGGTCCAACTGCCCCTATCTTTCAGGAGATAATGGAGGACAGTTGGGTGATGTGGTAAGTGGAATGGAAGATTTGTTGTCTGCCCGTCTCGCAGAATGTATGCCCGACTCATGAAATGCCTGCCCGACCGTAAGTGGTTTACGCCTGTCCAACAAGTATGCTTGCACTAGCGTATGAGCATCTGCTCGACGTATTGGGCCACGGCCCAATACAATCTCTGGGGCCCAGTCCAGAACATTTTATTACTTAAGACTATTTTTATGGTTGAAGAACTCAATAATCGTATTTTTATACATAATTAAGAAAAGTTCACTTAAAATTTTATTTTTTGATGTTAGAGGACACAATAGTAAAAAAAATTGTAAGTTATATTAATAAACTTTTTACACTATAATAATCAAGTTTATTTTTTCCCTTAAAATATTTTTTTAACGTCAGAATATATATTAATTAAACTATAAATCAAATGAATTATATATATATATATATATATATATATATATATATATATATATATATATATATATATATATATATATATATATATATATATATATATATATATATATATATATATATATATATATATATATTGAGAAAAGTCAACATTCCACTATGCATCGCACTTGTTAAAACTTTCTTCATAAACTCAAAGTCTTCCAATATAGAATGCTCAAAGTCTTCCCACGCTATACACTAGTCTTCAAATATTGCTATCAAAACATGATCTATCCCATTCATTACAAAAAATGTTTCTATTTAGGAAAATAATAATGGATGTTCCATTTACAGCAGAAAATAAAATTTTAAATTATAGTTATGGATGTCGCAATCAAATCATCGACTTTCAAGAATATTGCCAAGAAATGTCTCCAAATAATTTTTTATCAACAACGTATATTTCTTAATCTTAAAGAAATATAACTAATTTAGGGGGCTTATTTATCATGATTTTTGGCCTAATAATATCAATCTTGACTTGAGTTTGACTTAATATTTTTGTTAGTTCATGTATATGTGTATATATCCTTGTTGGTTAAGTTGGTTGCCACTTTTGTTTACCTATTAGAGATTCATGAATGTCTCCATTTTTTGGACATTATGATAGCTACATATTGTAGTGTAAAATGTAATGAGCCATTGTAGGTGCTTTTGGAAAAGATAAGACTATAGACTTTAACTTCAATGCCACTATGGTTGACTGATTGGGACTGCTCATTTCATTTCCTCTATTCTAATAGCTGCTCAAATTTTATACTTCCTCCGACCTAAAATATATTTTTCTTTTTCAATATTATACATAAATAAATATATTAATACAAATAATATTTAATTTACTCTCTCATTTTTACATTACCAATAATCAAATAAAATACTTTTTATAGCTTCTTATAAAAAATATTATAAAATAATATTAAAAAAATCAAATTTTTATATTTTAGTTTTTTTATTAAGTGTTATTTTCTAATCATGGGAGAGAAGTTTATTCGGAGGTTTTTCGAGCTATTAAAGGAGGCAAGAATTTGAATTTGAAAGAAGATTTTGTTTCTTGTTTGTTTGTTTAATTGTTTGGTTTACAAATGACAACTTCTTCCCTATTTCTAATTTTTAAAAGAGAGTTATATATAAATCATGATAAT
Organism: Lathyrus aphaca; assembly: GCA_963966055.1. Taxonomy (NCBI): domain Eukaryota; kingdom Viridiplantae; phylum Streptophyta; class Magnoliopsida; order Fabales; family Fabaceae; genus Lathyrus; species Lathyrus aphaca. The sequence continues at coordinate 17,835,821 of OZ014521.1, forward strand.
ATTTTGGAAAATAATGTTGGAATTAAGTTAATAATAAATTATACAAACATGTTGAGAATGATATGCATAATTATTAGTCCTTAGATTTAAAAATAAATGGCTGAGATTAAAATATTTATTTAATGAATATGTGTATTATTTTTATCCTTTAATTGAACATGAAATAAATGATGAAAGCGACACGCATATCTCAACCATTTATTTTTAAATCTAAGAGCTAATAATTATTTATATCATTCTCACATAACAGTAGTATTCTCACTATATATATATATATATATATATATATATATATATATATATATATATATATATATATATATATATATATATATATATATATATATATATATATATATATATATATATATATATATGAGGACGATTTAAGTAAGAACACTTGATTATTATAAGAAATGAGAATAATTAATCATAGTCATTAATTTTTTATTTATTGAAATCAATGGACTACATTAATTTTTCTTTCCATAGTACATAAGTTACAATGAAAAATGATTATGGAAAGAGAAATTAATGTAGACCATTGATTTCAATAAATAAAAAATTAATGGCTATAATTAATTGTTCTCATTTCTCATAATAACAAAGTGTTCTCACTTGAGTCGTTCCCTATATATATTTGATGACATAGATCGATATTGATGAGTGCTATGAAAATTTCAAGTAATGTGATATCTGAATCATGCATATTTCCAACTGTTTCAACCAAATTCTTTATTTAGATCAAATTGAAGTTTTTAAATTCAATATTTCACAAATGATCCAGAAATGATTATAACAATAATAACCCCCATAAACTTTATTTATACATGTAATATTAACATAAAGTATGTATCAATGTCAAAATAATGTTATAAAACATAAAGAATAAGTGACTCTCACTAATTTAGGACATCTTTAGTGACAACAATCATATGAAATACCTTATATCTCAAGTCTTTGATTAGTAAGTCAGCTAGCATAAAATGTATATTTATATGTTCTATCCTTCAATGTCAACAACAACTTATAAATCAATGAACTTTATAAGACAATTGTTGAAACATTATCTGACTAACTTATGACTTAATATAACTCGATTTGTCTTTCAAAATCTTTTACTATATGCAATCAAGTGACATAAATACTTATAGTCATTTCTTTAGTTAGGATGCCCATTATATATAGACATCCAAAAGAATCAGAGTCAAACATCCGGATGATCTCCAAATCATTCGATCTCTAATATATGAGGACAAGTTCTTTTGTTCTCTATAATAATCCTTATGATTGCCTCATTTCAATAATTCAAATTTTGAATTTTCATATAATATTAACATAAAGTATGTATCGATATCAAAATAATGTTATAAAACATAAAGAATGAGTGTCTCTCACTAATTTAGGACATCCTTAGTGACAAAAATCATATGAAATACCTTATATCTCAAGTCTTTGATTAGTAAGTCAGCTAGCATAAAATTTATATTTATATGTTATATCCTTCAACGCCAACAACAACTTATAAATCAATGAACTTTATAAAACAGTTGTTGAAACATTATTTGACACAATATAACTCGAGTGGTCTTTCAAAACCTTTTACTATATGCAACCAAGTGACATAAATACTTATAGTCATTTCTTTAGTTAGGATGACCATTATATATAGACATCCAAAAGAATCAGAGTCGAACATCCTGATGATCTCCAAATCATTCGATCTCTAATATATGAGCACAAATTCTTTTGTTCTCTATAACAATCCTTATGATTTCCTCATTTCAATAATTCAAATTTTGATTTTCATATATTCTAAATAATCTCATTATATATACACTTATTTTGGATGCATATACATAAGATAATATATAAGATTCCCAAAAAATCGACAAAATGTATAAAAAAATCTTAATTTTTTAAATTTTCAGATTCTTTTATTTTGAACAATGATTGAGACTTTATATTGTCCCTTGACAATTGAGACATACATACCCTAGTTTATTGTCTTTCATATCATTTTTATTTAATTTTATTGATATACACATAAATCTTTTGTGATAACTGGATGATACCTTAAGAGTCATCTTTAAGTATCTAAATACCTAATACAAAAGAGATGTGCCCAAGATCTTTCATCGCTAAACTTTTGTTAGAGATTTCTTGGTTTCACACAACAATCATATATCATTGTTGACTAAATAAAATAAGAGTTAAATATACAACACCCCCTACAATGTAGGCGAAATTTGGTTACCCCCTGTAAAAAAATTGAACCCCCCATTGAAATGTTAAAATTCTATATCTTTTGTCCCATAAACGTCAAAGTTACCCCCTATAATTATTTTATTTTCTCCTGCTTCATTCTTATCTTTATTGCACACTTTATGAAATTAATTTTTAAAGAATAATTTCTAACTTTAATAGTTATAAACTTAATTGTGCAAAGAGAATACCAAATTCTAAATTTTCGACAAAGTCACCTAATTGACAAAACTATAGCGCTTTATCAAGATTAAATAATTTAATAATGCACTTCTGATATTTTCTTTGCTTAATAATTGTTCCAGACTGGCCTGATTCTTAGACTTGGGCCCAATCCATCTTCTGGCCCATAACGGCCCAACGACTCTTTAGAAACTGACACATCCTCAATCTGCCCGGAAGTCCCTTCCGACCCGGCCACCAACGCCTCCGACCAGGATTCGCACCCAGCAAGGTCGAACCCCCAGGATCAACCGAGGGACGTCTGCCCGATAAGTCCTTCGCTCGGTAACCAAGGTCTCATCCGAGCAGTCCAAGTGTCCCCCCAACGGTTAGTTTTTGGCAGTTACCTGTTATTGGGGGATCCACGATCCAGGCTCAATGAAAGGGACCAATAGCCATGCGCTAGGGATATTATATAAACCCTCTTATTTGAGAGGGTTAGGTATTCAAATTCTCACCCTAAATCTCGTACTTGCTCACTCGTTGCTCGCTCTCTGACTTTAGCATCGGAGTGCCTTTGTAGGTACACCCCTTTTCTCTTACCATCAATCGTGCTTCATCCACGTTTGACGCCGGCCACATCGGATCCTGATCTCCAGGTATGATTAGGTGGCGCCATCTGTTGGAATCTCAACTTCCCTGTTCTTCTTCTTCTTCTTCTTCAAAGACTCTCAAGAACCAAAGTTTTCTCTCTAAAAGATCCATGGCCACTCGTGACAACCCGTGCGAAGCTCAGACTGCTGATGGTGTACTGCTTACCCAACGAGGGAGCAACGTGATCACCCCCTCACATGAAGAAACCGTCTAATATCTCCAAGACGGAAAAACCGCTTCACCATCTCCCGAGCGTGATCAATCGCTCGAGAGGCATCCAGATGCCATTCCTTCCCTAGTTGCACCGGCTGGCTCACACTTCGCTGCGTTAGCTGAGACGCTCAACCAGACCAACCTCCTGCTCCTCGCACATGGCGAAAAGATAGTCCGCCTCGAAGAAACCGGCCGCCGATCATCTCGCTCTCCGAAAATGCACCGGGGACGACGCTGCCCATCCCTCCACAAAAGGAAGGGCAAAGGCCACCATGAAGAATCTTCCATTAGGAAATGGGATCGATCGCCTCCTCGAAGACACCGCTCGCCCATACCAACCAAGACTCGTCAGAGCTTGCAGAATGAAGATCAACGCTCTCCTCCCCAGAAGAGGAGACGATCCTGATCACCGTCCCCAAGACGATTAAGAATGAATAGATCAAACTCTCCGTCTCCGTGACGAAACAGAAGATGCCACTCACGATCTTCCTCGTTCACATCTAGCGACGAGGATGATATCAAAGGCTCACTCTCCTCTAAGATCATGGCTACCAAACTACCGCAAGGACTCGAGAAGCCTCCACCCCTTGGTTCGAATGACGGGGCGGCAAAACCTGATGAACACATTAAAAACATTGACGCCTTGCTCGATTATAGGGGCGTCCAGGGAGCAATCAAGTGTCGTCTCTTTTCGACCACCTTAAGGAAAGGGGAGATGACTTGGTACAAGAGTCTCGAACCCGAGTCCATCACCTCATGGAGGAAACTTAGTCGAACTTTCTCCAGGCATTTCACCGCCTCCCGACGCTATCCTAAGACAGAAGCGTCGCTCGAAGCTATTATTCAGGGCAAGGATGAACCCTTCAGAACCTATATCGAAAGGTTCAACAAAGAAGCCATCCAGGTCTCCACCACGGACAATATGAAGAAGTATTTGCTGGAGCGCGGGTTACGCCCGTCCACCGACTTCCACCAAGAAGTAGGCATCGAGACGCCCGCCACTTTGGATGCTTTCCTCCTGAAGGCTCAGGCGTATATCCAGTACGAGGAGAAGCAAGTGACCAGTTCTGTCTGTGATGCCAGGCGTCGAGAGGATGCCAATCCTTCTTCCTTAACAACCTCATAAACATCATGAAGCCTAAAAAAATTGTCATTGTGATATAACAATTATCATATGTACTCCCTTTTAGAAGTGGAACTTGAATGGATGTCGCTCAATTGATCGTTATAACTAAGGAATAATTTCCTAACACATAACCTAAGCTCTGAACAATACCACCTTGATGAAAAAATGGACAAGGTTTTTACGAATTTTGGGAGGAATTGGGAACAACGAATATTTGAAAGAAGGTTTTGTTTCTTACTTATTAGCTTGATTTGCTTACAAGAGTTATGTAACATTCCGAATTTTCAATTACTTATTTAATTGAATTTTTTAATTTTCTTTTATCTATTTATTTTTAATGTTGGTGAATTTTTATGATTTATTTGATAATTATGGGATTTTTTAGATTTTAATTAATAATAGAAAATATGGAACTAGGAGTTTTGGGGTGAAAATTGAATTAATGAGAAAATTGGAGTGTAAGGGTGGAATAAGTAAAAATGGAGGGGAAAACGTAGAATTATTAAAATTAAAAGAAGGTTAAATAAATAGAAAAGTGAGAGGAGTAGGGAGTTTTGGGTCAGATACATGAAAAATTGAAAAAAGGGAGAAATGGGCAAGGAAACCTAAATAGAGCTCTACGAAGGAGGAACCATAATCAAAACATGGATTATTTACTAGAAAATTAAGGTAGGGGAATTGCTCTAATATTGGTGTCAAATGCATGAAAGATAAAGAGAGATGCTCACCCTCCTCTAAGTTTTTCTCCTACTTTCACCATTGTTGGTGTTTATTTGTTATTTTGGAAAGGTTTGTGTGAAACATATTGTAATTGTAGTGAATAACATGAAGTTCGTGCATTATTTTATTATTGATTTTGTATGTCTTTGTATGTGCTAATTGATTGAGTTGTTGTTCATGTGTATGCTTTTGACATTATGAACATAACCTTAAATTCATGATAAGAGATGTATTAGGCCTTTAACCATTAAATATATGACATATTAATTATGGTATGATATGCAAATGTTGTCTTCTATTAGAATTGGGTGATAGGGGTTCAAAATTGGAGCTTCGATAGGGCTCCAATGGTGGAATCACGTTTCTGGGTTTTTCTGTTTTGGGCGTCCTCGTTCAGCGAGGATGAATCCTTGCTTAGCGAAGGAGGGTCTCACTTAATAAGCATTAACAACGCAAAGTGCTATTTTCGAATCAAATCGCCATACTGTCTCCGTTTCTAGCAATTGTTTGTTGTTGTTTCATTGTGTTAGGTGAGATGGTGAATATAATTTATCTTAAGTGTTATATGGATACTTTATTAGATGTATGAGCATATGTTGTCGAAATGTGTGTATAGTTAACATATGATTTGTAATTATAGGTTGTTGATGTTGATTTAAGTATATAAAGGATCCAGACAGCTCTTCGTGGCCTTCAGCTGGGATTGTGATGATGTTTGTAGGAGAGGTGGTGGGGTACCTGCAAGGTACTCCGACGCTCAAGTAAGTTTCTATATGAGACAAACCAAAGCATAAGAAAAATAAGGGTTAGCATTCAATACATGGCCCTCCAAAGATGAAGGGTATTTATAAGGGCACATTGTAAGTATATGAGTGTGCCTAAGAGGGGGGGGGGGTGAATTAGGTGTTGATGATTTTTACTTTTCTAAGATTTCTCGGTGATGGAAAAGGTAAAAGTGCAGAAAGTAAAATGGACACGGCGATATATAGTGGTTGCCCTCACAATCTAAGAGTACTCCACTCCCATTTCAATAAGAAAGAGAATTTACTATAGTTTTGGACAATACAAGACTCTTCCTAGTCTTTCTATACAAGTCACTAAACTATGATCACCAAGATCAATCCTCTTGGATTTTTCCACTAAGTCCTATTGAGAACAATCCTCTCAATAAATGACCTCTTGTATCCACAGTCTGGATAACAAGAATTACAACACAATCTTATATCCAACAATCCTGGAAAAATAAGATTTGACAAGATACAATAATTCTGAATTTTGTATAAGAGTAGAAAGTTGAATCTTTGATACTTTATCAATATAAAAATTGATCTTCTCTTTCACCAACAATAATTCACAAACACTTAAAGTGTTAGATTGCTCAAGAATTTTCTGGTTAGATGATATGAAAGAATGCAGAAAAATTCTTGTATGAAAGTTCAAGAGTTTGATATGTGAATTTTTGAATATGAAGATTTTTATTGAAAGAGGTGGAAAAAAAATTGATATGAAAAATTAAGAATTTATATGCACATAACACCCTTATGAAACAAGGTAAAAACTGCAAAAATTTCATGAACAAATGCCAATGCATCATGAGAAGGTTCCATGAAAAGATGCATGAAGAGGTGTTACGAAAAATTGAGATTTTTCAATTCTGTGCAGGTTGTAATCGATTGCACTAACATGTAAATCGATTGCACAAGCCAACGTTCTAAAAAAATTAAAAAAAAAGCAGTATGCAATCAATTACATGCATATGTAAATCGATTGCACTAAGAAGAAAAGTGAAAAAAACTTTAAACAACAGATGTAAATCGATTGCACTATATGTGTAAATCGATTTACATTATCTTGAAAGTGAAAAATACAAGTTTTAAGCATGTCATGGTTAAGAACTAACTATGAAATGATGTTTGTTTTGATTGAGCATCTAAGAATTTAATATTTGTTTAGAATTGTTTTTATACCTTCATGAAAAGTCTTCTTGAATACTAAGTCTTGAACATGATGCTTTTTAACTTGAAAATCATATTTTCCTTCTTGTCATATTTTGATACTAAGAGATTTGTCTTCATCAAAACAATTGTTAACCATAGAGAAGCTTGACTTCACATTCTCTCCCTTTTTGATGATGACAAAACAATCTTCTTAGATGCTTTGTAATTTCCGGAATACTTCTCCCCCTAAGATGTATGCCTCCCCCTTTGTATGTGAAGCGAGACTTTGTACCTTAAAAGTTTAATACAAGGAAATATATAAGCATAACACCTTTCTCCCCCTTTGAAATTATCAAAAAGAAGAGAAAGATGGGTGAAAATAATAATAATCCATAGACAAGATACAATGATTCTAGTAAAAACTTATCATAGATTAAAAGTTTAAAGAACTTCCACAACAGAAGTGCAGAATTTTAACGAGTACAAGTACTGAGATACCATAAAGAAACATGATAAATTCATACATTAAACATTACAAGCATAGAACATTTAAAACACTACATAAATAGAGCATTAAACAATGAACATTAAAACACTTTAAGAAAGATCCATGTTTGGGTCAAAAGGGCATTTGTTAGGAAAATATTGGTTGAGAGGTGGTTGACGAGGTGGTGGGACATTCGGGTTGGATGGATCATAAGGTGGTATGTAGAGATGGGAATAGATGTAAGAGAATTGTTGGTTTACTCCATTCTGAAAGTTTGTAATCCTTGTATTGACCGATGCATCAACAACATTGTAGTGGTCATTGATGGTGTTGTTCAGATTTGAAAATTGTTGAGTCATGAAATCCATAAGATCTTGGTTAGTAGGACCACTCACACCATGAGAAGTTGGAACCTCTTCATCATTAGCCTGTTGTTGTTCATTGTCCTCTTGCTCTCCACCTTCATCACCAAGATAAGTGATAGTTTCGGATTCCCGATCATAGTAGACTCACATCCTTTTATCCAAATTTCGAATAAAAATCTTATGAGAAGCTGTATCCATCAAAAGGCATTCAAAACCATCAACTTCAATCTCAAAATGTTGCAAAATCCGGGTGATGAACCATGCATAAGGTAGAACTTTTGACTTCTCAGTATGGGACAACATGTGATGCAGAATCATCCGAGCCCAATTAACTTCAATATTGTTCTTGATAACATACAGGGCTTGCATCTCCATATTGTTAACAATAAAATAGTTACCGATTTTTGGAGACACCACATAAGCAAGGAAATAGTGAAGCATACGATCATCAATATAAATTTTCCAGCCGACCAAGAACCATGAGAGGGTTCAATTCCACCTAGAGATCTTACTTTATGTTCATAAAAATTCAATTTATGTCATGCTACCAATTTCGTAATAAAATACCTTCTTTTTATAACCATTCCATTCATCATCTTCAGGATCATATAAAAGACTACCTGAGGAAGGTATTTCCAAAATTGTTCCAAGAAGTCTTGAGTTCAGGACATGTTTTTTCCCTAAAACATAAGTAACAAATTTTCCTTCTTCTATACCCATATTGCAGTAGAACAACCTAACAAGATCTGGGTAATACGGTCTAGAGGAAGCAATAGCAGTTACTAACTTTAAGGTTTCTAGAGTTGTTTGAAAATTAAATCATTTTTCAGAAAATGAAGAGAGATCACCATACTTGGGTGTTTGAACAATCTTTCTTTGATAGAACTTTTCAAACTTTTCAATTTGCTCATTTGATAATCCTTGATAAAGAGGAGTGTTGGATTAGGAGGAAGACTTTCCCTTTCCTTTTTCTGCAGCAGAGGCTTTTCTTTTGTTCCTTGAAGCCATGGGTGAAAGTTGGTGAGAAGTGGGGAAGTTGAGTGAGGAGGATGAAGATTTGGTATTTTTTGTGATAGGTTATGAGGGAAAACGAAAATTCATGAGAGGGGGATAAAAAAAATCAGAATTTAAAAGTTGAAAGTATGGGGATTTGGTGAGATGGGTTATTGTGAGTTATTAGAGTTATTAGAGTTATTAGAGTGGTTATGATAATTGGAAAGGTGAGTAAATGAGTCAAATAAAGAATCTTCTAGGTTTAGGCTAAAAAGCTGAAAAGTTGGTTGAAGGAGTGATTTGAATTGACAGGGTAATAAGTTATAAGTCTATGGATCATCCACAACAAAAGGAATAGTAAAAAGAATTATTTTTCACCACATGCCAGACTGCAATCTATTTGCATTGTAGTGCAATTGATTGCACAACCAAAAAATGCGCAAAAAATCCTTTTCTACTGCAATCGATTGCAACAAGGGGGAAATCGATTGCATCAAGTTTTAATAGTGTTGAAACTAAAAGCAAACATATTTAAACATAAACTAAACATATTTACTGGATACTAAACATTTATGACACATATAAGAAGGGAGTAGAAGAAGAATAAAATTGATATAATTTGTATAAATAAGGGAGGAATGAGTTTTGTGCACCTTTGATAATGAAGGATATATACATCATTTTCATCTAAGATTCCAAGTTCTCTTCTAATCTTGTAAAATGATTATTTTGCGAGCGGTTTTGTGAAAATGTCCGCTAGTTGATTATGCGTATCCACGAAGGTAACATCTACATCTTCGTTAAGCACGTGATCACGAAGGAAATGATGTCGGATATCAATGTGTTTTTTTCTTGAATGCATGACAGGGTTCTTTGTGATGTTGATGGCACTTGTATTATCACATCGTAGAGGAATGCATCCAAGATCTCCGAAGCTTTTCGTTATTGATGGACAAAAAAGATCCATATGCAACAATTGTAGTGGCCTAGATTTGGACACCACTTTCTTGGATTTGAAAGATGTCTTGGTTTGCTTCCCCTTTTGGCATGTGTCACATAACTTATCCTTGATGAATTTTATTTTTGGAAGACCAACAACTAGGTCATGCTTTTTCAACTTGTTCAAGTGCTCCATGTGAATGTAAGTGAATCTCTTATGCCATAGCCAAGCCTTGTTGTTGTTTGCCAATAAGCATTTTACCTTCAAGGAAGTGTTATCAAAAGAAATCATAAAAATATTATTAATTATTGTACCTTTTAGCAAAACATCATATGTAACTTCATGTTAAATCAAGCATTCGTCCTTCGTAAAGTTGATTCGGAACCCTTTGTCACATAGTTGACTTATGCTAAGTAGGTTATGTCTTAGGCCTTCCACGTAAAGGACATCTTCGATGATTGTAAACGGTGGTGCACCAATGGTTCCTATTCCAAGGATCTTTCCTTTATTGTCATCACCGTATGTTATATATCCTTTGGCCTTTAGAGATAGATGTGAAAATTTGTTGATATCACCCGTCATATGCTTTGAACACCCGCTATCAAGATACCATTGATTGGATGTTGTCTTTAAGCATACCTACAAAACAAAATTAAGTTTTGTTAGGTACCCAAATTGCTTTGGGTCCTTGATAGTTAGTACCGTTTTCAACCCACACATAATGCCCTTTTGCAATACCAATATTACGAACATAACAAGCATTAGGTGTGTGGCCTTTAATTCCACAATAAAAGCAAGTTGGTTGGAAATAAATTCTATATCTAGTAACATACACTTGTTCTTAACAACCCTTTTCTTTTTAGGATTTTGATGCACAATTTTAGAATTGTTTACTTTCTCTTTAGAAATTTTCTCACTAGCTTTAACAAAAATAGTTTCGTTTGTGCTTGGTTTAGAAAACTTATAATATCCTAATCCACTCTTATCATTAGAATATCTTTGGTGCCTAAGGATTTCTTCCAAGACAATTTGACCTTTTTCATATCTTTCAATAACTCTTTTAAGTTGAACAATTTGAAAAGAGAAAGATTCACAATTCTTACAAGCAAGATTTTGTTTTTCATCCATCAATTTTTGTTTTTCATTTTCAACATATTTTTCCAAAGCAATGTTCTTTTCTTCTAGGGATGAAATTAGTTTCTTTTGAGATGATATAGTTTTATACAAAATTTTGCATTCTTTTAACAATTCATCAATAACATCTTATGCATCATTATCATAAACAAAATTTTTACTACTAACCTCATCTTTTTCGTCATCGGAGTGATGTGAAGCCACTAGAGCCATATTTTCACATTCATCGCTTTCCAATTCCGATGAAGAGCTTATCTCATTATCTTCCCAAGCAATGTACGTCTTCTTTTTCTTGACTTCCTTCTTGCCTTTGAATCCTCCTTTCTTTCCAAGTTTCGGGCAATCCGGTTTTATGATACCTTGCTTTCCACATTCATAACAAGTAAAATCTTGCATTGATGTGGATGCTTCCTTTTTCCTGAAATGTCTATTCTTTTTAGTATAAAGGGATTTTTTATTTTTATTGAAAAACTTACCAAGCTCTTTCACAAGAAGCATGAAATTCTCATATTCCTATGTCTCATCATCTTTATCGTCTTTTGATTCAACCTTCAAGGCAATTCCTTTAGATTTCTTTTCTTGATTTTCATGTTTCTCAAGCCTTCCAAGTTCCAACTCATGTTCTTGAAGTTTTCCAAATAGAGATGTGGATGTAATTGTTGAAAGACTCTTCTTTTCCGAGATAGCCGTCACTTTCGATTGTCATTCTCTTGTCAAGGATTTTAAGACTTTGAGGTTTAGATCATCATTTGTAAAGGTTTTTCCGAGAGCAATCAAATGATTTGTTAGATGGGTAAATCTCTTCTGTAGTGCAACTGTGGATTCACCGGGCTGCATTAGGAACATTTCATACTCTTGACTCAATGTGTTTAACCTTGATCTCTTCACTTCGGCGGTTCCTTCATGAGTTTCTACCAAAGTGTCCCAAATTTCCTTTGTCGATTTACATTGAGATATGCAAAAGAACTCATCCATACTAAGAGCACATTGTATAATATTGATTGCCTTCTTTTCATTTGAAATCCTTTTCTTATCATCTTCGTCATATGTACTTTTTAACTTTGCGGTTCCTACACCATTTACGACATTCATCGGTTTATGTGGACCATTTTCAACTGCTTCCCATATGCCTTCTCCTTGGGCTTCTAGATGTGCCTTCAATTTTATTTTCCAAAAGTCGAAATATTCTCCGGAGAAGAGTGGGGGCTTGTTACTACTTCCACCGTCTTTGAAAATCGGGTTTGTACTTGCGGAAGCCATGCTGGATCTTTAGGAACAAGTTACCTATAACTTGCTCTAATGCCAATTGTAAGTATACGAGTGCGCCTAAGAGGGGGGTGAATTAGGTGTTAGATAATTTTTTATTTTATTTTGACGGTTGATGATTTTTACTTTTCTAAGATTTCTCGGTGAGGGAAAAGGTAAAAGTGCAGAAAGTAAAATGGACACGGCGATATATAGTGGTTCCCCTCACAATCCGAGAGTACTCCACTCCCCTTTCAACAAGAAAGACAATTTACTATAGTTTTGGACAATACAAGACTCTTCCTAGTCTTTCTATACAAGTCACTAAACTATGATCACCAAGATCAATCCTCTTGAATTTTTCCACTAAGTCCTATTGAGAACAATCTTCTCAATAAAGGGCCTCTTGTATCCACAAACTGGATAACAAGAATTACAACACAATCTTATATCACACAATCCTGAAAAAATAAGATTTGACAAGATACAATAATTCTGAATTTTGTATAAGAGTAGAAAGTTGAATCTTTGATACTTTATCAATATAAAAATTGATCTTTTCTTTCACCAACGATAATTCACAAACACTTAAAGTGTTATATTGTTGTTAACATATGATCTTATCATATGAAAATTTTCTTATATTTTAGCTTTTGCCAATTTCTTATAACACTTAAGTATGTTGGGAATAATCATTCAAAAATTTACATGACACTAAAAGTTACTAGACTAATCGTGTACACTGAAAACACAAGTAAAATCCACTTATAGGGAATATAATGTGCTCAACTACAATTCATGACAAAATTACTTAATTCAAGTAAAACTATTACTATTCACCTAAGTTACAAGTGATGAATTAAACTATTTGCGTAGTGGTGAAACTTTTGACAATTATATCAATAAATATTATACTTATCATACCTTTTGTCAAAGTATTTGCTTCCATGTTTCTCATTTTCATAACTTCTTTTTGTAAAATTTGAACATATTTCTCTATTGTCATTTCCAAAACATCCTCAATTGTAGCATATAGCTCGAATATGTTGGTTTCTCTCATTTCTTTTATTTTCTCCTTTCTTTTTTAATTTCATCTTTAAAAAATTCGCAGTGGTCTATTTATACTTATTTTTGTTCTTCTCATCATAAGCTTGTAATGGTCCTTAAAGTTGTTATCCTTATAGTCTCTAAAATATTTGGTTTCCTTAGTCATCACAACAATGTGTTTGAATTTGGGATCCAATTAGCAGAATATCTTTTCCATGATATTCATATTTTCTAACTTCTCTCCAATTTTTATTTGACTTGGAACAACTATAACTCTTGAAAAGTATTCAAAAGCAGACTCCCTCTTTTTATATGGATGAATTCTAACTCACGTCTTTCAGAGATATTCTTCTCCTTTGAAGAAGGTTTAAAACTTGTCACACATCTCTTCGCAAGATGTTGCATTTGAAATTCTCTCAACTTCTGATTTCTTATTGTATTTCTTAACAACCTCATAAACATCATGAGGCCTAAAACATTGTCATTGTGATATAACAATTATCATATGTACTCCCTTTTAGAAGTGGAACTTGAATGGATGTCGCTCAATTGATCGTTATAACTAAGAAATGATTTCTCAACACATAACCTAAGCTCTGATCAATACCACCTTGATGAAAAAATGGACAAGGTTTTAACGAGTTTTGGGAGGAATTGGGGAACAACAAATATTTGAAAGAAGGTTTTGTTTCTTACTTATTAGCTTGATTTGTTTACATGAGTTATGTAACGTTCCGAATTTTCAATTAATTATTTAATTGAATTTTTTAATTTGCTTTTATCTATTTATTTTTAATGTTGGTGAATTTATATGATTTATTTGATAATTGTGGGATTTTTTAGATTTTAATTAATTAAAATAATAGAAAATAAGGAACTAGGAGTTTTGGGGAGAAAATTGGAGTGTAAGGGTGAAATAAGTAAAAATGGAGGGGAAAGCGTAGAATTATTAAAATTAAAATAAGATTAAATAAATAGAAAAGTGAGAAGAGTAGTGAGTTTTGGGTCTGATACATGAAAAATTGAAAAAAGGGAGAAATAGGCAAGGAAACCTAAATAGAGTTCTAGGAAGGAGGAACCATAACCAAAACATGGATTATTTGCTAGGAAATTAAGGTAGGGAGATTGCTCTAATATTGGTGTCAAATGCATGAAGGATAAAGAGGGATGCTCACCCTCCTCTAAGTTTTTCTCCTACTTTCACCATTGTTGGTGTTTATTTGTTATTTTGGAAAGGTTTGTGTGAAACATATTGTAATTGCATGGAATAACATGAAGTTCGGGCATTATTTTATTATTGATTTTGCATGCCTTTGTATGTGCTAATTGATCGAGTTGTTGTTCATGTGTATGCTTTTGACATTATGAACATAACCTTAAATTCATGATAAGAGGTGTATTAGGCCTTTAATCATTAAATATATGACGTATTAATTATGGTATGATATGCAGATGTTGTATTTTATTAGAATTGGGAGATAGAGATTCAAAATCGGAGCTTCAATAGGGCTCCAATGGTGGAATCGCGTTTCTGGATTTTTCTGTTTTGGGCGTCCTCGTTCAGCGAGGATGAATCCTTGCTTAGCGAAGGAGAGTCTCACTTAATAAGCATTAACAACACAGAGTGTTGTTTTCGAATCAAATCGCCATACTGTGTCTTTTTCTTGCAATTGTTTGTTGTTGTTTCATTGTGTTTGGTGAGTTGGTGAGCATATGTTGTTGATGTTGAGTTGTATAGTTCAGAGTGAGAGAGTTAAAGGATGAGTATCAATGGAGGTTAGGGTTTTGATAGAGTTTTGAAGGAGAAGAGGGAAGTTTTAAGTTAGAGAGAGAGAGAGATGAAGATGAATTTAGAGAATGAGTGTATGGGTTTGGATTTCATGAATATATGGGGGCAATTTTGTGGGTTTTAATTAGGTTAAAGTGGTGGAGTCCACCACTAATGAGTGGGAAGTAATTTTATACTTTTAAAAAACTTGTCTAGGAAAAAATTACGGGCGTGACAAAATGATGAGTAACTTGTAATTTTGTCTATTTGAATAGGGAGATGGGGCACTGAGAAAATTACGTCCATGAAGAAAATTATGGGTCACTGGTAATTTTTCTCGTGGTTTTGGTTTTTTGTGTTTTGTCAAATTACGGTCGTGATTTTTATCACGGGTCACCCATAATTTTCACTATTTGAAGATTTTGATATTGAAAATTTTGTGGGTTTACGTGAAAGTGTTTTAGGCTTAGGGCTTGGTCTTTTATTTGCACTCTTATTTCTATGAAAATTTCTCATAATGAGTCCTTGTTATCATATGTTCTGCTTCAAATCTTGGTGATCTTATTTTTGTTCCTATAATTCACTACAAACAAAACATAAAAGCATTAGTTCAAAAACTTGTGGGGTGCCTCCCACACAACTCTTTATTTAAAGTCTTTAAGCTCAACTTTTCTTTGGAAAAACCAATTAACAAGGTTATTTTAATGTTATACACCCCCATTTTAAACCACCTTACTGGTGACATAATGTTTGAGCCTTTTCCTATTCACCATGAACAATCTAAGAGATTCACTCCACACATCCACCGCTCCATAAGGCATCACCGCCTTTCTATGAAAATGGGCATATCACCTTGAACGAAGCTTTCTAGGGAATAAATTCTACCTTGATAAGTAACATGACAAAATCTCCTTCTTTAAACTCTATTTTCATAATACACTTTTCATACCAGTTTTCCGCACTCTCTTTATATAGCTTGACGTTTTCATACACATCATGCCTTAGTTCCTCTAACTCACTTAACTGTAACTTCCTTTTCTCGCATGTAACCTTGAAATCCAAGTAAAGGCCTTTGATAGCCAATAAGCTTTATGTTATAATTCCACAGGTAAATGGCATGATTTTCCGTAAACAAACCTAAATGGAGTGGTTCCTATTGGAGTTTTGTAAGTAACTCGATATGCCTAGAGCGCATCATCAGGATTTTTGACCCAATCCTTCATAGAAAAAGAGATTATCTTGACTACGACTATTTTAGTCTCCCAATTGGATACTTCCACCTGGCTACATTTCTGTGGGTGATAGGTTGTGCTTCACTCCATAATTTTTCATTAAGTTTTTAAACTGTTTCGCAATTAAGTGGGAACCTCCATCACTTATAACTAACCTAGGGACATGGAACCTTAGGAAAATGATATTTTTAAAAATCTTAATGGTCAGTCATGCATCATATGTAGGAGAGGAAATCACCTCAATCGACTTCTCAACATAGTCAAATGTAATGAGTATATACTAATTTCCCATTTATGAAGGGAAGGGTCCCATGAAATCAACTTTCCATGCATACAAAATATTCCCCTAAAAGGTGTTATTCAGAGGCATCTCATTCCTTTTTGAAATATTCTCATTATGTTGGCAGTGGTCACACTTTGTAATGAACAAATGTGCATCCTTAAAAAGGCTAAGTCAATAGGCCAACTTGTATTCTTATCAATATTTTTATGTACTAGCATTTCCACCATAGGTAAAAGCATGGAAATGGGTCATGGGGCTCTCATATGAATTTACCTCATCATTCTTATGGATGGAGCTTCCAATCAGACACACCTCTAGTCCATCGATCAAAAGCAGTACTGATGAATATTCCTTAACACACTCATCTATGGTGTCAACTTGACAACAAGAATCACCAACACATATTTTTTTCATGAATTTGGACATGATGAATTTGATTTTTCACCACCTACCTCAAAAGTGAATCTCCATTTCTTTACATTAATTATGGCACCAGCAGTGGTCAAAAGGGTTCTCCATAAGAAGATCGAAATATGAGCATCTTCCTCTATGTCCATGACTATGAAGTTGGCGGGAATGTACAGTTGACGAATCCTAATAAGAACATCCTTTAGTATTCCTACTATGTATTTTATGGACCTATTGGCTAGTTGTAAGGACGTTTTTGGGTTTGACCTCACCGAGATCGAGGATTTTACAAATAAACAGTGGCATTAAGCTTACACTTTCCCCAAGATCACACATGGCTTGGTCTATAATACTGTTCCCAATTGAGAAACTTCTCAGGTCTTTCAGCTTTGAGTTTAACTTATTCTGAATGATAACATTGCACTCCATAGTGAGTTCCAGTTTACCAGTGTCATCAAGAATTCACATATTAAATAGGATTTCCTTTAAGGTGTGTTTGGATGGAGCATTTTAGTGAGTGAAAGTAATTTTTTGAGGGAATTTGAAATGATTTGAACAAAATCCATTGTTTGGATAAAAATATGGAGAATAGTTAAAATGATGTAAATTTATGGAGTATTTTATTCATGTTAAATTTAAGGAATTTAAAATGACACAAAAAAGTAAAAAATTTCAAATTGCTTCATCACTCTATATAATATGAATGTTAAATTGTTTATCATTAAATTTTCAAATTTTGCAAAATAGTCCTCATATTTTATGAAAATTACAAATTCACCCCTAAATTTTCCAAAAAAATTCAAATAAGTCCCTGATTTCAAATTTTACAAATTTGTCCTTCAAAATTTCAAAAATTGCAAATTAGTCCCTATTTTTCATATTTTAGATTTGATCCAATTTTTTTAAAAAAATTATGAAAATTGCCCGTTTTTTTTAAATGAATAATTTTAATACTCTATCCAAACGAAAGAATTTAAAATTGAATGGATTCTAATTGAATCATTTGAATTATCTAGAATTTTGAATTCCTTAAAAATTCTCAATTACCCCATCCAAACACACTCTTAGGAATTTAGCATATGAAGACATCTGAGATAGAGCCTCAATGAAGGGAATGTTGATATAGATCTTTTTTAGTAGCTCAACAAACTTCTTAAACTACTCATGAATTTTTACTTTCATGTACCCTTGTGGGAATGAGATTGGAGACTTATATGGATGAGGAGCTACATATGGCTCTTATTTGTTATCCTTAATAGCTACCTCATCCGTATGTGATGTTGTCTTACTTTCTTTCGCCTTTCCTTCATCACACTTGTTAACAGGGGTTCAAACACCTTAGTGTGAAGGTTCTGGTTCTTGAATTTCTCGTTTTGTCGGGTTCAGGCCATTATAAATTTTTCCATCAACATTTCAAGGTTTGACTTTTGGGGAGCAACACCCTTTTATCCCTGAAATTTAGGTGGGAGAACGGGAGCTACAAGGTTTGATACAAACTGAGGAGAATTATTATTGTAAGAGAAATTTGGATGATTTCTCCATCCATAGTTATATGTACTAGAGTATGGATTTCTTTGTTGGGCATAATTCCCCATTTTAGGTGTTGGTTCAATTACGACCATCATTTGGTATGCGACACCAATGTGGCCAACTGCTCCGTCAATTTCACATTATGGAGTTACAATGGTGCACTAGTATTGGACATGTGACTTTACACGTAGGAAGGGGAAGGATGAATCGTGTGTTTCAGAAGAAAAATGTTGGATCAAAATCAGAGTTTGAAAACATTTTAGAAACGTTTTTGAGATAAGTAGTAGAAAAATAAAATTGCAGAAGGTAAAATTCAAAAATATAAAGAGTTTAAGGGAAGAAAGAACACAAGGAATAATACAGGTTCAGTAAGAAAAATGACTTAGTTTGTCCCCATTACTCGATCTTGAGAGTTTCTAATAAACTTAAGAGTTTTTAATATGTTGAAAACTCAAACCACTTTATAAAAGGAAAATGAAGTTTATGGTTAACTTCCAACGAAACAATAAACACGGGAGAGAAGAGGCGAGTATTCATTCCAAACGATGGGTCGAAGTGGTTAGTCTATTTTCTAAAAGAAACTTGGAGAGATTATTCTTCAAGCTTCAAACTACAAAAAATCACGGATTGATCTTGAACCTTGGATAGCTTTTAACACCGGTTGAGCTCGCGAACCAAAACTTGGTTTTATATCGAGAAGACCAAGAATCTATGAGATTTTACCATCGAGTTGATCTTGAACTGAAACATGCTCTTAACATTGGGCTGAGATATAACCAAAACTTAGTTTTATACCGTGCTAACCAAGAACCTATGAGATTTTACCACAGGGATGATCCTAAACCTTTGAAAGCTTTTGAACGGGTTGAACTTTCAAAACCTAAACAAGACTTGATCACATAATCCCCAAATTAAAACCTTCCACGGATTTAACTTCAAACCCAAACAAATATTTCCTAAATGGATGAAATATTCAACCAAGGTAGAAACAAATTTGCATGGTGAATTTACAAATCTACCATTCCAGAATTACAACTTCTTCACTCGAAAAATGACTTTCTCGAAAGTGTTACGACTAAACTTTAGTGAGAGAAAGTAAACAAATATAATTTTAGAGAGAGAGTGAGAAGTGGGGAATGATAGCTCACGTCTCTGAATGTGAAAATATATGGGAAGGAACCTTTATTTATAGGCTAGAGTTTGGCTCAAAAAAGGAAACATTTAATGGCCAATAATGATGAGACAATCGGTTGGTAGGCTTAAAATTAATCAATTAATAAGTTCAAAAAGGTAATAAATGATATTTAGTCGTTACCATTAATCAAGGAATTGTCCTAATTGATTAAAGTGCATTTTGAATTGGCTCAATCGATTGGACAAAGGTGTCAATTGATTGGAAAAAACAAAGACGTGCCTATAGCTATTATGACATTTCCTAACTTGTATGACACGACTTCAAGGTATTTTTTTAAATAAATTTGAAAACTTTTTTCTGTGTGTGTGTGTGTGTGATTAGCCATACACTTTAGAAGAAATCACTTGCGCTTTTACATTATATATTCACTCAGATGTATTAAGGCAGACTTTCATATCTCTCTCTCTCTCTCTCTCTCTCTATATATATATATATATATATATATATATATATATATATATATATATATATATATATATATATATATATATATATATATATATATATAAGGAATTGTTAGATGCTTCATTCGTGTAGACACACTTTTTTTAGCTTAAGATAAGGCTTGATTTATATTCCATTTAGATGCCATCATCAAAGAATCAAGTATAATAATCCTTATTGATTTGGTTTCGTCTTTAACTGGTCTTTGATTATCATTAAAGATCTATTGTCATTATCAAAGGCATGTATAGCCTTAAAAAATTTCATCATCAAAATCATGTTCATATTCAATGGAACGTCCTTGATTAATAACCTTCAAAACAAGGTTTCACAAGTATTAACAGGTATGATGCTCAAGTTATCGAGTTTCGGCATAAGGCATCTACATTGGTTTTCATGTGATCAAAATCACTAAATTTGTAAATTCTCCCTTTTGCGGGGATTTATCAATGACATCACATTTTCTCCCTTAGTTATAGTGGTTTTTTTTATAATGTTGTCAATAGGGGTGTAAGCCTCATAGTAAGGCTTATTCATATGGGCCCATCCCGCAACAACATCTAGGGTCATTCTCGTTGTGTAGAGAAGACCATTGTAGAATGTATGAAAAATAAGACACTTTTCTAGTACATGATGTGGACATTTTCTCATAATCTCCTTAAATCTCTCATATGATTCGAAGAGTGATTCTCTATCATTCCACTTAAATTAGGTGATTTGGTTCCTTACCTGCGAAGTTTTGTTTAGATTAAAGTATTAGTTAGGTACGAGTTTTATTAGTTTATTCCCGGCTATTATGGAATTGGATGGAAGAGAATACATTCATACTTTAGATCTATCCCTAAAGGGAAATGGGAAAAGCCTTAGTAGAATAACGACTGGATCTACTCCAGTGCATTTCAAAGTATCTCATAATTCGACGATGGTGGAAAGGTGTAAACTTGGGTCCTTCATCAATGAACCAAAAAATTAGTTATGTTGTACTACAGACAATAGTGAGGGTTTCAACTCAAATTTGTTAGCCACTATGGCAGGAAGAACAATACTAAAATGTGGTTCTTCATTTAAGAGTACAACGTACTCTTTCAGTGGGCTAACATCATTGACTTCAGCCATCACTAAGTATTGTAATTGGAGTCTTTCAAGTAAATAACACTCGATTTCATTTATCGGTTCAGCGATGTCGTACCTCGATAAATACGATCCTCGCGATGGGACGCAGAAAAAAACAACAGAGTCGCCACAACGTGTGGGGCTAGCCCAGGAGTGATTTCATTCAAGAACCCGAGGAATGCTAGATTCCTGAGTTCAACTTCTTCGTATAATTAATTGAAAGTTTGGTATTTTAGGGATCGAGAGGGTGAATAAACCACAACTCGAAGGCTAGCCTCAAGAATGATTTTTTCAAGAACTATGTGGAGTGCTAGACTCCAGAATTCAGTTTCTCCATTATTTGATATGTGAATTAAATGTTCGCGTTTTGATGATTTGGGGTTTATAATTTTTAAAACGAAAGAGTAAATGAAACACAACTCGAAGGCTACCCTAAAGGTTGGTTCATTAAAGAACCCGAGGAATGCTAGATTCCTGAGTTCAGTTTCTCGTTAATTATTAAGTTAAAAGAGTTAGATGGCGATGCACGGAGCAATCGACTTATGGGTGAAATGCAAATGAAGGTTGGTTGTTTGATTGATTATGCGGATTCGGATCCTAGTCCCTAGGGGTGCTCCTAGTAATACGAAATCCTAACCGTATGGAATGTGCAAGTGTGCGAGTGAAACCGCTCAGTGTTGGGTCGAGAGTTCGCGAGTGAAATAAAAACAATAAATACAGAGAAAATAAATTGTGTACAATGTAATCGGGAGAGGGATACAAATAAGTTACACGGGATTGCGATGAAATAAAGGGTCTCGTTGTAATTTTCCCAAGAGAAAGCGTGTGTGCAGTGTATTAATTATTTTGAACCGTTAGGACTTGATATTGTATGGAATGCGAAAATAAAATAAATAAACTATATAACTAAATAAAATAAAATAAACTATGAAATAAAACAAATTAAATAAAATGGCCTCATATTAGTCACAATTTGTCGATTTATAGGAATCGACTTAATCGCGGCTTTTTATTATATCATCGGCCCGAAAATTGATAACCAAGAATAAAGATAAGATTAAAATGATTACAAATGGAAGAAATACCAAATAACTCACTATTTAACATAGAAAAAAAACATTTTCTAAATGGTAAGAGCAAAACAGAAACAACAAATAATAATAAAAAAAGTAACAATAATAATAATAGAACTTATGGAAATAAACAAAAATGAAATGAATAAATTTTTTTTTGCCAAGAAATAGGGTGTGGCGGGTTATGTGGTGTGTAGATAGCAGCAAGAATGTATGGGCTCAAGCCCGTCTTACTAAACAAAACCTAATAAATAAACCTAATAAAAGTAAAAAGCAACGTTTTTTTTAAAACTCAGAATCAATTTTTATAAAAAAAGGAACGTACGTCACAATTTCAATATCAAATAGAACGCGGTTCAGAGGCAAGGTCACGATTCTGAAGGAAAGAAAACCATGGAGAGCTACCCTCAAAAGCTTTCTCACGGCGTCGACTTTCTCTGATTTCGGTTTCATGCACAAATCTCTCAATCACGTTTTCTGTTTTGGTTCAATTTCAAGCGGTGGATCGTGGTTTTGGATTCAGCTTTGAAGGTATGGTTCACTGGTGGTTTGAAGCGTCGCAGTTGGGTTTTCTCACGGAGGTTTTTCTTCATATTCGCTCATGGTTCAGATATTTGGTGGTTTTCGTAGTTTTCTGGTTTTGAGGGTTAATGGCGGATTTGGATGAAGAGGTGGTTCGTCAGTTTAGGATTGTTTCTGGCGGCGGTTCGTAAGTTTGAGGGTGATCGGCGGTGATGAAAGATGAAGGGGTTGTCGCGGTGAGGTTTGGTTGGTTATGAAGTCACGATTTCTGTTTACTGATGGTGGTGGGTCGTGCGGTTGATTTGTTACGGAGGAATAGTGATGAGAGGATGAAGAAGGTTCTGTTGTTAGGAAGGCTTCGCGGTTAATGATGAGTTTGGATTTTTTGGTTTCTAGATTTTTTATGCAGGTTATGGATGTAAGGTTGAAAGAGGTTTGAAAGAGGGAGGAATTGTAAGGGTTTCTTTGTGTGTTAAGTGTTTTTTCGTCAAAAAGAAGAAGAGTGGTGACCCCCCTTTATCAAAAAACAAATCCCTTTTTTACTTTCAAAATTTTGTGTCTGTTATTATTGTGATGAATCCCTTTCATCTGCAGAATTGTGTAAGAAGTTTCTATATCGGTCATAATTTCTTTTGCATTTTTGCTTGCAGGTTTGACTTTGGCAACTTTGGTGTATAGTTTGGATGAAGTGTTGTTGGATGCTATGGTTGTAGTTGTAATGGATAGTACTTTCATTTTGGCATGTGGGAATGGGTTGACCAGAGAGTCTAATGTCTTGATAATTAATTTAAAACAATCTAGTAAACTAATTAAATTAGTAATATAATAAAATATCAACTAATTAGAATAAACTAAATATTAAAACTAAATTAAAAATATATATTAAATAAAATTGGACTAATTAAATATACTAATTTAAAATTACCAAATTAAAATATAAACTAAATTTACAATTAGCTAAATAAAACTAAAATATAAATTTAAATAAAAAATTAATCTTAAATGGATTCTAGATATATCTAAACTAACTATTTAACTAAAAATTAAATTAAAATAATTAAATCTTAAAATGAGACAAACACTCTAAATAAATTCTAAAATCAAGAAAGATATGAAAAATGACATGGAATGATATGAATGATTTTCGTCAATGAAATGTTTATGCAACGTGACTGATTATCAAATAATTCGATAAAAATGCGTCAGATGAATGAAAAATTAGAAGAAAAAAAAGTCCGGTCAAAATTTAGGGTGTGACAGAGGCCCCTATTTAATCGTCTTGAACCTGAATGTATGAGTAGCAAAGATTTTTTAGACATTCAAGGTAGAAGAGGATTAAATATTAAAATACCCAGAATTTTGACCGAATGCAGATGAAATGAAATGCCAATGAATGCATGAATGTTTGAGTTATGCAAGGAACAATGCTATATGAGACAAACTATGAAGACAAGATTCCACGGGGGATAAGGTTTGAGAACACAGAGGATGAAGAAACGGGGATAGGAAGTATTCGAAGTGATAAATCAACAAGTTCATGTGTAACTGCTGACACTAAGAATAACAAAAGACGGAAACAAAAGGAAATCCAAAGCGTTGGTTCAACTAACACAGGTAAAGTCAAGTTAGCACTTAAGATGACAATAAAATATTTAAAGTGAATGCGTCGTGGCACGATACGACCAACTGGCACCAAGAATAGTAACAATTAAAGAAGAAATAACATCCATGGATTGGATTGGACGAAGTCGAATAAAAACATACATCCATGGATTGTATTGGATGACAAAGAGGAACAACTTCCATGGATTGTATTGGACGAAAGTGAGCAATGATTGTCAGGAATGACATTGAAGGTAAAGGAAAATAACTATATTCAGGAATGACACTGAATATACAGATAAAAAACTTCAGGAATGAAACTGTAGGATAAAGGCAAATCACTATATCCAGGAATGGCACTGGATATACAGATAAAAATTTCAGGAATGACACTGAAGGAACAAGATATCCAGGAATGGTTCTGGAGGAACAAAATATCCAGGAATGGTACTGGAGTGGAAGAATATATCCAGGAATGGCACCGGAGGAATAATACAAAGACTCGGGAATAGCACTGGAGTAAAAATACAAAGACCCAGGAATAACACTGGAGTGAAAGAATACATCCAGAAATGACACTGGAGTGAAAGAAAGGTAAGTTTTTGGTAGGCGCCAAAAAGTTGGACTTTCAAAGTGAGGTAAATGTTTGACCATAACATGACCTATGGTAAATTTAAATGAGGATAAAACACTCTTGTTATGTATAGTATATGAACTTGTTATGATGTATGATCAAATGCATGTAATGCAGATGCTGACAACATGGCTTGACTCTTTTGTGGAGTGGACAAGACTGGAAAACTGATTCTTCAACACTGTGAGATTGTTGTTATTCTTCTCGGGGACTAAGGATGTTGATGTTGAACATACCTCTGCCATAGTAATAAATTGTACCAATTTGATGATCCTTGGAGAAAGGATGGAGAGAAACTTAGGGATTCTTCCAATGGATTGCCCCAAATAAGCTGACTGTTGTAGCTGAGTTGATCGTTGCTTCAGCCAAACTGATTCTGAAAATGATTGCCTTATGATGCGCTTAGAAGCTTGCCTTTGTATAAGTCTTGTAAAATCTTTTGGATAAACCAACTCTGAGATGGACTTTCACTGAACAACAACCTTGCCCTGATTCTCAACATGGTCTGGAAGGAACTTTCCCCTGATAGGATCACCAGCCCAGTTCTTCACGGTTTGAAAATTCCTTGCTAGAAAAGATAGTTTACAAACAAAAATATTTATACAATCATGATAATTAAAAGCAAATGCAACTTTTGAAATCAAAATCATTGTTGGAAGAAAAGCAAATGAATCACTAGTCAAAATATGGAGGTTTATGACATTCAAAGTGAAAGGTAAAGCAAAGATATGTACAAAACAAAATGACTTGCAAAGATATTTTTGGAGTCAGTTTACGCAGCCTTACTGTACCAGGCTTTTCAGAATAAACTTGCCTCAATTAGGTCTTTTAAGGGTTGTAACTTGGTCTGCTTCACGGTTAATTGAAACAAAGGATATAAGGCTCAAAATTATATTTGTACCCACCCCTCTTCGTGATGAATCTCCAGTCCTATGTTCAGTTAAATCTACACACATTTGTCTTGACAATGTAAGGGTAAAGATCATGATTTGAGGTTCACTGGAAATAACAGTCATTTTATTTGGCTTTGATGGATATTTGTAGTGACCCATCGATTTTGGACATGGTGGTCACTAAATCTTGTTATTTTGATGTTGAGGGTCTGAGGGCCTCTTTGCTTGATTTTCTTTTTTTTGAACTGATCCCTAACTTTTTCCCTAGTCCTTTTTTTTGGGTTTTTTTACTTAGCAGGATTTTTTTTGTTTATTTGAAATATTGAAAGCTATGACTGCCAAACCATTGGTTATAATGGATCATCTTGTAATTTGAATCAAAATAACTGAACAACTACCCTGCCCCAGGTTAAGCATAAGGGTTTAGACCTGAAAGAAACTTCTACTTCTAGGCTCGAAGTGGTGAACTATGGATTAACTCCTTATCTCTCTAGTGTTTAGGAATTGAAACAATGTTTGTACATCATTGACAAAATTTTATCCGAAAGCACACCACAATTGTTATGGGTATTTGTTTTCATCAACCTCCCTCAAACATTTTCATAATCAAAAGTTTTGAACAAAAGGTATATATGTATTTTTTTGAAATAGAAAGTGTAAAGACATAAATAAACAGATGAGCTGAATTCAAAAGAGTGCAAATTCTCATTTCATTAATCAAAGAAGTACAAACATAATTGAAAGGCAAACAATTGTTACGAATACAAGGAAAATACAAACATAAAGGAAACAAAGGCTTAGTGACTAATAGGTAAACAAGGATGAGCTGTCCTGTCTTGAAACACTGGCTTTAGGGAGAACTGGCTGAAGTTGATTGAAGCTTCAAGTTGCATGCCCTGGCAAAGGATTGTCCTTGACATTTGGATGGGTATCATGAAAGGAGAGGACATTGTCTCTGATAAACTCTTTCACTCTTGTCTTCAAAGCAAAACAATGTTCCAAATCATGGCCTGCTCCACCCTGATGAAATTCACAATGAAGATCTGCCATGTAGCCTAGTGGGAGAGGATCTGGAGGAGGAGGCATAGGTCTAGTGGTAATCAAACCTCTCTGAACCAAACAAGGATATAACTCAGTGTACATCATGGGAATAGGGTCAAAGTGAACCTTATCACGATTCTGAACTTGT
The DNA here is from genome assembly GCA_963966055.1 of Lathyrus aphaca. Taxonomy (NCBI): domain Eukaryota; kingdom Viridiplantae; phylum Streptophyta; class Magnoliopsida; order Fabales; family Fabaceae; genus Lathyrus; species Lathyrus aphaca. Next base: position 17,862,995 of record OZ014521.1, read on the forward strand.
CTCGCAGTTGGACATTGGGGAGCTCAAGCTAGTTGAGCAACACTCACAGGAGCAACAACGGCAACCTAAGCTTGATTATCATGTTGAGCCCTGTATTGAGGTCTTCTACCCACAACGAAAATAGCATTGGTATGATCTCCCCTCTTCCTTTGGAAATTCCCAAAAGGTTTCTTAGCAGCATTGGAAGACTAAAAAACTTTGGACACTTTTCCATTCTTAATTCCTTCTTCAAGCCTTTGTCCAATGGTAACCAAATCAGTGAAACTGGAAGAGACACTTTCGATCATATTTTCCCAATAGAAGGGAGCCAAAGTATCCATGAACATACCATTCATTTCTTTTTCAACTAGAGGAGGTTCAACCTGAGTTGCCAACTCTCTCCAACGTTGAGCATATTCCTTGAAGGATTCCCTCTCCTTCTGAGACATATTCTGCAATTGACGGTGATCAGGTGCCATGTCCAAGTTGTACTTGTATTGTTTCACGAAAGCATCACCCAAATCCGCCCAGCTATGGATACAATCTTTCTCAAGTACCATGTACCACTTCATAGAGGCACCGCTTAAACTGTCTTGAAAACAATGAATAGGTACTTTATCGTTCTTGGCGTAAGCAGCCATCTTGCGACAATACATCGTTAAATGGAGTTTTAGACAAGTGTGCCCCTTGTACTTCTCAAATTCTGGAATCTTGAACTTGGAAGGCACGATGAGATCGGATACCAAACACATATCACTTGCATCAACATTGAAGAAGTCATTACCCTCTACAGCCCTTAATCGTTTGTCAATAGCTCGATACTGCTCACGACCAACTTCAGGTTCAACATAATCTTCAAGATCATCACCCTGAGCACTAGCAACATTGTTTTCATAGGGAATTTGGCCAGTTATAATCACAGGTTTGGATTAAGTTAAAATAGGAACTTGAAAAGCGGGTTTGGACGCCTGACCGACCACAGAAGTAGTAACGTGAGGTGGAGAGTAGTTGTGTGGCAAACCAAACTCGGACCAAGTCGAAGGTTGTAACTGGATAGGTTGAGGCTCGACAACAACATTTTCAACCTCTTGGATCACAGTCCTCTGAGGCGGCTCTCCTCTAGAAATCAAAACTTGAAGAATTTCAGTCAGCTTCGTCACACTCGTCTTCAACTCATCAATTTTCATTCGGACCTCAGCATTGTGTACCTCTGGTTCTGATATCCTGCGTCTGCGGTAAGCTCGGGTTCCGTATCGGCTACGAAGCTTCAGTTTGACGGTTGACAGATAACTGGAAAACATAGGCAACTTGAATGAATTGACGAACAACCCTTGTGTATGAATTAATGCAAATGGTATGAAATGCCATGCAATGCAGGTATGCTTAAGATCACAAGCACAAACAGACTCGGAAGCTGGAAATAACTCGAAACTTCCTATTTGGTAGGCTGTAAGAGATTGGTTCTATATTTTGTACGTATAAAACCCACTCATAGGATAGTTTCTACGGTGATGGTATTATAAAACTCAAGGTCACAGACATTTATCGTACTAGCGCGCCGCCGCAGGCTAGCTGCATAGTGACGTTAATAACGATAAGGTCTACCTTGAGTGGTGTTCTCATGATAGGCCCTCAAGAGGCGAGCCCTTGGAGAATAACACTACACAACAACCAATATAGAAACTGGTTCTTAACAGTGGATCCCAGAATCACAGCCCGTTCATGAATCAAGTCATGCGACAGGCTAGCTGCATTATGACAAGATCTACGAATAGGTCTACTATCTGGGGAAGCTTTCATGCTAGGCCCTCAAGAAGCAAGTCCTTGGAGACTAACACTAATAACTACCAATTCTAACCTAGTTGTTCCCTTTTGCGGGGATTTATCAATGACATCGCATTTTCTCCCTTAGTTATAGTGGTTTTTTTTATAATGTTGTCAATATGGGTGTAAGCCTTATCATAAGGCTTATTCATATGGGCCCATCCCGCAACAACATCTAGGGTCATTCTCGTCGTGTAGAGAAGACCATTGTAGAAGGTATGAAAAATAAGACACTTTTCTAGTACATGATGTGGACATTTTCTCATAATCTCCTTAAATCTCTCATATGATTCGAAGAGTGATTCTCTATCATTCCACTTAAAGTAGGTGATTTGGTTCCTTACCTGCGAAGTTTTGCTTAGATTAAAGTATCTAGTTAGGTACGGGTTTTTTTAGTTTATTCCCGACTATTATGGAATTGGATGGAAGAGACTACATTCATACTTTAGATCTATCCCTAAAGGGAAATGGGAAAAGCCTTAGTAGAATAACGATTAGATCTACTCCGGTGCATTTCAAAGTATCTCATAATTCGATGAAGGTGGAAAGGTGTAAACTTGGGTCCTTCATCAATGAACCAAAAAATTGGCTATGTTGTACTACAGAGAATAGTGAGGGTTTCTACTCAAAGTTGTTAGCCACTATGGCAGGAAGAACAATACTAAAATGTGGTTCTTCATTTAAGAGTACAACGTACTCTTTCAGTGGACTATCATCATTGACTTCAGCCATCACTAATTATTGTAATTGAAGTCTTTCAAGTAAATAACACTCGATTTCATTTATCGGTTCAGCGATGTCGTACCTCTAAAAATATGATCCTTGCGATGGGACGCGGAAAAAAAAAAACAGAGTCGCCACCTATTTCTATTTATTCTACGAGAGAAAATGGATATATATATACAATCTAAATAAAGGATAAGAAATGGTCGACGAAACCAAATTCTAAGTTCGGGAGTCGGTTACGCAAGGGGAAGGTATTAGCACTCCTCACGTCCGTTGTACTCAACGGGAACCTCTTAGTTAACTATGTGATTAAATGTTGATTAATGTATTTATCTTTTAAATGTTTGTTAATATGTTTGTTTAAGGAAAAAAGATATTATTATTATGGAGATGACTGAGAAAAGATTAAATTTTTTTTATTGTGCTCGCGAAGGATTAAAATCCATGTGCCTACGTATTCCCTTGTGCAATAGGAAAGTCAGGGCTTCGTAGTTCGTGCAAGTACGGTTTGTGTTTTTTAATAAACAATTGTTTGAAACGCTTTCTAACTGCTGAGCGTTGGCTTATTCTCGCGGTAGAGGCTGGAGCTCTAGCTTGTCTGCGGGGTAGAAAGATTTAAACAAGGTTCGTTTAGAGAAAAAGTGTTTGACCTTTGTTAAGGCATTTTAAACGAAATGGCGAATGAACCACAACGCGTAGGGCTAGCCTAGGAGTGATTTCATTCAAGAATCCGAGGAATGTTAGATTCCTGAGTTCAGTTCTTCGTTAATTTATTATAAAAATGATTTGTATTGGTTGGTAAGTTTTAAACTTGGATACGGGGATCGACAAGCAATGCCACATTCTTTCTTTGAGAAATAAAATCGGAAGAAGCTTCAAACTTGGATATATGATCAACAAGTGATTTCCACATTCTTCCTTGATAGAAATTGTTTGATAAAATTGTTTTGTTTGTGTTTGTGGGAGCATGAGAAATATCTTTCCTATGGAGATAAATCATGTCTCATCTTTTTGAGGAGGTTTGAATGTGTTAAGTGTTTTGAATACGAAAGAGTGAATGGACCACAACACGTGGGGCTAGCCCAGGAGTGATTTTATTCAAGAACCCGAGGAATGCTAGATTCCTGAGTTCAGCTTCTTCGTTTAATTAATTGAAAGTTTTGTATTTTAGGGAACGGGAGGGTGAATAAACCACAAATCGAAGGCTAGCCTCAAGAACGATTTTTTCAAGAACTATGTGGAGTGCTAGACTTCAGAATTCAGTTCCTTCGTTATTTGATATGTGAATTTAATGAAACACAACTCGAAGGCTAGCCTCAAGAGTGGTTCATTAAAGAACCCGAGGAATGCTAGATTCCTGAGTTCAGTTCCTCGTTAATTATTAAGTTAAAAGAGTTAGATGGCGATGCGCGGAACAATCGAATTACGGGTGAAATACAAATGGAGGTTGGTTTTTTGATTGATTATGCGGATTCGGATCCTAGTCCCTAGGGGTGCTCCTAGTAATACGAAATCCTAACTATATGGAATGTGCAAGTGTGCGAGTGAAACCGCTCAGTGTTGGGTCGAGAGTTCGCGAGTGAAATAAAAGCAATAAATACAGAGAAAATAAATTGCGTACAATGTAATCGGGAGAGGGATACAAATAAGTTACAAGACATTGCGATGAAATAAAGGGTCTCGTTGTAATTTGCCCAAGAGAAAGCATGTGTGCAGTGTATTAATTATTTGGAACCGTTAGGATTTGATATTGTATGGAATGCGAAAATAAAATAAATAAAATAAATAAAATAAAATAAACTATGAAATAAAACAAATTAAATAAAATGGCCTCATATTAGTCACAATTTGTCGATTTATCAGAATCGACTTAATCACGGCTTTTTATTATATCATCGGCCCGAAAATTGCTAAACAAGAATAAAGATAAGATTAAAATGATTACAAATGGAAGAAATATCAAATAACTCACTATTTAACAAAGAAAAAAAAACATTTTCTAAATGGTAAGAGTAAAACAGAAACAACAAATAATAAAAAAAAAGTAACAATAATAAAATAGAACTTATGGAAATAAACAAAAATGAAATGAATAAATTTTTTTTTTGCCAAGAAACAGGGTGTGGCGGGTTATGCGGTGTGTAGATAACAGCAAGAATGTATGGGCCCGAGCCCGTCTTACTAAACCAAACCTAATCAATAAACCTAATAAAAATAAAAAGCAACGTTTTTTTAAAAAAAACTCAGAATCAATTTTTATAAAAAAGGAACGTATATCACAGTTTCAATATCAAATAGAACACGGTTCAGAGGCAAGTTCACGATTCTGAAGGAAAGAAAACCATGGACACCTACCCTCAAAAGCTTTCTCACGACGTCGGTTTTCTCTGATTTCGGTATCACGCACAAATCTCTCAATCGCGTTTTCTATTTTGGTTCAATCTCAAGCGGTGGTTCGAGGTTTTGGATTCAGCTTTGAAGGTATGGTTCACAGGTGGTTTGAAGCGTCGCGGTTAGGTTTTCTCACTGAAGTTTTTCTTTAGATTCGCTCGTGGTTCAGATGTTTGGTGGTTTTCACGGTTTTCTGGTTTTGAGGCTTAATGGCGGATTTGGATGAAGAGGTGGTTCGTCGGTTTAGGGTTGTTTCCGGCGGCGGTTCAGAATTTTGAAGGTGATCGGCGGTGATGAAATATGAAAGGGTTGTCGCGGTGAGGTTTGGTTGGTTATGGAGTCACTATATCTGTTTACTAATGGTGGTGGGTCGTGCGGTTGATTTATTGCGGAGGAATAGTGATGAGATGATGAAGAAGGTTTTGTTATTAGGAAGGTTTCGCGGTTAGTGATGAGTTAGGATTTTTTGGTTTCTATATTTTTTTATGCAGATTATGGATGTAAGGTTTTGGAGGGTTGAAAGAGGGAGGAATTTGAAGGGTTTCTTTGTGTGTTAAGTGTTGTTTTCGTAAAAAAAGAAGAAGAGTGGTGATCCCCCTTTATCAAAAAACAAATCCCTTTTTTACTTTCAAAATTTTTTGTTTGTTATTATTGTGATGAATCTCTTTCATCTGCAGAATTGTGCAAGATGTTGCTATATCGGTTCATAATTTCTTTTGCACTTTTGCTTGCAGGTTTGACTTTGACCACTTTGGTGTATAGTTTGGATGGAGTGTTGCAGGGTGCTATGGTTGTAGTGGTAACAGATAGTACTTTCATTTTGGCATGTGGGAATGGGTTGACAAGAGGGTATAATGTCTTGGTAATTAATTTAAAACAATCTAATAAACTAATTAAATTAATAATATAATAAAATATCAACCAATTAGAATAAACTAAATATTAAAACTAAATTAAAAATATATATTAAATAAAATTAGAATAATTAAAATATACTAATTTAAAATGACCAAATTAAAATATAAACTAAATTTACAATTAGCTAAATAAAACTAAAATATAAATTTAAATAAAAAATTAATCTTAAATGGATTCTAGATATATCTGAACTAATTATTTAACTAAAAATTAAAATAAAATAATTAAATCTTAAAATGAGTCAAACACTCTAAATAAATTCTAAAATCAAGAAAGAGATGAAAAATGACATGGAATGATATGAATGATTTTGGTCAATGAAATGTTTATGCAGCGTGACTGATTATCAAATAATTCGATAAAAATGCGTCAGATGAATGAAAAATTAGAAGGAAAAAAAGTCCGGTCAAAATTTAGGGTACGACAAGCGATGTTCCCTTAACTGCAGTTTCTTTTCATATAATCGAGAATGAGAAAACAATTAATATTAAAAACACAAAATTATTAGTCTAGATAGTGAATAACAATATAAGATTATTGGTCCCCGAAAACGGTGCAAAAAACTTGACATGCCGCAAGTTCGCAACTATATCGATGTAGTAAAAATGTAGGAAAAATATCTTTTTTGGTCCCTTAACTATACCATTGGGTTCAGATTGGTTCCTTAATTATTTTCATGTCAGATTGGTCCCTTAACTCTTAAAACGAGTCATGTTGGTCCTTTTTGTAAAATTAGAGACGAATTTAGCGACTGATATTTGAATTTTTCTGTCACTAATTAGACAAAAAGGAACAACATGACACGTTTTAAGAGTTAAGGGATCAATCTGACACGAAAAATAATTAAGGGACTAATCTGAATTCAATAGTATAATTAAAGGACCAAAAATAATATTTTGTCAAAAATGTATTGTTCCTCAGAGACCAACTATGATTACTGAATTATGTTCACTCCTTGTTTAGCTAAGATAATTGGTAGTTTTATTTTTGAAATTTATTTTGATTCGATAAGATAAATATTAAAAGCAAAACTTAGGATTAATGAATATTATCTCTAACATCCCTTTGCAGACCCTGGTTCGTCATGAGAAATATAACTTTGTAGATAATTGAAAAGCATTGGACAATACCCTCTTTGCACTTGTATTATTATATTCTGACTAAATATTCTACCCACTTTCATTGACAATTTATTTATTAAGAACCAATTTTAAAACACCCATAGAAAAAAAATTATCGAGTCGATACACTTTTGTCACCTATACTCGATAGTCTAACTATTCTTGATTGGATGTCACACCACACCCTTTCAGCGTGTGAGAGACATCAGTTTTGCTTCTACTTTCATTAAAACTTATACTTTGAAAAATAGAACAATCAGAACAAATTATAATATTCTTGTAACTAAATTGATCGAGAATCCACATGAGGTTTGTCAAAAGACAATCCTCATGATTGTAAAACCTTAATTGACTACTCATACATAATCAAATGTAAAACATGCATACAAACTAGTAAAGGCATAAACATCATAAGCAAATAAAATAAAAACTTGTTATAAAAACTTGTTACAATCAGCAACAATAACAGGAAAGCAAAAAATTAAAAAATTAAAAATTAAATTTGCAAAGAAAATAAGTATTATAAAGCTTGGTAATTTTGTTCTAGGTTTCAAGGAACTTACATAGGCCTCAAAGGCATTCATTATCACTAAAGCATGCTTAATCATATAGATAAACATTTGGAAAACAAAAGGGTCTCAGAAGAAAAAAACTGATAAAATTCCAAAAGCCACGCGAAAACCGGGAAAATTACAATCATAAGAAAAATCATGGATATACCGTAATTTTTATCTCAACCGCAATAATTTTCACGCCCTTACCATGACATGCAGTAGTGCAAAACTTGTCCATTATGAAAGGTGAAAATTACAATCATAATATTTATTACGGGTAGACATAATTTTCATTGCCTCTTGCCATCTATTTGCTCTTTTTGGGGCCGACCATAAATAATATGTCTCGTTCTTTTAAAGTCTCTAAAACACAGATAAAAAAACAAAACATAGCAACAAATTAAACAAAACAAATGAAAACATAAGAAAATTAATAACTAAAAGCGATGGAAACACTGTTAATCATTGGTTGAGTGAGAGCCTTATTCCTTCCTTTTTTCTCGTCAAGCGATGGGATTAAGGGAGAGTGTGAGTTCCTCTTTCAAGATCGGGAGAAAGAGTATGACAACAGTGTCTTCGTTGCTTAGTATTCCAACACTCAAAGTAAGTAAGAGCGTGATATGTGTAATGTAAATGGGAAATGGAATTCATACATGAAAGTTGACGTGTTAACCCCTTTAAATAGAATATTTAGTTTGCAAGTGAGAAAGAATGCAAGTGACTGATAGATGGATTTGGATGATGAGGATGAGTTTTATGAATGAGTTGATCTGATTGATGTGAAATATAGAATCTATATACCATTACCCTTGTTTTGAATTCTTTTAGTATTAGACCTTTGTACCTTTTTAAGCCTTTTGGTCAGCCCAAAAATAAGATATAATATCAAGTCGGAGGGTTTTGAAAATAAGAGATAATATGATGAAATGCTAACCAGTGGATTTGAAAAATGTTTTTGATGAAGTTACGTGCAAGCATAAACAATAAATGTTCATCAAGATTATTTATCAAATTCAATAGTTAGCATTTAATAATCGTATCTCTTATTTTAAAATCCATATACTTGATTCATCTCATATATATATATAAGTCAGAATCTGTTGACATCAGGTGTAACTCTATAAGTCTAACAACAAATCTCAATCGTTAATATGAATAAATCAAACAATCATATAAGTAACCTATTTTTTAGGAAAAAGAAATAACCATGTATTTTTTTTTCATTTAATATGATCATTTGATTAAATTCTATTAATTGTTGAGATTTGGTGAAAGTATTTTACATTATCTTGATCGAAACCTATCAAATTAGGAACGGTGTGGTGATGCACCTTGTAGCAGTAAAATCATGAGTGTAAGCTATTAGTTAACTTAACTCAAGGTAAACAGAGTCGCCACCGCGCTTTTATTTTATTCCAAAAGGAAAACGAAAAAAGAGCGAATAAATCTAAAAGCAAAAAGAGTTAAAAAAACAAGCAAAGAATCGGGTAAGGGGATAGGTTGCACAATGGGAAGGTTTTACGCACCCAAAATGTCTGCGGTACTCCACGGGAGCCATTTGAAAAATTTATTGCTTTTGGTTTGAAAAAGGTTTGTAAAATGTGATTGGAGGGATGAGAAAAGAATTTTTTTTATATTTTTGTGATTGGAGAGGTTTACCACCTCATGCCTACGTACCCATAAAGTGCAATGCGAGATCAAAACCTCGTAGTTCATGGTACAAATAGTGAAAAAGGTTGGTTATAATTGAATTTATTAAGTGAAGAGAATTTGTCATCTTCAAGTGGATAGCCAAACAAACTACCATGAGAATGAAGACATGGACTCATACATCATTGTGAGGAGGGCGCCAACTCGGATAAAATCGACGAGTATGCCACTAAACCCCCATCAATGACAAGAGACTCAATTACATCAAACTACAACCATGGATATTGGAAGACATACACCCGACTAAATAATAATGACTCATAATCGGCACTCTTTTAAAGAAAACAAACAAAAGTGCGCAAAGGCACAAAACAACTTGAATGAGTTTGATTCTTTTTATTTTTTGAGTTAAGGTCAAAATGGTTAGATTCATCGGTTTTAAGAGAAAAGAAAAGAAAAGAAAAAGTAAAAGCCACTTGGCACAGGTCAAAGGTTTTGTTTATTAAAGAAGTGATGATTTTAGAAAACAAGAATCCTTTGAAAAAGAGAGAAGATTTTGAAAATTAAAGAAGGGGTGAAGATGAAGGGACTATCCTAAAAAAAAGAAAATAAGGAGATAAAGGAAGAAAGATCTAACCAAACTTGATGACACTCCCAATTATGAGCATAAGAGTTTCATCCTTATAAGCTAGCAAATGGCCAAATAAAGGCAAGTACCAACTTCATGAAGATCAAGGCAAAGGAGAGGTGTCCCAAAATCTAAGTCCAAAACTTCATTCCAATGCCAAGGATAGTAACCAACAGTCCAAAGATTAAGACCACAAGTTTTTTAGAGGTTTAATCATTTATTAATATGTTTTGTGTCTAAATGGACAAAAGGAAAATCAACATAACAAAAAAAAATTAGAGTAAATAATAAACATGATAATGGATGAATAAAGCATAATAAAGTAAAATAAAAGCAATAAAAGTGCAAGAATTTAAATGTTAGTAGAAAAAGAAATTAAGGTGCAAGATTCTAAAATATTAGTAATAATAAAAGTATAATAATATTTACATAAAAGTGGTATGTGTAACACCCCAAAATTTGCCCTCTCATTTTGGTCAAGAAATGATGGAGAAACTAAAAAAAAAATTTATTCATTTCGTATCGACGCATACGAATTTCGTATCGATACATAAGCTAGTATGTATCGATACATACAAGTTTCGTATCGATACATGATTCATTTAATTTTCCAAAGCTTCAGTATGTATCAACGCATACATTTTCGTATTGATACATATCAGTTATAAAATTGACATGTATCGATACATGCAGTTTCGTATCAATACATTAGCTGTTTTTTGCTGTTTTTTCTGTTTTTTCCTTTCCTTTCCTTCACATTTTGTTCCACACTCTTCACATTTGTTCCACACTCTTCACATTTGTTCCACACTCTTCTTTTGGATTACTCTACCATATTCTAGAGTCTTCTACAACCTTCCAAGGAAAATTCCAAGGAATATTCCAAAGAATACTCTAGAACTCTCTAGAATCCTAACTAACTCCAAACCTAACCCAACTCCTAAGCAACCTCCAAACTCAAACCTCATGCCAAGCCTACACATTATATAAACTTAAACCATCCCAAAGTTAAGCTCTCTCCCATTTTTCTTCACTATTTTTCATCTTTTTCATTCTTCTCTCAAATTTTCCACCATTTTCAACCTCTCACCAAAGCTTCTTCTAAAAGTTCTTCAAATTCTTCATTGGAATTTGAAGAACTTGAAGCTAAAATCTCCATTAATCATTTCATTGTGAAGCTTATTTGAAGAATTAATTCTGATTTTGGAAGAGTTTTGAGCTTATTGGAGGTTATTGATCAAGTGTTCATCAAGAAGCATCATCAACCGCATTTATTTTGCGCGTTCGTGGATCGAAGCTTCGACTCTCCGGTTTTCTTCTCCATTTGCATTCCGATCTACATCGCAACACTCACCGAAGAAATTCTCCGCTTCGTAGGTTGGTGATCTAAATCCGCTTCTTGGTTTAACTTATTCTCTTAATCTCGCCATGACGGCATTCTTCGTGTGTTTATCGTTGTGTATGCGCTTGACCGTTCAATTTCGTCTTGATTACGATTTGATCATTTTGTTTGTTCGTAGTTAGAATTAAAGCTGATTCTAGGTGCCATTAAGGTTTAGATTATGGCTTTTAGGTGTAAAATTTGTGCTCACTAGATAATAGTTGCATTAGGAGCTTTAGGAAATAAGTCGATTGCAAGAAGTTTTTTTTCCCTCATTTTCTTGGGCATTACTTCCCCCCTTTGCCACCATAGATTGATATGTCCTGATTTTAGGGAATTTTCAAGATTAGTTTCGACATCTCATTCCTCCATTTCGAGTCGTTTCGACATGCTTCCGTCCATTTCGCATATTTTGTGTTTATGTGTTAGTTTATGCATGAATTGGCTTATTGCATATTGTTGATATGTCCATGCATTTTTTGTCATGTAAATAATCATGTTGCATTCTGTTTTTGCATCTTTCGCATGTTTCGTTAACTCATTTGCATCTCATTGTATCAATGTATATGTTGTATTTAACATAACCATGTATGTATGTGCATTTGGTTGCATGTTTAATCACATCATTCACATCAATTCAATTCTGAATTTTGCTTTAAACTTGGCATTCTTGTTGATGTATCATGTTGCATATTCATGATCAATGTTCATATGCCATGTTCATGTGTCATATTTTGCATACTTGTTGCATAACAAATCATGTGGTGCATTCTTGCATAATCCCTCAAAAAATAATCATGACATTCAATTATGTGCTTGATCCATATTCATATTGCATATTCATGTTAATTGAGCATTTCATGATTGAATTTGTGTATAAAAAATGAAGTTAATCAAAGCTGCATTTTACATTTCATAGCTGTCTCTGCATATAGGAGCTGTAAAATGTATGTTGTTTGTTGTGTAGTTCATGTTGTTGGTGACTTTTTACACCTGTCTTGCATGCTGTGTATATGCTGTAGAAAGTTGAGTGTGTGTTACATGGCATTTCATTGCTGTTTTTGCATTTGGTAGCTGTTATAGGCTGCTGAATTTTGCATTGCATTGCCTTTAGGTTCACTAAACCTTAGATTGAGTCTAATTCATGTCCTAGTTCTCTTAGGAATTAATTTGGTATTTGTTTACCTTATTTTTTTTCATGTTTACCATGCTAACATTTGTTTTGTAGGGGGAATATTGAGGTAAGTATCACTTCATTCTCATCTCTTATGCATTTTAATTGTGTTTGCCTTAGCACCTTGTGCTTTGATCATAGGCTTTCCCTTTTGCTCTCTTAGAAACAACTTAACTTCCTTAGGAAGTAAGTTAGTTTCTAACTCTCTTTTCTTCTTATTAGATTTAGAAGCCACACTAACCATTAGGACATCCATTGAATGAATAACTTAGGGTTGTGTCTTAGTCCCCCTAGTTTTGTCCTTTTCTCCATTTGAGTCTTCTTCTCTCATCTTCAAACAAAAATCCAAAAGACATTTAATAAAGGATTGAAATAGCCTTTTGTGTATAGCATTATTCCATGGGGCACTCATATTCATTCCATCTTGGAATAGTGTGAGATTGTCTAGCATGACGCACAAGTCTAATCATGAGGCTACTTTCACAAATGATAAACTCCAAAACACTTCTCATAAAAGACAACCAACAAAGACATCACGTCTTCTCTTCTCATCTCCTAATCTTTGCGGATGAATGCAACTTGCCTCGACAGATCAAACAACGATACGGTAAACACCCTCGAGTCAGAGCCGGTAAAACCTGAGTTAGAGCTATGGAAACGTCATCCTAAAAAACACAAACAAGTTCCCGTCTTACTTAGGCGAACTATGTCGACTCTGATCCTCATTTTCCTGATGAGGTACGTAGGCAGCGGGGTAGGGCCCGTTCGAGCACATTCTTTATTTTCCTTACATTTCGTTTTTTCCTTCCATTCTCTCTTCCAATTCCCTTTCTCATTTCTATTCCAGTCAGCAGTTTTATTCAGCAACTTTATTCTTTCACACCCTTTGAAACAAACAAGCAAGCGTGGATCCCGTCGGGTGCGGCGGACGGTCTGGGGTACTAATACCTTCCCAAGTCGTAACCGACTCCCGAACCCAGATCTTTGGTTCGCAAGGCCTCGTCCTTTCCTTCTTCCTCAGGTTTGTGCAGGATTACCTTTCCAGTTCCTTCGGGATAAAAATGCATGGCTGGCGACTCTATCTTTTTCGCGTCACTTTCGCGTTTGTACTAGGATGAAAATCCTGGGAGCGACAGCTGGCGACTCTGCTGGGTACCGAACCCAGAATCTCTGGTTTCCCTCGTAGAGTCAATCCTAGCGCTTGTCTGTTTATGTTTCTTTGGGTGTTTATCTGTTTGCTGTTGTGTGCTTTAGTTTAGCTTTACTGTTTTCATTTACAATTTTACTTTACAGCTTTACTTTACAACATTTATTTACTGCTTTCACTATTTATTTTCCATGTATCATATACTGGACTGTGTTAGTTTCATTTTTTTTTCTATGGGATGGGGTTACTGTGAGATGAGCTCGTAATCGGAGCTCGAGTGCACCCTAGGACTTAGAGTGGTTCCACTTTGGCTTCATGGCATCTTGCTATGTTGGTAGTAGTGAGTTTCACACCTTGACTTGCAACCTTCTCGGGAATGTATTGATGCCGGAATCTTTCTGGGGCAATATACAACCTTGATAGTTATGTGCAGTCAGGGGACCGATCATTGAGAACCTTTGTGGAAACATCCCTCTCCAGTGATGACAGTGGAAAACCACATTTGTCGGCAAACCCACTCCCATAGGATGGCCAGGTTCTCTCATAGGAACCCAGTCAAGGAAAAATGTTCGTATGACGATAGTATTGTACCATTCAGGATGAATGTACTATTGTTTCTCGATTCAGTGCTTGAAGCTGAGGACTTATGAGGGATGCTTGTTTTCCATGTACTCAGCTGAAACCTCCCTGGGTAGTGTATAATGCCAAACCGATTACCTTATTTGGTCATGAGCCATTTCTCGGAAATGGTGAACGTATTATTATTATCCGGCTTTGAGAGTCCGTGATTTTGACTCAGAGTAACATACCCGTGAGATGGGAAGGTTTTACAGATTTATAGGAACCCTGAAACTTCCAACATACCCGATTTACCAACATTGTTCAGTATTATGATCAAGTTCTACATGGTCTTTTGGTTTTGAAATCCGGGATTTCGGTGGTACTGTTATTATGATTCTTCAGAAGCACATGGATGTCTTCTCAACACCAACATTAGACCAGTGATCGCCAGACCTTTGATCACATGCCAGTGTATTGTAAAACATCCTTTGCATGCTTGCAGTACTAACACATGCTTACTCATTTGCAGGGCCGCATGTTGCATCCTCATGAACGTATCATACGCATTTACTGCACGATTTGCATATTTTGCATTTTACAGGTTATCCGGACTTCCTAACTTATTCAACTTCAGGCAATATAGCTGGTCAACACGTTCATCGGTATCCAACAAAAAGAAACCGAGTAAGAATGGCTGAACGAATGCAGACTGATCTCAATGAACTCCGACAGAGGATGGATAAGTTCATGGAAATGATGACTGGCATGGCCCAGAACCAGGAGCGTCTCAGGCTGATGGTTGAGAAACCCTAGGGGAATGCTAATACTGGAACACCGACTGAGAATGTGGATCCCAACGCTTCCCGTAACGGAGGGCCAAATCTAAATGGGACTGCAGCCCGTAATGAAGACACGCAAGAGGACCAGTTCACTCTACTGGATGCTGACATGGGTAATATGAATGAGATCAATGACCGCAGGTATGAAGAGTCGGCAGAGAAGATTAAGGCCATGGAATGTCAGAATTCCCTAGGCCTCGATGTAACCAGTCTTGGGTTAGTGCCAGGAGTCAGAATCCCTCCAAAGTTCAAAGCGACATCATTTGACAAGTACAATGGCAGCACGTGCCCTAGAACTCACATTCATGCATAATTTGGAAGAATCTCGGCTCACACTGATGATGAGAAACTTTGGATGCATTTCTTCCAAGATAGTCTATCTGGAGCTTCATTGAGTTGGTACATGAAGTTGAGCAGGGTCTCTATTCTAAGCTGGAAAGATTTAGATGAAGCTTTTCTCAAGCAGTATCAATATAATATTGATATGGCTCCGAACCGCACTCAGTTGCAGAACTTGTCTCAAGGACCTAAGGAAAGTTGTAAGGAATATGCACAGAGGTGGCGTGAATTGGCTGCACAGATTCAACCTCCATTGCTCGATCGGGAAATGGCAGACATGTTTATGGGCACCTTGCGAAGTGCATATTTGGATCGTCTGGTCGCTTGCCCATCCATCAGTTTTGCTGATATTGTCATCGCTAGAGAAAGGATAGAAAATTTCCTGAAATTGGGGAGGATCCAGGATACAAATAGTGCTGGTTCTTCTAGTGTGAAAAATCCTTTTGGCAATGGCCAAAGACGAAGAGAAGGCGAGACCAATGTTGTGTATAGGGGCCGAGACAGAGGTCGTTCTCAAGGTTACTACCAAACAGCTGCAGTAACTATTATGCCACAGGTTCAACAACCTCAAGGTCAGCAATATCAGGCACATAGACCAAATCAGGAAAGAACAAGAGTGAGGAACCACAGACTTGATCCCATCCCATGCCCATATGTTGTATTGCTTCCAGAGCTGCTAAAGTTGAACATGGTCGAGCTTCGTACCATGAGAGCTCCTTCTCCTAATAATATACCTCCAAACTTTGATGCAAATGCCAGATGCGAATTCCATTCGAGTGCCCAGGGGCACAGTATTGAGAAACGTTGGGCTTTTCAGAACAAGGTACAAGACCTAATTGACTCCAAAGCGATTAATTTCGCTCCTCGCCCGAATGTACTCTAAAACCCAATGCCTAATCACAACGGAGCCGGTGTCACGGTTGTTTTACCAGATGGTCCACATTAAGCTGGAGTCTTCAGGAAGCAAATAAAGCCATCAGTATTCAAATACTCTCAGCAATGGCAATTGTTTGTTTGTTTTTCTTCAATGCATTGTCTTCCCTATTGAGGGGAACTACGTCGCTCTGATTCTTCATTGGTCATTGGTCAATGGAGATACGTAGGCAGAAGATCTTCAGGTCTTTCCGAGCAACCTTATGGGGCAACTTTATTCCCCAACTTTATTCTTTCCTTTAGACGTCTCGTGTCAGAGTCAGAATAACTAGAAGAAGAGGTATGATTGCCATGGTTGGGTATACGGCTGCAACTTGAAGATTACAAGTCTGTGAAAGAGCTATATGTAAACACCCTAAATTTTCCCTCACTAAGTTCACACCATGGCTTGTGATCTTCCATATTTGTATTATTTTAAGCATATCACATCATATTGCATTTTGTTTCATCTACATAGTTCAAGTTCATCTGCATCTAGGGTTTGTGATCTGAGCAATCCAAGGATCCATCTGAGCCACTCCAAAGGTCTCCAATCATTACAAGAGGCTCCATGTGTGTTCTATCATCATATTATATCCCTCAAAGATCAAGTAAGTCAAGAAATCACAAGAACTTGGAAAGCATGGAAGCAGAGCTAGGGTTTCACTACACAGATGACCTGAAATTAGGGTTTTGGTTTCAGAGGCCATAACTCCAAATGTTTTGGCCATTCGTGTTTCTAATAGTCTCAATATGTTATAAGGATCATATGTACCAAGTTTGATGAAGAAATTCATTGTGGAAGTCATATGTTCACTGGGTAACTTCTTGAGCAAGTCAGAGCAAAATCAGGGCATCTGAGGCCCCCAACAATGGAACCAAAGTGGATTTTTCATCAAATTGAAGTTATATGATCTTTATTTGATCATTGAAGTGCTTGTAAGTTCACAAAATTGAAGAAAATTGAGCTAAACCAAAAGTTGCCAAAAATGGAAATGACTTGTAATGGAAACTTTCCATTTTGGGAAAGTTTTTCAACCTCCTCTTTCTCAACCAAAAATGCTTCAAATGAAAAATTGTTGGTCATGAAATTTGTAGATTGGATCATTCTATTTTCAAAAAGTACAAAAACAAGTCCTAATTCATTATGGAACTCAAGTTATGGCTTGGCAAAGTTGGCAAAAATCCTATAATTTTCACTTTCACACCAAAGAGGATTTTTTGCAATTTCACAAGCCAATTCATTTTGTGACCTATAATCACTCTCTAATCATCATACAAACATACTACAATGCATTGTGACCAAAATTACCCAAAGAATCATTCCATTTCATGCCTTGAACTTCAAGTAATTCAAAAGGGGCCAAAACTTTCCAAATTTGCAAAAGGGGATGAAACTTCTCACACACTTGCTGCATCACCCCAAAACATTTTCCATGGTTCTCCTTGATCTTTGCTGAGCCAAGACATGCCCTAAAACAACTGTAACATGAGCCCATACCTCAAGTACACCTAATGTTGACATTTTGGCAACTTGCCCATACCAATCACCACAGGCCACCACCCATTTTCTGACCTATCAAACAATGTTTTGTGGATCAAAAGCAACTCATAACATACAACACACAAGCCTGAAACCTGAGAATCACCAAGCTTCACAAAAATCACCTTCAAGCAAAAACCTTCGAAACTTTCTGTCCAGCCATCAAACATCAAAACAAACTTCACCATTCATTTAGAAATGATCCATTGAACATAAACCAACCATCAAACAAGCCTCAAAGCCCCTCTATAAAAAACACGATTCTGGTACAGCAAGAGTGCAACCTCTCATTCCAGCCATTCTAAACTTCATCAAAGCATTCCAACATCATCAGGAGGTCAAGAGGAGTAGATTTGCATAAGAGAAGAGGTCCAAAAGCTTCAAACTGAGAAAGCTCAAGCTCAGGTAACCTCAAGAACATTTTTACCAGAAATGTGTTTTTAAGTTCCTAAATGATTCTTCATGATTCACTGATGATCCTGATGTGTTTAGTTTTGAAAATGATTGAGTATTAAGCATGTATGAGCTCTTTGAAATTTTTTGACCTAGAACTAATTTGCTTCGATTCAGCTTGAATATGTGAAATAAATTTGTTTTGATGGATGATTCTTGTTATGTGATGCGTGGGGTTTGATTCTGGGCAGAAAAATTAGGTTTTAGAAGCTTAGGGAGAGAGATAGCATTTTGGACTGCCGGAGAAGATGACCGGAGCACTGTTCCAGTCATCTCAAAATAATTAGGGCTAATCTCAGGTGATTAACCAAGTTTGAATCTGGAGCGTAGGATCTTAGTTTCGCGCGTGTGTGGAGGGCTGAGATCTGTTCACTTAACCCTAATCTTTTTTATTTATTTAATTAATTAAAATTAGGCCAGATTGAATCTGGACCCTTAGATTGCGCGCTGGTTAACCATTCCCCCCCCCCCCAGTTTGAATCTGATCCCTTGGATTGTCCTACTTTTATTTAAATTCATTTTATTTTCATTATTATCAATTTATTTTGTGCATTTTATTTAAAATACTTAGAAAATTCCAAAAAATATTTTCTTCTGCATTTTGACTTCAAATATTTTTCTTCATCCAAAAACATTTTTATTTTTATTTTTTGCATTAAAAAATCATTTTAAAAATATTTAAATGTTTATTTTAATTAATTAATGGAAATTAATT
Organism: Lathyrus aphaca; assembly: GCA_963966055.1. Classification (NCBI taxonomy): domain Eukaryota; kingdom Viridiplantae; phylum Streptophyta; class Magnoliopsida; order Fabales; family Fabaceae; genus Lathyrus; species Lathyrus aphaca. The sequence goes on from OZ014521.1 coordinate 17,881,850, forward strand.
AATTAAAATATCATTTAGGTTTCCAAAAATTCCAAAAACATTCACATTGCATCTTAAGACATTTAGAAACATTGTCAAACCATTCATACAAATTTCTTTTTGGTTTTGATCCAACTTTGACATTTTTCTTGAATTTAGGGTTCATAAAAATCCCTTTATGGAACCCTAACTTCAAAATTTCTTTTCTGCCTAACCATGAAGGGTTTGACAATGGTTCTTTTTGCATTGTTTTCCATATAGCATTTAGTATCTAGCATATTTTTGTCACAAATTTATCTTGCATTTTCCATTTGATTTGTATTTTCCCTCTTAAGGTACCCAAAAACCCTAGTTTACTTAGAAAAATCACAACTTTCTTTAGGTTAAGAGTTAGACCTTCTCCTTTGAGGTGTGATATCATATGGGGTTAGGGTTCCTTTGAGTTCATTTGAAATTTTTTATCTTGTGATTTGCTTCTGTTTTTGACATTTGCATCGCATCCTTTCATGTAACCCTAATTTTGCATCCATACTTGCATCTTACATTGCATTGCATGAACATGTGAACTTGCCATGACATTCTAAGCTCTTGTATGCCATCTTAAACATCTTAAGACATTGCTTGAACCTTGCTTGGTCATTTCTTCATACATTTGCTATGCTTTGCATCCATTTCATTTCATAATCATACATGTGTTTTCATGCTTCCTACATGCTTCATTTGCATTCTTTCTCTTTGTATGAACACTCATAGCACTTGGTATGCTTTTGCATCATATCATAGCATCATTTGTATCATGTGTTTGCTTCTGGTTTTGGTTTCTACCTTTGCATATGTTTCATTTTCTTCTCATTCCTTTCCTTACGCTAACCTTTTCAGGTGGTAAGTAACTTGAGAAGTGAATTTGCCTTCACTACTCATTCCTCTTCATCTTTTTCTTATGCATCATTGCTGAATTTTTTTCTTTGCCTTAGAGTGAGCTTGCTCATTCATGTTCATCATTCACCTTCTTTCTCCAAGTTACTTATCTTCTTCAATGAAGTAAGTAACTTGTTTCTTTTGCTTCTCCTCCTTTCATCTGCTTCTTCCATTGGTGGTTTTTCTGAAGATCTCTTTCAAGCCTTACAAACCATAGAAACATCCAAGCATGACAATAACTAGGGTTGTAATTAGTCCCCCTTTAGCTTTTACCTTTGTGTCTTCTTTGTGTCTCTCTTCTCACCTCATCATTAGAGACTAAACCTTTAAGGCTTTAAGACTTTGTGATTAGGGTTATGCCTGCATCCTTCTCTTAGGATGGAGTGTATATCTTTAATCCTAAGTGTTAAACCCTTAATTTGTTTAAACCTCTTAATCAATCCATCTTAATAATCACTAAGACATTAACTTGTAACTTGGGCCTTGCATTAGGGTTCTAATTCTTCCTTTATTGGTTAAGAAGGACTAACCCTATTGTTAATGGACAAGTCCCCCTCAAGTTATCTTGCAAATCATAAAACTCACTTCTTAATCTCACCCTTAATTAAAATCCACTTTAATAAAGGCTTGTTTTGTCATGAGGTTAATCCCTAATCATGGATTAAGTTGAGGTATCTTCCTCAGCTTAAGTGCTCTCATCTATTATCCTTCTATTAGGATGGTGTAATGAGTTCACTAATCTTTGATTATGGCTTAAACTCATTACTTAACACTAAACAAAAACTCAAAAATATCTAAATAATCACAAGTAGGTTAATGATCTTAATCCTACATCATCATGGTAATTAAGTTGAGATGTTTATCTCATACTTAAGGTATTCTCATTATCCCTAATCAAAGGGAGGATATGATGAGTTTACTAACCCTTGGTTTAGGCTTAAGCTCATTAACTTATGACAAAAACCAAAAACAAATAAAAGATTGAAAACACAAAAACAAACAATAATCGTCTCCTTCGGGATTCTTTTCTCATCATCTTCACTCATAAATGAGAACTTGCTTCTTCCGTCTAATGCAAGACAGTTAGCACTCGAGCCAGACGAGTCATACACTTGAGCAAAGACAAGCAAGCAGTTCATCAGTCAATTTATATTCACTCTCTTTGAGTCGAACTACGGTGTTCTGACTTCCTCATTGCACGAGAGGATACGTAGGCATAACTTAACAGTTATCGAACAAAAGTCTTTGTGTCTTCCCCCTCTTTCAGCATTCCTTTTAAGCCTCATTCCTGAGCACCTCACTTCACTTTCCAGCACTGACACTTGTACATCCTTTTCCAGCTTTTGCACACAGATAGCACATACACTACCCCTTTAAACACAAACTTTCAAGCTTGGATCCCGTCGAGTACGACGAACAATCTGGGTGCTAATACCTTCCCAGATTGTAACCAACCCCCTTTCTCAGTTTCTCTGGTTCGCAACCGTCTTATCCATATCTTTCTAGGTTTATGCAGCATTACCTTTCCTTCGGGATAAAAATTCCTAGCTGGCGACTCTATTCACCTTCATTACATCTTCTCCTCTCGCCGACCGTTCGCGTCTGTACCCTATCTGACCCGGTGTCTTTTCGGGGGAGCGACAACTTGGCGACTCTGCTGGGGACCCTTTATATTGCAACCAGGGCTTCTAGTTCTTTTTGTGGGCTCCTCCTAGCGCTTGTTTGATTTGTGTTTACGGGGGTGTTATGTGCTACTTGTGCTTATTTATTTTCTTTATTTATTGCTTTATGCACAGCTTTATTTATTGCTTTCTTTTACAGTTTTATGCATTTCATACTATCATTATCATGTGTTGGATCTCCTGTCTGTTTTGGTGGGTGGGGTTCATTGAGTGATTAAGGTCCTATACCGGGGACCTGAGTGACACATAGGCTAGAGTGGCTTCATATTCTTTCCCATTCCATTTCGGTCTGGTGCGGGAATATGAAACACGGTTCAGACATGGGTTTCTTCTTGAGAACTCTGTGCTATGGATTTCCTGTAGTACTAGGGCTATCTGGGAAGCCTGCTAAGTCTGGATGACCTTTTTATGACCTTCAGCATCTGGGGTGAATTAGAGGAGGATCTTTTATGGTTATTGTAAACACTGTACCTCCGGGTTAGAAGTGTTTACACTTCTCATAACTGATCCAAGTCTGAGGATCCTTGTTCTAGAACATTACATGTAAGGGGGTTGGGATGTTTACAGGTTTGCAGGAACCCTTGGCCACATCATACCCTGTTACTAGTGTTGATTTAAGAATGCATCACTTTGGACAGTTCTTGTAAAACCCCGGATTTGAGTCCCCCACCTTGATACTGGATTTCTAAGCCTCCATCCGGACTTATGAACATACATGGACTTTTACCAAGGCAGATAAACAGATCCAGCACTTGGTCACAAACCCTTTGCATATCATTTGCATACATCATTTTTGCATCATTTAACATTTGCTTATTTGTTTTACAGGGTATCCATCATATTATCTTTGGTTTGGTTTTGACCCCTTCTGCTGCCCAGACTGCTTCAATTATCTTCTCCAGCACCTTCATCAGTTTGTCAGTGATTCTCCTCCAGCTATCTTCATCAGAGACCCATCTCCAGCATCTCAGTCAGTGACCTTCATCAGCAGTTTCTCTCATCTTCTTCATCAGCATCCATCATCAGCATGGACACTTTAAGAAAGAGCAACATCACATACCACTTCTTTGAGCCCACCCTGACTGGCATCAGGCAGATCCAGTCCCTCATTACTCCTGATCATGTACCATTATTCAGAGAGCATTATGGAGGCATATTGGACATAGTCATGGATTTAGATGCATCTCAGAGGAGCATGATCCATACTTGCTTGCAGTTTTATGATCCTCCACTCAGATGTTTCACATTCCCTGATTTCCAGTTGGGACCTCTGTTAGAAGAATTTTCCATGTTGTTAGGAGTTCCTATCAGGAGAGGGATTCCTTTCAACCCATAGATGGTTGCTCCCAGAAATGAAGACATAGCCAAGGCATTGCATTTGGAGCCTGCCCTCATTGATCAGAACATGACAACCAAGGCTGGGGTTCCAGGCCTTCACCTAGACTTCTTGATCTCCCAGGCTACCATGCATGCTGCAATAGGAGAATGGAAGGATGTTTGTGCACTTCTAGCCCTCAGTATATATGGGGTTATCTTGTTTGCAGATGAGCCAAAGTTTGTGAGCAAGAATGCCATTCACCTGTTCTTATTAAGGAACCCGGTTCCTACCTTGCTAGGAGACTTCTACTACTCAGTACACCAGAGGAATGAGAAGCAAAGAGGAAGACTGGTCAGATGTTGTGATCCTCTCTATTACTCTTGGTGGCTAAGACACTTGCCAAAATCAGATACCTTCCTGAACCCACATCAGCAAAAGAACTAGGCTAAGAGATTTATTGCCTTGACATCAGAAGACATTAGATGGTGCACTCAGAGCACCAAAGGTAAGGACATCATTACTAGCTGTGGGCAGTATCCTAATGTGCTTTTGATAGGAGTGAAAGGTTGCATCAACTACAACCCTTTACTGTTTAAAAGACAATTAGGGTATGCTTTGGTTCATCCTCCCAGAGGGCAAGATTTGACTGAGACCCTCTACTGTAAAGTCCAACCCAACTCTGCTGTTGTCAGACAAGCTGCCTGGGCTTGGGATAACATTCAGACCAAGGGGACAGCCATCCTTGGAAAGTGCAACAACATTGCTTCAGCACAGTATTCTGATTGGTCTCGTACCAGAGCTCAGATCACCCGGATGCCATTTACTTTAGAAGATGTACCTGGACCTTCAACAGTACAACCTACAGCTACTGTCGGTTTGGAAGAGTTTGAAAAGCTGGAGGAAAGGAATACTCAGCTATCTGAAGCCTTGAAGAAGACTCTCTGGGAGAGAAATGACAGACATCTGGATAGTGAGAGATTGGAAAGACTCAGGATTGAGCATTTGACCAATATTGAGAAGACAGATGACTACATCAGGAAGGCTAGAGCAGGGGAGTTAGTACTGAAGAATGCTTGCAAGGAAGCAAAATCTCAGAAGGCTAGGACAGAGAATTATCTAGAGGAGAGCCAGGCTAGGTGGATCAGGATCACTGAAGCCCGTGTGCAAAAAGATCAAAGGACTCAGGCTAAGACAGAGCAGTTGGAGGCTAGTGAAAAGAAGCATCAGGAGGCTTTGCTGGCAGCTCAGAAAGAGATATCTGAATTGAAACTTCGGGCGGGGTTAAAGATGTCAAAGGATCAGGATAAGTATAAGAAGTTGACCAATGCCATTGCTACCAGGAACCTCCTCATCAAGACTATCACACAGCACCCAGTAGGTCCAGTGACTGAGGCCCTCCTGAAGGAAGTCAGAGAGGATGACTTTGGATTAGATGTTTGACTCTTTTGCTTGTACTTTTTCTTTTTGTTGTACTTTTCTTTTGTTGTTGTATTTTGACCCACCACGGGGATGTATTGTAATCAAACTATGTATTTTCACTCTTTGTAATATATGTGGTTTGTATTATTTATTTTTGGCGGGCTTAATCTCTCTTCATCATCAGCATTTCCTCGAGGTCTGGAAAGGTCAAAACCAAAGAACCAAACTGGATACCCTTGGAAGACAAATAAGCATATTGCATTGCATACTAATATTTTCTTTGTTTTGTAGGTTTTTTTTTATTGTTGTTTCTCACTTTGTTGTGGTATCAGGAAACATTGCTCGCAGAAGAGTGTTCCCTGTCAACAGAATACACTGGTACCCGACGTGAAACAACCTTCCGGGACTCCAGATGGATCAAGTTCAGCAAGACTTGAATGAAGTAAAGGCCCAGATGGCCAATGAGACGGTTGAGATGAGGAATCAGATGACTCAATTCATGACTGTAATGACTGGTTTTGCTCAAAGCCAGGAAAGGCTAAGGGAGTTGGTTGAAAGGCAGACTCCTGAAGAACACCATCCAGGTACAGGAGGTACCAGTAACAATGATCACGTGTAGCCTCGCACTGATCCACCAGAGTTTGGGCCTCATCTAAACCCAAAAATCAATGCCATAAGGAATACTCAGGGTAACACTGTTGGAGGAAGGGTCTTGCAGGAGGATCCTCAAGAAGAGCAGTTTATAATTGTTGGGGCTGGGGACGAAGTTTACGACCGTAGGCTGGATGAAATTGCAGAGAAGCTGAGGTCTCTTGAATCCCAGAATTCCCTAGGGTTTGATGTAATGAACATGGGATTGGTGGAAGGGGTGAGAATTCCTCACAAATTCAAACCCCCGTGTTTTGAAAGGTATAATGGTACATCCTGCCCACGCACACACCTTCAATCATTCTTGGGAAGACTAAAAGCATACACCATGGACGAAAAGCTGTGGATGTTTTACTTCGAGGATAGTCTAATAGGGGTATCCCGAGAATGGTATTCCCACCTGACCAAAGCCACAATAAGAAACTGGAAGGACTTGGCTGAAGCGTTTATCCGTCAGTATCAGTATAACTTGGACATGGCCCCAAAATGGACCCTCCTAAATGGAATGTCTCAATCTTCCCGTGAAAGCTTCAGGGAATATGCCCAAAGGTGGAGGCAACTGGCTGCTGCAGTACAACCCCCTATGTTTGAAAGGGAAATGGCAGACATGTTCATGAATACTCTCCAAGGGACCTACATTGATAGATTGGCTGCATTTTCTTCTATCAGCTTTGCAGATGTGGTGATAGTTGGGGAAAGAATAGAGAGCCTATTGAAGATGGGAAAGATCTCCGATAACGGTGCCAGTTCAAGCAGTACAAGAAAACCATTTGCTGGGCCCCGTAGATCTGGTGAGACAAACTCTGTGCACATGGGAAGAGGGAGACCCCAATACTTGCCAAGAACAATTGTTGTTATTACTATCCCGGCTCCACCCCCTCAGTATGTTCAACAACCACAACACTTTCCGCAACAACAACAATTCCCTCAACAAATATCATACAACAATAACAACAACAATCAACAACAACGCCTTTTTCAACAGCGGCCATCTCAGGTCAACCGGGTGATTGACCCCATTCCAATGTCGTATGCTACACTAATTCCACAACCCCTAAAGCTCAATCTTGTTGAGTTGAGGACATTGGCTCCACCTGATCCTCAAAACCTTCCTAGGAACTACGATGTCAATGCTAGGTGTGCTTTTCACTCTAACGCACCTGGTCATTCTATAGAAAAATGCAGACCTCTGCATATGAAGGTTCAGGATCTGGTAGATTCAAAAGCCCTGAACTTTGCACCTCCTCCCAATGTAATGAAAAATCCTATGCCAAGCCACAGTGGGCCAAGGATTAATGCTATAGAAGATGGCTCACCCATGAGTTTAATAGAAGACATTGCATGTATTCAGACACCTCTGGCAGAGGTTAAAGCCCAACTTTTAAAGTGCCAAGTGTTTCCAGGTTGTGAGGCCTGTTGTAAATTATGCAAACTTTCTGAGAATGGGTGTGAGAGCTTGAGGAGTGGAATTAATGACTTGATCAAAGAAGGCATTCTGCAAATTACAACCACAACTTCTACAACACCAACAACCCTTTTGTCAACAACAAGTGATTCTTCTACAAATGCAACAACCATCTTTCCTAGTGATTCTTCTACAAATGCAACAACCATTGTTCCAACTGATTTAGCTACAACTTCAGCAATCATTTCATTTGTCACTTCAACATACAAAAATTCATTTGCACCAGCTACTACAACTTCAACAACCAACAATGATGTTTCCACTGTCACAATTTACTATGACCCGACAACGGTCCCGAACTCCAGCAACTTTCAGCAATCTCAACAACAGTCTCAACAAAGCTTCAATTCACCTCCACCGACATCCACCCGAGGTCCTGTTACTATTTTTTATGATCCACAAACTATTACAGTCCCAACATCTACTGAAGTGAGCCCAGTCACTATCATAGTGTCGGGACCAATCCCATATGATAAAGACAGTGCTATACCATGGCATTATGGTGCTGATCTGTACTGCAACAGAGAGAAAGTCCTTCTTGATTCTCCAGTGCTCACTCCCCAAGTGGATAATGTTGGGGAGGCGGAGGCTTCACCCGAAGCAAACATATCTTCGCATCACAAGTCCCTAGAACCAACACTGAGGCAGAGGCTATTGCCAAAGCCAAGGGGAAGAGTGTGATACCGGAAGAACCTGCACCCAAAGAAACTCATAAATCATCCTTCGATCAAGACGTAGATGAGTTTATGAGGATTATTAAGAGAAGTGACTATAAAGTTGTGGACCAGACTCCTTCAAAGATCTCTATATTATCACTGCTGTTGTGTTCTGAAGCCCATCAGGATGCACTACTCAAAGTTCTGCACGCTGCCTATGTGCCAGAAGAGATCACAGTAAATCAGCTGGAAACACTGGTGTCAAATGTCAACACTAGCCATGGGCTAGGGTTCACTGATGCTGATTTGACTGCAGAAGGACGTCTCCACAACAAAGCTTTGCACATAACCCTGGAGTGCAAAGGAGTTGTACTATCTCATGTTCTTGTAGACACTGGGTCCTCACTCAATGTCTTACCCAAGAAAGCCCTTGTCAAGCTCGAGTATGATGGGATAGCTCTTCGGCCAAGTAATCTTGTGGTCAGGGCTTTTGATGGTTCCAAAAGGTCAGTTCTTGGAGAGGTGGAGCTTCCAGTGATAATTGGTCTGCAAGTCTTTAAGACCATTTTCTATGTGATGGACATACAGCCTGCTTATAGCTGTTTGTTAGGTCGACCCTGGATTTACGCCGCAGGCGCTGTAACGTCGACCCATCACCAGAAACTAAAGTATGAATGGGAAAGACAGATTATCACCATCTATGGTGAGGAGGACATATTTGTTAGCCACCTGGCTACGTACAAGTATATTGAGATGGATGGTGAAATCCATGAGACAATGAGCCAAGGGTTCGAGGCCCTGAATGTCAATGAGGCTACTGAAGTATTTGCTGCATCCCAGGAAGACAGGATGGGTACTTCAATTGTCTCTTATCAGCAAGCCTAGAAGGTTGTTGAGGATGGTAATGCTCAAGGCTGGGGCTAGCTGCTGCCGGTGGAAAAGAAGGAAGATAGATTCGGTTTGGGTTACAGACCATTCCGACAAGATCAATCAGAGGCTGCTAAGGAGCCCAAATTCATCAGTGGGGGGATGCTCACCCCAGATGTTGTTAACAATCTGGAAGACGAGGCGGAAAGAGACCGCAACCTGGAGAACTGGATACGTCCAAGGATCCCGGGGAACCAAGTCCTTAACTGGTCTTCCCAGGAAATTATAAGGGTTACTCCTGCAGAGTAATTATTATTTCCTGTATTTTTAGCATGCATCAAGTCCTGCATCTTGCCCAAGATGTCAGGACTCATTTTGTAATAGGGCCATATTGTAATTTTGTGCAAATGATTAATCAATGAATATCGGACATCTTTTGCAAACGAGTCTCTTTTTCGCTCACTGTCTTTTCATTTTTCACCTTTGTACAAAACAATAAAATGGCAATGTTTTCAAAATAAACAACTTCATTTTCACTTTTTCTAAGCAAGATTAAAACTGATCACCAAAACGAACCAATCTCAAACCTTGCAGAGTTTATCCTCCAGATTGCATCGACAATATCACTGCTATGACCTTGTATGACTTCGACAATCCAATTAATCAAGCTGATGAAGGGGTTGAAGAAGACTATGAGTTACCTGAAGAGTTAGCCAGGCTGTTGAGGCAAGAAAAGAAAGAGATTACTCCTCATCGGGAGGAGGTTGAAACAGTTAATCTTGGTACCGAAGAAGACTTGAAAGAAGTAAAGATTGGGGCCAGTCTGCAAGATTCAGTGAAGGAACAGCTTATTGATATGCTTCGAGAATACGTCGACGTCTTTGCATGGTCCTATCAAGACATGCCAGGTCTAGATACTGATATTGTTATGCACAAGCTGCCATTGAAAGAAGAATGTCCTCCAGTGAAGCAAAAGTTACGTCGTACTCGTCCGGATATGTCCATGAAGATTAAAGAAGAAGTACAAAAACAGTGGGACGCCGGTTTTTTTGATGTAACTAGTTACCCGCCGTGGGTTGCCAACATTGTGCCAGTGCCTAAGAAGGATGGCAAAGTACGGATGTGTGTGGAATACCGGGATCTGAACAGAGCTAGCCCGAAGGATGACTTCACATTACCTCACATTGATGTATTGGTCGACAACACAACTCAGTTCTTGGTGTTTTCCTTCATGGATGGTTTTTCAGGGTATAATCAGATCAAAATGTCACCCGAAGATATGGAGAAGACTACCTTCATCACACCCTGGGGCACATTTTGTTACAAGGTAATGCCTTTTGGATTGAAGAATGTCGGTGGTACTTATCAACGGGCTATGGTAACGTTATAACATGACATGATCCACAAAGAAATTGAATGTTACGTGGATGACATGATTGCCAAGTCCCTCACTGAAGAAGATCATCTGGTAAATCTGTTGAAGTTATTCAAGCGTCTGAGAAAGTATCAGCTCAAGCTAAACCCCAACAAATGCACATTCGGGGTACGGTCCAGTAAACTGCTGGGTTTCATTGTAAGTGAAAAAGGAATTGAAGTTGATCCTGACAAAGTCAAAGCCATTCAGGAGATGCCTGCACCTAGGACTGAAAAGGAGGTTCGGGGGTTCTTAGGTAGATTGAACTATATATCAAGGTTCATATCTCACCTCACTGCAACCTGTGAACCTTTGTTCAAACTGTTAAGAAAAGAACAAACGGTCAGGTGGAACGAAGATTTCCAGAAGGCTTTTGACAAAATCAAGGAGTACTTACAAGAACCTCCAATTCTTATGCCTCCAGTTGAAGGAAGACCTCTAATAATGTACCTGACAGTATTAGAAGGATCAATGAGGTGTGTGTTGGGCCAGCATGACGAGTCTGGTCGAAAAGAGTATGCAATTTACTACCTAAGCAAAAAAGTTTACCGACTGTGAACAACATTATTCACTGCTTGAGAAAACTTGCTGTGCTTTAGCGTGGGTTGCTCGCCGACTAAGGCAGTATATGTTGACTCACACTACTTTATTGATTTCAAAAATGGACCCAGTCAAGTACATATTTGAGAAGCCATCACTTACCGGAAGGGTTGCAAGATGGCAAATGATTCTGACAAAGTATGACATTCAGTACACATCTCAAAATGTCATCAAGGGTAGTGTACTGTCTGACTATCTAGCTGAGCAACCCATTGATGATTACCAACCAATGAGATTTGATTTACATTGGTGGCTTCTCTGAAGATCTCTTTCAAGCCTTACAAACCATAGAAACATCCAAGCATGACAATAATTAGGGTTGTAATTAGTCCCCCTTTAGCTTTTACCTTTGTGTCTTCTTTGTGTCTCTCTTCTCACCTCATCATTAGAGACTAAACCTTTAAGGCTTTAAGACTTTGTGATTAGGGTTATGCCTGCATCCTTCTCTTAGGATGGAGTGTATATCTTTAATCCTAAGTGTTAAACCCTTAATTTGTTTAAACCTCTTAATCAATCCATCTTAATAATCACTAAGACATTAACTAGTAACTTGGGCCTTGCATTAGGGTTCTAATTCTTCCTTTATTGGTTAAGAAGGACTAACCCTATTGTTAATGGACAAGTCCCCCTCAAGTTATCTTGCAAATCATAAAACTCACTTCTTAATCTCACCCTTAATTAAAATCCACTTTAATAAAGGCTTGTTTTGTCATGAGGTTAATCCCTAATCATGGATTAAGTTGAGGTATCTTCCTCAGCTTAAGTGCTCTCATCTATTATCCTTCTATTAGGATGGTGTAATGAGTTCACTAATCTTTGATTATGGCTTAAACTCATTACTTAACACTAAACAAAAACTCAAAAACATCTAAATAATCACAAGTAGGTTAATGATCTTAATCCTACATCATCATGGTAATAAAGTTGAGATGTTTATCTCATACTTAAGGTATTCTCATTATCCCTAATCAAAGGGAGGATATGATGAGTTTACTAACCCTTGGTTTAGGCTTAAGCTCATTAACTTATGACAAACACCAAAAACAAATAAAAGATTGAAAACACAAAAACAAACAATAATCGTCTCCTTCGGGATTCTTTTCTCATCATCTTCACTCATAAATGAGAACTTGCTTCTTCCGTCTAATGCAAGACAGTTAGCACTCGAGCCAGACGAGTCATACACTTGAGCATAGACAAGCAAGCAGTTCATCAGTCAATTTATCTTCAGTCTCTTTGAGTCGAACTACGGTGTTCTGACTTCCTCATTGCACGAGAGGATACGTAGGCATAACTTAACAGTTATCGAACAAAAGTCTTTGTGTCTTCCCCCTCTTTCAGCATTCCTTTTAAGCCTCATTCCTGAGCACCTCACTTCACTTTCCTGCACTGACACTTGTACATCCTTTTCCAGCTTTTGCACACAGATAGCACAGACACTACCCCTTTAAACACAAACATTCAAGCGTGGATCCCGTCGAGTACGATAGACAATCTGGGTGCTAATACCTTCGCATATTGTAACCAACCCCCTTTCTCAGTTTCTCTGGTTCGCAACCGTCTTATCCATATCTTTCTAGGTTTATGCAACATTACCTTTCCTTCGGGATAAAAATGCCTAGCTGGCGACTCTATTCACCTTCATTACATCTTCTCCTCTCGCCGACCGTTCGCGTCTGTACCCTATCTGACCCGGTGTCTTTTCGAGGGAGCGACATTATCGATCACTGAAAGTATCCAAGACTGACAGGTCCAGACGGAGTCAAACTTCCTCAACAATGGCAATATTCAGCTTCTTTACTGCATTTCCATTTGTAGTTTCTTTTATTTGCTAAACATTTGTCTACATGTACGAAATTTGTTTGCTTTTGAATGTTAGCAATAATAAAACTCACATGTTTTTCTTGAAGTAATTCATTCACATTCACTTATAATTTTTTATGTGTATATTTCAATACCAATTGTCATGCTCAAACTCTATGAAGGTGAACGACGAAACTAAAACGCAAGAATATCTAATTGTGTGCTCTCGAATAAGACCCTGTTGACGATGTACAGGCTTTGTTTCAAATCCCTAAACACCGGAGATATAAGGGAGATAAACCCTCGCTAACCCCTTTGAGCCTTGAAGTAGGAGTTTCTTTTCGCATGAAAAAACCCTTACGATTAACCCAGGGGCAGGGTAGATATCAACTAGTCAGACCAAGCGTTCAGGCTTTCATAAATGAGTGTATTTGAGGACCCATTACATTATACTATGCTAATCAAGAGGTCCAATGACCAGAAATCACAATGGTTATCCCAAGCAAGAGGTCCAAAGATCGAAAACCATAATGGTTATCCCTTATCAACCAAGAAGTGAGACAGTCACGACCCTTTTAAAGCAATCAAGACAACCAATGTCACACGATTTGTTCAAAATAAAGTAGAGATGAAAAAAAAACCGCTAAGTCGAACTTGAAAACAAGCGACTTAGGCAAAAGTTAGGGCATCCGCTAGACTTCACAATCAAAGATTCACAAGAACCAGTCCAGGAAAAAGTTAGGGATAAGCAAAAAATGCAAAAGCGAAAGACGGAAAGGAATACACAAGAAAAAACCTCGAGCAAGAAAAAGTCGTGTGGCACAGACACGAAAGACCAAAGGGTGACTGACTCCAAACAATAACCTGATTGGTGCTTGAACCGATAGCAGCAATGTTTCCCCAACCGACACGAAACCCTTATGAAAGGCGAGCGCTTGTGAAAATTAGCTGAACATAGGAATGGAGGACATCATGAAGAGGGGTGGGCACATATAAACTTCGAGCCTATATCCTTTGTTTCTATAACCGTGAACCAGGCCACGTTACAACCCTCAAAAGTCCTAACTGAAGCAGGGTTATTTTGAGAGCGTACTACCACGAGGTCGCGTTCCTGACTCCTATGAGTTGTGCTAAAAGATACTTGTTGGTATTGCATGTACATACTTTCATTTATTCAAAAACGAGGTCGTATCTTAACCAGTGATTTTCTCACAAAGGTTTGCGACCCCTTTTCAATAAAGACTTCAAGATTAACATGTTTGTTGCATTAGAATTTTCATTCTAAGAATAAACATTTTCTGCTTGCATACATTTGTTTGGCATCATAAAAAGTTCACACGCATAAATTCAGTCCAGATGCTTAAGCTTGCCAAGTTGAGAAGTCTAAAACTTCTGAAAGATAGTCACGTCAAGGTGCACTTTTATGAGAAAGCTCCATTGAGTAAGGACTTTCCCAATCAGTCATGGTTAGAATCAGCCAACCTGGGGCAATCACCTCGAGATTCAAATCTCTCCCAGAGCAATTAGTCAAAGACTCATCCTGGGGCAAGCCATCCCAATCGCACAAGGATTCATTCTTTCCCGAAGACAGATAATCGGAAGTTCAGAATACCGGGGAAATTATACTCCAGAAGAGTTTAAAGGCACCAAGTCTTTTGTAAAATCCTCTTAAGGTAAAGTCCAGATAAAAACAAATGATCCCTAGCACGAAATGATGAGAAGTCTTTCCTCCTCAAGCAGGACGCGATTCAGCTTCGTTATCCCCAAACAGACGCATGGAAGTTATCCCCAGTAAAGTCGTCAAACTTTTCTTAAGCAGGTTTCCTTGATCTTATTTCCCAGCAGATCTCAAACCAAATCCTTCTCTTCCCCAGCAGAGCAATAAGGATTATCCCTAGCAAGAGCCATCTTCTCGTAGTGAAACACTTCTTACAAGAATCCAGGAATCCCTGGTAGTCATCTCAATGGTTTCCCTCCCTACAGAGGTTCGGAAAATTCAGATAGACATGGAGTTCTTCTCAACAGAGCCTTGACAGGTCTTTCCCCAGCTAAGTCGAAAGTTGGAGATCACCAGCGAAATCTTATGAGTGAGATTCAATCCCCAACATTTGAGGCTTCCCCTAGCAGGGCCTTCAAATCTAAAGTCCAATTCATTTTTGGCAAAAGTGATAAGTCGAGACAGACTAGTCACACTCTTCTCCAGCAGGAATATCGGCAATCATCTGTATTCCCCATAGAGTCAGCAAGGATTTGTATTTCCGCGTCAGGAATTCTCTTTATACATATCCCCTAGTGTCATGGGGCATCATGTCATACAGTTCAACATATGCGTGCTCGATCCAAGGTTGATATCCAAAGTCCACCCGCAACGTGGCAACTTATCCAAAGTCCAACAGTAGATTGGCAAAAGTCCATCCTCTGGGTGGAAAATTCATAAAGTCCAACCGTAGATTGGCCAAAGTCCACCCTCTGGGTGGCAAATTCTTAAAGTCCAGCCGTAGACTGGACAAAGTCCATTCTCCGGGTGGCAAATTCTTAAAGTCCCAAGTAGTGGGCTAAAGTCCCCCGTAGTGGGCCAAAGTCTCCCGTAGTGAGCAATATGCCCCCGTAGTGTGGCGAATTTCTAAAGTCCCCCGTAATGGGCAAAAGTCCCCTGTAGTGGGCCAAAGTCCCCTGTAGTGTGGCAAAAGTCTCCCGTAGTGAGCAAAAGTCTCCCGTAGTGAGCCAAAGTCTCCCGTAGTGAGCAGTAACCCCCATAGTGTGGCAAAATATTGAAGTCTCCCGTAGTGAGCAGAAGTCTCCCGTAGTGAGCAAAAGTCTCCTGTAGTGAGCAAAAGTCTCCAGTAGCGAGCAACAACCCCCGTAGTGTGGCAAAATATTGAAGTCACCTGTAGTGTTGCAAATTTTGCAAAAGTCTCTCGTAGTGGGAAACAACCCCCGTAGTGTGGCAAAATATTGAAGTCCCCCGTAGTGTGGCAAAATACAGAAGTCTCCCGTAGTGAGCAGAAGTCTCCCGTAGCTGAGCAATATGCCCCGTAGTGTGGAAAAATTATCGAAAGTCTCCCGTAACGAGCAGAAGTCCCCCGTAGCGGGCAGAGTATCCCCGCAGAGTGAGCAAAAGTCCATCCTCAGGTTGGTAAGGTGTCAAACGTCTCTCGTAGCGAGCAGTGGCCCCTGTGGAGTGGCAAGGTATTGAAGCCTCCGTAGTGTGGTAAATCATTCAGAAGACCACCCGTTGTGTGGCACGTCATTAATAGCCCAACAAAAGTCCACCTGTAGCGTGGCAAATTGGCAATCTTCCAGCGTTATTCCAAAATATTCACCGGTTTACTATTCTTCACATCAGAGTGCAAATTTTCCGGTTGTTTTTAGTATTCAATCCCTGTATACTTCAAACGTCTGAAAGCAACTGTTATCATCCATTCAAGTCTACAGTGATTGAATAGGGGCAGCTGTAACACCCCAAAATTTGCCCTCTCATTTTGGTCAAGAAATGATGGAGAAACTAAAAAAAATTAAAAAAAAATTGCTCATTTCGTATCGACGCATACAAATTTTGTATTGATACATAAGCCTGTATGTATCGATACATACAAGTTTCGTATCGATACATGATTCAATTAATTTGCAAAAGCTTCAGTATGTATCGACGCATATATTTTCGTATTGATACATATCAGTTATAAAACTGACATGTATTGATGCATGCAGTTTCGTATCGATACATTAGCTGTTTTTTTTCTGTTTTTTCCTTTCCTTTCCTTCACATTTTGTTCCACACTCTTCACATTTGTTCCACACTCTTCTTTTGGATTACTCTATCATATTCTAGAGTCTTCTACAACCTTCCAAGGAATATTCCAAGGAATATTCTAAGGAATATTCCAAAGAATACTCTAGAACTCTCTAGAATCCTAACTAACTCCAAACCTAACCCAACTCCTGAGCAACCTTCAAACTCAAACCTCATGCCAAGCCTACACATTATATAAACTTAAACCATCCCAAAGCTAAGCTCTCCCATTTTTCTTCACTATTCTTCATCTTTTTCATTCTTCTCTCAAATTTTCCACCATTTTCAACCTCTCACCAAAGCTTCTTCTAAAAGTTCTTCAAATTCTTCATTGGAATTTGAAGAACTTGAATCTAAAACCTCCATTAATCATCTCATTGTGAAGCTTATTTGAAGAATTAATTCTGATTTTGGAAGAGTTTTGAGCTTATTGGAGGTTATTGATCAAGTGTTCATCAAGAAGCATCATCAACCGCATTTATTTTGCGCGTTCGTGGATTGAAGCTGCGACTCTCCGGTTTTCTTCTCCATTTGCATTCCGATCTATATCGCAACACTCACCGAAGCAATCCTCTGCTTCATAGGTTGGTGATCTAAATCCGCTTCTTGATTTAACTTATTCTCTTCATCTCGCCATGACGACATTCTTCGTGTGTTTATCGTTGTGTATGCGCTTGACCGTTCAATTTTTTCTTGATTACGATTTGATCATTTTGTTTGTTCGTAGTTAGAATTAAAGCTAATTCTAGGTGCCATTAAGGTTTAGATTATGGCTTTTAGGTGTAAAATTTGTGCTCACTAGATAATAGTTGCATTAGGAGCTTTAGGAAATAAGTTGATTGCAAGAAGTGTTTTTCCCTCATTTTCTTGGGCATTACTTCCACATTTGCCACCATAGATTGATATGTCCCAATTTTAGGGAATTTTCAAGATTAGTTTCGACATCTCATTCCTCCATTTCGAGTCGTTTCGACATGCTTCCGTCCATTTCGCATATTTTATGTTTATGTGTTAGTTTATGTATGAATTGGCTTATTGCATATTGTTACTATGTCCATGCATTTTTTGTCATGTAAATAATCATGTTTCATTCTGTTTTTGCATGTTTCGTTAACTCATTTGCATCTCATTGTATCAATGTATATGTTGCATTTAACATAACCATGTATGTATGTGCATTTGGTTGCATGTTTGATCACATCATTCACATCAATTTAATTCTGAATTTTGCATTAAACTTGGCATTCTTGTTGATGTATCATGTTGCATATTCATGATCAATGTTCATATGCCATGTTCATGTGTCATATTTTGCATACTTGTTGCATAACAAATCATGTGGTGCATTCTTACATAATCCCTAAAAAAATAATCATGACATTCAATTATGTGCTTGATCCATATTCATATTGCATATTCATGTTAATTGAGAATTTCATGATTGAATTTTGCATAAAAAATGAAAATAATCAAAGTTGCATTTTACATTTCATAGTTGTCTCTGCATATAGGAGTTGTAAAATGTATGTTGTTTGTTGTGTAGTTCATGCTGCTGGTGACTTTTTACACCTGTCTTGCATGTTGTGTATGTGCTGTAGAAAGCTGAGTGTGTGTTACATGGAATTTCATTGTTGTTTTTGCATTTGGTAGCTGTTATAGGCTGCTGAAATTTGCATTGCATTGCCTTTAGGTTCACTAAACCTTAGATTGAGTCTAATTCAGATCCTAGTTTCCTTAGGAATTAATTTGGTATTTGTTTACCTTATTTTTTGTTATGTTTACCATGCTAACATTTGTTTTGTAGGGGGAAGATTGAGGTAAGTATCACTTCATTCTCATCTCTTATGCATTTTAATTGTGTTTGCCTTAGCACCTTGTGCTTTGATCATAGGCTTTCCCTTTTGCTCTCTTAGAAACAACTTAACTTCCTTAGGAAGTAAGTTAGTTTCTAACTCTCTTTTCTTCTTATTAGATTTAGAAGCCACATTAACCATTAGGACATCCATTGAATGAATAACTTAGGGTTGTGTCTTAGTCCCCCTAGTTTTGTCCTTTTCTCCATTTGAGTCTTCTTCTCTCATCTTCAAACAAAAATCCAAAAGACATTTAATAAAGGATTGAAATAGCCTTTTGTGTATAGCCTTATTCCATAGGGCACTCATATTCATTCCATCTTGGAATAGTGTGAGATTTTCTAGCATGACGCACAAGTCTAATCATGAGGCTACTTTCACAAACGATAAACTCCAAAACACTTCTCATAAAAGACAACCAACAAAGACATCGCGTCTTCTCTTCTCATTTCCTAATCTTTGCTTACGAATGCAACTTGACTGGACAGTTCAAACAGCGATATGATAAATACCCTTGAGTCAGAGCCGGTAACACCTGAGCTATAGATATGGCTACGTCATCCTAAAAAACACAAACAAGTTCCCGCCTTAGTTAGGCGAACTACGTCGACTCTGATCCTCGTTTTCTTGGTGAGGTACGTAGGCAGCGGGGTAGGGCCCGTTCAAGCATATTCTTTATTTTCCCTACATTTCCCCTTTTCCTTCCATTCTCTCTTCCAATTCCCTTTCTCATTTCTATTCCAGTCAGCAGTTTTATTCAGCAGCTTTATTCTTTCACACCCTTTGAAACAAACAAGCAAGCGTGGATCCCGTTGGGTACGGAGGACGGCCTGGGGTGCTAATACCTTCCCAGGTCGTAACCGACTCCCGAACCTAGATCTTTGGTTCGCAAGGCCTCGTCATTTCCTTCTTCCTCAGGTTTGTGCAACATTACCTTTCCCGTTCCTTCGGGATAAAAATGCCTGGCTGGCGACTCTACCTTTTCCGCGCTACTTTTGCGTTTATACTAGGATGAAAATCCCGGGAGCGACAGTATGGTGAACTTAATCAACCACAACCAAAAGAGTAACCAAAATCGAAAGACAACCGAATCTGCTTAGCATCTTACACTATAGCGATTAATCAAGGAAAACCGAATCAAATTCAATGAAATTTGAAAGGAAATTGGGAGACCCAAAGCACCTACGCATCAAACATTCATAAGTCTTGATTCTTAATACAATATGATCAAACACTTTGGGATTAAGCGACCAACAAGAGGTCCGGTCCACGAAAGTGCAAGTACCCAATTAGATTTTTATTCCGAATTCGGGACAGATTTAGGTTTATGTTAAGTGATTGCCGAGTAATTTACGAAGTAATTACCCAACAAATGAGGTCGGCCACCACCAATTATGGTGAACAATATTAGTGCTAATGCATGCGAGATAAGCGATATGTAAATCGCTATCTGGACGCAATACCGCACAAAACTAAAAGATGAATACCAAATTGAGTCACACTCATGGCATTATTCCATCCTTAAGTTCAATCACTCTTCTTGGTGGATTCAAGCATGAAAATGTGTCACTAATGCAAAGTACCTTAAATGAATTAATAATTCACTTAAAGGTAGTTTTAAACTAATGAACATTAATTGCTCTAATCTACACCCAAAGTTCGTTGAAATTAAGGAGAAATCACTCCCAAAAATGTTTCCTAAGGTAAAAATAAAAAGGAGGAAGAAGAAGAAGAAAGAGGAACCAAAAAGGAGCTTAAAATAAGCCAAAAAAATGCCTCTGACTTGTGTTAACCGGTTAACCAGAATGCACTGGAAATGGTTAACCGGTTAACACAACCAGTTTTCAAATCCTGTGCAGTTTAACACTGGTTAACTGGTTAACCAAATTACACTGAAAATGGTTAACTGGTTAACACTAAACCAGTAGCAGAAAAATTGCATAAATTCAGCATTATCCATTTTTAAAACCTTTTTCAAACATTTGATGATCATGATCTGAATTTGCACGAATTTTAAAACCAAAATACAGTAAAATCCCTACAATCAAACAAAAAATTAAGATCCAAAGGATCTAGAATCAAAGGCACCAAATATCTACATCTTGAATGTTGATGGTGAGTATGGGTTTATGGAAAGAGTGAATTACCAAAAGCACTTCTTCAAATTGGACCAAATCAAGCTAGTTCTACTGCATTTGATGAACAAGAAAGGAATAGGATAAAGGATTAGCTCAAGTTAATCAAGAATTCAATGTGAATTCTTGATAACTTCAAAAAGAGGAAAAGAGCTTTAGTGAGATTTTTTTGGTTTTGGGGGAGTATTTTGCAAGAGATTTGTTGGCTCTCCAAAGCTTGGTGAATAAATGAAATTATGGTCCTATTTAAAGGCCTTAGGTATGGAAATTTGGTGGAATGGAGCTTGCTTTGGTAATTAAAATTAGGTTTGGTAATTCCAAATTTGGTGGAAAATGGAAAAAAAATGGTGATTAGTGAGGGTTTATGGTAGGAAATGATCAAAGTGATGTAGAGAAATCAGAGGGCAATGGATCTAGAATATTCCAAATAGATCAATGATCCAAGGGTGTTGAATTTGAATAAAAAATTCAAATTTCGCACTGGTTAACCGGTTAACCAATTTACACTGGAAATGGTTAACCGGTTAACCAAGCATAAATTTGAATTTTTTTATTCAAACATGATTTCTTGGTTGTTGTGACCCGATTTTTTTTGTTCGTCGAAGAAGGCATGGAAATAAACACATGAACTTTGGAATTCCTTGAATGAATCAATTAACTTGGGAAATCCTTGATCAGATAGATTTGAATTACTTGCGGATCAACTTCGAAGTTTGTCTGTGAAAATTTACTCGAGCTGCATGACTGCTATTTTTGGCATTTTTAATGGTTCATCTTCCCTGAAAATGTTAGTGAAAGAAAAAAAAGTATTTTTGGATTTTAATTAACGGTTAGTAAACACAAACAAACAAAGCATTTAAAAGCAACAGTGATCCCCTTTGAGGCATAAACCTAACCCGAGAAGAACCGAGCCACTAGTGCGATCTTGTTTGTATGCAAGATGCAGATGAAATGCGAAGAAATCTTAAGATAAAAATTAGGGTGTTACAGACCTGTAAGGTTAACACTTCAATGCTCAAGTCAGTGAGTGAAGGAAAAGAGGTTTTATAGTGTAGATGGATTTAAATACATGAAATGACGCACTTTCTTCCTTATATAGTGTGAGAAGTTAAAATTGTCCTCGTTGTAAGTTTAAAGTGCGTTTAAGAAGCGGGTGAATTATATTTATTAGATTTTTCTCAATTTAAAGCGTTAGCACTGGTTTTGTTATTTATCAGTATTGATATGAAAGTAAATATGCTAAAAACAAATGCAGAAAATAAATGAACACAATGATTAATACTAGTTCCCCTTATCAACCAAAAGTACATTTAGTCCTCTCACACCCCATGAGAGATTTTCACTATGTCAGATCTTTGTACAAGTCTTCCACCAAGACATATCCTACAATCTTCTAACATAAGCAACACAATCAATAAGGACAATGCCCTTATGATCTTTAC
Source organism: Lathyrus aphaca (assembly GCA_963966055.1). NCBI lineage: Eukaryota > Viridiplantae > Streptophyta > Magnoliopsida > Fabales > Fabaceae > Lathyrus > Lathyrus aphaca. The sequence goes on from OZ014521.1 coordinate 17,903,842, forward strand.
AAAGTTCAACAAGAGAACAAGCATCCCTTATTCACTCTCTTGCTTCCAACAATCCTGGACAGCAAAGTATACCATAATAATATGAATTTGTAACAAAAGTTATAGCTCTTGAATAAATTATATGTTAATTGATTTTCTATTTATATTGATCATAATCCAAACATATACACCTAAGTGCTCAAAATAATACGAATGAAACTTTAATGAATATGTATGAAAGTTCATGAATAAAGTTTCATATTGAAAGTTTAGAAAACTTGTTTGGATTATGAAATGTGAAAGTTGTAATTGAATAAACTTTTTTGAAATATGAAAGTTTTATGTCTAAGAGTTTTTACAAAGTTTGAAATAGGTGATTGAAAAATATAATTTTAAAATTTATAGAGAAGATAACCACCATTCAAAAACATGGCAGTGGTTGATAGAAAATCATAATATTTATCTTTGAAAAGATGTAATGTTTTCCATGAGAAGAGATGAAGAATGGATGCAATGAAACAAAATATTTTTCAATTCTGCTATAGTACTTATTAAGTCGGTTAAATGAATACTTGACTTAGGAACTTCACAACTTTTTTCAAATTTCAAATATTGTTTCAAACCGGTGCAAATTGTGGCCGTTTTGTGTGTTGTTACGACGGTTTCAAATGCCATAATTTACCAAAAAAAAGAATATTTTAAAAAATTTAAAATTTGTAAAATTGTATAAGTATTTGAATCAATCTTATGCAACATCTATTGATTTGTCCAAGTCAATAGATTATATTTGAAAATGATTTAACATGGTTTAATCATGAAAAAATAAATTTTTCTATGCAAGATAAAATATATTTTGAGCATTAAGAAATGTATATGATATGGAAGTTTCATATACCTTAAATGATGAATAGAAACTTGATTGCTCTAGTCTTCAAGCTTTGACTTTTTTTTTGTTGATGTGTCTGTCTTCATCAAAATTATAATTGGGGACAAGAAGAACTCTTCTTCACATTCTCCCCCTTTTTTATGATAATTTTGTGTTTAGTCATTCATACATTACAAAATAACAACAAAATTAATAAAATTTGACAAAAATTACCATTTAATATATAAATATAAAATTAGAGAAAAGTGGAACAATAAATATAAAACAATATAAAAACATTATAATGAAAAAAATGGACATGAGAAATTAGTGAAGATGAAAAAAAAAAGAGCAGGAGAAAGGAGATATTAAAGAATATATGTGATAAAAAACAAAATTTGAAGAGAGAACAATATCATAAAAATGAGAAGATAAAAAAGAAAGAATATAAGATAGTAGAGATTAGAGAACAAAATGTGAGATGTACTTGAAGAAGAAGGTGCGACATTGTTATATTGATTTGAGAATGTTGAAAATCTCCCGTGATCGTAAGGTTAAGGCATAATAGGTTTGAGTTTGGGTTGGATGCGTGTTAAGTGAAGTTTGGGTTGTAACATAATGTTGTTTGATTCGGTTTGCGAAATACAAACCGCAAACCAAACTGAACTGCAGAGTTTTGTTAAAAAATAATTCAAACACATTTGAACCAAATTCAGTTTTTTGAGGTTTTAGTTTGGTTTGATTTGATTTGCGGTTTTCTATTAGGTCGGTTCGATTTTGAACACCCCAAAGTGATATCCATTATATGGAATGTTGACATACAAAAATGACAAATAAGAAGAAACAACAAAATACACATTCAAAGATAAAGTTTAACACTTTTGTTTGAACATGCTAATCATATAAACTTGTTAGAAAGAAAGTGGGAATATCAATAAGGCCTCTCCATAATCCTCATCCTTCAAAATAGAGACAAGGGTTTAGGAAAAACTGTTATGGATCGTGCATAAGAACCATAATGAGGGGCCTAAGAGTAAAATCAAGCGGGAAAAAAAATGGAGTAAGTGGTCCTTCCTTCTAGCAAAAGTATATGATTATGTCATCTAAATGCGTCCATCAATATCTGTTTATATCAAACAGTTAGTTACTCATATAACATGTTTCATCTCACAAAGACGGTTTTAAGCACTGACGTTATATAAGAAAGAAACACATTATTTTATATATTCAAATTCATTTACACTTTATTTCTCTAAATTTTGAAATATTAATCTTACATATCCATCTCCATGCTATCCTACAAGATGTTTAATTCTTCATTCTGATCGGACATGAAGAAATACCATGAATTTTTTAATATTTTATGAGATAACCATCCAACCATAAACTTGATGCCAACAAAAATCTGCACTATATATCTCAAAAGACACAGATGATTTAGATTTAAATTAAAATGCCTAAAGAATGAAATAGAACAAATAAGATGTTCACACATTGAAGTGCGATGAAATACAAATTTAAGAAGCAAGAGTATGTACTTTATCCGAATCAAATATATGTAAATATAAAAGATTTAACTTATATGTTGTATCCATGCGTCTGAAAGTAATTAGCTTTACAGAAAGTGATTATGTACCAAAAGCTCTTTTTTTGACACACCCAATGCTAGTGCATTCCAAGTGGCTAACATTCTTTCTTCTTCTTGTACCATATCACGTACACTCTACACTTTCACTACCCAATTTGTAAAGCAAAATCAATCAATTCAAAACAAACAAATCTTCAAAAATAATTCACTAAATCATGGGTCCATTGAAATGTGAAGAATCAAAATCTCAATAATTCATCATGTTTGATGCTAGCTTTTTGAAATATGCCATAAAGTTATATAGTTGACAAGATTGAATGAAATTAATAGTAAAAAATATGAATGAATGGATTCCATTGAGCACAAACAAGACATGACTTGGATAGTGTGGTATCTATCATATGCATGCTTAATTATATTTTCTTATGTGGATATATATATATATATATATATATATATATATATATCAAATCAATTTGCATTATTTATAAGTACACTTTATTAAGATGTTACTGACAATATTTCTGATTCAGAAAACCTCTCCCCACTGATTGAAAAAAACAAAGCTAGACAGTGGAAATATATGTGAGGATGTGATTTTTGATTGACACAGGAAATTCATTTGATGGTTCATTTCACCTGCTAGCTTTACAATTACATTTTTATATCCTATGGAATATGGATGTAAGTTTGTAATTAAGTTATAAATTATTATTATGTGTGGATGATTAACAACAAAGTTGTAAATTTAAAATGGAGGAAACAAATTTGGAGAAAGGTTTATTTCACTATTCTTAATTACTTAATGTTATTACTATGTTAGAGATAAACTACAACACTAAGCCAAGCTTAATTAATGAACTAACAAAATTAATTATTGATTATTCAAGTTTGTTAGAATTGGTTAAGTTTATGTTAATGTTAGTTATTTTTCTATTTAGTTTAGTTGAAAATTCTATTAATAGTTTAGCTGAATTTGAATAAAATTACTGTAGTAACTAGTTTAATTAATCGGTTTAGTCGGGACTTTGTAAATAAGAGTGTGGTATAATTGTTGTACTTGTGTTGTGTTGTTTGCTGCAAGTTGAAAAGTTGCTGGTTGTTGTTGTATGTTGCAATGCCTTATAAATGACAAGATTATGAGTTACGGGCCTTTGGTCAATGTTGAATGTTGTTGTGTTGTTATGTCGTTATAGTTGTTGTCGTTTGATAATCATGTTGAGTCACATAGCATATCATTATTCAAGTTGGAGTTGGTTGTTCGGTAAGTTGGTCTGGATTGCCAAGAATAAAGTTGAAGGTTTATGCCTTGTATTTACGCCTCTATTAATTGACATGATTATAAGTTGAGTTTTGCTCCGTTGGTACCACATGCATCACATTTGTCTAAGTTGCATATCAAGTTGAATATTACGTTATTGTGTTGTATCTTATATTGATTCTAAATTGTTGGTTGTTTGTGAAGTGGTGATCTGTGAATTCTAAGTCAATATGTTATTTATCATATTCTTGATTATAATATTAAATATCTCACCCATTTTGTTTGAATCTTGCCCTCTGTTGGTACTGTGTAGGTAATCCAGAGTGAGCTGAGTACCTTAGTAGATTCGAGTATGTGTTGTCGCTCTGATACGTAGCACTCGGGGGGATAACACTTGTTTTATGTTGATGTTGACTTTTGTAATGGTTTCTGAATTTTAAGTTGTTTAATTAAAGAATTGTTCCTTTTGAGTTGTTTTGAAGTTGAATACGATTAAAGTTGTTTTAAGTTGAATTAATTATGAATCTGCTGCGTAGCAATAAAGTATTTGTTTAAAGGACTTATCAGGTGTTGCAATGATGTTTTTAAAGTCGAAATGTATCATCTCAATTTGTTTTGTTTGAAAATTGATACTCTGAGTTCGTTAATAATTATCGGGTAGAATTGGGGTGTTACAGTGCCTCTTAAATCAATATCGCCAATCAGTGTAAAAAATTTGTATCGACGTTACTAATCTCCGATACAACAGATCAAATAGGAGGTACATGTATGGTTAGTACCCCAACGCCTAAGTCAGTTTAGGGTTCAAGATAATTGCAGTGAAAGTTGAGATTACAAATTGTGTACCAGAAAACCCTTTGTGAAGGTATTTATACATTAGACTCGATGGATTGGGCATAATAAATGGGTCTTATCTTATTGGGATTTTGGCCAGCATGAAACAGAATCCACAAATACTCCAATGCACAAATGAAAGCAAGAGTTGGTTGATTAAGAGTAGAAATGAAATCAACCAAGAAAGGAAATCATTCAATTACAAAATTTGTGCTAAGAATTAAAGTCATTGTTAATTATCTTCTTCCAATTTGTGACTCAATTACAGAATAAGAGTTGCATGGTTAGTACTCAAATGCCTAAGTCAATTTAAGGTTCAAGATAATCGTAGTGAAAGTTGAGATTAGAAATTGTGTACCTGAAAACCCTTAGTGAAGGTATTTATACATTGGGCTTGACGGAGTGGTCTGAATAAACGGACCTTATCTTATTAGGATTTTGGCCAGTACTAAACACAATCCACAAATACTCCAATGCATAAATGAAAGCAAAAGTTGGTTAATTAAGAGTAGAAATGAAATCAACCAAGAAAGACAATCATTCAATTACATAGGTAGTGCTAAGAATTAAAGTCATTGTTAATTCTTTTCTTCTAATTGGTGAATCATTTACATAAGATCGGATTGATTCCACCATCAATGGATTATTCGAAGAATACAACCCATTTCTTTTGTAGATGTATGGGAGTACATAATCCTAACCACTCTGTAATATAGAAGCCTTTCTTTATGTCCTAGAAGCTTAGTTGGACAAGGTCATATAAGAAATATTAGTCACACATTAATCTGCAAATATTGTTCATACATGTAAGTAACTATGCAATTTGTATGGTGACTTCTTCAACTAATGTGGTAAGGGTTGCTTCAATCGTGTTCAAAGTCATGGCAGAGGGGCTACACACCAGGAAATCGACCCATCTGCCATTTTTTATGGGAAATGTGGCCATTATGCAAATAATCAGTGACACAATTATGATGAGTTGGTTGTCTCTCCATATTCTCAATCAAAACCATATGGAAGTCGAACTATGGATACGGTAGCTAGCACACATTAGCCTCGTGCATACACATAAGACTACTTTCTTCGATATAAGCTCGAATCATAAGCCTGATTCGCTGACTCATATGCATCTCATCACCATAAATCTTTTGAACTTTTCTTGCAAAATAAGCACTCATGTGTAAGAAATAACAAAGTACATGTAGGTAATTGTCAAATTTTATAAATTAGGTAAGTTGGTTAATCTTATGTTTATTCCAAATTTAGTTCTAATAGTAATTTAGTTTTTGACAATATCTTAGGTGTTCCCTTAATCGCTAGAAAATTGTTGTCTATTTCAAAATACCCTAAGGATAGCCATGTCATATTTGAATTTTATTATGATAAATGATATGTGAAATCTCAGGATTCTAAGAAAGTTATTCTTGAATAACTTATTGATGTACGAGGACTATATTGTTTTGCCAAGCTTACTTTTGTTGCATCAAGGTATGCCTCAATTTCTAATAGTCATGGCATATCTTCTGCTATTTTAAAATCAAATGTTTCAAATTCTAGTGTAGCTACCTTTAGTGACAAGATAACTAGTTCTATCAAATATACTTCTAGCTCTTTATGGCATTCTAAACTTGTACATGTTAACTTTAGTTTTGTCAATGTGTACTCAAATTTTCTAATATACATGCATCAAATATCAGATACATTTTACTCTTTTTTTCGTACAAGATACATTTTACTTTTGCAAATCTGGTTGCTTAGGAAAATCTCACACAATTAATGCACATTTGTCATAAAATATTTATAATGCTTCCTTTGACTTGGTTTACAATGGCATATGGGGTACATCCCCAATTCATCAAGTTCTAGCTTTAATTATTACATAACCCTTGTAGATGCACATACTAGATACATTTGGTTATATTTTCTAAAATAAGAGTCAAAAACCCTACATTCTTTTAAGTTATTTCATGTGTTTTGTCAAAACTCAATTCAACATTACAAATAAAGTTGTTTACTCTAATTATGGGGGATAGTTTATACCCTTTAAAAAAATACCTAGCACATCTCCCAAATGCACACTTATCCACACATTTCTCATAAAATTACAAGATAGTCTCTAATAAGTTAATTATAAGATGTTGTTAAAATAAATTACAAGATAGTCTCTAATAAGTAAATCATAAGATGAACTAAAACAACAAACATAATTAAGTAGAGGTTTCAGTCTTGTTTGGACATATTTTGCGCATATGGTCGATTTCACGACAAATACCACATCTCATTTTTTTCTTTTTCGACATTGTCAATTTCAATTCTAATGTGACTATTGTTTGGGCAACCTTTAATTTTTCTTAGAATAATATCATATTGTCAAAGAATGTCGCATTCTTATTGAGTTTAACTTTTTTCATTTGTTACCCCAAGGAAGCTTTCTTCGTAGACCTTAAAGACGCTAACAACTTTGTACATATCAACTATATGTACAAAATAGTCTTGTCATATGGTGAAACACAATGTAATAACATGTGAGCAAAGGTCATGAAAAGTTTGAAATTTTCCACACTCACATGTTTTTTTCCTGAGGTCAACATTGAAATGACTAGTAGGTTGATACTCATTATGATTCATAATTTCTTCGACCAGGAAGTAGAACCTCTGATGATCAAATTTCATAACTTTATGACTATTGGATATGATTACCTTTTCATAAATCCCTTTAATGCAATTATTAGTGTACACTTGCCTAGACCCCAACATTTTATTTCATTCATTACCTCTTTTTCTAAACAGTGTACCCAGCCTAAAGTATGTTGATTTTACTAAAGGTGTAATAGGTAGGTTACAGGTGGCCTTCAAAACTGAGTTCATTGATTCAGCGAGATTGGTAGTCACGTGGCTCCATCATTGTCCTCCATCAAATGCTCTAAACCATTTATATTTAGGAATATTATCCACCCACTTTAATGCATGTATGTTAGCCTTATGTATCCTCTATGTAATATCCATGTATAGATTTATTTAATGGATATCTTGTTTATGAAAATTAAAAATAAATTAGTATAAAGAACTTAGTTGAAGATGCTAAATAAGGATAGACGTAGAACATTATCCATTTTAATAACTTTTTTGTGAAGGTTGTTGTCTCTGATATAATATATATGTACGGATGAAGGGTATTGCCATCCATTTTCTGGGTTATTATAGGCGCTATTTATGGACTCATGTCGGTCTGATATATAACATAAGTTGGGTTAGAGTGTAACGTGCATTAACATATTCCTTAGAAAAAACTCCAAGCATCACAATTTTCACCCTCACACAATTCAAAAGCTATTAGAAATATGTTTGTTCCCATCTTGTGCAACAACCATTAACAAAGTGTCCCTATATTTTCCATACAAGGTTGAAATGCCCAAAATAGATGATGGAACATTCTAGCACCACTGATACATGGTTGGAATGCCCAAAATAGACGATGGAACTTTCTAGCACCACTGGCTTGTGTTCCGTCATTTGATAATTCATGAATAATTTATAGTTCTATTATAGTACCAGGTAAACATGTTTTCATGAACAACAACCATTATGACATATCGTTGTATGAAGTTTCCCAGTTCCCATAAATAGATGTGATTTCTTTGTTCTTTGAAATCCATGCATTTTTGTAAGAGATTGTATAGTTGAATTTCTCACACATATGAGCAATGATATGTTTCACATTTAATGAAGCATCATTGTTAACAAGATTTTTTATGTTGTCACAAATAAGGTTGGAGTTAAGCTTTCGATGATCTTGAGACATTACACACAACATGCAGATGTATGGTCCATTGACCATAATAATTAACCACCTACCACTCCCTTTTCCAAAAGAGGATCTACATTTCAACGTGTATTATTTGTTAAGACACTTGGTTATGTATCATTTAGAATCATATTTATAAACTGAATAATCAACAAAATGTATGATATGATATTGTCGAATGGAAAACACACATCCTTCCTGGATTTCAATTTTCATACCGAACAACCTTCTTCTATCTGAAGAGTTTATGTTGTTTCGAATATTAATCTTTCATCATTATCTAATAAGGTGATATTTCTCATATGGAGTGGTGGATTGTACAATTGAAGAACATCTTGTTGTCGTCCCACGTCAATATCATCACTGGAGTCATCACTTTCACCACTAAAAATATTTTTAGAATTTACATACCTTACTTATTCATAGTCACTATCATCGTCGACATCTTCATCTAGAAATATTGGTTCATTTTTTGTAGGTGGTGATTGAGTCAGATTCAGTTGCGGTGACCTTGGGTAAAGTAGAATCTTTGATCATATGATATTGATGTGCTTGGGATGATTGATTCAGATAGATTATTTGGGGTGACTCGTTCTACAATATTAAAAAAACATATAATTCGATCATACTTGAATTATTATAAGTTGTGTGGTATTGGAACATTAACTTAACACCATAGTCATCTTCGGTTTTTCTTATTATGTATGTGACATTATTATCAACTCCATCAATGAATGAATATAGATTAAAAAAATTAAGATATCCTTAGTAATAGTTTATTTTCTATTATTTCTCTCAAATGTGTAAATTTAGATTTGTGGTGAATATTGAATAGCTTTGTGTACGTGTTTTGAAATATAACCTCTACATTGATATTTGGAAGAAAAAAATCCATTGTAATGAACTCGAACAATAAAATTATTCTGTGTCATCTTGAGTGTAATAAATTTACACAAGACTTGCAATTATATATACGTATACTACAAGTGAGAATTGAACTAGGATTTATAATTGCAGAAGGGGTGTGTCATCTTGCATAGAGGAACCAAACTGGTTTCTAAATGCAAATAAGGTATGTCATCTTGCTTGGAGGAACGCTACTGTGTAATAAAAATAGAAGAGGGTCCACCATCTTTGAATGGGTCAGCGTGCAGAAGGGGTGCACCATCCTGGAATGGATCAACGTTCACAATTTGTCGTTTCATATATAATATAATACCCAGTTATGGAAATTACAAGATGCGGAATTTTTTTCAGTACCTCTCTTAATTGTTTGGTATACATTACTAAGCCAAGTTCTTCAGAAAAATGTGTTATATACATTATTAATTGGTTTTTCTCTAAGCTTGGGGATTTACCCTGGTGCCATTTATAGCACCAATCAATCCAATGATACCAATTCATTTGTATGCTTAAAGGTTGATTTATATTTTGTATTTTTATTATATTACATAAAATTTTGTTTTTTCAAAGTGTTGACTTAGTTTTTTATATTTTCATTTGTTTACATATGGGTATCACCAAGAAGAAATAAACCAATAACCCTTATCATTATCTTGTTAGTTACCGTAATATGATAGATCACATGCTGTCAGACAACATAATATATCTTAACTATTTTTCTATACATTATTAAAATTACTTTTGCTACACTAACATATTATATTTACAATGTAACCATTTATATGGAGGCCATATCATAACTTCCCACCACCAGATAATGATGATAACTTGATTTAGAATGCAACAACACATATCATATGCTTTTGGATTATTGAAATGCATCAATCTGATATGGTGAAATTGTAATTTAGGTACCAACAAGATATAGTAAACCCCCCTAAATTCCTCAAATAAAATCATGAAATGACTGTGTAAGAGTCATGGAATTATAGTTATACCAAATTATAGAAAGAAAAGCAGCACAAGTGGAGAAACTGACACAAATATTGCTTGATTGGGTATGCATTTGAGGGAGAAATGAAGCCATGTCAAAAGTATATGTCCTGTTTTAAATCACTTTAATATACATACACACCAACCAGTCAACTTCTTAATGACCCCCTTCTACATGGTTCTACATCACATATGTCAGTTTTGTTAGAACAAGATTTTGGTTCTACATATAATCTCTAAGTTTTGATGATAATAATGCATATATTTTTTATGTAAAAATTGTGTACTTTAATCATATATCAAGTGTGCAGATATATCATTTGGTTGGATTCTGGACAAGTCTCATTAGATCCAAATTCTGACATGCTCAAGAAGGCTCTAGTGAATATCAAATCTTCTAAGAAAAAGAAAAATGTGAACTTCTCAAGAAGCGTATGATTCTGAAGACCAAAGATATTTCTCAAGAAGCGCCTATCCTTAAAAACTAAGGTTATGATCAAGTATTCAAACTAAAAGCACGACATCAGAAGATAAGATTCAAAAGCTCAAACTCCAAAGCAAGACGTGAAGGCCAAGAATTCGTACAAACGACTCTTTCCTAAAATGGTTAAAGCAGATATTGCACTCAGAACTGACCAAAATGCCAATTCAGATTTTATCTCATATGCTCATCATAGGATTCTACTGTTGAGAAATCTATTTTAACAAAAGACTATTTTATCCTTCCAACGTTCTCTTTTGAGGCTATAAATAGAAGATCAAGCTGCAATGCAATTACAACAATCTACAAGTCAAAAACACTAGAAACAAGCTCAGATAAGTCATCTAAAAAACACAAGAGTTGTCGCTCATATTTTTGTTATCATTGTTCTTAAATTTGTTTCAATTAGCTTTTCAGAAGCACTTTGTAAACACTTGTAATCTTGTTGAAGATTGTTCCTTGAGTTACTATAGTGTTAGTAGACTTGAGAGGGCTAAGTTGTTGTTGAACAACTTAGAGGTTGTAATATTATTGAATATTGTTCCTTGAGTTACTAAGGTGTTAGTATACTTGAGAGGGCTAAGTTGTTGTTGAAAAACTTAGAGGTTGTAATCTTGTTGAAGATTATTGGCTTAAGACCTTTTGAGAAGGCGAAATCACCTAGGCGGGTGGATTGGATTAGCTTCGTTAACAGTGAACTATGATAAATCAAATGTGTTATCCTACTTTCTTGTTCATACTATCGTTTTTGTGTGTGTGCGTGTGTGTTAACTAATTAAACACAAAATTTTACAAAACACAATTCAAACCCCATTTCTTGTGTTTTTCTCTACCTCCAAGTTTCACCATGACCAACATTCTCTAGCCTCCATACCAAAAGCATGTAGATGAAACCATATACACAACCACCCACATCCATCCTTTACCAATTATCATACCAATATTACCAACCAACACAACAACAACCATCAATTACAACAACAAACACAATACACCTCATCCCAACAAACTAGCTACACATTCCAAACACAACAACAACAACCAACAAATTTCACCTATCAAGCAATAAACTATACATATCAAACTCAACAATAACCATATATTCGTCCAACCTTAAACTACATACCAATCCATTGTCCTAACGTTGATTATTTCAACCCCATTCAACAACCATCAACCTTCTACGTATTAGAATTTTACGTCAAATCAATAGAACCTTCCAACCCATCTCATTTACACAATTATCTAACGACTTTCCTACAAATATGGATTCAACAATTTTAATGCATTTGAACTTTTTCCTAACCAACTCCCAATGTTTACTACATTATCATATTTGTCTACAACTCCGGCTCCATCCACCATCTACTTCAACACAACCATATGATTGTGGTTTTCGTGTCCCATTCCGTACATGATATGGAATCGATAATCACTATTTAAATGAAGATGACGAACAATAACATCAAAAAGATAATTAATTTATCTTTACATTTTAAATTATCATATTATAATATTTAATATTATATTTCAATTTTAATTTTTTCCAATGCCTATATAAATTAATTCTCATTATTTTTTTTCATTATTAGATTTATTGTTTTTAATTAATTTTACATTTTAATTAATTTTATTAATTATTATATTAAAAATATTAATTAAAATTTATTAATTAATTTATAAAATATTAAAAAATTAAAAAATTTAAAAAAAAATCCTCCATTTCAGATGATGGACCTATTGAGTCACCATGACGAGTATCCATATTTGGTCAAGAGCAACACACAAGTGAGAGACACACCACATATTCATCCAAAACCTTAAGGTGATAGGTGTATGGGTCCTCTCACTCATAAAATGCTCAACCTCCACTTTTCTAAGCAATGTGGGACTTCCAACTCACACTTGTACACAACAATCTTCCCTCAAGTGAGAGTTCATCCATTGTACTCCTCCTCAAGAATAATCAATTTCATCTGCATACATTTGTACCACTGTTGCAGGCACTGCAACGAAACACGCCGCCTGACCACCGCAATGTCCGAAAGACTTTCAATACATGGAGTCGGTCCCTTAATTAAACCATCAACTCTGATAGCATTGTTGGGTCATCACAATGAGCATCCACATTAGGCCAAGAGCAACACCCAAGTGAGAGACACATCGCATATTCACCCAAAACCTTAAGTGGGTTTGGGCTCCCTTCCTATGTGGAGAAGGACTCAAATATTATTAGCCCATTTGTATCACTTACTTAAGTGGAGAGAATCAATTTAGGATTGAGAGAGATAGAGAGAAAATAAGAATTTAAACACTACTACAAAATAGACCTTCCGTAATACATATTTTACAATGGCCATACTGTTAACCATGGTAATAATTTATTTATGGGCGCATCTTTTTTTGGTATTTTAGGTTGACATGTCACAACGGTCAAATGAAGTAACCATGGTGAAAGGGTACAGGGAGTGAACTGGTTCGAATCCAGACACCAATAATTAAACATTTATAATGATAAAATTGTTACTGCACATGTATATCATAACTGTTTTTAATACCAACCGTGATGAAAGCTGATACTTTATTTATATAAAAGTGAAATTATTTATCGCTTCAATACACAATAGATGTCTCTCATAAAACAAAATCCTAATAACTCTTTCACTCGTGGAAACCCCAAAATGAAACCATAACAACAAATCTTAGCTAATGGATATTTACAGGTTCGTTTTCTTTGTAGTTTCTTGATCTTTGAACTTCCAAAATCTGTTTTAATAGTTTCTTTATCCTTATTTCATTGTTAACACGCCATTATCTGTTTCAATAATTTTTTTCCTTTTTTTACTTGTAGTTATATGGATGCTTGTAGTTATATGGATACTTGTTTCAACAAAGAGGAAGAAAATAGATTTAGCCTTGCAAAATCGTGTTAGATCCAGAATGATATCTATTAAAAATATACAAAAGTTTGTAGGTCTAAATTTATCTCCATCCTTATTTAGTTGTTGACACGTCACTATGTGACATGTATTGTATATTTCTGAAGCATTTACAAGTTCGTTTTTTAAATATTTGTTTCAATATCTTTTTTTTATAGTCTTTGAACTTTCTTCTTTTTTTTATTTGTATGTATATGGATGCTTGTAGGTATATGGATTCTTATAGGTATATGGATGCATCTTGCAGCAAAGAGGAAGAAGATAGGTTCATCCATGCAAACAAGTTCGCATGTCTAAATTTATCTTTATCATTATTGTTGACACGCCACTATGTGACATATTTGGTATGTTTCTGAAGCATCACTTGATATGTTTGTTGTATCATGTTTATTGTTTATTTTTTGTTATTGATGAATATTTTTTATGAATGTTGTTGTTAATATTTGTTTAAAAGAGAGTTTATTATATATTATGTGGTTTGTGTGTTTTTCCAATAACTTCCCAAACTACATTACAAAATTATGACATGATAGATAAAATTGTATTAGAAATAACCACACATTCAATTTTTGACAAGTAATCTTTACCCTCTTAATTGTATGTTGTTCTTTGACCATTAGAAGTTGGTTCAATGATTGTAGATCTTCAATCACCCCTCTCTTCAATGGTTATTGAAGATCTAGAATCATTAAATCAAGTTCTAAAGGTCAAAGAACAAAATATAGATAAGGGATTGAAGACAACTGGTCAAGAATTGGACATGTGTGTACTTTCTAATATAACTTAATTTGTCATATTATAATGTTCTAGTTCATATTAAAAGTTTATATGCTTAGTGAGCATTAAAGAAATAAGCATTTCACATAATATATAATAAACTATGGGCTATATACGACAATGGTTGTCTAACACAACTGTTGTTAAATATGTTACATATTATATACCACAGCAGTTGTTTAAAGTAATCGTTGTGGTAGGTAGCGCGATACTTGGATACTAAAATTATGGTTATGCAGATACTCCAATGTCCTACCGTAATGTTAAGACAATGATTACTGCACTTTAGGAAACAAGAGAATTACACAGCTGTTGTTTTGAAGTTATGCAACACAAATACCAACAGATGTTGAGACAACATATTAGGACATCTCAGTCAAGAACACAATACAAAAAATTGTAAATTGCAGAATAATAAAGTACACAGAATATGTTGACCCAGTTCGGTGTTATCAAACCTACATCTGGGGGATACCAATCCAGGATGAAGACTCCATTAAATCGTAGTATTGTCATAAAGTTAAACTCTCTCATTTACAACTTTGTCTCCTAATCACTACCCTAATGAACATCTTTACCAATGCTAAACTCTAGTCGTTTATAACTCTGATAAGAGAACCTCCTCACATCCTTCACAACCTGCGTTGCATTTGTCTTCTGTCATCACAGAACATGTCACAGTTTCTTGACCTACAAGTTATCTTGGACATGCTTAAAAGTTTTGTCCTAGAACAATACAACAACCATTATCTAAAGGCTTCTGGTAATGTACATGCTCCTATATTGTCCTCTCTTCATCCCATACTACAAAGGGGAACTACAATTCTAAGAGTCAACGACTCTCAAAACCTAAACCCTTATTTTACAAAAGAGAAGTAGGTTACAATTTTTAGATAACGCACAATTAACCTTAGGTCTAAGTCTTCATATTTATAATATTTTGTCTTGTGCTTTCTATCTTTGTCTTGATCCAAAACTTAAATTCTCAACAAATCTCGTACAAATTTGTTTCTAATTTAAATCCTGCAATACAATCCAGGATGTCGTATCTTGTGGTTATGACATCTTTATCCTGCACAGATTCTTTATCTCCAATCTTTTTGTGTTTAGCCAAAATTTCGTCAAATCTTAGGTGCTTTTAGATACAATCACAGTCGCGCGCTTGTGGTGGAAAACGCCATACATACAATCACACCATACGTCATAACGGTTGCACCAATGTGATGATATTTTTTTCAACCGTTGTTAAATGCATTTTCCGTAGTAGTGAAAGGATGAGAGAAACTCATCCTCGTTTTTCTGCAACTAGTCTCACTAAATCAACGATCCCTGATTCATTAACCGTCGGACCGAACTCATTGTTTACTCTCATATTGAGGGATTTTCCATGTTAAAAATATTGATATTTTTTGTATGGTTTTATTTGTTCGATTTGTTGTCTTATATATGTTGTTGATCCTCAAGATTCCTACAAGTCTGAGAAATTTTATATCCACTACGTATTGATATTGATATGTTATTATGTCTTAATTTTTCATCAGGACTCTCTTTACGGGGACTAACACGTCTGCAACCTATCCGGTAAATTTCCTTTCTAATTAAAAAAGTGGCATATTGAGAAGGTAAATTCTTAGATATCCATGATAAGTAATTGGGTATCGGTACTTTAGTATAAATTGTGGTAAAATTTTAATTTATTTTAAAATAAAATAATAAAATGAGGTGTCATTGAATAATATATTTTGATTAGTTGAAGGTACCAGTATCCAACAAAATTCAACGGTATCAGAATCTTTACCTATTTAGAATTATGTTATAAAAAGTGGCATTTGTAGAAAAAATTCAAAAAAGAGGACAGTCCAGTCAAATAGTCGGTTTTTTCATTTGAGTTGAATAAAAATATATATATTAATAAATATGGAGTATATTGTGATGTTTAATAGAATCCATTTAAAACAATTTTATGAATTGTGCGTACATTTGAAAATATGATTTAATTTTTGAAAAAAACTGTAAAACTCTCTTGTAAACTCAAAAATTTAGGTAGGGTTTAGGATATATATTGTGTGGTGTAAGTTAGGCATTATTGATAGATAGAAAGATGGGGCCTATTAGGTTAGGAGTGTAAAAATGAAAGGGTAGTTTTAAAGTGGAGTTGATGATGTTGAAGTAAAATCCATGATGGGGTCAAGAGAATTGTTTTTGAAGATTCATCTTGTCTGCAACAAAAGTCTTTGGTCCGATTAAGACAAGCATTTCACACGTTATTATTCAACTTGTACCAACCTCTGTGCATGTCATTGCTGCTGTAATACTTACTTGGTTGTTTTCACTTTTTTATTTTTTGTCTTGTCCCTTTTCGTGTCTCTCTTTTTGTCTTTTTACTAACATAACCTGGACACACTCTATGTAGAGTATCATCCAGCTGCATTGCATGTCATCATAATTCATACTTAAAACACCAACACTCTCTAAATTATTATTATCATTTCATCTTGATAATAAGTGGAGTGTAATTATGGTTTTTGTTTGAGGAGAGGGGAAAATCTAAAGAAGCTAGCAATTATGATGGCTGTGTTTTTCTTATGGGCTATCAAGTTGCAGTAAGAATTTTCATAGTGGAACCTATTTGAGGAATGTAGGTCCCTTTTTACAATATTATATTCTTCATTGTTTTGTGGATGATCATTTTCCTCCTATTTTGATGGTTTTACTATATACTTCATCTAATCTTTGATTGAACAATATGTGCTATTACATTAAATATACAAGTTTAAAAATTATGTGGTTTATATACAAGTTTAAAATTTGATATAAAATCATTTTATATTATAATACATCTTTTAATGGTATTATATGATGTACAAAATCTAAATATATCTATTAATTCATTCCTACTCAGTTCATATTTAACTTGAATTTAGAAGAAATCAATAATAAAAAATAAGGACAAAACAAAATCAAAGGGACAGTTGATGATATCCATATCTAAAGAACGGTTCAAGAATATTAGATCGATAGAGTAATTATGCCCTAACACTATATCTGATTAAGGCCTACCAAACACTTACGAAATGTCCGATCAAATGGATATAGTTAGATCCATTAATGTTAATCTATTGAGGCGGATGTATCTGAAGAAGGTTCTAGTATCTCAAAACCTTGAGATATATATTTCTTAGTACACTTGATTAAAACGGATTGACCATGTTCTGGAATGGGCCTCACGCCAACCACGTCGAGCACGACCTATTCCAGTGGACAAGAATCCACCAAGGCCCACAAACTGATGGGCACGGGGAGCACATCCCACACGTGCCCTTCAGTTACGCTCACTCAACTGCCATTCTCGTGATAACCTCTCACTTTTTATATTCAAGGTGCAATTGGACCAGGATGAAGACCACGTTCTAGGTTTTTGCTGCTTCTTCGCAGACCCTGGTAGTCCTCGTTGTGGGCCTAGCTGATCCAACCCATAATGTGTACCTTGACCCATCGTTGGGGGCATATTATAAATATCATTTTTCACTAGAGGGTTAGGTATTCTAACATTTCTACCTTTTTCTTTGTACTTGCTCCTCCTTCGTTCCTATTCTCACTTTGGCATCGGAGTACCATGCAGGTACACTCCCCCTTCTCTTCTCCAACCACTGAAGTTGTGCTAGTCCAGAAGGTTAATTTTGATCATGTGAGATCAGTGGCGCCGTATGTGGAAACTCGTTGTTCCCCCATCTTTCTCGAAACGAAAGACCAACGCATCAATCTTTCATCAGCAAACAATCATGACTAGCGAGCATGACGACAACCACGACGCAGTTCTCGTCAACCACCCCATCAGCGATGACGACAACCTTCACGTTGTCCACGAGGCCGACTCCAGAGACGAAAAGACTTCCACCCCTACTCCCAAACCCATTGCTAATAGGTCTACCCAAAAGCACATAACTTATGCTACCTTCGAGCCCATTCTTGAGTCTGTTGACGGGGACCCGACATTGATAGCCATTGTTCATGACCTCAACCGGTCGAACCTCATGTTGTTCCAACAGAACGAAAGAATTGCCCTGCTAGAGACCCGACGCCACACCAACTCTGCTCAGCAGAGACCTCGACGTTCACGGTCCCCCCAAAGGAGGAACCGAGACATGTCACGCAGCCCTCTTCCCCGCGATCAAGGACACATACCTTGCCTTGAAAGGACAAACATGCGGCATCAAAGAAGCTCGTTCATTCCCCTCCGCGCAGGGAATAACCCACTAGCCGACCTAGAGGATCCCTCTGCCGCAGCAGAAGCCCCATGGATGATCCTCCTTCACCTATAATAAGCGACGAAGAGGATCCACATTGCCCATTATCTCGGCCCATCATGGAGACCCAGCTCCATGCGGGCATGAAGAAACCCCTAAACCTCTCGACATATTACGGAACCACCAACCCAGATTGTAACACCCTTTTACCCCACATCAAAATGTATACAAAACAAACAATTAAATCAGAGTACAAACACCATAGAGTGTCATATTTCATTCATAATAATCAATTCATCTTATAGATGTCCTGTCACGTAACACGGGTTAACAACATTGTTTCAAAATATTGAACGTTTACTACGCAACGAAATTAAACATCATGCTTCATTCATAAAATAACTTAGTTATTTTAAAAACAACAAATACTTCAACAATGTAGAAAATACACAAAAGGACTCGGTGGTCCACATTTGTTCTCAACCCGATGTTACATGACACATAGTAGGAAACCGCCTAAGACTTCAAATTAAACGGAAAGGGAAAACACTTCAACGACTCCACGCACCGAAGTTGTCCTTAAGAATCTGCACATTACCAACATATGTGTAACATTCAAACAAGCAGGGTGAGTAAATTCACATTCATTATAATAGTATAATAAACAGAAAATAATAAGGAATTCCACGTCATTTCAATCATAACAACAAATACAACATCCATCTCAATCATCATCAACATACACAAACAAATGCAATGTTACTTATTATGCATCATACAACAAATGCATGCGGTACCAACTTCATCATCATACGATGGACACTGGGCCATCAAACCTCTACTAATGGGAGCACAACATCTTCAACATATCACTTCAATCCGCACAATGGATTGAAGCTACCAAACAGACCAAAGTCTTAACATAGGGTGCTATGAAATGAAATGATGCTAACAACTTCATAAAATCAACATAGTTCAACAATATCAACATGTGCATCATCATTTCATATTTATCAAAATACTAAGTTATACTCATGCAACATCATCAATTATTCATCAAAACATCGTGTATCACCATAGACATCAACCACTAGACAATAACAATCCATAACAACAAAATAAATGACTAAAGAATCAAAATCAGCATGTGCTCGCTCGACACTACAAGCCACCGCCCGACCCTCACTTCAAAGACACCTCAAAGTCAGCAGCATTCCATGTTGTGCTCGCAAGCATCGCCCGATGAAACATCAGCGCTGCCCGGCGCCTCGAGCGACTCCCAGAATTTCTGCAGCGTTTCTGCTGCTATACCAGTCCCAAACCCCATTCTTATCAATCCCAAATACATGAAAAATCCAATTCTAAGCCAGTAAAACCAGTAATAACAACATACAACAATTATAGGCCACAAAATAAATTCATATTCATCAACTTAACTCATCAATCCAAACCCTCATTATGAATTCTCCATCATCCCTCCCCCCCAAATCCCACCACATTCTGCCTATTATACTATTATAATGAACAAAAATTACTCCCAATACCTTAGAGTGAAGCTTTCTATGATCCTTTCTCAAAATCTCCGGAAAATTCTTCAATCGTGAGCCTCTCCTCTTTCGTTCTTCAGAGTTTTCTGTCTTCTCCCCCAAACATGATCGTGAAAACTGATTGTATCCTAAAACCTTCAACTTCCTTTTGTCAATCTTACCCCTAGGACCCCAAATATGCCTTTCCCATCCTACCCTTACTCATTCTCCATAAAAAACCATTATACCCTTCATATCTCTAACTTCTTTATTTTAATTAAATAATAATATTTAAATATAGCTTACATTATTCAATATTACCATCAAATAAAATAATTGCTCAACATAGTCAACACGCAACATCACGACAAATACACCAAAAATTGCCAAAATATCATAATAATTAATTAAATAATTAAATTACGAAATCAGAGTGTTACAACTCTCTCCCACTTTAAGAATTTTCGTCCTCGAAAATTTACCTGAAGCAAACAGAGTCGGATACGACTCCTTCATCTGATCTTCACGCTCCTAAGTCAACCTTTCATCAGCTGGTCCACCTTATAATACCTTCACCAAGGCTATGTCCTTCCCTCGCAACTACTTCATTTCTCATCCATGTATCTACAATGGTAATGCCTCAACAATCGGGTTATCCCTTACCTGCACATCATCCATATGAATCATATGCAATGGATTGACGATATACTTCCTCAGTTGTGACACGTGAAACACATCATGCAAATTCGCAAGTGATGGTGGTAGTGCAATCTGATATGTCACCTCTTCGATCCTTTGCAAAATCTTATACGGACCAACAAAACACAGAGTGAGCTTTCTAGACTTCAACACTTTCCCGAAACCAGTCACCGGAGTAACCCTCGAGAACACATGGTTTCCCTATTGGAATTCAAGTGTTTTCCTCCTCTTATCATGATAACTCTTCTGTCGAATCTAAGAAGCCTTCATTGTTTCTTATATCATTTTAATCTTCTCAGTTGTTTCCTGCATGATCTCAGGTCCAAGCATTGCACTCTCTCCTGATTCATACCAACACAATGGATTCGGACATCGTCTACCATACAACGCTTCATACGGTGCCATTCCAATACTAGCATGATAACTATTATTGTAGGTAAACTCAATCAACGACAAATGGCTATCCCAAGATCCTCCTTGATCCAGCATACAAGCTCTCAACAAATCCTCTAAAGTTTGGATAGTCCTCTCTGTCTGACCATCTGTCTATGGATGATAAGCAGAACTCATCCTCAACTTAGTACCCAAGGCATCTTGCAAACTCTTCCAAAACCTTGATGTAAACCGCAGATCTCTATATGATACAATACTCGACGGTATCCCATGCAACTTCACAATCTCTTCAATATACATCTTTGTTAGCTTCTGCATAGAATGATTAATCTTCATCGACAAAAAATGGGTTGACTTAGTCAATCTATCCACGATCACCCAAATCAAATCATTTCCCTTGGAACTCTTTGGCAAACCCATCACAAAATCCATGGAAATGTTATCCCACTTCCATTCTGCAATATTCAACGGCTATATCATACACAATGGCTTTTGATGTTCAATCTTTGACTTTTGGTAAGTCAAACATGCATACATAAATTCTGCAATGTCTTTCTTCATACCTGACCATCAAAACAATTTCTGCAAATCATGGTACATCTTTGTAGCACCAGGATGGATACCTAGTCTACTTTGATGTCCTTCTTCTAAAATACTCTTCTTAATTTCCAGAACATCTGGAATACACACTCTATCTCGGAATCTCATCACACCACTCTCATCATTCATAATTCACCTTTGTTACCTTGGCTAATCAAAGTCAACTGGTCAACCAACTTCAAATCAGATTGTTGCCTCACTCTGATTTCCTCTAAGATACCACTAGTCAATTTCAACATTCCCAACTTCACACTGTCAGGAGTAGTTTCACATAACAAACTCATGTCTCTGAATCTCTCAATAATTTCAAGTTCTTTCCCCATCATCATCGACAAATGCAATGTTTTCGTACTTAAAGCATCAGCAACCACCATTGCCTTACCAGGGTGGTAGATCAACTCAAAATCAAAGTCCTTCAACAACTTCAACCATCTCCTATGTCTCATATTTAGTTCCTTCTAATCAAACAAGTATTTCAGACTTTTATGATCACTGAACACTTCAAACCTCAAACCAATGAAATAATGCCTCCAAATCTTCAACACAAACACCACAACTGCCAACTCTAAATCATGTGCAGGGTAATTTCTTTCATGAACTCTCAATTTCCTAGAAGCAATAGCAACCATTTAATCATTCTTCATCATTCTTCGACGCATCACAATACACTACGAATGACTCATTCAGATTAGGCAAAATCAACACTGTAGCAGTTGTCAATTTCTTCTTCAATTCTACAAAACTCTTTTCACACACAACATCCCAAACATAAGCTTGACCCTTTCGAGTCAACTGAGTCAAAGGTAATGCCAACTTCGAAAAACCTCAATAAACTTCTAATAATAACCTGTCAATCCCATAAAACTTCGAATCTCAGTAGCAGACTTAAGAGTCTCCCACTATAACACTACATCAATCTTCGACGGATCTACAACAATTCCACTACTAGAAATTACATGTCCAAGGAAACTCACTTCCTTCAACTAGAACTCACACTTTGACAGCTTAACATTCAACTTCTTCTCTTGCAACATTTGCAGCACAATTCTCAAATGCCTTGCATGTTCCTCTTCTGTCTAGGAATAAATCAGGATATCATCAATAAAAACTACCACAAATATATCCAAGTACTCATGGAAGATTCAATTCATGTACTCCATGAACACACTAGGTGCATTGGATACACCAAACAACATCACCGTGTACTCATAATGACCATATCTCATCCTTAAAGCTTTCTTCGAAATATCATCAGACTTAACACGAATCTGATGGTAACCAGATCTTAGATCGATCTTGCTGAACACACACACTCCTACCAACTGATCCATCAAGTCGTTGATCCTCGGAAGTGGATACTTATTCTTAATAGTAACCTTGTTCAATTGCCGATAATCGACACACAAGCCCATAGTACCATCTTTCTTCTTGACCAAAAACATAGGAGCACCCCACAGAGAAATACTAGGTCGAACAAACTTATTTTCCAACAATTCTTCTAGTTGTTTCTTCAACTTGCTCAATTCCAAAGTAGACATCCGATACGAAGCCATAGACACAAGACATATACCAGGTAATAAATCCACTGCAAACTCAACTTCACGTTCTAGAGGCAAATCACTTATGTCCTCCGGAAACACATCTCGAAATTCTTGAACAACTGGTAGTTCAAAATTTCAAAGTCTTCCCTTCGACTTGCAACAATGCGAACATTGCAAACATCTGAGCTTCATCTTTTAATGGTTCCTCTACTTGCTTATCCGTCAAGAACATCAATTCACCATGATCACCAAGTTCAGGAAACTCCACAGTCTTTGCATAATAATTGATATGCACATAGTTGAACTCTAGCCAGTTCATTCCAAGAATAACATCAATTTGGTGCAAAGGCAAGCACACCAGATCCATCAAGAAATCCTTCTCAAAAATGGTCAAAGGACACTTCAAACACACATATGTGGTAGTAACAGAATCGTTAGCTGGCATTTCTATTACCATACCACCATTCATACTAGAAAACATCAAACCCAACTTAGTAGCACATTCGAGAGAAATAAAGGATTGCGTAGCACCAATATCAATAATCGCAATCAACTCAACACCATTAATAAAACATGTACCTTGAATCAAGTTATCCGTCTTAGGGACTTCAAAACCACTCAAAGCAAACACTCAGTCATTGGTATGAGCAGCAGTAGGCGTCTTCTTAGGCTTTTGACATTGGGTGCTGATATTCCCCTGTTCACCATGGTTAAAGTAAGTTGGACCTTCATTTGGGCAATCACTAACCCGATGACCTCTCTTGTCGCACCTGTAGCATCTCACCACTGAATTGTTATACACATCATACTTGTGACCTGATTCTCCACATTTGTAGCACTTGGGAGGAACAAAACCTGCTCCCCCACTTGGCTTCTTCCCATCTGAAACATTCTGCTTCCCTTTCTCAGTTGAAGTCACATAAGGTTTTCCTTGAAACTGACATTTCTCTTTCTTTTCACTCAATTTCATATAGTGAACGGATCGAGCTCAGCTATCTTCATCATAAATCTTGCTTTTATCAACCAACTCAATATACCTACGGATCTGCTGACACCCAATCCCCAGCTTAATCTCCGGTCTCAGCCGATTCTCAAACTTGAGACACTTAGAAAGTTCAGCATCTGCACGATTGTAGAGAGGACAAACTTCACGAGCCTCTCAAACTTAGCAACATACTCTACTACGGTCATATTTCCTTGCTTCAACTCAAGGAACTCCACCTCTATCTTGCCACGAGCATTTTCGAGAAAATACTTTCACAAAAACTCCCTTTCGAACACTGTCCAAGTCACCACAGTACCAGCAACCTCCAAACGCTGACGAGTATTATCCCACAAGTCTTCAGCCTCCTCAGACAACTTGTGTGTACCAAATTTCACCTTCTGTGCATCTGCACACGCCATCACTCTGAAAATCTTCTCAATCACCTTGAGCCACTTCTGTGGGCTCTGTAGATCATGATCTCCTTCAAAAATTGGCGGATTATTCCTCTGAAACTTCTTCAAACTACGAAACTCATCTTGTTCATTGTTTCGAGTTGTAGCCTAAGCAAGTGCCGCAACAGCTTTAACAAGAGCACATGTATTGTTTCCAACCATTATGCACAACACTCATAGCATCAGAAAAGAAAATAATTGTTAATAAGTAACGACTGACAATAGGTCGACAACAACAACACTTGGCCGGACATACTGACCTACTCTGATACCACTAATGTAACACCCTTTTATCCCACATCAAAATATATATGAAACAAACAATTAAATCAGAGTACAAACACCATAGGGTGTCACATTTCATTCATAATAATCAATTTATCTTATAGATGTTGTGTCCCGTAACACGGGTTAACAACATTGTTTCTACATATTAAACGATTACTACGCAACGAAATTAAGCGTCATGCTTTATTTATAAAATAACTTAGTTATTCTAAAAACAACAAATAGTTCAACAATGTAAATACACAAAAGGACTTGATGGTCCAGATTCGTTCCCAACCCGATGTTACATGACACATAGCATGACACCACCTAAGACTTCAAACTAAACGGAAAGGGAAAAACACTTCAACGACTCCACACACCGAAAGTATCCTTAAGAATCTGCATGTTACCAGCATAGGGGTAACATTCAAATGGGTAGGGTGAGTAAATTCACATTCATTATAATAGTATAATAAATAGAAAATAATAAGGAATTCTATGTCATTTCAATCATAACAACAAATACAACATTCATCTCAATCATCATCAACATACACAAACAAATGCAATGTCACTTATTATGTGTCATACAACAAATGCACGTGGTACCAACTTCATCATCATAAGATGCACACTAGGCCATCAACCCTCTACTAATGGGAGCACAACATGTTCAACATATCACTTCAATCCGCACAATGGGATTGAAGCTACCAAACAGATCGAAGTCTCAACATAGGATGCTATGAAATGAAATGATGCTAACAACCACATAAAATCAACATAGTTCAACAATATCAACATGTACATCATCATTTCATATTTATCAAAATACTAAGTTATACCCATGCAACATCATCAATTATTCATCAAAACATCATGTATTACCATAGTCATCAACCACCACACAATAACAATCCATAAAAACAAAATAAAAACGACTAAAGAATTAAAATTAGCATGTGGCCGCCCGATGCTACAAGCCACCGCCCGACCCTCACTTCAAAGACATCCTAAAGTCAGCAGCATTCCATGTTGCGCTTGCAAGCATCGCCCGGAGAAACATCAGCGTCGCCTGGCGATACAAGGCATTCGCCGACGCCTCGAGCGATTCCCATAATTTTTACAGCGCTTCTGTTGTTATACCAGTCCCAAAAACCTCATTCTTATCAGTCACAAATGCACGAAAAAGCCAATTCTAAACCAACAAAATCAGTAATAACAACGTATAACAATTACAGGCGACAAAACAAATTCCTATTCACCAACCTAACTCATCAATCCAAACCTTCATCATGAATTCTCCACCATCCCCCCCCCCCCCCAATCACATCACATTCTACCTATTATACTAAAAGAATGAACAAAAATTACTCCTCATACCTTAGAGTGAAGCTTTCTACTCTCCTTTCTCAAAATCTCAAGAAAATTCTTCAATCCTTAGCCTTTCCTCTTTCGCTCTTCAAAGCTTTCTCTCTTCTCACCCAAACACGATCGTGAAAACTAATCGTATCCCAAAACCCTCAACTTCCTTTTGTCAATCTTACCCCTAGGGCCCCAAATATGCCTTTCTCATCATACCCTTACTAATTTTTTACAAAAGACCATTATACCCTTTATATCTCAAACTTCTTTATTTTAATTAAATAATAATATTTAAATAACATAGCTTACATTATTCAATATTACCATCAAATAAAATAATTGCTCAATATAGTCAACACGCAACATCACGACAAATACGCCAAAAATTGCCAAAATATCATAATAATTAATTAAATAATTAAATTACGAAATCAGGGCGTTACACAGATGATCACATTGAAAACATCAATGTTATGATCGACTACCATAGCATCGGGGGAGCCGTCAAATGCAGATTGTTCTCCACGACACTGAGAAAGGGCGTCATGGCCTAGTATAAAACCCTGGCTCCGGAATCCATCACCTCATGGAGGAACCTGAAGTCGGCATTCACAAGGAACTTTACTGCATCCCGACGTCATCCAAAGTCAGAGGCCACACTCGAGGCCATCATCCAGGGAAAGAACAAAACACTCTGAGCCTAGGACTACATAAAGAAGTACCTCCCCGAGAAAGGACTGCTCCCCAACAATGAATTCTCTAGGGTCGTCGGAATTGAGCCTCCCTGTTCATTAGGCACAGGCGTACATCAGGTACAAGGAGAAACAGGCCACCTAAAATGTCAGGAACCACCGCAGTTAAGACGATCTCAAGACTTCTAAATACGAGGATCATAATGCTCCTCGCTGCAGCGGGGAAAGAAGAAAAGACGACAAACCTTGTGAACCCCGTGAAAGCAAAGGACCAGCTGGGCGTTTCTATGAATACACCATGCTTACCGCCCAAGGGCCGTCGTTTCTATGAGGGTTTAATTTACAAGCATTTAACGACACGACGACCCCCCCCCCCAAGGGTATGTTGAGTTAATGATATATATATATATATATATATATATATATATATATATATATATATATATATATAAGGGACATCAAAATTGTATAATCGCAATTCCTTGTGATCCCTTGCAAAAAAATTTACAACTTAATTGTTGGCAGACCCTTCGCAACCCCCTTGGACGTTATATCCTCACCAATACATCTAGAGCTTAAATTTCATAACCTTCTAGGCAAGTCGGTAACATCAATGTTGATCTTGAAGGAGCTAAAAAGAATATATCAAGCACTCCAACAGAACCAGGGAGAGATCATAACCATGAAAATAAATGTAGCATACCTAGCCAACTCAGGAGCCTGAACATCCAACCTCCCAGAAGTGAATAATTTGGTGAGAAGGAGGACAATAAGAATAAGTGGTGGTTAGTCCACCTGGTTATATTTTTAAATTTGTATTTGATGTTATTTGTCGAGTAGTAAATTTAGTTATGGATTCAAGTTACATTTGATTTAATTTTAAGGATAATCAATTTCCTCATAAGTGTACAATAAACTTGAATTTATGTTCTTAAGAGGACAAATGTTGGACCAGATGGTTAAGCCAATGTGTTCATAATCTTAAACCATAATTGACAGATAAATCTTTTTGGAGGTTGTTTCAACAACCTCCAAAAAGATTTGATTTTCTTGAATTCAAATTTAATCTCTAAGTAATTTGATTTAATCCTTTTAATCATCCAAATAAATCTAATTAAATGCATTGCTAAAAGATAGCAATAAATCTGATTAAATCACAATAAGAAAAATACGATCATAGCAACATCCATCATAACCTGCTGACAAGGACCAAATATTGTACACATGCTAAAACATCATGCCTGACATGTGTCTTTCCTTCACCAAAACATACGTACACCCCATGTTACATTGCATATTGCAGTCAATCCAAAAGGAACAACAAAACTCTTAACTGTTAATGAATACATTTCAAATTCTGAAACATCTATTTTCTTTGGGGTTTTGTAAGGTAACGACAAGTCCATGGTACAACTAGAAGGATTGAAGCCCAAATATCAAAACCTCACAACACAAAGCACACATTTAATAAGTGGAAAAACCACTAAAACATAAATAACGCTCAACCCACTTTGATAGCCATCCAATCCAAAGGTTGTGGTGGGTTGGCCACACATCCACCTCGGATTAGGTTTTTACCTAAGGGGGAGGGGTACCGACCCTTTATCGGGCACGACCTAGAGACGTCTAATAAACTTCGAGTGAAGACCTCACAAGTTCACAAGGATTGTTGAGCAATATACTCAAGATCAAACATGTATACCTTAAACAGGTAAAACCAACACCATATATATTCATTTCAGTTATATACTTTACTGTGTATGTTTAAGGATATAGAGCCTCTTCATCTTTCATTGAATATATTGATAATTATTACCAAAGTGAGCACATCACAAATAATCAAGTTGACAACAAAGAATACAAGTGAATATGAACTTATAAAAAATGACCTTCACATCCTTCTTGGTAGGGGTTTCCATCCAGGGTCAGTCTTGACCTTTTAGAGACTCTAGACAAATAATAAAAATGTTGTCATAGTAAAATACTGAGCAACTAACCTTAAATTTTTTTTGGGTTTTATTGTTCCCTTTTATTTTAGAGAGAGAAAAAAGTTCACTGTGTAAGACTCAAAGGGAAGGGTGGTGGTTGTGGTTGTCACTGGAAGTGGTGGCAGTGGTGTTGTAATGGCCGATGTGTGGGAGGAAAATGTTCGATAATGAAAAGGTAAAAGGGAAATTGATACGTGAAAATGTGAAAACATATTGAGGAAGGAGATGTGAATTTTATATTAGAATTGATGCAATCAAATCAAATCAATGTATTAAGTTAGCTAGAGAGTGTTACACAAAAACGATCGTTGAAGAACACTTCCGCAAACGATAATGAATTGTATTTAATCATGAAAATTTGATAATAAAATTTGTCACAATCACACGAATAACTTTGTCAATTAGGTTTCTCCTTTGGTTTAACTGGTTTGTCAAATTTCTCAAATCTTTGTCTCTATATTAATTTATCCAAATACTAAATATATGAAGCACACATGACTAAGACGATACACATTCATTCTTTTCCAGAGTCATCTCAAACAGAATCCTCGTTTGAATTTAAAAATATTGTATATATGTAAATTATAAACAATATTAAAAACTAAATAACAGTTCTAAGTAATTCGATAGAGCTTCAAAACTTTAAGACATAATAGTAAGAGTTTCACAATTTTATAAAAATTGATATATAGGCATAAGAAAAGTTAAACAAATTAAACAAATTATAAAATCTTATAAATACTACATTAAATTAGATTAACTCTAATTAAGTTGTTCAAAAAAATTGTAATTTTATTAATTTAATTTATTATCTATTTAATTATATTGCCTTAGTAAAAAATAATAATGAATTTCTTAAGTTTTAATTTATTATTATAAAATTAAATTTAATAATATTTACTTAAATAAAATATAAATTAATAGAACTGGACACAAATAATAATGTATTATATTTTTAATAATAAATAAATTTATTATATGATAAATTTTTTAGATATAAATTAAATATAATTTATATATATTATTCAAAATTTATTTTTAGCATGGCTATTTTTATGATGGATCTTTTTAAATATAATTTATATATTATTAAGATTATATTATTCATAATTTTATATGCATGACTCGAATCCACAACCTTAAGAATAAAAAAATATGCATGTTACCACTAGACTACGGGTGTAAGGTATTATATTTTTAGCAAATTGTATATTTATTACTTATTAGTTATTATAATATTTTAACTATTCTCCCGATTTTGAGGCCCCTAATTTTTTGAGGCCCTGGGCTGTAGGCCCGGTTGTCCTGACCTAAGATCAGTCCTGCTTCTATCAATAGGCGGGTTTTGATAAGTCGTTTCAGGAGCTTCCGTGAAGATTCATCTTGAGGAGTAATGCCCCCAGGGTAACCCATCTGTATGATGAAACCCATCGGTCGCTTCTTTAGATGCATATCCTCCTGGGATAGGTTATCCCCTTTGTATACATAAAAATCATTTCCCATCAAGAAATGAACCTTTTTCAATTTTTCGTGAACAAGTTGGTACACCTCCCTCCCATGCCAATCCCTACAATACATACCGTTGCATGAGCCTTCAAGCGATTATTGAAATGCTTCAAACCCTTCGAAAAAGCTCCAAAACTATAAACATTATGCACCAAATGAATCAAAGTAAGGCTCCAAGCTTGAGTCGCAAAGCCATGTTAAACCTAGTAAAGATGGAAGAATAACATTAAAAAAGGTTTCCCTTTTAGATATTCACACAAATACTTGAATACTTTCACATAAGGCCAACTTGAAGGTTGTAATTGTGATGAAGCAACCATCGAGTGCTTCAGAACTTCTATTTCGAAGCTGTTAAAAGGTAGTCGAAGACCCGAGATTGAGAAAACCACTCGTAAAAGGGGATGACACAATCACCATACTAACTAAATATTCCCTCATTCTTACCAGTAGACAAAATGACCAATCTGAATAGGGACCAACATCCAAGAAGGCTCAGTCGATACCACCCGCTCGAGCAAAGACAAAAACAATCGGAGAATAAACATCGTCAACCCAGGAAGCGCGAGTATCTTCTTTTGATTTTTGACTCATAGTAATTGCTACTTTCTTCAAGTACATGAAAGGAAAGGGTTGTAGAAACTGGAGTTAACAATGAAACAAAAAGAACACGTCAAATAAATGTGAAAGTGATTCCTCAATAATCAAATGATGACTTACTAAGGGGAATAAACCTTATCAAGACTTCAGATCACCTATATGCAATTATCGAGTGTTTTAGTTCCCAAAGGTCATTATGAACGTGTAAACACTCCAAATTTGCCCTCACTCATTTCACACCATGGCTTGTAATCTTTCATGTTTGCATTAGCATAAGCATACCATCTCATATTGCATTTTTTGTTTCACTGCATAGTTCAAGTTCATCTGCATCTAGGGTTTGTGATCTGAGCAATCCAAGATTCCATCTGAGCCATCCCAAAGGCCTCAAAGCTTTCCAAGAGGGTCCATGTGTGTTCTATCATCATATTATGTCACTCAAAGTTCATGGAAGTCAAGAGATCACAAGAACTGGCAAGGCATGGAAGCAGAGCTAGGGTTTTCACTACACAGATGCCCAAAATTAGGGTTTTGGTTTCATAGGCCTTAACTCCAAATTTTTGGGCCATTCTTGTTTCTAATGTTCTTAAGATGTTATAAGGATCGTGTGTACCAAGTTTTATGAAGAAATTCATTGTGGAAGTCATCTGTTCACTGGGTAACTTCTTGAGCAAGTCAGAGCAAAATCAGGGCATCTGAGGCCCCCAACAATGGAACCAAAGGGGTATTTTCATCAAATTGAAGTTATATGATCTTTATTTGATCATTGAAGTGCTTAGAAGTTCACAAAATTGAAGAAATTTGAGCTAAACCAAAAGTTGCCAAAAATGGAAATGACTTGTAAGGAAACTTTCCATTTTGGGAAAGTTCTTCAACCTCCTCTTTCTCAACCAAAAATGCTTCAAATGAAAAATTCTTGGTAATGAAAGTTGTAGATTAGGTCTTTCCCTTTTCCAAAAGTACAAGAACATGTTTTAATTCATTATGGAACTCAAGTTATGATCCTTCAAAGTTGGCAAAAATCCTATAATTTTCAAGAATGCACCAAAGAGGATTTTTTGCAAAACCACTTGCCAAGCCATTTCATGACCTCTAATGCATCTCTAAACATCATACCATCATAGTGCAACTCATTTTTATCAGAATTGGCCCAAGAATCATACACTTTCATGCCTGGAACTTCAAGAAATTCCAAAAGAGCCAAAACTTCTCAAATTTGCAAAATGGTATGAATCTTCCCATACACTTGTGCCAGCATGCCAAATCTGTTTCTATGGACCTCCTTGAACCCAGCTGAGGCCAGACACCCCTTGCAACCAGGCATTCCATGACCCATACCTCAAGTACGACCAAACTTGACTTTTTGCAAAATCACCCATACCAATCAGCATAGGTCACACCAACTATTCTGACCTATCATAGCTTCACATACATGCTTCAAGGGATTCATTTTCATACACACAAGCCTGCAAGCTCCCACACGGCTCAGATTACACAAAATCTCTCTCAAACTTCATCTCTTCGAAATTCATAAACCAGCCATCAAAACTTCAAAATTCTTTCACCAATCATCTACACATAACCCCAAGATCATTTCCCACTCTTCACATTGGCCTGAAACCACCTCAAACAAAAACACGATTTCACTCTGTAACACGGTGGGAGAACTGACTTTAGTTAAATGTTGCGGATAGCAAGAGTCGCCACCGACTTTTATTTTATCCAAAAGGAAAGGGCATAAAATAACAGGAAAGACCTTAAAAGATTTTGAGTTCGGGGGGTAGGTTATACAAAGGGAAGGTGTTAGCACCCTTTATATCCATGGTTATCCATGGGCTCTTAGTTACTTAGCTCACTTTAAACTATTTTGAGAAGTGTAGTGTGTGGTTAAAAATTTTCTTAAGTAGTTTATAATGATCCTTGTATGGATATATATAAAGACCTTGTTTTGAAAATTTGTTTGAAATGTGAAGTGTAATGAAGTATTTTTGAAGAATAGTGAGCAAGTACTTAAGAGGAACCTACCCTAAATTAAATCTTTACTGTTCTTAAATGTTATTTCAATGGTAAGACTATCCCTATTATTAAGGAATAGGTAGTCATTACCTTGGATGTGATAAGGGACATTGAAGGGTCATCTGTGTTTAGGCAACTGTAAGGTGTCTTAGCAATACGAAGGGACTTATCATTTTTTATTCGAAGGGACAAGATCATTTACCGTAGGCAACATCGAAGGGACTTGATCTTATAATTTGAAGGGACTTGATGATATTTTATGAAGGGACTTTGCTTTTTAGACACCTTACTTGACCTTTTGATTTAGGCAACATGAGGGATAACCTTAGGAAGTGAGAGATGGCGATCAAAGATCGACTTACGTGTGTGAGTGTCCATATTCATATATTTATCTTATTAAATTAGTGATTCTAAATTAATATTAAAGTACAAACATGTTATCACTCCCTATATTTACTAACCATGGCAATAATGTTTATAAACGATAAAATAATAATAAACTACGACTATTACAACGCTTTTGCAGTTACATTATAATAATAAAAATAATTAAATAATAACTATATAATAAAATAAGCAATTAAATAAAGGTTAGTGATAAGATAATTATAAGAAAGAAAGGTTAGCACAACTATAAAATATATACAAGTTAATTAAATATTTTTTTAGGTTAAATAAATAATTTTTGAAGAATTTTTGAGATGAAAATAAAATAATATGAATAATAGTAATAAACTATAAATAAATAAAAACATGATTAATTATTTAATTACATATATTAGAAAAATTTATTAAGTTTAATATTTAAGTTAAATAAAATTAAGATTAGAAATTAGGGTTACATATTTTAGAGAATAGAATTAGGGTTAGAATATTTAATTAATATATTAATCAATTTATTCACAAAAATAAACTATATAGAATAATATTATGAACATAAAATAAAAATACATTATATTTGAGAAAATAAAATATTGATTTTAAAAATATAAAATTTTATTTTCTGAAAACATATTATATTATTCGTTTTAAAATTAATTTATTGTATAATATTTAAATAAATAAAGAACACAAAAAAAGAAGAAAAAACTAGGTTAAAAAATAATGGGGAGGCCTGGATTTGAACCCAGGACCTCCCCTGTACCTGCCAGAGAAGTTACCACTTGGCTGCGCTGCGTTTGGTGATGTCCAATGGTCCAAATTGATTATATGCGTAACCTGTAAAATAGAACAAAGTAAAAAAATAACGCAAGACCTGGGGATCGAACCCAGGTCCTTTACCATCAAAGCGCTTCACCAAAACCAGCTGAGCTACACGCCCATTGTGACATATATACGAAACCAGTTTGTTTTAAGCCCTATGCAAATTTCAAATATTATTTCCGCGCCCAAAAAGATCATCTTCTTCCTTGAATTCGCAGGTTTTACCTGCGAATTTTCCTGCGAAACTACTTGCGAGTTTTCCTGCGTATGATAACCTGCGAATCTCAAACTCCATACAAACAGTAAAATTTCATGAAATTAATAACGTCATTGAATTCCTAATGACATATACGATTATTCCATGTCTTTAGAACTTATTTATTTGGGCTAAATGGTGAAACCCTAAACGAGGTCCGAAAACCCTAACAATGGCGTTTGAGCATCCGTGTATCAAACCTTCAATTCACCTGCCCAGAAATCATCCTTATGCAATAACAAACAAGATTATAGGCACAAAAACAATTTATAATGATCGAATGAATGAAATCGAAAAACTCAATATGTAAGATGAAAAACGATTCGGTTATGGTGTTCTAGTGTGTCATGGACGATGATGATGATTGAATTATGTTCATTGATGCTCAAGGAAGCTAATACCACCTTTAAATTTCCCTGAAAGTGCTTCTAAACCTGAAACCGAATTTGGTTTTTTTGGATGAAATTTGAAGTTTGCAAATGCACTTGGGGGCTCTGAATTCGTGTCTAGGGCTTGGCTTAATGTTGTTTATATATCATACAATGAAATTAGGTCAAGAAATCAACCAAACTTGTGGATTTTTGGACCTTGTGAGATTGAAAAAGATTTGTTATTAAAACTTGAATTTTTTTGATCTAACATTGCTATTTTGGTATGATCTGAAATATTATGGTGTCAATCAAGTTTAAATGGATATTAAGACCTTCTAGAATCAAAATCCCTTCCAAATATATGATTTTCATATTTTATTTTAATTTATTTTGTATTTTAATGAATAAAATTCAAATAAATATTAAATAAAAAGTAAAAAATCAGAAAAGGTGTGGGTTGGGTCGTGCTAGGTGATATTGTAAAGATTGGATGGCAATTTGGTGGGCTCATTTTAGCAAAAATTGGTTTTACGGCCTTATTTGCTTCATAAACTTCCCAAATATTTCCCAACTTTGCAAGGGCACAAATCCTTCAATTTTAATGCTATGAAGGTGTTATTGGACATTTTGGAAAGCTTAAAGAGTCCTATAACCAACCTCTTTGGTCTCATGTCCATATCTTTTACTATTCTCAAGTTATGCTCTTTGGAAGTTGTTGACTTTTTGTTGACTTTTAAAAGGACCTATAATGTCTTAGCTCATACCTTCCAAATGAAGCATATTTGGGCTTGGCTTGTGAGACACAAAGTTGTAGAGAATTCAATTTCCTTAAAAATGAGCTTTGGATGGAAATAATTTGATGAAGCATGTGAAAGTTATGGCTGGTCAAAGTTCAGTTGACTTTTCCTGTGAAAACCCTAATTTAGAAAATCATGATTCTTGATGATCTGAAATCTCTTTGATGAATCATGATCAACCCTTGATCAAATGATGAATTTTACTTCATATACTTGATGTTGGCAAAAAATCATGAAGTTTGACTTTGGTTTGACCACAGTTGACCTCAGTTTGACTTTTTAACTGCCTTGACTGATTTTAACCTTTCTGATCATCTGACTGAGCAAATCTTTTGGGAAAGTCTTGAAACTTGACATGGGGATTCTTACACACATATAGGATGTTATGAAGCTCATTTGAAGTCTTGGAAGTCCATTTAGCCTGATGAAAGTCAAAACCCTAGTTTAAGATGCATTGCTTAGGAGGATGCATTGTCTGAGGGAATTGTCAAATTTTCTGACTAATTGTGAACCTTGTGAACCTCATGAGATGTATTGTAAACCTTGTGGACTTTGTGAACCTCTTAGTACACAATCTCTTGTCTTGTGGAGGGAAAATTTTGGGGTGCAACAACTGCCCCTGTTCAATTTTCTGAGACCTGAGGGGTTAGATTGGTATATGTGCCATTCGTGACCTGGAAGGTTGAAGGGGATTGAATACAAAAGCCCAAAAATTTGAACTCGCCGGTGCATAAAGTAACACTGATGATTAGTTGTATATGCTTGAGTGGGCTTGAAGATGCCACTTGGAATAACTGGAGATGGGATTATAGATGCCATCCAAAATATCAGGAGGTGATGATATCTTTATGTTGATACTGGATATCAGTACTAGGTCTTCGTATAGGCCATCTCTGAATCTTTTATGCAACAAGATTTGAATTGGTGAATAGACCAGTAGAAATAAATCTTCGTGACGATTATCTCTTCTGGCAATATCTTGGATTAGGGAATGGGTCTTTGTATAGACCGTTTGCCTACTCTCCAAGGACAAAAGAATATTAGGATTAATTCTTCTGAAAAATATCTTGAACTAGGGAATGGATCTTTGTATAGACCGTTTGCCTACTATTCAAGTGAAAATAGATTAAATCTTTTGAAAATATCTTGAACTAGGGAATGGATCTTTGTACAGACCATTTGCCTACTATTCAAGACCAGATAGATGAAATCTTCTGGAAGTATCCTGGACTAGGGAATGGATCTTCGTATAGACCGTTTGCCTACTCTCCGAGGACAAAAGAGTGTCAGGATTAAATCTCCTGAAAATATCCTGGATTAGGGAATGGATCTTTGTATAGACCGTTTGCCTACTCTCCGAGGACAAAAGAGTGTCACGATTAAATCTCCTGAAAATATCTTGGATTAGGGAATGGATCTTTGTATATACCGTTTGCCTACTCTCCGAGGACAAAAGAGTGTCAGGATTAAATCTCCTGAAAATATCCTGGATTAGGGAATGGATCTTTGTATAGACCGCTTGCCTACTCTCCGAGGACATCTTGAGTAATGTATAGATCATTTCTGACCTGCTGTGGAATGTTGACAGCATTTCATCTCCATATAACCATCCTGCAGGGAAAAAATGTTAGTTTATGCAATATGTATGCATGCATGGTATGGTGCATCTAAATAAATTTGTTATGCATTTATGAATATGTTATGGTATGATGTAAATGATGTATGTATGAATCATGTAGCCTGAAGCGTCTGGATATCTTTGTATAACAACTGCTGGCTAGGGAAAATAAATCCCGATTCGTTGCTGAAGAATATGAGGACCTCGTTCCCGTCTTGTTTGATAGTATAGAATTTGTAACCTCCCGTCTTCGTTCGTCATACTTCTATTGAAGGAATAAGTTCCTGAGTATCCTGACTGAGGATAAAAGAGATGGACATAAATTCAAGGGGAGATGTAACTCGGAGTATCTATAAAGATAGATTTGCCCTGCTAGGGATTTGTAGTTATCCTGTGGGGATGAACCGGAGAAGCTTCGTTGAACTACTACCTTCGTTCGTCTTTAGTAAATACTATTACTGCTTTTTATGCATTTCTGGTAAACATCAATCATATTCAAAAGCATACATACATTCAAACACAACCAATGGACGTTTTCGCTTATGTAAATAGGGTAAAAGTAAATCTGGATTCAAAGATGAAATTTTATTTATATCACAAAGTGACCTATACATAGGCAAGTTTGTACAAGGAGACAGAAATCCTAGTAAGAGGAATTCGTCGTAAAATTTTTACAAAACAAAGAAAACAGCTATGTGAGAAACAATCCTATTGAGTTTCAATTCTACTATTTCCATTATCTTCAAGTATCTCATCTTCTGTTGTTGAGACGGAAACGATTGGATTGATCTTTATTTGTTCGAGCTTGAGTTAGGTAGCACCATCAGTGTAAGTTACATGAGTGATCCAAACGAGACATAGTCATACGCTTTAATCCCTAACTTTTGCCTGGATTGCCCTTTCAGGTTTTCAATCCACCGGGATACCCTTTTTTGCCCAAGCCGCCCTTTCAGGTTTTCGACTTGCCAGGTGTACATTTTTTTATATATATCCCTAATTTTTGCCCGAACCCTTTTGGTTCGCCGGGATGCCCTTATTTTTGCCTAGGCCAGTCAACCTAGCGGGTCTCTTTTTATGCGTAGTATTTTTTAACTATGTCTGCGTTTACAGGCTGTGGAAAGTTTTCACCATCCATAGTAGTAAGCATCATGGCACCTCCTGAGAATACTGTTTTGACCACAAATGGTCCTTCATATGTAGGAGTCCAATTGCCCCTAGGATCACCTTGTGGTAGTATAATACGTTTGATTACCAAGTCACCGGCCTGATACACCTTTGGCTTAACCTTCTTATTGAAAGCCTTGATCATCCGTTTCTGGTACATCTGACCATGACAAACAACTGCCAACCTCTTCTCATCAATCAAATTTATCTGGTCGAGTCGGGTCTGAATCCATTCATCTTCATCCAAGCCTGCATCCTTCATGATTCTTAAGGAGGGTATTTGAACTTCAATGGGCAGAACTGCTTCCATACCATAGACTAAGGAGAATGGGGTTGCCCCCGTTGAAGTGCGTATTGTAGTACGATAACCATGAAGAGCAAATGGTAACATCTCATGCCAATCCTTGTAAGTAACAGTCATTTTCTGTAGAATCTTCTTAATGTTCTTATTAGCAGCTTCTACTGCCCCATTCATCTTTGGACGATACAGATAAGAGTTGTGATGCTTAATCTTGAACTGCGTGCAGAGATCAGTAATCATGGTGTTGTTCAGATTAGAGCCATTATCTCTGATAATCCTTTCAGGGATGCCATACCTACATATGAGATTATTCTTAATGAATCGATCCACCACATTCTTAGTAACAGATGCAAATGAAGCTGCCTCCACCCACTTTGTGAAGTAATCAATAGCGACCAGGATGAAACGATGCCCATTAGAAGCAGTAGGCTTGATCTCACCAATCATATCAATGCCCCACATGGAAAAAGGCCAAGGAGCAGTCAACACATTCAATGGTGATGGAGGTATATGTACTTTATCAGCATAGATTTGACACTTGTGACATGTTCTGGAATGTTGATAGCAGTCAGCTTCCATGGTAGACCAATAGTAACCTGCTATCAATATCTTCTTTGCCATGGTATGACCACTAGAATGAGTGCCAAAGATCCCATCATGCATATCTTCCATAATCTCTATTGCTTCCTTCTTATCCACATAACGAAGCAAAGTTGAATCATGATTGCGTTTGTACAAAATCCCATTACTCAAGAAGAACTTAGCAGAAAACCTCCTCAGAAACTTCTTATCTTTGACAGATGCCCCTTCAGGGAACTTCTGAGCTTCAAGATATCTTTTCACTTCATAGAACCAAGGCTTCTCCTCTACTTCTTCAGTGTCAATCTCATTGCAGTATGCAGGCTTCTCAAATCTGTCAATAGTAATCTTGGGAGCTTCATCATCCCAGCTAATCTCAAACATAGATGCCATGGTGGCTAATGCATCTGCCAACTGATTCTCTCTTCGTGGAATATGTCCAAAGGTAATCTCTTCAAAATATGGGATCAAAGACAACACATGCTCTCTGTAAGGAATGAGATTATCATGCTTAGTATCCCAATCTCCTTTGATCTGACTTACTACCAGGGTTGAATCTCCATATACATCCAGGAACTGAATCTTCATATCAATGGCAGCTTTGATGCCCAGGATACATGCCTCATACTCAGCCATGTTATTCGTACAATAGAAACAAAGTCTTGCAGTAATCGGGGTATGACAGCCTTCAGGGGAAATGATCACAACACCAACACCATTACCAAGTGCATTAGAAGCTCCATCAAAAACCATAGTCCATCGGGATCCTTGTTTAGGTCCGTCATATTGTCCAGGTTCTTTGGTAATAATCATAATGTCTTCATCGGGGAACTCAAAACTCATTGACTGATAATCATCCACTGCTTGATGAGCCAAATGATCAGCTACAACACTTCCTTTAATGGCCTTCTGAGTAGTATACTGTATACCATATTATGTTAAGATCATTTTCCATCTTGTTATTCGTCCGGAGAGAGCAGGTTTCTCGAATATATACTTGATTGGATCCATCTTTGAAATTAACAAGGTAGTATGAGTCAACATATACTGTCTTAGTCGGCGAGCAGCCTATGCCAAAGTGCAGCAAGTTTTCTCAAGCAGTGAGTATCTTGTTTCACAGTCGGTAAACTTTTTGCTAAGGTAGTATATTTCCTGCTCTTTTCGACCAGACTCGTCATGTTGCCCCAACACACACCCCATAGAGTTGTCTAATACTGTTAAGTACATAATCAAGGGTCTTCCATCAACTGGTGGCATCAAAATTGGAGGTTCTAGAAGATATCTCTTGATTTCATCAAAGGCTGTCTGGCACTCATCATTCCACTCCATTACCTGATCTTTCTTCAACAACTTGAAGATTGGCTCACAGGTAGCAGTTAATTGGGAAATAAATCTTGCAATGTAATTCAGTCGTCCCAAGAAATCTATAACTTCCTTCTCGGTACGGGGAGCTGGCATCTCTTGTATAGCTTTCACTTTTGCAGGATCCACTTCAATACCTTTTCCACTGACAATGAAACCCACGAGTTTACCAGACCTAACTCCAAAAGTACACTTGTTTGGGTTCAATCTCAACTTGTATTTCTTCAACCTCTCAAACAACTTATGCAGATGATCAAGATGTTGCTCTTCATACTGGGATCTGGCTATCATATCATCCACATATACCTCTATCTCATGATGAATCATATCATGAAACAAAGTCACCATAGCATGCTGATATGTTGCCCCGGCATTCTTCAAACCAAATGGCATTACTTTATAACAAAAAGTGCCCCACTGTGTAACAAACGTAGTCTTCTCCATATCTTCAGGTGCCATCTTGATTTGATTGTAACCAAAGAAACCATCCATGAAAGAGAATACCTTGTGCTGAGCAGTGTTGTCTACCAAAACATCAATATGTGGAAGTGGAAAGTCATCTTTAGGGCTGGCCTTATTCAAATCCCTGTAATCCACACACATACGTACCTTACCATCTTTCTTAGGTACTGGTACGACATTTGCAACCCATTGAGGATAAGAAGTCACAGCTAAGAACCCTGCATCAAACTGTTTCATCACCTCTGCTTTAATCTTTTCTGACATCTCAGGACGCATGCGACGAACCTTCTGTTTCTTTGGACGACAATCTTCTTTTACCGGTAAACGGTGAACCACAATGTCTGTATCCAACCCTGACATATCTT
This sequence comes from Lathyrus aphaca, assembly GCA_963966055.1. Classification (NCBI taxonomy): domain Eukaryota; kingdom Viridiplantae; phylum Streptophyta; class Magnoliopsida; order Fabales; family Fabaceae; genus Lathyrus; species Lathyrus aphaca. Next base: position 17,945,622 of record OZ014521.1, read on the forward strand.
CATAGGACCAAGCAAAGATTTCCACATAATCACGTAACATCTGAATTAATCTGCTCTTAACACCATCTTCTAATTCAGCTCCTATCTTGACCTCTTTCCTGTTTTCTTCAGCTCCCAGATTCACAACTTCGATTGGCTCTTCATGTGGCTGTATAGCTTTCTCTTCTTGTTGTAATAACCTAGCAAGCTCTACAGGTACTTCACAATCCTCCTCCTTTTCATCTTCAGCTTGATAGATCGGATTCTCGAAATTATAATTGGCAATAGTAGGACTGTTATCAACATGATCCTGAGTGGATGAGGATCTGCATTTTAGTGATGTGGGTGTGTGTAAGAACACATAGCTGATAAAACAAAAAAATAAAAGAAAAGAAAGACAAGGAGCACAATATTTACGAAAACGAAACGTCCATTGATTTTTATTGAATGAAGTATGCAAATGAAATGACATCCCGAAACAAGCATACCATTGTGCCCCGGGTAAGGCACAAGGCTTAAAAGTCTAATTGTTCAAAATTACAAACTTAAAAATAACAACACAGTAATTGTATTTACTCCTGACTAAAGGAGATATGAATAACGTCTTCGGTCTTCCAATTGTTGAGCCCATCACCCACAGTAGGGAAAATCCAGTCATCCAGATTGTAGTCTTCATTACAATCACCCACAACATTGATTTGATCTTTCATGATCCCTTGACTGGTGATACGAACAGCACGAGCACGACGACCAGCCTTCTGGGACTCTGCAGTGAAACCCAAACCAAACTTGTCAGACTTGTAAGGAATGTCAGGAAGTTGACCCCAAATAGTACAACCACCTTATTCAACCATAGCTCTAGCATCTTTGAGGGAGACCATTTTAGGGGGTACTCTGGTAACCACAGGAACCTTTTTAACAACAGGAGGAACTTCAACAGCAGGAACAACCCAGGGAACTACTTCAAATGTCTGGCAAGGAGTCTTAACATATTCACCTTCCACTTCAACATACTTAAATGTATTCACATGACTGATCATATATTCTTCCTCTCCGTAAACAGTGACAACCTTTCCCTTCACTGGATATCTCAACTTCTGATGTAAAGTGGAGGTCACAGCACCTGCCCCATGGATCCAGGGGCGCCCAAGCAAACAGGAGTACGCAGGACGAATATCCATTACATAGAAGGTAAAATTGAAGACTTGAGAGCCTACTTTGATCGGGAGATCGATTTCTCCATGCACCACTCTTCTTGAACCATCAAAGGCCCTCACCACTATATTACTTGGTCTTAACACAGCATCTTCAGGACTGAGCTTGTTTAGAACCTCTTTGGGAAGTACATTCAGTGAAGAACCATTGTCTATCAACACATGAGACAAGGTAGTTCCCCTACATTCAATGGAGATATACAAAGCTCTGTTATGGTTTCTCTTGGCAGAAATCAAATCAGCATCAGAAAAACCTAACCCATTATCATAAGTCAAATGTGCCACACAATTCTCGAATTGATCTACAAAAATCTCATTTGGCACATGAGCAGTCTTCAAGAACTTGATTAAGGCTTTTGCATGAGCCTCAGAACACAGCAACAATGATAACATGGAAAGTTTGGAGGGAGTATGCCCCAATTGGTCAACAATATCATAATCACTCTTACGAATGATCTTCAGTACTTCTTCCATCTGTTTGGAAAGATTTTCAGCAGTCGGTGCCTCAGCTTGCACAGGTTCAATTACAGGACCTTTGCCCCGAGCATCAGTACTTGGCTCAGAAGTGGAAGTAGCAGTTGGGGTAACTGTATTTTTTGAGGTAGCCGGAGGAGAGAAAATTCTTCCACTTCTGGTGATCTTACTAGATCCAACAATATTATCAACATCAAGGTTATCATTAGTAACAGGTGAATCAGTCAAAGGTTCCTGTTTAACGCCATGGATATAAACATCAGAACCATAACTCCAGGGTATAGCTTTATCAGAAGTATAAGGAATAGGGCCAGGAGTGGTAATAATCATGGGAGCCACTCTAGCTTCAGCAACAGTCTTCACAGGGCCTTCAGCAGTAATCCTGACAGGACCCTTAGAGGTGATCCTGACAGGGCCTTTGGAGGTAATCCTCATTGGCACTTTATCAATCATATCCACATCTTCAACCTTCGCACCTTGAGTTAGATGTTCAACCATACTTTCCACAGAATGTGTCCTCTCAAACAATATAGTGTAATTGTCCATGAGGCGTTGAATACCATCCTTCAACTTCCAGCAGCTATCAGGTTTGTAAGCACAATAAAAACAGTCTTCATTACAACCTGGAAAGAATCCAGCCTGTACCAACTTCTTCTTGATAACGGATAATGGAGTAGTCACATCCACAACTGAGGAAATATATGAAACTTCATCAATGACATTAACAGTCTTCTCATGATTTGGCATGGGAGCAGTAATCACATTTGGAGTCCCAGGAGGGTCAAATTCAATCTCTCCAGCATCAATCATATCTTGAATCTTGTTTTTCAATATCCAGCAGTTGTTGGTATCATGTCCTGGACAATTAGAATGATTGGCACATCGTGCATTAGGATTGTACCGAGGAGAGGAAGTATTAGGATTCTGAGGAGGGTCCTTCAAAGTAATGAGTTCTCCTTTCAACAGGTGTTGCAAGGCTTAGGACAGTCACATGTTGATCTTGGTGAACTGTCTTCTAGGCTTCGGTTGATGGTTTTGTGGTAGCTCTGGTGCTGTAGGAGCAGGATTAGAAATATGAACTGCTCCCACAGATTGGTGATTCCTGCTACGACTAGGTTGACCATACACAACATTAGACTCCTTCTTTCCACTAGGGGGCTTCTTTGCAGTGCTTGATGAAGAGGCACCCACTTGTATCTTACCACTTCTTATACCACTCTCCACACGCTCTCCAGTCATTATCAGCTCAGTGAAACCAGATGATGAGCTTCCAATGAGGTGACTATAGAAAGGACCACTCAGCATACTCATAAACATATCTACTAACTCCCTGTCAGTCAGAGGAGGTTGAACTTTGCCAGCCAAGTCTCTCCACTTCTGGGCATACTCCTTGAAATTCTCCTTAGCACCCATGGACATGCTTTGGAGCTGCATGCGAGTAGGTGCTAAATCAACATTATATTGGTATTGCCTATAGAAGGCCTCAGCAAGATCATTCCAATCATGAATATTGACACTTTCCAATTGATAGTACCATTCCAATTGAGCTCCAGACAAGCTCTCTTGGAAGAAATGCATCCAAAATTTCTTGTCAGCAGTATGTGGTTGGATCCTCCAGACATAGGACCTCAGATGCAGCTTGGGACATGAGACACCATCATACACCACAAAAGCAGGAACTTTGAAACCAATAGGTATAACCACTCCAGATATTAAGCTCAAATCTTCAAAATCCAGCCCAGAAGATTTTTGTAACTCCATGGAATTCATTCTATCTACCAACATCTTGTAATTATCTTCATTAGGATCATGATAATAGTTTGCTTCAGAATCAGAATCTCCCACAGTGTCATGGAGACTGCCTCCCTCTTTCTCAGAATTTTCAGACTCATAATCATCAACCTGTTCCTTAGTCTTGATAGGACCTCTGAACCTTCTTCCCATATTGATAAGGCCTCCTGATCTTCTAGTCTTCTTATTCTTCTTAGCCAGCAGTGTCTTCAACTCATCTTGTCCCTTGGACAAGTTCAGAATCAACTCTTGGAATTGTGCATTCTGAGCCTGGAGGTCTTTGACGGTCTGTTCAAGAGCCATTTCTGCTGAAATAAACAGCGAGAAGATAAGATACCTGTTCATAAGAAACCTGTGATGAAATGATATGGTGTATAAATGTATATGCAATGTTTTCAAGGACCGTAGGATTTAAATTTGTTTAAACAACCAAAAAGTAAACTTTTATTAGTAATAAACAAACTTGTTTGCCTCTTGGGCTTACAATCAAAATGAAATGAATACAAAAAATGGGATTTTAAGTCTCCCATGGACGTTTCCTCTTTGTGTTGAGGTATGAGTTGAGATTTCGCTCCTCGTGAAGTTGTTTTGTTAGCTCCAGAATTCTTTCTTGACTTGATTTGTAATGAGTCTCAAAAGTATCTCTTTGCTCCTTCAACTGGATCCAGGACCTTTGTAACTCTTCCATATTAGTGGGCATGTCTGGGTGAAGAATGATATAAGAAGTATCTCCTTCAGCAACAGGCTCCATAGTAACTGGCAGGATGGCAGGATATGGCATCATAAGAGTCTGAGCACGAGATCGCACCCATTTGAGATAAGCTTCCATAGGAATAGTGTACTTTGGTTCCAGAGTCTTGCTGTCAACCTTGTTCACTTTACCCCATGCTCGTATGAACCTTTGACGGTAACCTTGCAGATCGTTGTCGTAGTCGAACACAATACCCTGAATAAGCATGTCATGAGGACCATCACTCTGAGCGTAACCAACCTGACGTAGAGCTAAAGAAGGATTGTAAGTAATGCCCCCTCTTATGCCAAGAAGTGGCACATTAGGGAATTCCCCACAACGGTCAATGATAGTAACATTCTCCATAGATCTAGAGCACCAATGAATATCTGAATGAGAGAGTGACATGATTCTTTTGGACCACCTGAACCCTTGTTCATTCTTCATCACTGATCGAGGAAGGTGAGAAATAAACCACCTAGATAGAAAAGGTATACAACACATCAAAGTTCCTCGTGCCTTTGTAGTACGAGTATGAAGAGAGTGTAAGATGTCTCCAAGTAATGTAGGCACTGGATTGCGACTCAGAAATATGTTGATGGTGTGTATGTCTATGAACTGGTCTGGATTGGGGAACAACACTAAGCCATAGATCAATAGGGCTAAGATCTCCTCAAAAGCATCATAACTCATAGCCTTCAGGAACACTTGAGCTTTCTCCATCAATACCTTAGCAAGAATACCCTTAACTCCACTCCTTGTTTCTAGGACAATGTCTGATTTCTTCAAATGTAGGGCTGCAGCAATGACTTCAGGTTTAGGCTCTTTCTCTAAGCTTGTGAAGGGTCTCTGATCAAGGATAGGTATACCCAGCAGTTTGGAGAACTCTTCCATTGTAGGAACCAACTGATAGTCGGGGAATGTGAAATAGTGATGTTTAGGATCAAAGAACTGAAATAGGACACTCATCATGTCTTCATTGAACCCTGAAGTGATTAGATCCAGTAGGTGACCATGCCTCTTGATGAACTGGGAGTTTTCAGAAACTTGAGAAACCAATTCCTTAAGCTTAGGAGGCATTCCTACAAAGTTGATCCGGATAGTATTCCTACGAGCAGAAGCCATGACCTGCAACAAAGAACAAAGATAAATCCTTTGGTCCTTGAAATGGTTAGTGAAAATGCTATGCTTATAATGCATGATGATGCTATGATGTTATGCTCAATCACAAACATGTGTCACACACATACAAGTCACACAATAACCCTAGGTTTAAAGGCTTGCATGAGGTTTAAAGGTAAATACCCTCCCCTGAAGTTAGTTGGTTCATCCAGTCTTACAAAAGTAACCGGGTTCTAAGGGATCTCAATATCATTGATCCTTCACAAGGGTGGTTGTTCAGTAGGCAACTCACTTGCCAACCAAAACCATCCAAGTTTAGGATCTCAATGAGCGTAGTATCGAGTATCAACCAACTTCAGTCTTCACTAAAGTCGGTTATCTCACTACTTTCTAAAGGCCAAGATGGGATGACAAGGGTTCTAAAAGTCAGATAGTGTATTGACAACATATGGCAGCCTCATATTATCCTCAACTTGCTTAAGGAACATAAGCACCAACCAAGAAGTCACACTAACTATGGCCACCAGATCAACCATATCGGTATACGCCGTACAGTTTCCTTGGTCTATTTCCATTTACCTAAGGTACACTAGATCCGGGTTAGGATCTTTCACACATAAGAGCACCCAACAAGTAAAGTAAAGCAAACAAAGCAAACAAAGCAAACAAATTTAAAGTGATCTAATTCCTAAGGATACCCCTCTTTTATTAATCCCCAGCAGAGTCGTCAGATCTGTAACACGGTGGGAGAACTGACTTTAGTTAAATGTTGCGGATAGAAAGAGTCGCCACCGACTTTTATTTTATCCAAAAGGAAAGGGCATAAAAGAACAGGAAAGACCTTAAAAGATTTTGAGTTCGGAGGGTAGGTTATACAAAGGGAAGGTGTTAGCACCCTTTATATCCATGGTTATCCATGGGCTCTTAGTTACTTAGCTCACTTTAAACTATTTTGAGAAGTGTAGTGTGTGATTAAAAATTTTCTTAAGTACTTTATAATGATCCTTGTATGGATATATATATAAAGACCTTGTTTTGAAAATTTGTTTGAAATGTGAAGTGTAATGAAGTATTTTTAAAGAATAGTGAGCAAGTACTTAAGAGGAACCTACCCTAAATTAAATCTTTACTGTTCTTAAATGTTCTTTCAATGGTAAGACTATCCCTATTATTAAGGAATAGGTAGTCATTACCTTGGATGTGATAAGGGACATGTGAAGGGTCATCTGTGTTTAGGCAACTGTAAGGTGTCTTAGCAATACGAAGGGACTTATCATCTTTTATTCGAAGGGACAAGATCATTTACCGTAGGAAACATCGAAGGGACTTGATCTTATAATTTGAAGGGACTTGATGATATTTTATGAAGGGACTTTGCTTTTTAGACACCTTACTTGACCTTTTGATTTAGGCAACATGAGGGATAACCTTAGGAAGTGAGAGATGACGATCAAAGATCGACTTACGTGTGTGAGTGTCCATATTCATATATTTATCTTATTAAATTAGTGATTCTAAATTAATTTTAAAGTTCAAACATGTTATCACTCCCTATATTTACTAACCATGGCAATAATGTTTATAAACGATAAAATAATAATAAACTACGACTATTACAACGCTTTTGCAGTTACATTATAATAATAACTATATAATAAAATAAGCAATTAAATAAAGGTTAGTGATAAGATAATTATAAGAAAGAAAGGTTAGCACAACTATAAAATATATACAAGTTAATTAAATATTTTTTTAGGTTAAATAAATAATTTTTGAAGAACTTTTGAGATGAAAATAAAATAATATGAATAATAGTAATAAACTATAAATAAAAAAGAAAACATGATTAATTATTTAATTACATATATTAGAAAAATTTATTAAGTTTAATATTTAAGTTAAATAAAATTAAGATTAGAAATTAGGGTTACATATTTTAGAGAATAGAATTAGGGTTAGAATATTTAATTAATATATTAATCAATTTATTCACAAAAATACACTATATAGAATAATATTATGAACATAAAATAAAAATACATTATATTTGAGAAAATAAAATATTGATTTTAAAAATATAAAATTTTATTTTCTGAAAACATATTATATTATTCTCTTTAAAATTAATTTATTATATAATATTTAAATAAATAAAGAACACAAAAAAAAATAGAAAAAACTAGGTTAAAAAATAATGGGGAGGCCTGGATTTGAACCCAGGACCTCCCCTGTACCTGCCCGAGAAGTTACCACTTGGCTGCGCTGCGCTTGGTGATGTCCAATGGTCCAAATTGATTATATGCGTAACCTGTAAAATAGAACAAAGTAAAAAAATAACGCAAGACCTGGGGATCGAACCCAGGTCCTTTACCATCAAAGCGCTTCACCAAAACCAGCTGAGCTACACGCCCATTGTGACATATATACGAAACCAGTTTGTTTTAAGCCCTATGCAAATTTCAAATATTATTTCCGCGCCCAAAAATATCATCTTCTTCCTTGAATTCGCAGGTTTTACCTGCGAATTTTCCTGCGAAACTACTTGCGAGTTTTCCTGCGTATGATAACCTACGAATCTCAAACTCCATACAAACAGTAAAATTTCATGAAATTAATAACGCCATTGAATTCCTAATGACATATACGATTATTCCAGGTCTTTAGAACTTATTTATTTGGGCTAAATGGTGAAACCCTAAACGAGGTCCGAAAACCCTAACAATGGCGTTTGAGCATCCGTGTATCAAACCTTCAATTCACCTGCCCAGAAATCATCCTTATGCAATAACAAACAAGATTATAGGCACAAAAACAATTTCTAATGATCGAATGAATGAAATCGAAAAACTCAATATGTAAGATGAAAAACGATTCGGTTATGGTGTTCTAGTGTGTCATGGACGATGATGATGATTGAGTTATGTTCATTGATGCTCAAGGAAGCTAATACCACCTTTAAATTTCCCTGAAAGTGCTTCTAAACCTGAATTCGAATTTGGTTTTTTTTAATGAAATTTGAAGTTTGCAAATGCACTTGGGGGCTCTGAATTCGTGTCTAGGGCTTGGCTTAATGTTGTTTATATATCATACAATGAAATTAGGTCAAGAAATCAACCAAACTTGTGGATTTTTGGACCTTGTGAGATTGAAAAAGATTTGTTGTTAAAACTTGAATTTTTTTGATCTAACATTACTATTTTGGTATGATCTGAAATATTATGGTGTCAATCAAGTTTAAATGGATATTAAGACCTTCTAGAATCAAAATCCCTTCCAAATATATGATTTTCATATTTTATTTTAATTTATTTTGTATTTTAATGAATAAAATTCAAATAAATATTAAATAAAATGTAAAAAAATCAGAAAAGGTGTTGGTTGGGTCGTGCTAGGTGATATTGTAAAGATTGGATGGCAATTTGGTGGGCTCATTTTAGCAAAAATTGGTTTTAAGGCCTTAATTGTTTCATAAACTTCCCGAATATTTCTCAACTTTGCAAGGGCACAAATCCTTCAATTTTAATGATATGAAGGTGTTATTGGACATTTTGGAAAGCTTAAAGAGTCCTATAACCAACCTCTTTGGTCTCATGTCCATATCTTTTACCATTCTCAAGTTATGCTCTTTGGAAGTTGTTGACTTTTTGTTGACTTTTAAAAGGACCTATAATGTCTTAGCTCATACCTTCCAAATGAAGCATATTTGGGCTTGGCTTGTGATACACAAAGTTGTAGAGAATTCAATTTCCTTCAAAATGAGCTTTGGATGGGGAAAAATTGATGAAGCATGTGAAAGTTATGGCTGGTCAAAGTTCAGTTGACTTTTCCTGTGAAAACCCTAATTTAGAAACTCCTGATTCTTGATGATCTGAAATCTCCTTGATGAATCATGATCAACCCTTGATCAAATGATGAATTTTACTTCATATACTTGATGTTGGCAAAAATCATGAAGTTTGACTTTGGTTTGACCACAGTTGACCTCAGTTTGACTTTTTAACTGCCTTGACTGATTTTAACCTTTCTGATCATCTGACTGAGCAAATCTTTTGGGAAAGTCTTGAAACTTGACATGGGGATTCTTACACACATATAGGATGCTATGAAGCTCATTTGAAGTCTTGGAAGTCCATTTAGCCTGATGAAAGTCAAAACCCTAGTTTAAGATGCATTGCTTAGGAGGATGCATTGTCTGAGGGAATTGTCAAATTTTCTGACTAATTGTGAACTTTGTGAACCTTGTGAACCTCATGAGATGTCTTGTAAACCTTGTGGACTTTGTGAACCTCTTAGTACACAATGTCTTGTCTTGTGGAGGGCAAATTTTGGGGTGCAACACACTCACCTCTGAACTGAAACCTTCAAAGCAGCCTAGATAAACTCCTTTCAAGCATTCCAGAAGCATCAAGGGGTTCATTAGAGTGGAAAAGCACCAAGGAAGTGGCCAGAAAGCTCCAGTTTCGAAAGCTTCAGCTCAGGTAATGTCAAGAACATTTTTTTCCAGAAATGCATTTTTAAGTTCTTAGATGAATCTTCATGATGTGTTGATGATCCTGATGTGTTTAGTTTTGAAAATGATTGAGTATTAAGCATGTATGAGCTCTCTGAAATTTTTTGTCCTAGAACTAATTTGTTTCGATTCAGCTTAAATACGTGAAATAAATTTGTTTTGATGGATGATTCTTGTTGTATGATGCTTGTGGTTTGATTCTGGGCAGAGAGATTAGGTTTTAGAAGCTTAGGGAGAGAGATAGCATTTTGGTTCGCCGGAGAAGATGACTGGAGCACTGTTCCGGTCATCTGAAAATAATTAGGGTTTAATCAGTGTAATTATTGAACTTTGAATGTGAGCCCTCAGATCATGTTTCCCGCGCGTGTTTTAATGGCCCAGATCCTTTCATTAGCCCTAATTTCTATTTAATTAAATTAATCCAAATTAATTAGCCAGGTGGAATCTCAGCCACCCATTCACGCGTCAGTCAACCCTCCCCCCTTTAGTTTAAATCCTGGCCTTAGGATCAACTGACTTTCCATTTTATTTCATTTTTATTCATTTATCTTGCATAATTATTTTAAAATACTTAGAAAAATCCCAAAAATATTTCCTCTTGCATTTTTATTCCAAATATTTTTCTTAATCAGAAAATGATTTTTATTTTATTTTTTTGCGTAAAAATTGTATTTTTAAAATATTTAAATGTTTATTTTAATTAATTAATTGAATTTAATTAATTAAAATACCATTTAAGTTTCTAAAAATCACCAAAAAAAATCATGAATCATCCATTTGCATTTAGAAACATTTTCAAACTCTTCACATAAATTTCTTTTTAGGTTTGATGATAACTTGAGAATTTTATTTGAATTAAGGGTCATTTAAATCCTATTTTTGAATCCTAACTTGGAAAAATCTTTTCTGTCTAACCAAGAAGAGTTTGAAGATGATTCTTTTTGCATTGCTTTGTGTATATCATGTAGTATCTAGGATATTTTTGGCATGAATTTATCTTTCATTTTCAATTTGTTTATCATTTTACATTGAGGATCACCCAAAAAACCCCAGAAACTTAGAAAATTCATAACTCCCTCTAGGTTTAGCTTCTGACCTCCCCCTTTGGATGGTAACCTAGTATATGTTTAGGGTTCCTTTGGGTGCATTTTCAATTTTTTATCATGTCATTTGCTTCTGTCTTTGCCATTTGCATCACATCCTTTCATGTAACCCTAATTTTGCATCTTCACTTGCATCCATCTTGCATGTGCATCCATACATGAACTTGCCATGACATTTCATGCATTCATATGTCATATTAGACATCTTAGGACATGTTAGAATCATGCTTGATCATTTCTTCATTCATTTGCCATGATTTGCATTCATTTCCTTTCATTAACTTTCATGAACTTTCAAACTTCAAAGCATGCCTAGATGACATCTCACTCTTTGTGTGACCATTCATTGCACTTTGTATGCCTTTGCAGCATGTCATAGAATCATTTAGATCATGTGTATGCTTCTGGTTTTGATCTTTGACATTGCATATGCATCATTCCATTTCATTTCTTTCCTTATGCATCTTGTGCTAACATTTTCAGGTGGTAAGTTAATTTGAGAAGTGGATTTGCCTTCACTTCTCATTTCTCTTCATATTTTTTCATTTGCATCTTGATGTTTTCTTTGAAGTGAACTTGTTCACTTGTGTTCATCTCTCACTTTCTTTCTTTAAGTTACTTATCTTCTTCAATGGAGTAAGTAACTTATTTCTTCTGCTTCTTCCTCCTTCCATCTGCTTCTTCCATTGGTGGCTTCCTTGAAGATCTTTCTCAAGCCTTACAAACCATAGGAACATCCAAGCATGATAATAATTAGGGTTGTGATTAGTCCCCCCTTAGTTTTCACCTTTGAGTCTTCTTTGTGTCTCTCTTCTCATCTCATCATTAGAGACTAAACCTTTAAGGTTTTAGGACTTTGGAATTAGGGTTATGCCTGCATCCTTCTCTTAGGATGAAGTGTATAACTTTAATCCTAAGTGTTAAACCCTTAATTTGTTTAAACCTCTTAATCAATCCATCTAATAACCACTAAGACATTAACTTGTAACTTGGGCCTTACATTAGGGTTCTAATTCTTCCTTTATGGTTAAGAAGGACTAACCCTAGTGTTTAATGGACAAGTCCCCCTCAAGTTGTCTTACAAGCCATAAAACTCACTTCTTAATCTCACCATCTGTTTAAAATCCACTTAATAAAGGTTTGTTATATAATGACTTTAATCCCTAATCATGGATTAAGTTGAGGTATCTTCCTCAGCTTAAGTGTGCTCATATATTATCCTTCTATTAGGATGGTGTAATGAGTTCACTAATCCTTGATTATGGCTTAAACTCGTTACTTAACACTAAACAAAAACCCAAAAACATCTAAATAATCACAAGTAGGTTAATGATCTTAATCCTACATCATCATGGTAATTAAGTTGAGATGTTTATCTCACACTTAAGTATTCTCATTATCCCTAATCAGGGAGGATATAATGAGTTTACAAACCTTTGATTCAGGCTTAAGCTCATTAACTTATGACAAACCCCAAAAACAATAAAAGATTGAAAACACAAAAACAAACAATAATCGTCTCCTTCAGGATTCTTTTCTCATCATCCTCATTCATAAGCGAGAACTTGCTTCTTCCGTCTAATGCAAAACAATTAGCACTCGAGCCAGATGAGTCATACACTTGAGCATAGGCAAGTAAGCAATTCACAGTCAATCTTTTTCAGTCTCTTTGAGTTGAACTACGGTGTTCTGACTTCCTCATTGCACGAGAGGATACGTAGGCATAACTTAACAGTTATCGAACAAAATTCTATGTGTCTTCCCCCTCTTTCAGCATTCTTTAAAAGCCTCAGTTCCTGAGCATTCACTCCTTTGCACTGACACTTGTATATTTCCTTTCCAGCTTTTGCACACAGACAACACATACACTTACCCCTTTAAACACAAACTTTCAAGCGTGGATCCCGTCGAGTACGACGGACAATCTGGGTGCTAATACCTTCCCAGGTTGTAACCAACCCCCTTTCTCAGTTTCTCTGGTTCACAACCGTCTTATCCATATCTTTCCAGGTTTATGCAGCATTACCTTTCCTTCGGGATAAAAATGCCTAGCTGGCGACTCTATTCATCTTCACTTCATCTTCTCCTTTCGCCGATCATTCGCGTCTGTACCCTATCTGGCCCGGTGTCTTTTCGGGGGAGCGACAGAACGTACCTTCGAAAATACATTTGAAGCATGTATCGTGTTTAAGGCATGAATCCCCATGAGAAAATAATATTTTCTCTTATTTTTCTATTCAAGTTAAAATAGTCATCGGCGGGCGAGACAGATACGAGAAACCATTGCACTGGCATACAATGACAAGGGTTTGGGGTTAACTATTCTGGATCGGCCAGAGAACCCATTAATTGACCACCCCAAACCCCAAAGGGAGTCTTAATTCGTTCATATGGCCCATAGTGCATATAAATTATCCTATAGAATAATGCATGTGATTCATTGCCAATATTCCAACGGATCCCCAAATTTCATGCCTTAAAGATAATGATTGTTGTAAAGCTTCTCCTATATAAATAGCACACGCACCAATTTCAAGTATACAATTTCAAATTTAAAACACATTCACTCTTCTGATACACATACTGACTTGGGTGTTTGGGTGCTAACTTTGTAGGTTAGCCCATCCTTTTTTGCAGTTAAAGGTCAGGTTCACTGTAGTTCATTGTGATTCTCGATTTTCCGATTAATTTTGGTTCATGTACAAAACAAGTATTATCTTATATGTAATTTGTTAGTTAATTTTATTTTTAAAACAAAATATATATTTTTATTTTATATATATATATATATATATATATATATATATATATATATATATATATATATATATATATATATATATATATATATATATATATATTTTTTTTTTTTTTTTTATGACTTGTCTTGTAACTTTATCCAAAAATATATTTTTTGTATTGTTCGATTCTTATTGGCATACCTTATTAGGTTAAGGGTCATATTAAAATCTAAAAAATTGGCATGCTCTAATATTAAAGTAAAGTGAGATAAAAGACACACAAAATCCAACCTAACAGATCATCTGTACACCCCATGATTCGTTATGATCTTATCATCGGACACTCTTTATAAAGTTGATATTAAAATAAATTTTAGTTAGATTATTACACCTTAAAAGTGTATTGATAACTGATACACACCATGTATATTTTTATATCATTAAATATATAGGCAAAGTATTCAAATTAATCTCTTTATAAACTATATTTTAAAACTTGGATCGAATATTGAATGAGCAAAATCTTCAAACTGATTAAACTATTCAAATAAATCGTAAATAGTGTCGGTCCATATTTCAGTTGAATTCTTTGATTTGATTTGAGTTTTCAAACATTTTTTTAGTTTATTATGCTTATGTGGAAGAATTAATTTAATATATATAATTGTTGGATTTGCTAGTTTACACTAATCATTCTAGTAGAATATGTCGTACCTATTAACACGGCCCAAACTATTTTTTAAATAAAAATGTTATCTTGTTGGGGAAAAAACCAAATAAAACATAGGAAAAAAAACCCAAACACAACATAAAAATATATTTTAAAAAAATTAAATTCGAGAAAAAATAATGGTCGTTATCAAAACACGATCAAAGAATAATACTATGTAAAAAATATTACAGCACATAATATATCATCAACTAACTCAAATCCCTAATACACTCACACCCTCCAAAATTAATATTCAACTACATCTCAAAATACTTTAATATAATAGTATAAGAGAACAACTTTAATACAATAGTATATGAGAACAAAAAAAGTTAAATACAAACTTAAAGTGTTTTTGACTGATGCATCTTTGAACTAATAACTTAAATCTTATATATAGCATTGGATTCTCTCTTCCTTCGCGAAACTAAGCGATGCAAGTGTTTAAAGAAATTGGATCTTATGTATAGCCTTGAATTATCCCTTCATTCACAAAACTAAGTGATATGAGACTTCTGTATATTTTTAACAAACCTTAATAATCTCTACCTTGATTGAAAATAAATATAAGATTTCATTGTCTTCACCGACAATCACACTTCATCATAAAAAGTATCAACATGTATATTTTCAATCAATGTTAACAATCTCCATCTTGATTGAAAATAATACATCAACTTTCATTGTCTTCACCGACAATCATACTCCACCATAAAAAATATATTCACTTAAGGCTATATCACTCCAAGAATTTTCACATTGTCTTCACCAACAATCATAGTTTTACAAACTATCATACTCTCTCATGAAGAATATATTTCACTTAAAGATAAACCACTTCAAGATTTTCATATTGTCATCACCAATAAATCAATTGTTGTAAAAAAAAACAGAGAGGAAAAAAAACACAATCATGAAAACTCCAAAATCGGTCATTGTCAATATACAACAAGAGAATTACACTATATGAAAATTGTTACAACATATAATATATCATCAACTAACTCAGACTCTTATTACACACACCCTCCAAAATAAATATTTAACTACATTTCACAACACTCTAACACAAGAGCATAAGAGAACAAAGAAAGTCAAATACAAGTTTAAAGTATTTTCGACTGATGCATCTTGGAACGAAGCGATGTGAGACTAAACTAAACGACCTGGGACTTCAAAGAACTTATATATATATATATCCTTGGACTTTCTCTTTATTCACAAAATTAAGCGATGTGAGACTTATTCAACATTCATATTTCAAATCAACCACATCATATAAGTTTATTTAATTAAAAATATTAAAGTCGTAGATTATACAAAATTATTTTAAAATTTATCATACCGGTTTATTTAAATAAATATGATTAATGTTATTATTAATATTATATTGTATTTCATATTTTGAATTAAAATACACATAAAATTTAGTTATTTTGAATTACTTGTGAAAATAAGTTAATGAACAATTTTATAATTTGTTTTCATAAGCTCTCTCAAATAAATAGTATCACAAAATTTACGATATTAAGTATATTCAAACAAGTTAATGTTATTGCCTTTGAATTTTTGGTGTTGCAGCAAAACTAAGAACAAATGGAGTTGAAACAGACAAATTAATTTGCACGATAAACTTCCAAAGCGTGTAGTTTTAGACTAAGCTTAAGGAACAATTCACCCCCACCAATCTTTCTATGTTGGATGCAAAAGGAGTTACCGGCAAATTTCCTACAGGATACTTTGGAATCCTTAAAGAGAATTGCACAATCTCTCTAAGCGTATCTGTTGATAATATTTTACAGAAGAATGTTTCTTTCAATTGCTCTCATGCATTAGAGAAGAGAAAGATGATTTAGAATGAGAAATTAATTGAGATTGGTTTTTTGTGTGTTTTCCCACCGTGCTCATAACCTGTCGTTTATATTGAAAATTGCGCCTGTTATGAAACAGTAGCAACTCTTAGAAAAGGCATGGCACTATTTCAATTCCAACTTAGTAACAATGTTTCGCATAAGAATAACAAATATTTGTTTATACGTTGCAACTACTCCTAAAAGAAAGGAAACAAATTAAATGGCACTTTATACCAATAATAATTACTATAGACCATGTAATTGAAATTTGAAAACTTTGAATATAATATTTATATTTATATTATTAATTCAAATAATATAATCATACAATTAATTATTATTTTGGAAATTTTCTCACAATCCCCCACCATTTTCAAAATAACTAAATCTCATAATTCTGGAAAAATCATGGTTTCAGATATTGGTATCTCACGATTTGAACCAATACTTAGTAAGATATGAGTTTCACTCATCCCGAATAGACATTGGTAGACAAGCTTTGAACCAACTACTCATTAGAACAAGTGTGCAAAACTTACACATGAAATCTCGATACTATCAAAAGAATTGTAAATATGACACATTTGATAAGGCCCTATGTCATGTATCCTTTTCATGAGAATTTAAGAGTCAAGCCCTTGAACTTTATGAAGCAGCCTACTCCATTCTCATATAGGTAGACTGTATCAGAAAAGCTCCCATAATAAGCATTCCAGCAAACATATGTTATATATCTATTAAGAGAATAATCTCATCCTATCACTTTTACTTTTATGGTATAAGTACTTTTTGCCCATTGGGATGTTTCTATTGTTAAGTACTTCAATCACTTTAATAATATACTTTCATCATTGAACTCAAGACTTGATTTTAATCAAGTGTGAGTTGAGTTTCCACTATTGATGATAAATAAGATATGGGCTTGAGACCCATCTCCAATGATGTCTTCAACACCATGTCTTTTGTCATACCTTTCGTCAAAGGATCTGCAAGATTATTATTAGTTCTTACGTATATTATGGAGATTACTCCATTTGAAATAAAAAATTTCACATAGCTATGTCTTATACCAATATGTCTAGATTTTCCATTATATACTTTGCTATATGCTTTAGATAGTGTGGATTGACTATCACAATGTATGGATACATGTGCTATTGGCTTTGGCCAAATAGGTATCTCATACAACAAGTTTCTTAGCCATTCAGCCTCTTTACTACCTGCAGCCAGAGCAGTAAATTATGCAGCCATGGTGGAGTCGGCAATGCAAGTTTGTTTCTTTGAACCCCAAGAAACCGCACCTCTACCAAGATTGAAGATCCATCCACTAGTGGATGCATGATCTTCTATATATGTTACCCAACTGGCATCTGTATACCCTTCTAAAACCGAAGGATATCCACTATATGTTAAAGTGTAGTTAATCGTCCCTTTCAATTATTTTAATACTCTATTAATAGCATGTCAATGATCTTTACTTGGATTACTTGTATACCGACTTAACCTACCAACAACATATGTTATATCAGGTCTAGTACATGTCATAGCATACATCAAGCATCCAATTACCTTTGAATATTCAAGTTGTGCCACTTGACACCCTTTATGTGGTTGCAAATTAACATTTTGATCAAATGGGGTAGAAATGGATTTGCAATCCAAATGATCAAATTTCTTAAACACCTTTTCAATATAGTGATATTGGGATAAGCCAATATGTTCACCATCTCTTATGATTTTAATCCCTAAAATCACATATGCTTCACCTAAGTCTTTCATATCAAAAAATTTGGATATGAAAGCTTTAGTTTTTTCTACCTCTTTTAATTAAGTACCAAAGATTAACATATCATCCACATATAAACAAATCATAACTCATTTTCCATTGTTGAATTTACTATAAATACATTTGTCAGATTCGTTTATTTTGTATCCATTGGCCAACATAACTTGGTCAAATTTTTGATGCCATTGTTTGGGCGCTTGTTTTAACCCATATAAAGACTTAGTTAATTTACACACTTTATGTTCTTGGCCTTTGATAACAAACCCTTCAGATTGTTTCATATGCATCTCTTTATCCAATTCTCCATTTAGGAAAGCTGTTTTAACATCCATTTGATGAATGACAAATTTATAGATGGAAGCGAGTGCCATAAGCACTCTAATTGATGCAATTCTTGTAATAGGTGCATAAGTATCAAAATAATCAATTCCTTCTTTTTGTGTAAATCCTTTAGCGACAAGTCTAGCTTTAAATTTTTCAATGGTACCATCAACTTTCATTTTCCTTTTAAAGATCCATTTACAACCTATGGGTTTTGACCCTGGTGGGAGATCTACTAATTTCCAGGTTTTGTTACCCATAATCAAGTCTATTTCCTCTTGGATGGCTTCTTTCCAAAAGGCTGAATCTTGAGATTTTATTTCCTCTTCAAATGTTTATGGATCATTCTCTAGGTTATAACAAATTGGTCCATAACGATTTATAGAATCATTATTTCCTTCTACAATGAGCATGAAGAAGTCTGATCCATAATTTTTTACTTTTCAGATTCTTTTACTTTTTCTAGGTTCTGAACATCCCAACATATCATTATTTGATACATTATTTTCTAGACTTTGAACATCATAATGAACATTGTCTTTGCAATTTTAAATTGAGGTAAATCTACTTTCTTGAAAAATTGAATCTCGTGACTCAATCACGGTATTAATAGGATATGAGTCATTGGATTCAATAACCATGAATCTATATGCTTTGTTGTTTTCAGCATAACCCATAAATACACATTCAATTCCTCTTTCTCCCAATTTCTTTCTTTTTGGTTCAGGCACCTTAACAATTGCTTTACAACCCCAAACTTTTAAATATTTAAGATTTGGTTTTCTTTTCTTCCAGAGTTCATATGGGGTTATCTTGTTCCTTTTATTAGGAACTTTATTCATTATATAACATGCAGTTAGCATGGCTTCACCCTAATATCCTTTGGATAAACCAGAATATGATAACATGACATTCACCATTTCTTCCAACACCCTATTTTTCCTTTCTGATATCCCATTTTGTTGTGGGGAATAGGGTGCAGTTATTTGATGTATAATACCAGTGGACTCAAAATAATTAGGATGATAGAATTCTCCCCCTCTATCACTCCTAAAACATTTAATAAAAGTTTCTTGTTGGAGTTCTACTTGTGCTTTAAAAATTTTAAATTTTTCTAAAGCTTCATCTTTAGAATGCATTAAATAAACATAACAAAATCTAGTGCAATCATCAATGAAAGTGACAAAATATTTTTTTACCACCAATAGTAGGCCAACCATGTAAATCACATACATCAGAATAAATTAAATCTAATACTTTAGAATTTCTTTCAACTCTCTTAAAAGGTTGTCTTGTAATTTTAGTTAACATGCATGTGGTACAAGAATTTAAGGTTATATCAAAATTAGGAACTAAACTTGATTTCATCATGTCTTTTAATTTACTAAAATTAACATGTACTAGTCGCATATGCCATAAATCACAAGACTCAATAGTATAAGCAGAAATCACATTATTATTATTATTAACAATATTACACATGAACATATTTTCACAAAGATAACCTTTCCCCACAAACATTCCTCCTTTGGAGAGAATAAATTTATCTCCCTCAAATACAGATTTGAAACCATACTTATTAAGTAAAGGTACAAAAATCAAGTTTTTCCTAACTTCAGGAACATAGAATACATCTTTAAGAGTGAGTATTTTTCTAGATGTGAATTCAATCTCTACCGATCCCTTTCCTTTGACTTGGACAGTAGAAGCATTTTCCATGTACAAAACACTACCATCTTCTTCATTAATGGTCTTGAATAGTTCTTTATTTTTGCACACATGACGGGTAGCACTAGAGTCTATCCACCAAGATTTAACATATTCTATCATGTTGATTTCATAAATAATAGCAACAAGATTTTCTTTTATTGCACTTGAATTCTTATCTTTTTCCTTTTTCTTTAAGAACCTGCACTCATGTTTAAAGTGTCCTGGATTTCCACAATGATAAAAATTTCCTTTCTTTTTCTTTAGGTTGTTATAACCTTTGTGGTTTTCATGAGAATTTTTGAAATCTCGTTTTCTTTTATTGGAATGTTTGCTTGAATTTCCTTCCTCCATCACATGGACCTTCTCTTGAGTAAATTGGCTTTTAGTATCATCTTGTTTTCGATACTCTTCTTCTAAACGAAGGTGATTACCCAATTGTTCAAGAGAAATATCCTCCTTCTTATACTTCATGGTTCTTTTAAAATCTTTCCAAGAAGGAAGAAGTTTATCTATTATGGAGGATACAATTATAGTTTCATCCATGTGCATATTATGTTGTTTGTAATTATTGAGAATACGTTCAATTTCATGCATTTGTTCCATAACAGACCTACCATCTATCATTTTATAATTATTAAATTGAGAAACAATAAACTTCTTACTTGTAGCGTCCTCTTGCATGTATCTTGATTCCAATTTCTCCCATAACTCTTTTGCGGAGTTACTGCTCTGATAAATGTCGAACAATGAATCACACATACTATTGAGGATGTGTCCCATGCATATATAATCATCATTGTCCCACTTTTGTCTCTCTCTAGTTTCAGCAATTGTTTCATCTTCTTTTTTTCCGGTTTTGGAATGTTAAGGACATACACCACCTTCAGTGTTGTGAGAAGAAATTTATTTTTTTCTGCCAACGAATAAAATTCCCTCCATCGAATTTCTCTAATTTCACAAAGTCAGAAGTCATCTCTTTTGGTGAAGCAGCCATTGAATATAAAAAAAATTGTTCCTTAAGATTGTTATTGCCTTTGAATTTTTGGTATTGCTGCAAAACTAAGAACAATTGGAGTTGAAATAGAGAAATTAATTTGCACGATAAACTTCCAAAGCGTGTAGTCTTACACTAAGCTTAAGGAACAATTCACCCCACCAATCTTTCTATGTTGGATGCAAAAGGAGTTACCGGCGAATTTCCTGCAGGATACTTTGGAATCCTTAAAGAGAATTGCACAATCTCTCTAAGCGTATCTGTTGATAATATTTTACAGAAGAATGTTTCTTTCAATTGCTCTCATGCATTAGAGAAGAGAAAGATGATTTAGAATGAAAAATTAATTGAGATTGGCTTTTTGTGTGTTTTCCCACCGTGCCCATAACCTGTAATTTATATTGAAAATCACGTTTGTTATGAATGAGTAGCAACTCTTAGAAAAGACATGACACTATTCCAATTGCAACTTAGTAACAACGTTTCGCATAAGAATAGCAAATATTTGTTTATACATTGCAACTACTCCTAAAAGAAAGGAAACAAATTAAATGGCACTTTAGACCAATAATAATTACGATAGACCATGCAATTGAAATATGAAAAATTTGAATATAATATTTATATTTATATTATTAATTCAAATAATATAATCATACAATTAATTATTATTTTGAAAATTTTCTCACAGTTAATACAAACTTATAGTCTCATTGATCTTTTTAATTTGTTAGTTTATTTAAACAATAATTGAATTGATTATTAACAAATGTTCAAATAAAATAAGCTTTTAAGTAAATTAATAAGTTAACTGAGCCTTCAATAAGGTTAAACTCATATCTAAAAATAAGCATATATATGAAAGTCTATCGACTAAATTTAAACTTTTAACTTTTTAATATATCAGACTAAGATTTGACAAAACCTATCTCACCTGAGCATATTCGCATCCCTATTGACACCTATCATTAAATTAGCAAGTCATAATTGTAAAGTACTTAAATACAAATTTTATGTATTGTTTGCTAATTTAAATCAGTTAATGTAGAAATTAGGGTGAGAAATTTAAGTTTGATCCATTATTTTATAAATTTGATTGAACTGTTCGATCGAGTTGGGAATCGATGGGTCATTTGTCTGGTTTGATTACTAGATCATATAAATTATTGAATTAGTGAGAACCAACCAAAATCGATAAAAACCGACGGGTTAAATACTTATTTTTTTCTCAGACAAAACGACATCGTTATATATATATATATATATATATATATATATATATATATATATATATATATATATATATATATATATATATATATATATATATATATATATATATATATATATATATATATATATATATATATATATATATACTTTGTTCAAAATTTATATGAAATAATTTTCTCTTTGAATTAAATTTATTCGACAAAATCAATTATTTTGTTATTTGCGATTAGACTTTGTTCAAAATTTATTTGGATTTATATTTTGATGTGTGATGAGTATGTTTAGAATTTGAATTTAAAGAATGAACTTGCAATATTCTGATATTTTGAAATTTTGAAATTTTATACGTGTTGTGATTTTTATTTAGAGATCGAGTCATTTGATTTGATCGGTTTAATAACTACATTTTTTTTTATATAAATCGATTTATTCAACTGAGTTCTCTGGTTTAACTAAGTGGTTTAACCAATAAATAAATAGTTTGACTAATGAACCAATGATTTAAAATTTGATGTTTGGTCCGATTTTTATAATACTTATTTGGTATAATAAAAATATTATAAAAATGTTACGATAATGAAGTAAGTTAAAAAGATTTATTATTGAAATAAGTTGATCCTGACTTATATATATATATATATATATATATATATATATATATATATATATATATATATATATATATATATAACATCATAATAACAATAATATTTTTATTTATTTAAATAAATAGGTCAAATAAACTAAAAAAAAATTATATATAGTCAGCGGTCTATTCTTTTAATTAAATAGTCTGATAAATAAACCTAAATATTTTGTATTTTTGAAAAATAAAATGTTCTGAATGTGTATGTAGGCTAACCTTAATAAGTATAAATTAGAAAATTATATAAAATACGAGTATCCTAAATTAGTAAGTTCCATAAATAAACATATGTAATTGAGAAATGAAAGTTAAAAAATTTGATCAAGTATTTCCTTTCATTTTTGAATAAAAAATTGATAAACTCTTTCAAATTTAGGATTAAGGCAACATGACATCAAATCAGCAAGTATAATATTGAAATAAAAAAGATATAGTATAATACTATGCGAGAACAATTAGAATTAGTAATAACGGAAAACAAAGGTATCGATGACTTATGAAAGTAACGGCGTTTTGTCTCCCACCATACTCATCCATTGATCAAAGAATACACTTTGCAACAACAAAACCAAACACAAATAACATCCCATAATCAAGAATAATACTTTTAAAAGGAAAGTATCATTTAAAGTTTCTTTTGTTATCTAATATCTATGTATTTCGAGGAGACTCAAAACTAAATGTTAAATATACATAATAAAGTCACTAAAAATAAACTAGTAGGGGACTGCCCTTTAGTTCATAATTTTAAATTTTATACTATTTTATTTTTATATTAAAAAAAATTGTATTGAACATGCCTTTTAGTTTTTGTCTATATCATATCAATTTGCATATTTTAATATGGATCATGTGGGGATTATCCTATTTAAAACTCAAAGATTGATAATTTTTTTACTCGAGGAATATAGATGAAGAATAAAGGTTCCTTAAAGATATTTTAGGAATGAAGCGGAGAAGAAATTATGCTTTAAGTCCACATTACTAAGTATCTATCACAAGGATATCATGTCAATCTCTCAAGATCTATCAAATAATTGATGCATCAACGTACATGCAATTATCAACCATCTTCCATATCTAAATAGTTGAACCACCACAATGAACTACAAACTAATCCTCTTTAATTACAAATCAGTTCTAGAACATAAGATTGATGTTTTTCATGGGAATCCTTTTGAATCCTACAATTTTCACGATCCACCATTTCTCAATTCAACTAAATCAAATTCAAATCTCTTTTGATCAAAGCACAAATCTCCATCTCCAAACTCTATCCATCAAATACGTCAGACAATGACAACTTTCAAAATCATCTGCTTTGTTATTCAATGACAAACAATAGCAGTCGTCAAAACGGCTAGAAATAACAATTTGATATAATTCACTTTTCACCCATGAGCCTCTCCGAACTTTATCGTATCAAAATAAAAAGCCAAAATTCAATTAAACTAACTAAATGCAATTAAACTTTTTATTTTAATATTTTTCAACAATCCAAAAAACAATAAAGAAAAGCAAGTAATAATCAAAGAAAATAAATATGAAACTTGTTTATTATAATTCCACCCTCCACCTTTCCGCCTTCACTGTCTCACCTTTCCTCCAAACACTAACCAAAGCACTTTCTTCTTTACTTTTTTTCAATTTTTGTTTTCTTTCTTTTTTTTTCCCCTCAAATCAACACATTCTATTCTATTATAAAAAATAAAATAAAAAATAAATAAAAACATATATCTTTAAAATAAATTAATAATTGCACATCTTTCAAACACCACTATTTTATAATTTTTTAACTTTTAAGTCAAATTTTAAATTGAATACGTTATGATTATACCACCCTAATTTTACTACACACCATTCATAAAGCATAATATATTTTTTTCCTTTTTCAATAAAAATAAGAAAAGTTTGCCGGTACTTTCTGTGTATTGTCGGAGTAATTGACCACAAAAAGATTCACCCAAAATTTATTATAAAATAAAAAATAAAAAATTAATAATTATAAAAAAAAATAACCACAAAACAACAACCCTAAAATAAAAAATTCTTTAAGAAAAACAAAAACCTTATTTAAACACTTGAATAAATGTTCTCATAGTACATGTTTTTTCCTCCCTCATTTTATATAATAACCTACAAAGAACATTCTCTTATCTTTTTCCACTCTTCATAATAACTTCTCATTCTTCACTCTCATTTTTGTGATTTTTTTACAAAGAAAAAGTGTGTCTTTGAAGCATAAGGTTTTTGATGTCTGTGCCATCAGAACAAGGCTATGGTGGTGGTGAGGTTCCTTTAATGGAAGCCACTGACAGGAACATTGGATTGAACCTCAAAGCTACTGAACTGAGGCTTGGTTTACCTGGCTCTGAGTCACCAGAGAGAGAAAATGGTGGGTTGTCCATGCTTAAGTGTTTGGTGTCTGGAGCTAAAAGGGGTTTCTCTGATGCTATAGATGGAGGTTCTGGGACATGGGTTGTCTCTGGAAATGGTGGATCTGATGTGGGGTTGTGTAAAGATGGAAACTTGTTTTCTCCTAAAGGGAAAAATGGTGTTGGTGTTGGTGTTGAATGCAACAACCAACAGAATCTTTTTTCTGGAACTGATGTTAAAGAAACTGTTCCTCACTCTCCTAAGACCTTGCATGAGAATAATAAACCACAGATTTCTCCTCCTTCTGCTAAGTAAGCTTTCTTTCTGTTATGTGTTTGTATTGCATGTCTCTATTTTGAAGATTCTTTTCATTCTTTTATGTTGTTTCTTCTTTTTGTTTTCTTGTTGCTTGATGTTGAGTCTTTGTTTATTGAAATTTTGTGTTTGTTTGGCTTGTTACTGTTTAGTGTTTATAGTTTCTTATATGTGTTTAGAAAATGTTGAAAGCAAGAGCAGAATTGTGTTGAGTTTGATGTTTCTTTTGGTTTTGAGTAATTGATTATGCTGATAATTCAAAAGAGAATAAAATAAAGTTGAATCCTTTTCATATAAGCTATAAACAGTTTCCATAAGCTGCTATTTTGGAGAGCTTAGGAAAATAAGCTGAAAACAATTTATGGACCTGTTAAAAGCTGTTTCTATAAGCTCTTTCAAACAGTCTCACATGTGTTTATGTCCGTATATAAACTCAAATAAGTCAATTCAAATAGAGGTTGATGATTATCGCTAACTCTATTCACAATTCAAACAGTCTCACTGGCCTAAAATTGATTTTTTTTTCTCTTCTCAATATGGATTCGTGTGTGAATCAGGGCGCAGGTTGTAGGATGGCCACCAATCCGATCTTTCAGGAAGAACTCAATGGTTTCTCCGCCTCAAAAGAATGATGCTGATGCAGAAGCCAAATCTGAATGTCTTTATGTAAAAGTTAGCATGGAAGGCGCACCATACTTACGGAAAGTGGATCTGAATGGTTTTAGCTCTTACAGGGAACTTTCTTCCGCACTTGAAAAGATGTTCAGTTGTTTTACAATCAGTGAGTTCTTATCTACTTGTTATCACCTTATCGCATTCTCAGTTGTTTTACACATAGGTTTTGTCTATTCTAGTGTTGTATAGTGTTTCGTTGAACAAAAGTGTTTTTTGCATGATTCTGATGATGTTTTTATTGACAAGTCTAGGTCAATGCGGCTCGTACGGAGTTTCTAGTCAAGAAAAAACTTTAAGCGAGAGTAGATTGGTGGATCTTCTTCATGGTTCAGAATATGTGCTAACCTATGAAGACAAGGATGGTGACTGGATGCTCGTCGGTGATGTTCCGTGGGAGTAAGTCCATTTTCTGATACAGTAATTCATAAGTAACTGTCTTGGTTTTTCACGACATCGATAATTGACGATGTTCACTGAAACGTTATTATTTTTCTTGGTTTAGGATGTTCACTGAGTCTTGCAAGAGGCTGAGGATAATGAAGAGTTCTGAAGCAATCGGGTTAGGTAAGGCCAATGTATATGTTACATTAAAACCTCAACATTCCTTCATATTTGTTGTTAGACTCATCTATACTACCGATTTCTGCAGCACCTCGAGCCATGGAAAAGTGCAAAAGTCGGAACTAGCACGATGTGAGCTGTATACTGATCCGTAAAGATCGAAGATCGCATTTATTCTTGTTTGCTTATGTATGTATAATCCTAATCCTATTCTATATACAAGAATGGAGTCTCATACTCCTAAACTTTATAGTAGGCATTTTGGTGTAGAAGTTTCTCAAGGTATCTTAGTTTTGTCATTAGTATATAAATTTTGTATTTCTCTGTTAACTTGTTCGCATTCTCTATTCAAGTTAATGTAAGTGAGGTTTTTGTTTGTTATAGAAAGGTAAGAAACAAAGAACATGATGCTTTTTTTCTTATTTTTGACACATGAACAATTATCAATTGTTGATTCATTATTTTCGTTTTATTTTTGAACATATGGCTTCATCCAAGTCACTTAATGTTCTTAAGAAATTAAACCAAGGTGAACCAGTGTGCAGCGACAATGTTTTTTGAAAGAAAACCTCAGAATCAAAATGTTTTTTGTCTGGTCTGGCCTTAAAACTAGGCTAAAAAAATATCCTATGAAAGAGGCTTTTAAATAACGGTAGCATATTGCAGTGCATTTACAATGGACCTGGAATTTGTAGGATCAACAGAGAGTCAATTTTTGATATGTGGTTGTGGCCATGATGGTCTTGTGAAGAAGATCCTTGTT
Source organism: Lathyrus aphaca (assembly GCA_963966055.1). NCBI lineage: Eukaryota > Viridiplantae > Streptophyta > Magnoliopsida > Fabales > Fabaceae > Lathyrus > Lathyrus aphaca. Next base: position 17,973,231 of record OZ014521.1, read on the forward strand.
GTACTTACTTTGAGATAACATTCGAGACCCATTAGAGAGATCATTAATCTCAATGCTAAGGAAGTACTGCTGGTCAAAATTCTTGAGAGAAGGACAAATTTAACTTGGTGACAAGCTGTTGGATGTATCAGTGGGTGATGAACAAGCATCAAGGTGTAGCCAGAGGCGTTGGAAAGTATGAATAAAGAAGGGTCACAGTTGCTGGCTATGAAGTTGAGAGATAGAAGAGCCCCGTTGAGCCTATCAAACCAGACCTTATTACTTGCAGACTAAACCTGATTCACCTTTTTAAATGCCTGGTGGTTGAACCATATAGACCTCCTCACTGAGGAACTTATTAAGGAACACATTATTGACGTTAAGTTGTTGTATTGCCCATTTTTTAGTTAAGTTTTCGTGTATCAAACCCTTAGCCACCAACTTGGCCTTGCACTTGTTGATGGGAACCAAGGGGTGAGTGTTTTGAGTGTGTATTCTTGGAATAAGTGAAGGGGACTCTGTTGAAGTAAGGCAGTGGTGGACACAGGTGGTGAACGTGTTGGAAGTGGACACAAGTGGAAAATGTGTTGCGGAATTTGATGAGTTGGGTGTGGTGTTAATATTAGGTGTAGTATGATGTGTTGGTAGTTGGAGTTGTAGTTGTATGATGACTTGCAGTAATACTGAGCCATTTTGGTGATAGATGTTGGGACAAGTAAATCTATGGGGTGATGCCATGGGAATGAGTGAATGGTCTAAACTCGCCATCACCATCAGTTTTGATAAACTTTATTTTAAGACTAAATTTTAGGAAGAGACTTGAGACTTATGTAGAATAGGAAACACTTAGGGCTTGATGAGATGATGATTGAAAAGTGCAGTCAAACTTTTACAAACCATCACTTCCAAGAGAGCCACTTAAGAGCACTCTAGAGGAAGCTTGGCATTTAACAAAACATGAGTTAACAAGAAATCCAAAGAAGACAGTTGTATTTTGCAAATTGGCTAACATTGATAAGATTTTTAGTGATAGAGGGAACTAGAAGAAATTTGGTCAATTTTAGAGGTGTGTTGGGATATAAATTTGAGGAGAAACCATAGAGCCAAGAAAAGTAATAGACAAACCTTGGCCATTTCCAATGTAAACATGGTTAGTGCCAGGGAGAGAGATAGATTCCGTGAGGTTGGAGGCATGAGGAGTGACATGGTGTGTTGCTCCTGAGTCAAGGAGAGGAGTCAGTGCAATCAACCAGAAGGTCTTGGTCCAATGTATTGAGAACTCAAAGAGGGACTAACAAATATTAAAGAATTCGTGTGCATAGGATTAGGTGCGCTCTATAACCAGGTTGTGTCCATACAATGGACAGACTTGTGCCATAGCTTCTATAAGATTGAGGTGCGCCAAAGTTGCCACAGGGATTATGTGTGTGATGACACTAACAAATACTAGCCTCATGTCCAATTTTGTAGCAAATGTTGACACTAAACAAATTTCATATTTCCATTATGAGCACCACAACCTCTAAACCTTCCACCACGAGCACCTCTACCATGGAACTGATTACTACAACCTCTAAACCTTCCATCACGAGCACCTCTACCATGGAACAGATTACCACGACGTAAAATTTGAAAATTGAAGCAATTAGGATCAATAATATCAAAGGTGTTAAGATTGGAAGGTTGCACAACTCTTCGAGTAAGATTAAGGGACACATTCAGTTACATATTTCCTTGATTTTTCAATACGTGATTCTTGAGTAAGGAGAGGTTCTAGTTCATCAAGTGAGATGAACTCAAACCTTAAGGAGAGGTTCTATCTAGTTCATCAAATGAGATGAACTCAAACCTTGAGTTGACCGCAACAACTACTGAATCAAATTCAGTTGGAAAAACTTCAAGTATGAGTTCAATTTGATCACAATGGAGCACAAGATCACCAATTGACATCAGCAGGTCGACTATGGTGCGAACACGAGCAAGAAATTCTGCAATTGACCAAGTTCCTTTTGATAGCGATTGTAGCTCAGATATGAGTTGTCTAGATCGCATTTTCATTTGCGTATGGCAAAAGGCATGAATTTCTTCCCAAACTTGCCTTGTTCTTCCCACGCGACATAGCTAGGGTTCTCATAACCAGCTTCACGATCAACAACAGCGAAGAAGTGCTCATGAATATGTGGTGTAACAACGCATTTCACCATTTTTGTACCATAGAACGCCTTCAATGTTTTGTTTCCATTAGCGATAGTTACTTTCATCTAACTTCACATAAATTTTCTATTTGAACGCTAATTTTGTAACAACAGAACTTTCATAATATGTTGTGGTAGCTTGAGATGTTGGCGATTGCGTAGGTGTAGCCATGAGTTTAGAAGGAGATAGGTACACCTCAGTAGATAAAAAAGAAGCTCTATGATACCATCTTAGAATTGATACATGCATAGAGAAGAGAGAAATGAGAAAGTGGTTAACAAAATTTTGAAAGCATTATTCTCCTTCTATTACAAAGGAGCTATATAGAGTTCTAACCATAACTATCAACAGAATTCTAACTAAATTCTGTTATGAACAATGAGTAGAGAAGGAAAATTTAGCTGGCCTATTCCCAAGAATAGCATATTGTCAATGTGGCCCTTTTTTCAGTATACCAAAGTTTTCAGAAAAAAGTCATTAGATAGGTAAGCAAAATTCGAATACATATTGGTGTACAACAGTACAAGTGTCAATGCAACCCTGATGTCATCTACAAGGACAAAAATTGCTTTCAAAATTGACATGAATATAACAATCTGAAGGTACATCTACTACTTAATCACTAAATATTATTCAATATTCACTAATAAATAGTCTCTACTCTCTACAGCTAAAATACTTCATCCACTCTTGAATTTTGAAAAGCTGCATATGCTACTAAATAACAAGTCAAATACCAGTTTCTTCAGCTTCTGTAACTGATGTATGACATTTATGGAGGGCTTCTTCAGGGATTAAAACTCTGAAAACAGCATAATGATGATTTAAGCTCTTTTCTCCCTGTAATCTGTGAACACTGCCCAAGGCACCGGTTTTAGGGTTTGGAAAAGCATAAAATATTCGCCTAATTCTCTGATGAACAAGGGCCATGGCACACCTGACATTGAAGTGGAAAGCAAATATATCAGAAAACATTTTGTTAGGAAGAGATTTTAACCATAAGAAATGAAATTTGGAGAATTTCTCCATATCATGTGTTACAAGGCACTCAAGAAAAGAAACAGAATAAAAATGCTACTGACGGCTAGTTTCTTTTCCTCATATTATAGACGAGTAACAAGACTAATTCAGACAATAAATAAATTCAACAGACAATAAAGTGTTTCAAAGTTTATAGAACAATCTTGTTCCAGTCTTACATCGTGCAAGGTTCCCAAGCAAGATATATGTCATAACCAGTGCATAAATATGGCCTGTCTGGCAGCAGATTAGGATTCAATTTATCATTCTCCTCAATCTGATTGGAAGTTTGACAATGAGCATTCAATTTGTCATTATCCTCAACCTGAAAAGTCACACCAATATCAAATAAAGCTTTCTACTTAATACACTCAATTGAAAATGAACAACAAATTGTATTTATATGTTTCTATATTTCTAATGTTAAATTTGATGTGAGATGCTTTATTAGGCCTTAGATTTTCAACAGGGAGTAAGTCAGTGTTCCATCTGGCAAATTAAAGCTCTACTCCTCTGGTAAATTACCCATTTAAAAAATTAAAGCTCTATCTTTCTGGCAAATTACCCATCCTTTTAAAAAATATTCAAGTGATTACCCATTTAACAGATAATTACTCTATTCATTAAGTCTGATATTAAGTCTGATTTTTGCTAGTACCCATCAAGTCCATTATCCATTGGCGTGTCTAAAGGCCAAGTTCCTTAAAAACACATTAACAAATCAGATGTATGTAGGTAAACTTACGGTAGCACAAACAGTTTTCTGTCTCTTTGAAGGAGAGCTTGTACAAGGACTTTCATGATCCAATTCCAAATATTTTTCTTTACTGCTCTCATTGTTGGGAAAAAGACGTCTATCCCTGGCAGCAGATGATTCTATAGCTACAATGGCAGCATGTCGCAAAGGATGACAATAATATGAACTCTGTGAATGTGATTGCTGCTCAGTCCATTGCCCAGGATATAGGCAAGCAACACCTGTATGTGATTGTTTGAGATGATTGCAGGAACTTCTTAAATGCCTCGGTTTCTGGGGATCCAAACTATTGGAAATAGGATGAGAACTAAATAAATCTGGTTTTCTATAGCAGCTGTCATCCTTGCAAGTGTTCCAAGTATAAACCTGATCACGTGCAGTTGAAATTATTTGCTTAGCTGAAGGATCCACTATCACTGCAGCATTGACTACCTAAATTGATAAAATTTTAGGTAAGTAGCAGTTGAAATGTGAAATTGAATAGTAGGAAACTCTAACCGAAATAGACTTTACTAATTCAGCAAGTGATGCGAAAGAGGGGGTAGAACTGAACATAGCTCAAGTTGTGGCATAATCAGAAGAAATTAAGTGACAAAAGATAAGCCTGTATGGTCAAAACATTATTTCAGTCACAAACTGTATCAAAAAGGTCAAGTTTGTACATTTACCGAGCCATCAGATGTTGCCAACTCTACTGCAGATTGCATAAACTTCAAAACTGAATGTGTGTCCTCCTCGCTAAATCCAGTGATGCCATCAATGCTACTGTAATGTTATTAAAATGCAAAGTCAACCTCATAAGCAAAATCAGCTATTATGATAAAGACAAGTTTTTGGGATTTTAGTCCAGTAAGCTTATTGAGAACAAAAAAGATGTAGGGTCCCTCTCCCCATTAATTATTTAATGTGGGTTATGTATGGTAAAGATTTTAAGATGAGCATAGTTTTTCAAACAACCATGAGACTAAAAGATCTTGATGCACCAGATGGTCCTAACATGTCCAATACTTGTGCAGTCCAAATTATTGAAAATAACCCTTTCCCATTCAAACTTCTCCGGTTTCTACCCATAGAACATACATCACTTAGATTGTTACATTGAATAAATCTTTTTTTTTAAATTACTGCAAATCAAAATACACCAGATATTATAATTACGGGAAACATCATAAAAATGTAAACAAGCCTGGGTTATTCATGAAGACAAAACAACTACACATTGAATGCCATAGACACAAGGGTGATACATTTTTCATCTATGTAGACCCACTAATTTATATATTACCCACTACCAAGCCAACTAGACAGTGTCTAACTTGTAACTCATCTGCTGGATATAATCTTTTGTCTTTAGTCCCTCTCCCTCCCTATTCATCTTCCAAATCATTTAATCAAGTTGAAGAATGTTTCTTGGACTTGGAATCTCATTTAACAGTGTGTGCATGTTTTAAGATATAGACTGTTTTATCCATCTGATATTCTGATGACAGGTTTCATATTTAAGCTACTTCGAGTTTCAAATACTCAAATGAAACCTACATTTTGTAATTTTGATAATAGCTCGCTATGGTATTCAAAATAAAGTAAATTAATAAGAAAATAAGAACTTGAAGCTTACTAAGTTCTTGGATGATATGAAGTTGGCCAAAACTTGCATTGCTCTTGCCACTCTTCTTTTGATGTTGCTTCATATTTGCAGACCTAAAATAATTAAAGTTGAATTTAGAGTGCAAACTAACTCATTTACAGACAACAAGGACCATAGGCCCTCGAGATCCCAACCGGAACTTAAAATTTAATAAATATGTGATAAAAATAAAACTCCATTCATGTATAAACAACTGTTTTTCAAAGTTGACGATTTGCCGTTCCTTTTAAATGGATGATTTAGTCAGCAAGATGTATGTAGTGGACCAAAAGAAGAGATCTTCAATGATTACTGTAGTATCATAAACTAAAATATAGAATTATTTACACAAGTGAAAATGAAAAGTAATCGACCACCCATAGTCCCATACCAGTACCACTATTAATATCAGATAGTTCCCGGTTCCATCACAATTGGAAAAATCAAACTAAAATAAGTCATAACTCATCATCACTGTTATCAATCCAAGATAACAGGGAAGAGCGGTCATGCCAAAAAAAATGTTGTAGCGGGATAATGGATACCAAGATGGTTGCAACCCTGGCCTTTTTTTTTAATAATCAATATTATATGCATAAAACTTAACAACTTGTTGTGACTTGTGACTAACCAACGCAGAGGTTAAAAACAGTGTTTTCGATGGTGGATGGGGGTCCATGGCGGAGAGCCAAAATCCCACCATACCGAACACTTTGCAGCACCATTATAGAGGATTGTGGCGGAAAAACCCGCAATAAAGGCCGATATTTACACCATTGCGGTGAGCCCAAAAACCGCCATGTATATTCACCATAGCGGCCATGGCGCCGCAATTTGATAACACTGGTTAAAAATGCCAACAGGAGTGAAAGATGGGAAGCCTAATGTTGATTTGGTAATTTCTAATTGCAAAATTTCAAAAATACCCATACCAAAAGAGCTAACATTTGAATCCTTAGAGCTATTTTGGAATTTTCCATCTCATTCAGAAGGGCATCATTTTCCTTGACAGATGCAATTTTGACCACTACTGTGTGTCTTGTAGTGGCCAGGGGCTGTTATGCTGCTACAGCATGATTATTATTGACTATACTGCTCATCATAACTATTAAGAAATAAAAATACCTGATGTATTCTTCGTCCTATACTTCCTATGGTTTACTGTTTTAAACTATTGGTATCGGAAAGTCACATTGAGCCTCAATTGATTTGACTCCAAGTCAAGATGATTGGACCAACTTAAAGGGAGCACAGCTCTCTCAGCCCCTATTTTATTTCCTAGTCTCAGGCGATAACACTCAAATCTAATACCTTGCTTGACAGAAACCAAGCACCATACTACATGGATCAAAAAGCGTAAGCAATAAAACCATAATCCAAGCCATCATTAGCCTTAACTAATACAAGAACGAAAACCCACATTTGTAATAAAAGGACTCAACTGATAGGAACTGATCATCTCCTGAATATGAGGTGGCACACCATCCACCTGATTATCACCTTCATAAGCCAGGCACAAGACCACTGATAGTTCTATTTGTCCTGTCAAACATTCCCAATGTCACCGGAAACTTACTTGCTCTAACGACCAAAGCTCATATCAACAGAAAACAAAATACATATAACTCCAACCATATGAATGTAAAATGCCTTGTATTAACTAAACCAATTTTATTTGTTAGCTACTATACCCCTTCATTGCATAATCTATATTATCACTGTAAGGTAGCAACTAGTTAGCAATTAAAACTACCTCCTTCCAGAATTTTCTTCCGAATTCGTTTCACATGACGGAGATCACCAAGTGGTGCTATCTGATTCAAATGTCTAACAACAAATTGAAGTGAACATTAGGTTACAGAGCACAAAGAGATGATGTAAAGTAAGATTTGAATAAGAATCTAACCTAACAATTTGGTTGGCATGCTTTGGGTTAATGGATGAAGCAAAAACCGTAACTGCACATAACAGAAACAACACTGATTCAATTCAATGAATTCGAAATAGAAAAAACATAGTAAAGTATTGAAGTAAAAGGTTTAGATAATGTGACCGGTAGGTTGGTGGTGAAGGTCGTGAGGCTGCATGTCTGGGATGTGCACGATCAACTGGTTATTCGTCATTCTCTGACCGACAGCGCTGCCGGAAAGCTGCAAGGGCGGCACGGGGAGAGTGAGTGCGCCGATACGACGGCGACGGGAATGGAGACTGATGAGTGCTAGGGCAGGGTCTCAGCTACGAAGAGGCCTTTCTTTCTAGTTTGATTTTCGAGAAAAGAAAAGAAAAATCGTCGTCGTTAAGTTTTTTATTCTTAAAAAATTTAAACGATATGGTTTTAATTAAATAAAGAAAGGATAAATCTCAGATTAGTCGATATGTCCGAGTGGTTAAGGAGATAGACTTGAAATCTATTGGGCTTCGCCCGCGCAGGTTCGAACCCTGCTGTCGACGATTCTTTTGTCTAACCAAATCTGAATGCCAGGTATTTTAACGATCCCTCTCACCTCCTTCCATAGGCTATTTTATGCATTTTTCTTGCTTGAAATATGCAACACATTCATTTATTTTTTTAATTTTTCTTTTACATTTTTATATTTTTAAACTTTTTGATTTTTCTTTTACATTTTTTTATCTTGCTTGAAATATGCAACACATTTTTTTATTTTTCTTTTACATTTTTATATTTTTAAACTTTTTTATTTTTCTTTTATATTTTTTATCTCTCCAAAACATTTCAAAGATGAAGATTCTTTAGTTTAAACTTTTAAAAAATGGAATATGCATTGACAGTTTATACCGTCAATCAATAATAGATGTGTATCTTATTATATCACGTTTTAGTTTTTAAAATATGAATATGGTATGTTTAAGGATTGATTTTATATTATTTATATACTAGTAGAAGATCCGTGTTTCCGCACGAGTGAGTTCATTTTTAATATTAGCAAATTAAAATGGATATATTCAATAAGTGGTCTCCAAACCAAGTTACTTAAGAAAAAAAATGTGTACACTAAGTGGACTTCAACCATGTTAAGAATGCACATGTTAAAAATTTAGACATTAAAAATGTGTACACTAAGTGGACTCCAACCAGATTACTTAAGAAAAAAATATATCTAATTGATGGTGTTAAAATGTGTACACTTTCATTTTTACAGGAAAATCTGTCCACATTCATAGATTATCATGTTATTGAAAAACTTCCAAGAAAGAATATTACATAGTGTATCAAACCATCCATTGAGCATATTATAATTAAGAGAAAGATATATGAATTGAGACTACTTTTATCATGCATATACGAACGATCTATAACAAAAGTTAGTTAAAGGCGTGACCAAGCAGGGACTTTCTGCGCTATTCAATATGCATTGAGTTAAATCAATAACGAACGATCTATAACAAAACTTTTATCATGCATATTGGAAGTTAAATCAATAAAGAAGCATTTAATATGCAAAGACCCTTATTCAATACTCACTGCATTCTTTTTTAAACATGTTGTATCATTAAAAAGAAAAATTCATTTTATCGAAATCCAATAATGTAATCTATCATGAATTGAGTTATTGAAAAATATTGATAACAGTTTTGTATATGAGATTGAAGAGTTATCTTGTTGCATCATTTTTACCTTAATGTCGTGCCTCAAGTTGTTCTATGAAGCATTCAATGGTTGACCACTCCTTATGTGTTCATTTTTCGTTGCCTCAACAAAGAAGAAGTTGACTTTTCTGACTCCAAAAAAAAGTCAATAGCAAGAGTATATCAATTTTGAATTCATTTTCCGCCCAAAATTAGTGATCATTCTACAAAATTGTTTAGTTGAAAATGAATGGCTAGTTAGTTGAAAAAAATTAGGATGAAACTATACCATTAATTAGTAGTGGCAGGAATTGCAGTAACTTGCTTGAAAACATGTTAACAAATAATTTGCTTTATTGTCTACAAAACTGAAAGTGTAATGAAAAAAGAAATGGGTCAAGTCATAGCATTTTGTCCTGCTTCACACCTGTGGATATATGCAGCAGGGTGAGCATACCAGTACCTTCACCAACGGGCTGATATTTGGCACAACACCATTTGCAATGTTGTATTAAAAAGGTAAACAATTTTATGAAAGGTTGTAAAGGTAAACCATATATTCATCAAAAAGAATAATATGTAGTTTTTATGGTACTCATGTAAGTCATATTTTAATAAAGAAATTATAATATCATAGCATCCAAACAACTTTGATTGTACGATATTATGCTAGCACATTCACTTTAATTTATCCTTAAAGGGTGAAACTATAAATCATGAATTTTTAATAGAGAATCGTCGCTCCCGGGATTTTCATCCTAGTACAAATGCGAAAGTGGCGCGGAAAAGGTAGAGTCGCCAGCCAGACATTTTTATCCCGAAGGAATGAGAAAGGTAATGTTGCACAAACCTGAGGAAGAAGGAAAGGACAAGGTCCTGCGAACCAAAGATCTGGGTTCAGGAGTCGGTTACAACCTGGGAAGGTATTAGCACACAGATCGTCCGTCGTACCCGACGGGATCCACGCTTGCTTGTTTGTTTCAAAGGGTGAGAAAAATATAATTGCTGCTGAAAAAATGAACTGCTAACTGGAATGAAAAAGGAAATGAGGAAGGGAATGGAAAAAAGAGAATGAGAAGAAAGGGGGAAATATAGGGAAAATAAAGAATGTGCTCGAACGGGCCCTACCCCGCTGCCTACGTACCTCATCGGGATAATGTGGATCAGAGTCGACGTAGTTCGCCTAACTAAGGCGGGAACTATTTGTTTGTGTTTTTTATGCTGGAACTGCGTATGTTTATGCTCAGGTGTTGCAGGCTCGTCTGGTACGAGTGCGTTTACCGTCTTGCATGCGAGATTGGTCGTCGCAAGTTCGCGTTGTGAGTGAATGAGATGAGAAGAGAAGTTCCCGCATGATAGTCGCTTATTATTTGTTTTTTTGTCTTTTATGAGAATTTCTTGAATTTGTTTGTGAACGTTCTCATACTAAGACATATTCATCGCGGGAAGTATTTACACCTCGCCCCGAAACAGGACGCGTATAAACACTCCGCAACAAAGTCTCGTGTCGTACAAGAATGTCCGGTTTTCATTAAATGTTTTATTATTTTCTTTGTGAGATGAGAAAGAATGACTCAAATTACAAAAGGTAAAAGCTAAGGGACTAAGACTCAATCCTAATTTTATTTATTATGTACAAGGGAGGGCCTATGGTTAATGAGGTTTCTAAACTTAATGGAGAAAGGAACTTAGAAACTACTAGAATGCAACTTACTTCCTAAGGAAGATAAGTTGATTCTAAAGCCAAGGGGAGACCTATACAAGTGAAATATCAATCAATATAACAAAGCATTAAAATCGACATAAGAAATAAAATTCAAAACAAAACATTTAAGGTATAAGCCTAAAACAAAACCTAAATTTATTCTAAGTCTAATTAATATGAATCCTAAGCCTAAGTCCTAAAACTAAGGGCATTACCTAATATTTTCATTCTAAAAAATCAGAAACTAAACTAGTCTAAATCCTATTAAATCCTAAGATTAAATCTAATTAAACTATTTCTTAATATTCTAGCCTAAACTAATGGAAATTTACATGTAACAAAGCCTAAGAATTAATACACTAAAAAATAGTAAAAGCTCTGAAAAAATTATGAGATTAATTATATAGGGCCCTAAAACTACCTATAATATTGTGTTAAAAAAAATCCTAAAAAATCAGAATTTTGCTATGTCTAAAAATCATTTAATTCTACCTAATGATTAACCATTATTTTCTAAAGATTAAGCTACTAAAACATGGGATAAAATGCCCTAAAAAATCTACTAAAATTATACTAAGTACTATTATGAGTCTTCTAACTATAGAAAAAAGAGTGGGCCAAAAATCCTAATGGAAGACTAAAAAATAAAATCAACAAATTTATGTACAGTTGAAGGAAATTCACTAAAACTACTTACATGAAAAAAATCAGAATTAATTCAAAAACAATTAAAATTCAGAAAAATAAAGTGCCAAACATTTCTAAATTGAATTAATGACCTACTTGATTTTTTGGGGAATTTTCCTAAGCATTTTCCTATTTTTTAATGAATTATTTTCTAACTATAGCTACCTAAAAATTAAATTCTAAAGAAATAAGAATGGGGGGTTCAGAAAGTACTTTTTCTAGTTATTTTCTTATACTGGGCTTAAAACAGGGGTGAGATTAGCAAACAGAAACAGGCCCAATTGCAGGATTTTGGGGAGAGGTGCATTCAGCATTTTTTTTCCAGTTCATTTTGTTAGTGGGCTTCACAAGAGGGGTGTTAACAGCAAAGCAACTAAGCCCAATTTCGCAGGATTTGGGGGAGCATATGGTGAGCTATCAGTCAACTGGTTGACTCAATATGGTCCATTGGATCTAGGGTTTGCTCATCTTGTGGTTTATGGAATTTGGGCCTACAATTACTATGGTGGATAACACGCATAGGACCATCACAAGGGAAGCCAACCGGACGGTGACACGTGTCACCGCCGGTGTGGCTGAAATTCACACAACTCACCTATTCCTCTTCTAACGGCAACTATATGGGGAATTAGGCAGAATTAATTCACTTAATTACTTATTAAAACACGAGACATTTCCTTAATTAATCATAATTGACTAACATTATTATAATTAACGTTATAAACAACAAAAAATAACAAAGGGTTGAAGACAAACCCTAAGCATTCCTCTTTCTGCAGTTCCGCCGCTCTCACCCCTCATCCCCTCAACAGTCCGCCGCCGATGCTACCTCCATCCACCGCCGATTGAAACCACGATCACGATCTCCCTTATCACGACGGCAATATCGGCCTCGCCGCATCATCCTTATCTTCGTCCAAGAACTTCCCCCCAATCGTCTTCTCGACTTCCTCAATCTCGTCGCCGGTGACTCGCAATACCTCCGTCGCGACCTCTACGCTCATGTTCCTTTCTTCATAGCGTCGGTGATACTCACCACAACATATTCAAAACAAACGCCGATGAATCGATGTTTTCCTCAGGTATATTCGTCGGATTCTTTCACTTCTTATTTGTTGCTTGTTGATTGCATTATTCTTCTTCTTCTGTTCTTTCCTGGTATCTGAAATCGTTGTGGTTATCGATGCCATATCTTGAAGATTAGTGATGGTGGTGATTCGTTGCTGATGAATCTATCGGTGGATTTGCAGAGAGTTGAATGAAGAAGCAACATGATGGTGTTGTTACGTTCTTTGAAGAAGATTGATGAGTGATGAAGTCTCGGTTTTGGGGTATTGGAATAATAGTTGAAGAGTGATGATTGCTGAAGAATCACAGGTTGCAGTTATTGCCGATTTTCGGAGAGAAGTTTGCAGTGGATTGAAGAAGTGTTGAGATTCCTTCGGAGGTGATACTAGATGAGGATATTCAGGTATGAACAATCCCTATTTTTGTGTCATTCTTCGCTTGTGCTTCATCCTCGAATCTTCGCTGCATCCTGTTTCTTGCTCTGATATTCTTCGATTCAATGGTTGTTGTTAATCACGATTGATTTTCGTTGTTTAAGAGTGCTGAAGATTGTTGTTCTCATTGACTCAGTTCGTTGACGATTCTTGATGCAGGTTATTATTGTGATGGATGATTTACAGATTAATGAGGTTGAAAATTGAAGCTGAAGAGTGGTGAAACTGAATTTGAAGATGGCAAATGAATGAAGGTGTTGGTGAAGAATCGGGAAAAGAATGAAGACAACGATTGCGGTGATGATGGTGGCATTCGGAGTTTGTTTATGAATTGAAACGTGATGATCAAAAACACAAGAAGATTGATGTTTCTGAATCCTGAATTTACAGGTTCTTGAAAATGAATAAAGGAAGGTTGCAGAGGACTGTTCTTGATGGAGATTGAAGAGAATGATGAATGAGATTGTGAAGTTTGTGAAGAAGAAGGTTTAAGAAGAATGGTTGAAGAAGTTTATGGATTGATGGAGGTTATGGAAGAAGATTGGAGATTAAAGAGGCTAGGGAAGAAGAAGGTTGAAAGAGATTGAGAGAGATGAATGCAGGCTTGTGCAGAAGGATTGGTTCAAGAATTTGAGAAGAAGGGTGAATCCCTCTAACCGAAGCCGAATTAAAGCAGCTGTCCTCTGATTTATAGCAACAAACTGATGCAACTTTCTGAAGATTTTTCAGGTAAATTTGTTGCAAGTTTGTTGAAATTTCAATTAAGAGTTTGTTACCATTCGGTTATGAATTGGTTATCGCAGTTAGAACCTTCTGCTGCAACTTTTACTTTCAGTTAAAAACTCTTCTCGCAATGCCTTGGTTTCTTTTCGATTTTCTCATGATATGTCTCATTCCTGAGTTTATCATCGGCTGAGTATTATTTGAACTGAGTTTCATTTACAGGATGCATCGCTGTTGATGTCGTGAGGTATGCTACTTTGAGGAATGGATCAAAATGTGGTTTAAGATACGTTCCCGGATCGCTTTGTCAAGATTGTTGAATTTTGAACTTCGATGAGGATTCAGCTAGGACATGAAGTCGGATGATGAATTTCCGTCATTTTTATTCACTTAACAGTTAGAATTTTCTTCTTGTACAATTCAGCCATGTAACCGTGTCTTTTTTATGAAAGTTTTGTTGGAGTGAACTGTTAAAACACTTGTAATTGAATCCCAATTTTTTTTGATATCTTTTCCGGTATTTCTAATTTTCTGTTATGAGCATTCAAAAAGAAGGATCCACACACAAAAAAATTCTCTCTTTTATTAAGAGTTTTTTTCGTTTGGTTTTGGCTATTGAGGGGAAGCCATAACTGTAATGTTTTTTCTAACAATAGGCCTTTGGGTAATAAAAAAAAATGAAAAATGTAATGAAAAAAAAGGTTTGGGCTTACAATGGGCCTTGGAGTTAATTATAGATATTAATTCAAGTATGAAATTAGAATGAATTTGTAATTGGATTTGGAGCCAAAAACAATATGAATTTAATCACAAAATATGGCTTGGTTTTGAATTTCTTTTAAGGTAGTGTTCAAAATGGAACAAAGAAAGAATTTTGGTTAGAACAAATATTTGGTAATTGGTTTAATGGTTTAGAATGGTGATATGAAATAAATTTGGGCTAAGAAAAAATGGTTATAAGTGGTGATCTTGATGATAGCAAGAAAAGAAATATTGGAAGTATGGTTTTTACGGGCTAGAGCGAATAAAGACGGTAAACAAGGATGTGTCTTGGATTCCAAATGGCCTGCATAATCAATCTTAATATCTTAACACAATCCTCCAATCCAAATCCAACTTATTTTTAATGAATCCCCAAACTTCGATAAACTTCAACATTGAACCTCATTGACTTCTACCACAACAAACAAGCAACCGAGAGAACCATAGTAACTTGCTTTTCTTATGAGTCCACCATTAGATCTCCTATACCATGAACATCATGATACCTCGATATGAAACCCTGAAACTCAGTCTCCATTAATTAACATCAACAAAACCATGTCAGAGATAAGAATCTGTGAACAACTTGTATTGAGTGTTCCCCGATGAAGCAAATAGCTTGAGTTGTTAACATGAATAATGCCATAAGCATCAGACACTCCTGAGGAATCTTGAAGAAGATAATTGGGATACTTGATGAACTTCAGCATAAGAACGTGCCTATGATGAGATGAGCTCAACCTCTATCTTATCTCAAGTGCAATAACCAGATAAATCACCTCTGAATATGAAAACTCAAATCACCAAAGCATGCTCTGATCCCATGCCTGAGGAATACAATACAAATGCATGATTGTGAATGATATGACTTAACGGGATAATGCATATGAAATGTGAAGCTACAAGCCAGTAAAGGGGATAAATAATGAGGGCAAATTTTGAGGTGTTACAAGAATAAATAAATAATTGTTGGAATTCTCCCAAAACCTATGAGAATTCCGTAGCTATCACGCAGTAGAAAAGTTAAAAGAAAGAAGAAGAAGTAATAGAGAAGAAAATTAGGGTTCTTGAGAAAATTGAAAACAATGAATGTTGTTGCGCACAAACTGTGAGACTTTCTTTCTCTTATTACTATTCACTTTGCAACTGCAAAACTGTGAGTGAAATAAAGTTGTGATCTTTTACAATGAGGGAAACTCTCTATTTAGAATTAGGTTTGCTTGCATCTCAAGACAAAGCCCAAAACTATAAAAGTCAAAATATATATTTGAATTAAATCTAATCTAGATCAAATCAAATATTTCCTTCTGTCTAGAAACCTGTTTTGATACAAGGAATTACAATTTAACACACCACTTAATTCATTGTGTCTAAGCTATCTACGTTTATCATAGACCTTAGCTTATTGAATACTTCGACTTGCACTTCTTTCGTCATGATATTTGCATCTGATTCTCAGTTCTGCAGTATTCCATATTCATCTTCCCTTCTGCTACCTGCTCTCGAAGATAATGGAACCTCATTTGGATGTGCTTGCTTCGACCATGTACTATCAGATTCTTCACCAAATTGATAGTTGACATGTTGTCGATCTTCATGGTGATTGCTCCATGACTCTTTGATGTAATCTCTTCGACCAGATTCACCATCCATGTTGCTTGACAAACACATAGAGAAGCAACTATATACTCTGCTTCGCATGATGATAATGCCACTACTGGCTCTTTTCTCGAACTTCGAGCAATTGGTGCACCACCTAACATAAACATATATCCAGTTGTGGATTTTTGATCCTCAGCATCACTACACCAACTGGAATCTGTGTATCCCACTAACTTGCATTTGTTTCCTTCATCAGCTGCTGGAAACAAAATTCCATAGTCGAGAGTTCCTTTCAAATACCTTAGTATCCTCTTCGCCGCTGCTAGGTGTGATACCTTTGGCTTCTGCATGAATCTACTCACCATACCAACATTGTATGCTAAGTTAGGCCTTGTGTGACAATCGAAGTGACCCAATAAGTCTTCTGTATTGGGTTTGGTCGACATCATCTTCTTTTTAATCCTTCGACAGTTGCAATCTGGGCTCAGCTAGAGTCGAAGTTGGGTTGCAATATTACATTTCAAATCTCTTGAGTATTTCGCCTGCATATCTTCTTTGATGCATCATCAAACCTCTACGATTCTTGTAGAATTCGATGCCAAGGAAATATGAGAGATTTCCCAAGTCTGACATTTCAAACTCCTCACTCATGTCACATTTGAAATCTTTGATCTCCTTCTTGCAATTTCCTGTTATCAATAGGTCATCAACATAGAGACATAGTATAAGTTAAGAAGATTGTTCTTCTCTGGTGATATGTCCTATGGTGACAAGATATATACATAGTTGATTCAGATGATTTTTCCAACGATACTTGAAGTTTATTGTTCAAGTCCACTCATAAAGGCTTTGTTAAGTGAAGATGGTGTGAAGAGATGTTTTTGGGGGCCAAACTAATGTGGTTAAATCACATGTGTTTGGAACCTACTCCTGGTCTAGAAGAGGAGGCATCTGGGTGGTGTATTTGAGAAGTTTCTAGCCCTAGAACCTATCTTAGATATGTGTGTTGGTCAAGGAGTGATCAACGTGATATGTTTTCCTGAGGAAATTTTATTTTTGGTCCTTGTTGCGGGAGTGAAGTACTTGAGCTTCAAGGAATATTACCCTTAAGAGACTCCTTTTACATGAAGGTTAAGTTGTGGGGATGTATCAACTTGTGTAGTTGATTGGTGTGGATATAGTTGCATCTAAGATTGTTATATTGACCAATTTCTATATTGGGTGTGAAGACATCTCAAGTCAGATAGTCTGATTACTGAGTCTGAAGGAGAAGTTTGTTGAGATGGTTCTGTTGCTGCATATGTTCATGTGTTGACCTGAAATCTTGATCAGCTACTGATGGACGGTCCCCTTGTGTTTCCTTGTGTGTGCATGTGTTGATTACTATGAAGGGTACCTTCAAAGCTATAATAATTTGTGAAGTGCTTTGTGACTGAGACTGATGTCTGAAAATATATTAGAACATCTTGTCATTAAGTGTCAGACGCGTGCAAAAGAAGACGAAGAAGTCAGACTGCTTGTCCTACCTTGTGTGAGAAGGTAATCTTATCTGACTAATAGCGAATACTTTAACGAGAGACTTAGTATTTTTCTATTATTATTGTGATGCATATGATTGAAGATGGATACTTTGACGTGAGACTTAGTATTTATATGGAAGTTATGCATGTTTGATGGCTAAACAGTTTGATTCAGAAAGTATACTGAGAAATTGGTGTTAAGTGGTCACTTTCTGAAGGAGCTTTGGTTGTCCATATTAGAGGGAGTTAAGAGTGTTATATGTGGTTTATTGGTGCAAGGGTGCAGACTGTTTTATGAAGTTGAGTGTTGCTGAGGTTGATTATAATGGTTGTTAGACTAGTAGTTCCTTTTACTAGTCTTGGTGTGTGTAACTGAAGTTTTTTCTTCCCATGATAAGAGAGGTTGTGCAGAATCATGAGGGAGTCCTGGTATCATCTCAGAGATGAAGATGATAGATTGTGTAGACATCCGAGTTTTAATGACCATTTGGAATGGTCTATTTCTGGTTCAGGTGCAAACCATAATGATTATCATAAAGTTATAATTGATTGCATTATCAGAACTTGGTGAAGAATGATTTACTCAAGGAAAGATGTCATCCTTGGTATGACTATGAGGTGTAGTTCTTAACTATTCCTTCTGAAGTTTCTTATAGTGGCAGGTTTGAAGCACTGGCAGATTCTCATCAATGTGTGATATTGGTAGGGACTACTGTAGAATCAACATAATGGAGGTTGCCTACTCAAACTTGGTAGGTGAATCAAGTCTATGAGAGCATGAAACTCTTGTTTTGTTAAGGGAGAAGGTTCTTTCAAGTGGCAGAAGAAGGAGCTAAATTCAACAGCTGGATGTGGAATGATAATGTTCAAATATCTAGTTCAACTTCAGAATATCAGTTGGTGAAGTGGCACATCAATTAAAGATAGGATAATTTACAAGAATAAGTAAATCATGATATTTTTGTGAGAATTCTGACAAACGTAAAAAAGACAATTTGTGGCAGTTGGCTTTTTCATATGAGGGTTCCTAAATGAGGTGATCAAACTGTGACTATTAGTTGATCTCTTTAGTGGATTCTAAGAATCAAGATAATCAGAGTGTGGCAGTTGGTTGGTATTGAGGGTTGTCTTGGAACAAGTTACTCTTGGGCAAAAGAGTGATGAGTTGAAGACTCAAGGAGATTTGTTCTTGTTGAAGGTGGATGAGAGTTTATCTCTCTTTCTGAATTTCTGATTCAAGCTGGAGGCACAATATTGTTGAAGGTATTCAGTTCTTGGATTACTATGCTAGTAAGTCCAGTTGGTGGAGCTCATTAAGAATCATGGTGATGATGTCTTGGTGTATGGAAGATGTGGTAACGGATGTTAGGACATTGTCTGGAATGATTGTCACCATTTTATCTAATTTGAGTCTACCTAATCATATAAGAGAAGACTAAAGTAGATCAGGTATTGATTGCTTGAAAGTTTGGTTATGGATATTCGTCAACTGATTTTATTGTCAAAATTAGAAGATTGGACGAGCATTGTTTTGGAGTGTATGGCCAAGAAGAAAAGACTTTGAAGGTATTGTAGGCCTAGTGTCAAGTCCTGTTAGTTGTTCAACTGTTGGAGCATGTGATAACAACAACCTGAAGGGATCATGTGTGGTTTGGTACAAGGAGTGATTATGTTCAATTGTAAGTTGAACAAAGAGTGGTGTCACACCTTAAATTTTGACCGAACTTTTTTTTTCTTCTAATTTTTCATTCATCTGACGCATTTTCATCGAATTATTTGATAATCCGTCCTTTTGGCATTTTTAGTCCATCAATCATTAATCATGCATCTTTTGATTGATTTCTATCGTTCCATGTCTTTTTTATTTATTTGCGATTTTAGAATTGTTTAGAATGTCCTATATATCATTTTTATTTATTTTTTATACATGTAGTTAGATATTTATTTTAAAATCATCTTCGGTTTATTTATTTTAATCTAGTTATCTTATTTAATTTATGTTTTTGTTTAATTTCAGTTTAAGGCAACTTAGTCTAATTTTATTTTAGTCTAATTTTTTGTTTTAAGTCATATTTGAATTCAGTTTAATTCAATTGTAATTTAGTCTATAATTCAATTAATTAATTTTTGATTTTTAGTTTAAACATTTTAAATTTTGTTTAAATATTTTACTTAGGTCCAATTTTTTTATTCTAGTAATAATTCGTATTTTAAATGTGATTTAAGTTTTGTTTTAGTTTAATTTTAAATAAGTCTTTTTATATTATTAAGTTCATATCTAGATTTGGTTACTTTTTTATAAACCAATTTATTATGAGTTAGTCTTTTAAGCTATTTCTTTTTAATTTAGTTTATTTTATTAGTCAGCTTTGTTAAATATTTTAATTATTTTAATTTATATTAGTATAATTTAATTGGCAATTAGGTTTTATTCTTTTTGTTTACTTTTTATTTTTTGGTGTTTTTGCACTTCTTTTAACTGGTCACCTCCCAATAAAGTCCCAATTGCAAATACTCCAAGTCTGCACAATAACAGGGACAACACCAACCATTTGCATCAATGGCACCCTTTTTTTTTACACAGACCTGCACAAGGTCAAATGACAACGACTGCTCATAGCCCCTGTGATTTTCTTTTCGCTAAAAATGCAATTCCACAACCTGCACAAAAAAGGTGAAAAAAAGAGATTCAATTAAGAAAATGATATCAAAGTAGGGGGAGCCACAAAGAGAGGTCAGCGAACAGAGGGAACCAACACATCAAAACACGAAAGAAAGCCAACAACTTTAAAAAACAAAAGCATACACAAACCTAAAGGATACTCAACTCATACAGTTAAGAACAACAATAAACACAAAAACCTGTGAGAGTTGATTTTCAAAAAAAGAGAACAAAAGGGCAGCAAGATGAAACGGTAACCTCACCTTTCTCTTTCACAGAAAAAAAACCTTCCCTCACCATCTCAACACCAACTCACCATCTCGCCGCGCCGCAGAAAAACCAACAAACCTGTTAAACCATCATCATAGCCGTCGCGCGGCCTACCACCTATTTTCATTCTCCTTTTCAAAACGACAAACGCATCACCCATAAACCAGAAAGATGTAGAAAAACGCAGAAATCCAAACAAACCTTAGACCTTGCTCCATCCCATCATCAAATCCCGCATAAAACCAAAAATCTGTGAAACAAAAACAGAAACCGCACACCATCCGGCCGCCACGTTTCCGTGAAACTAACCGAAAACAGAAACCAAATCGCACAACACGAAACCCTCTTCGTCGAAACCAACAAAAGCCGAAGAAATCGCGAAACCACCCTTTCACTGCGAAAAATCAAACCGCCGTCACCGCTTGAAAACGCCGACAAACCATAGCCGACGAACACTACTGCATCACCGACCCCCACCCTTCATAAACTCCGACCTTCACTGCGAATCTGAAATTCACTGACGGTCGTGCGAGTGAGTATGAGCGAACCGAGTTCAAATCGCGGGTTGTGAGAGCAGAGACAGAGGCCGTGAGATTTTCTGTTCTTTTCATGAAAAGTGTTTATTTTTTTTAATTGTTTGGTCTGGGAATAGAGGTCATGAGGTTTTAGTTTCATTTTATCCCAAAAAGCTATGTTACTGATACGATTGCTTGTTGTTTCAATGTTACCAACTTTTTATTTTTTTATTTTTTTATTATATATATTTAATGTTACTGATACGATTGCTTGTTGTTTCAATGTTACCAACTTTTTATTTTTTTATTTTTTTATTATATATATTTAATCTGTAATGAAATCATGTTTTAACTTTGTTTTTTTTCTTTTTCCCCATTTCTGAACGCATTAGGATTTCTTAGTATTTAAGTTAGATTAAGTTTTATTTATGTTACTGTTATTATTAGTTTTAGGTTTAGTCATTAAATTAAGATTAGGACTTAGTCCATAGCCCGTTTTATTTCCCTGCTAACAACACGCAGACAACAGCGCCCCCTCCCTTTTGGCTGTTATTTTTCACTTTTTTTTATTTATTTATTATCATTCATAGATTCTTTATATATATATATATATATATATATATATATATATATATATATATATATATATATATATATATATATATATAGTTTTGGTTTTTTTTATTTATTTAGAAAAAACTTTAGGTCTATTATTTGCTTTTTCCTACATAACAAAACCATAAAAATATTGTAGTTTATAATTTATTTATTCTTATGACATTTTGATTTTGACTATAGATTATTATTAGTTATCCCTCTTTTCGGGTCGATGATATGATAAAGCCGCGATAAATCGTTTTCGATTAATCGTGGCCGATATGAGGCCATCTTGTTTATTTTATTTTATTTATTCTAATTTCACAATTTATTTCATTTTTATTTAGGATATTTATTTATTTTATTGATTTCTCGCACCTTTAATGTCATTTTAATTTCTAACGGTTCGATCAAATCGTACACCGCACACACGCTTTCTCTTGGGCAAATTACAACGAGACCCTTTATTTCATCGCATTCTCGTATAAAATGATTATTGTATCCCTCTCCCGCTTTTGTATGCAATTTATCTTTCCGCATTTATTTTACCGGTTTCGATTTAGCATTATTAGGAACATTTAGATTAGGATTAGAATCCACTTCATTTAATCATTTCATATGCCTACATTTTTGCACACACGTAAGTCGGTCACTATATGATCGCCGTCTACACGACTCTTACGCGTCTTAATTAATTTAACAAGGAACAGAACTCCGGAGTCTAGCACTCCGCACGTTCTGAAACGAATCACAACTGGGCTAGCCCCACGCGTAATGTTTCGTTCACTCCTTTGTTATTAAAACACGTCAATTCTAAAACGTCTAAAAATAACTATCCAACTTATTTCACAAATTTAAATACGAAAACAGAACTCCGGAGTCTAGCACTCCGCACGTTCTAGAATGGACTGCTACTGGGCTAGCCCCACGCAGTGTGGTCCATTCGCCTTCCGTATTTTGAAATAACTAATCGCACAAATTTAAATACGAAAACAGAGCTCCAGAGTCTAGCACTCCGCACGTTCTGGATTGGACCGCAACCGGGCTAGCCCCACGCGACGTGGTTCAATCACCGTTCGTATATCAAAATATCTCAATCTTTTTATAAATTCAAATACGAAAGAATAGAGCTCCGGAGTCTAGCATTCCGCACGTTCTAGAGTGAATCTCTCCTGGGCTAGCCCCACGCGACGTGGTTCATTCACTCTTTCATATCTTAAAACAATTTAAAATTTACCAACCAGTTCAAATCATTTTCATAATTAATCAATGAAAGAACAGAACTCCGGAGTCTAGCACTCTGCACGTTTTGGAATGCAATCGCTCCTGGGCTAGCCCCACGCGACATGGTTCATTCGCCCTTTCGTTTAAAACATCTTAACAAAAGTCAAACACTTTTCTCTAAAACGAACATTGTTTAAATCATTCTATCTCGCAAGCAAGCTAGCGCTTCAGCCTCCACCGTGAGTATAAGCCAACGCTTAGCAGTAGAATGCATTTTCAAACAATCGTTCAATAAAAATCACAAACCGTAGTCGCACGAACTACGGAGCTCTGACTTTCCCATTGCACAAGGGAATACGTAGGCACGAGGATTTTAATCCTTCGCGAGCACCCTAATATAAAATTTAACTATTTCTCTGTTTAAAAACATTTAATCTTTTCTTCCTCTTAATAATAATGATTTAAAATTTTAATTTCCTTAGAACAAACATATTAATAACCATTTAGAAGATAAAAACTTAAGATCAAACATTTAATCGCATAATTAGCTAAGAGGTTCCCGTTGAATACAACGGACGTGATGGGTGTTAATACCTTCCCCTCGCGTAACCGACTCCCGAACTTAGAATTTGGATTCTTAAACCATTTCTTATCCTTTATTAAGTTGTATCTATATCTCCCTTGTCTCTTGTAGAATAAATAGAATTAGGTGGCGACTCTGTTGTTTGTTTTAGGATCGTATTTTTCGAGGTACGACAGTTGGCGACTCTGCTGGGGATGCAGCTCCATGCTAGAGAGAGTCGAGCCTAACTTAGCTTTGTGTGTTTATTTGTTTGATCTTATATCTTCTTGTCTTCCCTATGTTTTTTATTTATGTTGTTTATTCTTTTACTACTTTCCCTTTATTTGCTCATTATATTATCTGTCTGTGGGATATTGGGGTCACTTTGCAAGTAAAATTTGAGTTGTGGAAAAAGCAGAGGGAACACCTAAGTTTAGAATTGAATGTTATTAGTGTTAGTCTCCAAGGACTCGCTTCTTGCACGCCTAGCATGAAAGCTCCCCCAGATAGTTAGACTTTTCGTAGATCCTGTCACAACGCAGCTAGCCTATCGCGTGACCTGATTCACGAAAGGGCTATGATTCTGGGACCCCCTAGGACCTGCTTCAATTTTGGTAGTTGTGTAATGTTAGGCTCCGAGGGCTCGCCCCTTTATCAGCCTAGCATGAGAACTCCACTCAAGGTAGACCTTATCGTTATTATCGTCACAATGCAGTTAGCCTGCGGCGGGGTGTTAGTACGATAAACTTCCATGACTTTGAGTTTCCTAAAACCATCACCGTAGAAACCATCCCGTGAGTGGGATTTATGGGTACAGACTGTAGAACCAATCTCTTACAGCTTACCATTTAGGAAGTTTGAGCTTTTCCAGCTTCCGTGTTTGTTTGTGTTTGTGATCCCCAAGCATCCTTGCATTGCATCCGTTTGCATACCATTGCATCTGCATTGCATATCGTTTTTCCTTCCTCAAAGTAAGCTCATCCTCGTCCTGTGTCCATAACCCGCAGTTGATTTCCTGACACCTACATTGGACTTGAAGTAGTTCCTGATTGATCATGGACCCTGAAGGACAAAAGCAGACTGCATCAAGGGGAGACTTTGATTTGATAAGGGACCGAATGAACCAACTCATGGCTGTTGTGACAAATTTGATCAGGAGAGGGGATAATGTTCAACAGGCTGCCGTAACTGGAGATGTCTCTCCACCTCAAAGGAACAGTTTTGTTCAACCTCAGTCTGTCAGGACCCCAGTTGGGGCACCCGTTATTCAAGAGCATACCATTATTCGAGATGGAAACTCCTTACCTCATGATGCCATTGAGTACCAAAGCTTTGGGTTCTCTGAGCCAAATTCCCAAGGGGTAATCCCAGTGAGAAAGACCAAGGGGCCAGACGTCGCTGAGATGACTGAGAAATGTCGAATGCTGAACGAAAGACTCAAAGCTCTAGAGGGGTTAAATGCTTTCGACCTGGATGCTTTAAAGATGTGCTTAGTACCTGGTTTAGTTATACCTCCGAAGTTTAAAACACCTGCTTTTCAGAAGTACAAAGGTGATAGTTGTCCAAAGCACCATTTGGTGATGTTCTGTCGAAAGATGACTACATATGCCTTTGACGATAAGTTGATGATTCACTGTTTTCAAGACAGTTTGAGTGGGGCACCATTGAATTGGTACATGAGTTTGGAAAGAAGTCATATTCAGTCATGGTTAGACCTAGCCAATGCTTTTGTAAAGCAATACCATTACAATTTGGAAGAAGCTCCCAGTCGCTTTCACTTGAAGGACATATCTCAAGTGAATGATGAGCCATTCAAAAAGTACGTCCAGAGGTGGAGAGAGTTTGCTGATCGTGTTCAACCATCGCTCTCAGAAAGGGAGTTAGTTGACCTGTTTATGGACACTCTGCAGAGCCCGTACTTTGAAAAAATGGTAGGCACCGCCTCAACGAATTTCTCTGACCTAGTAAAAACGGGAGAACATATTGAGATTAGTCTCAAAAGCGGAAAGATCCAAGGCGCCTCAAGCAACCATGCCAGTAAGAATGAATCCCTCAATAATTCCCTAGTGGAGGAAGAGGATGTAATCAATGCATTCATGGCAGACGTCAAGTATTCTTGTGGTGCATCAGCAAGACCCTATGACCCTCCATATTTTCAGCAATCACTATTCCATATGCCTCATCATCCTTGTAGGCAACCCATAATGTTTAGGGTACCTTACCAGCAACCCTGGATCTCTCCTCATCAAAGCCAGCGAGCCAAAAGCCAAGGATATCTGAATCAGCATCAGAGTCCACATAAGCCTCGCAACAATTTGGAAAGAAGGGTTGCTCTTCTTCATCCAGTACCTTTATCGTACACTCAGCTTCTGCAACCTTTGATTCAAAGCTCATTAGTGGTTCCCAAGTCTCTCAAGCCATTGCCAGAGCCATACCCTCCTGAGTATAATCCACATGAGCAATGTGGATATCATGATGGATCAATGGGGCATTCAACTAAAGACTGCAGAGCTTTTCAAGCCAAGGAACAACAATTGATTGATAAAAAGTACATATCCTTTCCAGAAGGACACCTGTTGGTGCATGTCAACCTCTCACCTGAGTGAGTACAAAGACTCTTCGGGGCATCTCTTGAAGACAGTAAATCAAGACATTTTCAATTCCCTAAAGCTGGCAATCCATTCTTTGTTTCAACATTGTTGTATTTTCTTTGCATGTTAATTTTGTATTTGCTTGTTAGCATTGTTGTTTTTGAATTGGCAAAATTAATGAAATGTTTATGCATATTTTGAATCAATCCAGTCGTATTCACTCGTTTTCTTTCATTGTTATAAATAAACATAATTTCTCTCCTTTTATTTATCAAACTTTTGTTTTAGCAAAGATTGGAGGGAGGATGATGAAAACCAGATACCTGAATTCTCCATTTGTATGCTCTCAATTAAAACCTTGCCAATGATGTACAAGCATTATTTCAAATTCCCAAACACTGGTGAAATAAGGAAGATAATCCTTTGCTAACCCCTTCGAGCCTAGAAGTAGAAGTTTTCTTTTTCAAAAAAAATGTGAAAAACCCTTAATTTTAAACCTGGGGCAGGGCAGTCAGTTCAGTTAATATGTTTGCATTCAATCCCTAAGAGATTCAATTCATCATTCAAGAAGGATCAGCTACATACTTTCATTCACACGCAAAAGAGGTCGTGAAGAGCCAAAAGTTTGTAGTACGTATTCTCTATCCTCCAATGAAATGGCAGTCATAACCACTCAACAAAAGAATGACGTAAGGAAAAAGAAATACAAAGAAAAAGTCCGCTAAGTCAAAAAATAGAAAAAGACGACTTAGGCGAAAATTAATGAAGTCATAAAATCCAGCAAAGCAAAAAAAAGCAAGGTGGCTGCCATCACTTTCAAATCCTGATCCTTATCACGCATTGTCAAAAGACTTTTGAGATATGAATGCGTATGTCAAATTAACTGAACATATGATTGGAGTTCATCACGAAGATGGGATGGGTACAAATAAATTTTGAGCCTTTTATCTTTTGTTTCATAAACCGTGAACCAAGCCACGTTACAACCCTTAAAAGACCTAATTGAGGCAAGATTTATTTCGAGAGCATACTACAATAAGGTTGTGTTAACCTGACTCCTAACGGTCTTTGCTAATCATTTGTATTGATCACTTCATCTGCCATTCCATAAATGGCTAGATCCACTTTTTATTTTATTTTAATCAACTCCACTGTATCACTATCATGCCAATAAATTGTGATTTCAAAACTTGCATAAACGTTGCATCAAATTTGCCAATTTTGAATAAATAATGTTTATTTGCAAATCAATTCGACATCAGGGGAATCCCAACGAATTCAGCCAGTAAGGGAATTTAACTTGGTAAGAGAAGCCCAGCCATGGGCAACCACTTTGAGGATAAGTCAATCCGAATCAATCTCCTCAAGAGCTAGCTACTCAAAGGTTGAACCTTTTTCAGACTAGAGTGAGCTATCACAAGAAATTCAAGAGCTCAATTGCCAGTCAAGTCAGGAGTTTTCCTATCCCAGGGATCAGATAACCAGGGGAAAATCTCCGATATTCAAGCTTTGGGGGAACCATTTCAAAGTCCATATCACGGCAGGTTGTTTCCAAACCTTTTGAAAAGGATATGTTCAAGAAACCATTGATTCCGAGGCAAGAGGAATCACATAGGGGGAAATCCTCTCCGTGCCTTCAAGCTGTTCTAGCAGAACTTATGTCCGTGAATTTTGAGTTCAAGACGGGTGTCGGGAATCATGTCTTCTTCTTTTGTCTCCTTCTAGAAAACCGTCTTCCAAGAACTATTTCCATCCTTACCCGCGCAGGGGCATATTTTGAAAATCACTGAGTCAGTACATAATCACTCTCATGCTTTAGTCATGTCGCTCCGCTCATTGCGTTAAACCTTGCATATCGTCTTACTCATCTAGCATACGTCCAGGTCAAAACCCAAGTAAACCAGTCCATGTCTGGTATTTTCATTTGAAATTTATTTCACAGTCAGTTCTCGTCTGACCGTCAGCTTTTATTCCAGGCCTCGTCTGGTATTTTCATTTGAAATTTATTTCATAGTCAATTTCTTTTCAAACCAGTTCCTGTCTAGTAGTCATTTCTTTTCAAACCAGTTCCTGTCTGGTAGTCATTTTCTTTTCAAACCAGTTCCTGTCCGTTAGTCATTTTCTTTTCAAACCAGTTCCTGTCTGGTAGTCATTTCTTTTCAAACCAGTTCCTGCCTGGTAGTCATTTTCTTTTCAAACCAGTTCCTGTCTGTTAGTCATTTTCTTTTCAAACCAGTTCCTGTCTGGTAGTCATTTTCTTTTCAAAGCAGTTCCTGTCTGGTAGTCATTTCTTTTCAAACCAGTTCCTGTCTGGTAGTCATTTTCTTTTCAAGCCAGTTCCTGTCTGGTAGTCAAATTTCTTTTCAAACCAGTTCCTGTCTGGTAGTCAATTTCTTTTCAAACCAGTTCCTGTCCGGTAGTCATTTCTTTTCAAACCAGTTCCTGTCTGGTAGTCATTTTCTTTTCAAACCAGTTCCTGTCTGTTAGTCATTTTCTTTTCAAACCAGTTCCTGTCTGGTAGTCATTTTTTTTTCAAACCAGTTCCTGTCTGGTAGTCATTTCTTTTCAAACCAGTTCCTGTCTGGTAGTCATTTTCTTTTCAAACCAGTTCATGTCTGGTAGTCAATTTTCTTTTCAAACCAGTTCCTGTCTGGTAGTCAATTTTCTTTTCAAACCAGTTCCTATCTGATATTCATTTTCTTTTCAAACCAGTTTTCGTCTGTTAGTCCATTCTGAGCCAGTTCCCGCCTGGTATTTCATTTAAAAGTTATTTGACAGTCGGTTTTTGTCTGACAGTCATCTTTGTTCCAAATCCAGTTCAAAACCAATTCTTGTTTGGTAGACCATTTCCAAAGTCAGTCCCCGCCTGACAATGAATAAAAAAAAACCAGTTCCTATCTGGCATGTCAAGAAAAAAAATCATTCGTCACTAGCAGCTTTGTCTGAAAATCCATTGTTGTTGACACCCTTTAGTGTGGTTTATCAAAGTGTTTTCCCAGTAACACTAATATCCCCTGCAGAGGTCCTCCTTGTTATTAATATCCACCCTTTTACCACCAATATTTTCTCTTAAGTCCAATTGTCATTGGCACAAATCCTTCAAGTTCTTCATTTAGGGGGTTTCCGGAGTTTGGACGTTTACCTTGTTTAAAACTCCAACATTTTATTGCCAGTCGGTCGCTTAGAGCCGTTGATTTACGCTTCGCATGCTACTCCCAGTATCAGTCGGTTGTACAGAGCCACTGCCCAAACACTGTGTTCGCTTTCTTTATCCTCGGTATCAATAGTTACACTTGAACTTGTTGAATTACCACTTTGGATTATATGTCTGTCGTTATATTTTCCGACCACCGTGTCAACGTCTGTTATTTTATTTCCCGACCACCGTTGTCGAGGTCTGTTATTTTATTTCCCGACCACCGTTGTTGAGGTCTGTTATTTTATTTCCCGACCACCGCTGTCGATGCCTGTCATTTTATTTTCCCGACCACCGTTGTCGATTGCCTGTCATTTTATTTTTTCCGACCACCGTTGTCGAGGTCTGTATTTTATTTCCCGACCACCGTTGTCGAGGTCTGTTATTTTATTTTCTGACCACCGTTGTCGAGGTCTGTTATTTTACTTCCCGACCACCGTTGTCGACGCCTGCTATTTTATTTTCCGACCACCGTTGTCGAGATTTGTTATTTTTATTGACCACCGTGTTGATATCTGTTATTTTGTTCTCCTGACTGCCGAGTCGATGTTATTACTTTTTTCTCAATCACCGAATAGTTGTATTGGGATCCCCAGCAGCCACTTTGAACTTGCTAACTCATCACTTCAGATAGTCTGTCTTTAATCTTACGTTTTGTTTTCCGTCTTCTGTCATTCTTAGTGCCAGCAGTTACACTTGAACCTGCTGATATATCACTTTGAATACACCTTGTTTCCATCTTGTCATCCCTAGCATATTGTTATCCTCAATGAGTATTCACCCTCATTTGCATTTCTATGGATCACCGTTGCACTTGTCCTCGTCATATCATTTTCAGCATATTCATCACAAAAAATCAGCATGCTAGGGTTCATTGCATCTCGCACATCATATCCCAAGCAAAACAAAAAGAGTCTCTCGCCAATTCATTGCATATCATTGCATTTCATCTGCTTTCGGTCAAAATTTTAGGTATTTTAATATTTAATCCTCTTCTACCTCGAATGTATACATTTAGGTTCAAGAAGATTAAATAGGGGCAACTGTCACACCCTAAATTTTGACCGAACTTTTTTTTTCTTCTTCTAATTTTTCATTCATCTGATGCATTTTCATCGAATTATTTGATAATCCTTCCTTTTGGCATTTTTAGTCCATCAATCATTAATCATGCGTCTTTTGATCGATTTCTATCGTTCCATGTCTTTTTTTATTTATTTGCGATTTTAGAATTGTTTAGAATGTCCTATATATCATTTTTATTTATTTTTTATACATGTAGTTAGATATTTATTTTAAAATCATCTTCGGTTTATTTATTTTAATCTAGTTATCTTATTTAATTTTTGTTTTTGTTTAATTTCAGTTTAAGGCAACTTAGTCTAATTTTATTTTAGTCTAATTTTTTGTTTTAAGTCATATTTGAATTCAGTTTAATTCAATTGTAATTTAGTCTATAATTAAATTAATTAATTTTTGATTTTTAGTTTAAACATTTTAAATTTTGTTTAAATATTTTACTTAGGTCCAATTTTTTTATTCTAGTAATAATTCGTATTTTAAATGTGATTTAAGTTTTGTTTTAGTTTAATTTTGAATAAGTCTTTTTATATTATTAAGTTCATATCTAGATTTGGTTACTTTTTTATAAACCAATTTATTATGAGTTAGTCTTTTAAGCTATTTCTTTTTAATTTAGTTTATTTTATTAGTCAGCTTTGTTAAATATTTTAATTATTTTAATTTATATTAGTATAATTTAATTGGCAATTAGGTTTTATTCTTTTTTTTTTTACTTTTTATTTTTTGGTGTTTTTGCACTTCTTTTAACTGGCCACCTCCCAATAAAGTCCCAACTGCAAATACTCCAAGTCCGCACAATAACAGGGACAACACCAACCCTTTGCATCAATGGCACCTTTTTTTTTTTACACAGACCTGCACAAGGTCAAATGACAACGACTGCTCATAGCCCCTGTGATTTTCTTTTCACTAAAAATGCAATTCCACAACCTGCACAAAAAAGGTGAAAAAAAGAGATTCAATTAAGAAAATGATATCAAAGTAGGGGGGAGCCACAAAGAGAGGTCAGCGAACAGAGGGAACCAACACATCAAAACACGAAAGAAAGCCAGCAACTTTAAAAAACAAAAGCATACACAAACCTAAAGGATACTCAACTCATACAGTTAAGAACAACAATAAACACAAAAACCTGTGAGAGTTGATTTTCAAAAAAAGAGAACAAAAGGGCAGCAAGATGAAACGGTAACCTCACCTTTCTCTTTCATAGAAAAAAAAACCTTCCCTCACCATCTCAACACCAACTCACCATCTCGCCGCGCCGCAGAAAAACCAACAAACCTGTTAAACCATCATCATAGCCGCCGCGCGGCCTACCACCTATTTTCGTTCTCCTTTTCAAAACGACAAACGCATCACCCATAAACCAGAAAGATGTAGAAAAACGCAGAAATCCAAACAAACCTTAGACCTTGCTCCATCCCATCATCAAATCCCGCATAAAACCAAAAATCTGTGAAACAAAAACAGAAACCGCACACCATCCGGCCGCCACATTTCCGTGAAACTAACCGAAAACAGAAACCAAATCGCACAACACGAAACCCTCTCCGTCGAAACCAACAAAAGCCGAAGAAATCGCGAAACCACCCTTTCACTGCGAAAAATCAAACCGCCGTCACCGCTTGAAAATGCCGACAAACCATAGCCGACGAACACTACTGCATCACCGACCCCCACCCTTCATAAACTCCGACCTTCACTGCGAATCTGAAATTCACCGACGATCGTGCGAGTGAGTATGAGCGAACCGAGTCCGAATCGTGGGTTGTGAGAGCGGAGACAGAGGCCGTGAGATTTTCTGTTCTTTTCATGAAAAGTGTTTATTTTTTTGAATTGTTTGGTCTGAGAATAGAGGTCATGAGGTTTTAGTTTCATTTTATCCCAAAAAGTTGTGTTACTGATATGATTGCTTGTTGTTTCAATGTTACCAACTTTTTATTTTTTTATTTTTTTATTATATATATTTAATCTGTAATGAAATCATGTTTTAACTTTGTTTTTTTTTTCTTTTTCCCCATTTCTGAACGCATTAGGATTTCTTAGTATTTAAGTTAGATTAAGTTTTATTTATGTTACTGTTATTATTAGTTTTAGGTTTAGTCATTAAATTAAGATTAGGACTTAGTCCATAGCCCATTTTATTTCCCTGCTAACAACACGCAGACAACAGTGCCCCCTCCCTTTTGGCTGTTATTTTTCACTTTATTTATTTATTTATTATTATTCATAGATTCTTTAACTATATATATATATATATATATATATATATATATATATATATATATATATAGTTTTGTTTTTTTTTTATTTATTTAGAAAAAACTTTAGGTCTATTATTTGCTTTTTCCTACATAACAAAACCATAAAAATATTGTAGTTTATAATTTATTTATTCTTATGACATTTTGATTTTGACTATAGATTATTATTAGTTATCCCTCTTTTCGGGCCGATGATATGATAAAGCCGCGATAAATCGTTTTCGATTAATCGTGGCCGATATGAGGCCATCTTGTTTATTTTATTTTATTTATTTTAATTTCACAATTTATTTCATTTTTATTTAGGATATTTATTTATTTTATTGATTTCTCGCACCTTTAATGTCATTTTAATTTCTAACGGTTCGATCAAATCGTACACCACACACACGCTTTCTCTTGGGCAAATTACAACGAGACCCTTTATTTCATCGCATTCTCGTATAAGATTATTATTGTATCCCTCTCCCGCTTTTGTATGCAATTTATCTTTCCACATTTATTTTACCGGTTTCGATTTAGCATTATTAGGAACATTTAGGAATTAGGATTAGAATCCACTTCATTTAATCATTTCATACGCCTACATTTTTGCACACACGTAAGTCGGTCACTATATGATCGTCGTCTGCACGACTCTTACGCGTCTTAATTAATTTAACAAGGAACAGAACTCCGGAGTCTAGCACTCCACACGTTCTGAAACGAATCACAACTGGGTTAGCCCCACGCGTAATGTTTCGTTCACTCCTTTGTTATTAAAACACGTTAATTCTAAAACGTCTAAAAATAACTATCCAACTTATTTCACAAATTAAAATTCGAAAACAGAACTTCGGAGTCTAGCACTCCGCACGTTCTAGAATGGACTGCTACTGGGCTAGCCCCACGCAATGTGGTCCATTCGCCTTCCGTATTTTGAAATAACTAATCGCACAAATTTAAATACGAAAACAGAGCTCCGGAGTCTAGCACTCTGCACGTTCTGGATTGGACCGCAACCGGGCTAGCCCCACGCGACGTGGTTCAATCACCGTTCGTATATCAAAATATCTCAATCTTTTTATAAATTCAAATACGAAAGAATAGAGCTCCGGAGTCTAGCATTCCGCACGTTCTAGAGTGAATCTCTCCTGGGCTAGCCCCACGCGACGTGGTTCATTCACTATTTCATATCTTAAAACAATTTAAAATTTACCAACCAGTTCAAATCATTTTCATAATTAATCAATGAAAGAACAGAACTCCGGAGTCTAGCACTCCGCACGTTTTGGAATGCAATCGCTCCTGGGCTAGCCCCACGCGACATGGTTCATTCGCCCTTTCGTTTAAAACATCTTAACAAAAGTCAAACACTTTTCTCTAAAACGAACATTGTTTAAATCATTCTATCTCGCAAGCAAGCTAGTGCTTCAGCCTCCACCGTGAGTATAAGCCAACGCTTAGCAGTAGAATGCATTTTCAAACAATCGTTCAATAAAAATCACAAATCGTAGTCGCACGAACTACGGAGCTCTGACTTTCCCATTGCACAAGGGAATACGTAGGCACGATGATTTTAATCCTTCGCGAGCAACCTAATATAAAATTTAACTATTTCTCTGTTTAAAAACATTTAACCTTTTCTCCGTCTTAATAATAATGTTTTAAAAATTTAATTTCCTTAGAACAAACATATTAATAACCATTTAGAAGACAAAAACTTAAGATCAAACATTTAATCGCATAATTAGCTAAGAGGTTCCCGTTGAATACAACGGACGTGAGGGGTGCTAATACCTTCCCCTCGCATAACCGACTCCCGAACTTAGAATTTGGTTTCGTAAACCATTTCTTATCCTTTATTAGGTTGTATCTATATCTCCCTTTTCTCTTGTAGAATAAATAGAATTAGGTGGCGACTCTGTTGTTTGTTTTAGGATTGTATTTTTCGAGGTACGACAAGTGGGCTCTTAAAGACATGAAGATGCATCTTATATTTTTCATTCATCATAGTACAAAGAAGCACGTGTTATCTTTGATATGGGAAGAGTGTTACACTTTTGTGCAGCTGAACTTGTGAAGTTAAGGGGGAGTAGTGTTTTTTTTTTGTGATTCTGACAATATATGTTTTGGTTAAATGGAGTAATACCAAGTGCACTTGATTGTTCTTATTCAGAATGGTTGTCTCTGATAAGGATCTGTGATGTCACATATCATGTTGTAACTTGTCCTACTAAGTATGGAAATTTGTTTTCTCAGACTGATATATTCTACTTAGTTGTGTTGTGTGCTTCCTGTGTGATCCAAATGAGGGTTGTGTTGTGTGGCCAAAGGATAATATGAATACTTATGAGATAAAGTTGTTATCTGCAGTGTTAATTGAGGTCATAAGAGGTTATGAACCATGCATGTACTGTTGCTAGCAGACAGCTTGTGGTAGGATGTCAGAACATGTTTTAGAACATGTGTGTTGTGAGGCAAATTAGGAGTTCTTTTGTGGACGGTGCTAGCAGGAGGATGTGAAACACGAGTTTTATGCATACGTATTTGTTATTGGTCAATTTAGCTTGGGAGAATAAAGTCAGCTGGTCAAGGTCTGATTTGGACGGTCCACATTAATTGGTGCCGAATTTTTTGCTCCTATAATAAAGACCCTTGACCAAGAACGCTTCTTTATTCAAAAATAGTTTGTTACTATCTATGCCATTGCCTATTATTTATAGAAAGTGTTTCTTCTCATTCAGCCTGTGAGTGTTTTCTCCGTTCTTCTTTCTCATAGACTTTATTTGTATTTGGGTAAGTACTGTGTGGGTTTGGTGTTGTGATGAGTGTCTTTGTCAATTTTTGGCTAAAAAGGGGGAGATATGATTTGCTTTAGCTGGTGTGCATAGAGGTTCGGTTCAAATGGATAGGCAAGATGTGCTTCAGATATATGGATCT
This sequence comes from Lathyrus aphaca, assembly GCA_963966055.1. NCBI lineage: Eukaryota > Viridiplantae > Streptophyta > Magnoliopsida > Fabales > Fabaceae > Lathyrus > Lathyrus aphaca. The sequence goes on from OZ014521.1 coordinate 18,008,785, forward strand.
CAGATGTCAAGAAGGATGTTGTAGCTTATTTTTGCTTAGTCTTTGTGACTTGTGTCCTGAGTTATTTGGTAGATATCACTATTGTGATTGAGAATGAGTGAGAGATAATTCTCATATTTAGGAGTTCCTAAATAAAAGTTGCATTGGTAGTGATTAAGTAAGAAGACTGTAAACTGAATGGTTTGTTGAGGGTCTTTGAATTGATAATACATAGTGAATTTCCTTCCTGGCTTGTCAGCCCCCAGAGTAGATGAGTTTACATCGAACTGGGTTAACAATTTAAATGTGTTCTTTACTGCTTTTCTGTTTTATACCTTATGCAGTATTCTTGCTGAATGTCAAATCAGATATCTAAATATCATGTAGGATAGTTAGAATCTGTCATATCATAATTTTATAATGATGTTGTTTGTACCTTGTCATGTCTTCAGTAACAGATAAGATGTCTCGATATCGTATTCGACATTTGAGTCTGTCACACCAGAATTTCAGATCATCGATACATTTTTGTGTTAAAGAACATAAAATGTGTTGAATGAGTTTGATGCAATTCGGAAAATAGTGGTATGTTTATGTTGGTTTTCAAGAACAATTTAATTTTCAGATTATATAGTTCTTTACCAATTTAAATGATTGTAGTTATTTAATTAGTGGAAGGTTAAACAAGCAATATATATATATATATATATATATATATATATATATATATATATATATATATATATATATATATATATATATATATATATATATATATATATATATATAATAAACTAAAGGTACATTCTGTGATGGGTGAAACTCATAACCGTTGTAATATTATATATATATATATATATATATATATATATATATATATATATATATATATATATATATATATATATATATATATATCACAATGGTTGATAAACATAATCGTTGTAATATAACACACGCTTTCTATAATACAATAGTCCCAGGATCGTGATTATAAGTAGCGTACTTACGATAACACTCTACATAACAACGTCTTCGCACACGTCATTATATGCCATTCCCAATCGTTGTTAAATGGTTTTTTTTGTAGTAGTGAGATTTCAAGTAATTCAAGAGCTTGAGTTGTTGTCCGTGAAGAAACTACTTGAAGAAGAAAGAAGAGTCCATATTATTTTGAGCTACAATAAAATGTAATATTCTTAGTGTGTACATGTGATCTTCTGATTAAATGTTCTTAACTGTGTTTACTCAAGCTTATGTAAGAAGCAAATAATTGTAAGCATTATCCACTTACAAAAAAAAATGTTTGTAATCCCTAAAGGATTGAGTGAATGTCAAAATCTTTAGGAGGCTCAAGGCTATGTGTCTTGGTACTTGAAGTCACAACAGGTTATTGTGCAGTTACTCACAACAGGTAGTCGCGCAGTGGAAGTCGCAACAGGTTGTTGTGCAGTTAGTCACGGTAGGTAGCCGTGCAAGGGAAGTCACATCAACTGGTTTCACAATGTTGTAAGTCACATCAGTTGGTTCTGCAGTTAGTCACAAGTGTTATGTGCGATTGTAATCAGTTTGGTTATAGTGGATTAAGTTCTTGTCTAAGGTAAAATTACATTGGCGGATGGACTGGATTAGCTTGAGTTTTTCAAGTGAACCAGGATATATTGTGTGCCTCTTTCTCTTGTTTATGCTTTAGTTTATTTACTTAACAAGAGTGAAAATCTTAATTCAAGCCCCATTTTCTTGTGTTTTTCTCACACCTTTATATTTCTCTTTACATTTAATTAACATTTTATTATTATATATGATCCATCATATTGAAATTAAAAATTTTATGATGAAGGATGCATGTTGACAGAAGAATAAATTTTATAATACAAAGAAAGAAGAAGAAGAAAGAGTTGAAAGAATAATTAGAGGTCTCTTAAAACTTTCAATTTGAAGATGAGTTCAAAGAAAGAAGAAGAAGAAAGAGTTAAAAGAATAATTGAAGATCGCTTAAAACTTTTGAAAAATAGAAGATGCATCAATTGCAATGCCTTGATATATTATTAAATCATTATCCACCAACTTTTTTTATTATTTTAATAATTCGTGTTACGACTTTTCAAGAGAAATTAGCAAAATTATAATTAATCGTTGTGATTTTTTCAAAACTCTTATATAAAATCACGATGTCACCGTAATTTTGCAACATTTTCTTATGACATTGTAACCCTTTTGTTTTATAATAATCACGCATGTTAATATCTAGTAGTTATAAATTCTCTCAATTGCAATTTTTGAAAAAAAAATGTAAACCTTTCGTTTTAGTACAAGTTTAAATTTGAAGTCTTACTTTATTAAATAGTAAAGATTCAAATATATATGAGATATATGAGATGATCGATAAAACTTATAATATGATAGTGTGATTGTAATGTTTGTGTGATAATAAGACGACACGGTGAATTTGTAACTATATGCAATGTTTACATAATGAATGAGTTAAAATAAAAGAATATCTTATTTTGACATTCTATCCTCCACTAGTTGGGTGGAAATACCTTAAAGGCTTCCTTTATCATATAAACAATGCAGATGAGATATTAATTAAGTTAATGATGGTTGGTATAATCAGAGAATCATTTGTATCGAACCAAATCCAATGTAGATCCTAACAGCACTTGGGATGTCGGTTTTCTAGATTATAATACTAACAGCACTTGGGCATAGAGGAGAGGACCAATCACGTATATAGTATTACCACCTTTCCAAGTAATCGATCAGTAGTAGCTTTTTATAATTGAATTTTGAAGTTCCTCTACGCATGTGGTTAGGACTTGGGACCATTTCCTGGCTGTTTCCAAATGTGCCAATACACAATCCTATCTAGTTCTTTACTTTATATTCATATGTTCCGTACGTGGAAACTTATTCTACTTTTATAATATAAGAATATCCCATCCACCTATGCAAAACAAGGATTTCCTCGGAATCAAATTATTTCTTAAGCATCTTACGCAATATAGAGTAGATACATGCTTTTAATTAATTGGATGTCATACTTCTTTTTTTTTAAGTTTCAGGTAAAAGTGTGACTTTATAATATCAAAGGTGATTTCAATAGTAAAAGTTTGACTTTATAATATCAAAAGAATAAGGCTTTAATTTCATTTTGAGCATACAGACTTTGACAGAATCATACATATTTATGTATCAAATCCTTCCATTGAGGGTTTTGTTTAGTGCACGTGTTAAATTTAAATGTTAGTGGTTTAGTTTCAAATCGATTAAAATTTGAGGAAATATATATATATATATATATATATATATATATATATATATATATATATATATATATATATATATATATATATATATTGTTTTGAAGTTTTTGGTGGATTTTAATTCTTTAAAACAATTGATAATTTCTTCGATTTAAAAAGAAATTATCATATATAAAAAGAAATTATCATATATTTCCTGGATTTAAGAATAAAATCGAAAAATATATTAATTCATGATACATGCTTCGAGTTCAAACAATTACATTTTTTTGTTTTTTCTTTAAAAGTGACATATTTCTTATTATTTAAGATTTTATTTTATTATTATATATTATATTCCCTCGGTTTCTCAAATTATTGGGTTTGAGCTCCCTATATATGTGGAGAAATGTCCAAATATAATTAATCCATTTATCCCACTTATTTAAGCGGAGTTGATCAATTTAGGGTTAATAGAGATGGAGAGAAAATAAAGATTCAAAAGTGAGAAAAAAACACATATACTTATTCCTATTTTTCTGCAACCAGTCTCATTAAATCGACGATCCTAAATTCGTTAGTGTCAGATCAAGCTCAAATTTGGAAGACAAGTTTGTATCACATGTATCTAACTTTGACCTTTCAAAGTTTCAAAACAAGGTATGAGCTGAGAGATATCTACTTCGCACTGAAGTTGCATATTTGTATAATTTTTCAACTTTTTAAATCTTATTTGTAAGCTAGTTTGCTTTGTGATTTGCAGTTGTTAGCACTAGTCTGTGAATCACTTTACTTAATTGGATATCAAAGTATTTTTTTAAAGGTTCAGGTGGGACACTTCATTAAGTATTTGGAGACAATTGTAAAAGAAAAATCATAACTTTTACTTTTAGGTTAAGTTTAAATGCACTTTTGGTCTATGTAAGTTAGCGAATTTTTAATTTTGATCCTATAATTTTTGTGTGTGCAATTTCTTATATCTCCTTTTTTGCGTGCGTTTTAGTCCCTAAAGTCAAAATCCACAGGAAACCTGCGGATTTTGTCTTTAAGGTCATGATAAACTTGAGGACACTGGTTAAAAATTCCAAATAAGGAAAATATATTGTGTTCAGTTTATTCAATGCACACAATATTCTTTAAAAAATTGATTATTTCTCTTTCCAATCCATTGTATACACATATAATTATGATGAGTATGTGACCTTGACTGATGAGGGTGAACTTGAGTGTTTTCAAGAGGCCATGGAAAGTGATGAAAATCAAAAGTGGTTGGATGCAATGCTTGATAAGATGAAATCATCACATTATAATCACACTTATGATTTAGTGAAGTTGCTTAAAGGAAAAAGGACTTTGGAAAACAGGTGGATTTATAGACTTAAATATGAGAGAAACTCTAAGTCTCCAAGATATAAATCCAGATTAGTGGTGAAAGGTTTCCGTCAAAGAAAGGGAGTTAATTTTAATGATATTTTCTCACCTGTTTTAAAGATCTCATCAATTAGAACCGTGTTGAGTTTGATTGTTACTCTTGATCTAGAGGTTAAGCCAATGGATTGAAAACGAATTTCCTTCATGGTGATTTAGAGGAAGAGATCTACATGAAACAACCTGGTGATTTTTAAGTTAAAGGCATAGAAGACCATGTGTGTAGATTGAGAAAGAGTTTATATGGGTTGAAGCAAGCTCTAAGGTAGTGGTACAAGAAATTTGAGTCTATTATGTGTGATCAAGGATACCATAAGACTAATTTAGATCATTATGTCTTTGTTAGAAAATATTCTAACAATGACTTAATTATTCTGTTGTTATGTTGATGGTATGCTTATTTTAGGAAAAAAAATATTTCTAACATTAACAAGTTAAAGAAGCAATTGGGAGAGTCATTTTCCATGAAAGACATGAGAGTTGCTAAACAGATTCTTGGCATTAGAATCATTTGCGGTAGAAAAGAAAAGAAACTTTGTATGTCACAAGAACATTATATCGAAAGAGTACTGCAAAGATTCAAAATGGAAAGTTCTAAGGCGATAAGAAATACTACTCATTTAAAGTTGAGTTCTAATCAAAATCCTTCAAGTGAAAATGAAGAATTTGATATTAAACGTATTCCTTATGTGTCTATTGTAGGTAATTTGATGAATGCAATGATGTATATAAGACAAGATTTAACACATATTATTGGTATAATCAGTAGATTTTGTCAAATCTAGGTAAAGAGCATTAAAGTACTGTAAAATGAATTTTAAGGTATCTTCGCGGTACTTCTATGATCCTTTATTTTGGAGGAGATAAGCATACTCTAGTGGGGTACTTTGACTATGATATGGCTAGAGACATTGATTCCAGAAAGTCCACTTCGGGCTATATGATTAAATTTGCAGGGAGAGATGTCGCTTGGCTAGATTGCAAAAGTGTATAACATTGTCTACTACAGAGGTTGAGTTCGTTTCCATTACTGAAGCATGCAAGGAGTTACCGTGGTTGAGGAAATATTTCTAGGATCTTGGTTTTGTTCAAGAAAAATATGTGTTATTTGTTGATAGTCAAAGCGTTATTTATCTTGATACGAATCAGACTTTTCATAATAAGTCCAAACAGATTGATGTAAGATATCTTTGGATACATGATTTTTTTGGATGCTAAGTTGTTGGAGTTTGCTAAAGTTAATACAAATGATAATGGTGTTGGTGTAAGCCCTATAGGCAAATACTTTTGGTACTTGTATCGAATTATTTATTAATAGTAAAAGGCATTTCTTTATTTTGTTTGTTTTTCCAAAATGATAAAGTCCCTAGAATAGCTAGTTCGTTTAATGAAATATTAAGTGTGAATTAATCATGAGATTCCATTAAACAAAAGGACACTATTATTAAAGCATCAATAGTCGAGCTTTAATGTGAAATGGGATAGCCTTAAAACATTAAGACTATCATGTAGATAAACTGATGATCACATATCATGGATCATGGATAAAGAGTTATCAAGTCTTGACATAGGTATGAATATTAGGAGTAATATTTATACTGGATTGACCCACTATGAGAGTACTACATAGAATGCTATGTAAAGTGTCATAAGTTACTCTCATGGTGATAGTGGTGTATACCACCCTTTGACCTGAAACTACTATGGACTATAAATGTAGAGTTAAGTACTTTATTGTTGATCAAACATTGTTTGTAACTAGATGATCATAAAGATAGTTGATGGGTACTTCACAAAACATGTTGAGGGACATGAGTAACCTAGATGGAATTTGTCAATCATACATAACAAGATAAATGTCTAAGGGCACAATATTGAACTGGACAAGGATGACACATTATATGTCTTGTGTTCAATATAGACATGAGGGAAAAAGGGTAATTGTATACACAAGTACTATCACAAAAGGTTTTGTCATATCACATGTCAATTTTGTGACTTAGGTAGCAGTGATGTGTTGCTAGATATCGCTCACTGTTTATTATTTTAAATACATGATTTAATATAATTGTCAATGTCACGAAATCCTACAGGGTCACACACATAAGGAAAATTAGAGAATATGTAGAATAAATAAGGTACACCGTAAGGTACGATGCACTTGAATAGAATACAAAATATGGTAAGGTACCATGTGCTTAATTGATAAAAAATATAATAATAATAAAATTATATTTATTATAATAATAGTTATTATAATAATATAATAATAATATTATTTATTTGGACTTTTTAGCTTATAGCCCACACAAGTAGTTCTATAAATAGAACCCTTATGCAGAAGCTTAAAGGTTGTTGTTGAAACCCTGGTCGTATTCTATTTTTCTCTCCCTCACTAAAAAACCTTTAATCATAATCAGCTAGCACTGTGATTGGAATAAAGTTGTTCGTGTGGATTGAGTAGAGGTGTTGTTCATTGTACAACACTCGTAATCATCCATCGATTCAGATTTAAAGGTTTCATCGCCACAAAAGGTAACCTTTCTATCACAGATCATGATCTTTCGTAAGGATCTCTAAAGGGAATTTTTTTGTTTTCCGCTGCGTTTAGATCGCAAATTTCCCTTCAGTGGTATCAGAGCCACTTACGAAACCATGAGTCTGGTAATTATTTATTTTCTATTAATTTTGTTTTAATTGTATTAAAACACATAAAATTAAATCAAATCCAGGTATTGAATTTTGGCATCAGAATGTGTACGGTTTTGATGAATGATATTGACTATACTTCAGAATCTGACAATAGTATGGTAAAGCAGTGATATGTCAATCGTCCATAAGTTACACATATATGATTGATCTAATTCATATGTGATATGATTAAATTTGATGCAAAAATGGTATATTGGATATACTATTTTATTTCGTCAATTCAAATCACGTAATGATTATCATTCGTTTGAGCGGTCTGTGGTCATCTGCTTCGGAATCCGAATTTAGTATGGTGAAGCGATGGCATACGGATCAATCATACTGAATTATTAATCATGGTGTTTTGATGGTATAAAATTGTTGCATTAGGGTTTATGACCGCACAACCGTCAATGAGGTCTACGCACAATTGGAAGTGTGACGGTCTCAATGAGGTCTGCGCACAATTGTAAGTATGACGGTGTAAACACCCCAAATTTGCCCTTACTCATTTCACCATGGCTCGTGATCTTTTCATGTGCATAGGTTCAATCATAGCATCTCATATTGCATTTTTTTCACTGCATTGATTCAAAGTCATCTGCATCTAGGGTTTGTGATTTGAGCAATCCCTGAGCCATCTGAGCCACTCCAAAGGTCTTCAATCACTCCAAGAGGGTCCATGTATGTTCAAGCATCATATTATATCCTCCAAAGATCAAGAAATTCAGAAAATCACAAGAACTGAGAAAGGCATGGAAGCAGAGCCAAGCTTAACTGCACAGATGACCTAAAATTAGGGTTTTGGTTTCAGAGGCCATAACTCCAAATTTTTTGGTCATTCTTGTTTCTATTGGTCCCTATATGATATAAGGATCATGCATACCAATTTTCATGAAGAAATTCAATGGGGAAGGCATCTGATCACAAGATGACTTCTTGAGCAAGTCAGTGCAAAATCAGGGCATCTGAGACCCCCAATCATCCAACCAAAGGGTTTCTTCCATCATTTTGAATGTGTATGATCTTTATTTGATCTTAGAAGAAGTTAGAAGTTCACAAAATTGAAGAATTTCAAGCCATTTGCAAAGTTGCCATTTTGGGAAAGTGACTTGTAATGTAAACTTGCCATTTTGGGAAAGTTTTTCAACCTCCTCTTTCTCAACCAAAAATGCTTCAAATGAAAATTTTTTGGTCATGAAAGTTGTAGATTGGATCCTCCCATTTTCAAAAAGTACAAGAACTTGATCTAATTCATTATAGAACTCAAGTTATGGCTTTGCAAAGTTGGGAAAAATCACTTAATTTTCACTTTTGTGCCAAAGAGGGAAGTTTGAAAAAACACTTGCCAAACCAATTTGTGACCTCAAATTGACTTCTAAGCATTACACAAACATCACACATGACCTAAAATTCAGAATGCTCCAAAGAATCACTCATTTTCATGCCTTGATCATTATGAAATCCAAAAGGGGCCAAAACTCCATGAATTTGCAAAATGATCCAAATCTCTTCATCCACTTGCCACAGCTCATCAAATCAGATCCATAAGCACTCCTTGATCTCAGCTGAACCAGGACATGCCCCTAAACCAGCCTTCCACTTGCCCATACCTCCAAGTACAACTTTCTTGACTTTTTGCAAAATGAGCCATACCAATCACACTGCTCCACAACAACTCTCTGCCCAATCAGAACATGTTATGTGGACCTCAAGCAAGCCATTTCACACAAGAACCAAGCCTGAATCCTCCCACAAGCCAGCATTCACCAAAACCTCCCTCTTTGCATTTTCATTCGAATCTCATCACACAAGCCTAAAACCTCAAAACAAACTTCATAGAACAACTCACCATGACCCTCTGATCATTTCCCAACCATCACTTTGCCCTAAAAAGCCCAGAATCAAAAACACGATTTTCACACTTCATGAACTGAGCTTCTGCCATTTTCATTTTGAGGCCATATAAACTCCAACCAAGCACCACAAACACTTCAGGGGAGTCATTGGAGTTGATTTGAGGCAAAGAGCTGCCCAGAAAGTTGCAAACTGAAGAAGCCCAAGCTCAGGTACCTCAAGAACGTTTTTTTTCAGAAATCTCTTTTCATGTTATAGAAATGTTCTTCATGCTTCACTGATCACACTGCACTTTTCATTTTTGAAAATGATTGAGAAATGAGCTTGTATCGTGCTTCTGAAATTTTTGCAGTTTTTGATGTTTGATTCGAATCTTGATCTTGAGGCAAAATAAATGAGATTTGTTGCTGGATTATGCTTTGTTGTTGACCATTGATTGTTTATGGAGATTTTGGTACATTTTTATGGCGTTTGGAGAGAGTTAGAAAAATGGCTCGTCGGAGAAGACGACCAGAACCACTGTTCTGGCCGTCTGAGAGTCATTAACCCTAATTAGGGTTTAGGCCCAGTTTTGAATGTGGAGCGTTAGATGGCCTTTCCCGCGTGTGTACCAACGGCCCAGATCCCTTGATTTAGCCCTAATTCAGTCATTAGCATTAATTAATTAGGATTAATATTTGAATTTGCCAGAATCAATCCTAGCCTTCCAACCCGCGCCAAGTCAACTCCCGCGTCTCAGCTTTGAATCCTGGCTCTTGGATCTGATTACTTTCCATTTAATTCAATTTTATTTTCTTTTTTATTCATTTTTCTTGCACATTTTATTTAAAATAGCAAATCATTTCTAAAAAATCTCATTTTTTGCATCATACCTTAAAATATTTTTCTCTTTCTGAAAATGATTTTTATTTTATTTTTTGCATAAATTTCGTATTTTAAAAAATATTTAAATGTTTATTTTAATTAGTTAATGAGAATTAATTAATTAAAATAGCATTTGAGTTTCTAAAAATCACCAAAAAAAATCACATTACATTTTGATGCATTTAGAAACATTATCAAACTCTTCAAACAAATTTCTTTTTGGTTCTTGACATGTTTTGACATTTTTCTTTGGAATTAGGGTTCTTAAAAGTCAATATTTTTACCCTAACTTAGAAAAATCCTTTCTGCCTAACTATGAAGAGTTTGATGTTGGTTCTTTTTGCATTGCATTCCTCATACCATGTAGTTTCTAGGATAAAATTGATTTGAATTTATCTTTCATTTTCAATTTGTTGTGCATTTTTTCCTTTTGAAGTGCCCTAAAACCCTAGCCAACTTGAGAAAATCATAATCCCCATTAGGTTAAAAGTTAGGTCCTCTCCTTTGGGCAGTGAACTTATGTAGGGTTAGGGTTCCTTTGATCCCATTTTCAAATTTTTATCATGTCATTTGCTTCTGGTTTTGATTTTTGTATTGCATGTTATGTATAAACCCTAATTTTTGCCTTCATTTGCATTCATCTCTCATATGTTTGCATACATGAACTTGCCATGACATTTTGTGCATTCACATGACTCCTAAGACATATTAAGATACATTAGAATCATGTTTGATCATTGCATCATTCATTTTCCATGTTGTGCATTCATTTCACTTCATAAGTTTTCATGAACTTTCATGGTTCAAAACATGCTTCATTTGCTTCCTCATCCTTGTATGATCATCCACAACTCTTGGCATGTGTTTGCTTTATCTCTTATCATCATTAACATCATGTTTATGCTTCTGACTTTGGTGTGCATCATTGCATTTCATCTCATTTTCATTTCATTTCATCTTCCTTTTGCTAACTTTTCAGGTGGTAAGTGTTTGAGAAGTGAATTTGCCTTCACTTCTCACAATCTCTTCTCATCTCCCTTATGCATCATTGCTGCATTTTATCTTTGCATTAGAGTGAGCTTGCTCACTCATGTTCCCTCTTCACTTTCTTTCTTCAAGCAACTTGCCTTCTTAAGTGAAGCAAGTTGTCTTGCTTCTTCTTGCCTCTCTTCCTTTATCCTGCTTCTTCCCTGGTGGCTTTTCTCTTGAAGATCTTCTTGCAAGCCTCATTAACCCTAGGAATGCCCAAGCATGATCACAATTAGGGTTTGATTAGCCCCCCATTAGTTTTACCTTTGTGTCATCTTTGAGTCTTCTCTTCTCACCTCATTAATTGTGGTATCTAAATGACTTGTTTTTATGTAAATATTTATATTGCGATTTTCGGTGATAAATACCGAGTATATTGAGATTGTTTATATTGATTTGGAATGGATATAAATGAATTGGTTTATATGTAAATGATGAAATGGTTTGGAATGGTGAATTGATTTATATACAGGTTTGAAATGAGAATATTGAGAATATACAGGCCTGCCTAAAAAAAGCATGTACAGGTTATGCGTATAAAAATGGAAGAAATGAGATGTTTTTAAAAAATCCTTAAAATTATAGGTACACTTTAGAGAGCGCTTTCTCTTAAAAGCGCTCTCTAAGGTCCACAATAGAAAGCGCTTTCTCATAAAAGCGCACTCTAAAGTTATAGAAAAAATAAAATAAAAATTATAGGTAGCCTTTAGAGAGTGCTTTTCAAAAGCGTTGTCTAAAGAGGGACCAAAGAAAGTGCTTTTTTTCATAAAAATGCCCTCTAAAGTAATGTAAAAATAATTATAATTTTTTTAAAAGTATACAATACAAAGCGCTTCTAAAGCGCTGTCTACAGGAATACCTTAGAGAGCGCTTTTAAAATAAAAAACACTTTATAAGGCCTACCTAAGAAAGTGTTTTTCCTTTAAAAGCGCTCTCTATGGGGGGCCTTTTAAACCGCTTTTTATTTATTAAAAAAAACGTTGTCTTTACCTAAGACAACGTAACCTTTAACAGCGCTTTAAAACACTTTCTAAGGTAAAAAAAAGCGCTCTCTAAGCCCGTATTTGTCGTAGTGTTTACTGATGATTTTAGTAGATATTGTTGTGTATTTAATGATACATAAATCTAAATCCTTTGAAAAGTTCAATCAGTTCAAGAATGAAGTACAACACCAATTAGGTAAGAATATTAAAAAAAATTGATCAGATCGAGGCGGTGAATATTTAAGCCTAGAGTTTGATGACCATCTAAAAGAGTGTGGAATTTTATTCCAAATCACTCCTCTTGGAACACTATAATGGAATGGTGGTCTGAACAAAGAAATCGAACATTGTTAGACATTGTCCGATCCATGATGAGTCACGCCGATCTTCCAAACTCCTTTTGGGGACATGCACTACTGACAACAGCTTACACACTTAAATGTGTTCCATCCAAAAGGGTAGAAAAGACACCATATGAGATATGTAGTGGTAATAAACCACATATGTCTTACATAAAGATTTGGGGTTGTGAAGTTTATGTGAAACGACAAATTTTAACTAAGTTTGTGCCTAAATATGACAAATGCTTATTTGTGGGGTATCCTAGAGAAACAAAAGGATATTACTTCTACAATTCTTCTAAGGGCAATGTGTTTGTTGCTCGAACTGGAGTCTTTTTGGAAAAAGACTTTATTTCCAAAGGAATCAGTGGGAGGAAAGTAGAGCTTGAAGAAATTCAAGAATTACAAAGCATTGATACACCAATGGAGGAATTAGAGCATGAATCACAAACAGTTGTGGAAAAGCAACCTGCTCAAGTAGAACAGGACCAACGTATGACGAGCATGATAGTCACGAACCATAGAGATATGGATATCTCATAACTGATCAGGGTGATGTATTACTCATGGATCAAGATGAGCCTGTGACCTACCAAGAGGCCGTAAATGGTCCTGAGTTTAAGAAGTGGCTAGAAACCATGAAATCTGAAATGGATTCCATGTACACAAACCAAGTTTGGACCTTGGTAGAGCCTCCTATAGGATAATCCTATAGGATGCAAGTGGGTCTTCAAAAAGAAGACTGACATGGATGGTAAAGTACATACCTATAAGGCAAGACTAGTTGCTAAAGGTTATAAACAAATTCATGGGTAGATTATGATGAAAACTTTTCACAGTTGCAATGCTTAAATCTGTTCAGATTTTACTTGCTATTGCTGCATATCATGATTATGAAATACGGTAGATGGATGAGAAGACTGCTTTCCTTAATGGGAATCTTCTTGAGGATGTGTAATTGACACAACCTGAAGGATTTTACATACCTGAAGAAGCCCAAAAGATATGCAAATTACAACGATCAATTTACAGATTCAAGCAAGCTTCCAGAAGTTGGAATCTTCATTTTAATGAAACTGTAAACCAATATGGATTCATAAATAATGAAGATGAGCCTTGTGTCTACAAGAAGGTTAATGAGAGCATGATCTTTTCCCTGGTATTATATGTAGATGACATATTACTCCTTGGAAATAATATCCCTATCTTGAAACAAATAAAAGCTTGGTTAGTGAAATGATTTTCTATGAAGGACCATGGTGAAGTAGCATATATATTAGGAATCATGATCTACAGAAATAAATCACAAAAACTGCTTGGCCTAAGTCAGAGTACGTACATAGACAAAGTATTGAGACACTTTAATATGCATGATTCCAAGAAAGGATTCATACATATGCAACATGGCCAATGTCTATCAAAAATATAATCCCATTCAACTAAGGAAGAAAGGGATCACATGAATAAGATTCCATATGCATATGCAATAGGATCTATCATGTATGCCATATTATGTACTCGACCAGATGTCTCATATGCTTTAAGTGCGACGAGCAGGTACCAATCTGATCATGGTGATGCTCACTGGGTAGCTGTCAAGAATATCCTTAAGTACTTGAGAAGGACTAATGATACATTCTTGATATCTGGAGGTAAGGAAGAGCTCGCGGTAATTGGTTACAGCGATGCTATCTTCCAGACAGATAAGGATGACTTTAGATCACAATCTGGTTATGTGTTTTTCCTAAATGGTGGCGTTGTGAGCTGGAAAAGTTCAAAGCAAGAAAACATTGCTGATTCTACAACTGAGGCATAGTATATTTCTACCTCAAATGCAACAAAGGAAGCTGTTTGGATCAAGAAGTTCATTAGTGAACTTGGCATAATCCCTAACATTATGGATCCCATTTATCTCTACTGTGATAACAATGGTGCCATCGCACAAGCTATGGAGCCTAGATATCACCAATGATACAAACACATACTTAGGTGTTATCATCTCATTCGAGAGATAATATATCGTGGAGATGTGAAGATATGCAGAGTAACTACACTTGACAATATTGCTGACCCACTAACAAAACCTCTTGCGCTGCATAAGCATAATGGTCATACTAGATCTATAGGTATAATGGGCATTGCTTGATTGGTTCTAATGCTACTGGGATATTGTTGGTGTAAGCCCTAAGTATAATACTTTTGGTACATGTATCGAATTATTTATTAATAGTAAAAGGCATTTCTTTATTATGTTTGTTTTTTCTAAATGATAAAGTCCCCAGAATAACTAGTTCGTTTAATGAAATATTAAGTGTGACTTAATCACGAGATTCCATTAAACAAAAGGACATTGGTATTAAAGCATCCATAGTCGAGCTTTAATGTGAAATGGGATAACCTTAAAGCATTAAGACTATTATGTAGATAGACTGATGATCACATCTCATGGATCATGGATAAGGAGTTATCAAGTCTTGACATATGTATGAATATTAGGAGTAATATTTATACTGGATTGACCCACTATGAGAGTACTACATAAAATGTTATGCAAAGTGTCATAAGTTACTCTCATGGTGATAGTGGTGTATACCACCCTTCGACCTGAAACTACTATGGACCCTAGAGGTAAAGTCAAGTACTTTATTGCTGATCAAACATTGCTCGTAACTGGATGATCATAAAGACAATTGATGGGTACTTCACAAAGCATGCTGAGGGACATGAGTACCTAGATGGAATTTTCCAATCTTGTATAACAAGATAAATGTCTAAGGGCCCAATATTGAATTGGACAAGGATGACACGGTATATGTTTTGTGTTCAATATAGACATAAGGGTAAAAAGGTAATTGTACATAGAAATACTTGTAAACACCCCAAATTTTCCCTCACTTTTTCTCACACCATGGCCTGTGATCTTTCATTTTTGCATTAGATTAAGCATATCATCTCATATTGAATATTTGTCTCACTGCATAGTTTCATTTTCATCTGCATCTAGGGTTTGTGATCTGAGCAATCCAAGAATCAATCTGAGCCATCCCAAAGGTCTTGAAGCTTTCCAAGAGGGTCCATGTGTGTTATATGATCATATTATGCTCCCCAAAGTTCATGAAAGTCAAGAAATCACAAAGATTGGCAAAGACATGGAAGCAGAGCTAGGGTTTTCCTGCACAGATGACCAAAATTAGGGTTTTGGTTTCAGAGGCCTTAACTCCAAAAATTTTGGTCATTATTGTTTCTAATGTTCTTAATATGTTATAAGGATCATGTGTACCACGTTTTATGAAGAAATTCTTTGTGGAAGTCATCTGATCATTGGGTAACTTCTTAAGCAAGTAAAGTCAAAATCAGGGCATCTGAGGCCCCAACAAGGGTACCAAAGGCTCATCATCATCATTTTGAGTATCTATGATCTTTATTTGATCTTAGAAGTGGTTGGAAGATCACAAAGTTGAAGAATTTTGAGGCAAATGCAAACTTGCCTTTTTTGGAAATTACTTGTAATGGAAACTTTCCATTTTGGGAAAAATTTTCAACCTCCTCTTTCATGACCAAAAATGCTTCAAATGAAAAATTATTGGACATGAAAGTTGTAGATTAGGTCTTTCCATTTTCAAAAAGTACTAGAACATATCTTGATTCATCCTAGAACTCAAGATATGGCCTTTCAAAGTTGGCAAAAATCCTATAATTTTCAGTTCATGCCAAAGAGGATTTTTTTCAAATTCAAGTTTCAAGCCATTTCATGACCTCTAATTGATTGCTAGGCATCATACAAACATAGTGCAATGCATTTGAACCAAAATTGTGTATTGGATTGCAAATTTCCACAAGACATTTTCATGAAATTTTCAAAGAGGGAAAAGTTGCAAAATGCTTGGAAAGTCTTCATCCACTTGTGCCAGCTGCATAACTTTGATTCTATGGCTCTCCATGAATCTTGCTGAGGCACAACACCCCATTGAGCAGCTCTTGTCATGGCCCATACCTCCAAGTACACAAATTTGACTTTTTTTGCAAAACCTCCCATACCAATCAAGCTGAGCCACAACAACTCTTCTGACCAATCAAGACTTCACATACATGCCTCATGGACCTCATTTCATATGATCTTAGAGCCTGAAACACAACACATGTTAGATTGTACAAAATCCACCAAAACCTTCATCTCTTTGATTCTCTCAATACAAGCCACAAACCTCAAAACTCTTGACACCATTCAATCATACACTTCATAAGGATCACAAAGCACCCACTCCCATGGCCTAAAAGCTCCCTAAACCAAAACACGATTTCTGCCATATCAGAACCAAACATCACAAACCAAGCCATTTAAACTCTTGAAAAGCTTCTCAATAGCACAAGGGGACTCAAAGGGGGTGGATTGCACAAGAGAGGAGGCCAGAAAGCACCAAACTGAAAAGCTTCATTTCAGGTATCCTCAAGAACAAAGTTTCCAGAACTTGCCATTTAAGTTAAAATATCAATCTATATGTTTCACTGATCATTGTGATGTGTTTTGTTTTAAAAATGAGTTAAAAATGAGCATGTATTAAGCTTCTGAAAGTTGTATGCATTTTTCTGTTTTGCTTCGAATCATGATGTTCTTGAGTGGTAAATGATTTTTGAGGTTCGATTCGTGTTTAATGTTGTTTAAGGATCATTTCTGGAGTTTTTGATGCATTGTTATGGTGTTTTGAGAGATTCAGGGGAGGAGTCTGACCGGAGAAGATGACCGGAGGTCTTCTCTGGCCACCTGAGAGTCATTAGGGCACTAATTAGGGTTTAGACCTCAGTTTAAATATGGGTCGTAGGATTTGATTTTCGCGCGTGGATGAAGGGCTCAGATGCCTCTCTTAAAACCCTAATCTTTAATTAATTTAATTAATTAGGTTTTAATTAAAAATTAGCCAGTTTGAATCCTGACCATAGGATTACGTGCCAGTCAACTCCCTCCCTTTTTTATTCAAATCTGGACCACTGGATGTGCTGACTTCCATTTAATTGCATTTTATTTCATTTTTTCATTATTTCTTTTGTACATTTTATTAAAAATAGTTAAAAGCATCACAAAAATATAATCTTTTGCATTTCTGATCCAAATATTTTTCTCAACCCAAAAATGATTTTTTTTTTTGCATTAAAAAAGTATTTTTAAAACATTTAAATGTTATTTTTAATTAATTAATGGATTTTAATTAATTAAAAATACATTTAGGTTTCTAAAAATCACCAAAAAAATCATGAACCATTCAAATACATTTAGAAACATTTTCAAACTCACCATACAAATTTCTTTTTAGGTTTGATCATAATTTCACAATTTTCTTTGAATTAGGTTTCTTTAAAATCACATTTTCTAACCCTAACTTGAAAAATTCATTTCTGCCTAAACATGATGAGTTTGAACTTGATTCTTTTTGCATTGTTTCACATATTGCATGTAGTTTCTAGGTTTATTTTTCTCATGAATTTATCTTGCATTTTCAATTTGATTTGCATTTTCCTTTAAGAATCATCCAAAAACCCTAGCAAACTTAGAAAATTCATAACTTTCAATAGGAGTAGCTTCTGACCTACTTCTTTGGGGTTTGACCTTGTATGGGTTTAGGGTTTTATTGAGCTTGATTTAAATTTTTTTATCATGTTGCATGATTCTGTTTTGGTCATTTGCATCTCATATGTTCATAAAACCCTAATTTCTCATGTCCATTTGCATTCACCTATGCATATCATCATCATGTGAACTTGCCATGACATTTCAAACATCCATATGACATCTTATACATATTAAGACATGCTTGAACATTGCTTGATCATTTCTTCATTCATTTGCTATGTCTTGCATTCATTACATTTCATAAACATCCATATGTTTTCAAGCTTCCAAGCATGCTTCCTTTGCATCTCATCTTTGTATGAACATTCATATGCATATTGTATAACTTTGCATTATCTCATATGCCATTTGCATTGCATAATCACTTCTGACTTTGGTCTTTACATCTCATTTCAATTCATTTCTTTATGCTATATGTCTTATGCATTCATGCTAACATTTCAGGTACCTTTGGTAAGTTATTTGGGAAGTGGATTTGCCTTCACTTCCCGCCTCTTCTTATCTCATTCATATGCATTCTTACATGTCTTTGAAGTAAATGTTTTCACTTGTGTTCCATCCTTCTCACTTTCTTTCTTTCAAGTTACTTATCTTCTTCAGGAAGTAAGTAACTTGTTCTTCTTTCTCCTCCTCTTTTCATCTATTTCTTCCATTGGTGGCCTTGAAGATCTTTTCTCTTAAGCCTAACAAACCATAGGATATCCAAGCATGATAATTTTTAGGGTTGTGTATAGTACCCCTAGATTTTTTACCTTTGAGTCTCCTTGAGTCTCTCTTCTCATCTCAATAATCAGAGACTAAACTCTTAAAGTTTTAGGACTTTGGAATTAGGGTTATGCCTGCATCCTTCTCTTAGGATGGAATGTATAACTTTAATCCTAAGTGTTAAACCCTTAATTTGTTTAAACCTCTGAATCAAAACACACTAATAATCACTAAGGCTTTATCTTGTAACTTGGGCCTTACATTAGGGTTCTATCTCTTCCTTATGGTTAAGAGGGACTAACCCTAGTGTTTAATGGACAAGTCCTCCTCAAGTTGTCTTACAAACATAAAATCCACTTCTTAATCTCATCCCTTAATTAAAATCCATTTAATAAAGGCTTGTTATATAATGAATTTAATCCCTAACCATGGATTAAGTTGAGGTATCTTCCTCAGCTTAAGTGTTTCTCATCTATTATCCTTCTATTAGGATGGTGTAATTAGTTCACTAATCTGTGATTAGAGATTAAAATCATTACTTAACACTAAACAAAAACCCAAAAACATCTAAATAATCACAAGTAGGTTAATGATCTTAATCCTACATCATCATGGTAATTAAGTTGAGATGCTTATCTCATACTTAAGTAGACTCATTATCCATAATCAGGGAGGATATAATGAGTTTACAAGCCCTTGATTTAGGCTTAAGCTCATTAACTTATGCAAAACACCAAAAACAATAACAAAACTGAAAACACAAAAACAAACAATAATCATCTCCTTCGGGATTCTTTTCTCATCACACTCATTCATAAACGGGAGCTTGCTTCTTCCGTCTAATGCAAGACAGTTAGCACTCGAGTCAGACGAGTCATACATTTGAGCATTGACTAGCAAGCAGTTCACAGTCATTTTATTTTCAGTCTCTTTGAGTCGAACTACGGTGTTCTGACTTCCTCATTGCACGAGAGGATACGTAGGCATAACTTAACAGTTACCGAACAAAAGTCTCAGTGTCTTCCCCCTCTTTCAGCATTCTTTAAAAGCCTCAGTTCCTGAGCAATTCACCTTTTGCACTGACACTTGTACATTCATTCTTTAGGTTTTCCACACAGATAACACATACACTACCCCTTTAAGCACAATCTTGTAAGCGTGGATCCCGTCAAGTACGACGGATAATTTGGGTGCTAATACCTTCCCAGGTTGTAACCAACCCCATTTCTCAGTTTCTCTGGTTCACAACCGTCTTATCCATCTCTTTCCCAGGTTCATGCAGCATTACCATTCCTTCGGGATAAAAATGCCTAGCTGGCGACTCTATTCACTTCATTTTCATTTTCTCTTTCGCCGACCGTTTGCGTCCGTATTGGGAGGTAATTCTTTGGGAGCGGTAGCTTGGCGACTCTGCTGGGGATACCTATCTTGCAACCAGGGCTTCTGGTTCTTTTTATGGGTTTCTCCTAGCGCTTGTTTGATTTGTGTTTATGGGGGTGTTATGTGCTATATGTGCTTTTTGTTTTATTGCTTTATTTTTTGCTTTCTGTACAGCTTTATTTATTGCTTTCATTTACTGCTTATGCATTTCATATTACTGTCATCATATCATTGGGCTGGATCTGTTGGTTACCTTGGTGGGAGGGATATTCAGTGAGTAAGGTTCCATACCGGGAGTCTGAGTGACACATAGGATCGAGTGGCTTCATATTCTTTCCCATTCCATTTCGGTCTGGTGCGGGAATATGAAACACGGTTCAGACATGGGTTTCTTCTTGAGAACTCTGTGCTACGGATCTCCCGTAGTACTAGGGCTATCTGGGAACCCTGATAAGTGTGGATGACCTTTTTAGATGACCTTCAGCATCTGAGGTGAATTAGAGGAGGATCCTTTATGATTAATGTAAACATTATACCTCTGGGTTAGAAGTGTTTACACTTCTCATAACTAATCCAAGTCTGAGGATCCTTGTTCTAGAACAATACCTGTGAGGGGGTTGGGATGTTTACAGGTTTGTAGGAACCCTTGGCCTCATCATACCCTGTTACTAGATTTGTTTTAAGGTTACATCATTTTTTGGATTGATTCTATGAAAACCTGGACTTGTGACTCTTTATTTGAGTCCCCCATCTGGTTACTAGTTCTCTAAGCCTTCATTCGGACTTATGAACACACATGG
This sequence comes from Lathyrus aphaca, assembly GCA_963966055.1. NCBI lineage: Eukaryota > Viridiplantae > Streptophyta > Magnoliopsida > Fabales > Fabaceae > Lathyrus > Lathyrus aphaca. The sequence continues at coordinate 18,029,713 of OZ014521.1, forward strand.
ACCTTATCAAGGAAGATAACAGATCCAACACTTGATCACAAACCCTTGCATATCATCCTGCATACATCATTTTGCATCATTCTAACAATTGTCTATTTGTTTTACAGGGTATCCACATCTTATTTGGTTTGGTTTTGACTGTTCTTCTGCTCAGACATCTTCATCAGATACATTCATTAGCCATCTTCATCAAAGATTCTCTTCAGCACCTTCATCAGTTACCTTCATCAGTGTTTCTCCTTAGTTATCTTCATCAGCATCCATTGTCAGTATGGACCCATCCAGGAAGAGCAACATTACATATCATTTCTTTGAGCCTTCCCTAGCAGACATCAGGCAGATTCAGACACTCATTACTCCTGATCATGTCCCTTTATTCAGGGAACATTATGGTGGTATCATGGACATGATCATGGACTTGGATGCATCACAAAGGGGTATGATCCACACTTGCCTTCAGTTCTATGACCCTTCTCTCAGATGTTTTACCTTTCCAGTCTTTTAGTTGGGCCCTTTGTTAGAGGAGTTTTCCATGTTGTTAGGTGTCCCCATCAGGAGAGGGATTCCTTTTAACCCTGAGATGACTTCTCCCGGGAATGAGGATATATCTAAGTCTCTGTATTTGGAGACCACCATCATTGATCAGAACATGACTACCAAGGCTGGAATCCCAGGCCTCCATTTGGACTTCTTGATTACTCAGGCCACCAATCATGCTGCAGCAGGGAAGTGGGACACTGTTTGTGCTCTTTTGGCCCTTAGCATATATGGTATCATCTTGTTTGCAGACGAGCCTAAGTTTGTAAGCAAGAGTGATATCCATCTCTTCCTATTGAAGAATCCAATTCCTACCTTGCTCGGGGATTTCTATTACTCAGTGCATCAAAGGAATGCGAAGCAGAGGGGAAGATTAGTCAGATGTTGTGCACCTCTCTTCTACTGTTGGTTATTGAGACACTTTCCGAAGACAGAAGCTTTCTTGAATCCTCATCAGTCAAGAAATTGGACTAAGAGAATGATTGCTCTCACTTCAGAAGACATCAGGTGGTGCACTCAGAGCACCAAGGGCAGAGATATAATCACCAGCTGGGATTGGGATAACATTCAGACAAAAGGGACTGCTATTCTTGGCAAGTGCAACAACATAGCTTCAGCTCAGTATACTGATTGGTCTCGTATCAGAGGACAGATCACCCGCATGCCATTCACCCTAGAGGATGTGCCAGGACCATCAGTAGTAGAGCCTATAGCTACAATTACTTTAGAGGAGTTTGAGAAGTTGAAAGAGAGGAATACTCAGCTTTCGGAAGCTCTAAAGAAGACCCCCTGGGAGAGGAATGATAGTCGTCTGGACAATGAGAGGTTAGAGAAGCTCCGGATTAAGCATATGACCAAGATTGAGAAGACAAATGATTACATCAGAAGAGCTCGAGCAGGACAGTTGGTATTGAAAAATGCTTGCAAGGAAGCTAAGATTAAGAAGGCCAGAGTTGAGCACTACTTGGAGGAGAGTCAGGCTAGATGGATCAGAATCACTGAGGCTCGTTCACAGGAAGATCAGAAGACCCAGGCTAAGATAGAGCAATTGGAAGCTAATGAGAAGAAGAGTCAGGAAGCCTTGTTAGCAGCACAGAAGGAGATCTCTGGGTTGAAACTCTGGGCGGGGTTGAAGAGATCAAAAGACCAAGACAATTATAAGAAATTAACAAATGCTATTGCCACCAAGAACCTTCTTATCAGGACCATCACAAAGCATCCAGTTGGACCAGTAACTGATGCTCTCCTGAAGGAAGTCAAAGAGGATGACTTTGGGCTAGATGCTTGATTTCTTTGTATTTGTACTTCATTTTGTTTGTACTTTTGTTAATTTTGTTGTATTTTGACCCATCATGGGGACTTGTTGTAATCCTGAACTATGTATCTTTACATTTTGTAATATATGGTTTGTGTGTTATCCATTGGGCTTCATTTCTCTTCAGCATCATCATTCCTTGAGGTCTGGAAGGTCAAAACCAAAGAACCAAACCGGATACCCTTGGAAGACAAATAGACATACTGCATTGCATACTAACCTCATTTTTTGTTTTGTAGGTGTTTTTTTGTTGTTCGTTTTCTCACTTTGCTGTGGTTTCAGGAAACATTGCTTGTAGGAGAGTCTTCCCCATCAACAGAGTTCACCGTTATCCTACAAGAAACAACCTTCCAAGCTTACAGATGGACCAAGTTCAGCAAGATCTGACTGACGTGAGAACTCAAATGGCTAATGAAAGAACTGAAATAAGGGCTCAGATGAACCAGTTCATGGCAGTAATGACTGGGTTGAATCAAATCCAAGAAAGATTAAGAGAGTTGGTCGAGCGGCAAACTCCTGAAGAAAATCACCCAGGTACAGGGGGTACCAACAACAATGATCATGTATAGCCACGCACTGACCCCCCAGAGTTTGGGCCTCATCTCAACCCTGATGTTAATGCTATCAGGAATACCCAAGGTAATACCGGAGGACATGCCTTGCAAGAGGACCCTCAAGAGGAACAGTTCACTGTAGTTGGAGCTGGAGATGAAATCTATGATCGTCGTCTGAACGAGATATCAGAAAAGCTAAGATCTTTGGAGTCCCAAAACTCCTTAGGGTTTGATGTTATGGATATGGGGCTAGTGGAGGGAGTTAGAATTCCTCACAAATTCAAACCTTCCTGCTTTGAAAGATATAATGGGACATCTTGCCCTCGCACCCATCTTCAATCCTTTCTGGGAAGATTGAAGGCTTACACCATGGATGAGAAGCTATGGATGTTCTATTTTGAAGATAGCTTGACTGGGGCATCTTGTGAGTGGTACTCTCATTTGATCAGGGCAACAATCAGAAATTGGAAAGATTTGGCTGAGGCTTTCATACGCCAATATCAATACAATTTAGACATGGCTCCTAATAGAACTCTTCTAATGGGTATGTCACAATCCTCCAGAGAAAGCTTCAGAGAGTATGCTCATAGGTGGAGGCAATTAGCTGCTGCTGTTCAACCTCCAATGTCGGAAAGAGAAATGGCAGATATGTTTATGAACACCCTACAGGGGAAATACATTGATAGGTTGGCTGCTTTCTCTTCCACTAGCTTTGCTTACGTGGTCATAGCAGGAGAAAGAATTGAGAGTTTGTTAAAGATGGTTAAAATTTCTGATAATGGCGCCAGCTCCAGCAGCACAAGGAAACCTTTTGTAGGGCCTCGCAGGTCGGGTGAAACAAACTCAGTACACATGGGCAAAGGAAGGCCCCAGTATATGCCAAGATCAATTGCCGCTGTCACAATTCCCATTCCACCACCTCAACAACAATACACTCCACAACCACAACATTTCCCTCAGCAACAACACTTTCCTCAACAAAGGTCTTACAACAACAACAACCAACAGCAACGTCCTTTCCAGCAAAGGCCATCTCAAGTCAACAGGGTAATCAATCCTATATCGATGCCCTATGCCACTCTACTACCACAACTTTTGAAGCTTAATCTTGTCGAATTAAGGACTCTGGCTCCACCAGATCCTCAGAACCTTCCAAGGAATTACGACGTCAATGCCAGATGTGCCTTCCATTCTAATGCACCTGGGCATACTGTCGCACCTCGAAAAATACGACCTCGCGATATAAATATACCGCGGATGAAAATTAAAACAACAGAGTCGCCACCGAACTTATTTTATTCCAATTAAGGAAAAGGAAAATATCGAGAAACCTTTTGAAAAAACGGATAGAACATGGTCTTTGAAACCAGATTCTAGGTTCGGGAGTCGATCCCGTAAGGGGAAGGTATTAGCACCCCTTACGTCCGTTGTACTCAACGGGAACCTCTTAGTTTAACTTGCAATTTAATGTTGACTTATGCTTTCTATTTTTTTCGAATAATAAAATAAATGTGGACAATTGTAATCTAAGGTTAATAGGGAAAATGGGTTATTTTGTTCCTAGGGTGCTCGGCAAGGAGTAAGATCCGTGTGCCTACGTATTCCCTTGTGCAATGGGAAAGTCAGAGCTTCGTAGTTCGTGGTACTAATGTTCGCTAGTTGGTTTGTTTTAGTGAACGATTATTTAAACCACATTCTACTGCTAAGCGTTGGCTTGTCTGCTCGCGATAGGAGGCTGAAGCGCTAGCTTGTTTGTGAGATAGAAAGGATTTAGGTAATGTTCGCTTTTAAAAGATGTTCGATTTGGTTAGGATTTCTTAAGAATGAAAGGGTAAATAAACTGCGTCTTGAGGGGCGGGCCTCGGGAGAGTTTATTCGAGAATTCGAGGAATGCGAGACTCCAGAATTCAATTCTTTCATTATTTTGATATGTGGATTAAAAATTTAATTACGGAAAGTCGAATGAACCAGCATCCCGTGGAGCGAGCCTCAGGAGCGTTCATTCAAGAATTCGAGGAATGTGAGACTCCAGAATTCAGTTTATCCGTTATTTTGATTATGAAAATATTCGAATGTCGAGTTCGGAAAAAAAATCGATGGCGAGGCACGATGCTCGGCTTACATGGTTCGCGAACCGATTAAAGCGATAACAAAAATAAATAAATTAAATTGTAACGATTAAAGTAAAGGATATAAATAAACAAATTTAATAAATTCAATAAAGTATTAAGTAATAGAAATAATATAATAGAATAAAAAAATCAAATTAAATTTATTTTATCGAATTTGAATTACATAATAAAATAAGAGGCCTCATAATAATTAAATTTTTCGAATAAAAGTATCAGAAACAATTTAATTTGGTTTAATATCATTGGCCCTAATACAATACGACAAAAATAAAATAAATAAAAACACCCCCTTTTTTTAAATATTTTTAAAATAAAAATAAAAAAAACAAAAGATTTATTAATAAGAAATATCAGTAAAGAGATTATAGTGATTAGAAAATAAAAGAAACAATTTCTAATAATAAAAAAAAAATATGAAAGGAGAAATGTACATGGGATCAAGCACAAGGATTCTAGACAGACCCAATTGGCCCAAAACCCAAAACCTAAAAACATTCAGCCAAAATATAAATAAAAAAACCTAAAAAAATGAAAATAGTCACTACAAAATTAAAAGGGAGTATGCTGTGAACAGGCTTTGTATGTGTCTAGCAGGTAAACTGATGGGCCTGTAGTCAAAACCCAACATTCGTATGCAACATAAAAAATAAAAATAAAACAAATTTATATCTTAGAAAAAGTAGGTTCCAGAAAAAAACGTATCCAAATTTTATCCTCGGCATTCTAAACGATACCTCCTCCCAACACACCTCTTCTTAAATTAATTATAAACTAAAAGCAAAATAATAATAAAAAATAAAAAAATAAGAAATAGAAGAACAAGGTTTGTGCGCTAGAAACGTAGTATGTGTACCAGTTTGTGTAATGGTTTTATCACAATAACATATGGGCTTTAAGGCAAACATAACAGAATAATAAATAAGAAAACAAAAGCTTATCAGATCTTGACCATTCCAAAACCTTCCCTCAATAAAAAAAATGCAGATCTCAATATCAGTAAAAGAATGAAACGCAAATCCTTCGCCAAAACTCACCCTTGCAATGTTCTTAGCGTTGATCTCTCTGTGATCTCTGCTTCTCACGGCTATCGGTTTCTCTCCCACGCTCGTTTTCACGAAGTTTCGGCCGTCACTCTCCGTGCTTCGCCGATTCGCGTCAATCTCTCACGGCGAACCTCCCCTCTCTTATGCGGTGATTTTCGTCGGATTTTGGCTGCGGACGACGGCCCCTCGCGGTGGCGTTAGGGCTGTGTTGTTTCGGTGATGGTTTGGAATAGACAGTCGCAGATGTCGGTGGGACTCTTCTGTGGTCCCGGTAACTGATGAACGGGGCGAACTAGTTGACCGGTCGGAAATGGAATTAACCTGCACAGACCAAGGAAGAGGATTGGAGAAGATGATCGGCTGCAGATCTGGAGCGTTCCGACGATAGCGAAAACTGGGAACCCTGCGCTGTGTGGAAGTTTTATAGCCGGAGATGAAGAGCGATGTGGTAAGAGGGGAATGGTTGATGGGGTTATCCGGCGAAGGGGGTGATAGATGATGGAAGAAATGGAATTGGGTTTTGAATGGCAGCGGTTTTGCGAGATTCACGTGGATGCTCGCGGTGATGCTCAGTTTATAGTGTTAATGGTTGTTGTGATTTGGTTTATTGGTGGTTTTGCAGAAATTTATTTGAAGGGTGTTCAAGGATTTCAGCTAAGGTGATGAAGGGTTGGTGGATGAAGAGAAGTTATCAATTTTAGTTTTTTTTTGAAGTTCTAGTCTTGAATCATTTTTTACAGGGTGCTTTTTCGGTTTTCTCCCCCCTTCCCAGTGAGATTGATGAGTTCTATTTATATAGAATTTGAGATGGATTTGGATAATAAGAAAATGAATCTTCTGGTGGAAATTGTTGACAGGCTGTGTATTGTTATTGGTGTGGACCGAAAAAAAGCTGTTGCATTTTTATGTGATAGTGAAATCAAGTTTGTTGTTTACAGGCTGTGAAATTGATTGTGTGAAACAAAAGGAAGTGTAGAAAGGACAAAGAATATAACCATAATAGTAATAAACTAATGATAATAATAATACAAGAATAATACTAATAATAAAAATATTATAATACCAAAGCATAATAATAATAATAATAATAATAAAAATAAGAGAGAACTAATAATTTCTAATAAAAATAAAAGGGATTTTTTATACATATTTTTTGGATAATAACTAAATAATAAAAATAAAACCCATGATAATTTTTTTTGAAAATAATGAATACTCTTTTTTGACTTTTTGGTAATTGGTTTTTTGTAACTTTTGCATACATAAAAAACGGTAAATGAGCTAATGAGTTTAAATAACAAAATAAAGACTGATTTTCTTGCTTTGAAAATAAATGACATATTTTTGCATTTTTCGAATATCAGATAGAAAAATAAAACGATACATATTTCTGGATGTTTTTGAAATGGTGGTTAGACAGTAAAATAAAAAAGTGTGGTGATAACGAGAAATTGTATCATTTTATTACTACGTTTTAAGTCCGATTTATCGCACATTTATCATATTAACTCCCGATTCTTCGGGTTTTCTATGTCATATTGCAGGTATAACATTTCTAGATCTAAACCATGAGCCAAAGATCAAATGAACAAAAACAAGCATGAAAAGAAGAAGAAGAAAGGAATTCTGTAATTCTGCATAATTTGTAACAATCACGGTCGTTACCACATCATCACGACCGTGACGCCCAACTTGGAACACTCACGATCGTCACTCAAGTGTCACGACCGTGACGCGCTTTAAATGGGAAAAGTGAACGTGACACCTTTGTCACGAACGTGACAAAGGAAAATAGGTTTTATTTAATTGAATTGGTCATGAAGAATTCCTGAGGACGTGCAACGTGAGTCAAAAAGTGACTCCTATTATTTCTCAAACCCAGTATGCATTTTTTCCTGGATTCTCTCTTCAACGGAACGATACCCACACTATGGATTTCAACTGCCCAAGCCCAGAAATTATTTTCTATAAATAGCCTAGTTACGAATTAGAAAACACAGAGTTTTATTTTAAGATTTTCGCGGAAGCTCTGCCGTATTTTTGTTGCACCCTTATTTTATTTTTCTAGCAATTGTTCTTGTTTAATTTCTGCTTCTACATCCAAACCAAACTCAATAACAATTTCCAACATTAGGAAATTGTTATTATTAATTTCTTTTCAAGCCTTCAAAAATTGTTTAGTTTTATTTTCGATTCCGGTTCCGCACTCCGAGCTTACCAGTCTGTGGAAGAAGGAGTATTAAGATTTTAATAATTCAGGTTTTTATAATTTCGCATTTATATTAAGTTATTTATTAATATATGTTAAGATATTATTTCTATTATTTTATAATGCATGTTTTAATTTATATTTATCTGTTTCTGCATCTATCTGGTACAACAAAAATGAGTAGCTAAATTAATTAGGCGGTATGTAATTAAACTAAACCAAACCGGTAAAATCAAATCTAAGCTAAAATAATTAAGAACTTATATTCTGGCTGTGACTTTTTATTATTAAAACTAATCTTTTTGTTACGAGAGTAAGAAAAGTGTAATAGGTTAGGTCGAGACCACGAGAGTGTGAGATTTTAACCGGATAGCTAAAGTTAGGCATTTGATTTAAATACAGCGAGAGCGCTTTAAAATGAATTAGACTTATTAAGTTTTCAAAAATTATTTTCTAAACACTTATGGGCTAGCGAGAGCAGGCATAGGGCTTTAGGAGTAAGATCTGAGATAAAACCACGAGAGTGTGAGTCAAGGGTATTTAAACTGATAATCTCTACAAAATAATTTAAGTGAACCACCTTTATAAGCTTAGGTTAGATTGACCCGCATAGGTTAGCATAATTACATATCGACCGCCTTCTTATTATTTCATTAAAACTAAAATTTAATTCCCGTTCTAATCCTTAAAACCAAAATCGTGACAAACATCCACCTTAGCTAAACTAGTAGACCCTCTAGCACTAAGTGATTATAAAGTCCCTGTGGGATCGATAATCTTTTATATTACTTCGATAGGTTGTGCGCTTGCAGTTCAGATACCGCTAGACACATATCGCGTCTTCGCGCCCATCATGTGGGTAGGACAAATTTGGGGTATGACAGATGCCCCTATCGAATTGGCTTAGACCGAGTAAGATGAACCAGCTCCCGTTCAATCTTTCAAGGTATAAGACATTTAGATACTAACAGACTCCAAATTTGTCCGAAAAGAATGAAATTGTGAAAATAGCAGATGATTAAAACTGGAAATAATGGGTGACACAGCAAGAAACAATTGACAAAATAAATCACTTATCACCAGAGGATGATAAGGCAAATGACTGAAAATAAACTCACTTATCACCAGAGGATGATAAGGCAATAAACTGAAAATAAAATCACTTATCAACAGAGGATGATAAGGCAAACTCGACACTCGAACTAGGTCGATATGGATGCCAAAAGACAAAAAAAATAAAGAATCACTATCAATAGAGGATGATAGGCGAAAGACAGAAGAAAAAAAAGAATCACTGTTGTTGCACCCCAAAATTTGCCCTCCACAAGACAAGAAATTGTGTACTAAGAGGCTCACAAGGTTCACAAGACATCTCATGAGGTTCACAAGGTTCACAAGATTCACAATTGGTCAGAAAGTTTGACAATTCCCTCAGACAATGCATCCTCCTAAGCAATGCATCCTAAACTAGGGTTTTGACTTTCATCAGGCTAAATGGACTTCCAAGACTTCAAGTGAGCTTCATAGCCTCTTATATGTGTTCAAGAATCCCCATGTCAAGTTTCAAGACTTTCCCAAAAGATTTGCTCAGTCAGATGATCAGATAGGTTAAAATCAGTCAAAGCAGTTAAAAAGTCAAACTGAGGTCAACTGTGGTCAAACCAAAGTCAAACTTCATGATTATTTGCCAACATCAAGTATATGAGGTAAAATTCATCATTTGATCAAGGTTTGATCATGATTCATCAAGGAGATTTCAGATCATCAAGAATCAGGAGTTTCCAAATTAGGGTTTCACAGGAAAAGTCAACTGAACTTTGACCAGCCATAACTTTCACATGCTTCATCAAAAATTTTCCATCCAAATCTCATTTTTAAGGAAATTGAATTCTCTACAACTTTGTGTCTCACAAGCCAAGCCCAAAAATGCTTCATTTGGAAGGTATGAGCTAAGACATTATAGGTCCTTTTAAAAGTCAACAAAAAGTCAACAACTTCAAAAGAGCATAACTTGAGAATGGTAAAAGATATGGACATGAGACCAAAGAGGTTGGTTATAGGACTCTTTAAGCTTTCCAAAATGTCCAAGAACACCTCCATATCCTTAAATTGAGGGATTTGTGTCTTTGCAAAGTTGGGAAATTTTTGAGGGGTTTATTGAGCAAATGGGATCTTAAAACCATAATTCTTCAAATGGGCTTACTCTTAGAACCAATTTTTGAAGGATTTGTGCCCTTGCAAAGTTGGGAAATTTTTGAGAGGTTTATGAAGCAAATGGGGTCTTAAAACCATAATTCTTCAAATGGGCTTACTCTTTTGTGATCCAATTAGTTCCATGACATCATGCACGAAATTAAATTGATTTATTCATAATTTTATTTATTTTATTTTTATTTATTATGATTTTTTATGTTAAAAATCATTTTAAATTCAAATAAAATATAAAAATGGAGATTTAAATTGATTTGGTTTCTAGAAAGTCTTAAAATATATTTAGACTTGATTGATACAAGAATTATGAAGGTCATCCTAAAATAGCAAGCTTAGATCAAGATATTTCAAGTTTTAAAATCAAATATTTTTCAATCCTTCAAAGTCCAAATATCCAAAGTTTTGTGCAATCTTTTGACCTAATCTCATTGTATCATATATATACAACCTTTAGCAAGCACAAAGAGACGAATTTGCAGCCTCCAAGACCAGTTTCAAAACTTCAAATTTCATCCAAAATATCAAATTCGGATTTCAAGCTAGAGCCACTTTCAAGACAATTTAAAGGTTGTTTTAGCTTTAGTGAACCTCATTGAACATACCTGGATCATTTTCAACACCTAAAACATCCTCATTCGCATAAACCGAATGAACATTGTTCTTGTTTTTTTTCATTTTTCGATTTCATTCATTCGTTCATTATAAACTGTTTTTGTGCCCGTAATCTTGTTTGCTATTGCATAAGGATGATTTCTGGGCAGGTGAATTGAAGTTTTGATGCACGGATGCTTAGACGCCATTGTTAGGGTTTTGAGGACGAAATTAGGGTTTAATGCTTAAGCTAATATAAATGAATTTTGATAAAATAGCTTGACTATAATTGATGTAAGGATTGAATTGGTGTGTTCAATTTTGAAAGAAATTACAGGTTTCATGGCCATTGAAGAATCATAGGAATTCCTGCAAAAACCAATTCGCAGGAAAACTCATAGGAAATTTCGTAGGAAATTTCACAGGTCAGGAGGAAGAAGAAGTTGCGCGCGAATTCAAAATTCAAATGTGAATATATATTATATATTTATGTTTGTATCATAATTCATGAATGATGCTGATGGTGTAGTGGTAAGAGAACGCGCGTGTGAGCCAAAAGGCCTGGGTTCGATTCCCAGGTTTCGTATTATTTTTTTTACTTTGTTATATTTTCCAGGTTTTACATATAATTGTTTGTGGCTGTTTGATATCACCAAGCACAGTGCAGCCCAGTGGTAGTCCTCCTGGCAGGTACATGGGAGGTCCTGGGTTCAAATCCAGGCCTCCCCATTTTTTTTAACCTAATTGTTTTTCTATTTCTTTTTCTTTTCTTGTTCTTTTATTTTAATTAAATATTATATAATAAATTAATAATAATATAATATGTTTTCATAGAATAAAATTGTATATGTTAAAAATCAATATTTTATTTTCACAAGTATAATTTATTTGTATGTCCATATTATTATATAATTTATTTTGTTAAAAAATTGAATTAGTAATGTAAATTAAGCTATAAACCCTAATTTATTTTCTAAAATTTTCTAACCCTAATACTTTTATTAAAACCCTAATTATTTTAAACCCTAATATTTTTTTGTATATAATCCTAACCATAAATTCTAAAACCTAATTTCTTTTAAAACTTTAATTTATTACTTTAATTATTTTTGTTTAAAGATTACACTTAATAAATATTTCTAATATATATAATTAAATCATTAATCATGTCTTATTTTTTAAATAAATTTATTTTTCTATTTTCATATCAAAAAAATTCTAAAAAAAATGTTTATTTAATTTTAATTAGCTTGTATATATTTTATATTTTATGCTAACCTCTTTTTTGTCATTATTTTATTACTATCCTTTTTATTTATTGCTTATGTTTATTATTTTATTTTATTATTATTATTTAAATTGTTCTTACTATAATGTAACTGTACAAGCCATGTAATAGTTGTAGTATTTTTATTGTTTATTTATTTATAAATATATTGCTATGGTTAGTAAAATAGGGAGTGATAACATGTTTGCTTTTAAAATCAATTTAGATCACTAATTATAAGATAAATATTTGAATTTGTACACGCACACACGTAAGTCGATCTTTGATCGCCATCTCACTTCTTAAAGGTTATCCCTCATGTTGCCTAAATAAAATGGTCAAGTAAGGTGTCTAAAAGCAAAGTCCATTCTCATGAACAAATCATATAGTCCCTTTAAAAAGATTATAAGATCAAGTCCCTTCGAATGTTGCCTTCGTGAATGATCTTGTCCCTTTCGAATAAAAGATGATAAGTCCCTTCGAATTGCTAAGACACCTTACAGTTGCCTAATCACAGATGACCCTTCATATGTCCCTTAACATCCAAGGTAATGACTACCTATTCCTTAATAATAGGGATAGTCTTACCATTGAAAGAACATACGAGAACACGAAAGACTTAATCTAGGGTAGGTATCTCATAGTTACTTGCTCACACTTTTCAAAATTACTTTTACACCTCACAATTTCTAAACTAGGCTTTGTATACACCCATACGAGGGTCATTACAAAGTATTTAAAGAAATTTTTCTAATCACACACTACACTCTTGCAAACAAACAAAGTGAGCTAAGTAATTAAGAGCCCATGGATAACCATGGATATAAAGGGTGCTAACACCTTCCCTTTGTATAACCTACCCCCCGAACTCAAGTCTTTTAAAATAGGTCTTTCCTGTTCTTTTATGTCCTTTCCTTATGGATAAAATAAAAGTCGGTGGCGACTCTTGCTATCCGCAACATTTATAGAAAGTCAGTTCTCCCACCGTGTTACAGCTGTCAACAGAGGATGATAGGTGAATGACGGAAAAATAAAAATCACTATCAACAGAGGATGATAGGCGAAAGACAAAAAAATAAAGAATCACTTATCACCAGAGGATGATAAGGCGAATAACTGAAAATAAACTCACTTATCAACAGAGGATGATAAGGCAACTGACTGAAAATAAAATCACTTATCAACAGAGGATGATAAGGCGAATAACTGAAAATAAAATCCCTTATCACCAGAAGATGATAAGGCGAATGACTGAAAATAAAAATCACTTATTACCAGAGGATGATAAGGCGAATGACAGAAAAATAAAGAATCACTATCAACAGAGGATGATAGGCGAATGACGAAAAAATAAAATCACTTATCAACAAAGGATGATAAGGCGAACGAAATTTAAATACAACCATTGAATCCGTCAAGGAGATGCTTGGAATCTTCGATTGATATGATCCTGAATTCCGCTGGGGAAAGGACCGAAAACCTGTGTTGATCCTGGATCCTGAATTATGCAACTATGCTTATTTGTTTTTTTGTGAAATGGTATTCCATAATGATGGAGATACGATGCAAGTGCTTATGCATTGATGAAAGTTAAAATTGTTGGGAGTATGGAAAGTTGATTTATTTAGGTATGCATATGATGCACATGCCGTAAAGGATTGATGCAAATGATGCTTATGACGTTGATGATGCATAATGATGCATATGAGCGATTGAAAGGTGCCAGCTTGGTGGACTTTTGGTCTGGTAGTTGCCAATAATGATTGGACTTTGGGTGGATGGAGGGATTGATTCCCCGACACTCGATCTTCGATGATGTATGGTCAGAAGATGGATCTGAAAGCTCTAAGTTTGGTTATTTGCTAATGAGCGAAGCGGCTTAATTGACATATGAAGACTTCTTTGCTTTGAATGGTTGCCAACGTCTGGCAAGGTCTACTTGTTCAGTTGGGAAGTAGAGATAGGAAGATTTGTTCCTTGTTTACTTGCCCCTGCCTGTAGGGTATTTGGAATAAATCTGGTGGGGAAGCCTTGACAATGACCATGGCATGATTTGCCCCCGTGTCTGGATTTGGTAGGTGTCTGCCCCTGATTGAGCTGTTTGAAGATAAGTTGCTCCTGATTGGGCCGTTGAAGATGATTTTTCCCCTGATTGGACTGTTGAGGTAGTCTTGATTCATGAAGTTCAAATTTCTCTTTTGATTGCCTCTTGTTGGGATTGTACTGATGTCAAGCTCTAATTTGCAATTAAATTATTCAATACACAGATGGTAATGTTAATGTAAGGTTCATGTAAGTTTTGAAAAAGTCAATTTATTTGAATGCAGTGAAAGTGTGACTAATGGACCGTTAGTCCAAACGAGATTTAGATAGTGCGTGAAAGATGCGGAAAGAATAATGTGCAAACGAGATTAGAGATTAGCAAATATATGGGAGTCAATTTACGCAACCTTGTTGGTAGCATGCTTTCAGAATAAACTGTGCCTCAATTAGGACTTTCGAGGGTTGTAACGTGGTCTAGTTAATGGTTTTGAGAAACAAAGGTATAAGGCTCAAAGTTTGATTTGTACCCACCCCTGCTTCGTGATGTCCTTCAGTCCTACTTTCAGTTAACCCTACACATGCATTTGTTTTTACTTTGCAAGAGTGAAGATGAAGCTTTAAAGTTTGCTTGAAGTGGTAGTCATTTTATTTTGCTGGTGACCCTTTGATTCTAGATTTGGTGGTCACTGATATTCGTTTTGCTTTTGCTAAGGATTTGAGTTCCTCTTTTGATTTGTTCTTTTTTGTCGACTAAGTTTCCCTTCGAGTGCTCAACTTAGTGATTTTTATTTCTATTTTTTGTATTTTGTTGGATGTTGTGACTGCCAAGTCATTTGCTGATGGTCCTCCGACGGGATGTTTCATCTTGCGATTCAAAGGTGTAGTCAGGATAACTGAACAACTACCCTGCCCCGAGTTAAATGTAAGGGTTGTATCCGAAAGAAACTCCTACTTCTAGGCTCGAAGTATTTGACTAGGGATTAACTCCTTATGTCTCTAGTGTTTGGGGATCTGAAAGAATGCTTGTACATCGTTGACAAGGTTTTATCCGAAAGCATACCGCAACAGTTATGGGTATTTCGTTTTCATCATCCTCCCTCAAATATTTGCTAAAGTGAAGTGAGAGAAAATGTTGTAATTTTGTGATAAATGATAAATACTGAGCAAATGTGAATAGATTGATTCAAAACATGCATAAACATAACATTAACAAAACCAAATACAAATAACAATGTTCAGATCAAATAGTACTTAAACAAACATTACAAAATAACAGAAATGCGGAAGTCATAAATGGCGATGGCTGCCTTGATTTGAGGAATGAGCTTCTCTTGATTGAATACTTCAAAGTTGGATACTACTCAGCTTGGTCTTCAACAACCCCTTCAAATGTCTTCACTTGCTGGCACCGTACGGCGACAATGGATTGTTCTGGAAATTTGCATTTCTCGGAGTGAGGGTGAGATCCTTAGAGTTGATCATATCCTGAACCATGTGTTTGAAGGAATGGAAGTTCTCAATTGTGTGACCTGGAGCGCCCTTGTGATACTCACAGTGAGCATTAGCATCATAGTTCCGGGCATTACCAGTCTGAAGTGGCATATCTTTCAAAGTAAGAGATCCCTTTGCCATCAACTGATTAAAGATTTCAGAATATGTCATAGGCAGGGGATCAATGTGTCTATCATATCCTCTTTGTTGATATGGTGGGCGCTGTTGAGGAGCGCGTTTTTGTTGTTGACCAGGCCGTTGTGGATAAGCCGATTGTTGGTATGGTCCAGGTGCATATTGCGCAATAGCGACCATAGGGTATGGACGTGGTTGATAAGCCATCTGAGGCGGAAATGGAGCTTGAATAACTTGCTGATAAGGCATTGGAGGAATTGGATGATATGGCATAGGAGCATATTGTGCAGCAGCAACATAGGGGTACTGATAGTAGGGAATTTGAGTAGGTGCACTCTGTTGAGTATTCCCACTTGCAGCAGAAATGGCATTTGTTTCGCCCTTTTTGTACACGTTGAAAGTTTTCTTGACACTGGCTTTGTTGCTAGAGCCTCCTTGGATCTTTCCACTTTTCAGACCCTCTTCAAATCTTTCTCCTACCATCACCATGTCTGAAAATCCAGAAGACACGCTGCTGATCAGATTCTCGTAGTATTGCCCTTGTAAGGTAACCATGAAGATGTCGATCAGTTCACGGTCAACCAATGGAGGATGCACTCTGGCAGCTAACTCCCTCCAGTGTTGGGCATACTCCTTAAAGGATTCGTTCTCCTTTTGAGTCATACTCTGAAGATGAGTACGGTTAGGAGCAAGGTCAGTGTTGTACTTGTATTGCTTTTTGAATGCATCAGATAGATCGAGCCAAGTACGAAATTGTTGCGTTCGAGCTGCATGTACCATTCTAGAGACGCTCCAGACAGGCTGTCTTGGAAACAATGGATCATAAGCTTATCATCTTTGGCGTGAGCGGCCATTTTTCTGCAGTACATCCTCAAATGAAGCTCAGGACAGCTGAGGCCTTTATATTTCTCGAATTCTGGCAGTTTGAACTTAGCATAGATCACAACATCTGGAACTAAGCACATGTCTGAGGCACTCAGAGAGATTGATTTGTGTCCTTCCATGATTCGGAGTTTCTCAGCTAACTCACGACACATCTTCATAGCTTCAGATTCTTGAACAGCATGAGGATTGGTGATTGGAATAGCAGTATGCATCTCATACTCAACTTGATGGTCCTCTTCAGCATGAGGAAATTTGACTTGAGTTAGAAAAGGTTGAGCTTGAGGAATAACACCAACAGTAACACCAGAAGCAGGTATTGGTTGGGAAGTGACCTCTTCAACAGCAGGAGTGAAGCCTGGAGGCAAACCATATACCAAAGGATTTGGAACTGGAACTGAAGGCATTGCTCGCGAGGCAGATCCTCTCACTAGAGCATTGTTCATTGCGACATCAGCTTTGCGGCGTTCTTCCATCCTAGCCAAAGCTTGTATGGTCTCATAAATCTGGTCAATCTTGTTCTTGACCAAGTCAATCTCTTCCCTCATTGCAGCTTGCTCTTCTTGAATCACGTCCATCAGTCTTCTAGTATTGGCTCGAGTTAAGTATGGGCGTCTAGCACGATACGGGCGTCGGGAAACCAGCTTGATTTACTGAAGATGGAGGAACATGAAAATAAGTTTATGGTTTTGGAATAAAATGCAAGATGAATAATTATGCTAATGAAATTCATATGCGTATGGATGCAATGCAAGATCTAGGATCACGAGCATAATTTGTTCTGAGGTGAACCATAGTAACGAGTAAATAACCGGTATCTCTGATAAAAGTAACCTTAGCAGTTAGACTCTTATAGGATTGTTCTAAGTTCTTTACCCGTAAAAACCACTCACAGGATAGTTTCTACGGTTATGGATAAGATACTCAAGGTCACGGACGCTAATCGTACTAACGTCCTGCCACAGGCTAGCTGTATTATGACGATAATAACGATAGGGTCTACCTTGAGTGGAGTTCTCATGTTAGCCATATGAGGAGCGGTTCCTCAGAGACTAACACTACGCAACTGCCAACATTGAAACTGGTTCTAAAAGTGGGTCCCAGAGTCACAACCCTTTCATGAATCAAGTCATGTAATAGGCTAGCTGCATTATGACGAGATCTATGAATAGGTCTACTCTCAAGGGGGAGCTTTCATGTTAGGCTTGCAAGGAGCGAGTCCTTGGATACTAACACTAATAACTTCCAATTCTAAACTAGGTGTTCCCTCTTCTTTTTCGAAAACTAGGATATCGACCCAGGATTCAACAAGCAGGTATGATAATAATCATAATAAAGAGGGAGAAAATAAACAAGTATAAATAAAAAGCATGAAGAAAACAGATAAGCAATGTAAACATCGATCGCAAAGTAAACTAAGTTAGGCTTGACTCTCAGTTGTCCCCAGCAGAGTCGCCAGCTGTCGCACCTCGAAAAATACGACCTCGCGATATAAATATACCGCGAATGAAAATTAAAACAACAGAGTCGCCACCGAACTTATTTTATTCCAATTAAGGAAAAGGAAAATATCGAGAAACCTTTTGAAAAAACGGATAAAACATGGTCTTTGAAACCAGATTCTAGGTTCGGGAGTCGATCCCGTAAGGGGAAGGTATTAACACCCCTTACGTCCGTTGTACTCAAAGGGAACCTCTTAGTTTAACTTGCGATTTAATGTTGACTTATGCTTTCTATTTTCTTCGAATAATAAAATAAATGCGGACGATTGTAATCTAAGGTTAATAGGGAAAATGAGTTACTTTGTTCCTAGGGTGCTCGACAAGGAGTAAGATCCGTGTGCCTACGTATTCCCTTGTGCAATGGGAAAGTCAGAGCTTCGTAGTTCGTGGTAC
Source organism: Lathyrus aphaca (assembly GCA_963966055.1). NCBI lineage: Eukaryota > Viridiplantae > Streptophyta > Magnoliopsida > Fabales > Fabaceae > Lathyrus > Lathyrus aphaca. The sequence goes on from OZ014521.1 coordinate 18,048,018, forward strand.
TAAGGTTCGCTAGTTGGTTTGTTTTAGTGAACGATTATTTAAACCGCATTCTACTGCTAAGCGTTGGCTTGTCTGCTCGCGATAGGAGGCTGAAGCGCTAGCTTGTTTGTGAGATAGAAAGGATTTAGGTAATGTTCGCTTTTAAAAGATGTTCGATTTGGTTAGGATTTCTTAAGAATGAAAGGGTAAATAAAATGCGTCTTGAGGGGCGGGCCTCAGGAGAGTTTATTCGAGAATTCGAGGAATGCGAGACTCCAGAATTCAATTCTTTCATTATTTTGATATGTGGATTAAAAATTTAATTACGGAAAGTCGAATGAACCAGCATCCCGTGGAGCGAGCCTCATGAGCGTTCATTCAAGAATTCGAGGAATGCGAGACTCCAGAATTCAATTTATCCGTTATTTTGATTATGAAAATATTCGAATGTCGAGTTCGAAAAAAAAAATCGATGGCGAGGCACGATGCTCGGCTTACATGGTTCGCGAACCGATTAAAGCGATAACAAAAAGAAATAAATTAAATTGTAACGATTAAAGTAAAGAATATAAATAAACAAATTTAATAAATTCAATAAAGTATTAAGTAATAGAAATAATATAATAGAATAAAAAAGTCAAATTAAATTTATTTTATCGAATTTGAATTACATAATAAAATAAGAGGCCTCATAATAATTAAATTTTTCGATTAAAAGTATCGGAAACAATTTAATTTGGTTTAATATCATTGGCCCTAATACAATACGACAAAAATAAAATAAATAAAAACACCCCCTTTTTTCAAAAAATTTTAAAATAAAAATAAAAAAAACAAAAGATTTATTAATAAGAAATATCAGTAAAGAGATTATAGTGATTAGAAAATAAAAGAAACAATTTCTAATAATAAAAAAAATATATGAAAGGAGAAATGTACATGGGATCAAGCACAAGGATTCTAGACAGGCCCAATTGGCCCAAAACCGAAAACCTAAAAAAATTCAGCCAAAATATAAATAAAAAAACCTAAAAAAATGAAAATAGTCACTACAAAATTAAAAGGGAGTATGCTGTGAACAGGCTTTGTGTGTGTCTAGCAGGTAAACTGATGGGCCTGTAGTCAAAACCCAACATTCATATGCAACATAAAAAATAAAAATAAAACAAATTTATATCTTAGAAAAAGTAGGTTCCAGAAAAAAAATGTATCCCAATTTTATCCTCGGCATTCTAAACGATACCTCCTCCCAACACACCTCTTCTTAAATTAATTATAAACTAAAAGCAAAATAATAATAAAAAATAAAAAAATAAGAAATAGAAGAACAAGGTTTGTGCGCTAGAAACGTAGTATGTGTACCAGTTTGTGTAATGGTTTTATCACAATAACATATGGGCTTTAAGGCAAACATAACAGAATAATAAATAAGAAAACAAAAGCTTATCAGATCTTGACCATTCCAAAATCTTCCCTCAATAAAAAAAATGCAAATCTCAATATCAGTAAAAGAATGAAACGCAAAGCCTTCGCCAAAACTCACCCTTGCAATGTTCTTAGCGTTGATCTCTTTGTGATCTCTGCTTCTCACGGCTATCGGTTTCTCTCCCACGCTCGTTTTTGCGAAGTTTCGGCCGTCACTCTCCGTGCTTCGCCGATTCGCGTCAATCTCTCACGGCGAACCTCCCCTCTCTTATGCGGTGATTTTCGTCGGATTTTGGCTGCGGACGACGGCCCCTTGCGGTGGCGTTAGGGCTGTGTTGTTTCGGTGATGGTTTAGAATAGACAGTCGTAGATGTCGGTGGGACTCTTCTGTGGTCCCGGTAACTGATGAACGGAGCGAACTAGTTGACCGGTCGGAAATGGAATTAACCTGCGCAGACCAGGGAAGAGGATTGGAGAAGATGATCGGCTGCAGATCTGGAGCGTTCCGACGATAGCGAAAACTGGGAACCCTGCACTGTGTGGAAGTTTTATAGCTGGAGATGAAGAGCGATGTGGTAAGAGGGGAATGGTGGATGGGGTTATCCGGCGAAGGGGGGTGATAGATGATGGAAGAAATGGAATTGGGTTTTGAACGGCAGCGGTTTTGCGTGATTCACGTGGATGCTCGCGGTGATGCTTAGTTTATAGTGTTAATGGTTGTTGTGATTTGGTTTATTGGTGGTTATGCAGAAATTTATTTGAAGGGTGTTCAAGGATTTCAGTTAAGGTGATGAAGGGTTGGTGGATGAAGAGAAGTTATCAATTTTAGTTTTTTTTTGAAGTTCTAGTCTTGAATCATTTTTTACAGGGTGCTTTTTCGGTTTTCTCCCCCCTTCCCAATGAGATTGATGAGTTCTATTTATATAGAATTTGAGATGAATTTGGATAATAAGAAAAGGAATCTTCTGGTGGAAATTGTTGACAGGCTGTGTATTGTTATTGGTGTGGACCGAAAAAAAGCTGTTGCATTTTTATGTGATAGTGAAATCAAGTTTGTTGTTTACAGGCTGTGAAATTGATTGTGTGAAACAAAAGGAAGTGTAGAAAGGACAAAGAATATAACCATAATAGTAATAAACTAATGATAATAATAATACAATAATAATACTAATAATAAAAATATTCTAATACCAAAGCATAATAATAATAATAATAATAAAAATAAGAGAGAACTAATAATTTCTAATAAAAATAAAAGGGATTTTTTATACATATTTTTTGGATAATAACTAAATAATAAAAATAAAACCTATGATATTTATTTTTTGAAAATAATGAATACTCTTTTTTGACTTTTTGGTAATTGGTTTTTTGTAACTTTTGCATACATAAAAAAACGGTAAATGAGCTAATGAGTTTAAATAACAAAATAAAGACTGATTTTCTTGCTTTGAAAATAAATGACATATTTTTGCATTTTTTGAATATCAGATAGAAAAATAAAACGATACATATTTCTGGATGTTTTTGAAATGGTGGTTAGACAGTAAAATAAAAAAGTGTGGGTAGGACAAATTTGGGGTATGACACATACCACAGAAAAGTGCAGAGCTTTGCACATGAAGGTCAGGATCTAGTTGATTCAAAGGCTCTAAATTTTGCACCTCCTCCTAACGTCACAAAGAATCCTATGCCTAGCCACGGTGGGCCCAGGATAAATGCATTTGAGAAGGATCAACCAGTGAACCTAATTGAAGATACTGCAAGCATTCAAACACCTCTAGCAGAGGTTAAAGCCCAACGTTTAAAGTGCCATGTGTTCCCAGGTTGTGAGGTCTGCTGTGAATCTTGCAAGGTTTCCACCAATGGCTGTGCAAGCTTAAGAAGTGGCATCAATGGCCTTATCAGAGAAGGTATCCTGCAGATAACATCAACGGTTTCTACAACATCAGCAATTCCTCCTACAGTACCAACAAGCACCCCTCTTACAACTTCAAAAACAATTGTTCCGTCAGATTCTGCTACAAAGTTAACAGTCATCTTTTCTAACACTTCAGCAAATATTAGTTCAACCGCATCCGCTGTTACAACGACAACAACCATTAATAATGACATCTCCACAGTCACCATATATTACGACCCGACAATGGTCCCCGACTCCAACAATCTTCAACAACAATCTCAACAACAACCCAGCTTCAGTCTTTCACCATCATCAGTCAGAAATCCTGTTACCATATACTACGATCCACAAACAATAACAGTTCCTACTTCCGCTGCAGTTAGTCCAGTCACCATCACGGTACCTGGACCCATCCCATATGAAAAAGATAATGTTGTGCCATGGCACTATGGTTCAGACCTTTACTGCAACGGGAGAGAGTCATTCTTAATTCTTCAACTTACACACCACATATCGATAATGTCGGGGGGAGGCAGAGGCTTCACTCGAAGCGAACGTCTTTTCGCGTCACAAATTCCAAGAGTTAACACTAAGGCAGAGGCTGCTGCCAAAGCTAAAGGCAAAAATATGGTGCCTGAAGAACCAGTTTTGAAAGAAGCTCAGAAAACATCCTTTGATCAGGATGTGGATGAATTTATGAGGATAATCAAGAGAAGCGACTATAAGGTTGTGGATCAACTCCACCAGACTCCTTCCAAGATCTCCATTCTATCATTGCTATTGTGTTCTGAGGCTCATCGAGATGCATTACTTAAAGTCCTGCACGCAGCCTACGTGCCTGAGGAGATCACGGTGAATCAGCTAGAGACAGTGGTTTCTAATGTTAATACTAGTCATGGACTAGGCTTCACCAACGCTGATTTGACAACGGAAGGTCGTCATCATAATAAAGCTTTGCACATCACTCTAGAGTGTAAAGGGGCCGTGCTTTCTCATGTTCTAGTTGACACTGGGTCCTCGCTCAATGTCTTGCCAAAGAGAGCCCCTGTTAAGCTTGAATATGATGGTATAACTCTCCGACCAAGCAATCTGGTAGTTAACGCTTTTGATGGTTCCAAGAGGTATGTTCTTGGAGAAGTGGAGTTGCCTGTGATAATTGGCCCGCGGGTCTTTCAAACTACTTTCTACGTGATGGACATTCAACCGGCCTACAACTGTTTGTTGGGTCGACCATGGATTCACGCCGCTGGCGCAGTTACGTCGACCCTTCACCAGAAATTAAAATACGAGTGGGAAGGGCAAATTATCATAATTTGTGGTGAAGAGGACATTTTTGTTAGCCATCTGGTTGCCTACAAATACATTGAGATGGATGGTGAAATCCACGAGACCATGAGCCAAGGTTTCGAAGCACTGAACATCAACGAGGCGAAAACTGAAGTATTTGTTGCATCCCAGGAGGATATGATGGGTACTTCAATTGTCTCCTACCAACAAGCTCGGAAGGTTGTTGAAGATGGGAATGCCCAAGGCTGGGGAAAGTTGCTACCTGTGGAGAAGGAGGAGGACAAATTCGGTTTGGGTTATAAACCATTCCGACAAGATCAAGCAGAGGCGGCTAAAGAGCCAAAGTTCATAAGTGGGGGGATGCTGACCCCAGATGTTGTCAATAACGTGGAAGATGAGGCTGAAAGCGACCTCAACCTGGAGAGCTGGATTCGTCCAAGGATCCCGGGCCAACAAGTCCTTAACTGGTCTTCCCAGGAAATTATAAGAGTTACTCATGCAGAGTAATTATTATTTCTTGCTTTAGCGTGCATCAAGTCCTGCATCTTGTCCAAGGTGTCAGGACTCATTTTGTAATAGGGAAATATTTGTATTTTATGCAAATGGAATATCAATGAACAATGGACATCTTTTGCAAACAATTTTCTTTTTTCGCTCACTGTCTTTTCATTTTTGTTATTTTTCGCACAAAACAATAAATGGAAATGTTTTCAAAATAATAACTTCATTTACACTTTTTCTAAGCAAGATTAAAATCAATCACTAAAAAGAACAAATCTCAACCCTTGCAGAGATAATCCTCCAGATTGCGCCGACAATAACACTGCTATGACCTTGTATGACTTCGACAATCCAATTAATCAAGCAGATGAAGGGGTTTATGAAGACTATGAGTTGCCTGAAGAGTTGGCTAGGTTGTTGAGATAAGAAGAGAAAGTGATTACTCCTCATCAGGAGGAGGTCAAAACTGTTAATCTTGGTACCGAGGAATATGTGAAGGAAGTAAAGATTGGGGCCAGTCTGCAAGCTCTAGTAAAAGAACAGCTCATCAGTATGCTTCGGGAATATGTCGACGTCTTCGCCTGGTCCTATCAAGACATGCCAGGTCTAGATACAGATATTGTCATGCACATGATACCCTTAAAAGAAGATTTCCCTCCAGTCAAACAGAAGTTGCGCCGCACTCGCCCAGATATGGCCATGAAGATTAAGGAAGAAGTACAAAAGAAGTGGGATGCCGGTTTCCTTGGTGTGACTAGTTACCCGCCGTGGGTTGCTAACATTGTACCTGTGCCTAAGAAGGATGGCAAGGTGCGTATGTGTGTGGATTATCGGGATCTAAACAGAGCTAGTCCGAAGGATGATTTCCCATTACCTCACATTGATGTATTGGTGGATAACACATCTCAGTTCTCGGTATTTTCTTTCATGGACGGATTTTCTGGATACAATCAGATCAAGATGTCAACTGAAGACATGGAGAAAACAACTTTCATCACACCTTGGGGCACATTTTGTTACAAGGTAATGCCGTTTGGACTGAAGAACGCCGGTGCAACATATCAACGAGCTATGGTAACATTATTCCATGATATGATCCACAAAGAAATCGAATATTATGTGGATGATATGATTGCCAAGTCCTTTACTGAAGAAGATCATCTGGTGAATATGCTGAAGTTGTTTAAGCGTCTGAGAAAGTATCAGCTGAAGTTGAACCCCAACAAGTGCACATTTGGGGTACGTTCCGGTAAGCTGTTGAGATTTATTGTAAGTGAAAAGGGAATTGAGGTTGATCCCAACAAAGTCAAAGCTATTCAGGAAATGCGTGCACCTAAGACTGAGAAAGAAGGTCGAGGGTTCTTAGGTAGATTGAACTACATATCAAGGTTCATATCTTATCTCACTGCAACTTGTGAACCCCTGTTCAAACTGTTAAGGAAAGAACAAACAGTCAAGTGGAACGACGATTGTCAGAAAGCTTTTGACAAGATCAAGGAGTACCTGCAAGAACCTCCAATTCTCATGCCTCCAATTGAAGGAAGACCTCTGATAATGTACCTGACAGTATTAGAAGGGTCAATGGGGTGTGTGTTGGACCAGCATGACGAGTCTGGTCGAAAAGAGTATGCAATATACTACCTAAGCAAAAATTTTACCGACTGTGAACAATGTTATTCACTGCTCGAGAAAACTTGTTGTGCTTTAGCGTGAGCTGCTTGCCGACTAAGACAGTATATGCTGACTCACACTACTTTGTTGATCACAAAAATGGACCCCATCAAGTACATATTTGAGAAGCCAGCACTTACCGGAAGGGTTGCAAGATGGCAAATGATTCTAACAGATTACGACATTCAGTACACTTCTCAAAAAGCCATCAAGGGCAGTGTATTGTCTGACTATCTGGCTGAGCAACCCATTGTTGATTACCAACCCATGAGATTTGACTTCCCTGATGAAGACATCATGTTCTTAAAAGCAAAAGATTGTGAAGAGCCAGTTCACACTAAAGGGCCTGACCCAGAAGATGAATGGACTATGATGTTCGATGGAGCTGTCAATATGAACGGTCGTGGAGTTGGTGCAGTGCTTATCACACCTAAAGGAGTTCACATGCCTTTCTCAGCAAAACTCACCTTTGCCTGCACTAACAACGAAGCAAAATACGAAGCTTGTATCATGGGTCTTGGGGAAGCCATTGACCTCAGGATCAAAACCTTAAATGTATTCAGAGATTCGGCTTTGGTAATCAACCAGACCAACGGCAAATGGTACACTCATCAGGAGCATCTGATTCCATACTGTGACTATACGAGGAGATTGTTGACCTTCTTCACAACAGTTAAGCTTGAATACATCCCTCGAGATGAGAATTAGTTTGCAGACGCTTTGGCTACCATTTCATCCATGATCAAAGTACAAACTGCTAATTATGTGCCTCGGATTTTGGTATCCATACTGGACAGACCGACATATGTGTTCTCTGTGGACACTGCTAATGATGACAAGCCTTGGTTCCATGACATCAAATGCTTCTTGGAGAATCAGACATACCCACCTGGGGCATCATCTAATTATAAGAAGACATTAAGAAGGCTGGTTGGGAGTTTCTTCCTCAATGCTGATGGTTTATTATACAAGCGAAACTTCGACACGGTCCTGCTCAGATGTTTTGACAAGAAGGAAGCGGACCTACTGATGCACGAAGTACACAAAGGTTCTTTCGGCACCCATGCCGGAGGACATGCAATGGCAAAGAAGTTGTTAAGATCGGGTTACTACTGGATCACAATGAATGCAGACTGTTGTGCCTATGCCAGAAAGTGCCACAAATGTCAGATCTACGCAGATAAAGTGCATGTGCCTCCAAATCTTTTGAACATAACGTCTTCACCTTGGCCATTCGCTATGTGGGGCATTGACATGATTGGAAAGATTGAACTGACTGCTTCAAATGGTCACAGATTCATCCTGGTAGCCATTGATTACTTCACCAAATGGTTTGAAGCAGCTTCGTATGCAAACGTCACCAGACAAGTGGTAGCCAGATTCCTGAAAAGGGATATCATTTGTCGATATGGAGTTCCCGAGCGAATCCTTACTGATAATGGTTCCAATTTAAACAACAAAATAATGGCAGAACTGTGCCGGGACTTCAAAATTCAACATCACAACTCTTCTCCTTACAGGCCAAAGATGAACGACGTTGTTGAGGCCGCTAACAAGAACATCAAGAATATTGTGCAAAAGATGGTAGTTACCTACAAAGACTGGCATGAAATGCTACCATTTTCCTTACATGGGTACCGAACCTCAATCAGAACGTCTACTGGGGCAACACCTTATCAGCTGGTGTATGGTATGGAAGTTGTCCTACCTGTTGAAGTTGAGCTACCCTCCTTACGGGTAATGATGGATGTGAAACTGGACAAGGCAGAATGGGTCTGGTCTCAGTACAATTAGCTGAATCTGATTGAAGAGAAAAGATTAGATGCCATCTGTCATGGGCAGTTATATTAGAAGAGAATGAGAAAGCCTACGATCAGAAAGTCAGACCTCGGGAATACCAAGTGGTAGAGCTTGTTCTCAAAAGAATCCTTCCTCCTCATACAGACCACATGGGCAAGTGGACACAAAACTTTGAAGGTCCCTACGTAATAACCAAAGTTTTCTCAGGTGGAACACTGATGCTCGCAACCATGGATGGTGAAGACTTCCCGTCTCCTGTGAATTCATATGCAGTTAAAAAATACTTCGCATAAAAAGACCCGCTAGACATAAAAACAGAATGTAAGTCCAGGCAAAAACAGGGCATCCCGGCAAGTCAAAAATAGAATAAAAGACTCAGGCAAAAATAAGGGAAAATCAAAAAAATGTACACCCGCTGAGTTGAAAAGCCGCATTGGACAGCTCAGGCAAAAATGGGTATCCCGGTGGATTGAAAACCCGAAAGGGTGATCCACGCAAAATCAGGGAATAAGCGAACAACTGCATTCTGAATTCGTCTGTATCACTCGCAACATGGCAAGCTTCGAAAGGACAAAGCGTCAGTCAGAATCAGCCTTCTTCAGAAAGCCAAATAAGAAGAATGTCAAGGTCATACATGTCATAGCAAAGGAAGCTCACTGGAGCGTCATCTTCAACATTGCCAACACTTTTATTTTCTCAATTTACAGCAATCTCCTCCTTCCAGGGGATTCGCTTTTTTGACTGTACTTGGCTATTCAGGGCACACAAATCAATAAAATCAGAGTTTTCAGTCACACTTTGTTTTGTATATTTTTGTTTCGTTTGCAAAATGTCCAATGTTCATGATACAACATTTGCATGAAAAATTATAGGCTATTTTTAAAACAAAATACTTGCAGGAAATATATTACTTTCAGGTAAATCTACCTCCTATAACGAAATCCGGCTAAGGATACCTCAGGACACTTGTGCGTTTTCCTTTGTCTTAACAGGTTGCTGGCACTCAAGACAGACAATCTTTTGCAACATGGGGCATATCAAGCATTACATCCCCAGCACACTACTTCCCATAAGTTATCTCCTCCCCGAGCAGGATCTCCCGAGCAATGCCTGATAACTCTTCCATAGCAAAGTGGCCAAAGAACTTTCTATCCCCCACCAGAGATGCCATAATTCTCTCACCCTCAGCAGAGTTGGTGGAATTGATTCCCCACAGAGTTGCCTCCCCAGTAGAGCAATACTTGAATCACATCCCCAGCTGAGTTCTCCCTCCGGATAGATCAATCAATGACCACTATCACCAAGCTGAATTCTCTCCCCAAGCAGATCAGCTAGAGATCTTTATATACGCAGGATCCGAATCTCGGATTAAGTTTCTCACTTGCATAAACATAGCATTTGCATCATATTCACCAAAATAAGCGTAGCATTCCATCTAATACGAAGCATTACGGCAAAAATCAAACATTTGCATGATCACGAGCTAGGTTCGAGCCAGTCACCTACAAATACCATCATATTTCATCAATAATATACAAAGCTCATATCCCCTGCAGATAAAAGCCAAAGAATCCCCTTTGCACTCTCAAAACACAGATGCCTGTTTATATTTATGCATGTTCTTTTCAACACTCGTCTGTGTCATCTTATCCCCCCGCAGGTCGCCAGAATACCTTCTGCATTCTCAAAAACAGATATTTGTTCACAACTCGTGCATATTCTTTTGACACTCGTCCGTGTCATGCTTCCTCAGCAAGTCAAACACTCGTCCATGCCCCTTGCCCAATCTTTTGACACTCGTCTGTGTCTTGCACATACTTCACCGACAGGTCAACACTTGTACATACTTATACAAAAGTCTTTGATACTCGTCTGTATCTTGTATATATCACCTCCCCGACTGATTTAACACTCGTTTGTGTTCCTTGCTTAACCGATTGATACTCGTCCGTATCACCATCCTTAAACACGCGTCAGCGTTTGTTTCTACCGATACTCGTCCATATTATGGTTCTAAGGATGCTCGTCCGCATCTTTAATCTATACACACTGCCAAACACTTATACCTTTTTTTTGGAACGTAAGCACTCGTCCGTGTTTACCATTCCCCAGTAAGTCACCAATAAAACAACTTTCCTCTCTCCGACATTCGTTCTATGTCGTGATACTTTCGACAGCCGTCCCCTGCCAGGTGATCGTCCTTCACCTTCAGATGATCGTCCCTCATCCTTTTCCATAGTGGAATCTCCATTATTGGAACCTTTTATCCGACATTCGTCCTATGTCGTGATATTTGTAGCAGTCGTACCCTGCTAGGTGATCGTCCATCACCTTTTGATGACCGTCCCTCATCATTCATCCGATGTCCATCCCCATCGTTGATCTTGTTATCCGACATTCGTCCTATGTCGAGATAATCCTCGAGAGCAGCCGTACCCTGCTAGGTGATCGTCCCTCACCTCTTGATGATCGTCCTTCATCATGTTTACCCGATGGTCGTCCCCATCGTTGATCTTTTATATCCGACATTCGTCCTATGTCGTGATATTTTCAGCAGCCGTCCCCTGTTAGGTGATCGTCCTTCACCTTTGATGATCGTCCCTCATCATTATTTCATTTATTCTTTCACCCGATGGTCGTCCCCATCGTTGTTTACTTTACTTTCCAAACCTGATGGTCATCCCCATCAATGCTTTTCTCAATCCCCAGAGAGTTTTATTTCCTTACCCGATGGTCGTCCCCGTCGTGGTTTCTTTATTTCCCTAGCTTGTCGGCCGTCCCTGTCATTGCTTAGCTCACCATTTTAACCCCCAGCAGTCATCCTCTGCTCGATGGTCGTCCTCCATCGCTATCATTTGATAATCATACTATACTACCTTTTACAATTTATATCCCTTTTCTTTTTCTCCCCGGCGAGTGCAAATTTTGGACTGTCTTTGGTATTCAACCACAAGTTATCTTGTTTGTCTGTTAAGCTAGGCGCTTACATCCCGCACAGCTAACTCATGCTTGAATAGGGGCAGCTGTAAACACCCCAAATTTTCCCTCACTTTTTCTCACACCATGGCTTGTGATCTTTCATTTTTGCATTAGATTAAGCATACCATCTCATATTGCATATTTGTCTCACTGCATAGCTTCATTTTCATTTGCATCTAGGGTTTGTGATCTGAGCAATCCAAGAATCAATCTGATCCATCCCAAAGGTATTGAAGCTTTACAAGAGGGTCCATGTGTGTTATATGATCATATTATGCTCCCCAAAGTTCATGAAAGTCAAGAAATCACAAAGATTGGCAAAGGCATGGAAGCAGAGCTAGGGTTTTCCTGCACAGATGACCAAAATTAGGGTTTTGGTTTCAGAGGCCTTAACTCCAAATTTTTTGGTCATTCTAGTTTCTAATGTTCTTAATATGTTATAAGGATCATATGTACCAAGTTTGATGAAGAAATTCTTTGTGGAAGTCATCTGATCATTGGGTAACTTCTTGAGCAAGTAAAGTCAAAATCAGGGCATCTGAGGCCCCAACAAGGGTACCAAAGGGTCATCATCATCATTTTGAGTATCTAGGATCTTTATTTGATCTTAGAAGTGGTTGGAAGTTCACAAATTTGAATAATTTTGAGCCAATTGCAAACTTGCCTTTTTTGGAAATGACTTGTAATGGAAACTTTCCATTTTGGGAAATATTTTCAACCTCCTCTTTCATGACCAAAAATGCTTCAAATGAAAAATTCTTGGACATGAAAGTTGTATATTAGGTCTTTCCCTTTTCAAAAAGTTCTAGAACATGTCTTGATTCATCCTAGAACTCAAGATATGACCTTTCAAAGTTGGCAAAAATCCTATAATTTTCAAGTTCATGCCAAAGAGGATTTTTTGCAAATTCAAGTTTCAAGCCATTTCATGACCTCTAATTGAGTGCTAGGCATCATACAAACATAGTGCAATGCATTTGAACCAAAATTGTGCCTTGGATTGCAAGTCTCCACAAGACATTTTCATGAAATTTTCAAAGAGGGAAAAATTGCAAAATGCTTGGAAAGTCTTCATCCACTTGTGCCAGCTGCATAACTTTGATTCTACGGCTCTCCATGAATCTTGCTGAGGCCAGACACCCAATTGAGCAGCTCCTGTCATGGCCCATACCTCCAAGTACACAAATTTGACTTTTTTGCAAAACCTCCCATACCAATAGAGCTGAGCCACAACAACTCTTCTGACCAATCAAGACTTCACATACATGCCTCATGGACCTCATTTCATATGATCTTGGAGCCTGAAACACAACACAAGTCAGATTGCACAAAATCCACCAAAACCTTCATCTCTTCGATTCTCTCAATACAAGCCACAAACCTCAAAACTCTTGACACCATTCAATCATACACTTCATAAGGATCACAAAGCACCCACTCTCATGGCCTAAAAGCTCCCTAACCTAAAACACGATTTCTGCCATATCAGAACCAAACATCACAAACCAAGCCATTTAAACTCTTGCAAAGTTTCTCAATAGCACAAGGGGACTCAAAGGGGGTGGATTGCACAAGAGAGGAGGCCAGAAAGCACCAAACTAAAAAGCTTCATCTCAGGTATCCTCAAGAACAAATTTTCCAGAACTTGCCATTTAAGTTAAAATATCAATCTATATGTTTCACTGATCATTATGATGTGTTTTGTTTTGAAAATGAGTTAAAAATGAACATGTATTAAGCTTCTGAAAGTTGTATGCGTTTTTCCGTTTTGCTTCGAATCATGATGTTCTTGAGTGATAAATGATTTTTGAGGTTTGATTCGTGTTTAATGTTGTTTAAGGATCATTTCTCGAGATTTTGATGCATTGTTATGGTGTTTTGAGAGATTCAGGGGAGGAGTCTGGCCGGAGAAGATGATCGGAGGTCTTCTCCGGCCACCTGAGAGTCATTAGGGCACTAATTATGGTTTATACCTCAGTTTAAATATGGGCAGTAGGATTTGATTTTCGCGCGTGGATGAAGGGCTCAGGTGCCTCACTTAAAACCATAATCTTTAATTAATTTAATTAATTAGGTTTTAATTAAAAATTAGCCAGTTTGAATCCTGACCATAGGATTACGCGCTAGTTAACTCCCTCCCTTTTTTATTCAAATCTGGACCACTGGATATGCTGACTTCCATTTAATTGCATTTTATTTCATTTTTTCTTTATTTCTTTTGTACATTTTATTAAAAATAGTTAAAAGCATCACAAAAATATAATCTTTTGCATTTCTGATCCAAATATTTTTCTCAATCCAAAAATGATTTTTATTTTATTTTTTGCATTAAAAAAGTATTTTTAAAACATTTAAATGTTATTTTTAATTAATTAATGGATTTTAATTAATTAAAAATACATTTAGGTTTCTAAAAATCACCAAAAAAATCATGAACCATTCAAATACATTTAGAAACATTTTCAAACTCACCATACAAATTTATTTTTAGGTTTGATCATAATTTCACAATTTTCTTTGAATTAGGTTTCTTTAAAATCACATTTTCCAACCCTAACTTGAAAAATTCATTTCTGCCTAACCATGATGAGTTTGAACTTGATTCTTTTTGAATTGTTTCACATATTGCATGTAGTTTCTAGGTTATTTTTTCTCATGAATTTATCTTGTATTTTCAATTTGATTTGCATTTTCCTTTAAGAATCATCCAAAACCCCTAGCAAACTTATAAAATTCATAACTTTCAATAGGATTAGCTTCTGACCTTCTCCTTTGGGGTTTGACCTTGTATGGGTTTAAGGTTTGATTGAGCTTAATTTAAATTTTTTATCATGTTGCATGCTTCTGTTTTGGTCATTTGCATCTCATATGTTCATAAAACCCTAATTTCTCATGTTCATTTGCATTCACCTTTGCATATCATCATCATGTGAACTTGCCATGACATTTCAAACATCCATATGACATCTTAGACATCTTAAGACATGCTTGAACATTGCTTGATCATTTCTTCATTCATTTTCTATGTCTTGCATTCATTACATTTCATAAACATCCATGTGTTTTCAAGCTTCCAAGCATGTTTCCTTTGCATCTCATCTTTGTATGAACATTCATATGCATATTGTATGACTTTGAATCATCTCATATGCCATTTGCATTGCATAATAACTTCTGACTTTGGTCTTTACATATCATTTCAATTCATTTCTTTATGCTATATGTCTTATGCATTCATGCTAACATTTCAGGTACCTTTGGTAAGTTATTTGGGAAGTGGATTTGCCTTCACTTCCCACCTCTTCTTATCTCATTCATATGCACTCTTACATGTCTTTGAAGTTAACTTTTTCACTTGTGTTCCATCCTTATTACTTTCTTTCTTTCAAGTTACTTATCTTCTTCAGGAAGTAGGTAACTTGTTTTTCTTTCTCCTCCTCTTTTCATCTGTTTCTTCCATTGGTGGCCTTGAAGATCTTTTCTCTTAAGCCTAACAAACCATAGGATATCCAAGCATGATAAATTTTAGGGTTGTGTATAGTCCCCCCTAGCTTTTTTAACTTTGAGTCTCCTTGAGTCTCTCTTCTCATCTCAATAATCAGAGACTAAACTCTTAAAGTTTTAGGACTTTGGAATTAGGGTTATGCATGCATCCTTCTCTTAGGATGGAGTGTATAACTTTAATCCTAATTTTTAAACCTTTAATTTGTTTAAACCTCTTAATCAAAACACATTAATAATCACTAAGGCTTTATCTTGTAACTTGGGCCTTACATTAGGGTTTTATCTCTTCCTTATGGTTAAGAGGGACTAACCCTAGTGTTTAATGGACAAGTCCTCCACTCCTCAAGTTGTCTTACAAACATAAAATCCACTTCTTAATCTCATACCTTAATTAAAATCCATTTAATAAAGGCTTGTTATATAATGAATTTAATCCCTAACCATGGATTAAGTTGAGGTATCTTCCTCAGCTTAAGTGTTTCTCATCTATTATCCTTATATTAGGATGGTTTAATGAGTTCACTAATCCGTGATTAGAGATTAAACTCATTAATTAACACTAAACAAAAACCCAAAAACATCTAAATAATCACAAGTAGGTTAATGATCTCAATCCTACATTGTAACACCCCAAATTTGCCCTCTTCTTTTTAAGAATCATATCATATCATATTCATCATGAACATATCATATTCTTTGCATCTTAGGCATTAGGCATATGATCATCTGTGGAGGGTTTTGAGGCATCACAAGCTATGACAAGGGGCCCAATGGATTTGCTTAAGTATTATGAGGGATCTATATTGCATTCACAAGTTCAAGATCATTCACAAAAGCTCAGAAGGTTGGAAGATCATCAGGGAATTCAAGCTAGGGCAAAGCTCCTACACAATGATCCCAAATTAGGGTTTGCGTTTCAAGCATGAAAACCTTATGACTTTGGACATTTCATTTGGTAAAAGTCTCTCATATGTTAAGAGGATCCTAAGGTTGAAATTTGGTGAGAAAATTCCTTGTGGATGTCAAGTATTTCTTCAGTTGCTTGAAAATGAAGAAATTGGTCAACTATGCATTCTGAAAGTCAACTGTGAGATTTCAAAAGGTCCAACCCCATTTTTCTAGACAAGGGATGTTCTTATAACCTTAGAAGAGGTTTGTCAAGATCAAAGATCAAGAATCATGAGGTTTTGAGGTGTTTTGCAAAATTGGCATATGGTTGGTAATGAGAATTTCCATTTTTAGTAAGTTTTTGCCCTAATTTTCAAGTAAGCTTAACTTGGTGAAAAAAGCTTCAAATGAACCAAAGCCAAACATGAAAGTTGAAGATTAAAGCCTCCCATTTTCAAAAAGTATAAGAGAATTTTTGTAGCCCTCATGGTTAAAGAGATAAGGCCTTCGAAAATTTCAAGGAAATTAGGGCATGGCATGAAATTCAAAGCTTCCACAAATGCAAAACTACATGAAACTTATTTTTGAGTGTTGGTATGAACCAAATGAAGTCACAAACTTACAAAGCATTGCATAAGAAGTGATTTGCTCCAAAAATATTACCAATTTCGTGCATGAGAAGAAACACACCACATAAGAGGCAAAATTGCAAAATCATCAAAAAAGCATGTTACACTAATGATCAAAGGTCAGGATTGATTTAAAACAAATCAAACGATGGATTGAGGTCAGAATGCTCACTTGAAGGAGAGTATACACGTGTGAATGAGGCAGTCACACTTTTCATGCAATTTGGCCAATACACCTCAATCATACTCTCCATGCCACTCTTGGTTCAAAAACCCTAACCAGGTGCAAATACAAAGGATATAAAAGAGAATCATGCCCTAAATTCGTGCAGAGGCTCTCCCATTTTTCAGATCGACATTTTCTTGCTCAATTGCATTTCCCTTCGAAACTCTTTCCTCAAGCACCCTCTTCACAATCTCTTCACATATTCTTCATCCTTGAGCTCTAAGGATCACATTGCACACACTCTTTCAAGATGAGAGTGAAGAATCATAAAGGTGCCATTCAAGAGCAAGAGCTTTCGGATTCCAAGATCCAACTTCACTCAAGCTCCATCTTGCATTTATTTTTCAAGAGGAGGTCAAAGTGCGTGGATCTGCAGCTGTAGGAGCATTTTTCTTAGAGTTTTAGAGCATCTGCAAGTCTTAGGTAAGCTCAAAATCCTTGGATCTGGAAATGAAAATAAATGTGTGCATTGTGATCTACTAATTGTGCTGATGATTCTGTGCTAATTAGTTTTGAAAATGCATGATTATTGAGTGAGATATGTGGATTTTCAGTTTGATGTTCAAATTTGTTTGTGTTCGATCCGTTTGATTCCTTGATCCATTGTGAAATCTAAGTGCATATTTGGATTCAGCTTGATTTAATTGCTTGATCTGGACATTTTGATGAATTTATATTGAGTTTTGTTCATGTTTTGAGTTTTCCGGTGCCGGAGCCCTAGCTCCGGTCACCGGATTCTGGATTTGCTTGACCTGAGTTCATATGAGGAAGACGATGCCACAGCCTTTGGATCATTTCATCTTGACGAACCATATCATGCCAACACATTAATGAGGCACCTCCTTCTCACGTGCTTTTTATTTTTCTGAATCAATCCACGTATTTTTCACCTCACCACAACTAATGTGCACCTCACTCCTTGTCCAATTAATTTGCTGACTGTGTTTAATGAGTGGGCCATTCTGATGCGTCCATTTGATCCTATGGTTTTTGTTTTTTCTGAACTTATTTGAATTTCCACAACATTAACATGAGCTTGCGCTGACTTTTCAGTGGGCTTGACCTGCTAATCACACCCCCCTGCACATGAGGCCCAACATATTTGAACTGAAACCCTTGCTGTTTGCACCCCTAGCCTCATCCTTTTATTTTATTTCTTTCTTTTATTTTCATTTTAATTTCAGTTTGGTTTTTAATTTTTAAAATAGTTTTAGGCTTCCAAAAATTCTAAAAAAATTAATGAATGTTATTTTTAGTTTTCTTTAATTTCTGACATTTTTATTTTCCATTTATTTTATTTTGACACGTGTAAATTAATTGTTCATGGTAATTAATTCATTTTGAAGCATGCTGACTTGTCCATTTTCTATCTTGATCATCATTTTGAATTTTTGGTTGGTTCTTTTTGTTTTGGATTCATGATAGGATGTAATTTCTTGGTGATTTTTGTTCTGATTTTTAGAATCTTGATTATTTGGTTTTGATCCTTAACTTGTGAGTGAAGCTTCTTAACCCTAGTTCATGTTTGTATCCTCATTTGACTTGGTAAGCTTCTGAATTTCTTCCTCTCCTTTTGGCATGTTGTTTTAGTATGATTGAAGATCTCTTGTCCAAGGTTGTGGAATTTTTGGGTGCATACTTGAATTAATTTGAATTTTGTTTCTTCACTTGTCCCTTTTTGCTTCTTTTGGATCATTTGCTCTCTCCTTAGCTTAGAAGGTCACTTGTGCCAACTTCTTCATCTTGTTTAGAGTCTTTTTAGGGCATTAATACCTCTCTGATCTTGGGTTGGGGTTTGTGTTTTGGAAATCTTGTAATTTGTTTGCCTTTGGAGTTCTTCCATTCTTATGTATATCCACCTCACTTCCTTTGCTTTTTTCTTCCCATAATGTGATTGCTTGACCATATGCTTCTCTCCTCTTCATCTCTCTTGCTCTTTAGACACTTTTCTAACATGATTAGGGTTCTGTTCTTGTACCTTTAGTTTGTAATTTGTTTGTTTTGCTTTGCATCACCTCAAGTTTGCTTTGTCTTGTCATAGCAATTCATGTTGCCTCATGTTGATTGGTGTGCTTCTTTTCTCATTCTTGTGACTTGTATTTGCATTGAACATTTATGTGTATGACTTCACTTCTGTTTGTATGATGTTGGTATGTCATTGTGATCATTTTATATTGCCTTTATACTTGTGTCACTAACCATTTCAGGGGCTTTGGTAAGTGAGAGGTGTGGATGTGATTCCCACATCTCCAAACCTTATCTCTTATCTTCTTATTCTTATTTGTTCTAACCTTGTGATTGTTGGGCTTAGGCCTTACTTCCCCCCTCTTCTATTCTTCTTTCTTCTTCTTCTCTTTTTCTTTCTTTCTTCTTTAAGATAGTAAACCTCACTAACCTAGGATTTCCATGCATGACAACACTTAGGATTCATTAGTCCCCCATTAGACTTTTACCTTTGTGATCCTTTTGGTTCTTCTTCTCTTCTCATCTCAAAACCCTAAAGAAGACACTCAATAAAGATTGAAGTGATAGCTTGAGCAATAGCCTTATCCCATGAGACATTTGTAGTCTTCCCATCTTGGGATAGTACAAGCTTGTCTGGTGATGTACAAGTCTGATCAAGATATCATCTTCACCAAGAAAATCATAAAACACACTTCTTCACAAAAATTACAAAAACACTTAATAAATTCAACGAGTTAGTGAGCTTAGCCCCTAATCTCTGGAACCAAGTTTTGGGGATCTTCTCCTTACTTGAGTGTGCTTGTTTTATTATTCCATCTTTGAATGTAGTAGCAAGTACACATTCCATGGAAAAGAGCTTGGGTTCAATTCCTTGTGACACACTCCTAAAAGCTTCTAAAAAACACAAACAAACAATAAGCGTCTTTCCTTCGGGAATTCTTTTCTCATCTCCTTCGCTCCGTACGCGAACTTGCTTCTACTTGTCACTTTGCAAGACGGTTACGCACTCGTCGTCCGAGCCTGCAACACCTGAGCATTAACATAGGCAGTTCAAGCCTTAATTCACAAGCAATCATTTCCACCTCTAGTTAGGGGAACTACGACGTCTTTGATCCTCATTGTCCAGTTGAGGTACGTAGGCAGCGGGGTAGGGCCCGTTCGAGCACAATATTTTATTTTCCCTACATTTTTCCTTTGTTTTCTTTCTCAGTTCCTTTTCCAGTTCCAGTTCCTTTTCTTTGCAGCAGCTTTCATTTCTTTACCCTTTGAAACATTTTCTTTGCAAGCGTGGATCCCTTTGGGTACGGCGGACGATCTGGGTGCTAATACCTTCCCAGGTCGTAACCGACTCCCGAACCCAGTCTCTTTGGTTCGCAGGACCTTTGTCCTTTCTTTTCTTTCTTCGGTTTGTGCAGCATTACCATTCCCATTCTTTCGGGATAAAAATGCCTGGCTGGCGACTCTACCTTTTTTCGCGCCACTTTCGCGTTTGTATCAGGATGGAAATCCAGGGAGCGACAGCTGGCGACTCTGCTGGGGAATTCCTAACCAGCGTATCTCTGGTTCCCCTGTGAGTCTCTCCTAGCGCTTGTTTGTTTCTGTTTCATTGGGTGTTGATTGTTTACTGTTGTGTGTTGTATTTTTAATGTTGTTTATTTACAGTTTTATTTACAACTTTGTTTACAGTTTTCAGTATTTATTTCCTGCATCATATGCTATTACTGGACTGTCTGGACTAGATCTTCTGTTTGGTGGGTTTGGGTGATACTGTTTCTGAGAGATGAGCTCATTACCACAGCTCGAGTGCACCTTAGGACTTAGAGTGGTTCCACTTTGTTGCACCCCAAAATTTGCCCTCACAAGACAAGAATTTGTGCACTAAGAGGTTCACAAGGTTCACAAGACATCTTATGAGGTTCACAAGGTTCACAAAGTTCACATTTAGTCAGAAGATTTGACATTTCCCTCAGACAATGCATCCTCCTGAGCAATGCATCCTAAGCTAGGGTTTTTGATTTTAATCAGGCTAAATGGACTTCCAAGACTTCAAGTGAGCTTCATAACATCTTATATGTGTTTAAGAATCCCCGTGACAAGTTTCAAGACTTTTCTCAAAGGTTTGCTCAGTCAGATGATCAGATAGGTCAAAATCAGTCGAAGTAGTTAAAAAGTCAAACTGAGGTCAACTGTGGTCAAACCAAAGTCAAACTTCATGATTTTTTTTCCAACATCAAGTATATGAAGTAAAATTCATCATTTGATCAAGGGTTGATCATGATTCATCAAGGAGATTTCAGATCATCAAGAATCAGGAGTTTCTAAATTAGGGTTTCCTTAGGAAAAGTCAACTGAACTTTGACCAGCCATAACTTTCACATGCTTCATCAAAAGTTTTCCATCCAAAGCTCATTTTGAAGGAAATTGAATTCTCTACAACTTTGTGCCGCACAAGCCAATCCCAAAAATGCTTCATTTGGAGGGTATGAGCTAAGACATTATAGGTCCTTTTAAAAGTCAACAAAAAGTCAACAACTTCCAAAGAGCATAACTTGAGAATGGTAAAAGATATGGACATGAGACCAAAGAGGTTGGTTAGAGGACTCTTTAAGCTTTCCAAAATGTCCAAGAACACCTTCATAGCATTAAAATTGAAGGATTTGTGCCCTTGCAAAGTTGGGAAATTTTTGAGAGGTTTATGAAGCAAATGGGGTCTTAAAACCATAATTCACCAAATGGGCCTGCTTTTTTATGATCCAAACACTTCCATGACATCATGCACGAATTAAAATTTATTTATTCATAATTTTATTCATTTTATTTTATTTATTATGATTTTTTATGTTAAAAATCATTTTAAATTAAAATAAAATATAAAAGGATGGATATTTGATTTGATTTTGGTTCTAAAAGGCCTTAATATTCATTTAAAAGTTAATTGGAATCATATAAAATCAGATCAACCAAAATAGCAAGGAGATATTAGATTTTTTTCAATATTTGAATCATATCTTTCTTCATGATCAAGCTATCCAAAAGTCCAAAGAATAGATTGGTTTTTTGACCTAATTTTCTTTTACTATATAACCACAACAACATCACAAGACAAAAAAAAAGAGGATGGAGAGCAAGAGGATGATATTCATACTTTAAAATTTCACATAATTCAAAATTAGGTTTCCAGAATCCACCACTTTTACTAGTTGATTAAAGGCTGCAAATGAGTCCTTGAGGTTTCCTGAACCTATTCCAATCATCCTCATCATCAAATTCATGCCAAATCATACAAACCAAATTCATATTCTTGCCTTTCTTTTGATTTTTTTCAATTTCAATGATTTACGCATGATTAATTGATTTTGATTACATAATATGTTTGTTTGATTGTGTAGATGGTTTTTGGATAGTTGGATTTAAGTTTCGATGCAGGAATCATAGGGCACCATGGAGAACTAAACTATTGGTTAATCTGCTGAAATCTGTTTTCGTCGATACTTCGAAGGCTGCAGTAGTGATAAGCATTACAGGCTGACAGGTAGGTCAGGTAAGTACTACTGTTTCGATTTGCTCCGAATTTTTTTCAGAAGTTCAGAAAAAAATCGACGAACAATACTCTTTTAGAATAGAATTCTAAAAGATTTCGACCCTCAAAATCGCAAATTCCTCTTTTTTCTATTTTATTTGATTTATTTTCTATTTTCATTTTCTCAAAAACATCTAAAAAAAATTGTGCGTTCTTTATTTGATTTTATTAGATTTTTAGCATAGTTTTAATATTTTTTAGATTTTATTTTAATCGCTTTTCTTATTTTTCATTATTTTAAAATCTGCAGCAATTTTATTTGATCATGTTTATTTCTTTTTTTATTTTTCCAACAGTATATACCAAAAATATGCAGGTGGGAGGAAGAAGATAGTGTGTGGCATGCGCTGATTGACCTAGTGACAAAGACCTAAGACCCACAACCTAGTGGCAAGGAACTGAGGTTTGGAGCATTTTGATGAAGAAACATGGGTGTCCCAGTGGCAAAGAACTCAATGAAGCAAAAAAGGCAAACCCCTAATATTTTGGGTATCTCTAACTTTATTTTTCCCTTTTTCATCAAATTATGTATTTTCTTTGAATTTCCTTATTATTATTATTAAACTAATTTCAAAAAGATAAAACAAAATCCTTTTGTTTTTAAAACTTATATTTTTTTTCATAAACCTTAATTTTTTCCCTAAACCTTAATTTTAAACCTAAATCTTAATTTTTTTCATAAACTTTAAACCCTAAAAATTTAGCCCTAATCTTTATCTTAAAACCCAAATTTCGCCATAATTTTTACCCTAAAATTTTTCCTAAACCTTAAATTTTTTTTTTAAACCTTAAATTTTTTTTTCTCAAATACTAACCCTAATTTTTCTTCTAACCCTAAAAATTAACTTATTTTTCTAAACCCTAATCATTAATCCTTATTTTTATTAATATGTAAATGACTTTAATATTTTGTTTATTATTATTAAATTTATTATATTTTCTTAATTAACTACTAAGAAATTTTCAATATTTATTTAACCTAAAAATAATTTTTCTTTTTAAATTCTTATTTTCTTTATTATTCTAACCATTATTATTGTTAATATTTTATTATTACGAATATTTGATTTTGTGGTTTATTTATTATTCTTATTATATTTATTATTATTATTTTATTTTGATTATTATGTATCTGCGAAAGCCATGTAATAGTCATAGGTTTATTCTTGTTTCTATTTTATGTTTATAAATATTTTCATTGCGTGGTTAGTAACTATAGGGTGTGCATAACATGTTTGTGATTAAAATTAATTTAGAAAATTAATTAAATAAGATAAATACTTGAACATGAACACTCACACACGTAAGTCGATCTTTGATCGCCATCCTACACTTTCTAAGGTTACCTCTCATGTTGCCTAAATAAAAGGTCAAGTAAGGTGTCTAAAAAGCAAAGTCCCTTCTCATAAACAAATCATCTAGTCCCTTAACAGATAAAAAGATCAAGTCCCTTCATGGTTGCCTTCATAATGATCTTGTCCCTTTCGAATAAAGATGATAAGTCCCTTCGAATTGCTTATACACCTTACAATTGCCTAAATAACAGTTGTCCCTTCACTTGTCCCTCATACATCCAAGGTAATGACTACCTATTCCTTAATAATAGGGATAGTCTTACCACTTAAAGGATATTTAAGAACAGAAAAGACTTAACTTAGGGTAGGTTCCTCTTATGTACTTGCTCACCTTTTTCAAAACATTTTAAACACTTCACATTTTCAAACAAATTTTCAAAACAAAGACTTTATATATATCCGTACATGGATCATTATAAAGTACTTAAAGAAAATTTTAAACACACACTATACTTCTCAAAAACATTTTAAAGTGAGCTAAGTAACTAAGAGCCCATGGATAACCATGGATGTAAAGGGTGCTAACACCTTCCCTTTACATAACCTACCCCGAACCCAAAAATCTTTTAAGGTCTTTCCTGTTCTTTTATGCCCTTTCCTTTGGATAAAATAAAAGTCGGTGGCGACTCTTGCTATCCGCAACATTTAACTAAAGTCAGTTCTCCCACCGTGTTACAGAACTGGCGACTCTGCTGGGGATTTAATATTAAAGAGGGGTACCCGTAGGAATTAGATCACTTTAAAATTGTTTGCCTTGTTTGCTTTATACTTACTTGTTGGGCTCTTATGTGTGAAAGATCCTAACCCGGATCTAGTGTACCTTAGGTAAATGACAATAGACCAAGGAAATTATACGGCGTATACCGATATGGTTGATCTGGTGGCCATAGTTAGTGTGACTTCTTGGTTGGTGCTTATGTTCCTTAAGTCAAGTTGAGGATAATATGAGGTTGCCATATGTTGTCAATACACTAACTGACTTTTAGAACCCTAGTTATCCCATCTTGGCCTTTAGAAAGTAGTGAGATAGCCGGCTTTGGTGAAGACTGAAGTTGGTTGATACTCGATACTACACTCATTGAGATCCTAAACTTGGAGGGTTTTGGTTGGCAAGTAAGTTGCCTACTGAACAACCACCCTTGTGAAGGATCAATGATATTGAGATCCCTTAGAACCTGGTTACTTTATAGGACAGGTGAACCATCTAAACTTCAGGGGAGGGTACTTACCTTTAAACCTCATGCAAGCTTTCAAACCTAGGGCTATGGTGTGACTTATTTGTGTGTGCCACATGTTTGTGATTGAGCATAACATCATGACATCATCATGCATCATAAGCATAGCATTTTCACTAACCATTTCAAGGACCAAAGGATTTATCTTTGTTCTTTGTTGCAGGTCATGGCTTCTGCTCGTAGGAACACTATCCATATCCACTTTGTAGGAAACCTCCTAAGCTTAAGGAATTGGTCTCTCAAGTTTCTAAAAGCTCCCAATTCATCAAGAGGCATGGTTACCTATTGGATCTAGTCACTTCAGGGTTCAATGAAGACATGATGAGTGACCTATTTTAGTTCTTTGACCCTAAACATCACTGTTTCACATTCCCCGACTATCAGCTGGTTCCTACAATGGAGGAGTTCTCCAAACTGTTGGATATACCTATCCTTGATCAAAGACCCTTTACAGGCTTAGAAAAAGAGCCTAAACCTGAAGTCATTGCTGCAACTCTACATTTGAAGAAGTCAGACATTGTCTTGGAAACAAGGAGTGGAGTTAAGGGTATTCTTGCTAAGGTGTTGATAGAGAAGGCTCAAGTGTTCTTAAAGGCTATGAGCTATGATGCTTTTGAGGAGATCCTAGCCTTGCTGATTTATGGCTTAGTGTTGTTCCCCAATCCAGACCAGTTCATAGACGTACACGCCATCAACATATTTCTGACTCATAATCCAGTGCCTACATTACTTGGAGACATCTTACACTCTTTTCATACCCGTACTACGAAGGCACGAGGAACTCTGATGTGTTGTATACCTCTATTGTCTAGGTGGTTTATTTCTCACCTTCCTCGATCAGTGATGAAGAATGAACAAGGGTTCAGGTGGTCCAAGAGGATTATGTCACTCTCTCATTCAGATATTCATTGGTGCTCTCGATCTATGGAGAATGTTACTATCATTGACCGTTGTGGGGAGATTCCTAATGTGCCACTCCTTGGAATAAGAGGGGGCATTACTTACAACCCTTCCTTAGCTCTACATCAGTTTGGTTATGCTCGGAGTGATGGTCCTCATGACATGTTGATTCAGGGTATTATGTTCGACTACGACAACGATTTGCAAGGTTATCATCAAAGGTTTATACGAGCATGGGGTAAAGTGAACAAGGTTGACAACAAGACTCTGGAGCCCAAGTACACCATTCCTATGGAACCTTATCTCAGATGGGTACGATCTCGTGCTCAGACTCTTATGATGCCATATCCTGCCAGTTACTATGGAACCTGTTGCTGAAGGAGATACTTCTTATACCATCCTTCACCCAGACATGCCCACTGACATGAAAGAGCTACAGAGGTCCTGGATCCAGTTGAAGGAGTAAATAGATACTTTTGAGACCCATTACAAAGCAAGTCAAGAAAGAATCCTGGAGCTAACAAAACAACTTCACGAGGAGCGGAATCTCAACTCATACCTCAACACAAAGAGGAAACGTCCATGGGAGACTTAAAACCCCATATCTGTATTCATTTCATTTTTGATTGTAAGCCAAATGGAAAACAAGTTTATTGATTACTAATAAAAGTTTACTTTCTGATTGTCTAAACAAATTTAAATCCTGCGGTCCTTGAAAACATTGCATATGCATCTACATACCATATCATTGCATCACAGGTTTCTTATGAACAGGTAACTTATCTTCTCGCTGTTTATTTCAGCAGAAATGGCTCTCGAACAATCTGTCAAAGATCTTCAAGCTCAGAATGCTCAGTTTTAAGAAGTGATTATGAATTTGTCCAAGGGGCAAGAAGAGTTGAAAACACTCCTCTTTAAGGACATGAAGATGAAGAATCCTGAGGACAACAAGGATGATCAGCTGAAACAACTACAAGCTGAGATGGCAGAGATGAGGATCCAGATGAATGGCCAAATGGCTCTTATCCAGAGTTTGGCCCAGGGGCAAGAAGAGCTGAGAAGCTTTGTCAATAAGCTTCGGCATAACATAGTTGGGAATCTAATCATCAGTCAACCTCCATTAAAACAAGCTGATTTGGTTGAAAGGAAGATGAGGATAAAAGAAGGTAAAAGACAGGTTGCCATTGATTGTTCTTCAGTTAAAGAAGAAAGACCTGATAAGGTTAATCCACCTCCACACAATGAATGTAGAAGGCAGTTTATCAAGTTCAGCACTCCAATGTCACAAGTTCTGCAATGCTTGTTGGAGATGAAACTAGTTTTTTTGAAAAGTCCTCCTCAAAATCCTAATACTCCCTCTCCTCACTATAATTCTAAGGCAAGGTGTGAGTATCACTCCAACAGTCCTGGACATGATACTAATAACTGTTGGGCATTGAAGAAAAAGATTCAAGACCTGATTAACGAAGGAATCCTAGAGGTTACTCCAGAAGGTCAAGTTGAATTCTACTATCGTCCATCAAACACCGAAGCTGCAAGACAAATTGCCCAGGGTAGCAAGAAAGGAAGCCTACCTATTCCTGTTGAGATATGGGGCACCTTGGGACACCCAGGTGGTAAATTTGATTTCATGGTGAAGTATACTGCTCCTCAAAGTTCACAAATTGCAATTGAAGACATTCAGCCAACTGGATAGGACAACATATGAATTTTCATTTGTAATTTCTTTTATTTGTTTAAACACTTACTATTATGTTAAAACTTTTGTTTTCATTAATGCATTGCATATGTTTGTCTTGAATTAATCCATTCGTTTCACTATGTTTTGAAGTATGTTTCATATTTCTATTTTGTGATATTTAACTCCTGATAAAGCTATAAGCCTGTAGAGGGAGGATGACGAAAACAATACCATAATCTTATGCAGTATGCTTTTGAACAGACTATGCTGACGATGTACAGGCATTGTTTCAATTCCTAAACAGTGGAGATATAAGGAAGTTAATCCCTAGTCAACCCTTTTGAGCCTATGAAGTAAGAGTTTTCATTCTCGCACAAATTAAAACCCTTATTCATAACCCGGGGCAGGGTAGTTACTCGGTTAACTCAAATATGCCAATTATTTGTGTTGTACACAACTAATGATGGTTCTCTGTAATCATTAAACCTGACAGTCAATATCCAGCAAAAGAAAAACCCACTAAGTCAAAACCTATGAAGGAGACTTAGTAAAAAAATTGAGAAATTCCGCTGACTGTAATTTTGAAACAAACAGTTCAGGCAAAAAGAAGATATAACAAAGTCAAAAGAAAAAAGAGGTCACTATGAATCCTCAACAAAGAAAGATGACTGAATGTTCAAATAAATTTTTGGTTTCTGAACCATCACAAATGTCAGTGTTACAATTCCAAACTCCTTTGAGCCTCAATGCATAAGTTAACTGAGCATAAAACTGAAGAACATCATGGAGATTGGGTTGGGTACAAATAAAATTTGAACCTTTATCCTTTGTTTCTTAAACCGTGAACCAGGCCACGTTACAACCCTTTAAAAGTCCTAACTGAAGCATGGTCAGTTCGAAAGCGTACTGCTACAAAAAGGTATCTTGACTCCTTTAGGGCTTATTATAAAACTTGAGTTAATATCACAGTTTTCACAAAAACTGTTTTTCTAAAATAACTCTTTTTCAAAACTTCAAGACAGACATAAGCATTGCAGTTTTGAATATATTTGTTTGCATATACCTGAGTGTTTGATAAACAGAGAAACTTACAGGATGAATGTTCAATAAACCAAAGTCCTTCCGATAAACAAAGTTGCTTCCTGGATCAAAGCCCATATATACAAAGGGGCATAATCATTATCTCCCAATCAAGGGGGAAGGCCATGATACTACCTAACTCATTTGAGGCAATCAGGACATGATTCAATTATGTTTAAGTAGCCAGGGGCAGATCTCCTCATCTATCTAAATTACCAAGGGTAACATTACAGAGTTCATAATGCCAGGGGCGTAGTCACTGCTTCCCAACCAAGGGGCATACCAACTTACTGTTCAATTCATTCGGGGCAATCAGGTCCAGATTCAACAATGCTTAATAGCCAGGGGCAGCTCTCCTCATATATTTGAAAGTTCATGATGTCAGGGGCATATTATTGTGGGGCATTCTGCTTATTTCTCTTGAGGTAACTACATTCAGATACTTCCATTATGGGACAATTCATCCTCAACCATGGGGCAATGCTTTCTTTTCAAATCTAATACCTGGAGCATATACGGTCCATCACAATTTGAAGACACGTTCCTCTCATTGTATTACCTTGATATTGGATTCTCAGCAGAAGCCATTGTGGAAATTAATTGTCTACGCCAGTAGTATCAGATGGTGTCAGTATCATGTCTTCAGATCTAGCTATGAGGATTTATGGGAAGGTATTCAGGAAAATTAAGAATCTCAGGAGCTCTAAATCCAATTGGTTATACACTCTCAAAGATTGAAACGATTCTATTTTCGAGTTCAGCTTTACTTTTCCCTCTTTATTCAGGATTACTTTTCCTCTTTTACTAAAGTGAAAAATGTTTATTGGTTGTGTTTGAATGTACGTATGCTTAATATGATTGATGTTTACCAGAAATGCATGAAAATGCAGTAATAGTATTTACTAAGGACGAACGAAGGTAGGAATTCAACGAAGCTTCGCCGGTTCATCCCCACAAGATAGCTACAAATCCCCCAGTAGGGCAAATCCATCTTCATAAATACTTCGAGTTACATCTCCCCTGGAATTTATATCCATCTCTTTTATCCTCAAACGGATAGTCGGGAAGTTATTCTTTCAATAGGAGTACGACGAACAAAGACGGGAGATTATGGATACCTTACTATCGAATGAAGACGGGAGGTTATGGATACCTTACTATCGAACGAAGACGGGAGGTTATGGATACCTTACTATCGAACGAAGACGGGAGGTTATGGATACCTTACTATCAAACGAAGACGAGAGATTATGGATACCTTACTATCGAACGAAGACGGGAGGTTATGGATACCTTACTATCGAACGAAGACGGGAGGTTATGGATACCTTACTATCAAACGAAGACGAGAGGTTATGGATACCAAACTATCGAAAGAAGACGGGAGGTTATGAATACTATGTTATCAAACAAGACGGGAACGAGTTCCTCATATTCTTCACTATATTATCAAACGAGACGGGAACGAGTTCCTCATATTCTTCAGCAACAAATCGGGATTTATTTTCCCTGGCCAGCAGTTGTTATACGAAGATATCCAGACGCTTCAGGCTGCATGATTCATACATACATCATTTACATCATACCATAACATACATATCCATAAGTACATAATACATTACTTAAGTGCATCATACTATGCATGCATGCATAGTGCATAAACTAATATTTTCCTTGCAGGATAGTTATATGCAGGTAAAACGATATCAACAACTTATACCTCGGGACGTTGTTTATCCTCCTGAAAGCTATCATAACTTTGGGCCGTTGTTTATCTACCCAAAAGTTATACTTATACCTCAGGACGTTGTTTATCTTCCTGAAAGCTATCATGACTTTGGGCCGTTGTTTATCTTCCCAAAAGTCATATCATTACCTTGGGACGTTGTTTATCCTCCTGAAAGCTATCATAACCTTGGGTCGTTGTTTATCTTCCCAAGTACCCTATCATGACTTTGGGCCGTTGTTTATCTTCCCAAAAGTTATACCCTTACCTTGGGCCGTTGTTTATCTTCCCAAGTACCCTATCATGACTTTGGGCCGTTGTTTATCTTCCCAAAAGTCATACCCTTACCTTGGGCCGTTGTTTATCTTCCCAAGTACTCTATTATCACTTTGGGTCGTTGTTTATCTTCCCAAAAGTTATATCCTTACCTTGGGCCGTTGTTTATCTTCCCAAGCATCCTATTATACCTTGGGCCGTTGTTTATCTTCCCAAAAGCTATTCCATTACCTTGGGCCGTTGTTTATCTTCCCAAAGGTAATGTTGGGACGTTGTTTATCTTCCCAAAAGCTATATCTTCATACTTTGGACTACCTTATTTTCCAAGAAGTATATTTGAAGAACTTTTCTCCAGATGGCATCTTTAAGCCCATCTCTAGTTCATCCTGATGGCATCTCTAAGCCCATCTCCAGTTCCTCCAAGTGGCATCTTTAAGCCCACTCAAGCATATACAACATATCACCAGTATTACTCTACGCACCGGTGAGTGCAAATTTTTGGGCTTTTGTGTTCAATCCCCTTCAACCTTCCAGGTCACGACTGGCACATATACCAATCTAACCCCTCAGGTCTCAGAAAATTGAATAGGGGCAGCTGTTGCACCCCAAAATTTGCCCTCACAAGACAAGAATTTGTGCACTAAGAGGTTCACAAGGTTCACAAGACATCTTATGAGGTTCACAAGGTTCACAAAGTTCACATTTAGTCAGAAGATTTGACATTTCCCTCAGACAATGCATCCTCCTGAGCAATGCATCCTAAGCTAGGGTTTTTGATTTTAATCAGGCTAAATGGACTTCCAAGACTTCAAGTGAGCTTCATAACATCTTATATGTGTTTAAGAATCCCCGTGACAAGTTTCAAGACTTTTCTCAAAGGTTTGCTCAGTCAGATGATCAGATAGGTCAAAATCAGTCGAAGTAGTTAAAAAGTCAAACTGAGGTCAACTGTGGTCAAACCAAAGTCAAACTTCATGATTTTTTTTCCAACATCAAGTATATGAAGTAAAATTCATCATTTGATCAAGGGTTGATCATGATTCATCAAGGAGATTTCAGATCATCAAGAATCAGGAGTTTCTAAATTAGGGTTTCCTTAGGAAAAGTCAACTGAACTTTGACCAGCCATAACTTTCACATGCTTCATCAAAAGTTTTCCATCCAAAGCTCATTTTGAAGGAAATTGAATTCTCTACAACTTTGTGCCGCACAAGCCAATCCCAAAAATGCTTCATTTGGAGGGTATGAGCTAAGACATTATAGGTCCTTTTAAAAGTCAACAAAAAGTCAACAACTTCCAAAGAGCATAACTTGAGAATGGTAAAAGATATGGACATGAGACCAAAGAGGTTGGTTAGAGGACTCTTTAAGCTTTCCAAAATGTCCAAGAACACCTTCATAGCATTAAAATTGAAGGATTTGTGCCCTTGCAAAGTTGGGAAATTTTTGAGAGGTTTATGAAGCAAATGGGGTCTTAAAACCATAATTCACCAAATGGGCCTGCTTTTTTATGATCCAAACACTTCCATGACATCATGCACGAATTAAAATTTATTTATTCATAATTTTATTCATTTTATTTTATTTATTATGATTTTTTATGTTAAAAATCATTTTAAATTAAAATAAAATATAAAAGGATGGATATTTGATTTGATTTTGGTTCTAAAAGGTCTTAATATTCATTTAAAAGTTAATTGGAATCATATAAAATCAGATCAACCAAAATAGCAAGGAGATATTAGATTTTTTTCAATATTTGAATCATATCTTTCTTCATGATCAAGCTATCCAAAAGTCCAAAGAATAGATTGGTTTTTTGACCTAATTTTCTTTTACTATATAACCACAACAACATCACAAGACAAAAAAAAAGAGGATGGAGAGCAAGAGGATGATATTCATACTTTAAAATTTCACATAATTCAAAATTAGGTTTCCAGAATCCACCACTTTTACTAGTTGATTAAAGGCTGCAAATGAGTCCTTGAGGTTTCCTGAACCTATTCCAATCATCCTCATCATCAAATTCATGCCAAATCATACAAACCAAATTCATATTCTTGCCTTTCTTTTGATTTTTTTCAATTTCAATGATTTACGCATGATTAATTGATTTTGATTACATAATATGTTTGTTTGATTGTGTAGATGGTTTTTGGATAGTTGGATTTAAGTTTCGATGCAGGAATCATAGGGCACCATGGAGAACTAAACTATTGGTTAATCTGCTGAAATCTGTTTTCGTCGATACTTCGAAGGCTGCAGTAGTGATAAGCATTACAGGCTGACAGGTAGGTCAGGTAAGTACTACTGTTTCGATTTGCTCCGAATTTTTTTCAGAAGTTCAGAAAAAAATCGACGAACAATACTCTTTTAGAATAGAATTCTAAAAGATTTCGACCCTCAAAATCGCAAATTCCTCTTTTTTCTATTTTATTTGATTTATTTTCTATTTTCATTTTCTCAAAAACATCTAAAAAAAATTGTGCGTTCTTTATTTGATTTTATTAGATTTTTAGCATAGTTTTAATATTTTTTAGATTTTATTTTAATCGCTTTTCTTATTTTTCATTATTTTAAAATCTGCAGCAATTTTATTTGATCATGTTTATTTCTTTTTTTATTTTTCCAACAGTATATACCAAAAATATGCAGGTGGGAGGAAGAAGATAGTGTGTGGCATGCGCTGATTGACCTAGTGACAAAGACCTAAGACCCACAACCTAGTGGCAAGGAACTGAGGTTTGGAGCATTTTGATGAAGAAACATGGGTGTCCCAGTGGCAAAGAACTCAATGAAGCAAAAAAGGCAAACCCCTAATATTTTGGGTATCTCTAACTTTATTTTTCCCTTTTTCATCAAATTATGTATTTTCTTTGAATTTCCTTATTATTATTATTAAACTAATTTCAAAAAGATAAAACAAAATCCTTTTGTTTTTAAAACTTATATTTTTTTTCATAAACCTTAATTTTTTCCCTAAACCTTAATTTTAAACCTAAATCTTAATTTTTTTCATAAACTTTAAACCCTAAAAATTTAGCCCTAATCTTTATCTTAAAACCCAAATTTCGCCATAATTTTTACCCTAACATTTTTCCTAAACCTTAAATTTTTTTTTTAAACCTTAAATTTTTTTTTCTCAAATACTAACCCTAATTTTTCTTCTAACCCTAAAAATTAACTTATTTTTCTAAACCCTAATCATTAATCCTTATTTTTATTAATATGTAAATGACTTTAATATTTTGTTTATTATTATTAAATTTATTATATTTTCTTAATTAACTACTAAGAAATTTTCAATATTTATTTAACCTAAAAATAATTTTTCTTTTTAAATTCTTATTTTCTTTATTATTCTAACCATTATTATTGTTAATATTTTATTATTACGAATATTTGATTTTGTGGTTTATTTATTATTCTTATTATATTTATTATTATTATTTTATTTTGATTATTATGTATCTGCGAAAGCCATGTAATAGTCATAGGTTTATTCTTGTTTCTATTTTATGTTTATAAATATTTTCATTGCGTGGTTAGTAACTATAGGGTGTGCATAACATGTTTGTGATTAAAATTAATTAAATAAGATAAATACTTGAACATGAACACTCACACACGTAAGTCGATCTTTGATCGCCATCCTACACTTTCTAAGGTTACCTCTCATGTTGCCTAAATAAAAGGTCAAGTAAGGTGTCTAAAAAGCAAAGTCCCTTCTCATAAACAAATCATCTAGTCCCTTAACAGATAAAAAGATCAAGTCCCTTCATGGTTGCCTTCGTAATGATCTTGTCCCTTTCGAATAAAGATGATAAGTCCCTTCGAATTGCTTATACACCTTACAATTGCCTAAATAACAGTTGTCCCTTCACTTGTCCCTCATACATCCAAGGTAATGACTACCTATTCCTTAATAATAGGGATAGTCTTACCACTTAAAGGATATTTAAGAACAGAAAAGACTTAACTTAGGGTAGGTTCCTCTTATGTACTTGCTCACCTTTTTCAAAACATTTCAAACACTTCACATTTTCATTTCAAACAAATTTTCAAAACAAAGACTTTATATATATTCGTACATGGATCATTATAAAGTACTTAAAGAAAACTTTAAACACACACTATACTTCTCAAAAACATTTTAAAGTGAGCTAAGTAACTAAGAGCCCATGGATAACCATGGATGTAAAGGGTGCTAACACCTTCCCTTTACATAACCTACCCCCCGAACCCAAAAATCTTTTAAGGTTTTTCCTGTTCTTTTATGCCCTTTCCTTTGGATAAAATAAAAGTCGGTGGCGACTCTTGCTATCCGCAACATTTAACTAAAGTCAGTTCTCCCACCGTGTTACACACTTTGGCCTCATGAGATCTTGTCATGGGGGTATTAGTGAGTTCCACGCCCAAATTTGCGACCGTCTTGGAAATGTCTTGATTTGGGGATCTTCCTCTTTCATTTCATAACCTTGATAGTTATGTGCAGCTGGGGACCGATCATTGAGAACCTTGTGGAAACATCCCTCTTTAGTGATGACAGTGGCAGACTACATTTTGTGGCAAACCCATTTGCATCCGAGGGCCCACCTGGGACTTGCATAGGATGACCTTGTTTCCCTGACTCAGCTGAGGCCTCCCTGTGTAGTATATAATGCCAAACCGATTCCCTGATCTGGTCATGTGCCATTTCTCAGAAATGGTGAAAGTATTATTGCTATTCGGCTTTGAGAGTCCGTGATGTTTGACCCGGAGCATACCAGTGAGATTGGGAGGGGTTTACAGGTTTGCAGGAACCCTTGGCCTCTACATACCCTCATTATCAGTGGTCCTTGTTGAGATTTGGTCCTTATGGGTCTGGTGTTCTGGTTTTCTTGGTGATATGGTTCTGAGAATTTCTATCAGAGGGTTGTGACTCAGAGGATCTTGGTTGCCAGTTATTCAGAGGGTCCTTATGTTCAGTGTCTAGTATCCAGATGGTCCCAGATTGATCATATGACTGCATTGCATTTGCATTTGCATTATTCTTGCATTAACTGTTTATGTTTCCATTTTTCAGGTTATTGTTCATAGTCAGCTCCCAGTTCTGGTAAATCTTATCTCCAGATTGAGAAGTCTGAAGAATTACAAGGAAAAAGAATGTTCACTATACTTTTCTTCAACCTGAAGTCAGGAGTGTTCAGAAATTAGCAGGTTTGATGAATGACCAAGTCTTGGGAAATTTCAGAAAAATATATGGCCAGATATTGAAGTATGTGGACAAACCCACTGCAGACCAGAAGGACAGTTTGCATACCTTGCTTCAGTTTTATGATCCCTTGCTGCGATGTTTCATGTTTCCAGATTACATCTTGGCTCCTACCTTGGAGGAGATTTCCAGCATTTTGAATGTTCCAGTCAGAGATACCTTGCCTTTCTATGGGTCTGAGGTGGTGCTTAAGGAAGAGGACATAGCCAAAGTCTGTCGTTTGCCAGCTGCTACAGTCAAGAAGGCTTTGAAGGATAGTGAAGGCAGAGGACTCCTTTGGAGTGTGCTTATACCAGAGGCTGAGGAATATGCTAAAGAGGGTAAATGGGGGGATTTTGGTGCTTTGTTGGCTTTGATGGTGTATGGGTCTAGTTTGTTCCCAGGGGAGAAAGAATTTGTGAGCTTGGAATTGATCTCTATCTTTGCTAAAGGTAATCCTATGCCAACTCTGTTGGGAGATTTCTACTACAACGTTCATTACCGGAATGAGAAAGGTAGAGGTGGACCAGTGGGATGTTGTGCTTCATTGTTTGCTGAGTGGTTTGCCAAATAACTGCCAAAATCAGGTGCTTTCAAGGAGATGAGAGATGAGTGGAGATGGTCTAGAAGGTTGATGGGGCTAACTGCTGAGGATATAGCCTGGGGATATGACAAAGATCTGCTGGGAAAAGAGTTGTTGGTCAGTTGTGGAAGATTTGTTGGAGTACCTTTGCTAGGAAGGAAGGGTGTGATCAGTTATCATCCAACATTAGCCAGGAAACAATTTGGTTATCCTTTGAGAGATCCACCACGGATGGAAGAGTTTGCTGAGTTTTTGTATTTTCCTGTGGAGGGAAACAAAGAATTAGTGATACAAACATCTCAGGCTTGGGCTCATAGAGTGAGGAAGGGTAAGAAAGACTTTGGCAGCGTAGATCCTAAGACGTATCCTCCTTTTGCTACCTGGTTGAAAAAACATGTAGAAGAAGTGCTCGTGCCATTCTCAATAGAAGCTCCACTTTATCCCAAAGAAGTGTCAAGCCAAAGTACTGTCTCCCTTGAAGAGTATAAGAAATTGGAAGCTCAGCTGCATGAAGTTCGAGTGGAGAATGCTGAAATGGTTAGCCTGTACCATCTTGCCAACCGGGCCAAAAATGAAGCAGAGGGAAAGTTGCAGAAGATGCAAGCTTCCTGGGAAGCTAAAGAGAAAGACTTTTCTGGAAGGGAAGCTTACTTTCAAAGGTTGGGTCTGATGGAAGCAAAAAGAGAAGCGGAGCGCAAAAAGACTTTGAAGACTCTCAAGGAAGCTCGCCAGTCCATTGTTTGGTTGCAAGGCCAAAGGGAGGAAGAGCAAAAGAAGTTTAAAGAAAAAGAAGAGTTTTTTGAGGTGCAAATGGCCTTCAAGAAGGAAGAGGTGGAGCAAGTCCACAACATACGAAAGGAAAAGACTCAGCATTTAGCACAAAGCCAGTTAGCCTTGGAGGAGGCACGAAAGGAGATTGAAGAGCTCAAGTTGAGAGCAGGTGTGAAGAAGAACAGAGCAGAGGTGGCTGCAGAAGAACCTGGGTCTCTAGTTTAGTTTGTTTATTTGTTCAGACTACCTACAGACTTGTTGTAGGAGTCTTGCTTTATTCTCTTCTCTTTTGTAATGACTTGTAACCCTTCGGGGAATGTTTTTGTTGGTGCTCTAACTTTTGGCCGGCAGTGGGTTGTCCATGATATACAGTGTTAATATGCAAATTATCATTTCTAAATATGCAAGGCTTGTTTGTCTGATACTGCTAATATCTGAACACTCTTCAAAAAGAAAGTCTGAAAGTTAATACTCAAAGTGGCTGTCTGGAGCAAATACCAGAACTGGGGCATACAAATGCTTAAAACTTGGAAACATGATCAGTTACATTGCATGCATATGACGTGTTTGTTTGTTTTGCAGGTAGTGCTTCAGTTTCTAATGTTTATGTTGTTTCAGGCACTATAGCTCCCAGAAAGGTTCGAGAACAGCCAGTCATACACAAATATCCCACAAGAGTCAACAGAGAAAGAGTCATGGATCAAATACAGGCTGATTTAGCTGACTTGAGACTGAGGATGGACAATTTTATGACCCTTATGGCAGGAATGGGTCAGAATCAGGAACGTCTGCGTGAGTTGGTTGAAAATAGTCAAGCTAGGAACAACGGTATTGCTGATGGAGGTAATTGTAACGGTGCGGGCGCCCGTCAAATTGAAATCCCTGTAGCACAGCCAGGGGTCACCATTATCAATGATGGACTGAACAATGTACAGATGGACGGTCAAGACGAACAGTTCACTCTGCTGGACGAAATTGAAGGCCACGGGGCTGAAATGAACAGGAAATTTGAAGAGATGGCAGAACATATCAAGGCTATTCAATCTCAGAACTCTCTGGGGTTCGACATTACTGACTTGGGCTTGGTTCCAGGGGTTAGAATCCCTTACAAGTTCAAGGTCCCGACTTTCGAGAAGTACAACGGCACAGCGTGTCCAAAGACTCATCTTCAGTCCTTTGTAGGAAGGATTGTTGCCCACACTGATGATGAAAAGCTATGGATGTACTATTTCCAGGACAACTTGGTTGAGGCCTCATTGGAATGGTATATGAAGCTAAGTAGAGTCAACATTAAGAGCTGGAAGGACCTGGCAGAGGCTTTCGTGAAGCAATACCAGTACAATTTGGACATGGCTCCAAATCGCACTCAATTGCAAAACATGTCTCAAACTGCTAAGGAGGGGTTTAAAGAATATGCTCAAAGGTGGCGTCAACTCGCTGCTGTCGCTCCCGGGATTTTCATCCTAGTACAAACGCGAAAGTGGCGCGGAAAAGGTTAGAGTCGCCAGCCAGACATTTTTATCCCAAAGGAATGGGAAAGGTAATGTTGCACAAACCTAAGGAAGAAGGAAAAGGACGAGGCCTTGCGAACCAAAGATCTGAGTTCGGGAGTCGGTTACGAACTGGGAAGGTATTAGCACCCCAGATCGTCCGTCGTACCCGACGGGATCCACGCTTGCTTGTTTGTTTCAAAGGGTGAGAAAATAAGATGCTGCTGAATAAAACCGCTACTGGAATAAAGGGAATGGAAAATGAGAAAGGAATAAGAAGAGAGAATGGAAAGAAAAGGGGAAATGTAGGGAAAATAAAGAATGTGCTCGAACGGGCCCTACCCCGCTGCCTACGTACCTCATCGGGATAATGAGGATCAGAGTCGACGTAGTTCGCCTAACCTAGGCGGGAACTGCTTGTTTGTGTTTTTTACAGCTGGAACTGCGTGTGTCTATGCTCAGGTGTTGCAGGCTCGTCTGGTACGAGTGCGTTTACCGTCTTGCATGCGAGACAAGTCGCCGCGAGTTCGCGATGTGAGTGAATGAGATGAGAGAAGAAGTTCCCGCAGGATAGTCGGTTATTGTTTGTTTTTGTCTTTTTAAAAGAAGTGTTTTTGAATTTGTTTGTGAACTGTCTTGTACTAAGACCTATCCATCGCGGGAAGTATTTACACCTCGCCCCGAAACAGGACGCGTATAAACACTCCGCAACAAAGTCTCGTGTCGTACAAGATTGTTCGGTTTTTATTAAGTGTTTTATTGCTTTTCTTTTGAGATGAGAAAGAGAATGACTCAAGTTGATAAAAGGAAAAATCTAAGGGACTAAGACTCAATCCTAATGTATTATGTATTTACAAAGTGATCCTAGTGGTTAGTGAGGTTTTCTATTCCTAATGGAAAAAGGAAAAGAAAAAAAGGAAAAAGGATGCAACTTACTTCCTAAGGAAGATAAGTTGGTCCTAACAATGGGGAATCCTACCAATCACAAACATGGAAGGAAAAATGAATTAAAAAGCCTAAAAGAAATGCATAAAAATAAAGGATAAAGTGGAGTAAACTTACCTCAATCTTCCCCACTACAAAACAAGTGTTAATGCACATTTTTATTAAAAAGAATAAGGCAAACACACATTAATTAAATCCTAATTAAATTCTAAGGCACCTTAGACCTAAACTAGACTCTATTTTAATCCTAAAGGAACTAGAAAAATGCTAAAACCAAAATACAACACCTATTACAGCCCCTTAATACACAAACAGCTATGAAACTAAGCCTAACACCCACCAGCTTTTTACAGCCAGCATGCAACATGAAAAAGTAGGTGTAGAAAGTCACACACATCATACTAATATAACAAACAACTTGTATTTTACAGCAGCTATATACAAAAACAGCTATGAAATGCAAAATCCAAATTTGATTATTTTTATTTATGTGCACAAAGTGAATGATAAACAACACATTAATGTCACTTGACATGAATCTACATGCATCACAAAATGAACTCAAACATGTGAATTTATTTACATCATTTATTTGATTAAAAATGACAATGATCAATCAAGAACAAACATACTTTTTTCATGTTACACACATGAGCATTTTATCATGAGATTGAACAAGTATCACTACAAGCATCAATTGTTACACATGCATGGCATAAAATCAGAATTGAACTCATGTTAAGATATGGTCAATTAAGCACAAGAAACTTGCATGAACATGTGAAGCATTTAATCACTTTTGGCAAAAAATCAACATGGTATTTAATCACTTTATCAATCAAGCAAGCAATGACAATAATCATGAAGCATATGTTGGATTTAAGCAAGCAATTAACATGTGAAACAAATGATTAAAGTGTAGCAAACAACATCAAGAATCACTTATATCACATTTGCACCTTTAACACAAAACATAGAAAAGTAAATGGAATCATGTCGAAACGACTCGAAAAAAATAAATTGGCTACTGGAAATGGACCCAAAAATTCCCTAAAATCACTACCTAAACATACATGAACATTAGAGGCACTAGGAAGCAAGATTGAGCAAGAAAATAGGCTAAAAATCCAAAAATGAACAGCGTTAACCGGTTAACCATATAGGTTAACCCGTTAACGGGCAGAAAAATACAGCATTCTGGCCAAAAACGCATGCGTTAACCGGTTAACCAAATGCGTTAACCGGTTAACACTGAACAAAAAGTGAAAAATGCTTTTGAAAAAAGTGCTTTTGGCCACAATCTTCCTTCTAAACAATCCTAACTCCCACTTAATCATGCTAACACAAATTTCTACTCAATTGGAGCTTATTTACACAGGGTAGAACCTATATCTATTAACACCTTAAATCCAAGTTCAACCAAAATCACAAATCACAAGCAAACATAATCGAAACGGAATTGATTTTAAACAAAGCGAAAAGCACTTAAAGAATGCCAAAAATGGCGAGATGGAGAGAATAACTTAAAGAAGAAATGATTAAGATCACCAACCTACGAAGCGGAGGAGTGCTTCGGTGATTGTTGCAAGAATCGGAGCTTGAATCGAAGAGAAAACCGAAAACCAAGAAATCGCAAAATAAATGCGTTCTTGAGCTTGAATCTTCGTGTGCTTCTGATAAGTCGATAATCCTCACAAAATTTAGTAGCTTATCCTTCTTCAATCCACAAAATATGAAGGTTGGAGGCTTAAGCTTCAAGATCTTCAAGTTTCAATGTGAAACTTGAAGAGCTTATTTGAAAAAGCTTTGGTGAGAGGGAGAGGAAAAGTGAGAGAAAAAAGTGCTTATCAAAGAGTGAGATTGGAAAATGGTGTTCAACCCTTTTTGTTTGGATGAAAATGGCTTAAATAGAGACTAGGCTAGGAGCTAGGTTTGGGTTTGGGGCCCAAATATTAGGTTTGGGATCCAAAATTAGGTTTGGAAGTTAGTTAGGGTTAGGGTTGGAAAAGGGAATATTCCTTGGAACACTCTAGAAAATGGTGGAAGGTGGTGGAAGTTTCCAAAGGAAATGGAGTGGAATTGAAGTGGAAAAATGAGACGGAAAGAATGAAAGGAAGTGTGGAAAGAAAGTGGAAGGAAAGGTGGAGGGAAATGGTGAAACTAACTACCTTTCAAATGATTTTTCTTTGGTTTTTCTATGATTCCTCCATCATTTCTTGATCAAGTTTGAACCATAGGATCATTGTAACCCTAATTTCACGATCTCGATCTTAAAAGTCCGGAGTCGACCCTTTTTACCTAGCCCGATTGCCTTTTCTCCAATTCCTCGATTTTCCGTCGTCCGGCCAGTCGAACCCCTTCCAAAATGAATTTGTGGACGAGATTTGAACCCTAGGCACTTGACATCATATATAAGTCAAAGAAATCCACTTCGACTCAAAAATTTATGTAGAAGCCCTGTAGAAATGAAACCCTAATTCGGCTCTTTTCCCTCAAGAAGTATTGCACTGCTTGCCTCCTTCAATCAAACCAAAACTTTCCATGACTTGTGGCTTCAAGTGAAGACTTGTGGGATATTGTGAACCCTTTGCACAAGGTTGAGAAGCTTTGTGGCCCTTCGGTAGCCTCTTCATAACTTTCGGTTGCTCCGATCATTGATCACATACCCACGCCTCGGCTATGCTATATATGATGCAATGTTTTTGGTTATTTTATGAATCCATATATGCAAAATGCTATGCAAAATGTTGAGGAAATGAGAGGGCAAATTTTGAGGTATTACAGCTGCCCCTATTCAATCAACTGCAGACCTGAACGGATGATTGCAACAACTTTTAGGCGTTCAAGGTATGGAGTGATTGAATACTCGAATAAAACCTGAAAATTTGCACACCGAGGGTAATGGAAATGCCATCTGCCCATTTATTT
Organism: Lathyrus aphaca; assembly: GCA_963966055.1. NCBI lineage: Eukaryota > Viridiplantae > Streptophyta > Magnoliopsida > Fabales > Fabaceae > Lathyrus > Lathyrus aphaca. The sequence continues at coordinate 18,090,561 of OZ014521.1, forward strand.
ATTTATGTATTTTCTGATTTTGACCTCCGAATAGGTAGCGGAAAAATAGAAACAGGTGGAAATTTACTGGGAAGCATGCCATCCTCGAGTGACAACTCAAAAGAAGATAAGACGGGATGAAACGGGATCATTGTACTTAAATGATAACCCGAATGAAATGGGATCGTTGTACTTAAACGAGAGCCCGAACAAACAGGATCATTGTACTTAAATGATAACCTGAGACGCGACCGTTGTACTGAAACGGAGACGCGAAGAGAAATGAGACTGTTGTACTGAAACAAGACTCAAATACGAGACCATTGTACTTAAATGGAGACTCGAATGAAATGGGGTCGTTGTACTTAAACGAGAGCCCGAGCAAACAGGATCATTGTACTTAAATGATAACCTGAGACGCGACCGTTGTACTGAAACGGAGACGCGAAAGGAAATGAGACTATTGTACTGAAACAAGACTCAAATACGAGACCATTGTACTTAAATGGAGACTCGAATGAAATGGGGTCGTTGTACTTAAACGATAACCCGAGACGCGACCGTTGTACTGAAACGGAGACGCGAAAGGAAATGAGACTGTTGTACTGAAACAAGACTCAAATACGAGACCATTGTACTTAAATGGAGACTCAAATGAAATGGGGTCGTTGTACTTAAACGATAACCCGAGACGCGACCGTTGTACTGAAACGGAGACGCGAAAGGAAATGAGACTGTTGTACTGAAACAAGACTCAAATACGAGACCATTGTACTTAAATGGAGACTCGAATGAAATGGGGTCGTTGTACTTAAACGAGAGCCCGAGCAAACAGGATCATTGTACTTAAATGATAACCTGAGACGCGACCGTTGTACTGAAACGGAGACGCGAAAGGAAATGAGACTGTTGTACTGAAACAAGACTCAAATACGAGACCATTGTACTTAAATGGAGACTCGAATGAAATGGGGTCGTTGTACTTAAACGATAACCCGAGACGCGACCGTTGTACTGAAACGGAGACGCGAAAGGAAATGAGACTGTTGTACTGAAACAAGACTCAAAGACGAGACCATTGTACTTAAATGGAGACTCGAAAAGAAATGGGGTCGTTGTACTTAAACGAGAGCCCGAGCAAACAGGATCATTGTACTTAAATGATAACCTGAGACGCGACCGTTGTACTGAAACGGAGACGCGAAAGGAAATGAGACTGTTGTACTGAAACAAGACTCAAATACGAGACCATTGTACTTAAATGGAGACTCGGATGAAATGGGGTCGTTGTACTTAAACGATAACCCGAGACGCGACCGTTGTACTGAAACGGAGACGCGAAAGGAAATGAGACTGTTGTACTGAAACAAGACTCAAAGACGAGACCATTGTACTTAAATGGAGACTCGAAAGGAACGGGATCGTTGTACTTAAACGAGAGCCCAAGACGCGACCGTTGTACTGAAACAGAGGCGCGAAAAAATGAGACTGTGTACTGAAACAAGACTCAACCGGGGATAACAACAAGACGTGGTAGAAGTAAACACCCTGGGAAACAAAGTTGCCTTCTGTGGGGAATACTTCAATCTGATTGGAGATGTAACAGGTCTTATGTAATATACCTCAAAACTGGCCCATGCTGGTATGCATATGTTTGAATTTATGGCGTAATGCTCCATGATGATGGAAATGCTACGCTTTGGAGGATGCAGACGCAATGATGATTATGCGAATGACAATGCAAAAAGATCTCCTGATAAGGAAACTGCAGGTAATTCCAGATAACTTGGCTAGGAAGAAACGATGATCGCTGCATTGATCTGATTCATCCTGGTGAGGAGGAAACAACTCTGCGGGGAAAGCTGTTAATAATTCATAGACTCTGAATAGCCGCCACTGCCAAAAATAAATTGGACTTTGAGATTGGAGCGCCAAAACCCTGCTGGAGGCGGACCCTTCTTGAACTCTGGTGGGGAGATGAGAACCTCCTGGAAACCAAAGGCATGACACTGCTGAGGAAGCAACTGCTGGGAAGGCAAACCACTCCTTATACTACTGAGAGTTGCCCCTGTCTGAAGGGAAACTTCTGCTTGGGGATGATACCCACTCTCTGCTACCTTATTGAGAGATTTCAACTTCCACCTCTACTGGGGATGATGGAGGATGTCAATGATAAAGCTTCCCGCTGAAGATAAGAGCTCAAGTTGCCACTTGCTGGGGATAAGAGATAAATCCTCTCATGTTGGGAATGAGAGATGTTAGGCGTCTCATGCTGGTGATGAGAGACGATGATACCCTTCTTCTCAAGAAATAACCTCCCATGAGACTTGCTAAGGAATCTTGATCGATGAAGTCCGCAGATGAAACAACTCTTGAAGTACTATGATGACAATGGCTTTGCTTCCAGACTCTGGGTTGATAGATCGCCAACTAACCATGATTGAATAATGGTTCTCTGAAATTTTCAACTCGCCTCAGACTAAGGTCCATTGGAAGAAAATGTCTCAAGAGGATTTTACAGAAAACATGACATACGAAATGCCTTAGTGTCTTCAAACTCTTGGAGAGATTCGTTGGATCTCGAAATAGCTGCCCCAGATTTCATGATATGAAAGAAATTTGCCTCGCGAGGATTCATGAAAAACCTCATATCACCGTGAAATATTCTGCCCCAGTATTTTGGACTTTGGATAGGTGCTTTTGATTAACCGTCTTCAGGAGAAAGTACTTCCCATGCTCTTGGGATGGCCTGCCCCAGTACGAGCCTTGAAGTGATCACCCCTGAATGACTGCTTTGAAAAAAACACCCAGATCAACTATTCTTTGAGAGATTGGATCTCGAAGTAATTGCCCCAGTTTGGCTGAATTTTGAAGAGATTGCTCGACATGATTGCCCCAGATTAATTGGCTCTTGCTACGAGTGTTGGGAAAATCCCTACTCAATGGAGTTTTCTTGAAAAGTGCACCTCGACAGATTGTCCTTCGGAAGTTTCAGACTTCTCAACTCGGCAAGATTAAGCTTCTGGACTGAAGTTTCGTATGTGAATTTTTGTGATGCCCAACAAATATATGCAAGCAGAAAATGTTTATTCTAAGAATGAAAATTCTAATGCAACACACATGTCACTCTTGAAGTTTTACTGAAAAAGATGTCGCAAACCTTTGTGAGCGAATCACTAGTTAAGATACGACATTAATTTTTGAATAATAAAAAACATGTACATGCAACACCAACAAAGATATTTTAACACCACTCATAGGAGTCAAGAACGCGGTCTCGTGGTAGTACGCTCTCAAAAATAACCCTGTTTCAGTTAGGACTTTTGAGGGTTGTATCGTGGCCTGGTTCACGGTTATAGAAACAAAGGATATAGGCTCGAAGTTTATTTGTGCCCACCCATCTTCGTGATGTTCTCCATTCCTATTTTCAGCTAACTTTCACAAGCGTTCACCTCTCAAAAAGGGTTTTGTGATGGTTGAGGAACCAATTACACTAACGGTGTAAGCACCAAACAGGTCGTTGTTGGGAGTCAGTCACCCCTTAGTCTTTCGTGTCTGTGCCACACGACTTTGTTCTTATTTGAGGATCTTTCTTGTGTAATCCTTTTCGTTTTTCACTTTTGCATTCTTTTTCTTATCCCTAACTTTTGCCTGGACTGATTCTTGTGAATCTTTGATTGTGAAGTCCAGCGGGATGCCCTAATTTTTGCCTAAGTCGTTTGTTTTCAAGTTTCGACTTAGCGGGCTTTCTCATTCATTTTTTTTTCAATTCTTTTTTTTGAACAAATCGTGTGACACTGTTTGTCTTGATTGCTTTGAAAGGGTCGTGACTGTCCCACTTCTTGGTTGTTGAGGGATAACCATTGTGGTCTCCGGTCTTTGGACCTCTTGATTGGGATAACCATTGTGGTTTCTGGTCATTGGACCTCTTGATTTGGTACAACGAAAGGTAATGGATCCTCAGATTTGCACTCCTTTTGAAATTTGAACGCTCGGTCAAACTAACTGACGCCTACCCTGCCCCTGGGTTAAATGCAAGGGTTTTTTCATGCGAAAAGAAACTCCTACTTCAAGGCTCAAATGGGTTGGCGAGGGTGTATCTCCCTTATATCTCCGGTGTTTAGGATTTGAAACAATGCCTGTACATCGTCAACAGGGTCTTCCTCAAAAGCACACAATTAAAGTTTTTGCGTTCTCATTTCGTCATCCTCCCTGATAGAGTTTAATCACAACAGTTGGTATTGCAATGCACATACACAAAATCATGAGTGAATACGAATGGATTACTTCAAGAGAAACATGTGCATTTTATTATGGTTATCATTCAAAAACAAATAAGTTTCATGCATGCATACAAATGTTTAAACAAACAATATAAACTACAAATGAAAATGCAGTAAAGAAGCTGAACATTGCCGTCATTGAGGAGACTTGACTCCGTATGGACTTATTGATTCTGAAAATGCCTTTGCCAATTGGGAGACCCATTTGATGAGGAGACTTCAATATGTGAGTAGACTTTCTGGCATGATGACCTTTGAGTCGATCAAATTCTGGACCTTGTCTTCACCTTTGCCTCTGAAAGACTTGCAATCTTCAATTAAAAGGCCAGGTGCCCCAGAATGGTAATCATGCTTGGCATCGAAACTCCAAAGGAAGTTTTGTTGGAGATGATCCTGATGCAATTAGCTAAACCACTCCGAATTTGCGTAAATGATGAAACTTGTTGCACGTACGACATCAGAATATGATCAAACTTCTTCTCAAGTTGTTTTGGACCTTACCCGTATTCTCTGCCCCTAGGATTCTCTTGGGAAGCTCCGGTCAGATGCTGACAAATGACATCTGGAGGGAAAAGGTTGATAAAGTTAATAGATAAGGTTGCTCGGAAAGATCTTGCACGATCTCCTGCCTACGTATCTCCATTGACCAATGGAGAATCAGAGCAGCGTAGTTCCCCTCAATAGGGATGAAAATAGCTTCGTTCAGAATTTCCATAACCAAGCTAATCTGAGTCTTCATCTGGTTGAATTCCTGTTTCATCAGCTTCTGATTCTGAAGTAAGGTTTACACCTCTGTCCTGAATGGCCTCAGCTGGGTATTCCTTCGATTACCTCCGCCCGGAGTTGCTTCAAATATATACCTTGATGATTGTGATTCAAGTTGTCCATTCTGATGAGAAATCAAGTCAGGAAAAGAATTTGTCTCTGAACACCTGTCAAGAATGCAAGGATGTATGCAAATGCCATGTTCAATTATTTCTGAGGAATCTATCTGCTTTAATTCAAGTTTTGATACAGAAAAATCCAACATGATTCAGATATGTGATCCTCGGAAATAACTGAACATGTGTGCAGAAATGCTATGATGTCATGTATGCAACAGGCATGTGATCAATGATCTGATGTTGGTGCCGGTGTTGAATAATGAGTCAAGTGTCTGAATAGAATCATAATAGTAGCACCATCTCTGTATAGAACCCCATAACTGAGAACCCAATAACTGTAGAACTGGATCACATAATAGAATAATCACTGATGGTATTGAAGCTGAACAACGAGCCAAGTGTCTGTGGAGAGTCATAATAAAAGTCACAATATCAAGGTCGCCATGGTAATCACAGTAACAATTTCTCTGAATAGAAATCCCGAATCTCAGAATCAAAGAACCATATAGCACCAGATAATATCATAAAACAACACTGGCAAAGCGGGTATGTTGAAGTTTAGGGTTCCTGCAAACCTGTAAACCCTTCCCAATCTCACGGGTGTGCTACTCGGGTCAACATCACGGACTCTCAAAGCCGAATAGCAATAATACGTTCACCATTTCCGAGAAATGGCTCATGACCAAATCAGGGAATCGGTTTGGCATTATGTACTACTCAGGGAGGCCTCAGCTGAGTCCAAGGAAACAAGCATCCCTCATAAGACCTCAGCTTCAAGCACTGAATCGAGAAACAATAGTACATTCATCCCGAAGGGTACAATACTATCGTCATACGAACAGTTTGCCTTGACTGGGTTCCTATGAGAGAACTAGGCCATCCTATGCGAGTTCCCAGTGGACCCTCGGATGCGAGTGGGTTTGCCAACAAATGTGGTCTGCCACTGTCATCACTGGAGAGGGTTGTTTCCACTAAGGTTCTCAATGATCGGTCCCCAGCTGCACATAACCATCAAGGTTGTACCCTGAAGTGGGGAAGAACCCCCACACAGAATAGTCCCAAGACAGTCGCAACCTGGGTGTGGAACACATCACCACTCATCATGTAACCATGCGAGCACAACATGTCCACGCTAATCCTATGGTGCACTCAAGCCGGGTATTTGGCTTATCTCACAGTAACTCCCAACCCACAGAAAAAATGAAAACCAGCACAGCCAGACAGTCCAGTATAATATGATGCATGGAAAATAAAATACTGAAAGCGGTAAATAAATGCGATAAAGTAAAGCTGTAAATAAAACTGTAAATAAAACAGTAAAGCTAAACTAAAGCACTCAGCAACAAACACATATACACCCAAAGAACAAAACCAAACCGGCGCTAGGATTGACTCTACAAGGGAAACCGGAAGAATCAGGTTAATCCCCAGTGAAGTCGCCAGCTGTCGCTCCCGGGATTTTCATCCTAGTACAAACGCGAAAGTGGCGCGGAAAAGGTTAGAGTCGCCAGCCAGACATTTTTATCCCAAAGGAATGGGAAAGGTAATGTTGCACAAACCTAAGGAAGAAGGAAAAGGACGAGGCCTTGCGAACCAAAGATCTGAGTTCGGGAGTCGGTTACGAACTGGGAAGGTATTAGCACCCCAGATCGTCCGTCGTACCCGACGGGATCCACGCTTGCTTGTTTGTTTCAAAGGGTGAGAAAATAAGATGCTGCTGAATAAAACCGCTACTGGAATAAAGGGAATGGAAAATGAGAAAGGAATAAGAAGAGAGAATGGAAAGAAAAGGGGAAATGTAGGGAAAATAAAGAATGTGCTCGAACGGGCCCTACCCCGCTGCCTACGTACCTCATCGGGATAATGAGGATCAGAGTCGACGTAGTTCGCCTAACCTAGGCGGGAACTGCTTGTTTGTGTTTTTTACAGCTGGAACTGCGTGTGTCTATGCTCAGGTGTTGCAGGCTCGTCTGGTACGAGTGCGTTTACCGTCTTGCATGCGAGACAAGTCGCCGCGAGTTCGCGATGTGAGTGAATGAGATGAGAGAAGAAGTTCCCGCAGGATAGTCGGTTATTGTTTGTTTTTGTCTTTTTAAAAGAAGTGTTTTTGAATTTGTTTGTGAACTGTCTTGTACTAAGACCTATCCATCGCGGGAAGTATTTACACCTCGCCCCGAAACAGGACGCGTATAAACACTCCGCAACAAAGTCTCGTGTCGTACAAGATTGTTCGGTTTTTATTAAGTGTTTTATTGCTTTTCTTTTGAGATGAGAAAGAGAATGACTCAAGTTGATAAAAGGAAAAATCTAAGGGACTAAGACTCAATCCTAATGTATTATGTATTTACAAAGTGATCCTAGTGGTTAGTGAGGTTTTCTATTCCTAATGGAAAAAGGAAAAGAAAAAAAGGAAAAAGGATGCAACTTACTTCCTAAGGAAGATAAGTTGGTCCTAACAATGGGGAATCCTACCAATCACAAACATGGAAGGAAAAATGAATTAAAAAGCCTAAAAGAAATGCATAAAAATAAAGGATAAAGTGGAGTAAACTTACCTCAATCTTCCCCACTACAAAACAAGTGTTAATGCACATTTTTATTAAAAAGAATAAGGCAAACACACATTAATTAAATCCTAATTAAATTCTAAGGCACCTTAGACCTAAACTAGACTCTATTTTAATCCTAAAGGAACTAGAAAAATGCTAAAACCAAAATACAACACCTATTACAGCCCCTTAATACACAAACAGCTATGAAACTAAGCCTAACACCCACCAGCTTTTTACAGCCAGCATGCAACATGAAAAAGTAGGTGTAGAAAGTCACACACATCATACTAATATAACAAACAACTTGTATTTTACAGCAGCTATATACAAAAACAGCTATGAAATGCAAAATCCAAATTTGATTATTTTTATTTATGTGCACAAAGTGAATGATAAACAACACATTAATGTCACTTGACATGAATCTACATGCATCACAAAATGAACTCAAACATGTGAATTTATTTACATCATTTATTTGATTAAAAATGACAATGATCAATCAAGAACAAACATACTTTTTTCATGTTACACACATGAGCATTTTATCATGAGATTGAACAAGTATCACTACAAGCATCAATTGTTACACATGCATGGCATAAAATCAGAATTGAACTCATGTTAAGATATGGTCAATTAAGCACAAGAAACTTGCATGAACATGTGAAGCATTTAATCACTTTTGGCAAAAAATCAACATGGTATTTAATCACTTTATCAATCAAGCAAGCAATGACAATAATCATGAAGCATATGTTGGATTTAAGCAAGCAATTAACATGTGAAACAAATGATTAAAGTGTAGCAAACAACATCAAGAATCACTTATATCACATTTGCACCTTTAACACAAAACATAGAAAAGTAAATGGAATCATGTCGAAACGACTCGAAAAAAATAAATTGGCTACTGGAAATGGACCCAAAAATTCCCTAAAATCACTACCTAAACATACATGAACATTAGAGGCACTAGGAAGCAAGATTGAGCAAGAAAATAGGCTAAAAATCCAAAAATGAACAGCGTTAACCGGTTAACCATATAGGTTAACCCGTTAACGGGCAGAAAAATACAGCATTCTGGCCAAAAACGCATGCGTTAACCGGTTAACCAAATGCGTTAACCGGTTAACACTGAACAAAAAGTGAAAAATGCTTTTGAAAAAAGTGCTTTTGGCCACAATCTTCCTTCTAAACAATCCTAACTCCCACTTAATCATGCTAACACAAATTTCTACTCAATTGGAGCTTATTTACACAGGGTAGAACCTATATCTATTAACACCTTAAATCCAAGTTCAACCAAAATCACAAATCACAAGCAAACATAATCGAAACGGAATTGATTTTAAACAAAGCGAAAAGCACTTAAAGAATGCCAAAAATGGCGAGATGGAGAGAATAACTTAAAGAAGAAATGATTAAGATCACCAACCTACGAAGCGGAGGAGTGCTTCGGTGATTGTTGCAAGAATCGGAGCTTGAATCGAAGAGAAAACCGAAAACCAAGAAATCGCAAAATAAATGCGTTCTTGAGCTTGAATCTTCGTGTGCTTCTGATAAGTCGATAATCCTCACAAAATTTAGTAGCTTATCCTTCTTCAATCCACAAAATATGAAGGTTGGAGGCTTAAGCTTCAAGATCTTCAAGTTTCAATGTGAAACTTGAAGAGCTTATTTGAAAAAGCTTTGGTGAGAGGGAGAGGAAAAGTGAGAGAAAAAAGTGCTTATCAAAGAGTGAGATTGGAAAATGGTGTTCAACCCTTTTTGTTTGGATGAAAATGGCTTAAATAGAGACTAGGCTAGGAGCTAGGTTTGGGTTTGGGGCCCAAATATTAGGTTTGGGATCCAAAATTAGGTTTGGAAGTTAGTTAGGGTTAGGGTTGGAAAAGGGAATATTCCTTGGAACACTCTAGAAAATGGTGGAAGGTGGTGGAAGTTTCCAAAGGAAATGGAGTGGAATTGAAGTGGAAAAATGAGACGGAAAGAATGAAAGGAAGTGTGGAAAGAAAGTGGAAGGAAAGGTGGAGGGAAATGGTGAAACTAACTACCTTTCAAATGATTTTTCTTTGGTTTTTCTATGATTCCTCCATCATTTCTTGATCAAGTTTGAACCATAGGATCATTGTAACCCTAATCTCACGATCTCGATCTTAAAAGTCCGGAGTCGACCCTTTTTACCTAGCCCGATTGCCTTTTCTCCAATTCCTCGATTTTCCGTCGTCCGGCCAGTCGAACCCCTTCCAAAATGAATTTGTGGACGAGATTTGAACCCTAGGCACTTGACATCATATATAAGTCAAAGAAATCCACTTCGACTCAAAAATTTATGTAGAAGCCCTGTAGAAATGAAACCCTAATTCGGCTCTTTTCCCTCAAGAAGTATTGCACTGCTTGCCTCCTTCAATCAAACCAAAACTTTCCATGACTTGTGGCTTCAAGTGAAGACTTGTGGGATATTGTGAACCCTTTGCACAAGGTTGAGAAGCTTTGTGGCCCTTCGGTAGCCTCTTCATAACTTTCGGTTGCTCCGATCATTGATCACATACCCACGCCTCGGCTATGCTATATATGATGCAATGTTTTTGGTTATTTTATGAATCCATATATGCAAAATGCTATGCAAAATGTTGAGGAAATGAGAGGGCAAATTTTGAGGTATTACAGCTGCCAGAGTGCAACCACCATTGCTGGAGAATGAGATGGCTGATATGTTCATGGGGACATTGCAAGGAGTGTTTATCAAAAGATTGGCGTCTTGTTCGGCTACCAAGTTCAATGATATAGTAATAACTGGAGAGAGGGTCGAGACTTTGTTAAAGACGGGAAAGATTCAAGATACAAGTGCGAGCAGTTCGAATGGAGTAAGAAAAGCTTTCAGCGGACCCCCGAGAAGAAGGGAAGGTGAAACCAATGTTGTGTTTGGTCGAGGATAGGGCCGATGATATAGAAGATCATATGAGCAAGTGGCAGCTGTCACTATCCCTTCCATTCCTATGCAGCAGGTACAAACTCAACCTCAACAACAGCAACAACAGCAGCCACAACGCAACAACTATCAACAAAGACCTTATCAACCAAGACAAGCTCGTTCGGTTAATAGGGTGCTTGAAGTGATTCCCATGACATATACTGCATTGCTGCAGAGATTGCTAGACCTGAATTTGATACAACTGGGGACTTTGGCACCACCACCACCTGGAGAGCTTCCAGTGGGGTACGATGCCAATATTAGATGCGTTTTCCATTCAGGGGCACCCGGGCACTTAACTGAGAAGTGCAGGCGCTACAGCACAAGGTTCAAGATTTGATCGACTCTAAGGCGATTAACTTCGCACCACCGCCAAATGTTACTTCAAACCCTATTCCGAACCATGGATGGGATAGAATAAATGTTGTTGAGGGTAGTGAGAAGCTAAGTTTGATTCTGAGTATAGAAGAAGTGAAGACTCCACTGTTGGTAGTGAAGGAGAGGCTGTTAAAAGGACAAGTGTTTTCGGGATGCAGTTCTGATTGTGAAAAGTGTTTGAATTCAGTGAACGGTTGTGAAGACTTGAAGATGGGGTTGCAGAATCTGATTGATGAAGGATCATTGCAGTTTGACAAAGTTGATAATAAAGTTGATGATGTGTCCACTATAACCATTTTCTATGATCCAACTGATATGCCTGCTAGAAGAGAACCTGTGACCATTTATGCTCCTGAGGTCAGTCCTGTGACTATCACTGTTCCTGGGCCTGTTCCTTATACAGATGATAAAGCTATTCCATGGAATTACGGCTCAGATGTGTACGTGGAAGGACAGAAAGTGGAGAGTAAGTCAGTAGCTATTGACCCGACTGTAGTGAACGTCGGAGGAGTTGGAGGCTTTACGAGAAATGGTCGTCTTTTTGCTCCCCCAGTCCTGAGAGGAGATCCTGAGGCTGAGGCTTCGGCAAAGGGTAAAGGAAAGTAAATAGCGACTGAAGAAACGACAACTCCTGCTGATGGACAGGGTACCTTTGAGAAGGAGATGGAGGAATTTATGCGCATAATTAAAAAGAGTGATTATAAGGTGGTTGAGCAGTTGAACCAGACGCCATCCAAAATATCAATTCTCTCCTCTTCATCTCTCTTGCTCTTTAGACACTTTTCTAACATGATTAGGGTTCTGGTCTTGTACCTTGAGTTTGTAATTTGTTTATTTTGCTTTGCATCACCTCAAGTTTACTTTGTCTTGTCATAGCAATTCATGTTGCCTCATGTTGATTGGTGTGCTTCTTTTCTCATTCTTGTGACTTGTATTTGCATTGAACATTTATGTGTATGACTTCACTTATGTTTGTATGATGTTGGTATGGCATTGTGATCATTTTATATTGCCTTTATACTTGTGTCACTAACCATTTCAGGGGCTTTGGTAAGTGAGAGGTGTGGATGTGATTCCCACATCTCCAAACCTTATCTCTTATCTTCTTATTCTTATTTGTTCTAACCTTGTGATTGTTGGGCTTAGGCCTTACTTCCCCCCACTTCTATTCTTCTTTCTTCTTCTTCTTCTCTTTTTCTTTCTTTCTTCTTTAAGATAGTAAACCTCACTAACCTAGGATTTCCATGCATGACAACACTTAGGATTCATTAGTCCCCCATTAGACTTTTACCTTTGTGATCCTTTTGGTTCTTCTTCTCTTCTCATCTCAAAACCCTAAAGTAGACACTCAATAAAGATTGAAGTGATACCTTGAGCAATAGCCTTATCCCATGAGACATTTGTAGTCTTCCCATCTTGGGATAGTACAAGCTTGTCTGGTGATGTACAAGTCTGATCAAGATATCATCTTCACCAAGAAAATCACAAAACACACTTCTTCATTATAAATATCCAAAAACACTTAATAAGTTAATGAGTTAGTGAGCTTCGGCCCTAATCTCTGGATTCAAGTTTTGAGGATCTTCTCCTTACTTGAGTGTGCTTGTTCTATTATTCCATCTTGGAATGTAGTGACAAGTGCATATTCCATGGAAAAGAGTTTGAGTTCACTTCCTTGTGACACACTCCTAAAAGCTTCTAAAAAACACAAACAAACAATAAGCGTCTTTCCTTCGGGAATTATTATCTCATCTCCTTCGCTCCGTACGCGAACTTGCTTCTACTTGTCACTTTGCAAGACGGTTACGCACTCGTCGTCCGAGCCTGCAACACCTGAGCATTGACATAGGCAATTCAAGCCTTAATTCACAAGCAATCATTTCCACTCCTAGTTAGGGGAACTACGGCGTCTCTGATCCTCATTGTCCAGATGAGGTACGTAGGCAGCGGGGTAGGGCCCGTTCGAGCACAATCTTTTATTTTCCCTACATTTTTCCTTTGTTTTCTTTCTCAGTTCCTTTTCCAATTCCAGTTCCTTTTCTTTGCAGCAACTTTCATTTCTTTACCCTTTGAAACATTTTCTTTGCAAGCGTGGATCCCGTCGGGTACGGCAGACGATCTGGGGTGCTAATACCTTCCCAGGTCGTAACCGACTCCCGAACCCAGTCTCTTTGGTCCGCACGACCTTTGTCCTTTCTTTTCTTTCTTCGGTTTGTGCAGCATTACCATTCCCGTTCCTTCGGGATAAAAATGCCTGGCTGGCGACTCTACCTTTTTCCGCGCCACTTTCGCATTTGTACCAGGATGGAAATCCAGGGAGCGACAGCTGGCGACTCTGCCAGGGATAGAGCAATGACGGGGACGACCGACATTCTGGGGAAATAAAGGGATCAGGATGGGGACGACCATCAAGCAAAGTATCAAGATTCTATGGGGATTAAAGGTGAAATCAATGATGGGGACGACCATCAGGTTTGGAAAGTAAAGTAAACAACGATGGGGATGGCCATCGGTTCAAAGAATAAGTGAAATAATGATGAGGGACAGTTGTCAAAAGGTGAAGGACGATCACCTAGCAAGGAACGTCTGCTCTTTTGGGGATAAAGATCAGGGACGATCATCTTAGGTGAAGGACGATCACCTGGCAGGGTACGGCTGCCGAAAATATCACGACATAGGACGAATGCCGGATAAAAAAGGTCGACGATGGGGACGGCCATCGGATAAGCATGATGAAGGACGATCATCAAGAGGTGAAGGACGATCACCTAGCAGGGTACGACTGTGTCGCTCCCTCAGTCCTGAGAGGAGATCCTGAGGCTGAGGCTGAGGCAAAGGGTAAAGGAAAGCAAACAACGACTGAAGAAACGACAACTCCTGCTGCTGGACAGGGTACCTTTGAGAAGGAGGTGGAGGAATTTATGCACATAATTAAAAAGAGTGATTATAAGGTGGTTGAGCAGTTGAACCAGACGCCATCCAAAATATCAATTCTGTCTTTGCTGATGTGTTCTCTAGCACACAGAGAAGCCTTACTGAAAGTGTTGCAGATGGCGTACGTTCCTCAAAAAATAACTGTCAATCAGCTGGAAGCTATAGTCGGCAGTGTGAATGCAAGTCACGGGTTGGGCTTTACAAATAGAGACCTTACTTCAGAGGGCCGTAACCATAATAAAGAACTACATATTACTATGAAGTGTAAGGGTGTTGTGTTGTCGCATGTCCTGGTTGACACATGCTTTTCTCTTAATGTACTCCCGAAGAAAGCATTGATGAAGCTGAATGTTGATGGTATCGTCTTAAGACCCATTGATTTGATAGTCAAAGCTTTTGATGGGTCCGGAAGGTCAGTATTTGGAGAAGTTGAGTTACCCGTGAAGATAGGGTCTCAAGTATTCAAAAGCACCTTCTATGTCATGGACATTCAGCCCGCGTGCAGTTGCTTGTTGGGACGTCCATGGATTCATGCTGCCGGAGCTGTAACATCCACTCTGCATCAAAAGCTCAAGTACGTGGTTGATGGCCAAGTAATCACTGTGTGCGGGGAGGAAGGCATCTTTGTGAGTCACTTATCAACTTTCAAATATGTGGAGATGGACGGAGAGATCCATGAGACTCTGTGTCAGGCCTTCGAAGCGGTTAATGTCAGCATTTTGACTCCAGTAGAGAAGAACAGTGAGAAAGAAGGTACCTTCATTCACTCCTACAAGCAGGCAAAGGAAGTGGTTCAGTCAGGAAGCGCCCAAGGCTGGGGCAAATTGCTGGAATTGGAGAAGAAAGATGATAAGTTTGGTTTGGGTTATCAGCCTGGTGGGTCCAGTTGGCCTCAGAATGGTAAAGCTATTACTTTCACAAGTGCTGGGATGCTCGACCGCAACCATATCTGTGTGACAAGCAAAGAAGATGACAATGATGGTGACTGGGACAACTGGATTCATCCGTGTGCGCCCGGAGAGGAGCTGAAGAACTGGTCTGCTGAAGACATCGTCCAAGTTACCTGGCAATCAGAGTAATTTATTTGTTTCCTTTTCTTATCATGCTGCATTGCCAAATCCTGCACTCTGCCCAAGGTGCAAGGATCCATTGTATGGGCCACCATGTTTGTTATGCACTTATTTTACCATGAAATAAAGGACATTTTTAGACAATTTGTGTTCTCTTTCTTTCGTTTTAATTTTTTCACAAAAAAATATTTAAAAAAATGGCAATGTGTTTTCTTTTTGTTTTTTTGTGTTTGCGTCTCTTTTGAAAAACAAAACAGATTCTGAAATAAGCACATCATCTGTGTAGTGTTGATCATCCGGATTCTATTGATAATGTTCCTGCTATGACCACGCATGACTTTGACAATCCTATCTACCAAGCTGATGAAGGGGTTGAGGAAGACTGCGAACTCCCTAAAGAATTCGTCAGATTGTTGAAACAAGAGGAACGGGTTATTCAGCCTCATCAGGAAGAAGTTGAGATCATCAACATCGGCATGGAAGATGTGAAGAAAGAGATCAAGATTGGGGCCAGTCTGCAGGCCGAAGTAAAGAAAGAGTTGATTGGTATGCTGCGTGAATATGTGGATATCTTCGCCTGGTCGTATCAAGACATGCCAGGGTTGGATACCGACATCGTTGTGCATAAGCTACCATTAAGAAAGGACTGACCTCCTGTGAAACAGAAGTTGAGAAGAACTCGCCCTGACATGGCGATGAAGATCAAGGAGGAAGTTCAGAAGCAATGGGATGCTGGATTCCTTGCCGTAACTAGTTACCCACCTTGGGTAGCTAACATTGTACCTGTACCAAAGAAAGACGGCAAGGTCCGGATGTGCGTTGATTACCGGGATCTAAACAGAGCGAGCCCAAAAGATGACTTTCCATTACCTCACATTGATGTGTTGGTAGATAACACTGCTCAATTCTCGGTATTTTCCTTCATGGATGGCTTCTCCGGGTATAATCAGATTAAAATGGCACCGGAAGACATGGAGAAAAGAACGTTCATTACCCCTTGGGGTACATTCTGCTACAAGGTCATGTCCTTTGGTTTGAAGAACGCCGGGGCAACTTATCAGCGGGCTATGGTCACATTGTTCCACGACATGATACACAAGGAGATAGAGTACTATGTGGACGATATGATTGCTAAGTCCCGAGACGAAGAAGAGCATCTTGTCAACCTCAAGAAGCTGTTTGATAGACTGATAAAGTATAAGCTGAGGTTGAATCCAAACAAGTACACTTTCGGAGTGCGTTCCGGGAAACTGCTGGGTTTCATTGTTAGTCAGAAAGGAATCGAGGTGGATCCTGCAAAAGTAAAAGCAATACAAGATATGCCTGCACCGAAAACAGAAAAAGAAGTGCGCGGGTTTTTAGGGAGGTTGAACTACATTTCACGGTTCATATCTCATCTAACTACCACGTGTGAACCAATATTCAAATTGCTAAGAAAATAGCAAACAGTCAGGTGGAATGAGGACTGCCAAAGAGCCTTCGATAATATAAAAGAATATTTGCATGAGCCTCCGATTCTAATGCCTCCAGTTCCAGGACGGTCGCTTATCATGTACTTGACTGTTCTAGAAGGGTCAATGGGGTGTGTTCTAGGCCAACATGACGAGTCTGGTCGAAAAGAGTATGCTATTTATTACCTTAGCAAAAATTTTACCGACTGTGAATCCCGTTACTCACTGCTCGAGAAAACTTGCTGCGCTTTGGTATGGGTTGCTCGCCGACTGAGACAGTACATGTTGACCCATACCACAATGCTAATTTCCAAAATGGATCCTGTCAAGTACATCTTTGAGAAACCAGCGTTAACCGGGAGGGTTGCTAGGTGGCAAATGATCTTAACAGAGTATGACATATAGTATACTTCTCAAAAAGCCATCAAGGGAAGTGTATTGTCGGATTACCTTGCACAACAACCTCTTGAAGATGATTATCAGCCAATGAAGTTTGATTTCCCTGATGAGGACATCATGTACCTCAAAGCAAACGATTGCGAGGAACCACTTCCGGAGGAGGGGCCAGACTCTGAATCCAAATGGAAGTTGATGTTTGATGGGGCAGTCAATATCAACGGACGTGGAGTTGGTGTTGTTCTTATTACTCCTGAAGGTGTTCACTTTCCCTTTGCTGCCAGAATTACTTTTGGTTGCACCAACAATGAAGCGGAATACGAGGCATGCATAATGGGAATAGAGGAGGCTATTAATCTTCGGATTAAGACCCTCGATATATTTGGAGATTCAACCCTCGTTATCAACCAAATTACCGGCAAGTGGTATACACATCAAGAAAATCTGATTCCTTACAGGGATTATGCCAGAAAACTGTTGACGTTCTTCACAACAGTTAAGCTTCAGTATATACCACGTGATGAGAATCAATTTGCCAACGTATTGACTACTCTTTCTTCGTCTATCAAAGTCTTGTGTTGGAATTATGTGCCCAGGATAAACATTTCTAGGCTCGACGCACCAACTTATGCTTTCTCTGTAGACGCAATGTCTGATGAGAAACCTTGGTACTTTGATATCAAGCTCTTCCTGGAAAAGCAAGAATACCCAGTTGGGGCATCTTCCAATGACAAGAAGACCTTAAGGCGACTTGCTGCTAGTTTCTTCTTGAATGCAGATGGGGTTTTGTATAAGAGAAACTTTGACATGGTCTTGCTCAGATGCGTGGATAGACACGAAGCAAACCTGTTAATGCAGGAAGTCCACGAGGGATCTTTCGGTACTCATGCAGGAGGGCATGCTATGGATAAGAAATTGTTGAGATCGGGGTATTATTGGATGACAATGGATGCAGACTGTTGTTCGTACGCCCTTAAGTGCCACAAGTTCCAGATTTATGCAGACAAGGTGCATGTTCCTCCTAGCCCGCTCAACGTCATGTCATCTCCTTGACCCTTTTCTATGTGGGGCATTGACATGATCAAAAAGATAGAGCCTACTGCTTCAAATGGTCATCGCTTCATCCTGGTTGCGATTGATTACGTCACTAAGTGGGTTGAAGCAGCATCTTACGCCAATGTCACTTGTCAAGTGGTAGCCAGATTTTTGAAAAGAGATATTATCTGCAGATACGGAGTGCCAGAAAGAATCATTACTGATAATGGTTCTAACTTGAACAATAAGATGATGGCAGAATTGTGTCGGGACTTCAAGATCCAGCATCACAATTCTTCTTCTTACCGACCAAAGATGAATGGTGCGGTAGAGGCAGCAAATAAGAATATCAAGAAGATTGTGCAAAAAATGGTTGTCACTTACAAAGATTGGCATGAGACATTACCATTTGCGCTGCATGGGTACCGAACGTCTGTCCGGACGTCAACTGGGGCAACTCCCTTCTCATTGGTATATGGTATGGAGGCAGTCTTGCCTGTTGAAGTAGAGATTCCCTCATTGCGTGTGATGATGGATGTGAAGCTTGATGAGGCTGAATGGGTGCGTGCTCGTTACAATCAGCTATGCTTAATTGAGGAAAAGAGATTAGCGGCTATTTGTCACGGTCAGCTTTATCAGAGGAGAATGAAGCGAGCATTCGACCAACGAGTACGTACTCGAGAGTATCAAGTAGGAGAGCTTGTGCTCAAGAGGATTGTTCCTCCAGGTTCAGATCACAGGGGCAAGTGGACCCCAAATTACGAAGGACCATTCATAGTGAAGAAAGTTTTCTCAGGCGGAGCACTGATGCTCACCACTATGGATGGAGAAGATTTCCAATCCTCTGTTAACTCGGACGCAGTTAAAAAATACTTTGCATAAAAAGACCCGCTGGACACAAAGTCCAGCCAAGAAAAGGGCATCCCGGCGAGCTAAAAACAGAATAAAAGGCTCGGGCAAAAGTTAGGGAAAATAAATAAAAAAGAATGTACACCCGCTGAGTTGAAAAGCCACATCGGACAACTCAGACAAAAAAGGGTATCCCGATGGATTGAAAACCCGAAAGGGAGATCCACGCAAAACAAGGGAATAAGCGAACAACTGCGATCCGAGTAATCTGAAGCAAATCATCGTTTCATACAACCTGATAATATCAGAAGGATAGGAATCAGTCCCCTCATTTTCTCAGAAAGCAAAGGCAGGAATGAAGAGTTTTGAAGACGTGCTGGTCATAGTAGAAAGGGAACTCATTGGGATGTCGTGCCCATTGCCATTAGGACAGTTTATTTTCTCAAATTTATGGTAGCTACCTCTTTCCAGGTGGTTGCTTCCTGATGTAAAATCTTTGCCTATTCAGAGGCCTTTCAATAAAAGAATATTCAGTCAAAAAGCTGTGTTGTGTTTATTTTTGTTTGCAAAATGTCCTAAATTTTTGGCAAAAATAACATTGCATTTAAAACATGGTGATAATTTGAAAGAAAATGACATTGTGTCGCTCCCGACAAATGAAACAGGTTCATATGAAGGTACAGACGCGAACGGTCGGCGAGAGGGACAATGAGAACACACAGCCGTGAACTCACTGGAGATGAATAGAGTCGCCAGCTAGGCATTTTTATCCCGGAGGAAAGGTAATGCTGCATAAACCTAGAAAGACATGGATAAGACGGTTGCGAACCAGAGAGACTGAGAAAGGGGGTTGGTTACAACCTGGGAAGGTATTAGCACCCAGATTGTCCGTCGTACTCGACGGGATCCACGCTTGAAAGATTTGTGTTTTAAAGGGGTAATGTCAGTGCAATCTGTGTGTAAAAGAGCTGGAAGGCAATATGTACAGGTGTCAGTGTGAAGAAATGTGATGTGTATAAATGATGTGTCAGTGTAAGGAAAAGAGTATGCTCAAGATCATGAGGCTTAAGAGAATGAAACTGAAAGGAGGGGGAATATACAGAGACTTTTATTCGATAACTGTTAAGTTATGCCTACGTATCCTCTCGTGCAATGAGGAAGTCAGAACACCGTAGTTCGACCCAAAGAGACTGAAAGATGAATTGACTTGTGAACTGCTTACTTGTCTATGCTCAAGTGTATGACCTGTCTGGCTCAGGTGCGAACTGTCTTGCATTAGACGGAAGAAGCAAGTTCTCGTTTATGAGTGAAGGTGATGAGAAAAGAATCCCGGAGGAGGCGATTATTGTTTGTTTTTGTGTTTTCAGTCTTTTATTGCTTTTGAAAGTTTGTCGTAAGTTAATGAGCTTAAGCCTAAACCAATGGATTTAGTAAACCCATCACATCTTCCCTCTGATTAGGGGTAATGAGAGTACCTTAAGTGTGAAGTCAGATTCTCACACTTAATCACCTTTGGTGTAGGATCAAGATCATTAACCTACTTGTGATTATTTAGATGTTTTTGGTGTTTTTGTTTAGTGTTAAGTAATGAGGTTAAGCCATAATCAAGGATTAAACAGACTCATTACACCATCCTAATAGAAGGATAATAAATGAGAATGTTTAAGCTGAGGAAGGCTCCTCAACTTAATCCATGATTAGGAATTAAACTCATGACAAAACAAGCCTTTGATTAAGTGGATTTTATTTAATGATATGATGATGAAGTGATTTTTAGGGTTTGTAAGACCACTTGAGGGGGACTTGTCCATTAACACTAGGGTTAGTCCTTCTTAACCAATTAAGGAAGAATTAGAACCCTAATGCAAGGCCCAAGTTACAAGTGTGATGTCTTGATGATTATTAAGTGAATTGATTAAGGGAGTTAAACACATTAAGGGTTTAACACTTAGGATTAAAGTTATACACTCCATCCTAAGAGAAGGATGCAGGCATAAGCTTAATCACAAAGCCTTAAAGCCTTTAGGGTTTAGTCCCTGATTATGAGACGAGAAGAGAAGACTCAAAGAGACACAAAGGTGAAAACTAAGAGGGGAGACTAAACAAAACCCTAATCATTGTCATGCTTGGTTGTTCCTAAGGTTTGTGAGGTTAAACAAGAACAATCTTCAATGGAACCACCAGGAAGCAGATGAAAGGATCAAGAGAAGCAAAGTGACTTGCTTCATTCAAGAAGTCAAGTCACTTGAAGAAAGAAAGTGGGAAGAAGAAGAATGAGCAAGCTCAAACTCAAACACATACCAAAAATGCAGCATGGATGCAAGAGAGATGAAAAGAAAAGTTATGAGAAGTGAAGGCAAATCCACTTCTCAGAATCACTTACCACCTGAAAGATTAGAAAGGAATGCAATGCAATGCAAAATGAGATGAAATGACATGATGCAAATCAAAACCAGGAGCATTTACATGATGTTAATGATGCTAAGAGATGATGCAAACACATGTCAAGATTTGTGAAATAAGTTCAGTTTTTCCAGGATGTCCCAACAGATGTTGGGACATCATCAAACAGAGCATGAGAAAATGAACTTAATGCAGAATGTCACACCAGATGTTGGGACATCTCAGTTAATGAAATAAGTTCAGTTTTTTTTCAGGATGTCCCAACAGATGTTGTGACATTATCAAACAGAGCATGAGCAAATGAACTTAATGCAGAATGTCACACCAGATGTTGGGACATCTCAGTTAATGAAATAAGTTCAGTTTTTTTCAGGATGTCCCAACAGATGTTGTGACATCATCAGTTAATGAAACAAAAACTCAGTTTTTCAGGATGTCCCAACAGATGTTGGGACATCACATACCTGCTACCAGAATTAATGACTAACAAAACTGAATAAATTAAGGAAAGTTACCTGGAATTAATTATGGAAGAATGAAACAGAATAAGGCGCGTCTGTACTGAGCTGGAGACCTTCGAAAGTGAGCTTTCAGAGCTTCCCTCTTGTGCAAATGATCTCCTTTTAATCCCTTGAGGCCAATGGAAACCTTAAATGAGGCTGAAAGTGGCTAGTTTTTTGTGGTTCAGTTCTGGTGTAACAGGGAATGCAGTTCTTGTGTGTTGTGTTTCAGATCATTGTAAGGGGTGGGATCTGTTCTATGGATGATTTGTGGTTTGTGTGTGAAGGAAATTTTTTTTATGTTTGAAGGCTGTGGAGAGAGTTTTGAAGAGGAGAAGGTTCAGACCAGTTTTTTTGTGTATGTTGCCATGTGTTCAGCTTGTGTATGGCTTGCTTTATGTTCCATAATGTTTGAGTAGGCTATGGAGCAGGTTTGTAGAGGTGGCTGATCACTATTCCAAAAGCATGGGAGAAATTGCAAAAAGTCATGGTTTGGTGTACTTGAAGCATGGGCTGTGTCAGAGATGGTTTCCTAACCTGTACTGCATCAGCTGAGTTCAAGGAAGGCCCTTGGATGGTTCATGAAAGGCTACTGCATTTGGATCATGAGCTAGAGGAGTTTTTTGCAACTTGCCCACTTGTGACATTTCATGATTTTGGCTATGTGAATGTGAGAAGTCTTGCTGAATTTCTGATGTGGAATGCCTTATTAGGTCATGACAATGTATTAAAAACAGCTAGAGATCATACAACTCCTTTGAGAGTGATTTTGCCAAAAATCCCTCTTTGCACTTTCATGAAAAATGACTTATGGATACTTGAAAATCAAAGCATAGAAATGGGAAATTCCTTTGGCCAAACTGAATTTCAGGTCATGCATTGTTTGTATGATTCTATGATCAAATAAAGATCATACACATTCAAAATGATGGGGAAAGCTGAAATTCTGGGATCAGGTCTGAGATGTCCCAACATCTGTTGGGACATCTGTTGGGACATCCTGAAAAAACTGAACTTATTACATTAACTTACACAATGTCACAACATCTGGTGGGACATCCTGAAGTCTGAACTTCAACACTTCTTGTTTGATCAAATAAAGATCATATACACTCAAAATGATGAAGATCACCCCTTGGTTGGGTCAATGGGGGCCTCAGATGCCCTGATTTTGCACTGACTTGTCCAGAAAGTCAACCCTTGATCAGATGACTTCCCCATGGAATTTCTTCATGAAAATTGATATGCATACTCCTTATACCATATAGAGACCAATGGAAACAAGAATGACCAAAAAATTGGGTGTTATGGCCTCTGAAACCAAAACCCTAATTTTAGGTCAACTGTGCAGTCAAACCTGGCTCTGCATCCATCCAAACCCTAGTTCTTGTGATTCTTTGGAATTGTTGACTTTGAGAGGATGCAATATGATACTTGAACACATATGGATCCCTTTGAAGTGATTGATGGCCTTTGGAGTGGCTCAAGAAGCTCTGGGATTGCTCAGATCACAAACCCTAGATGCAGGTGACTTAGAAACTATGCAGTGAATCAAAAATGGGATATGAGGGGATATGATTGTATTTATGCATATGAAATGATCACAAGCCATGGTGTGAATGGGTGAGGGCAAATTTGGGGTGTTTACAGCTGCCCCTATTCAAGCATGAGTTAGCTGTGCAGGTTGTAAGCAACGGCTTAACAGGCAAACAAGATAACTTGTGGTTGAATACCAAAGACAGTCCAAAATTTGCACTCACAGAATGAAGAAGAAAAGGGATATAAATTGTAAAAGGAAAATAAAGTATATTGTAAAGTGTGGGCGACGGAGGACGACCGTCGAGCAGAGGACGACCGCTGGGTAAAGAGCAATGACGGGGACGGCCGACATGCTGGGCAAAGTGTGAAAAATACAGCAATGACGGGGACGGCCGACATGCTGGGGATAAAAGGTAAAGCCAAGACGGGGACGGCCGACTAGCTGGAAAAAGTAAGATATTATGATGGGGACGGCCATCAAGATAAAGCTGTAAAATTCTCTGGGGATCAATGAAACATGACGGGGACGGCCATCAAGTTCATAAAGCAAAGGTAAAGCAACCAACGATGGGGACGGCCATCGGGTTAAAAAGGAAAAGGGACCACGACGGGGACGGCCATCGGGTCAAAGAATAAATGAAATAAAACAGTTGATGGGGTACGGCCATCAAAGGTGAAGGACGATCACCTAGCAGGGGACGGCTGCTCTGTTGGGGATAAAAGAAATATGATGGGGACGGCCATCAAAGGTGGAGGACGACCACCTGGCAGGGTACGGCTGCCGAAAATATCGCGACATAGGACGAATGCCGGATAGAAAAGGTCAACGATGGGGACGGCCATCGGAAGAGCATGATGGAGGACGACCATCAAGAAGTGGAGGACGACCACTCAGCAGGGGACGGCTGCTCTCGAGGTTTATCATAACACAGGACGAGTGTTAGATAACCAAAAATCAACAATGGGGACGGCCATTGGATAAAGTGATGAAGGACGATCATCAAATGGTGGAGGACGACCACCTAGCAGGGGACGGCTGCTAAAATCAACGATGGGGACGGCCATCGGATGAGCATGATGGAGGACGACCATCAAGAAGTGGAGGACGACCACTCAGCAGGGTACGGCTGCTCTCAAAGGTATCATAACACAGGACGAGTGTTAGATAAAAAGAAAATTTGTTGGTGATCTACTGGGGATATAGTAAACACGGACGAGCGTTTACATCCAAGAAACAAAAGGTATAAGTGTTTGGTATTGTGTATAGATTAAAGATGCGGACGAGCATCCTTAAGATTATGATACGGACGAGTATCATGTAGGAATAAACTGACACATGTTCAGAGATGATGATACGGACGAGTATCAACTGGTTAACAAAGAACACGGACGAGTGTTGAATCCGAAAGAACTCTTCTGGGGAATAGTAGACACAGACGAGTATCTATATCCAAGAAGACATAAGTGTTTGACACGGTGTATGGATTAAAGATGCGGGCGAGCATCCTTAAGACTATGATACGGACGAGTATCATGTAGAAACAAACACTAGACGCAATGTTCTGAGATGATGGTACGGACGAGTACCAACTGGTTAACAAAGAACAAGGACTATTGCCGAATCGGTGGGGATATGAGTGATGATGTATACAAGATACGGACGAGTATCTGTATAAGCGTACCATGAGTAGTGAGTATTGTATTAATGAGTAATTTGACCGCTGGGGAGAGTGACACGGACGAGTGTCAAGAGAGAAAAGCATAATATTAACAAGTGTCTGCTATACAAAGTCTAGGCGACTGCGCTGGGGATATGACACGGACGGGTGTCAGGGAAGTGTATATAAGGTATGTGAGTGCAAAGAGGATGTCTTTGGCTTTCTGCTGGGACATGACACGGACGGGTGTCAGGACGTATCTGTAGTACGGGTGATTTTGTTTGTAGAGTGTATCCAGGCGACCTGTGGGGAAAGATGACACGGACGGGTGCCAAAAGGTGTATACTGGTGTTTATGATTGTGGAGCAACTGCTTTTGCTGGGACTCTGATGGGGATTCTGGGGGAAAGTAATCTGTATCCTGATAAATGGTTACTAATCACAAGCGTTCAATTCACAACATGACTTATGATTATGCTATGTATTTGATTTTTGCCGTAATGCTCCGTATTAGACGGAATGCTACGCTCTGGGGGGGGGGGTGAATATGATGCGGATGCCATGATTATGCAAAGGGGCACAGATCCGGGATTCGGATCCCGTTGCTGCGAAGATCTCTGGTCGATCTGCTTGAAATGGACATCCCAGCTGGGTATGAGATCACTGGTAGATCCAATGATGTATCTGCTCGGGGATATATGTCACTGGTTGACATAACCTTGAAAGTACGGGACCCAGCTGGGGTTTGTAGAAGCTTCTGTACTCTGTTGTGATCTCTTCATGCGTTGCTCTTCTGGATAGAGGCTGAAGCTCTGTGGGGAGATGATTCCCTGATTTCTGCATTCTGCTGAGGAAGAATGGCAACTCGGCTGGGGAATTGTGAGAGGCAACCCAGCTGGGGAAAGCAATAAGAGGCCACTCAGCTGGGGAATAGAGCATTTCGGATGCTGTATGTTGATTTGGCAACTTTGCTGGGGGAAGCAATGGGGAGCAACTCATCTGGGGATAGAGCATTTCGGATGCTGAGATTGAGTGTATGCTGATTTGACAACTTTGCTGGGGATATGGGCACCTTCCAGTGCCACGTGGAAGATAGACCGAGTTGATAATGATTTGCCAGCTTGCTGAGACGTAACTTGCATGCCCCAAGTTGCGTTCTGGATACCTGCAATCCTGCAAAGATAATGGAACATACAAAAGGTCCCGAGGTATCCCTTACTGGATTCCGTCACAGGAGATAAGTACTTTCGAGAGTAAGTATATTCCCTGTAAGCATGTGCTTTTATTTTTAGAGAAGGGCATCTGTACTTATGCAATTGTATTTTTAGAGATATCAGACAACTCTTTGCAAAACATAAATGTAAAAACGAAACATGACCGAAAATCTGATTTTATTAATTCATGTGCCCTGAATTGGCAAGATACAGTCAAAGAAACATATCTCCTGAAATGAGGAGATTGTTACAAATTGAGAAATAAAGTGTTGGCGATGCTGACGATGCTTTCAAGGAGCTTCCCCTTCTGCTATGACTCGTATGACAATGACGTTCTTCTCGTCTTGCTTTCTGGAGAGAGTTGATTCTGATTGAAGCTTGATCCTTCGGAAGCTTACCAAGTTGTAGGTGATACAGACGAATTCAGAATGCAATTGTTCGCTTATTCCCTTGTTTTGCATGGATCGCCCTTTCGGGTTTTCAATCCATCGGGATACCCATTTTTGCCTGAGTTGTCCAATGCGGCTTTTCAACTCAGCGGGTGTACATTTTTTGTTCATTTTCCCTTACTTTTGCCCGAGTCTTTTATTCTGTTTTTGACTCGCCGGGATGCCCTATTTTTGCCTGGACTTACATTCTGTTTTTATGTCCAGCGGGTCATTTTATGCGAAGTATTTTTTAACTGCATCTGAATTCACAGGGGATGGGAAATCTTCACCATCCATGGTGCTGAGCATCAGTGCTCCACCAGAGAAAACTTTCTTTACAACAAATGGTCCTTCATAATTTGGAGTCCATTTTCCCCTGTGGTCTGTATGAGGAGGGAGGATTCTTTTCAGCACAAGATCTCCCACTTGGTACTCTCGGTGCCTGACTTTCTGATCGAAGGCTCTCTTCATTCTTTTCTGATATAACTGCCCATGACAGATTGCAGCCAATCTTTTCTCTTCGACCAGACTCAGTTGTTCGTATCGGGACCGAACCCATTCTGCTTCACTCAGTTTAACATCCATCAATACCCGTAAGGAGGGTAACTCAACTTCAACAGGCAGGACTGCTTCCATACCATATACAAGCTGATACGGTGTTGCCCCAATGGATGTTCTGATTGATGTGCGATACCCATGCAAGGCAAACGGTAGCATTTCATGCCAGTCTTTGTATGTGACTACCATCTTCTGCACAATCTTCTTGATATTCTTATTTGCCGCCTCAACAGCGCCATTCATCTTTGGCCTGTAAGGAGAAGAATTGTGATGTTGGATCTTGAAGTCCCGGCACAGCTCTGCCATCATTCTGTTGTTTAAATTGGAACCATTATCAGTAATGATCCGCTCGGGCACTCCATACCGACAGATGATGTCTCGCTTCAGGAATCGGGCTACCACTTGTCTTGTAACGTTTGCATATGAGGCTGCTTCGACCCACTTGGTAAAATAGTCAATGGCGACCAGGATGAATCTGTGACCATTTGAAGCAGTTGGCTCAATCTTGCCAATCATATCAATGCCCCACATGGCAAAGGGCCATGGTGAAGACATGATGTTCAAAGGATTGGGAGGCACATGCACCTTGTCTGCATAAATCTGGCATTTATGACATTTTCTGGCGTAAGCACAACAGTCTGCATCCATTGTGATCCAGTAATAGCCTGATCTTAACAACTTTTTAGCCATTGCATGTCCTCCTGCATGGGTACCAAAGGATCCTTCGTGCACCTCGTGCATCAGCAAATCTGCTTCCGTCTTGTCAACACATCTGAGGAGTACCATGTCAAAGTTCCTCTTGTATAAAGACCCATCAGCATTCAGAAAGAAACTACCAGCAAGCCTTCTCATAGTCTTCTTATCATTGGAAGATGCCCCAGGCGGGTATGTTTGATCCTCCAAGAAGCACTTAATGTCGTGGAACCAAGGCTTATCATCTTTTGCAACATCCGCTGCAAATACATATGCTGGTCTATCAAGTCTAGACACTGAAATCTGAGGTACAAAATTAGCAGCTTGAACTTTGATCATGGATGAAATGGTAGCAAGAGCATCCGCAAACTGATTCTCGTCTCGAGGGATATACTCAAGCTTGACTGTTGTGAAGAAAGTCAGCAACCTTCTCGTATAATCCCTGTAAGGTATCAGATGATCTTGGTGGGTGTACCATTTTCCGTTGGTTTGATTGACTACCAAAGCTGAATCTCCGAATACGGTCAATGTCTTGATCCTGAGGTCAATGGCTTCCTCAAGACCCATAATGCAAGCTTCGTATTCAGCTTCGTTGTTAGTGCAGTTGAAAGTGAGTTTTGCCGAGAAAGGCATGTGAACTCCTTTAGGTGTAATGAGTACTGCACCAATACCACGGCCATTCATGTTAACAGCCCCGTCAAACATCATAGTCCATTCTTCCTCCGGGTCGGGCCCTTCAGTGTGAATAGGCTCTTCGTGATCTTTTGCTTTAATGAACATGATGTCTTCATCAGGGAAGTCAAACCTCATAGGCTGGTAGTCATCAATGGGTTGCTCAGCAAGATATTCAGATAGTACACTGCCCTTGATGGCTTTCTGAGATGTGTACTGTATGTCATATTCTGTGAGAATCATCTGCCATCTTGCAACCCGTCCGGTAAGAGCTGGCTTCTCGAAAATGTACTTAACTGGATCCATTTTTGAGATTAATAAGGTAGTGTGGGTCAGCATATACTGTCTCAGTCGGCGAGCAGCCCACGCTAAAGCACAGCAAGTTTTCTCGAGCAGTGAATAACGTTGTTCACAGTCGGTAAACTTTTTGCTTAGGTAGTATATTGCATACTCTTTTCGACCAGACTCGTCATGCTGGCCCAGCACACACCCCATTGACTCTTCTAATACTGTCAAGTACATAATCAGAGGTCTTCCTTCAACTGGCGGCATAAGG
Organism: Lathyrus aphaca; assembly: GCA_963966055.1. Lineage (NCBI taxonomy): Eukaryota > Viridiplantae > Streptophyta > Magnoliopsida > Fabales > Fabaceae > Lathyrus > Lathyrus aphaca. The sequence goes on from OZ014521.1 coordinate 18,119,566, forward strand.
ATCGGAGGTTCTTGTAAGTATTCTTTGATCTTGTCAAAAGCCTTCTGGCAATCGTCGTTCCACCTGACCGTTTGTTCTTTTCTTAACAACTTAAACAAAGGTTCACAGGTTGCTGTGAGGTGAGATATGAACCGGGAGATGTAGTTCAATCGACCTAAGAACCCTCGAACTTCTTTCTCAGTTTTCGGTGCAGGCATTTCTTGAATAGCTTTGACTTTATCAGGGTCAACCTCAATCCCTTTTTCGCTTACAATAAAGCCCAGCAGCTTACCAGACCGCACCCCAAATGTGCATTTGTTGGGGTTCAGCTTCAATTGGTATTTCCTCAAACGCTTGAATAATTTGAGCAGATTCACCAGATGATCTTCCTCTGTAAGGGACTTGGCGATCATATCATCCACATAACATTCTATTTCCTTGTGGATCATATCGTGGAACAATGTCACCATAGCCCGTTGATATGTGGCACCAGCATTCTTCAGTCCGAATGGCATCACTTTGTAACAGAACGTGCCCCAAGGTGTGATGAATGTTGTCTTCTCCATGTCTTCAGGTGACATCTTGATCTGATTATATCCTGAAAATCCATCCATGAAGGAGAATACCGAGAACTGAGCCGTGTTATCCACCAATACATCAATGTGAGGTAATGGGAAGTCATCTTTCGGGCTGGCTCTGTTCAGATCCCGGTAATCAACACACATTCTTACTTTGCTGTCCTTCTTAGGCACAGGCACAATATTAGCAACCCACGGTGGATAGCTAGTTACAGCAAGGAACCCGGCGTCCCATTGCTTTTGTACCTCTTCCTTGATTTTCATAGCCATGTCTGGGCGAGTTCGGCGCAGCTTCTGTTTCACTGGTGGGCATTCTTCCCTTAGAGGCAGCTTGTGCACAACAATGTCGGTATCCAACCCTGGCATATCTTGATACGACCAAGCAAACACATCAACATAATCTTGAAGCAGATCTATCAGCTGTCTCTTCACTGAGTCTTGCAGGCAGGCCCCGATTTTAACTTCTTTCACATTTTCTTCCGTACCAAGATTGATCACTTCAATCTCCTCCTGGTGAGGAGTAATAACCTTTTCCTCCTGTCTCAACAACCTAGCTAGCTCCTCAGGAAGCTCATATTCTTCATCAACCCCTTCATCAGCTTGATTGATTGGATTGTCAAAGTCATACGATGTCATAGCCGTGCTGTTGTCGGTGCAGTCTGGAAGGCACTCTCTGCAAGGGTTAAGTTGGTTCATTTTAGTGATTGATTTTAATCTTGCTTTAGAAAAAAGTGAAATGAAGTTATCATTTTGAAAACACCGCCATTTATTTTTGTACAAAAAGAAAAATGGAAAAAACAGTGAGCATAAAAGAAAAGGACTCGTTTGCAAAAAGATTGTCTGATATTTCATTAATTTAATCTTGTTTGCACAAAAGTACAGATGGCCCTGGTTACAAAATGAGTCTTGTCATCTTGGGCAAGATGCAAGACTTGGATGCATGCTATATAAAAATACAGGAAATAATAATTACTCTGCTCGAGTAACACTTATAATTTCCTGGGAAGACCAGTTCGAGACACTGCTCCCCGGGATCTTCGGACGAATCCAATTCTCCAGATTGCGCTCATCTTCCAGCTCGTCTTCCAGACAGTTGATAGCATCGGGGGTAAGCATTCCCCCACTGACAAATCCTGGCTCTGCAGCAGCCTTCGCTTGATGTTGAGTTGGTCTGTAACCCAACCCAAACTTGTCCTTCTTCTCCTCCACAGCTAAAACCTTGCCCCAGCCTAGGGCAGTTCCTTCTTCAACAACCTTTCGGGCTTGTTGATAAGACGACATTGGGGTACCAGATACAGCAGATGCTTCATTCACATTCAACGCTTCAAACCCCTGGCTCATTGTTTCATGGATCTCTCCATCCATTTCAATGTACTTGTAGGTTGCCAGGTGGCTGACAAAAATGTCCTCCTCTCCACAGATTGTGACAACTTGACCTTCCCACTCAAATTTTAACTTTTGGTGAAGGGTAGACGTTATTGCGCCGGCGGCGTGAATCCAGGGTCTACCCAACAAACAGCTGTAGGCGGGCTGAATGTCCATCACATAAAAGGTAGTTTTAAAGGTCTGTGGGCCAATTGTCACAGGCAGCTCAATCTCTCCCAGAACCGATCTCTTAGAACCATCAAAGGCTCTTACTACCAGGTTGCTGGGTCTCAATGCCAATCCATCATATTCAAGCTTCACCAGAGCTTTCTTTGGTAAGACATTCAGGGAAGAACCTGTGTCCACCAGCACATGAGAAAGGACAGCTCCTTTGCATTCCAGGGTTATGTGCAAGGCTTTGTTGTGGTTGCGGCCATCCGCTGTCAAGTCAGAATTGGTAAACCCTAGCCCATTGCTAGCAGTAACATTACCAACCACGGTTTCCAATTGGTTGACAGTAATCTCCTCAGGCACGTAAGCTGCGTGCAGGACTTTAAGTAGTGCATTCCGATGGGCTTCGGAGCACATAAGCAGTGAGAGGATGGAGATTTTGGATGGCGTCTGGTGAAGTTGATCCACAATTTTGTAGTCACTCTTTTTGATGATCCGCATAAACTCATCAACTTCCTGATCAAATGGAGTCTTCAGGGCTTCTTGGGCAGCTGGATCTTCCTGCACCGGGCCTTTTCCTTTTGCCTTGGCAGCAGTTTCTACTTCGGCAGTAGGTTTTTGAACTTGTGAGGCGAAGAGACGTCCGCTTCGAGTGAAGCCTCCGCCTCCCCCCACATTACCTACTTGTGGTGCAGGTGTTGTTGTTTCCAGAGTGATTCTTTTCCCTTCACAGTACACGTCAGAGCCATAGTGCCAAGGGATGGCCCTATTGCTTTCGTATGGTATTGGTCCAGGCACCGTGACAGTGACTGGACTGATTGCTGCTGCTGAAGGGACTGCTATTGTTTGTGGATCATAAAAGATTGTAACTGGTGCTCTGGCAGGAGCAGCACCTTCTGAATGGTAGGCGGAATTATTTTCAGGATCGTAGAATATGGTAATAGTGGAGACATCTTCGTGATTGATTGCTGGTGTTGTAGGTGGTTCTGTTGGAAGGACTGTTGTTGTCGTTGATGGAGAGTCGAAATGGACTGAAGCTGAAGTTGTAGCAGGAGAAACTATTGAAAACTGATCATTTGGAAGGACAGGTGAAGTACTTGTTGATGGTGCTGATGAATTATCGGGAACAATAGTTGCTGTAGTTGTAGGAGGGTCTGAAACTGTTGTTGATGAAGTTGCTTGATTTGCCGGAAATGATGTAGTGATCTGCAGTAGGCCATTCTGAATAAGGCTGTCAATGCCGTTCCTCAGGTCCTCGCACCCATTCCATGAAATATTGCAGTATGGACATCCTAGTTCACACCCCGGAAATATATTGTTTTCACGGAGTTGAGCTTTGATTTCCACCAATGGTGTCCTGATCTGATCCACACTTGTTATTAAATAAGACGGTTGGTCTTCTTCAATGGCGTTAATTCGGGGACCACCATGGTTTGGCATTGGGTTTTTATTGACATTGGGCGGAGGTGCAAAATTCAGAGCCTTGGAGTCTACCAAGTCTTGTACCTTCATATGCAGAGCCCTGCATTTTTCTGTACTGTGACCAGGTGCGTTGGAATGAAAAGCACACCTTGCATTGGAGTCATAGTTTCTTGGTAGACTGTTGGGATCCGGAGGTGCCAACGTTCTTAGCTCAACTAGGTTGAGTTTCAGAAGTTGTGGCAGCAAAGCAGCATATGGCATTGGGATCGGATCGATCACTCGGTTAGCTTGGGATGGCCTCTGTTGAAATGGCCTCTGTTGATTGTTGTTGTTGGAGTTGTTGTTGTTGTAGTTTCTTGGAGGATACTGATTCTGCTGATACTGGGGTTGTTGTTGGAAGTTTTGTTGAGGAGGTTGATAGACTGGCTGAGGATGAGCTGGAGCAGGGATAGTGACTGCTGCTATTGACCTTTGAACATATTGGGGCCTGCCCCTGTTGGTGTGAATGGCATTGGTCTCGCCAGCTCTTCTCGGGCCTGCAAAAGGCTTTCTTGTACCACTGGACGAGCTTGCACCGTTGTCTGAGATCTTTCCCATCTTTAACAGGCTTTCAATTCTCTCCCCAGCTATAACAACATCCGCAAAGCTAGTGGAAGAGAAAGCAGCTAACCTGTCAATATAGGTTCCCTGAAGAGTGTTCATAAACATGTCTGCCATTTCTCTTTCAGACATTGGTGGTTGAACGGCAGCAGCCAATTGCCTCCATCTTTGAGCATATTCTCTGAAGCTCTCCCTTAAAGACTGTGACATTCCCATTAGGAGGGTCCTGTTGGGTGCCATATCTAGATTATACTGATACTGTCTGATGAAGGCCTCTGCCAGGTCCTTCCAGCATCTAATAGTTGCCCTTGTCAGATGGGAATACCATTCCCTCGATGCTCCAGTCAAGCTATCTTCAAAATAGAACATCCACAATTTCTCATCCATTGTATAGGCCTTCAGCCTTCCCAGAAATGATTGCAAATGAGTTCGGGGGCATGAAGTCCCATTATACTTCTCGAAACATGGAGGCTTGAACTTGTGGGGGATCCTGACCCCTTCTACCAAACCCATGTCCATAACGTCGAAACCCAAAGAATTTTGAGATTCTAAGGACCTCAACTTCTCAGCTATCTCTTCCAATCGTCTATCATATGTTTCCTCTCCGGCACCCATTACTGTATACTGGTCCTCCTGAGGATCTTCTTGAAGTACTCTGGCTGCGGTGGCTGTTCCTTGAACATTTGCAGGGATGTTAACCTCAGGATGTAGATGTGGACCAAACACAGGGGGGGTAACATGTGGTTGCACCCTTTCATTATTGCTGGTGCCTGCAGTTCCTACATGAGGCTCCTCTTGATTTTGCCTCTCCACCATGGCCCTCAGTCTCTCCTGGCTCTGAGCCATGTTGTTCATAACTTCCATGAACTGCGTCATCTGCGTTCTCATCTCTAACCTTTCGTTTGCCATCTGGTTTCTGACCTCCGTAAGGTCCTGCTGCATCTGATCCATCTGAATTCCCGGAAGGTTGTTTCTAGTTGGGTACCTGTGAGGCCTGTTGAGAGGAAATACCCGGCGGCGAGCAATAATTCCTGAACATCACAACAGAGGTTAGCAACAACAAAACAAAAACCTACAAAACAAACAAAAGGGTTAGCATGCAATGCAATTATGCTTATTTGCTCTCAAGGTATCCGGTTTGGCCTTCGGTTTTGACCCTTCCAGACCCTTGAAGATGATGCTGTTGAAGTTGCTTTTGATGTGAACCCAGATGGAAACTAACACAAATATATTACAAAGGTGAAATAATACAATTTGTTCATTTTACAACACAAACCCTCAAAAGGGGCCAAAATACATCACAAAAAGCAAAAGTACATGGAAAAGGAACAACAACAAGCAAATGATCAAACTCCAAGGCCAAACTCATCCTCACGAACTTCCTTAAGGAGTGCTTCGGTCACAGGATCAGCCGGATGCTCCGTGAGACTTCTGATGAGAAGGTTCCTTGTTGCAACAGCTGCAGTCAATTTCTTGCTCTGACTTTGGTCCTTAGACCTCTTCAATCCTGCTTTGATTTTCAGCTCTGATATTTCCTCCTGGGCTGCTGCCAGGGCTTTTTCCATCTGCTCCATCTTGTCCTGAACTCTCTTGTCTTCTAGAGTACGGGCCTCAGTGATCCGGACCCACCTGGCCTGACTCTCTTTCAAATACAAGTCTGTTCTTGCTCTTTGGAACTGAGCTTCTTTACAAGCATTCTTCAGAATCTGCTCACCAGCTTTGGACTTGTTGATATAATCTCCAGACTTCTCAATTTTAGTCAAGTGTTCCACTCTCAATTTCTCCAATCTCTCAATCTCCCTCACACCTTCACTCCTCTCCCGGAGGGTCTTCTGCAAGGCTTGAGTTAACTTCTCATTTCTTTCCTTCAGGCTTTCAAACTCCTCCAAACTGATAGTGGCGGGGGGTGGTGCTGAAGATGACTCAGGCGTGTCTTCTACGGTAAAGGGCATTCCAGAGAATTGGGCCCCAGCATGGGACCACTCATAATATTGGACTGATGCCACATTATTGCACTTACCCAGAATGGTAATTCCCTTAGTTTGAACATGATCCCAGGCCCAGGCAGCCTGCCTAACAACAGCCAAACTAATCTTGTTCTCACAATAGAGGGTCTCAACCAAGTCTTGTTCCCTAGGAGTAAGAACCAGTGCATAGCCCAATTGTCTCCTGAACAGCAGAGGGTTGTAGTTGATACTTCCCTTAACTCCTATCAAAGGCACATTGGGAAAGTGCCCACAGCTGGTGATCATATCTCTGCCCTTGGTGCTCTGAGTACACCATCTGATATCTGCTGAAGTTAGGACAGTGAGTCTCTTAGCCCAGTTGCTTTGCTGATGAGGATTGAGAAATGCATCTGTCCTGGGTAGATGCCTGAGAAGCCAAGCATGAAATAATGGAGCACAAATCCTCACTAACCTTCCCCTCTGCTTCTCATTCCTCTGATGGACTGAGTAATAGAGATCACCCAGTAAAGTTGGCACTGGGTTCTTCAGGATGAACAAGTGGATTGCATTCTTGCTGATGAATCGAGGCTCATCTGCAAACAGCACAATTCCATATACACTTAAGGCCAACAGAGCACAAACAGCTTTCCACTCCCCCAAGGAGGCCTTCAAACTAGCCTGAGAAATCAGGAAGTCCAGATGAAATCCAGGGATCCCAGCTTTGGAGGTCATATGCTGTTCAATCAAAACAGGCTCCAGGTGCAAAGCTTTTGCTATCTCTCCATTGCTGGGAAAGACCATTTCAGGGTTGAAAGGGATTTCTCTTTTGATGGGCAGACCAGTCAATGATGAGTATTCTTCCAGAAGAGGACCCAACTGAAAGTCTTGAAAGGTGAAACATCTCAATGGGGGATCATAGAACTGGATACAAGTGTGGATGAGGCTCCTCTGTGAAGGGTCCAGATCCATGACCATGTCAAGTATATCCCCATAATGCTCTCTGAACAAGGGTATGTGATTTGGAGTGATCAGGGTTTGGATCCTCCTGATGTCTGATAAGTCTGGTTGGAAGAAATGATAGGTGATGTTGCTTTTCTTTGGAGCCATGATGCTGAGGGCTGAGTAGGATAAGTGCTGATGAAGATGCTGAGGAGTGGGCCACTGGCTGGCTAGTGCAAGTAACTGAAGTATGGCTGGCAGCTGAAGCAAGTGCTGGTGGAGATAGGTCAAAACTGCAGATGGGGTCAAAACCAAAACCAGATGAGAAATGGATACCCTGAAACACAAATAAGCACATGTTAATATGATGCAATGAGTATGTATGCAAAATGAAATGCAAGGGTTTGTGACTGAGCTGGATCTGATTAACTGCCTTGGTATAGATCCATGTGTGTTCAAGAATTCCAGGTGGAGGTCTAAAAATCCGGTAACCAGGGTGGGGGGACTCAAATAAAGAGCCACATGTCCAGGGTTTTAGAATCACAAGAACTGTCCAACATGGAGCATTCTTAACAAAGTCAAAGTAACAGGGTATTCTGAGGTCAAGGTACCTGCAAACCTGTAAACAGCCCAACCCCCCTCACAGGTAGTGATCTAGAACAAGGATCCTCAGACTTGGATCAGTTATGAGAAGTGTAAACACTTCTAACCCGGAGGTACAGTGTTTACAATAACCATAACAATTCCTCCTCTAATTCACCTCAGTTTCTGAAGGTCAGTACTAAAAGGTCATCCAGACTTAGCAGGCTTCCCAGATAGCCCTAGCATTGCAGGAAATCTGCAACACAGAGTTCTCAAGAAGAAACCCATATCTGAACCGTGTTTCATATTCCCGCACCAGACCGAAATGGAATGGGAAAGAATATGATTCACTCTAGCCTAGGTGTCACTCAGGTCCCAGGTATAGGACCTTAACTCTCAATGAAACACCCACCCACCAGAGAAAAAACCAGATCCAGCCAGCAACAATGACAGTATGATATATAAATGCAGTAAAGAAAGCAGTAAAACAACTGTACATAAAGCAATAAACAAAAATAAATACAAGCACAAACAAGCACATAACACCCCAGTAAACACAAATCAAACAAGCGCTAGGAGGAACCCACAAAAAGAACCAGAAGCCCTGGTTGCAGTATTACTTTCCCCAGCAGAGTCGCCAAGCTGTCGCTCCCGAAGATTTGCATCCTGGTACAAGCGCGAACGGTCGGCGAAGGGAACAGTGAGAACACACAGCCGTGAACTCACTGGAGATGAAAAGAGTCGCCAGCTAGGCATTTTTATCCCGGAGGAAAGGCAATGCTGCATAAGCCTAGAAAAAGATGGATAAGACGGTTGCGAACCAGAGAGACTGAGAAAGGGGGTTGGTTACAACCTGGGAAGGTATTAGCACCCAGATTGTCCGTCGTACTCGACGGGATCCACGCTTGAAAGATTTGTGTTTTAAAGGGGTAATGTCAGTGCAATCTGTGTGTAAAAGAGCTGGAAGGCAATATGTACAGGTGTCAGTGTGAAGAAATGTGATGTGTATAAATGATGTGTCAGTGTAAGGAAAAGAGTATGCTCAAGATCATGAGGCTTAAGAGAATGAAACTGAAAGGAGGGGGAATATACAGAGACTTTTGTTCGATAACTGTTAAGTTATGCCTACGTATCCTCTCGTGCAATGAGGAAGTCAGAACACCGTAGTTCGACCCAAAGAGACTGAAAGATGAATTGACTTGTGAACTGCTTACTTGTCTATGCTCAAGTGTATGACCTGTCTGGCTCAGGTGCGAACTGTCTTGCATTAGACGGAAGAAGCAAGTTCTCGTTTATGAGTGAAGGTGATGAGAAAAGAATCCCGGAGGAGGCGATTATTGTTTGTTTTTGTGTTTTCAGTCTTTTATTGCTTTTGAAAGTTTGTCGTAAGTTAATGAGCTTAAGCCTAAACCAATGGATTTAGTAAACCCATCACATCTTCCCTCTGATTAGGGGTAATGAGAGTACCTTAAGTGTGAAGTCAGATTCTCACACTTAATCACCTTTGGTGTAGGATCAAGATCATTAACCTACTTGTGATTATTTAGATGTTTTTGGTGTTTTTGTTTAGTGTTAAGTAATGAGGTTAAGCCATAATCAAGGATTAAACAGACTCATTACACCATCCTAATAGAAGGATAATAAATGAGAATGTTTAAGCTGAGGAAGGCTCCTCAACTTAATCCATGATTAGGAATTAAACTCATGACAAAACAAGCCTTTGATTAAGTGGATTTTATTTAATGATATGATGATGAAGTGATTTTTAGGGTTTGTAAGACCACTTGAGGGGGACTTGTCCATTAACACTAGGGTTAGTCCTTCTTAACCAATTAAGGAAGAATTAGAACCCTAATGCAAGGCCCAAGTTACAAGTGTGATGTCTTGATGATTATTAAGTGAATTGATTAAGGGAGTTAAACACATTAAGGGTTTAACACTTAGGATTAAAGTTATACACTCCATCCTAAGAGAAGGATGCAGGCATAAGCTTAATCACAAAGCCTTAAAGCCTTTAGGGTTTAGTCCCTGATTATGAGACGAGAAGAGAAGACTCAAAGAGACACAAAGGTGAAAACTAAGAGGGGAGACTAAACAAAACCCTAATCATTGTCATGCTTGGTTGTTCCTAAGGTTTGTGAGGTTAAACAAGAACAATCTTCAATGGAACCACCAGGAAGCAGATGAAAGGATCAAGAGAAGCAAAGTGACTTGCTTCATTCAAGAAGTCAAGTCACTTGAAGAAAGAAAGTGGGAAGAAGAAGAATGAGCAAGCTCAAACTCAAACACATACCAAAAATGCAGCATGGATGCAAGAGAGATGAAAAGAAAAGTTATGAGAAGTGAAGGCAAATCCACTTCTCAGAATCACTTACCACCTGAAAGATTAGAAAGGAATGCAATGCAATGCAAAATGAGATGAAATGACATGATGCAAATCAAAACCAGGAGCATTTACATGATGTTAATGATGCTAAGAGATGATGCAAACACATGTCAAGATTTGTGAAATAAGTTCAGTTTTTCCAGGATGTCCCAACAGATGTTGGGACATCATCAAACAGAGCATGAGAAAATGAACTTAATGCAGAATGTCACACCAGATGTTGGGACATCTCAGTTAATGAAATAAGTTCAGTTTTTTTTCAGGATGTCCCAACAGATGTTGTGACATTATCAAACAGAGCATGAGCAAATGAACTTAATGCAGAATGTCACACCAGATGTTGGGACATCTCAGTTAATGAAATAAGTTCAGTTTTTTTCAGGATGTCCCAACAGATGTTGTGACATCATCAGTTAATGAAACAAAAACTCAGTTTTTCAGGATGTCCCAACAGATGTTGGGACATCACATACCTGCTACCAGAATTAATGACTAACAAAACTGAATAAATTAAGGAAAGTTACCTGGAATTAATTATGGAAGAATGAAACAGAATAAGGCGCGTCTGTACTGAGCTGGAGACCTTCGAAAGTGAGCTTTCAGAGCTTCCCTCTTGTGCAAATGATCTCCTTTTAATCCCTTGAGGCCAATGGAAACCTTAAATGAGGCTGAAAGTGGCTAGTTTTTTGTGGTTCAGTTCTGGTGTAACAGGGAATGCAGTTCTTGTGTGTTGTGTTTCAGATCATTGTAAGGGGTGGGATCTGTTCTATGGATGATTTGTGGTTTGTGTGTGAAGGAAATTTTTTTTATGTTTGAAGGCTGTGGAGAGAGTTTTGAAGAGGAGAAGGTTCAGACCAGTTTTTTTGTGTATGTTGCCATGTGTTCAGCTTGTGTATGGCTTGCTTTATGTTCCATAATGTTTGAGTAGGCTATGGAGCAGGTTTGTAGAGGTGGCTGATCACTATTCCAAAAGCATGGGAGAAATTGCAAAAAGTCATGGTTTGGTGTACTTGAAGCATGGGCTGTGTCAGAGATGGTTTCCTAACCTGTACTGCATCAGCTGAGTTCAAGGAAGGCCCTTGGATGGTTCATGAAAGGCTACTGCATTTGGATCATGAGCTAGAGGAGTTTTTTGCAACTTGCCCACTTGTGACATTTCATGATTTTGGCTATGTGAATGTGAGAAGTCTTGCTGAATTTCTGATGTGGAATGCCTTATTAGGTCATGACAATGTATTAAAAACAGCTAGAGATCATACAACTCCTTTGAGAGTGATTTTGCCAAAAATCCCTCTTTGCACTTTCATGAAAAATGACTTATGGATACTTGAAAATCAAAGCATAGAAATGGGAAATTCCTTTGGCCAAACTGAATTTCAGGTCATGCATTGTTTGTATGATTCTATGATCAAATAAAGATCATACACATTCAAAATGATGGGGAAAGCTGAAATTCTGGGATCAGGTCTGAGATGTCCCAACATCTGTTGGGACATCTGTTGGGACATCCTGAAAAAACTGAACTTATTACATTAACTTACACAATGTCACAACATCTGGTGGGACATCCTGAAGTCTGAACTTCAACACTTCTTGTTTGATCAAATAAAGATCATATACACTCAAAATGATGAAGATCACCCCTTGGTTGGGTCAATGGGGGCCTCAGATGCCCTGATTTTGCACTGACTTGTCCAGAAAGTCAACCCTTGATCAGATGACTTCCCCATGGAATTTCTTCATGAAAATTGATATGCATACTCCTTATACCATATAGAGACCAATGGAAACAAGAATGACCAAAAAATTGGGTGTTATGGCCTCTGAAACCAAAACCCTAATTTTAGGTCAACTGTGCAGTCAAACCTGGCTCTGCATCCATCCAAACCCTAGTTCTTGTGATTCTTTGGAATTGTTGACTTTGAGAGGATGCAATATGATACTTGAACACATATGGATCCCTTTGAAGTGATTGATGGCCTTTGGAGTGGCTCAAGAAGCTCTGGGATTGCTCAGATCACAAACCCTAGATGCAGGTGACTTAGAAACTATGCAGTGAATCAAAAATGGGATATGAGGGGATATGATTGTATTTATGCATATGAAATGATCACAAGCCATGGTGTGAATGGGTGAGGGCAAATTTGGGGTGTTTACAGCTGCCCCTATTCAAGCATGAGTTAGCTGTGCAGGTTGTAAGCAACGGCTTAACAGGCAAACAAGATAACTTGTGGTTGAATACCAAAGACAGTCCAAAATTTGCACTCACAGAATGAAGAAGAAAAGGGATATAAATTGTAAAAGGAAAATAAAGTATATTGTAAAGTGTGGGCGACGGAGGACGACCGTCGAGCAGAGGACGACCGCTGGGTAAAGAGCAATGACAGGGACGGCCGACATGCTGGGCAAAGTGTGAAAAATACAGCAATGACGGGGACGGCCGACATGCTGGGGATAAAAGGTAAAGCCAAGACGGGGACGGCCGACTAGCTGGAAAAAGTAAGATATTATGATGGGGACGCCCATCAAGATAAAGCTGTAAAATTCTCTGGGGATCAATGAAACATGACGGGGACGGCCATCAAGTTCATAAAGCAAAGGTAAAGCAACCAACGATGGGGACGGCCATCGGGTTAAAAAGGAAAAGGGACCACGACGGGGACGGCCATCGAGTCAAAGAATAAATGAAATAAAACAGTTGATGGGGTACGGCCATCAAAGGTGAAGGACGATCACCTAGCAGGGGACGGCTGCTCTGTTGGGGATAAAAGAAATATGATGGGGACGGCCATCAAAGGTGGAGGACGACCACCTGGCAGGGTACGGCTGCCGAAAATATCGCGACATAGGACGAATGCCGGATAGAAAAGGTCAACGATGGGGACGGCCATCGGAAGAGCATGATGGAGGACGACCATCAAGAAGTGGAGGACGACCACTCAGCAGGGGACGGCTGCTCTCGAGGTTTATCATAACACAGGACGAGTGTTAGATAACCAAAAATCAACAATGGGGACGGCCATTGGATAAAGTGATGAAGGACGATCATCAAATGGTGGAGGACGACCACCTAGCAGGGGACGGCTGCTAAAATCAACGATGGGGACGGCCATCGGATGAGCATGATGGAGGACGACCATCAAGAAGTGGAGGACGACCACTCAGCAGGGTACGGCTGCTCTCAAAGGTATCATAACACAGGACGAGTGTTAGATAAAAAGAAAATTTGTTGGTGATCTACTGGGGATATAGTAAACACGGACGAGCGTTTACATCCAAGAAACAAAAGGTATAAGTGTTTGGTATTGTGTATAGATTAAAGATGCGGACGAGCATCCTTAAGATTATGATACGGACGAGTATCATGTAGGAATAAACTGACACATGTTCAGAGATGATGATACGGACGAGTATCAACTGGTTAACAAAGAACACGGACGAGTGTTGAATCCGAAAGAACTCTTCTGGGGAATAGTAGACACAGACGAGTATCTATATCCAAGAAGACATAAGTGTTTGACACGGTGTATGGATTAAAGATGCGGGCGAGCATCCTTAAGACTATGATACGGACGAGTATCATGTAGAAACAAACACTAGACGCAATGTTCTGAGATGATGGTACGGACGAGTACCAACTGGTTAACAAAGAACAAGGACTATTGCCGAATCGGTGGGGATATGAGTGATGATGTATACAAGATACGGACGAGTATCTGTATAAGCGTACCATGAGTAGTGAGTATTGTATTAATGAGTAATTTGACCGCTGGGGAGAGTGACACGGACGAGTGTCAAGAGAGAAAAGCATAATATTAACAAGTGTCTGCTATACAAAGTCTAGGCGACTGCGCTGGGGATATGACACGGACGGGTGTCAGGGAAGTGTATATAAGGTATGTGAGTGCAAAGAGGATGTCTTTGGCTTTCTGCTGGGACATGACACGGACGGGTGTCAGGACGTATCTGTAGTACGGGTGATTTTGTTTGTAGAGTGTATCCAGGCGACCTGTGGGGAAAGATGACACGGACGGGTGCCAAAAGGTGTATACTGGTGTTTATGATTGTGGAGCAACTGCTTTTGCTGGGACTCTGATGGGGATTCTGGGGGAAAGTAATCTGTATCCTGATAAATGGTTACTAATCACAAGCGTTCAATTCACAACATGACTTATGATTATGCTATGTATTTGATTTTTGCCGTAATGCTCCGTATTAGACGGAATGCTACGCTCTGGGGGGGGGGGTGAATATGATGCGGATGCCATGATTATGCAAAGGGGCACAGATCCGGGATTCGGATCCCGTTGCTGCGAAGATCTCTGGTCGATCTGCTTGAAATGGACATCCCAGCTGGGTATGAGATCACTGGTAGATCCAATGATGTATCTGCTCGGGGATATATGTCACTGGTTGACATAACCTTGAAAGTACGGGACCCAGCTGGGGTTTGTAGAAGCTTCTGTACTCTGTTGTGATCTCTTCATGCGTTGCTCTTCTGGATAGAGGCTGAAGCTCTGTGGGGAGATGATTCCCTGATTTCTGCATTCTGCTGAGGAAGAATGGCAACTCGGCTGGGGAATTGTGAGAGGCAACCCAGCTGGGGAAAGCAATAAGAGGCCACTCAGCTGGGGAATAGAGCATTTCGGATGCTGTATGTTGATTTGGCAACTTTGCTGGGGGAAGCAATGGGGAGCAACTCATCTGGGGATAGAGCATTTCGGATGCTGAGATTGAGTGTATGCTGATTTGACAACTTTGCTGGGGATATGGGCACCTTCCAGTGCCACGTGGAAGATAGACCGAGTTGATAATGATTTGCCAGCTTGCTGAGACGTAACTTGCATGCCCCAAGTTGCGTTCTGGATACCTGCAATCCTGCAAAGATAATGGAACATACAAAAGGTCCCGAGGTATCCCTTACTGGATTCCGTCACAGGAGATAAGTACTTTCGAGAGTAAGTATATTCCCTGTAAGCATGTGCTTTTATTTTTAGAGAAGGGCATCTGTACTTATGCAATTGTATTTTTAGAGATATCAGACAACTCTTTGCAAAACATAAATGTAAAAACGAAACATGACCGAAAATCTGATTTTATTAATTCATGTGCCCTGAATTGGCAAGATACAGTCAAAGAAACATATCTCCTGAAATGAGGAGATTGTTACAAATTGAGAAATAAAGTGTTGGCGATGCTGACGATGCTTTCAAGGAGCTTCCCCTTCTGCTATGACTCGTATGACAATGACGTTCTTCTCGTCTTGCTTTCTGGAGAGAGTTGATTCTGATTGAAGCTTGATCCTTCGGAAGCTTACCAAGTTGTAGGTGATACAGACGAATTCAGAATGCAATTGTTCGCTTATTCCCTTGTTTTGCATGGATCGCCCTTTCGGGTTTTCAATCCATCGGGATACCCATTTTTGCCTGAGTTGTCCAATGCGGCTTTTCAACTCAGCGGGTGTACATTTTTTGTTCATTTTCCCTTACTTTTGCCCGAGTCTTTTATTCTGTTTTTGACTCGCCGGGATGCCCTATTTTTGCCTGGACTTACATTCTGTTTTTATGTCCAGCGGGTCATTTTATGCGAAGTATTTTTTAACTGCATCTGAATTCACAGGGGATGGGAAATCTTCACCATCCATGGTGCTGAGCATCAGTGCTCCACCAGAGAAAACTTTCTTTACAACAAATGGTCCTTCATAATTTGGAGTCCATTTTCCCCTGTGGTCTGTATGAGGAGGGAGGATTCTTTTCAGCACAAGATCTCCCACTTGGTACTCTCGGTGCCTGACTTTCTGATCGAAGGCTCTCTTCATTCTTTTCTGATATAACTGCCCATGACAGATTGCAGCCAATCTTTTCTCTTCGACCAGACTCAGTTGTTCGTATCGGGACCGAACCCATTCTGCTTCACTCAGTTTAACATCCATCAATACCCGTAAGGAGGGTAACTCAACTTCAACAGGCAGGACTGCTTCCATACCATATACAAGCTGATACGGTGTTGCCCCAATGGATGTTCTGATTGATGTGCGATACCCATGCAAGGCAAACGGTAGCATTTCATGCCAGTCTTTGTATGTGACTACCATCTTCTGCACAATCTTCTTGATATTCTTATTTGCCGCCTCAACAGCGCCATTCATCTTTGGCCTGTAAGGAGAAGAATTGTGATGTTGGATCTTGAAGTCCCGGCACAGCTCTGCCATCATTCTGTTGTTTAAATTGGAACCATTATCAGTAATGATCCGCTCGGGCACTCCATACCGACAGATGATGTCTCGCTTCAGGAATCGGGCTACCACTTGTCTTGTAACGTTTGCATATGAGGCTGCTTCGACCCACTTGGTAAAATAGTCAATGGCGACCAGGATGAATCTGTGACCATTTGAAGCAGTTGGCTCAATCTTGCCAATCATATCAATGCCCCACATGGCAAAGGGCCATGGTGAAGACATGATGTTCAAAGGATTGGGAGGCACATGCACCTTGTCTGCATAAATCTGGCATTTATGACATTTTCTGGCGTAAGCACAACAGTCTGCATCCATTGTGATCCAGTAATAGCCTGATCTTAACAACTTTTTAGCCATTGCATGTCCTCCTGCATGGGTACCAAAGGATCCTTCGTGCACCTCGTGCATCAGCAAATCTGCTTCCGTCTTGTCAACACATCTGAGGAGTACCATGTCAAAGTTCCTCTTGTATAAAGACCCATCAGCATTCAGAAAGAAACTACCAGCAAGCCTTCTCATAGTCTTCTTATCATTGGAAGATGCCCCAGGCGGGTATGTTTGATCCTCCAAGAAGCACTTAATGTCGTGGAACCAAGGCTTATCATCTTTTGCAACATCCGCTGCAAATACATATGCTGGTCTATCAAGTCTAGACACTGAAATCTGAGGTACAAAATTAGCAGCTTGAACTTTGATCATGGATGAAATGGTAGCAAGAGCATCCGCAAACTGATTCTCGTCTCGAGGGATATACTCAAGCTTGACTGTTGTGAAGAAAGTCAGCAACCTTCTCGTATAATCCCTGTAAGGTATCAGATGATCTTGGTGGGTGTACCATTTTCCGTTGGTTTGATTGACTACCAAAGCTGAATCTCCGAATACGGTCAATGTCTTGATCCTGAGGTCAATGGCTTCCTCAAGACCCATAATGCAAGCTTCGTATTCAGCTTCGTTGTTAGTGCAGTTGAAAGTGAGTTTTGCCGAGAAAGGCATGTGAACTCCTTTAGGTGTAATGAGTACTGCACCAATACCACGGCCATTCATGTTAACAGCCCCGTCAAACATCATAGTCCATTCTTCCTCCGGGTCGGGCCCTTCAGTGTGAATAGGCTCTTCGTGATCTTTTGCTTTAATGAACATGATGTCTTCATCAGGGAAGTCAAACCTCATAGGCTGGTAGTCATCAATGGGTTGCTCAGCAAGATATTCAGATAGTACACTGCCCTTGATGGCTTTCTGAGATGTGTACTGTATGTCATATTCTGTGAGAATCATCTGCCATCTTGCAACCCGTCCGGTAAGAGCTGGCTTCTCGAAAATGTACTTAACTGGATCCATTTTTGAGATTAATAAGGTAGTGTGGGTCAGCATATACTGTCTCAGTCGGCGAGCAGCCCACGCTAAAGCACAGCAAGTTTTCTCGAGCAGTGAATAACGTTGTTCACAGTCGGTAAACTTTTTGCTTAGGTAGTATATTGCATACTCTTTTCGACCAGACTCGTCATGCTGGCCCAGCACACACCCCATTGACTCTTCTAATACTGTCAAGTACATAATCAGAGGTCTTCCTTCAACTGGCGGCATAAGGATCGGAGGTTCTTGTAAGTATTCTTTGATCTTGTCAAAAGCCTTCTGGCAATCGTCGTTCCACCTGACCGTTTGTTCTTTTCTTAACAACTTAAACAAAGGTTCACAGGTTGCTGTGAGGTGAGATATGAACCGGGAGATGTAGTTCAATCGACCTAAGAACCCTCGAACTTCTTTCTCAGTTTTCGGTGCAGGCATTTCTTGAATAGCTTTGACTTTATCAGGGTCAACCTCAATCCCTTTTTCGCTTACAATAAAGCCCAGCAGCTTACCAGACCGCACCCCAAATGTGCATTTGTTGGGGTTCAGCTTCAATTGGTATTTCCTCAAACGCTTGAATAATTTGAGCAGATTCACCAGATGATCTTCCTCTGTAAGGGACTTGGCGATCATATCATCCACATAACATTCTATTTCCTTGTGGATCATATCGTGGAACAATGTCACCATAGCCCGTTGATATGTGGCACCAGCATTCTTCAGTCCGAATGGCATCACTTTGTAACAGAACGTGCCCCAAGGTGTGATGAATGTTGTCTTCTCCATGTCTTCAGGTGACATCTTGATCTGATTATATCCTGAAAATCCATCCATGAAGGAGAATACCGAGAACTGAGCCGTGTTATCCACCAATACATCAATGTGAGGTAATGGGAAGTCATCTTTCGGGCTGGCTCTGTTCAGATCCCGGTAATCAACACACATTCTTACTTTGCTGTCCTTCTTAGGCACAGGCACAATATTAGCAACCCACGGTGGATAGCTAGTTACAGCAAGGAACCCGGCGTCCCATTGCTTTTGTACCTCTTCCTTGATTTTCATAGCCATGTCTGGGCGAGTTCGGCGCAGCTTCTGTTTCACTGGTGGGCATTCTTCCCTTAGAGGCAGCTTGTGCACAACAATGTCGGTATCCAACCCTGGCATATCTTGATACGACCAAGCAAACACATCAACATAATCTTGAAGCAGATCTATCAGCTGTCTCTTCACTGAGTCTTGCAGGCAGGCCCCGATTTTAACTTCTTTCACATTTTCTTCCGTACCAAGATTGATCACTTCAATCTCCTCCTGGTGAGGAGTAATAACCTTTTCCTCCTGTCTCAACAACCTAGCTAGCTCCTCAGGAAGCTCATATTCTTCATCAACCCCTTCATCAGCTTGATTGATTGGATTGTCAAAGTCATACGATGTCATAGCCGTGCTGTTGTCGGTGCAGTCTGGAAGGCACTCTCTGCAAGGGTTAAGTTGGTTCATTTTAGTGATTGATTTTAATCTTGCTTTAGAAAAAAGTGAAATGAAGTTATCATTTTGAAAACACCGCCATTTATTTTTGTACAAAAAGAAAAATGGAAAAAACAGTGAGCATAAAAGAAAAGGACTCGTTTGCAAAAAGATTGTCTGATATTTCATTAATTTAATCTTGTTTGCACAAAAGTACAGATGGCCCTGGTTACAAAATGAGTCTTGTCATCTTGGGCAAGATGCAAGACTTGGATGCATGCTATATAAAAATACAGGAAATAATAATTACTCTGCTCGAGTAACACTTATAATTTCCTGGGAAGACCAGTTCGAGACACTGCTCCCCGGGATCTTCGGACGAATCCAATTCTCCAGATTGCGCTCATCTTCCAGCTCGTCTTCCAGACAGTTGATAGCATCGGGGGTAAGCATTCCCCCACTGACAAATCCTGGCTCTGCAGCAGCCTTCGCTTGATGTTGAGTTGGTCTGTAACCCAACCCAAACTTGTCCTTCTTCTCCTCCACAGCTAAAACCTTGCCCCAGCCTAGGGCAGTTCCTTCTTCAACAACCTTTCGGGCTTGTTGATAAGACGACATTGGGGTACCAGATACAGCAGATGCTTCATTCACATTCAACGCTTCAAACCCCTGGCTCATTGTTTCATGGATCTCTCCATCCATTTCAATGTACTTGTAGGTTGCCAGGTGGCTGACAAAAATGTCCTCCTCTCCACAGATTGTGACAACTTGACCTTCCCACTCAAATTTTAACTTTTGGTGAAGGGTAGACGTTATTGCGCCGGCGGCGTGAATCCAGGGTCTACCCAACAAACAGCTGTAGGCGGGCTGAATGTCCATCACATAAAAGGTAGTTTTAAAGGTCTGTGGGCCAATTGTCACAGGCAGCTCAATCTCTCCCAGAACCGATCTCTTAGAACCATCAAAGGCTCTTACTACCAGGTTGCTGGGTCTCAATGCCAATCCATCATATTCAAGCTTCACCAGAGCTTTCTTTGGTAAGACATTCAGGGAAGAACCTGTGTCCACCAGCACATGAGAAAGGACAGCTCCTTTGCATTCCAGGGTTATGTGCAAGGCTTTGTTGTGGTTGCGGCCATCCGCTGTCAAGTCAGAATTGGTAAACCCTAGCCCATTGCTAGCAGTAACATTACCAACCACGGTTTCCAATTGGTTGACAGTAATCTCCTCAGGCACGTAAGCTGCGTGCAGGACTTTAAGTAGTGCATTCCGATGGGCTTCGGAGCACATAAGCAGTGAGAGGATGGAGATTTTGGATGGCGTCTGGTGAAGTTGATCCACAATTTTGTAGTCACTCTTTTTGATGATCCGCATAAACTCATCAACTTCCTGATCAAATGGAGTCTTCAGGGCTTCTTGGGCAGCTGGATCTTCCTGCACCGGGCCTTTTCCTTTTGCCTTGGCAGCAGTTTCTACTTCGGCAGTAGGTTTTTGAACTTGTGAGGCGAAGAGACGTCCGCTTCGAGTGAAGCCTCCGCCTCCCCCCACATTACCTACTTGTGGTGCAGGTGTTGTTGTTTCCAGAGTGATTCTTTTCCCTTCACAGTACACGTCAGAGCCATAGTGCCAAGGGATGGCCCTATTGCTTTCGTATGGTATTGGTCCAGGCACCGTGACAGTGACTGGACTGATTGCTGCTGCTGAAGGGACTGCTATTGTTTGTGGATCATAAAAGATTGTAACTGGTGCTCTGGCAGGAGCAGCACCTTCTGAATGGTAGGCGGAATTATTTTCAGGATCGTAGAATATGGTAATAGTGGAGACATCTTCGTGATTGATTGCTGGTGTTGTAGGTGGTTCTGTTGGAAGGACTGTTGTTGTCGTTGATGGAGAGTCGAAATGGACTGAAGCTGAAGTTGTAGCAGGAGAAACTATTGAAAACTGATCATTTGGAAGGACAGGTGAAGTACTTGTTGATGGTGCTGATGAATTATCGGGAACAATAGTTGCTGTAGTTGTAGGAGGGTCTGAAACTGTTGTTGATGAAGTTGCTTGATTTGCCGGAAATGATGTAGTGATCTGCAGTAGGCCATTCTGAATAAGGCTGTCAATGCCGTTCCTCAGGTCCTCGCACCCATTCCATGAAATATTGCAGTATGGACATCCTAGTTCACACCCCGGAAATATATTGTTTTCACGGAGTTGAGCTTTGATTTCCACCAATGGTGTCCTGATCTGATCCACACTTGTTATTAAATAAGACGGTTGGTCTTCTTCAATGGCGTTAATTCGGGGACCACCATGGTTTGGCATTGGGTTTTTATTGACATTGGGCGGAGGTGCAAAATTCAGAGCCTTGGAGTCTACCAAGTCTTGTACCTTCATATGCAGAGCCCTGCATTTTTCTGTACTGTGACCAGGTGCGTTGGAATGAAAAGCACACCTTGCATTGGAGTCATAGTTTCTTGGTAGACTGTTGGGATCCGGAGGTGCCAACGTTCTTAGCTCAACTAGGTTGAGTTTCAGAAGTTGTGGCAGCAAAGCAGCATATGGCATTGGGATCGGATCGATCACTCGGTTAGCTTGGGATGGCCTCTGTTGAAATGGCCTCTGTTGATTGTTGTTGTTGGAGTTGTTGTTGTTGTAGTTTCTTGGAGGATACTGATTCTGCTGATACTGGGGTTGTTGTTGGAAGTTTTGTTGAGGAGGTTGATAGACTGGCTGAGGATGAGCTGGAGCAGGGATAGTGACTGCTGCTATTGACCTTTGAACATATTGGGGCCTGCCCCTGTTGGTGTGAATGGCATTGGTCTCGCCAGCTCTTCTCGGGCCTGCAAAAGGCTTTCTTGTACCACTGGACGAGCTTGCACCGTTGTCTGAGATCTTTCCCATCTTTAACAGGCTTTCAATTCTCTCCCCAGCTATAACAACATCCGCAAAGCTAGTGGAAGAGAAAGCAGCTAACCTGTCAATATAGGTTCCCTGAAGAGTGTTCATAAACATGTCTGCCATTTCTCTTTCAGACATTGGTGGTTGAACGGCAGCAGCCAATTGCCTCCATCTTTGAGCATATTCTCTGAAGCTCTCCCTTAAAGACTGTGACATTCCCATTAGGAGGGTCCTGTTGGGTGCCATATCTAGATTATACTGATACTGTCTGATGAAGGCCTCTGCCAGGTCCTTCCAGCATCTAATAGTTGCCCTTGTCAGATGGGAATACCATTCCCTCGATGCTCCAGTCAAGCTATCTTCAAAATAGAACATCCACAATTTCTCATCCATTGTATAGGCCTTCAGCCTTCCCAGAAATGATTGCAAATGAGTTCGGGGGCATGAAGTCCCATTATACTTCTCGAAACATGGAGGCTTGAACTTGTGGGGGATCCTGACCCCTTCTACCAAACCCATGTCCATAACGTCGAAACCCAAAGAATTTTGAGATTCTAAGGACCTCAACTTCTCAGCTATCTCTTCCAATCGTCTATCATATGTTTCCTCTCCGGCACCCATTACTGTATACTGGTCCTCCTGAGGATCTTCTTGAAGTACTCTGGCTGCGGTGGCTGTTCCTTGAACATTTGCAGGGATGTTAACCTCAGGATGTAGATGTGGACCAAACACAGGGGGGGTAACATGTGGTTGCACCCTTTCATTATTGCTGGTGCCTGCAGTTCCTACATGAGGCTCCTCTTGATTTTGCCTCTCCACCATGGCCCTCAGTCTCTCCTGGCTCTGAGCCATGTTGTTCATAACTTCCATGAACTGCGTCATCTGCGTTCTCATCTCTAACCTTTCGTTTGCCATCTGGTTTCTGACCTCCGTAAGGTCCTGCTGCATCTGATCCATCTGAATTCCCGGAAGGTTGTTTCTAGTTGGGTACCTGTGAGGCCTGTTGAGAGGAAATACCCGGCGGCGAGCAATAATTCCTGAACATCACAACAGAGGTTAGCAACAACAAAACAAAAACCTACAAAACAAACAAAAGGGTTAGCATGCAATGCAATTATGCTTATTTGCTCTCAAGGTATCCGGTTTGGCCTTCGGTTTTGACCCTTCCAGACCCTTGAAGATGATGCTGTTGAAGTTGCTTTTGATGTGAACCCAGATGGAAACTAACACAAATATATTACAAAGGTGAAATAATACAATTTGTTCATTTTACAACACAAACCCTCAAAAGGGGCCAAAATACATCACAAAAAGCAAAAGTACATGGAAAAGGAACAACAACAAGCAAATGATCAAACTCCAAGGCCAAACTCATCCTCACGAACTTCCTTAAGGAGTGCTTCGGTCACAGGATCAGCCGGATGCTCCGTGAGACTTCTGATGAGAAGGTTCCTTGTTGCAACAGCTGCAGTCAATTTCTTGCTCTGACTTTGGTCCTTAGACCTCTTCAATCCTGCTTTGATTTTCAGCTCTGATATTTCCTCCTGGGCTGCTGCCAGGGCTTTTTCCATCTGCTCCATCTTGTCCTGAACTCTCTTGTCTTCTAGAGTACGGGCCTCAGTGATCCGGACCCACCTGGCCTGACTCTCTTTCAAATACAAGTCTGTTCTTGCTCTTTGGAACTGAGCTTCTTTACAAGCATTCTTCAGAATCTGCTCACCAGCTTTGGACTTGTTGATATAATCTCCAGACTTCTCAATTTTAGTCAAGTGTTCCACTCTCAATTTCTCCAATCTCTCAATCTCCCTCACACCTTCACTCCTCTCCCGGAGGGTCTTCTGCAAGGCTTGAGTTAACTTCTCATTTCTTTCCTTCAGGCTTTCAAACTCCTCCAAACTGATAGTGGCGGGGGGTGGTGCTGAAGATGACTCAGGCGTGTCTTCTACGGTAAAGGGCATTCCAGAGAATTGGGCCCCAGCATGGGACCACTCATAATATTGGACTGATGCCACATTATTGCACTTACCCAGAATGGTAATTCCCTTAGTTTGAACATGATCCCAGGCCCAGGCAGCCTGCCTAACAACAGCCAAACTAATCTTGTTCTCACAATAGAGGGTCTCAACCAAGTCTTGTTCCCTAGGAGTAAGAACCAGTGCATAGCCCAATTGTCTCCTGAACAGCAGAGGGTTGTAGTTGATACTTCCCTTAACTCCTATCAAAGGCACATTGGGAAAGTGCCCACAGCTGGTGATCATATCTCTGCCCTTGGTGCTCTGAGTACACCATCTGATATCTGCTGAAGTTAGGACAGTGAGTCTCTTAGCCCAGTTGCTTTGCTGATGAGGATTGAGAAATGCATCTGTCCTGGGTAGATGCCTGAGAAGCCAAGCATGAAATAATGGAGCACAAATCCTCACTAACCTTCCCCTCTGCTTCTCATTCCTCTGATGGACTGAGTAATAGAGATCACCCAGTAAAGTTGGCACTGGGTTCTTCAGGATGAACAAGTGGATTGCATTCTTGCTGATGAATCGAGGCTCATCTGCAAACAGCACAATTCCATATACACTTAAGGCCAACAGAGCACAAACAGCTTTCCACTCCCCCAAGGAGGCCTTCAAACTAGCCTGAGAAATCAGGAAGTCCAGATGAAATCCAGGGATCCCAGCTTTGGAGGTCATATGCTGTTCAATCAAAACAGGCTCCAGGTGCAAAGCTTTTGCTATCTCTCCATTGCTGGGAAAGACCATTTCAGGGTTGAAAGGGATTTCTCTTTTGATGGGCAGACCAGTCAATGATGAGTATTCTTCCAGAAGAGGACCCAACTGAAAGTCTTGAAAGGTGAAACATCTCAATGGGGGATCATAGAACTGGATACAAGTGTGGATGAGGCTCCTCTGTGAAGGGTCCAGATCCATGACCATGTCAAGTATATCCCCATAATGCTCTCTGAACAAGGGTATGTGATTTGGAGTGATCAGGGTTTGGATCCTCCTGATGTCTGATAAGTCTGGTTGGAAGAAATGATAGGTGATGTTGCTTTTCTTTGGAGCCATGATGCTGAGGGCTGAGTAGGATAAGTGCTGATGAAGATGCTGAGGAGTGGGCCACTGGCTGGCTAGTGCAAGTAACTGAAGTATGGCTGGCAGCTGAAGCAAGTGCTGGTGGAGATAGGTCAAAACTGCAGATGGGGTCAAAACCAAAACCAGATGAGAAATGGATACCCTGAAACACAAATAAGCACATGTTAATATGATGCAATGAGTATGTATGCAAAATGAAATGCAAGGGTTTGTGACTGAGCTGGATCTGATTAACTGCCTTGGTATAGATCCATGTGTGTTCAAGAATTCCAGGTGGAGGTCTAAAAATCCGGTAACCAGGGTGGGGGGACTCAAATAAAGAGCCACATGTCCAGGGTTTTAGAATCACAAGAACTGTCCAACATGGAGCATTCTTAACAAAGTCAAAGTAACAGGGTATTCTGAGGTCAAGGTACCTGCAAACCTGTAAACAGCCCAACCCCCCTCACAGGTAGTGATCTAGAACAAGGATCCTCAGACTTGGATCAGTTATGAGAAGTGTAAACACTTCTAACCCGGAGGTACAGTGTTTACAATAACCATAACAATTCCTCCTCTAATTCACCTCAGTTTCTGAAGGTCAGTACTAAAAGGTCATCCAGACTTAGCAGGCTTCCCAGATAGCCCTAGCATTGCAGGAAATCTGCAACACAGAGTTCTCAAGAAGAAACCCATATCTGAACCGTGTTTCATATTCCCGCACCAGACCGAAATGGAATGGGAAAGAATATGATTCACTCTAGCCTAGGTGTCACTCAGGTCCCAGGTATAGGACCTTAACTCTCAATGAAACACCCACCCACCAGAGAAAAAACCAGATCCAGCCAGCAACAATGACAGTATGATATATAAATGCAGTAAAGAAAGCAGTAAAACAACTGTACATAAAGCAATAAACAAAAATAAATACAAGCACAAACAAGCACATAACACCCCAGTAAACACAAATCAAACAAGCGCTAGGAGGAACCCACAAAAAGAACCAGAAGCCCTGGTTGCAGTATTACTTTCCCCAGCAGAGTCGCCAAGCTGTCGCTCCCGAAGATTTGCATCCTGGTACAAGCGCGAACGGTCGGCGAAGGGAACAGTGAGAACACACAGCCGTGAACTCACTGGAGATGAAAAGAGTCGCCAGCTAGGCATTTTTATCCCGGAGGAAAGGCAATGCTGCATAAGCCTAGAAAAAGATGGATAAGACGGTTGCGAACCAGAGAGACTGAGAAAGGGGGTTGGTTACAACCTGGGAAGGTATTAGCACCCAGATTGTCCGTCGTACTCGACGGGATCCACGCTTGAAAGATTTGTGTTTTAAAGGGGTAATGTCAGTGCAATCTGTGTGTAAAAGAGCTGGAAGGCAATATGTACAGGTGTCAGTGTGAAGAAATGTGATGTGTATAAATGATGTGTCAGTGTAAGGAAAAGAGTATGCTCAAGATCATGAGGCTTAAGAGAATGAAACTGAAAGGAGGGGGAATATACAGAGACTTTTGTTCGATAACTGTTAAGTTATGCCTACGTATCCTCTCGTGCAATGAGGAAGTCAGAACACCGTAGTTCGACCCAAAGAGACTGAAAGATGAATTGACTTGTGAACTGCTTACTTGTCTATGCTCAAGTGTATGACCTGTCTGGCTCAGGTGCGAACTGTCTTGCATTAGACGGAAGAAGCAAGTTCTCGTTTATGAGTGAAGGTGATGAGAAAAGAATCCCGGAGGAGGCGATTATTGTTTGTTTTTGTGTTTTCAGTCTTTTATTGCTTTTGAAAGTTTGTCGTAAGTTAATGAGCTTAAGCCTAAACCAATGGATTTAGTAAACCCATCACATCTTCCCTCTGATTAGGGGTAATGAGAGTACCTTAAGTGTGAAGTCAGATTCTCACACTTAATCACCTTTGGTGTAGGATCAAGATCATTAACCTACTTGTGATTATTTAGATGTTTTTGGTGTTTTTGTTTAGTGTTAAGTAATGAGGTTAATCCATAATCAAGGATTAAACAGACTCATTACACCATCCTAATAGAAGGATAATAGATGAGAATGTTTAAGCTGAGGAAGGCTCCTCAACTTAATCCATGATTAGGAATTAAACTCATGACAAAACAAGCCTTTGATTAAGTGGATTTTATTTAATGATATGATGATGAAGTGATTTTTAGGGTTTGTAAGACCACTTGAGGGGGACTTGTCCATTAACACTAGGGTTAGTCCTTCTTAACCAATTAAGGAAGAATTAGAACCCTAATGCAAGGCCCAAGTTACAAGTGTGATGTCTTGATGATTATTAAGTGAATTGATTAAGGGAGTTAAACACATTAAGGGTTTAACACTTAGGATTAAAGTTATACACTCCATCCTAAGAGAAGGATGCAGGCATAAGCTTAATCACAAAGCCTTAAAGCCTTTAGGGTTTAGTCCCTGATTATGAGACGAGAAGAGAAGACTCAAAGAGACACAAAGGTGAAAACTAAGAGGGGAGACTAAACAAAACCCTAATCATTGTCATGCTTGGTTGTTCCTAAGGTTTGTGAGGTTAAACAAGAACAATCTTCAATGGAACCACCAGGAAGCAGATGAAAGGATCAAGAGAAGCAAAGTGACTTGCTTCATTCAAGAAGTCAAGTCACTTGAAGAAAGAAAGTGGGAAGAAGAAGAATGAGCAAGCTCAAACTCAAACACATACCAAAAATGCAGCATGGATGCAAGAGAGATGAAAAGAAAAGTTATGAGAAGTGAAGGCAAATCCACTTCTCAGAATCACTTACCACCTGAAAGATTAGAAAGGAATGCAATGCAATGCAAAATGAGATGAAATGACATGATGCAAATCAAAACCAGGAGCATTTACATGATGTTAATGATGCTAAGAGATGATGCAAACACATGTCAAGATTTATGAAATAAGTTCAGTTTTTCCAGGATGTCCCAACAGATGTTGGGACATCATCAAACAGAGCATGAGAAAATGAACTTAATGCAGAATGTCACACCAGATGTTGGGACATCTCAGTTAATGAAATAAGTTCAGTTTTTTTTCAGGATGTCCCAACAGATGTTGTGACATTATCAAACAGAGCATGAGCAAATGAACTTAATGCAGAATGTCACACCAGATGTTGGGACATCTCAGTTAATGAAATAAGTTCAGTTTTTTTCAGGATGTCCCAACAGATGTTGTGACATCATCAGTTAATGAAACAAAAACTCAGTTTTTCAGGATGTCCCAACAGATGTTGGGACATCACATACCTGCTACCAGAATTAATGACTAACAAAACTGAATAAATTAAGGAAAGTTACCTGGAATTAATTATGGAAGAATGAAACAGAATAAGGCGCGTCTGTACTGAGCTGGAGACCTTCGAAAGTGAGCTTTCAGAGCTTCCCTCTTGTGCAAATGATCTCCTTTTAATCCCTTGAGGCCAATGGAAACCTTAAATGAGGCTGAAAGTGGCTAGTTTTTTGTGGTTCAGTTCTGGTGTAACAGGGAATGCAGTTCTTGTGTGTTGTGTTTCAGATCATTGTAAGGGGTGGGATCTGTTCTATGGATGATTTGTGGTTTGTGTGTGAAGGAAATTTTTTTTATGTTTGAAGGCTGTGGAGAGAGTTTTGAAGAGGAGAAGGTTCAGACCAGTTTTTTTGTGTATGCTGCCATGTGTTCAGCTTGTGTATGGCTTGCTTTATGTTCCATAATGTTTGAGTAGGCTATGGAGCAGGTTTGTAGAGGTGGCTGATCACTATTCCAAAAGCATGGGAGAAATTGCAAAAAGTCATGGTTTGGTGTACTTGAAGCATGGGCTGTGTCAGAGATGGTTTCCTAACCTGTACTGCATCAGCTGAGTTCAAGGAAGGCCCTTGGATGGTTCATGAAAGGCTACTGCATTTGGATCATGAGCTAGAGGAGTTTTTTGCAACTTGCCCACTTGTGACATTTCATGATTTTGGCTATGTGAATGTGAGAAGTCTTGCTGAATTTCTGATGTGGAATGCCTTATTAGGTCATGACAATGTATTAAAAACAGCTAGAGATCATACAACTCCTTTGAGAGTGATTTTGCCAAAAATCCCTCTTTGCACTTTCATGAAAAATGACTTATGGATACTTGAAAATCAAAGCATAGAAATGGGAAATTCCTTAGGCCAAACTGAATTTCAGGTCATGCATTGTTTGTATGATTCTATGATCAAATAAAGATCATACACATTCAAAATGATGGGGAAAGCTGAAATTCTGGGATCAGGTCTGAGATGTCCCAACATCTGTTGGGACATCCTGAAAAAACTGAACTTATTACATTAACTTACACAATGTCACAACATCTGGTGGGACATCCTGAAGTCTGAACTTCAACACTTCTTGTTTGATCAAATAAAGATCATATACACTCAAAATGATGAAGATCACCCCTTGGTTGGGTCAATGGGGGCCTCAGATGCCCTGATTTTGCACTGACTTGTCCAGAAAGTCAACCCTTGATCAGATGACTTCCCCATGGAATTTCTTCATGAAAATTGATATGCATACTCCTTATACCATATAGAGACCAATGGAAACAAGAATGACCAAAAAATTGGGTGTTATGGCCTCTGAAACCAAAACCCTAATTTTAGGTCAACTGTGCAGTCAAACCTGGCTCTGCATCCATCCAAACCCTAGTTCTTGTGATTCTTTGGAATTGTTGACTTTGAGAGGATGCAATATGATACTTGAACACATATGGATCCCTTTGAAGTGATTGATGGCCTTTGGAGTGGCTCAAGAAGCTCTGGGATTGCTCAGATCACAAACCCTAGATGCAGGTGACTTAGAAACTATGCAGTGAATCAAAAATGGGATATGAGGGGATATGATTGTATTTATGCATATGAAATGATCACAAGCCATGGTGTGAATGGGTGAGGGAAAATTTGGGGTGTTTACACATTGCAGGGAAACATTTGAAATCTTCTCTGAGTGTCGGGTGACAATGGGTGAACAAATCATACCATGCAAGTCCCCGGGGCACATATGTGTTTTCTGTTGTTGCTGGTTTCACAGGATGGTGTCACATTCTCCCAGACAGAATTTTCCCCAGCTAAGTCATGGCAGGTGGGATCCCCAAGCAGTTTATCTTCCCCAGTGGAGTATGCCCAGCAAGCAGTGGGAAGCCCATTCCCCACAGAGTTTATATGTTAAAACTCTTTTCACCAACAAAGGATGTTTGAGGAAGCATCTCCCCGGTCGTGTTGGAAGATTGTCATTTCCCCGCAGAGTACCATGGTTGAGATATAACAACCATCATGGAAGTATTCTCCAACACTCGTCTGTGTTCATACTTTATTGCTGCTCGTCTGCATTTCTCAACACTCGTCTGTGTCATCACTTTGGTATTGCTCGTTTGCTTTCCTCAGCAGTTACCCATGGTTGTATTTGTTGTTGCTCGTCTGCACTTTCCAACACTCGTCTGTGTTTGATATGTAATATTTGTGGTTGCTCGTCTGCATTCTCCAACACTCGTCTGTGTTATTATCTGTTTGAAGCTCGTCTGCATTTGTTTGGATACTCGTCTGTATCATCCCTTGCACTCGTCTGTGTTAGCTTATATCCATATGTGTTGATTTAATAATTACCCTGGTACTCGTTTGTATTGCTGCTCCAAATGCTTGTTTGTGTTGGATTTATGGTATTCGTCTATACCAGTGACTGATATTCGTCTGTATCATTGCTTGAAGCGCTCGTCTGTGTTTCTCTTGATGATCATCCAATACTCGTCTGTATTGAAGAGGTTTGAAGTCCTGACTGTGGGAATAAAATGTCAAAATTAGCTGTAACACCCCAAATTTTCCCTCTTCTTTTTAAGCATCATATCATATCATATTCATCATGAACATATCATATTCTTGGCATCTTAGCATGGAAAGATGAGGCATAACATTCTTATGACCTAACATTAGGCATATGCTCATCTGTGGAGGGTTTTGAGGCATCACAAGCTATGACAAGGGGCCCAATGGATTTGCTCAAGTCTTATGAGGGATCTATATTGCATTCACAAGTTCAAGATCATTCACAAAAGCTCAGAAGGTTGGAAGATCATCAGGGAATTCAAGCTAGGGCAAAGCTCCTACACAATGATCCCAAATTAGGGTTTGAGTTTCAAGCATGAAAACCTTATGACTTTGGCCATTTCATTTGGGCAAAGTCTCTCATATGTTAAGAGGATCCTAGGGATGAAAT
The DNA here is from genome assembly GCA_963966055.1 of Lathyrus aphaca. NCBI lineage: Eukaryota > Viridiplantae > Streptophyta > Magnoliopsida > Fabales > Fabaceae > Lathyrus > Lathyrus aphaca. The sequence goes on from OZ014521.1 coordinate 18,150,769, forward strand.
TTGGTGAGAAAATTCCTTGTGGAAGTCAAGTATTTCTTCAGTTGCTTGAAAATGAAGAAATTGGTCAACTATGCATTCTGAAAGTCAACTGTGAGATTTCAAAGGGTCCAACCCCATTTTTCTAGCCAAGGGATGTTCTTATAACCTTATAAGAGGTTTGGCAAGATCAAAGATCAAGAATCATGAGGTTTTGAGGTGTTTTGCAAAATTGGCATATGGTTGGTAATGAGAATTTCCATTTTTAGTAAGTTTTTGCCCTAATTTTCAAGTAAGCTTAACTTGGTGAAAAAAGCTTCAAATGAACCAAAGCCAAACATGAAAGTTGAAGATTAAAGCCTCCCATTTTCAAAAAGTACAAGAGCATTTTTGTAGCCCTCATGGTTAAAGAGATAAGGCCTTCGAAAATTTCAAGGAAATTAGGGCATGGCATGAAATTCAAAGCTTCCACAAATGCAAAACTACATGAAACTTATTTTTGAGTGTTGGTATGAACCAAATGAAGTCACAAAATTACAAAGCATTGCATAAGAAGTGATTTGCTCCAAAAATATTACCAATTTCGTGCATGAGAAGAAACACACCACATAAGAGGCAAAATTGCAAAATCATCAAAAAAGCATGTTACACTTATGATCAAAGGTCAGGATTGATTTAAAACAATTCAAAGGATGGATTGAGGTCAGAATGCTCACTTGAAGGAGAGTTTGCACGTGCGAATGAGGCAGTCACACTTTTCATGCAATTTGGCCAATACACCTCAATCATACTCTCCATGCCACTCTTGGTTCAAAAACCCTAACCAAGTGCAAATACAAAGGATATAAAAGAGAATCATGCCCTAAATTCGTGCAGAGGCTCTCCCATTTTTCAGATCCACATTTTCTTGCTCAATTGCATTTCCCTTCGAAACTTTCCTCAAGCACTCTCTTCATATTCTCTTCACATATTCTTCATCCTTGAGCTCTAAGGATCACATTGCACACACTCTTTCAAGCTGAGAGTGAAGAATCATAGAGGTGCCATTCAAGAGCAAGAGCTTTCAGATTCCAAGATCCAGCTTCTCTCAAGCCCCATCTTGCATTTATTTTGCAAGAGGAGGTCAAAGTGCGTGGATCTGCAGTTGTAGGAGCATTTTTCTTGGAGTTTTAGAGCATCTGCAGGTCTTAGGTAAGCTCAAAATCCTTGGATCTGGAAATGAAAATAAATGTGTGCATTGTGATCTACTAGTTGTGCTGATGATTCTGTGCTAATTAGTTTTGAAAATGCATGATTATTGAGTGAGATATGTGGATTTTCAGTTTGATGTTCAAAGTTGTTTGTGTTCGATCCGTTTGATTCCTTGATCCATTGTGAAATCTAAGTGCATATTTGGATTCAGCTTGATTTAATTGCTTGATCTGGACATTTTGATGAATTTATATTGAGTTTTCTGGTGCCGGAGCCCTAGCTCCGGTCACCGGATTCTGGATTTGCTTGACCTGAGTTCATATGAGGAAGACGATGCCACAGCCTTTGGATCATTTCATCTTGACGTACCATATCATGCCAACACATTAATGAGGCACCTCCTTCTCACGTGCTTTTTATTTTTCTGAATTAATCCACGTATTTTTCACCTCACCATAACTAATGTGCACCTCACTCCTTGTCCAGTTAATTTGCTGACTGTGTTTAATGAGTGGACCATTCTGATGCGTCCATTTGATCCTATGGTTTTTGTTTTTTCTGAACTTATTTGAATTTCCACAGCATTAACATGAGCTTGCTGACTTTTCAGTGGGCTTGACCTGCTAATCACACCCCCATGCGCATGAGGCCCAACATATTTGAACTGAAACCCTTGCTGTTTGCACCCCCAACCTCATCCTTTTATTTTATTTCTTTCTTTTATTTTTATTTTAATTACAGTTTGGTTTTTAATTTTTAAAAATAGTTTTAGGCTTCCAAAAATTCTAAAAAAAATCATGATTGTTATTTTTAGTTTTCTTTAATTTCTGACATTTTTATTTTCCATTTATTTTATTTTGACACGTGTAAATTAATTGTTCATGGTAATTAATTCATTTTAATTCATTTTGAAGCATGCTGACTTGTCCATTTTCTATCTTGATCATCATTTTGAATTTTTGGTTGGTTCTTTTTGCTTTGGATTCATGATAGGATGTAATTTCTTGGTGATTTTTGTTCTGATATTTAGAATCTTGATTATTTGGTTTTGATCCTTAACTTGTGAGTGAAGCTTCTTAACCCTAGTTCATGTTTGTATCCTTATTTGACTTGGTAAGCTTCTGAATTTCTTCCTCTCCTTTTGGCATGTTGTTTTGGTATGATTGAAGATCTCTTGTCCAAGGTTGTGGAATTTTTGGGTGCATACTTGAATTAATTTGAATTTTGTTTCTTCACTTATCCCTTTTTGATTCTTTTGGATCATTTGCTCTCTCCTTAGCTTAGAAGGGCACTTGTGCCAACTTCTTCATCTTGTTTAGAGTCTTTTTAGGGCATTGATACCTCTCTGATCTTGGGTTGGGGTTTGTGTTTTGGAAATCTTGTAATTTGTTTGCCTTTGGAGTTCTTCCATTTTTATGTATATCCACCTCACTTCCTTTGCTTCTTTCTTCCCATAATGTGATTGCTTGACCATATGCTTCTCTCCTATTCATCTCTCTTGCTCTTTAGACACTTTTCTAACATGATTAGGGTTCTGGTCTTGTACCTTGAGTTTGTAATTTGTTTATTTTGCTTTGCATCACCTCAAGTTTGCTTTGTCTTGTTATAGCAATTCATGTTGCCTCATGTTGATTGGTGTGCTTCTTTTCTCATTCTTGTGACTTGTATTTGCATTGAACATTTATGTGCATGAATTCACTTCTGTTTGTATGATGTTGGTATGGCATTGTGATCATTTTATATTGCCTTTATACTTGTGTCACTAACCATTTCAGGGGCTTTGATATGTGAGAGGTGTGGATGTGATTCCCACATCTCCAAACCTTATCTCTTATCTTCTTATTCTTATTTGTTCTAACCTTGTGATTGTTGGGCTTAGTCCTTACTTCTCCCTTCTTCTATTCTTATTTCTTCTTCTTCTCTTTTTCTTTATTTCTTCTTTAAGATAGTAAACCTCACTAACCTAGGATTTCCATGCATGACAACACTTAGGATTCATTAGTCCCCCATTAGACTTTTACCTTTGTGATCCTTTTGGTTCTTCTTCTCTTCTCATCTCAAAACCCTAAAGAAGACACTCAATAAAGATTGAAGTGATACCTTGAGAAATAGCCTTATCCCATGAGACATTTGTAGTCTTCCCATCTTGGGATAGTACAAGCTTGTCTGGTGATGTACAAGTCTGATCAAGATATCATCTTCACCAAGAAAATCATAAAACACACTTCTTCATTATAAATATCCAAAAACACTTAATAAGTTAATGAGCTAGTGAGCTTAGGCCCTAATCTCTGGATTCAAGTTTTGGGGATCTTCTCCTTACTTGAGTGTGCTTGTTCTATTATTCCATCTTGGAATGTAGTGACAAGTGCATATTCCATGGAAAAGAGTTTGAGTTCACTTCCTTGTGACACACTCCTAAAAGCTTCTAAAAAACACAAACAAACAATAAGCGTCTTTCCTTAGGGAATTATTTTCTCATCTCCTTCGCTCCGTACGCGAACTTGCTTCTACTTGTCACTTTGCAAGACAGTTACGCACTTGTCGTCCGAGCCTGCAACACCTGAGCATTGACATAGGCAGTTCAAGCCTTAATTCACAAGCAATCATTTCCACCCCTAGTTAGGGGAACTACGGCGTCTCTGATCCTCATTGTCCAGATGAGGTACGTAGGCAGCGGGGTAGGGCCCGTTCGAGCACAATCTTTTATTTTCCCTACATTTTTCCTTTGTTTTCTTTCTCAGTTCCTTTTCCAGTTCCAGTTCCTTTTCTTTGCAGCAACTTTCATTTCTTTACCCTTTGAAACATTTTCTTTGCAAGCGTGGATCCCGTCGGGTACAGCGGACGATCTGGGGTGCTAATACCTTCCCAGGTCGTAACCGACTCCCGAACCCAGTCTCTTTGGTTCGCAGGACCTTTGTCCTTTCTTTTCTTTCTTCGGTTTGTGCAGCATTACCATTCCCGTTCCTTCGCGATAAAAATGTCTGGCTGGCGACTCTAACTTTTTCCGCGCCACTTTCGCGTTTGTACCAGGATGGAAATCCTGGGAGCGACAACTGACGACTCTGCTGGGGACTAACTTGGGCCTTACATTAGGGTTTTATCTCTTCCTTATGGTTAAGAGGGACTAACCCTAGTGTTTAATGGACATGTCCTCCTCAAGTTGTCTTACAAACATAAAATCCACTTCTTAATCTCATACCTTAATTAAAATCCATTTAATAAAGGCTTGTTATATAATGAATTTAATCCCTAACCATGGATTAAGTTGAGGTATCTTCCTCAGCTTAAGTGTTTCTCATCTATTATCCTTCTATTAGGATGGTTTAATGAGTTCACTAATCTGTGATTAGAGATTAAACTCATTACTTAACACTAAACAAAAACCCAAAAACATCTAAATAATCACAAGTAGGTTAATGATCTTAATCCTACATCATCATGGTAATTATGTTGAGATGCTTATCTCATAGTTAAGTAGACTCATTATCCCTAATCAGGGAGGATATAATGATTTTACAAGCCCTTGATTTATGTTTAAGCTCATTAACTTATGCAAAACACCAAAAACAATAACAAAACTGAAAACACAAAAACAAACAATAATCGTCTCCTTCGGGATTCTTTTCTCATCACACTCATTCATAAACGGGAGCTTGCTTCTTCCGTCTAATGCAAGACAGTTAGCACTCGAGCCAGACGAGTCATACACTTGAGCATAGACTAGCAAGCAGTTCACAGTCAATTTATTTTCAGTCTCTTTGAGTCGAACTACGGTGTTCTGACTTCCTCATTGCACGAGAGGATACGTAGGCATAACTTAACAGTTACCGAACAAAAGTCTCTGTGTCTTCCCCCTCTTTCAGCATTCTTTAAAAGCCCCAGTTCCTGAGCAATACACCTTTTGCACTGACACCTGTACATTCATTCTTTAGCTTTTGCACACAGATAGCACATACACTACCCCTTTAAGCACAATCTTGTAAGTGTGGATCTCGTCGAGTACGACGGACAATCTGGGTGCTAATACCTTCCCAGGTTGTAACCAACCCCCTTTCTCAGTTTCTCTGGTTCGCAATCGTCTTATCCATCTCTTTCCCAGGTTCATACAACATTACCTTTCCTTCGGGATAAAAATGCCTAGCTGGCGACTCTATTCACTTCATTTTCATTTTCTCTTTCGCCGACCGTTCGCGTCCGCACCAGGATGCAAATCTTTGGGAGCGACAGTACTATCACAAAAAGTTTTGTCATATCACATGACAATTTTGTGACTTGGGTAGCAGTGATGTGTTGCTAGATACCACTCATTGTTTACTATGTTAAATACATGATTTAATATAATTGTCAATGTCAGGAAATCCTACAGGGTCACACGCATAAGGACAGTTAGAGAATAGGTAGAATAAATAAGGTACATTGTAAGGTACGGTGCACTTGAATAGAATACGGAATATGGTAAGGTACCATGTGCTTAATTGACATAAAATATAATAATAATAATAAAATTATGTTTATTATAATAATATAATAATATAATAATATTATTATTGATTTTGGATTTTTAGCTTATAACCCACACAAGTAGTTCTAAAAATAGAACCCTTATGTAGAAGATCAAAAGTTGTTGTTGAAACCCTGACCGTATTATATTTTTCTCTCCCTCACTCAAAAACCTTCAATAGTAATCAGCTAGCACTGTGATTGGAAGGAAGTTGTTCGTATGGAGTGAGTATAGGCATTATTCATCATACAACGCTAGTGATCATCCATCGATTCAGATTTAAAGGTTTCATCGCTACAAGAGGTAACCTTTCTATCACAGATCATGATCTTTTGTAAGGATCTCTAAAGGGATTTTTTTTTTGTTTTCTACTGCGTTTAATTAGATCACAAATTTCCCTCCAAATGGTTCTGATATGATGACTAAAGCATTACAAAGAAGAAAATTTGAAGCTTGTTGTGATATCGTCGATTTGGTGATTTCTTCCACATAGTTGTGAGATGGATATTTGTTGGGTTTAAGATCCCTTACTATGTGGAGAAAGACCCAAATATGATTAGCCTATTTGTCTAACTTATTTAATTGGAAATGATCAATTTAGGGTTAATAGAGATAGAAAGAAAATAAGGATTCAATAGAGAGAAAATAGGAGAGAAACTTATTCCCATTTTTCGGCAACCAGTCTCGTTGAATCGATGATCCCATATTTGTTAACCGTCTGATCGAGCTTAAGTTTGGAGGGCAGGTTTGTATCACCTGTATCTAACTTTTGACCATTGTGAATTTAAAAAAAAGTATAAGTTTAGAGATATTTGCTTTGCACTGAAGCTGCAAATTTGGGTAATTTTTCATCTTTTTAATTCTTATTTGTAAGCTAGTTTGCTTTGTGATTTGCGGTTGTTAGGACTAGTATGTGAATCACTTTAAGACTCTCTTGTACCCTTAATTGATTATAGTAGAGCTATTTCTTTGGTCTAGATGAATCGTGGTTTTTACTCTCTTATAGAGGGATTTTTCAAGTTAAAATATCAGTGTTCTTTTGTGCCTTTATTTGTTGGATTTACCGTCTTATATTTATTGTTTGTCCTTATGGTTCCTACAAGTGTGTGGAATTTTATATTTGTTACGTATTGGTATGCTATTGTGTCTTAATTTCCCAAAACAAATAACTAATAGGTAAGATACCCATATTTTACTATAAAAAGATTCATTCACTAAGTTTTACCCAAAACCTAACTCACATGTTCAACTGCTCCATACTTTTAAACATAATTTTGTAGGATGGATTGCGAGACAAAAATATTTTTTGGTTATGTGTTTTTTTCTTATTATACCAACCTTTAACAAATCATTTTTCTCTTCTTGCAATCTATCTCACGCAATGGTATCAATGTTGTTCTTGTTGTTGTTCACGTCAATGCTCAGTGGAATAACTTTCCAATGTTGTCAATCAAATAAAACTTTCTATAATATATATTGATTTCTTTGGTTGACAACATTGAAAAATGTATTCTTAATCATATTTTAACACACGAATACATTTGTGAATGGTAAAAAATTAAAAAAATAAATAATACATGTTGCTTCAATTTTTTTCCATTCACCATTTTTCTTACAATATAAGTCATTTATTACCCCTGTTCTTTTAGAAACCAAGGTTAAAAGTACCAAATTTATTATAATTTTTATTTTAAAAGAAAAACTATTTCCCTTGAATTTAAGTCATAACTGAATGGAAATAAGTGTATTTATTGTGTTTCTTCACTGTCTTTAAACAAATCTTTGTCGTCTATTTAGTGAGTATTAACACTCAAGATTGTCATTAGTGATCTGCTTGAAACATAAAAGACATTCATTTAGAAGGCTCATGCCACATTGTAAAAATATTATGAATATTAAAAGTTTATTATGAAAGAATTTATCAGATGAAAGAGTCGTATCCGATGCTGTTTGCTTCAGGTACATTTTCGAGGATGAAAATTCTTAAGTGGGGGAGAGTTGTAACACCCAAAAGTCGATTTTAATTTAATTGATGTGTTTTCTTGTGAATTATGATGTTTATGATGTTATTTGATGTTTTGTGAAGTTTTTGGGGATAACTTAATACATTATTAACATTAAAAATATTAAGTTTAGTGAGTTTGGTTATTATTTGAGATTAAATAAAATAAAATAAGAGGAATTAGAGGATAAGGGAAATGTGGTCATTTGGTTGAGGATAAGTGAGAGTTTTATGGGGAAAGACTAAAGAGGTCATAGGGGCAAGAGTGATAAAAAGAAGGAAAGTTAGAGAGTGCGATCATTGGGAACGATCACGCTTTTGGGAGAGGAGCTCTAGAGAAGAGGAAAAAGCTAGGGCTTGAAGGTTGGAAGGATTTACGGGGAAATTATCGAAAGCTTATGGAAATTAAGGTATGGAGAGTATTTTCCTTTCGGTATTATAATGTGGGAATGAAATTGGGGGTTTTGAGGTATGGGTTTTAGGGTATCGGGTTTAGTGATGAACTGAATTTTGATGATGATTTCATGATGATTTTGATAAATATAATGATGTACATGATGTAGTTGATGTTATTGTGAAGGATTTTGATGTTAATGATGTTTTCTGATGTAATATTGTCAATTTATGTGTTTTAGAGGGGTTTTATCGCAGAAGGAGAAGGCTGGAAATTCCAGAAAAATTCTGCAGAATCGTGCAACTCGCTTAGTGAGCAAAGTCAGTGAGTTGGGCGCTGAACGAGCAGGATGTCTCGCTTAGCGAGCCCTGAGAAACTTTGAAAAATATCTTTTTTTTAAACTGTTTTGAAGTGGTATGTCCTAGATTTCTATGATGTTGTAGAGTCGTCATATGATATGTTTTAAGGACTAAAACGAGTAGGATTAGTATTATATGATGTATGAAGATTATCTTGATTTTATGGGTTGTGAAGCATGAGTAGAATTAGTAATTAATTGATGTATGAAGAATTAAATTAATTTCCTTTGAGTATGAGGTATGATTATATGATGTAGAAGTATGATGACATGAATGAGTATGAGGAATAATGATGTAAAATGAATGCAGATGCAATATTTATGATGTTTTGAGGATGTTGTGTATGATTTGCGTCTTGCATTCATGGCATTGAATTATGAGGGGACTGAGGTACATTGGTAGCTTCAATCCTATTGTGTAGATTAGAGTGATATGATGTTATGATGTGCTCCCTTAGGGGAGGATTGATGGCCCAATGTCCATCCATGAGGATGTTTCGGTACCACATGCATTATTAAGAGGTTGCATTTCACTCTAAATGACATAACATGAGTTGCATTGATGTTGCGTAATGATGAGATGTATTTGATGTTGTGTATAAATGAGTATGATGAACGTTATTGTGATGTAATGAAAATGGTGATTAGTATACTTGAGCTAGGGATAATAGATTGAAGTTGTTGTTATGTTTTAAATTCTCATTTCTATATTATTTTATTGAATGTGAATTTACTCACCCTGCTTGCCATCTGGTGATGGTCTATTATGTCATCCTGCAGATAATCAAGGTTAGCTCGGTGTGTGCTTAACTCGGAGGTAGTGAGTCGTCGAGTTATTTAGAAGTGGAGTCCTGCTCTGTGTCCAGTAACATCAGGATGAGTTTAGCTTGAGTGTTTATGTTTTATTTGGATTTAAGATGTTGAATTTTGTTTAAGTATTTGATAAAATGATATTTGGGATAAGTTATGAGTTTTTTTTTTATTAAAGAGGAATTTATGACTTATTGTTTTTCCGCTGCATATTTGTTGAGAAAAGATTTTTAGTGTTTTCATGATTCTATGAACCCGTATTGCAGGACATGACTCTATGTGATATTGACTTTTGGGTTTGGAAGTAAATGTGATGCTCTTTTTATTAGTTTCACTCTAATATTTGATTTAAAATTGTTTAAATTTATGATGAGGAAGAAAGGGTGTTACAGTATACATTATGCCATAGAATTTAGTATTGTGTATTTTGGGCATGTAATGTGTATAATGTGTTAACTAGGAACTTATTGGTGTTTCAATAACAAAATTTGGATTCATCTATAATATATATATATATATATATATATATATATATATATATATATATATATATATATATATATATATATATATATATATATATATATATATATATATATATATATATATGCATGTTGTTATATATGGGTGTTACAGGTAGAGGTGCTTACAACAATTCAAATGGTAGGAGTTATCAATAATAAGGAAATTTTTTGAACCAGAGACAATCCACAAATCAAAGCAATCATAGAGGTGGTGGAAGGAAACCTGATAAGAGTCATATTCAGTGTTTCAATTATCATAAACATTGTTAATATGCTAGTGATTATCCAGAAAAAAGAAATAATCGATATTTTCCCTTTCCTCTTTTGGAAGAAATAAAATTTGGTGGCGACTCGGTTCAATCATTTCCTCGAGCGCACTTACGTTTCACAAATGATCGTATTTTTTGAGTGCGATAATGATAGAATAAAATTCCACTAGACACGTTATTTCCATAAAACAAGTAAGTTGAAAATGACGCAAAATAAAATAAAATAAGAAACAACATTTTGTCTTGTAATTAGTTAAACTAATTGGTCTAATAATATTAATGACGGAGAAGAATTTTTTTTGACAAATTATGATTAGTAGTGAGATATTAATTTTTATATTTTTATTTAAAATAATAATAATAAAAAAAATAAGAAATTACTAATGTCACATCAATGAGTTGTGTCAATAGTTCTGCGGGTTGCGAAACTCAAACTTGATACCCTAACCAAAATTGTATGTTTGTTGCGGGTTGTGTTGGGTATACCCGTAAATGAATGAGTTCAAGTAATTATAGGTTGGTTCGGTTTGAGTCAACGGGTTCATGGGTCCACCCGCACCCATGAACTCCCCAACTAACCCGTTACCCAACTTGTTTAAATTTTAACGGGTTGGTTTTATTGTCGAACCCGCAATTTCATTATCAAAACCAACCCGAACCGACTCATTCATTTATGAGTTAAGTTCGCGGATTGTGTTTTAAATAATTTTTTAACACAATTCAATACAATCACACTCATTTTTAACACTCAAGTTGGATGAAACACATCATATAATGTCTAATAAAATTCATTAACACGATATAATACTTGATAATATTATAAAATTCCACTAGACACGTTATTTCCATAAATTACGTAAGTTGAATATGACACCAAAGAAAATAAGAAACAACATTGTTCATTGGTTAGGACAAATCCGAACCAAACCATAGTATTTGGATTGAGCATTTTTTCAGTCTGGGAAAGAATCGAACCAAACCAATAAAATATGATGATAATTGGTTTGGGCATCTGATTTTTAATTTTCTACCCACAAACCCATCTACTCGAACCAACCATTATTAATTTCATGAAAATTAGTACCGAGCATTCAACTCAAGAAGAAAAAAAAGTAAAATGCAGTATATAGATAAATTATGCTATTATAATTTGTTATTAGAAAATTGTTAGTGTATTGTGCTAATCGAGCATAGAGCTATGAACACCATTCATCATCATAAAAACTCGTGACTAATTATAGATTCAAAAGTCTTTAGGTTAGATGTTTTTCTTGTTAGATATTTTTGAAACATTACTATTTTGTTTATATCATTATGAAATATTAATTTCCTTAAATAAGTTATTTTTTTCAAATATTTTTGTAATCTATCCAATCAATCCCACATAAACTGGCCTGTTGTTTTTTGGTTTGGTTTGATTTGGGCTTTATCATAAAATTTGCAAATGTAATCCAAACTAATTCATATAATTTTAATCGGTTTTGGTATCATATTTTTTCAAAACTGAATCAAATCAACCCACGAACACCCCTACATTTAATCTTAGAATTACATAAATTAATTGGTCTAATAGTATTATTCGAGGAGATTAAATTTTTTTTTTGGCAAAATTATGGTTAGTAGTGAGATATTAATTTTATATTTTTATTTAAAATAATAATAATAATAAAAAAAAGAAATTACTAATGTCACATCAATGAGCTGAGTCAATGAATATGTGGATTGCGAAACTCAAATCTGATACATAATATTAAATAAAATAGTGATGTACGAAGACAAACAAACCACAACTATCGATAAATTAGATCCGAGCGATTATATTAATTTAGAGTTGACAATATCCCTTAAAGTCCCATTGTTGAAAATTTTTCATTTAAAGAAATAAAGTGAATTCAATATTATAGAACCATCTAACACATTAGAACATGTTATTTCTACTCTTGTATTGAGAAGGTCTTTTCGACCACATTTTACCAATAAGTTGATTGATGAGAAACCAAAGTATTTATTATCCGGATATCGAATTATCTTCACGACGAGAATGCAAGCTCAAGTTCCCGTGTGCATAATACATGAGAATGAAATTGGAAGGAAAAAAAAACAATAAAATAGATCCTAAGAATCATGTGGAATGAATAATGCACTTGTTATGTAATAGTTTGCATGTGTGAACAAATCTATCGAAGATACCATCTATGTGCATCTCTATATATTCCTCAACTTCCTTTTATATTCTTAATATTATCTTTACAAATCACATTTCATAAATTCAGTTGTTGCATTTAATATAACAAACTTAACTTAAAGTTTACGAAAAAAATCCTCAATTGAGTTAAATAATATTATAAAATTGAATTTATATTTCACCTAATGTAAAAGTTTTATAAGAAGAAAAAAAAGGATACCGACATATAAAAGAAAAAAAGTAGAAGGATTCAAAGTACCAAAGAAAAAAAGGAAACAAATTCCAAATAATATAAAGCAAAGTATTGTATAAACTAAAAATAGTTAGAAGATAATTTGAGTTGAGATGAATTAATTAGTGGGGTTTTGAATGTGATTAAATTGATTCATCACATGTCTCGCTAACAAATTGGAGAATTCACACTTTCCACCTCACAAACAACTCATAAATTATGACCCACAAATCATGTTTCAAACAGCTCAATTAGATTTGATCTCTCATCCACTTATTTATAATAACCACATTATTGTTTCTTATTATTTTTAATTATCTCTACATTGCTTTCATTATACTAATATTTTCATCAATCAATTCTTTTTTTTTAAGCAAACCTTGTGGGTCGTTTTAATTCATTATAAATGCATTGCACTCTTTCTTTTTATTTTATTTTATTTTATGGATCAAAATTATATAAGTGGATTAGGTTTATGATCTCTAAATTAGAAACAAAAATAAGATATATAATTCAAGTACACGTATTTTTTACATATATAAAATATTAAAATAATATTTTATGTAAGAACTAAATTTTGAGATAATTTATAAAATTATTAATGATATAAAAATTAAAAAGTTTGAAAAATAAAAAATAAAAAATAATTAAGAATATGATAAAAACGAACATATTATAAAATCTTTAGAAAATCATAACTTAAAATTTTATATTTAAAAGGTAATTTATAAACTATTTGATTAGGATGTCAAAATAAATTTTATATTAAAAAAAAATCAATTAAATTCGTGAAAAATAACCTTACTAAATCGATATTAGAGCTTATAGATTTTTTCTTCTTATATTTTTTCAGGACTTTAACTCTTAAAAATTAAGTTAGTATTTTTTCTAATTATTTACAATTTAAAGGTTGAAATTTTATTTATTAAAAATAAATTAATAAAATATCGCGTATTCGAATTCACCGTATTTCTGAGTAGATTAGTGTTTTGAGCTTGTGAGTTACTATTGTTTAAATCCTTTATTTTAATTTATTCCCATTTGTGGTTAAATATTTTGATAATTGAATATACAGCTATGGCAATGGATGAATATTTAAGATTTGTTAAACAAGTTTAATAGATTATTATTATCAGCTGGGACAAATTGACCGTGAGCTAGGAAACCACATGCAAAGTGGAACCCACTTAAAGTTATTGTTACCTACATCAATCAATGTAGCTTAAATTAATCACACAAATCAGAATCAATTAATAACTATAAATAGCTTTGAGTCATAGTGGACTGCTAACAAACACACAAACTTTTTATGTATTTCCAATGCTTCAATAGATTATGAATAGTACTGCTTTTTTATTATATTATTTTTAACATGCCATACCATTTTAAATTGAATATAAAATGGACATAGTGCATGCTAGACTAATAAAATATAAAATGAGTCTTACTAGAAACTCTTAATTAATGTCAAATTAATTGTATTAATCAACAAATCTTTCAATTATGTCTTTAGTTAATAGATGGTAGAACATTGCATCCACACCAGTGTTAACTTACGTTTAGTCTAAAGTTCTTAAATTGATAAATTCTACTTATAAAAATTATTTTAAATTATTAATGAGGTTGATGACTGTCACTAACTTTAATAACGATTGTCTTTCCCTAATCTATATTATTTTCTCATAAAAAATGTTTTTTTCTAAGTAAATTAAACTATATATAAATAACAAAATACTAAACTATATGTAAATAACGAAATACTAAAGACCTAAACATAACATCAGATAAATCGCAAAAGAAATAGTAAAACAAAGAATCAACCTAAAAAAACTAAAAAAAATCAAAAATCAAAAATCAAAATAATAAATGGAGCCAAAGAAAGGAAAATAATTGGGAGTTAGGAGTGGAAATAGATCAGGTCAACCTACAAGAATTTATAGTCTAGTCTACTTAAAATCAGATTAAATCATATTTTTATAATAAAAAGGTCAGACTTCGACTTTTTTAAAAGTCTATTTAATTAAATACGTCAGACTTGAACTATTAAAAAAACTTATGAAACCTTATAAGTCAGCCTATATTTTCATATATAATTAAAAATATACTAAATAAGTTGTCATATATATGCATATATATTAAAAAAGATGATACATATATTGATTTATATATGCATATATATTAGAACAAAGGCTAAATAAGTCGGTTTATATATATAATATATAGGTCAGCCTATAAAGCTTCTTAAGTAATTAATATGAAATAATTGAGAACCTTAATAAGAAAAAGACTTGCAAATAGGTTTTCAGGCCAGAACATACTTTTAAAAAAGTCAGATCAAACCAAAAAATAGAGTCTATAATAGATCATAAGTTAGACTCAGACATTTTAAGTTTATCGTAAACCAGACTTAAACTTTATAAAGTCTAGTCTAGCCTAGCATATTTCCACTATTATCGGGAGTATAAGAATAAATTATAAGTGAGATCTTCCTAATCAAAAACATGTAAAAAACGATATCAATCTTCATTGAACATTAAGAAGACATCCAAAGGAGATTGAAAACACTCGTATTATTATTGACTTAGATGTGATAGAGTTTTTGAAGTAGATCGAAAAAGAAGATGAGTTCTTTGTACACCTATAAAAAGAGTTTAAGAATTTAAGAAATTAACTTTAATATATAATAATATATTACTCTTCCAAAGTATGAAGTTAAATTTATTAACAATTAATATAAATATATTTATTTAAAAATCAAATATCATTAGCTTAGAATCGAATAGAATTTTAACAATATAAAACTCTTACTTAAGAGAATTTAACAATACAATGTACCTTTGGTCTGGTTCAAATTCATAAGTTTTTATTAAATTAGAAGAAAACCCTTACAATTAATATATATTTCCTCTAAATTTTCTCTTTTTTATTTTTATTTATTTCAAATTATTTATTTCTTAGAATATTAATGTGATATTTTTTATTTTATTTTTACTAATTTATCCTTAATTATTATATTTTAAATTAAATAATTGTTCTATTATCTATTATTAATAAGAATATTTTAATTATTGAGTAATACAATAATATATCACTGCCCTTCCAAACTATCAGCTTAAATTTATTAACGATTATTATTTTAATTCATTTATTGATCATAGTATTTATTGTTAGTCCGATTCATGACTATTGATTTTCTAAATTCATTCCCCAAAATATAAACCACATTAAATATATGACCACACATTGTCTTCTACCTTACTTAGTTAACATATTCAATGATAAGAGATCGAATTGATTTGAGAGATAGATGCCTCCACAAATATATATATATATATTATATAATATATAGGTGGAGAGAGAGAGAGAGAGAGAATATAAAATCTAGCTATAAGTATAGGTGTAGAGGCATATTGAAATGTATACATGCAGAATCTAATGAATCCAGCGAGGCAAAGAGCATGATCTGCTCATATAAAAACATCACTTGGCCATTACATCCTTCATTTCTTCCGGGATTTGCTAAATGGATCCTACTTCCTCATCATCTTCAAGAAAAGGGAAGAAGAACAATTCTTCAGAAAATACTAAACCAAGAAAACAACCTCAAAGAGGTCTTGGTGTTGCTCAGTTGGAGAAAATCAGAATATTACATTCTCAGTTGCATCATCATCCTCCTTCTCCTTACTTCAACTATAATGTAATTTTATTACATCTCTTTCTTTATTTTTCTATATTCTTCTATATTATAGTTTTATTAATTCTTGAATTTCATCCTCAAATGCAGGAAGATCCAAGGTTACTGCAAACGCCATCCTATGGTTTCCAACCTCACACCATGGCTTTACCTCAATATGAAAGATCAAACATCAGATATGCAGATTCTCAACCAAACAGATGGCAACATGGCAATGTCAACCACTACTCTCCTGCTCAAACAAACATAACTCAACCATTTCTAAATCTATATGTAAGCATTTTCAATTTCTATAATACTTTATCCATCTGGTTCTATTTATAAGAGAAAGTAAATTTTCTCTTATAAATAAGATCGGATATACTAGTTAATTGTGTTGAATTCAAAATAACTGTTTTTGGGTTTTGATGATGTTTAGGATTCACAAGACATAGGTATGCATAGAAGTGATTCTTTGGATTTGGAATCGAGTGAAACTCAAGAGCCAGATTTGGAGCTCAGATTATCTCTCTATTAATTCATTTCTCATTCTATATTTGAACTTTTTACAATTCAAATTATTGTAACAGGACAAGAAATGAACAAACATTACATACCTGTTTTTATCACGTGTGATTGATAAAAAAAATATTGTACCTTTGTATCCATGAGAATCGATAAAAGGCAATGAAAGAGCAAAAATGAGAGGATAATTATCATATGCTAATGTCTATTGGAACAACAATTAAATATTTAAATGGTTGGGAACAAAGCGTTCTGCTGTCAACACTTAAAGCTCATTGCTATTGTGTGAAACATAACTCTTGTTTCAGACTTTCAAAATGTTGATAATGTTGCTGTGCTTTGTTTTTGTCCTATCATGATATATTTTTTTGATTTGTAAACCGAATTTCACTATGGCTGTCAAAAGTTAAACGTAACTTCTCACATCTTTGAGTAATTTATTAGGGCGAAATCCAAGTCAAAGATATAGTTAAAAAAAGTTTAAATAGAGTGACATCATTCACGATAAATCGGTTTTTATTGAGATGAGTGATATCTAGAGTCTTAATTAGAACTACCCATCATTTATGTATATGAATTTTTCTGTTGGGGAATAAGAAATAAAGAGGGTAGAGAAATGATGAGTTATACCAGTACGAAGAGAAGAACTTAAAGTATGACGAATGATCTACAAAATTAATACTCCAACGTTCAAGTAAGTGAAGTGATAGAGAAGTTATCTGAGAGTGAGAGCTCATATCTGAAATTGGCGTGTATGATGCTTATATATAGTTGATGGTTAAAATTGTTTCTATTTATTCTGGCGAGTTGTGCGGGTCATTTACGATGGGAGATGAATCGGTGACTAGAATCATACGCTTTATGCTTTGTTCAAGTCTCACATTTTTGTTGCTTACTCTATGCCTATTATGTACTTAGATTTTTGATAAGGCATCCATTGTGGGCATTGCAAGCAACCTAAAATAGTTGCCCTAAAACTATTGTTACAACCTATTGAACCGAAGGTTGTGTTGCCCATGCATGTTGACCACTTTTCGGGTTCCCTGGCTGGCCTTTGGTTTGGGGAAGTGGAAAGGTTTTGGGTGGAGCAGGCGGCATTGGAACATGCACATTAAATTCCTATCTCGTAACTGCAATGTTTCGTGGAATGAACTTGACGCCCGACTCTAGGTTTGATAACAAAAAAAGGCCTTCCTTTTAAGGTACTTGAGTTCTTGAATAAATCAAGGTGCGATCACGATCGTTGGTAGCATGGTTTCGCTTCTCGATGCCCGCTAGTGTTGATGATGTGGTAGTTGCTCGAGTGATATAAGAAGTACAAGGATAACTTCCTACCATCTTTTCCTTTTTCCGCTCATGAGATTTGAGACTTTCTTTGTTGCTTTTTTGCTTCTATCTTCATCTCTCACATACAATTTTAATTTGTTGTTATTCCAATGTCATTGTGGTGCTTCATTGATGGCCTAATTGCTAGGGTTTTTCTTTGCCAACTTTTCCTTTGACGAATCCAATTGTTGTGAATGATTTTAAGAATGAACGAAGGCTCAAACTTATATTAGAGCACATCGTTGTGATTTTGGTTGTGACTCCACAAATAGAAAAGTAATGTGGTGGTTGAAATCTCAATCTCGTGTTTATACTTATGATAATTCCTTTTACGTATTGGAAATAATCTTGGAATATACTGAAACGCTCGTCGAGATTCCCAAAATGGAAGAGACAACGACCCGACTGTATGGGTGGATCAGGAGATTTTGGATGTCATTTTTGTCTTTGCTTGTAAAGGTAGTTTAGACCATGCTTTTATTGAGGTGGGTTCCTCTTCGCACTAGTAAGTATTTCCCTTAGAAAGGGACAATAGGATGTGCAACAAGTTCAAAAGGTATGTCCTTACCGTCCATGAATGCATGTTTACCCATATAGGCTTGTGGATTCCCTTTAATGATTTTGAAGTGAATTTCATTAATCATTTTGGAGTTAGTACATCGTAGCTACACCTGATGAATTGAGTTTAAGTCAAACTCTTTCAGTATTGGTGAGAATAGAAGAGAAATGTGTAAACATTATCACTCTTTTTTCATCTCTTTAATATTCAACATAGTTCAGTAAGCTCAACTTGGGGTTAATGCATGCTTTCTCTTGGCAGGGTAGGAATATGTTCGAGGTCTATACCGAGAGTATGAATAATTTCAAAGACTGATATTATTTGGTTTCCTGGCCCCTCATCAAGGTTGTTCATACTAGTATATGTGATATCCATCCTGACGCACCTTCGAAGTGCTTTAACCGATTTCCAAAGTTCTGGCGCCAAAACCATTTTCTAGATACTGCGAGGACTTATGTTTACCTTTTACGATGATTTTTATCATCATGATACTTATTTATAGAACAAATTGGTGGCTTTTTAGGAAGATTTGGGTTTTGTTGATGGTGTCATATGTAACACCCCATTTCTACCCACAAATAATCATAAATAAACCAGAGTCAACAAAATAGGGTATCACATTTTTCTTCGTAAAACATCAATCATCAATTATTTATTCAACTTAAAATACTTCATTTACTATGCAGCGGAATCTTTTAAAACATAAACAACTCATCATAGTCTCAACTTCATAATAATTCATCGTAAATCCAAAACAATTATCTTTTAAAAGAAACATCTTAATTTCAACCTTAAATAAAACAATCGTTCTCTAATCCCCCCGAAGTGCTACGTATCAGAGCGACAAATGACTCACATCATCTAACGGAAACTCCTCGCTACTCAGGTTTACCTGCACGTTACCAAGGGCAACATTCAAACATAAGGGGTGCGATATCGACAATTATAAATAGGATATAATAATAAATACATATAAGATAAAGTCATTCAATCACCCATTCACATCATATTCATCATAAACGTCGTAACATCGCATAGTTCATAACATTTCAACATTCATCCAATAATGCAAATTAATGAGACTCGACAATGTATGCATGTGGTACCATTCGTAGCAAACTCCCATCTTAAAATTCATGCCAATTAGGTGGGCATCTGCAAGACATAAGTCTTCATCTTAATCAATTAATTCATGAACATAAGACAACATAACCTCAAACACAAATTTCACATTAATCCATGACATAAAAACATAATCACATTCATCATTCATCATATTAACATCATACAATAGAGAAAATAGAACTCTATTGGAGGTTAAGAGAAAGCTCTCTACCAATTCATGATTAAGGCACCCTTAGATGAATAATTCTCCCTTACCTTGTAAATTCATCAAGCAAAGGAAGAAATCTTCTATGGCCTCTTCTCCCAAAGCCCTGACTCTCCAAGACTCTTACTCTCTTTTCTTCTCTTTTCATGTTTACAACAAAACTCCCAAAAACCCTTATTTTTCTATTTCTCGTAAAATATATACTAACTTAATTAAATTATTTTTAATTCAATTTTGGTCAAACTAAACATAAGCCTCTCTCCATTTAACCACCAAATTTTCATTATTTACTCTTTAAGCCCAACTCTTACTATTATCTTAATTTCTTATTTTTCAAATTAATTAAATTCCACCAAGGAGAAGCTAGACGGCTAGGGCCACAGTCATACAACTAGAATTATTTAATCTAGAAAAAACACACTCACTAGGAGTAAAGGCGATGCACCTATCAAGGGCCATGAATCCACACATATAAATAAAGGCTTCTAGTTCAGTTCAAATGGAGTTTCGATGATGTCAAATAGTACAAAATTCGAGTAGGCTCACTTTGGTCTACAACAAGAGAATAAAATAGGGAGTCTGAGGCAGAAGCGTTGCTCAAGTGACAGGGCAGATAAACTTCCAAGCTTTATGTCGTGGGAATATCAGTACAATTACGATGAGTAAGTGTACCTCAAAATCTATTTGTTGAGGGTTAAATGTAGTAGTTATATCCATGCATTAAATAGGTCATGTTGTTTTATGTAATTTTATTCAAGCTTTAATATTGACGACTCTTTAATCTTTATGTCTCTTTTAGATTTTCTCATGAAACTTGTTTTCATGGTACGACTTGACATTCAAAAGGTATTTTTAATTACTAGATCCAAGATAATTATTTATTGGATACAAATGCCTAGACATATGGTTAGGTTCAATATTCACACATACTGTAGTAGGATTGGTGTTGAGTCTTGCTTATTTATAATTGTTGGAACATAATT
This sequence comes from Lathyrus aphaca, assembly GCA_963966055.1. NCBI lineage: Eukaryota > Viridiplantae > Streptophyta > Magnoliopsida > Fabales > Fabaceae > Lathyrus > Lathyrus aphaca. The sequence goes on from OZ014521.1 coordinate 18,171,610, forward strand.
CTTTGTGTTGGTTAATAGATCGAGATATTGGTTATTAGGTAATGCACCGAGGAGATACAAACGAGAGCAATAAGTGGTAATATTAATAGCTAAGTAGAGGAGCATATTACTAACCAAAATGGTGAAAGTAAGGTCAACAAAATCTGGTATCACCAAAAAGATGATAACAAACATACACTGACTTCATAGGTTACCATCACCAAAAGGATGATAAACCAACCAAAGCTCCAAGGATTGCCGACACCAAAAGAATGACAGTAAGATCAAAACAACCCAATTTGCTATCACCAAAAGGATGATAGTTAATACACAACCGTAATATTCACCAACACCAAAATGATAAATATAATGTCAAAATCTACTTCTAGCAAGCTTTATTATCGTTAACATCAAAATCTACTTTCGGTCATTTACTTACACACATCAAAACAAATATAAAATTCTTCTTAACTTAACATCTTAAAAATTATTGAACGATTTTTTAAACTTTCAATCTTTGTAAATACAATAATTATAAAATGAGCGATATTATATTTTTTTTAAAGGAATATATAATTCGAATAAACTAAAACAAACATGCATGATTCAAATCTAAAAGCTATAAATCTAAAAGTGTAGAAAGAAATAGTTACATATTTTAATAACATAATGTACACCCTAACATTTCAATTATATATATATATATATATATATATATATATATATATATATATATATATATATATATATATATATATATATATATATATATATATATTGTTTTTGCCGGCAAAAAAACTCAATCGGAGGAAGTTTACATCCAATCTAGACCTGAACTGTTTCAACTAATTCTCATATATAAAGGATCTAACATGAAGAAAAATGTAGGTTTGAAATCAACTTTTAATTTTAAATTATCTTTTTTATTGATTTGAGCGTGAGTGTTATTATTTTTATAACAAGTGTGACTATGAGTCCCACATTGAATGGAAAAATAAATGAGAGAATCCACACATATATTACCTTAAGGTTTTGGGTGAATATGTGATATATCTCACTAGTGTGGTTTCTCCTATGTCTGACGTGATGATCCCTGGACCCCCTCATGGCCCAACAATGGTATTCGAGCCATGTTCGACTGTGGCTCATTGTACCAAAAGTCTTACTGACAAGGTTGTTCAGGCAACATGTTTTGTTGAGCTTCCACAATGGCGATGCAAGTAGATATGGATTAAAAATTTCCATTTGTGGGGGAGTATACCCATAATAATTGCTGGACTTACCATTAAGGGGGCGATTGTTGGTATATCAAGTGTGAGTATGAGTCATACATTGGATGAAAAATAAATGAGAAAACCCACATACCTATTTCCTTAAATTTTTTGGTGAATATGTGATGTCTCTCTCACTTGTGTGGACCTTAAAGATATTTTTTCATGTCGTCAGTCGTGGATACCTGGGCGATTTCTTTGTTGAATCTCTCTATGTATGCCCGTAGAGATTTGTCTTTCTCTTAGATGATGATCTCGAGTGAGGCTTCAATCTTTGGGTGGCAGCGGGATGCCGTGAAATGCCTAGAGAACATCCTCCCCAACTGTCCCCACGATGTTATGGACTCGTCGGGAAGACTTTTATACCAGGCCATCACTCCCTTTTTTAGAGTGGTTGGGAATAGTCTGTACTTTATGGCTCTTCGGACGCTGTAATAGTCGAGGAGGGCGTCAATATTTTCAATATGCTCATCAAGATCTGTTGTGTCGTCGTACGTGCCCAAGGGTGGAGGCTTTTCTAGTCTGACAGGGAGGGGAACATACATGAGAGCCCGAGACAATGGACCGCGAAGGTCGTCCTCGTCGCTCCATCCCGGGGATGGCAGTGGATAATATTTGTCATTCCTGCCCCTCCATCGGGGATAATTCTCTCGTTGAGGAGATGGGCTTCTCAGTCCGCCCCTTGATTTCTTGGCCACCGAGGAGAGTTGGTCTCACCGAGGAGGGGTGTGATCACGTTTTCTGATTGTCTGGCTTTCTGGTCCTTCAAGCCTCCGACAATTTTGTCTTCTTCGGAGAGGAACACTACGAGACCTCTTGTGCTCGTGCCTTGGTGGGGAAGATCTTGGACGTCATACATCTTCCAACGCTACAATCCTCATTTTATTGGAGGATTAGGATGTTCGTCTGGTTAAGAGCATCGATCAGGGATGCCAAGGCCGAATCGGTGTTGGGCAGGACTTGGATGAGGGGGAGATCCTCTGGTGTGGTCTCTAAGTTGATGACAGGATCTGGTGAGAGGGAGGCGGTAGCTCCGTCTCTTTATTGACGTGTGTTAACCCCCAAGAAAGGGGTTTGCTCTGTCACTGTCCATCTGCTTGACGGAGACAATTGTTTCTGTTCGAGCATCGATAACGTCGTCACGGTTGGCCATGATCGGAATCTTGAATATCTGTTTTGATCTTTGGTTTCCAGGGAAAGAAATATGGGGAGAGCAGGATTCCTACAGACGGCGCCACTGATCTTTCCACTTGATCAGAACCTTTGTGGGTCACGGGCTGCATCGTCGATGTTGGATTGTCGAGGAGAGAAGGGGGTGTACCTGCAAGACACTCTGATGCCAAAGTAAGAGAAGGAACACAAGAATGAGCAAGTACAAGAAAGAGTATTGTAAGAGTGAATATTGGATATCTGACCCTCTCATGTAAGAGGGTTTATATAGAGCCCTCAACACTTGACTATTGGTCCCTATTTTGGGTATGAATTGTGGATCCCCCGAAAATAGGTAATTGCCAGAAACTAGCCGTTGGGACGAGCATGCCTGGTGGATGAGATGTGCGTTGGACAGAGGTATATCAGAGAAGGACCATCTCTGGTTGAATCTGGTGACTTCTACCAGGTGTCGGTCAGGAGTCTTGAAGAGCAGGGGGTGTTTCCTAGCAGATTCATTCTTGCTTGGTCCTGGATGATTGTCCCGTGTATGACGGACAAAGATGAAATAGAAGGCAGAGCTGGCCCTCTGTCCTTGGAGACCAGTTGGCCAACCTTCCTTAATAGATGGGCATGCGGAAAATGGCTTTCCTGTCTTTAACTAGTTGGATCGAGATTTATGGGTAGTTCCGGATAGCCTCCTCGACGGAGGGGCAGAAGATGATTTCGGGAATGATCATTCCGACCATTCCTGGATGTCTGCCCTGTGTGTGAGGGACAAGAAAGCGATGGATGGACAAATATGATTCCGGGCAGGATCATTCCAACCATCCCTGGATGTCTGCCCTGTGCGTGAGGGGCAGGAATGTGATGGATTGACAGAGATGATTCCGGGCAGGATGATTCCGACCATCCATGGATGTCTACCCTGTGCGTGAGGGGCATGCATGTGATGGATGGGCAGAGATGGTCTTCTGGTCATCTCTCCCCGACGGAGGGGCAGAGGGAAAACCAATTCTCTCTGTCCTCAATTGGATGGACCTAGGCTATTGGGTTATTCTGGATGCATAAGTGGATTGAGTCATGTCTAGTCATCAGGCCAGTATCTATAAAAATTGGGAGAACCAAGAGCCAACTACTACCATAAGACTTGTTGAATACGATGAAATATATATGTCCCACCAACAGAGTAGTGACCAACAGATAAATCTTATTTTTTAAATTTACTATATTTCGTTATTAACCTTGGTGCTGTCAACTTTTATAATGTATGTAAATAAAATTTTCATAACATACCTTAGCTTTGCCATTTCTCAAAGGTTGTCCATAAAAATGGTTATCATACACTTAATAAGAAACACATTTATGTTGGATTTTCTGGTTATAGCACAACTATTTCTAATCATGTCTCCTGTAAACAAGGACGAACCCACTAATTTGCTATATTTGCAAATGCAATCTTATATAAAACCCTTTTCAACTTCCATATTTTTCACACATTTTCATTCAATCCGAGGCTCGCCTCGTGAAATTGTGTCTGTGTTCCTCATTATCAATTATGACACATTTAATCAATGTTGTTGTAATTTTCTTTATATTGTTCCTTGCCGTGGAAGCCAAACCTAAGTTTCATAAAAACCCTTTATTTCTAAGATTTCCACATTTTGATCTACCTTCAAATAATGATAAGAAAAATAATGATGATGAAACTCCCGGTTATAAAGATCCTATTGCTCCTATAAAAGACAATGTAAAAAAGCTTGATTTTGTAATACCTTCTATTGGTCACTGGGAGATAATTTCACAGGATTCTGGTGTATCAGCAATGCATGTTAATCTGTTACCTACAAATAAAATCATTATATATGATGCTAAGGTTTATCGTACGTCGAGAATCAGATTACCAGAAGGAGAAGCATGTGTTCCATTCAAAGATTTCCAGACTCAAGAAGATAGACTCGATTGTTTTGCTCATTCAGTTGAATATGATATTGAAACAAATCAAATTAGACCCCTCAAGGTTTGTAATGTATTATCATTTGTTAATGCATTTCATTTACATCGAATAATGAATGCTTATAAATTTGTTATTTTCTCATTAGATAAAAGGCGGAGATCCTTGGTGTTCGTCGGGAGGACTTGCACCCGACGGTACCCTCGTGAGTACAGGCGGTTTCGCCGATGGTGTTAGAACAATTAGACACTTTGGTGGTAATTGCCAGGATTGCGAATGGAGGGAATATGATGAGACATTGATTGATGAAAGATGGTAAGCATTCATAACTCAACTATAAATATGCTATAAGTGCTTAATATCTAATTTGATTATAACGAATTGATAGGTATGCAACTCAACAACTTCTTCCAAACGGAGAATTCATATTGATTGGAGGACGAAAAGCTTTTAGCTACGAGTTCATTCCGTTACAAGAAGGACAAAGATCACAAAAAACTTACTTTTTTCCATATTTATACGAAACATCTGACATTGATGAGAACAACTTATACCCTTTCGTGCATCTTTCTACCGACGGAAACCTCTTTATCTTTTCAAACAATCGTTCCCTCCTTCTGAATCCAACTAACCACAAAATAGTACGTACCTTCCCGGTTTTACCGGGTGGCTCACGTAACTATCCTGCCTCCGGTCAGTCGGCTCTCCTACCAATAGACCTCAACGCGGAAACCCTCAAGGCGGAAGTCATCGTCTGCGGTGGAAACAGCCCCAATGCCTTCATGTTAGCCGAAACAAAGAAAATATTCCTTCCAGCTCTTCAAGATTGCAGTAGGTTAAAAATCTCCGAGCCGTTCCCTGAATGGGATTCCGAAATGATGCCATCAAGGAGAACCATGGGAGATGCTCTTATCCTTCCTAACGGACAACTGTTGTTCATCAATGGTGCACAGTTAGGTACAGCTGCATGGTGGGATGCTGAGGCACCAAACTACAAACCTGTTATATATGAACCAGAGAAGCCTAAGGGGTTGAGATTCAAGGTGATGAAAGCTTCTCAAATTGCAAGAATGTATCATTCAACTTCCTTGGTGCTTCCTAATGGAAAAATTTGGGTTGGTGGAAGTAACACACATGATACATATAAAGATAAAGTTAAGTATCCAACTGAGACTAGGGTTGAAGCATTTTCTCCACCTTATTTGAATGAAGCTTTTTCTAGATATAGGCCACAGATTAATGAAGTTGCATCTCAGAAAGTGTTAAAATATGGAAATTTATTTGAAACTGAATTTTCAGTGGAAGATGGGTTAGGTTTGACTGTAAATGATATAAAGGTGACAATGTATGCACCACCATTCACTACTCATGGTTTCTCCATGGGTCAGAGACTAGTGGTTCTCAAGATTGATGAGTTAAATGAACAAGAACAAGGAAATTACAGGGTTAAGATGGCGGCGCCGCCGTCCGGGATTATTGCTCCTCCTGGATATTACTTGCTCTTCGTTGTCCACCGTGGTATACCGAGCACAGGAATATGGGTGCACATTCAATAACAGTAGAACAAACTCTTTCTCATCATTATCTTTTTCTTTTTTTGAATATTTCATATAATTATTAATCATTTTCATTAAATGTCTCAAATTTATTAGATTGGAAACTGAGAATTTTAAAAAAATGTGTTATTGTGGGTTTTATTGTATCCAATTCAAATAAACCTGCACAACATGTTTATGTATTGCATAATTAACAACCACATAACATGTTGATCTTTAATCCCCTGATTAATGTGTGTCGTAAATATGTATAATAAGTTTGATCCGGTATAGGTATTTCAAATTATTTTGATCCTAACTTATGACATTGTAAAATTTTATTCAAAACAGAAAGGTAGCTAGGTAACATTAAAAAAAATGAAGTCTCAAAATAGTAGGCCAAAAGATGAATAATATTTTCTTCTTGGTCTAAATATGGAATTCATATAGTTGAAATTCTGTTCACATTATGTTCAACTAGCTGTCGTGGTTTAAGATGTATGGGTGAGAAAGATAATCAAATAAAAACATGTGTATTTCCTAATAGTTTTAGATTATGTTTGGGTATTGTAAATCAAACTTACGGAATATAAATCATATAAAGAAGTGGAGTATTATAGAATGAAGCAGAATGAGGTGGAACGGATGTGTATTTTCTAATATTATTAGATTATGTTTGGATATTGTTAAATGAACGTAGTGGAATATAAAGAAGTGAAAGAACAAAGTTGTATTTCCTAATATTATTAGATTATGTTTGGATATCGTAAAATGAACGTAGTAGAATATAAAGAAGTGAGGTATTATGGAATGAAGCAGAATGACATGGAGCGGAATGTATATGATCATTCTGTTCCGCTCTATCTAATTTTAATTGATCGAAACAATTAAATTTCATACTATCTCATTCGCATCATTCCATTGATTGATTCAAACATAGAGAACTTTTTCCACCCTAAAATAACTTCAGATGTACACATTTAAAATATAATAGAATTGTGTTGTATTGTCTATAAGTACACTCTCGTAACCATGTGTTTTTTTTTTTAGAAATGTTGAGTGTGAGACATATCGCTTTAAAATTATTCGCTTATTATCATCCAGCTACATCCACTCCCATCTTAATAGTCTCGTGCAAGAATTTATGTTACTAGTTCCCATCCCACCCAGGCTTGGTTCCTTTGGAGCGCCACACCAGCTTCCCATGAAGCCTACGCGCACAAATAAAAATACCACCTTTATTTCAAATTATTTTGATCCTCAGTAACATTTTATTCACTAGCATTTAAAATCAGAGACATGCCTGAGGTAGCTAGGTAAAAACTTTAAAAAACAAAACAACAAAATGGAACCAGATTTGAACTCTTGTACACAATCAGGAGCCAGATTATTTATATCCCGAATTTAATTCTTTAGGCTCTCAATTTTAGAAGCAATAATGTCATCACTACAAATCCCATGAACATTTTAACAGATCATCTTTGGGATTTCATATTGCTTGTTCGAACATATAAATACAACCACCAAGGCAAACAAATGATAAATCGACAAAGTTTTTAACTTCATAGTTGCAAGTTTCATGGGAGTAAACATGGGCATGTTTGAAAAAATGTTGGTAGCTTTTCTTATCTATGCATTCTTACCCAACATAGTCCAGGTGAATGCCAACTTCTCAAAGAGCATGTACCTCACTTGGGGTGCTCAACATTCATCAATTGTTGGTGAAGATCTTCACCTTGTGTTGGATAAAACCTCGGGTAAAATATTTACTTATTTATACTTAGCATGCATCAGTTTCAGTTTCAATAGAATCATGCCTTCTAGCAAGATAAATTTTGCATCGAAGAGCTAGGAAATAAAAAATTTATTGCATTTTTCAATATGCTCCAAATGAATACTCTCAGGGAAAAAAATGATATTATGGCCTAATACCAGAGAAGGCATTTTTATATATTCATGACCAAACATTGTGCAAACTGAAATAAAGTGAATAATATGCTGCCAATGAATATTAAGTGGAAAAAACATGATATGATGGCAAAATAAAAATACAAAAGAATCATGTTTATATATTCATGTACTAGTACTTAAGATTTGCAATCTTACTTAACATTTTGCATTCATCAGTTATTGGCTATTGTACAAATATATGGTGTTGCCTTTGAATTTCAGGATCAGCTGCTCGATCGAAGAGAGCTTTCTTATTTGGAAGTATTGAAATGTTAATCAAACTGATACCTGGAAATTCCGCGGGAATAGTCACAGCGTACTATGTAAGTTCACTCGACCTACAAGAACTATACACACATAATACATAATCTCTTCAACTCCCTGAAAAATACAAAGTTAAATGTACTCCAGAACAGTCAAATATATGATAATTGTGCTAGTAAATGAAATGCTAATGCTTCTCACTTAAAATCTGCGCAGTTATCTTCCGCAGGAAGCCATCATGATGAGATAGATTTTGAGTTCTTAGGTAACAGTTCAGGACAACCCTACACAGTCAACACTAACATATATACACAAGGAAAAGGAAGCAGAGAACAACAATTTCACCTCTGGTTTGACCCAAGTGCTAATTTTCACAATTACACCATTCACTGGAATCCCACAGAAATTGTGTAAGTTGTAGCAGAACAAAGCAATTCATTTTCTCAATTCCACAAAAAACTACTATAATATTAATTAATACCCATTTAATTGCTTGATCAATGTGATTATTTACCATCACTCTTAATTCTCAGGTGGTATGTCGATAGCATACCAATACGGGTTTTCCGGAATTATGAAAATGAAGGCATTGACTATCCAAACAAGCAGGGAATGAGAGTCTATACCAGCCTATGGAACGCAGATAACTGGGCAACAAGAGGCGGACTTGTGAAAACCGATTGGAGCAACGCACCATTCAAGGTAGGGTTTCAACATTTCAGAGCAAGAGCTTGCAAGTGGAATGGAGCAGTTAGCATTAATCAGTGCGCCTCCAATGTCAAAGCAAATTGGTGGAAATCTTCAATATACAAACAGCTGAGTTATGGCCAGATAAAGCTATTGAACTTGGTGAGGAAGAATTTCATGATCTATGACTATTGCAAAGACTACAAACGATTCAACGGACACATCCCTCATGAATGCTTCAAAACACAATCCTAATTCCTAATTCCATTCTAAAGATTTATCACGAATAACAATCATATGTATTCAATTTGTCACGATCTTGGTGATTTCCTGATTTCAGTCTTGTATTGAATCCAATTTCATCTTTATATGAAGTAGTAATAATAATAATTTTCCGTTAACAAATGGCTGTTATCTATGAAACACAGACACCAGAAGCATGACATGGACACTGATAATAATTTGAAAATATAAATAAATTAAACACAATTGCAAGTGTTCGTATCCATTTCGGATACCATTTTGAATCCTGGCATGATCACATTTTTTCCAGAGATATCGGTGCAGATGTTGTTATACTCAATTCATGTCAAACACAAACCCTAGCTTAATAATTGAATTCGAATCTCGTAACTCCAATTACACATAATATTTTACAGAAATGAAAATAATGAAACAGAAAGAAAGAAATCAAGCTATGAATTGATACATAAGCAAATTCCGGTGATGATGAGAGCGGTACCGAAGAAAGTGCGGGGGAGATTGGTTTGTTCGCCCAGGAGTGTAGCAAAGAGAGCGGTGGAGGCGAAGGTGGTGGCGTTGGTGACGGGAACGGCGAGGGAGAGAGGAGCATCGGAGAGAATAGAGAAGAAAGTGGCGGAGGCGGAGAGATTAACGAGAAAGGGGATCGAGTATTGCCAAATGGAGAGAAGCTTAAGCCAGTTACGTAGAGAGAAAGCGATTTTTTGAGCGAGATTTGTTGATTGAGGATGGGGTTGTTTTGCGGAAGAGGATTTGAGTGCTTCGTCCCAAAGAAGTGCACCACGGCGCATGATAGCGTTGGTGGCTCCCCATATTATTCCCACTGCAATCATCTTCTCCATCGTTGCTCTCTCTTTCACAGTTTCACTTTCTCCGCATCGCACCCACTGACCACGATTGAAATCGAAGTTGCTTTTTGCACCCTCCCTCTTTAGGCTCATCTAAGTTGGGCTTTTACCGAAAATCAAAGTTACTTTTTGCATCTCAAGATTTGAATTACGCAGTCAAACAGTAATAATGAAAACGAGTGAAAGAAACCTTGTAACAGTTCAAATGACAAAATTGCCCTTGCCTCTCGACGCTTTTCTTCTTCTGTTGTGTGTGGCTCTGTTTTCTTCTATTTTTCGGTGCAGAAAAGTAACAGAAAAGCATGGAGCGTATCGTTGGCGGCAACTACAGGCTTGGCCGCAAGATCGGAAGTGGATCATTCGGTGAAATCTACGTTGGTAAGCTTCGTCTCTCTTCCGTTATTGATTTCAAAACGATTCTTCATTTTAGGTTTATTTGTTCTAATCCCTTTTTCTTGAATTCTTTTGTTGCTGCAGCTAAACATGTTGATACGTCTGAAATCGTTGCAATCAAGATTGTAAGTTTCTTTTCTATGGATTTGCTAGGGTTTTTTAATACTCTAATTTTCTAATTCAATTTACATATTCAAATTTTGGCGTTATTATACATTAGTAGCAATTCAGCATGCGTTGTTTTGAGAATTAGGTTATGATTGGATAGATGAACTAGAACAGAGATCTTTCTATTGTTTTAGTTTTTTTTAATAATTTGACGGAGCCGAAAATAACAAATTAATTCACTCCATTGCATACACCTCAAATTGGAGGAATGAAACTTAACTTTAGATTTTTATATGCTAACTCTTTCTTTCGAGTGTTGGATGCTAACTCGTTCTTTTGAATGTTGCAGGAGAATAGTAAAACAAAGCATCCGCAACTACTTTACGAGGCAAAACTCTACAATGTTCTTCAAGGAGGAAGTATGCATTTTGCAATATTTAGTTTTGTTTTTTTTTGTTTGATGGAGGTAGAGGTGTGAGTGTGAGTCATGAGGTTGAGATTTTGGATTTCTTGTTGCAGGTGGCATTCCAAGCATAAAATGGTTTGGCGTTGATGGGGAGGATAACGTACTTGCCATTGATTTACTTGGCCCTAGTCTTGAAGATCTTTTTGTGTATTGTGGAAGGAAGTTTTCATTGAAGACTGTGTTATTGTTAGCTGATCAAATGGTATGGTGTCTGGCTTCTCTGATTTTCACCAAAACATATGCTTAATTCATATGTTTTATAATATATGATACTAATTCGTTCAGTTCTCTCTTTTTTTTCTTTTATATGTTATGCACAGATTGCTAGAATAGAATACGTGCACTCTAAAGGATATTTACATAGGGATATTAAACCCGATAACTTCCTCATGGGACTTGGTCGGAAAGCCAACCAGGTAACAGTCTTTTTATTGCTTGCTAGTTGGTATTGCCCCTCCATCAACTACTTGTTGCTACTTACTAAGGTTCCACTTGTGTGTGTAATTTTGTTGTTTTTGTTAGGTTTACATAATCGATTTTGGGCTGGCAAAACGGTATCGGGACTCCACAAGCAATCGCCACATTCCTTATAGGTAGTTCTTCGGTAACCATTTTTAGTTTATTCTTTTTATTTTCAACATTTATATCTTGTAAATTGCACTCATCTGATTATGAATTATTTTCACCTTCCCACCACCTTAATCAGTTATTGTACCCCTTGTTCTGCCTTTTTTCTCTTGAAAATGCCTGGATTATTACTAACAAATGTAACCGACAGGGAGAACAAAAACTTAACAGGGACTGCTCGATATGCCAGTTGCAATACTCATCTTGGGATTGGTAAGTCTGAAGTTAGAAGAAGATATTAACCCTTCCTTGAATAAATGTTTACACATTCTCATTTGCTATATTATTTTTAGAGCAAAGTAGACGGGATGATTTGGAATCACTCGGATATGTATTTCTGTACTTCCTTAGAGGAAGGTATGACATTTTGTTCCACCCGATCTTTCCTTTAAGTATTTTGTCCATAACATATTATCTCTCGTGACTATATAATGAATTGTCCTAAAAAAAAATTTAGCCTTCCTTGGCAAGGTTTAAGGGCTGCAACAAAGAAACAGAAGTATGATAAGATATGTCAGAAGAAGGTATCAACTCCTATCGAGGTTAGTATTAAAGCATTTATGTGTACTGTGAAGCACATTGGCCACCCTGAATAAAACAAAATAACTGGCATACTTATCTTTTATTTGTCCTTTCCAAAAGGTACTATGCAAATCTCATCCCGTAGAGTTTGCTTCATACTTCCATTACTGCCATTCGTTGACGTTTGATCAACGGCCTGATTATGGATTCTTGAAGCGCCTATTTAGAGACCTATTTGCTCGGGAAGGTGATTGTTTTTCATTTTTCAAATGATATAAAAAATGAATAACACCATTTTATTTGAATGCCTTTGCAAAAATTTTTTCTTGAGGCATGGACATTATTATCAATCTTTAGAAAATTTGAGTCTTCTAATCTAATCTTCCTTTCAATGCATCATGAGGCTCCTTATGTAATTTAGTCACTCTGATTTTCTCGGTTCTTAATGTCTTGACTCTTCATAACTATTTAATTTCAAATTCACAAATTTCAAATATTTTCTTCTGATTTATATTAAAATTTTCATAATACTATACAATGCACAGTTGGGTTTCAACAAGTATCTCACGTGGAGATCAAAGTGGAGGGATTTTTTTTCTTCAACTAAAAATACAATGAAAGTAAATAACGTAGGGCATTAGCTATATTCTTCAGAAGATCACTGTATTACTCTTTACAAACATTGCACTATTAATGTGTTGCTATTATTCTACAATCTTTGTAACTAGCAGTATGTAAGTAATAACTACAAATTTGTCAAATGCGCCTTATACTTTGAAAGATGAGTAGGTGTAAGCTAGCAAGTTATAACTAAACAAATTTCAAATACACCTGAAGATTTAACTTTCTAACTTAAATCTACTAAAGTTTAATTGTATAGATATAAAATGTTTGGGTTTTGGTTACCGAAAAGTGAAAACCTAAGATTGTCTAAATTTGAGTAGTATGTTAGAGGAATAAAAAAAATATATCCTCGATGTCAAAGAAGTCATTTTGCCGGGACATTGAGGAGATTAGGAGAAGTCCTTATTATTTCAAGAATGAGGACTCAAATTTAATATATATGTGCTACTTAACTTATACACATGAATCCTTTTGTTGTTTCCTAAGTAGTCAAGCATGCTAAAAGGGCCTCTTATTTTTCATTGCTACACCAAATATAATTTTTCTTCCCTCTACTTTTCCTTTGTTAATATCAGGTTATGAGTTTGATTTTGTTTTTGATTGGACCATTTTAAAGTATCAGCAATCACAGAAGCATAGAGTGCCACCTTCCTTATCTGTGAGTATATTTGATTTTGAGACCCTGCATATACATATTTGATCTTCCTCTGTCATTTAGTTTTTGGGGGTGGGGTTAAATGATGATTTCACAACTAGAATCTTCCCCTGCTTCTGACAATATTAAAATTGTCTTATCACAGCCAGTTCCCAGGACAAGTAACAATCGTGCAGTCCCAATGGATGTTGATAACCATCAAGGTTTGTGTCTCTTAAGTATGTTATATCATTTATAAATTTTAGATGTTTCCTAAAATTCCTATCAAGAAATAACTTGTGTTGGTTGCTACACAAATATATAGTAAAGGCAACAAAAGTATTTTTGTTGACAACCTGCAAGGTTGGCTAAATTTGTGTCAAAGTCTTGTCTTGGAACTGGAAGATGGATTGAATGACAATTAGTTTTCTACTTAATCAAATATCTCGTTTGTTATGACCTAATTGTCAGTTTTTAATGCAATATTCAGGGCACGGTGAAGAACGAATTAAATCACGAAATGCTACTGGTTCTGGTGTTAAAGTTCAGTTTAAATCGCCAACTGGTAGAAACATGAGTTCTGATAACCCTCTTGACAAGAATGTAAGTCATACCCTAAGAAACTAACTCTTCCCATGATGGCTGTGATTGCCCAACATTATATGTAAAAACTAGATAGATTAGCATTAAGTAATTATTCTCTTTTTGGTAGATTTTTGGAGAAGCAAATATGCCCTCAACTTCGCATTCTCCTGCTGTTACTTCAAAAAGGAACCCCTTGAAGCCTGCCTTGTCTGCCGAACCTTCCAACCCTGGACATGGGCAAGGGAGTAAAATCGGCCCTTCAAGTAGCTGAATGTCATCTCTGCAGCGCATATCTTCTTCCAAATGAATGTCAAGTGTGGTAATTTTCTGCTTCATGCTGTTTTTTAAGAGATTTGTGGTTCCTGCCGTTTGTCTTATCCCTTTTGCTGCTTGAGTTTTATTCGTAACTACACTGATGCTTTATTGTTTGCATTTTGTAGTATTCTATCTCCGGGCTTGGTTCATCTGAAGATTCCTAGAAGAATACATGTGTGAAGCTGCAAAATGCATTGTGGTTTGTTTGCATCATTCCCCTAGTGTTTGGTCGAGAATATTCAAGTGATGTATCCATGGACACGGACGCTGTGAATGTGCTGGATGGTTGACAAATTTCATAGCTCCTATTTGAGGTGACTGACTACAAACAATTATGAAGTACAAAATAGAGTCTATCTAGGTTTGAGTTCCGGTGCTGTACATAGATGTCAAATGTGGCACAGAGCATTGTGTATCCGTGTTTTCATGTAAAATTAATGCGTGAAGTAGTTGTTATGTTACTCGATGAATATTATTATCCCTATACCATATGATAAGTGGCAATACAGCCTGGTTTAAAAATTTTAAATTTATTGACAATATTATGAATTGTAAAGGTATTTCTTAGAAATACTTAAACACAGTTTTTATAGGCATCGTTTCTCCTTTTACTTGTTCATTTTTTCTGTCTGAACTAGAAACAGTACACTTGCACTTCTATAGCCTACATATCATGTTTAGAAATCATGCATAATTTTTTTTTCATAGAATGGGAGAGCTCTAAACTCAACAGAGTTTCACAAACATAAATTGTTCTCATTTAAACTTATTTTCTTTGATCATTATCTGCATTTCATGATGGTAATTTGCACTTTTTCTTGTTAATGACCAGGTTATCAAAAATAGAAATTATATTCATACACAGGCAAATATTATTGCTGAAAGGTCACTGAAATAATGGTTTCTCAAGAGTTTTCGAAGAATGTTCTTGGGGGCATCTATTCACACACATTATTTCATGCTTGTTCGTTATTTGGGTGATGGGATGATTTAATTATCAATATCTGTTTCTCACCGTTTGAAATTAAGTTTTTTTATTAGAAGAGAAAAAATCTGTCCGGCATAGATCAAAATTTGTATTGATAAGAAATTTTCAGTTTGTCTTTGATCTTATCAACTTGTTCTATGTTTTTTCTTAACTATAACTCTGATGCTGAACAGGTACTTATTTATGTTTTATCAGCTTGTTTTAAGTGTTTAGTATAACTCTGATGCTAAACAAGCACTTCTTTACTTGTAGGTAGCACAATTTGACCCTTGCTGAGGTTAATTTGTGATCTCATTCTTGGGATGAAAGTGTTGAATCTAGTTTTGTTTCAAGTGTGGTTCAAGGTTTGAATAAGTTGATGTGTATTTCATTTTCGTCTGATAACTAACTGGTAAAATAAATTTGGTGATGCTCAGTATCAGTCCATATTTTTACCTTTGCAGGACCTCCTTTTCTTCTGAATATATTGTCTGAAGGATGAAAAATGGCAGTAATGCCACTTATGGATGCCACTTTTGATGAACAAATCAGTTTAAGCACTCTGGATGAAAATGCAGCAAGGAATAATTAATATTGGAGATTATGAGTCAATGTGATTTCTATGGTTTGTGCAAATTGTCATTGTTTTCAACTAGAGAAAAGGGAGTTACACTTGCATAGTTATGTTACTTCAATTTAAGAATTTTGGATTCTCTTTCTGGCCCAAATTAATCTTTTATTTTGAATTGCAGCAACAATTGACAAGTGAGGAATGAGTTTGATTTGTCTTTGCTTGTTGCAAGAGCATGCAAGGTAACACCGATCAGAAAATTTGAAAGCTCTGTGTGCTGATATAGGTTTGTTCATTTGACATCTTTGCACCAAAACAATGAATTCACATTTGAAGGTTTCACAATTTCGATTCCCTGTATGTGACATGCTATTTCGTGTTTCTCGAGCATTCTAAATTTGTTAGAGAAGTTAAAATTTGGACCTCTGAAGTTTGATGAGCTTTGGAGTTTGATCATTTGATGTTTCATTTTGCGGTTGGGAATTTTCAAATTTCTTTAGAACTGCTTGCACTTAGTGACAAGCTTGAAACAAGAGTTGTTTACGATATGAATGTTACTGGGAAAACTATTTTGGACACCATGTATTTCCCTATTATTGAATCCATGATTTACTTATAAACATGATCTATTATCAGTGTTTTGTGCTGGTTGTACATGTCTAAAACAATTATATTGATCAAAATTTCGAGATAGCTAGATTTCATGAGCAACAATTGATTCTCACGGCCACTGCACATTTGTTGTAGTTTAGTCTATTAGCGTTTATTTTTCTTACTAATCTGGAGACTTATGTTTAGATGGAAAAAACTGCTATTGCGTTCATTTGGTGATGAAAGATACGCCACGTACATACGGACTCTTTGGAAGCATTTGCATTTGTATGTATGGTGGCTTTTTCAAATATATTTCAAGTTCAAAACCTCTTTTGTGCAAAGGAATAACAATTTTTAATCGAAGTAGGAGATTGTGAAGATTATTTCACATCCATTTGAAAATGCTTTATGTACCAAATGCAGATTCTAGTGACGTAATTATAACAAAAGGATGAAAGCAAGATAATTTACAAAGGAAACGACGTGAAAGCATTGCTGCAGTCTGAATATTTAGATGATATTACTTGAGTTTATCTTTTAAATTAAATATTTGACAATTAGAATAGCTTAAGAAAATGATCTATGACATACTTTTTCTTAGAATATTTCTATAATATATCTAAGTTGCAGCTAAAGAATACAGAGAAAGGAGAGTAATAGAGTGGTGTACAATAGGATGATTTTATCCGCATTATGTAGGTGTATTTATGCAAAAACAGTTATTAATTAGTTACAAAATTGTTATGAATTTAGTGCAGTTAACCAATTAATGGATACAGTAAATTACTTTATTCATATGCAATTAATCTTACTATCTAAGAAGGAATATAAGATGCTACATTCTTTGGATCCACTTGCATTTCTTAACAACCCAGTGGATATCCTAACAAAATAGAAGTATGCACATAACATCGAAGGTACTACTGTAAAACCTTAGTGACAACCTTCGTATGTCCATTACTTTGAGGATGATAGGCGGTGGACATGTGCAACTTGGTGCCACTTAATTTGAAAAGTTTCTGCCAAAAATGGCTCAAGAATATAAGATCTCTGTCTTATATGATACTTCTAAGTATCCCATGTAATTTGTAATTCATACGAGCAAAGAGGTCAACTACTTTGACAACAATAAAGTGAGTAGGAAGCATACCAAAATATGCAGCTTGGACAAGCGATTTACCACTACCATGATCACGGTGTGATAATGGAACGAAGGGAGCCTTACTATAGATTCAAGTGATATATCCTCTCATATGCGCTCTGAGACTGGTAGAAGTTGTAAGAGCCCATATGGAGAATGAGTAGCTGGTTTTGTCTGCTGACAAGTGGAACACCTTTTAATAAATTGAATCACATCCTTGCGCATTCCATACCAGAATACGTTTTCTTGGAGACGTCCAAAAGTTCTATGGATGCCAGTGTGTCCCCCAATAGGAGAGGAATGGAACTCTTCGAGCAATACATGTTTGAGGGATGAAGTAGATGACATAAATAGTTTGCCTTTGAAAAATAACAACCCATCTAGAATCTCAAAGTCTTTGTGATTACTAGGGTGGTTCTGAACTTGTTCTAAGAGGTTTTGAAAGTCTTCATCCTTGAGTAATTGTTCATTGAATGATAAAAGAAAGTCAAGGTGAGGAACTGTGATAACCATACTCTAGACACGGGACAAGGCATCTGCAACTTGGTTTTGGGCTCCCGACTTGTATATAATCTCGTAAGAGTACCCCGATAATTTGGCCAAGTGAAACTGTCGTCCCGATGTTTGTATAACATGTGTCAATAATTCATGCAAACTTATGTGATCAGTGTGAATTACGAAGGTATTTCCTAGCAAATATGTTCTCCATTTTTTTACGGCTGATGTGATGGCACAAAGTTCGCGCACATATGTGGAAGCTTGTAACATTCGGGGGGCATAATTGTTTACTGTAATAGCAAATAGGATGACCGTTTTGGATCAGAACTGCGCCCATTCCAGACCCTGAGGTGTTAGTTTCCAGTATAAATTTCTTTTCAAAATTGGGCAGTCGCAATACTGGAGCTTCAGTCATAGCATGCTTGAGTGTTTCAAATGTTGTCTAGGCTTCAGTATCCCAACGAAACGAATCCTGTCGTTAAAGGAGCAACAATTGAGGAATAATTACGCATGAATTTCTGGTAAAATTCGGTGAGACCTAAGAATCCTCTCAATTGTTTCACATTTTGAGGAATGGGCCAATTCACCTTAGCAGGGTCAGGTCTTACCCCTTCAGTTGAGACAATATGACCCAGGTATTCAATTGAATTTCATGCAAATAAACATTTAGATTGTTTTAGGAAAACTCATTATCCACTAAGCACTGAAATACAGTTTCTAAATGTTGCATATGAACATCTAAAGAGGGACTGAATACCAGTATGTCGTCAAAAAATACTATCACAAAACGGCGCAAATAGGGTTCAAATATGAGATTCATATTAGATTGAAAAGTAGATGGAGTGTTACATAAGCTTAAGGGCATTACTAATAATTCGTAATAACCTTGGTGAGTGTGAAACGCTGTCTTGTGGATGTCACTGGTTGCTATCTGAATTTGTTGATACCCTGATCGTAAGTCCAACTTTGAGAACCATTGAGTGCCATGGAGTTCATTTAGAAGTTCATCGATTGTTGGAATAAGAAAACGATCTTTGATTGTGATGACATTCAGAGCCCTATAATCTACATAGAAACACCATGTTCCATCCTTCTTGCGAACTAGTAAAACCGGTGAGGGGAACATATTAGAACTTGGTTGAATGAGCCCTTGAGACATCATCTCTTTAGTCTGGTTTTCATTCTCCAGCTTTTAAAAATGAGGGTATCGATATGGACGCACATTGATGGGATTAATGTGGCTGGCAAAGGGGATTTTATGGTCTACTGGTCTTTGTGGTGGTAAGGTAGTTGGTGGTTGAAAGAGAATGGAAATTTTAGTAAGGAGGTTTTGAATTTGCGGGTTCGTGTGAGTAGGAGTTGTGGGGGAGGTCTCAGGGATGATGAGTTAAAGTTGGAGATATGTGTTAATGGCATCAGTGGTGACTAATCTTCGAAGTTGATGAATATTTGCCTCTTCTGGTCCTGATTTGGAAATTCCAGTCAAATGAACTGGTTGTCCATCCTTGCAAAAACTCATGGTAAGCTTGGAATAATCAGTCATAATTGGGCTTAGGGTTTTGAGCCATTGGACCCCAAGTACTAGTTCAACTCCACTTAATAGTAATACAAAAAGATCAACAAGGAATTTATGGGGGCCCAAAGCTAATGAGACCTTGGAACACATGGAAGTACCCTGTAGTTCTTCTCCATTTCCTACCAATACTTTGAAGGAATGGGTCGGTTCAGTGTGAAGACCCAATTGACGTGCCACTCGATCTTAGAGGAAGTTGTGGGTGCTCCCACTATCAATTAAGATGGAGATTGAATTATGCTTAATTTTGCCCACCACGCGCAATGTTTAAGGAATTGAATGACCCCTCAAGGCATGGTGATTTATTTGGGTCGGGTTTGGATCTGGGTTGATGGGTTCAACCAAGGTCCCAGTACCTTGCAATTGTAAAGAAAATGTGTCATCACCCTTGTCTTCAGGTTCAACAATCAGGAGGTGGAATTATCGTTTTCAATGATAACCACATTGGTAATGTTCGTCGCAGTTGTAACATAATCCCTGCTCATGTTGTGTTTGTAATTCATCCGGAGATAGTCGGTTGACGGTGGGCATTGGCGGTTTAGGTGGGGTTATCGATATTGCGGGTTTGAAGGAAGACTTTGGGATTGTGTTTGGGGGATTGGTGTGTAACAATGGTGGGTGACTAGAAATGGGTTTGTGGTTATAATTAGATTGATCGAGAAACTTCTCTTCCTATAGCTTAGCAAGAGAAATAGCTTGAGTAAGTGAGATTGGTTGGAATGTGTGTACCTCTCAGTGAATCACCGGTTTAAGACCGAAGACAAAACATCTCAATTAGAAGGGTGGGGGAAGTCCCACGATTCGGTTGGTCAATGTTTCAAACTGGTTTGGTACTCCTTGACATATCCAGATTGATAGAGCTTGAACATGGAACCCTTTGGATCTTCGTATAGTGATGGCGTGAAGCAAGATTCAAGGGCGTGGAGGAAAGTCGACCATGACATCAATTGACCGTTGGAGTGCATCCACTAGAACCAAGTTAATGTTTCATCTTCCATGTAGAAGGAAGCTATGTGAATGCAATATTCATCCGGAATGTCGTGATACTAAAAAAAATTGATTGATTTTGAAGATCCATCCTAGAGGATTTGTGCCATCAAATCGCGAAATTTCGAGCTTGATGGTGGTTTCCAGAAAGGGAGTGATTTCTACATCGGGAGGAGAGAAATCGGGAGGACACAAACGAGCACGAAGGTATCGTACCTCGAAAAATATGATCCTCGCGATGGACGCGGAAAGAAAAAAACAACAGAGTCGTCACCTAATTTTATTTATTCTAACGAGAGAAAAAGGAGATATAGACACAACCTAAACAGGATAAGAAAACGGTCAACGAAACCACTAATCTAAGTTCGGGAGTCAGTTACGCAAGAGGAAGGTATTAAGCACCCCTCACATCCGTTGTACTCAACGAGAACCTCTTAGTTTAATTTGCGGTTAAATGTTAATTTGTATTATGGTCTTCTTTTAATGATTAAGGTTTGTTAAGATTGCTTCTAAAGAAATATTTTAATTATTATTTGTTATGGAGAGATAGTTGAGTTTTTATTAATGTGATTTATGACAGAGAAATGATTAAGTTTTTTATTATTGTGCTCGCGAAGGATTAAAATCTTCGTGCCTACGTATTCCCTTGTGCAATGGGAAAGTCAGAGCTTCGTAGTTCGTGCAACTACGGTTTGTGGTTTTTGCTCGTGGTTTCAGAATTCTTCTTCTTCTTTTCGTTTTGCTTTTGTCTATGTTAGTTTGAAGGATGGAGGTTGTTCGGAGTATGGTCGGCGGTTTTTTAGTTTTATTCTGATGGTGGCTTGTGATTGTTTTGAGCGATGGCGGTTCGCGGTGATGGTGAGAGGGGTTTTGCGAAGATTGAGGGTTTAAGGATGATTAATGGAGGTGGTGATGGGCGTTCGCGTTTTGGGTTTCTGGTGGTACGACGATGGTTCAGTTTGTCTGTTATGGTTTGTTTTGAGTTCAACTCACATCTGCTTTTCAGGTTTTGTGATTTGTTTTCGGTTGCTATTCCTTTTTTACACTCTCTTAACTTGCCTATGTTTCGGATTTCATCTCATTCCCTCTCTGTGTTTTGGTTTCTGTATGTTTCACTATGTTCTTTGTTGATGATTCATCATGAAGGTGGTTTGTGTGATGAGGTTTGCGTATTTGAGTCTTTAGGTTTCAGAAAGCAAGTTGTTGTTGATGATTGTTTTGATTTCTTTTGAAAAGTTTGAAGGTTGTGTTTATGGTTAAAGAAGAGTGAACATATGGAGATGAAGGTTCTCAGTTGTTTAACGCAATTTGGTTTTTTTGTGGTTACCGTTTTTTTAGAAGAAAGGAGGGATTGATGGATTGAGAAAAAAAATGAAAATCGTTGGTGGTGTCTTTTGGATGTCTTTTTTTTCTTTTGCTTGTCGCAACCTCCCCTCTTAAAACACTCAAAAAACCCTTTTCTAATCAGTTTTTTTTTGGGTCTTAATAACCTTTATTGATGCAATTTTTTTTTGCTAATTTGGTGAATTGTCAAATTGCCACAGGCTGTAGTATTTGTTTGGTCAATGGTGCAGGTAGTTGTGCTTGTTGTTGCATTAATGTAGACAAAGTCCTTTATTTTATGCAGGAAACATAATACTAAATTGGTGTAAGATTAAGTGTACATTTGGATTATAACAAAATAATTTTAAAAAAAAGACTAATAAATTAACCTAAATAATAAAATTAAACTAAAATAACTGTTTCTAAAACTAAACCTAAAATTAATTTAAAAATTAAATCTTAAATTGAAACCAAACTGACTTAAATCTAATTAGAATAAAAATCAAACTCTAAAAAATTAAACTCAAATAGAAACTTAAACTAATTAAAAAAACTAAATATAAATTAGACTAGAAAATAAACCCTAATGAATTTAGACTAACTAATAGAAACCTAATCAACTAAATGAAACATGAATTGAATTAAAACTAGTATTGAAATTGAACTAACTAAGTTTAAATAGTTTGAGATAAATATTTGACTAAGAAATAAAAATAAAAATAAATAAATTATAAAATGAGACAATATCCTATTTTGAAATTGAAATAAAATCTAAGATAGAAACAAAGATGAAATTGAATGGAAAAATGCATGATTATGAAGGTTAATGGACTATTTAAAAAACGTAAGAATGATTGACTATCTATATGTGATAACGATACATCTGATGAATGCACATTTGAAAAAAAAGTTTCGGTCAAAATTTAGGGTGTGACAGATGCCCCTATTTAATCATCTTGAACCTGAATGTACGAGTAACACAATTTTTTTTGGGACATTCAAGGTGGAAGATGATTAAATATCAGAATACATAAAATTTTGACCAAAAATGCAGATGAAATGATATGATATACAATGTAAAATGCATGACAGAGGCCATAACTTTAATGGGAAAGAAAATTGACACTACTGGGGATTAGACACACATGACTGGAGTATAATCCACACGAGGAATTTTCTTTTGAGCGAAGCCAGACGATAACTGTCTACAAGTCTCAAGATGAATTCCTTGGACAAATCCCATCCGAGAAGTCTTCTGCTGAGATTTAGAACATCATTTGGAAATACCTTCAGTCGAGGTACCAAAGTGAATTAGAAATCTCCTGTCGAGATCTTGGAAAGAAAACATCTTTTGTTGAAGTCTACTGGAGATCTACTGTCAAGGTTTTCCAGAGAATCTAAGAAAGAAATACCTTCTGCCAAGGTATGCTGGGAATCTTCTGTTGAGCATTAACTGAGGACACACCCGTTGCCAAATCTTCTGTCGTGATTTAACTAAGGATGCAACTGTCGAGATCATAAAAAGTAAATACTTTCTGCCTAGGTAGACTGCAAATATTTTGCTGAGACTTACCAGAAAATAAAAGGAAACACCTTCTGTCGAGGTTTGGGAGAGACAACATTTGACGATAAACGAGAATTCAAAGCAAACTTCTCACCATGTCTTGGAGAGATGCCATTTGCTGAAGAACAAGTTCATACCAAACTCCGCCGAACTGGGGAAATGCCATTTGCTTGAAAAAGAGATTCATACCAAACTTCTTAACGTGCATTGGAGAGATGCCATTTGATAGAACCCTCATCATACTTCCCTTCCTCTGAAAGAGACGCCATATGATGGAGAACAACTTCACACTCAAACTTCTCCATTCCTCTGAAAGAGACGCCATATGATGGAAATTGGAAATTCACAACAAACTTCTCACCGTGTCTTGGAGAGATGACATTTTCTTGAAAAAAGAGATTCATACCAAACTTCTCAACGTGTATTGGACAGATGCCACTTGATAGAACCTTCATCATACTTCCCTTCCTCTAAAAGAGACACCATATGATGGAGAACAACTTCACACTCAAACTTCTCACCTTGTCTGGGAGAGATGCCATATGATGGAAATTGGAAATTCATAACAAACTTCTCACCGTGTCTTGGAGAGATACCATTTGCTTGAAAAAAGAGATTCATACCAAACTTCTCAACGTGTATTGGAGAGATGCCATTTGGTAGAACCTTCATCATACTTCCCTTCCTCTGAAAGAGACACCATATTATGGAGAACAACTTCACACTCAAACTTCTCACCTTGTCTGGGAGAGATGCCATTTGACGGAAATTGGAAATTCACAACAAACTTTTCACCTTGTCTGGGAGAGATGTCATTTGTTGGAAAAATATAAGTTCATACCAAACTTCTCCGTCGAACAGGGGGGATGCTATTTGATAGAACAATAACCTTGTTGGGGATGAACAAACTGCTCGAAAAGAGAATGACATCCATTGATTCACTTAGAGGTTCGGGGATAAGAACAAGCTTCTCAAATAAAGAGACCGCCACTTGTTGTCAGGTATAAGTAATCCAAGAGAATGTTGTAGTAACACTGCTGGAGAACAAAGTTTGTCTTTAATGGGGAACCTTCAATAAATTCCTTTTGGGAGACACAGTACTCAAAGGCGCAAAATAAATGCACTTTCCATCTGGGGATTCGGTCACTAAAATTGTCAAAGACCAAATTCAATCCAGGAACGAGTTGGAGAGAAACTGTTAAGCAAGACACTAACCCGTGAGGAATGAACTCAACTGGGGATTAATCCTATCCAAGTGTGGAAAGGAGAACTAAAGAAAAAATTTCCACGAGGGTAAAAGTTCAGTGGGGAATTAGAAAGAATATATGTTTTCTGCCTAATGGCTGACAACTCTATTGGAGAAAGGGAAACATAACACTTGGGGATAAACACGACCAAGGTGAAGGTAGTATGCATCAATGAATGCAACATGAATATGAATATGAATTATGACGTACATATATGTGTATGCACTATATTTATGCTGACAGGCAGACAAAACAGACACAAAAGATAAACTAGTGATGAAACGAACATCATAACAACCGGATACCCGACCAATCTCGTCAAGGTGTAAGCAATCAACAGGGTAGAGAGCCATCTATGGAGTAAAGTCCTGCTACAAGGCTCAAGTCTCTTCGAGGAGAGAAAGATACCTCAATTCAAAAATAAACCCAGGCAAATCTTATAATCTTCAAAGTCCATCAGAAGGAGACAAACATACAAACTGCTTTGCCATGGATGAAATAACTTTGTACTCCGTTGGGAAAGATAACCACATTCAGCTGGAGGAGCTTGAATCAAGGCTCAACTGGAAACATTGGACTTAGTACCTTACCGGGAAGCACTAAGTAGTAAAAGGACTCCACCAAAAAATACCGAGGCATGCACCTAACATATCATAGAAACTTGGCGTAAGGACCCCATCATCTGGAGATACTTGTAAGGTAGATCACAAGAGCGTCTTGCTTAGGTGATTCCGGAGATACATTCTGGAAAGTGTTTGTTGTTGTATCTCTAGAATTTTATCAGTCTATTTTTTTTCATTTTTGTTTTATAATTTCCTTGTTTTTAATATTCATTTAATTATACCTTGCATGCATTATGGCCGATAAAGCCGACTGAATGAGGCATGGACGGGTATCCTAGCATGCATATGTTCGACGCATGTGGAGCCAATCGGTTCCAGAGGCAGCAGGTACCTCTGGTCAAGAAGAGGCGTCGACTATTGTGGAACATCCTACTCCTGAGATTCAGTCCACTCCATCTACATCTCAACCCATTATTGGGGCTCGGCCTTCGCCTTAGGACACTACTTCTATATCACAACCCATTCCACCGTCTACTTTTTCCCGCAGGCGTTAGGGTGCACCATATGATGCATCACCTCCCTCATCTTCTCGCAGGCGTCGGGATTCACCTGTGGCAACTTCAGTTGATCTAGTGCCACCATCAGAGGGTGAGGTTGCTGATGATCATGATGCACATGTCCCACCTCCAAAGAGTGAGGGTGTTAATGGTGAGCCACATGCTTTCGGAGGGGGTCCATCAAATTTGTCCCTACTTTCGTTGTACCCAGACCACGCATCTAGATATATCTGGGAGGGAGAGGTAAAATTAGGCATATTGTTTCTATTTTATTTATGTTATTTTAAATTAATGACATAAACTATTTCTAATAATGATTCTTACATACATTGATTATTTCTGGAAATTCGCAGGTGCATGATCCTCAAAAGTTTCTGACCCATGGGTGGAAGATTTTAGCATTGCATCAATCATAGGAGGATTGGTTTCAGGATGTTCCGAGGGCTTCTGGTTTTAGTGACATGTGCTTGACCGATTACATTCTTGTCAACCACGAAATGCTTAATGCATTCGTGGAGCAATGGCACTCTGAGACGTCTTCCTTCCATCTTCTGCATGGTGAGATATCGATTACACTGGACGATGTCTCGACTTTGTTGCATCTTCCGGTCAAGGGGGCCTCCCTCTGTCACGGTAAGATGATCAAATAGGAGGCGATTGGTATGATGGTGGAGCATCTGGGGGCTGATCCAGGGAAGGCACTTGAGGAGGTTGATAAGACCAGGGGTGCTCATGCTAGGTTTTCATTCCTGGAGAAGTTATTTGATGGTGAACTCGCTGCTATAGTACAGATTGATGGTGATGCCGAATAGGTGGACGTACACAAGTCTCATGCTTTGAGGTGTTATTTTCTATTTTTAGTTGGTACTATGATGTTTGTGGATATAATTGCCACCTATACTTACGCCGCATACCTCCGATACTTCTTGGATTTCATACAGATCCATGAGTACAACTGGGGGTGGCTTGCGTGACATATTTTTACTCGAAGTTGAGGGAGGGATGCGTGTGGATGATGAAGCAGGTCACATGCAGCACGACACTACTGGTGGTAATAATTTTTTATCTTTTAATATTTTTTATATTTTCATTTGATACTTGTAATAATGATTGATCCCTGATTGTATTTTACTTTCATTTCAGGATTGGATCCTCCATCACTTCCCGCGCATTGCTGGATGGGCGAGTGTGTCTAACTACACCAAGGAGATATCTTGTTTTAGTGTATTTATCTTGTTGAGAGGGAACTAGGCAGTCGAGCCATTCAGAGTCTATCTTGACCGCTTGGTTGCTGAGGACATCTATTTCAACGAGTACGTGGATCACCGTCAGACACGACTTTTTGATGCCATATTGCTATACTTTGGATGTTTGGCATCCGAATCCCGTATCACCGCTCCTCACCTACCCGAGCGCGTCATGCGGCAATTCGGTTTTACCCAGACCATCCCTAGACACCCTATTATTTATGATCCTCGTGCATTGACTCATATACAAATTAACGAGATGTTTGTTGATTATGAGAAACACCTGGTACATGAGGAGGCTCGGGCCACCATAGCACCGAATGATTGGAGCTACATCGACGGTTACATCAGGTGGTTCTTCACTGTCTCACATCCGTACATTGTGCCGACTGCTCCAGGATCACCACCCAGACCAACTCATCATGAGATTCTAGAGGAGCAGCAGACTCAGTTGGATCACATTGAGGATGTCTTGCCTCGTTGTTGTCGCATAGTGGAGATGATACGGGTAGGCATCGACAAAGGTATCTTCCCTGAGGGGTCTACTGTCAGGCAAGTACTGGATGCCATTATTGCGGAGGCACGGGGGAAACTTTTGTACCGCAGACATCGTGCAAGGAAAGGGGATCGATGGTCGAGGACACAAAGAAGGCGATCAAGGAGGTGATAGAGGCAGAGAAGGCGACAAAGGAGGCAAGGGAGAGGTTGTCAGGCACACCCGATAGTTGTCTGTATTGTTTTTGTTTCAATACTCTAGTTTGTACTTATTTCCTGATGTTGTTATTATGTTTTGGTTTTTGTGACATATGTCATCCTATATATTTATTGTTATATTATTTTTGTATGTATGTTATTTTATATTTCATCTGTGAGCAATTACATAATGGCTTTTAAAAAAATATTCTGATAAGAATTCAGAGATGTATCTCTAGAACTTTTACGAAGATGAATCTCCATAATTATTCAAATGAAAATGAGTTATGAGAGATATTCAGGAACCATTTAAGGTTTAAACAGTTTCGGAGATACATCTTTAAAAAATAATTAACGTTTCATCAACCTTGAGTCCGTCCAAAGATATATCTTCAAAATATGAGAGCATGTGTGAAAAAACACGCACACGCAGTGGGGAATAAATGCATGGGATGCATTAAAATATTCACTTATAATCTTAGAATTATCATCTCCACTTAATATAAGTGAGATACAAATTGTCTAACATATTTTGATATTTCTCCGCATAAAAAGTGAGTTTAATATCCAACATATCTCCCCTTCAAAATTATGTGTAGGTAATCACTCATGAATTTCAACCAGCATCTTTGTACTTTTGATATTAAACTTTTTATTCTTGAAGGTTTGCGTGTGTGAGAGAGAGAGTACAACTTATGGATCTATATGAACATCTAAGCATATTTCAAAAAACAACGTTCTCTATGCTAGCCAAATGGAGTAACTGAGAATCAAAAGATACTAATATTGTTCACTTTCTCCCTAACGAAAAAAGAAACACATTGACTAGTTATCTTGCCAAGTAGTGTTTGAAGAAATGTTATTTGGAGATGTTTTATCCAATTAACGAGTATGTGGATACGATGGAGGACATCACCAACTTGGAACAAGCTGATGTTGAATCTATATATGATGTGTGGGAAATGTTCAAATTAATCTTGAAATATGTTTGGTATATGGCATTGAGGATATGGTTCATGTAGATTACTATACTCAAGGTTTAAGAGGAAACATAAGGAACTCATATAGTACATGGAGTAAAACGAGTACCATGCACTAATCGACAAAGGTACATGAAGAAAAAGAGTTTCTGCACATGAAACTCACAATGCATTATTACCCACTCATCAGTAAATGAATGTCTAACTAGAAGTCTTGACAAAACAATTGGAAATATCCAATAGGATAAATCAATGGGTGCAACAAGCTCAAGTTCTCCAATGTGATTTTTGTGGAGAGGTATGTGCAAATGGAAATGTGTTCTTAATGGTAAACAAATATAAAAGACCGACTATACGGGAAAATTTTCAAATAGGTAATTCGTACTCCAACACTTATAATCCAAGATGAAAATATCATAAAAAATTTAGGTGGAGCAACAATCATAGTAAAGCCTCAAATCAAAGAATACAACAAAATCAATACTATCCTATTCAATAACCCAAAAGACCATATGTGTTAGATGAAACTCTCACTCAATTTATGAAGGTGACTCAGAGAAATTTAGAGGTCATCTAGGTAACATAAACACCTAATAAATATATCGAATCCTCCATTATAAACTTGGAAACTCATATGACATAATTGTCAAGACATATATATGTTCAATCCAATGAAGGAATTGCTATAGTTGTTATCGTTAACCCTAAGAACGAGAGTTGCAAAGTGATTGAGTTAAGAATCAATCAAATCGTTTCAAAGGAACGTTCTACACAAAGTAGGATAAAAACACCTAAAAAGGATTATAAAAATAGAGTTTAAAATGATGATGAGAGTGAGGATAAATTTGAAAATGAAAAGCGTAAAATATTGAGAAATGTGTGAGAAGAAAAAAAGAATGCAGAGAAGAAAGTAAAGAGAAAGAAATTTCATATTATGCTAAATCGCATATTCTCAATTTTAAAAGATGCAAATGAGGACAAATTTAGGAAATTTATGGAAATGCTTACAAAGTTGCATGTGAACATTTCCTTTTTTTATAGTGTTAGAATCACTGCTACAAAATAAATTTTTTATAACATCATATTACTACGGTTGTTTAATCAACCTTAATAATAGTTCACTTTTATGCATCTAAATTTTTTATTTTATTTTATTAAAAAATATTTCGTTATGGGCCATAATAACAACTATGATAATAGTTGAAAGGTTGCATGCATTGAATCTCAGCACCAATATTTTTTTTTTCCATTATAAAAGGGGTTTGTTTTTATACTCTTATAAATATATTAAAGATTAAAGCATTTATCACCACAGTTAGTACCATAAACCGTTGTGAATACTACTTACATTTTATTATAGTTTTCGTTAACAATCGTTGTGATAAGTGTTACATAAATATAAGCGAAGTTATCAAGCTTCAGCATATAATAATCGTCTCTCTCAAAACAAAACTCTAACATCTCTTTATTCCACATGCAGCAAACTCGTCTTTCTTCTTCTCCACAGAACTCGTCTTTTCTTCTTCATAATAATAAAAGGTAATCAAGTTCAACATTATTTCTTCTTTATCTTTTATCTTCTTCTTCATAAGCTTTCTTCTATGTTATTCACACGCTTTTTTCTATTTTTCTTTATATAGGTTTTAATATTCATCACGTTTGAAGAACTTTTAAGGTATGTAATTTTTCATTCGGTGTTACAAAGAGTTTGCATTTGGCATGGTGTTTTTTTAATTGTTTTTATATGATTTTCGTGTTTTTATGATTGTGTCTACTTGGAACTCTGTTTATGAAATGGTCAATTCGTGTTAAACAGATCAAAAGGCAAGTATGATTGTTCCAAGTATGGTTGTGTTCTTAAAAAAGTTCAAACTTTCCAAATCTAATTTATATTTATGTTCATATTAGCATGTTGTTTGTAGGATTACAATGTCATGTTAATATATTTTGCCTTGTTGAAAAGGTGAATGAAAAAAATTAACCCAAGACATTTTTGGGGTTGCATTGTGGTATGACAAAACAATAGAGTCATACAGGTGGCTCTTTGATACATTTTTAGAGGCTCATAAGCAAAAAATATTTCGAACAATTTTTACTGATCAAGACCAAGCAAAGACAAAAGAACTAGACGATGTCATGCCTAAAGCATACCATGACTTGCGTATATGACATTTGATGCAAAATTGTATTAAGCATTTAGGCAATTTAATGAAAGGTGTTTTTTTTTTTTCTTAGTGACTTCAAGAAGTGCATGAATGGATATGAAAATGAAGAAAAATTTGAAGAGTGGAGAAATCTCATTGTGAAGGAAAACACTTGATTGTAAAGAGTGTACACTATAAAAGAAAAATGAGTATCATGTTACGTGAATAAGGTTTTTACATTAGGAATGAGAAGTATTCAACTTAGTGAAAGTGTGAATGCAGATATTAAAAAATTTATGAATGTGAATTTGGATATTATCAAAAAATTTAAATGCTTTGAGGGTTGTAGAAGAAAAATGACACAACTAATTGAACTACGAATATGAAGTGCGCCAAGAGATTCAAAGACTAAAGAACTCATACTTGAATATCTTACAACAAATGTCTAAGCTTTATACTTCCACTATTTTTTGTTTATCAATTCCAACACAAGTATGAGT
Source organism: Lathyrus aphaca (assembly GCA_963966055.1). NCBI lineage: Eukaryota > Viridiplantae > Streptophyta > Magnoliopsida > Fabales > Fabaceae > Lathyrus > Lathyrus aphaca. Next base: position 18,202,931 of record OZ014521.1, read on the forward strand.
TGTTTGAATCATGTTCCATGAAAAGTATTAATATATAAACACCATTAATTGATTGTGTTATTGTTATGGAGAATGACGTGGAAGAGTGGCAACTTTCATTTGATTTGGATATGAATTTAGTTTTATTCCTCTTGTCGTAAGTTTGAAAGTTTTGGCATATTTTATTGTCGTTGTCTAAGATTTCTTATGCATATGAATATTAAATAAATATCTGAATATTATATCTTAAAATAGCGGACAAAATTTAGCGAGAAGTGAGAGTTTATCTAATGTAAGTGAGAGTCTACTTGCAGCACATCGCTACAAGGAGATATGTCCTCTCCTTATTGGGATTGTCAACGAAGCGTGTAAAAATTCAGTAACATCCAAGATCCTTTGCAAAGTTGTTAATGAATTGAACAAGCATGAACTAGAGTTTCAAAATAATCCAACAAATATCTGTCAAGTGGATGGATTTGTAAATTTAAAGAGATTTCAAGTAGAAATGATGGTTCTTCACAAGCGATATGCTTAAAGGTTTCAAAATAAGTGAAGGCAAAAAATATGCAAAGTGTCTTAATGGTTTGGTAGACCGTCAAATTCCCAAAAGAAAGGAAAATGATGGTTCAAAACTTCAAGAATTCAGGACTAATTTACCATGGAAAAAAAAGACGACGACAAATGTGATTCAGAAAGACAAGTTTAACTCTGAGATTTTTAGTACAAGTGCACATATTTGCCTCAATGACACTTTAAGTCATTTTGGCGTGACAAGTTCATCAGAGTATATATATATATATATTACATGATCATGTAGCTTGCTAGACATTTGTCTAGTATTAAGCTTATCAGCTTTTGCACTATTTGACATTTGATTGTCTTCATTTATCGGTAAGAATCATTTTGTTGGGTTCCATAGGTTTTAAATAAAATTAACATGTAGTTTGTAAGACCTAAATAATGGAGAAGAATGAAAGAAAGTGAAAACCATCAAACCAAAAGAGATTCTGAAACTCATATTAATAAAATGAAACGAGGAAGTAGGAACATACACAAGTTAAGTATGCACCATAAGAAAATCATAAAAACCATATTGTGGATTTTATGATTAATCTAAATATTAATAATAAGAATAATAATGTGATACTGGTTTACTCTCTTCTAAGAGCTTGAGAACTCTCACTACTTCACTTACTCTCTTCTAAGAGCTTGAGAACTCTCACTACTTCACTCAACACAACCGCTTGTTCCTTAGTATCAACACCAATCATTGCAGCCAACACTTCTATTTTGCTCATTGTTTTTCCTTTTCCATCATACAGAAGCTCATCAAAACTCACTTCTTCATCATCTACTCGACGAGTCAGAGCTCTCAAAAGAATGCTCACCATGCAGAGGGACATCAGAATTGTCAATATCAGTGTTGGCTTTTGGGGTGAAAATAAGGTAATGGAAAGTTGACAATTTGTCAATAACATTACTTTTCACAGGCATGTACAAATTGTGATTAGTGGCGGAGACCAAAAGAAAAAGCATCTACATAAAGCAAGGCCATCATTCAAAATTAAACAGGTCCCTTCGACTATAACAACAGAAATACTAAATAAAAGGCAAATAAATTTTCCCATTCTATTGTAAGCGTCAAAATAAACAATACAAATCATCATTTCATGTTCTTCCTTTTCTTCCCTAAAACGACCCACCCTAAACCAAAATGATACTAACGTATAGTATCAAGGTAAAACAACTTTAATTAGGTTGAATATAACTGTTTTCACTCATTGCCACCAACCACCAAAATTGACATGATACTTGGCAAAAAAACAAAATTATGTGATACTATTTTGACAGCAAAAACACTACACACAAGACACTGTTTTCAACCAAAAATTTGCTTCCATGCATGCATGCCAGTAATCATCTTGAAAAGCAGCTTCATCGCAAGTTTGGTGAGGTCTATTAGTAACCACTTTTGTTCTCAAAATATATAACATGTACTTCTCTCTACTGGGAAGAAGCACATTTACTCGAATGACCTTCTACATTGGTTATTTCTGAAAAACCAAAATCGGCCTGTTGAAACCAGTCGTGCTACCTGTCAAATCTGAAGTGATTGCTTCTACTGTTCTAAATCCAATCTACAAATAAGTTCAATATTATCCATTAACATCTAAACAAAATTGTAATAAATATATTGGCAAAACAAAAGGCATCCTTATCAATGGGGTGAACTTCAAAATATAATTCCTGAAGTATTTAATACAAACCTTATCTAGCAGTATTTCCTGAAACTCTTCTGGTCGAAACTTAATATTACGGAAGTTAGCAGAAGTATTCTGCATAATGGAGAAAAATGACTCAATACTAGCCCCTTTCTTATTTTCTAAAAAAGGAAAGAGATTTAAAAGCAAAATTATAGTAATAGTATTAGCACATCGGTATTGCATTAGTTGCTCCACCAACATAAAGTAAAGTTACAGAAGAAAAACATAGAACATCTATCCATTGGCAAGGTAGGACTTGCTTTGCTCACAAGCAAATCCCTAAACATAATATATTCAAATTTAAGGAAATGACCCCACAAACACGCCATGCACTTAATTTACAAAATAAATGGATCCAAGATAACTGTATAAAGTATACCCTTTAGGATACGAAATCCATAATCACAGAAACGAAAGCCAGTTAATTGTTACCTCTGTGACATTACGGTTGCTTTCATATGACTTCCATGGCTGAGGTTCCAACACAAAAATGCCACCCTGTTTAGAAGAAATATTACATTGTAAGTAACAGAATATATTAAGAGAAAGGTTATGTTGGTGTGTGGTTTAGAAAATATGTGCACCATTAAATAATTAAAGTTCAGAAAACGAATCAGAGCTGGAATCTCTAGAACAGAGAAAACACACTTGAATGTACCACAGTTTTTGTAGTTTATTTATGGGAGAAAGCCACCTCCTTTGCTGAGATTTTCACTAGGAAAGACAAGAGTGGAAGCAGTGGCAATGGAGTTGATAAGATGGGATGAAGCGCTGTGACAATTGATGCACCATTTGACCCGAGTCCAACAACAAATGAAAGGGTATGCGGGTCAAAAGATTAGAGATTTGAACTTTGAGGTGGGGAGTGGATGTTTCAAAAACTGAGGCCACAACCACATCAACAAGAAACAGAAGCTAGAAAAACCAAACAAAAATTGGCTCCACAGTAATTTGAACAATTCCCCAAAATTTAGAAGATTGGAGCTGTTCTTGTAAGCTGAACCTGCCAGATTCAGCTAGAATTCATTATTCAGCAGGGGTTGAGAAATTCTGTAAGGACTTAGGAGAGAATCATCTCTCTGGTAGGATTATTCATACTCGGGTTTATCTTTTCAACTTGTAGAGCTTCATGATCAATCAAATTCCATAAATAATACACAATTTCTTCCATTATATTTGTGAGTTCTGTCAGAGACAGGCAACAGACATAAGTTCTTTAGAAGGGTTCATGCACAGGCATGGAATATAATCTAATGTTGCTAGACTCAGCATACGTAAAACATTCCTCTCATTACACATGTCTCATATATCATGGCTTTTTCTTTTACCAATTGAACTTTTATATTATGTGGTTAAAACTTAAGAGAAGGGGAAAAAAGAATGGTTGGAGATAATACTCACAGGTCGGAGCAGCTTCCAAGTCTCTGCAAATAACGTAATTAAGCCATCATCCCCCCAATTTAGATGAATCCATTTTGCTACACTCAGACTGCAAATAATAGTTAAAATATATAGAAAGAGCAAGTCATGCGTAACTTATGCTTAAGAATGAATTTCTTTTTGCCAGAAGCTTAGTAATTAAAAATGAAGTAAATGCTTGGTGAACGGAAAGGCTCAATTGAGCTCGTGTTTAAAAATGAACACTACAATATATAGACAATCCATTTGGAGATGTCAACTTTTCAGCAGAAGTCAAACCCAAATATGGGCCAACAGGTCAGAAAAGGCCCGAACAATATAAAGATAATCAAAGGCAAACAATTACGAAAAGGACTTTAATATCCCAAGAGGCATAAGGAATGCCAAAAGGAAAGGTTTTATTTAGTGAAGCAGAAAAAGCAGCAGCAACTTACCAAAGAATAGTATCATACTGCTTTCCTGGTGGATGCCGACTCTGAACAAAATTTTCGCATTGAAAAGAAACAATATTGGAAAGATCAATTTGCTCCAAAGACGAAGGCTCATTTGAAATGTCTTTCGTTTCAACATGTGATGAAGGAGTAACACTGTTCTTTGAATGGTCCGTGTGGCTGCTGTTGCCGGGGTTGAGTTTGGAGACCTTGGAAGGTTTATTCCCGGCAGATTTCAATCTAGCAGTTCTTCTCAAATTCCAATTTGCATCACACACTCGATCTAGCAATACCCATAAAAACAAAAGAATAAGCAGTTGAAACAAAACAATTTGGGATTACAAAAGGAGGACTTCCTACTATCTGTTTCCAAATGACTAGCAGTATTGATGTAATTGAAAACTATATGTTCTAGTAAGCATCCAATAGGATTCAGGAGTCAGAACAATGTTTAAGATAGCATAAGATCACATCTTAAATATGAAAGTGTTTTTTGATGTTGAGAGTTTCAATTTACCCTGATTTTGTTGTATAGCAGAATGCATATTGGCAACCAGTTCTTCACAGCTATGTAGTATTACAGGGAGACTTTGCTAATAGCTAGAGTTGTTTTAAGAAACATGATGATAACTATTCAGCATTTTAAGGATTCATTTGCAATAGAGATCAGAACAGATACGAGTCTTACCAGAATCAATGTCAATTCCAAGAATGCTCCGGCAGTTAAACTTGAGTGCTGTTGGGAGAGAGGTGAAATTTAGATCATCATGATAGAAATTACTTTTGGAAATGAAAACTATAACATATAATAACAACAGGAACAACAAGAACAAGCATAAGTTATTAATTGAAATGAAAATGAATAAATAAAAGAAAAATACCAATCTGTATGGTGATTATCCCGCTGTTGCAACCAATATCAAGACAATCCTTCCCTTGAAACCACTCTTTGTTGAAAACTTTCAAGCGAGGATCTTCATCAACACCTTCACTAATCTGAAACAAAATCAAAATACAATAAAAAAAAAGGTGATAATGTGGGTGCATGTAAAGGTTATAGAGGTGAAGAAGAATATAGTACTCGGTAGTTGTAGTAACTCTTGTAGTTGCCGTATTCGAAAACTTGATTATGCTTTTTGTTCTTCTTTGATTTTAGGTTTTCACCTTCGCGTTTTCTTCCATTTTTTTCTTCCATATTTTCAATCAAACACCTTAAACAAAATCTTTAGGAAGGTTGTGACCTCTGCTCTGCTAGCTGCACCCTAAATCCCACAAACCGCGCTCGTTAGGACGGAAACGCTGTGGACTTTCCCTTACATACTCGTCGTTTTTTTACTAAACTGAATACCTATATTGCCCCCTAAAATAAAATTGCTTAACCCAATTAAAAAATAGTGGGATGAAGTAAATCTATAATATAGGAAGGGAGATGGTCTTGGAAAAGACCAATCTGCCCCCTGCAATCCAGCTCCAATGGCTATTTTCATGAGACATGATTTTTCTGAGCAGGCCATAATGCTATACATCATGCTGGTTACATTTCAAGTTTTTGGTTTCATGAAAATGGTGAACAAAAAGTGCAATTCCAGACATAAAGTTAACACACACTGCATAACACAATATGTACATATTTACATCAGAACCACATTTGTTCAAATATTTACTTTATACTATTGCAAGACAAGATTTTGTGTTGCTGCAGCAGGGTGAAAACAGACATTAACACAGCTTCCCATGCTTTCCCATGCTCCAAATGGCACTTCTCCAATTAATGTTATTCAATACACTTGCTTCACAAACCGTGCAACTCCATTTTCTCCTTTCACACATAACAACTTCTCTCTCTCAAACCATCACATTTGCATTCTAAACCTAATATTTTATGTAACCTGTTTTTGCACACTTCAACTGTAAGTATGGCTAGACCTTTTGCAATGCTGAAGGACATAAATGATAGCAAGGAGTTATGGAAGATTGTCGTGCGGGTCCAACACAAGTGGACGGTGGTCTCCAAGTCCAAGGAACATTTTGAAATGGTTGTGCTTGATAATGAGGTTTGCCATCCCTCCCGTTATATTTTTCATGTTCTTATACTTTATCATCGTCATTTACTTATTATGGTGTGCATACTATAAAACTCTAAAGCATTGGTCAGTAATTCGTCGAATGCATACCTGGTGTCCAATGTTTTTTTCATCACCCTACCTGCATCTATGTTTTTATTACTATTTCATCGTTGTATTAAATGTTATCGTATGGATTCTCATAATGTATACAACATTTGAATGCTAATGCTGGATCCCAGATGTTTTTTTCATAACCTCTGCTAATAACATGGATAAACAGGACTCTGTGCCATGATATGTATGGTTTTTCCATCTTTTTTCTATGTCCGTCGTGATTGACTGCATCATTTGGTTCTGGTCCACACTATAGGAAACAATGTCACCATTTTCTTTCTCATGCTCACATTATTATTTGTCGTGTTTTTCAGGGAACTGATATCCATGTTCGAGTTCCTTCTGTCTTTAAACAGGCCTTAGACAAAATCTTAACCGTTGATAACACATATACCATTGGGAATTTCCAGGTGATTTTGAATGATATGGCTTTCAAGCCATCTGGTCATAGATATCTATTGGTCTTCACGGGTGGGACTTCGGTCGTCGACATCAACAAGCACAACATCCCTTTGAGGGTTCTTAAGTTTACACTGTTTGCTGACATCATTTGCGGGAAGTGGAAAAGGGATGTCTTATTGGGTGTGTTTAATATAATTCTTTTAGTATTAACTCTATTAAGTCCATATTACAATCCTCTGTTGATTTTCGTTATGTGCAAATTTACCTTACTTCACAGATGTCATTGGGATGGTCACGGAGATCGGTTTTACACAACTGCAGGGAGGGAGTAAAAAACAGCAGGTCAATCTGGTCTTGAAGGATTTGGGGTATATTTTATATTGCAAATCTCATTCATTGCGCGTCTATGGTTCTAAACTGTGACTTCTCTAATATCATTGTAACAACACTTCTATTTTCTTTAGAAACAACACCGTACATTGCACGCTGTGGGAGGATTATGCTTTGCAATTTAATGACTTCATCCAAAAGAGACAGAACCACTCTTCACCGACTGTTGTTGTTCTACAATATGCAAAGGTTAAGGAGGAAGGTATACCTTTGTATTCTTCTTTATTATAGATGTTGTTATTTAAATTTTTTTGATCTGATTCGAATTACACGGTTGTTTCTATTTCCTTTCGTGCTGTCGTAGGTAAATACCCGTTGTGTGTTTCAAACACTTTCAACGTCACCAAGTTACGTATCAATGACAATTCCACTGAAATTAACATATTTCTTAATAGGTCTGCATTTAGACTATATTTTTTTTATCTTTACGTATCCTGAAGTATTTGCACTTATTGATGTTGACAAACCTATGATTTCTATAAAACAGCATCGAAAACATTGTTGGCTTCCACGAATCTTCAACAGGTCTTAAGGACCTGTCAACTAACTGGTCTTAAAGTTCTGCTTCTTCTCAACTAACTCCTTATGATAAATTTATGTATAAGGTTGTTGTGCTCCCGCTTTCTAAGATTGTCAAACTGAAAGACGTAACTACATTGATTTACTTTTAACTTTTGTGTCCTTTAAATGTCTATCGATTGTTATTTTCATGCTTCTAACTCTCTTCCATTTAACTCGATACCAGATCACGCAGTGTGTTACCGTTGCAACTACGGACAAACTAAAAACCTCCCAGGGAGGTTGGTATTACCAGGCATGTCACGAATGCCCAAGAGTTGCAAAGGGAGTAACTGCTCCTTACATCTGTAGTGCTGGCCATAGCACTGGGACGGAAATCTTCAGGTTCCTTACATTCCTGGTCTACTTTGTTTCATGCATCCAGTACTGAACCTCATGGACTTTTACTGCACACATTTTTCAGGTATAAGATTCTGGTTTAAGTCGTTCATCGTTCGTGCCGTGCTACATTTGTATTGTGGGACCGTGAGTCTTCTGAACTGTTGGACATTTCTGCCGATCCTTTGCGAAGCAACATGTTTAAAGTGACATATTTATGAAATGCGTAACTGTAGTGCCTTTGCTTATCCTAAATAAATATTTTATTAAATTTAAATGTTTCGATTTTAGGCTGGTGTCACCGACCCCCTTGAATATCCTTTAGCACTTGATTCCTTGGTGGGTATGAAACTGGCGTTCAAGGTGAAGTGGCAACCATCCTGGACAAATGCATCGGTTGTCTCTGTATTCAGAGATGAAAGTGTCGTGACACAGCTTGAATCCTCCTTTGGACCTCTTGCGGTAAAAGTTATTCAATATTTATTTGAGGTTATGCTTTGCATCCATTTTGCTTTTGACATTGGCTTTTTGTCACTTTGCCCGACAGTCTGTTTCATCAGATTTAAAACAAAGAGCAGGTATAAGACATAAACTGATGTTGCAGCTAAAGAAAGGCATAGTAAAAGGCTGAGGACCTTGAAAACAAAGAACATACATGAGTCTAGAAAGAAACTTGATAATCCATTGGCGATAATTAAAGAGGTTAACACAATTTGCAAGGGTCTAACCCAGTGAAGATGTAGTGTTTGATGTAATTGATGTTTTGTTGAATGCACCTCTTTAAGAACAACTATTTTGGTATGTAATTTTCTAATGTAATGTACTATTTTGCTATCCTATGTTTTGGTGAATGTAATGTACTGTTGAACTATTTTGAACAAATTATATTATTCTAATGTAATGTACTAATGTACTATTTTGCTATGTAATGTAACAACTATTTTGGTGAAATTTATGTGAATTTCAATGTGAAAATTATAACTCATACTATGCCAAAAATATATATCACTTAATGTCAATATTATAGGCCAGTTTATGTCAAAATTGTAGGCCACCTTATGTGCAAAATTACATATCATACTATGTCAACATTATACATTACATTATGTCTAATTTATACGTCAGATTGTGTGAATATTATAGGCTACATTTTGTGGATATTAAAGGTCATAACTGAACCAAATATTTTCAAACCAAATCATATGCCATACCAATCGAACATTACAAAAACAATTACACCAAATTATAGTTCATACCAATTCAACATTACAAAATCAATGGGACAACATTACATACAAAGATCAATTCAACATTTACACCTAATTAACAAATACGTTGACCAAGAATGAAACTACAACACAAATTGTCTTCAGTTTTCCCGAAAATATCTCTGCCTTAATATTCATCTTCAACCTTTTGTTCTTCTTCATTGATGATTCATATAACTCCTTCAAAGTTTTTTACAACTTACATATCCATCACCTTATTCTCATGTTTGCTCCATTTTGCATCTACACATTGACAATCATCCTTTCCTTGTGCAATATCATCATCCCAAATGAATAATTGCAAATACCTTCAGTTTTCCAATACGAACATCTCCAAAATATTCTACCATTATTTTGTCTGTTCATGTACATGTATGAAATTATAGGACCATTACACTCACACATTTTCACTTCACAGTTCCTCACACTCGTGGAATAATACGACACAAACTTGTTTAACCTTTATGAAGATGATTTGATGTAAGACAAGGAGGAGGGAGACGAATAATAAGAAGAACAAGTCGATTAGAAGAAGGTGAACGATGGAGGGAGAGAAAGGTAAGAGAAGGAGATAGTGAAATAAGAAGAAAAGGGGGATTATTAAAAAAAAATATTATCTTAAAACAAATCTGATGTGGCCATGAAAAATACACACTTGACATGCCACATAAGCCTCTGCTAGTGGAAACTAAAAGGAGAAACCACCTTTAGAGACAATTTTTTTGTGAGAATCATTGTTTGAAGAGAAATTTTAACCAAACTTGTGAGTTAAAAAAAAAAAGTGATAGTTGTTATTTTAATTTCATTAAGGCAATTCAATATATTTGACCAAAAGTCATGCGTACAAAATATTTGTTTTAAGATTTATAACTAGTTAATTCTAAAAAAAAATTAATAATTTATTCAATAAAAATATTTTTAAAATAATAATTTATAATTTATATATATGATGTTTAGTCATCAATCTCATGCCAAAATAAATAGTTTTTATCTTAATCATCGCTATTCATCTCAAAAGAAATAAAGTTCAAGGAAAAAAATTGATTTTTAAAATGAAAATGAAATTAAAAAGTAAAAATATATTTAAATGAAATATTTACTAGTCTTAAAACCTATTTTTGACTCAGATGAGTTATGAAATTCAATTTTCCTGACCTTTTAAAAATATAAATTTATACTGACTTGTTTTATAAAAAAAATGCATGATTTGATTTAATTTAATTTAAATTTAAACTATGTTTACCAGTGTTATTGAAGTGAAAATTTGTAAAGTAGTAGTGAGTAGTGAAAAGAGATATGAAAGAAAAGACTAGAGGCAATTATTAAAATAAAAAAAATAAAACAACTGAACGGTTGGATTGGAGATATGCTCTGAGTTGAAAGCAGACATTGCAAAGCCTTGTTTGGGTATCCTTTAATTTATTCCATTCTATTCCTTTCTTGTGTTCCTAATCAGTTCTCCTTCATCATCTTCTTCATCCACAACAACACAATCATTCATTCCCATGGCTTCTTCTATTCGACCTACTCTTTCTCTCTTCCTTCCCTCTCCTCGTCTCTCCTTCTCCCATTTTTCAACCGGTAACTTCTCTCTCCCCTAATTATCAACTCATTGAAAACTTCGATTCATCATTTAATTTATGTATTCTATAACCCTAGTTTTCAACTCTGAACTTAATTTGTTTTCTGCAGCAGTACTTCCACAATCCAAGAGTTTCGCGTTCAAAGCATCTAGAATGTCTAGACAAAATGGAAACTCCGTTAGAGTTATGGCTTCTTCATCACTCACTGCTTCTTCACCGGAAAACACACTCGAATGGGTTAAACAAGATAAAAGAAGAATGCTTCATGTTGTTTATCGTGTTGGCGACTTGGATAGAACCATTAAGTATATACTTCATTTTATTGCAATTTTAATATAAATTCAATTAGATTTCTGCATATTTTGTTTATTCTATTCTCGGTCATTTCAGATTCTATACTGAGTGCCTGGGAATGAAGCTCCTTAGAAAACGTGACATACCGGAGGAGAAATATACTAATGCTTTTCTTGGATATGGACCTGAAGACTCACACTTTGTTATTGAACTCACATACAGTAAGACTCATTTCCCATACATTTTTCAATAACCGCGCTAGAGAAACCGTTTGGGTGAACACACTTACTAGCATAAGCACTTATCACATAAGTGTATATGCATAAGCTATTTAATAAAATAAAGTCAAATTGTTCTCATATAAGTTATAACGTGCTTTCATAAGTTGTCATGGAAAGCTTTTATTGAAATAAGGTGAAAACATGTTCTAAGTTGTTTCCAATCGATAATGTTGAATTTGTGATCCTGCGTGTCTAAATCATACCATGCTCGCCTTTAATTATAATTTTATAGTAGCATACTAGCATATAAGGTAAATACTCTCCGTTTCAAAATGACTGTCGTTTTAGCAAATAAAATTAATTTTAAAATGACTGTCATTTTCACTTTTCACTTTTCAATGTAGAAATAATTGTTACTTTTCCAATTATATATCCTTTAATAATTACTCTATAAACTGCTTCCAATAGATTAATAGAGATAATTTAGTAAAAGTGTAACATTTTATGACAATATCATTGCATTTTCTTAATCTGCGTGCAAAAAGCTCAAACGACAGTCATTTTAAACAAACGGAGGTAGTACCAATTATACTAATTGGTATTAGTTATTAATTCTAATCCTAATCTCCCATACAGTCTTGCAGGCACTTATTGCAGTAGATAAGATCAAATAAGCTAATCCAAATTCTTCACTATAACTTGTAGTTCTTTAAACAATGACTACTTATATAAGTTGAAATTAGCTTTTACATCTCAAATTTTCAGAACCTCCCTTCTTTAACATCTTCTTTATGATCTATATGGTTATGAAAACTCTTTTCTTTAGTGAAGAACCATAAATTAATTTGAATTGAAAAGGCCCTGCAAACTAAAAGCTAATCCAAACTGGGCCTATGAATTGGCTATGTTAGCATTCCTCTTAAAATGTTGCGATTATTAGACTTTATGAAGTAGGTTGTACATTCTTGTGCAAGGAATGCTTTTAATTAATAGGAGTATTTATTTTTCATTTAACAATATTTCAGATTATGGAGTTGAAAAGTATGATATTGGAACTGGATTTGGCCATTTTGGTATTGCTGTTGATGATGTAAGTTTTCTAAACTTTAGTACACTAGTATCAGTCATTAACATCTTGGCCTCTCATACTGTGTTCATTCCTCACGAGTTGGTGGCATGGAAGTGCAGTTTTGGTTATTATTTTGGATTATCTCTCTATTGGCCTTTTGACAAACACAGATACTGAAATTTCTTTGTCTATACGATTCTTTATTAGATTACAAAAACAGTGGAACTAATAAGAGCTAAGGGGGGCAAAATATCTAGAGAACCTGGTCCAGTCAAAGGAGGCAAAACAGTAATTGCATTTATTGAGGATCCTGATGGTTACAAATTTGAACTTTTGGAAAGAGGCCCCACTCCCGAGCCATTGTGCCAAGTGATGCTTCGAGTGGGTGATCTTAACCGTTCAATCGAGTTTTATGAGAAGGTCAGGGTCAATCCCATTTTAAGTCAGGTCAAACTTCCGAGTGTTTAATTGGTTTACACAGCATTAAAACAATTATGTGGTTGTCTTCTATTTAGGCTTTTGGTATGGAGCTGCTTCGAACACGAGATAATCCAGAGAACAAGGTATTATGGTTCATATTTTTTAATGTATTTTTCACTGTCATCTGCCTTTTGCTCGTATTTTATTTTGATGTATGCTTGTTTTGAGGTATCCGTACACTAAATATCTCTGTAAGTCTTAGGCTTCATTTTGCTTGCTTTGATGGTCCAAAAATTGTTTCCCAACATTTGACACGTTGGGCATGTGCTTGCCTTCTTTCACATATGATCCTTTTATGGCCTTTTCTTATGCAGTATACCATAGCAATGCTGGGTTATGGTCCAGAAGATAAAACTACTGTTCTGGAGTTGACATACAATTATGGAGTCACTGAATATGATAAAGGAAATGCCTATGCTCAGGCAAGCAGAAATCCCTCTTTTCTCTTTTGTTTTTATGGAATATTCGGAAGAGGTTTTCATTGATGCGGTTATGATATGAAACTTTTTATTTTCGTACAAACAGAAACTACTATAGTTTCCGTTTTTAAAATAATGATTTAAACACTTTTGACCCTGTTTTTTTAATGTCTGTCGTTTCTAGCCTCTAACTTGAAGACGGTTTCTTTCATCAATTACATTTCATTTCCCCACTTTACAGATTGCAATAGGTACAGATGACGTGTACAAAACTGCCGAAGCGATTAAACTATCGACTGGAAAGGTTACCCGGGAACCTGGACCATTGCCTGGTATCAACACAAAAATTACTGCATGCTTGGATCCCGATGGATGGAAGACGGTATGTCTCTTTGAACTTATGATTTAGTATTTCAATGACCAATTCACCCAAAGGTTTGGAAAGTGAAAGCTTTGGGAATGGTTTTAAGGGCCCGTTTGTTTTGGATTTTTTCAAAAATGATTTTTATAATGTAACATAATTTTGTGAAAAAAATTTTTACAAATAAACTTTTCATAAAAGCTTCAAATGAAAATTTGGTTTGAATAGTTATTTTTAAAATGTTATTTAAGATATTTCATCATCTTATCGAAAAAAAATTTGGATATCAAAATTTCAAAAAATCACTTAATTTTGAAGCTATTTCAATAGATTTTCATAAAAATCATTTTTGAAATACAATTTTTTTCAAAAATTGTGATATAGACTATATTTTGGTCTTCAATAATGTATATTTATGGTGTACGATGTCAAAATTAGCCTTGCAATTTAGAAAAAATGAATATAGAAAAACTTGTAATATTTTGAAAAACGGTTTTACAAAATCCATTTTTGAAAATACAAAGAAAAAATCCATTTTTTTAAAGCTAAAACAAACAGGCCCTAAATCTAACACATCGCCACATGCAAGAGCTTGTTGCTTGTTAGGGATGAAGCGTATAATGTGAACTAATTTTTACATGGGTTGAAATTTAACTTTTATATAACAGAACGAGTATAACAAGAATCGAACTGTTAACTGTTTGGCCATTGAGTTTCTGATACCGTATTAAACAAACTCCTAAAATGTGTTATTTGGTGAAAATGTGCGAATAGACTTTTATATTCTTAAAAGCCTCATTGTTCTTTACACGGCAGGCCCAATTTTACGTGTATGGAAATTTAACTTTATTTAATAGAATGAGCTCTACAGATTTGAAAGCTTAAACAGGCTTTGATACTTTTATTAGTTATAATTATAAAATCATTCTTATGTCTTCACCGAACACTTCAAGCACATGGGATGGTTAACTCACAATATAATATCAATGTCTTTATGATCAGATGGTCTAAACATCAACCCCTGTTGCTCTCTGTTGAAATTGTACTTCGACTTGAGCAATCCTCGTCTCTTGAGTTAGCTTTTGAGGTTGAGTTAAGCCTAAAGTCCAAATTCTAAGATGGTGTTAGAATCTATTTTAGATCCTGCTCTTAGGTCATGAGTATTTGTCCATGCTCCTAGCGTGGGCTTGCCCATTAAGCAAGCAGATTGACATTAATAGTCTGAAGAGGCTTGTCAAGGAAATCTTTACGAGCCTTCTATGTACATATATTCGGCCATACCCATTTTGCAGAATACTGGTTTTACACCTATCTGTTTTTTGGCTAGCTCCTTTTGCTCCACGTTGGTTCTAGCTGTAAGCTCTGCTACAGTTCTAGTTCTCTCCTTGACTGTCTCTCCATCATTGTATTTGTTCTAGTTATTTTTCTTTATCCAAGGTTTTAATGGATTTTTTTTAATGGAATCCCTTCTCCTGTTTGGTTTTCTCTGCTCTCGTTTTCTTTGGCATCCAACTCAATATGCATCTTCCATTAAAATCAGACAACTCCTATTACTTCACCTAAGAGTGAGACTTGTTATATTCCAAACATCCTTTAAACCTGCTTCATAATCTCAGTAAATGTAGTTCAAAGAGTCACAAATTTCAAATTTGATCTCAGAATAGGTGGAACCATAAGAAGGAATTTGTAGCTCTCTCACCGTTTCTTCCTTCATTGTTTTTCCTTCCAAATACAACTATAAAATATACAGAACGCCTTAATCTATTCTCATTTTCCTATGTATACATAATATCTCTTCTAACTTTTTAACCAACACAATTGTTTAAATAGCTGGCTTCTCTATATGCTGCTCTTCCTTTTATGCTAACACCATCACAGAATATAATTAATAATTCCATACCTAACTCTAATACTCAAACGAAGATCAAAGTTGTGTTTCAAAGAACTGCGACATGGAAATCTTATTTTGGTACCATATGGTAGAAAACATCACAGTATCAATATTGGTCTTGTGGCATGAAACTTCTCCATTTATATCCCTTTATATTTTAAACCCATGAATTGGATTTTGGGTGTTATTATGCCAACTGCAATAGTTAAAATTTCTCTGGTATGATTTGTCTCCCCCAGAGTTTTGTAAGTGGTCATCAATTCATCCTTAATTTGCTATTAGTTTGCATTCAGTACATCAAAAGGAATAAGGTTTCACTTGTATTTTCTTTGGCATGGAATTCATCTTACATAAGAACACACACTATAATGTTCAGTGGATTATTTTTCGGGATAAAATGCGTAAACAAGCCTTATCAATCCTCTGTAGACAAATTTTAGATTTCACCTGTCTGAGTGTAAAGCATGCATATGTTTCATTTCGATATTTTTGCTCATTGAGTCATTTGATACTTCTTTTTGTGTCTGTTGGAGATCTAGCTTCTTATGTTCTTTGTTCATTGAAGCATTTTGTGGCTAACTAGTTTTTCCTACCTCTTGATGTTCAGGTTTTTGTAGATAATATTGATTTTCTTAAGGAGCTGGAGTAGAAGAGTATTTAGGTAGGTCATCATCACAGCAATCTTGCAACATCTGTATCAAACCTCTGCCAAAGAATTGGTATGTCTATATGAAGAAAGAAGATTGAGAAGGCATCATATCCAAATCCGATTTTGTAGAAAATGTAACAATGACTCTAGCGATTGTGCTTGTAACAAATGCTATAGGTTAAGTGGTTGAATTACATTAAAGTTCTTTATTCGATGGTTTGTTTCATGGTCTATATATATCACACAAGTAATTTCATTCATGATACTATGTTAAATATATTTTTGCATATTGACTAAAATTGGCCTTTTCAAAAGTTTGAACAACCTTGTTGATTTTGTGGCTTAGCTAACTCAAACATTAGAGTTTCTAAAGTTGATAGATAACAATATTTTAATCTTGTTTATTTTAAAGTAAATTAATGGTATATATCTGATCTGATCAGGACGAACCTTTTAATGATGAACAACTACAATGGTGAACGGGTGATGTACCTGTAAGGTATTTCGATGCCAAAGTGAGAAAGTGTTTACAGAGCGCACGTACAGAATAGCTCAGAGTAGAATAAAATAGAATGTCTGACCTTCTAGTGAAGTAGGGTATTTATAGTGTGCCTCAGTGTTGGGCCAAGATTCTTCTCATGGGCTGAATTAGTTAGGCCCAAGGAAGAACTGTCAAGGACTGCGTAGGAGCAGATAAGACCCCGTGTGTGGTCTTGCCTTTGGTCCAACTGTCCCGTAGTACTAGGAGAAAATAACGGGGCAATTGACTGAATGAGGCACGTGGGGGAGACGTTTTCCCCACGTCCACATGCGTTAGGTCATGGGTCTGCCCAACGGACTGGGCCTTTGTCCGACATGTGTTGCATTTGTCCAGTCCGGAACAGGCGTCCTTGGATCAGGTTACGGGCCTATGCCCGATGGATTGGATCTTTGTCCGACATGAATTGCGTCAGTCCAGTCCAGAACAAGAGCCCTCCAAGTCGCAACTTCGGCGTGGAGTGATGACTTAAAGGTAAGTTGGTCGGACATATAGGTTGCTGGTAATAAGACCGATGAATGTCGGGGACGTCTGCTCGTGTCTCTTGGCGTCCGTTTCAGGTAGTGCGGGCAAGCCTTCGTTGGTTTTGACTCGTCGAGAAGGATTACCTGTTCGAATATGGTCGCACACGATGCCCTTTACGTTCCTGTGATGTCGAGGACGCGCGTTCCCGGGTGGGTTGATGGGCCTTTATAGTTTCCAAGAGTGATGTGTCTTGCTTTTCGTTCCTCATTATTATGGACTTTAATGTGTCGCTTCGTATTACGTGTGAGGACACATTTAATACCTACGACTGCCTAGAGGAATCTAGGCAACCTAGGTAATTATGGCTAGACACGCCTTCCCTTACGGGTCTTATAAAAGGGTTGGAAGTGAGGGTTTTTCCTCATTCCTCCTTTTCATTTCTCAAATCTCCTCAGAAGTTGGTCGGACACTCTCAGGTTCTCAGCGGAAAACTCACCGTCGCCGCTACAACAACCATCATATCTCTGTCGGTGAGTTATATCAAGTAAATTCCCTCCCATTCTGGTAATTAGTAGGTTTTAATTGCATTTTCTCCTGGTAGTTTCATCCACCGGTGAGGTCGGGGAGGCCCCTCCTCGGTAAATTCGTAAGAATTTGCCGGTTGAAATTTCCTAAATACAGTCGAGGAAGACCCTCCTCAGGTATAAATTAAGGGAATTATGATGAATGTCCCGGGCATACTTTGAATTTAGGATGGATGTTCCAGACACCTTTTGAATTTAGGATGAATGCTCCGGGCATCCTTTGAATTTAGGATGGATGTTCCGGGCACCTTTTGAATTTAGGATGAATGCTCTGGGCATCCTTTGAATTTAAGATGAATATGTCGGACGCCCTTTGAATTTAGGATGAGCGCGTCGGGCAGCTATTTTCCTGACTCTGGTCCTCGCCCTTTCACTTGAACTACAGTGGAAGGATGAATTTGATGCGACGTCGAATTTACCAATTTCCTCTGCTTTTCAGGTAATGTGGATTCGCACAGAAGAGTCGAGGATGTCGATGTGGATGATATTGACATAAAGGTGGACGATGAGAAAGAGGACGACCAAGAACGTCTAGCCGCACAAAGAAACTCTAAGCATACTCACAGCCATCACTAATCACAACATCAGAAGCAAGAAAAAGGAGGATCGAGGAAGGTGTAACACGGTGGGAGAACTGACTTTAGTTATATTGCGGATAGCAAGAGTCGCCACCGACTTTTATTTTATCCAAAGGAAAAGCATAAAAGAACAGGAAAGACCTTTTTAAAAGATTTTTGGGTCCGGGGGGTAGGTTATGTAAAGGGAAGGTGTTAGCACCTTTTACATCCATGGTTATCCATGGGTTCTTAGTTACTTAGCTCACTTTAAAATGTTTTTTGAAATGTGAAGTGTGTGAATAAAAATTTTCTTAAGAGTTTGATAATGATCCATGTACGGATGCGTAAAAAACCTTTGTTTTGAAAATTTGTTTGAAAGTGTGAAGTGTTTGAAAAGTTTTGAAGAGTGAGCAAGTAACTATGAGGAACCTACCCTAAGTTTAAGTCTTTTCTGTTCTTGAATCCTTTAAATGGTAAGAGTATCCCTATTATTAAGGAATAAGTAGTCATTACCTTGGATGTAAGGGGACAAGTAAGGGTCATCTGTTAATGTAGGCAACTGTGGGGTGTATAAGCAATTTTGAAGGGACTATCATCTTTATTCGAAAGGGACAAAATCATTACGAAGGCAACATTCGAAAGGGACTTGATCTTTTATTTGTTAAGGGACTAGATGACTTTATTTTGAGGGACTTTTGCTTTATACACCCTACTTGACCTTTTTGATTAGGCAACATGAGAGGTATCCCTAAGGAAGTGAGATGGCGATCAAAGATCGACTTACGTGTGAGTGTTCAATTTAATATTTATCTTTAAATTTAAATGATCTAAATTAATTTTAAATTACAAGTATATTTGCACCCCCTATTTACTAACCATAGCATAAAATATAAATAATAAACATTATTAATAAATATTACACCAAGGAGCAATTACATAATAATAATAAAGCAATTTAAATAGCAAAATAAATAAATAATTATAATTGGGTTAGTGAAATAATAATAATAAATATAATATTAAATTAAATGGGTTAGTAAAGATAAAAAATAATGCCAAATTAATGGGGTTAGTAATAAACAAATAAAAAAATATCATAAATAATATAAACAAAATATTAAAGGATCAAATTTTATATAAGCAATTATTTAAAATATAAGCAATTGTACTAATTATTACAAAAAAAATTTTAAGTTATGTGTATAAATGATTAAATTAATTATGAACATATTATAAAAATAGATTATATTTACAAAAATTAAATTAACAATTTTTAAACATATAGTAAGAATTATTTTCATGCAAAAATTAAATTCTAAACAAATTATAGCATATTATCATATTAAGAATTCTAATTTTTAAACTTATATAAAAAATGTAAATTATAAACAATTTATACAATAATAAAAATTAAATTAAGAGTTTTAATTAAATTATAATATATACAAATAATAGCATTAAATAAATAGGAGAAGAAAAAATTTGGGTTTGAAGGAAAATATGTTTTTTAGGGTTTTATAAGAATAAATTAGTTTTTTATATAAAAAATGTTAAATATTAAATATTAATCTAATTATACAAATAAATTATATATATACATATTAATAAAAAAAACAATTTGTTTTAGAAAATATTATTAGGATTTATATTTATGAAACATATTAGGATTTTATTAAATTAAGATTATGATTTTAATTAATTAACATTAACAATAAACAAAACAAAGAGAAATAAAAAAAAACTTACCTGGCTGGGAGTTGAACCCAACACCCCTTGCCTTCAAAGACTCAGGCCAGTAACATCTACCACCAGGCCAATGCGCGCGCAGGTAACAAAGGAGAGGCAATGTTGGTTTTGTTGTTGTTTCTAAAAAAATCAAAGAAAAAGAAAGAAAAGCAAAAGGCCTGGGGGAATCGAACCCAGGACCTTCACAATACACACAAACACCTTAACCAATCCAGCTGGGAGAGCGCACCTGTCAATATAATGGCAATAATTCATAATATATTAAGATGGCTAATTATCTGGAAAAAAAATAAGCAAAAGGTGGTGAAGCCAGGATTCGAACTCCAGCCATCCAACAATACACGCGCACTTCATACCACTGGGCCAAGCTCCATGCTTGTGAAACAAACAGAAACAAAACATTATAAATTAAAACAAATTTCAAATTCAAAAAACGCGCGCGCTGGGGGATCATCTTCAACCTCTGGCAATGCGAATTTTGCTGCGAAATTACCCACCAGCTTTCCTGCGATTTTCAAATTTGCAGCAAGACCTATGAATCTCATTCATCATACAAACTGTAAAATTTCACCAAATTAATTGTTCAAACATAATCCAGAGACAATTTAGCATTGATCTATGTTTTTAGAATGGATTTATATTGGTTTGAATGTGAAACCCTAATGGAGGCCGAAAACCCTAGCCATGGTGAAATTCGTATCAGTTCATGAAAATCAAATCAAACCATCCAGAATTCATCCAAAGCTTCAACCAATAACAAATCAACAAACAAAATTCATTAATAATGGTTAAACAATCGAAATCGAAAAATTTAAATTTAAGAACAAAAGAGATTCGGATTATGCTATATGGGATGTTTTGGATGCAAATAAGTATTGGTCTTGATTCAGGGATGTCCAAGGATCATTGCTATGTTCTCAAAATACCTTCCAATGCCTTGTGGAGTTGAAACCGAATTTGAGTTTGGAGAGGTTTTTTTGAAAATGCAAACTTACACTTTGGAGGCTGGATTTCGTGTATAGTGAGTAGGGTTAAGTCATATACTTATAGAGTGATGAATTAGGTCAGAAAAATTTGATGTTTGTGTGGAAGATTTGATTGGAAAAGATTCAAAAATATTAGGCCTTAAAAATCAAATATCCTTGTATGAACACCTTCTATTTTAGGCAAATCAACATGATTCTCTTACCACTTTGATACCAATCACTTTTATGAATTTCTAGAAGCTCAATCCTTTTTAAATCTTTGACTTTTATATTTTATTTTAATTTAAAATGATTTTTAATGAATTAAATCTAAATAAATAAAAATAAAATGATAAAAAATCTGATTTTTAAGGTCTTGGGTCGTGCATGAGGTAATGGTATGAATTGGGTCATCATATGGCAAGCCCATTTAAAAAAAATTGGTTTTAAACCTCCATTTTCTTCATAAACCAACCAAAAATTTCCCAACTTTGCAAGGACACACATCCTTCAATTTTAATGCTATGAGGGTGTTCTTGGACATTTTGGAAAGCTTGAAGAGTCCTATAACCAACCCCACTGGTTTCATGTCCATATCATTTACCATTCTCAAGTTATACCCTTTTGAAATTGTTGACTTTTTGTTGACTTTCAAAAGGACCTATAATGTCTTAGCTCATACCTTCCAAATGAAGCATTTTTGGGCTTGGCTTGTGAGACACAAAGTTGTAGAGAATTCTATTTCCTTCAAAATGAGCTTTGTATGGAAACTTGGTGATGAAGTATGTGAAAGTTATGGCTGGTCAAAGTTCAGTTGACTTTTACTGAGGAAACCCTAATTTAGAAACTCCTGATTCTTGATGATCTGAAATCTCCTTGATGAATCATGATCAACCCTTGATCAAATGATGGATTTTACTTCATATACTTGATGATGACAAAAAATCATGAAGTTTGACTTTGGTTTGACCACAGTTGACCTCAGTTTGACTTTTTAACTACTTTGACTGATTTTGACTTATCTGATCATTTGACTGAGCAAACCTTTGAGAAAAGTTCTGAAATTTGTCATGGGGATTCTTAAACACATATAAGATGTTATAAAGCTCACTTGAAGCCTTGGAAGTCCATTTAGCCTGATTAAAGTCAAAACCCTAGTTTTGGATGCACTGCTTAGGAGAATGCCTTGCCTGAGGGAATTGTCAAATCTTCTGACCCATGATGAACTTTGTGAACCTTGTGAACCTTATAACATGTCTTGTGAACCTTGTGAACCTCATAAAGTGTCTTGTAAACTTCATGAACCTCATGAAAGGTCTTGTGAACCTTGTGAACCTTATAAGCACACAAAGTCTTGTATTGTGAGGGCAAATTTTGGGGTGCAACAGAAGGGATTTGCGTATCTTGAAGAGATTTGAACCCAAGTTTTGCTGTTTGCTGGTAACTCTTCTAATCTTTGCTTAGCCAGTCATTCTTCTTTGTTTGTTGCAAGTTTTCATCCCACCTTGTTGCATCTTCCTTTCTAAAATGTGAATCGTTATTTGATTGTTGTTGTTAACTCCGTGGATTCGTTTTGCTTACAATAACATGTGATGAGGTTTGTAACTAAGCATGGAGTAAGATCTCGTGGAGGCAAGGATGATGGTGAAAACCTTTTGGTATACGATATGATCGTTTCTTCATGTTGGTTTACGATATAAAAAAAGATGGGAAAGGTTTAGTTGTATCATCTTTAATGGTCTGAGCATAGAATATGTAGTGATCTTTTGAGTTATCACTTTTCATTGTCGAGTCATTGATTCAATGATAACTTTATATGGTTTCTAGTTTTTTTTTACATTGGCACACATATTTAATGAGTCATTGTGTTTTGTTGATTGAGCCACATGTGTCGTTATCTTGGGTCACCCTTTTGATGCGCTGTCAGCATAAGCATGTGTGCCATGTTTTTTGACAGACGAGGCCAATGTTGAAACGACTAGTTTTTTCTCTTAGTTCTCTATGCATTTTTTTGAATCTTTTACTGTTCTGCCACCATTTTATAATATAATATCCAATATACCACTTTTTTCAAATTATTTTCCAATATGCCATCTTTTGGAAAAAGACTTTGTCTTTGCCGCCCATTCAATGGGCGGGAGTGTAGAAAAAATAAGAGTGTCGCCCATTCAATGGGAGGCAGTGTGTTTCGTATTTTTTTTTTTTTCATTTTTTCCATTTGTTATGTTTTTATAATATAAAAAATGATTAATTAAAATTAATAATAATAATATTAATATAAAATAATAATAATAATATTAATATAAAATAATAATAATATTAATAATTTTGAATAATAATGATATTAATAAAAATGTTAAAGTATAATAATATTAATATAAAATAATAATAATATTAATAATTTTGAATAATAATGATATTAATAAAAATGTTAAAGTACAATAATATTAATATAAATAATAATAATAATAATATAAATATTAAATAATACATTAATTTTTTCTATTCCCTATTCGGACCCGGACGACGATGTCGCTGATGAGTTCCACAACCGGGAGGACGTCCTATTCGGTTAGTCCTTCTTAAACCAGGTTGTTCAACGTTTGTTGGTTGAGTAGAAGGTCCTGCTTCACCCGGAGGATTAATAAAATTCGCTAGCACATCATCACTAAAGTCGTCATGTATTGCCGCCGCACTGCCATAATCTAGACGTGTTCCCGCATTACTCCAACTTGGTTGGTTAGTAGGTGGCATTGAGGAATTCATGTAGGGGATGTATGGATGTTGGTCTTGGGATGAATTAAAGGTGAAAGTTTGTGGTGGATAAAATGGCATTTGTGGTTGGGGTGTTTGGTAATTGTGTTCTTGTGGGGTATGTTGTGAGAATGAATGTTGTTGTGTGTATGATGGGGAGGGGCTAAAATTGAGGTTTTGTTGGGTGTTGTAGGGGGTTGGGTTAAATGATGGGTTTGGTTGATTGTAAGGGTGTTGGCTTGGGGTATAAGGTTGTTGTGTGGGTTGTTGGTTGATATTAAATGTTTGTTGGGAGGAAAATCGGTGTGGTTGGTTGGGGTTAAATGTTTGTTGGGAGGAAAATGTGTGTTGTTGGTTGACATTCAATGCGGGTTGGATACGAGGGTCAAATAAATCTCTGTTGACCGATAGGTACAAATTGGTAACAGATCTATACCAATTCATGTATTCTCTATTTGGTTTACATTCAGTATCCATTACATTTCCGTGTATGACGGCGCGATGACGGTTTATCCATTCGGTGCCAGTCTAGGCATTCTGGACCAACCCCAAGCCTGAAGTAAGACTGCACATCCGACAAAATTGTGAGCGTCCTTCAAAGCGCATCGACACAAGTTTCGATATAGTTGTGCTAAAGTTGCTGCGCCCCAACTATAGCTATTTATTTGGTCGAAATCTTCGAGTAACGGTAAAAATTGAAGGTGTATGGTGTTACCATTAGTATCAGGAAACAAAAAACAAGCAAAAAGTAACATAATATATACTCTTGCTTTCATTATTTTTAGTTCCTCGGGGGAGTCTTCGCTTAACTGGATAGAATTGTATTTGTCCCGTAGTACCACTATTCTCAAAGATTGTCCCCGTCTCTCCGAAGGATCCATCGTAATCCCCAATAGTTCCTCAACAAGTTGGTATGACACTGATGTGCAACCAACAACGGCTGAGCCATTCACACGCAACCCTAATAGCATGTGGACATCCTCCAAAGTCGGGGCACATTCACCGGTTGGAAAATGAAACGTGTGAGTTTCTGGTCTCCATCTCTCGCATAGGGTGAGACAGAATTTTCGATCAACTCCATACGAATCAATAGTGATGACGTGACCGAAACCAGCTTGAATCAAATATGGACGGATAGGTGGTTGAATGTGATTAAAATGATATAATGTAGGTGGTTGAAAATTTTGAAAATGTATTGCATGCATGGCTTGTACGTGTTGACTGCAGAAAAATAAATTTCCTTGACCACCGCCCATCCAATGGGCGGCAGAGTGCAAATGTATTAACTGCGTGTCTGGCAAATGGCAGTATCCTCTCCGGAAAAAGGTCATTAACATGGATAATAATTTTTTCCATCCTCTCTAACATTATATCTTTGTCAATTCTGTTATTAACTTAAACAATTTTTTTATATATAGGATATGCATTAAACCAACCAACGTTTCAGTACTACCAGAATGAAATAGCTATGGCAAATGGTGATGCTTTGAGGTGGCTAAATAATATTCCTGTTGAAAAATGGACAAGAGCATTTGACGGGGGTCGACGTTGGGGACACATGACAACCAACCTTGTTGAGTCACTGAATGGAGTATTCAAAGGCACACGTAATTTACCGATTACAACATTGGTTAGTGCTACATATTATAGATTGGCTACACAATTTGCTGAGAGAGGTGCAAAATGGAGTGCAGTATTAAATTCAGGCCAAATATCAGACAACTGCGTAAAGGTTATGAAAGAAGAAACCGTGAAATCCAGCACACATCAAGTCAGCATTTTTGACTACAATAACAATACTTTTAGTGTGCGGGAAACAATGGATCACGGTGAAGGGAAACCTATGGGTCGTTACAGGGTGAACCTACTAGAAGGGTGGTGTGATTGCGGAAAGTTTCAGGCATACCGTGTCCCTTGTTCACATGTTATCGCTGCATGTTCAAGTGCTCGCAATGACGCATACGGACTTTTGTCGGGCGTTTACAGGGTTTCAAACCTATTTGGAGTATACAACACAAGTTTTCCGGTGCTCCCGTACAGTGACTATTGGCCAGTGTACGAGGGAGATCAAATTTGCCATAATCCAATAATGCGAAGGAACAAGAAAGGACGCCCAGTCAGCACACGCATTAGAACAAAAATGGATATCGTTGACAAGCTGGAGAGAAAATGTTCCAGGTGTCGTCAAACTGGTCACAGCCGAACTAAGTGTCCAAATGTTGGAACTAGTAACAGTTAGTGTTTTATGTTGTTATCATGTATCACTTTCATATTCCATTCAAGTATCTCGATTTTCTTTATCATTAGTCATTTAGATTTAAATATATTTAACCACAAAAAAGTTACAAAACAACACAAATACATTTAACATTAATTCAGCAACATAACACAAACATAACAACACAACACAACACAAACATTTGACAGCAAAAATATAAATTAAACTAGATTTCTAGCTTATTACAACAAGCAGCTTGATTTCATTGATTCCAAACATCATTTCTCTTGCTTCCTTGTCGGTCCTGATTCGCACCCACCCACGACGAAAATCATACCTCTCAACACTTCTGATTTTCTCCCCTTCTTCAATTTCTGCTTCTAACCAACGTTTCAGTTCCCTCATCAGCTGATCTAAACTACATATATTCCAGAAGAGCATATCCAATACCGGTTTCTCTCTAGAAAAAATTATTTTGCCCCAACGACGATAATAATGCATCTTAACTGCTATTTTTCTCTTAAACAACGATTTTCCTCTGCAAAAAAAAATGGACCACATAACACCACTATTTATATTATATCTGAACTGAGATTTAATAATAAAATATTAAAAGGTACCGCCCATTGAATGGGCGGCACTGTACTTTAATAATATAATATTAAAAAGGTACCGCTCATTCAATGGGCGGCACTGTACTTAAATAATAAAATATAAAAAACGTACCGCCCATTGCAGTGGCGGAACTTTTTTAATTTAATAATTTAATAAAATTATTTATTAACTAAACTTAACATTAAATATTATTTTTAAATATTAATTTTATTATTATTTATTATTATTTAATAATTTTAACAATAACTAAATACAAATTATCATTATTAACTTTTAATATTATTTTATCAATTATTAATATTTATTAAATTTTATCGATTAAAAATTAAGTTGAATTATTTATTAACTTAACTTAACATTAGATATTATTTTTAAATTTTTAAATATTAATTATTAGTTTATATTATTATTTATTATTATTATTTATTTATTATTATTATTAATTTTATTATTTAATATTATTATTAATATTTTTATTTATTTAATCAACTAAATAATTATTAAAACCACAAAATAAAATAAAAAAAATTCGTTGTACACTGCCGCCCATTCAAAGGGCGGTATAAACTTATTTTCAACACTCCTGCCCATTCAATGGGCGGCACAGAGCAAAAAAAAAATATTTGTTTGAAAGTGTGGCAAATTGGTATTTATGTGGAAAAATGTGGTAGTATGGGATTTAGTGTTGAAAAAGGTGGTAGGGCAGTGAATTATTCCATTTTTTGGGCTTAATGATACAAATCGGATCCACACCGACCCAGGTTGAAATGTTGAGAGTTGTTTAGCCTGTGAACCATTACCAGAATGTGTGGGCTCATTGTTTTTTTTTAATTTAATTTTTTTTGTAAGTTTTGTCAAGTTTTAACAAAACCATGAATTTTGTTTATATAAATAACTTTCCATAGTCTTTTTTTACAATCTTTATTTTCAGTTTTTTTTTTAAGATTTAAAACTCATGGTTTGTTTGCTTATGTATTAACTTCATGCTAAAATTTAGATTAATATCCTTGTTAGTTATTTATGAGTAATGTGTTCTATTTGCTTGTTAGTTTTGGTCGCATGATTATTCGTTTGTGTTCACTTTTTGGTGCTTTACTTGTTTGTTAGTCGATATGACTCATTTGAACTTGTATTGATTTATTTTCGCACTATGATCATAAATTGTCAATTAAAAATGGGCGCGCACACTAAGACTAAACATTTCAAAGATAATTAAACTTCTTGGTCCAACGCCAAGTAAATCTACACACTTCACTTCATACACACACGTAAGTCGATCATTCCACGATCGTCATCAACACAAGCTTCACACTTCAACTTTTCTCAACCCTTTTAACTTAAACGAATCAACGCATCACACTTGTTTTCCATAGCTAGTCTTTAGCACTTGATCCACATATCAATTTCTATCCAACTTTTTCAAAGTTGAGCGCATTGTGTCTCACAACCAATTCCTAAACCCTTGTAAGTCAGTCACCTCGTGTGTCACCATCTACCTTAACCTAGTCCATTAGGTTCTTGATACCAATTCAACTCTAAACTTAAAAAAATTTCATACACAAATTCAAACCTCGATCCAACGTTGAGTTACTTATTTTCTAAGGTGTAAAAGAGAAGCGTGGAATCTTCTATGCTCCTCCTCAACTATTTGGATATGAAGCATCTGTCTCGTATGCGAGCAGTTGACGCCTCTCTAACTTCAAAAAACTTAACCTTTATTAAATATCTTTCCTCAAAGGTGTAAAAGAGAGTTGTCGGATCTCCGATACCTTTCCTCAATTGTTTACGTATGAGGCATCTGTCACGCACGTGAGCAGTTGACGCCTCTAAAAATAAACCAACAAACGATCAACCCTTTTTTTCTTAATTTAAAATTAAGATACTTAATAACTATTAAACATATTTTCTCAAAGGTGTAAAAGATAGTTGTCGGATCTCCGATAACTTTCCTCAATTTTTCGTGTATGAGGCATCTGTCTCGCACGTGAGCAGTTGACGCCTGTAAAACAAACCAAACAACTATAGTACCACGAACTACGGAGCTCTGGTTTCCCATTGCAGGAAGGAATACGTAGGCACCAAAATCTTATTTCTTGTCGAGCACCCTAGGAATAAAACCACCCATTCTCCATATCATTTACCCTTAAGAAGAAGACAATAACATAAATATCACTTGATCGCAAACTAGACTAAGAGGTTCCCGTTGAGTACAATGGACGTGAGGGGTACTAATACCTTCCATTTGTGTAACTGACTCCCTGACTTAGATTTTGGTCTCGTCGATCATGTCCTTTCCTTATTAAGTTTTATTTATATCTTTTTTTTCTTTAGTTAGAATAAATAGAATTAGGTGGTGACTCTGTTGTTTGTTTTTTCGCGACTTCGCGAGGATCGTATTTTTCGAGGTACGACAAAACGGAGCTATGATATTTCACCCTTGAAACATAGTTTTTTCATCATTTTAATCACCAATTCAACAACAGAACATATAGCTAACACATATACATCACATACAACATAAAATACACCACAATTCATTATTATTCCTCAATTCTATTCACCAAATCCTAGGTTTTCTCTAAAACCCCAATTCTCCCCATTACCTAAATTCTACATCAAAATACATTGCAAATTCTTCCAAAACCTGGACATAAATCGCGGATCTCTATCCAACGCAATAATCTATGGTATCCCCTGCAACTTCACAATTTCCTCAATGTACATCTCCTCTAATTTCTGCATATAATGGCTAATCTTCATCGGCAGGGAATAATCTGACTTAGTCAATCCATCTTCGATCACCCGAATTGAATCATTCCCCTTTACCGTCTTCGACAAACCTGACCCAAAATCCGTATAAATACTATCCTATTTCCATCATGTAATATTTCAACGGCCGCATCAGACCCAAAGGGCTCTGATATTTCATTTTCGATCTTTGGAAAATCAACCACGCATATACAAACCCAACAATATCCTTCCTCATAACTGGCCACGAAGTAACTTCTACAAATTTTGATACATCTTAGTAGCACCGAGATGAATTCTCAATATACTTAGACGTCCTCCCTCTAAAATAATCTTCTCAATTTCTGATACATCTGGAATACACACTCTATCACGGAATCTCATCACACCATTCTCATCAATTCAGAATTCACATCTGTTACCCTGATTGATCATAGTCAGCTGATCCACCAACTTCAAATTCGATTGTTGTCCTTCTCAAATTTCTTCCATAATCTCATTAGTAAATTTCAACATTCCCAGCTACATACTGTCAGAGGTCGTCTCAGACACTAAGCCCATATCTTTAAACTGCTCAATCTTTTCAAGTTCTCTCACCATAAGCTTTGACATATGCAATATCTTCCGCCTCAAAGTATCTTCAACCACATTTGCTTTACCTGAATGGTAGCTCAAGTAAAATCTAAATTCTTCAACAATTCCATCTATCGCCTTCATCTCATATTTAACTCTTTCTAATCAATAAGTGGTTCAAACTCTTATAATTGCTGAACACCTCAATTCTAGATCAAAAAAGATAATGTCGCCAAATCTTCAACACAAACACGGCGGCTGCCAATTCTAAATCATGGGCAAGATAATCCCTTCATGAACTCTTAATTGTTTGGAAGCATTAGCAACCACTTGAATATTCTGTATCAAAACTCCTCCAAGTCCCATATTTAACGCATCACAACAAACCACAAAAGACTCACTCAGATTAGGAAAATCAATATCGAAGCGATCGTTAACTCCTTCTTAATTTCCATAAAACTTTCCTCACATGAAACATCCTACACATATGCCTGACTCCCCCGAGTCAACTAGGTCAATGGTAATGCCGATTTAGAAAAACCTTCAATAATCCTACGATCATAACTTACTAATCCCATAAAGCTTTTTAGTCCAATGACATACTTCAGAGTCTCTTACTGCATCACAACATCAATCTTAGAAAGATCAATGATTATTGCACCACTAGAAATCACCTGACCAAGGAAACTTACTGCCTACAATCAGAACTCACAATTCGACAATTTGATATGCAACTTCCTTCCTCTAAATACCTGCAACACAACCTGCAAAGGTGTTGCGTGTTCTCCATCAGACTTAGAATATGTCAAAATATCACCAACAAAGACCACCACAAATTTCCCTCTAATACTCATGAAAAAATCGATTCATATACTCCACAAACACGCCGGGTACATTGGCTACACCAAACGGCGTCACAGTCTTCTCATGGTGATTGTACCTCGTCCTGATAAACGTCTTCAGTATATCCTTAATTCCTCATTTTACCACCAAATAGACTATCTCATTATCATTATAATCACTTCATTTATGTCACAACAACATCATTAACAATTCACCATAATAGGATTTCATAATCAATATCATGTTTATCAAAACACTCATATAACTCAACCATAATGTAGTCCATCACTTACTGTCGCACCTCGAAAAATACGATCCTAAAACAAACAACAGAGTCGCCACCTAATTCTATTTATTCTACGAGAGAAAAGGAAGATATAGACACAACCTAAATAAAGGATAAGAATGGTCAACGAAACCACTAATCTAGGTTCGGGAGTCAGTTACACAAGGGGAAGGTGTTAGGCACCCCTCACGTCCGTTGTACTCAACGGGAACCTCTTAGTCTAATTTGCGCTTAAAAAATGTTAACTTGTTATTATTGTCTTCTTTTACTGATTAAAGATACTTAAGATTGCTTATTAAAGGGAAAAGAAAATTATTATTTATTACGGAGAAAGATTAAGTTTTTTATTATTGTGACGGAGAGATAGTTAATTTTTATTTATTGTGCTCGCGAAGGATTAAAATCCCCGTGCCTACGTATTCCCCTGTGCAATGGGAAAGTCAGAGCTTCGTAGTTCGTGCTACTACGATTTGTGTTTTTTAATTGAACGATTGTTTGAAAATGCATTCTACTGCTAAGCGTTGGCTTATCTGCTCGCGATAGGAGGCTGAAGCGCTAGCTTGTTTGCGAGATAGAAAGATTTAAACAATGTTCGTTTTGAGAAAAGATGTTTGATCTTTGTTAAATGTTTTAAAACGAGAGGGCGAATGAACCACGCGTGGGGCTAGCCCATGTTGCGGTTGCATTCAAGAACGTGCGGAGTGCGAGACTCCGGAGTTCAGTTACTCGCTAATTAATCATGAAAATGATTTGAATTGGTTGGTATGTTTTAGTTTGAGATTTGAATATTTTTTATACAAACGGTGACTGAACCAACGCGTGGGGCTAGCCCATTTGCGATTCAATCCAGAACGTGCGGAATGCTAGACTCCGGAATTCCTTTTTTCCGTGATTAATTAAGATGAGTTGAATTATTTTTTTTTACGAACGGTGATTGAAACAACGCGTGGGGCTAGCCCATTCTCGATTCAATCCAGAACGTGCGGAATGCTAGACTCCGGAGTTCTTTTTTTCGTAAATTAATTAATGAAATGAATATAGTGCAGATGGCGATCACAAAGTGACCGACTTACGTGTGTGTAAATGAAAGCTTATGAAATTATCCGGTATGTTTTTTTATGCGATTATTTGGCGTTGGACCAAATGATTAACTTTTCTTTCGAAATGATTATTTGAAAACGTGAGCATATCCACTTCTTGTTTTGCAGAGTTATAACCGAGATGTGAAAATGAAAACCAAATTCATATGAGTCATACGTCGTCATCACACGACCAAATGATTAGTAAAAGCATAAGCATACAATCATACGCATAAATAAATACAAAAACATAAGATAACTAATTAACTACATAAAATATAATTACTTGACGAAATAATTAATTAACTAATTAATTTAATTAAACGATATTATTAATAAACAAAAAAAATGTATTTAGAAAAATTTAAAATTTTAGTTTAAATTATAAAAGGAAAGTAAAATAAAACTAATTAAAAAAACTAAAAAAATAAGGTCAATGGGCCAGATCAAAAGTAAGAATGGGGGGTGCTGAAAAGGAGGCCCCCAAAGGCCCATAGGATTTGACCGGCCGGGTCGGGTCTGACCCGGATCCGGTTCGGTGGCTTTTTACTAAAAGAGGAAAAGGGAGACCTAGGGTTCATACGGCCATTTCAACCTAAATTCAGAAATCTCAATCTTCATCCTCACACATCCTTATCTCTCTCAACTGAACCTTGTTCTTGTCATCTCTCTCAAACGAAACCCCGCAAACGCTTCTCACCGTCATCAAACCTCTCAATCGGTCCTTAATAAAATTATATCGAACAAAATTTCCGTCTCAAATCTCTCAGTTTCTCGGCGACAACCCTATCTCCTCACTAACCGAACAAACAGAGATGATGCAAGCAAAAATGAAAAGGAGGAAGACTTACGAAGGGTAAACGCTTTCGAAAGCTAGCTTCAGATTTCCGTCGCGCCTTCGTCCTCTCCGTCTTCGAGCGTGGCGAGGTGAGATCGCTTTCTCTTCAGTGTTCTTAGCGAATAAATATTCTTGGTGTTTTAGGGTTCTCGGTAGATTTTTTTTTTTCCCCCCCTTGTCTGAACTTAATCCCCCTTTTATAGTATAGTGAACTAGGGTTTTTGTTTCTTTGAAAAATAACCAGTGGATTTTCCCCTTTCTGTGTTATCCTGTTCTCCCTTTATTCGGCCTTTAAGAAAGACGAGCCTGTTGCCGTAATTGTGAAAGAAATTGCTTGGTAGTAGCTCTTATTTGTTTGTGAATTTGGCCGAAAACGCCCTAGTTTGCTTTGACTTTAATCGTTCATTGTAGTGATTTTCAATGTTGTGATACATAAGGATTGATATGATTCAGGTTGCAGGTTCTCCTTGTACGTTTTGGTGCCTTTTGCTGAGCCTGGGATGGTGACAGCTCGTGCGTCAGACTCATAACCTCAGCCTGCACTGATAAGTCATCTCACTTTCTCTTTTTCAGCTTTGCGGGTTCAGATGCCAACCCTTTGATATCCGAACCTTTGCCCTTTTGTGATACAAACTTTCTTTTCATGACAGGGATAAGATATTGACCCTGATATTGCTGTTGCCTAGGCTTGGGGACTCGTTTAGTGTGACTGATCCTTGGGAAAAGTGGCGTACTCGGGGACAGATGAGGGGGCCTCATGGCCACTGCCTTCTCTAATTCCTTTGATAAGTTCCCTCTCTCTGTTCTTTTTCTTGTATATAAAGTTTTGTTGCCATTTTTGTTAATGCTTCGTAACCTGCCATTGTTTCTGCTCTGCTCTTTTATCTGTATGTATCTTAACACTGCACCTTCATTGACTTAGTTCATTTAGTTCGAAGTGAACTAACTAAATTGAATCTAGACTGAATTGATGCTCCTTTAGTTTCCTGCATTTTGTCTATTTGTGATATGAAAATGTGGTTATTCCAAACTCAAAAGTCTCTAACTTAGAGTGTATATGGTGCAGGGTTTACATTGCATCAACAACTGTTATGTCGACGAAGCTGTATCCATATGATCGGTGCGAGTTAAGGCGAGCACCATAGGCATGTACGTTCTGTCTGATGGAGCTCACTCGGGTTATTGATTATTTCTCGAATTGGCCATCAGGGCCTTCCAGTAAAGGACTTTTTGCTTCCCTCTTTTGAATTTAAATAATGCAAGATACCCACGCAAGTAGCCTTGATACATCAGTTCCGATTGTTGCTGATGTATGTTTGCTAGATTTGTTTGCCAATTTATTAACCGTTATTGTTGTCGCTATCGCAGGTTTGACTTGATGGTGTATGCCGAAGAAAAATTTGGGGAACTTGCAACCTATTGACGTAACTTAGATCCACTTAAGGGGAAGTTCATAGGACTCGATCAAAGACTTTACAGCCATGTCGTAGCGCTAACCATTGGTGCAATTGAATGTCCCTGTCTTTGTAGTAGTATAATTATAATGATGTTGGCGCAATTGAATGCCCTTGTTCCTGTAGTAGTACAATTATAATGATTCTAAATCCTGCTTGTTATTTTGGGTTCATTACTCTTGTAACACTTAAACTCATCCTTTGTTATTGAAAATGATGATGTGAATCCTGGATTTAAGAGGATCCCCTTACTTGTTTTTTTTTGTATTGCTATCTTGAATTCAATTAATGCTTTGACCTTGCAAATCACTTGCTAGGCTTGAATAGCTTTGTTTTATCTTAAAACAGACCCCCTAAGAGAATGCATTTGAAAACCACATATATCACCTTACCAATGTTCAAAAACTTCTCAAGACAAACAAGGCAATAACAATAAATAACAACAAATTCATGCTTTTGAAGGACTTAAGTGAGGGTGAGCAAAGAACTTCATTCTCAAGACCTCAAAGGAAGATGTCTTTTTTAGAGTAAACCTCACCATCTTTATTTTGAACACAAGATTGCATGCTAAGTAGTCATAGAATAATAATCTCAATTACAATGTGTCTCCTAACCAATCATCTGATAAAACATGATACAAGTGCCCAAGATAAGAACATCCCAGATAAAAACTAAAGTCCAGCTCCAAGCCCTGAATGGAACAAGACCCCCTAAATTCCGTAAAACTAACCAAGAGAAATCCCAAATCCCAAACTTTGAGGAAAACAGAAAGTGAAAATATGGCTATGGCTTAGTATAAATGTGAATGCAAAGTATGAATGCGAAAGATCGAAACAAAAGAAAGGAGGGCAAATTTTGGGGTGCAACAGCTGCCCCTATTCAAACGGCTTAAACCTGAAAGGTAAGAGAGGTTTGAATACTTAAGGAACCAGAAAATTGGCGCTCCGAGAATTAAAAGAAAATAAACGGTGGAAAAGCTGGAAAAGAGACTACAAAGCCAAACCCCAACGAGGGAAAACAGATGTCTTTACTGGGGATAAAGCACACATAGTCGTGACATAAATTCCTTCAAGGAGTTTTAAATACCACTAGACGATAAATGATCAACAGACAACAACGTGCATCGGGGAGATGTCATTTAATAAAACTCGCATCATATTCCTCTTATCTTGAAAGAGACAACCATATGACGGAAAACAAACTCCACGCCCAAACTTCTCAACTTGCATGGAAGAGACAGCCATTTGACGAAAATTGGAAAATTCACAACAAACTTCTCAACTTGTATGGGAGAGACAGCCATTTGTTGGAATAAATAAAAGAGATTCATATCAAACTTCTCGACTTGTATGGAAGAGACAGCCATTTGACGGAAATTGAAAAAAATTCACAACAAACTTCTCGACTTGTATGGAAGAGACAGCCATTTGTTGGAAAAATAAAAGAGGTTCATATCAAACTTCTCGACTTGTATGGAAGAGACAGCCATTTGATAGAACATTCATCATACTTCCCTTCATCTGAAAGAGACAGCCATATGACGAAAAACAACTTCACGCTCAAACTTCTCGACTTGTATGGAAGAGACAGCCATTTGACGGAAATTGAAAAAAATTCACAACAAACTTCTCGACTTGTGTGGAAGAGACAGCCATTTGTTGGAAAAATAAAAGAGGTTCATATCAAACTTCTCGACTTGTATGGAAGAGACAGCCATTTGATAGAACATTCATCATACTTCCCTTCATCTGAAAGAGACAACCATATGACGAAAAACAACTTCACGCTCAAACTTCTCGACTTGCATGGAAGAGACAGCCATTTGACGGAAATTGAAAAAAATTCACAACAAACTTCTCGACTTGTATGGAAGAGACAGCCATTTGTTGGAAAAATAAAAGAGGTTCATATCAAACTTCTCGACTTGTATGGAAGAGACAGCCATTTGATAGAACATAAACCTTGCTGAGGATGAACAAATTGCTCGAGAAAAAGAATGTCATCCGTTGATTCGCTGGGAAATCTATGGATAAGAAACAAGCTTCTCAAATAAGGAGACGGCCACCTGTTGATTCCGATTAGCGGTCCAGGGATACGAACAAGCTTTTCCAATAAAGAGACTGCCAACTGTTATCAGGTGTAAATACTCTCGGAGAACGCTGCAACAAAAATTGCTGGGGAGCACAGATTTATCTTTACCGGGGGAAATCTCAACAAATTCCTTCTGGGAGACAGAGCATCCAAAGGTGCAAAATAAATGCGTTTTCGATCTGGAATCGCTGGGGATGGAACGACTGTTCGGAAAGAGACGGTCATCTGTTGATCTACCCGAAAATTCGAAGACAAGACAAGCTTCTCAAATAAAGAGATTGTCACTTGTTTTTTTCGGGTATAAGTAATCCAAGAGAATATTGTAGCAACACTGCTGGAGATGCACAAATTTGTTCTCAATGGAAGCCTCCAACAAATTCCTTCTTGGAAACTAAGCATCCAAAAGGTGCAAAATAAATGCACCTCCCAATTGGTAGTTCAATCATCAAAAATTGCCAACGACCGAAATTCAATCCAGGATCGATCTGGAAAGAAACTGTCAATCAAAATACTATCCCCTGAGGAATGAACTCAATCAGGACTTATCCTATCGAAGCGTGGAAAGGAGGACTAAAGCAAAATTTTCCACGAGGGTAGAAAACTCAGTGGGGAATTAGAAAGAATGTACATTTTCTGCCTAAGGCTGACAACTCTATTTGGAGAGAGACACACCACTTGGGGATAAACACGACCAAGGTGAAGGAGGTAGGCATTAATGAATGCAACATGAATATGTATGTGAATATGAATTCAAAATGATGTACATGTATGTATATATGTTATGTTTATGCTGACAAACAGACAAAACAGACACGTAAGGTAGATCAGTGAGGAGAACACAACAACCAGATGCTCGACCAGTCCCAACAAGACGTCAGCGACCCACAATGCAGTCGACCCTGACGAGGATGAAATGGTTTAATCTTCTGCCAGGGGAAACCAACCGACAATCTGCCCACGTAGATTAAATCCGGCTCACATAGGTACATCAGGCTTACATCTTTCCAGAGGCGTTGAGTAACAAAAATTTTGTCACAGAAAATGAGTCACATAGATAACACTCCAATGACCCACATTGGAGAAACATGAGCATGCCGCATTTAACGAGACAATTATCTCACATCTTGCCTTTTAACCATTCTCGGAACAACCATTAACGTCCATCTTTTGATTCGCCAACTTAGTAAGTACACATACATTAAAACAAATATAGTAAAAGGCCTTTTGTTTCGAAAATTATTATTAATAACAGTGTCATTTTTGAGATAAAAAATAGAATAAGAATTGCAAGCAAAGGCATAGGCTCAAATTTTCATTAATGGAATGGTAATCTGCCAATAGCGGGATTCCATAGATCTTTACAAAAGTGGAATAAATGGTAACTTAAATGGAAAAGACTACATTAAAATTACAATGACCATTATTTCCTCCAACTCCTTTGAATCCCCAGCATTCTTGAGCTCGAATCAGATTTGTGGAATTCTTGGCACACGATGTTGTCATCATAACCCGATACAGTTACTTGCCTTTATCCCTAACTTTTGCCTGGACTGCCCTTTCAGGTCTTCAATCCAGCGGGATGATTAATTTCTGTTTATGTCTCTAACTTTTGCCTGAGTCGCCCTTTCGGGTTTTCGACCCACCGAGACGCTCCTTTTTGCCTAAGTCGCCTTTTCAGGTTTTCGACTTACCGAGCTGTTCTTTTTATTTTTATTAGGCGAAGTATTTCTTGACTGTATCTGCATTTGTAGGACGAGCGAATTCTTCGCCATCCATTGTTGAGAGGATTAGCGCGCCGCCTGAAAAAACTCTCTTGACAACATACGGGCCATCGTAATTAGGAGCCCATTTGCCCCTAGAATCCGATATAAAAGGCTGGAGTTTCTTAATCACGAGATCGCCTTCCTTGAACACACGAGGGTGAACCTTCTTATCAAAAGCCTTCTTCATCCTTTGTTGATATAACTGCCCATGACATAAAGCTGTCATCCTTTTCTCTTCAATCAAATTCAAATCATCGTACCTACTTTGGCACCATTCGGCTTCTGTTAACTTAGCTTCCATTAAAACCCTCATTGACGGGATCTCAACCTCCACGGGGAGTACAGCCTCCATGCCATATACCAACGAGAAAGGAGTTGCCCCGGTCGATGTACGGACTGAAGTGCGATATCCGTGTAAAGCAAAGGGAAGCATCTCGTGCCAATCCTTATAGGTGACTACCATCTTCTGAATGATCTTCTTGATGTTCTTATTAGCGGCTTCTACTGCCCCGTTCATCTTAGGCCTGTAGGGAGAAGAGTTATGATGTTCAATCTTGAACTCCGCGCACATTTCCTTCATCATTTTGTTGTTCAGGTTTGATCCATTATCGGTGATGATCCTACTTGGGATACCATACCGGCAAATGAGGTTGTTTTTGATGAATCGGACTACCACTTGGCGAGTCACATTGGCGTAGGAAGCTGCCTCTACCCATTTTGTAAAGTAGTCAATGGCTACTAGGATGAAACGATGTCCATTGGAAGCTTTCGGCTCAATCATACCAATCATGTCGATGCCCCACATGGAAAAAGGCCATGGAGAAGAAAGAACGTTGAGAAGAGTTGGAGGGGTATGAACTTTATCGGCGTAAACCTGACATTTATGACATTTCTTCACATATTTGCAGCAATCGGATTCCATTGTCAACCAGTAATACCCTGCCCTTAGCATCCTTCTAGTCATAGCATGTCCATTAGCGTGAGTGCCGAATGATCCTTCGTGAATTTCTCTCATCAGTATTTCCGCTTCATGCTTATCCACACACCTGAGTAAAACCATATCGAAATTTCTCTTGTACAAAACATCTTGGCTCAGAAAGAAGTTATTGGCCAACCTCCTCAGAGTCTTTCGATCCTTGCCGGATGCCCCTGGCGGATATTCTTGGTGTCGTAAGAAGCACTTTATATCGTGGTACCATGGTTTATCGTCAATAGCCTCTTCTAAGGTGAATACATATGCAGGTCTATCAAGACGCATAATTTCGATCTTCGGCATATCATTCTGTCGGTTTACAACAATCATGGAGGAGATGGTAGCCAGAGCATCAGCCATTCTGTTCTCGCTGCGAGGTACCTGGTGAAACTCAATTTTATTAAAGAATGTCGAGATCCTCCTCGCATAATCCCTGTATGGAATCAAGCGAGGCTGTAGGACTTCCCATTTCCCCTTGATCTGATTGATCACTAAGGCTGAGTCACCATATACATCCAAGTTCTTGATTCTTAAGTCAACTGCTTCTTCCAAGCCCATGATGCAAGCTTCGTACTCGGCTTCATTATTGGTACAATTGAACGTCACTCTTGCAGCGAAAGGGATATGAGCTCCTTGGGGGGTTACAATCATTGCCCCAATTCCTTTTCCATACAAATTTACGGCTCCGTCGAAAACTAATCCCCACTGGGACCCTGGTTCTGGTCCTTCGTCGAGGGGAGGCTCGTCACAATCCTTCATCTTCAAATACATGACATCTTCATCTGGAAAATCAAACTTTACAGGCTCGTAATCGTCAATGGGTTGGTGTGCTAGATGGTCGGCCAAAATGCTTCCTTTAATTGCCTTCTGAGTATGGTACTCAATATCATATTCTGATAGTAACATTTGCCAACGAGCAATTCTTCCTGTCAGGGCTGGTTTTTCAAAGATATACTTAATCGGATCCATCCTCGAAATCAACCAGGTAGTGTGATTAATCATGTATTGTCGGAGACGTCGAGCTGCCCAAGCTAAAGCACAACAGGTTTTCTCGAGCATAGAGTATCGGGACTCACAATCTGTGAATTTCTTGCTTAGGTAATAGATGGCGTGCTCCCTGCGTCCTGTTTCGTCTTGTTGCCCGAGCACACAACCCATGGAATCTTCTAGTATCGTTAAGTACATGAACAGAGGTCTTCCTTCAACTGGAGGGACCAAGATAGGCGGCTCCAGTAAATAATCTTTGATGCTATCAAAAGCCTTTTGACAATCTTCAGTCCACTTGCAATTCTGATTCTTTCGTAGGAGTTTGAAGATCGGCCCACAGGTCGCAGTCATATTAGAAATAAATCTGGAGATGTAATTCAAACGACCTAAGAATCCCCTTACTTGTTTTTCCGTCTTTGGTGCGGGCATCTCCCGGATGGCTTTGACTTTGTCGGGATCTACTTCAATACCTTTCTGGCTGACAACGAAACCCAACAACTTCCCTGACCGAACACCGAATGTGCATTTGTTGGGGTTCAGGCGAAGCTTGTACTTCCTCAAACGTTGGAACAACTTCAACAGGTACTTCACATGCTCTTCCTCAGTTTTGGATTTAGCGATCATGTCATCAACATATACTTCGATTTCTTTGTGCATCATGTCGTGGAATAGCGTGGTCATTGCTCTTTGATAAGTTGCGCCCGCATTCTTCAAACCGAAGGGCATTACCTGGTAGCAAAATGTTCCCCAAGGCGTAATAAATGAAGTCTTTTCCATATCCTCCGGGGCCATTCGAATCTGGTTGTATCCGGAGAAACCATCCATGAAGGAGAAAACTTTGAACTTAGCTGTACTGTCGACCAACATGTCAATATGGGGTAGCGGGAAATCGTCCTTAGGGCTGGCCTTGTTCAGATCTCTGTAATCGACACACATTCTGACTTTCCCATCTTTCTTCGGCACGGGCACTATATTGGCTAACCATTGCGGATACTCGGAAGTGACAAGGAATCCTGCGTCAATCTGCTTCTGAACTTCCTCCTTAATTTTGATAGCCATGTCAGGGCGTGATCTCCTCAACTTCTGTTTGATCGGCGGGCATTCTGGTTTCAAAGGAAGGCGATGTTCCACGATACGGGTATCCAATCCCGGCATATCCCGGTAGGACCAAGCAAACACATCCGCATACTCTTTTAACAGCTCTATCATTCTTTCCTTGACATCGGGGAGGAGTAGCGCGCCGATTTTGACTTCCTTCCTGTCATCTTCTGTCCCTAGATTAATTACCTCCACTGCTTCTTTGTATGGCTGGATAGTCTCCTCTTCATTCTCCAGTAGCCGTGAGATCTCATCAGGGACCTCTTCATCATTGTCTTCTTCGGCCTCAAACACCGGGAACTCAAAGTTGGGAGTAGGTAATGGGTCATGCTTTTCAATGGGGTTTTTTATGGTTAATCTGCACATATGATTGATGTTTTATTTTAGCACTAGACAAATGGAAACGTATGCAGATTTTTTTTTGAAAAATGAAAAAATTATATTTATGCAAACATGTAGATGTGTGTTTTTTAGGATTACCACTTTTCCGAAAAGCAAAAAGTAAAGATGACAAAGGAAGTCGAAAAATAACACTTTCATTAATGATTGTTTGATTTTCGAAACAAAAGGCCCAACAAAACTACTCTCCTGCCTTGGGCAGGGCAAAGAGGAAACAAAGTTCTTAAATTGCATAAAAAAGAAAACCCTACAAAAGCGCTCTCTCGCTTCGGGCAGAGCGAGAGGTTAATACAAAATCATTACTTAGATAGGCGAACAACAGATGGGACATCAACAGCAGTCCAATTCTGGCACAAAGCTCCATGCTCAATAAAGTCTGGTAAATCTTCTTCAGAATCGTCCTCAATAACCGCGTCCACTTCTGGTGGAGTTGGACTCATGAATCCTCCGCTACGGAAACTTTCTTGTATTGGACGGATGACACCTTCGTCTCCTGTAAGTCTTGCAGATTCGGGTGAAAAACCGACCCCTTCACGGGCTTTGTTCTCGTTTAAAACCACAACCTTTCCCCACCCCTCAGCTAAACCACTCTCAACAATCTGCTGAGCATCTTTGAAAGACGAAATGGATGCCCCTTTCTTCTTCACTTCTTTATCAGCGATGGTTAGAGCCTGGAAACGGGTTCCAATATCATCTTCTGGTTCCACATATGAAAAAGAGGAGAGATGACTTACAATCATAGCCTGCTCTCCAAACACTGTTACTAACTTTCCCTGACTTACGAACTTGAGTTTTTGATGCAAGGTTGAAGTTACGGCACCTGCTTCGTGGATCCAAGGCCGACCCAATAAGCAACTGTACGCAGCCTTGATGTCCATTACTTGGAATGTGATCTGAAAGGTATGAGGTCCAATCGTTATAGGCAAATCCACCTCTCCGATAACAGTCTTCCGGGACCCGTCGAAAGCTTTGACAATAACCCCACTGACTCTCATAGGAGTGCCCTGAAAGGCTAACATTGAGAGAGTTGTCTTTGGCATAACATTTAGCGAGGAGCCAGTGTCTATCAGCACACTAGACAAGGCGTCAGTCTTGCAATTAACAGAGATGTTCAATGCCATGTTGTGGTTTCTTCCTTGCTCCGGGAGCTCTTCATCACAGAAGCTAAGATTGTTGCACACAGTTATATTCGCAACAATATTGTCGAATTGGCCAATAGTGACATCATGATCCACAAACGCTTGCTCTAAAACCCTCTGCAAAGCCTCCCGATGCGCCTCAGAGCTCATCAGAAGAGATAAGATTGAAATTCTCGAAGGCGTGCTCAAAAGCTGATCCACTACGTTGTAATCACTTTTCCTGATCAGCTTTAGCACTTCATCATCTCCCTTGCTATGATTTGTATTGCTTGATTGGTTTACTTGCTTGAAGGCGTTCTCTGGAGGAGTTTCTTTATGCATCACAGTTTCTTTGGCCCTGTTAGGGAATACCCTCCCGCTTCTTGTAACTCGGCTGACATCAGCAATGTTGACAATGGATGGTAATGGAACCTCCCTTCCGTTTTCAATCATGGTTGCATTATATCTGTATGGTATAGCCCTTTCAGACTGGTATGGCATTGGTCCTGGTACAGCAATGACCAATGGAGTTGTAGCGATCCTCCTACTGTCGTAGGTGATCTCTATGGGCCCTGGTTCATTAAATTGTG
Organism: Lathyrus aphaca; assembly: GCA_963966055.1. Taxonomy (NCBI): domain Eukaryota; kingdom Viridiplantae; phylum Streptophyta; class Magnoliopsida; order Fabales; family Fabaceae; genus Lathyrus; species Lathyrus aphaca. The sequence goes on from OZ014521.1 coordinate 18,246,410, forward strand.
GTATTATGACAAATGCCTCTTCATTGATTTCAACATCGTTAGGGTTCCTGGGATACATTATTCTGATAGACCTTTGATCCAACATCCTCTGAAGATCTTCTCGCACTAAGCGACATCCCCGTTGATTAACGGAACAGATTCTACACGCCTCGTAATCATGTACCCCGTTGTGGAAGTAGATAAGCCCTGCCAATTCTGCATGCTTTTGCACTAAGGACCCTTGGATCAATCTGACATCATAAACAGCATATTCTCCTGGACAACCGTGCACCATATTCACCGAGGCCCTTCCGTGAGTAGGTAAAGGATTTGCTTGAATATTCGGATTGGTATCTTTAAACGTCAAAACACCATTTTTAATCAAATTCTGGACATCGGCCTTAAAACCAAAGCAGTCTTCAATATTGTGACCTGGCCCGCCTTGATGATAAGCGCAAAACTGGTCAGCTTTGAACCTATAAGTGGGATTCCTGGGTGGAGGGAGGGGAGGCCTTGTTCGAATATGCCCTTTTTGTAGTAGAGCTGGGAATAATTCTGCGTAAGTCATTGGTATGGGGTCATAGACGGGTGTTCTCAAAGTATGGTTGTTGTTGTACTGGGGGTGAGCCTGTTGTGGAGGCTGTTGTTGCCGTTGCTGGAATTGTTGAGGTTGATGCTGATGTTGATGCTGTGGAGTGGTTTGCTGACTTTGAGGGAAAAATGGCCGGTAATTAGGACCTGGAGCTGTATTGATAATTGGGGTGATTGCAGCCACCTGCTGCTGATAACTTCTCCTCTGGTGAATGGCACTAACTTCCTGCTCTTTCTTTTTGTGGAAGCCATTTCCGAACTTCTTGATGCCACCGGACGACCCTGTTTCTTTTGCTAGACGCCCTTCTCTAACGGCCTCTTCAAGCCGCATTCCCATGTTTACCATTTCGGTAAAGTCACTGGGTGCGCTTGCGATCATGCGATCATAATAGAACGTGCTCAAAGTCTTCAGATAAATCTTGGTCATCTCTTTTTCTTCCAATGGCGGGGATATTTGAGCTGCGACCTCACGCCACCGTTGAGCATATTCTTTGAAACTCTCCTTGTCCTTCTGTGACATGCTCCGGAGTTGATCTCTGTCCGGGGCCATGTCAAGGTTGTACTTATACTGTCGGATGAAAGCTTCTCCCAGGTCGTTGAAGGTGCGAATTTTCGTGCTGTCCAAACTCATGTACCACTTGAGGGCAGCACCTGTCAAGCTGTCCTGGAAATAGTGGATTAGTAATGGGTCATTGTCCTGCTGGGTGGACATCTTTCGGGCGTACATGATTAAGTGGCTCTGAGGGCATGAGTTTCCTTTATACTTTTCGAACTCGGGTACCCTGAACTTGTGCGGAACCCTGACATTGGGGACCAAGCAAAGATCCGAAGCCTTTCTTCCAAACAGGTCCTGGCCTCGGAGTGCCCTAATCTCATTTTGCATTTCTAGAAAGCGATCCTGGAACTCATCCAATCTCTCGTCTACCCCAGCATTTTCGCTTGGTGCTGTGTGGAAAGGGAGATCTTCGTTGTAATGGGCAGTGTGTATTACAGGCTGAGGAGTGGTCATTACGGCAGCGACATGTGAGACATGTGGTTGACGATTCTCTGGTATGAAATCACGAGGGATGCCCCACGGGAAACCAGTGGTTGCAACATGTTGGGAATCATTGCTAGGGGCCTCGGTCGTTGGGATGACCACGGCCTCGGTCCTCTGTCCGGTCTCCTGAGAGTTTTGAGACGCCTGATTCTGTGCAGCGGCCATAGTCTCCATCATATTGGTAAGCCTTTCCAAACTATCCTTCAAAGCAGTCACTTCCCCTCTGAGCTCTTGATTTTCCTGCTCGAGTCTTTCCATCCTCCTGCGACGGTCGGCTCCGGTTTTGTATGGACGAAACAGTTTGACGACTGGGTAAAAAGACACGCATGAGCCTCATGTTTTAACAAAATGCAGCAAATGACGGAAATGTATGAATGCCATGTCACAAAATGTTAATTTCAGGAAAAACAACCATCAATATCAAGATTTAAATGTGCAACATTCAAAACATCACAGAGGTCAAGGACTATAGGAAAAACTCCGAACTTCATTCATTCTCAAATAATCAAAACTAAAAATATTGGAGTACAAATATTCTGGTTTGTTAATCATTACAAAAATAACACCAATTTTTTCTGAAATGAACAACATAAATAAAGCAAAATAAATTACAAAGATAAGACTAATTCTTGGGTCTCTGGGCCCCGCATTCTTTCACTTCTTCCTTGAAAGTCTTCAACATGTTTTGGCACATTGAAAGAAAGTAACTCACAGCTGGGTAGGATCCATCGTCTTCGAATTCCCCTCTCGCCATAGAAAGTCGGAAAGGTAGCTCTTCTACCTGTAAGTTGCACCACTCAATGAGCCGGTTAAGCTTATCTCGGTACATGTCTCTTTCCTTGATCCGGTCTTGTACAGCTTGCTGGTATCCTTGGAAGTGACCCCGCACCTCCTCTCTTGCTGATTCCCAAATGTTACGATCTTTGGACAAAGCCTCGTATTGTTCCTTCCAATACCGGGCGTTTCCTTCGGCGCGACTCACCTCTTGGCATTTGGAATCCCAATCTTCCACGGTGAGTCGTGAGACGTTCATGGCCTGCACCTTAAGCTCATATTCCCGATTCGAACTTCTCACTGCCTCTTCAAGTGCTGCGGTAAGCTCTGCAATCTTCTTCTCGAATTCCGCCCTCTCGATCTTTGCCTTTTTAGTTGCCCTGACATACCAATCCTCGTTATTCGCGCTCCTCCGACAAACCCTGTTTATATCCTCCTTCAAGTGGATTACCGTTCCGTAAGTCTGATCCAGACACCCCTTAACATTATTCTTCTTTCGCTCTTCTTCGTTGGCCCTTTCTTGAATTGCTTCGACTTGAACAGTTTTACGAGCCAAGTCATACCTCAATTCATTCCTTTCATGGGTGACCCGGTGCAGCTTCGTACTGAGCTCTTCGTTTTCTTTCCCGAGATTGGCTACCTTCATTCGGAGTTCTTCTACCTCTTCAAGGGATACTGGTTCATGCACAGGAGGCTTGGGGAGTGTTTCTCCAGAAAAAGGTAGTTTGACGATTTGGACTCTTTCAAGAACCCACTGGCGATAGGGGATCCTGACCACCCCATCTCTTTTTCTTAGCTCGGAACCTTTGGTGTGAACTTTTTCCCAAGAACGGCATATCCTGAAGAGTAATGCCGGATCATTCACACCTCTATCGTGAAGTATCATTTCTTCCAATTCGGCGTCTTCGGGTTTCCCTAGCATAGGGTATTCGTGCTGCCGTATAGTCAAAATGGGATTATAGCTAATGCACCCTTTTGATCCCATTAGTGGCACATTTCTGAAGTTCCCGCAGCTCATAATGATCCGATCAACATCCAGCTTGTTGGGATACCAGGCAATGTCTCTTTCAGTGAGAGAAGCTAGCATTTGAGACCATTCCCCGCCAGTCATCTTAGGAATTAGAGCATTGCGTTTGAAAACGTGGGATGTGAGCCATTTATACAGCAATGGGAAACAGAAAGTCAAAACAGCACCTTTCTTCTCGTGACGGAGGTGGAGGTTATGGAATACATCTGCCAACAACGGATATACTGGGCTTCGATCTTCTTTCCAAACCGCCCAAAATATGTTAATCGCCGCCGTATCAATGTAATCTTCAAAAGTGGGAAATAATACCAGACCATAAATGAGGAGAGCCAATACATTGACTAAAGCGGCCCATTGACGTTCCTTTACCAATTTCTTACTTTCCTGCTCCAAAAATAGTCTATGGAAACCCCAAAACTCCCTTTTTTGCTTCCAGTTAGCCTTGGCTGTGGCAATGGGGATCTGAAGAGCTTCTGCTATCACTTCCACTTTAAGATCCCGACTGACAAGGGTGTAAGGTGCCTTTCCTTTCATAGAAAATCCCAAGAACCCTTCAAATTCTCCCAGGGACGGCGTTAGTTGAAAGTCTTGAAACAAGAAGCTTCGCATTGGCGGATCATAGAATTGGGCCAAAGCTGTGAGACCCGGGATTTGTACATCGACCTCTAGAAGATGAAGCACTTGACCAAACCTTACTTCAAGGGCCCTCTTATAGGGAGCAGGCATTTTCTCTAAGCAGTCCATAAGAACAGTAGTGTTTGGAGAGAAGGCTTTTAGCTGTAGAGTCTTCCTCTTCCCTGAACTCATGACTATTTTGAATGTGAGACAACAAGTAGATGTGTTTTCCTGAAATAACAAGGTGTGCAAGTTATGATGCATATGCTATATGGTTATGAATGCACAAAGCTGGATCCGGGATAACAATGGGAGCTTGGAACTCTAAGATGTAGGCTCTAGAGGGTCGGTCTATATCTTTCTACCCATAATGCCCACTCACAAGGTAGCTTCTATGGTGATGGTATAAGGATACTCAAGGTCATGGACGTTTTATCGTACTAACGCCCTGCCGCAGGCTAGCTGCATTGTGACGATAATAACAATAAGGTCTACCTTGAGTGGAGTTCTCATGCTAGGCGTGCAAGGAGCGAGTCCTCGGAGCCTAACATTACACAACTACCAAAATTGAAACAGATTCTAAGGGGTCCCAGAACCACAGCCCTTTCATGAATCAGGTCCCGCGACAGGCTAGCTGCGTTGTGACAAGATCTATGAAAAGTCTAACTATCTGGGGGAGCTTTCATGTTAGGCGTGCAAGGAGCGGGTCCTTGGAGACTAACACTAATAACATCCAATTCTAACCTAGGTATTCCCTCTTCTTTTTCAGAACTCAAGTACAAATTCAAACCCGTGATATCCCGAGATCCAACAGGCAGATATAATGAGCAGGTAATAAAGAAGGAAGCAATAGATAGAATATCAACAGTAAATAAAGAAGACAATCAAACAAATCATCAAACAAACGCATACTATCCTAAGCTAGGCTCGACTCTCTTATGCACGAGGCAATTATATCCCCAGCAGAGTCGCCAGCTGTCGCACCTCGAAAAATACGATCCTAAAATAAACAACAGAGTCGCCACCTAATTCTATTTATTCTACGAGAGAAAAGGAAGATATAGACACAACCTAAATAAAGGATAAGAATGGTCAACGAAACCACTAATCTAGGTTCGGGAGTCAGTTACACAAGGGGAAGGTGTTAGGCACCCCTCACGTCCGTTGTACTCAACGGGAACCTCTTAGTCTAATTTGCGCTTAAAAAATGTTAACTTGTTATTATTGTCTTCTTTTACTGATTAAAGATACTTAAGATTGCTTATTAAAGGGAAAAGAAAATTATTATTTATTACGGAGAAAGATTAAGTTTTTTATTATTGTGACGGAGAGATAGTTAATTTTTATTTATTGTGCTCGCGAAGGATTAAAATCCCCGTGCCTACGTATTCCCCTGTGCAATGGGAAAGTCAGAGCTTCGTAGTTCGTGCTACTACGATTTGTGTTTTTTAATTGAACGATTGTTTGAAAATGCATTCTACTGCTAAGCGTTGGCTTATCTGCTCGCGATAGGAGGCTGAAGCGCTAGCTTGTTTGCGAGATAGAAAGATTTAAACAATGTTCGTTTTGAGAAAAGATGTTTGATCTTTGTTAAATGTTTTAAAACGAGAGGGCGAATGAACCACGCGTGGGGCTAGCCCATGTTGCGGTTGCATTCAAGAACGTGCGGAGTGCGAGACTCCGGAGTTCAGTTACTCGCTAATTAATCATGAAAATGATTTGAATTGGTTGGTATGTTTTAGTTTGAGATTTGAATATTTTTTATACAAACGGTGACTGAACCAACGCGTGGGGCTAGCCCATTTGCGATTCAATCCAGAACGTGCGGAATGCTAGACTCCGGAATTCCTTTTTTCCGTGATTAATTAAGATGAGTTGAATTATTTTTTTTTACGAACGGTGATTGAAACAACGCGTGGGGCTAGCCCATTCTCGATTCAATCCAGAACGTGCGGAATGCTAGACTCCGGAGTTCTTTTTTTCGTAAATTAATTAATGAAATGAATATAGTGCAGATGGCGATCACAAAGTGACCGACTTACGTGTGTGTAAATGAAAGCTTATGAAATTATCCGGTATGTTTTTTTATGCGATTATTTGGCGTTGGACCAAATGATTAACTTTTCTTTCGAAATGATTATTTGAAAACGTGAGCATATCCACTTCTTGTTTTGCAGAGTTATAACCGAGATGTGAAAATGAAAACCAAATTCATATGAGTCATACGTCGTCATCACACGACCAAATGATTAGTAAAAGCATAAGCATACAATCATACGCATAAATAAATACAAAAACATAAGATAACTAATTAACTACATAAAATATAATTACTTGACGAAATAATTAATTAACTAATTAATTTAATTAAACGATATTATTAATAAACAAAAAAAATGTATTTAGAAAAATTTAAAATTTTAGTTTAAATTATAAAAGGAAAGTAAAATAAAACTAATTAAAAAAACTAAAAAAATAAGGTCAATGGGCCAGATCAAAAGTAAGAATGGGGGGTGCTGAAAAGGAGGCCCCCAAAGGCCCATAGGATTTGACCGGCCGGGTCGGGTCTGACCCGGATCCGGTTCGGTGGCTTTTTACTAAAAGAGGAAAAGGGAGACCTAGGGTTCATACGGCCATTTCAACCTAAATTCAGAAATCTCAATCTTCATCCTCACACATCCTTATCTCTCTCAACTGAACCTTGTTCTTGTCATCTCTCTCAAACGAAACCCCGCAAACGCTTCTCACCGTCATCAAACCTCTCAATCGGTCCTTAATAAAATTATATCGAACAAAATTTCCGTCTCAAATCTCTCAGTTTCTCGGCGACAACCCTATCTCCTCACTAACCGAACAAACAGAGATGATGCAAGCAAAAATGAAAAGGAGGAAGACTTACGAAGGGTAAACGCTTTCGAAAGCTAGCTTCAGATTTCCGTCGCGCCTTCGTCCTCTCCGTCTTCGAGCGTGGCGAGGTGAGATCGCTTTCTCTTCAGTGTTCTTAGCGAATAAATATTCTTGGTGTTTTAGGGTTCTCGGTAGATTTTTTTTTTCCCCCCCTTGTCTGAACTTAATCCCCCTTTTATAGTATAGTGAACTAGGGTTTTTGTTTCTTTGAAAAATAACCAGTGGATTTTCCCCTTTCTGTGTTATCCTGTTCTCCCTTTATTCGGCCTTTAAGAAAGACGAGCCTGTTGCCGTAATTGTGAAAGAAATTGCTTGGTAGTAGCTCTTATTTGTTTGTGAATTTGGCCGAAAACGCCCTAGTTTGCTTTGACTTTAATCGTTCATTGTAGTGATTTTCAATGTTGTGATACATAAGGATTGATATGATTCAGGTTGCAGGTTCTCCTTGTACGTTTTGGTGCCTTTTGCTGAGCCTGGGATGGTGACAGCTCGTGCGTCAGACTCATAACCTCAGCCTGCACTGATAAGTCATCTCACTTTCTCTTTTTCAGCTTTGCGGGTTCAGATGCCAACCCTTTGATATCCGAACCTTTGCCCTTTTGTGATACAAACTTTCTTTTCATGACAGGGATAAGATATTGACCCTGATATTGCTGTTGCCTAGGCTTGGGGACTCGTTTAGTGTGACTGATCCTTGGGAAAAGTGGCGTACTCGGGGACAGATGAGGGGGCCTCATGGCCACTGCCTTCTCTAATTCCTTTGATAAGTTCCCTCTCTCTGTTCTTTTTCTTGTATATAAAGTTTTGTTGCCATTTTTGTTAATGCTTCGTAACCTGCCATTGTTTCTGCTCTGCTCTTTTATCTGTATGTATCTTAACACTGCACCTTCATTGACTTAGTTCATTTAGTTCGAAGTGAACTAACTAAATTGAATCTAGACTGAATTGATGCTCCTTTAGTTTCCTGCATTTTGTCTATTTGTGATATGAAAATGTGGTTATTCCAAACTCAAAAGTCTCTAACTTAGAGTGTATATGGTGCAGGGTTTACATTGCATCAACAACTGTTATGTCGACGAAGCTGTATCCATATGATCGGTGCGAGTTAAGGCGAGCACCATAGGCATGTACGTTCTGTCTGATGGAGCTCACTCGGGTTATTGATTATTTCTCGAATTGGCCATCAGGGCCTTCCAGTAAAGGACTTTTTGCTTCCCTCTTTTGAATTTAAATAATGCAAGATACCCACGCAAGTAGCCTTGATACATCAGTTCCGATTGTTGCTGATGTATGTTTGCTAGATTTGTTTGCCAATTTATTAACCGTTATTGTTGTCGCTATCGCAGGTTTGACTTGATGGTGTATGCCGAAGAAAAATTTGGGGAACTTGCAACCTATTGACGTAACTTAGATCCACTTAAGGGGAAGTTCATAGGACTCGATCAAAGACTTTACAGCCATGTCGTAGCGCTAACCATTGGTGCAATTGAATGTCCCTGTCTTTGTAGTAGTATAATTATAATGATGTTGGCGCAATTGAATGCCCTTGTTCCTGTAGTAGTACAATTATAATGATTCTAAATCCTGCTTGTTATTTTGGGTTCATTACTCTTGTAACACTTAAACTCATCCTTTGTTATTGAAAATGATGATGTGAATCCTGGATTTAAGAGGATCCCCTTACTTGTTTTTTTTTGTATTGCTATCTTGAATTCAATTAATGCTTTGACCTTGCAAATCACTTGCTAGGCTTGAATAGCTTTGTTTTATCTTAAAACAGACCCCCTAAGAGAATGCATTTGAAAACCACATATATCACCTTACCAATGTTCAAAAACTTCTCAAGACAAACAAGGCAATAACAATAAATAACAACAAATTCATGCTTTTGAAGGACTTAAGTGAGGGTGAGCAAAGAACTTCATTCTCAAGACCTCAAAGGAAGATGTCTTTTTTAGAGTAAACCTCACCATCTTTATTTTGAACACAAGATTGCATGCTAAGTAGTCATAGAATAATAATCTCAATTACAATGTGTCTCCTAACCAATCATCTGATAAAACATGATACAAGTGCCCAAGATAAGAACATCCCAGATAAAAACTAAAGTCCAGCTCCAAGCCCTGAATGGAACAAGACCCCCTAAATTCCGTAAAACTAACCAAGAGAAATCCCAAATCCCAAACTTTGAGGAAAACAGAAAGTGAAAATATGGCTATGGCTTAGTATAAATGTGAATGCAAAGTATGAATGCGAAAGATCGAAACAAAAGAAAGGAGGGCAAATTTTGGGGTGCAACACTTACATCACTAAATAACCTTCATATCACACGTTAACACATATCACAAGTTACATCAATACCATATCATTAAAAAAAACATATACATGCATGGTTCCACTCAATTTCATCAATTAAAACACGTTTTTCAGTCATGTAACCCACGCTAAGCGAGCTCCTACCCGTGCCAATCGTCCTCTATGATTTTAGCAGAAAACCATTGATATCACATGGAAAAACATACAAAAGTAACACACCTTAGATAAATCACCAACCACTACATTTCCTTATGCCTTCAAAGAAACTCACGTCGTAAACACTTTTACACTATTTTTCATAAACTCAACCTCTTGCTTAACGGAACAAACAACTCTCCACTTTCGTCGAACTTAGATTCACGCTCCGGAGACAAATCACGAATATCTTCAGGAAAAACTTCAGGAATTACACCCCAATGGCATATCACTAGCCGTCACATTGCTCTTTGTGCTCCGAGAAACAAACTTCCACAATACCTAATAGTTCTCCCTCAAGACCTTCCAACTTGACCGACAAACACAAAAATCTAATTTTATTCATCTTCTAATATAATAGTCTGCATTGACTCATCAAAACCATATGTAAGCACTCGACTTAACTCCATTCTACTTCACCGTACACACTATCTAAACTGGAAGGACACGTCTATTCCATCTAACACGATTCCGTCTACTATCAACAATAGATTAAGGGAGATCAATTCCTCAATTTGTCAACAGATAGTCGACAATCATGATGGGGCATAAACCATTCCCACCAAACTCCAATAGCGTTTTTGGCATCTTGTGCACTAAGGCAGCTCATGTGCAATTCCCTAGTTGACTCAAGCCTTATCTCCGTATTACCTCCAGAATCGAGAAAAACACCGTCCTAATAACATTTGTAGTCTTACAATCCAATACACACTGAGCCAACACTCCACAACCAAAACATATTAGTGAAGTAATATCTTCTCCCCCCACTTGTTTCAAACCAACACTTGGATACAAACAGTTAGAAAATAAGCAAGTACCGACAGTGTTTCACACACATGTCGCGTACTAAGGAACAAACATCATTAGACAACCTGACCGGATGGACCGACTTGCTCTGATACCACAAATGTAACACCCTTCTAACTCTACGAAATAAAACACAATAGTCACTTAAATAAATCAGAGTACCTCTCAGAAAGGTGCCACATTTTCTTCATAAAACGTCTTAACAACATCATTACTCAATCATACGGGTTTTTCAAAACATTTAGAATATTCATTTTCTTTTATAAATCAATAATCAAACTAAAATTTGCAGCAGAATCATAACTTCATAAAACTTCATTTATTTCATCAAAATATCAAGACCTTAGGTCATTGTCAACTATCATCAATAACTACAAATCAATATCTAGTAACTCATAAAATCATCCTAACAGACAACATAATATTCACTTAAGCGTGTCCCGCCTGATGTTACATCTACCATAGCAAGACAACATATCACTAAATAAGCGACTTAAAAACAATACTTCAAGCCACATCTACACACCAAGCTTATTCTTGAATATCTGCAGGATGACATAATAAATCATCACCAAAGGTAGGCAGGGGGAGTAATCACGAATCAATATAAATGGCATAAAGTAAAGATAATCAAGCAACATTCATCATATATCAACACATCATAATCCTCACCCATCACATCATAAAACTCATCAAACGTCTACTCAACACATATGTATCATGATATGCCACCAAGAATGAAATGCAACTTCAAAAATGCATGTGGTACCGATTTCAACATGTGATTGACACGAGGCTATCTACCCTCCATAAGGGAGCACAACATAAACAACAACAACCTAATCCACACAATGGGATTTAAGTCCCCATAATCATAAGTATGCCATGAATGCAACGATGCAACAATATCAACATAATCAACACTTGTATCAGCATTCATGTAAATATTCATCATACTCTTCATACGACATCTATACATCAATCATGTAATCTATCAACATATACTCATCATCACATAGCAATCATAAACATCATACTATAACATCACAACTCCATTTCACACCCAATCATCATAATTCATTTGATCGACATGTTCGTCACATAGCAAGTATAACATCAAAATATTCACAACATCTATTTACTCTGTCATAGTATCATGATAGTATCATTTTGCATATAACTTATACCATCATAAGAAATCAACACATAATCATCATATAATCAACCTATATCTTAACTTCATTTCTATCACAAATTGATCACTAAAACATCAACATAAATCATGACAACAAGTATAATACATCACAACATTAATACATCCTATCTACACCTCATTAGACAATTTTCTGAAATTAAAACACTAATTTTTCGCTTCCAAGGATCTCTAAGCAACCTCGTCGCTCGTTAAGCAGCCTCCTCTCAGGTTAATGGAAAACTCTAGTTTCTATTGCTCGTTAAGCGAGCTAGGAGAATTTCAGAAATTCCAGTATGCAATGACAGCAAACGCAACTACGATATTTCACCCTTAAAACACAGTTTTTCATCATTTTAATCACCAATGCAGCAACATAACATATAGCTAACACATACATCATATACAACATAAAATACACCAAAATTATTTACTATTCCTCAATTCTATTCACCAAATCCTAGGTTTTCTCTAAAACCCCAATACTCCCCATTACCTAAACTCTACATCAAAATACATTGAAAAACAATACTCCTCATACCTTAGATTGAAGCTTTTCTTACGGTTTCTCTTCAAATTTCGCCGGAGATTCTTCAAGCCCTAGCCTCTTCTCCTTGTTCCTCAAAGTTGCTCTTTTCTTCTTCAAACACGGTCGTGAAAACTGATCGTATCCCAAACCTTCAACTTCCTTTTGTCAATCTTACTCTTAGGACCCCAAATACACTTTTCCAACTTTTCCCTCAACTTAGTCTACACAATTGACCAACATATCCCCAAGACCTCTAATTCTTTTATTTTAATTAAATAATAATAATTTGAATAATCTAAAATAATTATCCTTAATATTACTATTCACTAAAATAATTTCAAATAATCTTATCATTAACACAACGACATTCGACCAAGACCAAATAATCGACAACAACAAGCTACACAGTTAAATCAAACAATTGGGGTGTTACAACTCTCCCCCACTTAAGGAATTTTCACCCTCGAAAATTGTCCGAAGAAAACAGAGTCGAATACAAATCCCTCATCGGATCTTCATGTCCCCAAGTCTAACACACAAGCCATCAACAAATTCTTCAAAACTAGATACTCCTCTACGTCTGGCCATCCGTCCACGGATGATAAGCAGAACTCAACCTCAACTTAGTACCCAAATCATCTTGCAAATTCTTCCAACACAATAATCTACGGTATCCCCTACAACTTCACAATTTCCTCAATGTACATCTCCTTTAATCTGGATGTTATTGGTGGTGATTATCACAATGGTGAGCCATTTGATTATGTTGATGGTCAACAACTTGGAGATGAGGTAAATATTCCAACTAATGATGGTGAAGGGGAAAGCGATATGTCACATGATGAGAATCATGGTGAAGCTCCAGAATCACTCAAGTTCAACTTAGGAGGTCTAATAGGCAGAGACAACCTTCTATAAGGTATAATTCTGATGAGTATGTGACCTTGACTAATGAGTGTAACACCCATATAATATATATCTAGAATAATATCATACAAGTGTTATTTGGTACTGACACCATCATAAGTGCCTAATAATATAATTTACATTCTTGACCAATTCTAAAATTCTATACAACAATGGTACAAGACATGGAAATCATACTAAAAAAATACTAAAATCAATACAATATCCATTATCGTACAAAAGGTAGAAAAATACACAGCGGAAACTAAAGTTTATGCTTCTCTTGAAACATCCCGAACATAACTCCACTTGTAAATCAAACCTGCAAAAGAAACCTGAAAAGCAACAACAATAGTGGGGTGAGATAAAATATCTCAGTGAGTTCCCTATCTTAGAGTTCTCTCGGCTCTAAAGGGTTCGAATCTAAACAATACTCAAGTCGGGGGAAAACCTAGACTTCGAGTTCACATAACAAATAGAGACATCAAGGTAAAATAAAATGGAGCATACACAAGGTGCTTTAAGGCATCTTTCCCCGCCCAACCATCTCATAAGGCAAGCAAGTACAAGTCACTCGATCCTTAAAGTGTAGATAACTTTCCCCGCCCAGCCACACCAGTGGCAAGCAAGCACGAGTCACTCATCATCTACCAAAGGTACTTTCCTCGCCCAACCATCTCTTATGGCAAGCAAGCACGGGTCACGACACATTACCACAAAGTAACTTTCCTTGCCCAACCATCTCTTATGGCAAGCAAGCACGGGTCACAGTTACTTATTATAATGGGTAACTTTCCCGCCCAGTCATCTCATATGGAAAGCAAGCACGGGTCATGGTTACTCCATTAAGGGATTCGAATCCACTGATTAATTATGTCTTTTAGGCCGTCCGTCTCATGGGATCCCGACACGAGCTAAACATAATTAAATTAGGATTATAACACAATGGGAACACAACTTCCATCCGTTCACAACTACTTAACATAGGGATACTATTCTGGTATCGGTGTCTAAGCATTGTCATGTCTCTAAAATGGTTCTGTATCAACCTAGGGTAAACCTAGCTATCTCACAAGTTATACCTTTTATTTCCTTTAGTTCATAAATTTCCTAACTTAACATAATTTCGGTTTATTTGAAAAGTCAGGTAAAAGTTGGCTCAAAATAATATTTCTCGGTCTTATAATATATAACATATTGTTAGCTTCAAATCAGTATAACGAACAATTAAATTGGATAAGGGTTGCAGGAGTTAAGAAGCTTTTAAGGAGGAATTGAAATTAATATTTTTAATAGGCATAAAATAAATAATTATTTCCACTTCAAAATTAATATTTTCCTCTACCATTGGATAGTACGTTGTCTTAACTTTCAAACAATATAAAATTTGCCTCAACCGGATACCCGAGAAAAAATTATGAATTTTCTAAGAAATGTCATTTTTCAGAACACAACAGTGGTAACTGGTTACTACCAGAAGGGTAACCGATTACCAGTGTAAAATTCACCCAGAAACTCAAATTTTCAATGGGTAACCGGTTACTATCCATAGGCTAACCAGTTACCACTGCACCAGACGCTGAAAACCCCTATTTTCTCAACATAAAACCCCTCCAAACGCCTTCCTAACACTATGGATCATCCAAGAAATCATAGTAGGTTTAATGTACGTGTATCTCGACTATTCTACCCGATTAATTCAACATTTTATCCGTTAGAAACTTTGATTTATCATATTAATAATTTCTAACTTAAAACTCTAGAATTTCAAAACTCTAAAACAAAAGTTTCTATCTAGAACCCACATTGCAATCGATGAGGAGTTTGATGAAGATGAAGATCGATGAAGAAGAATGATGATGATCCATGGTTTCCACTTCTAGGGTTTTCTTCCTCTTTCCTCTTTCTCTTTTTTCTCTTCTTTCCTTTTTCCTTCCAACTTTCTTCTTCTTCTTATAACAAAACAACAATATAAAACATATTGATATACTATCATTAGTTAGTAAAACTAACTAATGGGTCCAAATTGAGAGTATCCAAATATGTCTTTGAGTCAGATATTTAATAAAGCCTCTGAGTCAGATATTTAATAAAGCCTCTGAGTCAGATGATATTTAATTAATTAATTTAAGTTCGTCAGTTGCTCTAATTATTTTAATTGAAAACTCTTAGAGCACACCGAAACCTTATTAAATTCAATTAATATTAACCAGAGCATTTAATTAAATACGGGGTATTACAAATGAGGGTGAACCTGAGTGTTTTCAAGAGGTCATGGAAAGTGATGAAAATCAAAAGTGGATGGATGCAATGCATGATGAGATGAAATCATTGCATGATAATTACACTTATGATTTAGTGAACCCGTCTAAAGGAAAAAGTCCTTTGGAAAACATATGTATTTAGAGTTAAAAATGAGAGCAACTCTAAGTCTCCAAGATATAAAGCCAGATTAGTGGTGAAAGGTTTCCGTGAAATAAATGGTGTTGATTTTAATATTTTCTCACATTTTGTAAAGATGTCATCAATTAGAATCACGTTGGATTTGGCTTCTACTCTTGATTTATAGGTTTAGAAAATGGATGTAAAAATGACTTTCCTTCATGGTGATTTAGAGGAAGAGATCTACATGAAACAACCCAATGGTTTTCAAGTTAAAGGTAAAAAAGACCATGTGTGTAGATTGAGAAATAGTTTATATGGGTTGAAGCAAGCTCTAAGGCAGTGCTACAAGAAGTTTGAGTCTATTATGTGTGATCAAGAATATTATAAGACTACTTCAGATCATTGTGTCTTTGTTAGAAAATTTTCTAACGATGACTTCATTATCCAGTTGTTATATGTTGATGATATATTATTGTAGGGAAAAATATATCTAACATTAACAATTTAAAGAAGAAATTGAGAGAGTCATTTTCCATGAAAGACATGGGAGCAACTATACAAATTCTAGGCAAGAGAATCATGCATGACATAAAAGAGAAGAAACTTTGGATGTCACAAGAATATTATATCGAAAGTGTGCTGCAAAGATTCAAAATGGAAAGTTCTAAGGCGGTAAGCACTCCTCTCGCTACTCATTTCAAGTGAAGATGAATTGTTTTATATGAAACGTGTTCCTTATGCGTCTGATGTGGGTAGTTTGATGTATGCAATGGTGTGTACAAGACCAAATATAGCACATGTTCTTCGTACAGTCAGTAGATTTTTGTAAAATCTAGGTAGATAGCATTGAAATATTATAAAATAGATTTTAAGGTATCTTCATGGTACGAATTCAACGAGGCTTTGTTTTAAGGAGATAAGCCTATTCTAGTGGGGTACTCTAACTCTGATATGGCTAGATACATTAATTCCAAAAATTCCACTTCGGGCTACATGATTAAATTTGCAAGGGGAGCTACGGTTGACATTCCAAATTGCAAAAGTGTGTAACATTGTCTACTACAGAGGTTGAGTTCATTGCAATTACTGAAGCATGCAAAAAGTTACCATGGTTGAAGAAATATTTGCAAGAGCTTGTTTTTTTTCAAGACAAATATGTGTTATTCATTGATAGTCAAATTGCTTTTCATCTTGGTAAGAATCTGATTTTTCATAATAGGTCCAAACAAATTGATGTGAAATATTATTAGATACATGATGTTTTAGATGCAAAGTTGTTGTAGTTAGATAAAGTTCATAAAAATGACAATGGTTCTGATATGATGACTAAAATATTACCAAGAGGAAAATTTGAAGCTTGTTGTAATATCGTCGGTTTGGTGATTTCCTCCACATAGTTGTGAGTGAGAGATTTGTTAGGTTTGGGATCCCTTTCTATGTGGATAAATACTCAAATATGATTATCCCATTTGTAACACTTATTTAATTGGAGAGGATCAATTTAGGTTTGAGAGAGATAGAGATAAAATAATGATTCAAAAGAGAGAAAAAAGGAGAGAAACGCATTCCCGTTTTTCTGCTTCCATTCTCACTAAATCCACGATCCTCGATTCATTAACCGTCAAATATAGCTCAAATATGAAGGTAATGTTCGTAACACATGTATCTAACTTTTAACCGTTCAGAATTTGAAAATAAAGTGTGAGGTGAGAGTTATCTGCTTCGCACTAAAGCTGCAAATTTAGGAAATTTTTCAGCTTTTTGATTCTTATTTGTAATCTAGTTTGATTTGTGATTTGCGGTTGTTAGCACTAGTATGTGAATCACTTTAAGACTCTATTGTGTCCTTAATTGATTATAGTGGAGTATTTCGTTGGTATGGACGACTCATGGTTTTTACTCTCATATTGAGAGGTTTTCCACGTTAAAAATATCAGTGTTCTTTTGTACCTATAATTGTTCGTTTTGCCGTCTTATATTTGTTGTTGATTCTCAAGGATCCTACAAGTCTGAGGAATTTTATATTTGTTGCATATTTGTTTGTTATTGTGTCTTAATTTTCCATCAGCTGACTATATATTTGAATGTCTAGACCAAACATTGGTTCACACAAGGTTCAATCAATTGAGAGACAAATTTAAGGTGACTCTTTCACCCATATTTATGGGGAAGGGGATGTTAGGGACAATATCTCTCTACTATGTTCTTTAACATAGGTTATACATTATATGCATTAATTGTAATTGATGTGCTACTTAATGGCTTTCCATTATAATTGATGCCATCAAGATTGCAAGTCAATCATTTATATATATACCATATACTCCCTATGTCCCACAATAAGCGATCTAGTTGACCATTCTACACATATTAAAAAAACGTAGAAATGAAAGAGAGAAAATGATATTTTTACTAAAATACTCGTTATCAAGTATTGTGAGTGATGAAAGTAGTGATAATTAAAAGGTACAATTGAAAAAAAGAAGTTAATTTTCATTGTAATTTGAAATAGATCATTCATTTCAAGACACATTATAGTTTCAAATGGACCACTCATTATGAGACGGAAGGAATACTGTAAATGCAAATACAACCATTCAAATAGGGGTGACAAACGGGCATGCTCACCCAGTTTAGGCCCGCCCTGCAAAATCCCGTAAAAACAGGAGGTGGGACAGAACAATCATAGTTAAGGATGCAGACCTAAAATCTAGGTTCGTCCCGCAAAAAAGTGAGGGTGGGTAAAACCCACGGGAACTGCACAATTTATGCCTAAAAATATAAAAATTTATGTAAATGCTCGTTCCCGAGAAAGTCTGTAAAAAAACGGATGGGACGAGACAAACACATTAGAGAGTGAGTGTTTAAATCTTTATCCTGCCCTGCACTAAAGTCCCCTCTCTCTCTCTCTCTCTCTCTCTCTCTCTCTCTCTCTCTCTCATCTCAAAACAAAATCAAAACACCTAATAAATGTTAAAGTTTTCTCATGTGCCAAGGAACTTTGCCATGAGATACTTGCCCACATTCCACATGGGGATGAGGTGTAGGGTATCTATCATGATGAATAAGTCTTAGTATGAGAATGCTTCACAAACATAAACTAAAAAAATACTTCTTAATCTAAAAGCAACAAAAACATATAACAAGTAAAATAGGCTAGTGTGCTTGAGTCTTAACCTTTGGAACTAGGTTTGGGGATCTCCCTCATACTTATGTGTGTTTCTTATGCATTCCATTTGGGAGTGATGTAAGAAGTACACACTCTACTGAATGATACTTGAATACACTCTCCTATGCAAACTCAAATAAAAAACTTCTGAAAAGCTACAAACCAACAACAAGTGTCTTTCCTTCGGAAATTTTCTTCTCATCTCTCCACTCTTAATGAAAGAACTCGTTTCGACTTGTCTCTTTGCAAGATAGTAAATGCACTCGTTCCAGGCGAGCCTACAACACCTGAACATAGGAATAAGCAATTTAATCTTTCCTGAAACAAAATGTGTTTAATAATTTTTCAACTTTTAAATTTTAAATGTTTTTTGAGTCGTATTTAAAATATTATAAACAGATACTCCACAAAAATTTATAAAACTTATTAATATGAGATGAATTTTAAATATAAAATTTTAAAAATATTAAGATAAAAGTAACAAATGAGTTTTTAACTTATTTTTTTTATGCCGTAATAAAACTTTTTTTTATATAATATTTTTTTATAATATTCAACATATGTGAAAAAAAAATCATTCAAAATTTAAGTTAACTTAATATCAAAGATTAAAACTAATTGTAGAAAAACTAATTGTAGGACTAAAAGTTGATATTTTTTTTTTCAAAAAGAGATAAACACAAATTGTTAAAATTTATTAAAGACTAAAATCATATTTAAAATTTTCGATTATATTAAAAAGCAGTTTAGTAACCAATGAGAATTCGAGCTAATAAATTAAACTAGACTTATAAAAAAAATAACACTCATATTCGAATATTATATATCTAAATTTGGATCAACGAAGAAATAAAAAAATTAATTGTTCAACATTTTCATTTTCAGAATATTATATATCTAAATTTGGATCAACGAAGAAATAAAAAAAATAATTGTTCAACATTTTCATTTTCAAATTCTGATGAAAGCGTTCAATTTAATAATATTGATTTTTATCGGTTGAGGAATAATTTGTGCACGAAGATGTTAATTATCAAAAACATAAATTTAAACATTAATAGGATATATGTATATGTTAATTATAAAAACTTTGTAATTATGAATGGTTGTTAGTTATGACAAATTTTTGTGGATCCATTCAAAACTCCAACAAACTATTTAATGGCTATTTTTATTCAATGAAATGAAATGAATCTAACAAACACATATTGTTATCCTAATTCAACTCTCAATCACTCATACATACAAATTTGTTTTGCTTAAAATAGGAAGATAGAATGTATAAAAGGCTTCCAAAGGATATTCCAATGAATCACTTTCATTCTTTGTGTCTCTCCTTTTTGCCGGAGATCCCAACAAAAAGGGAGACAAAACAAGTCACATGTGAGCAAACCTATAAAAACAAAACATAAAAATATGGCAGGTGGTGGATTTTCAGATGCTGGTGCTCTCAAAAGGGCTCATCTTTATGAATACAAAATTACTGGATACTTTATTTTTTCCTGCATTGTTGGTGCTCTTGGTGGCTCTCTTTTCGGTTATGATCTTGGTGTTTCCGGTGGCGTTACATCCATGGATGATTTCTTGATAGAATTCTTCCCCAATGTTTATGAAAGGAAACATGCGCACTTGGCAGAAACTGATTATTGTAAATATGATGATCAACTCTTGACACTTTTTACATCCTCTTTGTATTTCGCTGCCTTGGTCTCCACGTTTGGCGCTTCATCTGTCACCAAAAATAAAGGAAGGAGAGCCAGTATTATTGTTGGTTCTATTAGCTTCTTCATTGGAGCTGTCATGAATGCCGCCGCTCTCAATATTTCTATGTTGCTCCTTGGACGTATTTTTCTCGGTATTGGCATTGGATTTGGTAATCAGGTAAATACGAATCGCGGTTAATGGATATAATGTATATTTGAATAAATTTGTGTCACGTGCTCTACACATATGTAACACTGACACCTCTGAATAAATGTACGTCTGATGGTCATTACTTATGTAACACATACATCTTGTGTCTGTGCCCGTGGTTCATATTGTTGTATTTTTGTTGTTGTCTAGGCTGTTCCTTTGTATCTGTCAGAAATGGCTCCAGCAAAAGTGAGAGGAGCAGTGAACCAACTCTTTCAATTGACAACATGTTTGGGAATATTGATTGCTAACATGATAAATTATGGAACTGAGAAAATTCATCCATGGGGATGGAGATTATCTCTTGGTTTAGCTGTAGTTCCAGCAACTGTTATGTTTATCGGTGGTTTATTGTGTCCTGAAACACCAAACAGTCTTGTAGAACAAGGCAAAATGGAAGAGGCAAGAAAGGTTTTGGAGAGAGTTAGAGGTACTTCCAATGTTGATGCTGAATTTGAAGATCTTGTGGACGCAAGTAGAGAAGCACAAGCCATCAAGAATCCATTTCAGAATCTTCTTTTGAGAAAGAATAGGCCACAATTCGTAATCGGTGCATTGGCTATTCCTGCATTCCAACAATTGACAGGAAACAACTCTATTCTCTTTTATGCACCTGTCATTTTCCAGACTCTTGGATTTGGATCTGCAGCATCTCTTTATTCTTCTACCATTACTAGTGTTGCACTTGTTCTCGCCACTTTGATCTCTATGTTTTATGTTGACAAGTTTGGTAGGAGAGCTTTCTTTTTGGATGCAGGTGTTCAAATGTTATTTTGCATGGTAAGTTCTCTCTCTCATACCACCATTCTTGACATGTTATCAAGAGTCTCACTAGGTTTCCACTATCAGGCCATCCACCATTTATTTTCACTCATCAGATATCCAGTCCTGAACGTAAGTGGTGTGTTAAGAGTCCAACAACGGACAATATATGGCCTGAAAATGTGGAGACAATTTTTAGTCGTAGACGTAGACAGAGTTGATTGAATTGAATTGCTAATATATGAGAGAGTTTTGATATGCAGGTTGCTACAGCAGTAGTATTGGCTCTTGAGTTTGGCAAAGGCAAACAACTATCATTTGGAGTAAGCATCTTTCTAGTCATTGTGATATTCCTATTTGTGTTAGCATATGGAAGATCATGGGGACCCTTAGGATGGTTAGTTCCAAGTGAGCTCTTCCCATTAGAGATAAGATCAGCTGCACAAAGTGTTGTTGTGTGTGTCAACATGATCTTCACTGCCATTGTTGCACAATTCTTCCTTGCATCATTATGCCACCTTAGATATGGAATCTTCTTGCTCTTTGGAGGCTTGATTGTTGTCATGAGTTGTTTTGTGTTCTTTCTATTGCCTGAGACAAAGCAAGTTCCTATTGAAGAAATCTATCTTCTCTTTGAGAATCATTGGTTCTGGAAGAAATATGTTACTGAGGGAAAACAAGAGAGAATCTCAAATGAGCAAGCATAAGATGTCAAAATATTCAACCACAAAATATTTGTTGGCATTTTGGCAAGGGAGAGTGACAAGATTTAAAAATGCCATACTTTTATGTTTTGTGAATACTAATTGTTTACATGAAATGGAAGTCAATATATATATTCTTTGAATAATTAATATTTGTTATTTGCATATTACTATTTGAGTTATATTTATCTAATTATTACTAAAATAATTAAAATATTTTAATCAAAATTAATATTTTAATTTTTTTATTAATAATATTACTTAAATACACATTTAACCACAAAATGTGTTAAGTAGAGAAAACAAATATATATATATATATATATATATATATATATATATATATATATATATATATATATATATATATATATATATATATATATATATATATATATATATATATATATATATATATATATATATATATATATATATATATATATATATATATCAATAAAAAATATAATAGTAGAAATTATATTATTTTGTCTAATGCATAAATATATCAAATAAAATAGAGGGAAAAAAATTGTCAAAAGTTGTTTAGTAGTATTCTGCACATAATTGTTTTGTTTAATACTTCTTATTTTGAAAATCAAACACACTCTATTTAGTTAAAATGTTATAGATTACAAAATCATAAAAAAAATTAAATTTATCAAATTGACGTATTTAATTAAATATGAATCATTTTATTATTATTTTATTTTATACTTTAAATTAAAATATAAATTAAATATAAAATTTAATTAACTCTGAAGAACTTATGAAATTATGGTTAAAAAAATCTTATAAGCAATATCATAAGTTATTGCTTACATATTTCTTTTCAAAGAAATGATATCACATAATTTATGGTACTAGATAAACCCAAATAAATTAATATGAACAAATATTTAATCTCATTAATCTATTTAAAAATTAATTGATACTTATAAAGATTCAAATAAAATAAGTTTTTAAGTAGATTAATAGATTAATTAGGCTTTCGAAAAGGTCAAACAGCTTGTTGTGCCGGTTTTTGTGGCTGAGAATCACGATCGTTTGTGGCTACAGTTCGATTCATTTTTTATCTTATGAAGCTAATTAAGGAAGGGTAATAGAAGTCTCCAACTAACCCTGCTTGCAAACTGAGTTTAAACAAATGACTGTTAATTTACAGACGCTACCAAGAGATTGGGGGTCACCTTTTATCTTATTAATACTAAGTTTAGAAAATATCATTTTTTCTTGATATCTGGTGGATTGGTCTTGAATTTAGGATTGAGAGTGTGCTGAGATGTAGTGAAGGTTATATATACTAAGGATGAATAATGAAGGGTATATATACCTGAAATCCAGGTTTAATCTACTGTTTTGGAATTTCATCAAGACTTTGAGGTTATTATATTATTTAGTTTTTATTCAATTCCTTTCAATCATATTTTGTGTATTATTGTTTGATTAATTTAAGTTTCATAGAATATGGTTGATTAAATTTGATCGATGGATGTTCCTTAAGTTTGCATGATAACTTAGCGTATTTGTTAACTTCACCCGATCTTCAACCTTCATGCTTAATGCGGAAAATAGGAATATAATTCACATAGTGTTGATCATGCTTGTTAATCGATATTATAATCAAATAGGAACTGTATATGTTAATCCATTAGATTAATTTATTAATCATAATTGTAATCATTTTTTTTTCAATTGTCCGAAAAACTAAACCCCATTTTTTGTTTCTTTCCTTTGGTTAAATTAACTAAGAGTCCTTACGATACAACTTAAGTGTCGCTTCCATATACTACATTTTACTAACTCATTTTTTACCCATGTGTGACAGCGGATTACAACTATCATAATTGGAGCAAATCCATGCGCTGCTCTCTAACATCCAAGAACAAGATTGGCTTCATTGATGGAACGATCCCGAAGTCATTTTCATCTCACCAAGACTTCGAGCTATGAGATCGAGCTAATAAAATGGTGCTCTCTTAGATCAACCGATCTCTTTCATCACATATCACTTAAAGTACAATCTGCTTTGATTCATCATTTGATTTATGAGACGACTTCCGCAAAAGATTCACATAAGGCAATCATTTTTTCTTCTATGAACTTCTGTGAGACCTTCACTCTATCAAACAAGGTGATCGTTCTTTTTCACAGTATTTTATGGATGTTTAAATTCTTTGGGGTGAGCTAGAGAATCTTCGCCCAACACCTTATTGTTCTTGCATCGTCCCCTGCATATGTGATTTGGCCAAAGTTGTTCGGAGTTACAAACACATGGAACATGTTTCATGTTTTCTTAAGGGTTTGATCAATAACTATCACAAATTCCATACTCAAATCCTCCTTGATTTTTTCCAACCATCAGCCATGCCTATTCCCCGATTTCACAACAAGAAGTTGCTTCACCTTCTCCCATCACCACCACTCTCACAGTACTTTACGCTAACAATCCTCATAACAATGGTCGTGGAATAAGGATGGATCCAAATAAAGGTTCTATGTTGAGCACCCATTGTAACAAAACCAACCACATGGTGGACACATGTTACTTCAAACATGGCTTTCCCTGGATATCACACCATGAATATCAGAACTTTCATAGATTCCATATCATTCAATAATGCAAAAAAAGATGGACTAATCTCGAAAGAAGACTATCAACATCTACTTCTTCTTCTACAATATTCAAAGAAGAATGCTCAGATCTCCACTGACGACAATGGTCCCAGTTCTCACACTATCTCATGTATCCTTAATAAAGGTATTGATTTAACCCTATATTCTATGTGGATTCTTGATTCAGGGGCATTTGACCATGTATGCCCTTACAAGACATACTTGGACCTTTTTAATGTACAATGTGTAACATGGTGGGAGAATCGACTGGGGTGTTTTTGTTTAAAAAAAACCATGTGCGGATAGCAAGAGTCGCCACCGACTTTTATTTTATCCATCAGGAAAAGGAATAAAAGAACAAGAAAGATCTTTTTTGAAAAGATTTGAGTTCAGGGGTAGGTAAAGGGAAGGTGTTAACACCCTTTATATCCATGGTTATCCATGGGCTCTTAATTACTTAGCTCACTTTACTTTTGTTTGAAAATAATAGAGGTGTATTTAGAAAAATATTTCAAAAGTCTTTAACTTTGTAATGATCCTCGTATGGATGTATACAAAGCGTTTAGTTTGAAAATGTTTTGAAAAGTGGGGTGTAAAGAGTGTTTTGAAAGAGTGAGCAAGTAATTAAGTGCTACCTACCCTAAGTTGGTCTTTCTTGTTATTTATTTCCTTTAAAGGGGTAAGATTGTCCTTACTATTAGTGAGTAAGTAGTTTTTACCTTGGATGTTGTAAGGGACATGCGTATGATCATCGTATGGTCATAGAAGGCAACCTCTAGGGGTGTCTTAGTAATTCGAATGGACTATCATCATTTTCGTAGGGTCATCGAGGGACAAGATCATCTATTCGTAGGAAACTTCGAAGGGACTATGATCTTTTAATCTTGAAGGGACTATGATGATTTTTAATCTGAAGGGACATTTACTAAGACACCCCCGCGTTCGAGGGACTTGACCATGTATTGAAGGCAACCAAGAGGGGAAACCCTAGGAGGTGCAGATGGTTATCGTAAAACGATCGACTTACGTGTGTGAATATCAGTTTCAGTTATTTATCTTGAATTTAATAGGCTAGGTCCAATTAATTAAACATACAGTCTTTGCACTCCCTAAGTTACTAACCACATAGTAATATTTGTAGAAATTAAAAGTGGAAATTAAAATCCTACGCTATTACATTAGTGGAGGGGGTACATTTGTCTTTTAGGGGGGATTGCGAAAAATAAAGACGGAAAATTAAAAATAAGCTATTACATAAGAGAAACAGTTACATAATCGAGCGAAAAATTAAATTACATAAGAGTGCGACCTATACAATTTTTTCTAATAAAATAAATAATTAAGGAAATAAGTTTAAAAATTAGGTTAAGAAAAATAATTAATTATTTTATGAAGAAATTAGGTCTTTTAAAAAAAATCAGGATTTAGAAAAATTAGGGTTGATTAAAATTAGGGATTAAAGAAAATCAGGGTTTTAAAAAAATCAGGGTTGTTAATTAACCTAAATCTAATTAATTAATTAAATTTACAAACTTAATGCAAAAAAATTATAAAGAACATGTGAAAAGAATATTAAAAATAGTTATAAATTTATTTTTTATTTTTTTTAAGAAAAAGATTAGTGGAATGATTAGTTTTAGTTAGTCCAAGTTAATGATAATTTGTTGTTTAATTAATATAAAAATAATAGTTAATAAAATATAAAAAGGAAAGAAAATAAATTCGCTCAAAAATAAATGGTGGAGGCTGGAATCGAACCCTCACTCTTTACCTCACAAACACATTTCTCATCCACTGGGCCACACACACACTTATGATATGAATTGGCAAATGAAGATTAAATAATAAATTCAAATTTTGAAAAATCTCAGCGCTCTAAAGGACCGTCTTCTACCTCCAGTCTTGTGAAATTAGCTACGACTTTTTCGTAGCTAAAAAACCTGCATTTTTCAAACAATTAAAGCACGTACGATTAGCCCAATTTAAGAACATCAAACGATTACCCATGAGTTCTACAATCCAAATATGTTATCCAACAGACTTTAAACCGTCTCAATCAAGAACCCCTAATCTCAAGCTCTAAACCCTAGCAATGGTGATCTTCATATCCTGCAGTGAAACTCCAAATAAATTGCCCAGAAAGTTTCTATACAATCAAACAAACATTATATCATCAAAATCAATTAACAATGCAAGAATTAATGGAATCGAAAAATTGAAAATATTCCATAAACTTGAATTCGGTTTGATCAATTCATGACGTTTTTGATGATGATGATGGAGACATGTTCTAAACACCTCAAGAAAGCTATTTCAACCTTCAAAATTTCTTTAAAGTGACTTAAAGTATGAAACCAAATCTGAATTTTTTCTTGAATTTTTGAAGTTTGGTGGTGGTTCTTTTTAGGGGTGTGCAGAAAAACCAATAACCATAAACCAAATTCCTATCCAAATTAATCCAAATTTTAAAATCCAGTCCAATAGTATATTTTAGATTTGGTGGTCCATTTAATAAAATTTTACAAAAACCGGTAACTATATTCTAAACTGGATTAATTTATTGGATACCACATTTTATTTGAGGTTCAATACTCTTTCTCCAAAGAATGCTTTGCTGCTAGATCCTGCCACTCAACCAACCATAAGCAATGTTTTCATTTCTTTGTAACAGTATTTTTAATTTAATAAATTATTAATTTTCAAAATTTTGATGAATATTTTGCTTACCGAATTGTTAGTTGCGTCATCATGTCATTCAGATCATTCTCTTATTGCATTAAAAATTAACCCTGTATTGTTTTTATTTATTTATTATTATTATTATTATTATTATTATTATTATTATTATTATTATTATTATTATTATTGTGGATATGTAAAGTTTCTTATTTCAACTTAAAAAATTGGTTTTGAAATTGATTTTTTTTTTTTATAAAACTGTTTTTTAAAGAAAATAAAAATTGATTTGAAAATAACTGGTTTAAAGTTGTTGTTTTTTTATAAAAAATTACCAGTTTTGAGAATAACTAGAAAGCTATTAATTCAGTTTTGAGAAAATATTATATTTGTTTTTAAAAAATAATAATATTAAATTACTTAAATATTGAGCATCAATTTTATATATTTTTTATTAGATTCATGTGAAATATAACGGAGCTAAATGACGTGCTCAGTATTATATGTTCCCAGCATATTACACTAGGAGTAGTACAACTCCAAAGAGTAGAATTTAAATTTCATTTTAAACTAAAAATCAATTTAGAGCCACATATTTATTAAAATCATTTAGAACTGATTTGTGACAAAAGATCTGGTTTATCAAACCAGAACATACTACAGTGGTTAACCATGCATATTTATTGAAAAAATTGATTGAAGTAATAAAAAGAAAAAATTTACTTTGATATTACTGGTTTTGAAAGAAAAAAACAGTTTTAAAATTGGTTTATATAGAAAACCACTTTCTATTAAGAACCGGTTTTAAACTGAACCGATCCAAATATAATCCGGTTTTGAAAAAATAAACCGGTTTTATAGAAATGGTTCTAAGAACCACACCGAACCATATATATGGACCAATTTGGATTGGTTTATGAACCATGCACACCCCTAGTTCTTTTGCTCTCAATTTCCGTCCCTCACCTTATGTCTTTGTTGTATACTTATAAGTGATGGAACTAGGTTAGGAATTTGGGCCTTGAGGGATGGATTTGTGGTTGCCTTGATGTGAAGAAATCAAGTTGCCAAAGTTGTCCAAAAATCATATAAAATCATCCTTTTTTAGACTTGCACGAAATTGGATGTGATCAATCAATATAATCATCAAATATTTGATCCCAAAATAACTTTGGAATCAAATATTTGATTTTTTATGATTTATTAAAATTAAAATTGAATTTAAATGATTAAAATTCAATATAATATAAAATAAATAATAAAAATTAGAAAATATGATTAATGGGTCGTGAATAGTCTTAGAATTGAGTTTGGGTTGAAATATTATGGGTTCATTTGAAGAAAACTTGAGTTTTGGTCTTTTTTGCTTCATACACCTCCTCAAAATTGCTCAACTTAAACAATGCATAACTCCCTCAATGTTTATCCCATGAAGGTGTTCTAGGGCTTTTTAGAAAGCTTAGAGTGTCCTATAACTTCTACTTTTGGTCCCATGTCCATTTCATTTTCTATTTTTAAGTGAGCTTTGGAAGAAGTTGACTTTTTGTTGACTTTTAAAAGGACCTGTAATGTCTTGGCTCATAACTCTCAAATGAAGCATTTTTTGGCCTTGACTTGTGAGACACAAAGTTGTAGAGAATTGAATTTTATTCATGATGAGCTTTGGAATGGGAATTTTTTTTGATGAAGTATGTGAAAGTTATGGCTGGTCAAAGTTTAGTTGACTTTTCCTGCACAAAACCCTAATTTAGTAACTCTTGATTCTTGATGATTCTGAGGTTTCCTTGATGAATCATGATCAACCCTTGATCAAATGATGATTTTCACCTCATAATCTTGATGTTGACAAAAAATCTTGAAGTTTGACTTTAGGTTGACCACAATTGACCAAGTTATCTAATTTTTAAGTATCTGAGCATCTAACTGACCAAACTTGTAGGGAAAATCTTGAAACTTGACATGAGGATTCTTTGAAGTATGTGGGATGTCATGAAGTATAATTGAGGCTTTGGAAGTCCACTTTTCCTTGAGAAACTCAAAACCATAGTTTCATATCCATTGCTTAGGATGAGGCTTTGTCTGATGAAACCTTGAATCCTTTTGAGCAATTGTGAATCTTGTGACTACTAGGAGACCTCTTGAGACACATTGTCTTGAATATGGGAGTGAAAATTTTTGGGGTACAACACAACGTATATGAAACTAGGACTCATATTCCTAATTTTCTTGCTTATTGTCAAACTCAAATTTATGCCAAAATCAAAACTGTTATGATTGATAATGGTAGTGAATTCCTTATACCCTCTTATTATACATCATTAGGAATCATGCCTCAAAGAAGCTATGTAGAAACTCCTCAACAAAATTCGACTATTGAAATAAAGCATAGGCATTTCTCAATGTAATTAGATCCCTTTTATTACATGCCAAATTACCTAAATGTTTTTGGTCTATTACTTTATGTCATGTGTAGCTTAATTTCCGTGGTCTTTAATCATTATCGCATTTTTGCTACTTTATGATTTCTTTTTTGTCCTGATGAAGATGGTTATGGAAGGGAAAAGATATCTTAAACTCACCCCGCTTTGTATACTGTTGATTGATAGATGCCCACATAGTTTTGGGTTTTTTATTAGATTATTTCACCTTAAGTTTAGTGCAAAATTTGTTCTTTTTGATATTGATGGGTTTGATTTGAGTCTGGGAATGATGTGAGTGTTGGTAAGATAAGATGAATTTGTTTTTGATGTTTTCATAACTTTCTGGTGTTTTTCATAGGTCTGAGAACCTAATTGTTCATTTTTGTTTTGTGTGATTGCAAAAATCTTACAACCTTTTGCCTACGTACCCCCAAAAAGAGAATTAAGGGATCAGAGCATCATAGTTCCTCCTAAAAGGCTAGAGCTAGGAGGAGAGGGTTGATTTGTATCTTGGTTAAAACACAAGATATTGATGCTCAAAGTATGTATTTGTATCTTGATTAAAGCCCAAGACTGAAGCTGGAAAGTTTATTTGTGTCCTGATCAAAGCCCAGGATTGAAGCTGAATTGATTTGTTGTAACTGATTAGTTGCTTGAATTGCATAGCTCAAGGCATAAGCTGCATGATATATTGATTTGAATATCTCAAGAAAGGCTGAATGGTTGACCTACATTGCATAGCTCAGGATAACTGAATGGGATTGGGGAGGTTTGATGCCAATAGCTCTATGGAATTCGCTATTGGGGCGCAAGCCCTTTTCCAGGATGTACCGCTTCATGCGGTCGGTAGTGTGCACTTCCAGAACTTCTTTGTTGAATCGGTCAATGTAGTTCCTCAGGGGTTCTTCCTTCCCCTGTATGATCCCCTCGAGGGTAGCCTCGAACTTTGGATGACGTCTAGATGTTGTGAAGTTCCTAGTGAATTGGTTTTTCAAAACTTTCCATGATGTAATGGATCCTGCGGGGAGATGTTTGTACCACGACATTGCGCCTTTATGCAAGGTGATAAGAAATAGCCTGCATTTGATCGCACCCTCCATGTTGTGATAGTGGAGCATGGCTTCGAGGTTTTCGATGTGATCGTCGGGATCGGTGGTCCTGTCATATGTGGCCAGCGGATGAGGTTTCTCAAGTACGCGTGGGATGTGTGTCTCCATAATCTTGTGAATGAGTGGCCTGCGATGGTTTTCGTCGTCATTGCTTCTTGACTCGGGATACAGGGATCTTCTTCGCCGATGACGGTCTTCGTTGTAACCGATCTTCTTGCTTTGATCCTGATCTTCAAGCCAGTGCCTCGTCTTACGGGGAGGAGATCGAATGTTTTTACTAGCCCTTTCTGGGTGTGAACCTTTAGGCATATCCTAATCTCAAGGAAGAGAGAGATGCCTGGGATCTTTCCCTTTACGACTTCGCGGAGGAGATCGAGAATGGCGGGGAGAGCCTATGTGACGCCGTCTCCTAGATGGTGAAGGGGAACAATGGTTATGTTCGAGCACTTGTATGCGTTCGCTCTGTTGAAAAAGAGTGAATTTGTCCCTATTGAGGGCGGTGATGAGAGCCTGAGTGCCAACATCTGCATCCGATGGGATGGGGATTGGTTCGAACACAAGGTCCCCGTGAGTGACAGGTGGTTGTTTCAAATTATTCGAAGCTGGGGAAGGTGGGTGTCCTTCGTTGTGATCGACATTGAGTTGGGAGACCCCCATAGTTTCAGGTGATATCTTCGTCACTGAGGACGGTGGTGAGGGTGTCTTTCATAATCTCGTTGACCTGGGTATCCATGAAGACGAAAAAATGAGCTTTGATCTCGCGGTGAAAGAAAAAAAGGATCTTGGTAAAGAAAGATGGGGGAACTGTTAGTTCCCACAAAAGGCGCCAATGTATAGAAATGATCCAGGGCAGGTCTTCGTGGCCTTCAGCTGGAATTGTGATGATGTTTGGAGGAGAAGGGGTGGTGTACCTGCAAGGTACTCTGACGCTCAAGTAAGTTTCAGTGTGAGACAAACTAAAGCGTAAGGAAAATGGTGATTATAATAGATACCTGACCCTCCACGGATGAAGGGTTTTTAAAGAGGCGCGTGCCCGTGGATTGAGGACCCATAGCCTTTGACTGAGCATAACTGCCCCCTGTGAATCTGGAGGGCATTTAGCAGCGTGAAATCGTTATGGTACGTGAGGGGGAAGTCCCTAACGACCATATTACAACGGCTCCTTTCTACAACGGTCATATCCTCATTGATCTCTTAATGGGCTTATGCCCAGCTGAATATTGGATTGGGCCTCAATTTGGCATAAGGCACTTTCTAGGCCAATCCAGAACAAAAAGTTTCATAGATATATACAGAAGTTTCTAACGCTTCAGTAAAAGTTTTGGAGACATATCTACAGAACCAAAAAATATGGGATTGTTCCGTGGATATATCTTCGGAAGTAGTTGGTCAGACAATGGTTGGTTCATATCCATCTAGGTTTTCTATAAATTTGGGACTTCATGTGTTATCTATCACACAAACACAAAAATGTCTCAAAGGTATGAAATCAAAATTCGTTGGTATGTCGCAAGTGTCTCCTACACCGACGACAAAACACCTGTGTGGACGTTTAAACTCACCGATCTCACCCTGCTCGACGATATCATTGACTAAATTCACTATCTCCTACCCTACAATGACAAAAGAAAGGTGTGGAAGGTCAAATACCGTTCGCCTTCGGTTGACAACGAAGGGAACGTCGTGTTCAACAAATTTCAACTCAAGAATGAAGACGTTGTTAGGGCAATGTGGCAAACGTATTTTGGTTTCAAAGAGAAAATTCCGCTCAAATTGGATGTGATTGTAGGAAGAACGGTCGATGATATCTTGAAGATGTCCAAGCGTCCACCGGGTTATTGATATGTAGTATTTAATTTTCTATTGAAATCATCAATATAATGTCGATTTTATTTTATGAATGTTGATTTTATGATTGCTATGTTAATTTGTTGGGATATTGTCTCTAGTTTATTTTCACAAATATGCATACGTTAAATTTTTATAGATACATTTACAAAATTAATAAAAAACATCATAAAAAAAAGGTTCATCTAGATATATATGAATCATAAGAAAGACAAAAGATGAGATAAGAAATTCTCTAATTAAATAGGGTCTTATGAATATTTATAACTATTAAAATATGGTTTAAATGAGACCCTTAAGACGGCCCAATAATATTAATATGTAAAACATGTGTTGAAATTTGAATGTTATATCACACAGCTTGTCGGAATATCATAAGTTATAGGTTTTAAGACATGGTTGGGGAATATCCACCCTTTCCTTTCTGTTCATATGAAAGAGGAAGTAGGATTTCATAAATAAATAAAAATACCGTAAAAAAATGGCATGTTATGAATAGAACTTAGGTGGAAACAAAGCTTGATACATGGTTTTCAATAGTTCTTAACTTTTTTGCGATCCGAAATGTCATATGCAAGATGAGCACACATGTATTGTTTTTTCTTTTATTGTGAATCCAAGAATTGGGCTACCAAGCAATAGTAATGGGTCTCAACTTTCATAGGTAGGAACTGAAAAAGGTTAGAGTGTCTTTGCATAAGATAAATGTTTTTTTTTTAACTTTAAAATTGTCATCAATTAAATGGTTCAATTAAAATTTATTTATTTTTAAACTATTTTGTTTGAATAGTATATTAAAATAAATTTAACAAAAATTTTAAGGGACAATTTTATTATCCACCATAAAAAGTTGGGTAATATACCTTCAACCAATCCACTAATGTCATATCATTTTATTATATTTAATTATTTATTTAATAGTTTAAATTTTGTAGATTTTCAATACAATATAGTCTAATTTATTATACGAGTAACTCTACCAAATTTTTTGAGGTGGATAGATAAAAATTCACCATTTTTTTTATCATTTTTATAAAATTAATTTTTTGTATACCAAGTTAAAAATCAGGAACATAGGAACTAATTTATAAATTTTTGAAATTTAAAGGACCGATTCGTAATATTTTAAAATTAATAAGAATTAATTTGCATATTTTTGAAAAAATTCACAGTCAGTTTTAAAGTTTAGAAAATATGAGAACCAACTTGTAAAATTTGAAACAACAACAATAATAATAATAATAATAATAATAATAATAATAATAATAATAATAATAATAATAAATTTGACATTCACATATTATGAAGTATAAGATGAATTTCAAATTCTTTGATATTTCAAAATCATTAAATTTAATTTGGATAAAATATTTCATAGATTACTATCATTTTAATAATTATTCTTTTTTTATCCAAACAATATTCTTTTATCCCACATTGAAAAGACATAAAACCTCTAAAGAGTTTATATGAAGTGACACTTTGCACTTTATAAGTTGGTTTTATGAGGATGATTTAGACAAAACTCTAATTGGTATCAGAGTCTATCGGTCGACCATGAGTCAAAAAGAATGTTGGGCATGAGTGAGTGTATTGGAAAGATTTCAAGTCATGCATTGGAAAGACATATAGTTTCTAAAGAGTTTATATAGATTGACATCATTCGCCTTATAGTCGGTTTTGTAAGGATGAGTTAGACAAAACTCTAATAGAGAGGAATTTCAAATTCTTTGATTTTAAGTGTCATCTCAAAATGATTAAATTTAACTTCGATAAATTACTTCATATATTTTCATCATTTTAACAATTATTCATATTTTTTTATCCAAACAATAAATTTTGTCCAAATCATTATAAATTTCCTCAAGACATTACATTCTCGTTAAAATTCTTAATCCAAATAAAAGAATTTAAAAATGAATAGATTTCAATTGAATTTTGTCCAAATCATTTAAAATTCTTATGAAATTTAAAATTCTAAGCAATTTCAAATGAGTTAATTGAAATCTATTCATTTTTAAATTATTTTGTTTGAATGAAGTATTAAAATGATTCATTGTTAATTTTGTGGGGTTCATTTTCATAAATTTTAAAACTTTTGGGACAAAAGTAAAGAATTTTTGGTGTCATTTTAAGGAATTTGAAATTTGAAATTTAGGAATTCCTTATTTCATAAATTTACATTATTATATCAATTCTCCATATTTTTTATCCAAAACAATAGATTTTTATCAACTCAATGCGGATTTGCTTTACACGCACCATTAGAATTTTGAGCTCACTTATTAATTAAAAAAAAAGTAAAATAAAAGGGGGTGAAATTAGACAAGGGGTGTATTCTAGTCAATGGACCTGGACCAACATTGTTACAAAACCCAACACACAACAATCATCCAAATCATTTAATAATAAAAATAGAAAATAGAAAAAAAAAATACATGTTGACTCAACTTCTCATGCTCAGTCTTTCTTGCAGTACTCACCTTGATGGAATTCTCTAATTCCTTGCAGGTTTGCTTTAATTGGGCAATGATATCCTCTTTGGAAGTACTAAAAACATATGTCTTAACTGATGTTGTGATAATGTCTTGGACATGATCACCAACAAATAATTTGTAATGCAACGTCAATGGAGATTCCCTCTTCATAATTTTATCATTTGGCACTAGAATGTCTGGATGTTGATCAATGATTATCCTACAAATGAGAAAGGGAAATTATATAGGTAGCTTTACAGAGAAGGCTTGATTTAAGATTTGGTCAAATATATATGAAACAAAATCATACTTTCTTTCTTTGCCAACAATACAGATAAACCTTCCAAGACCAACAAAGATGGTGGAGGTATGCTTGGTTGGTACCCAGTTGATAGTACCAATTCTATGAAGAATTACATATTTGACACTAAGATTTACGGCTGACAGCCTCTCTCTAATTGGCCGGTGTTTAACAATATTGCATGTGATCTCCTTACAAACCTGATCATCAGTGTCTTCAAACTCTGGTTGAAGGTTATTTTTTATTCCCAGGAATTTGTTTATGACAGTAGGTGAAAATTTGACTAATTTTCCTCTAACATAAACTTTTTTGTAATCTTCACTTCTTTCATCATCACATCCATCATGGATGTTCACAACAAATTCCTTGACCAACCTATCATAGCAAGGAACAAAATTGGTGACAGTCTTAATCATGCCAGCAACCTCGATCAATTTCATAATATCCTTACAATCTAAGACACCTTTTCTCACTTCCCTCTCCAAAGCAATCCTTCTTTGATACACGTACTGCCATTTTGCTGCATTTTTAACAGTGTGAAAGGACAGATTATCTAGGGACACCTTAGGAATATTAGCAGACTTCTTTTGAGACTTCTGAACATGGATGGTGTCCTGAACATCTTCCTAAACATCATTGTTTGTTTCATATGTAACTCTTATTTTCTTAGACATAATCTCAACTTTGCTTCATGCTTTAGAAGTGCCAACAACAATAGTCTTCTTTAAAATCCTTCCAGAAGAATTCTCAGTAACCAATACCTTTTCTCATCTTTTTTTAGTCTCTTGGTAATACTAGGATTAAGACTCTTAACAATGACCTCATCAATTGAAGGCAGATCATTAACATTGATAGCATCATGATTCCTACTGTCTTTAGTCAAACTTTGGATAAAAAATTTCTTCTACGGACGATGTCTCAACATCTTTTCCAGTATTCCTATGCTCAGACTCAGCAATACTTTGTAGATTCCTGGTAGAGTCTTCTTACTCAGTATCAATATCTTGATCGGCATTTTCTTTTCCTTTGTCTTGATCATCATAAACCTTTGCCTTTTCAGGTTCTAGTTGAAACTTAGTGACATGAGGTCTAGTTGAGCTAGGGACCTTGCGTTCTCAAAAACATTCTTATGCCTCTCCTTATTTAGAGTTTCCACTACTCTTTTAGATATTCTTTTATGTGTTTCAAGTATCTCTTTCTTAGTCCTATGGTGGGGAAAAGTTTCAGAGGTTTTCGACACATTACCTGGAGCAAGGGTTTTGGACCTTTTCACTTGAAGTTTGCTAAGTTGTGATGTTCCTTGAGGAGGGCAATGTATCATATTTAATGGAGCAAAATCAATAGCTTCATCAAAAGATATTTTCACAGATTTTTCCCTAGACGGTGAAGAAACAGTCTTCCATTTTAATGTATCATTAATCGTTTGATGTTGGGACATCTTGAAATGCTTATGATGAACACACAGGAGATAAGTTCTTCTTACATGATGATAATAGAAGTAAAATGATAGAACCGGGACGGTATGAGGTAGATGTGTGTGCGCGTGAGCGGTTTATGTGAATTTGAAATGATCGACCTTGAAACCCCTTTTGTTGGGAATAAGTACACATTTGAATATTCCCACACCCTATTAATTGCTATAATATTTCTAACAGGAAAATCCCCAATTTTCCCCGGTTGTCGCAAAAAGATGTTCTGAATTTGACTTCAACATTTATCCTGTATAACTTAGAGTAGTTATTTTGTCCCTTCAATCTCAACATGCATGTCAGCTTATGCAACATTCTGATAGTTTTAAGTTTGATTGAAGTGGAAATTGTTTCAGTAAATTCCACTTCTTCAACTTGAATACTAGTTTTTCTTGCCATAGCATGTTTCTGCACTAGATTTTTTGAAGTTCATTCCTTTTGAAGTTCTCCAAAATATCCATCTTAGCATT
Organism: Lathyrus aphaca; assembly: GCA_963966055.1. NCBI lineage: Eukaryota > Viridiplantae > Streptophyta > Magnoliopsida > Fabales > Fabaceae > Lathyrus > Lathyrus aphaca. The sequence goes on from OZ014521.1 coordinate 18,283,607, forward strand.
GCTCCAGGAATTTTTTGTTCGGATCACACTCTTGACTTTAACAATTGCTTTCAACCTTATCTTATGATATTTGGTTTTAGCTTCCAATGTTGAAACATCCTTTTTGAAATCACCATTAGCTTCAGACTCCATCATACCTTCAGTGATGAAGTATAATTACTTATAGAGACTAATAAACTTCTGATTCCACAATCTCTCAACACTATAGTTAGATGACTGGCCTTTGAGAGAACCATTTGTTTGAGGAATCCATATGTAGCAATTTTTTATGGAGCTTACTCCCTTCATAATAGTATTTTTTTTTCTTTGTCTGTGACATGACATTCTGCCTTGGAAAAATTAACTTGAAGTCCTTGATCATACAGTTGACTAATGCTTATAAGATTTTTAATTAACCCTTTCACAAGCAAAATATCATCCAGACTAGTCATACCAATATGAATCATATCTCCAACTCCTTTAATTTCACCTTTTGATCCATCACCAAAAGTGAAGTAGTGAGATGAATAAGATTTAAAGTTCCTCAGACATTTCTTGACACCAGTCATGTGTCTGGAACTTCCACTATCAAAATACCAATCTTGTCTGGTGTTGAACTTTAGGAAGGTGTTGACCATGAAGGTATTAATTATTTCTTCAACAATCCTTTTCTTGACTTTGGCATAATTGTGTTTTCTTTTGTATTGAGCATCAAGTTTGGGGTAGCCATGTAATTTGTAGCAATAGGGTTATATGTGACCCAACTAACCACAATGATGGCACGTCAAGCCTTGATTTTTGCCTCTTGACTTATTTTCTAGCTGCCTTTTTTGATGTCGTCTATGATGTTGAGTCGTTTCATTTGACATCATTGCAGGACTTTTGGTTTTCTTCTTTTCAACTTGATAACTAAGACCTATAACATCTCTAGCATTCTTCCCAGTTTGAAGAATTTCATCAAGTAAATAATAACTGCTATTAATCATTCTCACAGAATTAATCATAGACTCAAGTTTTTAGTTGAGTACCACAATTTCAGCTTTGAGATTAGAGATATCATTCAAATTTTGTATTATGTTAGCTTGAAGTTTATGAATGAGTTTATGTTGTTCATTTCCTAGTTGAACTACTTATGCACTCTTGAGCCATAATTTTTTGAATGCATTTACAAGTTCATCAAGCGTAAGCTCCTCAAACTCATATTCATGATAAACTCTTATAAAGGTAGAAACTTGTTTGGCAGACTCTCCTTCACTGCCAGAATCATCTCCTGACCAAGATGCAACTAGACCTTTTCTCTCTTTCATGAGGTAGGTGGAAAATTCAGACCTTATGTGTCTAAATCCTTCACATTCAAAGCACTTGATTCCATTCCCTTCATTATATTCATGTATGGTTCTTCTCCTAGATTTTTATCTTTTGTTTATGTCGAAAGACCTGTTCTTGACATCTTGTCTTGGGCTCCAGGTATTTAATACTTTGTTAAACTATTTTCCAAGTATCCCAGCAGATTTAGACATAGTCCCCTTCGTGTGTTGATTATATTTATCTTCATTTGACATAAAGGTTATGTCTTTTTTCTTTATAGACTTATCACCTCTAATTCCTACTTCAAAGGTTTGAAGAGAACCAATAAGATCATCAACTTTCATGGTGCTGATGTCCTAAGCTTCTTCAATGTCAATCACCTTCATGTCAAATCTCTTTGGCAAAGACCTCAGAATCATTAAGACCAATTTGGCTTCTGAAATATTTTCAAATAAAGCATCTGACTGATTTTCTATATCCACAATATCAATATGATAATCCTAAATAATATCTTCCTCCTTCATCTGCAAGTTCTCGAACTTAGTTGTAAGAAGTTAAAGTCTTGACATCTAAGAAGTTAAAGTCTTGACATCTTCCCTCTTGATGTTCGTTCATGAGCAGTTTTGAGAATCTCCCACGCTTGTTTTGCAATAGTGCACTTGCTGATAAGTTTGAAGATGTTTTTATCCACACCATTGAATATAGAATTCAATGCTTTGGAATTCGCTTGATTTTGTTTATCATCTTCATCATTCCAGTCTTCTTCAGGTCTTATCATATCAGTGGTTATATCGTCTTTGTCTTTGACCATTTGAGGATCTCATCCTTTTACCACAGCTTTCCAGGCCTTGCCATTTATGGACTCAAGAAAGAAAACCATGTGAGACTTTCAATAATCATAATTTGTTCCATATACAACATGTGGTCTATCCACTATTCCTCCATACTTTTCCATTGTACCAAAAAGTATTGTCGTTGAATATCACCCAAAACTAAGTTGGGTGCAAGCTCTTGATGCCAATTGAAATTCTAGTGTAGCAGATCACAGGTGTCATATGAGATTCTGATATAACTACTTTCTGCTTTTTCACATCAAGATGAACACAAACAAATATAGTTGCAGAAAGTAAAGAACACATAATCAATTGTTAATTCAATTCAGTGCAACTCACTTATTCTTGGAGATACCAATCCAAGAATGAAATCCATTAAATAGTATTAATTCGAAGTGAAACAACCTCTAGTTTCCAACTTGTCACTTAATCACTACTCGTGTTATATTTCTATCTAAGACTCTTACTAGGTTGAGACCTTTCTCAATTCCTTAACAATCACCACGTGATTAAACACACTATATGCCCCAAAGCTTTAGAGTGATCAACACTTTACAACTCAATAAAGTCGTCCTACTTTTAGCATCAACTTGATCTAAGAGAGGCTCACAAAACACAAACCCTATACTAACTACTTTTTTATTTGTTGTTATTATCAAACTAAGGATAAACCATCCTATTTATAACAATAAAATAGACTAGGTTTGGGCTTCAAAATGCAGCAAATCCGATCCCACAAAATCTGCAAGATATTATGCAAGAAAATAGAAACGTTTTAAATATTTAGTTTCCAAAACAAATCACCTTGATTTGCGATCTTTAAGTCTTCAATCTCTAAACTTGGATGCCTACTAGAATCACATATTATTCAACAAAATATTATGTGATTTGTACAGAAAATAACATTTTCCAAAATTGTAATAGACAAAGATGTTGAATAGCTCTGCTGGAACATCTTATTTGACATCTTCCAAAAATCTGCTCTTCTTCAAAACAAAACTTTTTCTTCAGCATGTTAGGACATCTTGTCAAACATGTCAATGATAGGTTGTTTTACCAAAATTAATGTCAATCATAAATGGACAGAAATAAAAAATATTTCACACAACAAGTTTTTGACGTCTTTATTGGGGATTGTATTGATGACACTTTGATTCTTTGAAATTTTTTGTGAAAAGTACATTAGATATTTTGACGTTTTATATCTTATGATGGCATGACATGTGCATGCATGCTGCATGCGTAGGTTGTTGGACTCTAGTGTACATAAGAGAACCTAAGCATGAGAGAACACTCAAATTTGAATCTGTGACAAACCAATATTATTGTTACCATTTTGCTCATGACATTTCACATGTCCTTTTGAAGAAATACTAAATTAGTCATCATAATATTTATGGGATTGATACTCTTACTTTTATATAACTTTCTACTATTTTACTATTTATACTTGCACATAAAGATAATTTGCCTAACAAGTTTTTACGTCGATGTCGGGGATTGTATTGATGACACTTTGTTTCTTTGAAAAACATTGTGAAAATTACATTAGAGCTTTTAGGTGATATACGGTACACCATAAGATATGGTGAACATGCACTTAAGTGGGCTTATTTAGCTTGCAACCCACACAATTGGCTCTATAAAGAGAACCCTTGTGCAGAAGCATTCACACTTGATGAAAATTCGGTATGTGAAACCCTAGTCGTATTTTCCTTATCTCTTACTCAAAGTCTTCAATCGTAACAGCTAGCACTGAGACTGAAGGAATTTGATCGTGTGGACTGAGTAAAGGCGTTGTTGTTCATCATTCAAAGCTCGTGATCACTCCTTTGATTTAGCATCAAAGGTTTTATCGCCATAAGAGGTAATTGTTTCTATCACTGATCATGCCCATTTGTAAGGAGACACTAATGAAACCATGCATCTGATGGCTATTTATTTTCTATAACTTCTGTCTTAATTTTATTAAAACACATAATAAATCAAATTATAATCGAGTAATTGAATTTTGGAATCAGGTTTTGTATGATTTAGATGATCGATATTGACAATGCTTCAGAATCCGACATTAGTATGGTGAAACAACGATATATCCATCGTCCTTAAGTTACACAAATATTATTGATCAAATTTTATATGTGATATAAGTAACTTTGATACAAAGATGCTACATTGGATATATTGTTTCTATTATGTCCATTTAATCATGTAATGATTGTTATTATTTTGAGTAATCCATGTTTATTTGCTTCGGAATCCGACTTTAGTAGGGTGAAACAATGGTATGTTGATCAATCATACTGAATAATTGATCATGGTGTTTTGACGGTATGAAGTTGCTGCATTAGGGTTCATGACAACACAAGGTTTGTGTTGTCAAAGAGGTATGTCATTGGGGTGTGATGGCATAAAAGTTATGTGGAACTCATGGCTACTCTGCGTAGTGTGATCATTTTCCAAAATTTAATTTGATTTATTTAATTAATAGGATTTAAATTAATAATAATAGAAATGTGTTTATTATTGTTCTCTTGTGGTGATCAATTATGACCTTAGTTTTCCTTTATTTTGTTTTGGGATTTTAAAATATGACATGTGTGTCATGCCTCTCTTTTAATCTCTTGATGTAACTTCTTTTCTCATCTCACTCCCTCGTATGTAAAACGAGTATTCTTTGATGTAATGTAATGTTATGAAGAGAAAAATACAAGATCAAAGGAGGACAACCTTGGAGATGTTTCTTGGAGAAGCATAAGTCATTACTAGGTTTAGCTTAGGTTCTCTCATTAGCTTGGGAGAACAATTATGCTAGGGGTCATAACTGTTTCATTTTGTATGAATGTGAATGTATGTCGATGCATGTGAGAGATGATATATATCATAAATAAGCCAGTGAGATAAAATTAATTGAAAATTCCCTCATAATTGAATATTAAGTTTACGCTTTCCAAGTTTTATAACTCATCAAGACTAATATCGAATAATGTAGGTTTCTCCTAACGCAAGGTGCATGTTCTATATTAGTAAGTTGCGATAGGATAAATATAATATCTAATTTATAAAAAAAAATGGGTCAAACTTAACTAAACAAATTATAATAAGATTATATACGTTCAAAAATAAGAGTTGGGAACAATCCATATGATGGATTTGAATATTGAGTTATTCACCCAACTGATAATATTCGAGAATTGTATTAAATATGCTTGGAAGGAGTTCCAACTAAATAACTAAGTTTTGTGTAATCAGCCTATCACTGACTTAAAACAAAGTGAAATATAGATCTCGATCCACTAGAAAATCTTCCAACGGGGTTTTTCGAATCAAATGATGAGGACCATTTGGTTTGATTAAATTAATGGGAGCATATTTAATTAAAGGCCTAATTGAATATGTTGATTTTAATTATACTTATATTTTCATTTTTTTTGTAGATTACCATGACAACAAACACCTATAACAACATTTTATGTTTTAACAAAAATAAAAAGGATTGGAGAAAAATCCATTGTAGCCTTAACTCAATAATATAGTCAACTCGTTTAGGGTAAGCTACTAGCTAAGTTGAAAGATACTGAAAGTTTCATTATACCATGCAATATAGGCGATTCTTTTTGTGGAAGAGCATTATGTGATCTTAGAGCAAGTACAAACTTGATCCTGTTGTCTATTTTCATGAAGCTAGGCATACGAGTTGCAAGGCCAATAACCATCACACTTCAGTTGGCTGATAGAATCATTTGCTACCCACAAGGAAAAATTGAAGATGTGTTAGTAAGGGTTGACAAGTTTTTCTTCCCTACTGACTTCATAATTTTGGGACGACCATTTCTTGCTAATGGTAGAACTTTAATAGATGTGGAAAAGGGATAACTCATTGTGAGGGTAAATGGATAACAAGTGTTATTCAATGTCCTTAGCACATCGAAGTACCTGTAATAAGACATGGTTGATTTCTCATTGATTGCTAGTTGGGATTCTCTTGTTCACAAGCAGATAATCAAAAGCAACGAGTTCGAAAAAGAATTAGACAAGGAAGATATGAATGCATTGGTCAGAAAAGGTATCGTATGTGGAGCTCACTTCCCACTTGAAGAAAAAATGGAATACTTTGAAACTCTAGAGATTACAGTTGAACTAATGAAATATAATACCCCTTCTATAGAGAAACCACAAGAATTAGAATTGAAACAACTCACTGCACACTTACAAATTGCATACCTAGAGGTAAGATAGAAGTTTCCTGATATCATTGACATTGATAAGTTTGATGAGTAGAAATGTCAACTTATGGCACTTCTGAAGAAATATATATGACATTAAAGGGATCATCCCTACCATTTACATGCACAAAATACTTTTGAAAGAGAATTCCAAGAAAAATATAGAGACTCAAAGGAGGTTGAATCTCATCATGAAGGATGTAGTGAAGAAAGAGATCGTCAAGTGGCTAGAAGCATGTATAATTCATCCAATTTTTTACGGTGTATGGGAGAGCCTTATGTAATGTGTCCCTTAGAGGGATGGCATGAGTGTAATTAAGAATGAAAAGAAAAAGCTAATTCCTTCAAGAACAGTCACTAGTTGGATAATTTGTATCGATTACAGGACGTTAAATAAGGCTACAAGGAAAGATCTTTATTTCTCAAATAGATTGGTTGGAAAAGAATTTTATTATTTTCTTGAATGTGTAATGCTCCTGCAACTAGGGGTGTTCAAATCCAAACCAATCCAAATAAAAATTGTAAACCGATCTAAAAAAATCGAAAACCACAAAGTACCGAAATTTTTTGGATGTATTTGGATGTCATTTTGTAAAAACCGATCGGTTCGGATCGGATTTCGAATTGATTTTTCAAACCGAAATTTTTTAATGTATTTGGATGTTATTTTTTATTAGTATATATTTGCGTTAATTTAATATTAGATGATACTTATTTTTGTAAATACTATTTATTAGTTTGATTTCGTCTATTTATTTTTATTTTTTTCATCTTGTAATATTAACTTTTGATATAATATATTATATATTATATCAAACTTACTATTTATTAGTATTCTTAGAATATTGAAAAAAAACTTTAATTTGTAATTTGGATGTCCAAAAAACCGATCCAAATTAAACGTATAAAATTGGATCAGATTGGATCGGATTTTTTTAATCAATCATTTAAAACCGAACCAAACAGCAAGTAAATTTATTTTTAGATCGGATGATATTTTCATTCAAATTAATTCAAACCGAACCGCGAATACCCCTACCTGCAACGCATGATTGCTATATTTTATGATCTCGTAAAGAGCTCCATGGAAGTATTCATGAATAACTTTTAAGTCTTGTATATAAACTTTTTAATTATTTATATTTAAAAGGAAATTACTTTAAAGAGTTGATCAAATTGAAATAAATCAAATAATGAGAAGAAAACAAAAATCTAAAAAAAAAAAAGTCATTAAAAGAGATTTCAAGATAAACAATTTGGATAAACACGTTGTTTTGAATAAACAATCATAATATAAATTTAACTATTTAGTGGAATAAATCTTGTTAAAAATTTTCCAACAAACATGTCCAAAAATAAAATGTGAAATTTAAATCGTGTGCCTTAATTTTTTTACTTAAAACAATTGAAGGCATTCAATTTTTGTTGTTAATTCATTTGAAAGTAATATTATTAATAGTCCTAACTTAAAAAGTGAATCTTTTTAGCTGTCTTTTTATTCCAAACACACCACACCATGACAGCCTGGTCAAATAAAAGATGCATACAAATTTAAATTTTCCTATAATCTTTACTAAATAACAGAAGGTATTTACTATTAATATTTTATACTTTTTAAATTTATTCAAAGAAATTTCTTTTAATTGTTGTAACTTTTAAAAAAGTAGCTGTTTTCTTACCAAATTCATCGTGCAATATTTGTTTTAATTGTTACATTTTAATAAAACAATTATGGCAAAATACTCAATAGTCTATTAATTCTATCATTGGGTCCAATTTGACCCCTTATCTCTAAGAAATGACAAAAATGTCCTTTAATTTTTTAAATTATACCAAATAGATCATTTCCGTCCACCCCCCAAGCAGACGTTAACTTTGTCATATGTGGCAGCTGACATGGCATTTGAAGTCTTCTTCCTCCTTTAAACTGAGATTGTTCATCTCCAATTAGTGTCATGTTTTTCTAGCTGTTCTTCGTATGGCCACAACATTCAAGAACTATGAGAAATATTTTTGGGATGTCCTAATTTTAAGGTATGTCATATGTATGTTTGTTTAAAAACAGTAGATGTATGTGTGTTTAAAAAAGATTGATGTTGAAGATGGTATTTTGCAGGGATCAAGCAATGTTGGTTGTGGGTACTTTGGATGGTATTTTAAAGATGTTGGAGATGAGAAGGAGCAATATTTGATGGATAGAATCAAGAAGCTCTCAAAGTCAGTGGCAAAGGCTCAAGTGACTATTGAAGAATATGGGAAACAAATAAGCAATATGGTAAATGACATGAAGTTGATAAAATTCTGGAAATTGATGTTGTTCATAGGCCTTGTTGTAGTTGTTTTAAGAATGCTTTAGGATGTTGTTGAATCAATTTGTTCTCACTGTTTTTAGAATGCTTTAGGAGGTTGTTGATGTTGTTGAATCAATTTGTTGTCATTTTAGTTTACAGTACCAATTTGACATTTGTAATGGATTATTTGTGATCAATGTTACTTGCTATTGTTATGTTGACAGTACCATAATGTTAGCAGTACCAATGTTGACAATAATGTTAGCATTTGTTATCAGCCTTATTTGTGATCATATATCCTAAACATAATTGACATAATTGCTAAACATAATTGACAAAATTACATTGACAGAATTGTTAACATATTCATATGTCTTAACACATAATATAGGCCTTGCCAAAATACCATATGTCTTAATACAACAAACCACATTACTAGTCTAAACAAAATACAGCAGTCCAAACAAAATGCATAAGCCTAAAGTTTCCAAGTCTTGGTTGATTTCTTTGTTGGTGTACTTCTCCTTGTTGTTGGGCCTACAACAGTCTTGGCTGCACTCATCCTGGTGGTTGGGCCTGGGGGAATGAAAGACTTAGTTGGCCTTCTGAAAGATAACTTGTTTGGCCTTCCTTGAAGCCTGCTGAGATGGCACTTGTGCAGCCTGTTGAGATGGCACATGTGCAGTCTGCTGAGATTGAACTTGTGATGGCTGCTGAGATTGTGAAGCCTTCTGAGATTGTGAAGTCTGCTGAGATTGCACATGTGATGGTTGCTGAACATATGCTTCAGATGGCTGGCCTTGTGATACCTGCTGACTGGTGTGGTCTTTGCAGGTCAGTTTATTATGACCTGCTTTTTTGCACCTGTTACACCTAACGTTAAACCCAGTCCTTCTCATCTTTTTGTTTGAACCATCAATCTCACCTTGATCTAATATTCTTCTTTTCTTTGGCCTTTCAGGCATCTTCCTATACTTAGGAGGTTGCACATCTGGATATTCAGTTCTGGCCCACAAATTAGAACCATTAACTGGAAAAATAACAAATTGATAGACCTTCATGTATCTCTCTTTTTTATAATATTCTGGAATGTAGTCAACAATGTTGTAGTTTCTACTCTTCATGGATGACAAGGCATGTACACAAGGAAGGCCTGTCAGCTCCCATCTTCTACTTTCAACTTTCTTCATGGTGTAAGAGTTATTTTTTCAACTTTCTTTCTTATGTTTGGTAGGACTTCCCCATCAGCCATATTCTGAAACCTCATCCTATTTGTTGCTCATCTCTCCATCATATATATCCTTATTTCTTCCACCATAGTAATTAGTGGTTTTGCTCTTGAATCCAGAATAACACTATTGAATGCCTCAAATATATTGTTGAGGACTGCATCACATTTGTTATGAGTCTTGAAATATGATCTGCTCCAATATCTTGGTGGAGTGCTGATCATGTGCTTGTATGCTTCCAAATTGATTTCCTTCATCCCTTTCATCTCTCTTTCCCAAGCTTGGTAATATGTGGACTTTGCAGCTTTCTAGATAATTTTCTTGAGTTTCTTGTCTGGATATCTTTTTCTGAAATTATTATAAAGATGCCTGACACAGAATTTTTGCTCAAGATTTGCCCTCCACACAACCCTTTCAAAAAACAACCATCTAGCCCAATGAAATGTCTAATAATTTAAAACTCTCCTACAAGCAGCCAAGCAAATGTACAGCCTCTTAAAATATGGTTTATGATCTGCAGAACCCTCTGGTACAGGATGCACATTGACTTTCACAGTAGAACCTGGGTTAGATCTCAAAAGTTCATGGCAATAGTCATAGATCCTTGTATAGTCCCCAAGAAAAGAACCATCTACCATGTCTCTAGCAGCAAATTCACCACTGTGGTGAATTGTAAGATTCAGGTACTCACCCATCTCTACTGACATAAATCCCTAATTGAAATCCAATAACCCTAAATCAGTAACTTATCCTAAAAACCCTAAAACATAAAAATCCTAAATCATTAAACTAACTGAAATCGAATAACATTTCAAATTGTAATATCGAATACCTGGTAAACTATGCTTCAGAAATGGTTATGATGCTTCAAGCTTCAATGGTAGCTGGTTATGATGCTTCAAGCTTCAATGGTAGCTGTGTTGCGCTAGGGTTCCTTCTTTCTATTTTTACTAAATTTCGTACATATGACTGAAATTAGTTTGTATACACACCCTTAAGGTAAACACATCCTACATGGCAGATGAGTCACCCAAGTTAAGCTTCACATGTGTATGATACTTGACTTTGACTAACGGTTGGTGACGGAAGGACAAACGTGATACAATTTAAAAAATTAAAGGACTTTTTTGTCACTTCTTAGAGATAAGGGACCATATTAGACTCAGTGATGGAGTTAAGGGACCAATTTAGATATTTTGCCAATAATTATTAAGAAAAATATTTAGACAACAGTTGACTATTTAAAATAAAAAATAATTAAATATGGATACATTTATTGGCAAACAGCCGCCAAACTAGAAATTTTATATTTTTTTTTATTATAAACAACTCGTATGTGTTGAAATGTTGCAGTCGAATAGATTTTAAGGTTTGAATACATTTAAATAAATATTTAAATATTATTTATTAAAATATTTTAATAAAATTTTAAGTGAATTGGATGTCGAAACTTACGGAACCAATAACAACAAAAGTTACAACATATCTTAAAATTTAAAAAAAATATTTAAATATTCTTTACATCAACATTAGAAATTATATTCGCGATCTTTTCATTTTCTTCCGTTATGAGTTGATAAAAATATTAAGACAAAATATTTTATATTTAATTAATGACAAATTTAACTATTGATAGTTAATATAACACATTTTAAGAAATTAAGGAATTATTCTGAAACTAAAAAAATATTAAAGGAAGGATATTTTGACAAATATGAATAATTAAATTATACATAAATTGCAAATTATTTTAAAGACAATATGAATATTAAATATTTAATTGACATCTAATCACGGAATACAACCATACAACAAATTATTTTAAAGGGTCTAAGTCAAATCTGACTGTCTTTTTTTCTTGTCTCTATCCATATTTCCATATCATACATATCCATCGTATTGGCCGTTGAATACACGTTATTTATATTATACTTTTTATTTATATATTTATATTAATCCAAACCCAGTTTTAGAATTTTAAATTCCTTTCTCAATTTATATAAACTTGTAAAAATAATTAATAGATAATTTTCGATATGAATTCTATATCTAATTTACGCAACATCACAATAAAGCCAATTTTTTTTTACCATATTATTAAGATTGGATAAAGTTGTATTTATTGTAATAGTATTATAAGATGAAAATGATATTTTCTAAATATTCATTAACTGCATTGGATCACTTTTTCTTTTTCCTTATTTGATTTTTCGATTTTGCTTTAAATTTTAAATTTTTTATTAATTGCATGAAATAAAAAAATGCTGACGTGTATACACCTTAATTTTTTATATCCACACAAAAAAATTGAGTTGACTCAGTGGCTCGTGAATTATATAAATATTAGTGCTTTGAAACAAAGTTATTTTATTTATATATTTATGTGAGTTCATTTTCTTCAGCGAAGAAAAAGAGTGACAGAGAAGAAAAACTTAGAGAGAGAAAGAGTAATGGCGGGTGGAGCATTGACGGATGGAGGACCAGGCAAAAGAGCTCATCTGTATGAACACAATTTCACTATTTATTTTGCATTTACTTGTGTTGTTGGTGCTCTTGGTGGTTCTCTTTTCGGTTATGATCTTGGTGTTTCAGGTATATATATTCTTCATTATTCATCCTTCAATTTCATTCAATTCAAATTCATATTACTGTTTTCATGATCTCGTTAGGTTTAGATTGGTTCGATGATCCGAATTTTGTAATGGCTGTTTTTTTTTGTTTCTGATTCTGAGATTTATATTCTGTTAATGTTATTATTATTTTTAATGGAAAATTATGTTTTTGATTTTTATTTTTTGGCAAAAATGAACCACTGGTACTAGTTGTACTTTATGAATATGTGTGAATTGGGAATTTTTTTGAGGTGCGATGACGTTCATTTTTTTTTTGAAAATGGACAAAATGACAAATGTTGCAGATGACAGAAAAGGGGCCTTTTAGCTATTTCTGCGTAAATTAAAAATACGAGTATTTTTAGCTTCACTTTTCTTATTCTTTCGGGATATTCCTTATTTTATGCATTTTTTCAGTATTGAAATTGTTTAGACCAAAAGTATATTCGGTTCTGCTGTTAAAAAAATTGATTTTGAGTGATTTTATGTAAATTTTTAATGTGATTTTCTGATGTAGTAGTAAAACTTACAGTTATTGGTTGTAAGGTGAAAAAAATACTTTAAGTGAATTGATTTTGGTTAAAAGTGATTTTCAGTAAAATTTTAATGTGATTTTATGATGTAGTAGGAAACTTACGGTTTAACTTTAGCATTCAAAATGATTAATGACTCCACCTATAATATTCTCCTTATAGAGATTCTCTATTGTTTAGGAGGTTATTATTACTTATGGCATAACTTAATGCATTCATGATATTCAATTATTGATATTGATGTAAAAAATCACCACAAGTTTTCTTGTTGTTTTGACAGGTGGTGTGACTTCAATGGACGATTTCTTGAAGCAGTTTTTTCCGGATGTGTATAGGAAGAAGCAGGCTCATTTGAATGAGACTGACTATTGTAAATATGACAATCAAGTGCTGACGCTTTTTACATCGTCTCTTTATATCTCAGCACTTGTTATAACTTTTTTTGCTTCCTATTTGACAAGAATTAAAGGAAGAAAGGCCACCATCATTGTAGGAGCTCTTAGCTTTCTTATTGGAGCTATACTCAATGCAGCTGCTCAGAATATTCCAATGTTAATCCTTGGCAGAGTCTTTCTTGGTGGTGGCATTGGCTTTGGAAATCAAGTAAGTGAGATGTTAGAAGTTAATTTGTTGATAGGAAAATGTTAGTGGTTAGTTTGTTAGGAAAAAATAGAATTTGTTAGCAGCAAATATTGAATCATATACCTTACTGTCATGTCAAATTGTGCAGGCTGTTCCTTTGTATCTATCTGAAATGGCACCAGCTAGCAGCCGAGGAGCAGTAAACCAACTGTTTCAGTTTACGACCTGTGCCGGAATCTTAATTGCAAACTTAGTGAACTATTTCACTAACAAAATTCATCCTCACGGTTGGAGAATTTCACTTGGTTTGGCAGGTATTCCAGCAGTTCTGATGCTTCTGGGAGGTATTTTTTGCGCTGAGACGCCTAATAGTCTTGTGGAACAAGGAAGGTTGGATGAAGCAAGAAAAGTGTTGGAGAAAGTTAGAGGCACAAAAAATGTTGATGCCGAGTTTGAAGATCTAAAAGATGCAAGCGAATTAGCACAAGCAGTGAAGAGTCCATTTAAGATACTTCTAAAGAGGAAGTACAGACCCCAACTAATAATCGGAGCATTAGGGATTCCGGCATTCCAACAGTTAACCGGAAATAATTCCATCCTCTTCTATGCACCTGTCATCTTCCAGAGTTTAGGATTCGGAGCTAATGCATCTCTTTTCTCGTCTTTTATTACCAACGGAGCTCTCCTTGTTGCGACTGTCATCTCAATGTTTTTAGTTGACAAGTTTGGTAGAAGAAAATTCTTCCTAGAAGCCGGTTTTGAAATGATATGCTGCATGGTAAACACCAAAACACTACTTGTTTGTTTCTTATCCAGATAATAAAGATACATTTACATTAATTTTGACTTTATGATTTATTTGCAGATTATTACTGCCGTGGTTTTGGCGCTAGAGTTTGGACATGGCAAAGAACTTTCAAAAGGAATAAGTACACTTCTTGTTATTGTGATTTTCTTGTTTGTGTTGGCATATGGAAGATCTTGGGGTCCCCTAGGATGGTTGGTTCCAAGTGAGCTCTTTCCACTAGAGATAAGATCAGCTGCACAGAGTATTGTGGTTTGTGTCAACATGATCTTCACTGCCCTTGTTGCACAACTTTTTCTTCTCTCACTTTGTCACCTCAAATACGGAATCTTCTTGTTGTTTGGTGGCTTAATTGTCTTCATGAGTCTCTTTATTTACTTCCTTTTGCCGGAAACCAAGCAAGTTCCTATCGAAGAGATTTATCTTCTCTTCGAAAACCATTGGTTTTGGAAGAACATTGTAAGAGAAGAAAAGGACCAAGAACAAGCATCAATAGGAAAACCAACTATTTGAAATTCTTGGCAAACTAGATTGAACAAGTATAGGTTTATCTTTTTTCTTAATCAACTGTTTATGCTTGCATTATAATTATAAATAGATTACAATGTTTCTCTTAAATATTGTAGTTATTAGATGTTTTTGGCAATGTTCACACTCTTGAAAATGTATCGAATAAAATTATATTATATTACTTGATGAAGTACATGTTATTCAATATATATCTCTGGCCCACAATAATTATTTTCTGTTAGATAAATGAAATTTATCCGAGAATGAAAACAAAATTTCCAACTATTATTAGGTTATCCAAGATGGTAACGTTGAACCTTCTATACCACACACAAACAGTTAATAGATGTCACATCAAGATAGGGATCAGAAATAGCATTTCAAATTTTGAAAGCAAAAGAATACCATACCTTTTTTGACATGACTGAAAACCCAAACCATATTTAACCTTATTTATTTATGTTTTATACCACAATATTTCAATCCATTATTGATATCTACCTACCAACCACTTCCCATTGTTGATACCTTAAAGTTACCTAATGCCTTAGAGATTGGCAACTAAATATTGGCAACCTAGAATTTTAAGATAAGAGTTTAATTATTATAAGAAAAGTAGTGCAAAGGACAGACAGCAGAATAAAAAAAGACTTAAATTCACTAAATAACATTTGATAAAAAGTAGTACGGAGTAACATTTTACTGTTTACAGATGCACTAAGTAAGATTCAGTTGGCAAAAAAATGTATCATAACTCCAGCCAGTATCATGTTAGTAGTTTAGCAAGTTCATCAACTCCTAATGTTCCGCGAGGAACAAGATTCATAAATCTCTGATCAAATTTTACTTTTCGAATTTTAGGCCTCTTCTCCCTTGTACCTTTTGTGGTAATAGTGGTAGTTTCTCTTGTCTCCAATGCCGATGCTGGTGCTTCTAGCTTGTCACTTTTTTGAACCACAGCAGCCTCCTTTCTATGTTTCATAAAAACAGGTCCAGGTGGAGCTGATTTGGCAAAGGAAACTGTGGTTCGATAAATATTGTCTGCATCCAACAAATCTTTATCTAAAACAAGTGCACTGCCTTGCTCAATAGCTTGCTCCAATAGTAAAGAAATTCCTTTCATACAAGGGGCAGCTGATCTTGGTAACAGACTGACATCAGTTGTTGCAGAATCTCCTAGCATTGCACCTGATCTTGAAATTGAAGTAGAAAGACTGTGAGTCACGCTTTTGTCGTCCATTATATCCACAGTTCCATGTCTATCATTCATAGCTTTTGAGGGGCATTCAATGTGGCTACCATCGTGTGATATGGTCGTACCTGGACTGATGCTCCTATCAGGTTTTGGTTCACCATAGGAATTTGTGGCAACATTTGTTGTTTCAGCATTGTAGTCTTTTGAGAGTGAAGTTTCGGCTATCACAGTCATAGATTGTTTGCTATTTTTATTGGGAGACGGAGCCTCAACCTTATGACTAGTGTCGTGTGATAAATTGCTTGCATGTTCTGTGTTATTATTCTGTAGACTTGGTGCCGAAACACCAAGAGCTTCTGACTCCAGTGTTTTGCCAACATCAATTTTATTGGCTTCCTTCTGGTCATCTCCAAGATCCGGTAAAGAGGACTTCCAATTCCGTCCTCTCCACATAAGTATATGCTCATTTTCATATGAAATCAACGTGCACGGAACAAGATCCTACAGTCAGAACATATGTGAAAGAAAGGTGTTAAAATATCGTCCTTACATAATAATAACATCCATGAGAGACATGTCTATTCTATGACCAAAATAAAAAAACAAAAGAACAAAAAAGAATCGGCATGCTTTTCAACACAGGATATGAAGTTGTTTATACCCTTAGTTTTGCTCCAATCTTTCGATAGTCACTTTTATTTAGTCCTTGGCAATTTACCCGTACTAGTTCACACTCTTCAAATGCCTCTCTAACATTGTATACAAGTTTATAATAAACACCATTTTTTCCTGTTACAAGAAGAAAAAATCCAATTAAATAAGCATGTGTATCAGAAGAATAAAAAGACAGTCGTCTAGATTTAGTTTACTGTTACATTGTAATGAAAATCCTTAAAAAGGTACCTAGCTTGCATATGGGCGTCAATGTCCTTCCCTTTTGACGTATTTCAGTTGCTTCTTCTGGCGTTAGACCTTCTGGAACTTTCTGAATCAGCTTCGGATATACTGGCGGCACAGGTTTCCACAACATGAGAGGAAAACGCGGACGTGTTTTATAATTGTAATTTCTTCCTCGAAAAAGGTAAAGAACACCACCCCTTCTGTAAATAACTTTCCCTCCTGTCTTTTCCTGTCAAATCGCATAACATATGACAAGAGGAACATAAATAATAAAAGGCAATTATATTTGCAAATTTTCATTTCCTTGCAAATCTAGCTCTTCCCACATTACTCCTCCTTTCCATCATCAACACATATGGTGGTGGACGATTGAGGGATGCGCCTTGTGAGATATATGAGAAAATGATGATAATGAAAAAAATAATAATTACCCTACAATCAGCAACGGAACCAAAGACTTAAGATTTTGGAGGAAATAGTTAAAGAAACCCAGCCAAAGAGTAAATAGCGGGGTCAAGAGTCAAAAACACTGAGTACAAGACTTAATATGTCACAGGCAATAGCCAAAGACATTAGGTAGTGAGAGAAACTTAATCGAGCCTGCTCCAATGAAGAATATATAACAATAGACAAGAGGAATGTAAAGAATAAAGCGCAATTTCGTTTGCATATTTCTGTTTCCTCACAAATCTAGCATTTCCCTAATAACCATCGCCACCTGTTATCCATTACATCATCAACACCAATGGTAGTGAACGATTAAGGGATGTAACTTTTGATATGTGTGAGGAAATGATTGTACTACAATGAATTATGAAAAAAGAATTACCCTAAAATAAATGGCAGAGCCAAAAACTTACTAAGGGGGCCGAATAATTAAAGACACCAAGCCAAAAGACTTGCGGTCTATTTGTTTTAGATTTGTTTCAGTGTGAACGTGAGGATTTGCCTTTATGAGGGACTTGCTGCATATTCTTCCATTTGAAGGAAAACAAATCTCAATCAAACAAGCACAGGTAGCGGCCAAAGACTAGGGAGACAATGAAAGTTGACAAAGTTCGTTTTCATGAAGAATTACTTGGGAAGGGGGGACATAGGGGAAGGTTAAGGTAAACCATTTAAAGAATATTGAAACAAATCTAGAATATTCAGATTATTAAGAGAAACCAAAGAAAGGAAGTTGCCAATGAACATAGGAGTACTCCAAAACATTATCAAAAGAAAAAAAGAAAGACAAAGGAATGATTACGCGTTTCTCCGACATATTGCTTTTATAGTTCTATAATTTGATTTTATAAAAAGAAAAGGAAGTAAAAGCAAATATTATGAAGATAGACATGACTTGCTGAAAGTTTCATCTCAAAATCTTCTCACAACATATTTTAGTTGATATCGATTAAAAAAGACCTTTTGAGTCAAGATAAACCGGTAATACGCTAAGAGGGAATAGGAAACCAACCTCCAACTGTTGACACACATTATCCATATCAACAGTACACACTCCTATACACTTGATCTTGCACACCCTTCTGCGCTTCCAATGAGCATGTATATTATCCAACATGTTATGTATGAAACCATCTCTACCTAAAACAACAAAATTGAATAAATGCACAAATACCTACAAACATCAATTAAACAGTCGTGCAAGTGGCATTTTCAGCTAAAAACATAAGTGCTTAAATATAAATGCTTGAATATAAGTGACCTCTATAACAACAGATAAAGTTGTAAGTCGATTTCATAGGCTACTATTATGGAGTGTTTATGGTCCATAAGCTTAAAACAACTTGTACATGTTTTCATAAACTATTCCAAACATACGAAACAACCTCGTAGAGTTTAAATGTTCAAATACTCAATCAAAACTATTTTGGGCCGTCTGCAAGGCCCATGAAGAAGGCTCAATAGCAAGCGCTAGGGAGAAAGGACACTCGACCCTACTGAGGGCATACGATCACGCCCCCATCACATATCTCACCGTTGAACCTAATTGAACAGCTACCTGCACAAGGCACCGGAGCACACACGGACGGTTTAGACCGTCCTACAATATAATACCCTATCTTGCCATTATAGGTATTTAATTCATTCTCACTCCCATACTACTTTTCACTTAGCAACTGATAGCAGATCCACCCTTCTCTCTACCCCTTTTTACCATACCGGAAGCCCTACTATATAAAAGATCGGAACACGACATTTCAAGTACTCAATCCATTATCACTCCCATACCACTTTTCACTTGATAACGTAAATGATTGCACGTCTACCCCTCTCTATCGTACCGGAAGCTTCATTTCACTACTTGTCTACAGATTTCTTATTCCTTAACGGAACAAAAACATTAAGCACACAAAATAGAAGGAAAAAACATATCCATACCCAAATGGAGTTGGCGATTGGATTTCAAGCAACTTTGAACCAACTCATTGATTTCCTCCCTCGTCAACGGTTCACCCAATATCTCTTCTCTGGACTGAACATACCTAGGACTAGTCCCCGGCAAATACGGACCGGGTGACTGAACCGGTTTAACTCCCTTCTTATGCGGCGGCGGAAGAACAAAAGAATCAAACTCCTTCAACTTCTTCTTACTCGGAGGAAGCGGAGGCCGACCGGTCCAAGGTCTGGGCATAGTAACCGGTCCAAACGGAACATAAGCCGGTTCACGCATTTTTAAGGGTTTCAATTTGGGGGTTTCAGTGTAACTATACTTGAATTCGAACGGAGCACCCTCAATAATGTAAGAGAGTCCGTCGTCGCTAATCTTCACATTATCAGGAGGTTTGTCAACTGATCTTAGTTTCTGTTTGGGGATATTGGAAAACTTTAGCGCCGGGTGTGAGTGTGGACTCACTTCTTTGGGCTTTGATGATTTGTTGTGGTTGTGGTGTTTTCTGGTGGAGCTGGGTTCCGGGGAGTGGCTGTTGGCGGTGTTGGAGCGGGAGTATTGGAGTTTGGTTGATGGATGTGGGTTCGGGTTCGGGTCAATGGGTGGGGAGAAGATGGGAAAAGTGATTGGGAGTTTCAGAGCCATTGGAAAGAGAAAGTGCTTCGCATTTCTCAGTGAAGTGGGTTGCTTACAGTGAGATGCGTCGTCGTTTTGGTTGATTACCGACGGCTGTTGTCTCCACAAACCAACGTTATCCGAAACAGCCAAGTTTTTTTCTTCTTCCTTTCGGATAACAGAGATTGCGTATTTTTCTTTTTTGAGATATTTAAATGTAAATAATTAATCAGATTCATATGTGCGTATTATCATCTTTAAGCTTCACTAATGCTAACTTGTGCGATTACGAAAACAGGTTTGTGTTGAAAAAATTATGAAAAAATTAAAAATAAATAAATTAACAAAGTAATTACATAATTTGTAAACCAAATTTTAAATTTTAACTCTTAAGATGTGTTTTAATATAATAGTTCAATGTACCATGATAGTTGGATCTCTTAATATTAGAGTGGGAGACAACTTTTTTAAAAGGAAGAGGATAAGTTGGCTTATTAATTCGGACAAGGCTAGCATCAAGGTAATTTATGGGTTATGGAGACATAGTGAGGTGGGATGGTCTTTTAGCAAATCGATAGGTCTGACTGGAGGGATCATAACTATGTGAAACGCGAACACCATTCATTCGGTTTTCTCTTTTAGAGGAGAAGGATTTCTTGGAGTTAAACTAATTTGGATGGAAGATATATATTATATTGTTAATGTCTATTCTGACTGTTGTATCAATTTGAAGTGCAAACTGTGGAAGGATTTGGGAGAGTGTAAGGGGAGATGGGCTGACAAGATATGGTTGATGGACGGAGATTTTAATGCGATCACTAATGAGTCTGGAAGGAAGGAAGTTTCTAGCATGCACGGGTCCTTGGAGACCAAGGCTTATTCTGATTTTGTTGAATGTCTGGGTTTGGTATATCTCCATGTCCATGTTAATCGTTTTACGTGGTATAGTGGTGACGGTAAAGCTATGAGCAGGCTTGACAGATTTTTGGTGGACACAATTTTCATTAACAAATGGGATATGATTGGGAAAAGAGACATATCTGATCATTGTCTCATTTAATTGAAGATTAGGGAGATAGATCGGGGTCCTAAACCTTTTAAGTTTAACGATTATTGGTTTGATAACTCCAAGTTCCCTAAGTTTGTGAAAGATAAGTGGAACAGTTGCAAGGTCAATGAAAGGAGTGATTTTGTCCTTAAAGAGAAATTTAGGATGTTAAGAAGAGATCTTAGAATTTGGAGCAAGGGAGTTTTTGGGTGGTTTGATTTAAGGGTAGAGGAGGAAGTGGACGTCTTAAACATGGCGGACTCGGATTTAATCACGACAGCTAATGAGGAGGTGGAGATTTTAGTGAAGATAATATCAAAAGCTTGCAAAGAAAATTGGCAATCTTCATATCAAATACAATATAGTGATCCAAAAGGCTCGCATAAAGTGGAATAGGGAGGTAGATATCAACTCGAAGCTTTTTCATAACGCGGTAAAGGGAAGAGTTTGAAGCAAGTTTATAGGTTCCGTCAAAATTTCTGATGGTGAAGTCAAGTCGGTGGATAAGGTGAAGAATGTTGTGAGAGATTTCTTCTTAAAGATTTTTTCTGAAAGTGATCTAGCTAGACCAGGTTTGGAAGACTTTTCTTTCTATAAACTTTCAGTTTCATAGGCTTTATCTTTAGAGACTCCTTTCTTGGATAATAAAATTTGAGAAACAGTTTGGAGTTGTTATGGCTCTAAAAGCTCTAACCCAGACGTGTTTAACTTTGTTTTTATGAAGAAATGTTGGCATTTTTTGAAGACTGATATTACCTCTTTTATTAAGGATTTCATCATCATGTCTACCTTCCTAAAGTTGTAAGTTCTTCTTTCTTGGCCTTAATTCCGAAAGTTGCTAATCCTTTATACCTAAGTGATTATAGGTTGATTTGTCTTGCGGGGAGCTTGTATAAGATCTTTGCAAATCTTCTTATGGCTAGGCCCAAGAGAGTGATTGGATGGCTAGTTTCTCTTAATCAACCCGTTTTTGTTTCGGGGAGAAGTTTGTCGGATGGAGTTGTTGTAGCTAACGAGGTGATCAATTTAGCTTCTAGAGATAAGAAGGATTATGTTATGTTTAAAGTTGATTTCAAAAAATCATATGATTGTGTCAATTGGGAGTTTCTAAGGTTCTTGTTGATTAAGATGGGATTTGGTAAAATTTGATTAAAGGGGATGGATTCTTGTGTATTCAAGGGTCACTTATCGATTTCAGTTAATGGCATCTGACTAAGGATTAACTAGATTGATTAAAAGAGCTAACGAAATTGGAGTTCAAATGTTTTAGAGTTGATGTGAAGGTAACAAAGGATGTTATTCAATTTACGGACGTTACTTTGATGGTGGGGGAAGGAGGGTGGAATAACATTTGGGGTCTTAAGGCGATTTTGAGGAGCTTCGAATTGGTTTCGGGTCAAGTGTACGGAAATCAGATCCGCCGTAATGGGTATAAAAGTTATTACTACTGAAAGTCACATTGCCAAGTTAATTGGGGTAAAAAGTAAAAGAGTGATTGCTCTCAATAGAAAGGATGGTGGAACCTTCGACAGAAGTATCAAGGATACTATTTTCCAAAAGAAAAGTGACTTTGGGAAAGTCAAGAACATGCACTTTGAACATAAACTAATGTTCAAAATTCTTATCGGATTCTTGATTCCCCGTGAAGGAAGTTTTAATCAAATTTTATGAGATCACAAATTGTCTCTCTTATTTATTACCTTTTTTCAAAAGATTAATCTTATTAGTTACATCTTTCATCATTTGTATGAATCTATCAAAGATTCATCTAAGAAGCTCAAGAGAGTAGTACCCTACTAAAGACTAATCTTATAAATGTTTTATCAAGGCAAGATGATAAATCTTATGATTGAACATGAAGCCACTCGGGATCTGGATGTAGTCTATGGGAATATCTTATCATCATTTGTCCTAGCTCTCATGAAAGATAGATTGAAAAGGGATATTGTTACCGTTAACAATCCCATCAAAACCAAAAGAGATAAGAACATGGGTTTTTTGGATAACTTTCCTAATATAACCAAAGAAGACTCTCCTAAGGTCATCAACAGGCTTATTCAAGAAGCCAAAAGAGATTGTCCTTGGGCTTCATTCAAGGACCCTCAAGACTCTTAAAGGTGCTTTCTCTCAGGCATAGATGTTACTCAGCTTTCCCCAACCTCCTTTTGGGCTTTATCCAAGGACCCATGGGCCTCATACAGGTAACATAGCCTCCTCTTGGGCTTAAACACATGGACACTCTCAGGCTTCCTAAAAGCATATGAACAGGCCTTAGAATCAAACACCATACAATAGTCTCCCTCTCCTCGGTGGATGACTAAGCTAGCCTCTTCTTGGGCTTTGTACAATTGAATCCTCCCAGACAAAGGAATGTCTGATGACTATATCTCACATACATTTCCAACCGACAAAACACTCTTATTACAGAGTCAGTCTTCAATAAATTTTCAGCCTCCCATCTCAGGCTTCATATAAGATACAAATAAACAAGAGTCAGTCTCTCACAAATAAGCTTCACACATGGGCTTTAAAATCAGGACATGGATAAAACTTTCCCACAGAGTCAGTTTTCTTTGTTTAGCTTCAACCTTGGGCTTCGATCAAGGCAGTGGCGAAGCCAGAAAAATTATTAAGCCTGGGTAAAAATTTAAAGATCGTAAAAGGAAAAGAAACTTGGTTGAAACAATTTATAGAATACTTAGTGTGCAAGTTGTAAAATGGTGGAAACTACAACAATTCGATATCAATTCATAAATCACAATCTGCAACAACAATCATCATCAATAACAACAATAATTCAACATCATGAAGTGAAATAATTTAAGATAAAAGAGACGAGAAATTGATTAAAGCATCTAAGTAAGAATAACAAAGGCAATGAAGTGTATAAGTACAATGATCTCACATGAACCAACCATGAAACGTGTAGGAAAAACCTATGGTTATTGGATATGATTGTATGGAAAGTAATTTGTCATTTCTCAACATATTATCTTCATTAAGTAGATCAAACAAACATTCATTGGAATCACAATTGTATGGAACCCCAAATCCATTTCAACCTTTTACTCTTTCTATAGTGTCATATATTTTCTCTGTCCAATCCGGTCCTTAATAAACTATATAAATACAACAAGTATATCCTAAATTATATTAAAATCCTTAAATTTCTCTGTCTAAGCATGGTTTAAGTCTTGGACAGGCGGTCTGAGCAAATGAAAGTCATAGACATGTTTTCTATGCAAGGTGAAAGTCTTAGACATGTGCTCTAAGCAAGGAAGTCTCAATTAGGAGTTGGTTGAGCAAGTTAAGTCATAAACATGTGTTCTATGCAAGGTGAAAGTCTTATACATGTGCTCTAAGCAAAGAAGTCTCGATCAGGAGCTGGTTGAGCAGGTTAAGTCATAGACATGTGCTCTATGCAAGGTAAGATGAGCTTTAAGAAGTAAAAGTCTTTGACAAGTGGTCTAAGCAGGAAGTCTTAATCAAGTGATGATTAAGCAAGATTAAAGTCTTAGACATGTGCTCTAAGAAGGATAGAGACAATTAGAAGATGATTGTGCTAATGATACACAGATTGTGGTGTCTGAACCGTCAAAAGTCTTATACTTAAGTGTATAAGCAATTATAATCAAACTGCATTCATGAGAGACCTCCCCATTAATGAATAGACAAACCTTGAAGAATAAAATGATGAGATTGACAAAGTAAACCAACGCATTCCTAACCAAGAAACATTAAATACAACGGAAAAAAATTCTATGGAATTCCCTCATTCCGAGGGAGCCTCTTACAATTCCATAAAGGAAGTTTAGGGAAATGATGTTGCAAGACAATAAGCCATCTAAAGAGACATCTAGAAAGGGAAAACCTATTATCTCTTTCTATCATAGAAAACTAGTCAACGAAATATTGTATTATCACTTCCCGCTGTTGATTAGAGTCTTAGTAGTATACTCTGATATGTGAATAGTATTGATAGATCAAGGAAGCTCTTGTGATATAATGTGTGTTGATTTGTTGGGGAATTTAAATTAACTTGTGTAGAGCTCATCCCATACAAGTGAAGTGATCTCCATGGATTTAATGGCCCAACAACAAGATCATGGGCATATGTTGAGTTGATAAGTTATGTCGAAAAGAAAAATCCATGAAAACAATAAGAACTCATTTCTTGGTAATTTATTGCAAGTCATTATACAACTGCATAAATGGACGACATATACTAGCCACACTGGGAGCCATCTCGTTAAAGGTCCACTTAAAATTGAAGTATCACACGAATGAGTGTGTCATGGCCACGGTAGAAGCAAATTTAGAGGCTTAAGGTCATGATTGCTAGCATATTTGAGGGAACACAATGGTGAATAAAGAGCTTGAGGGAACGTATAACAAAGAGAATGGCAAGATAAAGGAAATGATGCCCTACATGTTGTCATCTGGTTAGATGACGTATGGAAATGGATCAAGTCCAAGGATAGAAGAA
This sequence comes from Lathyrus aphaca, assembly GCA_963966055.1. Classification (NCBI taxonomy): domain Eukaryota; kingdom Viridiplantae; phylum Streptophyta; class Magnoliopsida; order Fabales; family Fabaceae; genus Lathyrus; species Lathyrus aphaca. The sequence goes on from OZ014521.1 coordinate 18,309,154, forward strand.
TCTTGAAGCAAATGCAAGTAATAAAGGCAAATATCCTATTAATAGCCACCAAACTCGAGAAGTTCAAATCTTTTTTCTTCACCTTTAGGCATTTTATTTTTTATTTGAATGAAATGGCTTGAGCCACACAAAAACCATTTCATGTTAGAGTACCAAACATCTTTAATGCATCAAATAATATATTACATTCATTATCTCTCAATAATCTATTACCACAAAGAAGAAAGCGACCTCAAAGCCAAGGGACCTCACTCCATGATTCACCACCAAGAAGAGGAAAGGTCACCTAAAAATAATATGTCACCCTTATATCAAGGCTAAACCCTAAAAAGGTGGTAACCAAAGGGCATCTCTAGGTCGGGAACACGCTTATTGTGAATTAATGCTGAAAGTCAGTATTAACTAAAAAGATGCCCAAGAGTCATAATTTTCATGGGTCAGGAACACCTTTAATGCCAATTAACGAAGAAAGTTTGCATTATTAAGCAAAAATACACCCAAAAAGGCACATTTTTCATGGGTCGAAAATACCCTTAACGTCAATTAATAGAGAAAGTCGATATTGACCGAAAAGACACCCAAAAAAGCACAATTTGCTTGGGTCGTAATGCTCCTTAGACCAATTAACAAAAAAATAGGTATCAATCGAGAAAACACCTCAAAGGAACGAAAATCCAAAATGACCCAAAAAAAAAAGTTGATTGCATATGAAGTCAAACAAAGTCACACCAAGTCTTAGTCAATTACAAGAAAACACAATAAAATCTCCCCTAAATAAATTACAAACTAGCACACCCTCATTCAATCCCACCTTCCTGCACAATCTTACCGGGTCCAGGCCTAAGGTCACCAAAGTAATCAAAAAGTTTAAAACACGGAGTTGCGCTATGGCATTATCAAAACCCCATGCATTCGCTGCGCTATGGCATTATCAAAACCCCATGCATTCGCGCTAGCGTCTCCCACTTCAAAATCTAAAGATTCTTTACCAACCCGAAGAACTTATGAGCTTAAATCAAAGACTTTTCTTTTTAAAACAAAGACATGTCTCACTATTTGTGCCATTGTTGCAAAAACACTAGGGACAATGCGTGCTTCAGAATGGAAGGAGACAAGAAATTGTGAGTAGATACTACAAAAATGTGTGAGGGTGGAAACTCTTACGAAAATGGAAATAAAAATAAACATTTATTTACAATTGTTTATCTTTAAATTGGACTATTGAAAATTCCAGGGACTGATTCTGTTGTAGACTAGAAATCATAAGCTCATATGGCTTATAGTCACATATCCATTATTTTCTCACATTTATTTGAAACACTCTATTATACCAAATTGAGTGAAGGGTCATGTGAAACAGGTCATACTTCAAAGGTTTTGTATGCCAAAGAAAATGTTTCTGAACCCTTCTCACTCCGAGTTGTAACTTAAGATACTTCTCTTCTGGCACTGAAACAAGTATCTCTTTCAAGTTTGGAATATCTTTCTCCGCCAGGATTAATGAGAACGCGTCCCAATTTAAAACCTCGAAAAACGGTGGAACGAAATTGTCAGATATGATCACTGGTACGCACTCGTAAAAGAAGGCTTCCACCACCCGAGGGCTGTTCACTTCATATCCCTTGGGGCATATGCAGTATTTGCTATTCTTCATGTGTTGGATGTAACTCATTTTGTTTGCAACACCATGAGGCATTGGGCCGAGGATCTTCATATCAGGGTCTTTGTCCTTCCAGTGCTTTAGCAATATCGGCCGCAAATAGCCGTGCATGTTTCCAGCATAGAAGGCAAGTATGGATCTTTGTTGAGGAGGCTTTCCACCTATATCTCTTTGAGGATTTCGTACCGACCGGACCATAGTTTCTGGAAGAGAAACATCTCTTCCTATTTTAAAGCCTTGAGTTACATCAGAATTGCATAAGGCTTTTATGCAGTATTCCATATGATGCCTTGTCTCGTACGGAGCCTGCAACATGAGATGTAAGACTTCTATCAAACGCATCCAATTCAACCATCGAAATCGTAATAGAATAATATCTTAGAAGAGGAAAAGTAAAATCATACCCAATCATGGCAAGCAACAAGAAAATGGTCAGCACCGCCAGTTCTGTTAAAGTAACGATATTTTGCTGAAATTGTATCTGTATAATCATTCAAATACCGACGGAGATTTGTCCGATTATGAGAGTTACGTACATAAACAGAAAACTCTAACATACGTGAACTAAATGGCATATAGAATAGGTGAGCCTTTGCAGGATCCTTCACAACAAATTGCTTATTTTCCTCCATCAACATCATAAACCAACCCTCCGACGCATATAGTCCCTTAAGTATAGGTTGATGAAAGATCGGTTTTTTTCCTTCCATGTATATATACACTTTTAGCGTGCGTTCCATCAGTTCATAGCTCCTGCATATGCAACAATGAAAGAAACTTACTTTAGTTGAGTTCATATTTTGTTCAACAACTTCATTCATCAATAACCTTACCTTTTGAACATAGAATGATTGCGAAAAAGAGGAGCATATAGTTCCTTGTCACGTGTTACCATAGGAGCATGCTCAATCTCCGACCTTGCCGCAAGAATTTCCATATCAAGTTTGGATGACCACCTTGGTTTCTGCAATCAAAAGTAGAATTCAGTATTGAAATAATCAAAACTCCACAACATTAACTTGTCCATATAGCAACTAGCAAACTCATAATTCACAAAGATAATAATACCATAGCACGAGATGAAGCGCGACGGCGTACTAGTAAATGGTTCATCTCCTGTATTAACATTCTTGACTTAGGAGGCATATTCGACTTCGACTTTCTCGCAGTAACATTCACTGTAGTACTTTTTACAACCTGAGAAATTGTAGAAATCCCCCTTTTCGTCTCCGAAAATTGCTTCACGGGAAACTCCACCTTACTGTTCTTAACCAAAACTGCCATGAAACTTTTCTTGGAACCTACATTATCCAACTCTAAGCTGTTGTTTTTCCCAACATTGTGAAAACCATTTCTATCTACCCCAAGTTTAGAAACACCATCAAAGAGTAAACTACTCTTTTCATCTTCAATAATGGGAATATTCACATTCTTCATCATAGAATTGAAATCAGAAGAATCAGAAGACCAAGGAGCTCTTCCATTTCCATATGGAACCAAAATTGATTGAAACAGTAAATAATTAACACCAAGTGCTGCCAACAGACAAAGCAATCTCCTGTTTCCCATATCACACAACTCATGAAAATATTGAAACATGTTAACTTGTCAAAACTGACATAACCCCAAAATCACTTCAATCATCATTTTCTCCGAAAATGAACTTCAATCACCCCCAAGTCAGTTAATTGACAGAATCCTTGAAATGAAATCAAAGGGTCACCCCCAAGTCAGTTAATTGACAGAATCCTTGAAAAGAAATCAAAGGGTCCTAAAAAAATTGGAACTTGAAATGACCAGAGAAAGTTGCGGCAGTTTTCAGATCAAGCAAATACAAAAAAAACAGAACACAGAAGAAACTATTAATGTTTCTTAAACATTGTTGTTGATTGAAGTAACAGTACTAACCTGAGTGAAGTGTTATTATAGTTCACTTCAATCTCTGTGTTTGCTCTCTTTTCGATCTTCAACTTTCTCAGAAGTCAAACAAAGAATCACTACTCACTATTTACACTCTGAAGAAGAAAAGATTAAAGTAAGTAACTTCTGAATCTAAAGCCAACAACTTGCTAATTTTATACTAATTTGAATAAATCATTAACATTATTAATTACTTTTTTTTTATAAGCAAAATTTAAGCTATAAAAAAATATATTATACTACATTAAATAGTTGTAATATTAATTTCTTACTTTCTTTTTCGCTTTCATTTTTATAGACAAACACCTTGGTTATCCTTTTACATTGTATTGTTGCCGAATTGAAGTAATGAAATTTTGTTGTTACTATGTAGGGGCAAGTTCTAAGGCAGGTGATAAATATATAATCTTGGTATATGAAAGTTGCCGATGAAATTTAAAGTAGTATGTTTTGTGAATATTAGATTTAGATTGAGTAATATTTATCTCTAGTAAATAAACCTATTAGATTTAGATTTATATCTATTTAAATTAATTTATTTTTGGTTTGATATTCTTTTTGGTCTTTTAGTTATACCATTAGATTCATTTTGATCCTCTTTACTTTAAAACTTCCAATTTGATCCCTTATGCTATAAAAAATGCATGATATTTATTCTTTTTGTTAGGAAAATTGAAATAGGAACCCTAGCAGAGAGAGAAGACAATCACATAAATGAAGAAGACATTGTAGACGACAAAGGCATTGAAAACGACAAAGGTCTCAATCGAGGTTAGTTTTAACCATGTCTTTATCTAGATTTAGTTTTTTTATTATCACTGTATGTTCACAGTCTTCATCCCATTTATTTTTTTTCGTTACATGGGTTTCAAAATCTAGGGTTTTCGCCCCTTTTGTAATCTGTTTTATAATTTTGCGTTCTCTTGTGTTAGGTATAAATGCATGAAAGTTTATGTTTGAAAATTTATCATAGTGGTGAGTTTGTGGACTCCGAAAAAACTGTGTATGTAGGGGATACTAAGTTCCACATTAGTCAAGTTTAGTCATTAGTCCTTCAGAAGCAAAAATAAGTCTCAAATCTCATTTCCTCTCATTAAAGAAACTCAAGAAAACTTTGGTGGATTGTGCCACAAACCACACCAACATACCAACAAAGGTTGGGTTGAAAGCCATTATAGCTAGAAAATGACTAATCATAAACTTTGCATTCTCTGTTAAAGACACTTCTAACCCTTCATTTTGCAAGGAAAAAAACTCTTGTTGATTTTCATTGAAAATTGACCTCTATGAAATTATCAAAGCTAGCGGGGTTTTGATGGTTAGTAGCAAGAAAGGGAAACAAAAACCGAGTATGGTTTAGTTGAGAAGAAGAAGTTGAAATGGAAGATGATGATCCAAGACAAGAATCCATCAGAAAATTGAAAAAAAAGTTGATTATGTTTTGTTTATGGAATGAGAAGGGTCATGTCGTAGGATCAAGAATTGGGTTGATGAATGAATGCGACAAAATATAGTCAAGTTGTGAGCGTGAAATTTGAAAAATTCCATGTGGTTTCTTAGTAGTAAATTAATATAAAATATCCCAACATCAAATTTTTCCACTTTCGGATACATTAATATTCAATTTTTTTTTTTGAAATAGTATGTAAGGCTCCCGGACAGAGTGGTATCAGAGCCTATACAGAAAGAAGGGATACATATGATATGAATATAATAAAGAGAGTGAGTAAGGGAGAAAACCACTTAAACATGGAAACACCTTAACCAAACACCCAACCTATTACTACTACTTCTTCTTTATCGCTTCCTGAACTTTGTAAAAAGACTAATTCTCATAAAATAGAAAACCTTATTGAGTACTCTCATGTTCCAGAGGATGCTCAAATTTTAGAAACAACATCTCCTCTATTAAGCCCGTACAACATCTTTAAAAGACAAAGAAGTGTTACCAGATCAATTCAAAATCTCATATATACAAACCACCCTCATATGAAAATCGTTAATTGTGCCAAACAACATCACCCGCAAGTTGAAAATTTCTTTCCTATACCCATCATAAACCTCCACACCGTTCTCCCACAAAACCTTTAAATCTTCGATTAAGGATGCCAAGTATATGTCTATGTCATTCCCTGGTTGTCTAGGCCCAGAAATTAACATAGATAACATCATGTACTTATGCTTCATACATAGCCATGAAGGTAGGTTATAAATCATAATGATGACAGGCCAAGTGCTATGTGAGATACTTTGAAGACAGTGTGGGTTCGTTCCATCAGTAGATAATGCCAAGTGAAGGTTTCTTGCTTCTTTCCAAATTCAGGATACCCATCATCAATTTTCGTTCACTGTGGTGAACGTGTCGGGTGTCGAAACTTTCCATCAATAATTCTTTCATCTGCATGCCAAGTCAAGTGTCTTGAATCGGTCTTACTACGAAACATGGGTCTAAATCTCGGAATAATAGGAAAATACCATAAGACCTTTGTTGGAGACAACTTTTTCTTATATCGAGAGTGTAGCGGTAAAAACATGAGTGTAAGCTATTGGTTAATCGCACATCAGATGCAACATCTTTGATAACAGGATTCTCTGGACGGTTACAACATTGGCACAAGCTTACACCAATTCTCCAAAACCATATTATATTATGAGACCTTTTCATTTTTGTTTATTTCTATAGCACGATTCTTTACATGTAATTTTTTTAATGCATCTGAATAATATAAGTTTGGTCGATACAGAACTTTATAAATAATATAAGTTTCATTTGATCTGAATAATTATGAACAATACAAGTTGTCTGAATATATAAAACATAAAATCACTACAAAAAAAACTATTACAACAAAAGAGTACTACAACAATAGATCACGCATCATCATGAGGTACCATTCCACCATGAGGTAGAGGTCCACCCTTTGCTAGACGTAGTGCTCGAAATAGCTCAACAAACTCATCATCATCCTCCTCAACCTGGTGACGATGCATATAGCAACTAAGCTCATGTGAAATATGCCATAACCTCGGATCTAACGGTCCACCATCAAACTCGGGAACTGGAACCTCTGTGTCATCTACCCGATGTGGTGGAGTCAAACGAGGATGAGATATTGTGTAATACCAAGCCAGGTACTCTTCCACTGAATCACATGCCTAACGCTCTGGTGGTAACTGACCCAATCAATAAATATGTCCAATGAATCAATGTCAGGTGGATGTGATGGTACGTACTGCTGGTATCCAAACTTCTGTAAGCACCTGTCAGGTAAATAAAGGACAAATGTATCGTACCACCGCAGACCACCCTTGTACAAACTGATATCATCAAAGGGTCTGTATTGACTATGATCCTCGAATGGATGCCAGATGACATCATTGGGTGTCAATCCATCTAACTGCTCTCTGATCTCTCCAACCTTCGTTGTCGATTGCTTGTAGCACCACTTCAACGCCCTCGGAAGTGGACTACCAACACCAGAAATCTTCGAGAATCCTTTCTTCTCAATAGTTGGAAAATACTCGTGAATCCAACATTGTCATCAAAATATGAAAATTATCAGTTAAAAGTATTATAAATTAAATAATACAATTATAAAGTAAATTAAAATAAAATATTTGTACCTGTAGAAGAGTGGCATATCCACCAAGGTGCTTTCAAGAATAAAATGAAGCATCTCCTAGGTATCTGTGAAGTGTGACAAGTGCAGCAGCTCCCTAACAGTATCTACCACATCTGTCCAGGTCCTCAAACAGCGGTAAATACGTTTCCTCTACAAGAGTAAAGGTATTATCCATAAAAATAGTGCAGCCAAGTATCAATAACATATACACCCTGGTCGCATAATCAAATCTCCCCTCAGCTTGCAGAAGTACAAATTGAGTCTTCAACCAATCAAGTCTATAATATGGACCTCTAGAAACACAGACCTCCTCGGCTGCATCCTCCAAAGGAATACCCATCAGACGAATAGCAAATTGATAGCCTCGGTGTCAGTAATCCATTCTTCAGGGATACATAACTCGCCTCTAATAGGTATGTGAATGAGGCAGGATACACCGTCCAACGTGATGGTCATCTCGCCAAATGGCTTATGAAACGACGACGTCTTAGGATGCCATCTCTCAGCAAATGCAGATACGGGGTTCACATCGATCCTAGACAAGCTGGTCCTCTGAAGATAGGATAGAACAGACTGAGATATCCATTCCTCAATCTGAGGTGGGAGATATTGTGGAACTCATCCTATAAGTTTGCTTCCATGTGCAACAACCTTAAGCTCCTTATTCGGTCGTCTCTCTTGAAAAAGATACATATTATATGTCATTATCCAATAAAAATTAAAATAACATTTATTCACTATTAAAAGGTTATAGGTTGTATTACCTCGCCATCCCACAAATGTCGAGCAACGTGATTCTGGTACCTCACCAAAAGTGAGGTATCAGACGGTACTCTGGGGAATTGTGTATGTGGTGGAACATGAGGCGCAACAGGATTAACAGCCTGAAGTGTCTCAAGTTCCTCCTGATATAGATGAGTTGGGACTGTCCTTCCATCGGGCAATCGTCGATGAATATATTCGTCGCACCCTCTGATTCGAGACACTGAAAGAAAAAGCAGAAAAAATTATACAAATAAAAAAAACATAAATTACAAAAAAAAAAAAACATAAACGAAACACAACCGAATGTAGCAAGGAGGCTACATCCAATGTGTATTTTCCAAATCCCCTTAACTGGATATAGCTAAAGAGCTAAATCCGGTGTTAATTCTTGCTGAACCAGAAGTAACCCTCAACCTACTTCCGGTGTGTAACATAAAAAAAAAGACAAACCGAATTTCACTTACTGGGGTTTTCCAGAGTGCAATTCAAAGAACCGGATTTTGGGTGTCTGTGTTATTCGGTAGCAAAATTAAGGAGAGAGGTGAATTTGGTCAAAAAAGTGTCTGACAAAAATGAGGTGAAAAAGTTAAATTTTTTGAATAAAATACTATTTATATGAGGGCAATTTCGTCCAAAAAAATCTAAGCATAGGGGTAGGGGAACGATTATAAGGGTACAATGTTCAATTTTCTTTTATGACATTAACTTCTTCTTTTTTCTGTTAATGGGCTTTTAAGAAGCTTGAAGTCCATGGATTATTTGGATTATACCATCAATGTTTTACGCACAAACCCCCATTTCTTTACTTTTTTTTCATTTCTTAACTCTTTTTCATATAATTTTGGCCTTAGTATCTTTTTAGTTTTTCCTTTTAAAAAGTTTGCTAACTTTTGTTATACTTTGATTTCAAAGATCTAAAAAAAACATTTTCCCTTTCATTATAAAAATTCACTCTAAAAAATGTTTAAGAAAATGATTTAGTATTTGATTTCTTTATAGTATTTTCTCTTTGGCTTTTATTATTAGTTGTTTGTGATGGATCATAAATGTTAGATTCCTCTTTCTTTCTTCTCTTTTATTTTTTTGGTCGATGAACATCAAAGAATCATAGATTATCGACAAATCGATGAAAATCTTGATTAAAGATGAGACCTTTTAGCCTTTTGGATCTTCTTTTCTTTTGACCAATGAAAGTTTTATGGATCCTAGAATTTCTTTGTTGAATTCTTGATCCAGACTAGATCATCATCATTTTTATTTTCGTGTGGTATATTTTCAGAGGATGATTCATTATATCATTCATCTAACATGTATTAACACAAATATCGTTTTAATCGGCCTCATTGTAGGGTGACTTCTACATAAGTCACTTGGCGATTGCTTAATATAGTACTACATTTGTCCCTTTTTTCGAATCGAAACATGAACTTTCGTTGCCCTAACTTATGATCGTAAGCCCAATGATGATTGATCTTTTGTATTAGCTCCATAATCTTTAAAGTTTGTCGTATAGAGGCTTTGATTTTATCAATCTTCTGACAAACCTTCATTAACCATGACTTAAGTATATTGTTCAATCATTATAGTTCAGGACGCGAAACAAAATAATCGGTGTTGCATTTTGAGGATTATGGCTTTGATACTTTTGTTAAGGTATTATGTATATATTATTACTATATTATTATATACTTTATAATTTATTCTTGCTCCCTTCTCTTTATTTCTTATGTTTTATGTCATCCATTATCATGTTTATGCTTCCGCCATTTTCACTTTGTCCACTTGGACCATATTATTGTGATTACGCTCCTTTTATTTTGTCTGTTCGGACCATACATTGTCTAAATCGCTAATAAAATACTTAAATCCTAAAAAAATTGGCTCTTCTAATTATGTGTTCTCACTGATGGATCTTATCCCCTTGGACTTCTTGGAGCATTTTGGACTTATGGACTTAATACTAGAATCCCTCCCTTTACTTGGATTATTATGGAGTTAGTACTCTAGCCTTTATTTAGCTCACTTATTTGCTTATGAGAATGAAATTATATTTTGCTTATGCTTCGAAAAGTGATCTCCATGTGGTTAAATTCATCGTACAATAACTTTTATTTTGAGTTTTAGGATAACCTCTTCATCTCTTTCCCTTATTAAATTTTCAAAACTTCTTCCTATTTCAAAAAACTTCTTGTTTTAAAAACTCTCACCACTTCTTAAATAAACCTTGAATTTGTCAAGTGATTTTAACACTTTTCATTCAAATTTTTTTGTGCCTTGTTGCATGTTGTCTCGTTTTAAGTTTAGACACAAGTCATTTTCATAGTCCAGTGTAAGTCTGCTAATCACCATGGTTGTAGTTTGAAGTAATTGAGTCTCTTCTCATTTGTGGGAGTTTAGTTGACATACTCGTCGATTTTATCTGTGTTAGAGTCCTCTCTATAATGATGTATGAGTCCATTCCCTTATTCTCATGGTTGATTAGTGGAGTTATCCACTTAAAATGACAAATTGTCTTTACTTCTTAAAATCAACCAAAACCAACAAACTTTGTTATTTTTACCACGAACTATGAGATTTTGATCTTACGAAGGCATGAGGCGGTAAGCCTCTCCAAACGTAAAAATATTAAAATCAACTCTCTTCTCATTCCTTCAATCTTGTTTTAAGAAACCCATTCAAACCAAAAGTTTTCAGTAAATCAAAGAGGTTCCCATGGAGTACCACAGACGTTTTGGGTGTTAACACCTTCCCTCTTTGTAACCAACCCATTACTTTTATCTCTATTTAGTTTTATTAGCTTTTTTTGCTTTTAGACTTTTATTAGGTTTTATTTGCTTTTTTTTCCCTTTTTCCATTTGGAAATAAATAAAAGCGTGGTGACGACTCTTGTTCTTTTGAGTTAAGTTAATCAATAACTTACGCTCATGATTTTTACTGCTACACTTCCCTATAAGCATCTTATGCCAATGACAGAGAATGAGTTAACTATTGCATAATCTTAACAACATACATATTGATTGTTATTTTGGAGCATCATTTTTACTGTTACACTATTTTTAATAAATTGGTACACATATAATCACTTTTAGTGAAAGTTATACACATAATGTAGTAGCATACTCTAATGAAATTATTGTGAATCAGATGACCTAGAAACAAAGTATAAATGGTTACTTTATGATTAAGAAACCCACAAGGGTTAAGGTTTAGGGTAAAACAAGGACAACAACAAGAATTGGTTATAAACTGCAATTCTTTCCTTTTTCTTTTAACAAGAATACAAGTATACAAGAATAACAAATAACTCTCTCACTTTCAAATTAGGATTTTATCTTCCTATTTTTCCTTATGCAAAGATGAGAGACTGGTATGTTATTTATAAGAAAACTAACATACTAACCTAATGGGCTTTTTAACAATTATCCATTACAAGCTAACTTAGGGTATAAGTTAACTTAAAGAATCAGATCCATAACACAAGGCCCAATTAGACATACATACTAGAACTGATTTCTACTACAGTATGTATAACTTATGCACTAGCATTCGAACCAGCTTCGACTTCATGCTAAACCTCTCTCGTATCAGAGTTCGATCTAATATTCCATAAATCTCCACCTTGGATCAAACTCTATACCAACAAAAACACAAAACTAGCTTTCTTCATGCAACATTATCAACTGCATAAAATGGAAATACATGCAATCGGGTAATGACTTGGTAATCATATCAGCATCATTATAATCTGTCGAAACCTTTAGCACTTGGACTTCTCCACGCTCGATTACCCCTCTGACGAAATGCAACCTCACATAAATATGTTTGGTTCTCTCATGATAGGTTGAATTATTCGACAATGTATTGCACTATAACTATCACATTTAACAGTGATAACTTGACCTTTAAGTTTCATATCCTTTGCAAAACCTTAAAGCTATAATGTTTCCTTCACAACTTCAGTTATGGCAATATATTCTGCTCCAATGGTTGACAAGGCAACAACCTCCTGAAGTGTTTCTTTCCAACTAGTTTTTGTGACAAATATAGTGAAAACAAATCCAGAAATAAATTTTCTAGAATCCATACAACCTGCATTATCAGAGTCAACATATCCTTTGATTTCTATTTTACTATCTTCACTCAAGGCTCCACCATAAATTGGGACTCTGTTCAGAGACCTATTTATGTACCTTAGAATCCATTTCAATGCTTTCCAGTGATCCTTTCCAGGATTCACCATGTACCTGCTTACAAGACTTATTGCATATGTTATGCCGGGTCTAGTATAGACCATAACAAACATCAAAGAGCCAACTATATTAGCATATATGGTATGTTATTCATATAAACTCTTTCGACATCAATATTAGGACATTGATCTATACTCAACTTGAATTGAGGGTTTGTCGGATTCACAACATGCTTTAAATTTGACATACCAAACTTTTCGAGAATCTTCTGTAGGTATGCCTCTTGAGATAAGCATAATTTTGACTGCTTTCTATCTCTTCGAATGTCAATCCCAAGAATCATGGATATAGCTCCCAGACCCTTCATGACGTAATCCTTATTGACTACAGCCTTTACCTTCCTTATATCTTCAAAATTGTTGCTTGTTATTAGAATATCATCCACATAAGAAACAAAATAACAAATGAATTACCAGGTTGAAATCTGAAGTAAACACGGTGGCCGAACTGACTTCTGATGAAACTTATGCGTGCCATGAATTTTTTGAATCTCCTATTCCAATACTGAGGAGATTGTTTCAGCCCATATAAATATCTCTTCAGTTTTCACACATAATTTTTCTTCTCCTTTTCGACATATCCTTAAGGTTGCCTCATTAGGATTCTTTCATCTAGATCACCATACAAGAACACAATCTTCACATCCATCTGTTCCAGTTCAATGTTGAATTGTACCACCATGGCAAGCAACATTCGAATGGATATGTGATTCATAAAAGGAGAGAACACATCATTGAAGTCGACACATTCTTTCTGAGTGAAACCACTTGCGACCAACCTTGACTTGTATCTCTTCGACATCACTCCTTCCTTAACTTTGAAAATCCATTTACTACCGACTAACCTGGCTCCAGCAGGTTTCTTGATCAGTTCTCATGTGTTGTTATCATGAAGAGATTTCATGTCATCATCCATGGCCTTCAACCATTCAGTCTTATTTCGACTCCTCACAATTTCGTTATAGTCTCTAGGTTCTTTGTCTAGAACTCACTTTCTGAGATTAAGGCATAAGTTATAAGATCTGCATAACCAAGTATATGAGGTGGCTTGATGACTTTTCTCGACCTGTCTCTTGCCAGCAGGTAGTCATTATCAATCTCCTCATCTTCGACAATAACTTCTGCTTCTTCTTTGACTTCATTTGGGTCATACAATTCAGCATCACTATACTTCACCTCAATATGAATTTCTCCCTATTCCAGCTCTTCGTCAACATCATTAGTTTTCTTGAAAGCCATCTTAACTTCATTGAAAACTACATCTCGACTGGTGGTACACCTCCTATGACCTGGCTCTAGGCACTATAGCCTATAAGCTTTGACTCCTTCAGGGTATCCCATGAACATGCATTTCAGAGCTATTGATTCGACCTTGTCTTGCCTATTGTGAGCATAGGCCACATAGCCAAATACTATGAGTTTATCGAGATCTGGTGGATGTTCCGACCAAACTTCTTTAGGTTTCTTCATATCTAACGCAATTGAAGGACATCAGTTTATCAGATATGTTGTTGTCGAAACAGCCTCATCCCAAAACACCTTCTTTAATCCAACACTAACCAACATGCATCTAACCCTTTCAAGGATTGTTCGATTGAATCTCTGAGCTAAACCATTTTACTGAGGAGTACCTGCTACATTCTTGTGCCTTTCAATCCTAGACTCAACACAGTAACAGTCAAAAGTTTCATTGTAGAATTCAAGGCCATTGTTAGTTCTCAACCTCTTGACCTTTCTGCCAGTTTGAGTTTCGACCAGACCTTCTAACTCTTGAAATTCTCAAAAGTTCCATCTTTAGTCTTCTGAATGAATACCCATAACTTTATGGAATAGTCACCAACTATGGATAAAAAATATCTTGCACCTGAATGTGAAGGATAAAAAATATATTTCACCTAAATGTGAAGGATTCCTTGCAGGCCCCCAAAGATCTGTATGGATGTAATCAAGGGATCCATGTGTTCTTTTTTTTATCTTTGTTAAACTTCATCCTACAAGATTTACCAAATACATAAGGTTCATAAAACTCCAACTTCTCGACTTTGTCACCACCAAACAATTTTTGTTTCCCCAGTTCGACCATGCGTCACTCGCTGACATGGCCTAATCTCATGTGCCATAATTTTATCTTCGACAAAATGTTTGTGGATGCACCATTTGTCGAACCACTTACAACTTCAGCCTTAAGGGTATACAAACCCTGTTTCTTCAGGCCTCTTAAAACTTCCTTTGACCCTTTCATGACTCTTAGGATACTTTTCTCTCCTTGTAAAACATATCCCTTCTTATCGAATTCATCAAGAGAAATCAGATTTCTCTTCAAGTCATATACATACCTAACTTCAGTCAATAGCCTTATTGACTCATCATGGAGCTTGAATCTCATAGATCCAATACCTGCAATTTTGCAAGTTTTGTTGTTTCCCAACAACACTGATCCACCATCTTGATCATATAATTCCTCAAACAAATCCTTATTTGGAGTCATGTTCCAAGTGCAACCTGAGTCCATAATCTACCTTTTTCTTGAGTCGCCACTTGAAACCACAAGAACATTAGATGAGTCAAAATCATCTTGAACAATGGTTGTGTTGCCATTATCCCCACCCCCATGATCTTTCAGGCGTTCAAGGTACACCTTTCTTGTGTGACCCTTCTTCTTACAGTGATAACATCGAATGAGAGATGTGTCAGCATTATACGACTTTTGCTGACTTTTACCATTCTTATCGAACTTATCATCATTTCGCAAGAATTTCCCATTAACGACCAAACCTTCACCAACCGTCGAAGGTTTATGCTCCTTTAGTTTGTTCAAGTCCTTAGAATACAAGGCTGATTGAACATCTTCAAAGTTCAACGTCTCCCTTTCATGAAAAAGAGTTTCTTTGAAGTGAGCATGTGATCTGGGCAAAGCACACAACAACAACAGGGCTTGATCTTCATCATCGATCTTCACATCAATATTTTTAAGATCAAGAACCAGCTTGTTGAACATATCCAACTGCTCAGCCAACACTTTTTCTTCACTCATCTTGAATGAATACAAAGCTTGCTTCAGGTAGAGTCAATTCACCAGTGATTTGGTCATATAAAAACCTTCAAGTTTCAACCATAATCCTAATGTTGTCATCTCCTTTGATACTTGTCAAAGAAACTTATCACCAAGGCTCAGCAATATTGCATTGTGGACTTTCTCAATCATGGTCGTCTTTTCAGTTTCTGTCAACGCAACGTTCATGGCTACCACTCTTTTCAATGCTTCCAAGCAACCCTGTTGAACAAGTAGGACTTTCATCTTCAAGCGCCACATACCGAAATCATTCACTCTGGTGAGCTTTTCAATCTCATACTTTGTTGAAGGCATCTTCTCCATGCTCACTGCACCAATTTGTTGTGAATCAGATGCCCTAGATACAAAGTATAAATGGTTTCTTTACAATCAAGAAATCCATAAAGGTTAGAATAAAACAAGGATACAACAAGAATTGATTATAAACTGCTATTCTTTCATTTCTCTTTTAACAAAATTACAAGTATACAAGAAAAACAAATAACCATATCACTTTTGAATTAGGATTTTATCTTTCTATTTTTCTTATGCAAAGATGCTCTAGTATGATATTTATTATAAAATAACACACTAACCTAATGGGATTTTTAACAATTACCCATTACAAGCTAACTTAGGGAATAAGCTAACTTAAATAATTGGATCCATAACACAATACCCAATCAGACATACATACTAGAACTGACTTCGACTACAATATGCATAACTTCTACACTAGCATTTGAACCAAATTCAACTTCATGGTATACCTCTCTCGTATCAGAGTTTGATCCAATATTCCCTAGAAATCTTACACATGAATATATGTGCATTTCATGAATGATAGATCCTTACCACCTTTTCCATAAAGCACTTGACCAACTTATTAAAAGTAACACAATTATATAATTATACTTTCAAGAAGGACCCATAATAGCAAAAAGTCAAATAATTTGGTTGTAGATGTAAATTGCATATAAACATTTTATTAGAGTTACTAGTTGATTCCTTATTTCATCGCCTTTTATTTATCACATTCATTATATTTTATGGTATTAATTATAATTTAAAGGTAAAGAAATGTCATTAATTAACTTTATAACCACTGATCCATTTACTCTTGAAATTTTGTAATGAGATGTCCTAAGAGATGTTCCAACACTTAATAGGACATTTGACAAATTTAACCAAAACTTTAAACAGCAGGAAAAATAAACAACACAGAAGTTTGTTAACCCAGTTCAGTGTATAACCACACCTACATCTGGAGGCTACCAAGCCAGGAGGAAATCCACTATTAGTAATATTAATTCTAGACTTAAACCACCCTGTTTAATCTATCACTTAATACTTACCCAATGCAATTTCTACCTAAGACTCACTTAGATAAGAGTACCCTACTCACTCCCCCTCAATCACACAGTGATTTTGTTTACAAGTTTAATTAAATTGAAGTCACACTTCAAACAAAACAGCTTGATCTTACTTCACAGTTTCAATCAAGTCACAAATGCACTTTTGCTTAAAAGCTCATAAAGTGGTACATAAAAACAACCTGCTATTAAAACACTAGACACCCTATTTTGTCTTCTGAAATTCGTACTCAATTCTATGAGTTTCTGTTGTTTAAATAGGTATCTGAATTTTGGGCTTTCTGTAGAATGATCCAGCCCTAATGTGCAGCAACTGTCACCTTGAATTTAGGGTTTGTTACCTCCTATATTCTAGGTGCATTAGGTCTTCTGTTTTAATCTGAATCTTCAATTTAAAACTCCCTACAGATGCGCCTTGTTCTGTTTTTATCCAGCATTAATTAATTCCAGATAGTTCTCCTTAAATATCTCTGATCTGTTAATCAATAATTAATTCTGGTAGCAGGTCTGAGATGTCTCAACATCTGTTGGGACATCCTGAAAAACTGAACTTAATTTATTCACACAATGTCCCAACATCTGATGAGACATCCTGAAATAAATTCACATACTCTGTTTGATAATGTCCCAACATCTGATAGGACATTCTGAACTGAATTTAACATTTCTTGTTTGGTCAAAAATTCTGCCAATTCTTAAACATCTACAAACTCCCCCTTTGGCTAATTTTTGGCTAACATCTTTTCTGGTTTTCAGAGTGCAGCAGAAGTTCTTTTTATCAGAGTATATCATTACTTTTCTGTTGATTTTTATTTGAGATTACTCCCCCTCAAACATACATGTGTCCTGTCTTTATCCAGTCTTGTTCCAACAGAAAAACTTATTCAGTTCAGAAGCAAACAAACAGAATTTAAACAGCAATTACATTTGATGTTGTTCTCCCCCTTGGTAGACACAAAATTAGGGGCCAAAGACACTATTTCAGTCATTACATTGCTGTCATTACATTTGCCTCACATACATTTGATCACTCAGAATCATCACTCTCAGTTCCCTCCTCAACTTCTGTCTCTTCATCAGCTTCTGTTTCTTCATCAGCAGCACTGTCTTCATCAGAGGCATTGTTTGCATTAGAGGCAGCTTTCTGGTCTTCTTCATTCTCCAATCTTTGAATGATTTCTTCCAGTTTCAGCTTCCTTGCTTCAAGCTCCTTGCATGTGCACTTTAGCTCAGCAATTAACTCTTTCTTGGAGATTGAATTCTTAGCAGTTGAGGGACCAGCAGATGTCCCAGCAGGTGCTTTAACATCTGCAGCATGGTGACTTAGGAATAATTTGTAATGAAAAGCCAGGGGGCTCTCTCTTTTGCATGCAGTATCCTTGTCAGTTAAAATCCCAGGATATTGATTGAGTACAATACCACACAGCAATGATGGAAAGGCTATTGGTAGCTTGGTTGCAGAGGAGCTGGAATGCTTCATGGTTTGATCAAAGATGAAAGCTCCATAGTCCATTTTGGTTTGAGTTCCAACAGCATATATAAATCTGGCTAGACCAGTTGAGATTGAGGAAGTGTGGTTAGTAGGCACCCAATTAGATGTACCAATCCTGTTCAGCATGGCATACTTTCTGGTAAGCATGCTTACAGATAGCTTTCCCTTCACAGGCCAAGCTTTGACCTGGTTTGCAGTGATCACTTTACAGACTTGATTATCTGTCTTACCTAGTTCATTGGGTCCATCTGTTTCTCTTCCTAGATACTCATTGATGATTTGAGGAGAAAACTGTACACATTTACCTCTAACAAAAACTTTTCTAAACTCAGAAGACTTACCATTTGAGCAATCCTCCTGAAGATTCACAATGAACTCTTTGACAAGAAGTTCATAGCAGGGAGAGAGGTCTGAGACTGTTCTGAATAGTCCTGCAGCAGAGATGAGATCAATCAGTTCTGTGCACTCAAGTGCATTGCTGCTCAGTTCTCTTTCCAGGGCAACCCTTCTTTGGTACACATACTTCCACCTGTTCACACTAGAGACATGGTGAAATGATATGTTGTCCAAGGGAGCTTCTGGTACAGCAGTTGAAGCTCTGGATGTTGCTGGTCTCTTCTTGGGAGGAGATGTTGGGACATCTGATTCAACATCTGAATCTGATGGTGTGACAGCCTTTCTTTTCTGAGTTTGAACTTTACTCCATTGTTTTGATGGCCCAAAAGAGGCTTTAGCTTTCCCTTTCTTTGGAGAGGCTTTCTTCTTTTCAGGAATTGCTGCTTCAGCTTGCATCTTACCCTTCCTGGACCTGAGTCTTTTGGCTATGCTGGGTTTGACAGATGATATGATCTCTGCATCAGAATCCTGTTCCAGATTGACTATTGGAGGGGATTGAGCAGTCTCCTCATCAGCTTGTTGATCAGCAGGGATTAGATCTTCATCTGAGGCTTTGGTCTGATCCTCAGAGACTTTGTCATTATCTTCATTTAAGGCCTTATTCTGATCCTCAGAGTTTTCTTTATCACTTTCACTTGAGGCCTTTTCTTGGACCTCAGTCTGTTCAGCATCAGATGAATTTTCTTTCTCATCTGCAGATGTTTCAACATTTATTGGGACATCTTGTTCTGCAGAAGTGTCCTCTGCAGTTTGAGATGGTTCTTCTTGGGGAGCAGGCATGGTTTGCAATGGAACAGAGATCCCACTCACCTTTCTTTGTTCAAACAGAATTTGGGTGACAATCTCCTTGATTGAATCATCCACATAGTTTGAAGATTTTGGTGGCATGTTAGCAGGAGAAGGAATGCCTCCTTTGGCTTTGCTACAAACTTGATCTTTAGCTCTCTTTGGTGTTCTTGCCTTTTTAGTGTGAGAAACGCTTCCCCTGAGCTCGTCCAATGATGTTGATTTCATTGGTACCACAGAAATTGGAGTGGCATGAACCACGTCTTCCTTGTTGAGAATTTCCTCAGCTGTTTTAGGGTTTTGAGACATTGTAAAGGAAGAAGGATGAACAGCTTTAGGGTTTTTGATTTCTGAAGATTTGAGAGTTAATGTGATTCGTTTGTGATGATGTGATGAGACTCTTGATAGCTGCTTATAAGGAATTACTAAATAAGTAGCCGTTACAGTCCAAATGATTAGGAATGAAATTCCCAAGGATCTAGTCCAGACTAGCTTTGCCATCTGGAACTTATGCCATGCAATGTCATATGACATGTTGGCACATCTCATTAACTGCTAGATATCACATACACAGATTCCAAGTTTGCCCCTTAAGCTCTCAAATTGTGTAGCATCCAATGCTTTGGTAAAGATATCAGCTAATTGCAGATCTGTAGCAACATGCTCCAATGAAATCACCTTCTCTTCTACAAGATCTCTGATGAAATGATGTCTGATATCAATATGCTTTGTCCTGCTGTGTTGGATAGGATTTTTAGATATGTTGATTGCACTTAAGTGGTCACAGTACAATGTCATGACATCCTGTGGGACATTGTACTCAGTGAGCATCTGCTTCATCCAAACCAACTGAGAACAACTGCTACCTGCTGCTATGTACTCAGCTTCAGCTGTAGATAAGGATACACAATTCTGTTTCTTACTGAACCAAGAAATCAGATTGTTTCCTAGAAAGAAGCATCCTCCTGAAGTGCTTTTTCTGTCATCAACACTTCCTGCCCAATCAGCATCACAGAAGCCAGTGAGAATTGGTTTGCACCCATGAAAGTACATTATGCCATAGTCACAAGTACCATTAACATATTTAAGGATTCTCTTGACTTGATTGAGATGACTGACTTTTGGATCAGCTTGATATCTTGCACACACTCCTACTGCAAATGCTATGTCTGGTCTGCTTGCAGTTAAGTATAACAAGCTTCCAATCATGCTTCTATATAAACTTTGATCTACATTCTCACCCTTTTCATCTTTAGTCAGCTTTAAATGTGTAGGAGCAGGAGTTCTTTTATGAGAAGCATTTTCCATTCCAAATTTCTTCACTATGTTCTTGGAGTACTTGCTTTGTGAGATGAACATTGAGTCTTCCATTTGCTTAACTTGCAGACCAAGAAAATAGGTTAATTCACCTACTAGACTCATTTCAAATTCAGCTTCCATCTGCTTGACAAAATGTTTGACCATCTTATCAAACATCCCACCAAACACAATGTCATCAACATATATTTGTGCAATCATGACATTTCCTTCTTCATCTTTAACAAACAGGGTTTTATCAATCCCACCTTTTCTGTATCCTTGCTTGATAAGAAATGTGGTAAGTCTTTCATACCATGCCCTTGGAGCTTGCTTCAGACCATAAAGTGCTTTCTTGAGTTTGTATACATGATTTGGACAGCTTGGATCAACAAATCCTTTAGGCTGTTCTACATATACCTCCTCATTAAGATAACCATTAAGAAAGGCACTTTTCACATCCATTTGAAATAGCTTGAACTTTAAGATACAAGCAATTCCCAACAGTAGTCTTATTGATTCAAGCCTTGCTACTGGTGCAAAGGTTTCATCAAAGTCTACTCCTTCAATTTGAGTGTATCCTTGAGCCACAAGTCTAGCTTTGTTCTTTGTAACAATTCCTTGTTCATTTGACTTGTTCTTATACACCCATTTTGTACCAATCACATTTATGTCATCAGGTCTAGGTACAAGATTCCACACTTCATTCCTTGTGAATTGACCTAATTCCTCTTGCATAGCACAAATCCAGTATTCATCAGTGAGAGCTTCCTTGACATTTTTAGGTTCTATTTTGGAAACAAAACAAGAACCTGAAATCACTTCTCTTGATCTAGTGCTCACACCTCTGTTGGGATCACCAATTATTAAATCTTTGGGATGATCCTTTTGTATTCTGATGGAGGGAGGTTTGCTTGAATCTTCTGACCTTGTATCATTTTGAGTGAAGTTATATTGATCATTCTTTTCTTCAGCTTCAACCTTGATATCAGCAGATGTTCCAACATCTTCTGGGACATCTGTAGGAGCATCATCAATTATCACATTTATGGACTCCATGATAACATTTGTTCTGTAGTTAAATACTCTATATGCTCTGCTGTTTATAGAGTATCCAAGAAAAATTCCTTCATCACTTTTAGGATCCATTTTTCTCCTTTGCTCCCTATCTGTCAGAATATAGCATTTACTTCCAAACACATGAAAGTACTTCACAGTAGGTTTTCTGCCCTTCCAGACTTCATATATTGTGGACAGGGTTCCTTTTCTCAAGGTAACTCTGTTATGGATGTAGCAGGCAGTGTTCATAGCTTCAGCCCAGAAATACAGAGGTAACTTTTTAGCATGGATCATAGCTCTTGCTGATTCTTGAATAGTTCTATTCTTCCTTTCAACAATCCCATTCTGTTGAGGAGTGATAGGAGAAGAATACTCATGATTGATTCCTTCTGAAGAGCAGAAATCTAAGAACTTTTGATTCTCAAATTCTTTTCCATGATCACTTCTTATTCTGATCACACAGCTGGATTTTTCCCTTTGCAATCTTTGACATAATTCTTTGAATACATCAAATACATCTGACTTTTCTTTGATGAAGTTTATCCATGTATATCTTGAAAAATCATCAACCACAACATAGGCATACCTCTTTCCACCAAGACTTTCAACCTGCATAGGTCCCATAAGATCCATATGTAAAAGTTCCAAAACTTTGGAAGTTGTCAGATGTTGGAGCTTTGGATGGGACATCTTGGTTTGTTTGCCTATTTGACATTCACCACATATTTTGCCATCATCAATCTTCAATTTGGGAATACCTCTTACAGCATCCATAGATATGATCTTCTTTATGCCTCTGAAATGAAGATGACCTAGCCTTTGGTGCCATAGTTTTACTTCTTCTTCTCTAGCTAGAGAACAAGTTGAAGTGGAACTGAAGTCTAATGGCTCCCACATGTAACAGTTGTCTTTTGACCTTGCACCTTTCATGACAACTTCTTGCTCTTGGTTAGTCACTATGCATTCAGTTTTTGTAAAGTTTACACTGTATCCTTGATCACATAGTTGACTTATACTGATCAGGTTAGCAGTTAACCCTTTAACTAGCAATACATCATCTAGTCTTGGAACATCTTGACAGTCCAAGGTTCCAACTCCTTTGATCTCTCCTTTAGCTCCATCTCCAAAAGTTACATACCTGGATGAATGTGATTTTAAGTTCACTAGCAGATTCTTCAACCCAGTCATGTGCCTTGAACATCCACTGTCAAAATACCAGTCTTCTTTAGCTGATACTTTCAGTGATGTATGTGCTATGTATGCAGTACTTTTCTTTGACCAGATGAGTTGAGATTTCTTTTGATGCCTCTGCCCTGTGTGTTGTTCAGCTGATCTCAAAGCTTGATTGTTGATCTGGTTCTTGGGACTGTGGCTTTGATCAGTCTGAATGTCAGCTTTTGGTCTCCAAACCTTCTTGATGACCTCTGTCTTCTGCTTAGGAGGTTGCTGATTTCTTTGATGTCTAAGCACTTTCTTGGTACCTTCTACTTTCTGTTTGGAGGGTTGCTGATACATCTGATTTGGATATCCATGTAGCTTATAACAGTGAGGTTTGATATGTCCAAATCTTCCACAGTGATGGCATCTCCATCTTTGATACTTCTTCTTCATCTTGTTCTTTCCAGAATGTTGAGACATCTGTTGGAACATTATGTTTGTCTTTGTGTTCTGATGTTGAAGCATCTGTTGGGACATCTTGTTTGACTGTATAGTTTTTGAAGTAGTTTTGCTAGAGCTTGCTTCATCTCTGTTATATCCCAGTCCACTTTTGTCCCCTGAATGTTTATTATTGCAGAGAATAACATCCAGTGTATTTGAGCTGCTGTTCATCATTCTAACAGATTTGGACATATGTTCCAGCTTAGAATTGAGAAGAGTTACTTCACTTTTTAAGGTATCAATGATTACTTGATCACTTGCTTTTTCTTCTTCTAGTACTTCATTCTGCTTCTTTAGCTTTATGACCTCACTGCATACTTCAGTACTTCTCTTGTACAAATCCTTGAAGGCTTGCTCAAGATCTGCATAAGTAAGCTCTTCACAGCTGGAATCACTGTCATATTCACACAGTCCAGCTAAAGCAGCAATGTGCTTAGCTGATTCTTCTTCTGAATCTCCTGAGTCTTCATCAGACCAGGTTACAGATAGTCCCTTCTTTTGTCTTTTTAAGAAGTTAGGACATTCCTTCTTGATGTGTCCATATCCTTCACATTCATGGCACTTGATTCCTTTTTCTTGACTGGTCTTTTCAGCAAGATTTGATTTTCTGTTAGCATCATAGGTTCTCTTGTTTTCAGAAGAGTTTGTGAATCTTCCACTGGAATTTGATTTACCTTCCATACCTCTGAGAATCTGTTTGAACTGTCTTGTAATCAATACAAGGTTTTCTGATAAGCTTTTATCATTTGCTAGTTCATCATCTTCTTCTTCATCTGCATTTGAAACCAAGGCAATGCTTTTGTTCTTTTTAGCATGTGTGTCATTCATTCCCATCTCAAAAGTTTGAAGGGAACCAATGAGTTCTTCAGCTTTCATGGAGCATATGTCTTGTGCCTCTTCTATTGCTGTGACTTTCATGTCAAATCTTTTTGGCAAAGATCTGAGAATCTTCCTTACAAGCTTTTCATCAGTCATCTTTTCTCCCAAGGCTCCAGAAGTATTGGCTATATCCAAGATGTTCATGTAGAACTCATGAATTGATTCATCTTCCTTCATTCTCAAGTTTTCAAACTTGGTGGTGAGAAGTTGAAGTCTTGACATTTTTACTTTTGATGTTCCTTCATGAGTTGTCTTGAGGGTATCCCACACATCTTTGGCCAGCTCACAATGATGCACCAGTCTGAAAATATTTCTATCAATGCCATTGAATAAAGCATTTAGGGCTTTTGAGTTGCCTAGTTCTGAATCTTCTTCCTCTTTACTCCATTCTTCTTCAGGTTTCAGAACTATTGATCCATCTTTGGTGTTTTGAACAGGATGTTTCCATCCAACTTTTACTGCTCTCCATGCCCTGTTGTCAAGTGACTTTAAGAATGCAATCATTCTTGGCTTCCAGTAGTCATAATTAGAACCATCCAGTATAGGTGGTCTATTTACTGACCCTATGTCTCTGTCCATGTTACAGAATTTGTTTTCCCTAGATCTCACCCAGTATAAACAGGCAGGGTGCCTGCTCTGATGCCAATTGAAATTCTGTAATGAGATGTCCTAAGAGATGTTCCAACACTTAATAGGACATTTGACAAATTTAACCAAAACTTTAAACAGCAGGAAAAATAAACAACACAGAAGTTTGTTAACCCAGTTCAGTGTATAACCACACCTACATCTGGAGGCTACCAAGCCAGGAGGAAATCCACTATTAGTAATATTAATTCTAGACTTAAACCACCCTGTTTAATCTATCACTTAATACTTACCCAATGCAATTTCTACCTAAGACTCACTTAGATAAGAGTACCCTACTCACTCCCCCTCAATCACACAGTGATTTTGTTTACAAGTTTAATTAAATTGAAGTCACACTTCAAACAAAACAGCTTGATCTTACTTCACAGTTTCAATCAAGTCACAAATGCACTTTTGCTTAAAAGCTCATAAAGTGGTACATAAAAACAACCTGCTATTAAAACACTAGACACCCTATTTTGTCTTCTGAAATTCGTACTCAATTCTATGAGTTTCTGTTGTTTAAATAGGTATCTGAATTTTGGGCTTTCTGTAGAATGATCCAGCCCTAATGTGCAGCAACTGTCACCTTGAATTTAGGGTTTGTTACCTCCTATATTCTAGGTGCATTAGGTCTTCTGTTTTAATCTGAATCTTCAATTTAAAACTCCCTACAGATGCGCCTTGTTCTGTTTTTATCCAGCATTAATTAATTCCAGATAGTTCTCCTTAAATATCTCTGATCTGTTAATCAATAATTAATTCTGGTAGCAGGTCTGAGATGTCTCAACATCTGTTGGGACATCCTGAAAAACTGAACTTAATTTATTCACACAATGTCCCAACATCTGATGAGACATCCTGAAATAAATTCACATACTCTGTTTGATAATGTCCCAACATCTGATAGGACATTCTGAACTGAATTTAACATTTCTTGTTTGGTCAAAAATTCTGCCAATTCTTAAACATCTACAACTCTTAATTATGTCATCAATTAACTTTGTAACCGCTGAAGCTGTATAATAAAAATGATATATGATGATGATGGTGGTAGCAAATGTATAATATGAGTTGATCAAGAGAAGTGATTTCAGGTTCTTGTTTTGTTTCCAAAATAGAACCTAAAAATGTCAAGGAAGCTCTCACTGATGAATACTGGATTTCACGCGTACTGTTTCGTTCACTCCTTCGTTCTAGAACAGGCGGAGTGCTAGACTTCGGGGCTCTATTCCTTGTTAAATTAATTAAGGCGCGCGATAAGTTATTTGGAAACGTTAGAATTTAGTATTGTGTAAAAATGCATGAATAAAATAAACAAAATTAAATATACTAAATGGAATAATCATGAAATAAGAATAAATTAAACTTATGAAATAAATAAATAAAAGATGGCCTCATATTGGTCGCGATTAGTCGGAAACGACTTATCGCGACCTTTTGTCATATCATTGGCCCGAAAATAATGTGAACAATAAAATAAATAATAAATAAAATACTGTAATATAAAAATTTTATTAAATCATAAACACGAAAGAAAAGTTTACTAAATCATAAAACATATATAAAAATAATTAAATCATAACATAAAACTTAACAAATAATAAAATAAAATATAGTAGTTCAGGGTGTGCACAGTGTGCTTACAAGTGTGTGGACAATAAAACAAATATGAAAGACCCAATCAAAATTTTAGAACAAAAAGACAATAATAGTAAACAGATAGGGGGTGAACCGCCAGGTATGGTGTGCTATTTAGCAATAGATCCATGGGCGGAGCCCAATAACAAAATAAAATAGAATAATGAAAAAAAAAGACAATAAAAACCAAGGGAGAGGAGGTGCTGGTATTGGGATATAATGAGAAACAGATGAAGCCCATAAGTTGAGCTCAAGATTTACCTTTTTTTCTTTAAAAGAAGAAATTAAAAAAGAATCATTTTAAAATAAATCAACCAATAAAAATCAGAAAGCTTATCGTGAGAGAAACGTTTCTCACAAGACCAAAAAAAACAAAAACACTGACCCCTGTATCACAAAGATTTTTCCGGAAAAAGGCCTTTCTCCTTCCAATCGCGATTCGGAAAACACGATCTCATACGACGGAAATCGCGTCTCCGCCGTCCTCCTCTCGATTGCTCGGTTCGTTGGTGGGTTACGGCGGCGAGGGTTTCGTCTGGTGTGTTCGAAGGTTTCGTTTGGTGGGATGGTGGTTGAGCTGAGGTTTATTTGGATTTAACGGCGGCGGAAATGCTAGCGGTCGGTTGTTTCCGATGGCTTTGGTTTCTGGGGGTGTTTTGAAGGGTTGAAGGAGTTTTTTGTTGAAGTCAGTTTGTTTTGCTGTTTGGTGATGGGCGATGAGGGTGGTTCGAGGTGAGGTTAAAGGATGTCGAGGAAGAAGATTCAGGTGCTTCGGCGAGATTTTCGGCGAAGGTTGTGTTTGGATGGTGGCCGGCTGAGTGGTGTGGCTTGAAGTTGTTCCGCGGCGGCATGGTTGATGGGGTGTGATGATGGAAGGTTTCGCAGTAATGGCGGTTTCGCGGCAAGGGTGATTCAAAAGTGGTTTGATGAGGAGGTCGTGATGAACAGGGAGTTTATGAAGGTGAGTTCGGTTTTGTTGTTTGGACAGTGGTTTTGGAAAGGAGTTTCGGTGAAGGGTGGAGGTTCGTTTTTAGGGAGGTTTTATGATTTGGAGAAAGTGGTTTGATGAAGGAGGTTATGGAGGGTTCTGGTTTTTTTGAAGTGTTTCTATTTTCGGTGCTTTGTGTTGCAGGTGATGATGGTGGTGGCTGGGGCGGAGGGAGTTGGACTGTAACTTGGAGATGTGTATGGAAAAGTAGAAAGTGATATTGGATTCTGAAAACTAGTTCTTAGAAGTTGGTTGTATATGGACTACATGTTAGTAAATTCACTAACTATTACATCCAAATAAAATCGAACTTGGTAAAAAAATTAAATAAAGTAAATAAATAAATAATGAAATAAAATAAAAAAAACTAATGTAAACAAAAATTAAATTTAAACTAACTAATGAAATTATAAACTAAGATTTAACCAAACTTAAATTAAAAATTAACTGAATAATAACCAACTAATGAAAGAAAATTCTAAGTCTTTTTTTGTTAAAACAAATTCTTAGTCTACATGTTAAATAATAAAAAAGAAATTCTAAAATTATCTAATAACATTAAACAAAATCTAAGTCTAATTGAAATGAATTATTCACCTAAACATAAGAAAGAAATAATTATAAAAGAGGCGAAATAAATAAATTCTAAAATTGAATCAAATTCTAAAGTATAGATTAAAACTGAATAAGAGAGACGATCCTTCTAATTTAAGAATCGAAACAAAAAAAAAATTCTAAAATAAAACGAGACATGAAATGGTAGAATGTATGATTAATGAAATGTTTAACTTGAAAAATACAAAAATGCTTGATTTCGAACCTTGACAAAATGCGTCTAAAAATGAACAAAAATTGAAAATTTCTGTGTCAAATTTTAGGGTATGACAGCTGCCCCTATTTAATCATCCTGAACCTGAATGTACGAGTAACAAAGATTTTTTTGGACATTCACAGTGGAAGAGGATTAAATATCAGAATACCTAAAATTTTGACCGAAAATGCAGATGACAATGATATGATATGCGATGCGAAGATGCAAGACAAAAGCTACAACGCCACTGTGAAGTCAGACGACAATTGTCTACAGGTCCTAAGATGACTCGAAATCTTTGAACAAAATTCCAATTTGAGGAAATCTACTGCCGAAATTTGAAACCTCATTTGAAAAAAAACCTTCTGTTGGTGTATCAAAACGAAACAGAAATCTACTGCCGAGATTCTGAAACGAAAACCAATTCTTCCGAAGTCTACTGGAGACCTAACTGCCGAGATTACCAGAGAATCCAAAAATGGAATACCTTCTGCCGAGGTATACTAAATGAACCAAAAATCTACTGCCGAGATCTTGGAACAAAAACAAATTCTGTTGAAGTCTGCTGGAGATCTACTGCCCAGATTACCAGAGAATCTAAGAATGGAATACCTTCTGCCGAGGTATCAAAAATGAAATTCCTACTGCCGAGGATTAACTGAGGATACACCTGTCGCCAAATCTTCTGCCGAGATTTAACTAAGGATGCCATCGTCGAGCTTATAAAAGTAAATACCTTCTGCCGAGGTAGACTGAAAATCTTCTGCCGAGACTTGCCAGGAATAAAAGGAATCACCTGTTGCTAAATCTTCTGCCGAGATTTAACTAAGGATGCCATTGGAGATCATAAAAAGTAAATACCTTCTGCCGAGGTAGACTGGAAATCTTCTGCCAAGACTTTCCAGAAATAAAAGGAATCTCCTGTTGCTAAATCTTCTGCCGAGATTTAACCGAGGATGCCATTGGATAGAATTCTCCCCATACTTCTCTTCTTCTGAAAGAGACAACCATATGATGGAGAAACAACTTCACGCTCAAACTTCTCAACTTGTTTGGAAGAGATGCCATTTGACGGAAATTGAAAAAACTCAACAAACTTCTCAACTTGTATGGAAGAGATAGCCATTTGTTGGAAAAGTAAAGAGATTCATACCAAACTTCTCAACTTGTATGGAAGAGATAGCCATTTGATAGAACATTCATCATACTTCCCTTCTTCTGAAAGAGACAGCCATATGATGAAAAACAACTTCACGCTCAAACTTCTCGACTTGTATGGAAGAGATAGCCATTTGACGGAAATTGGAAAAATCTCAACAAACTTCTCAACTTGTCTGGAAGAGATAGCCATTTGTTGGAAATTGAAGAATCACGACAAACTTCCCACCTTGTCCGGATGAGATGCCATTTGCCGAAAATGTATAAGAGATTCATATCAAACTTCTCAACGTGTATTGGAGAGATGTCATTTGATAGAACAAAAACCTTGCTGAGGATGAATAAACTGCTCGAAAAGAGAATACCATCTGTTGATTTACTGGGAAATCCATGGATAAGAAACAAGCTTCTCAAATAAGGAGACGGCCACTTGTTGATTCTGCTTAGAGGTCCAAGGATAAGAACAAGCTTCTCCAATAAAGAGACTGCTGTCATACCCTAAAGTTTGACCAGAAATTTTCAACTTTTGTTCATTTTTGGACACTTTTTGTCAATGTTCGAAATCAAGCATTTTTGCATTTTTTGATTAAACGTATGATTAATCATTAATCATTGCATTTCTTAACGCATTTTTGTCGTGATGTAGATTGTCATTCATTTTCGCATTTTTAGTCCATTTTCATAACCATGCATTTTTTGATTCGATTTCACCTTAATCTAACTTTATTTGTATTCTTAGATTGTTGTTTCGATTTAGAATTAGAATTTTTGTCTCATCTCATAATTTAATTACTTATTATTTTATTTTTTTTTCTATTCCAGTCATATTATATTGTTTAGAAACAATTTAAGTTTAAGTTTGGTTTAGTTATTCTAATTCAATTTATTATTATTATTATTATTAATTAATTATGATTAAATTTAGTTTAGTTCAATTTTAATTTCCTATTTAGTTTAATATTAGACAGTATAATTTTAAATCACTTCTTAATTTATATTTAGTTTATATTCTTTTTTTTTCTATTTCTCTAGTTGATTTATTTATTTTATTATAGTTTGATCAGTTTATACTTTCAATATTTTAATTTATTTATAGTTTTTCTTTCTCTCTTTTAAAGATAATCCAAGAATATATAGGTTTCTTTTGTTTCTTTTTCTTTAAAGAAAAATGTGCATCCTTAAGTACACATTGATAGTTGACAACTCAAGCCAGTCCCTGCAATATTGTAACAAAAACTCTGCAGCTTTAGCTTTAATCAACAACCAACAACACTCCAAAATTCTGCATATTGACAGCTTGAAGTTTACACCAAAACTAATCCAGGTCAAACCTGCATCCGAAAAAGTAAAAGAAGGAAATTTCAGGAAAAAGGAGAAGGATGTAACAAGACAGCAGAGGACACAGACAGGAAAAAGAAAAGACAGATACAAGGAGTAGAGGGCATGAATATACCGGAGGACAAAAAGAATAAACCTTCAGGTTGTACCAAACGAACCAAAAAACAACAACATAAAACACCAGAGAAAAAGAGGCTCAACACACAAGAAAAGGGAGACCTGTCAACAGCAAAAGGGGGGGCACCACACATAAACCTCTTCTGAATCTCGCTTGCTGGAGGGACATCACTCTCCATCTCTCTTCAAAAACTCCCAACACTCCACGTTCACAGGAAGGATCAACCGGCAAAACCTTTGCCACCATTTATACACAAAATTGCCAACAACAAAAAAGGACCGACGAAACCGTAAATACAGAACAACTTTGAACCAGAACCTCCCTTCGAACATCACCCTTTGTTCAACCCAACACCAAAACACGACTCCACCACCATCCTCTCAATCACCACCGAACCGGAATGAAAGCCATGACCTTCGTCCATGAAAACCCTTCATTAACATCAACTCTCTTTCCCATCTTCCGCCCTTACAAAACCATCCACCTTCATCTCAATCCATCAGCGAAACCTTTTCAACACCCTACCGTTCGAAACCAGAACACCTTAACCAAAACTTTCTATTTAAAAACCTTCATCCTTCTGGCTACCATCCTAAAAAAACCCTGCTTTCACAACCTTCACCATTAATCGCTACACCAACAAACCATCCGCAAAGACTGAAACCAACAACAGAACCTTTGGCCATCAACACTTAAACACAAAAACCAGAACAACACCCTCCTTCGACTCCCTCTGTCTCCTTCACCAACTCCAACCTTCCGCCGCCTAAACCACCGCCCTAACAAACCTGTTAACGGAAAACCGCAGTTAACCAGTTAAACCGCCCTTCAAAACAGCAAAACCCCACAAATCTCTCACCCCTTTCGCCTTCCAACCCTCACCTTCATCCGCCGCAAACCGTAAAGTCGTGAATCGTCATCGCCGCGACCCTTCCTCCACTTGCAACCCGATCGTGAGTTAAACCAGAAAGAACCTGTGAACCACCGCCGCACCACACGAACCCCCTCGCCGCAGTCCTCTCTCCGTGCTTCCATAACTACCACCCTTTCGAAACCACCCCAAAACTCGAAACCTCCGCAGAAACGTGAAAACCACCGGTGAGAGCATGTTGGAGAGAATCGTCGAAGGTGAAACGGAGTGGGGGTGGGTCTTCATCTGAGAAACGTTGATATATGTGTATTTAACTCATTTTTCTTTTCTTCTTGGTGAAACATGCTGGTATTGACGCCGTTTTTCTATTATTTCTTTTTTTTTCTTTCGTCAAAGTATAACATTTTTTTTCTTGTTATTTATTTTATATTTTATTTATTGTTCTGTTTATGTTTTAAAACACTCCATGATGCTTGTAATGGGCCTAGCCCACAAATCTGTTTCTCTGCACATCCAGAACACATATACCTTCCCTTTTCGAATCTATTGTTATTTTTAGACTTGCTGGTGATGATTTAGGCCTACGAGTCCTTGAGCTATTCGGATATGCTATTCACTAACTACACCCATGCGCCGCACCCACTGTTTCTTTCTGATTATTTTTGTTTTACATTTTTGTTTTAATTAGGACCTTTAGGCATTTCTTTCTGATTATTTTTGTTTTACATTTTGTTTTAATTAGGACCTTTAGGCATTTCTTTCTGATTATTTTTGTTTTATATTTTGTTTTAATTAGGACCTTTAGGCAGTATTTATTTTAATGATTGTTAGATTAATATCTCTAGGTTTGGATTAGTATAGACTTTAATTATCTTTGGTGTTTAGCCTTGATGTTTTTGTTTGGTTTTATGTTCAATTGGATTTTATTTGAACCTTGTGGACTTTAATTAATTTCTAATTTATTTCCCGACTATTTTTAACTTACGTTTCTTGTGAGATTCTTGTTGATGGCTTGATTAATTTTTGATTGAGCGTTACACCTCTAAACCTTAGTGGATTGACCGTGTGAAGTTTCTACATGTGTTCTTAAACTTCTTTTACAAAGTATTGAAGAGGCAACGGACCTCCTCCGTTAGGTACAACTAAAAAAAACTCGGCTTTACTTCTCTCACGTCTTATTAAAATCCTGATGCTGCATTTGCGTTTATCCGATTATTTATACGTCACCATTGTGTCTAAACGTGAAAAACATCTAAAAAAACAATTCAATTCATCTTAATTAATTTACGGAAAAAAAGAACTCCGGAGTCCAGCGTTCCGCACGTTCTGGATTGAACCGCAAATGGGCTAGCCTCACGCGTTGGTTCAATCACCATTCGTATAAAAACAATTCAATTCATATTAATTAATTTACGGAAAAAAGGAACTCCGGAGTCTAGCATTCCGCACGTTCTGGATTGAACCGCAAATGGGCTAGCCCACGCGTTGGTTCAATCACCGTTCGTATAAGAACAATTCAATTCATATTAATTAATTTACGGAAAAAGGAACTCCGGAGTCTAGCATTCCGCACGTTCTGGATTGAACCGCAAATGGGCTAGCCCCACGCGTTGGTTCAATCACCATTCGTATAAAAATAATCCAATTCATTTAATTTAATTTATGGAAAAAGGAACTCCGGAGTCTAGCATTCCGCACGTTCTGGATTGAACCGCAAATGAGCTAGCCTCACGCGATGGTTCAATCACCATTCGTATTCAAAACAATTCAACAATCTTAAAGGATCAGGCATGATTCATCTCCATAGAAAAAGTTGTTCCTCCTATCCCCACAAACACAAACAAAAATCTTACAAACAATTACTTTCAAAGGAAGAACGTGGCATTGCTTGTCGATCTTATATCCAAGTTTAAAGCTTCTTCCGATTTTATTTACTTTCAAAGGAAGAATGTGGCATTGCTTGTCGATCTTATATCCAAGTTTAAAGCTTCTTCCGATTTTATTTACTTTCAAAGGAAGAATGTGGCATTGCTTGTCGATCTTATATCCAAGTTTAAAGCTTTCTTTCGATTTCTCATTTCTCAAATGTTTGTGGTGGAATAGGGGAGATACTTCTCTTAAAGATGACGACTTGTCTCTTTCTTTCAAATACAATTTAAAACCCACCAACCAATCCAAATCATTTTCATAATTAATTAGCGAGTAACTGAACTCCGGAGTCTCGCACTCCGCACATTCTTGAATGCAACCGCAACATGGGCTAGCCTCACGCGTGGTTCATTCGCCCTCTCGTTTTAAAACATCTTTAACAAAGATCAAACATCTTTTCTCAAAACGAACGCTGTTTAAATCTTTCTATCGAGCAGATAAGCCAACGCTTAGCAGATTAGAAAGCATTTTCAAACAGTCGTTCAATAAAAAAAACACAAATCGTAGCAGCACGAACTACGAAGCTCTGACTTTCCCATTGCACAGGGGAATACGTAGGCACGGGGATTTTAATCCTTCGCGAGCACAATAAATAAAAATTAACTATCTCTCCGTCACAATAATAAAAAACTCTAATCTTTCCCTCGTAATAATAATTAAAATATTTCATTAAAAGTAATCAGTAAAAGAAGACAATAATAACAAGTTAACATTTTAAGCGCAAACTAGACTAAGAGGTTCCCGTTGAGTACAACGGACGTGAGGGGGTGCCTAATACCTTCCCTTTGAGTAACTGACTCCCGAACTTAGATTAGTGGTTTCGTTGACCATTTCTTATCCTTTATTAGGTTGTATCTATATCTCCCTTTTCTCTCGTAGAATAAATAGAATTAGGTGGCGACTCTGTTGTTTATCTTAGGATCTTATTTTTCGAGGTACGACAGCTGGCGACTCTGCTGGGGATACATTTGCCTTGTGCATAAGAGAGTCGAGCCTAGCTTAGGATAGTTTGCGTTTGTTTGCTGATTTGTTTGATTGTCTTCTTTATTTACTGTTGATATTCTATCTATTGCTTCCTTCTTTATTATTTGCTCATTATATCTGCCTGTTGGATCTCGGGATGTCACGAGTTTGAATTTGTATTTGAGTTTTGAAAAAGAAGAGGGAACACCTAAGTTAGAATTGGATGTTATTAGTGTTAGTCTCCAAGGACTCGCTCCTTGCACGCCTAGCATGAAAGCTCCCCCAGATAGTTAGACTTTTCGTAGATCTTGTCACAACGCAGCTAGCCTGTCGCGGGACCTGATTCATGAAAGGGCTGTAATTCTGGGCCCCCCCCTAAAACCTGTTTCAATCTTGGTAGTTGTGTAATGTTAGGCTCCAAGGACTCGCTCCTTGCACGCCTAGCATGAGAACTCCACTCAAGGTAGACCTTATCGTTATTATCGTCACAATGCAGCTAGCCTGCGGCGGGGCGTTAGTACGATAAACGTCCGTGACCTTGAGTATCCTTATACCATCACCATAGAAGCTACCCTGTGAGTGGGCTTTATGGGTAAAGAATTTAGAACTCTCCACTTAAGGCTTACCAGTTAAGAGATTCCGAGTTACTTGTACCTTGGATCCAACACTTGCCTTTATATTCAATTCTGGAGCTGTTTGTGATTTTGAGTGTTCTGAGTATTGCATTCATTCGCATACCATTTGCATTTGCATTTGCATTGCATATCATCTTCCAACAATCCAACTCACCCATGTCTTATTCTCCGCCAGTCAACTGTACTCGACCAGTCACCAGAGAAAGATGGACCAACTTGAGCAGGAAAACAGGGAGCTTAGAAACGAGGTCACCATGTTGAGAAATCGTATGGGAATGTTCTCAACTACAATGAAGACTCTAATAGACAGCCTTGTGCAGGAGAACACTGAACTCCAGGAAGAGATTCACAGCTTGAAGATTGATAGAGGGCGACTGATTTCTTTGGCCAAAGATTTGGTCATTTTTCAGCGTCGGTCAAATTCTACCTCTACTCGTCAGCGACGTCAGAATCAGCGGAGGTCTCCAAACAGTCCTGAAGGAGCGGCCCATCAGTTTGACCCAATTCCAATGACTTACAGTCAATTGTGGTCTCATTTTGCCCGGAACTCAATAATGACACCCAGAAAGACCAGAGCCACGAGGTCTCGGCCCTGTGGGATCAATCCGAATACCAGATGCGAGTTTCATAATGGAGTACAGGGGCATCCGATTGAAGAGTGCAAAGTCTTCCAGGAAAAGGTTCAAGAGATGATCGACTACGGGGTGTTGACCTTCAATGGAGGAATCCCATCTGTTGACGGAGTGCCTTTGTGCTGATAGAAAACTCAAGAAAGTCCTTTCCAAATCAGTTTGTTGCTGGAGCATAGGACAAGTTCCTGAATGCACGCGATCGTTTCGATGCTTTGGAGCTATCCTCTCAGATATTTAGCTCGTTTGCTGCTTTTCATATGTATTTTGCTATGATTTGTTAATGCATTTGTTTCGGCATGTAAGAACTTATTTGTTTTGAATGATTAATGCAATGAATATGTTTGTCTTGAAGTAATCCATTCGTATTCACTCATAATGCTTTTTCAATTTTATAATGCCAATATTATCCCATCTCTTGCCTAGGCAGAGAATTGGAGGGAGGATGACGAAATTAAAACACAAATCCTCTAGCTGAATGCTTTTGATTAAAACCGTACTGACGATGTACAGGCATTGTT
Organism: Lathyrus aphaca; assembly: GCA_963966055.1. Taxonomy (NCBI): domain Eukaryota; kingdom Viridiplantae; phylum Streptophyta; class Magnoliopsida; order Fabales; family Fabaceae; genus Lathyrus; species Lathyrus aphaca. The sequence goes on from OZ014521.1 coordinate 18,345,595, forward strand.
TCAAATTCCCAAACACTGGAGAAATAAGGAGTTAATCCCTAGTCAACCACTTCGAGCCTAGAAGTAGGAGTTTCTTTCAGATATTTCAAAACCCTTATGCTTAACCTGGGGCAGGGTAGTGTTCAGTTAATCTGGTTACACATTCAAATCATAAGATGAAACATCCCATCAGGGAATCCACTACAATTAATGACGTGACAGTCTCAACTTTCAGCCTTCCAATGATTTAAAAAATAAATAAATAAAATCCCGCTAAGTCAAGCACCCAAAAAGAGACTTAGGCAAAAATCAGGGACCAAAGAGAAATTCGAGTTGGAAGAGGCCTTTTAATCCTCAACCTCAAAAGCTTAAGATTTAGTGACCACCATACCAAAGTCAAAGGGGTCACTAATATCCATAGAGGACAAATAAGAGGACTGTCATTTCAAGCAAACCTTGGATCTTCATCTCTACGCTATCAAGACAAATGTATGTGTCGATTTAGCTGAACCTAGGATTGGAGAACATCACGGAGAGTGGGTGGGCACCAAATAAACTTTGAGCCTTTATCCTTTGTTTCTAAAACCGTGAACCAAACCACATTACAACCCGCAAAAGTCCTAATTGAAGTAGGGTTTATTTCGAAAGCACACTCAATGAGAAAATGTTTCCCGACTCCCATGAGCTTGGCTCAAAAATTTGTGTTGGCTTTATAAAAAAAATGAATATCACCTCCTAGCTAGTGATTCGGTCACATGCTATTGTGAAAATCTTTTCAAAAAAAAACTTCGAGACAAACACGTGTGTTGCATTAGCAGTCTTAGCATTAATCTTTTTGCTTGTTAGCATTTGCTTGATATCATAGAAGCCTATGTTTGAGTATCAGTGACGAGCTTAATCTCTTGAGATTTGAAACTCTGATGAGTAGTTGAACAACCATTTCAGAGAATGATCATCCCCAGGGGCAAGTTGTTTGAAGACTTTGCCAGACAGCAAGTTGTTTGAAGACTTTTCCAGCCAGAGGCATTTTGCCTGAAGACTCTGCTAGACAGAGGCATGTTGTTTGAATACTTTTCCAGTCAGGGGAAAGTTACTTGAAAACTTAGCCAGCCAGGGGCAGGTTGCCTTAATACTTTGCCAGCCAGGGGCATTTTGCCTGAAGACTCTGTTAGATGGGGCATACCGTTTGAAGACTTAGCCAGCCAGGGGCAAGTTGCCTTAAGTACTTTGCCAGAAAGGAGCTGATTATTTGAAGACTTTGCTAAACAGGGGCAAGTCGTTTCCTAAATTGTGCTTACACATTCTTATCATCCCTAAAAGGACAAGCATTGAAGACTCGTTTGTGCCAAACACAGTTAATCTGAGGCAGTGACGTCGAGATTCGACGAATCTCTACAAGAGTTTGAAGACACTGGGACAGTTTGAATGTCAAGTCTTCTATAAAATCCTCTTGAGATGATCTCTTCTCACAAACCATTTTGTGGGCGCATGATCACGTGTTCCCCAAAGCAAGACGCTCTTGGGATATACCTTGCGAGTACCTCTAGATGACGGGGTCCTTACACCAAGTTGCTATGATGTGTCAGGGGCATGACTCATTATTTTCTGGTGGATTTCTTTTACTACTTAGTGCTTCAAGTGAGATACTAAGTCTAGTATCCCCAATTGAGCCTTGATTCTAGCTTCTCCAGCTGAATCTGATTTTCTTCCCCAACGGAGTACAAATTTACTTCATCCTAAGCAAACGTAGTTCGTATGGTCGCTTCCTCCTGATAGATGTTGAAGTTAGAAGACCTGTCGGGGTTTATTTCCCAAATGAAGTGTATTCCTCTCCTCAAAAAGATTTGAGCTTTGTAAGCAGGACCTTGCTCCATGGATGGCTCTTTACCTTATCTTCAGTGATTGCGTACACTTTGACAAGATTGGTCGAGTATTCGTTTGTTGTGATGTTTATTTCATCACTAGTTCACCTCTTGTGTCTGTTTTGTCTGTCTGTCAGCATAAACATAACGTATATACATACATGTACATCATAAATGATTCATGTTCATACCCATGTTGCATTCATTGATGCATACCTCCTACCTTGGTCGCGTTTATCCCTAAGTGATGTGTCTCTCTCAAAATAGAGTTGTCAGCCTTAGGCAGAAAATGTACATTCTTTCTAATTCCTCACTGAGTTCTTACCCTCGTGGAAGATTTTTGCTTTAGTTCCCCTTTCCACACTTGGATAGGATTAATCCCCAATCGAGTTTATTCCTCATGGGTTAGTGTCTTGCTTGACAGTTTCTTTCTAGCTCGTTCCTGGATTGAATTTTGGTCTTCGGCAATTTTGATGATCGAACTACCAATTGGAAAGTGCATTTATTTTGCACCTTTGGATGTTTAGTTTCCCAGAAGGAATTTGTTGGAGGCTTCCACTGAGGACAAATTTTGCTCCAGCAGTGTTACTACGACATTCCCTTGGATTACTTATACCCGACAACAAGTGGCAGTCTCTTTATTTGAGAAGCTTGTTTTGTCTTCGAACTTTTGAGTAAATCAACAGATGGAGGTCTCTTTCCGAGCAGTCGTTCCATCCCCAGCAATTCCAGATGGAAAGTGGATTCACTTTGCACCTTCGGATGCTTAGTTTCCCAGAAGAAATTTATTGAAGGCTTCCATTGAAGACAAACTTTGTTTTCCAGCAGTGTTACTACGACATTCCCTTGGATTACTTATACCTGACAACAAGTGGCAGTCTCTTTATTGGAGAAGCTTGTTCTTATCCCTGGATCTCTAATCGGAATCAACAAGTGGCCGTCTCCTTATTTGAGAAGCTTGTTTCTTATCCACGGATTTCCCAGTGAATCAACAGATGACATTCTCTTTTCGAGCAATTTGTTCATCCTCAACAAGGTTTATGTTCTATCAAATGGCATCTCCCCTGTTCGGCGGAGAAGTTTGATATGAATCTCTTTTAATTTTCAACAAATGGCATCTCATCTAGACAAGATGAGAAGTTTGTTCGGCAAATGGCATCTCATCCAAACAAGGTGGGAAGTTTGTCGTGATTCCAATTTTCAACAAATGGCATCTCATCTAGACAAGATGAGAAGTTTGTTCGGCAAATGGCATCTCATCCAAACAAGGTGGGAAGTTTGTCGTGATTCCAATTTTCAACAAATGGCATCTCATCTAGACAAGGTGAGAAGTTTGTTTGGCAAATGGCATCTCATCCAGACAAGGTGGGAAGTTTGTCGTGATTCCAATTTTCAACAAATGGCATCTCATCCAGACAAGGTGAGAAGTTTGTTCGGCAAATGGCATCTCATCCAGACAAGGTGGGAAGTTTGTCGTGATTCCAATTTTCAACAAATGGCATCTCATCTAGACAAGGTGAGAAGTTTGTTCGGCAAATGGCATCTCATCCAGACAAGGTGGGAAGTTTGTCGTGATTCCAATTTTCAACAAATGGCATCTCATCCAGACACGGTGAGAAGTTTGTTCGGCAAATGGCATCTCATCCAGACAAGGTGGGAAGTTTGTCGTGATTCCAATTTTCAACAAATGGCATCTCATCCAGACAAGGTGAGAAGTTTGTTCGGCAAATGGCATCTCATCCAGACAAGGTGGGAAGTTTGTCGTGATTCTTCAATTTTCAACAAATGGCATCTCATCCAGACAAGGTGAGAAGTTTGTTCGGCAAATGGCATCTCATCCAGACAAGGTGGGAAGTTTGTCATGATTCTTCAATTTTCAACAAATGGCATCTCATCCAGACAAGGTGAGAAGTTTGTTCGGCAAATGGCATCTCATCCAGACAAGGTGGGAAGTTTGTCGTGATTCTTTTTATTTTCAACAAATGGCATCTCATCCAGACAAGGTGAGAAGTTTGTTCGGCAAATGGCATCTCATCCAGACAAGGTGGGAAGTTTGTCGTGATTCCAATTTTCTATCAAATGGCTATCTCTTCCAGACAAGTTGAGAAGTTTGATATGAATCTCTTATCCAATTTTCAACAAATGGCATCTCATCCAGACAAGATGAGAAGTTTGTTCGGCAAATGGCATCTCATCCAAACAAGGTGGGAAGTTTGTCGTGATTCCAATTTTCAACAAATGGCATCTCATCTAGACAAGGTGAGAAGTTTGTTCGGCAAATGGCATCTCATCCAGACAAGGTGGGAAGTTTGTCGTGATTCCAATTTTCTATCAAATGGCTATCTCTTCCATACAAGGCGAGAAGTTTGATATGAATCTTTTTTATTTTTCCAACAAATGGCTATCTCTTCCAGACAAGTTGAGAGGTTTGTTGTGAATTTTTCAATTTCCGTCAAATGGCTATCTCTTCCATACAAGTCGAGAAGTTTGAACGTGAAGTTGTTCTTCATCATATGGCTGTCTCTTTCAGAAGAAGGGAAGTATGATGAATGTTCTATCAAATGGCTATCTCTTCCATACAAGTTGAGAAGTTTGATACGAATCTCTTTTATTTTTCCAACAAATGGCTATCTCTTCCAGACAAGTTGAGAAGTTTGTTGTGAATTTTTCCAATTTCCGTCAAATGGACATCTCTTCCATACAAGTCGAGAAGTTTGAGCGTGAAGATTTGTTTTCTCCATCATATGGCTGTCTCTTTCAAAAGAAGGGAAGTATGGTGAGAGTTTTGTTCAATGATATCCTTAGTTAAATCTCGGCAGAAGATTTGACAACAGGTGATTCCTTTTATTTCTGGCAAGTCTCGGCAAAAGATTTCCAGTCTACCTCGGCAGAAGGTATTTACTTTGTATGATCTCGACGATGGCATCCTTAGTTAGATCTCGGCAGAAGATTTGGCGACAGGTGTGTTCTCACCATCCTCGGCGGTAGGAATTTCATATTGATACCTTTGCAGGAGGTATCTCATTCTTAGAATCTCTGGTAATCTCGGCAGTAGACTTCCAGCAGACTTCAACAGGATGTATTTCCTCTCCAAGATCTCGGCAGTAGATTTTTGGTTCATTTAGGAAATCTCGGCAGAAGGTACTCCATTTTTTAGTAAATCTCTGGTCATCTCGGCAGAAGATCCCCAGCAGATTTCGAAAGATTTTGTGTTCTTACCAAGATCTCGGCAGTAGATTTTTGGTTCATCTTGATACCTCGGCAGAAGGTATCTCATTCTTAAATTATCTGGTCATCTCGGTAGTTAGATTTCCAGTAGGCTTCGGAAGAATTGGTTTTCGTTTCAGAATCTCGGCAGTAGATTTTTGTTTCATTATTGATACACCAACAAAAGGTTTTTCCAAATGAGGTTTCAAATCTCGGCAGTAGATCTCCTCAAAGTGGAATTTTTGTTCAAAAATTTCGAGTCATCTTAGGACTTGCAGACAGTTGTCGTCTGGCTTCGCTCAAGATAATTTCCTCGTGTGGTCTGTACTCCAGTCAGGTGTGTATAATCCCCAGTAGTGTCAACTTTTCTTCCTAGCGGCGTCGTAGCTCTGGTCTTGCATCTTTGCATTACACATCATATCATTGCATTCGCATTTTCAGTCAAAATTTTAGGTATTCTGATATTTAATCATCTTCCACCTTGAATGTTCAAAAATCCTTTTACTAGCACATTCAAGTTCTAGATTATTAAATAGGGGCAGCTGTCATACCCTAAATTTTGACCAGAAATTTTCAACTTTTGTTCATTTTTGGACACTTTTTGTCAATGTTCGAAATCAAGCATTTTTGCATTTTTTGATTAAACGTATGATTAATCATTAATCATTGCATTTCTTAACGCATTTTTGTCGCGATGTAGATTGTCATTCATTTTCGCATTTTTAGTCCATTTTCATAACCATGCATTTTTTGATTCGATTTCACCTTAATCTAACTTTATTTGTATTCTTAGATTGTTGTTTCGATTTAGAATTAGAATTTTTGTCTCATCTCATAATTTAATTACTTATTATTTTATTTTTTTTCTATTCCAGTCATATTATATTGTTTAGAAACAATTTAAGTTTAAGTTTGGTTTAGTTATTCTAATTCAATTTATTATTATTATTATTATTAATTAATTATGATTAAATTTAGTTTAGTTCAATTTTAATTTCCTATTTAGTTTAATATTAGACAGTATAATTTTAAATAACTTCTTAATTTATATTTAGTTTATATTTTTTTTCTTCTATTTCTCTAGTTGATTTATTTATTTTATTATAGTTTGATCAGTTTATACTTTCAATATTTTAATTTATTTATAGTTTTTCTTTCTCTCTTTTAAAGATAATCCAATAATATATAGGTTTCTTTTGTTTCTTTTTCTTTAAAGAAAAATGTGCATCCTTAAGTACACATTGATAGTTGACAACTCAAGCCAGTCCCTGCAATATTGTAACAAAAACTCTGCAGCTTTAGCTTTAATCAACAACCAACAACACTCCAAAATTCTGCATATTGACAGCTTGAAGTTTACACCAAAACTAATCCAGGTCAAACCTGCATCCGAAAAAGTAAAAGAAGGAAATTTCAGGAAAAAGGAGAAGGATGTAACAAGACAGCAGAGGACACAGACAGGAAAAAGAAAAGACAGATACAAGGAGTAGAGGGCATGAATATACCGGAGGACAAAAAGAATAAACCTTCAGGTTGTACCAAACGAACCAAAAAACAACAACATAAAACACCAGAGAAAAAGAGGCTCAACACACAAGAAAAGGGAGACCTGTCAACAGCAAAAGGGGGGCACCACACATAAACCTCTTCTGAATCTCGCTTGCTGGAGGGACATCACTCTCCATCTCTCTTCAAAAACTCCCAACACTCCACGTTCACAGGAAGGATCAACCGGCAAAACCTTTGCCACCATTTATACACAAAATTGCCAACAACAAAAAAGGACCGACGAAACCGTAAATACAGAACAGCTTTGAACCAGAACCTCCCTTCGAACATCACCCTTTGTTCAACCCAACACCAAAACACGACTCCACCACCATCCTCTCAATCACCACCGAACCAGAATGAAAGCCATGACCTTCGTCCATAAAAACCCTTCATTAACATCAACTCTCTTTCCCATCTTCCGCCCTTACAAAACCATCCACCTTCATCTCAATCCATCAGCGAAACCTTTTCAACACCCTACCGTTCGAAACCAGAACACCTTAACCAAAACTTTCTATTTAAAAACCTTCATCCTTCTGGCTACCATCCTAAAAAACCCCTGCTTTCACAACCCTCACCATTAATCGCTACACCAACAAACCATCCGCAAAGACTGAAACCAACAACAGAACCTTTGGCCATCAACACTTAAACACAAAAACCAGAACAACACCCTCCTTCGACTCCCTCTGTCTCCTTCACCAACTCCAACCTTCCGCCGCCTAAACCACCGCCCTAACAAACCTGTTAACGGAAAACCGCAGTTAACCAGTTAAACCGCCCTTCAAAACAGCAAAACCCCACAAATCTCTCACCCCTTTCGCCTTCCAACCCTCACCTTCATCCGCCGCAAACCGTAAAGCCGTGAATCGTCATCGCCGCGACCCTTCCTCCACTTGCAACCCGACCGCGAGTTAAACCAGAAAGAACCTGTGAACCACCGCCGCACCACACGAACCCCCTCGCCGCAGTCCTCTCTCTGTGCTTCCATAACTACCACCCTTTCGAAACCACCCCAAAACTCGAAACCTCCGCAGAAACGTGAAAACCACTGGTGAGAGCATGTTGGAGAGAATCGTCGAAGGTGAAACGGAGTGGGGGTGGGTCTTCATCTAAGAAACGTTGATATATGTGTATTTAACTCATTTTTCTTTTCTTCTTGGTGAAACATGCTGGTATTGACGCCGTTTTTCTATTATTTCTTTTTTTTTCTTTCGTCAAAGTATAACATTTTTTTTCTTGTTATTTATTTTATATTTTATTTATTGTTCTGTTTATGTTTTAAAACACTCCATGATGCTTGTAATGGGCCTAGCCCACAGATCTGTTTCTCTGCACATCCAGAACACATATACCTTCCCTTTTCGAATCTATTGTTATTTTTAGACTTGCTGGTGATGATTTAGGCCTACGAGTCCTTGAGCTATTCGGATATGCTATTCACTAACTACACCCATGCGCCGCACCCACTGTTTCTTTCTGATTATTTTTGTTTTACATTTTTGTTTTAATTAGGACCTTTAGGCATTTCTTTCTGATTATTTTTGTTTTGCATTTTGTTTTAATTAGGACCTTTAGGCATTTCTTTCTGATTATTTTTGTTTTATATTTTGTTTTAATTAGGACCTTTAGGCAGTATTTATTTTAATGATTGTTAGATTAATATCTCTAGGTTTGGATTAGTATAGACTTTAATTATCTTTGGTGTTTAGCCTTGATGTTTTTGTTTGGTTTTATGTTCAATTGGATTTTATTTGAACCTTGTGGACTTTAATTAATTTCTAATTTATTTCCCGACTATTTTTAACTTACGTTTCTTGTGAGATTCTTGTTGATGGCTTGATTAATTTTTGATTGAGCGTTACACCTCTAAACCTTAGTGGATTGACCGTGTGAAGTTTCTACATGTGTTCTTAAACTTCTTTTACAAAGTATTGAAGAGGCAACGGACCTCCTCCATTAGGTACAACTAAAAAAAACTCGGCTTTACTTCTCTCGCGTCTTATTAAAATCCTGATGCTGCATTTGCGTTTATCCGATTATTTATACGTCACCATTGTGTCTAAACGTGAAAAACATCTAAAAAAACAATTCAATTCATCTTAATTAATTTACGGAAAAAAAGAACTCCGGAGTCCAGCGTTCCGCACGTTCTGGATTGAACCGCAAATGGGCTAGCCTCACGCGTTGGTTCAATCACCATTCGTATAAAAACAATTCAATTCATATTAATTAATTTACGGAAAAAAGGAACTCCGGAGTCTAGCATTCCGCACGTTCTGGATTGAACCGCAAATGGGCTAGCCCACGCGTTGGTTCAATCACCGTTCGTATAAGAACAATTCAATTCATATTAATTAATTTACGGAAAAAGGAACTCCGGAGTCTAGCATTCCGCACGTTCTGGATTGAACCGCAAATGGGCTAGCCCCACGCGTTGGTTCAATCACCATTCGTATAAAAATAATCCAATTCATTTAATTTAATTTATGGAAAAAGGAACTCCGGAGTCTAGCATTCCGCACGTTCTGGATTGAACCGCAAATGAGCTAGCCTCACGCGATGGTTCAATCACCATTCGTATTCAAAACAATTCAACAATCTTAAAGGATCAGGCATGATTCATCTCCATAGAAAAAGTTGTTCCTCCTATCCCCACAAACACAAACAAAAATCTTACAAACAATTACTTTCAAAGGAAGAACGTGGCATTGCTTGTCGATCTTATATCCAAGTTTAAAGCTTCTTCCGATTTTATTTACTTTCAAAGGAAGAATGTGGCATTGCTTGTCGATCTTATATCCAAGTTTAAAGCTTCTTCCGATTTTATTTACTTTCAAAGGAAGAATGTGGCATTGCTTGTCGATCTTATATCCAAGTTTAAAGCTTTCTTTCGATTTCTCATTTCTCAAATGTTTGTGGTGGAATAGGGGAGATACTTCTCTTAAAGATGACGACTTGTCTCTTTCTTTCAAATACAATTTAAAACCCACCAACCAATCCAAATCATTTTCATAATTAATTAGCGAGTAACTGAACTCCGGAGTCTCGCACTCCGCACGTTCTTGAATGCAACCGCAACATGGGCTAGCCTCACGCGTGGTTCATTCGCCCTCTCGTTTTAAAACATCTTTAACAAAGATCAAACATCTTTTCTCAAAACGAACGCTGTTTAAATCTTTCTATCGAGCAGATAAGCCAACGCTTAGCAGATTAGAAAGCATTTTCAAACAGTCGTTCAATAAAAAAAAAACACAAATCGTAGCAGCACGAACTACGAAGCTCTGACTTTCCCATTGCACAGGGGAATACGTAGGCACGGGGATTTTAATCCTTCGCGAGCACAATAAATAAAAATTAACTATCTCTCCGTCACAATAATAAAAAACTCTAATCTTTCCCTCGTAATAATAATTAAAATATTTCATTAAAAGTAATCAGTAAAAGAAGACAATAATAACAAGTTAACATTTTAAGCGCAAACTAGACTAAGAGGTTCCCGTTGAGTACAACGGACGTGAGGGGTGCCTAATACCTTCCCTTTGCGTAACTGACTCCCGAACTTAGATTAGTGGTTTCGTTGACCATTTCTTATCCTTTATTAGGTTGTATCTATATCTCCCTTTTCTCTCGTAGAATAAATAGAATTAGGTGGCGACTCTGTTGTTTATCTTAGGATCGTATTTTTCGAGGTACGACAACTGCCACTTGTTGATTCCACTTAGAAGTTCTAGGACAAAACAAGCTTCTCAAATGCAGAGACTTCCACTTGTTGTCGGGTATAAATACTCCAAGAGAATGTTGCAACAACACTGCTGGAGAGCGAAATTTGTCTTCAATGGGGAACCTTCAATTCCTTCTCCTGAGAGATAAATCATTAGCAGGTGCAAAATAAATGCGCTTTCCATCTGGAAATTCAATCGTTAAACATTGTCAAAGACCAAATTCAATCCAGGAACAAGCTGGAAAGAAACTATCAAGCAAGACACTAACCCATGAGGAATGAAATCAACCGGGGATTTATCATATCCAAGTGTGGAAAGGAGAACTGAAACAAACATCTTCCACAAGGGTAAAAACTCAGTGGGGAATTAGAAAGATCGTACATTTTCTGCCTAAGGCTGACAACTCTATTTTGAGAGAGACATATCACTTGGGGATAAACACGACCAAGGTAGATGAAGTATGCATCAATGAATGCAACATCAATATGAATATGAATCATTTATGATGTACATGTATGTATATGCGTTATGTTTATGCTGACAGACAGACAAAACAGACACAAGAGGTGAACTGGCAATGAAATAAACATCACAACAAACGGATACTCGACCAATCTCGTCAAAGTGTACATAATCACTGAGGATAGGGTAAAGAGCCATCCATGGAACAAGTCCTGCTACAAAACTCAAATCTCTTTGAGGAGAGGAAGATACTTCAATCGGGAAATAGACCCAAGCAAATCTTCTAACTTCAATGTCTATCAGAAGGACACAACCATACAAACCATGTCTGCTTAGGATGAAGTAAATTTATACTCCGTTGGGGGGAGAAAATCACATTCAGCTGGAGAAGCTTGAATCAAGACTCAATTGGGGATACTAGACTTAGTATCTCACTTGAAGCACTAAGTAGTCAAAGGAACCCACCAGAAAATATCGAGGCATGTACCTAACATATCATAGCAGCTTGGCGTAAGGACCCAATCATCTGGAGATACTTGCAATGTAGATCACAAGAGCGTCTTGCTTAGGGAAACACGTGATCATGCACCCACAAAATGGTTTGTGAGAAGAGGTCATCTCAAGAGGATTTTATAGAATGCCTGGCATTCAAGATGCCCCAGTGTCTTCAAACTCTTGTAGAGATTCGTCGAATCTCGACGTCACTGCCTCAGATTAACTGTGTTTGACACAAACAAGTCTTCAATATTCGTCTTTTAGGGATGGTCAAATTGTGTAAGCACAAATTGGGAAATGACTTGCCTCTGCTTAGCAAAGTCTTCAAGCAACATGCCCCTGTCTGGCAAAGGATTCAAACAACATGCCCCTGTCTGGAAGAGCTTTCAAGCAACATGCTCCTGCGGCAAAGTCTTCAAGCAACATGCCCCTGTCTGGCAAAGTCTTCAAACGACTTGCCCCTAGGGATGATCATTCTCTGAAATGGTTGTTTAACTACTCATCAGAGTTTCAAATCTCAAGAGATTAAGCTCGTCACTGGTACTCATACATAGGTTTCTATGATATCAAGCAAAATGTTAATTTTGAGACTACTAATGCAACACACATGTTTGTCTCAAAGTTTTTTTGTTTTTTTGTTTTTGAAAAGATTTTCACAATAGCCCGTGACCGAATCACTAGCTAGGATGTGATATTCATTTTTATAAAGCCAGCACAAATTTTTGAGCAAAGCTCATGGGAGTCGGGAAACACTTTCTCATTGAGTGTGCTTTCGAAATAAACCCTACTTCAATTAGGACTTTTGAGGGTTGTAATGTGGTTTGGTTCACGGTTTTAGAAACAAAGGATAAAGGCTCAAAGTTTATTTTGTGCCTACCCACTCTCCGTGATATTCTCCAATCCTAGGTCCAGCTAAATTGACACATACATTTGTCTTTGATGGTTTTGTAGTGAAGATGAAGATCCAAGGTTTGCTTGAAATGACAGTCATCTTATTTGCCCTCTATGGATATCAGTGACCCCCTTGATTTTGGTATGGTGGTCACTAAATTGTAAGCTTTATGTTGAGGATTGAAAGGCCTTTTCTAACTTGAATTTCACTTTGGTCCCTGATTTTTTCCTAAGTCTCCTTTTGGGTGCTTGACTTAGCGGGATTTTATTTTCTCTTTTTTTTTTAAATCAATGGAAGGTTGAAAATTGTGACTGTCAATTCATTAATTGTAGTGGATTCCCTGATGGGATGTTTCACCTCATGATTTGAATGTGTAACCCGATTAACTGAACACTACCCTGCCCCAGGTTAAGCATATGGGTTTTGAAATATCTGAAAGAAACTCCTACTTCTAGACTCGAAGTGGTTGACTAGGGATTAACTCCTTATTTCTCCAGTGTTTGGGGATTTGAAACAATGCCTGTACATCGTTAGTAGGGTTTTAATCAAAAGCATTCAACTAGAGAATTTGTGTTTTAATTTCGTCATCCTCCCTCCAATTCTCTGCCCAGGCAAGAGATGAGATAATATTGGCATTATAAAGTTGAAAAAGCATTATGAGTGAATACGAATGGATTACTTCAAGACAAACATATTCATTGCATTAATCATTAAAAACAAATAAGTTCTTTCATGCCAAAAACAAATGTGTTAACAAACAAAGAAAAATACATATGAAAAGTAGTGAACAAGTTAATCATTTGAGAAGATAAACTTTAAAGCATCAAACGATCATATACGTTGAGGAACTTGTCCTATGCTCCAACAACAGATTGACTTGGACAAGACTCTCTTGAGTTTTCTATCAGCACAAAGGCGCTCCGTCCACATATGGGATTCCTCCATTGAAGGCCAACACCCCGTAGTCGATCATCTCTTGAACCTTTTCCTGGAAGACTTTGCAGTCTTCAATCGGATGCCCCAGTACTCCATTATGAAACTCGCAGCTGGTATTTGGATTGATCCCACGGGGCCGAGACCTCGTGGCTCTGGTCTTCCTAGGTGTCATTATTGAGTTCCGGGCAAAATGAGACCACAATTGACTGTAAGTCATTGGGATTGGGTCAAACTGATGGGCCGCTCCTTCAGGACTGTTTGGAGACTTCTGCTGATTCTGACGTCGCTGACGAGTAGAGGTAGAATTTGACCGACGTTGAGAAATGACCAGATCTTTGACCAAAGAAATCAGTCGCCCTCTATCCATCTTCAAGCTGTGAATCTCTTCTTGGAGTTCAATGTTCTCCTGCACGAGGTTGTCTACTATGGTCTTCATTGTAGTCGAGAATATTCCCATATGATTTCTCAAAGTAGCGGCTTCATTTCTAAGCTCTTTGTTTTCCTGCTCAAGTTGGTCCATCTTTTTCCGGTGACTGGTCGAGTACAGTTGACTGACGGAGAATAAGACATGTGTGAGTTGGATTGTTGGAAGATGACATGCAATGAAAATGCAAATGCAAATGGTATGCGAATGAATGCAAAGCTCAAAAAGCTCAAAATCACAAACATAACAGCTCCAGAATGAAGGCAGGATGTTGGATCCAAGGTACAAGTAACTCGGAATCTCCTAACTGGTAAGCCTTAGGTGGAGAGTTCTAAGTTCTTTTACCCATAAAGCCCGTTCACAGGGTAGCTTCTATGGTGACGGTATAAGGATACTCAAGGTCACAGACGTTTATCGTACTAACGCCCCACCGCAGGCTAGCTGCATTGTGACAATAATGACGATAAGGTCTACCCTGAGTGGAGTTCTCATGCTAGGCCAACAAAGGGGCGAGCCCTCAGAGCCTAACATTACACAACTACCAAAATTGAAACAGGTTCTAGGGGGTCCCAGAATCACAACCCTTTCGTGAATCAGGTCACGCGACAGGCTAGCTGCATTGTGACAAGATCTACGAAAATTCTAACTATCTGGGGGAGCTTTCATGCTAGGCGTGCAAGGAGCGAGTCCTTGGAGACTAACACTAATAACATCCAAATCTAAACTTAGGTGTTCCCTCTTATTTTTTTCAAAATCGATTACAAATTCATACCCGTGACATCCCGAGATCCAACAGGCAGATATAATGAGCAAATAATAAAGAAGGAAGCAATAGATAGAATATCAATAGTAAATAAAGAAGACAATCAAACAAGTCATCAAACAAACGCAAACTATCCTAAGCTAGGCTCGACTCTCTCATGCACAAGACATGTAGGTTCCCCAGCAGAGTCGCCAGCTGTCGTACCTCAAAAAATACGATCCTAAAATAAACAACAGAGTGACCACCTAATTATATTTATTCTACGAAAGAAAAGGGAGATATAGACACAACCTAAATAAAGGATAAGAATGGTCAACGAAACCACTATTCTAAGTTCGGGAGTCAGTTACACAAAGGGAAGGTGTTAGGCACCCCTCACGTCCGTTGTACTCAACGGGAACCTCTTAGTCTAATTTGCGCTTTAAATGTTAACTTATTATTATTGTCTTCTTTATGATTAAAGTTACTAAGATTGCTTATTAAAGGGAAAAGAAAATTATTATTTATTACGGAGAAAGGTTAAATTTTTTATTATTGTGACGGAGAGATAGTTAATTTTTATTTATTGTGCTCGCGAAGGATTAAAATCCCCGTGCCTACGTATTCCCTTGTGCAATGGGAAAGTCAGAGCTTCGTAGTTCGTGCAACTACGGTTTGTGATTTTTATTGAACGATTGTTTGAAAATGCTTTCTACTGCTAAGCGTGGGCTTATCTGCTCGCGATAGGAGGCTGAAGCGCTAGCTTGTTTGCGAGATAGAAAGATTTAAACAATATTCGTTTTAGAGAAAAGTGTTTGACCTTTGTTAAGGTGTTTTAAAACGAGAGGGCGAATGAACCACAACGCGTGGGGCTAGCCCAGGAGTGTTTGCATTCAAGAACGTGCGGAGTGCTAGACTCCGGAGTTCAGTTACTCGCTGATTAATTGTGAAAATGATTTAAATTGGTTGGTAAGTTTTAATTTGTTTTCTAAAATATGAAAGAGTGAATGGACCGCGTTGCGTGGGGCTAGCCCAGCTGCAGTCCATTTTAGAACGTGCGGAGTGCTGGACTCCGGAGTTCATTTTTATCGTAATTTAAATTATAAAAATGATTTGCGAATGGTGATTGAACACATCGCGTGGGGCTAGCCCAGTTGCGGTTCAATCCAGAACGTGCGGAATGCTAGACTCCGGAGTTCTGTTTTCGTAATTTAAATTATAAAAATGATTTGAATATTTTTGATACACGAATGGTGATTGAACACATCGCGTGGGGCTAGCCCAGTTGCAGTTCAATCCAGAACGTGCGGAATGCTAGACTCCGGAGTTCTTTTTCCGTATTAAATTAATTAAATAAATTGGATAATTGTTTTTTAGACGTTTTAGAATTGATGCGATTAATAACGAAGGAGTGAACGAAACAGTACGCGTGGGGCTAGCCCATTTGTAGTTCGTTCTAGAACAGGCGGAGTGCTAGACTTCGGGGCTCTATTCCTTGTTAAGTTAATTAAGGCGCGCGATAAGTTATTTGGAAACGTTAGAATTTAGTATTGTGTAAAAATGTATGAATAAAATAAACAAAATTAAATATACTAAATGGAATAATCATGAAATAAGAATAAATTAAACTTATGAAATAAATAAATAAAAGATGACCTCATATTGGTCGCGATTAGTCGGAAACGACTTATCGCGACCTTTTGTCTTATCATTGGCCCGAAAATAATGTGAACAATAAAATAAATAATAAATAACAGACTGTAATATATAAAATTTTATTAAATCATAAACACGAAAGAAAAGTTTACAAAATCATAAAAAATATATAAAAAATATTAAATCATAACATAAAACTTAACAAATAATAAAATAAAATATAGTAGTTCAGGGTGTGCACAGTGTGCTTACAAGTGTGTGGACAATAAAACAAATATGACAGACCCAATCAAAATTTTAGAACAAAAAGACAATAATAGTAAACAGATAGGGGGTGAACCGCCAGGTATGGTGTGCTGTTTAGCAATAGATCCATGGGCTGAGCCCAATAACAAAATAAAATAGAATAATGAAAAAAAAGACAATAAAAACCAAGGGAGATGAGGTGCTGGTATTGGGATATAATGAGAAACAAATGAAGCCCATAAGTTGAGCCCAAGATTTACCTTTTTTTCTTTAAAAGAAGAAATTAAAAAAGAATCATTTTAAAACAAATCAACCAATAAAAATCAGAAAGCTTATCGTGAGAGAAACGTTTCTCACAAGACCAAAAAAAACAAAAACACTGACCCCTGTATCACAAAGATTTTTCCGGAAAAAGGCCTTTCTCCTTCCAATCGCGATTCGGAAAACACGATCTCACACGACGGAAATCGCGTCTCCGCCGTCCTCCTCTCGATTGCTCGGTTCGTTGGTGGGTTACGGCGGCGAGGGTTTCGTCTGGTGTGTTCGAAGGTTTCGTTTGGTGGGATGGTGGTTGAGCTGAGGTTTATTTGAATTTAACGGCGGCGGAAATGCTAGCGGTCGGTTGTTTCCGATGGCTTTGGTTTCTGGGGGTGTTTTGAAGGGTTGAAGGAGTTTTTTTTTTAAGTCAGTTTGTTTTGCTGTTTGGTGATGGACGGTGAGGGTGGTTCGAGGTGAGGTTAAAGGATGTCGAGGAAGAAGATTCAGGTGCTTCGGCGAGATTTCCGGCGAAGGTTGTGTTTGGATGGTGGCCGGCTGAGTGGTGTGGCTTGAAGTTGTTCTGCGGCGGTGTGGTTGATGGGGTGTGGTGATGGAAGGTTTCGCGGTAATGGCGGTTTAGCGGCAAGGGTGATTCGAAAGTGGTTTGATGAGGAGGTCGTGATGAACAGGGAGTTTATGAAGGTGAGTTCGGTTTTGTTGTTTGGACGGTGGTTTTGGAAAGGAGTTTCGGTGAAGGGTGGAGGTTCGTTTTTATGGAGGTTTTATGATTTGGAGAAAGTGGTTTGATGAAGGAGGTTATGGAGGGTTCTGGTTTTTTTGAAGTGTTTCTGTTTTCGGTGCTTTGTGTTGCAGGTGATGATGGTGGTGGCTGGGGCGGAGGGAGTTGGACTGTAACTTGGAGATGTGTATGGAAAAGCAGAAAGTGATATTGGATTCTGAAAACTAGTTTTTAGAAGTTGGTTGTATATGGACTACATGTTAGTAAATCCACTAACTATTACATCCAAATAAAATCGAACTTGGTAAAAAAATTAAATAAAGTAAATAAATAAATAATGAAATAAAATAAAAAAACTAATGTAAACAAAAATTAAATTTAAACTAACTAATGAAATTATAAACTAAGATTTAACCAAACTTAAATTAAAAATTAACTGAATAATAACCAACTAATGAAAGAAAATTCTAAGTCTTTTTTTTGTTAAAACAAATTCTTAGTCTACATGTTAAATAATAAAAAAGAAATTCTAAAATTATCTAATAACATTAAACAAAATCTAAGTCTAATTGAAATGAATTATTTACCTAAACATAAGAAAAAAAAATTATAAAAGAGGCAAAATAAATAAATTCTAAAATTGAATCAAATTCTAAAGTATAGATTAAAAAAGAATAAGAGAGACGATCCTTCTAATTCAAGAATCGAAACAAAACAAAAAATCTAAAATAAAACGAGACATGAAATGGTAGAATGTATGATTAATGAAATGTTTAACTTGAAAAATGCAAAAATGCTTGATTTCGAACCTTGACAAAATGCGTCTAAAAATGAACAAAAATTGAAAATTTCTGATCAAATTTTAGGGTACGACATATATATATATATATATATATATATATATATATATATATATATATATATATATATATATATATATATGAAGTCCTTTTGATATTGTATATTAAATTTAGCTTATTATATACTATTTATATTGTTTGTTTCACTATCCTTTTATTGAAAATGTAATCATTTAAATTGACATAGAAACTTATAAGCTGAAAATTAAGATGTATTTGAAAACCAACCTATATCAATCAATATTTTTCGAATTGTTTGCATCTCATTATGCATATTTTATGTTCCTTAGCACATAATATATGGTTCAATGGTCTGTTTGCTTCAATTCATCAATATCTACAATTTTACTTTACCTAATCGTTGTCACTTATCACTATTATTGTTATGATCATGATTGTTATGATGATAAGTCATCATAACAATCGCGATAATATGTGGCAATGATGAGGTAAACTATAATAAAAGATGTTGATGTATTGAAAGAAACCGACCATTGAACCATATTTGTGCTAAAGAACATAAAATGTGCACGATTAGACACATGCAATTCAGAAAACAATGGTATGTTTAAGTTAAGAATAGTTTAATTTTCAGATTATTTAGTTCTTTACCAATTTTAATAGTTATATATTTTTAATTAGGAGTATGGTAAAACAAGCAATATACATTGATATATAATAAATTAAGGGTATGTTCCACAACAGTTGAAATGCATAACTATTGTGATATTCGGTATATATCACAACGGTTGTTATACATAACTGTTGTAATATATTGCACGTTTTCCAGAATGCAACAACGGTCTCATGTCCATTATTATAAGTAGAGTATTTACGACAGTACTCTACATAACAATGTCTTGATCTACGTGATTATGTGTAGTTTCCAACTGTTGTTAAATAGATTTTCCGTAGTAATGATTATTATTTAGTTTATTATATAATTATTTTTTAAAATAATTATAATGGTGTAATTTTGCTCCAAGTAAATGATATTTTATTTTGTTTTTAACATGTGAGTTAAGACTTTTACTTAAAGTATCTTCAACCATAGTTTTTCAACCCGATTTTCCAGAATGGAGCAACAATAAGGGCAGTTCTTTAACGGTTGAATGGTTGGAGTTTGCCAACATGGTTGGAGTTTGCCAAAATATTTTAAATTTCTCCATTACAATTTCATCTTTTATTTTTAATTTCTCTATAAAATTTCATATTTTTATTTTTATATAATATTAAATTCATCTCATAATTTTAATTAATTTATATATTTTGACCACCTCTTAATTAATTAATTAATTAATTTATGTTAATATTAATTTAATTTAATTTAATTAATATTTAAGTTAAAATAAAATTTAATATAAATAAAATATCAATATAAAAGATTAAGTAGTGAGACCCAATATAATTTTTTTAAAATTGTACTATTATAATTAAAATTAAATAAGTTGTATTAATATGATGTTGTTTAATTGATCCCAGAAAGAACTTAAAAATAAATTGCACAATGCTATTTATTGACATATACTATAATATATATAATGATTACAGTCAACAATTTGAGTAATATCCAAAAACGATTTCCCTATGCTTGGTCAATGTATTCTTACATTTGCTTGGTTTGTGTATTCTTACATATGCATCCAGATTTTAGCAAATGTCATTATCATGATGGTAATATATATATATATATATATATATATATATATATATATATATATATATATATATATATATATATATATATATATATATATATATATATATATATATATATATATATATATATATATATATATATATATAAGAATTAAATGTTCAATTGGTGTGTTCTAAAATGACAAGAAAAATGAAAGAGAAACAACACTTCGTGAAGTGTTGTTGCGAGATGAAAATAGATAATGGTTGAAAACATTACAACCTTTGGTTAAATGATATTGTTTCATCAAGGGTCGCAACCTTGTGAAACAACACATACATGCCTATAAATACCTCATTCCGGAATTCAGAAAATATATTACAAATCAAATATTCTCTTATACAAAATTTCAAACACTTTTCGCTACATAATCGAGTTTTCGTCGGTCTTGCGCAGACTCGATACAAGTTGAATTATCCTGGGTATTCCTGCGTTCCAACTCTAAGACATTTTGGAGAGTGCTTGAAATACTTTTAAGGAAAGTGATTTTGTTCATGATTCTAAGTTTCGATACAATCCATTTGATTTATTAAAATTCCTAACAATCTTAAAAGTATTTTGTATAATTGCAATCGAGGTTTCTATTTCAAGCATCAAATGATAAATTGCTTAATCGTCGATACATTCTAACACAAGAAGAATTTATCTCAAGAATCCGGGTACGTTTTATTGTTTATCATAAATAAATAAAATTAAAATATTATAAAAAATTATAATATCAATATTATAAATGGAATTTTGGTAAGAGTTGATTTATTGATATTATAATTTTTTTGGTAACGTTTAATCAATATGTGTTCATTGTTGGAAATATGTGTATATGTGATAGGTATATAGTTAGTGTAATCATATTCTTTACGGAAAAGTAATGTTATATATATCTATATTGTGCATTGTCGCTTTGATGAATTTCAATTTAATTGAATGACAATATAATTTTGAAACAGCGATGCACCCATATTCATAAAATATATCACTGGAGTGTTTCAGATGCAGTGTTTCTGTTGCGGCACAATATATATTAAGCATATATTGTCTCTCTTTTAGACTTTTGGTGAATTATCCTTTTCAAAGTGTCATTGTGATAATAGTTTTAGTAACTATATATATAATAAATTTATATTAGTAATTTAATGTGTTTTATCAAAAAGTTTGTTGGTACAATATATATATATATATATATATATATATATATATATATATATATATATATATATATATATATATATATATTGTGTATTGAAAATGCAGAATTATGTTTTGTTGATAACATGAATTAAATTCTTAACTCTTATCAAAGATCTAAAGATCTGGTAATAAATATTTTGCCTTCGGCTTGTTTTAAAGAAAATATTATTTGGAATGTGATCAATTTTCAAATACACAATATCAATGACTTGACTTTAAAATTTTGTCTCTTTTGTTCAAGTTTAAAATTAATTTGCATAGTGTTAAATAATTCAATGGAAGCATAAATTGAACTTGGGAATTTGAAAATTTAAAGTATGGATTGATTGATTATTGAAGTATTCAAATTATTAAAGTCCATAATTTTAAATTATACAATTGAATTTTGATCTAAATTCAATGAGACTCATTACTATAAGACATATAAAGATCAATTAAAGATGAATTATGAATTATATAAATTTATGAATTTGGAGTCTAATTTAACTATTGAATACCGAGATATGGAATTTTTGAGATCCTTATCACTAAGGATAAGGAATTAGAGATTTCCACAAATGAAGAATCTCGAGAGGAAGATTCTCCACGGATTATTGAAATACAAACCGAAAGTCCGTCACTAATGAAGAATCTCGTGAGGAATATTCTTCATGAATTGTTGAAAAACAACCCGAACTTAGAATAAGAATGAGAGTCCAAAAGACTAAAGATCAAGGACCGAACAAAATCGATAATCAATTTATTTCTTTTATCTAATAGAAGGAAATACTAAGTATTTTGTTTGTAAGATTCCTATTATTCTTCAAGTGAAAGATGATCCAAAGACTTATAAGGAAGCAATAGCTTCAAGGGACTCCTCTTGTTTAAAATGGGGTATCATAATGTGATGATACACTAAACACCTACATGTCAAAGATTAATGACCAATGTTTTAAACAAAATGAAGATGTTGATTATTTCGACACATATGTACTAATAGTAAGCACAACGAAAATTAGAGTATCATTTATTTGCATGACCCTATAGTTTATTAAATAGATGTGAAAATAACATTCGTAAAATGATATCTCGATGAGGATATTTACATGGAGTAACTAGAAGGTTATATGAAAATAAACAAAAGGTGTGCAAGTTTGAAAAATCATGTAAGGATTAAAATAGGCACCAAAACAATGACATCAAAAGTTTGATTTTGTCATTGTAAGATTAACCAATTAAGGGAGACACACAACTTAAGGGATATTTTTCAATCATTATCAAAACAAGAATTAAAAGATTTTGTCATCATCAAAATGGGGAGATTGTGAGGAATATATCATATATCTAGTTCAATTTTGATGAAGACAAAGATCGGCAAAGGAGAAAAGGTTCAAAAGTGTTATGCACATCAATGATGAAGTTGATCAAGAAGGTTTAGTATAGAATTTCAAGTGAAGATTCAAGACAAATAAACATAAATAAGGTGATCAATACTACTTTAAATGGCTCATAATTGCATTTCTCACTTCATCTAAAACCTTCTTGCATCATCAAACATGATTATCTAAAAATATTCTTCATATGATTCTTGTTACAAGTGTTTTTACACAATGTTGTGTGAGAATATTGTGCTATTCACTTGTCTCCATTTTAATTATATGATTGATCATTAGCAATGAGATAATGAAATTGTAGAAACAAAGAGGTTTCTGACTTCCACATTTAAGATGAATGATCTTAGACTAGTTGACACACTTTTGGGAATCAAAGTAAAAAGAAATAGTGGGGGTTATGAACTTAGTCAAAACGAATATGTTAAGAAAAGTGCTTGATAAGTTCAAACACTTACGCTTTAAAGAAATTACCACTTTATTTGATTCTAGTGTTAAACTTCAAAAGAATGATGGAAGAGTTGTGGTTCAATTAAAATATACAAATGTTTGCAATGTACTAGAACCGACACAACATTTGAAATTAGTAAAATGAGTAGATTTTACTAGAAATCTAATTGGTGAACATTGGATGATCATCATTAGGATTTCGGCTATCCTATGAAAAAACCATGGCCTCCATTATTATAGACTTACTGTCATATTATAAGGATATACTTATACGAGTTGGATATTGAGTATTGAATATCATAAATCTACATTTGAGTGGATATTTACACTACCCATGAGTGTAATTTCTTGGATGAGCAAAAAAAAATATATGAATCATTCTCTCAACCATAGAGTCAGAGTTTTAAGGCTCTTGCGTCTGCTAGTAAAAAGTTGAATGGTTGAGGGACCTTCTGTTATAAGTTTCATTGGCTAAAGACAATGTTTCAAAGGTGTTGATACATTGCAGTAGTCAAACCATTTTAACTAAAGTATACAAAAGTGTATAACATAAAGTCTAGGCAAGTAGGACTTAGACATTCTTTCGTGAGGAAATTGATTAAGGATGTAACCATCCACATATATACGATCGAGCTATAATTTTCTTGATCCATTTACTAAGCCACTGGCCAAAGACTTAGTAAAAACAACCTCGAGAGACAGGAGGTTGAAACTCCTTGAGTAAGAGTTCCAACAATGATAGCAACCCAATCTGAAGTTAATAAATCTTAACCTAAGATTCAATGGGTAACAACAAGTCATTGATTTGGATGATTGTATAATATTTTGCGATAATGTTGACTATTATATATCGAGGGTTGAGTTTTTGAAACTCTTAATGAAGTTCCATATCAAGGATATGCGTTCCAAGGAAATGGATAAAAAATGAACTTCACCTATGTGAATTTCGAGATGGTGCCGTCTCAAAGTGAGAGTTGGAGTTTCTCTCATGAAAAATTCATGAAAATAGGAAAAACACATGGCCATAAATAGTGCTAGGCGAGAGATGTAGGCGAAGAACCATTAAAGAGTGTGTGTATGATATTGTCGGTCTAATCACATGGTATAACAGTTCAAAGTATAGCTACCTAACGTTCTGATTAGACTTTGCGTTATTCTTACTAAGGTTAAGTTCAAATCGAAAGATACTTAACTATATTAACATTCTTTGTTTCTTTTTTTTGGAATTGGTCTTGTCATTATTAGAACAAGTGGGTGATTGTTATAATTTATGAGAATTATATGTCCAATTGGTGTGTTCCAAAATGACAAGAAAAGTGAAAGAGAAACAATACTTCGTGAAGTGTTGTTGCGAGATGAAAATAGGCAATGGTTGGAAACATTATAACCTTTGGTTAAATGATATTGTTTCATCAAGGGTCGCAACCTTGTGAAACAACACATGCATGCCTATAAATACCTCATTCCGGAATTCAGAAAATATATTACAAATCAAATATTCTCTTATACAAAATTCCAAACACTCTTCGCTACATAATCGAATTTTCGTCGGTCTTGCGCAGACTCGTTACAGGCTGAATTATCCTGGGTATTCCTGCGTTCCAATTCTAAGACATTTTGGAGAGTGCTTGAAATACTTTTAAGGAAAGTGATTTCGTTCATGATTCTAAGTCTCGGTACAATCCATTTGATTTATTAAAACTCCTAACACACACACACACATATATATATATATATATATATATATATATATATATATATATATATATATATATATATATATAATTTGAATGATGTAATTTTGCTCAAGATAAACAATATTATATTTTGTTTTGAACATGTGTGTTGATAATTTTACTTAAAGTATATCTCCGACCGTAGTTTTTCAATCCGGTTTTCTAGAATGGAGCAACAATTAGGACAATTCTTTCACGGTTGAATGGTTGGAGTTAGGGATGTCAATGGTTGCTATTATTTTAAATTAAGTTAAATTTTACTAATTAAAAACTACAATTATTAGTAGTTGTACTTTATGTACAACATTTCAGTTGATAATTTGTGAGAACACGTCTACTCTTCCATTTAGTTGGTAAGACTTGAACCCACAACCATTAGGTTCCAAAACAGACACGCTACTACCAGATGATCACGACTTTCTGAGTCTAACGGTTACTAACTGCAAGTGCACAATCTATCGCATAGTAATAAAAGATATCGATCCCATAAAGACTAATGTCAACCTACAGTACTTTTATCGTTACTTTGTAAAGCTAAGGCGAAGTGTATCGGGTTAAGAAAAAACTAAGGCTAGAACTTAGAATAAAACTAATAAAATAATATAATAAAGAGAGACTGTAATATGGATTATGCGTTCCTAAAGGACTATGTAGAGTTTGGTTACTAATTACGATTATAACTTAGTTCCGTAGAAAAAACTGACTTAAAGACCCGCCTCACGCTCTCGTGGTATTAACTAAAGTCATGTTCCCTAATCCCAAGATTTTGCTCTCGCTCGCCTGATAACTAGAAAATATGTTTTGAAAGCCAATAATATCCTAAACTTATCTAAAGCGCCCTCGTTGTATTTAGATTTTTTGTCTAATTTTCATTATTTGGTTTGATCCCCACGCTCTCGTAGTGCCGGTTCTAACCTTAATTAATTTCTCACTCTCGTGACAAAATCGTGTTAAGTAACCTCTCACTCTCGTGACAAAGCTATTTAAATTAAAGTTGGAAATTAAAACCAAAACATAATTTTAATCATAAGTTCGCACCTATTATTTTCTATCGAGTCCCGTCGGTAACGACGATCCTCATATATCGGACTCAAGTCTATTTAGCTAGACATAGGCAGGAAAATAAACATGTAGATACGATAAAAAACTAAAATAAAAAACATACTTTGGAAATTAAATAAGAAAATGATAAAATAAATAATACTAAATAAAACCTGGAAATTAATAGATGCTTCGAATCATACATGTGATCTTGAATTCTTGAATCAGTTGCGAAAAAATAAAATACGGAAAAAATAGAATCCTAAAACTAATGGTGTGGTAGTTCCTCGATGTGAGAAACTACCACTTTTACATGGTAGAATAAAATTGCTTAAAACTAAGAATAATAATCAAAAGAAGGTCCCTTCTTCAAGTTCACTTGGTTCCTATTTATAGGCCTTGAGTACGACTGTTGAAGGAGAAAATTTAGGAAATAATTTTGCTTGGGTTGAGAAATCCATGGAGTGACTTAGTTGGTTTTGAAGACTGAGTTGAAGGAGTGAAAAGAGCAATGAAATGGCTCTTCTGTTTGACTGAGGCACATTTTTTTCTTTCTATTTTTGACCTATGACGGTCGTCTTGCTTGCAGGACGGTCGTCTCACTTATGATGTGTGACGGTTGTCTTGTCCTTGTGACGAACGTCTTGCTTCAAAATGCAAAAACCTTGTATTTCTGCTATCTGTCTCATTTCAACTAATATATACTTCATTTCTTCCTCATTTCAACTCCTTTCTTCTGCAAGTCTTATAAACCAGGATACCTGCAAAAACACACAAATACCTTGCATAATATCATTTAAATTACAAAAAATAATGACTTAATTAATCAGAAATCAAGCTAATTAATTGATATAAAACCGTGTTATCAAACTCCCCACACTTAAACCTTTGCTTGTCCTCAAGCAAACCTTGACTCGTAAGGAAAATAGTGCATGCAGATACTCGTCATAGGTTACCAACTCTACTTTGGTTAAGTTCGTGTCGATAGCTACTTGCTCACACATTAAGGATATCGTAACAACACAATTCCACTTTTGTGGTCATCAACATCCCTCCTATACAAACCAATTTGAATCATGTCATTATACCTAAGTCTAACTCACTCATCATTCTTTCATCCCTTTTTCATTCTGGCGCAATCACATTAAGCCCATTATCCTTTCACACTCATGGTAGGATAACATGTTAATAACTATGATCTCATTAGCTTCATCTTTTCTCTTTTGCACATATTAATAAAGAAGTTTGCACCGTTGGGCTAAGTGATCGAGTGAGGATCACCTAACTTAGAAGGAACATTTCTTTTCAATCATTCATTTTTCTTTTCTTTTCTTAATTGACCTTTTAACCCTGAGATCATACATTTATTTGCATCGGCTTCCTACTTAGTGTGTGCTTAGGATGGTGCTGACTGCTAAATAAACTAATTATGGACTACTAAAGGGGTGAGAACTTAAGGTTATGGCATAACAAGTATTCAAATCGATTTCCATAATTGGGAGGCTCGCGGTGTTAAGACAATACCGATCTTGCGGAATTTTCCCAAGTCTCACAATCTAACCTCAATTTCGCCTGTAACCTAAGATTTTCAAAAGAAACACTATTTTTAACGCAAATTTTTTCATAATATTTTGTGTGGCTTAGGGGAGTGGGAAATCGATAAACACAAAATCGCATATAAAAACTTGACAGTACTTGCAAAATTTTAATATAATGCTAGAAAGTAATAAATCTAACTAAATCTAACAAAAAAGCGTTAAAATGAAAGCGGTAGAGTTCCTCCCCCACACTTAAACCAAAAATTATCCTCAATGTTTTGATAAAAGGTGGTAAAGGAAAAATAGAACATGTATGACTGCCATTGTGTGCCACCACGGCCCGATTCACTTTGACTCTTCCCTTGTCGTCCCTGTCTTTGCTGACCACTTCTACTCCAACGTCTTATACTACGAGGTTTTTGGATTTACGAAAACTTCACTTTTAGGAAGCTGCTCGTCATACTTCCTATTTCCGAAGGAAGTACCTATAAAAATTGTTAGAAATACAGTGCGGTGTGTGCAGGTGGAACTAGACAGTGCGAAAAGACAACGAGGAGGAAATAAGTTACAAACGGGAGAGACATGTCATCTCCTATCATACTCATCATTGGTGTCACCACCATCAGCGACATTCGTAGGAATGTCTGTGGGCACCAACTCGTCTTAAGGGATTGTCATTTAGAGGTTTTTCTCCTAAATGTAGCTGAAATGTGGTAAGCGATACATTTCTTTATTTTCTGCAGATAAAAAAAATAAAAGAAAAACATTAAAATAAAAGTTGGTGGGTTTCCACCCACGCAGTGTTTTGTTTAACATTGATAGCTCGACGGTTAAGAGTGTTAATTCTTTGGTTCCATGGCCATTTATCAAGCCATCTAACATATCCCTCACCTTTTCTTTTCTTCCTTCTGTGGGGAGGTTTACTTTTTGAACTTGTGGTGGTGGTTCTGGATCTATGCTAAGTATTAGCTTTTCAAGTTTGGGCTTAGTTATTTCATCCAACACTTCAAAAGTTAACCTTACCCGCTTAAGATTAATAATTTCCCTAGTTTCAAGGACCTTTGGTTTTCTCTTTTTATGGAAGACTTCAGACAAAGGTGCTTTGGTATGGATATTTTCCAATGCCTCAATATACATTTTGGGTTTGGAGTCTGCAAACTTATACGAGAAAGGATATAGTGGGGTATAAGAAGGAGTATCGATAGTTGCTTCATCCTCTACCTTTATGACAACATCCCATTCAGATTGTATCGGTGGATTTTCCTCACCAGAACTCTCGTCATCCTCATAATCACTCTCCTCAACCTCATAATCACTTTCCTTAGGAATTTCGATTTGATTTTCACTAATAGTTGTTATAACATACGCAATATCCCTAGGGGAATTTCCTATAGGTGTCGGTGAAAGTATCAAGATTTAGGTCTCCAATGCCTCAGTGTGAGTCACGAGGGACTCGAACATTGTGTTTATCTTCCTAAGAGTTTCATGAGTATCGAAATGTTGTCTTCTCAACTCTTCATTCTGAAGAGTTTGTGCCTCCACAAAGCGCTTCATCATCGATTCTAGCCTATCATTAGTTGTTGTTTCAATGAAATCTTCCAATAAGATTTCAAGGTTGGAATTAACGAATTCTTGTTGTTCCTCGAAGTGTTGGAAATGGTGATCATGGAGGGGATTCAGGTGTGGTTCCGAGAGATATTTGGCATGAGTCAGCGTCGCATTGAGATCCTTCATTAATATTTCTAGGTTGGAATTATGGGCTTCTTGCGGTTCCTCAAAATAATAGGGATTGTAATCATAGGGAGAATTTAAGTGTGATTCCTCAAAATACTGGGAGTTGTCATCATAGAAGAAGTTTGGGTGATACATAGTTATATAGAGAAGAAAGTAAACACCTTAGTCTATACGGTGCAACAATAGAATGACAATATTGACTTTTGGTCCCCCGCAATTGCGCCAAAAACTTGATCGTGACTTTCTGAGTCTAACGGTTACTAACTGCAAGTGCACAGTCTATCGCATAGTAATAAAAGATATCGATCCCACAGAGACCAATGTCAACCTACTATACTCGTATCATTACTTTGTAAGGCTAAGGCGAAGTGTATTTGGTTAAGAAGAAACTAAAACTAGAACTTAGAGTAAAACTAAGAAAATAAGATAATAAAGAGAGACCGGAATATGGATTCCGCGTTCCTAAAGGACTATGTAGAGTTTCGTTACTAATTACGATTATAACTTAGTTCAGTAGAATAAACTAACTTAAAGACTCGCCTCGCACTCTCGCGGTATTAACTAAAGTCACGTTTCCTAATCCCAAGATTTTGCTCTCGCTAGCCCGGTAACTAGGAAATATGTTTTGAAAACCAATAATATCCTAAACTTATCTAAAGCGCTCTCGCTGTATTTAGATTTGTTTCCTAATTTCCACTATCCGGTTTGATCCCCATGCTCTCGCAGTGCCGGTTCTAACCTTAATTAATTTCATACTCTCGTGACAAAATCATGTTAAGTAACATTTCACTCTCGTGACAAAGCTATTTAAATTAAACTTGGAAATTAAAACCAAAACAAAATTTTAATCATAAGTTCGCACCTATTATTTTCTACTGATTCCCGTTGGTAACAATGGTCCTCATACGTCGGACTCAAGATTATTTAGCTAGACATGGGCAGGAAAATAAACATGCAGATACGATAAATAACTGAAATTGAAAACATACTTTGGAAATTAAATAAGTAGACGATAAATTAAATAATACTAAATAAAACCTAGAATTAATAGATGCTTCAAATCATACATGAGATCTTGAATTCTTGAATCAGTTATGAAAAAATAAAATACGAAAAAAAAATAGAATCCTAAAACTAAAGGTGTGGTAGTTCCTCGATTTGAGAAACTACGACTTTTACATGGTAGAATAAAACTGTTAAAAACTAAGATTAATAATAATCAAAAGAAGGTCCCTTCTTCAAGTTCACTTGGTTCCTATTTATAGGACTTGAGTATGACTGTTGAAGGAGAAAATTTAGGAAATAATTTTGTTTGGGTTGAGAAATCCATGGAGTGACTTAGTTGGTTTTGAAAACTGAGCTAAAGGAGAGAAATGAGCAATGCAACGGCTCATCTATTTGACTGAGGCACATTTTTTTTCTTTCTATTTTAAACCTATGATGGTCGTCCATTGATCGCGACTTTCCGAGTCTAAAGATTCTAACTGCAAGTATACAGCCTAATCGCGTAGTAATAAAAGATATCAATCTCACAGAGACTCGATAATCAACCTAGCGCTATTGGGTGTTACTATGTTTAGCTAAGGCGAGTGATATTTTTAGTTTTAAAAGGCGAGAAAGTAATTAAGTTAAATTAATAATAAGAATATCGGTACGTAATTGATTCGCCTTCGCGAATTCAATAAAGGGTCGGCTTATTAAGGTTTGTTAAGTTATATTTCCGTAAAAATTGTCGGTTTAAAAGTCGTTAACTCACACTCTCGTGGTCTTTCCTATTACTATACTCCTAAGTTCAATTGAGAGCTCTCACAGTGTCAATTCAAGTTAGAAATACTGTTTGGAAACCTAAAGGTTCTAATTGGTTTTTGACAGACCCTAATTTTTGACCCTAAAATTTTTCGCATCTCATCTGCATTTGCATACAAACAAGATCATGTACTGGTTGTTTATCCTTTTCAGGTGAAGGTCTATGCCTTGCAGAGGATCACCTTGTTTAATTTCTGTTATCTGTTCATATTTTACTGACTTCTAACCCAAATACAAAAAATATGTTGCAGTTGCTTCTTCTTCTTCTGTGTTGCAGGATTTCAAAGACAGGGCTGTGATTCCAATTCAGATGCGGTCGTTCAGTCACGATTCGATTCAGATGGACGTTTGACCCAATCTTGGTCAAACTATCAAAATATTGTTTCGACTGCAAGTTGTTTGTGCCAGTGGTTGTTTCTCAGAAAATGCGTTTTCAAAGTTCAAGTTGTGTTGCCTGCGAAGTCATCAGTTAATAGACAGTGTTTTGTGCGAAGTTTGGTTTGAATCTGCAAGATCACCAGTTTATCAGTAGTTCATCTGAGGATTTATTTTCCTCAGTACGGGTTCGAATTATCAGGATTGATTTCAGATTTCAAATGATTACAGTGATGGTAGTTTGAATTGGCAAATTGTTCAGTGGTTCAGTGATGGCTGTATTAATTTTAATCAGTGGTTGGCAAGAAAAATAAGTTTTGCTTTGGGCTATAAAAAAATCAATCATCCATTATCCGATTATCCATTTTTATTTCCCGTTATTATTCAACCACCATTATTTTCCATTTTTTCTCAATTTTTCAATTATCCGAATTACCTTTTTTTTACCAAATTCCAAATTTTATTCAATATCCCGTTCAATCAAATTCTTATTTTTCTTTCCAATTTCTAAATTCCATAATCCATACCCATTAAAAATCAATTTCTACATTTCTATCCATTCTTTTTATTTCCAAATTATTCATCCATTTTTTTTATGCATTCTTTATTAAGCCCATTTCTTTTTTCTTCTTTACCACAAAAAAAAAAGTTTCTATAAAATAAAAATCATTAGGAAATAAAGCCATTATGTTGTAGGCCCATTCTTTTTTTTTATGTATACAAGAATATATTGAAAAAAAAGCAAGTTTCCCCAACCCCACATATCAGCTTTCCCAGCCTTGTTCACATTTCTAGCCAAGCTACCATTCCCAGCTTCAACATAACAAGCCTAGCCTAATTTCACATCAGTTTCACGTGACTTCTTCCATAAAATTCACTTTACAATGGCCCACATAACAAGCCTTCCGCGGCCTTTCCAGCTCAAGCCTCAGCTCTTCTCAAGCCACACCCTTAGCTGCGAGCAAAAACAAGCTTCCGCATACGCCTATCACATGCCAACTTGCAACCAGCCTCAACATCACATGATGTCAGCTAGCAAAATCCAGCTTAGACCTTCAGCTCGCACAAAACAAACCGTGAACAAATTCATTCCAGCTTCACGTCAACTTTTCCACAAGCTTCACGCAATACAACCGTACACATTCCACAAGCATTGCCTGCACCTTCGGCCCAACAAAACAAAGCCTTCACACCAGCTACGCCGCAAACACGACTTCACTCCAACACACACATCCTGCACGCATCCTGCAAAACAACACCGAAACGCATCTCACAATGAATAAAACGCAGAAATCAAAGAAAAAACGCAAGAGGCACGAGAAACTTACAGCTCCAAAACGCATATGAGACCAACACAAAACGGCATCAACGATTTCACTGCAAATCACCTTCAAGTTCTATAAATTAGACCCTCCTCTCCTTCAACTCTAAGCTTGAAGAGCCTAGAAAACCCCTGTCAAAATACCCTTAAGCTTC
Organism: Lathyrus aphaca; assembly: GCA_963966055.1. Lineage (NCBI taxonomy): Eukaryota > Viridiplantae > Streptophyta > Magnoliopsida > Fabales > Fabaceae > Lathyrus > Lathyrus aphaca. The sequence continues at coordinate 18,378,042 of OZ014521.1, forward strand.
AACCCGATTGAATTCGATGCTTCCCTAACCTTCATTCAATCTCTTCCCAAATTCAAGCTTCAATGTTTCAAACACCCAAATCCAAATCCTTCGATATCAATTTCTCCCTTCCATTCGAAACTTCTTCTTCAACCTAGCTTCAAATTGTTCACTCGATTCAACAGAGATTAAGAAATTGATTGAGAAAGTTGGATTCGTAACAAGGAGTGGTTAACGGCGTCCTTTTCATTGATTATTTCCGCCGGCATATTTAGAAGAAGAAGAAGGTTGTTTGAATGGTGTGTCATGTTTCGCGTGCGTGAAGAAGGAGATCTATTTCCTTTTGTTTCTTTTTTCATTTTTTTTATATTTAATTTTATAAAGCAAACTAATAAGAATAAGTGTTTGGGCCTAAGGCCATTAAAGCGTTTTCATATCCACCACCAGGCCTCTGCGTGGATCCCCCTCCCCTCTCCAATTTTTTTTTCATTTTTGTTAGTTTATTTCTTTTTCTTTCTTTTTTATTATTAGTTTAGTTTAAGTTGTTTTTAGAAGGATACTTAGAAAATATATTTTAGGAAAGGATTTTAGAAAAAGTGTTTTAGAAATTACATTTTATAAAAGATTTTAGAAAAATACTTTAAAAACAAATTTAGAAAAGAGCTTTAAGAAAAAGATTTAAAAATATTTCTATTTCTTTTTATGGATCCTATTATTAGATCCATTTCTTATTCATCTCTTTTTATTTTTTGGTCGATGAAATCTCCGATTCGTAGATTGTTGATTTCCGATCGGCTTAATCTTCATTATTTCAAATCTATGGATGAATGATCATTTGGATCATTCTCCATACTGTGAGATAGTGATAGGTTGCCTTCGATAAATTCAACGAAAATCTCGATTAAGATTAGACCGTTCTCTTTCTTTTAGTGTGGCATGTTTTCGGAGAACGATCCATAATATCGTTTCTCTAACATGTATTAACACGAATATTTTCCACTTTAATTAGTGGTGGACGACCTCATTTGTAGGGTAATTACTCCGTAAATTACTCGGCGATTGCTTAACATAGACCTAAAGTTGTCCCGATTCGGATTAAAGATCCACTTGGATCCGGTTGCCTCGATTTTATTTTTATTTTCGTGGTTGTGCTTGATTAAGTTCATCATACCACTTATATTGTAAATATTATAATAATGTGAATATACTAACATTTAAATTTAATCTCTCGCACCTTATACTCTTTTATTTCAATCTCTTGTTCCCTATCTCTCTTATTATGCTTCTATATCATTCATCATATTGCTTATTGTTTATATTGTTACTTGTTATTTTTACTTTGTCCATTTGGACACCAAAACACTAATAACGGATTAAACATCTAAAAAATGGGTGACTTTTAATTTCGGACGATGGTTACTATCCTTAGCATGAGACTTGGAGTGGGACTTAGATTCTAGGACCATTCCCTTGCTCGAGTTGTTATGGATTGAAGATTTTGGCTCCGGTTAAGTTCACTTGATTATGAAGATGGAAATCCAATTGTTTCAAAGATGCTTGCCATATGGTTTGATCGTTCTTCCTTTAGCTTTTATTTTCAAGTTTTAGGATAGTCCCTTCATCTCTTCCCATCTTCTTCAATTTTCAAATCTCCTTCTTCTTTTCAAAACTTTCTTTATTTTCAAACTCCAAACATTTTCTCAATCAAACCTTAACTTCGGTCATGTGCTTTTACCTTTTCATTTCATTTCTTTAAATAAATGCTAAACCACATAAGTATATCGAAACTTTCTTTCTCAAAAACTTTAAAACATTCACAACTCATTCAATTGCTTTTGTGCCCTCGTGCACGTTTCCTTTTAACTTTTTTTTTTATGTTTAGATATGATTCATTCTTTATAGCGGAATTATTTGCTAAAGAATGACGACTTATCTCTACATTTTAAAATCAATTCAAATCATTTTCCTTTTCACAATTTGTACCACGAACTACGGGGTTTTGATCTCGCATTGCACTTTGTGGGTACGTAGGCATGAGACGTTCGTCTCTTCAAACACCAAAATCATAAAAAACATTCTTCTTCTCATCTCTTCAATCTTTTTTCAAGCAAACCATTTCAAACCAAAAAATGCAGTAAATATTTCAAAGGGTTCCCGTAGAGTACTACGGACAAGTCGGGTGCTTAAAACATTCCCGATTTGTAACCAATCCCCGTACCCATTCTCTGTTTATTTATTTTAGCTTTTTAGCTTTTAAGATTCTTTAAGGTTTTGTTCGTTCTTTTGCCTTTTTCCTTTTGGAAATAAATAAAAGCGCGGTGGCGATTCTGTGTATATCGAGTTAAGTTAATCAATAGCTTACACTCACGATTTTACCGCTACAGAAAAGTGGCGACTCTGCTGGGGAGTCAATCTCTAAGTGGATTCGGCCTACTTTGATTTATTTACTGCTTTAGTTTGATTTCTTGTTACTTGGTTGTTCTGTTTTGGTTTTGGTGATTCTCTGTGAGATAGATTCTAACCCGGATCTGAGTGAACTTATGATAGGACGGCGATATTCGAAGCGATACGCGATGGAGTAGTCCAAAGCGATATCAATTTGATAATCTCCACTCGGTTAGGCTCTCTTGGACTATCAATGTCATGACGAGTAATCGTACGTGGCATTATTTTTTGACCTTGAGCTGATCATACTGAGGACCGTAGAACCCTTAACCAATCTAAGCCAATTTAGGAACGTAGTGCGGAAACTATCTGAGTGTAAACTTAAGGTGGTTGTCACGCGATACTACACTCGGACGAGGTCTATTTTAAGAATGTTATCGGTTAGGGAGTAATCCAACGTACCGATAATATTCTAAAGATGGTTGTTAACTCCGGGAACCTCTGTTAGCACCCTTCTGGTTTTTTGCAGGTACAATGAAGACAAACCTTAGTACATGCCTGTGTGGGTTGGTGTTCTGTTACCTTGACTCCATGCTCGTGATTCGAACCTTTGAACCTGTGTGCTTTGCGTGATCTTGTTTGTGGTTGTTGCATCTACATATTCATCATGATCATCGTCACAACCATTTTTCAAGGAAGACAATTCCGATTATTGCAAATATTGAAAAGTAAATATTCCTTTTTGTCAAGATTTTTCATGACAGTATTCTCGATGTTGACCCTGTTTGCAATAATCGAATTGTTTTTTCTGAAAATGGAAGTGAACATTGTATATCATTGCATTCTCGCATATTCTTGCGTTCTTCCGAGTTGTGTGGGAACTCATCCCGGTTGTTTCTTTCCTCAGTTGTCTGTTGATCCGTCAAGCTGACTCCTCACCACAGATACGGTACTAGAGCTGCTAACAGACAGAGAGCTATCAGATTGAGAATGGAACACCAAGAATAACATAACATGGAAGTTCGAATGGAGATTGATGAGTTGAAAGCCGGTATGACCAGGCTCACTGAAATGATGCAAGTTTTGATTGCTCGAGGTGAACCACCTCAAAGGACTGTTATCTCTGAAGTTTTTACTGCTGTTGTTGATCCTCCTGTTGTTCAGCAACCGGTTTCTACTTGGCCAGAATATGGGTTACCTCCGGATTATGTGCCAGTTTCTGCTAATGCTCAAGTGGGTGGTCCATCTGTTGTGCCAGTCTTCTCAGCTCCGACTTTTGTTGAACCTCAACCTGTTGTGCACGCTACTGCTCAGACTACTTATCAGAATTCTCCTTTCTTGTACCAAGCTGCTGGTCAACAAGCTGAAAGTCAAGGTGAACCTGGATATGTGGATGTGTTGCACCCCAAAATTTGCCCTCACAATACAAGACTTTGTGTACTAAGAAGGTTCACAAGGTTCACAAGATTCACAACAATTTCAAGACCTTCCATGAGGCTCATGAAGTCTACAAGTCACTTCATGAAGGTTCACAAGGTTCACAAGATTCACAACACTTTCAAGACCTTCCATGAGGCTCATGAAGTCTACAAGTCACTTCATGAAGGTTCACAAGGTTCACAAGCTTCCCAATGCTTTCAAGACCTTTCATGATGTTCATGAAGTCTACAAGTCACTTCTTGAAGGTTCACAAGGTTCACAAGATTCACAATGTTTACAAGACCTTTCATGTGGTTCATGAAGTCTGCAAGTCACTTTATGAGGTTCACAAGGTTCACAAGGTTCACAATACCTCCCATGAGGTTCACAATACATTTTATTATGGTTCACAAGGTTCACAAAGTTCACAATAGGTCAGAAGAGTTGACAATTCCTTCAGACAATGCACCTCCTAAGCAGTGCATCCAAAACTAGGGTTTTGACTTTAATCAGGCTAAATGAACTTCCAAGACTTCAAGTGAGCTTCATAACATCTTATATGTGTGTAAGAACCCCCATGACAAGTTTCAAGACTTTTCTCAAAAGTTTGCTCAGTCAGATGATCAGATAAGTCAAAATCAGTCAATGCAGTTAAAAAGTCAAACTGAGGTCAACTGTGGTCAAACCAAAGTCAAACTTCATGATTTTTTGCCAACATCAAGTATATGAAGTAAAATTCATCATTTGATCAAGGGTTGATCATGATTCATCAAGGAGATTTCAGATCATCAAGAATCAGGAGTTTCTAAATTAGGGTTTCCTCAGTAAAAGTCAACTGAACTTTGACCAGCCATAACTTTCACATGCTTCATCACCAAGTCTCCATCCAAATCTCATTTTGAAGGAAATTGAATTCTCTACAACTTTGTGTCTCACAAGCCAAGCCCAAAAATGCTTCATTTGGAAGGTATGAGCTGAGACATTATAGGTCCTTTTGAAAGTCAACAAAAAGTCAACAACTTCAAAAGGGCATAACTTGATATTAGTAAATGATATGGACATGAAACCAGTGGGGTTGTTTAGAGGACTCTTCAAGCTTTCCAAAATGTCCAAGAACACCCTCATACCATTAAAATTGAAGGATATATGCCCTTGCAAAGTTGGGAAATTTTAGGGAAGTTTATGAAGCAAATGGAGGTTTAAAACCAAATTTTGTCAAGTGGGCTGAACTTTTAATGACCCAAAGCAATCCATGACATCATGCACGAAAATTCTATGATATTTTCATAATTTTTATTTTATTTAATTAATTTATTATGATTTTTTATACTTAAAATCATTTTAAATTTAAATAAAATATTAAATATGAAGATTAAATTTTATTTTTGGTTCTAGAAAGTCATGAATTCAGCATGGAACAAATTGATACAAGAATAACATTGATTGGCTTGAAATAGAAAGTGTTGATGCAAAAATATTGAAATTTCAAAGCTTATCATTGTGAATCTTTTTGAATCAAATCTTATACACAACCATTCAATTTTTTAACCTAAAAACATCCTCCTATAAGTACTTAACTCATTACCCTAGCAAGCCACGAATTTGGACTGCCCCAAGTGTAAGTTTGCATCTCACAAAAAACCTCTCAAAACTCACATTCGGATTCATTGATACAAGGTGTTTGAAGGTAAAATAAGAACATAGCAATGTTCCTTGGACCTTCTTGAAGCAAAACCAATACTCATATGCATCAAAACCATGCCATAATGCACAAACCGAACCTTGCTTGTTCTTGAATATCAAATTTTCGATTTCATTAATTCACTGCATTATATTGAATTTTGTTTGGCTAATCATGTTTGTAATGTGGTGTAGAATGTTTCTGGACAAAAAAATTGGAGCTTCGTGACCTAAATCACAAACGGCCATTGTTAGGGTTTCACCTTTGAATTTAGGGTTTTACGATTTACTGAATTTAAATGAATTTGAATGACATAATGTGATTGTATGGACTGTGAGGATCATGTTTCATTGATCAATTTGTAGAAATTGTACTGTCTTGCCATTATTTGAAATTCGCAGGTTTGTGTCCACAGGAAAATTCGCAGGTATTTCCCTAGGTAATTTCGCAGGAAAACCTGCGAATTCAAGGTTGAAGACGAAGGCTGTTGGCGCGTCCTGGAAAATTCAAATTTTATTTAAAATATTTTATGTTTTAATGTTGGTTTATTATCACAAGCGTGCAGCTTGTCTCAGTGGTAAGGCTGGTTTGTGTATTGCGTGATGACCTGTGTTCGAATCCAGGTCTTGTACAAATTTTTTCTATTTTTCAGGTTAAATATGAAACTTAATATATTATGATTTCTTGCCACATCATTAGCAGACGCGCTCACCCAGCAGGATTGGCAATGTATACTTGTGTTTGTTTGGGAGGTCTTGGGGTCGATTCTCCCCCAGGCCTTTTGCTTTCTTTTATTTTTCTGGATTTTTCATGACAAGGAATAAAACCAATTCTACTCCCTTGCTTATTGCCTGCGCGTGTGGTGGCTTGGTGGTGGGTTTTGCTGCTGGTAAACAAAGCTTCCTGGGTTCAAATCCCAGCCAGGTAAGTTTCTCTCTTTTTGTGTTTTTTTTCTATTTTTTATTTGTTTAATCAATTTTGTTTAATTATTAAAAATCATATATATATATAAATATAATTAAATAATGTTGTATATATATTCAATGTTCTTCAAATTCTAAAATTCTTTTTCTTAATTCAAAAAATTATTTTTTTACTATGTATTTAAATTGTAATATATATATATATATTTACTAAAAATAATTTTGTATATTAGATTATAAACTCTAAAATATTTTTCTAAATAAAACCTAATATTTTACAAACCCTAATCTATTTTTCTCTAAACAATTATTAAAAACCTAATTTTATTTTCTAATTTTTGTAAATATAATATTTAATATAATTAAATTTTGTAAATATGATTATAATCAAATTTTTTTTTATAATATGTAATTGTTTCTATAATTTGTTCATAATTAAATTTATGCTAATATTGTAATTATAATTTTTTATATGTTTATAATTAATTTAACTTTTATAAGTTGCATATAATTTTAAATTTTATAATTAAATTGCTCATATTTCCTTAATAATTTCTAATTCTTATTTATTATTTTATTTTGTTTATTATTATTACTAATCATGCTTATTACTAACCCCATTTATTTTTGATTATTATTACTAACCCCTATTATAGTTATTATTGCTTATTTATTTATTTTTATTTATATTTTGCTTATTTATTCTTGCTATTTATTTTTAATTGCTTATTAATTATTATTGTAATTGCTCCTTGGTGTAAATTTTTGTAATATTTAAATTATTTAATTTTTATGCTATGGTTAGTAAAATAGGGAGTGTAAACATGTATTATATTTAAAATTAATTTAGATCATTTAAATTATAAGATAAATTAAATTAAACACTCACACACGTAAGTCGATCTTTGATCGCCATCTCACTTTCTAGGGCTACCTCTCAATGTTGCCTAATCATAAGGTCAAGTGGGGTGTATAAAGCAAAGTCCCTTAAAAGAAAAGTCATCAAGTCCCTTAAATGGTTGCCTTCATAAAAGATCTTGTCCCTTTCGAATAATGATGACAGTCCCTCCAAAAATGCTTAGTACACCCCACAGTTGCCTTCATTAAACAGATGTCCCTTACTTGTCCCTTATCACATCCAAGGTAATGACCACCTATTCCTTAATAATAGGGATAGTCTTACCATTTAAAGGATAAAGAACAGAAAGACTTAAAACTTTAGGGTAGGTTCCTCATAGTTGCTTGCTCACTTCATTTAAAAACTTTTCAAACACTTCACAATTTCAAACAATTTTCAAACACAAGTTTTTTACGCATCCGTACATGGATCATTATCAAACTCTTATGAAAATTTCTATTCACACACTTCACATTTTCAAAAACAATTCAAAGTGAGTTAAGTAACTAAGAGCCCATGGATAACCATGGATGTAAAGGGTGCTAACACCTTCCCTTTACATAACCTACCCCCCGGACCCAAAAATCTTTTAAAAGGTCTTTCCTGTTCTTTTATGCCTTTCCCTTGGATAAAATAAAAGTCGGTGGCGACTCTTGCTATCCGCAACATAACTAAAGTCAGTTCTCCCACCGTGTTACAGGATGAAGTTAGAGAACAATGTTTGACTCTTGAGAAGAGGGTAAGAGGTCTAGAGGGAAAAGATGTCTTTGGTTCTGCTGCAATAGACATGTGTTTGGTTTCTGACTTGGTTCTTCCTGATAAGTTCAAGGTTCCTGTATTCGAGAAATACAATGGTCATACTTGCCCAAAGATTCATCTGCTGATGTATTGTCGTAAAATGGCTGCGCATGCTAAGGATGACAAGTTGCTTATTCACTGTTTTCAAGATAGTTTGAGTGGTGCTTCTATGAAGTGGTATGTTGAACTTGAGAAAAGTCACATCCGAAGCTGGAAAGATTTATCTAATGCTTTTGTAAGACAGTGTAAATACAATCTGGACATGGCGCCTGACTGTCGTCAACTTCAAAATATGTCACAGAAAGAGAAAGAATCATTCAAGGAGTATGCTCAGCGTTGGAGAGAGCTAGCTGCTCAAGTGGAACCACCTTTTCCCGAGAAAGAATTAACTGGTTTGTTCATGGACACTCTTCAACCGTTCTTTTGGGAGAAAATGGTAGGAAGTGTTTCATCTGATTTTTCTGATCTAGTCACTATTGGAGAAAGACTAGAGGAAGGTATCAAGAAAGGTAAGATTACCAATTCTGAAGCTCCTAATGCTGCAAGAAAGTCTTTTGGGAATCCTCACAAGAGAAGAGAGGGTGATGCTTATGCTGTTTCAACTAAGAGAAGGCCTTATCGCCCGCAACAACGATATGTTCAACCATATGTAGCTGCAGTTGCTCCTGTTGTCAAAACTCAACCTGCTCAAACTCAAACTCAAGGTCAAGTTCGACCAGCTCAAGCTCAGGTTCAGATTCGAGCTCAAGCTCAGACTCCTCATCTTGCTGCTGGACAAAATCAGTATCGCAATAGGCCAAACTTTGATCTTATTCCGATGTCTTACACTGAATTGTTTCCTTCCTTGATTGAGAAAGGTTTAATTACTACTAGGCCTCCGCCTCCTGTTCCAAATCCTCTGCCGGTTGGTTATATATCAGATCTTCGCTGTGAGTTTCATCAAGGTGGAATTGGTCATGACTTAGAGCATTGCTTTGCACTGAAGACGCAAGAGCTTATCAGGAACAACATCCTTTATTTCAATGACCTTAATCCCAATGTTATCAACAATCCTCTGCCGAAGCTTGGGAAGTGAATCTTCTAGAAGACTTCAATTGTCAAAATTTTCTTCAAGGCCAGAATATCAGACGGGATAGCTCATCCTTGTTGTTGATGGATCACTAGGCCATTGTTTCTTTATGTTTGCAATTTTCTTCAATCATATTAAATAGTTTGCTTTTAAACTTGTTTGTACTTTCATGTTGGGTTTAATGAAATGAGCATTGCTTCGTTTTGATTCAATTTCATTTGCTATTTGCACCTTTATGCTTTACATTTCAAGTTCATTTATCTTTTCTCAAATTTTTACAATGATTGGAGGGAGGATGATGAAGACGAGATACCCATAATTGTTGTTGGTATACTTTCGATTGAGACTTGGTTGATGATATACAGGCATTGTTTCAAATCCTAAACACTGGAGAAATAAGGAAGTTAATCTCTTGTCAACCCCTTTGAGCCTTGAAGTTAGAGTTTCTTTCTATTCGGAAAAAACCCGCAATTTTAACCCGGGGATGGGTAGTTCTCAATTAATTCGAATGTGCATTCAAATACAAGAGAATCATTCAAGACACCTTTCAAATAAAGGTTGCAATCTCAAGTTTTCCTTCACACACATCAAAGAAGTGTTGAAGATGTTTCTCAATTCAAAAGCCAATGATGGTTCATCGTAATCATTAAGCCATGCAGTCATTATCTTTCAAAAAAAAATGATATTGAAAAAAAAATTATTGAAAAAAAAAATTAAAGCCCGCTAAGTCAAAACCTATGAAGGAGACTTAGGCAAAAAACTGGGGCATCCCGCTGGCTGTAAGTTGAAATGACACAGTTCAGGCAAAAGTTAGGGATAATAAAAAGAAAGATTTGTCAAGGAGGTCATCAAAATCCTCAGCAAAAATAAGTTGAGTGGACCAAAGTCCCTACTGGAAATAACAAAAAGGAAGAGGTGACTGCTATCTCAAAGTCCTTTGGCTTATGAACTATCTTCATCCGTGCAATCCAAAATTCATGGAACTTGAATGCATAAGCTGAATTAATTGAATGTAGGACTGGAGTTCATCACGAAGTTGGGTTGGGTACAAATAAACTTTGAGCCTATATCCTTTGTTTCATAAACCGTGAACCAGGCCACGTTACAACCTTCAAAAGTCCTAATTGAATCCAGGTTTCTTTTGAAAAGCATACTACAACAAGGTTGCGTAAACTGACTCCCAAGTTCTTTACCAATCATTTGTTATCTTACCCTTGCTTTATCTTTAATGTTGTCTCAACCTCTGTGTTTTGACATTGTTTTCATTTGCTTTACATCAATAAATTTCATTCCAAAAATGATTTTTGATTTCAAACTTTGCATTGAACCTTGCATTAAAATTACCGGGTTGGTACAAACATTTTTATTTGCAAATATACTTTCCTTATCAAGGAATTTTCAAACAGTTTAGAAACTTGGTCAGTGATCTTATCAGGGGCAGGTTTTTCTCAGTTCTTATGGTTCAAGAGTTGTTGATCAGTGCAAGATATTTTCAGTTTTGGTTGGTCAGAAGATTCTCTGCAAGTTACATGTTGGATTATTTTCTCAAGGGCTGAAGCCATGATCAGTTTATTTTCTCAACTTTCATTTCAAGAACTGAAGCCTTGATCAGTTTATTCTTCTCAACAGTTATCTCAAAGATGTGATTATTTTTCTCCAGTAGTAATCAGGAACTGAATCCATTATCAGTTTATCTTCACCGATTATTGAACTTGGGGCAATTTTCTTCAAGAATCCCCAAGCAGCTTTGCATGATTTTCTCAAAAGATTTTCAACTTGATACAATTTACTAGTGTGACAGAGGTTTGTTCAGCAGTATCATCTCTAATTTCCGAGCAGAATGGCAGTGATCTCTGTATTGAGGAATCAGTCTTCCATATTTCGCACTCCTCTAAGAGTCTAAACTGGTTGTCAGTATCTTCTCTCATATTATCTCATTGGGTGTGTTATTCCCCAGTCTTGTTCATGTTGGCATAGTTGAGTGCTTTAGTCCTCATTATGCGTTTTCTCGGGTGTGTTATTCCCCAGTTTTGTTTACCTTTGCATATTTGAGTGTTTTAGTCCTCATTATGCGTGTCTGTGGGTGGTTTAGTCCCCATTTTTCGTAAATGTCTGCATACTGAGTGTTTTAGTCCTCATATGCATTTCTCAAAGTCTTGTTGTTTTCAACTTCTTACTTTTTGGTCAAAGTCCAACTGACTTGGCATTTGTCTGTCTTTCCAGAATTTTTCTTCACCTACTTGTTGTGTCTCCTCAAATATTACACTCTTTTTATCTGATTGCCATTCTCGGATGTCCATAGTGAAGTCATCATTGATTTGATGTACTGTCCCGAAATTTTCCCATTTCATTCAGTTCTGTTCCTGAATGTTGTGATTCACATTTTATCTGATTGCTATTCTTGGATGTTGTGATCATTTCCTTCCGATTGCCATTCTCGGATGTCCATAGTGAAGTTATCATTGATTTGATGCACTGTCCCGGACTTTTTCCCATTTCATTCAGTGCTGTTCCTGAATATTGTAATTCACATTTTATCTGATTGCCATTCTCAGATATTGTAATCCACATTTTATCTGATTGCTATTCTCAGATGTTGTGATTACCTTTTTCCGATTGCCATTCTCGGATATCCTTAGTAAAGTCAGTTATGTCATCCTTGGATGCTTCTGACGTACTTTTTCAGGGCTTTTTTCTCACTTCATTCAGTGCCATTCCTGGATGTTGTGATCCTTTCTGTCCAATTGTCATTCTTGGACATTTTCACCTCGGCTCAGCCATGTGTTGGTATCTAGCATGTTGTTTTCCCTGTCAGAGTTTTATGCTCCTTATCCCCAACGTTTATTCTTTTTCATGTGTCATCTTGTCCCTCACGGACTTCTCTACATTTCATTTGGTTCCAGATACATTTCATATCATCTCATAAATTTCCTCTTAACATCTCATATGCTTTCATAACATATTTTCTCTATCTTTCATTGGTATTTCATGTGCTTCATATTGTTTTCATATCATTTCCATATCATCTTCATATCACTTCACATCGTTCATTTCATTTCATTCCAGTTTTTGGCATCTTAGGATCAAAAATTGGGTTTTTTGATATTTAAGTATCTTCCATCTTGTCGAAATGAAGATTCCAATCTTCATTATCTCTGGATTGAAGAAACTTAAATAGGGGCATCTGTCAGACCCTAATTTTTTACCCTAAGATTTTTCGCATCTCATCTGCATTTGCATACAAACAAGATCATGTACTGGTTGTTTATCCTTTTTAGGTGCAGGTCTATGCCTTGCAGAGGATCACCTTGTTTAATTTCTGTTATTTGTTCATATTTTACTGACTTCTAACCCAAATACAAAAAATATGTTGCAGTTGCTTCTTCTTCTTCTGTGTTGCAGGATTTCAAAGACAGGGTTGTGATTCCAATTCAGATGCGGTCGTTCAGTCACGATTCGATTCAGATGGACGTTTGACCCAATCTTGGTCAAACTATCAAAAGATTGTTTCGACTGCAAGTTGTTTGTGCCAGTGGTTGTTTCTCAGAAAATGCTTTTTCAAAGTTCAAGTTGTGTTGTGTGCGAAGTCATCAGTTAATAGACAGTATTTTGTGCGAAGTTTGGTTTGAATCTGCAAGATCACCAGTTTATCAGTAGTTCATCTGAGGATTTATTTTCCTCAGTACGGGTTCGAATTATCAGGATTGATTTCAGATTTCAAATGATTATAGTGATGGTGGTTTGAATTGGCAAATTGTTCAGTGGTTCAGTGATGGCTGTATTCATTTTAATCAGTGGTTGGCAAGAAAAATAAGTTTTGCTTTGGGCTAAAAAAAATCAATCATCCATTATCTGATTATCCATTTTTATTTCCCGTTATTATTCAACCACCATTATTTTCCATTTTTTCTCAATTTTTCAATTATCCGAATTACCTTTTTTTTTACCAAATTCCAAATTTTATTCAATATCCCGTTCAATCAAATTCTTTTTTTTTCTTTCCAATTTCTAAATTCCATAATCCATACCCATTAAAAATCAATTTCTACATTTCTATCCATTCTTTTTATTTCCAAATTATTCTTCCATTTTTTTTATGCATTCTTTATTAAGCCCATTTCTTTTTTCTTCTTTACCACAAAAAAAAAGTTTCTATAAAATAAAAATCATTAGGAAATAAAGCCATTATGTTGTAGGCCCATTCTTTTTTTTTTTTAATGTATACAAGAATATATTGAAAAAAAAGCAAGTTTCCCCAACCCCACATATCAGCTTTCCCAGCCTTGTTCACATTTCTAGCCAAGCTACCATTCCCAGCTTCAACATAACAAGCCTAGCCTAATTTCACATCAGTTTCATGTGACTTCTTCCATAAAATGCACTTTACAATGGCCCACATAACAAGCCTTTTGCGGCCTTTCCAGCTCAAGCCTCAGCTCTTCTCAAGTCACACCCCAGCTGCGAGCGAAAACAAGCTTCCGCATACGCCTATCACATGCCAACTTGTAACCAGCCTCAACATCACATGATGTCAGCTAGCAAAATCCAGCTTAGGTCTTCAGCTCGCACAAAACAAACCGTGAACAAATTCATTCCAGCTTCACGTCAACTTTTCCACAAGCTTCACGCAATACAGCCGTACACATTCCACAAGCATTTCCCGCACCTTCGGCCCAACAAAACAAAGCCTTAACACCAGCTACGCCGCAAACACGGCTTCACTCCAACACACACATCCTGCACGCATCCTGCAAAACAACACCGAAACACATCTCACAATGAATAAAACGCAGAAATCAACGAAAAAACGCAAGAGGCACGAGAAACTTACAGCTCCAAAACGCATATGAGACCAACACAAAACGGCATCAACGATTTCACTGCAAATCACCTTCAAGTTCTATAAATTAGACCCTCCTCTCCTTCAACTCTAAGCTTGAAGAGCCTAGAAAACCCCTGTCAAAATACCCTTAAGCTTCAACCCGATTGAATTCGATGCTTCCCTAACCTTCATTCAATCTCTTCCCAAATTCAAGCTTCAATGTTTCAAACACCCAAATTCAAATCCTTCTATTTCAATTTCTCCCTTCCATCCGAAACATCTTCTTCAACCTAGCTTCAAATTGTTCACTCGATTCAACAGAGATTAAGAAATTGATTGAGAAAGTTGGATTCGCAACAAGGAGTGGTTAACGGCGGCCTTTTCATTGATTATTTCCGCCGGCATATTTAGAAGAAGAAGAAGGTTGTTTGAATGGTGTGTCCTGTTTCGCGTGCGTGAAGAAGGAGATCTATTTCCTTTTGTTTCTTTTTTCATTTTTTTTATTTAATTTTATAAAGCAAACTAATAAGAATAAGTGTTTGGGCCTAAGGCCATTAAAGCGTTTTCATATCCACCACCAGGCCTCTGCGTGGATCCCCCTCCCCTCTCCAATTTTTTTTTTCATTTTTGTTAGTTTATTTATTATTATTATTTTTAATTATTAGTTTAGTTTAAGTTGTTTTTAGAAGGATACTTAGAAAATATATTTTAGGAAAGGATTTTAGAAAAAGTGTTTTAAAAATTACATTTTATAAAAGATTTTAGAAAAATACTTTAAAAACAAATTTAGAAAAGAGCTTTAAGAAAAAGATTTAAAAATATTTCTATTTCATTTTATGGATCCTATTATTAGATCCATTTCTTATTCATCTCTTTTTATTTTTTGGTCGATGAAATCTCCGATTCGTAGATTGTTGATTTCCGATCGGCTTAATCTTCATTATTTCAAATCTATGGATGAATGATCATTTGGATCATTCTCCATACTTTGAAATAGTGATAGGTTGCCTTCGATAAATTCAACGAAAATCTCGATTAAGATTAGACCGTTCTCTTTCTTTTAGTGTGTCATGTTTTCGGAGAACGATCCATAATATCGTTTCTCTAACATGTATTAACACGAATATTTTCCACTTTAATTAGTGGTGGCCGGCCTCATTTGTAGGGTAATTACTCCGTAAATTACTCGGCGATTGCTTAACATAGACCTAAAGTTGTCCCGATTCGGATTAAAGATCCACTTGGATCCGGTTGCCTCGATTTTATTTTTCTTTTCGTGGTTGTGCTTGATTAAGTTCATCATACCACTTATATTGTAAATATTATAATAATGTGAATATACTAACATTTAAATTTAATCTCTCGCACCTTATACTCTTTTATTTCAATCTCTTGTTCCCTATCTCTCTTATTATGCTTCTATATCATTCATCATATTGCTTATTGTTTATATTGTTACTTGTTATTTTTACTTTGTCCATTTGGACACCAAAACACTAATAACGGATTAAACATCTAAAAAATGGATGACTTTTAATTTCGGACGATGGTTATTATCCTTAGCATGAGACTTGGAGTGGGACTTAGATTCTAGGACCATTCCCTTGCTCGAGTTGTTATGGATTGAAGATTTTGGCTCCGGTTAAGTTCACTTGATTATGAAGATGGAAATCCAATTGTTTCAAAGATGCTTGCCATATGGTTTGATCGTTCTTCCTTTAGCTTTTATTTTCAAGTTTTAGGATAGTCCCTTCATCTCTTCCAATCTTCTTCAATTTTCAAATCTCCTTCTTCTTTTCAAAACTTTCTTTGTTTTCAAACTCCAAATATTTTCTCAATCAAACCTTGACTTCGGTCATGTGCTTTTACCTTTTCATTTCATTTCCTTAAATAAATTCTAAACCACATAAGCATATCGAAACTTTCTTTCTCAAAAACTTTAAAACATTCACAACTCATTCAATTGCTTTTGTGCCCTCATGCACGTTTCCTTTTAACTTTTTTTTATGTTTAGATATGATTCATTCTTTCTAGCGGAATTATTCGCTAAAGAATGACGACTTATCTCTACATTTTAAAATCAATTCAACTCATTTGCCTTTTCACAATTTGTACCACGAACTACGGGGTTTTGATCTCGCATTGCACTTTGTGGGTACGTAAGCATGAGACGTTCGTCTCTTCAAACACCAAAATCTTAAAAAACATTCTTCTTCTCATCTCTTCAATCTTTTTTCAAGCAAACCATTTCAAACCAAAAAATGCAGTAAATATTTCAAAAGGTTCCCGTAGAGTACTACGGACAAGTCGGGTGCTTAAAACCTTCCCGATTTGTAACCAATCCCCGTACCCATTCTCTGTTTGATTCTTTTAGCTTTTTAGCTTTTAAGATTCTTTAAGGTTTTGTTCGTTCTTTTTCCTTTTTCCTTTTGGAAATAAATAAAAGCGCGGTGGCGAATCTGTGTATATCGAGTTAAGTTAATCAATAGCTTACACTCACGATTTTACCGCTACAGTTTTAAAGCGCTTCCGCTGTATTTAAAACAATGCTCGATTTCAGCTATCCGAGTATGATCTCACACTCCTATGGTCTTAATCCTAATCTTTTATACTTTCTTACTCTCGTAACGAAAGTTGTTTATATTAAGAAATAGAAACCGAAAATTAACTTAATTAAGATATTAGTCTAGTTCTATTGAATTTGTTCTAGTTAGACAATTACATACCGATTAACAGTTTAGTCAGACATATTAAATAAAAACGAAGAAAGGTAGAAGAAGAAGAATCGCGTAATAATAAATGGCATAATAAATAAACAAATAAGCATTAAAAATAGAAACCTGGTTGCAATGTTCTCTATCAACCAAACTTGAAGAAAACTAAAACTAAAACAAATATGTTGTGGCTAGAAATAATTAAAGAGTGATAGTTTCCTAATGATGGAGACTATCACTTTGGTTTGGTAATGGAAAAATAGAAACAATGCTGAAAAATAAATCTGAATTTCGAATATAAATCTGACAACAATTCGGTAACAAAAACGAAGCTCCCTTTGCACTTTGACAAAGCTTCTATTTATAGCTTCTAAGCTTATGTTTGTTGAGAATTTGACGGAACAGATTTAGCTTGGGCCTTGACTGATGAAGATGGACTGTGGCTGAATAGGGTGGAGAAAACTTCTCTATTGAATGAGAAAAAGGCGATCTGTTTTGACTGACTGATATGTAAATAGGTTTCTGGAAAATAAGTTATGACGCGCAACTTGGATATGTGACGATCAACTTAGGATTTGGGCGGTCATCTTGAATGTGTGACGGTCGTCACACATCTATGACGGTTGTCACACATCTATGACGGTCGTCCCATAGTAAAATTGTAGAAACTTCATTTTTGCCTTCTGTTTTCTTTTGTTTTGATTCATTTCTTGTCCTACAAGTCTCATTTTCATTATTTGCTTCCAAAAGTCAAGTTTAACTGAATATCTGCAAAACAAACACAAAACTTGTGTAATATTGTTCGAAACAAATAAATTAACAAGTTAAATGATCGAAAATTATACTAAATAATCGATACAAATTCGAGTTATCAAACTCCCCCAGACTTTAATCTTTGCTTGTCCTCAAGCAAACAATCAGATATGTTTTGAAAAATGTCCTTTAAATGTGTCGCTCCCGGGATTTCCATCCTGGTACAAACGCGAAAGTGGCGCGGAAAAAGGGTAGAGTCGCCAGCCATGCATTTTTATCCCGAAGAAAGGGAATGGTAATGCTGCACAAACCAGAAGAAAGAAAAAGGAAGGACACAGGTCCTGCGAACCAGAGAGACTGAGTTCGGGAGTCGGTTACGACCTGGGAAGGTATTAGCACCCCAGACCGTCCGCCGTACCCGACGGGATCCACGCTTGCAAAGAAACTATTTCAAAGGGTGAGGGTATGAAAACTGCAGCAAAAGAAATGAAAATGAAAAGAAACTGGAACTGGAAAAGAAATGAAATAAGAAAAGAAAAGGAAAAATGTAGGGAAAATAAAGATTGTGCTCGAACGGGCCCTACCCCGCTGCCTACGTACCTCATCGGGATAATGAGGATCAGAGACGCCGTAGTTCCCCTAACTAGGGGTACTAAAAGGAAATTGCTTGTGAATTAAGGCTTGAACTGCCTATGCCATTGCTCAGGTGTTGCAGACTCGGACGACGAGTGCGTAACCGTCTTGCAAAATGACAAGTAGGAGCAATTTCGCGTATGGAGCGAAGGAGATGAGAAAAGAATTCCCGAGGGAAAGACGCTTATTGTTTGTTTTGTATTTTTTAGAAGCTTTTATGAGTGTGTCACGAGGAAGTGAACTCAAACTCTCACCAATGGAATGTGCACTTGTCACTACATTCCAAGATGGAATAATAGAACAAGCACACTCAAGTAAGGAGAAGATCCCCAAAACTTGAACCCAAAGATTAGGGCTTAGGCTCACTAACTTGCTTAATTATTAAGTGTTTTTTTTTTGGTTATTTACATGAAGAAGTGTTTTTTATGCTTTTCTTTATGAAGAAGATACCTTGATCAGACTTGTGCATCACAAGGTAAACATGTACTATCCCAAGATGGGAAGACTACAAGCATACCTCATGGAATAAGGCTATGGATCAATGCATCACTTCACATTTATTAAAGTGTTTTCTTTTTAAGAGTTATGAGATGAGAAGAGAAGAAGAACCAAAAGATCTCAAAGGAAAAATTCTAAAGGGGGACTAAAATAATCCTAAGTATTCACATGCATGGAAGTCCTAAAGGTTAGTGAGGTTTCTATCCTAATGAAGGAAAAAAGAAGAAGATAGAAGAAGGGATGAGAAAGGCCTAAGCCCAACAACAAAGGGTTAGTAACATAAACATAAGAGGAAGATGAGAATTGGAGATGTGGAACTCAATTCCCACATCTCTCACTTACCATAGCCCCTGCAAGGTTAGTATGCACAAAAAAAATCCAGCAAAGTGACCAACACAATCATGGAATTAGTCATGCTCAAAGGTTCTTGTGAACAAGAATCAAACATCATGCCAAACATTGCAAGTACACGACTTACGCGTCGAAAACATGAAAGCATACATCAACCAGCAAGCAAATCACCCTAAAATATCATGCTTAATGATCATGCAATGATCCAAGGCAATTAGAACAAGCAAAGGGATCAAACAAGCTCAAAACAACACTAAAAAGTCATTCTGCTTCAGTGTTAACCGGTTAACCAAATGCGTTAACCGGTTAACCAGCTCAAACCTGCACAAAATACGCACAAAACAGGGGCGTTAACCGGTTAACCATATACGTTAACCGGTTAACACTGAAAAAACAGCAACAAATCCTGCAGAAAACAGCATCTCAAAACAGCTTATTCAAATAAGCTTGCACCAGACCAGCAATCAATTACACATGGAAAATTAGATCAATTCACATTAATCCATATCATTAAGCTCAGGAACAATAACATTCGGATCCGGATACAAATCAACCAATCAAATCAAACAACACAAGCAAATACACAAACACATGGTGGATCTAAAGCACAAGCATGCAAATAAGCTAAAAACAGAGCTAGATCTGAAATTAACCAACCTACAAAGCTGAGGTATGCTTTGGTAATTGTTGATTGAGCTGAAAACGGTAGATCTCGCGCAAAACTTTGAAGATCCGATGCTAAGCTCCACACTCCATGCAAAATAAATGCAAGAACAAGCTCTTGATGCAGAATTTTGGATCCAAAAGCACTTCTAGATCTCAAACCAGATCTGAATCTCCAATAAAACCAGCAAAAAGATGCAAAGAAGCTATGAAAGGAGGTTTAGTTCCAAGATCTACACACCTCAAGGCAAGGTTGTGTGATCTTCAAAGAGGAACTTTGAGTGATTTGGAAAATTGGGAGAGAAAAGTGAGAGAATTGTGAGTGAGAGGAATCAAAATTCAGAAATGAGAGTGAAAAATCAGTGAGAGCCCCTTTTGGTTTGGAGAGAAATGATTAAATATGGTTTAGGTTTGGGGCCCAAAATTTTGGTTTGGGATCCAAAATTATGGTTTGGGTAGTGTGATTTGGATTTAGGGTTGGAATGAGGCTTGGATAAATGCTCTAGATCCTTCTCCCAAATTCAAATTAATTCAAATGAATAAAAATCAGAAAATTGGAAAATGGAACCAAAACACACATGCTGAAAATGCTGCTGGAAATTCAAATTTCGCAGCTGTTAACCGGTTAACCATATGCGTTAACCGGTTAACGCATGGAAAATTTGAATTTCCCTCCCTTTGGTGGGAACCTTCAAAAATAGGCCTGCACCAACCGTTTCAAACAAATTTTGATCCATCTTTCTCTTTCTAGGGCTCTGAACATGATACCAGGCTTGCGCAAAATGATCCTGTGAGATTCTTGCCAGATCACCATGCTCTTGATTTTGCCTTGCAGATTCAGATTTTCCCAGATGACCGATCATATGCCATATGCTAGAACATGCGAGTGTTATGCCTCATTTTTCTATGCTAAATGATAAGGATATGGTATGCTCATGATGATTATGATATGATAACAATGCTAAACAAGAAGAGGGCAAATTTGGGGTGTTACAGCTGCCCCTATTCAATCAACTGTTAATCTGAAAAGGATGAGAGCAGCGGCTATCAGACATTCGAGATAAACTGTGATTGAATACCAAGAAGACCTGAAATTTGCACTCTGACGAAGAATGCAACACTGGGAAATAAACCCAACCAGATGACGCTCTGGGGATAAGAAGGAGAGAAAAAAGCAGACGAGCTTCTTCCAAGTTGAAACTGATATCTGAAATACTATCATGCTGACAGACGAGTCTTCGCATGACCTGAGACGCCAGGTACAGAGAGCGGACGAGCCCCTTAAGGATCTTCAAAGTAACCTGAGATGGACGAATCTCCTTCACTAATCCTTACGCAGATAAGTGGAATAAGACGGACGAGTCTTCTTCGGATAACCCTTACGCAGGCTCCGGGAATGCATATAAGTCTGTGGGATAGACATGCAATCAAGGTAGACGAACCTTCCTCATATATTATCCGCGGATATATGGCATAAGACAGACGAGTCTTCTGAGCAAACCTGTTACGCCAGGTGCAGCAACCATAACTGGTGCTTGAGACAGACGAGCCTCCCTCGGATTTACCTGTTACGCCAGGACCGGTAACCATTTTGACATTTAATTCCCACTGTCAGGATTTTAAACCTCTTCAATACAGACGAGTATTGGATGATCATCAAGAGAACACAAACGAGTGCCAATAGTCAAAAATACAGACGAGTATCGGACGATGATCTGAGAAACACAGACGAGCGCTTCAGGCGATGATACAGACGAGTATCAGCCACTGGTATAGACGAATACCAGAAATTCAAACACAGACGAGCATTTGAAGTAGCAACAGAGATATCAGGGTAAACAGCAAATCTTCACATTCAGGCGCAAGCTAGCACAGACGAGTGCTGAGTATGATACAGACGAGTATCCAGGCAAAGCAGACGAGCTTCAGAACACAAACGACTTCTGGGGGATAAAAGCAGACGAGCTTCAAACACACACAGACGAGTGCTGGACAGTTGCAAACGAGCAACAACAGAGAATACATATCAAGGCACAGACGAGTGCAGCGAAGGATCCAATACCAAACACAGACGAGTGTTGGAAGGTTGCAGACGAGCAACAGCAAATATCATCTCAGAACACAGACGAGTGTTGAGGAGTTGCGGACGAGCAACAACGGAGGCATCATGACACAGACGAGTGCTGGAAATTGCAGACGAGCAAACAGCAACACAGAACTAACACAAACGAGTGTTGAAAGATGCAGTCGAGCAGCCATAAAGCAGTGATATGTCCTCGCTGGGGAAACTTGCTTAGGGATAACACATACGAGTGTTGAAGATTGCAGACGAGCAGCCTTCAAAGGAGTAACCAGCACGTATGAGTGCTAAGAGATGCGGTCGGGCCTCAAGTAAGGATGCGAGCACAGACGAGTACTGGCGGCTTTCTTGGGGATATGCCTCAAATAAAGAGGAATCGAAAATAAAATGCACGGACGAGTGCTGCAGGGATGCGGACGAGCACCAAATAAAAAAAACTAGCACGGACGAGTGCTGGGGAATATTTCAAATAAAGAGGAATCTGTTGAGGAAATGGCACGGACGAGCGCTGAAAGAGGATGAGCATCAAATAAAGATGCGAGCACAGACGAGTGCTAGTAGATATAGACTCTACTGGGGAAGGCAAACGAGCAATACCACAGAGCAAACACAGACGAGTGTTGAAAGATGCAGGCGAGCAACAATAAAGCATGATACATCACTGCAGGGGAGAAAAAGCCAAGAGGTCTGGATACCCACTCCGACTGAGGTGATGAATACCTGGCTGCATCATCAAATAAACCAACAATAGGGCAAATCTGCTGGGGAATATTTCACGGACGGAGGTGAAAATCAAATATGAACTCTGTGGGAACTAATCATCTTCAGACTTAGCTGGGGAAGCTTCCTGGGCGAATACTCTGACTGGGGAGAGCATCCGATGATTCAAGACTCTGAAGGGATATCAGGCCCTCAAGCACCTGACAGGCAAGGACTCTTGCTGGGGAATAATCTTGTTGATGATAAAATACTGTCAATTCCACCTCTGATGATGACATGCTCTCAGGTATTTGCTAGGCACACTCCGCTGGGGAAGAACGGAATATTACTTCACTTGGGAAGAAGAACCTGCTTGGGCTGCTGCCAAGACTTAGTCGGAGGAAAATATCTATTTAGACAAGCCAGGCTTTCAGCTACCTGCTGGAGAAGAAAAATCTCTGCTTGGGGAGATACTCTACTGGGGGAGAGTAAATTGCTTGCTGTGACGCCATCCTGCAACCTGCAACAACAGAAAACACACGTGTGTCCCGGGGATTTGCATGGCGTGATCTGTTCATCCATTATCACCCGACACTCAAAGAGGGTTACAGTTTCCCTGCATGTCAGTTTTCTTTTCAAGATTATCACCATGTTTAGATGCAATGCTATTTTTTTTGCCAAAAATTCAGGACATTTTGCAAACAAAAATAAACACACACAGCTTTCTGACTGAATATTATTTTTATTGAATGGCCTCTGAATAGGCACAGATTTACATCAGGAAGCAACCACCTGGAAAGAGGTAGCCACTATAAAAATTGAGAAAAGAAACTATCCTAATGGCAATGTACACGGCATTCCAAGGAGTTCCATTTCTGCTATGACCTGCATGTCTTCAAGACTCTCCATTCTGCTTTGGCTTTCTGAGAAGACAAGGGGACTGTTTCCTATCTTTCCGATATTGTCAAACCGTACGGAACGATGACGTGGTTCAGATAACTTGGATCACAGTTGTTCGCTTATTCCCTTATTTTGCGTGGATCGCCCTCTCGGGTTTTCAATCCACCGGGATACCCTTTTTTGCCTGAGCTGTCCAATGTGGCTTTTCAACTCAGCGGGTGTACATTTTTTTGTTTATTTTCCCTAATTTTTGCCCGAGCTTTTTATTCTGTTTTTAGCTCGCCGGGATGCCCTTTTCTTGCCTGGACTTACATTCTGTTTTTGTGTCCAGCGGGTCTCTTTATGCGAAGTATTTTTTAACTGCGTCCGAGTTAACAGGGGATGGGAAGTCTTCTCCATCCATAGTGGTGAGCATCAGTGCCCCTCCTGAGAATACTTTCTTCACTATGAATGGTCCTTCGTAGTTTGGGGTCCACTTGCCCCTGTTATCTGAACCTGGAGGAACGATCCTCTTCAATACAAGCTCTCCCACTTGATACTCTCGAGTACGTACTCGTTGGTCGAATGCCCGCTTCATTCTCCTCTGATAAAGCTGACCATGACAGATAGCCGCTAATCTCTTTTCCTCAATTAGACATAGCTGATTGTAACGAGCACGCACCCATTCAGCCTCATCCAGTTTGACGTCCATCATCACGCGCAGTGAAGGAATCTCTACTTCAACAGGCAGGACTGCTTCCATGCCATACACTAGAGAGAAGGGAGTTGCCCCTGTTGATGTCCTGACCGACGTTCGGTACCCATGCAAAGCAAACGGTAACATCTCATGCCAATCCTTGTAGGTGACAACCATTTTCTGCACAATCTTCTTGATATTCTTGTTAGCTGCCTCTACCGCACCATTCATCTTTGGTCGGTAAGGAGAAGAATTGTGATGCTGTATTTTGAAGTCCCGACATAAGTCTGCCATCATCTTGTTGTTGAGATTAGAACCATTATCAGTAATGATCCTTTCGGGTACTCCATATCTGCATATGATATCTCTTTTCAGAAATCTTGCCACCACTTGACGAGTGACATTGGCATAAGACGCTGCTTCTACCCACTTGGTAAAGTAATCAATCGCGACTAGGATGAAGCGATGACCGTTCGAAGCAGTTGGATCGATCTTCCCGATCATGTCAATGCCCCACATAGAGAAAGGCCAAGGAGATGACATGATGTTGAGCGGATTTGGAGGGACATGCACTTTATCTGCATATATTTGGCACTTGTGGCATTTACGAGCGAATGAACAACAGTCTGCATCCATTGTCATCCAGTAATACCCTGATCTCAACAGTTTCTTTGCCATAGCATGCCCTCCTGCATGGGTACCAAAAGATCCTTCATGGACTTCCTGCATCAACAGGCTTGCTTCGTGTCTATCCACGCATCTGAGCAAGACCATGTCGAAGTTCCTCTTGTACAAAACCCCGTCTGTGTTCAAGAAGAAACTAGCAGCAAGTCGTCTCAAGGTCTTCTTGTCTTTGGAAGATGCCCCTGTTGGGTATTCTTGCTTCTCCAGGAACAGCTTGATATCAAAATACCAAGGTTTCTCGTCAGACACGGCGTCTACAGAGAAAGCATAAGCTGGAGAGTCAAGCCTGGAGATGTCAATTCTGGGCACAAAGTTCCAACATAGGACTTTAATTGACGAAGAGAGAGTGGCCAAAGCATCGGCAAATTGATTTTCGTCACGTGGTATGTACTTGAGCTCAACTGTCGTGAAGAATGTCAACAGTTTTCTAGCATAATCCCTGTACGGAACTAGATGCTCTTGATGTGTATACCACTTGCCGGTAATTTGGTTAATGACGAGGGCTGAATCTCCGAATATGTCGAGGTTCTTGATCCGAAGATCAATTGCCTCCTCTATTCCCATTATACACGCCTCGTATTCCGCTTCATTGTTGGTGCAGCCAAAAGTAATTTTGGCAGCGAAGGGTAAATGAACACCTTCAGGAGTAATGAGTACGGCACCAACTCCACGACCATTGATATTGACAGCCCCATCAAACATCAACTTCCATTTGGATTCAGGGTCAGGCCCCTCCTCCGGAAGTGGTTCCTCATAATCGTTTGTTCTGAGGTACATGATGTCCTCATCAGGGAAATCAAATCTCATCGGCTGATAGTCATCCTCAAGAGGTTGCTGAGCAAGGTATTCCGACAATACACTTCCTTTGATGGCTTTCTGAGAAGTGTATTGGATGTCGTATTCAGTTAAAATCATCTGCCATCTAGCAACCCTTCCGGTCAATGCTGGTTTCTCAAAGATGTACTTGACAGGATCCATCTTGGAAATGAGAAGTGTAGTATGGGTCAACATGTACTGCCTCAGTCGGCGAGCAGCCCATACCAAAGCGCAGCAAGTTTTCTCGAGCAGTGAGTATCGGGATTCACAGTCGGTAAACTTTTTGCTAAGGTAATAAATGGCGTACTCTTTTCGACCAGACTCGTCATGTTGGCCAAGCACACACCCCATCGACCCTTCTAACACGGTCAAGTACATGATTAACGGTCTCCCCTCCACTGGAGGCATCAGAATTGGAGGCTCCTACAAATATTCCTTTATTTTGTCGAAAGCCCTTTGGCAATCATCATTCCACCTGACTGTTTGCTCTTTTCTTAGCAGTTTGAATATCGGTTCGCACGTGGCAGTTAGGTGAGATATGAACCGAGAAATGTAGTTCAATCTACCTAAGAACCCGCGCACTTCTTTTTCTGTCTTTGGTGCAGGCATATCTTGAATAGCTTTCACTTTAGCAGGATCCACCTCAATTCCTCTTTGACTTACAATGAAACCCAGCAACTTTCCAGAACGCACTCCGAAAGTGCACTTGTTCGGATTCAACCTCAATTTATACTTGATCAATCTGTCAAACAACTTCTTTAGGTTAACCAAATGCTCCTCTTCGTCTTTGGACTTTGCAATCATATCATCCACATAACATTCGATCTCCTTGTGGATCATGTCATGGAACAACGTGACCATTGCCCGTTGATAAGTTGCCCCAGCGTTCTTCAAACCGAAGGGCATGACCTTGTAGCAGAATGTTCCCCACGGGGTAATGAACGTTGTCTTCTCCATGTCTTCCGGCGCCATTTTTATCTGATTATAACCGGAGAATCCATCCATGAAGGAGAATACTGAGAATTGAGTAGTACTGTCGACCAACACGTCGATGTGTGGCAACGGAAAATCATCCTTCGGACTTGCTCTGTTCAAATCTCTATAGTCAACGCACATCCGGACCTTGCCGTCCTTCTTAGGCACTGGTACAATGTTAGCTACCCAAGGTGGGTAACTAGTCACGGCAAGGAACCCGGCATCCCACTGTTTCTGCACTTCCTCTTTAATCTTCATCGCCATATCCGGGCGAGTTCTTCTCAACTTTTGCTTCACAGGAGGACAGTCTTCTCTCAGAGGTAGCTTATGCATCACGATGTCGGTATCCAACCCTGGCATATCTCGATATGACCAAGCAAAGATATCTACATACTCTCTCAGCATACTGATCAGCTCTTGTTTGACGTCGGCCTGCAGATTGGCTCCTATCTTGATTTCTTTCTTTGCATCTTCACTGCCAATGTTGATGGTCTCAATCTCCTCTTGATGAGGCTGAATAACTCGTTCCTCTTGTTTCAACAATCTGACCAACTCTTCAGGGAGGTCACAGTCTTCCTCAACCCCTTCATCAGCTTGGTAGACTGGATTATCAAAGTCATGCATAGTCATAGCAGGAACGTTATCCGTGGAATCCGGATGATCAATACTGCACAAATGATGTGCTTATTCAGAATCTGCTTATTTTGAAAAGAGACGCTAACACAAAGCAAAAAATAAAAAAACACATTGCCATTTTTATATTGTTTTTTTTGTGAAAAAGTTTAAAAACAAAGAAAGAGAGCACAGTTTGTCTGAAAATGTCCTTTTATTTCATGGCAAAAATAACGATGCAATACAAAACATGGTGGCCCAGTACAATGGATCCAAACATCTTGGGCAGAATGCTGGATTTGACAATGCAGTATGCTAATAAAAGGAAACAAAACAATTACTTTGAGAGCCAGGTGACTTGAACAATGTCCTCAGCAGACCAATTTCCTAGCTCCTCGCCGGGTGCACACGGGCGTATCCAATTGTTGTCCCAGTCTTTGTCACTATCCCCGTCTTGGCTTGCCATACAGATTTGATCGCGGTCGAGCAGACCAGCACTTGTGAATGAGATAGCTTTACCACTCTGAATAGACCCCCCAGGTTGATACCCTAAGCCGAATTTATCATCCTTCTTTTCCATCTCCAACAACTTGCCCCAGCCCTGGGCATTGCCTGATTGGACGGCTTCTTTTGCTTCCCGGTAGGAATGAATTGACGTGCCTTCGTTGTTTTTCTTCACCGGAGTCAAGATACTGACATCTGCCTCAAAAGCTTGGCACAAAGTCTCGTGAATTTCTCCGTCCATTTCCACATATTTAAACGTCGACAGGTGGCTGACGAAAATATCTTCTTCCCCGCAAACTGTGATGACCTGGCCATCCACCACATATTTAAGCTTTTGGTGCAGGGTTGAAGTGACGGCTCCAGCTGCGTGTATCCACGGTCTGCCCAACAAGCAACTATACGCAGGCTGGATGTCCATGACATAGAAGACACTCTTGAAGACTTGAGAGCCTATCTTGACAGGCAACTCAACCTCTCCGAAAACTGATCTTCTTGAACCATCGAAAGCTTTAACCACCAAATCACTCGGCGTCAGAATAACCCCATCAATGTCAAGCTTCATCAACGCCTTCTTCGGGAGAACATTCAAGGAAGAGCCTGTGTCCACAAGAACATGAGACAAAACAGCGCCCTTGCATTCCATCGTGATATGCAGTGCTTTATTGTGATTCCTTCCCTCTGAAGTGAGGTCTCGGTCGGTGAAGCCTAAGCCATGGCTAGCATTAACACTTCCAACAACAGCTTCGAGTTGATTGACTGTGATTTCTTGAGGAACATAGGCCATTTGAAGTACTTTCAGCAAGGCTTCTCGGTGCGCGGGAGAGCACATCAACAGTGACAAGATAGAAATCTTTGAAGGCGTCTGATTCAGTTGGTCAACCACCTTGTAGTCACTCCTTTTGATGATCTTCATAAACTCCTCTACCTCCTTTTCAAATGTCCCCTGCCCAGCCACAGGAGTATCTGACTCATTATTCGCAGTCTGCTTTCCTTTGTCTTTGGACGAAGCTTCGGCCTCAAGATCCTTTCTCAGTGTAGGGGGAGCAAATAAACGGCCACTTCGAGTAAAACCCCCAACACCTCCTACATTCTCAATAGTCAGGTCAGCAACAGGTCTACTCTCCATCTTCTGTCCCGCCACATAGACATCGGAACCATAATGCCACGGAACGGCTCTATCATCATTATACGGCATTGGCCCAGGTACAGTTATAGTCACAGGACTAATCTGAGGAGCGTAAATGGTAACAGGCTCTTGTCGAACGGGCATGTCAGCCTCATTGTAGAAGATAGTAATGGTTGACACATCATCAGCCTTTTCATTGCTAATCTTGCTAAATTGTAGAGACCCAACATCAATCAACTCTTGCAAACCCGTCTTCAATTTCTCGCAGCCATTCGCAACACTTATACAGTCTTCACAATCGAGAGAACAACCAGGAAACACTTGACCTTTCAACAGTCTCTCTTTCACCACCTTCAACGGCGTCTTGACTTCATCAATTCTCAGTACCAAACTCAACTTGTCATCACTCTCAACAGCGTTAACTCTTGCCCCTCCATGATTAGGTATAGGGTTCGAGTTGATATTCGGTGGTGGCGCAAAGTTGATTGCCTTTGAATCCACGAGATCTTGAACTTTGTGATGTAGCGCCCTGCACTTCTCGGTTGAGTGCCCGGGTGCCCCTGAATGAAAGGCGCATCGCGCGTTGACGTCATAACCAGCTGGAAGCTCTCCAGGAGGTGGTGGTGCCAAAGTCCTTAATTGAATAAGGTTCAAGTCTAGTAGTCTCGGCAACAAGGCAGCATATGTCATCGGAATAGCTTCAATCACCCTGTTAGCAGGACGAGCCTGCCTCGGCTGGTAAGGCCTTTGCTGGTAGTTGGCTCTAGGTTGTTGTTGTTGCTGATGATGTTGTGGTGGAGGTAGCATCTGTTGTACGGGAGCTGTAGGAATAGTAACAGCAGCCATATGCTCATAAGGTCTTCTGTAACCACGACCCTGGCTTCGGCCGAATACAGCATTGGTCTCTCCTTCTCGTCTTCTTGGAGGCCCGCTAAAAGCTTTCCTCGCCCCATTTGAACTACTAGCACCGGGGTCTTGTATCTTCCCCATTTTTAACAGTGTTTCAACCCTTTCTCCCGCAATGACAATATCGTTAAACTTTGTAGCAGAACTTGACGCCAATCTTTCAAGAAATACTCCCTGGAGGGTACCCATAAACATATCGGCCATTTCATTCTCTAACAAGGGTGGCTGCACCCTGGCAGCTAGCTGACGCCACCTCTGGGCGTATTCTTTGAAGCCTTCTTTTGCTGTCTGAGCCATATGTTGCAACTGGGTGCGATTCGGAGCCATGTCCATGTTATACTGGTACTGCCTCACGAAGGCCTCAGCGAGATCCTTCCAGCTCTTAACATTGACCCTGCTGAGCTTCATGTACCACTCAAGGGAAGCTCCCACCAAGCTGTCCTGAAAGTAATACATCCACAGTTTTTCATCGTCTGTATGAGCGGCGATTCTTCCCACATATGATTGCAGATGGGTCTTTGGGCAAGCAGTGCCGTTATACTTCTCGAAAGTAGGAACTTTGAATTTGTACGGGATTCTGACTCCCGGAACCAAACCCAAGTCTGTTATATCGAATCCCAAAGAACTTTGGGACTGAATAGCCTTAATTTGCTCGGCCATCTCTTTGAATCTCTTGTTCATTTCGACCCCTTGACCCTCGGTCTCATCAAGTAAAGTGAACTGGTCCTCCTGGTGATCCACATGAATGTTATGCATCCCGTCATTGACTACAGTCGCCCCTGGTTGTATAACATGAGGTCCACCCTGACGTGCGCCCGCACCGGTATGATTATCAGCATTAGCAGCGGCAGCAGCGTTTCTGTTCTGATTCTCCACCATCTCTCGCAGACGCTCTTGATTCTGCCCCATGCCGGCCATTAATGTCATGAAATTATCCATTCTCTGCCTTAGGTCTGCCAAATCTGCCTGCATTTGATCCATGGCTCTCTCTCTGTTAACCTTGGTTGGGTACCTGTGTACTGTTGGCTGTTGTCGAACTTTTCGAGGAGCTATAGTGCCTGAAACACAAAATACGTTAGTAATTGATGCAACACCTGCAAAACAGACAAACAGGTTATATGCAATGCAATGTAACTGTTCATGTTCCCAATTTTAAGCATTTGGCATGCCCCAGTTCTGGTATCTATCTCGGCAATCACTTTCAGTGTTTAGCTTTCAAACTTTCTCTTTGATAAGTGTTCAGACGTTAGTAGTATCCAGACAAACGAGTCTTGCACATTCAAAACGATAACTTGCACATTAATACTGAATATGGACAAACCACTATAGGCTAAAAGTCAGAATACATCCAAGAATATTTCCCGAAGGGTTACAAATCAGTACATAAAGACAAAGGAAATGAAAGCAAAACCCCTACAACAAGCCTGTAGGTAGTCTGAAAAATGAACTAAACTAAAGACCCCGGCTCTGCCACCTCTGCCCTGCTCTTCTTGACGCTTGCTCTCAGCTTGAGCTCTTCAATCTCTCTCCTAGCTTCCTCCAGAGCTAATTGGCTTTGGACTAGCTGTTGGATCTCCTCCCTCCGGATGGCGTGGGCTTGTTCCACTTCCTCCTTCTTGAAAGCCATCTGAACTTCAAAGAACTCTTCCTTCTCTTTGAATTTCTTTTGCTCTTCCTCCCTTTGGCCTTTCAGCCAAACAATGGACTGTCGAGCACTCCTGAGAGTCTTTAAAGTCTCCTTGTGCTTGGCTTCTCTTTGCGCTTCCATCATACCCAATCGGTGGAAATGGGCTTCTCTTCCGGCAAAATCCTTCTCTTTGTTTTCCAAAGAGGCTTGGAGCTTCTGCAGCTTGTCTTCAGCTTCCTTCTTGGCTCCATTGGCCTGGTGGTATAAGCTTACCATCTCAACATTCTCTACTCTGACCGCATGCAGCTGAGCTTCTAGCTTCTTGTACTCCTCCAAGGAAACCGTACTGCTCGGACCTGGTACCTCTCGAGGATAAAGTGGAGCTTCGACTGAAAAAGGCATGAGAACTGACTCGATGTGCCTTTGCAACCATTCAACGTATGGTGGATATGCTTTGGGATCAACTCGGCCGAAGTCCTTCTTCCCTTTCCTTTTCCTGTGATCCCAGGATTGAACTGCTTGTTGGACTAGCTCTCTGTTTCCATCAACAGGAAAATACAAAGATTCAGCAAACATTTCCATCTGAGGAGGATCCTTCAAAGGGTAGCCAAACTGCCTTCTGGCTAATGTCGGGTAGTAACTGATGACACCTTTCCTTCCCAGCAAAGGTACTCCGGCAAACCTTCCGCAGCTAACCATCACCTCTTTTCCTAGCAAATCCCTGTCATAACCCCAAGCAATGTCTTCTTCAGTCAAACCCATCAGTCTTCTGGACCATCTCCATTCGTCTCGTATATCCTTGAAGGCACCTGACTTAGGCAACTGTCTAGCGAACCATTCAGCAAACAAAGGAGTACAGCAGACCACCGGACCGCCTCTACCTTTCTCGTTTCTGTAATGGACACTAAAATAAAAGTCACCCAATAAAGTAGGCACTGGATTGCCTTTTGCGAAGATTGAGATCACTTCTAAGCTGACAAACTCTTTCTCTCCGGGAAACAAGCTAGACCCATATACCATCAATGCAAGCAAAGCTCCAAAGTCATTCCACTTAGCTTCTGTAGCATACTTCTCAGCTTCTGGGATAAGCACACTCCATGGTAGACCTCTGCCTTTACTCTCTTGCAAAGCCTTTCTGACTGGAACAACTGGCAACCTACAAACCTTGGCTATGTCTTCATCTTTGAGCACAACCTCTGACCCGTAGAACGGCAACGTCTCTCTGATCGGGATACTCAGCATGCTGGAGATCTCTTCCAATGTCGGAGCTAAGATGTAACCTGGAAGAATAAAACAACGCAGCAGGGGATCATAAAATTGCAACAAGGTATGCAAGCTGTCCTTTTGGTCTGTAGTAGGCTTGTCCACAAACTTCAGTATCTGGCCATATCTTTTCCTGAAATTTCCTAAGACTTGATCATTCATCAGATCTGCTAACCTCTGAACACTTTTGACTTCCGGCTGAAGAAAGGTGTAGTGCACATTCTTTTTTCTCGGATCGCTTCTAATTTCTGCCATAGAGATAAGAATACCAGAACCGGGAACAGATGTGAGTAATGACCTGAAAAATGGGAAACATAAACAGTTAATGCAAAGAATGATGCAAATGCAATGCAATGCAAGCATATGACCAACTGGGACCATCTGAACTGGCACACTGACAAGGGCCCCTCGGAACAACTGGCAAACTCAACAGTTCACTGAGTCACACCCTCTGATAATCACAACCCTCTGATAGAAGATCTCAGACCCACAGTATCAAGAAATCCAGAATTCCAGGACCATAACTTCGGAACCATAGAGTCAATAAAACCACAGATCATATTCATAGGACCAAAGATCATAACTGAACAAATGAGTGTATGTTGAGGTCATGGGTTCCTGCACACCTGTACACACCCCCCAATCTCACGGGTAAAAGGCTCCGGGTCAGACATCACGGACTCTCAAAGCCACATAGCAATAATACTGTCACCATCTCCGAGAAATGGCTCATGACCAAATCAGGGAATCGGTTAGGCATTATGTACTATGCAGGGAGGCCTCAGCTGAGTCCGGGAAAAACAAGCATCCCTTATAAGTCCCTAGCTTCAAGCGCTGAAATCAAGAAACAATAGTACATTCAGCCCGTAGGATACAGTACTAATGTCATATGACCAGCTGCTTTAACTGAGTTCTTATAAGAGAACCAGGCCATCCTATGCGAGTTCCCAGTGGACCCTCGGGTGCGAATGGGTTTGCCACAAAATGTGGTCTGCCACTGTCACCACTGGAGAGGGTTGTTTCCACAAAGGTTCTCAATGATCGGTCCCCAGCTGCACATAACTGTCAGGGTTATGTAATGAGAGAGGAAGATCCCCAAATCAAGACATTTCCAAGACAATCGCAACCTGGGTGTGGAACTCACTACTACCCCCATGACAAGATCTCATGAGGCCAAAGTGGAACCACTCTAAGTCCTATGGTGCACTCGAGCCGGGTACTTGGCTCATATCTCTCAAGAACCAGTAACTCCCATCCCACCAAAGGAAACCAGTCCAGACAGTCCAGTATGATATATGATGCAGAAAATAAATACTGAAAACTGTAAATAAAGCTGTAAATAAAGCTGTAAATAAAGCAATAAACAAACAGCAATATAATACAACAAGCCACATCAAACAAACATCACCCAATGAAACAGCAACACACAAACGCTAGGAGAGACTCACAGGGGAACCAGAGATTCTGGGTTCGATCCCCAGCAGAGTCGCCAAGCTGTCGCTCCCGGGATTTCCATCCTGGTACAAACGCGAAAGTGGCGCGGAAAAAGGGTAGAGTCGCCAGCCATGCATTTTTATCCCGAAGAAAGGGAATGGTAATGCTGCACAAACCAGAAGAAAGAAAAAGGAAGGACACAGGTCCTGCGAACCAGAGAGACTGAGTTCGGGAGTCGGTTACGACCTGGGAAGGTATTAGCACCCCAGACCGTCCGCCGTACCCGACGGGATCCACGCTTGCAAAGAAACTATTTCAAAGGGTGAGGGTATGAAAACTGCAGCAAAAGAAATGAAAATGAAAAGAAACTGGAACTGGAAAAGAAATGAAATAAGAAAAGAAAAGGAAAAATGTAGGGAAAATAAAGATTGTGCTCGAACGGGCCCTACCCCGCTGCCTACGTACCTCATCGGGATAATGAGGATCAGAGACGCCGTAGTTCCCCTAACTAGGGGTACTAAAAGGAAATTGCTTGTGAATTAAGGCTTGAACTGCCTATGCCATTGCTCAGGTGTTGCAGACTCGGACGACGAGTGCGTAACCGTCTTGCAAAATGACAAGTAGGAGCAATTTCGCGTATGGAGCGAAGGAGATGAGAAAAGAATTCCCGAGGGAAAGACGCTTATTGTTTGTTTTGTATTTTTTAGAAGCTTTTATGAGTGTGTCACGAGGAAGTGAACTCAAACTCTCACCAATGGAATGTGCACTTGTCACTACATTCCAAGATGGAATAATAGAACAAGCACACTCAAGTAAGGAGAAGATCCCCAAAACTTGAACCCAAAGATTAGGGCTTAGGCTCACTAACTTGCTTAATTATTAAGTGTTTTTTTTTTGGTTATTTACATGAAGAAGTGTTTTTTATGCTTTTCTTTATGAAGAAGATACCTTGATCAGACTTGTGCATCACAAGGTAAACATGTACTATCCCAAGATGGGAAGACTACAAGCATACCTCATGGAATAAGGCTATGGATCAATGCATCACTTCACATTTATTAAAGTGTTTTCTTTTTAAGAGTTATGAGATGAGAAGAGAAGAAGAACCAAAAGATCTCAAAGGAAAAATTCTAAAGGGGGACTAAAATAATCCTAAGTATTCACATGCATGGAAGTCCTAAAGGTTAGTGAGGTTTCTATCCTAATGAAGGAAAAAAGAAGAAGATAGAAGAAGGGATGAGAAAGGCCTAAGCCCAACAACAAAGGGTTAGTAACATAAACATAAGAGGAAGATGAGAATTGGAGATGTGGAACTCAATTCCCACATCTCTCACTTACCATAGCCCCTGCAAGGTTAGTATGCACACAAAAAATCCAGCAAAGTGACCAACACAATCATGGAATTAGTCATGCTCAAAGGTTCTTGTGAACAAGAATCAAACATCATGCCAAACATTGCAAGTACACGACTTACGCGTCGAAAACATGAAAGCATACATCAACCAGCAAGCAAATCACCCTAAAATATCATGCTTAATGATCATGCAATGATCCAAGGCAATTAGAACAAGCAAAGGGATCAAACAAGCTCAAAACAACACTAAAAAGTCATTCTGCTTCAGTGTTAACCGGTTAACCAAATGCGTTAACCGGTTAACCAGCTCAAACCTGCACAAAATACGCACAAAACAGGGGCGTTAACCGGTTAACCATATACGTTAACCGGTTAACACTGAAAAAACAGCAACAAATCCTGCAGAAAACAGCATCTCAAAACAGCTTATTCAAATAAGCTTGCACCAGACCAGCAATCAATTACACATGGAAAATTAGATCAATTCACATTAATCCATATCATTAAGCTCAGGAACAATAACATTCGGATCCGGATACAAATCAACCAATCAAATCAAACAACACAAGCAAATACACAAACACATGGTGGATCTAAAGCACAAGCATGCAAATAAGCTAAAAACAGAGCTAGATCTGAAATTAACCAACCTACAAAGCTGAGGTATGCTTTGGTAATTGTTGATTGAGCTGAAAACGGTAGATCTCGCGCAAAACTTTGAAGATCCGATGCTAAGCTCCACACTCCATGCAAAATAAATGCAAGAACAAGCTCTTGATGCAGAATTTTGGATCCAAAAGCACTTCTAGATCTCAAACCAGATCTGAATCTCCAATAAAACCAGCAAAAAGATGCAAAGAAGCTATGAAAGGAGGTTTAGTTCCAAGATCTACACACCTCAAGGCAAGGTTGTGTGATCTTCAAAGAGGAACTTTGAGTGATTTGGAAAATTGGGAGAGAAAAGTGAGAGAATTGTGAGTGAGAGGAATCAAAATTCAGAAATGAGAGTGAAAAATCAGTGAGAGCCCCTTTTGGTTTGGAGAGAAATGATTAAATATGGTTTAGGTTTGGGGCCCAAAATTTTGGTTTGGGATCCAAAATTATGGTTTGGGTAGTGTGATTTGGATTTAGGGTTGGAATGAGGCTTGGATAAATGCTCTAGATCCTTCTCCCAAATTCAAATTAATTCAAATGAATAAAAATCAGAAAATTGGAAAATGGAACCAAAACACACATGCTGAAAATGCTGCTGGAAATTCAAATTTCGCAGCTGTTAACCGGTTAACCATATGCGTTAACCGGTTAACGCATGGAAAATTTGAATTTCCCTCCCTTTGGTGGGAACCTTCAAAAATAGGCCTGCACCAACCGTTTCAAACAAATTTTGATCCATCTTTCTCTTTCTAGGGCTCTGAACATGATACCAGGCTTGCGCAAAATGATCCTGTGAGATTCTTGCCAGATCACCATGCTCTTGATTTTGCCTTGCAGATTCAGATTTTCCCAGATGACCGATCATATGCCATATGCTAGAACATGCGAGTGTTATGCCTCATTTTTCTATGCTAAATGATAAGGATATGGTATGCTCATGATGATTATGATATGATAACAATGCTAAACAAGAAGAGGGCAAATTTGGGGTGTTACAAAATGCAGACACGAAACACATTACCTATCCATACGTGGTTGTACGGCTTTATGCTAAAAGAACTAATAGTAACTCAAACACTAAAGATACACTAGTGACACTAAAACGTATAATGTTCATAAACCTGTAAACACCCCAAATTTTCCCTTACTAATTCCACACCATGGCTTGTGATCTTTCATGTTTTCATTAGTTTAAGCATATCATAACATATTGCATATTTTGTTTCATCTGCATAGTTCAAGTTCATCTGCATCTAGGGTTTGTGATCTGAGCAATCCAAGGGTCCATCTGAGCCACTCCAAAGGCCTCCAATCATTCCAAGAGGGTCCATGTGTGTTCAATCATCATTTTATATCCCTCAAAGATCAAGGAAGTCAAGAAATCACAAGAACTGGCAAAACATGGAAGCAGAGCTAGGGTTTCACTACACAGATGACCTGAAATTAGGGTGTTGGTTTCAGAGGCCATAACTCCAATTTTTTTGGTCATTCTTGTTTCTAATAGTCTCAATATGTTATAAGGATCATGTATACCAAGTTTGATGAAGAAATTCATTGTGGAAGTCATCTGTTCACTGGGTAACTTCTTGAGCAAGTCAGAGCAAAATCAGGGCATCTGAGGCCCCCAACAATGGAACCAAAGTGGATTTTTCATCAAATTGAAGTTATATGATCTTTATTTGATCATTGAAGTGCTTGTAAGTTCATAAAATTGAATAAAATTGAGCTAAACCAAAAGTTTCCAAAAATGGAAATGACTTGTAATGGAAACTTTCCATTTGGGAAAGTATTTCAACCTCCTCTTTCTCAACCAAAAATGCTTCAAATGAAAAATTGTTGGTCATGAAAGTTGTAGATTGGATCATTTCATTTTCAAAAAGTATAAGAACAAGTTCTAATTCATTATGGAACTCAAGTTATGGCTTGGCAAAGTTGGCAAAAATCCTATAATTTTCACTTTCACACCAAAGAGGATTTTTTTGCAAATTCACATACCAAGTCATTTTGTGACCTCTAATCATTCTCTAAGCATCATACCAACATAATGCAATGCTTTGTGACAAAAATTTCCCAAAGAATCATGCCATTTCATGTCTTGAACTTCAAGAAATTCAAAAGGGGCCAAACTTCCTCAAAATTGCAAAATGATACAAAACCTCTCACACACTTGCTGAATCACCACAAAACATGTTCCATGGTTCTCCTTGATCCTTGCTGAGCCAGGACAAGCCAAAATCCAGCTGCAACATGAGCCCATACCTCAAGTACAAGTTTTGTTGACTTTTTGCAAGAGATCCCATACCAATCACCATAGGCCACAACAACTCCTCTGACCTATCAAAGCTTGTTATGTGGACAAAATGCAACTCATAACACACATTACACAAGGCTGAAACCTAAGAATCACTAAGTTCCCAAAAAACACCCCAAAAGCAAAAGCTTTCGAAACTCATAACACACACACACTCAAACTCAAAGCTTCTTTCATCAATCAACTCAGCATCACAAGAGGATCATTTCCCACCCTTCATTGCAACCTAAAAGCCCCCAAAACTGAAACACGATTTCTGGCCAGTTGAAGAACAACCATTCAAACCAACCATTATAAACTCTCTTCAAGCATCAAAGCATCACCAGGAGGATCATTGGAGTCATTTTGCACCAAAGAGAAGGCCAGATAGCTCAGATTGAGAAAGCTCCACTTCAGGTATCCTTAAGAACAAATTTTCCAGAAATGTGATTTTAGGTTATAGAAATGTTCTTTATGCTTTACTGATCATCATGATCTATTTTGTTTTGAAAATGAGTGAGAAACAAGCATGTATGAAGCTTCTGAAATTTTTGCGTGTTTTCCGTTTGTCTTTGATTCTTGATCCTGAGTGAAAATAAATGATTTTGGTTGCTGGATTCTTGTTTAGAAGTGTCTAATGGTTGTTTATGGAGATTTTGATGAAATTTGATTGCGTTTTGAGAGAGATAGCAAGAGTGAGTGGCCGGAGAAGATGACCGGAGCTAGCTCCGGTCACCTGAAAATGTTTAGGGTTCATATTAGGGTTAGCTGAGTGATTAGTGTGATTTTGAATCTTAGCCCTTAGATTAGGTTTCGTGCGCGTGAACCAATGGATCAGATCACCTCATTAACCTTTAATTTCCATTTAATTTAATTAATTAGGTTTAGTTAATTAATTAAACCTGATTTGAATTTCAGCCTTTGGATGTGGCGCCAGTCAATTCCCGCCCCTCAGCTTTGAATCTAAGCCCTTAGATCAGCATACTTCTCCTTTTATTCATATTTTATTTCATTTAAATCCATTTATTTTGTCTAATTTATTTAAAATACTTAGAAAATTCCAAAAATATTTTTCTTCTGCATTTTAATTTCAAATATTTTTCTCCACCCAAAAACATTTTTTATTTTTATTTTTTGGATTAAAAAACCATTTTAAAAAATATTTAAATGTTTATTTTAATTAATTAATGGAAATTAATTAATTAAAATACCATTTAGGTTTCTAAAAATCACAAAAAAATTCACAAAGACATTTAGAAACATTGTCAAACCATCCATACAAATATCTTTTTGGTTTTGATCCAACTTTGACATTTTTCTTGAATTTAGGGTTCATAAAAATCCCTTTTTTGAACCCTAACTTCAAAAATTCTCTTCTGCCTAACCATGAAGGGTTTGACATTGGTTCTTTTTGCATTGTTCTTCATATGGCATGTGGTATCTAGCATAGGTTTGTCACAAATTTATTTTGCATTTTCCATTTGACTTGCATTTTTTCTCTTAAGGTACCTTAAAACCCTAGTTAACTTACAAAAATCACAACTTTCTTTAGGTTAAGAGTTAGATCTCCTCCTTTGGGGTGTGATATCATATGGGGTTAAGGTTCTTGTGAGTTCATTTGCAATTTTTTATCTTATGATTTGCTTCTGTTTTGACCTTATGCATCTCATGTTACTATAAAACCCTAATTTTGCATCTTCACTTGCATTCATCTTGCATATGCATCCATACATGAACTTGCCATGACATTGCTTACATTCATATGGAATCTAAGACATCTTAGGACATATTAGAATCATGCTTGATCATTTCTTCATTCATTTTTCATGATGTGCATTCATTTCATTCCATGAACTTTCATGAACTTTCAAACTTCAAAGCATGCTTCCATGGCATTCCATCTCTTGTATGAACATTCACAACACTTGACATGCTTTTGCATCATCTCATAGCATAATTTGCATCATGTATTTGCTTATGGTTTTGGTTTTGCCTTTGCATATGTCTCATTTTCATTTCATTTCTTTCTTTTATGCTAACCTTTTCAGGTGGTAAGTAATTTGAGAAGTGAATTTGCCTTCAGTTCTCATTTCTCTTCATCTTTTTCTTATGCAT
Organism: Lathyrus aphaca; assembly: GCA_963966055.1. Classification (NCBI taxonomy): domain Eukaryota; kingdom Viridiplantae; phylum Streptophyta; class Magnoliopsida; order Fabales; family Fabaceae; genus Lathyrus; species Lathyrus aphaca. Next base: position 18,418,343 of record OZ014521.1, read on the forward strand.
CCTTGCTGCATTTTCATTTTCTTTAGAGTGAGCTTTCTCATTCATGTTCATCATTCACTTTCTTTCTCCAAGTTACTTATCTTCTTCAGTGAAGTAAGTAACTTGTTTCTCCTGCTTCTCCTCCTTTCATCTGCCTCTTCCATTGGTGGCTTCTCTGAAGATCTCTTGCAAGCCTTATAAACCATAGGAACATCCAAGCATGACAATAATTAGGGTTTTGATTAGTCCCCCTTTAGCTTTACCTTTGTGTCTTCTTTGTGTCTCTCTTCTTACCTCATCATTAGAGACTAAACCTTTAAGGTTTTAAGACTTTGTGATTAGGGTTATGCCTGCATCCTTCTCTTAGGATGGAGTATATAAATTTAATCCTAATCGTTAAACCCTTAATTTGTTTAAACCTCTTAATTAATCCATTTAATAATCACTAAGACATTAACTTGTAACTTGGGCCTTGCATTAGGGTTCTAATTCTTCCTTTATTGGTTAAGAAGGACTAACCCTAGTGTTAATGGACAAGTCCCCCTCAAGTTGTCTTACAAATCATAAAATTCACTTCTTAATCTCACCCTTAATTAAAATCCATTTAATAAAGGTTTGTTTTGTCATGAGGTTAATCCCTAATCATGGATTAAGTTGAGGTGTCTTCCTCAGCTTAAGTGTGCTCATCTATTATCCTTCTATTAGGATGGTGTAATGGGTTCACTAATCCTTGATTATGGCTTAAACTCATTAATTAACACTAAACAAAAACTCAAAAATATCTAAATAATCACAAGTAGGTTAATGATCTTAATCTTATATCATCATGGTAATTGAGTTGAGATGTTTATCTCATACTTAAGGTATTCTCATTATCCCTAATCAAAGGGAGGATATGATGAGTTTACTAACCCTTGGTTTAGGCTTAAGCTCATTGACTTATGACAAACACAAAAAGCAATAAAAGATTGAAAACACAAATAACAAAGCAATAATCGTCTCCTTCGGGATTCTTTTCTCATCATCTTCACTCACAAACGAGAACTTGCTTCTCCCGTCTAATGCAAGACAGTTAGCACTCGAGCTAGACGAGTCATACACTTGAGCATAGGCAAGTAAGCAGTTCATCAGTCAATTCATCTTTCAGTCTCTTTGAGTCAAACTACGGTGTTCTGACTTCCTCATTGCACGAGAGGATACGTAGGCATAACTTAATTGTTATCGAACAAAAGTCTCTGTGTCTTCCCCCTCTTTCAGCATTCTTTTTAAGCCTCATTCCTGAGCACCTCACTTCACTTTCCTACACTGACACTTGTACATCCTTTTCCAGCTTTTGCACACAGATAACACAAACACTACCCCTTTAAACACAAATCTTGTAAGTGTGGATCCCGTCGAGTACGACGTACAATCTGGGTGCTAATACCTTCCCAGGTTGTAACCAACCCCCTTTCTCAGTTTCTCTGGTTCGCGACCGTCTTATCCATATCTTCCTAGGTTTATGCAGCATTACCTTTCCTTCGGGATAAAAATGCCTAGCCGGCGACTCTATTCACTTCATCTCATTTTCTCCTTTCGCCAACCGTTCGCGTCTGTACCCTATCTGACCGGGTGTCTTTTTGGGGGAGCGACAACTTGGCGACTCTGCTGGGGACCCTTATACTGCAACCAGGGCTTCTGGTTCTTTTTGTGGGTTCCTCCTAGCGCTTGTTTTATTTGTGTTTACGGGGGTGTTATGTGCTACTTGTGCTTATTTATTTGCATTATTTATTGCTTTATGTACAACTTTATTTATTGCTTTCAGTTTTATGCATTTTCATACTGTCATTATCATGTGCTGGATCTCTTGTCTGTTTTGGTGGGTGGGGTTTCATTGAGTGATTAAGGTCCTATACCGGGGACCTGAGTGACACATAGGCTAGAGTAGCTTCATATTCTTTCCCATTCCATTTCGGTCGTGTGCGGGAATATGAAACACGGTTCAGACATGGGTTTCTTCTTGAGAACTCTGTGCTACAGATTTCCTGTAGTACTAGGGCTATCTGGGACGCCTGCTAAGTCTGGATGACCTTTTTATGACCTTCAGCATCTGAGGTGAATTAGAGGAGGATCCTTTATGGTTATTGTAAACACTGTACCTCCGGGTTAGAAGTGTTTACACTTCTCATAACTGATCCAAGTCTGAGGATCCTTGTTCTAGAACATTACATGTGAGGGGGTTGGGATGTTTGCAGGTTTGCAGGAACCCTTGGCCTCATCATACCCTTTGTTACTAGATTTGTTAAGGTTGTAATACTTGGACAGTTCTTGTGATTACCCTGGACTTGTGAATCTTTATTTGAGTCCCCCACCTGGTTACTGGATTTCTAAGCCTCCATTCGGACTTATTAACATACATGGACTTTTACCCAGACAGATAAACAGATCCAGCACTTGATCACAAACCCTTTGCATATCATTTGCATACATCATTTTTGCATCATTTAACATTTGCTTATTTGTCTTACAGGGTATCCATCATATTATCTTTGGTTTGGTTTTGACCCCTTTTGCTGCTCAGACTGCTTCAGTTATCTTCTCCAGCACCTTCTTTAGTTTGTCAGTGATTCTCTTCTCCAACTATCTTCATCAGAGACCCATCTCCAGCATCTCAGTCAATGACCTTCATCAGCAGTTGCTCTCAGTTTCTTCATCAACATACATCATCAACATGGACACTTCAAGAAAGAGCAACATCACATACCACTTCTTTGAGCCCATCCTGACTGGCATCAGGCAGATCCAGTCCCTCATTACCCATGGCCATGTCCCACTATTCAGAGAGCATTATGGAAGCATATTGGACATGGTCATGGACTTAGATGCATCTCAAAGGAGCATGATCCATACTTGCTTGCAGTTTTATGATCCTCCACTCAGATGTTTCACATTTCCTGATTTCCAGTTGGGACCTCTGTTAGAGGAATTTTCCATGTTGTTAGGAGTTCCTATCAAGAGAGGGATTCCTTTCAACCTTGAGATGACTGCTCCCAGAAATGAAGACATAGCCAGGGCATTGCATTTGGAGCCTGCCCTCATTGATCAGAATATGACAACCAAAGTTGGGGTTCCAGGCCTTCGCCTAGACTTCTTGATCTCCCAGGCTACTCTGAAGGCTGCAATAGGGGAATGGAAGGCTGTCTGTGCACTTCTTGCCCTTAGTATATATGGGGTTATCTTATTTGCAGATGAGCCAAAATTTGTGAGCAAGAATGCCATTCACCTGTTCTTATTGAGAAACCTAGTTCCTACCTTGCTTGGGGACTTCTACTACTCAGTACATCAGAGGAATGAAAGGAAAAGAGGAAGACTGGTCAGATGTTGTGCTCCTCTCTATTACTCTTGGCTGCTGAGACACTTGCCAAAATCAGATACCTTCTTGAACCCACATCAGCAAAAGAATTGGGCTAAGAGGTTTATTGCCTTAACATTAGATGACATCAGATGGTGCACTCAGAGCACCAAGGGCAAGGACATCATTACTAGTTGTGGGCAATATCCTAATGTGCCTTTGATAGGAGTAAAAGGTTGCATCAACTACAACCTTTTACTGTTTAAAAGACAATTAGGGTATGCTTTGGTTCATCCTTCCAGAGGACAAGATTTGGCTGAAACTCTTTACTGTGAAGTCCAGCCCAACTCTGCTGTTGTCAGACAAGCTGCCTGGGCTTGGGATAACATCCAGACTAAGGGGACAGCCATCCTTGGCAAGTGCAACAACATTGCTTCAGCACAATATTCTGATTGGTCTCGTACCAGAGCTCAGATCACCCGGATGCCCTTCACTTTAGAAGATGTACCTGGACCTTCTACAGTGCAACCTGCAGCTACTGTCAGTATGGAAGAGTTTGAAAAGCTGAAAGAGAGGAATACTCAGCTGTCTGAAGCCTTGAAGAAGACTCTTTGGGAGAGAAATGACAGCCGTCTAGATAATGAGATATTGGAAAGGCTCAGGATTGAGCACTTGGCCAAGATTGAGAAGACGGATGACTACATCAGGAAGGCAAGAGCAGGGGAGTTAGTACTGAAGAATGCTTGCAAGGAAGCAAAGATTCAGAAGGCTAGGGCAGAGCATTATCTGGAGGAGAGTCAGGCTAGGTGGATCAGGATCACTGAAGCCCGTGCACAAGAAGATCAAAGGACTCAGGCCAAGATAGAGCAGTTGGAGGCTTGTAAAAAGAAGCATCAGGAGGCTTTGTTGGCAGCACAAAAGGAGATATCTGAATTGAAACTCCGGGCGGGGTTGAAGAGGTCAAAGGATCAGGACAAGCATAAGAAGTTAACTAGAGCCATTGCTACCAGGAACCTCCTCATCAGGACTATTACAGAGCACCCAGTGGGTCCAGTGACTGAGGCCATCCTGAAGGAAGTCAGAGAAGATGACTTTGGATTAGATGTTTGACTCTCTTGCTTGTACTTTTCTCTTGTTGTACTTTTCTTTTGTTGTTGAATTTTGACCCACCATGGGAATGTATTGTAATCAAACTATGTATTTTCACTCTTTGTAATATATCAGTTTGTATTATTGGTGGGCTTTATTTATCTCTACAACATCATCAGCATTTCCTCGAGGTCTGGAAATGTCAAAACCAAAGAACCAAACCGGATACCCTTGGAAGACAAATAGGCATATTGCATTGCATACTAACATTTTCTTTGTTTTGTAGGTTTTTGTTTTATTGTTGTTTCTCACTTTGTTGTGGTTTCAGGAAACATTGCTCGCAGAAGAGTGTTCCCTGTCAACAAAATACACCGGTACCCGACACGAAACAACCTTCCGGGACTCCAGATGGATCAAGTTCAGCAAGACTTGAATGAAGTAAGGACCCAAATGGCTAATGAGAGGGTTGAGATGAGGAATCAGATGACCCAATTCATGACTGTAATGTCTGGTTTAGCTCAAAGCCAGGAAAGACTAAGGGAGTTGGTTGAGAGACAAACTCCCGAAGAACACCATCCAGGTACAGGAGGTACCAGTAACAATGATCACGTGCAGCCTCACACTAATCCACCAGAGTTTGGGCCTCATCTAAACCCAGAAATCAATGCCATAAGGAACACTCAAGGTAACCCTGCTGGAGGAAGGGTCTTGCAAGAATATCCTCAAGAAGAGCAGTTTACAGTTGTTGGGGATGGGGACGAAGTTTACGACCGTAGGCTGGATGAAATTGCAGAAAAGCTGAGGTCTCTTGAATCCCAGAATTCCCTAGGGTTTGATGTAATGGACATGGGACTGGTGGAAGGGGTGAGAATTCCTCACAAGTTCAAACCCCCGTGCTTTGAAAAGTATAATGGCACATCCGACCCACACACCCACCTTCAATCATTCCTGGGAAGATTAAAAGCATAAACCATGGACGAAAAACTGTGGATGTTTTACTTCGAGGATAGTCTAACAGGGGCATCCCGAGAATGGTATTCCCATTTGACCAGAGCCATAGTAAGGAACTGGAAAGACTTGGCTGAAGCTTTCATCCGACAGTATCAGTATAACTTGGACATGGCTCCGAACAGGACCCTTTTAATGGGAATGTCTCAATCTTCCCGTGAAAACTTCATGGAATATGCCCAAAGGTGGAGGCAACTTGCTGCTGCAGTTCAACCACCCATGTCTGAAAGAGAAATGGCAGACATGTTCATGAATACTCTTCAAGGTACCTATATTGATAGATTGACTGCATTTTCTTCTACCAGCTTTGCAGACTTGGTGATAGCTAGGGAAAGAATTGAGAGCTTACTGAAGATAGGAAAAATTTCCGACAACGGTGCTAGTTCAAGCAGTACAAGAAAACCATTTGCTGGGCCCCGTAGATCTAGTGAGAACTCTGTGCATATGGGAAGAGGGGGACCCCAATACTTGCCCAGAACAGTTACTGTTGTTACTATCCCTGCTCCACCACCTAAGTATACTCAACAACCACAACACTTTCCGCAACAACAATAGTTCCCGCAACAAAGATCATACAACAACAATAACAACAATCAGCAACAACGCCCGTTTCAACAGCGACCATCTCAGGTCAACCGGGTGATTGACCCCATTCCTGTGTCGTATGCTACACTGCTGCCACAACTCCTAAAGCTCAATCTGGTTGAGTTAAGGACGTTGGCTCCACCCGATCCTCAAAACCTTCCTAGAAAATATTATGTCAATGCGAGGTGTGCTTTTCACTCTAACGCACCTGGTCACTCTACGGATAAATGCAGAGCTCTGCATATGAAGGTTCAGGATCTGGTAGATTCAAAAGCCCTGAACTTTGCACCTCCTCCCAATGTAATGAAGAATCCTATGCCAAGCCACAGTGGGCCAAGGATTAATGCTATAGAGGATGGTTCACCCATGAGTGTAATAGAAGACATTGCATGTATTCAAACACCTCTGGTAGAGGTTAAAGCCCAGCTTTTAAAGTGCCAAGTGTTTCCAGGTTGTGAGGCCTGTTGCGAATTATGCAAACTTTCTGAGAATTGGTGTGCCAGCTTGAAGGAAGGCATTAATGGCTTGATCAGAGAAGGCGTTCTGCAAATTACAACCACAACTTCTACAACACCAACAACTATTTTGTCAACAACAAGTGATTCTTCTACAAATGCAACAACCATCTTTCCTACTGATTCTCCTACGACTGCAACAACCATTGTTCCAACGGATTCAACTACGACTTCAGCAATCATTCCATCTGTCACTTCAACACACAACAATTCATTTGCACCAGCTACTACAGCTTCAACAACCAACAATGATGTTTGCACTATCACAATCTATTATGACCCGACAACGGTCCCGAACTCCAGCAACTTTCAACAATCTCAACAACAGTCTCAACAAAGTTTCAATTCACCTCCACCAACATCCACCAGAGGTCCTGTTACTATTTTCTATGATCCACAGACTATTACAGTCCCAACATCTGTTGCAGTGAGCCCAATCACTATCATGGTGCCCGGGCCAATCCCATATGATAAAGACAGTGCTATACCATGGCATTATGGTGTTGATCTATACTGCAACGGAGAGAAAGTCCTTCTTGATTCTCCAGTTCTCACTCCCCAAGTGGACAATGTTGGGGGAGGAGGAGGCTTCACCCGAAGCGGACGTCTCTTTGCATCACAAGTCCCTAGAACCAACACTGAGGCAGAGGCTGTTGCCAAAGCCAAGGGGAAGAGTGTGATACCGGAAGAATCTGCACCCAAAGAAACCCATAAATCATCCTTCGATCAAGATGTGGATGATTTTATGAGAATTATTAAGAGAAGTGACTATAAAATTGTGGACCAGCTCCACCAGACTCCTTCAAAGATCTCAATCCTATCTCTGTTGTTGTGTTCTGAAGCCCATCGGGATGCACTACTCAAAGTTTTACACGCTGCCTACGTGCCAGAAGAGATCACTGTAAATTAGCTAGAAACAGTGGTGTCAAATGTCAATACTAGCCATGGGCTAGGTTTCACTGATGCTGATTTAACAACAGAAGGACGTCTCCACAACAAAGCCTTGCACATAACCTTGGAGTGCAAAGGAGCTGTCTTATCTCATGTTTTTGTAGACACTGGGTCCTCACTCAATGTCTTACCCAAGAAAGCCCTTGTTAAGCTCGAGTATGATGGGATAGCTCTCCGGCCAAGTGACCTTGTGGTCAGGGCTTTTGATGGCTCCAAAAGATCTGTTCTTGGAGAGGTGGAGCTGCCAGTGATAATCGGTCCACAAGTCTTCAAGACTGTTTTCTATGTGATGGATATACAGCCTGCTTATAGTTGTTTATTAGGTCGACCCTGGATTCACGCCGCAAGCGCTGTAACGTCGACCCTTCACCAGAAACTGAAGTATGAATGGGAAGGACAAATTATCACCATCTGTGGCGAGGAAGACATATTTGTTAGCCATCTGGCTACATTCAAGTATATTGAAATGGATGGTGAAATCCATGAGACAATGAGCCAAGGGTTTGAGGCCCTAAATGTCAATGAGGCTACTGAAGTATTTGCTGTGTCCCAGGAAGACAAGATGGGTACTTCAATTGTTTCTTATCAGCAAGCCCGAAAGGTTGTTGAAGACGGTAATGCTCAAGGCTGGGGCAAGCTGTTGCCAGTAGAAAAGAAGGAAGATAGATTCAGTTTGGGTTACAGACCATTCCGACAAGATCAATCAGAGGCTGCTAAAGAGCCCAAGTTCATCAGTGGGGGGATGCTCACCCCAGATGCTGTTAACAACCTGGAAGACGAGGAGGAAAGCGATCGCAACCTGGAGAGCTGGATACGTCCAAGGATCCCGGGGAACCAAGTCCTTAACTGGTCTTCCCAGGAAATTATAAGGGTTACTCCTGCAGAGTAATTATTATTTCCTGTCTTTTAGCATGCATCAAGTCCTGCATCTTGCCCAAGGTGTCAGGACTCATTTTGTAATAGGGCCATATTGTAATTTTGTGCAAATGATTAATCAATGAATATCAGACATCTTTTGCAAACAAGTCTCTTTTTTGCTCACTGTCTTTTCATTTTTCATTTTTGTACAAAACAATAAAATGGCAATGTTTTCAAAATAAACAACTTCATTTTCACTTTTTCTAAACAAGATTAAAATTGATCACTAAAACGAACAAATCTCAACCCTTGCAGAGATTATCCTCCAGATTGCACCGACAACAGCACTGCTATGATCTTGTATGACTTTGACAATCCAATTAATCAAGCTGATGAAGGAGTTGAAGAAGACTATGAGTTACCTGAAGAGTTAGCCAGGTTGTTGAGACAAGAAGAGAAGGTGATCACTCCTCATCAGGAGGAGGTTGAAACAGTTAATCTTGGTACCGAAGAAGACTTGAAAGAAGTGAAGATCAGGGCTGGTCTGCAAGATTCAGTGAAGGAACAACTTATTGATATGCTTCGAGAATACGTTGACGTCTTTGCATGGTCCTATCAAGACATGCCAGGTCTGGATACCGACATTGTTATGCACAAGCTGCCTTTGAAAGAAGATTTCCCTCCAATGAAGCAGAAGCTACGCCGTAATCATCCAGATATGGCCATGAAGATTAAAGAAGAAGTACAAAAACAGTGGGACGCCGATTTCCTTGCTGTAACTAGTTACCCGCCGTGGGTTGCTAACATTGTACCAGTGCCTAAGAAGGATGGCAAAGTACGGATGTGTGTGGATTATCGGGATCTGAACAGAGCTAGCCCAAAGGATGATTTCCCTTTACCTCACATTGACATATTGGTTGACAACACAACTCAGTTCTCAGTATTTTCCTTCATGGATGGTTTTTCAGGGTATAATCAGATCAGAATATCACCCGAAGATATGGAGAAGACTACCTTCATCACACCCTAGGGAACATTTTGTTACAAGGTAATTCCTTTCGGATTGAAGAATGTCGGTGCTACTTATCAACGGGCTATGGTAACGTTATTCCATGACATGATCCACAAAGAAATTGAATGCTACGTGGATGATATGATTGCCAAGTCCCTCACTGAAGAAGATCATCTGGTGAATCTGCTGAAGTTGTTCAAGCGCCTGAGAAAGTATCAGCTGAAGCTAAACCCCAACAAATGCACATTCGGGGTACGTTCCGGTAAGCTGTTGGGATTCATTGTAAGTGAAAAAGGAATTGAAGTTGATCCTGACAAAGTCAAAGCCATTCAGGAAATGCCTGCACCTAGGACTGAAAAGGAAGTCTGGGGGTTCTTAGGTAGATTGAACTACATATCAAGGTTCATATCTCATCTTACTGCAACCTGTGAACCCCTGTTCAAACTATTAAGAAAGGAACAAACGGTTAGGTGGAACGCAGATTGTCAGAAGGCTTTTGACAAAATTAAGGAGTACTTACAGGAACCTCCAATTCTTATGCCACCAATTGAGGGAAGACCTCTAATAATGTACCTGACATTATTAGAAGGGTCAATGGGGTGTGTGTTGGGCCAGCATGACGAGTCTGGTCGAAAAGAGTATGCAATATACTACCTAAGCAAAAAGTTTACCGACTGTGAACAACATTATTCACTGCTCGAGAAAACTTGTTGTGCTTTAGCGTGGGCTGCTCGCCGACTAAGACAGTATATGTTGACTCACACTACCTTATTGATCTCAAAAATGGATCCAGTCAAGTACATATTTGAGAAGCCAGCACTTACCGGAAGGGTTGCAAGATGGCAAATGATTCTGACAGAGTATGACATTCAGTACACATCTCAAAAGGCCATCAAGGGCAGTGTGTTGTCTGACTATCTGTCTGAGAAACCCATTGATAATTACCAACCAATGAGATTTGATTTCCCTGACGAAGACATCATGTTACTAAAATCAAAAGATCATGAAGAGCCTGTTCACACTGAAGGGCCTGACCCAGAAGAAGAATGGACACTGATGTTTGATGGGGCTATCAACACGAATGGTCGTGGAGTTGGTGCAGTGCTCATTACACCTAAAGGAGTTCATATACCTTTCTCGGAAAAACTCACCTTTGCATGCACTAACAACGAAGCTGAGTACGAAGCGTGTATCATGGGTCTTGAGGAAGCCATTGACCTCAGGATCAAGACTTTGACTGTATTCGGAGATTCAACTTTGGTAATCAATCAGACCAACGACAAATGGTATACTCACCAAGAGCATCTGATTCCATACCGTGACTATACGAGGTGATTATTGACTTTCTTCACAACATTCAAACTTGAGAATATCACTCGAGACGAAAATCAGTTCACGGATGCTCTAGCTACCATTTCCTCCATGATCAAGGTTCAAACTGCCAATTATGTGCCTCGGATTTCGGTATCCAGACTAGACCGACCAACATACGTATTCTCCGTGGACATTGCTAAAGATGACAAGCCTTGGTTCCATGACATCAAATGCTTCTTGGAGGATCAAACATACCCACCTGGGGCATCATCCAATGATAAGAAGACATTAAGAAGGTTGGCTGGTAGTTTCTTCCTGAATGATGATGGTTCGTTATACAACAGAAACTTTGACATGGTTCTTCTCAGATGTGTTGATAAGAAAGAAGAGGACTTGCTAATGCACGAGGTGCATGAAGGATCTTTCGGTACCCATGCTGGAGGACATATAATGGCTAAGAAGTTATTAAGATCAGGTTACTACTGGATCACAATGGATGTAGACTGTTGTGCCTATGCCAGAAAGTGCCATAAATGCCAGATCTATGCAGACAAAGTGCATGTGCCCCCGAATCCCTTGAACATAATGTCTTCACCTTGGCCCTTTGCCATGTGGGGCATTGAAATGATTGGAAAGATTGAATCGACTGCTTCAAATGGCCATAGATTCATCCTGGTAGCCATTGATTACTTCACCAAATGGGTTGAAGCAGCTTCGTATGCAAACGTCACCAGACAAGTGGTAGCCAGATTCCTGAAAAGAGACATCATCTGTCGATATGGAGTACCCGAACGAATCATTACTGATAATGGTTCCAATTTGAACAACAAAATGATGGCAAAACTGTGTCGGGACCTCAAAATTCAGTATCACAACTCTTCTCCTTACAGGCCAAAGATGAATGGCGTGTTGAGGCAGCTAATAAGAACATTAAGAAGATTGTGCAAAAGATGGTGGTTACTTACAAAGACTGGCATGAAATGCTACCATTTGCCTTGCATGGGTATCAAACCTCAATCAGAACATCCACTAGGGCAACACCATATCAGCTTGTGTATGGTATGGAGGCAGTCCTACCGGTTGAAGTTGAACTACCCTCCTTACGGGTACTGATGGATGTAAAGCTGAATGAAGCAGAATGAGTCCGATCTCGGTACAATCAACTGAATCTGATCGAAGAAAAGAGGTTAGCTGCAATATGTCATGGGCAGTTATATCAGAAAAGGATGAAGAAAGCCTTCGATTAGAAAGTCAGGCTTCGGGAATACCGAGTAGGAGATCTAGTGCTGAAAAGACTCCTTACTCCTCATACAGACCACAGGGGCAAGTGGACTCCAAACTACGATGGTCCATTCATAGTAAATAAGGTTTTCTCTGGTGGAGCACTAATGCTCACTACTATGGATGGTGAATATTTCTTATCCCCTATGAATTCAGATGCAGTTAGAAAATACTTCTCATAAAAAGACCCGCTGGACATAAAAACAGAATGTAAGTCCAGGCAAAAATAGGGCATCCCGGCGAGCCAAAAACAGAATAAAAGACTCGGGCAAAAATAAGGGAAAGTTTAAAAGTGTACACCCGCTGAGTTGAAAAGCTGCATTGGACAACACAGGCAAAAATGGGTATCCCGGTGGATTGAAAACCCGAAAGGGCGATCCACGAAAAATCAGGGAATAAGCGAACAACTGCATTCTGAATTCGTCTGTGTCACTTACAACATGGCAAGCCTCGAAAGGATAAAGCATCGGTCAGAATCAACCTTCTTCGGAAAGCAAGATGAGAAGAACGTCAAGGTCATACGGGTCATAGCAAAGGAAGCTCGTCGGAGCGTCATCAACATTGCCAACACTTTTACTTTTCTCAATTTGTAACAATCTCCCCATTTCAGGGGATCTGTTTCCTTGACTGTATTTGCCAATTCAAGGCACCTAGATTAATGAAATCAGAATTTTCAGTCAAGCCTCGTTTCTTACATTTTTGTTTCATTTGCAAAAATGTCCAGTATCCATGATATAATATTTGCATAAAAAAAATGAGCCATTATTAATAAATGCTTGCAGGAAATGTATTTACTCTCAGGAATATCTAACTCCTATGAAGGAATCCGGTAAAGGATACCTCGGGACACTGGTGCGTTTCTTTGTCTTAACAGGTTGCAGGTATTCAAATACGTAACATGGGGCATGCCAAGCATCATTTCCCCAACAAACCTCCTCCAAGCAGTATCTGGAATGTTTTTCCCAGCGGAGTTGCCAAAGCCTCCACATCCCTAGCCAGGATCCCCACAGAGTTCTCTAGGAAGATCGATCAGTGATCTTTTCTATCCCCAACAGAGTGCCAGATCTCTCATCCTCAGCGAAGTTAAAAGAACTATCTCCCCGCAGAAGTTCCAGCCTCTCCCCAGAAAAGCAATGTTTGAAATCCTACACAACAAAGTGATGGAAGCTTCCTTCACCCCAGCTGTGTTTCTCCTTACCGGATAGATCTATCAATGATCTAGTTCCCTGAGCAGAGCCATACATCTTATCAGATCTACCAATGATCTTCCCCAGCTGGGATTTTCCTCCAAGCAGATCAGCCAGAGATCTCCACAGCAGCGGGATCCGAATCCCGGATCGGTTTCTTTTTTGCATTAGCATAGCATTCGCATCATCCTTCCCTACAAAGCGTAGCATTCTGTTTAATACGGAGCATTACGGCAAAAATCAAACATATGCATGATCACAATCCAGGTTCGAGCAAGTCACCTGTAAATACCAACGGTATCTCATCAGCAATATACAAAATACATCCCTTGCACAGAAAGCCAAAGCATCCCCTTTGCATTCCCCGACACATATACATGTTCATATATACTCTTTCGACACGCGTCCATGTCGTTTTATTCCCCTGCAGATATAAGCCACAAGCATCCTCTGTGATTACAAATACCTATATTCTCTTTTGGCACCCGTCCGTGTCATACCTTCCCTAGCAAGTTGAACACTCATCCGTGTCTTGCTCATGCTCCACAATACTTCACTCATACTTATACAGATATTCGTCCGTATCTTATACATACATATACTCATCTCCCCACAGATTCAACACTCGTCCGTGTTCTTTGTTAACCAGTTGGTACTCGTCCGTATCATCATCTTCGAACACACGTCAGCATTTGTTTCTACCGATACTCGTCCGTATCATGGCCTTAAGGATGCTCGTCCACATCTTTAATCTATACACAGCGTCAAAACACTTATACTTTTATTCTTAAGTGTAAGCACTCGTCCGTGTTTACCATTCCCCGATTTAACAACTTTCCTTCTATCCGACATTCGTCCTATGTCGTGATACTTTCGGTAGCCGTACCCTGCTAGATGATCGTCCTTCACCTTTAGATGATCGTCCCTCATCCTTTCCCCAGCGGACTCTCCATTATTGGAATCCTTTTCTATCCGGCATTCGTCCTATGTCGTGATATGTAGCAGCCGTCCCCTGCTAGGTGATCGTCCTTCACCTTTTTTATGATCGTCCTTCATCATGCTTATCCGATGACCGTCCCCATCGTCGACCTTTCTTTTCTATCCGACATTCGTCCTATGTCGTGATAAAGAGCAGTCGTCCCCTGCTAGGTGATCGTCCTTCACGTTTGATGATCGTCCCTCATCATTTATGTCATTTATTCTTTGAACCGATGGCCGTCCCCATCGTTGTTTACTTTACTTTGCAAACCTGATGGCCGTCCCCATCATTGCCTTTACTTTAATCCCCAGAGAACCTTGTTACTTTGCTTGATGGCCGTCCCCATCATGATCTCTTTATTTCCCCAGCATGTCGGCCGTCCCCGTCATTGCTCTATCCCCAGCAGTCGTCCTCTGCTCGATGGTCGTCCTCCATCGCCCACATTTTGATAATAATACTATACTTTCTTTTACAATTTATATCCCTTTTCTTCTTCTCCCCAGTGAGTGCAAATTTCGGACTGTCTTTGGTATTCAACCACAAGTTATCTTGTTTGTCTAATAAGCCCGTCGCTTACATCCTGCACAGTTAACTCATGTTTGAATAGGGGCAGCTGTAAACACCCCAAATTTGCCCTCACTAATTTCACACCATGGCTTGTGATCTTTCATGTTTGCATTAGTTTAAGCATATCATAGCATATTGCATTTTTTGTTTCATCTGCATAGTTCAAGTTCATTTGCATCTAGGGTTTGTGATCTGAGCAATCCAAGGGTCCATCTGAGCCACTCCAAAGGCCTCCAATCATTCCAATAGGGTCCATGTGTGTTCAATCATCATTTTATATCCCTCAAAGATCAAGGAAGTCAATAAATCACAAGAACTGGCAAAGCATGGAAGCAGAGCTAGGGTTTCACTACACAGATGACCTGAAATTAGGGTTTTGGTTTCAGAGGCCATAACTCCAATTTTTTTGGTCATTCTTGTTTCTAATAGTCTCAATATGTTATAAGGATCATGTATACCAAGTTTTATGAATAAATTCATTGTGGAAGTCATCTGTTCACTGGGTAACTTCTTGAGCAAGTCAGAGCAAAATCAGGGCATCTGAGGCCCCCAACAATGGAACCAAAGTGGATTTTTCATTAAATTGAAGTTATATGATCTTTATTTGATCATTGAAGTGCTTGGAAGTTCACAAAATTGAATAAAATTGAGCTAAACCAAAAGTTGCCAAAAATGGAAATGACTTGTAATGGAAACTTTCCATTTTGGGAAAGTATTTCAACCTCCTCTTTCTCAACCAAAAATGCTTCAAATGAAAAATTGTTGGTCATCAAAGTTGTAGATTGGATCATTCCCTTTTCAAAAAGTATAAGAACAAGTTCTAATTCATTATGGAACTCAAGTTATGGCTTGGCAAAGTTGGCAAAAATCCTATAATTTTCACTTTCACACCAAAGAGGATTTTTTGCAAATTCACATACCAAGTCATTTTGTGACCACTAATCATTCTCTAAGCATCATACCAACATAATGCAATGCTTTGTGACCAAAATTTCCCAAAGAATCATGCCATTTCATGTCTTGAACTTCAAGAAATTCAAAAGGGGTCAAACTTCCTCAAAATTGCAAAATGATACAAAACCTCTCACACACTTGCTGAATCACCACAAAACATGTTACATGGTTCTCCTTGATCCTTGCTGAGCCAGGACAAGCCAAAATCCAGCTGCAACATGAGCCCATACCTCAAGTACAAGTTTTGTTGACTTTTTGCAAGAGAGCCCATACCAATCACCATAGGCCACAACAACTCCTCTGACCTATCAAAGCTTGTTATGTGGACAAAATGCAACTCATAACACACATTACACAAGGCTGAAACCTAAGAATCACTAAGTTCCCAAAAAACACCCCAAAAGCAAAAGCTTTTGAAACTCATAGCACACACACTCAAACTCAAAGCTTCTTTCATCAATCAACTCAACATCACAAGAGGATCATTTCCCACCCTTCATTGCAACCTAAAAGCCCCAAAAACTGAAACACGGTTTCTGGCCAGTTGAAGAACAACCATTCAAACCAGCCATTATAAACTCTCTTCAAGCATCAAAGCATCAAGAGGAGGATCATTGGAGTCATTTTGCACCAAAGAGAAGGCCAGATAACTCAGATTGAGAAAGCTCCACTTCAGGTATCCTCAAGAACAAATTTTCCAGAAATGTGATTTTAGGTTATAAAAATGTTCTTTATGCTTTACTGATCATCATGATCTATTTTGTTTTGAAAATGAGTGAGAAACAAGCATGTATGAAGCTTCTGAAATTTTTGCGTGTTTTCTGTTTGCCTTTGATTCTTGATCCTGAGTGAAAATAAATGATTTTGGTTGCTGGATTCTTGTTTAGAAGTGTCTAATGGTTGTTTCTGGAGATTTTGATGAAGTTTCATTGCGTTTTGAGAGAGATAGCAAGAGTGAGTGGCCGTAGAAGATGATCGGAGCTAGCTCCGGTCACCTGAAAATGTTTAGGGTTCAGATTAGGGTTAGCTGAGTGATTAGTGTGATTTTGAATCTCAGCCCTTAGATAAGGTTTCGCGCGCGTGAACCAATGGATCAGATCACCTCATTAACCTTTAATTTCCATTTAATTTAATTAATTAGGTTTAGTTAATTAATTAAACCTGATTTGAATTTCAGCCTTTGGACGTGGCGCCAGTCAATTCCCACCCCTCAGCTTTGAATCTAAGCCCTTAGATCAGCATACTTCTCCTTTTATTCATATTTTATTTCATTTAAATCCATTTATTTTGTCTAATTTATTTAAAATACTTAGAAAATTCCAAAAATATTTTTCTTCTGCATTTTAATTTCAAATATTTTTCTCCACCCAAAAACATTTTTATTTTTATTTTTGCATTAAAAAACCATTTTAAAAAATATTTAAATGTTTATTTTAATTAATTAATGGAAATTAATTAATTAAAATACCATTTAGGTTTCTAAAAATCACAAAAAAATTCACACTGCATCTTAAGACACTTAGAAACATTGTCAAACCATCCATACAAATTTCTTTTTGGTTTTGATCCAACTTTGACATTTTTCTTGAATTTAGGGTTCATAAAAATCCCTTTTTTGAATCCTAACTTCAAAAATTCTCTTCTGCCTAACCATGAAGGGTTTGACATTGGTTCTTTTTGCATTGTTCTTCATATGGCATGTAGTATCTAGCATAGTTTTGTCACAAATTTATCTTGCATTTTCCATTTGACTTGCATTTTTTCTCTTAAGGTACCTTAAAATCCTAGTTAACTTAGAAAAATCACAACTTTCTTTAGGTTAAGAGTTAGACCTCCTCCTTTGAGGTGTGATATCATATGGGGTTAAGGTTCTTGTGAGTTCATTTGCAATTTTTTATCTTATGATTTGCTTCTATTTTGACCTTATGCATCTCATGTTGCTTTAAAACCCTAATTTTGCATCTTCACTTGCATTCATCTTGCATATGAATCCATACATGAACTTGCCATGACATTTCTTACATTCATATGGAATCTAAGACATCTTAGGACATATTAGAATCATGCTTGATCATTTCTTCATTCATTTTCCATGATGTGCATTCATTTCATTTCATGAACTTTCATGAACTTTCAAACTTCAAAGCATGCTTCCATGGCATTCCATCTCTTGTATGAACATTCACAACACTTGACATGCTTTTGCATAATCTCATAGCATCATTTGCATCATGTATTTGCTTATAATTTTGGTTTTGCCTTTGCATATGTCTCATTTTCTTTTCATTTCTTTCTTTTATGCAAACCTTTTTAGGTGGTAAGTAATTTGAGAAGTGAATTTGCCTTCACTTCTCATTTATCTTCATCTTTTTCTTATGCATCCTTGCTGCATTTTCATTTGCTTTAGAGTGAGCTTTCTCATTCATGTTCATCATTCACTTTCTTTCTCCAAGTTACTAATCTTCTTCAGTGAAGTAAGTAACTTGTTTCTTCTGCTTCTCCTCCTTTCATCTGCTTCTTCCATTGGTGGCTTCTCTGAAGATCTCTTGCAAGCCTTATAAACCATAGGAACATCTAAGAATGACAATAATTAGGGTTTTGATTAGCCCCCCTTTAGCTTTACCTTTGTGTCTTCTTTGTGTCTCTCTTCTTACCTCATCATTAGATACTAAACCTTTAAGGTTTTAAGACTTTGTGATTAGGGTTATGCCTGCATCCTTCTCTTAGGATGGAGTGTATAAATTTAATCCTAAGTGTTAAACCCTTAATTTGTTTAAACCTCTTAATTAATCCATTTAATAATCACTAAGACATTAACTTGTAACTTGGGCCTTGCATTAGGGTTCTAATTCTTCCTTTATTGGTTAAGAAGGACTAACCCTAGTGTTAATGGACAAGTCCCCCTCAAGTTGTCTTACAAATCATAAAATTCACTTCTTAATCTCACCCTTAATTAAAATCCATTTAATAAAGGTTTATTTTGTCATGAGGTTAATCCCTAATCATGGATTAAGTTGAGGCGTCTTCCTCAGCTTAAGTGTGCTCATCTATTATCCTTCTATTAGGATGGTGTAATGGGTTCACTAATCTTTGATTATAGCTTAAACTCATTAATTAACACTAAACAAAAACTCAAAAATATCTAAATAATCACAAGTAGGTTAATGATCTTAATCCTATATCATCATGGTAATTGAGTTGAGATGTTTATCTCATGCTTAAGGTATTCTCATTATCCCTAATCAAAGGGAGGATATGATGAGTTTACTAACCCTTGGTTTAAGCTTAAGCTCATTGACTTATGACAAACACAAAAAGCAATAAAAGATTGAAAACACAAAAAACAAAGCAATAATCGTCTCCTTCAGGATTCTTTTCTCAGCATCTTCACTCACAAACGAGAACTTGCTTCTTCTGTCTAATGCAAGACAGTTAGCACTCGAGCCAGACGAGTCATACACTTGAGCATAGACAAGAAAGCAGTTCATCAGTCAATTCATCTTTTAGTCTCTTTGAGTCAAACTACGGTGTTTTGACTTCCTCATTGCACGAGAGGATACGTAGGCATAACTTAACTGTTATCGAACAAAAGTCTCTGTGTGGTCCCCCTCTTTCAGCATTCTTTTTAAGCCTCATTCCTGAGCACCTCACTTCACTTTCCAGCACTGACACTTGTACATCCTTTTCCAGCTTTTACACACAAATAGCACATACACTACCCCTTTAAACAAAAATATTGTAAGCGTGGATCCCGTCGAGTACGACGGACAATCTGGGTGCTAATACCTTCCCAGGTTGTAACCAACCCCCTTTCTCAGTTTCTCTGGTTCGCGACCGTCTTATCCATATCTTCCTAGGTTTATGCAGAATTACCTTTCCTTTGGGATAAAAATGCCTAGCTGGCGACTCTATTCACTTCATCTCATTTTCTCCTTTCGCCGACCGTTCGCGTCTGTACCCTATATGACCAGGTGTCTTTTCGGGGGAGCGACAAAACCCCCTATACAACCCAATCTGAATCATGCTATTATAGCTCAACCTAATACTCTTGTCTCTGTTTCACCCGGTTTCATTCTGAGGCAATCACATTAAGCCCTTTACTTTTACACGCGCATAATGGAGTAACCTGTTAGTGAGTTTGATCCTTTTTCATACGGGGTCCGGTACACAAGTGCGGTAACCCTTTAACATACTGAGTGCAAGTTGTGGGGGATCGAATAGTAATCCGCCAAAGTGTGGCAACCCTTTAACATACAGAGTGCAAGTTGTGGTGCATTTTGAAAATCCTGAAATCACACAATAAAACAAAAACAAACACAACAATCAGTGGATTAAATGCATTTTTTCGTTCTTTCCTTATATATGCGAGCATTCTCGTAAGTGTCTAGTCTTAGTTCTTCCAAATCACGTAAGTCTAAAATGCGTTTCTCACCTGCGCCAATATAGTTAAAGTTAAGATTTTTAATCACCCAATAGGCTTTATGCTCTAATTCTACTGGCAAGCGGTATGATTTTCCATAGACTAGTTTGAAAGGTGTGGTTCCGATGGGTGTCTTAAAAGTTATTATGTAGGCCCATAAAGCTTCAGGTAGCTTGGTTGACCAATCTGTCCTCGATGTAGCAACATTTTTCTCTAAAATTTGTTTTATTTCTCTATTCGAGACCTCTACCCATCCGCTAGTTTGCGGATGTTAAGGTTTTGCTACTCGGTGTCTTACTCCATATTTTAATAAGAGCTTATCAAATATTTTAGAATGGTGAGGTGAACATATTTCCAAAGAGTGGTTCAAAATAGATCTGATTGAAGGATCTTCACACAAGTCCTTGAAGTGCTTGCATGTCCATCGTAAGGAGCGATGTGATAATGGGAAATTATGTTTTCCATTTCTTCTTCTAGGACACATTAACGGTAAATACCATCGGATTCTCGCTTGAAAAGCAATGGTTCATCCCAGTAGTAATGTTTTAAATTATGGAATAATTTCTTCTTTTGTTGGTATGTGAGATCTGGTGGAAGAACCCCGACAACTAGATAGTTGACTATGTTAGCATACCATGGTAGAGTGGTTTGTGCACAAATCTCTTCTACAGTTTCTTCTTGGATTTGTTCATCCAAAGTCAAGGAAGATATCTCACTCTCAAGTTGAGCTATAAGACGTTCATCAGGGAAATCATCATTAATTGGTATCGGGTCTGGTTTAATTCCCTCCATACGTGATAAGTGGTATGCTACTACATTTTCAGTTCCTTTCTTATCCTTGATTTCTAAATCATACTCTTGTAACAATAGGATCCATCTTAGTAATCTAGGCTTTGCGTCTTTTTTACTTAGAAGGTATCTAATGGCTGCGTCATCGGTATATATGATTATTTTAGCTCCTACTAGGTAGGAACATAATTTATCAAGTGCGAACATGACGGCTAAGAGTTCTTTTTCTATTGTTGTGTAATTCATCTGGAAGGTCTAAAGTTCTACTTGCATAGTATATTGCGTGAAGTTTCTTATCTTTTCTTTTCCTAAGACTGCGCCTACAGCGTAATCACTCGCATCACACATAATCTCGAATGGTAGTGTCCAATCAGGTGGTTGCATGATGGGTGCAGTGATGAGGGTTGTTTTGAGTGTTTCAAATGCTTTTAAACAGTCTTCGTCAAAGACAAACTCCACGTCCTTCATTAGTAAACCATTCAATGACTTAGTGATTTTGGAAAATCCTTAATGAATCGTCGGTAAAAATCGGCATGTCCTAAGAAACTTCTTATTTCTTTCACGGTTTTAGGAAGTTGAAGGTATTTTTTTACTTCTATCTTTGCTTTATCTACCTCGATGCCTCTGTCAGATTTCACATGTCCTAAAACCATTGTCTGACCATAAAATGGCACTTTTCCCAGTTCAGTACAAGATTTACTTTCACGCATCTCTCGAGTACCATTTCTAAGTTAGATAGACATCCTTCAAAGCTTTGTCAGCATACTGAGAAATCATTCATAAACACTTCTATGACATCATCTATGAAATCGGCAAAAATTGTCATCATACATCGTTGAAATGTTGTTGGAGCGTTACATAAACCGAACAACATACGATGATAAGCGAATGTTCCGTAGGGGCATGTGAATGTTGTATTTTCTTGGTCGTCGGGATGAATAGGAATTTGGAAAAATCCAGAGTAACCATCTAGGTAGAAAAATTAAGAATGTTTGGCTAATCTTTCCAACATTTGATCGATGAAGGGTAAAGAAAAATGATCTTTCCAGGTTGCTTTGTTCAGTTTTCGGTAATCGATGTACATTCTACTCCCGGTTACTACTCTTTATGTTATATACTTGCCTTTTGAGTTCTTAGTGACTGTAAT
Source organism: Lathyrus aphaca (assembly GCA_963966055.1). Lineage (NCBI taxonomy): Eukaryota > Viridiplantae > Streptophyta > Magnoliopsida > Fabales > Fabaceae > Lathyrus > Lathyrus aphaca. The sequence goes on from OZ014521.1 coordinate 18,440,309, forward strand.
GCCTCCCTTCTTTGGTACGACATGCACTAGGCTGACCCATTGACTGTCGGATATTGGATATATAATTCTGGCATCTAGTAACTTCTTTACCTCGTCCCTGACTACAATACTTAAAATTGGGTTAATCCTTCTCTGAGGTTCTCTAGAGGTCTCACGGTCTTCCTCTAGCATAATGCGGTGCATACATATTTAAGGACTTATTCCTTTTAGATCAGATACGTTATAGCCTAACGCAGTTGGATATTTTCTTAAGACGTCTAAATATTTTTTGGTTTCGAGTTGTCCTAAGTCTATATTCATTATAGCTGACCTTTTAAGTTCTGAATCTAGGAATTCGTATCTAAGGTTGTTAGGCAATTCCTTAAGTTCAATATCGGGTTTCTTTGGGCATGGCATATTGTCAGGTATAAGAGCTAAGTATTTAATTAGGCCTTCGTCCTGGTAAGGTTCTTTCCAATTATCATCTTTAAAGATCTCAGGCGATGGGATTTTCATTATGTCAGAGTAGGTAGTCTCTTCTTTTTCCATTTCTTGTATGCACTCGTCAATGACGTCTATAAGGTAACATGTATCTTCTATGGCTAGAGCTTGGAGGAATTGGGTTAGAATGAATTCTACTTTCTCTTCTCCTACTTCGAATGTCATCCTACCTTTTTCACATCGATGATAGCTCCGGCTGTGGCTAAGAATGGTCTTCCAAGTATGATAGGGGTAATAGAATCTTCTTTGATGTCCATGATTATGAAATCAGTTAGGCTGTAGAACTGACCTATTCGTACACGAACGTTCTCTAGAATACCAATCGGGAATTTTACTAAGCGATTGGCTAGTTGAACTGACATCTTGGTTGGTCTCAGTTGTCCCATATCGAGCTTCTTGCAAATTGATAATGGCATAACACTTATACTTGCTCCTAAATCACATAGAGCTTTGTCTACGGCAGACTTTCTTATTACACAAGGAATAGAGGAACTTCCTGGATCCTTCAATTTAGGAGGCATGTTGTAGATTCAGAGTACGCCTAAGAGGGGGGGGTGAATTAGGTGTTATAAAATTTTCTCGATTATTTTCTTGATGGATGAATTTTTCTCTTTTACTTGTGTATGATAAGAAAGCGATAAAGTAGGAAATAAAAGAGACACAACAATTATCCTGGTTCCCTTCACAATCCGAAGGTATATCCAGTCCCCTTTCCAAACCGAAAAAGATTTCCACTATTGTTAGATCTTTGTACAAGCCTAATCCCAAGACTTATCCTACAATATTCTAACAACAACCCACCAAGAACAACCTCTTGGATTTTACAAATTTAAAGTCCAATTGAGAACAAATCTCACAATGGACCTCTTGTATCCACAATCCGGATATCAAGGAAAATCACCCAAGTAGAACAAGAAAACAATCCTTTCCTTTCTACTCTCTTGTTTCCAACAATCCTGAAAACAAGGAATAATAATAATTCTGAATTTTGTAAGTGTATGGAAGATGAAGCTTTAAATATTTTATCAATATAAATATTGATCTTCTCCTTGGAACAAGTATCACTCAACAATAAATATACAAGTGTTCTTGAATAAATGAGATAAAACTAGAATGATGTTCTTGAAAATTTATGAAAAGTTTCTCTCAAAAAGTTTGAATATGAACACTTAAAAATATTTGAAACATGAAGAATATGAGTGGTTTTTTACTATGAAAATTATTGGAGAGGAGTGTAAAAACTGAAAATAATTTGTTTATATAATGCACAAAACACCCTTTCATAAAGGTATGATCAAATCAAAAGATGCAATGGTTTGGAAAATAGAAACAATGAAGTTTTTCATGAAAAAAAATGCATATTTTCGCTCACTCTTACAGTGTTAACCGGTTAACACCCCTTCAACGTTAGAAAATATTCAAATTAAAAATCTGTGCAAATTACGGCAGTTTATTTGTGCTTTTACGTCAGTTGAAACTGCCATATTTTACCAAATACTGCATGTTTAAATAAATTAAAAAATTAAAAATTTTGTCTAAATATTTATTTTTTAATGCATGAAATTTATGGAATGTGCTTTATATTATTTCTAAACATGTATTTTATGCATGAGATATTTTTGAACACTTGCATATATATTTTTAAGCAATAATTGTTATACCTTTAATTTATTTCAAATTATTCTTCAATTCTTGAAAAAATGCAAGAAGCTTGAGACTAATGATTCACTTCCTTTTTGCACACACAATCTTGAGCATAATTTGTTGTCTTCATCAAAACATGATATTTGAAGGAAGCTTGTCTTCACACATGTTATTTTGAATAATTGCGCTACACTCAGCAGTAAGTGTAACTGTTTCATTCTCCTCGATTTTATTTTTGTTAGATAAGATCTCTTTTAGAAATTTAGCATATGAGGGCATATGCGTAATAGCTTCTGTAAAGGGTATGATGATATTTAACTATTTCAGAAACTCTACGAATTTCTTGAATTGTCCCCTAATTTTAGAATTTGTTAACTGTTAGGGGTACGAAATCAATGGTTTATATGGTGGCGGAGGTACATAGGGTCTTTCCTTTTCCACGGCCTCCTATTCCTTGGCTTCCTTTTCCCGTGGTTTGTCGTTATTCATAGTTGATTTCTCAGGCTGTTGATACATGGTTGAGTTTTCAGTTCTAGGATCGGCAGGTCCATCCAATTCTTTTCCGCTTCTTAGTATAACTGCATTTGCACGACCTTTAGGATTTGGTTGTGGCTGTCTAGGAAACTTTCTAGTTGGGTCAGAAGTGGATGTTTTTTGTTGGGATACTTGAGAGATTTGGGTTTCTAACATCTTATTATGAGTAGCTAATGCATCTACTTTGGTCACCAATTGTTTGATCTGTTCACTAGTATGAATGTTCGGTTTCATGAAATCCTTGTTTGTTTGAGTTTGCGTGGCAATGAAGTTTTATATCATCAATTCAAGGTTTGATTTCCTAGGAGCGTTTAGATTGGGTGCGGAAGCTTTTTGGTATCCTGGTGGTATAGCTGGTGCTTGGTTAGGCGCATACAAGGCGTTGTTATTCTTATAAGAAAAATTTGGATGATTCTTCCATCCTGGGTTGTAGGTATTAGAATAAGGATTTCCTTGAGCATTTTTCACCTGACCTGTGGTTAATCCGGCAAGAAGTTGACATTCAGGTGATGTGTGTCCTGGGATTCCACAAATTTCGCAATTTGGAGTTACTGCAGCCACGATGACTGATGGTGTTATGGTCAAGTTATCGATTTTCTGAGCTATGGCATCCATCTTTGCATTTACGTGGTCGAAACTGTTCACTTCGTATATTCCTACCTTAGTTTGATTCTTGTCTACAGGTGTTCTTTCTCTTCCCCGTTGGCAATGATTTTGAGCCATGTTCTCAATGAGGTTATAGGCTTCTTCGTATGGTTTATTCATAAGAGCGCCGCCCACGAAAACGTCTATCGTCATCCTAGTGTTGTATAGAAGTCCATTATAGAAGGTAATGATGGTTACCCAATTTTCAAACCCATGGAGTGGACATAATCTTAACAGATCCTTGTATCTTTCCCACGCTTCATAAAGCGATTCAACATCTTTCTGTCGAAATCCATTAATTTGGGCTCTCAGCATAGTTGTCTTGCTTGGCGGGAAATAACGAGATAAGAAAACTTTCTTCAGTTCTGCCCATGTTGTGACAGAGTTGGCTGGTAGCGATTGTAACCATGCCCAAGCTCTATCTTTTAAAGAGAACGGAATGAGTCTCAGTCTTATTGCGTCTTGGGTTACACCTTGCTTTCATGGTATCTACGTATTGCACAAACTTTGTCAGATGTTCGTTGGGGTCGTCCGTAGGATTCCCAGAAAAATGGTTCTGTTGTACAGCTTGCAGCAGTGAAGGTTTCAGTTCAAAATCGCTTTAGGTTATGGTTGGTGCGACAATACTGTTGTGCATTTCTTGTTGATTTGGAGTCGCATAGGACTTGAGTGAACGTGGAGCGGCTCCGTTTTTGGCCATGATTGATTCTTCAACTGGTTCTGGTGTTATATCTTCAGGGAAAAAGGTTTCGTTGGTTTCGGTTCGGCGTCTCGAACTTATGAAACGTTCTAGTTCGTTGATCTGGGGTTCTAAGTCTTCGCTCGGGAGCGAGTATTGGGCATACAATCGACAAAGGAAAGGTAAATTTGTTGCCTTAGTCTAGACGGCGCAACAACGAATTGCACTATTGACTAAATCTAAGTCCCCGACAACGGCACCAAAAACATGATCGCGACTTTCCAAGTCTAAAGATTCTAACTACAAGTATACAGCCTAATCACGCAGTAATAAAAGATATCGATCCCATAGAGACTCGATAATCAACCTAGTGTTATCGGGTGTTACTATGTTTAGCTAAGGCGAGTGATATTTTTAGTTTTAAAAGGTGAGAAAGAAATTAAGTTAAATTAATAATAAGAATATCGGTATGCAATTGATTTGCCTTCGTGAATTCAATAAAGGGTCAGCTTATTAAGGATTGTTAAGTTATCTTTCCGTAGAAACTGTCGGTTTAAAAGTCGTTAACTCACACTCTCGTGGTCTTTCCTATTAATATTCTCATAAGTTCAATTGAGCGCTCTCGCTATGTCAATTCAAGTTAGAAATACTGTTTGGAAACCTAAAGGTTCCAATTGGTTTTAAAGCGCTTCCGCTATATTTAAAATAATGCTCGATTTCAGCTATCCGATTATGATCTCACACTCCCGTGGTCTTAATCCTAATCTTTTATACTTTCTTACTCTCGTAACGAAAGTTGTTTATATTCATAAATGAAAACCGAAAAGTAACTTAATTTAAGATATTAGCCTAGTTCTATCGAATTCGTTTCGGTTAGACAATTATATACCGATTAACGGTTTGGCCGGACATATTAAATAAAAATGAAGAAAGGTAGAAGAAGAAGAATCGCGTAATAATAAATGGCATAATAATTAAACAAATAAGCATTAAAAATAGAAACCTGGTTGCAATGTTCTTGATCAACCAAACTTGAAGAAAACTAAAACTAAAACAAATATGTTGTGGCTAGAAATAATTAAAGAGTGATAGTTTCCTAATGATGGATACTATCACTTTGGTTTCGTAATGGAAAAATAGAAACAATACTTGAAAATAAATTTGAACTTCGAATAAAAATATGGTAACAATTCGGTAACAAAAACGAGAATTTTTTTTTAATATAACATACTTTAATAAATAAATTTCCAAAATAACATAACTTTGAAAAAAATTACCAAACTAACATAGTTTGGTAATGCATTCGCCATTTGAATTGAAGAACTAGTGAAAATTATGTTGAATTCGCCAAATGGATTGGCTAGCATCAAATTTTTTTGCCTAATTCGCCATTCCATTTGGCGAATGTGTTGTAATTGCATGCATGCATTCGCCAAATGGAATGTTGCATGTTTAGGGTTGTTTAGGGTTAGCAATTTTTTTACTATATATATGCGTCACTCATAAACATGTATGCCTCACTCATAAACATCAGATTTATCTCACTCCTTCCTTAGAAACCCTAAAAATTCATTCCTTTCAATCTCCCTCTCTCACAATATGGCTTCTCCCCGTCCATCTAGTTATGCGTCGACACCGTCTTCCTCAACATCAGAAGAACCACTTCCAAAATTTGATATCTTGAAGAAAAATGCTTTAGTGTTTTTCTCGGCAACAAAGCCTCCTCTGAAGATGCTGTTATGGAACCCCCAAACTTTGGAAAACTTGCACAGAGAATTAACCCGCTGGTTAGAAGGAGAGATCGGCCACAAAGAAAAGATAATTAAAATTGAGAAGCGGGTTGTGGAGTCTGGTGTGACGAAATGGAGAAAAATTGTCAATGATGCAGGTGTTCTTTCGATGATGTTAGGCGGAGGTGAAGTTGTCCTGATGGTTCTGATAGGCTAGATTTGTTGAATGTTGCAGTTGTTCTATTTATGTATGGTCATGTTTGAATTTATGTATTTTTCCGTTTTATTTATGTACGGTCATTTTCTGAATCATGTATTTCCTTGTTTTATTTATGTATGTTCGTGTTTGTGGTTGTATGATTTTACTGATATGAATTAAACGAACTAGGCTTCCATTTAAAATAAATACGGTTACAATGATTTAATTTACGATGTTGAGCTTGGTCCAACGTTGGGACATTTTTTACGATTGTGACCGGGATGACGACATTAACTACACAGTCTCACCATCTTATTCGCCGTATCCATTTCGGTGCGAATACGCGTACTGTTAGGACGGCCTTTTTTCTTTCTTCGCATGTTCTCATTGTGCCAGACTATTTCCCCGTTGTAGGAGGGCCAGTAGTCCTCATTTGCAACAACCGGAAAGCTTTTGTTGTAGACGTTGCAAAGATTGTGCACTTGGTAAACAGGGGATAGTAAGCCTGAAGGGTCCAGCCAAACCTTCGAACATGCCGCTATGACATGGGAGCAAGGCATGCGAAAGGCTTGAAATTTTCCATAGTCGCACCAATTGTTATCAAGTTCTACCCGATAGGATCCCCTCGGTCTCCCTTCGTTGTGATCCATGATCTCATCAACATTGAAATGTCCCTTATTGCGGTTAAACACGGTGACCACATGTGTGTTAGACTTGGATGCTTCGTCTTTGATGAATGTCATAGAACTATCGCTGAACACTTGACCAGACTGTAGGATTGAACTCCACTTTGAACGCCTGGTGTCAAAAAGTGCTCCTAGCCTAAAGTAGGTTGACCTCACCAAAGCGGTTATCGATAGGTTGCGGATTCCTTTGAAAACAGAGTTCATTGATTCAACGAGGTTTGTTGTCATGTGACCCCAGCGTTGTCCTTTGTCGTAGGCCCTGGTCCACTTATCTAAAGGAATCTGGTTTATCTATCTGAACGCATCTTCATTTGCCTGTCTGATTTCGTCACGATAATGTTTGAATGACGGTTCGGTTAATGAGTACCCTGCGTTCACGACCTTCTTCCGCAGTGTCTTGTCTTTGATCTCTCTCATGAAGTTTTGCGCTATGTGTCTAATACAATAGACATGTGTTGAAGGCGGTTCCTGCCAGCCGTTATCAACATTCTTCCATGCACTCTCAATTGATGCATGTCTGTCCGAAATCAAACATAAGTTAGACTGGGGAGCCACATGCAAGCGAAGATTTTTAAGGAAAAAACTCCATCCCTCGGCAGTCTCTCCCTCGACGATAGCGAATGCAATTGGGAAGATATTGTTGTTGCCGTCCTGTGCCACTGCCATCAATAGAGTTCCTTTGTATTTCCCATAGAGCCATGTTCCATCAATTTGGATTATAGGCTTGCAGAAGGAAAAACCCTTTATACATGGGTCAAAAGCCCAAAAGAGCCGGTGGAATATGCCATTTCCACTAACACAATGACTTTCCGAAGTATACGCCGGCAAGGTCTCAAGGATGACAACGGTCCCAGGTGCATAGTGCTTCAGTGCCAGCAACAACTTTGGGAGTTCTTTGTACGAGTCCTCCCAATTTCCGAATACAACGGCAACAGCCTTAGTTCTAGCAATCCATGCTTTCCTGTATGATGGAGTATAATTGTGCTTCTGAACTATGTGCTTAATTATCGTGCTGACCTTGACCGAAGGATCGTCAGCAACGATTGATAGGATATCGTTGCATATTAGCTGAGAGCTCAGTTGCCGATGATCCTGCAGTGAGTTGGTTATGACACATGTATGCTCCGGTCCCATTGAAGCAACCTTCCAATCTTCACTTCTCTTTCTGTATGATGCTGTCAATCGAAATGGACACGCCACGTTACGACAACGTATCATATATAGTGTAGGATTCGTTCGGTCGACCTTATAATCAGCCGATAAATCCATGTGGTAAAATTTTATAGCTCGAACGCATTCTTCTTTTGTTCGAAAATGGTCGCCCTCCTTTAATGAACCTTGCCTTTGTGGATACGGATCATAAAATATGTCTGAAGATGGGTCTTCACTTCCCAAGTTCAAGTTTGTCATGTGTGGAGGAGGACGATATACATGACTGGCCGGTGTAATAGCAAGCTTCTCAATCAAATGATTTTGATGAAGACAACATGATGATCCATCTATCAAAAAAAGGATGTGCAAAAAGTGTTGAATATTGAAGAATTATTGAAGATCTTATGGACTGAAATAATTCTCAAGGTATATGTTTCAATTCCTTAATCATGCATATAAGTGTTCAAGATTTTCTCATAAAAAGCATAAAAATATCATTGTGTGTTTAAACTTGAAATTCTGTTTTTGGCTGCAGGAACCGGTTCCTCCCCATGTGGGAACCGGGTTCCACTTTCCTGAAAAGAACGTGATTCTGTTTTTAAGACTAGGAACCGGGTTGTCCCCCTCTGGGAACCGGTTCCCCTTTGTTAAAAATTCAAATTTTTTATAACGTTCAGCAGGAACCGGGTTGTCCCATGTGGGAACCGATTCCTACTGTAGATATTTGAAAAATACTTTATTTTTTCATCAGCACTTTTCATGATAATCTTTCATTGGATCATGGCATCTTTTCATGATACAATACTCTTTTGAAAGGGTGTTTTACACACTATAAATTCTGCATTTTTTAAATAAACCCACACCTTCTTCATTAACAATTCATTTTTATAAATATTTTATTCTTTCAATATTTTCAAGTGTTTTCATATCATTTTTAAGTGAAACTTTCTGCACTTAATTTTCATTGAAAATTATTGTAAGTTTCATATCATTCATTGAACACTTGTATACATTGTTGAGAATTGTTTCATTTGAAGAGGAAGATCAATTATCAAGATTGATATCAACATTCTTTCAAGACAAAATCTCATTATCAAGAATTACTTTCTGTTTTACCTTGTTGTCCAAGTTTGTCGGAAACAAGTGTGTGTTTGAAGAGGATTGTTCTTCATTCACTTGATTACCTATAGTGTAGATAGTAAGCATAAGCTGTACAATAATTCTAACTATAGTGAAATCTCTTTCGAGTCGAAAGAGGAGTGGAGTACCTTCGAAGTGTGAAGGGAACCACTATAAATTTCCGGTGTTCATTTTACTTTCAGCACTTTATTTTTTCAGCACTTAACGAAAAATAATCAACAACCGGAAACACGATCAAAGAATTGTCGACTACCTAATTCACCCCCCCCCCCTCTTAGGCGCACTCTTATATCTTACAGTTGGCATCAGAGCAAGTTCTAGGTAACTTGTTCCTATAGATTCAGATGGCTTCCGCAAACAATGATCGTGTTTTCAAAGATGGTGGTAGTAGCAACAAGCCTCCATTGTTTTCCGGTCAATATTTCGACTTTTGGAAACTCCGTATGAAGGCACACTTAGAAGCACAAGGAAGTGATATATGGGAGGCTGTTCTAAATGGTCCTTTCATTCCTATAACAGTTGTCAATGGTGCTAGTTCATCTAAGCCACAAGTGTCATGGGATGATGATGATAAGAAAAAGGTTCTTTATGACAAAAAGGCTATCAACATCTTACAAAGTGCACTTGGAATGGATGAATTCTTCCGCGTCTCAACATGTACAACGGCAAAAGAAATATGGGACACTCTTGTAGAAACTCACGAAGGAACGGCTGAAGTAAAAAGATCTAGGTTGAATACGCTAAGTCAAGAGTACGAATTATTCCGAATGCAACCGGGAGAATCAATCCTCGACTTGCAGAAAAGATTCGTGCATTTGACAAATCACTTGAAAGCACTTGGTAAGACACTATCAAATGATGAACTTAATCTTAAAGTGCTTAGGTCTTTAACAAGAGAATGGCAACCCAAAGTGACGGCAATCTCCGAAAAGAAAAGCTTAGCAACAATGACATCCGCTACTTTATTCGGAAAGCTTCAAGAATATGAGACGGAACTTGGACTATTGGAGAAACATGAGAACCAAGAAAAGAAATCCAAGAGCATTGCTTTAAAAGTTGATTCCAAAGTTGCAAAGAAAGAAGACAATCCGGAAGAGGACGAAAATTTTATGCTTCTTGTAAAAAGACTAGGAAAATTTTTTGGTGCAAAAAATAATAATGGAAACTCTAGTTACACAAGAAGAAAGAAGTTCTCAAAGAACAAAGAAAAGGAAACATCAACATCTAACGAAGATATTACATGCTATGAATGTGGAAAGAAAGGCCACATTAGACCGGAATGTCCTAAACTCGCAAAGAACCATGACAACAAAGGAAAGAAGGATTTCAAAAAGAAAGCCTACATTGCTTGGGATGACAACGAAATAAGTTCTTCATCGGACTCCGATAGTGATCAAAGCGCAAATCTAGCATTGATGGCATCACATCATTCCGACGATGAAGACGATGAGGTTAGTAGTAATAACTTTTCAATTTTTGATAATGACGCTCAAGGAGCAATTGATGAACTTTTAAGTGAGTGCAAAATTCTGTACAAAACCATTTCATCTCAAAAGAAACAAATCTCAACATTAGAAGAAAATATTGAGAAAATAGAAAATGGTTTTAAGCTTGAAAAAGAAAAATTGATTAGTGAACAAAAACAGAATTTTGTATGCACTAAATGTGAGTCACTCTCTTTTCAAATAGTCCAATTAAAAAGAGTCCTAGAGAGATATGAAAAAGGACAAATTGGATTGGAAAGTGTTCTTAGCAATCAAAGATACTCAAATGATAAAAGTGGTCTTGGTTACTCAAAATTCTCAAAACCAACTTCAAACAAGACCATCTTTGTGAAAGCTAAAGAACAAAATCCTATGAAAGAAAGTGACAAGCATAAAGTAGTTCATCAATATGCTAGAAAGAAAAGAAATAATAAGAATAAATCCTTTTCTAAGAAGAAATCTTATCCTCCTAGATATAGAAGCAATTTTGAACCTACTTGTTTTTATTGTGGTATTATTGGCCATACACCTAATGCTTGCTATGTAAGAAATTTTAGTGTTCCAAGTGGGCATTATGTGTGGGTCAAGAAAGGTGCTAATTATGAAGGACCCAAAGCTGTTTGGGTACCTAACAAAACTTAATTTGTTTTGTAGGTATGCTTGAAGACCTCCTCAAGTCAATGGTATCTTGATAGTGGGTGTTCGAGGCATATGACGGGTGACCTAAGCAAATTTTCACATCTAACGCTTAAGGCCAAAGGATATGTTACTTATGGTGACAACAATAAAGGAAGAATCCTTGGCATAGGCATCATTGGTTCACCGCCTTCAACAACTATAGAAGATGTCCTATATGTGGAAGGTCTAAAGCATAGTCTCCTTAGCATTAGCCAATTGTGTGACCGAGGTTTCAAAGTCAACTTCACTAAAGATGAATGCTTGATTGAAAATGAGGTTACTCATGAGGTTATGCTTAAAGGTAAAAGGGTTAATAATATTTTTCAAATTTCTTTAGATAACTTGTCTTTGAATGTTAGGTGTCTCTTGGCAAACAACAATGAATCATGGTTATGGCATAAGAGATTTGCTCATATTCATATGGAGCATTTGAATAAATTGATCAAGCATGACTTAGTCATTGGATTGCCAAAGATCAAATTCATCAAAGATAGGTTGTGTGGTGCTTGCCAAAAAGGAAAGCAAACTAAATCAACTTTCATTTCCAAGAATGTGGTGTCTACTTCAAGACCACTACAATTGTTGCACATGGATCTTTTTGGTCCATCGAGAACAAAAAGCTTCGGAGGTAATGTTTATGCATTAGTTATCGTTGATGATTTCTCTAGATATACTTGGACATTGTTTTTAGTGCAGAAAAGTGATGCTTTCAAAGCATTCAAGAAGTATGCCAAGCAAATTCAAAATGAGAAGTCTCTTACAATTATCTCCATTCGAAGCGACCATGGTGGAGAATTCCAAAATGCTTCTTTCGAAGATTTTTGTGAAGAACATGGAATCTCACACAACTTCTCCGCACCAAGAACTCCACAACAAAATGGTGTCGTAGAAAGGAAGAATAGGTCTTTGATAGAACTTGCAAGGACAATGCTAAGTGATTCAAATCTTCCTAAGTATTTTTGGGCGGATGCGGTGAGCACGGCATGTTTTGTAAGTAACCGTGTTAATATTCGGCCTATTCTCAAGAAAACCCCTTATGAACTCTTCAAAGGAAGAAAACCAAATATCTCCTTCTTTCACATATTCGGGTGTAAGTGCTTTGTTCTCAACAACGACAAAGACAACATTGGTAAGTTTGACGAAAAATCCGATGAAGGTATTTTTCTCGGCTACTCTCTCTCTAGTAAAACTTTTAGAATTTACAATAAAAGAACTCTAACTATAGAAGAATCTATGCATGTTAAATTTGATGAATCTAACCCCTCGAAAGAGGATATTGTTTTGTGTGATGATGATGATGAAATTGTAGAAGTTCCTAAAGAAGATGCTTCTAAAGACCTCATTGGAAATCTAGAAGAAAAACAAGAAGAACATCATGATGAATCAATTCAACAAGAGTCAATCAACAATGATCTTCCCAAAGAATGGAGAACACATAGAGATCATCCTATTGACAAAGTTATCGGAGACATAAGTCAAGGTGTAGCAACAAGATTGAATCTCAAAGATGCTTGCTTGAACATGGCATTTGTTTCACAAATTGAACCTTCTAAAATCAATGAAGCCTTGAATGACGACCAATGGATACTTGCGATGCAAGAAGAATTGAATCAATTTGAAAGAAATCAAGTTTGGGAACTTGTTCCAAGACCAAGTAACAAGCACATCATTGGTACAAGATGGGTGTTCAAGAACAAACTTGATGAAAATGGAATCATAGTTCGCAACAAAGCAAGATTGGTGGCACAAGGCTACAATCAAGAAGAAGGCATTGATTTTGAAGAAACCTTCGCTCCGGTTGCAAGGTTAGAGGCTATACGCTTATTGCTTGCTTACGCTTGTTCAATGAATTTTCAGCTTTTTCAAATGGACGTTAAAAGCGCCTTCCTTAATGGATATATCAACGAAGAAGTCTACGTCAAACAACCTCCGGGTTTTGAAGACTTCAAGCACCCTTCACATGTATACAAGTTGAAGAAAGCACTCTATGGTCTAAAACAAGCTCCAAGGGCATGGTACGATCGTCTAAGTAATTTTCTATGCGAAAAAGGTTTTGAAAAAGGCAAGGTAGATAAGACTTTGTTTATTAAACGAACAAAGAATGATACCTTACTTGTTCAAGTGTACGTGGACGATATTATCTTTGGCTCAATCAACAATCAACTATGTGAAGAGTTTGCTTCAATGATGCAAGGCGAATTTGAAATGTCGATGATGGGAAAGATGAATTACTTTCTTGGACTTCAAATCAAGCAACAAAAGGACGGAATCTTCATAAATCAATCCAAATATTGCAAGGAACTCTTGAAAAGATTTGATATGGATAGTTGTAAAGCAATGTCTACACCAATGGGCTCCGGTACCAACGTTGATCAAGATGAAATGGGAACATCGGTTGATATCACAAAATATCGAGATTATGCAGGATGTAAAACTGATAGAAAAAGCACAAGTGGAACATGTCACATCCTCGGAAATGCTCTAGTTTCGTGGTCTTGCAAGAAACAAGCGTGCGTTGCTCTTAGTACAGCCGAAGCAGAGTACATAGCGGCAGGAAGTTGTTGTGCACAAAATCTTTGGATAAAGCAACAACTAAGTGACTACGGAATTGATCTTGGTTGCATTCCTCTCCGGTGCGATAACACAAGTGCAATCAACATCACGAAGAATCCCGTCATGCATTCTCGAACCAAACATATTGACATTCGTCATCACTTTCTCCGGGATCATGTACTTAAAGGAGATGTCGAAGTAACTTTTGTGGATACTCATAACCAACTTGCGGATATCTTCACCAAGCCTCTTGCAAAAGAACCTTTCTACAAAATTCGAAGAGAGCTTGGAATTTTAGATGAAGGTGATGTTTAATTAATTTTTTTTATCTTGAATCAAGGTACACCTCTCTAAAAATTTATTTATTTATTTCAATATGCTTTATTTATTTAGTTAATTGTTTGAATGAAAATGTTTAGTTTAATTATATGTTCTAGTTTCGTTTAGTTTCTTGTTCAGTTTTCTATGTTTGTGATGTTTAGGCTTATGTCCTATTTTAATGTTTTCAACTAAGTGGAATTTCATGTTTTAAGTTTAAAACTTGTTCGCTTTAACGATATGCTATGAATTTCTTTATTTCATCTTTTCCCCATCCTTTTTGATAATAACAAAGGGGGAGAAGATTTGGTGTATGTTGTTTTGCTCCATTTGTTTTGCAGGCCTTTAATACTTGTCAAATAAACTCACTCCAATAATTCAAGCAAATTATGGACTTAGGGGGAGTCATCAACATAGGGGGAGTCTTGCAAAAACAACATTCCAAGTTTTGGTTGTCATCATCAAAAAGGGGGAGAATGTAATAGCAAGCTTCTCAATCAAATGATTTTGATGAAGACAACATGATGATCCATCTATCAAAAAAAGGATGTGCAAAAAGTGTTGAATATTGAAGAATTATTGAAGATCTTATGGACTGAAATAATTCTCAAGGTATATGTTTCAATTCCTTAATCATGCATATAAGTGTTCAAGATTTTCTCATAAAAAGCATAAAAATATCATTGTGTGTTTAAACTTGAAATTCTGTTTTTGGCTGCAGGAACCGGTTCCTCCCCATGTGGGAACCGGGTTCCACTTTCCTGAAAAGAACGTGATTCTGTTTTTAAGACTAGGAACCGGGTTGTCCCCCTCTGGGAACCGGTTCCCCTTTGTTAAAAATTCAAATTTTTTATAACGTTCAGCAGGAACCGGGTTGTCCCATGTGGGAACCGATTCCTACTGTAGATATTTGAAAAATACTTTATTTTTTCATCAGCACTTTTCATGATAATCTTTCATTGGATCATGGCATCTTTTCATGATACAATACTCTTTTGAAAGGGTGTTTTACACACTATAAATTCTGCATTTTTTAAATAAACCCACACCTTCTTCATTAACAATTCATTTTTATAAATATTTTATTCTTTCAATATTTTCAAGTGTTTTCATATCATTTTTAAGTGAAACTTTCTGCACTTAATTTTCATTGAAAATTATTGTAAGTTTCATATCATTCATTGAACACTTGTATACATTGTTGAGAATTGTTTCATTTGAAGAGGAAGATCAATTATCAAGATTGATATCAACATTCTTTCAAGACAAAATCTCATTATCAAGAATTACTTTCTGTTTTACCTTGTTGTCCAAGTTTGTCGGAAACAAGTGTGTGTTTGAAGAGGATTGTTCTTCATTCACTTGATTACCTATAGTGTAGATAGTAAGCATAAGCTGTACAATAATTCTAACTATAGTGAAATCTCTTTCGAGTCGAAAGAGGAGTGGAGTACCTTCGAAGTGTGAAGGGAACCACTATAAATTTCCGGTGTTCATTTTACTTTCAGCACTTTATTTTTTCAGCACTTAACGAAAAATAATCAACAACCGGAAACACGATCAAAGAATTGTCGACTACCTAATTCACCCCCCCCCCCCTCTTAGGCGCACTCTTATATCTTACAGCCGGGACCTCGTCTTCATTGACCATTTCATCAACTACTGCCTCCTCTTGTTCCTCGTCCTCATCAACAACATCGACTTCAGCCAAATCATTGTCAGATTCGAAAAAGACTTGCGAATGATCAATGGGCTGAGACATTTGTTGTTGGTGAAGCGTAACATACAACTCGATATCATTGAAACCAGAATACTCATGGCTTAGAAACATAGTTCGAACACTTTCGTCATCAGATATAGTTAATTGGAAATACATGACCTGGTTATCCTCATAGAATACTGGATTTTTGTAAACTAACTTAAATCCTAACTAACCAAACTAAGTAACTAAACTAACTTAAATAAAACTAAACCTAACATGCATACACGTTCGCCAAATGGTGTGGCGAATCAAGGATTATTTCATTCCTTTTCGCCAAATGGATTGGCGAATCCAATAAGCTATTTATGAGACCTGCCAAAGCTGGAAACGCAGAAGAGATTCCACATGGTTTCAATGCTCTGAACCCTTGACCATGCAGAGATTCCTTTGGATGTTTGTGAAGTGAGCTGGTGATCCACAAACATATGCATTCGCCAATCAGAATGAAGATGAGGAATCCACAATCACGCAGATGAACCAATCACAGGACATGCAGAATTAGTGTATTTATTTTAGTTCAATTCGCCAAATGGATTGGCGAATGTGTTGATGTTGTTTTTGTTCAATCCGCAACATGTAAATGGAAATTGTTATATATACCACACTTACTAACCTAAAATATCACACAAACAAAATTCAAAAAAGTTCAACATCTAATATCAAATATCGCGGCAAAATCGAAAATGGCTTTACTAACGATGGGAGATCAACACCGAGGCACAGTCGAAAATATCGCGGCATTTGTAAGTTTAATATTCGTAAATTTTTTTAAACATACTTTTTATATATATTTCATACTAATATATATAAACCCTAACTTATATATATATATATACATATATATATATATATATATATATGTATAAATATATATACATATATATATATATATATATATATATATATATATATATATATATATATATATATATATATATATATATATATATATATATATATATATATATATATATATATATATATATATATATATATATATATATATATATATATATATATATATATATATATTTATACATACATATATAAATATATATATATATATATATATATATATATATATATATATATATATATATATATATTTATACATACATATATAATATATATATATATATATATATATATATATATATATATATATATATATATATATACATACATATATAAATATATATATATATATATATATATATATATATATATATATATATATATATATATATATATATATATATATATATATATATATATATATATATATATATTTATATATATGTATATATGTATATATATATATATATATGTATATATATATATATATTTATATATATATATATATATATATATATATATATATATATGTATATATATATATATAAATATATATATATATATATATATATATATAATATATATATATATATATATATATATATATATATATATATATATATATATATATATATATATATATATTCTTGCGTACTTATACATATATTTCGATGAATATTTTTACAGAATGTAAGAAGATTTCGGTGTCGGGTGCACGACTACATAGAGTTTGATCCGATCATTGAACCGTATCTACGGTTATGCGGATTTGGTGAAGTCATTAAGGTGCACAACAACTCTATAGACTCAAAATTCATCTTGGCACTACAAGAGAGGTGGAGGCCAGAGACACACACCTTTCACCTGCCCTTCGGTGAATGCACTGTCACCTTGGAAGACGTATACATGCTTTTGGGATTACGTGTATCCGGCAGAGCCGTCTTTGGTAAGGTGAACCAGGAAGTTTCTATAGTTGCGGATTTGCTGGGTGCCCTTCTCATTGACGAGGAGCAGCCATCAAATACTCGTAGCCGTGGTTCAAGTATAAATCTAGGAGTCCTTAGAGCGCACTATTCTAGTTTTATTTTAACCGAAGAATCAACCGAGTTAGAAAAAATGCAAAAAACTCGGTGTTATATTATGCTTTTATTTGGTCATTTTTTATTTCCCGACGGTACCGGGAACACAATAAATATGATGTATTTACCATTGTTGCGAAACATCAACAATATAAATACATATAGTTGGGGTTCGGCTGTTTTGGCATACTTGTACAGTAGCCTTTGTAAAAATGCCGCAAAGGATACTTGTACATTTTTTGGGTGTGCATTTTTGTTACAAGCTTGGGGGTATTCCAGACTGCCGATGCTTGCCCCACGCAACATGAATCCATGCCCGTTCCCCTACGCAAACCAGTAAGTCCACTGTTAATTTTTATTTCCAAACATATTAAATTTTAAATATTTAAATTGTTATTGTATCTAAATGCGTTTAAATCTGTTGTGCTTAGCTGGTCCGATCTTGGGATGGATTATAGTAGAAACCCAAGAAGTTCTATAGTTTTATATCGCCAATTGTTAGACCACGTGGGGATCGATCAGGTATTGTCATATATAAAAAATATTTTTCCGTTTTAATGCATTTTATTAACTAAAATAATTTTATACTAAACGATTTTTTTTTTCCGTAGTTCATCTGGCGCCCATATTTAGCCCTCGACCATGAGCCTAACCCAGAAGATGCTGAAATTTGGACGGCAAAAGCTCCAATCATCCGCTTCACTACAATTGAAATGCACCAAACAGATCGGGTGAAAATGCAGTTCGGAATGCAACAGGATATTCCGGGCCCTCCGACATGTTTGGGAGATTGGCATTTGAAAAGAGTAAGTGACATGTGGAACATGGAAGATTGGAGAGACTTTGCAAGGGAATTACGTCAACAGTGGAGGGATCGACGCCAACATGTCCTAACTGACCAAGTGCTGCAAAATGTCAAACCAACTAGAGAATATTTAGTTTGGTTTAGGTCAGTTACTATGCAACAATGGGTGTCTGATAACCCATACTTGATTGACCCCCGCTCGCAGGCTGCAGCATACGCCCAACCACCAACTCCACAACATGACTACCCCACCCAATTCCAGCCATCGACTTCAAACACCCATAGGCCATTCATCCAAACACGTAACCCCTTCATGCCACAAACCCAATCACAACAACAAGAGCCTTACCAACACCAATATACCCCCGACAACCCCTTCATATCCACACCAACCTATAGCCCCCCACCTTTGTTTCGTTCTCAAAACGAGGCAATATCCTCATTTGGTCAAGCTTATCGTCCTCACCCAACCCAATCCAATCCAACCCAGCCCAACATATCCGACCCAGCTTTGAAAACATGGGCACACAACTCAGTTACGGCAGTGCCTTTGGCAGCAACCTTCCACGTAATTGGGGACAAGCTGAATCATGGACTCAACAACAACCGCCTCCACCAAACACACAAATACAAGCGGAACCTCGACCACCTGGTGGTAGAGTTCGAAGACGGGGTCATCCCCGTGGATGTGGTACTGGGGGGCAGTTAGATCGGGCGGGAAATTAGTTTTTGTAATGTCGTTCTTGAATTATTAATAATAATTTTCTTTTAATTTATATTTCTCTTTCTCATATTTTCTAATTTTCTTTTATATCAATAATTTTCTTTAAATATAATTTTATTTCATATTATAATTTTATTTTATATATATATTTATAAAAGAAAAAATATATATATATAAGTATAAGTATATATATATATATATATATATATATATATATATATACTTATATATATATATATATATATATATATATATATATATATATATATATATATATATATATATATACTTATATATATATATATATATATATATATATATATATATGAGTATATATATATATATATATATATATATATATATATATATATATATATAGATATATATATAGATGAATAACACAAAAATAACAAAAACATTAAATCCAAAAATAAATAAAAAACACATAAACATGCATCAATCCATTTGGCGAATGTGTACATGAAATTACACTCATTCGCCAAATGGTATGGCGAATTAGTGAAAAAAATTTCATTCTAGCCAATCCAAATGGCGAATTGATCATATTTTGTACTTGTTCATCACATGGTTTGGCGAACATGCATCCAAACTATGTTAGTTTGGTAATTTTTTTCAAAGTTATGTTATTTTGGAAATTAAATTAATAAAGTATGTTATATTAAAAAAAAATTCCAAATACGAAGCTCCCTTTGCACTTTGGCAGAGCTTCTAAGCTTTGGTTTGTTGAGAATTTGACGAAACGAATTTAGCTTGAGCCTTGACTGATGAAGATGGACTGTGGCTGAATAGGGTGGAGAAAACTTCTCTGTTGAATGAGAAAAAGGTGCTCTGTTTTGACTGACTGATACGTAAATAGGTTTATGGAAAATAAGTTGTGACGACCAACTTGGATATGTGACGAGCAACTTAGGCTTTGGACGGTGATCATGAAGTTGGGACGGTCATCTTGAATGTGACGGTCGTCACACATCTATGACGGTTGTCCCACAGTAAAATTGCAGAAACTTCATTTTTGCCTTCTCTTTTCTTCTGTTTTGCTTCATTTCTTGTTTTACAAGTCTCATTTTCATTATTTGCTTCCAAATGTCAAGTTTAACTGAATATCTGCAAAACAAACACAAAACTCGCGTAATATCGTTCGAAACAAATAAATTAACAAGTTAAATGATCGGAAACTATACTAAACAATCAATACAAATTCGAGTTATCATCTTGCTTGCAGGACGATCGTCTCACTTATGATGTGTGACAGTCGTCTTGTCCTTGTGACGGGCGTCTTGCTTCAAAATGCAGAAACCTTGTTTTTCTGCTATCTGTCTCATTTCAACTGATATATACTTCATTTCTTCCCCATTTCAGCTTCTTTCTTCTGCAAGTCTTATAAATTAGGATACCTGTAAACACACACAAATACCTTGCATAATATCATTTAAATTACGAAAAACAATGGCTTAATTAATCAGAAATCAAGCTAATTAATCAAAATATAAAATCGTGTTATCACCAGACTATGACTGTAGATTAATCAAATTTCAGTAAACTATTTATATATTACTTAATATTTATTATAATATTTTTTACATCTCCCAATTTCGAGACCTCGACTTTTTGAGGCCCTAGATCGTGGGTATGGTTTCCCTGGCCCAAGATCGGCCCTACCAATGACAAAGAATGAGTTAACTACTGCATAATCGTAAAAGCATACATATTGATTGTTATTTTGGATCATTAGTTTTACTGCTACACTATTTTAATCAATTGGTACACTTATAATCACTTTTAATGAAAGTTATACACATAATGCAGTAGCATACTCTAATGAAGTCTTACACATGAATAGAGGTGCATTTCATGAATGATAGATCCTTATCAGCTTTGCCTTAAAGCACTTGACCAACTCATTAAAAGTAGTACAATTATACAATTATACTTTCAAGTAGGACATATAATAGAAAAAAGTCAAATAGTTTGATTGTAGATGTAAATTGCATATAAACTTTTTATTAGAGATAATTGTTGATTCCTTATTTTATCTCCTTTTATTTATCACATTCATTATATTTTATGTATTTTATCTCCTTTTATTTATCACATTCATTATATTTTATGGTATTGATTATACTTTAAAGGTAAAGAAATGCCCTCAATTAACTTTGTAACATGTGATCTATTGACCCTTAATTATGTCATCTAACAATCCTTAATGTAGTTTTTATGTTCGGTTGAAGGCTCTCTTTGATTTTTTATCTTAGGTGTGTGTTGTAATTTATCATCATTTTTGTAGGTGTGTGGTTTGGATTGTTTTTTATTGGATTGGTGTATTCCTAATATAAAAAAAAAACCCTTAATATGGTTTATGCTAATTTTATAATTTATATGAATACAACCATTTGAATTGTAGTTTGTCCCTGTGAAATAGTTTATAAAGTATTGGAACAAGATATTTTCATGTATCTAATTTATCCAAAATTATTTATTTATTTATTTTGTATCTTTTCTTTGAGAAGGAGAGAGGAACTAAATAAATATATTTGGACAACGAGAAAATTTACCACATATATAAATTTATTTTATTTTAAAATTATTAGTAAATTGATAATTCTAAATTGACAGTAATTTATAAGTTGCTTTGTGTGAAAGTTATTTTAGATTAATACATATAATGATTTAAAGAATTTATTGATGTTTAAAACAAATAAATACTTTAGATTTAAATGTATTTTTGGTCCTCTTATTTTGATATTTTTTAATTTTTAATCTCTCCGATTTAAAAACTAATTTTTTGATTCCTTAATTTAATCTCACTTGTGATTTTTGGTTCCTTAATTTGATCTCACTTGTCTCCAATTTTACTTAGGTGGCAATGATTGTAACAAAAAAATTTTGATGAGTTGGCAATTATGATTATTTATTTTTTAATATTTTTTTATACATCTAATTAATAATTAAAAATGTTTATTAAATTTTTAGAAAATAATCCATATTTAAAAGAAACTTATTGGGCCTAAAGCCCAATTTAATGTATGAATAGTACACGTCACTATGCACAAACCCATTTTAGTTTTGTAGAAACCGATGTGGGACTCTCGAATATGAAATACATTCTTCTAGTTTCATGAGCACTTTCAGAAACTACAAATCCATCTATTAAACACCCTTTATACTTGTTTCTAATACAACTTTGTTGCATCTTCCTCTGCATGTATGTATATTAGATTAGATAAACTATAGCAGGAGAAAACAACTCTTATAAACACAATATGCAAATAAGTAATAGTAATATATACATATAATAAAAAAGTAATATATTTTCACTTCTTAAAGAACCTTTGCTTTGCAATTGTTTACATGTTGGATCACATGCATCTTGACAAAGTGAATCTTTTTGCATATTTGATTTTCATACAAATTGAAATGCATTGATACAGTTAGATGAGGTCATTACGTCGTCACTTTTAATGTCGTCGTCATTTTCTTCTATAACTTTATTTTCTTGAACTGCTGTTATCACCATTTAATGGTATGTATAAAAGAAGGATAAGAACCAATATCACTGCTACACCCAAGGATTTGTTAGCCATTGTATTATTAATTAGTTTTTTAATGGGACTCGACGTTAAAGGTTTCGAAATATATGTAATATGGATATTTGTATAAAATTTGTGTATGGTGAAAAATCAGCGATTGACTTGTTTGAAAGGGCTATATATGTATTGTGAAATGGGAGGAACATATGACAATTCATATATTTGTCTAATGAACAATGTCAATTCTTGATAGTTACTAGTTTATGCTACATTAAGTGACAATTCATGTGATTTTTCCTATCATGAGAGAATACTATCAAGAGACTGCAAGGTGTTAGAAATCCCCCAAAATCAATGGAAAATTTCTATCAATCTTGATGAACAAGATTGTTGCACAGCGGAAATTAAAAGAAAAATTGAGAAGAGAAAGATTAGGGTTTAAGGATGAAAAAGAAGATGAATATTATGCAGAGACCTCTATGCCCATAAACAGTGGAAATTTTTTTATTTCACTTTACAACTGCAAATATGTGAATACAATGTGTTAAAATGATTACAAAATAAAGATTTACTCCTTATTTATAGATTTAGGTTAACATGCTCCCCAAGCTAAAAGGCCAAATTACCTATTTTGGAACTAAATCAAATCTATCTATTTTATATTTAAATCAAATCTATCTAAATCAAATATGACATAAGGAATTATACTTTCAACACACCATATAATTCATTGTGTCTAAGCTGTCTACATTCATCATAGATCTTAGCTTCTTAAATACTTCAACCTGCACTCTCATCGCCATGATATCTACAATTTAATTCTCAGTTCTGCTGTGTTCCAAATTCATCTTTGTTTCTGCTATCTGCTTTTAAAGATAATGAAACCTCATTTTGATGTGTTTGCTTCTGCCATGTGCTATCGGATTCTTCTCCATGTTTATAGTAGACTTGTTGTTGATCTTCATGGTAATTGCTCCATGACTCTTCGATGTAATCTCTTCAAACGAATTCACCATCCATGTTGCTTGACATGAACAAAGAGAAGCAACTATGTACTCTATTTTGCATGATGATAATGCCAATATGGATTCCTTTCTCGAACTCCAAGCAACTAGTGCATCGCCTAACATAAACACATATCCATCTCTGGATTTTCGATCCTCAACATCACTACGCCAACTTGAGTCAGTGTATCCCAATATCTTGCATTCTTTTCCTTCATCAGCTGCATGAAACAAAATGCCATAGTCGAGAGCTTCTTTAGATACCTTGCATCCTTTTTTCCGCTGGTGTGTGATACCTTTGGCTTCTGCATAAATCTACTCACCATACCTACATGTATGCTAAGTCAGGCCTTGCGTGACAAAGGTATCTTAGTGAACCAATAAGTCTTCTATATTGGGTTGGATCAACATCATTTTCATCTTAATCTTTGGGACAGTTGCAATCTGGGTTCAACTGGAGTCGAAGTTAGGTTGCAATCTTGCATCTCGAATCTCTTCAGTATTTCGCATGCATATCTTCTTTGGTGCATCATAAAACCTATACCACTGTTGTAGAATTCGGTGCCAAGGAAATATGAGAGATTTCCCAAGTCTGACATTTCAAACTCCTCTCTCAGGTCACATTTGAAATCTTCGATCTCCTTCTTGCAACTTCCTGTTATCAACAAATCATTGACATAGAGACATAGTATAAACAAGTTACTATTGCTTCTTCTTACATATACTTCATGCTCTGCTATGCACTTCTAAAATACGTTCTCCCTTAGAAAGCCATCTATCTTCTTGTTCTAAGCTCTTGAAGCTTACTTAAGTCCATACATGGCTTTGTGCAACATGCACTCCTTTCTTTATTCGCCTTATTTCATAAACCCAACTGGTTGTGCAACATAAACTTTATCGTCTAAGGGGCCATTGAGAAATGCACACTTCATATACATCTGACATGTGTGCCAACTGTTCATGTTCTCTAGATCAACAACCAACCTGATTGTTTCGATCCTAGCAACCGATGCAAAAAATCTGTCGAAGTCAATTCCTTCCTTTTGAAGAAATCCTTTTGCCACAAGTCTTTCCTTGTTTCGAGTCACTTCCCCTATGGGATTCAGCTTCACCTTGTATACCCATTTCACATCAATTTCCTTCTTGCCTTGAGGTAATTCGACAAGTGACCAAATGTTGTTAACTTCGATTGACTTCATCTTTTCATTCATTGTTTTCACCCACTTTGAATCTTTCAATGCCTTAACTACATTCACAGATACAACATCTGCATATAAAGCATAATGTACCAGCTCACCTTCTTCATTGACCACATCATCTGATGTAATCACACATTCTTGCAACCTTGTAGGCATGTGTCTTGTTCATTGAGGGATGCTTGGGCCTTCTTCACCTCTAACTTCTTCTCATAGAACATATCTTTCTACTTCACTAGCTGGTTCTTCACATAAGATTCCAACTGAATATTTCTTGATATTTTCAGTCCAATCCCACTCTTTAAGATCATTTATGATCACGTCCCTACTAATCACTTCTTGCTTTTTCACTTGGTCGAACAACTTGTAACCTCTATTCGAATGATATCCTATCAAAATCATTTAACTAGACTTGTCTTCAAGCTTTCTTCTCAACTGATCTGGCACATGTCTATGTGCTATAAATCCAAATACCTTCAGAAGACTCAAGCTAGGCTTGACACTAGACCAACATTCTTCTGGCATAATTCGTTCCAGCTTCTTCATCGGACATCTGTTCAAAATATATGTTGCAGTCGACACATTTTCTCCCCATAATTCTTTGGGTATATGCATGTCTTTCAACATACTTCTTACTTTGTTCATGATGGTTCAATTCTTCCTTTCTGTAATTCCATTTTGCTGTGTAGTGTAGGGTGGCACCACCTCATCCACTATCCATTCTTTCACACATAATGCATCGAAATCTTTTGATACATACTCTCCACCACCATCAGTCCTCAGAATCTTGGGCTTTCGACCATTTTTTCTTTCGACCATAGATTTAAACTTGGCAAATACCTCGATCACTTCACTTTTCTTCTTAATCAGGTAAGTCCATAGTTTTCGACTGAAATCATCTATGAATGTGACAAAGTACCTATTACCTCAAATCTAATACACCTTGATATGACCACATACATCAAAGTATTTGACTTCAAGAATTTCCTTCGACTAGCTTCCTACATCCTTACTATAGCTATTCTTGTGTTGTTTCGCCTGAACACATTCTTCACACACTTTGTTTGGGATGTAGATTTCTGGGAATCCTGAAACCATATTTCTTCTCTTCAATTCTCTGATATCTTTAAAATTGAGATGACCAAGTCTAGAGTGCCAGATCCATTCATCTCTGCTAGCTGTAGTTGTAAGACACTTATGCTCTATCACATTAAGTTTGATCTTGAAGGTTCTATTATGAGACGTTTTATCCTTTAAGATCAAACTTCCACTTGCGTCGATAACTCTCATCATCTTTTCTTTGACCATCATCTTATAATTCTTTTCGACCAACTGCCATATACTGAGCAAATTGCTCTTCATTCCTGGTATGTACAACACATTAGAAATTACTGGCCTTTTTCATCCTTCCTCATAATCAGAACGTCACCAATACCTTCAGCTACTAGAGTATTTTCATTTGCAAATTTCACCATGTTCTTCATCTAGGGCTTCATATTAACAAACCAATCTTTCCTACTAGTCATGTGTGATGAGCATCATGAGTCTAAGTACCATTGATCTTTGAATTTCTCTTCATTTCTTATTATAACCATAAACAACATATCTTTTTCTTTGTGTTTAGCCATCTTTGCATCAGCTTCTTAATTCTTCTACTTTTTAGTACAATCACTAAAATATTGATCATACTTTTGACAATTGTAACACTGAATGTGACTTTTGTATGGCTTTCGACCACCACATATTCCTCTACCCGCAACACCACCCTTTTGGTTTCCTTGGTTCCAAGGTTTTCTTTTATTCGACTAACCTCATTCCTGCTGATTTCGATCAGTCAATGTGTTGTAGCCACCTCTTCCTTTTTTGTTGATCACCTTTCCTTTGCCTTTTTTATCTCTTTCAGATTGAGCTTGCAGAGCCATATCACCCTTTGACTTTCCTGCTACTCTTTCAACCATTCTTTGTTCATGAGATTCAAGCGTCTCTTGAAGCTCTTATTTAGCCACTTTCGATAAATCTTCTGACTCTTCTATAACTATTATCACGTGGTTGAACTTTGGAGCCAACGATCTCAAAATCTTTGAGACAATTGATTTTGTCATCAGCGCTTATCCACATACTTTGATTTGATTCACAAGTTTTGTAACTCTTGTGAAGGAATCTGTTATGCTTTCATTGTCTTCCATCTGTAGCAATTCATAATCCTTTTGTGAGTTTGTAACCTCACCTTTTTCACCTTCTATGCGCCTCCAAACGACTTCTCAAGTATTTCCCACGCATCCTTTGCTGATTTTGCATCACTAACCTTCTCAAAGTTATCTGAATTAACACATTGATGGATTATAAAGAGCGCTTTATAATATTTCTTCATCGATTCTTTGGGCACAACCTTTTCTTGATCTGTTGCGTTCTCTGCAAGTGTTGTTACACCTTCCTTCATAATACCCCATAAGTCTTGATAACAAAAAACAACTTTAATCTGCTTTTACCAATTCTCATAATTATCTTTCTTCAGAATTGGAAGGTTTGCAGAAAAATACCCGTTTTGATGATTCATCGCTATCACAATTATTTCCCTTTAACCACTCAAGCTGGAGCTCTAGATACTAGATGTTGGAAATCCCCCAAAACCTATGGAGAATTTCAATCAATCTTGATGAACAAGATTGTTGCACAGCGGAAATTAAAAGAAAAATTGAGAAGAGAAAGATTAGGGTTTAAGGATGAAGAAGAAGAGGAAAATTTTGCAGAGGCCTCTCTGTCCACAAACTGTGGAAAAACTTTTGTTTCACTTTGCAACTGCAAATATGTGAATACAATGTTTTGGAATGATTACAAAATAAGGTTTACTCCCTATTTATAAATATAGGTTAGCTTTATCACCAAGCTAAAGATTCAAAACTATAAAAGCACAAAATACCTATTTTGGAACTAAATCAAATATATCTATTTTAGATTTAAATCAAATCTATCTAAATCAAATATGACACAAGAAATTATACTTTCAACACAAGGGAGCTAGTAAGAATTAATGGAACAACAAAAGCATGTTGTGAAATTAATGACACAAATGTTGCACCAAATGGGAACCATCGTCCACCACAGTGTTTAATAGAGAACCATGGCAAAGAGAGATGCGAAGGAAAACTAAAGTCCCACATTGATTTGTGTATAAATAGTACTAGAGTTTATATATCATATACACAGTGAAGATGTTATCTTAAGTGTGGTAGAGAGAAGTGTGCTAGTGAGATGCTGAAATAGTTTAGGCCTATATGACCCTACCGATTTCTTTTGAGATATATATTAATCTATTAATTAAATTCCAAATAAATATAGAAAAAAATTATTAAAAAAATAAATAATCATAATAATCATTGTCAATTCATTAATTTTTTTTTTCCAATCACCATTTCCACCTATGCAAAATGGGAGAGGGACCATCAAAATTCCAAATGTGGTAAAATTCATTGACCAAAAACTGATTTTCAAAATAGAAAAACTAAAATTTAAGGAACAACCGTGCATTTAAGCCAATACCTTAATATTATTTTGATGTTTTTGAATATTTAACACATTGAAACATTTTTTTAGAATTCTTTGATAACTTTCTTAGATGATTAATTGATATTACATACAAAATTAACACATAGTACTATAATAAAATAATAAAATGTTTAATCTTACGTGTCACTATCAACACAATACCTAATTTAGTTTAATCAACAATGATCTTTATTTGAGACAAAATCTTTATTTATAAATATCAATTTTTTTTCTTTTTCCATCTCACTAGTCTCTTTTTTCTTTTCATTTTGTATGATTTTTTAATACTATTGAATTTTATGATAATTGTTTATTTTACACTTAAGTACCTCATTTCAAACTAATATATGTTTCTATATTTATTTTATATTGTATATAATAAATTTATCCGTGCGGGAGCACACATATTTTACTAGTTATTGTTGAAATTACTTATTTAATATGCATTGTGAATATTGTTATTTAGTTTATTATATATTTGTTTTGTTTTAGTAATTTGAATGGTATAATTTTGCTCAAGGTAAACTGTGGAATATTAAATCGAACGCTGATACGAAAGAGGTTTAGCATGAAGCCAAAGCTGGTTCACATGCTAGTGCAGAAGTTATACATACTATATTCGAAGTCAATTCTAGTATGTATGTTTAATTATTTCCTTGATGTTATAGAGTTTGTTCCAAGGTGGAGATTTATGAGATATTGAAACGAACTCTAGGTTTAACATGTCGTCGAAGTCCGCTCACATGCTATTGTTTAATTGGGTCTTGTGTTATAGATCTAATTGTTTAAGTTAGCTTGTAATGTGTAATTGTTAAAAAGTCCATTAGGTTAGTGTGTTAGTTTTCTTATAAATAACATACTAGTCTCTCATATTTTGAAATAAGGGAAAATAGGAAGATAATATCCTAATTCAAAACTGAGAGAGGTTATTTATTATTCTTATATACTTGTAATTTTGTTTTAAGAGAAAAGAAAGAATAATAGTTTATAACTAAACTTTGTTGTTATCCTTGGTTACCCTAAACCTAACCCTTGTGGATTTCTTGACTGATCAAGGAACCAATTATACTTTGTTTCTAAGGTATCTGATTCACAACAAATTGGTGCAGTGAGCGTGGAGAAGATGCCTTCAACAAAGTATCAGATTGAAAAGTTCATCGGAGTGAACGACTTCGGTCCGTGGTGCTTGAAGATGAAAGTCCCGTTGGTTCAGCATGGTTGTTTGGAAGCGTTGAAGGGAGAGATGACCATGAATGTTGCGTTAATGGCAGCTGAAAAGACGTTGTCTAGTTGCAAGTTTTTCCACTGTATGTAGTTGATAATGTTGTATGAAGAAAACTATTTTTTTTTCTTGTTGGTATAAAGTTTGGTCTAAGGTGGAGATTTGTGGAATATTGGATTGAACTCTGATAAGAAAGAAGTTTAGCATGAAGTCGAAGCTGGTTCACATGCTAGTGCAGAAGTTATACATAATGTAGTCGAAGTCAGTTCTAGTATGTATGTTTAATTGTTTCCTTGATGTTATAGAGTTTGTTCCAAGATGGAGATTTGTGAGATATTGGAACGAACTCTAGGTTTAGTATGTCGTTGAAGTCCGCTCATATGTTGTTGTTTAATTGAGCCTTGTGTTATAGATCTAATTATTT
Organism: Lathyrus aphaca; assembly: GCA_963966055.1. NCBI lineage: Eukaryota > Viridiplantae > Streptophyta > Magnoliopsida > Fabales > Fabaceae > Lathyrus > Lathyrus aphaca. The sequence goes on from OZ014521.1 coordinate 18,470,396, forward strand.
AAGTTAGCTTGTACCCTAAGTTAGCTTGTAATGGGTAATTGTTAAGAAAAAACCATTAGGTTAGTGTGTGGGTTTTCTTATAAATAGCATATTAGTCTCTCATATATTGAAATAAGGAAAAATAGGAAGATAAAACCCTAATTCAAAAGTGAGAAAGGTTATTTGTTATTCTTGTATACTTGTAATCTTGTTTTAAGAGAAAGAAAAGAATAACAGTTTATAATCAATCTTTGTTATTATCATTGGTTACCCTAAACCCTAATCTTTATGGGTTTCTTGACTAATCAAGGAACCAATTATACTTTATTTCTAGAGTATCTAATTCACAACATAAACGATATTTTATTTTATTTTTATCATGTGTGTTTAGACTCTTACTTAAAATATGTCGGCTTAATTGCAATTTTGGTCCCTATATTTTCATTTTTTTATATAATTTGACTCCCCTATTTTAAAATCCGGAATTTTGGTCCTCCTGTTTTCAATTATTTCTATTTTTGATCCCCCATTTTTAAAATCCATAATTTTGTTCCCTCTATTTTCATTTTATTTTTACTTTTGGTCCCCCAATTTTAAGTTGTTTTGGATTTTAGTCTCCTTCCTAATTGAGAAAGGGAACCAAAAGTCTAAAAAAAATTAAAATATGGATCAAAATTTCGAACTTTAAAATAGAGAGACCAAAAATAAAATAAAAATAAAAATAGAAGAACCAAAATACAATTAAGCCAAATATATCGTAATTGTTGGAGTTCACCAACATTATTTTGTTGCTTCAGCATGCAACGATGCTTCACTAACAACGATATAAATAAATGATAATTGATTGTTATCAAATAAACATGCCATGTTTTATTTAATTTAAAAATTGTTTTACTTATTATTTGTGCTAATAAATAATATTTCATTTAATTTACTTTTTACAATTACATTAATTATAAAATATTTTAAATTTCTCCATTACAAGTTCATCTTTTATTTTTAATTTCTATATAAAATTTCATATTTTTTTTATATAATATTAGATTCATCTCATAATTTTAATTTATTTATGTATTTTGACCACCTCTAAATTAATTAATGTTAATATTAATTTAAATATATTAAATTAATATTTAAATTAAAATAAAATAAAATAGAAATAAAATATTAATATAAAAGATAAAGTGTGAGGTCCAATATAAATTTTTTAAAATTGTACTATTAAAATAAAAATAAAATAATTTTAATAGATCCCACAAACAAGTTAAAAATAAATTGTAGCATTGAAGATGCTATTTGTTGACATATAATGATTCGAGTTAACAATTTGAATAATATCAAAAACGATTTCTTGTGCTTGGTCTGTGTATTCTTACATATACATTCAGATTTTAGCAGATGCCATTTCACAAAAGGACAAATCAACGGTCTTATTTTTTTCTTGAAGTTTCCTTTCCATTTGCTTTTTTTCCTTACAAAAGTAACCAATGTATTTCGTAACAAAAACAAAGAACATCATCATCTTCTTTAATAATTCAAACTTTCAAACTTTCATTACCAACATTCAACATTAACACATCTCACAACAACAAAATATCAGCAGTAACCACCATCGGAAACTTGCCGGAAACTAAATACGTACCTCCGACCGGACTCTCACAAGCCACTGCGACGTCTTCACCTTCACCGCCGGAAAACGCGATCCCGTAGTGCTATTCTTCCCCTTAACTCTCGGAAATCTTACCACTGCGAACTACTTACCGTCACCACCTTCAAACAGCCGTCTCCTTAGATCCGTTGGTATAGGACATGCATGTGAATCCATGTTTTTCTTTTTGTTTATTTCATAACCTTTTGCTTTAAGGTGTAGAAGCTTTTGTTTCTGGAAGTGCAGGGCTCTTATTTGTTTCCCTTTTTCTGTTTTGATAGAAGCAGTTATAAAGTTAGAGCAATACCTAAAGTTTCAGAGGCAAAAAATCAACACAACAACCAACTACATGTTTGGCTCATCAGAGATAGATTATTTACTCCAACGGCAATGATTCCCTTGATTAAGGTACATATATTTTATTTTTGAACTATAAATTCCTAACTTTCTAGGATGTTTAAAAAAACAACTAGTAGATAGAACGAACAAGCAAATACCTTAGGTAGATAAATTACTAACTTCCTCTACCCAGATCTTATAACTTTACCAATATATAACATATAAAATAAGTTAGACATTAAATCTTGTTTTTTATTTCTTGTTTTCGGCAAGCTACTAAACCACTCTTTTTTGTATGCTAAAATTAATCTTTTTGTTAACAGCTACTAAACCACTCTTCTTGTTAACAACTTTTCAGTCATAAGCTATTTAAATATTAACAAAACCCTTATTAGAAATTAATTACCAATTCAATTAATTAAACCACAAATCAACCATTTTAGATAGTGATTCAACCTTGTTTAATGTCATATGTGTTGAGTTTGTTAAATAGTATTTCGGTAGATGAAATTTTACTATAAAATGGTCATGCAAACAACTTTATTTGATTCGTCTATTTTCAACTGATCTTGAGAAATTATCTTAGGGTGCCAAAAAGAATATAATATTTTAAATTATTTCAAATTAATCACATAAACTAAAATTGGCTTAATATATACTTTATTTTAAATGTTATTCCCTAGATAAAGGTTTTAGTCCTACCATGGTCATTTTTTTTAATGAAAATATTAAAATATTCCTCAAAAGGACTTGAACTCAAAACACAATTTGTTGTGCATAAGTTAATATCAATATAAAAATATGAGGGGTCTCATGGCACTAAGCGTGGAAATAGGCCAAACCGATAATAGGGGCCTACAGACAAGCATACATAGGCTCAGACCAGGCCAAGATTTTTCAATAAATAGAAAAGGTTTAGGCATTTTTATATGTCTTCTGAAGAAATCCTTTCGTCACAAGCCTCTCCTTGTGTCGAGTCACTTCCCATTTGGGATTCAGCTTCACCTTGTATACCCACTTAACATCAATTGCCTTCTTTCCTTGAAGTAATTCGACAAGTGACCAAGTGTTGTTGACTTCGATTGACTTCATCTTCTCATTCATTGCTTTCACCCACTTTGAATCTTTCAACGCCTCAGCTGCATTGACTACATCATCTGATGTAATCACACATTCTTGCAACCTTGCAGGCATGTGTCTTGTTCGTTGAGGTCTGCTTGGGTCTGCTTCACCTTTAACTTCTTCTTGTCAAACATCTCTTTCGACTTCACTGACTGGTTCTTCACATAAGATTCTAACTGAATATTTCTTGACATTTTCAGTCCAATCTCATTCTTTAAGCTTATCTATGATCATGTCCCTATTGATCACTACTTGCTTGTTCACTGGGTCGAACAACTTGTAACCTTCAGTCGAATGATATCCTATAAGAATCATTTGACTAGACTTGTTATCAAGCTTTCTTCTCAACTGATCTGGCATATGTCTATGTGTTATAGTTCCAAACACCTTTAGATGACTCAAGCTAGGCTTGACACCAAACCAACACTCTTTTGGCGTAACTCCTTCTAGCTTCTTCGTCGGACACTTGTTCAAAATATACGTTGCAGTCGACACAACTTCTCCCCATAGTTCTTTGGTAGATACTTGACATTCAACATACTTCTCACCATGTTCATGATGGTTCGATTCTTCCTTTTTACAATTCCATTCTGTTGTGGAGTGTAGGGTGACACCACCTCATGCATAATCTCTTCTTTTACACATAATGCATCGAAATCTTTCGACACATACTCTTCACCACCATTAGTTCTCAAAATCTTGAGCTTTCGATCACTTTGTCTTTCGACCGTAGATTTAAACTTGGCAAAGACGTTGATCATTTCACTTTTCTTGTTGATCAGGTAAGTCCATAATTTTCGACTGAAATCATCTATGAAACTGAAAAAATATCTGTTACTTCCAATCGAATCCACCTGGATAGGACCACATACATCAGAGTATATGACTTCAAGAATTTCCTTCGACGTGCTTCCTGCATCCTTGTTGAAGTTATTCTTGTGTTGTTTCGACTGAACACATTCTTCACACACTTCGTTTGGAATGACAATTTCTGGAAATGCTGAAACCATATTTCTTGTCTTCAAATCTTTGATGTCTTTTAAATTGAGATGACCAGATCTATGGTGCCATAATCATTCATCTTTGATGGCTGCACTTGCAAGACACTTATGCTCCACCATATTTAGTACGATCTTGAAGGTTCTATTCTGAGACATTTGAGCCTTCAAGATCAACCTACCACTTGCGTCGACGACTCTCATCACCTTGTCTTTGACCGACACCTTGAAGTTGTTTTCGACCAATTTCCCTATACAAAAAAAATTGCTCTTCATGCCCGGTATGTACAAAATGTTGGAAATTACTAACCTTTTGCCATCATTCCTCTTAATCAGAACATCACCAATACCTTCAGCTTCTAGAGTATTGTCATTTGCAAATATAACTGTGTTCTTCATTGAAGGCTTCATGTTGACAAACCAATCTTTCCTACCAATCATATGTGATGAGCATCCTGAGTCCAAGTACCATTGGTCCTGGAATCTCTCTTCATCTCTTGTTGTGACCATCAACAACATTTCTTCTTCTTCATGCTTTGCCAGCTAAGCATCAGAATCTTGATTCTTTTGCTTTTCTGGACAACCACTAAAATAGTGACCATACTTCTGACAATTCAAACACTAAATATGACTCTAGTCTGTCTTTCGACCACCACCTCTTCCTCTACCTGTAACACCACCTCTTTGGTTTCCTTGGTTCCAGGGTTTTCTTTGATTCAACTAGCCTCCTTCCTGTTGATTTTGACAAGTCGAATTGTTGTAGCCACGTGCTTTTGTTGTCAAACACCTTTCCTCTGCCTTTCTTATCTCTCGTTGATTGAGCTTGCAGATCAATGGGTTTCTGTCGTATATTTTAAACAGTTTATGTCTGTCGTTTTCTTTGTTTTCATCGATTTTTGAAACTTATTGGTGTATTTTCATCGTTGTTTTCTTGTTTTGTCAAGTAAGTCTTGTTTTAATGTTTTTATTGTTTTGTATCGTTGGTACCTTTGATTTGTGTTGTTTTTCAGTGTGTTTTTCAAGGTCATAATAAGTCTGTGATCAGACGTGTTTGCGACGCGTCCCCGACAACGGCGTCAAAAACTTGATCGGTAAAATAACAAGTGTATTATTTTATCGATGTAGTAATAATAAGGGATTTTTCCAGTGTCGGTCTCTTGAGGACTGCACAAGCAAAATAAGTTTTATACAAAACAATTGAACAAAAAGTTCTTGGGTTATTTTAAGGTTGAGTTTTTAAATCAAAATCGACAAAGTTTTAGCACTTAATAAAATAAGTTGTTATGCCAAATATGGGAATAACACTAGGGGCGATGTATAATTTGCAATGTAATGACTTAATATTTTCTGACTCTAAAGAGACAGGCATCAAACTTTATCTTTCCTATGTTCAAGATTGTTTTTCTAAAATTCCTTTAACGAAAAACCTTTGATATTCTTCCTCGATCATAATTCCTCAGTGGCAAAGGAAGAACATCAACCAATAGTTCTGACACAAAAATGGTTTTCACAGGATATTCCAATTCCTCGGTAATATCTACCGTGATAAAAATTATGCAACAAGGTTAGGGTGGTTGATCAGACCAAAACCTAACTACGATCAATTATCAAATTTTCCAAAGAGATAAAACATTACGAACGTTGCATAAGATAAAGAATAAAATCAAACACACAATCACATAGATTACGAATTTCAAAAGTCATTACAAAAGCAAATTAGGGACACCCCCTAGTATGGGGGGGGGGGAGGGGGATAGCCTCTCATGTTCATAACAGAAATAAAAATGAAATAAGAATAGAAATTAGACATTACAAAAACCTTTGGATTGCTTGGATCGTCAATTGCTTCCGCTCTTGATCGATCCTTGTTCTCCGAGAATCTCCACTCTAAAATTCCACTCTCAAAGTGTAAAAGCCACAATTGCCTAATTGTATCAGAATCCAATTAACTATGCAAAATGCCCAAAATACCCTCCGAGGTCACACAAGATTAAAATACAAAAATTATGAAAATTCTACTTGCAGAAGGCCTGACACGGGCCGTGTCATGGGACACGAGCAGACGTGTCACGCTACAGATAATGACCATGCACATTTATCCTTTAGGGGCCATGACACGGGTCGTGTCATGTGACACGGGCCCCCGTGTCAAGCTTTTGAGTTTGGGTGTTTCTTCTTCCAACAATTCCCTTTCCATGCATACCCTGACACGGCCCGTGTCAGGCCTCTGGTTCCAACTTTTCAAGCACTCTTCACAACCGGGAAAGCGTCGCAAACACATATGATCACATGCTTATTATCACCCTGAAAAACAACATAAATCAAAGGTACCAACGATACAAAACAATAAAAACATTAAAAGAAGACTTACTTGACAAAATAAGAAAACAACGATGAAAACAACCAACAAGCTTTAACAACCAATGAAAACAAAGAAAACGACAAACATAGACAGTTTAAAATATACGATAGAAAACCATTGATAAAACTCCCCCGAACTTAAACTTTTGTTTGACCTCAAGCAAAAAGCTTGCATAAACACCTTAAGCACGGGTGAACTGTCTCAGAAACCACGAGTTGAAGTGTTGATACTCATACGTGGGTTTTTCGTTCCAAGTCACTTGAAAAGTAGTTCTGGTCTTCTCCATCTATCAAGGTATCACACAAACACTACACTGCGGACCTCAGTCTCTTTTTCGATAACCTTTCCGACTGTGCTTTGGGCTTAAGTCTTATTTTTCGATTTTCCACCCTTTTCATTCGAACAATCCCTTTAAGGCTTTTATGATTTTCCTCACATGCACAAGATTGATCAACACATTATTATTTTTTCATTGGCACCGTTATTTTCTTTGTCTGCTCTGGGACGACTTTCATGTTCAACCGCCGTTAGGCTGAATAACCGGATGAGGGTTACCCAACTTAGAATGATCAATTGTCTAATTGCCTTTATTCACATTTTCGGTGCCTTTTCTCATTTTTTTCCGATCATCCTTGTATACACAATTCTTATATATTAAGGTCGACTGTCAATATAGACTACTCAGGGTTTACTTCTCAGATCAAAGTATTATGGCACAAATCTACATTCGGACTCATTCCTTACTCAGAAAACTCAGGGTGTTTGTGGTATACCTAAATATCAAGATTTTTCCAATCTCCTAATCATGCTTCTTTTCATTCAAACCCTATATAATTTCTTCTCACTTACTCGCAGAAACAAGACAGCTCAACAATTTCAACACAATCATCATCATTATTTTTTAGTTCAAATTTAGGGTGTTTTCACAGTAGGCATCAAACGTAATTTTAAACTAGAAACCAACACAAAGACTCAAATAGAAATAACAAAATAAAAACAAACATAAACACACATAAATAAATACCTCACACTTGAATTCAATAGTGACCTCAATGTTTAAGATCAAATGCAATAGTGGTGGGACTCACAGAGCCTCATTGAGGAGGAGGTTGGTCTTGAAGCCTCATCTGCTGCAACCATTCGTGCATTTCCCCGATCAACTTACTTGACGAATCTGCTCATTTCCTTATCGGGTCTGCTCCTCTCTTTGCCTTGTCTGCTCGCTATGAAGATATCACATTTCTTTCTGCATCCAATCTCATTGTTCTATAGTAATTCACGAAGAACCGATCTCCTTGTGGGGTGAGACTCAAGGAGACGGTATAGGGATCTCTTCAGTTGGATACCCTTCTTCCTCATCAGTACCTGCAAAATAATCAAATTGCCCTTCTTCGTTATGCAAAGGATTCTCATATAACCAATTAGCATCATTTTCAATGCTAATAAAATCAGTAGCATGTAAAGCTATCAGGTTTCTATTTCTGCTTACCAGAGAGTAATAATTATTAAAAAATGTGATCATACCTTGAGTGGTTAGAGTGGCTAAGTCAATCTTAGTTTTACCTATAACCGTACATTCCTCCATTAAAAGTGGACCTTATCCAAAGTGATCAGCTATTTGAATTATCATCCCTCCTACAGATATTTCACTTGAAGAGGCATTTGCAACACACTTTAGATGATCAGCTGCAAAGGCAGCGGCATTAATAAGTTCTTTGTGAGCCATGCCATAGAGCAAGTACAACTCCTTCCACGTAGCAACCCCGTACTATCACCTCTACCGAATAGGGTGTACGCCAGTCCCTTTTGAGTGTATCCGAAACACGGGTTGTCTCGCCCAAAGCCTTTGCCGCCTTTGTGACATAATCAGATCTTCCTGTTATAGCTTTCCAAAAATCCCCTGCAATAAAATTGGTTGGGGGTGCTTCGGGTCCAAAACTAGGGAGCTTCATAACTTCTCTCAACTCAGTAACACATAGAGAATGATTATTGTTGGATAAACGAAATTTCAAAGTACCAAAATATTCCTCGTCCGAGCCTGACAACTTGTGCTTAAGCTGAAATTCTAAAGTACTAAAAAACTCAAAAGTTATACGCTCAAATGTTGGTGCTTCAAGCTGCATAAACTCAAGCATACCAAGTGTGTGAAACATCCTATAAATTTCAATTTTCAGCCCTAAATTATCCAGAGTTTCATTACAGATGTACCTGGTCGGACTCAACTTACGCTTGACCAACAACGAGTACTTCTGTTGGTGAGTAATTTCCTCAAACAAGATGTCATTATCATTTGCCATGCGGTGAGCCTTTTTCGTGGGCGAGATATTTCTGCCACAGTTTTTCCGGTATCTCTCCGTGGAGGCATAATGATATTCCTACAAAGAAAAACAACACAAAAATTGAAATAGGGATTAGTAAAAACTGTAAGCCTAGAAGTGACAAGGATGATGAGTAAAATACTTTTTGTGAAGCAGGTATGGGGTTTAAGTGAGTGGGTGTTGTAGAAAATCAGATTTTACTCATCATCCTTGTCAGTTCTACAATGATAGATTTTACTAAGCCCTATTTCGAGTTTTGTGTTGATTTTTGTTGCAGGAATATCATTATGCCTCCACGTAGAGATACCAGAAAAGTTGTGGCAGAAACATCTCGCCCACGAAAAAGACTCACCGCATGACGAATGATCATGACATCTTGTTCGAGGAAATAACTCACCAACAGAAGTACTCGTTGTTGGTCAAGCGTAAGTTAAGCCCGACCAGATACATCTGTAATGAAACTCTAGATAACTTAGGGCTAAAAATTGAAATTCATAGGATGTTTGACACACTTGGTATGCTTGAGTTTATGCAGATTGAAGTGCCAACATTTGAGCGCATAACTTTTGAGTTTTGGAGTACTTTAGAATTTCAGCTTAAGCACAGGTGGACATGCATGGACAAGTAATACTTTAATACTTTGAAATTTTGTTTATTCAACAATGATCATTCTCCATCTGTTGCTGAGTTGGGAGAAGTTCTATAGCTCCCTAGTTTTGGACCCGGAACACCCCTAACCAATTTTATCGTGGGAGATTTATGGAAAGCTATAACAGGAAGATCTGATTATATCGCAAAGGCGATAAAGGCTTTGGGCATTCACAACCTGTGTTTCAGATACGCTCAAAAGGGAATGACGTACACCCTATTCGGTAGAGGTGACAATACAGGGGTTGCTATGCAAAAGGAGTTATACTTGCTCTATGGCATGGCTTACAAAGAACTGATTAATATAGTTGCCTTTGCAGCTGCTCATCTGAAGCTTCTTGTGAATGCCTCTTCAGGTGAAATATATGTAGGAGGGATGATAACTCAAATAGCTGATCACTTTGGGTACGGTCCACTTTTGATGGAAGAACGTACGGTTATAGGCAAAACTAAGACCGACTTGGTCACTCTTACCACTCAAGGTATGATCACAATTTTTAATGATTATTACTCTCTGGTAAGCAGAAATAGACACCTGATAGCTTTACCTGCTCCTGATTTTATTAGCATTGAAAATGAGGCTAATTGGTTATATGAGAATCCTTTGCAAAAATAAGAAGGACAATTTGATTATTTTGCAGGTATTGATGGGGAAGAAGGTTATCAAACTGAAGAGATCCTTATACCGTCTCCTAGAGTCTCACCCCACCAAGAGACTGGTTCTTCGCGAATGACTACAGAACTATGGGATTGGATGCAGAAAGAAATATGTTATATCCATAGCTAGCAGACAAGGCGAGGAGCAGACCCGACAAGGGAATGAGAAGATTCGTCAAGGGAAGCTGATCTGCGAAATGCACAAATGGTTGTAGCAGATGAGGTTGCAAGACCAACCTCCTCCTTAGTGAGGCTTTGTGAGTCCCTTACTACATTTGATCTTAAATAGTGAGGTCACTATTGAGTTCAAGTGTGGGGTATTTATTTATGTTTGTTTTTGTTTTGTTAATTCTATTTGAGTCTTTCTAATGGTTTCTAGTTTAAAATTTCGTTTGAGGCCTACTGTGAAAACACCCTGAATTTGAACTGAAACATAATGATGATGATGATAGTGTTGAAATTGTTGAGTTGTCTTATTTTTGTGAGTAAGTGAGAAGAAAGTATATATGGTTTGAATGAAAAGAATCCTGATTATGATATTTGAAAAATCTTGATATTTAGGTATACCACAAACACCTTGAGTTTTCTGAGTAAGGAACGAGTCCAACATGTAGATTTTTGCCATAGTACTTTGATCTGAGAAGTACAACTTGAGTAGTTTATATTGACTGTCGGGCTTAATATATAAAAATTGTGTGTACAAGGTTGATCGGGAAAAAAAAGAAGAGAAAATGTGAATAAAGACAATTAGACAACCGATCCTTCTAAGTTGGGTAACCGTCACCCGGTTATTCAGCCAAACGACGATTGAACCTGAAAGCCGTCCCAAAGCGGACACAGAAAATAACGGTGCCAAAGAGACTAAGGTTTGTGGTTTCGCCGCAGTTTATTGTTTGTGTGACACCTTGATAGATGGAGAAGACCGAAACTACTTGTCAGGTGACTTGTAACGAAAAAACCAAGTGTGAGTATCATCACTTCAACTCGTGGTTTCTGAGACAGTTCACATGTACTTAAGGAGTTTATGCAAGCTTTTTGCTTGAGGTCAAGCAAAAGTTTAAGTTCGGGGGAGTTTGATCAATGTGTGAGTATCATCACTTCAACTCGTGGTTTCTGAGACAGTTCACATGTACTTAAGGAGTTTATGCAAGCTTTTTGCTTGAGGTCAAGCAAAAGTTTAAGTTCGGGGGAGTTTGATCAATGGTTTTCTGTCGTATTGTTGTACCTCGAAAGGGATTGAAGGTTTCATCAGACAAAGCCTCCTCCTGAACAATGGATCTTAAAACTAGGGTTTTGAGTTTCCCCAAGAAAAGTGACTTCCAAAGCCTCAAGTGGACTTCATAACATCCCAAATACCTCAAAGAACCCTCATGTCAAGTTTCAAAGATTTCCCAACAAGTTTGGTCAGTCAGATGCTCAGATACCTAAATTTCAGTTAACTTGGTAAAAAAGTCAACTATGGTCAACTCAAGATCAAACTTCAAGGTTTTTGGTCAATGTAACACCCTAATTTTTGCCCTAAGATTTCTTCGCATATCATCTGCATTTTGCATACAAACAAGATCGCACTGATTTCAATTCTTGTTGCCTGTGTTGCAGGATTTCAAAGATAAGACAGTGATTTCAATTCAGATGCGTTTGTTCAATTATGATCCGATTCATATGGATGTTTGACCTAATATTGGTCAAACTATCAAAAGATTGTTTTGACTGCAAATTATGTGTGTCAGTGGTTTATTTCTCAGGCGATGCATATTCAATGATAAGTTGTGGTGATTGCGGAAATTCTCTGGTTTATTGAGCTGTGGTTTGTGAGAAGTGTGATCCAGATTGTCTTGATTGAGTGGTCATCAGTTCATCTGTGGATTTATTTTCCAGAGATCGATTCAGAAGTATTTGAAAATGTTCAGAAGTTCAAAAGTCAATGGTTGTGGCTTGGATGGCAAGGTTGCAATTTTTTCATTGGTTCAGATTGACTGTGTTCATCAAGTGGCTTGTGAGAAAAATCGGGAGTTGGTCGTGGAGCCTATAAAATCATCATATCCATTATCCATTCTTATTATTAAACCATTTTTAATTTTTATTCAATATCCCTCACAATTCTACATGCCACAATTCAAATTTTATTTTTTTAAACCATTTCCTTCTTGCTTTTCGATTCATTATCATATCCATATTTTCATTTTTTAACCATAACCCATTCTTACCGAATTAATTCAGATTCACGACCAGTTTAGCCGATTATCCATTTATCCACTTGTAGTCCATTTTCTATAATCATTTTTCATATATACATCCAATCACATATTATCCATTTTTTTAATTCATTTTTTCCATTCTCCAATTATCATTAAATCTATACTATAATATAATTCATTTTTTTTCCCTCAATAATTTTTTCTTTTTCTTTTCTAGTCCAATTTCACATTACAAAAATATTATGGACCCATTGTTTTGTTTTCTTAAGCCCATTCAATAAAAATGACATTTACAATTTTTCTTCCATTTATATTTTCAGCCATCATTTTTATAAAATAATATAAAAAAACCAACATTTCTGCCAAGCCTTTTCAGCCACAATTTCAACAGCAGGCCCACACCCAAATACCTCACCCAGCCGTACCAACTCAGCAACATGCAGGCCAAGCCAACAGCAAACAACAAGTCAATCCCAACTTCAGCTAGCCGTCCTGCACACACAGCTACACTTCAAGCCGCGGGACACACATCAGCAACTCCTGCACACAAAAATACTTCTCAAGCCTCACGCAACTTTGCAAACAATACAAGCCTTCACGCCAACTCCAAGCCTACCGCACATGAACCTCAGCAAGCCAAAAGCAGCTTCATCTCAAGCCTCACATCACCTTTCCAGCCGCACGCCTTCCGCAGTAGCTTCCACACGCACGATTTTACCGCTACAGAAAAGTGGCGATCATGTAGAAATGAAGAAAAGGATTGCTCATTCTTGGCATGCGGTTAAGAAAGAAGAAACGGGATAAGGAAAGATTGTTTGGTTTGTCCTACAAACAATATCCGAACTGTCGTCTAGCAAGCATGGGGTCGTAGCTAATTCCCCCACGTGTACCAAGAAGAGGTACATTAGGAAATTCTCCACAACTATCTATAAGCACTCCAGTGTCATAATGAGAACAATACCATGTCATATCCTTATGAGAAAGTGACATCATCCTTTGAGACCATCTCCTATTCTCTCTATTGTCCTTGAAGACATCCGACTTAGGTAGGTGCGAAATAAACCACCTATAAAGAAGAGGCGCATAACATACAATCTCTCCATCACCTTTGGAGGTCCTATAGTGAAAAGCATGATACATATCTCCAAGCAATGTAGGCACCAGATTCTTCTTCAAGAAGATCTGAATAGCATTTTCATCCACAATACCATCCAAGTTCGGAAACAAGACAATCTCATAAATGAGCAAAGCAAGAATAGCCTCAAATGCATCCTTATGACCCAAAGTAAGTGAAGTAGAAGCTTTTCCCATCAAGAACTTAGCATTAATACCACGAACATTCCCCTTTGGAAGAAACTTCCCATTAAGATCGGACTCCTTAATAAAAAGTGCTTTGGCGATGACCTTGATAGTAAGTTCCTTCTCTAGACCACTGAAAAGAAATTCCTTGTCCAGAATAGGCAAACCTATCCAATGAGAATACTCCTCCAAAGTCGGCACAAGCTGATAATCCGGAAATGTGAAACAATGATGCAACGGATCATAGAACTGAGCTTAAGTAGGGAGAATCCCCTCAGGTACATCGGTATCCAACATATACAAAAGCTTCCCATGACATCTCCAGAACTCTTGGGTATCAACAACCAATGCTCCTAGCTTTCTCAACTCTACTACATTAGGATTCTTGAAGGTGTACTTCTTTGTGTTCCTCCTTTCAAAATTCATAGCCATGGCATCTGAAATTTTGCAAAAGTTCCTTATAAGTCCCTTGAAATCTTACAAACACAATGCTCATGAATGTATGATGGCATGTATGCAACAACCACAAACAAGATCACACAAGGCACACAGGCTTAGGTTCCGAGTCACGAGCATGAAGTCAAGGTAACAGAACACCAACCCACACAGGTAAGTACTAAGGTTTTGTCTTCAATGTACCTGCAGAAAACCAAAAGGGTGCTAACAGAGGTGCCCGGAGTTAACAGCCATCTTTAGAATATCATCGGTACGTTGGATTACTCCCCAACCGATAACATTCTTAAAATAGACCTCGTCCGAGTGTAGTATCGTGTGACAGCCGCCTTAGGTTTACACCCAGACAGTTTCCGCACTACGTTTCTAAATTGGCTTGGATGGGTTAAGGGTTCTACGGTCCTCAGTATGATCAGCTCAAGGTCAGAAAATAATGCCACGTATGATTACTCATCATGACATTGATAATCCAAGAGAGCCTAACTGAGTGGAGATTATCAAATTGATGGCTTATCGCTTCGAATATCGCCGTCCTATCATAAGTTTCACTCAGATCCGGGTTAGAATCTATCTCACACAGAGGATCACCAAAACCGAAACAGAACAATCAAATAACAAACAAATCAAACCAAAGCAATAAATAAATCAAAGTAGGCTGAATCCGCTTAGAGATTACTCCCCAGCAGAGTCGTCACTTTTCTATAGCGGTAAAATCGTGCGTGTGGAAGCTGCTGCGGAAGGCGTGCGGCTGGAAAGGTGATGTGAGGCTTGAGATGAAGCTGCTTTTGGCTTACTGAGGTTCATGTGCGGTAGGCTTGGAGTTGGCGTGATGGCTTGTATTGTTTGCGAAGTTGCGTGAGGCTTGAGAAGTATTTTTGTGTGCAGGAGTTGCTGATGTGTGTCCCGCAGCTTGAAGTGTAGCTGTGTGTGCAGGACGGCTAGCTGAAGTTGGGATTGACTTGTTGTTTGCTGTTGGCTTGGCCTGCGTGTTGCTGAGTTGGTACGGCTGGGTGAGGTATTTGGGTGTGGGCCTGCTGTTGAAATTGTGGCTGAAAAGGCTTGGCAGAAATGTTGGTTTTTTTATATTAGTTTATAAAAATGATGGCTGAAAATATAAATGGAAGAAAAATTGTAAATGTGATTTTTATTGAATGGGCTTAGAAAAACAAAACAATGGGTCCATAATATTTTTGTAATGTGAAATTGGACTAGAAAAGAAAAAGAAAAAATTATTGAGGGAAAAAAATGAATTATATTATAGTATAGATTTAATGATAATTGGAGAATGGAAAAGATGAATTAAAAAAATGGATAATATGTGATTGGATGTATATATGAAAAATGATTATAGAAAATGGACTACAAGTGGATAAATGGATAATCGGCTAAACTGGTTGTGAATATGAATTAATTCGGTAAGAATGGGTTAAGAATGAGTTATGGTTAAAAAATGAAAATATGGATATGATAATGCATCGAAAAGCAAGAAGGAAATGGTTTAAAAAAATAAAAGGGATATTGAATAAAAATTAAAAATGGTTTAATAATAAGAATGGATAATGGATATGATGATATTTTAGGCTCCACGACCAACTCCCGATTTTTCTCACAAGCCACTTGATGAACACAGTCAATCTGAACCAATGAAAAAATTGCAACCTTGCCATCCAAGCCACAACCATTGACTTTTGAACTTCTGAACATTTTCAAATACTTCTGAATCGATCTCTGGAAAATAAATCCACAGATGAACTGATGACCACTCAATCAAGACAATCTGGATCACACTTCTCACAAACCACAGCTCAATAAACCAGAGAATTTCCGCAATCACCACAACTTATCATTGAATACGCATCGCCTGAGAAATAAACCACTGACACACATAATTTGCAGTCAAAACAATCTTTTGATAGTTTGACCAATATTAGGTCAAACATCCATATGAATCGGATCATAATTGAACAAACGCATCTGAATTGAAATCACTGTCTTATCTTTGAAATCCTGCAACACAGACAACAAAAAGAAGAAACAGATTGCCACATATTTTTGGTATTTTGGTTAGAAGTTAATAAATATAAACAAATAATGCAAGTAAAAACATGGTGATCCCCTGCGAAGCATAGACCCTTCATCTGAGAAAAAACTTGAAAGCCAGTGCGATCTTGTTTGTATGCAAAATGCAGATGATATGCGAAGAAATCTTAGGGCAAAAATTAGGGTGTTACAGCTGCCCCTATTTAAGTTTCTTCAGTCCGGAGATATGAAGATTGACATCTTCGTCTCTACAAGATGGGAGAGACTTAAATACAGAAAACCCAATTTTTGTCCTAAGAGAACATGATATGAGATGAATATGATATGCAAACCCAAGATCTCTGTGGGGAAAATATGACCATCAGAGGAAAACAAAAACTTGGGGACACAGAAGAAAACCCCGCTGGGGAAACAACAACAGACAACCAAAGAGTTTACCAGGAAAATAAATCACTGGATAACTGACTCCACTTGGGAAAAGATATGATAAAATCAGGGTACAAGTTTCAACGAGGGAAAGTAAACACCCTGCCAGGAACTAACGACCAAACAAAGCATTCGAGTCAAAAAAGGAGAAATATTGAGTTGGATAAGAATCACCAACTACCTGTTTACTGGGTAGGAAAAATAAAGGACTCGACTATCGATTTACTGGATAAGAGCAAAATACAGAGAGATAACCTCAACTACCTTTTTACTGGGCAGAAATTTTTTCCAACTACCTGATTTACTGGGTAGAAAATACAAAGGACTCGACTATCGATTTACTGGATAGGAGTAAAATATTGAGGGATAACCTCCACTACCTTTTTACTGGGCAGAAAAAAAGTTTCAACTACCTGATTTACTGGGTAGGAGCATGATCAACTACCTGATTTACTGGGTAGGAACTCAATCAAAGGGAAACAACTTCTATTACCTTTTTACTGGGTAAGAAGAAATCTCAAGTACCGAATTTACTGAGTAGAAAAATTCTCAACTACCTGATTTACTGGGTAGGAGCTTAAGCAAAGGAAAACAAACTTTATTACCTTTTTACTGGGTAAGAGGAAGAAATCTTGACTACCGGATTTACTGGGTAGGAGTACAAGTAAAAGAACTTGATCAATTTGGTAATATTACCCACTATTGATTAACTGATAGCTATATTCCAAAGTAATATACTCAAGCTGGAGAAAATGTTGCCCACTATCAAACAACGATAGCTTAATTCCGAAGCAATATATCCACAAAAGGGGGATCAAAATTCAATCCAAGAACAATTTGGAGAGAAACGGTCAAACAAGACTCATCCCGAGGAGGAAATATCTCAACTGGGGAAAATTCCATCCAGATAATAAACTGGGAGGAAACTGAATCAAAATCATCCACGAGAAACAAACTCAGTGGGGAATTAGAAAGGATTAACACTTTCTGCTTAATGGTCGACCCTCTAAACTTGAGAGAAAGACGACACACATACTCTGTGGGGAAACTCCACACTAAAGAGCAGATAACAATGATAAATGCAAGGATGCAAGCAAACGATGTTATGCTTATGCGTATGGATATGCTTATGAATATGTTGACGAAACAGACATAAAGATAAGAAACGGGTGACATGAACACCACAACAACCAGATACTCGGCTAATCCCAGGCAACAATGCAGGGAAGCATGCTGGAGTTTCAACTTGAAATCTTGCAGGGGACTGTCATAAGCCATCAAAGGAATAAAATCCTACTACAAGGCTTAAATCATGATAAGACAGCATCTGCTAGGAATATCATCCTGCTGAGGAAAGGTAATAATCTGCTGAGGATGGAAATATTCTTGATAAATCAAACTTTACGAGGAATAACTGTCATACCACTCCTGCTCCACCTGGGGATAGAGTGCAAGATCTGCTAAAAATCACATAGGAACCTGCTGGAAATCAACACATGCAAACCTACTGGGGATCCATATGGGGATATCAGAAGTTAACATCACAGCCAAAATACAGTTGCGAGGGATTTTAAATCAATACCCACCATCGGGTAAAAGAAAACCTTTAAACTGACTGCTATATCAATATTTTTATATTCAAGGATGCAAACAAATCAAGCTGAGGAACAAGAGCTCAACTGGGGATTCCCAATGCTTTTCAATTTAAAGATAACTTGTTGAGGAAGAAATCAAAACTCAGCTAGGGATTCTTAAGAACATCCTTTCCAACAACTCTTCTGGAGAAAACATGGGAACTCAGAACAATCATACAATTCCCGCTTATGCTTATTGTTGGGGAACAAAACATCATTAACACCAGCCCGTCAAGACTATCCAGGAACTTCACATGGACACAACCGAATCAAACCCTGCTTTGGGAGAGACGAGTTACACACATCCAGACTTTACCATTCTTGGAGGCACTATTGATATCCTTTCTTTGTTCATATATCAAAAGAAAAATGTTTTTAAAATCTTCAAAGATTAAATTTATTAAATTTGTTTCAAAAATCATCATCAACAATAAATTGAAATTTTGTAAACAAAAACAATATAAAGAATTGCAAACAATGGATAAAAGCTCAAATTCATTGATAGAATGGTAGTCAGCAAATGGCATGACTCCATGGATCATTACAAGTTTGAAAAATGGTAAATACATGGAAAAGGGCTACATTGAGATACAATGATCACTATTCTCCCTATCAACTTTGAACTCCACTGTATCCGAAACTTCAGTCAAGGATGAGTGAATAAGAATCTTTGATGGGAAATTCTTCTGAGGGATAGAATCTGAAATCCTCGGTTGCTACAAGTGATCCAGTCTGTCGACGCAGTTACTTGCCATGATCCCTAACTTTTGCCTAGATTGCCCTTTCGGGGTTTCAATCTACCGGGATAATTATTTCTGTTTATGTCTCTAATTTTTGCCTGGACCGCCCTTTCGGGTTTTCAATCCACCGAGACGCTCATTTTTGCCTCAGCCGCCCTTTCGGGTTTTCAACTTAGCGAGCTGTTCTTTTATTTTTTTAGGCGAAGTATTTCTTGACTGCATCCGCATTCACAGGGCGAGTGATCTCCTCACCATCCATAGTTGCAAGAATTAATGAACCGCCAGAGAAGGCTTTCTTGACAACATATGGGCCATCATAGTTCGGAGTCCACTTGCCCCGAGAATCTTGAAGGAAAGACTGAATCTTTTTTAGCACGAGGTCGCCTTCTCTGAATACACGAGGTTTGACCTTCTTGTCAAAAGCTTTCTTCATTCTTTGCTGGTACAACCGACCATGACACAAAGCTGTTATTCTCTTTTCCTCAATCAAATTCAACTGATCAAATCTACTCTGACACCATTCAGCCTCAGTCAACTTGGCTTCCATCAGAACTCTCATTGATGGGATCTCAACTTCGACGGGGAGCACTGCTTCTGTACCATAAACAAGTGAGAAAGGGGTTGCCCCTGTTGAAGTGCGGACAAATGTACGATACCCATGCAAAGCAAAAGGGAGCATCTCATGCCAGTCCTTGTACGTCACAACCATCTTCTGAATGATCTTCTTAATGTTCTTGTTAGCAGCTTCAACAGCCCCATTCATCTTCGGTCTATAAGGAGAAGAATTATGGTGTTGAATCTTTAATTCTTCACAAAGCTCTTTCATCATCTTATTATTCAAGTTCGAACCATTATCAGTAATGATTCTATTCGGAACACCATATCTGCAGATAATGTTATTCTTGATAAACCGAACCACAACTTGCTTGGTCACATTAACATACGATGCTGCTTCCACCCACTTGGTGAAGTAGTCAATTGCCACAAGAATAAAACAATGTCCATTCGAAGCCTTGGGTACAATCATACCAATCATATCAATTCCCCACATAGAGAAAGGCCATGGGGAAGAAATCACATTGAGATAAGCTGGTGGCACGTGAATCTTATTAGCATACACTTGACACTTATGGCACTTTTTTACATACTTGCAACAATCAGATTCCATTGTCAGCCAATAGTAATCTGCTCTCAACATCTTTTTAGCCATTGCATGCCCATTAGCATGAGTGCCGAAAGATCCTTCATGAATTTCTTTCATTAACATGTCTGCTTCGTGTCTATCCACGCATCTGAGCAAGACCATGTCAAAATTTCTCTTATAAAGCACATTTCCATTCAAGAAGAAATTGCCTGCCAATCTCCTCAAAGTCCTCTTATCTTTATCAGATGCCCCAAGCGGGTATTCTTGACTCTGGAGGAAACATTTAATATCATGATACCAAGGATTGTCATCATGGACTTCTTCAACTGCAAACACATGAGCTGGTCTTTCAAGTCGCATCACACTGATCATGGGAACATCATTCCACCGGTGCACCTTTATCATAGAAGCTATAGTTGCTAAAGCATCTGCCATCTGATTCTCATCACGAGGAACATAATGAAACTCAACTTTAGTGAAGAAAGTTGATATCTTCCTGACATAATCTCTATAAGGGATCAAGTGGGGTTGATGAGTTACCCACGTACCCTGGATCTGATTAATTACCAAGGCAGAATCTCCATACACATCAAGATGCTTAATCCTCAAATCAATAGCTTCCTCAAGACCCATAATGCAGGCTTCATACTCAGCTTCATTATTGGTACAAGGAAAAGTCAACCTTGCGGCAAAAGGAATATGTGAACCATGGGGAGTAATGATCATTGCCCCAATTCCTCTTCCGCGTGCATTCACAGCACCATCAAAAACTAAACCCCATCGAGATCCAGGCTCCGGCCCTTCCTCAATCAAAGGTTCATCACAATCTTTCACTTTCAAAAACATCACATCCTCATCTGGAAAATCAAACTTGATAGGTTGGTAATCATCAATCGGTTGATGTGCCAAATGGTCAGCCAAGATACTACCTTTTATAGCTTTTTGAGCTTGGTACTCGATATCATATTCTGATAATAACATTTGCCAACGAGCAATCCTCCCAGTCAAAGCAGGCTTTTCAAAGATATACTTGATTAGATCCATTTTAGAGATCAACCAAGTTGTATGATTCAGCATATACTGGCGAAGACGCTTTGCAGCCCAAGCTAAGGCACAACAAGTTTTTTCAAGCATGGAGTACTGAGACTCACAATTAGTGAATTTCTTACTCAAGTAGTAAATTGCATATTCTTTTCTTCCAGATTCATCTTGCTGACCAAGCACACAACCCATGGAATCTTCCAACACAGTCAAGTATATGATCATTGGTCTACCTTCCACAGGAGGAGACAAGATAGGAGGTTCAAGCAGATATTCTTTGATACTTTCAAACGCCTTTTGACAATCATCTGTCCAGACACAACCTTTATCTTTCCGAAGCAGCTTGAAGGTCGGAGCACATGTGGCAGCCATGTGAGAGATAAACCTCGAAATATAATTCAAACGGCCCAAGAATCCTCTTACTTGCTTTTCGGTTCTTGGAGCAGGCATTTCCTGAATAGCTTTCACTTTGTCAGGATCAACTTCAATGCCTCTTTGGCTGACAATGAAACCTAACAACTTTCCAGAACGTACACCAAATGTGCACTTGTTCGGATTCAAACGAAGCTTAAACTTTCTTAACCTCTGAAACAACTTCAGCAAATGTTCAACATGATCCTCTTCAGTCTTCGACTTGGCGATCATATCATCAACATATACCTCGATTTCTTTATGCATCATATCATGGAAAAGTGTGGTCATAGCTCTTTGGTACGTCGCACCAGCATTCTTCAATCCAAAGGGCATCACTCTGTAGCAGAATGTTCCCCATGGTGTAATAAATGTGGTCTTTTCCATGTCCTCGGGTGCCATCTTTATTTGATTATAACCGGAAAATCCGTCCATAAAAGAGAACACATCAAACTTAGCCGTATTATCTACCAACATACCAATGTGTGGCAATGGAAAATCATCTTTCGGACTGGCTTTGTTCAAATATCTGTAATCAACGCACATTCGGACTTTTCCGTCTTTCTTCGGAACAGGAACGATATTGGCCACCCATTCATGATAAGTTGACGTCACAAGAAAACCTGCATCAATCTGCTTTTGAACCTCCTCTTTGATCTTTACTGCCATGTCAGGATGAGTTCTTCTCAGCTTCTGCTTTACAGGTGGACATTCAGGCTTCAACGGCAATCTATGCTCCACAATATCAGTATCAAGACCTGGCATGTCTTGATAAGACCAAGCGAATACATCAACATACTCTCTGAGAAGCTCTATAATCCTCTACTTAACATCAGGACCAAGCAATGCTCCAACTTTGACTTCTTTCTTTTCATCTTCAGAACCCAAGTTGACCATCTCTATAGACTCTCCATGAGGCTGAATAATCTTCTCCTCGTGCTCAAGCAACCGAGAAATCTCATCAGGAATCTCTTCAACATCCTCTTCCTCAGCTTAAAACACATGGAATTCAAAGTTGGGAGAGGGCATAGGATCATTGTTTTCAATGGGTTTATCAATCAATCTGCACAATGATTTTATTTTTATTTTAGAGTATGATCAAAAGTTCAAACATTATGCAGATAAACAATTATTATTATTTTGAGTTTTTTATGTTACCATTTTTCAGAATAAAGCAAAAAGGAAAAAACACACATGGAAATAACAAAATAACATTTTATTGATGATGATAAAATTTGAAACAAAGCCCGACAAACATCACTTTCACCTTGGGCAGAGTGAAAGGATTTTTGAAAGAAAATAAAACAAATTACTTTGAAGCATGAACAATAAATGGAACATCAACAGCAATCCAGTTCTGGCAAATCTTTCCATGCGTAACAAAGTCAGACATTTCTTCATCTTCATCATCTTCAATGATGGCAGCAGCGGAATGATCGTTGATAAACCCAGCACTTCGGAAACCTTCTTGGATAGTCTTCGGGTCTTTGAGAACTGCACCTGGTGCAAAGCCGATACCAAATCCTTCCTTGTTGTCGACAACATCAATAACTCGCCCCCAACCATCAGACTGACCAGCTTCCAGCACTCGCAGAGCATCCTTGAAAGAAGACATGGGCATGGCATTCTTCTTAGCAACATTATCCACAACAGAAAGAGCTTGAAACGAAGTACCCACCTCTTCTTCAGCATCAATATAGGAGAAAGAAGACAAATTGCTCACAAGCATCGCCCTTTCACCTTCAATGGTCACCAATTTCCCTTCTCTCACAAACTTCAACTTCTGATGAAGAGTGGATGTCACAGCTCCTGCCTCATGGATCCAGGGTCTTCCGAGAAGACAACTGTAAGCGGGACGTATATCCATTACTTGAAAAGTAATCTTGAATATAAACGGTCCAATAAGAATAGGAAGATCCACTTCACCAATTACTGTCTTCTTCGACCCGTCAAACGCTTTCACAATAATCCCACTATGCCTCATGGGAGCACCTTGATATGCAAGCTTTGACAAAGTCGACTTTGGCATCACATTCAGAGAAGATCCGGTATCAACTAGCACCTTGGACATATCATCTTCCTGACAGTTTACCGAAATGTGCAAAGCCAAGTTATGATTCCTTCCTTCTTCAGGCAAATCGTCATCACAAAAGCTTAAATTGTTGCAAGATGTGATATTAGCCACAATACTATCAAACTGATCAACAGTCACATCATGGTCAACATAAGCTTGATCAAGAATCTTCTGCAAAGACTGCCTATGAGCCTCAGAGCACATCAAGAGTGATAAAACTGATATCTTCGACGGAGTATGCAACAACTGCTCAGTAACATTGTACTCACTCTTCTTTATCAATTTTAGCACCTCATCTTCACTATTACCAGATTGGCCTGATTGGGCAACAGCATCCATAATCTGTTTACTTGCATTTGTATCTTCAACTCTCTTCGGAGGGTCTGAAGCATACACTCTACCACTTCGAGTGACCTTTGTCACATCAGCAATGCTAACTACAGACTTTGGAGTAGGAATAGGAACTTCCCTACCATTTTCTATCATCGTAGCATTATACCGGTACAGAACAGCTTTATCAGATTCATATGGCACTGGACCAGGCAAATTAATCACCAACGGAGTAACAACATTTTTGCGACTATCAAAAGAAATAACCACTCTCTCAGGAACAACCCTCTCAGGAAGATTGAACTGAGGCATAATAACATTCACTTCATTTTCATATTCATCTCTTTTTGCTGTCACTTCAATCAACTTATCATCCATCATCTTTTGAATATCCCTCTTAACAATCACGCAACCACGAGGATTCATCGAGCAGATACAACATCCAACATAATCGTGATCAATATCGTGATATTCACTTAAGAAAGCATGCATCTCAACCAAAGACCTTCGAATATGACGGACTTCATAGATCTTGAACAAACCAGGACAATCGTCAACCATATTCACAGACGCATTACCATGCTTCGGCAACGGATTTTTCTGCACATTTGGATTAACATCATTGAAATACAGAACATTGTTCCTCATCAACTTCTGTACTTCAAACATCAATGGATAACAATTCTAAACATCGTGCCCCGGGGCACCTTCATGAAAAGCACAGCGAGCCTCTGGCTTATACCACCATGGGATAGTCTCTGGAACTGGAGGTGGAGGACGTGTTTGCACAAGATTCTTTGCAATCAAAGATGGAAGTAAGTCCACATACGACATCGGAATAGGATCAAAACTCGGCTTAGCCCGAACCTGTTGATTACCACCTTGTTGCATTGAAGGTTGCTGATAACGAGGTTGATACTTTGGAACTGCTGGCATAGTTGGAGCCACGTTAATCATCGGGATTACAGAAGCTACATGCTGCGAATCGTGATTCCCACGACTGTGAGGTCTTCTATAACTTTCACGAGATACTGCATTAGTCTCATTTTCTTTCTTTTCCCCAAAGTTTAACCTTCTAGAGCTTGAACCATTACTATTCTCTTGACTTAACCGTCCCTCACGGACACCTTCTTCTAAACGCATCCCCGTACTTACCATTTCATTGAAATCAGAAGGAGCGCTTGCTATCATCCTCTCATAATAAAAAGAACCCAAAGTCTTCAAGAAGATCTTTGTCATTTCTTTTTCTTCCAGCGGAGGAACAATCTGGGCTGCCAGCTCGCGCCATCTCTGTGCATATTCTTTAAAAGTCTCTTTATCCTTCTGGGACATAGCACGAAGTTGATCTCTATCTGGCGCCATATCGACGTTATACTTGTACTGCCTCACAAAAGCTTCTCCCAAATCATTGAAGGTCTTGATTTGGCTATTATCCAAGCTCATATACCACCTCATGGGTGCACCGGTCAAACAATCCTGGAAATAGTGAATCAACAACTTATCATTATCTGTCTGAGCAGACATCTTCCTAGCATACATAGTCAAATGACTCAACGTACAAGTGTTGCCTTTGTACTTCTCAAACTCAGGCAACTTGAATTTGTACGGAACTTTAACATTAGGGACCAAACAAAGGTCATAGGCATCTTTTCCGAACAAATCCTTATGCTTCAAGGCTCTCATCTCCCTTTGTATCTCAACAAAGCGTCCCTGGAAATCATCAAGTCTTTCAGCCACTCCAGCGCCTTCATTGGGCTCAGCATGGTAAATCATTTCATCATGGTGCGGAATAGTGTGCACCACAGGCGGTGCAGTAGTCACAACTGGAGGAAGAGTAGTCCACACTGGTGGGAGAGTATTAAATGCAGCAGTCTTAGGATGATGAGGAAGACGATAACCAGCAGGAATAAAATCAACTGGAATGCCCCAAGGTGTGCTAGCAGGCATACGATAGCGAGGAGAAATAACAGTCTCAACAGGGATCGATGCGGTAACAATCTCAGAGATAACAGTATTCTGAACAGGAGAATTAGGAGGTGGCTGATTCTGAGCAGCCACCAAACTTTCCATCATAGCAGAAACTCTTTCCAAGCTTTCCCTCAGGAATGTAACCTCTTCGCGCAGCTCGTGATTCTCTTGTTGTAAAGTTTCCATCACCCTTCTCCGATTAGCTCGAGTATCAAATCGGTGAGTTAGCTTGACAAGAGAACTGAATGAAGACCAAGAAACAACATAAGATCCCTGGAGAACACTCAAAAAGCAAGACAAATGCAGAGATGATGCATGGTATGCGTATGTAAATGCAAAGATTTCAAAGGACTATAAGATAACTTGCAATATTCATAAAGAAACACTTTTTGAAATACTTAAAACTCATTCTCATTAAAATCAAAGTGAGGATTACAAGTGAAGTGCAAACATCAATAATCCTAATACAAGAGAGAAAAAGTAAACTAGGCCTAGGGAATCATATCCGAAAAGTTCCAAATACTGGCTGATACTTCATGCGAATCCTCTTGATCTCTTTCTTGTACCGATCTTCCACATCTTCCTTATCCTTCAGCAACTTGTCAACAATGGCCTTCCAAGCACCGGAAGTAGGAGGAATAGTAGATGGAGTACTAGAGTAAAATAAATCCTCTCTTGGTCTCTTCGTGACACGCCGCTCAAGTAGCTCAATGAGATCATCCTTCTCCTTCAGCTGCTACTGCATCGTAGTCTTCTCAAGTAGCCATTCTTCTTTTTCTTTCTTCATCTTGTCCAACTCTTCTTGAAGATCCACCTTCTCATCAACGGGAGGTAGAAAAGCAGACAATGGTAATATGGAAAACAAAGGCTCCTCAGGTGGATAAGGCATCTTGAGCTTGGAAGCCCTAGATCGAACCCA
Organism: Lathyrus aphaca; assembly: GCA_963966055.1. Taxonomy (NCBI): domain Eukaryota; kingdom Viridiplantae; phylum Streptophyta; class Magnoliopsida; order Fabales; family Fabaceae; genus Lathyrus; species Lathyrus aphaca. The sequence goes on from OZ014521.1 coordinate 18,497,144, forward strand.
CTGGATATAACATTCGGAAGGAGCAAGGTGTTGTTTTCCCAATTGACCTTTCTCTTTCCGATGAACCGCATGCCAAGAATGAGCAATCCTTTTCTTCATTTCTACATGATCAGCACCATTAAGAAAGAAGAAACGGGATAAGGAAAGATTGTTTGGTATGTCCTTCAAACAATATCCGAACCGTCGTCTAGCAAGCATGGGGTTGTAGCTAATTCCCCCACGTGTACCAAGAAGAGGTACATTAGGAAATTCTCCACAACTATCAATAAGCACTCCAGTGTCATAATGAGAACAATACCATGTCATATCCTTATGAGAAAGTGACATCATCCTTTGAGACCATCTCCTATTCTCTCTATTGTCCTTGAAGACATCCGACTTGGGTAGGTGCAAAATAAACCACCTATAAAGAAGAGGCACACAACATACAATCTCTCCATCACCTTTGGATGTCCTATAGTGAGAAGCATGATACATATCTCCAAGCAAAGTAGGCACCGGATTCTTCTTCAAGAAGATCTGAATAGCATTCTCATCCACAATACCATCCAAGTTCGGAAACAAGACAATCCCATAAATGAGCAAAGCAAGAATAGCCTCAAATGCATCCTTATGACCCAAAGTAAGTGAAGTAGAAGCTTTTCCCATCAAGAACTTAGCATTAATACCACGAACACTCCCCTTTGGAAGAAACTTCCCATTAAGATCGGACTCCTTAATAAAAAGTGCTTTGGCGATGACCTTGATAGTAAGTTCCTTCTCTAGACCACTGAAAAGAAATTCCTTGTCCATAATAGGCAAACCTATCCAATGAGAATACTCCTCCAAAGTCGGCACAAGCTGATAATCCGGAAATGTGAAACAATGATGCAACGAATCATAGAACTGAGCTAAAGTAGGAAGAATCCCCTCAGGTACATCGGTATCCAACATATACAAAAGCTTCCCATGACATCTCCGGAACTCTTGGGTATCAACAACCAATGCTCCTAGCTTTCTCAACTCTACTACATTAGGATTCTTGAAGGTGTACTTCTTTGTGTTCCTCCTTTCAAAATTCATAGCCATGGACATCTGAAATTTTGCAAAAGTTCCTTATAAGTCCCTTGAAATCTTACAAACACAATGCTCATGAATGTATGATGGCATTGTAACACGGTGGGAGAACTGACTTTAAGTTATGTTGCGGATAGCAAGAGTCGCCACCGACTTTTATTTTATCCAAAGGAAAGGCATAAAAGAACAGGAAAGACCTTTAAAAGATTTTTGGGTCCGGGGGGTAGGTTATGTAAAGGGAAGGTGTTAGCACCCTTTACATCCATGGTTATCCATGGGCTCTTAGTTACTTAGCTCACTTTGAATTGTTTTTGAAAATGTGAAGTGTGTGAATAGAAAATTTTCATAAGAGTTAATAATGATCCATGTACGGATGCGTAAAAACTTGTGTTTGAAAATTTGTTTGAAATTTATAAAGTGTTTGAAAAGTTTTGAATGAAGTGAGCAAGCAACTAGGAGGTACCTACCCTAAAGTTTAAGTCTTTCTGTTCTTTATCCTTTAAGTGGTAAGACTATCCCTATTATTAAGGAATAGGTAGTCATTACCTTGGATGTAAGGGACATATGAGGGACATCTGTTTAATGAAGGCAACTGTGGGGTGTATTAAGCACTTAGGAGAGACTGTCATCATTATTCGAAAAGGGACTTGATCTTTATGAAAGGCAACTATTAGGGACTTGATGACTTTTCTTTTTTTAAGGGACTTGCTTTATACACCCCACTTGACCTTATGATTAGGCAACATTGAGGGATAGCCCTAGAAAGTGAGATGGCGATTAAAAATCGACTTACGTGTGTGAGTGTTTAATTTAACTTATCTTTTAATTAAAATGATCTAAATTTGATTTTAAATAGAATACATGTTTACACTCCCTACATTACTAACCATAGCATAAAAAATTAAATAAATTAAATATTTACAAAAGTTTACACCAAGGAGCAATTACAATAATTATAATAAACAATTAAAATAAATAGCAAATAAATATAAATAATAAGCAAAAATAAATAAATAGGCAATAATAAATATAATATGGGTTAGTAATAATAATAAAAATAATTAAATAGGGTTAGTGAAATAATAATAATAAACATAATAAAAAAATAAATGGTTTAGTAATAATAATAAATAAGAATTAGAAATTATTAAGGAAATATGAACAATTATAAAAATTTAAAATTATAAACAAATTAGATAAATTATGGACATATTATGAGAAATTATTAAATTTTGCAATTTTAGAAAATATTTACATACATAATTAATTATAAACAATGATATAATATTATTAAAATGTGATTAACTATTATTTAATTATATTAACTAAAATATATACATAATAACTATATTTACAAAATTTAGAAAATAAAAATTAGGTTTTTAATAATTATTTAGGAAAGATAAACTAGGGTTTCTTAAAATTAGGGTTTGTTTAGAAAAACATTTTAGGGTTTATTTTATAATTATAATTTATTTAAATAATACATATATACATTTTACAATTGAAATACATAATAATAAAAACTAATTTTTTAGTTTAGAAAATAAATTTTCAGAAACTAGAAAACATAATATATATATTTTATAATATAGAAAACAATAGAACAATATAATTTATTATTTGAATTTATTTTATATGGAATATTAATTAAATTGAAAGAAAAAAAGAAAAAAAGAATGAGAAAACAAAAAACCTGATGGGGCTGGGATTTGAACCCAGTCCCTTATGCTTTCCAACAACAGCATACACCACTTGGATCTTACCATTCTTTATACCATTCTCTACTCGCTCTCTTGTCATGATCAACACAGTGAAGCCAGATGATGAGCTTCCAATGAGATGACTGTAAAACGGACCATTCAGCGTACACATGAACATATCAACCAATTCCCTGTCAGTCAAAGGGGGTTGAACTCTTCCAGCTAAATCTCTCCACTTCTTAGCATACTCTTTAAAACTTTCTTTGGCACCCATAGACATGCTCTGAAGCTGCATGCGAGTGGGGGCTAAGTCAGCATTGTATTGATACTGCTTATAGAAAGCTTCAGCAAGATCATTCCAGTCTCTGATGTTGACACTCTCCAACTGATAATACCACTCCAACTGAGCTCCAGATAAGCTCTCTTGAAAAAAATGGATCCACAACTTCTTGTCAGCAGTGTGAGGTTGAATTCTTCTGACATAAGACCTCAAATGCAGCTTGGGACAAGAGACCCCATCATAAACAACAAAGGTAGGAACCTTGAAACCAATGGGTATAACAACCCCAGATATCAGACTCAAATCCTCAAAATCCAGCCCAGATGATTTCTGCAACTCCATGGCATCCATTCTATCCACCAGCATCTTGAATTTGTCTTCATTAGGCTCATGGTAGTAATTAGCCTCAGAGTCAGAGTCCCCCATAGTGTTGTGGAGACTGCCTCCCTCTTTCTCAGATTCCTCAGATTCATAGTCTTCAACCTGCTCTTTGGTCTTGACAGGACCTTTGAACCTTCTTCCCATGTTGAGAAGGCCACCTGACCTTTTAGTCTTCTTAGTCTTCTTGGCCAGCAGTGTCTTCAATTCATCCTGCCCCTTGGATAGGTTCAGGATCAGCTCTTGGAACTGTGCATTTTGTGCCTGGAGATCCTTAACTGATTGTTCAAGAGCCATTGCTGAAATAAACAGCGAGAAGATGAGAAACCTGTGCACAATTATAAACCTGTGATTCAATGAAATGATATGTGAATGTATATGCAATGTTTTCAAGGACCGCAGGATTTAAATTTGCTTAAACAAACACAAAGGTAAACTTTTATTAGTAATAACTTTGTTTTGCCTCTTGGGCTTACAAAAATGAAATGAAATAAGTACAAAAGATGGGGTTTTAAGTCTCCCATGGACGTTTCCTCTTTGTGTTGAGGTATGAGTTGAGATTCCGTTCCTCGTGAAGTTGCTTTGTTAGTTCCAGGATTCTTTCTTGGCTTGCTTTGTAATGAGCCTCGAAAGTATCCCTTTGCTCCTTCAATTGGATCCATGATCTCTACAAGTCTTCCATATCAGTAGGCATGTCTGGGTGAAGGATGGTATAAGCAGTGTCTCCTTCAGCAACAGGTTCCATGGTAACTGGTAGGACGGCAGGATATGGCATCATGAGAGTTTGAGCACGAGATCGTACCCATCTGAGATAAGCTTCCATAGGAATAGTATACTTAGGCTCCAGTGTCTTGCTGTTAACCCTGTTTACCTTTCCCCAAGCTCGTATGAATCTCTGACGGTAACCTTGAAGATCGTTGTCGTAGTCAAATACAATGCCCTGAATCAACATGTCATGTGGGCCATCACTCCGAGCGTAACCAAACTGTCGTAAAGCTAGAGAGGGGTTGTAGGTGATGCCTCCTCTTATTCCTAGAAGTGGCACATTAGGAAACTTCCCACAACGGTCAATGATGGTGACATTCTCCATAGATCTGGAGCACCAATGGATATCTGAGTGAGAAAGTGACATGATCCTCTTGGACCATCTGAACCCTTGCTCATTCTTCATTACTGAGCGAGGGAGGTGAGAAATAAACCACCTAGAAAGCAAAGGTATGCAGCACATCAAAGTTCCTCTTGCCCTTGTAGTACGAGTATGGAGAGAATGTAGGATGTCTCCAAACAATGTAGGTACTGGATTGTGACTCAGGAATATGTTGATGGCATGAATATCTATGAACTGATCTGGATTGGGGAACAACACTAAGCCATATATCAGCAAGGCTAAGATCTCCTCAAAAGCATCATAGCTCATGGCCTTCAAGAACACCTGAGCTTTCTCTATCAACACCTTGGCAAGAATACCCTTAACTCCGCTTCTCGTTTCTAGAACAAAGTCAGACTTCTTCAGATGTAGAGCTGCAGCAATAATCTCTGGTTTAAGCTCCTTCTCCAAGCCTGTGAAGGGTCTTTGATCAAGAACAGGTATACCCAGAAGTTTAGAGAACTCCTCCATGGTTGGAACCAGCTGATAATCAGGGAATGTAAAGCAATGGTGCTTAGGGTCAAAGAACTGAAACAGGACACTCATCATGTCTTCATTGAACCCTGAAGTGACTAGATCCAATAGGTGGCCATGTCTCTTGATGAACTGGGAATGATCAGACACTTGAGAAACCAACTCTTTAAGCTTAGGAGGTATCCCTACAAAGTTGATTCTGATGGTGTTTCTACGAGCAGAAGCCATGACCTGCAACAAAGAACAAAGATAAATCCTTTGGTCCTTGAAATGGTTAGTGAAAATGTTATGCTTATGATGCATGATGATGTCATGATGTTATGTTCAATCACAAACATGTGGCACACACAAACAAGTCACACCATAGCCCTAGGTTTAAAGGCTTGCATGAGGTTCAAAGGTAAGTACCCTCCCCTGAAGTTAGATGGTTCATCCTGTCCTACAAAAGTAACCAGGTTCTAAGGGATCTCAATATCATTGATCCTTCACAAGGGTGGTTGATCAGAAGGCAACTTACTTGCCAACCAAAACCCTCCAAGTTTAAGATCTCATTGAGCGTAGCATCGAGTGTCAACCAACTTCAGTCTGCACCAAAGCCGGTTACCTCACTACTTTCTAAAGGCCAAGATGAGTTAACTAGGGTTCTAAAAGTTAGTTAGTGCATTGACAACATATGGCAGCCTCATATTATCCTCAACTTGACTTAAGGAACATAAGCACCGACCAAGAAGTCGCACTAACTATGGCCACCAGATCAACCGTATCGATATACGTCGTACAGTTTCCTTGGTCTATTGCCATTTACCTAAGGTACACTAGATCCGGGTTAGGACCTTTCACACATAAGAGCACCCCAACAAGATAATATAAAACAAACAAGGCAAACAATTTAAAGTGATCTAATTCCTAAGGGTACCCCTCTTAAATTTAAATCCCCAGCAGAGTCGCCAGTTCTGTAACACGGTGGGAGAACTGACTTTAAGTTATGTTGCGGATAGCAAGAGTCGCCACCGACTTTTATTTTATCCAAAGGAAAGGCATAAAAGAACAGGAAAGACCTTTAAAAGATTTTTGGGTCCGGGGGGTAGGTTATGTAAAGGGAAGGTGTTAGCACCCTTTACATCCATGGTTATCCATGGGCTCTTAGTTACTTAGCTCACTTTGAATTGTTTTTGAAAATGTGAAGTGTGTGAATAGAAAATTTTCATAAGAGTTAATAATGATCCATGTACGGATGCGTAAAAACTTGTGTTTGAAAATTTGTTTGAAATTTATAAAGTGTTTGAAAAGTTTTGAATGAAGTGAGCAAGCAACTAGGAGGTACCTACCCTAAAGTTTAAGTCTTTCTGTTCTTTATCCTTTAAGTGGTAAGACTATCCCTATTATTAAGGAATAAGTAGTCATTACCTTGGATGTAAGGGACATATGAGGGACATCTGTTTAATGAAGGCAGCTGTGGGGTGTATTAAGCACTTAGGAGGGACTGTCATCATTATTCGAAAAGGGACTTGATCTTTATGAAAGGCAACTATTAGGGACTTGATGACTTTTCTTTTTTTAAGGGACTTGCTTTATACACCCCACTTGACCTTATGATTAGGCAACATTGAGGGATAGCCCTAGAAAGTGAGATGGCGATTAAAAATCGACTTACGTGTGTGAGTGTTTAATTTAACTTATCTTTTAATTAAAATGATCTAAATTTGATTTTAAATAGAATACATGTTTACACTCCCTACATTACTAACCATAGCATAAAAAATTAAATAAATTAAATATTTACAAAAGTTTACACCAAGGAGCAATTACAATAATTATAATAAACAATTAAAATAAATAGCAAATAAATATAAATAATAAGCAAAAATAAATAAATAGGCAATAATAAATATAATATGGGTTAGTAATAATAATAAAAATAATTAAATAGGGTTAGTGAAATAATAATAATAAACATAATAAAAAAATAAATGGTTTAGTAATAATAATAAACAAAATAAGATAATAAATAAGAATTAGAAATTATTAAGGAAATATGAACAATTATAAAAATTTAAAATTATAAACAAATTAGATAAATTATGGACATATTATGAGAAATTATTAAATTTTGCAATTTTAGAAAATATTTACATACATAATTAATTATAAACAATGATATAATATTATTAAAATGTGATTAACTATTATTTAATTATATTAACTAAAATATATACATAATAACTATATTTACAAAATTTAGAAAATAAAAATTAGGTTTTTAATAATTATTTAGGAAAGATAAACTAGGGTTTCTTAAAATTAGGGTTTGTTTAGAAAAACATTTTAGGGTTTATTTTATAATTATAATTTATTTAAATAATACATATATACATTTTACAATTGAAATACATAATAATAAAAACTAATTTTTTAGTTTAGAAAATAAATTTTCAGAAACTAGAAAACATAATATATATATTTTATAATATAGAAAACAATAGAACAATATAATTTATTATTTGAATTTATTTTATATGGAATATTAATTAAATTGAAAGAAATAAAGAAAAAAAGAATGAGAAAACAAAAAACCTGATGGGGCTGGGGTTTGAACCCAGTCCCTTATGCTTGCCAACAACAGCATACACCACTGGGCTGCGCATGCCTTGTGCACAATGATTCCAGCAACATTCCTTTTGTTAAATGCCCTGCAACAATTATGAAAAAAAAACAAAATAACAAAACGGCCTAACGGGAATCGAACCCAGGCCAAATAGCATTCACATACGCACGTCCACCATCTGAGCTGCATATACACGCTGATATTTTTACCAAAACAAAATCCATATAAATAATGCAAAGAAAATTCAAAATATTTTTCGCGCCCAGGAGTCGTCTCCTACCTCTCTCACTGCAAAATTTCCTACGAATTTCAATACGAATTTTCTTGCGAACTCATTTTCGCAGGTATTCCTAGGTTCCTCTATACGGCATGAATTGGTACGATTTGTCCAAATTACCTATACCATTTGATTACCCACAATCCAAAGAGTTCAAATATGGTCTCCAAAAGTATTTATATTGCTTGTATCGTGAAGCCCTAATTTAGGACCAGAAACCCTAACAATGGTGTTTGAGTTTCCGTACACCAAAACTTCAATTCACCTGCCCAGAAACAATCTTCATACAATAACAAACAAGATTAAATGCATAAAAACAGTTTATAATGTACGAATGATTGAAATCGAAAAATAAAAAATCAAGCACAATGTCCACTCGGGTTATGGCATATAATGAAGTTTTTGATGCTGTTGGCAATGCAAATACGTTCAATGATTGTTCACAAGTGATTTTCAACCTTCAAAATGTTTTGATAGAGCCTTTATGCAATAATCCGAATTGAAGCTTTTTTAGTGAGTTTTGAAAATTTGGAACTTTGCTCTTGAGGCTGGAATCCGTGTCTTTGCAATGGCAATGAGTTATGCACTTATAGGAGAGTGAATTAGGTCAAAAAGATTGATTGTTTGTGTGGAAAAATTGATATGAAAAGATCCAAATTGATCATGCCTTTAAAATCCAATATTCTTGTATGAAGGCTTGCTATTTTTGGACAAATCTTATGATTTCCTTCCTCTTCAATTCCAATCAACATTTAAGACTTTCTAGAAGCTTAATCTCCATCAAATATTACATTTTCATATTTTATTTTTATTTAAAATGATTTTTAATGAATTAAATCAAAATAAATAAAAATAAAATAATAAAAATTCTGATTTTTAATGGTTTGGGTCGTGCATGAAGTCAATGTATGGATTGGGTCATCATTTGGCAAGCCCATTTGGAAGAAATTGGTTTTAGACCTCCTTTTGCATCATAAACCAACTCAAAATTTCCCAACTTTGCAAGGGCACATATCCTTCAATTTTAATGCTATGAGGGTGTTCTTGGACATTTTGGAAAGCTTGAAGAGTCCTCTAACCAACCCCACTGGTTTCATGTCCATATCATTTACCAATCTCAAGTTATGCCCTTTTGAAGTTGTTGACTTTTTGTTGACTTTCAAAAGGACCTATAATGTCTTAACTCATACCTTCCAAATGAAGCATTTTTGGGCTTGGCTTGTGAGACACAAAGTTGTAGAGAATTCAATTTCCTTCAAAATGAGCTTTGGATGGAGACTTGGTGATGAAGCATGTGAAAGTTATGGCTGGTCAAAGTTCAGTTGACTTTTACTGAGGAAACCCTAATTTAGAAACTCCTGATTCTTGATGATCTGAAATCTCCTTGATGAATCATGATCAAACCTTGATCAAATGATGAATTTTACTTCATATACTTGATGTTGGCAAAAAATCATGAAGTTTGACTTTGGTTTGACCACAGTTGACCTCTGTTTGACTTTTTAACTACTTTGACTGATTTTGACTTACCTGATCATCTGACTGAGCAAACTTTTGAGAAAAGTCTTGAAACTTGTCATGGGGGTTCTTACACACATATAAGATGTTATGAAGCTCACTTGAAGTCTTGGAAGTCCATTTAGCCTGATTAAAGTCAAAACCCTAGTTTTGGATGCACTGCTTAGGAGGTGCATTGTCTGAGGGAATTGTCAACTCTTCTGACCAATTGTGAACTTTGTGAACCTTGTGAACCATCATAAAATGTATTGTGAACCTTGTGAACCTCATGGGAGATCTTGTGAACCTTGTGAACTTCATAAAGTGTCTTGTGGACTTCATGAACCTCATGGGAGATCTTGTGAACCTTGTGAACTTCATAAAGTGTCTTGTGGACTTCATGAACCTCATGAAAGGTCTTGTAAGTATTGTGAATCTTGTGAACCTTGTGAACCTCATAAAGTGTTTTGTAAACTTCATGAACCTCGTGAAAGGTCTTGTGAACCTTGTGAACCTTCTTAGCACACAAAGTCTTGTATTGTGAGGGCAAATTTTGGGGTGCAACAGCTGCCCCTGTTCAATTTTCTGAAACCTGAGGGGTTAGATTGGTATATGTGCCAGTCGTGACCTGGAAGGTTGAAGGGGATTGAACACAAAAGCCCAAAAATTTGCACTCACCGGTGCGTAGAGTGATACAGATGACTAGTTGAATATGATTGAGTGGGCTTAAAGATGCCACTTGGAGGAAAGTTCTTCAGATACATATCTTGGAGGATGAAGCAGTCCAACATATGGAGGTATAATGATAGCTGTCAGGAGGATGGAGCAGTCCTGAGGCAATGATATGATTTCAGGAGGATGAAGCAATCCTGAAGTAAAGAAGCTGTCAGGAGGATAAAGCAATCCTGAGGTATTGATATGATTTCAGGAGGATGAAGCAATCCTGAAGTAAAGAAGCTGTCAGGAGGATAAAGCAATCCTGAGGTATTGATATGATTTCAGGAGGATGAAGCAATCCTGAAGTAAAGAAGTTGTCAGGAGGATAAAGCAATCCTGAGGTATTGATATGATTTCAGGAGGATGAAGCAATCCTGAAGTAAAGAAGCTGTCAGGAGGATAAAGCAATCCTGGTGTAATAAAAAGCTTGTCAGGAGGATGAAGCAGTCCTGATGTAATGATAAGCTGTCAGGAGGATAAAGCAGTCCTGAGGTAATAAATAGCTGTCAGGAGGATAAAGCAATCCTGGTGTAATAAAAAGCTTGTCAGGAGGATGAAGCAGTCCTGATGTAATGATAAGCTGTCAGGAGGATAAAGCAGTCCTGAGGTAATAAATAGCTGTCAGGAGGATAAAGCAATCCTGAGGTAGCAATGTGATTTCAGGAGGATAAAGCAATCCTGATGTAATGATGATAATTGTCAGGAGGATGAAGCAGTCCTGGTGTAGTAATATGTTCCCAAGAGGATGAAGCAGTCTTGAGAGATGATAAGTTTTCAGGAGGATAAAGCAATCCTGAGGGATGATAACTTTCAGGAGGATAAAGCAATCCTGATAATCATAAGTTTGTTTGCTGGATAATTAACCTGAAAACAAGGTAGCATTTTGTATAATAATATTAGTTTATGCATTATGTATGCATGTATGATATGATGCACTTAGGTAATGTATTATGTATCTATGGATATGTATGGTATGGTATAATGTAAATGATGTATGTATGATATGATACTGCCTGAAGCGTCTGGATATCTTCATATAACAACTGCTGGCCAGGGAAAATAAATCCCGATTTGTTGCTGAAGAATATGAGGAACTTGTTCCTGTCTTGTTTGATAATGAGGTATACATAACCTTCCGTATGCTGGGAATAGTAAGGTATATATAACCTCTCGTCTTCTGGGAATAGTAAGGTATACATAACCTTCGTCTGCGTTTGATAGTAGGGTATATATCCCGTCTTCGTTCGTCGTACCTTTATTGGAAAGTAATTTCCCGTATATCCGTATGAGGATAAAAGAGATGGATATAAATTCCAGGGGAGATGAGACTTTGTGAAGATGGATTCGTCCTACTGAGGGATTTGTAACTGTCTTATAAGATGAACTGGCGAAGCTTCATTGAAATCCTTCCCTCGTTCGTCCTTAGTAAATACTATTACTGCATTTTTATGCATTTCTGGTAAACATCAATCATATTAAAAGCATACATGCATTTTTGGTAAACATCAATCATATTCAAAAGCATACATACATTCAAACACAACCAATGGACGTTTCGCTTATGTAAATAGGGTAAAAGTAAATCTGGATTCAAAAGATGGAATTTATTTATATCAAAAAGTGACCCATACACGGGTAAGTTTGTACAAGGAGACAGAAATCCTAGTAAGAGGAATTTGTCATAAAATTTTTACAAAACAAAGAAAATCAGCTATGTGGGAAACAATCCTATTGAGTTTCAATTCTACTATTGCCATTATCTTCAAATTTCTCATCTTCTGCTGTTGAGACGAAAATGATTAGATTGAGTTTTATCTGTTCGAGCTTGAGTAAGTAGTACAACTGGTTGCAGTTTCATGGGTGATCCAAACGAGACATAGTCATACGCTTTAATCCCTAACTTTTGCCTGGATTGCCCTTTCAGGTTTTCAATCCACCGGGATACCCTTTTTTGCCCAAGCTGCCTTTTCAGGTTTTCAACTTGCCGGGTGTACATCTTTTTATATATATCCCTAATTTTTGCCCAAACCCTTTTGGTTTGCCGGGATGCCCTTATTTTTGCCTAGGCCTGTCAACCTAGCGGGTCTCTTTTTATGCGTAGTATTTTTTAACTATGTCTGCGTTTACAGGCTGTGGGAAGTCTTCACCATCCATTGTAGTCAGTATCATGGCACCTCCTGAGAACACTATCTTGACTACAAATGGAAATGAAAATGAAAATGAAATGAAAATGAAATGAATACAAAAGATGGGGTTTTAAGTCTCCCATGGACGTTTCCTCTTTGTGTTGAGGTATGAGTTGAGATTCCGTTCCTCATGAAGTTGCTTTGTTAGTTCCAGGATTCTTTCTTGGCTTGCTTTGTAATGAGCCTCGAAAGTATCCCTTTGCTCCTTCAACTGGATCCAGGATCTCTGTAAGTCTTCCATGTCAGTAGGCATGTCTGGGTGAAGGATGGTATAAGCAGTGTCTCCTTCAGCAACAGGTTCCATGGTAACTGGCAGGATAGCAGGATATGGCATCATGAGAGTCTGAGCACGAGATTGCACCCATCTGAGATAAGCCTCCATAGGAATAGTGTACTTAGGCTCCAGAGTCTTGCTGTCAACCTTGTTTACTTTTCCCCAGGCTCGTATGAATCTCTGACGGTAACCTTGAAGATCGTTGTCGTAATCAATCACAATGCCCTGAATTAACATGTCATGTGGACCATCACTCCGAGCGTAACCAAGCTGTCGTAAAGCTAGAGAGGGGTTGTAGGTGATGCCTCTTCTTATGCCTAGAAGTGGCACATTAGGAAACTCCCCACAACGGTCAATGATGGTGACATTCTCCATAGATCTGGAGCACCAATGGATATCTGAATGCGAGAGTGACATGATCCTCTTGGACCATCTGAACCCTTGCTCATTCTTCATTACTGAGCGAGGAAGGTGAGAAATAAACCACCTAGATAGCAAAGGTATGCAACACATCAAAGTTCCCCTTGCCCTTGTAGTACGGGTGTGAAGAGAATGTAAGATGTCTCCAAGCAATGTAGGCACTGGATTGTGACTCAGGAAAATGTTGATGGCATGAACATCTATGAACTGATCTATATTGGGGAACAATACTAAGCCATAAATCAGCAAGGCTAAGATCTCCTCAAAAGCATCATAGCTCATGGCCTTCAAGAACATTTGAGCTTTATCCATTAATACCTTAGCAAGAATACCCTTGACTCCGCTTCTTGTTTCTAGAACAATGTCAGACTTCTTCAGATGTAGAGCTGCAGCAATAACCTCTGGTTTAAGCTCCTTCTCCAAGCCTGTGAAGGGTCTTTGATAAAGAACAGGTATATCCAGAAGTTTAGAGAACTCTTCCATGGTTGGAACCAGCTGATAGTCGGGGAATGTAAAGCAGTGGTGCTTAGGGTCAAAGAACTGAAACAGGACACTCATCATGTCTTCATTGAACCCTGAAGTGACTAGATCCAATAGGTGACCATGTCTCTTGATGAACTGGGAATGATCAGACACTTGAGAAACCAACTCTTTAAGCTTAGCAGGTATGCCCACAAAGTTGATCCTGATGGTGTTTCTACGAGCAGAAGCCATGTCCTGCAACAAAGAACAAAGATAAATCCTTTGGTCCTTGAAATGGTTAGTGAAAATGCTATGCTTATGATGCATGATGATGTCATAATGTTATGTTCAATCACAAACATGTGGCACACACAAACAAGTCACACCATAGCCCTAGGTTTAAAGGCTTGCATGAGGCTTAAGGTAAGTACCCTCCCCTGAAGTTAGATGGTTCATCCTGTCCTACAAAAGTAACCAGGTTCTAAGGGATCTCAAAATCATTGATCCTTCACAAGGGTGGTTGTTCAGTAGGCAACTTACTTGCCAACCAAAACCCTCCAAGTTTAAGATTTCAATGAGTGTAGTATCGAGTGTCAACCAACTTCAGTCTGCACCAAAGCCGGTTACCTCACTACTTTCTAAAGGCCAAGATGAGTTAACTAGGGTTCTAAAAGTTAGTTAGTGCATTGACAACATATGGCAGCCTCATATTATCCTCAACTTTACTTAAGGAACATAAGCACCAACCAAGAAGTCACACTAACTATGGCCACCAGATCAACCATATCGGTATACGCCGTACAGTTTCCTTGGTCTATTGCCATTTACCTAAGGTACACTAGATCCGGGTTAGGACCTTTCACACATAAGAGCACCCCAACAAGATAATATAAAGCAAATAAGGCAAACAATTTAAAGTGATCTAATTCCTAAGGGTACCCCTCTTAAATTTAAATCCCCAGCAGAGTCGCCAGTTCTGTAACACGGTGGGAGAACTGACTTTAGTTATGTTGCGGATAGCAAGATTCGCCACCGACTTTTATTTTATCCAAAGGAAAGGCATAAAAGAACAGGAAAGACCTTTTAAAAGATTTTTGGGTCCGGGGGGTAAGTTATGTAAAGGGAAGGTGTTAGCACCCTTTACATCCATGGTTATCCATGGGCTCTTAGTTACTTAGCTCACTTTAAAATGTTTTTGAAATGTGAAGTGTGTGAATAGAAATTTTCTTAAGAGTTTGATAATGATCCATGTACGGATGCGTAAAAAACTTGTGTTTGAAAATTGTTTGAAATTTGTGAAGTATTTGAAATTTGAAATAGTGAGCAAGTAACTATGAGGAACCTATCCTAAAGTTTAAGTCTTTCTGTTCTTTATCCTTTAAATGGTAAGACTATCCCTATTATTAAGGAATAGGTAGTCATTACCTTGGATGTATGAGGGACCAATGAAGGGACATCTGTGATTAGGCAACTGTAAGGTGTATTTAGCAATTCGAAGGGACTTATCATCTTTTATTCGAAAAGGGACAAGATCATTTACAAAGGCAACCATGACGGGACTTGATCTTATAATTCTTTAAAGGGACAAGATGATGTTAATGAGAGAAGGGACTTTGCTTTATACACCTTACTTGACCTTTTATTTAGGCAACATGAGAGGTAACCCTTAAGAAGTGAGATGGCGATCAAAGATCGACTTACGTGTGTGCGTGTTTATTTTCAAATATTTATCTTATTTAATTAATTTTCTAAATTAATTTTAATCACAAACATGTTATGCACACCCTATAGTTTCTAACCACACAGTTAATATCTTTACAATAAAAATAAAGCAAAAATATAAACCTAAACTATTACAAAGCTTTGGGATAGTTACAATATAATCGGAAAAATAATAATAACGATAAAATAGAAAATAAATAAGCAATAATTTAAATGGTTAGTAATAATGAAATAATAATAATAATAAAAGGGTTAGTAAAAATATAAAGAAAAATAACAATTTAAGAGAAAATATTATTTTTTAAGTTAAATAAACATTTAGAAAAAAAAATTTTAGAAGAAAATAGAATAATTATAATAATAATAAACAAATACTAATTATATAAAAAATGATTAATTATTTAATTATAGTTTATAACAAAATTAAATTAAATATTAAGGTTAATAAAAATTAGGGTTAGGGTTTGAGAAAAAAAATTTAAGGTTTAGGAAAAATTTTAGGGTAAAAATTATGGCGAAATTTGGGTTTTAAGATAAAGATTAGGGCTAAATTTTTAGGGTTTAAAGTTTATGAAAAAAATTAAGACTTAGGTTTAAAATTTAGGTTTAGGGAAAAAATTAAGGTTTATGAAAAAAAATATAAGTTTTTAAAAAAAGGATTTTGTTTTATCTTTTTGAAATTAGTTTAATAATAATAATAAGAAAATTCAAAGAAAATACATAATTTGATGAAAAAGGGAAAAATAAAGTTAGAGATACCAAAAATATTGGGGGTTTGCCCTTTTTGCTTCATTGAGTTCTTTGCCACTGAGACACCCACGTTTCTTCATCAAAATGCTCCAAACCTCAGTTCCTTGCCACTAGGTTGTGGGCCTGCATATGAATAAGTGTAAAAAATACTTTCAACCTTAGGTCTTTGTTACTAGGGCAATCAGCGCATGCCACACACCATCTTTTTCCTCCCACCTGCCTATCTTTGGTATATACTGTCAGCCTGTAATGTTTATCACTACTGCAGCCTTCGAAGCATCGACGAAAACAGATTACAGCAGATTAACCAATAGTTTAGTTCTCCATGGTGCCCTATGATTCCTGCATCGAAACTTAAATCCAACTATCCAAAAACCATCTACACAATCAAACAAACATATTATGTAATCAAAATCAATTAATCATGCGTAAATCATTAAAATTGAAAAAAACCAAAAGAAAGGCAAGAATATGAATTTGGTTTGTATGATTTGGCATGAATTTGATGATGAGGATGATTGGAATAGGTTCAGGAAATCTCAATGTTGTTGTCCAGAAATCATCTCTATAGCACTCTAACTTAGAAACCGAAATCAAGTTTTTGTATGATTTTTTGAAGTTTTGAGACCAGGTGAGAGGCTGCCAAAATCCTCTCTTTGAAGCTGCTTCATGTTGTATATATAGGAGTGAATGAAATTAGGTTAAGAGCTTTCACAAACTTGTGGATATTTGGACCTTTTAAGATTGAAAAATATTTGGTTTTAAAACTTGAAATATCTTGATCTAGCCTTGCTATTTTGGGATGATTTTCATAACTCTTGTATCAATTAGATCAAAATATCATTTATGACATTCTAGAAGCAAAATAATTTTAAATCTTCACTATTTCATATTTTATTTGAATTTAAAATGATTTTTAATATAAAAAATCATAATAAATAAAAATAAAATAATGAAAATAATGAAAATATTAAGTTAATTTCGTGCATGATGTCTTGGTGTGGATTGGGTCATCATATGGCAAGCCCATTTAGAAGAAATTAGTTTTAGACCTCCATTTTCTTCATAAACCAACCAAAAATTTCCCAACTTTGCAAGGGCACACATCCTTCAATTTTAATGCTATGAGGGTGCTCTTGGACATTTTGGAAAGCTTGAAGAGTCCTCTAACCAACCTCACTGGTTTCATGTCCATATCATTTACCAATCTCAAGTTATGCCCTTTTGAAGTTGTTGACTTTTTGTTGACTTTCAAATGGACCTATAATGTCTTAGCTCATACCCTCCAAATGAAGCATTTTTGGGCTTGGCTTGTGAGACACAAAGTTGTAGAGAATTCAATTTTCTTCAAAATGAGCTTTGAGTGGAGACTTGGTGGTGAAGCATGTGAAAGTTATGGCTGGTCAAAGTTCAGTTGACTTTTACTGAGAAAACCCTAATTTAGAAACTCCTGATTCTTGATGATCTGAAATCTCCTTGATGAATCATGATCAACCTTTGATCAAATGATGAATTTACTTCATATACTTGATGTTGGAAAAAAATCATGAAGTTTGACTTTGGTTTAACCACACTTGACCTCAGTTTGACTTTTTAACCGCTTTGACTGATTTTGACTTATCTGATCATCTGACTGAGCAAACTTTTGAGAAAAGTCTTGAAACTTGTCATGGGGGTTCTTAAACACATATAAGATGTTATGAAGCTCACTTGAAGTCTTGGAAGTTCATTTAGCCTGATTAAAGTCAAAACCCTAGTTTTGGATGCACTGCTTAGGAGAATGCATTGTCTGAGGGAATTGTCAAATCTTCTGACTAATTGTGAACTTTGTGAACCTTGTGAACCATAATAAGATGTCTTGTGAACCTCATGGGAAGTATTGTGAACCTTGTGAACCTTGTGAACCTTGTGAACCTTCAAGAAGTGACTTGTAGACTTCATGAACCTCATGAAAGGTCTTGTAAGCATTGTGAATCTTGTGAACCTTGTGAACTTTCATAAAGTGACTTGTAGACTTCATGAACCTCCTGAAAGGTCTTGAAAGTGTTGAGAAACTTGTGAACCTTGTGAACCTTCATAAAGTGACTTGTAGACTTTATGAACCTCATGAAAGGTCTTGTAAGTGTTGAGAAACTTGTGAACCTTGTGAACCTTCTTAGAACACAAAGTCTTGTATTGTGAGGGCAAATTTTGGGGTGCAACACCTACACTCAATGGAGACGTGCAAAACTCTATTATGGTTTCTTTTAGCAGGAGTCAGATCAGCATCAGAAAAACTTAAATCATTATCACTAGTCAGATGAGTAACACAATTTTCAAACTGGTCCACAGAGATCTCATGTGGTACATGAGCAGTCTTCAGGAACTTGATTAAAGCCTTGGCATGGGCTTCAGAACATAATAGCAGAGATAACATGGATATTTTAGAGGGAGTATGCCCCAACTGGTCAACAATATCATAATCACTCTTGCGGATGATCTTCAGTACTTCTTCCATCTACTTAGAGAGATTTTCACTAGCTGGTGTTGCAACTTGAATAGGTTCAATCACTGGTCCTTTGCCCCGACCCTCATTACTTGGCCTAGAGTTAGAGATATGGCCTGGAGTAGCAGCAGCCTTTGAGGTTTCTTCTGGAGAGACAATTCTTCCACTCCTGGTAACCTTACTGGACCCAACAATATTGTCAACATCAAGATTAACATCAGTAACAGGTGTATCAGTCAAAGGCTTTTGCTTGACACCATGGATATAAACATCAGAACCATAATTTCAGGGTATAGCCTTATCAGAAGTATATGGGATAGGACCAGGAGTGGTAAAAATCATTGGAGCCACCTTTGGCTCAACAGTAATCTTCACAGGACCCTTAGAAGTGATCCTCACTGGACCTTTGGAAGTAATATTCACAGGAATCTTATCAACCATAGCCACATCTTCAATCTTCAAATCTTGAGCCAGACCTCCACATAGACTCTCTATAGAAGGGGCCTTCTCAAACAGTATAATATAGTTGTCTATCAGGCGTTGAATACCTGCCCTCAACTTCAAACAACTATCAGGTTTGTAGGCACAGTAAAAACAGTCTTCATTGCAACCCGGAAATAAACCGGCTTGCACAAGTTTCTTCTTGACAATAGATAGAGGAGTAGTTATTTCAGCCACAGTACGAACATAAGAAACCTCATCAACAACATTAACAGTCTTCTCATGTTTAGGTATAGGAGCAGTAATCACATTAGGAGTTTCAGGAGGGTCAAACTCAATTTCTCCATTCTCAATCATATCCTGAATTTTGTTCTTCAGTGCCCAACAACTGTTAGTATCATGGTCAGGACTATTAGAATGATATGCACACCTTGTATTGGGATTGTAAGGAGGATAGGAAGTATTGGTATTTTGAGGAGGGTCCTTCAAAGTAATCAACTCTCCTTTCAACATGTGTTGCAAAGCCTGAGCCAACGACATATTGATCTTTGTAAATTGCCTCCTAGGCTTGGGTTGGCTGTTCTGTTGCTGCTCCTTTGGTGCAGATGTAGGATTAGAAATCAAAACAGCTCCCACATATTGGTTACGATTATTACGACCATGTTGGTAATACACAACATTGGATTCCTTCTTCCCATTAGAAGTCTTCTTGGTGGCATTTGAAGAAGCAGCCATCTGAATCTTTCCACTTCGTATCCCACTCTCCACACATTCTCCATTCATTATCAGCTCAGTGAAGCTAGAGGATGAGCTTCCAATGAGATGACTATAGAAAGGACCAGTCAACGTACTCATAAACATATCAACCAATTCCCTGTTAGTCAAAGGGGGTTGAACTCTACTTGCCAGATCTCTCCACTTCTGAGCATACTCCTTGAAGCTTTCTTTAGCACCCATGGACATGCTTTGGAGCTGCATGCGAGTTGGTGCTAAATCAGAGTTATATTGGTACTTCTTGTAGAAAGCCTCAGCAAGATCATTCCAATTACGAATGTTGGTACTCTCCAGTTGATAATACCACTCCAATTGGGATCCAGACAAACTCTCTTGAAAGAAATGCATCCATAACTTCTTATCAGGAGTATATGGTTGAATTCTCCTGACATAAGACCTTAGATGCAATTTTGGACATGACACACTATCATACACCATAAAAGTAGGAACTTTGAAACCTATAGGGATGAAGACTCCAGAAATCAAGCTCAAATATTCAAAGTTAAACCCAGAAGTCTTCTGTAGTTCTATAGAATTAATCCGGTCCTCCAACATCTTATACTTCTCTTCACTAGCAGGATCATGATAATAATTTTCCTCATAATCAGAATCTTCCAAAGTACCATGGAGACTGCCTTCTTCTTTCTCAGAATTTTCAGAATCTAGATTCTCAACTTCTTCATCTGTCTTGACTGGATCTCTGAATCTTCTACCCAGGTTGATGAAGCCAACTGGTTTCTTGGTCTTCTTCTTTTTCTTGGTCAGAAGTGCCTTCAGCTCATCTTGTCCCCTACACAAATTCAGAATCATCTCTTGAAATTGGGCATTCTGAGTCTGGAGATCCTTGACAGTTTGTTCGAGAGCTATTTTTGCTGAAATAAACAGGGAGAAGATAAGATACCTATTTATTAAGAAACCTGTGATGCAATGATATGGTATGTATATGCTTATGCAATGTTTTCAAGGACCGCAGGATTTAAAGTTGTTTAAAGAAAAACAAAAACAAATTTTTATTAGTAAATGTTTAATATAATTTGCCCCTTGGACTTACAATGAAAGGAAATAAGAATAAAATACAAAGAGATAAATATATGGGGTTTTAAGTCTCCCATGGACGCTTCCTCTTTGGGTTGAGGTATGTGTTGAGGTTCCTCTCCTCGTGAAGTTGCCTTGTCAGCTCCAGAATTCTTTCTTGACTAGCTCTGAAATGAGTCTCAAAAGTATCCCTTTGCTCCTTTAATTAAATCTAGGACTTCTGCAACTCTTCCAAATCAGTGGGCATGTCTGGATGAAGGATGGTATAAGGAACATCTCCTTCAGCAATAGGCTCCATAGTAACTGGTAAAACAGCAGGATATGGCATCATAAGAGTCTGAGCACGAGATCGCACCCATCTGAGATAAGGTTCCATAGGAATGGAATACTTTGGTTCCAAAGTCTTGCTCTCAACTTTATTCACCTTGCTCCAAGATCGTATAAACCTTTGACGGTAACCCTGAAGATCGTTGTCGTAGTCGAACACAATACCCTGAATAAGCATGTCATGAGGACCATTACTCTGAGCATAACCAAACTGACGTAGAGCTAAAAAAGGGTTGTAAGTAATGCCCCTTCTTATGCCAAGGGGTGGCACATTAGGGAAATCCCCACAATGATCAATGATAGTAACATTCTCCATAGACCGAGAGCACCAATGAATATCTGAATGAGAAAGTGACATGATCCTCTTAGACTACCTTAACCCTTGTTCATTCTTCATAACTGATCGAGGAAGGTGAGAAATAAGACACCTAGCCAATAAAGGTATACAACACATCAGAGTTCCTCCCGCCTTCATAGTACGAGTGTGAAGAGAGTGTAAGATATATCCAAGTAATGTAGGATCTCCTCAAAAGCATCATAGCTCATAGCATTCAATAACATTTGAGCTTTCTCCATCAATACCTTACAAGTATACCCTTAACTCTACTTCTCGTTTCTAGGACAATGTATGATTTCTTCAGATGTAGGGCTGCAACAATGACTTCAGGTTTAGGCTCCTTCTCTAAGCTTGTGAAGGGTCTCTGATCAAGGATAGGTATACCCAGTAATTTGGAGAACTCTTCCATTGTAGGAACCAGCTGATAGTCAGGGAATGTGAAGCAATGATGTTTAGGATCAAAGAACTGAAATAGGACACTCATCATGTCTTCATTGAACCCTAAAGTGACTAGATCCAGCAGATTCCCATGTCTCCCGATGAATTGGGAGTTTTCAGAAATTTGAGAGACCAATTCCTTAAGCTTAGAAGGTATCCCTACAAAGTTGATCCGAATAGTATTTCTATGAGCATAAGCCATGACCTGCAACAAATAACAAAGATAAATCCTTTGGTCCTTGAAATGGTTAGTGAAAATGCTATGCTTATGATGTCATGAGTCATGATGTTATGCTCAATCACAAACATGTGGCACACACAAACAAGTTACACAATAGCCTTAGGTTTGAAGGCTTGCATGAGGTTTAAAGGTAAGTACCCTCCCCTTAAGTTTAGATGGTTCATCCTGTCCTACAAAAGTAATCGGGTTCTAAGGGATCTCAATATCACTGATCCTTCCCAAGGGTGGTTGTTCAGTAGGCAACTTACTTGCCAACTAAAACCCTCCAAGTTTAGGATCTCATTGAGTGTAGCATCGAGTATCAACCAACTTCAGTCTTCACCAAAGTCGGCTATCTCACTACTTTCTAAAGGCCAAGATGGGATAACTAGGGTTCTAAAAGTCAGTTAGTGTATTGACAACATATGTCAGCCTCATATTATCCTTAACTTACTTAAGGAACATAAGCACCAACCAAGAAGTCACACTAACTATGGCCACTAGATCAACCATATCGGTATACGCCGTACAGTTTCTTGGTCTATTGTCATTTACCTAGGGTACACTAGATCCGGGTTAGGATCTTTCACACAAAAAGCCCAACAAGTAATATAAAGCAAACAATTTAAGTGATCTAATTCCTAAGGGTACCCCTCTTTTACTTAGTAACTCCCCAGTAGAGTCGCCAGTTCTGTAACACGGTGGGAGAACTGACTTTCTATAAATGTTGCGGATAGCAAGAGTCGCCATCGACTTTTATTTTATCCAAGTGAAAATGACATAAAAGAACATGAAAGACCTATTTTTAAAAGACTTGAGTTCGGGGGGTAGGTTATATAAAGGGAAGGTGCTAGCACCCTTTATATCCATGGTTATCCATGGGCTCTTAGTTACTTAGCTCACTTTAATTGTTTTTGAAAGATGTAGTGTGTGATTAGAAAATTTTCGAAGTACTTTGTAATGATCCTCATATGGATGTATACAAAGTCTTTGTTTGAAAATATTTGAAAATATTGTGAGGTGTGAAAAATATTTTTTATATTTATTTTGAAGAGTGGGCAAGTAACTATGAGGTACCTACCATAGACTAAGTCATTCATGTTCTTATATGTCCTTTCAAGGGTAAGATTGTCCCTATTATTAAGGAATAGATAGTCATTACCTTTAATTTGTTTAAGGGATAGGGGTAGGGTCATTGTACGGTCAACGAAGGCAACTGTAGGGTGTCTTTAGCAATTGGAAGGGACTATCACCTTTTAAACCGCAGGGACAAGATCATTTATCGTAGGCAACCTCGTAGGAACTTGATCTTTTAGAATCTGGGAGGGACAATATGATTTATTTTCCTGGAGGGACTTTGCTTAAGACACCCCACTTTCGAGGGACTTGACCGTTTAAATAAGACAACCAAGAGGGATACCCTAGGAGGTGCAGATAGCGATCATAGATCGACTTACGTGTGAGAGTGTTTATATTCAGATATTTTATCTTATTAATTAGTTTTCTAAGTTCAGATTAATTCATTTATGTTTTACACTCCCTATTTTTACTAACCACGCAAATTAAATAGAATAAATAAATAAAATACGAGAAAATAAATCCTACGCTATTACATTGCTTTGGGGAAGATACATAATAATCAGACGAGAAAAATAAATTACAATATAATGGCCTATACACTTTTCTAATAATTAAATAAAAGCGAAACTTAACAAAATAAAATAATTAAGGCAAAAACTAAATTAGAGTTAGAAATCAATTAAAGTTAGAATTATCATTGGTTTAAGAAAATTAGGGTTAACGAAATATTTTGATTAAATTGAAAAAAATCAAGGTTTGATTAAATTAATTTTAATTTAATTACTAAATCAATCATGAAATAAATAAATAAGGAAAAAAAAAACAAAATTTAAGCTTTTTTAGAAAAGATTATTATAAAAAGTTATTTATAAAATTTATTTTTACAAAAAAGAAGTTAATGGAGGTTAATTTATTTTAAATTAATTATAATTAAAAGTTAATGATTTATTTAATTAGTTAAGAAAATATAAAACAAAGAAATATCTTCAAAAAAATAAATGGCGGTGGTTGGGATCGAACCCACCACCCTTGCCTCAAAGCACAATCACTCTACCACCAGGCTGCATGCGCCTTTGGTCAATCTAATGGGCATAGCACATTATATTTTAAACCTGAAAAAAGAAACGATATATAAAAAAAGGGAAACCTGGAATTCGATCCCAAGCCCCAATGGTCATACACGCGCACCAAAATCGTTGGGCTACCAGCGCACCTGTGATTAGAAACAACAACAAAAATATAAACAATAAGGTCAATTTTTGAATTTCAAAACGCGCGCCAACTAAGTCATCTTCAACCTCTGCACATACGAATTTTCCTGCGAAAATTCTTAGGGATTTTCCTGCGAAATTTCTTTTGCAGGAAATCCTATGTTTCCTCATACATTGCGCAACCTGCAAAATTGTATCAAATTGATCATACAAAGATGATCCCCACACCGCATACAGTTCAATTATGTTATTAAAATTCGTTTAAGTTGTCTAAATTATGAAACCCCAAATTGGAGGTTGAAACCCTAGCCATGACATTTGGTGAATGAGGTAACGATTCTTCAATCTAATGATCCAGAAACCTTCCTTGCACCATCACAAACATCAAACAATCATCAAATGTAATTTAAAACAAGCGTATATACGAAATAAAAAAATGCATATTCAAGAACAAAGTATGATTCAGTTAGAAGATTATGTGACATTTTGGATGATGAAAATGCTTGGGATACGTTCAATGAACATCAAAGAGTTGATTGCAACCTTTGGAACGTCTTGAATCAGCCTCAAACGTCAAAACCGAAAGTGATTTTTTTGGTGAAATTTTGAAGCTTGAACAATGTCTCCTTGCCTGAATTTTTTCGTCCCTATGCTTGCAATATGTTTGTGTATATGTAGGGAAAGGAATTAGGTCAAAATAGTTGTGGATTATTGAGCTTTTGGAATTACTTGATGGTGAAGAAAGCCATGATCAAAAATATCAAAAAAATCAAATGATATGTTTCCAAATTGATTGTGCACGAAATTGGATCTTCTCAATCAATCTTAAATGTTTTTAAAGAGCTTTTAGAACAAAAATCACATCCAAATATTGATTTTTATATTTTATTTTGATTTAAAATGAATTTTAATAAATAAATTCCAAATAAATAATAAATAAATTATAAAAATCATAAATAATTGGAATTGGGTCGTGCTTGATGTTATTGTTAAGATTGGATTGCAATTCCATAGGCCCATTTGGAAAAAATTGGATTTGAGACCCTTTTTGCTCAATGCACCATTTAAAAATTTCCCAACTTTCCCATTTCATAAATACCTCAATTTTAAGGCCATGAAGATGATCTTGGACATTTTGTAAAGCTTAAAGAGCCGTCTAACAAACCTCTTTGGTCTCATGTCCATATATTTTACCATTTTCAAATTATGCCCTTTGAAAAAAGTTGACTTTTTGTTGACTTTTGAAATGACCTATAATGTCTTGGCTCATACCTTCCAAATGAAGCATTTTTAGGCTTGGCTTGTGAGACACAAAGTTGTAGATCATTAAATTTCCTTCAAAAAGAGATTTGGATGGGAAATTTTTGATGAAGCATGTGAAAGTTATGGCTGGTCAAAGTTCAGTTGACTTTTCCTAGGAAACCCTAATTTAGAAACTTCCTGATTCTTGATGATCTGAGATCTCCTTGATGAATCATGATCAACCCTTGATCAAATGATGAATTTTAATCCATAACTTTGATGTTGGCAAAAAATATTGAAGTTTGACTTTAGTTTGACCACAGTTGACCTAAGTTTGACTTTTTAACCTCTTTGACTGATTTTTGCATATCTGATCATCTGACTGGTCAAACTTATTGGGAAAGCTCTGAAACTTGACATAGGGATTCTTGAAGTCACATGGGATGTTATGAAGCTCACTTGAGGCCTTGGAAGTCCATTTTGCTTGAAGAAAAACAAAACTCTAGTTCTGGATCCTTTGCTTAGGAGGAGGCTTTGTCTGAGGAAACTCTCAAACTTTCTGGCCAATTGGGGACCTTGAGAACCTTATGATCATTGAGAAATCTTGAGATACATTGCCTTGATTGTAGGAGGGAAAATTTTAGGGTACAACAAATACGTATACCAATATTTGGGCTGCTACATCCCTCAAGGTTACATTCATCAACGTCTTGGGTTGCTATATCCCCCAGGGCCACGAAAACCAATATCTTAGGCTGCTACATCTCATGAGATTACATCTATATCCATCTTGGGCTTCTATATCCCCCAAGGGCTATCTCAAACAATATCTCGAGATGCTATAAACCCCCAGGATAACATCTTGGACTGTTATACGCTTCATGATTACACATAACAACATCTTGGACTGCTCTATCCTCCAGGACCACACCCAAACAACATCTTGGGCTGGTACATCCCCCGAGAGAACATCAATCTACGTCTTGGACTGCTTTATCCTCCAAGAGGTATATCTGAAGAACAATTTTACTTTGAATGACATCTTTAAGCTCATTCAAGCAATACAACCAACCAACATCATTATTTTACGCACCGACGAGTGCAAACTTTTGAGCTTTAGTATTCAATCCCCTTCAACCTTCAAGTCACGAAAGGCATACATGTCAATCTAACTCCTCAGGTTTCAGAAAATTGAACAGGGGTAGCTGTTGTACCCAAAATTTTCCCTCCCATATTCAAGACAATGTGTTTCAAGAGGCCTCCTAATAGTCACAAGATTCTTAATTGGTCAAAGGGATTGAAGGTTTCATCAGACAAAGCCTCCTCCTGAACAATGGATCTTAAAACTAGGTTTTGAGTTTCCCCAAGAAAAATGGACTTCCAAAGCCTCAGTTGGACTTCATAACATCTCATATACCTCAAAGAACCCCAATGTCAAGTTTCAAAGCTTTCCAAACAACTTTGGTCAGTCAGATGCTCAAATACCTAAAAACAAATTAACTTGGTAAAAAATTCAACTGAGGTCAACTGTGGTCAACTCAAGATCAAACTTCAAGATTTTTGGTCAACATCAAGATTATGAGGTGAAATTCATCATTTGATCAAGGATTGATCATGATTCATCAAAGAAACCTCAGATAATCAAGAATCAAGAAGTTTCTAAATTAGGGTTTTCATAGTAAAAGTCAACTGAACTTTGACCAGCCATAACTTTCACATACTTCATCAAAAATTTCCCATCCAAGCTCATTTTGAAGTAAATTTAATTCTCTACAACTTTGTGTCTCACAAGTCAAGCCTAAAAATGCTTCATTTGGAAGGTATGAGCTAGAACATTATAGGTCATTTTGAAAGTCAATAAAAAGTCAACTTTTTCCAAAGCTCATAATTTAAAAATGGTAAATGATATGAACATGGGACCAAAAGGATTGGTTAAAGGACAATCTAAGATTTCTAAAAATTCCTAGAACACCTTCATAGCATCAAAATTGAGGAAGTTATGCATTGTCAAAGTTGGATGATTTTTAAGGGGTGTATGAAGCAAAAAAAGGCCATAACTTCAATTCTTTCCAAATGGGCCCATAAAATTGCAACTCAAACTTGAAGATGAAGTCATGCACGACCCAATGATCAATTATTCTGATTTTTATTATTTATTTCATATTATTTTGGATTTTAATCATTAAAATTCATTTTTAATTAAAATAAAAATGAAAATCAAATATTTGACCTAATGTCGATTTTTGGATCAAATATTTGGTGTTTAAGATGATGGGAATCACATAAATTAGTGCAAGACCTTTGAGGAAGATGGAGATTTGATTTTTTTAATTACATTTATGATCATGGATTTCTTCAAACTCAAGTAATCCACAAAAACTCATCAAAAGCCCAAAATCTTTACCCTAATTCACTCCATGATATAAACACAACAAAGTCATAGCATTAGGGGACGATTTTCAGAGGCAAGGTAAGAACATAGAAACCAAAAAAATCAAGAAAAATGAGATTCAGATTCTACCATTCAAGCCATTTACAAAAGGTTTAAACATGTAGAATCATTCCTTTAGGCTTCCCAAACGTATCCCAACCATCATTAGCATCAAAATCATACAAAAAGCATGCTAACCAAATCGTTTTTGCTCTTTATGTTCATGCTTTTCGATTTCATGCTTTTGTCCATTATAAATTGTGTTTGATCCTTGTTTTACATTTGTTTTGAAGCATATAAGTTTTCTGGATGAACCATTTAAAGTTTCATGGTCGGAATCGCGTGTTACCATTTTTAGGGTTCTAAGCTCCAAATTGGGGTTTTATGATTTAATCAACTTAAATGAATTCTAATGACATAAACAAACTGTAAATGATGTGGCGATTACAATGGTGTGATCAATTTGACAAAACATTGCAGGTTTCATAACGTTTCAAGAAACATATGATTTCCTATGAAACTAAATTCGCAAGAAATTTTGCAAATAAAGTTGCAGGTATTTTCGCAGGAAAAAGGAAGAAGATGAAGTCTAATTGCGCCATTATGGAATTTCAAAATTAAGTTTAATATTTTATGTTTTTGTTTATGTTTTATTACAACAAATGCTTGTTAACCCAGTGGCCAGAGCACGCGCATGTGAGACTAAGGACCTGAGTTCGATCCCAGGTCTTCCCATATTTTTTTTTCTTATTTTGTTTTATTTGCAAACTGAATATATTATCCTTTTTTTCTAGATGTATATCACCAAGTGCGCCTTGGTCTAGTGGTTGAAGATTAAGTCTGCAGGGTTGAGGGCGTATGTTCAAATCTCCCCCCAACATTTTGGTTATTTTCTTTAATATCTTTTTAAAATAAAATCTTTTTCTAAAACCTTTTTTTAAAACATTTTCTCATCACTTTTTTTATTATTAGTTTATTTCTTTTTTAGATTAATTATTTTTAATTAATTAGTATAATTAGGATTTAATAAATTTAATCTTAATCTAATTTTTTTAAATATAAACCCTAATATTTTATAAACCTAAACTCTAACATTTTTTTTCTCAAACTTTTAAACCCTATTTTTTATGAACCCTAAAAAGTTTTTTAAAACCTTAACCTTGTTTTTTTATTATCAAACCTAAATTGCAAACCTCGCCTTTATTTCTATCCTCATTTATTTTTATGTTATTCATATAACCTGCCTTATTATTATTGCCCTGAATTTTTTATCATTATTTATTTTTCCGCCATTATAATTATGTAACTGCCCCAAGGCGTTGTAATAGTTAGGATATTTATTTTCTGCCATTTTATTTTATATTAACTAGGTGAGTTAGTAATATAGGGTGTGAAATCCTAAATGAATTAACCTGAACATAGATCACTAAATAATAAGATAAATATCTGAAAAGTAACATTCACACATGTAAGTCGATCATTCTATGATCTCCATCTGCACCTCCTAGGGTTATCCCTCTTGGTTGCCTTAATAAATGGTCAAGTCCCTCGAATAAAAGGGTGTCTAAAAAGCAATGTCCCTTAATAATACAAAAATCATCATAGTCCCTTCCAGATTAAAAGATCATAGTCCCTCTGAGGTTGCCTACGATATAATGATCTTGTCCCTTCGGTAAAAATGATGATAGTCCCTACGAAATGCTAAAGACACCCCTACAAGTTGCCTTCATTGACCATACGATGATCCTACGTCCTTCCCTTAACACATCCAAGGTAATGACTACTTGCTCCTTAATAGTAAGGACAGTTTTACACTTGAAAGGAAATAGAAAAACATGAAAGACCAACTTAGAGTAGGTAGCACATAATTACTTGCTCACTCTTTCAAAAACTCTTATTCACACCCTACTTTCAAAATATTTTCAAGCTAAATGCTTTGTATACATCCATACGAGGATCATTACAAAGACTTATAAAAAAATTCTAAACACACAATACATATTTTTCAAACAAATAAGTGAGCTAAGTAACTAAGAGCCCATGGATAACCATGGATATAAAGGGTGCTAACACATTCCTTTTATATAACCTGCCCCCGAACTTAGAATTTCTAAAAGGTTTTTCCTGTTCTTTTATACCTTTTCCTATTGGATAAAATAAAAGTCGGTGGCGACTCTTGCTATTCGCAACATAAATAAAAAGTCCGTTCTCCCATTGTGTTACACGTATATTTTAAACTGTTTATGTCTGTCGTTTTCTTTGTTTTCAACGGTTGTTGAAGTTTGTTGGTGTGCTTTCATCGTTGTTTTCTTGTTTTGTCAAGTAAGTCTTCTTTTAATGTTTTTATTGTTTTGTATCGTTGGTACCTTTGATTTGTGTTGTTTTTCAGTGTGTTTTCAGGGTCATAATAAGCCTGTGATCAGACGTGTTTGCGACATTTTCCCGGCTGCGAAGAGTGCTTGAAAAGTTGGAACCAAAGGTCCGACACAGGTGCCCGTGTCACCTGACACGGCCCATGTCAGGGTATGCATGGAAAGGGAATTGTTGGAAGAAGAAACACCCAAAGTCAGAAGCCTGACACGGGGGCCTGTGTCACATGACACGGTCTGTGTCAGGGTCCCTCAAGGATAAATGCGCATTGTCATTATCTGCAGCCTGAAACGGCTGCCAGTGTCCCATGACACGGCCCGTGTCAGGGCATATAGAAGTGGAATTTTCATAATTTTTGTAGTTTGATCTTGTGTGACCTCGGAGGGTATTTTGGGCATTTCGCAGAGTTAATTAGATTTTGATACAATTAGGTAATTGTGGCTAGGAAACGACACTTTTTACTCTTTGAACTTTTATGCTTTGAGAGTGGAGTTTTAGAGTGGAGATTCTCGAAGAACGAGGATCGATCAAGAGTGGAAGCAATTGACGATCCAAGCAATCCAAAATTTATTGTAATGTCTAATTTCTATTCGTTTTTATTTCTGTTATGAACATGAGAGGCTATCCACCAATGTTAGGGGGTGTCCCTAATTTTTTCTTTTGTAATGACTTTTGAAATTCGTAATCTATGAGATTGTGTGTTTGATTTTATTCTTTATCTTATGCAACGTTCGTAATGCTTTATCTCTTTGAAAAATTTGATAATTGATCGTAGTTAGGTTTTGGTCTGACCAACCACTCTAACCTTGTTGCATAATTTTCCACCCTAACCTTGTTGCATAATTTTTATCACGGTAGATATTACCGAGGAATTGAAATACCCTATGAAAACCATTTTTGTGTCAGAACTATTGCTTGATGTTCTTCCTAGGCCACTGAGAAATTAGGATCGAGGAAGAATATCAAAGGTTTTTCCTTAAAGGAATTTTGGAAAAACAATCTTGAACATAGGAAAGATAAAGTTTGATGTTTTTCTCTTTAGAGTCAGAAAATATTAAGTCATCACATTGCAAATTATACATCGCCCCTAATGTTATTCTCATATTTGTCATAACAGCTTATTTTATTAAGTGTTTTAACTTTGTCAATTTTGATTTAAAAATTCAACCTTAAAATAACTCAAGGACTTTTTGTTCAATTGTTTTGCATAAAACTTATTTTGCTTGCGCAGTCCTCAAGAGACCGACACTGGGAAAATCCATTATTATTACTACATCCATAAAATAGTACACTCGTTATTTTACCGATCATGTCCCTTGAAGCTCTTATTTAGTTACATTCTACAAATCTTTCGAATCTTCTATGACTACTACAACGTGGTCGAACTTTGGAGCCAACGATCTCTAAATCTTTGAGACAACTGCTTTCGTCGTCAACACTTCTCCACATAGTTTGATTTGATTCACAAGTTTCGTAACTCTTGTGAAGAAATCTATAATGCTTTCTTTGTCTTCCATCTGAAGCAATTCATAAGCCCTTTTGTGAGTTTGTAACCTCACTTCTTTCACCTTCTCTGCACCTCCAAAAGATTTTTCAAGAATTTCCTATGCTTCTTTTGCAGATTCAACATCACTAACTTTTTCAAAGTTATATGGATCAACACATTGATGAATTATAAATAGAGCTTTATAATCTTTCTTCTTCTATTCTTTGTGCGCAACCTTTTCTTGATTTGTTGCATTCTCTACGAGCGTTGTTACTCCTTCCTTCACAAAATCCCATAAATCTTGATAACAGAAAACAACTTTAATCTGCTTGCACCAATTCTCATAACTATCTTTCTTGAGAATTGGAAGGCTTGTTGGAAAGTGCTCATTCAGATGATTCATCGCCATCACTTTTGCTTCCCTCAGATTGTTTAAACCGGAGCTCTAGATATTAAATGTTGGAATTTACTCAAAACCTATGAGAATTCTGACCCTTTCTTTATGAACAAGAAAGGTTCTTGCGGAACAATTTAACAAAGAAATGAAGAAATATGAAGTAAAAAAGAATTGAGGTTCTAAGAAGATTTAGAGAGAAAGTTTTGCTACTCACAAACTGCTCATTCAGATGATTCATCGCCATCACTTTTGATTCCCTCAGATTGTTGAAACTGAAGCTCTAGATACCAGATGTTGGAATTTACTCAAAACCTATGAGAATTTCGATCCTTTCTTTATGAACAAGAAAGGTTTTTGCGGAACAATTTAACAAAGAAATGAAGAAATATGAAGTAGAAAAGAATTAAGGTTCTAAGAAGATTTGGAGAGAAAGTTTTGCTACCCACGAACTGTGAGATTTTTTTTTCTATTCACTTGCAACTGCAAACTATGAATTACAATGGGTTGGAATTATTTGACTACAAGAGAATATTCGTTATTTATAGAATTATTTGCTTGCACCTCAAGCCAAAAACCCAAAACTATAAAAACTCAAAATATCTATTTTAGAACTAAATCAAATCTAAATCTAAAACTAATCAAATTTAATCTAAATCAAATATAACATAATTAATTACACTTTCAACAATTATAAAATTAATCCCTTTTTACTTTAACTTTAAATTTTTTTATTCCTTCTTTCATAACCGTTATATTTAAAATTAACAATATTTTTATTTTTTAAATAATAATTTTTTTCATAAAACAGGACGAATCCTGGTATATAAATCTACCATGGATTAGTTTTATGATGTCGTCACATTAGAATTATTTTCCAAAAATCCAAATTTGGAATTTATCTTGAAGAGACATGAAATTCAATCGGTGATTTAGCTAATGCTGGGACCAATATTCTTTTATAGCTTAGGTCCTATATTGATCATGAATTCATAAATCTAGTAAACGATGAAAACAACAGATTGTAGATTTTGTTCATGTTATGTCATATGGTTTCATTTTCCCAAAAGAAATTGGTAAAGAAAGGCAATATCCACAGTGACTCAGTGTGCATGAACAGTTGAACACACACAAAACAACAAATACAAACGCCAAACCTTTTGTTTTGAGATCACTGAAAAGTGAAAACTAGTTCCTTATCCCTTAGTGTCAGATTTATGAGTGTGACAATTTGAACATGAGTAACAGTACCCTTTAGATTGACTATACAACAGGACAAAAGAAGTTAATTTAATTATATGTCATATATTTAGTTATAGTTAGGAATCTACTATGCCAATCAATGCATGTGATAGCAAGTGCCAAGTGTATTAAAAATGATGGAAAAATAAGTAATTGGACTCATTCTATAAAATTTATGTGCTAGATGGATGTATAGGATATGATATATTCCTGAATGTGTCTGTAGAAGTAAAAGAGGGGGTGAGGTGAGGCATTATTAGCTGGTGAATGAATGCTGGTGTCATGTCAAGATGATGGAAAATATAGTAATTGGCGTCAGTCCAACCAGCCTGTTTCACCATAATATCTAGTTTTGGCTGTGGTCAACCTATTTAGGGTCACTGTCCCTTGTTACCTTCCTTCTCTTCTCTTCTATCATTCTTAATTTATCTCCCTCTATTAAACTATATTTTTAAATGAATTAAAGAGAAAATAATATTATTATAAGACATTAAATTTTTATTAATGTATTAAAAATAGTGTATAGAATAATAATTTAAGGATACAATTGAAAAATAGTAACTTTTATATTATAAAATAAAATAATAATTATTTTCAAATAAATTTTATTTACTAAAACAACAATAATTTTAAAACAAAAAGATTAATAAATTATTTTAAAATTGTTTTACTTTATAGACTATAGAATGTAAACTTTAAAAAAGTTATTCAATTAAAAAAATACTCCTACTATAGAAGGTTTGGAAACTTATAAAAATTATTGTCAATGCTTGTAAAATTATTTTCTACTACTAATTCCATAATTTATTCTCTCTTAATTCTTCTTCTATCTTGAGTTCCTTTTATGGCAAATAATTGGTCCAAGTTGGATTTTAATCCAACATATTAGTAGCTAGAAACTTGTCTCTTATATAAAGGAATAGAGGTAATACTAACCTTCTAATTCTTGATGATAAGTTTTGTTCTCAACGTGATGACTACGAGATTATACTCATGGAGGAAAATGTTGATGATGTCCTTGCTAGATAAGGTGATTTTGAACCCCTGGATCTTTCTCTAGAGTTTCCTTGATGCTATAGGGTACTATGATGATTGTCGTCAAAACTTGTCTAACATATTTTCTCTGAGAATAATTTGATTCTCTATCGCCAACGAACCCTCCGACGATGATATTCATAGTAGCCTTGGAATCTTGTTTGGCATCCTTTAGGGGATGGTGATGAAAACGAGTGATGTTTTATGATGAGTGTGGTCCAAATCAGTTTTAACGAACCCCACGGTGGGTACCAATTGTACATACTAAAAGTACTATATGTGATAACTCTCTAAGATTAAGGACTCACAAAGATTTTTGTGATGACTATGTTGTTAGAGCAAACTTACTATATGTGACAACTCTTTATGATTAAGGACTCTCAAAGATTTTGGTGATGATTATGTTGTTAGAGCAAGCTTACAGAAGGTGATGAGAAGCTTTGTATATTGGTGTTTATATGTGAATTTTAATGTCATCCATCATTCTTAGGATTGAGGTTTTTATAAGTGTCTCTTGGGTCTGGATCTCAAACTCGAAGTAATTGTACCCCTATCTCTCAGAAGTGTGGGAATGGATAGTTATTCCTTTATTTTTTTTAGGAACATGTCTCATTTCTTTGAGTTTCCCTCAAGTCGTCATTGAATGTGACCATGTTGTTCCCCACGTTCTCACAAGTTATCGAGTAAACCAATCAAAGGGCAACCGTCTTAGATGACTGACGTTGGTTGCAAAAAATTGTCGCATATTGAAACCAAAGGGTGGCTAGGGGCCCTGTCTCCGACGACGAGCATTACCTACTCACTCTTAGTGAATAGGATCGCCCCTATGTGTTTTTTTTGAAAGTACATCAATATGGGTTCCAATTATTTAAAGATCAAATGAATAAAGTAAAGTTGATTGTGGAGTATAACCCTACAAAAGCAACTAGGAGACTTGTTCATGAAAGTTGTCAAGAGAGATCAATTTCTAAAGGTACGGTGATAAATCAAAATTGTAACTTTTTATACGTTGAAATAAATAAAAAAATGTGCTAGTAAGTAATTAAAACATGTCAACAAATTACTCATGATACTTTCGAATCCTTAATATTTCAATTATTCATCTCTAGTAGAGTTAAAATTTCAACCTTTGAACTATTAGACCAAATAAAAAAAAACTTCAACACATGCGAGAAGTGGTTCGATACAAGTAAGTCAGTCTCTTCACTCGAAATCAAAGGTTCATGATATCATTATTGGGGCGATTCAAGGGGATCAACGAGGGAACATTTCTACTTGGGACACACCTTTGTGGGAGACACACCACATATCCACCTAAAATCTTAAGGTGATAGTATGCAGTT
Source organism: Lathyrus aphaca (assembly GCA_963966055.1). Classification (NCBI taxonomy): domain Eukaryota; kingdom Viridiplantae; phylum Streptophyta; class Magnoliopsida; order Fabales; family Fabaceae; genus Lathyrus; species Lathyrus aphaca. The sequence goes on from OZ014521.1 coordinate 18,532,983, forward strand.
TCTCTCACTTATATAGTGTTCAATCTTTTCTTTTCTAATCAATGAAAGAATTCTTCCTCACACTTGATTCTCAACACTTAGAAGATTGTTAAGCCTATACTAAAGTAGGGCATATGTTTTTAATTTTAATACACTATTAATGTAAAATGTTTTATACACCAACAAATAACATAATTTATTTAAAAAATATAAATAATATTAATTTGTGTCGTGGGAGCACGAATTAAAATATCCACAATTAAAATTTTGAAAGAAAAAAATATAAAACTATTAATTATAATTTTTTTTATTTAAAAAATATTGATAATGTTAACTTGTGTCTTTAAAGTATATATTAAAAATTCACAAACTGAAAATTTGTATTAAAAAAAACTATAAAATTATTAATTATAAAGTTTTCTTTTGAAGTTTTGGTATTTGGTTATGCGACCGATTAATCTAAGAAGATCAATAATATCGTTTGTTCTGGACTTGACCAGCGACTAGACATGGTTCAATCCTTTCTGCCTCATGAAACGACCCAGTGACCCAAGGTCTAGGGGAGCAATTATATTAGTGGTCGTTCCACCCTCCTCGTTCCGGGTCTCTGCTCGACAACGACAGAGATCACTCAGGCTCGGCCTGGACAGTTCCTGCTCGGAGGATCTTGTGCCCGACACGTCACCCCCGACCAGGATGCTCGTTCGACGACCAGTTTCTGACAGTTACCTATTTTTGGGATCCGCGATCCAGACCCAAAAATAGGAACTCGTGGCTAAGGGGGCTCTCTATATAAACCCTCTCATTTGAGGGGGCAGGTATCAAATATTCATCCCTGAACACTCTTACTTGTACTTGTCATCTCTTGTTCCCGTTCTGACTTTGGCATCGAAGTACCTTGCAGGTACACCCCCCGTTCTCCTAAGCATTCGAGTAGACCTTGGAATCCACGTCAGCAACCATCAGAGATTCTGATCTCAGGTACGATCACCGTCCACTAACGGGACCCGTTTAATATCAAAAATACAATTTTGTATGGATTGACCAAACACAAAAATTATTAACAACGAAAGGATTCAAACTCAGAACCTTAAGAGAAGTACAATCTCAAAATCCAAATCTTCACCACTAAATCAACCATAGAATTATTAATTATAAATTTATATTAAATTCAACAGACAATATCTAATAAATTTTTACTATATTCATCTCTTAATTTGTGTTGTCCAAGTTACTATTACCCAAAAATTATTTAATTGGAAAATAATACTATTTACATTAATATTCCTTTCAAATGAATTAACTTCAATATTTCCACTTAAAAAGTCCAATACAATATTTTTAGATCATCCGTACACATATATATATACATAGTTTTAAAAGAGTCAAATAAAATAAGTTAGTTTAATTTTCTAGTTCAAGGTGGGGGTATATAATAAATATTTGATAGATGAGTGTAGATGTGCATGTACTAGTACTATATACGAGTATGGTATGCAATTATACATACTGTGGAAGGCATTCGTGTGGGGGTCACAATACATATAAGCCCCACGTTCCTCTTTTATATCTTTCCTCCTTCCTTCATTTCTCTAACTACCCCTTTCCCTCTTCTCTCTTTCTCTATAACCCTTAACCCCTCTCTTCCCAACTTCTCACACACTCTTTCTCTATCTTCTTTACTTGCCTCACACACTTACACTAGATCTTATCATTTTCTTTTATGCTTCTATCATAGAGAATATATAGCTCTACTAACTTCATTGCTACATTAACAAATATTCCTAACTCAAATAAGAGTGCTAGTGAGTTTTGTTTAGTAGCTAGAAATAGAAACTATAATCTCAAAATATAAATAAAATTTATATAAAGGTAATGGGAGAGTTACCTCTACTTGGTTTTGGTTCAGAGAAAGAAGCCACTGCTACTACGGATACGGAGACCCGTTTATCCGACCCGGTTCAAAACAAGCCCAAACGGCCCAGAGATAGTAACAACAGCAACCACCCGGTTTACAGAGGCGTCCGGATGCGGGCTTGGGGAAAATGGGTATCCGAAATCCGCGAGCCGCGGAAAAAGAATCGGATCTGGCTCGGGACGTTCGCCACGCCGGAAATGGCGGCTCGAGCTCATGACGTGGCAGCTCTGGCTATCAAAGGAAACTCAGCCATCCTCAACTTCCCTGAACTCGCGCCGTCAATGCCTCGACCAGAGTCAAAATCTCCTCGCGATGTTCAGGCCGCCGCCGTGAAAGCCGCTGCCATGGAAGTTCCCGATCAACAAACAACAACATCGCAGTCACATACTTCATCTTCTTCTTTCTGTTCTTCCTCTTCGCTGTCACAATCTTCGTCGTCGTCTTCGTTGGCGGTTTCGTCTTCCGACGAAGCGTCAACACCAGAACCAGACGAACTAGGTGAGATAGTGGAACTACCAGCATTGGGAACGAGTTTTGAATTACCCGACCCGGGTAATATGGTATTTTCCGACCCGGTTGATGGATGGCCTTATTATTCACATAGTTGGGATCAGATTTCAATGCATCAAGACAACTCTGAAAGTATTAGTATGATTCTTTGTGGATTTGAGGGTTCATTATGGCAGCATTAATCTTAATTACCAAATTACCCTATGTTTTTAGTTTTAATTTTTTTTTTTTTGTCTTTTTCTGAGTTACATATTTTATTTTATTTTAAATTTTATGTGTAAGGGTCCTTTTGCAATTTTTTTACTTCAAGGGCTAAATACATTTCTTGTCTCTTGTTTATTTATTGTTTAGGGTTTGTAATATGTGCTGCTGTGCATGCAGGAATATATCATTTCGGAACTCTTGGTTTAATTTGATATTCTGTTTTTGATGTAATAATAATGGAAATAAAATGCAAATATACATGTAGAATTTTTTTTGTTTTTTATATTTATTATTAGTACTTTTCATGGACAAGCCATAAATTAAGATTAAAAGCATATTCTCTATTGTACTGGTGTTTTAATTTTTTTTACAGCTAATAGACAATATTTAATGTCCTACCGTATAATTTTGGGATGCTGAAATCATTAATACATGGTTTCAATTTTAACTAGTTTGATTTGACAGAAAGGGTAGAGTATAGTATAGTAGACTTACCTTTTCTTTTGTCCTAGTTTAGTAGTAATTGAAATTTTACATTTTAAAATTAAATAAGTGATATTGAATTGGGTTGGAATCTCTGTTCCAGATAAACTTCATGCAATAGTTATTAAATGATCTAGTTTAATGAAACATAGTTGATTTATCTTAGTCACCTTCATCATGCCCATTTCTTTTCTTTTTTTCTTTGATAATTATCAAACATGACAATTTAAACGGTTGTTTTAACGTTTTTGTAATGTAATAATATTGTCATAAAAAATTGTATTTTTATTAAATTAATTTTATTAATATTTATTAGAGGGTGATAATTTAATTAAGAATATATTAGTAATTATATTATATTTTTTATATGAAATCATTAAAATTAAATATATTTAATTATCAATTTTAATAAACATTAAATTTTAAATTTTTTATTTACAAACCAAACTAAATAGTAGTTTTCTGAGTAATAATTAAATGATACAATTGAAAAATAGTAATTATTTCTAAATTAAAATCTAAAAAATGACAATTATTTTAAAATAATTTAATTTGTTAAAACGAAAATCATTTTGAATTATTAAATTGAGTGTTTTTCTTAATATATGTTTTAGATTATAAATCATTTTATAACAGTAATCAATTATGAATGTTATTTTTTATTACTATAATTTATGTATTTATTATTATTATTAGTATTATATTTTCAACTCTCTTAATTTATTTTTTTATACTGCTAAAAAAATAATTTTATAAAATAGTAATTAGTAGTAATTTATCTATTTCATACATCATTAATTATTTTATAGTTATTCTCTAGTTTATAAAAAATTACCTTGCCTCAATTATTGTTAAGCAAATATGGGAGTAGATTCTGATCTTGTCAAGATAAAGCATGTACTATATAATAATATCTTAAATTGTTTTATAGTAAACACTAGTACACTTTACACTTGTGGTTATAAAATAACTTGGTTGGGGTAAAATATCTTTTATGAAAGTTTTTGGGAGACAAAGTTTAACATTTTTTTCTTTAAAAAGAAAAGCACTTGTATTGATCATTTGCAAAGTGGAAGTAGCTTGGGAGAGCAATAGCCAAAATAGGGTTGAACTTAATTGAATTAGTTGGGCTGTCACAACTAATTAGATTAGTATTTTAATTTTAATTTAAAAATATTCATATTTATTAGTTGGTGATACTTTGGATATTAACCTCTATCTTAGTGTTTTTTTTTATGAGAGTAGGCTCTCTAATCATTTCATTGTGAAAGTGAAAGGTTTTGCATGCAATTAGAATTTGTTAATCCTATTAACGATTTGACAGCAACTTGATAAGCAAATAAAGATACTGCACTCTTACACGAAAGCATTTGACCTAATTAATTTACAGCAACTAATATACAGTACATTTGACCTGATTAATTTACAACTAATAATAATAATAATAATAATAATAATAATAATAATAAATGCAACTTCAAAATTAATTTACTCATATTTGAGTCTCTTCTTCATTATTTATTAGTGAGTTGATTTAAAGTCTATTTTGACATAAAATCATCCCTCTTGGTCATACATACTTATTTTCTATATTTAAATAAGTGTTACACATGCATTTAAAAATGTTGTTTGTGACTCCAATGCTTTGTTCTTTTCGTCGTGATAGCTGTTTTCTTTTCCGTGTTGCAGTAATATTCATTTAATTCAAATTAATAGATCATTTTTAACTAATGTATATTCAATCAACATAATAGGAGCTCATGTTGCACCAACCATTTTAGTGAAGCGGTCAAGACCAGCAACTATGAATTTAGAGTATTTAGCTTAGTTGTTAGTTACAAGTTGGTTGTTTTCAAGTCATGTGAATTACTTCATGTATAATATTGTATATAAGTACATAAATGCACAATGAGTCAATAAGATAAATATTTTAGTCATTACAAGTGTGGCATCATCACCCTGGTTCATATCCTCTAACTTTGGTTGATATTCTCTAAATAAAAATCGCAATGTTCACTATATCAAAAATGATATTTAACAGCGCATTTAGACAATGCATAATTAAAAAAGCGCTGCTATAAGTAAAATAAAATAAAATATGAAAACTGTTCACAAAATATATTAAAAAACGTTGTCTAAGGTGCCCTTTAAACAGCGCTTTCTCAAAGCGCTTTTAAAGGTATATCTTAGACAGTGCTTTTGAGAAAGCGTTGTCTAAGGTCTTATAATTTAAAAAATAAAATAAAATCAAAAGCGCTGTCAAAGGTCAACCTTAGACAGCGTTTTTCAAAATCGCTTTTAAAGGTTTCCCTTAGACAGCGTTTTTCTCAAAAGCGTTGTCTAAGGTCTAATTAAATTAAAATATTACAAGTCAGTTTCTATTTTCATTTGTTTCCTCTTTCTTCTCCCCCTTGCGAACGCGAAACCTAACACACGAAAAACCTCCATAAACGTTGAATGAGTTCTTCTTTCTTGTTGAAATCTTCATTATTTTAAACGAAAAACCTTCATCGTCGTTACTTCGTTCTTGTTGACCGAGTTCGTGAAGCTATCGAGTTCGTCCATTTTCTTGACTGAGTTCGTCCGAGTTCGTCTTCTACTGAGTTCTCATAAGGTACATTGTTGTTGTTATGCTGATTTTGTGAAGTATAGTGAAAATAGGATTTTGTGAAGAATAGGGCAATGTCATTGTTATGTATTTCTTTGATAAATATGATTTTGTGAAGAATAGTGAAAATAGACAATGTTGTTGTTATGATTATGTGAAGAATATTGAAAAATCACATTGTTGTTGTTATATTGATTTTGTGAAGAATTGGGCAATATCATTGTTATGTATTTCTTTGATAAATATAATTTTGTGAAGAATAATGAAAATAGGCAATGTTGTTTTTATGATTATGTGAAGAATAGTGAAAAATCAGATTATGTATCTATATTTTCGTTTGGATTTATTCAGGTTATGTAGTGAAAATATGTATAGGTTATGTATAGGTTATGTAGTGAAAATATGTATAGGTTATGTATCTCTTATTATCTTTGGTTATGTATAAGTTATTTTCGTTTGGATTTACATTGGTTATGTATAGGTTATTTTCGTCTGGATTTACCTTGGTAATGTATAGGTTATTTTTGTCTGGATTTACCTTGGTTATGTATAGGTTATTGGCGTTTGGATTTACATTGATTATGTATAGGTTATTGTCGTTTAGATTTACATTGGTTATGTATAGGTTATTGTCATTTGGATTTACATTGGTTATGTATAGGTTATTGAAGTTGATATTGATTGCTTACCTTAATAAGTAGGAAAACCATGGATAAAAAATGGACGTTTGTCGATCAATTGTCCAAAGAGTACGAGAATGGGGTTATGGAATTCGTTAAGTTTGTTGTTCAACACGTTAAAAACCCCAGTCGAATGAAATGTCTTTGCTTGGGTTGTTGTTATATTGGTAAGGTTGACGCACATGGATTGAAATCGTATTTACTGAGGCATGAAATTGATCGAAGTTATCAGTGTTGGAAATTTCATGGTAAGAAAATTAACGAGAATGTTGAACCGAGTGGGAAAAGTAATACGGCTTATGCTTCAGACGACAAAGACACAGAAACATACGATTGTGATCGAGTTGAAGAGATTGTAGAAGCACTTGAAGAAGATCTTCATGATTGTCCTGAAATGTTTGAGAGGTTGGTAAGCGATGCAGAGAAACCGTTGTATAAAGGTTGAACTAAATTCTCAAGACTGTCTGCGGTATTAAAGTTGTACAACTTAAAGGCGAGAAATGGATGGTCGGTAAAAGTTTCACAGAGTTGTTGGCCCTTATGAGAGAAATGCTACCGGAGGATAATGTTCTTCCTAATCGAACCTATGAGGCAAAAAAAATGTTGTGCTCTATTGGCATAAGTTGTGATAAGATACATGGTTGTCCAAACAATTGCGTTTTGTTTCGTAACGAATATGCATCGTTAACTGAGTGACCTAAATGTGGTTTGTCTCGATATAAAAAAATATTGTCTCCAGCAAAAGTCTTATGGTATTTTCCTATAATTCTGATATTTAGGCGCATGTTTCGTAGTGAAACCGATGCAAGACACCTGACTTGTCATGCAGATGAAATAATTATTGATGGAAAGTATCGACATCCGGATGATTCACCATAGTGGTCGAAAATTGATAATGATTATCCTGACTTTGGAAAAGAAGCAAGAAACCTTCACTTGGCATTATCTACTGATGAAATGAACCTGCATGGTCTTAAAAGTATCTCACATACCACATGGCATGTGATTCTTATGATTTATAACCTACCTCCATGGTTATGTATGAAGCGTAAGTACATGATGTTATCTATGTTAATCTCTGGGCCTAAACAACCAGGGAATGACATAGTCGTATACTTGACACCTTTAATCGAAGATTTAAAGATTTTGTGGGAGAACGGTGTGGAGGTTTATGATGGATATAGGAAATAAAGTTTCAATTTGAGGGCAATGTTGTTTGGCATAATTAATGATTTTCCAGCATACGAGATTCTATCTGGGTATAACATTAAAGGTCAATGCGTGTGTCCTGTTTGTGAAGATGGAACCGATACGATTCGATTGGAACTTTGTCAAAAGAATGTGTTTCTCGGTCATCGTAGATTATTACATTCTAAACATCACTACCGTGGGTAGAGAAAAGCATTCAATGGAGACACCGTATAGCACAAAGCTCCACCTGCATTGTCAGGTGACCAAGTTTTTGAAAAGGTGAAAGATGTGCGTACTGAATTTGGCAAGCCTTTTGCACATAATGTTGTCAAAAGTGGGTGGAAGAAGAGGTCGATATTTTTTGAATTGTCATATTGGAAGTCTTTGTACGTGAGACATTTTCTCGATGTTATGCATATTGAAAAAAATGTATTTGAAAGTGTTATCGGTACGTTACTCAATATAAAAGAAAAGTCTAAGGATGACCGTAAAGCAAAAGAGTACATGTTAAAAATGGGAATGAGAACTGAATTAGCACCCGTGAAGAAATTAAGACGAACATATCTACCACCTGCTTCTTTTACTCTATCTAGAAAGGAGAAAAACGATTTGTGTAAGTTTCTGAGTGAAGTTAAGGTTCCAGAAGGATACTCTTCAGATATTAGAAGACTTGTGTCTATGAAAGACCTCAAGTTGAAGAATTTGAAGACACATGATTGCCATGTTATTGTAGTTATAGAGATAGCCTAAGAGGGGGGAGGGTGAGTTAGGTTATATAAAATTTTCTCGGTTATTTTATCGGTGGATGGATTTTTCTCTTTTAAGTGTCTAAGAAATGAAAGCGGTAATGCAGAATGTAAAAAGACATAAAGGTTTATCCTGGTGCCCTTCACAATCCGAAGGTACATCCAGTCCCCATACACCACGTAAGAGATTTTCACTATAGTTTTAGATCGTACAACCTATCACACCATAAACCGGTGAGGCCTACTATCTACAAACTATACACCAAATAGTGTGCAAGAACAATCCTCTTGCAAACAATAACCCTTACGTCCAACAATCCTAGATCGCAAGTCAGAAATAGAAATAATTCTATGAGTTGTTTTTTAGAAAGAAATGAATTGTACAATATCAATACTAGATTGATCATCTCCTTTTAATCAAAATTCACTTCACAATATCAATGCAAGTGTTCGACTTCTATGAGTATGAAAAAGTGTGAACAATATGAACACTTTTGAAATATTTGAAAATATTCAAAAAGAGTGACTTTGATTGTTTAGAAATTCTATGATAAAATGTTTTGGAGGTATTTTTCATATTTGAAAAATTCAGAATATATATGTTTCAGAAACACCCTATCAAAAAGGTATGAAATATTTATGAAACAATTAATGAAAAGGTATAAATTTCAAAAACGTATTTCAAATGAAAAGAAACCATTTTTAAAAATTCGTTCAGTGTTAACCGGTTAACCAAATGGGGTAACTGGTTAACGTTGTAACGTTGACTCAGAATATTGCAATTTTTGAACCGTTAACCGGTTAACCTATTTGGTTAACCGGTTAACACTATAAAAACTCAGAAAAATATTTAAGTTTAAAGTGTTAAACCAGTTCCAATTTATTTCTAAAATGTATATGCAATGCTTATCATGAAAACCTATATTTGAACACTTGTATATCAATTTAGATGTGAGTTTAGATATACCTAAGTCTTGTGCCCAAGTCTTGAAAGGTTACGAGCAATTGCATACGGAGCTTGATTCACATGATAACGTTTCCATTGAGTGATGCATATCCTTGATCTTGATCTTATTGAAAGCTCGACTTTTTGCGAACACATAGTGAAATTGAATCTTGTTGTCTTCATCAAAATCTTTATATTGAAGTATGCTTCTACATTCTCCCCCTTTTTGATGATGACAACCAATTGAGTTTGCGTGATAGCTTTGATCGATGTCTTGCTTCTCCCCCTATGTTTAGCCACTCCCCCTATCTTAACAGAGGCAAAATTCTGCACAAAGAGACATTAGAGAACCAAGCACTTCTCCCCCTTTGTCATTAGCAAAAAGGAAGAGGCTTTCAAACCATAACAAGCAATATCGGTATATATGTTCAATCACACAAGCAGTAAGTAATCAAGCAAGGCATATGACACAAACAATCATACTAAAAACCAGAATTTGATAAAATGCACAAAGTGCTACAAGAAGTTTATGAAAACGGAAACAAGCAAAAAGCGGTAAACCAAAAGTGCCTAAATATCATTAGGTCTTACAACATAATTTTTAAAACTAAAACTTAAACAAAAGAAACAATAACATGACATGCAAAATCATTCATCATCCGACATCCCATCACTTTCCTCTTCACCGTCTTCGCTACCCGCTTCACTTTCATCGTCCTCTTCGGGTTGGTTGTGGGAGCCTATCACTAGTTTCTGGAGGTGTTTGATAGCAGGGGTGGTTTCACGGTGGTTAGTCATAATGGTGGTGTAAAGAAACTCGTTGGTTATGCCACCATCAAGAATAGGAAATGAGGGTGCGGAGGAGCCATCGACATACTCATAGGTACAATCATTGTGTTGAACAATCCCGGTATTCTTCACAATGGTAATCTCGTTGATCTCATTTGTCGTAGACTTCATTGAGATGAATGGTTCCCTACCAAATTCCAAGTCGGTTTGTTCAATAATCTAAGAGATAAACCGAGCATATGAAAGCCTTGTTTTGAGTGAGAGTTGTTGTCTCAAGTGATACATCATTGTTAGCATCCAATTAACCTTCACTTTGTTCTTGATGGCGAACAAAACTTGCATCTCTAAATCATTAATTTGAGAGTGATTCGAGTCCTTTGGCAGTAACACGTAGCAAATGACATAATGCAACATCCGATCGTCAACCGTCAAATTTTTTGCATAGAAAAGTACCCTTGAAGTGCGATATCCCAACGTAATGAACTCCTTAGGAAAGCGGCAGATTGAGTAGTAGTACTCCATTTTGTCATAGCTGGACCAAATGTCATCCTTGTGATTCACACCTTTGCGGAGAAAAACACCGGAAAATGGAATTTTCAGTGACGCAGCAAGAGCACCTAAATCCTCTTTAATTTCGTAGTTCCGAACAATGGTAGACATCTTATGTTTTCCATGCCTATCCATGTTAAGTGTGAAGTTGTGCAAAAATGATTGAACCAAATCCGGGTAAACTTTCCCGTTATCAGCAACAAAATCACTAATGCCTTGCACCTCTAACAATGCAGGAAAAGTAAATATTTGAGGTTTGAAAGATTTCATGAGAACATATTTACCCTTGAGTAGTGGTCTGACTCTGACCTTGAAGTCCAGCCTCCTCTTCTTTGTTGATTCCATTGGTATTTCTTCAGCCGAGACATCCTCTGACACTAAAGCATGTTCCTTTCCTTTCCTTTGAGGGGCCATGAAGAAGTGATGGAGTTAGGGTTTGGATGTGAGTGTATTTTCGGATTTGAGTGAGATGAGTGGAGTGAGGTTTGTAAAGGTGTTTATAAAGACTAAGAGTTAGTGGGTTTTAATGGGGGTTTGAATGGTTGGAAGATGGAAGTTGGAAGAAGATGATAAATAGTGTTTAATGAGTCAAGGAAGATGAAGAGCAAAAGTTATGAATGTTGATGAGAATGAATACATGCAATGTATTAAAAAGGACAAATAAAACATTCATAAAGCAAAAAGAAATAAAAGAAATAAAATAATAAATAAAGACACATATTGTTGTACGCGTTCCTGAGATTCAAAAATTTGGAAGCGTTAACCGATTCCGTTAACCGGTTAACGGACAAAAAATACCGTTTTTCATAAAAACCAACAGCACGTTTTAGAGAAAATAGGAAAAGTTTTTCACAAAAAAATTTCATAAAGTGTTAGGACACGACATAACGCAACTTTTGATCAAAAAATATTTTGAAACCGATAATTTTCGGGTATCCGGAAGAGAGATGAATAAAAAACGGTGAAAAGCGAGTGCTAGCATTTTGTAACATAAAAGTGAGAATACACATATTTTAAGCAACTAAACCACATAACAAGTAAGGTTAAGTTAAGTTTAGATGTTACCTTCATCGAGAATACCAAGTTCTCGCTGGATCTTGAAGAAAGGTTCTTTTGCCAATGGTTTAGTGAATATGTCGGCAAGTTGGTTGTGTGTGTCCATGAAAGTAACATCTACATCTCCGTTGAGCACGTGATCTCGAAGGAAATGATGTCGGATGTCTATGTACTTTGTCCTTGAATGCATGGCCGGGTTCTTTATGATGTTGATGGTACTTGTGTTGTCGCATCGGAGAGGAATGCAACCAAGATCTACACCGAAATCAAGAAGTTGTTGCTTAAGCCACAAGATCTGTGCACAACAACTACCTGCTGCGATGTACTCCGCTTTGGCCGTGCTAAGTGCAACGCATTCTTGTTTCTTACATCCCCACGACACTAGTGCATTCCCGAGAATGTGACAAGTGCCACTTGTGCTTTTTCTACCGGTCATACATCCTACATAATCAGCGTCAAAATAACCAATTAAAGAACATGTACTACCTTTTGGATACCATAGTCTGACATTCGTTGTTCCTTTGAGATACTTCATAATCCTCTTCATGGAGGTGAAATGCAATTCCTTCGGATTTTCTTGAAAGCGTGCACACAAATAAACACTAAACATAATGTCAGAACGGCTTTCCGTCAAATATAATAATGAACGGATCATACCTCGATACTTTGTGATATCAATTGAAGTGTCAGATTCATCTTAATCAACGTACGTTCCGGATCCCATAGGAGTGGACATCACCTTGCAACTATCCATATCGAATCTTTTCAATAATTCCTTGCAATACTTGGATTGGTTGATGAAGATGTCATCCTTTGTTTGCTTGATTTGAAGTCCAAGGAAAAAGTTCATTTTTCCCATCATGGACATCTCGAATTCTCCTTACATCATAAGTGAGAACTCTTCGCAAAGATCTTTGTTTATTGAGCCGAAGATGATGTCTTCGACATAGGCTTGAACCAATAAGGTGTTACCCTTGAACTTCTTTATGAACAACGTCTTGTCAACCTTTCCTTTTGCAAAACCCTTCTCACATAGGAAGTTGCTGAGGAGGTCATACCACGCTCTTGGTGCTTGCTTTAAACCATAAAGAACCTTCTTCAACTTGTAGACATGAGAGAAATTCTCGAATTCTTCAAAACCTGGAGGTTGTTTGACATAGACTTCTTCATTGATGTAGCCATTCAGGAAAGCGCTTTTGACATCCATCTGGTACAACTGAAAATTCATAGAACAAGCGTAAGTAAATAATAATCTAATTGCTTCTAACCTTGCTACCGGAGCAAACGTTTCATCAAAGTCAATTCCTTCTTCTTGGTTGTAGCCTTGTGCGACCAATCTTGCTTTGTTACGAACTATGATCCCATTTTGTTCAAGTTTGTTCTTGAACACCCATCTTGTTCCTATGATGTGCTTGTTGTTCGGTCTTGGTACAAGACTCCAAACTTGATTCCTTTCGAATTGGTTGAGTTCTTCTTGCATCGCTACTATCCATTGATCGTCGCCTAAGGCTTCATCGATTTTGGTTGGTTCAATTTGAGACACAAAAGCCATGTTGAGACAATCATCCTTGAGATTTAGATGAGTTGCAACGCCTTGACTAATATCACAAATAACTTTATCTATCGGGTGATCTCTATGAGTTCTCCATTCCTTCGGAAGATCTTGATGTTCTTCAATGATTGGTGAGTCATCTTCTTGTGGTATTGCTTGATCCTTTGATATCTCATTTTGTTGTTGTGGCGTATCTACTATATCATCATCATCATCCACAATAATATTATCCTTTTTCGAGGGGTTAGTCTCATCAAACGAAACATGAATAGATTCTTCAATTGTAAGAGTTCTTTTATTAAAAATTCTAAAAGCTTTACTAGAGAGGGAGTAACCAAGGAATATACCTTTGTCGGACTTCTCATCAAACTTACTGAGATTGTCCTTGTCGTTGTTGAGAACGAAACACTTGCATCCGAATATGTGAAAGAATGATATGTTCGGTTTCCTACCCTTGAACAACTCATACGGAGTCTTCTTGAGAATTGGTCGAATGTTAACACAGTTTCTTACAAAACAAGTTATGCTAACCACATCCGCCCAAAAATACTTAGGAAGATTTGAGTTGCTAAGCATTGTTCTTGCAAGCTCCACCAATGACCTATTCTTCCTTTCTACGACACCGTTTTGTTGAGGAGTCCTTGGAGCGGAAAAGTTGTGAGAAATTCCATGCTCTTCGCAAAATTCTTCAAAGGATGAGTTTTGGAATTCTCCACCATGATCGCTTCTAATGGAGGCTATAGTGAGTGACTTCTCGTTTTGTATTTGCTTTGTATACTTCTTGAATGCTTTGAAAGCATCACTTTTCTGCACTAAAAACAATGTCCACGTATATCGAGATAAATCATCAGCAATAACTAAAGCATAAATGTTACCTCCGAATATTTTCGTTCTTGATGGACCGAAGAGATCCATATGCAACAATTGAAGTGGTCTTGATATGGACACCACTTTCTTGGACTTGAAAGTTGTCCTGTTTTGCTTCCCCTTTTGACATGCATCACAAAGCTTATCATTGATGAACTTTATCTTTGGAAGACCAACAACTAGGTCATGCTTTATTAACTTGTTTAATTGTTCCATGTGAATGTGAGCAAACCTTTTATGCCATAGCCACGCCTTGTTGTTGTTTGCAATTAAGCATTTTACCTTCAAGGAAGAGTCATCAAAAGAAATCATAAAAATATTATTAAATCTTTTACCTTTTAGCAAGATGTCATGGGTGACTTCATGTTCTATCAAACATCCATCCTTTATAAAGTTGATTCGGAACCCTTTGTCACACAATTGACTTATGCTAAGTAGGTTGTGTTTAAGGCCTTCAACGTAAAGAACGTATTCGATGATTGTAAATGGAGATGCACCAAGGTTCCTACTCCAAGAATCTTTCCTTTATTATCATCACCGTAAGTAATGTATCCTTTGTCCTTTAAAGATAGATTTGAAAATTTGTTGATGTCGCCCGTCATATGCGTTGAACAACCGCTATCAAGGTACCATTGATTAGAAGTTGTCTTCAAGCATACCTACAAAACAAAATCAAGTATTGTTAGGTACCCAAATTTCTTTGGGTCCTTGATAGTTAGTACCCTTTTCAACCCACACATAATTCCCTTTAGTAACTCCAATGTTGCGCACATAGCAAGCATTAGGTGTGTGCACTTTGATTCCACAATAAAAACAAGTATGTTGAAAGTGGCTTTTATATCTAGGAGCATAACTCTTTTTCTTAAAAATTATTTTCTTTTTATAACTTTGATGCACACTTTTAGAATTGGTTGACTTTTCCTTAACAATTTGTTCACTTGATTTCACAAAAATGGTCTTATTTGTGTTTGGTTTGGAAAACTTAGAATATCCTAAACCACTTTTATCATTAGGATATCTCTGATGCCTAAGAATTTCCTCCAAGTCAATTTTACCTTTTTCATATCTTTCTAAAAATCTTTTAAGTTAAACAATTCTAAAGGATAAGGATTCACAATTTTTGCATACAAGACTTTGTTTTTCATCCATCAATTTTTGTTTTTCACTTTCAATATATTTTTCAAAAGCGATATTTTTTTCTTCTAAAGATGAAATTTGTTTCTTTTGGGATGAAATGCTTTTATACAAAGTCTTTCATTCTTTTAGAAGTTCATCTATAACTTCTTGTGCATCATTCTCATAAATTGAAAATTTGCTACTAACCTCATCGATTTCTTCATCAGAGTGATGTGAAGCCATAAGAGCCATATTCGCACATTCATCGCTTTCCGATTCTGATGAGGAACTTATCTCATTATCGTCCCAAGAAACATAGACCTTCTTATTCTTGAAATCCTTCTTGCCTTTGAATCCTCCTTTCTTTGCAAGTTTCGGGCAATCCGGCTTTATGTGACCTTGCTTCCCACATTCGTAACATGTGACTTCTTGAATCGATGTGGATGTATCCTTCTTCCTTAAATGTTTATTCTTTTTAGGAAAAGAGGAATTTTTATTTTTATTAAAAAACTTACCAAGCTTCTTTACAAGAAGCATGGAATTTTCATCTTCGGAAGTCTCGTCATCTTTGTCATCCTTAGTATCAATCTTCAAGGCAATTCCCTTGGACTTCTTTTCTTGAATTTCGTGGTTCTCGAGCCTTCCAAGTTCCAATTCGTGCTCTTGAAGCTTACCAAATAAGGACGTGAATGTCATCGTTGAGAGACTCTTATTTTCTGAAATAGAGGTCACTTTTGGTTGTCATTCCCTTGTCAAAGATCTTAGGACTTTCAAGTTGAGATCATCATTTGTGAAGGTTTTCCCGAGAGCAATCAAGTGATTTGTTAGATGGACAAATCTCTTCTGCAAGGCAACAATAGATTCACTGGGATGCATACAGAACATCTCATATTCTTGACTCAATGTGTTTAGCCTCAATCTCTTTACTTCAGTAGTTCCTTCATACGTTTCTACCAAGGTGTCCCAAAACTCTTTTGTCGATTTACACTGTGATACACGAAATAACTCATCCATACTGAGAGCGCTTTGAAGTATGTTGACTGCCTTCTTCTCATTTAGAATCTTTTTCTTATCGTCTTCATCATATGTGCTTTTCAACTTCGCGGTTCCAACACCATTGATAACGTTTACAGGATTGTGTGGACCTTCTTCGATTGCTTCCCATATACATTCTCCTTGGGCTTCAAGATGTGCTTTCATTCTGATTTTCCAGAAATCAAAATATTCCCCGAAGAAGAGTGGGGGCTTGCTGCTACTTCCACCGTCTTTGAAAACCGTATTTGTACTTGCGGAAGCCATGCTGGATCTCTAGGAACAAGTTACCTATAACTTGCTCTGATGCCAATTATAGTTACAGAGATAGCCTAAGGGGGGTGAATTAGGTTATATAAACTTTTTCTCGGTTATTTTATCGGTGGATGGATTTTTCTCTTTTAAGGGTCTAAGAAATGAAAGCGGTAATGCAGAAAGTAAAAAGACACAAAGGTTTACCCTGGTTCCCTTCACAATCCGTAGGTACATCCAGTCCCCTTACACCTCGTAAGAGATTTTCACAATATTTTTAGATCGTACAACCTATCACACCATAAATCGGTGAGGCCCACTATCTACAAACTATACACCAAATAGTGTGCAAGAACAATCCTCTTGCAAACACTAACCGATACGTCCAATAATCCTGGATCGCAAGTCAGAAATAGAAATAATTCTATGAGTTGTTTTTGAGAAAGAAATGAATTGTACAATATCAATACTAGATTGATCTTCTCCTTTTAATCAAAATTCACTTCACAATATCAATGCTAGTGTTAAACTTCTATGAGTATGAAAAAGTATGAACAATATGAACACTTTTAAAATATTTGAAAATATTCAAAAAGAGTGACTTTGATTGTTTAGAAATTCTATGATAAAATGTTTTGGAGGTATTTTTCATATTTGAAAAATTCAGAATATATATGTTTCAAAAACACCCTTTCAAAAAGGTATGAAATGTTTATGAAACAATTAATGAAAAGGTATAAATTTCAAAAAAGTATTTCAAATGAAAAGAAACCAATTTCCAAAATCCGTCCAGTGTTAACCAGTTAACCAAATGGGGTAACCGGTTAACGCTGTAACGTTAACTCAAAATATTGCAATTTTTGAACCGTTAACCGGTTAACCTATTTGGTTAACCGGTTAACACTGTGAAAACTCAGAAAAATATTTAAGTTTAAAGTGTTAAGCCAGTTCCAATTTATTTCTAAAAGGTATATGCAATGCTTATCATGAAAATATATATTTGAACACTTGTATATCAATTTAGATGTGAGTTTCGATATACCTAAGTCTTGTGCCCAAGTCTTGAAAGGTTACGAGAAATTGTATACGGAGCTTGATTCGCATGATAACGTTTCCATTAAGTGATGCATATCCTTGATCTTGATCTTATTGAAAGCTCGACTTTTTGCGAACACGGAGTGAACTTGAATCTTGTTGTCTTCATCAAAATCTTTAGATTGAAGTATGCTTCTACAGTTATAATGGAATATTTTCTACCAATAGGTATACGTTCTATTTTTCCAGAAAAAGTAAGAAGTGCCATAACTAAATTGTGTTTTTTCTTTAGGTCAATTTGTAGTAAGGTGATCGATCCCGAGATCTTACCAACACTACAAAAAGAGATTATAATTACCTTGTGTGAGCTTGAAATGTATTTTCCTCCCTCTTTTTTTGACATAATGGTTTATCTAGTTGTTCATCTTGTGAAAGAGACACAGTTGTGTGGACCAGCTTATATGAGATGGATGTATCCTGTTGAATGATATATGAAAATATTAAAAGAGTACGTGAAAACCCGAAGTCGACCAGAGGGTTGTATTGTTGAACGATACATTGTTGAAGAAGCTGTTGAGTTTTGTACTGAATATTTGTCCAACGTTCAATCAATTGGACTCCCCAAAGCTCAGATTTTCGGAAAAAAGGAAGGTACAAAATTAATTGGAAATAAAATTGTGACCGTATCAAGGGATGAACGGGATCAAGTGCATTTGTATGTTTTGCACAATGATAATGAGGTTGAGCCATATGTTGAAATGCACAAGGATGTACTCTGAAGGTTAAATTCGATTAGAAATGAAAATTAGATTGTACGAGAGCATAATCAAAGTTTCATACAATGGTTAAAGTTTCATACAATGGTTATAAGATCATATTTAAAGTTGCATAGTTGTTTGTTGGTGTGAATAATATTACTAAGTGTTGTGGTGTATTTGTGTAATTATTGTTTGATAAGAAGTGATGATACTTGCTTTTGTTCTTATTATTTTTCCCTTTTGTTGGTATAAGTATCTCAACCCTTCTGTTTGAATGTTTCCCTTATGTTGGTAACATGCAAGTGATCAGGATTAATAGAGTGGTGGTCGGTGAAGTCGGTGTACTTCAAATTTAGAAGAGTCGGCTCTGATACGTGATTTGGGGTGTTTGAACGATGATTGTCTCTTTGTTTACTTGTTTTTAGAAAAACATTTTGTAATTGAATCTTACTTTATGTTTCTTTTGAGTTTTCCGCTGTAGCTAAAACTATTTTGTAGAACGTATCATCTTGAGCCGTGTGTTTGTAGTGAATGTGACACTAAAAAATAATTGTGTGTTTTAATTACTCTGAGTTTTAATTTAAAATTAGTGGGACTACTTGTTATATTAATAATATGCCTTTGATTGCTATGATTGATACAGGTGCTATGCACTGTTTTATTTCTATTGACTGTGTGAGAATACTAGGTCTTGTTGTTTCCCCTATGAAAGGAAAGATGGTTATTGAGACTCCTGTTGATGGGTTGTTAACTACTTCTCTCGTTTGTTTGAATTGTCCTCTATCGATTTATGGTAAGGACTTTGGTATGGATCTGATTTGTTTTCCGTTGGGAGGTTTGGATGTGATTCTGGGAATGAATTGGTTGGAGTTCAATAATGTTCACATTAATTGTTTCAGTAGGTTGGTTCGATTTCTTACTCCTGATGAATAGCAAGAAGAAGCTGGATATTTATCTGCTCGTGAGTTGAACAGACTTTTGAATGAAGAAGCGCAAGTTTTGGCATAGTTTTCATCTTTATCGATGGAAAATGAAATAACAATCGGCGATTGCTAGTGGTGAGAAATTTCCCGGAAGTATTTCCAAATGACATTGTGGATGTTCCGCCAGAGAGAGGGGTGGAATTTAGTATTGATCTTGTGCCCGAAACTATACCTATTTCGATGGCACCTTATCGTATGTCGGCTTCCGAGTTATCTGAATTGAAGAAAGACGGTAGCATGAGATTATGTATTGATTACAAGCAACTGGATAAGGTGACAATTAAGAACAAGTATCCACTTCCAAGGATAGATGATCTGATGGATCAGTTCTTTGGTGCTCGTGTGTTTAGTAAGATCGATATGCGATCGGGTTACCATCAGATAAGAGTAAAAGATGAAGATGTGCAGAAGACCGCTTTTAGGACTCGGTATGGACACTATAAATATGTAGTGATGCCATTTGGAGTAACTAATGTACCTCGAGTATTCATGGAATATATGAACAGGATTTTCCATGATTATTTGGATCAATTTGTGGTTGTTTTTATAGACGATATTCTGATATACTCTAAGTCAGAAGAAGAACACACTGAACATCTATGAATTGTGCTGCAAGTGTTAAAAGAGAAGAAGTTGTATGATAAGTTATCGAAGTGCGATTTTTGGTTGAAAGAGGTGAATTTTCTTGGTCATGTGATTTTGGGAAAAGGGATTGTTGTGGATCCATCCGAGGTAGATGCAATTCTAGAATGGGAGACTCCGAAGTCGGTGACAAAAATTAGAAGTTTCTTGGGATTAGTCGGTTATTATCGAAGATTTATTGAAGGTTTTTCAAAGTTGGCACTTCCGTTGACTCAATTAACATGTAAGGATAAAGTGTTTGTGTGGGACGCCCAGTGTGAGCAGAGTTTCATTGAGCTAAAGAAGAAGTTGACTACCACTCCAATTTTGACTTTACCCAAAACAAATGAACCGTTTGTGGTTTATTGTGATGCTTCTTTGATGGGTTTGGGTGGACTGTTAATGCAAGATGGTCAAGTGGTGGCGTATGCTTTGCGACAATTGAAAATTCATGAGAGGAATTCTCCTACCCATGATTTGGAACTAGCAGTTGTGGTTTTTGTATTAAATATTTGGAGGTATTAATTATACGGTTCGAGATTTGAGATATATAGTGATCATAAGAGCTTGAAATATTTGTTTGACCAGAAATAGTTAAATATGAGGCAGTAACGTTGGTTGGAATTCTTGAAGGACTATGATTTTAGTTTGAATTTTCATCCCGGTAAAGCTAATGTTGTGGATGATGCCTTAAGTTGGAAGACATTGCATATGTCGACCATGATGGCTAGAGAATTGGAGTTGATTGAACAATTTAGAGATATAAGTTTGGGTTGTGAACAGACACCTCACAGTGTAATATTGGAAATGCTGAAGGTTAACAATGATTTTCTCAATCATATCCGGGAGAGTCAGAAGTCAGATGTGAAATTGGTGGACTTGATGGTCAGTGATGAACGAGTTGGAGGTAACGAATTCCGAGTTGATGAACAAGGAGTACTAAGGTTTTGGGGAGCGTATTTGTATTCCTAATGATCTTGAATTGAAGAGAATGATTCTAGAAGAAGGACATATAAGTGGTTTGATTATTCATCCGGGAGTGACGAAGATGTATCAAGATTTAAAGAAGATATTCTGGTGGCCCGGTATGAAGTGTGATGTGGCTTAGTTTGTTTATGCATGTTTGACTTGTCAGAAGTCGAAAGTGGAACATTAGAAACCTGCTGGTTTGATGCAATTGTTGGATATTCCCGAGTGGAAATGGGATAGTATCTCAATGGATTTTGTTACGAGGTTACCTAATACTTCAAGGGGACATGATGTTATTTGGATGATTGTTGATAGGTTGAATAAGTCAAAGCATTTTATCCCGATTGGTATTACTTATTCTTTGCAGAGATTGGCAAAGCTATATGTTAGTGTGATTATGAAGTTGTATGGAATTACTTTGAGTATTGTGTCAGATAGAAATCCGCGATTTAGTTCTAGGTTTGGGGAGAGTTTGCAAGAGGCATTGGGTTCGAAGTTGAAGTTGAGTTCAGCTTATCATCCTCAGATTTATGGGCAGACAGAGAGGATGATACAATCTTTGGAAGATTTGTTGAGGGATTGTGTGCTTGAACAAGGAGGTGCTTGGGATAGTCACTTGCCGTTAACCGAGTTTACTTATAATAACAATTATCATTCCAGTATCAGAATGGCGCCTTTTGAAGCACTGTATGGTCAAAGATGTCAGACATCTTTATGTTGGCATGAATCCGGTGAAAGTGTTGTGCTTGAACCTGATATTGTGTAACAGACTACTGAGATGGTGAAGTTAATTCTAGATAAGATGAGAACTTCACATAGTAGTCAGAAGAGTTACCATGACAAGAGAAGGAAAGATCTTGAGTTTCAAGAAGGAGATCATGTGTTTTTAAGGGTTACTCCGGTGATTAGTGTTGAATGAGCTTTGAAGTCGAGAAAGCTTACTGCTAGATTTATTGGTTCGTACCAGATTTCTGCAAGAGTTTGACCTGTTGCTTATAGAGTGGCGTTTCCATGTTTCGCAACTTAGGAAGTATGTTTCGGATCCGTCACATGTGATACCGATGGATGAAGTTGAGGTAAGATATAATCTTACGGTCGAAGCACTAGTAGAACAAATTGATGATCGTGAGGTAAAGTAGTTGAGAGGCAAAAAGATTGTTCTAGGAAAGGTGGTTTGGGGGAGGAGCTGCGGTGGGAACATGACTTGGGAATTGGAGATCAAGATGTGAGAGTCTTATCCGAATCTATTTACACGAGGTAAGTTTTCAAGGACGCAAAAATTCTAAATGGGGGAGAGTTGTAACGCCGCGATTAATTGTTTAATTATTTAATTTGAATTATTGTGTTTTTTGTGTGGAAGAAAGTATAATATTATTTAATATGATATGAATTTGAATAAATTATATTATATTGAATAATTAAAATATTGGAATATCTCATCAAGGATATTCTCAAGGTTAAATAGTGCTACTAAGAATATCTCTACTCTTATCATTTATGGAAATCTTGTTTCTGATCAAGAGCTACTTAGTTCTCATGTGGTTGATCATTTCAAGAATTTATTCTCTTCTCCTATGGCAAGAAATATAGATTTAGACCTCATCAAGGATATAATTCCCATTCTCATAAGTCAGTAATATAATCAAATGCTCACAAAGATCCCTAATGACCTTGAAATCAAATAAGAGGTTTTCAATCTGAACAAAGATGGACCTCCTGGGCCTAATGGTTTTGGAGCCTTCTTCTTTCAGCATTACTGGGACATTATTCATCAGGATACCACTGAGGAGGTTAAAAAATTCTTTATCTCTTCTCTGATTATGCCTAATTGTAATGTTAACACTTTGATTCTCTTTCCTAAAATATATAATTTTGATTCTATTGAGCTTTTAGACCTATACCTTTAGCTAACTTTAAGTTTAAAATCATTTATAAGGTTATTACAAATAAACTTTCTCCCATTATGTCAACAATCATTTCCAAGGAGAAAACATTTTTTGTTCAAGTGAGATGCATTAAAGATTGTATTGGAATTACTTCTGAAGTTGTTAACTTGATGTATAAGAAATCCTATGGTGGTACTCTAGTTAATGAAAGTGGACATTAAAAAGGATTTTGATTCTATTAATTGGTTTTTCATGGTGCAGGTTCTTAAGCAATTTCGTTTCAATGATATTTTCAATAACTAGATTTGGACCATCCTCATTTCTTCTAAGAATTTAGTTTTTTCCACTAGAAAGCTTCATGGGATCTTTGAGTGTGGCTGAGGAGTGAGGCAAGGTGATTCCCTTTCTCCTTCTTTGTTTAATTGCTGAAGAAGTCCTTAGTATGAGCTTAACCAATCTAGTCACTCAAAATAAAATCAAGCTTATCCTTGGCCTTAGAGGTTTTGAAGTATCATCTCACTACTTGTTTGCTAATGAATCCTAAAAAATCTCACATCTTTGTTGGTTTTGATACTGAGGTTATGCCCCACCATATTGCTAATCATTTGGGGTTTAAGATAAGACACCTTCCATTTTCTTATTTGGGTGTTCCTATTTGTAAGGTAAACCTAAAGCTAGGTATCTTAGACCTATCCTTGACAAAGTTAAATCTAAGTTTACCCAAGTGGAAGAGTTCTCTTAGCTTTACGGATAGAATTCAAATGCTTAAATTCTCTATCACATCAATTCGTATTCACAACTTCACCATTTCTTCTTGGCTCAGGTTTCTGATTAAAGAGTAGGAGAGAAGCATTAAGAATTTCATTTGGTCTGGAGATATCAGTAAGACTAAGCTTGTTATACGGCTTGGGCTAAGGTGTGCAAACCTCTAGAAGTGGATAGTTTAGGTCTTAGGTCTCTTTCCACCCTCAGTGAAGTTTTCAATGTGAAATTGTGTCCGGATCTTTTAAGCTCCTTTGAAAATTTGGTTCTCTTGTTAAAAGCCAGAGTGATTAGTGTAGGCTTTCCTATCAAGTACAACACTGCTTCTTCTATTTGGAGCACTATTAAAAGTGATATGGATTGTGTCACGTCAAACACAAGAAATGTTTTGGACAATGGTTGCAACACAAACTTTTGGGTTTATTCTTGGTATGCTCTTCCCCTTGTGAATCTCATTCAAGACCATAATGATATTAACACAAACATTCTAGCTTCTCATTTCTTACATAATGGTTCTTGGAATATTCCTATTCATATAACCAACAAGATTAATAATTTGTTTTTATTATAGATCAGGTTACTACCCCTTTGGATAACATTAGAGATAACAATGTTTGGATTCACTCTAGCTCTGGTGATCTAACTCTAAAAGATTCCTACATTTTCAAGTTTGATATCACTTTGTCTCTTTTGTGGGCCAAGTAGATTTGGAATGTTGATATTCCCCCTTCTAAGGCTTTCATCTTCTGGAGGATCTTTCATAATCAGTTGCCAACTGATAATAATATCTTATTGAGTGGTTCTCACAACCCTTTGATGTGCAACATTTGTAACTCGCATTAGAAATCATCAAATCATCTTTTTTTTTGTCATTTTGCTTTACACTTCTGGCTCTGGTTTTTCAATATGATAAAATTTCCTCTTGTGTTTAACATTTTAAGTATTCTGGATATTTGTGACATGAGTTGGAGTCCTCGGGGTAGATTCGTTATTTAAGCTTCCATTGTTCACATTATCGATGACATTTGGCTGACCTGTAATCATGTCAGATTCCCCAATGACTTTAGGCAATTGAAGAATACTCTTAATCAAATTCTTATTGAATTCACCTTCATAGAAAATTTTACTTCCAAGATGGATATCTCCTGAATTCATGAGCTCATTATCATCAAGACCTTCAATGTCAAGTTGCATCTGTCCAAGACTCCAAAACTCATTGAAGTCATTTGGAAACACCTTGTTGATGATAGGTTAAAATGCAACACAAACGACTTCTTCTCCCCGGATATGACATTGTGTGGAGGTTTGTTCATGAACTCTTTGTGTGGTTATATTATTAGCTTTGCTGAAAAGCTTGATTGTTCTTCCTCAATTCATGCTGAACTTTTTGGGGGTTATTAAAGACATTGATTTTACTTCTCATTAGTGATGGGATATGCTTGGCTTGAAACCAACTCTTCTTTTGTTCTATTTACTGTCCATGATCCTAAGGTTGGTCCTTGGAATATTAGGACCGTTGTTTAGTCAAAATTAAACATTTAAGAATTTATTTATCTCATATACATAGAGATTGAAACCAATATGCAAATTTGTTAGCATATTTGACCAGCAAGAAAAAGTTTGTTTTGCCAGGGGAATTGTCAAGGGTTAAGCCCCAGACTAAAATAATATGTTGCTTGGGGTTAAACCCCCACAATAGCATAAAACATAGAGAAAACAATTAAAAAATTAAATGGCGCCAGAATACCCTTGCAAAATTAAAGAGAATATTTTAAAATTCTTCTGCATGTCTATTTAACTAGGGGACTTACCCCTTCATAAATTTTTGTTTTATGATTCTTTTTTAAAAAGTTTTTTTAAGTGATAAGCCTCTGTGTCTTTCTTTTATTTTATTTTCTTCTTTATGATTTTTTATTATTTAAAAAAGAGAGTATTTTGACTCGCACAAAACAACCACATGATGTTGATTAGGTTTAGAATGCAACACGTGTGATGCAACGACATGTGTAGCCATATAAGCACAGGACTTCTTAACTTAGTAATTAAAAGACTTTGAAATAAATTTTGGATTATGAAATGGTCAGAAAATTTATGGTAATTGATTGAATTGACTATGAAAACTTGAATTGAAGATGGTATCGTAGTATGATTGGGATGGGTTTTTTTTTTTCCTTAAACAGCAAAATATAATTTAAAAAAAAAAACAAAGGCAATGTAGTATGATTGGGATGGTTTGTTTAATTTCCAAGGTCAATGTAGGAGCCAAGGTTAATAAATGTTTACAATGAATGCAATAAAATAAATAAAAAAATATTTTATAAAACTAATTTAATTACTATATATTTTGGGGGATGAAGTAGCTAAATCTGCAATATGTACTAATTGAATTAAAAAAAATGCAACTTATTTAAAATTTAATGTAATATTTATTGAGAGGGTAAAAATATTTACACTGTCAATTCATTGTCATCATCCGTTTGTATTACTTTATAAATTTTTAAAATAAAAGTTAAATATATTCTAACATCCAACGGTTATGATTCATTGACAGTGTAAAATTTCTTTACACTGTCAATGCATTTCAACTAAATTCATATTTATTTATATTTATATATTAAGTTAAATAAATAAATAATTTAAGTAATCTTAAAAAGTAATGAAATTATTATTAATAATGTATTTAAATTAGTCACAATTTAAGTTTAAATTACAATTTATTTAACTGAATTAATTATATTTTTAAATTTGATTGATAACTATAATAAATTATAAATGTTTAAAAATATTACTAGTATTATTGATTAAAAAAAAACTCTATGAGTGGGCACACAAATTGAGGATTCAATTAATACACAATTTAGATTCAGATCAACCTTATGAAAACAATAGTTGCAGCCTCCACCAGTTCCCACCTAGAAGTGCTTATTATCTTAAAAGAGACCAAAATAAGGAAATTTTAATTTTAAATGTCACCATCTTAGAATAAATATTGCAACAAGTTTCTAATAATTACGGAACATATTTATGTAAAAAAATCATAGAATATAATAATTGATTTATATATTTATTTTCAGGACCTTCTAGAAATATTAGAATATTATTGAATATCTATTTTCATCTACCATTCATCACATTAATATTGGTGGTCCACTCGTATGTGTCATAATATTTGTAAATAAATAAAATTATAAGAAGAAGGTTCATTATATAACATGGTGTGGTTATCATAATTAAATGGTGTCTACTTATTAAAATATGAGATAAATTATATTTACTCAAATTTGTTACACTTTTTTATTTTTATATTAATTTAAAAGAAAAATCATATGAAGAAAATAATATTTTTTAAGTATAAAAAATATTTATTTTCATATTAATGAAGAAACTAATTCTTCGAGAAAGAACTATAAAAATATTACAGTGTTAAATTTGATATCAATATTTTCTTAGATAATATTATAAAATTGATTGTTGAATTGAAATTTATTTTGACTTATGCTATTTATGCTACAAATTGCTAATATGATTTATAACATAAGAATTAATATATTATTTTAACAATAGTATAAATTGAACAAAAGAAATTCCATATTCATATGATTTTAATTTAATTGGCACATCAAATTCATTTATTCTGTGTCTATAAGTTGGTATCGATTTGTCAAAACTTTATGACCCCATTATATAGTTGTAGGGTGCGAGGCAAAGAAAAAAGACCCATGATTTTGTATTTTAGTATAAGAGTACACATTTAGGTGCATTATTTTTTTGGTGGTTGGAAATGTTATTATCTTAAAATTAGCAACATAATTTATTCTTTTTTCTTTTGTACAAATTAATGTTTTTTTTTTTGGTAACACAAAGCAGAATTTTATTTTTAAAATAATCCATTTTAATAAATAAAATACCAAAATATATATGTAGACATCTTCGTGTTACCGTGTATTCACAAATGACAGGTGAAAAGTGTGTGTCTCCGGTCTCTACCTCTCTTGTAGTGCCAAAATAAATTTTGTATCTATCGAATTGTTGTGCACCTTAATGACATCATCAAATCCGCATGAACGTAGATACAGTTCTATGATCGGATCATACGCTATGTAGTCATGCATCCGACAACGAAATCTTTTTACATTATGTAGACAAACATGATATAAGTTAAAAATATATATAATTGAGATAAGTAAAATTTAAATAAAATTGACATAATTTAAAACATGTAAAAATAATTATGGCAAGAATGAAACATACAAAATTAACAATATCTTCAGGTGTTCCTCTATGTTGATCACCCATAGTTAGTAGAGCCATTGAATATTGATTTGCTAGAGTGTTTAGAAAGCTAGAGTATTTGATTTCGGACAGACATGCATCAATTGAAAGTGCATGGAAGAATGTTGATAACGGTTGACAAGATCCTCCTTCAACACATGTCTATTGCATTAGACACATCACTCAAAATTTCATGAGAGAAATCAAGGACAAGGCATTGCGGAAGAAGGTCGTGAATGCGGGGTATTCATTAACCGAACCGTCATTCAAACACTATCGTGCCGAAATCAGACTGACAAATGAAGATGCATTCAGATGGATTAACCAAATTCCATTGGATAAGTGGACCAGGGCCTACGACAAAGCACAACGATGGGGTCACATGACCACAAATCTCGTGGAATCAATGGACTCTGTTATTAAAGGCATTCGTAACCTACCGATAACCGCTTTGGTAAGGTCAACCTACCTTAGGCTCGGGGAACTTTTTGACACCAGGCGTTCAAAATGGAGTTCTATCCTACAGTCTGTCAAGTGTTCAGCGATAGTTCAATGACATTTATTAAAGATGAAGCTTCTAAATCTAACACACATGTGGTCACAGTGTTTAACAACAATAAAAGACATTTCAATGTTGCTGAGATAATGGATCACCACGAAGGGAGACCGAGGGGATCCTATCGGGTAGAACTTGATAACAATTGGTGCGAATGTGGAAATTTCAAGCCTTTCGTATGCCTTGCTCCCATGTTATAGCAGCATGTTCAAAGGTTCGACTGGACCCTTCAAGCTTAATGTCCCATGTTTACCAAGTGCACAATCTTTGCAACGTCTTCAACAAAAGCTTTCCGTTTGTTGCAAATGAGGACTACTGGCCCACATACAACGAGGAAATAGTCTGGCACAATGAAAACATGCGAAGAAAGAAAAATGGGCGTCCTAACAGCACGCGTATTCACACATAAATGGATACAACGAACAAAATGGTGAGACTATGCAGTTCATGTCGTCAACCCGGACACAATCATAAAAAATGTCTCAATGTTGGACCAAGCACAACGACATAATTTAAACCATTGTAACCATATCTATTTATAATAGAAGCCTCATTCGTTTCATTCATACCAATAAAATCTTACAACCACATACAAGAACATACATAAATAAAACAAGGAAATACATAATTTAAAACATGACCATACATAAATAAAACAAGAAAATACATAATTTAAAACATGACCATACATAAATAAAACAACTAGAACATTCAACATATCTAGTCTATTACAACCATCAGGACAACTTCATCTCGACCTAACATCATCGAAAGAACACCTGCATCATTGATCACTTTTCTCCATTTCATCACACCAGACTCCACAATCCGCTTCTCAATTTTAATTATATTTTCTTTAGGCTCGATTTCTCCTTCTAACCAGCGGTTTAATTCTCTATGCAAGTGTTCCAAAGTTTGCGGGTTCCATAGCAGCATCTTCAAAGGAGGCTTTGTTGGTGAGAAAAACACCAAAACATTTTTCTTCAAAATATCAAATTTTGGAAGCGGTTCTTCTGATGTTGAGGATGATGGTGTCGATGCAAAAGTATATGGACGAGGATAATCCATGTTGTGAGAGGGATAGATTGAAAGGAATGAAAGAGAGAGGGGTTGAAAGTTGGTGTAGATGTGAGATAGCTTGTTTACGGAGCATCTATTTATAGGGAAAAAATCACATTTATACACTTTCGCCAAACCAAGTGGCGAATTGCCTAAATCTAAAGCACACATTCGCCAAATGGTATGGTGAATGTGTGTAAAATTACTTCCATTAGCCAAAGCATTTGGCGAATTGATTCAAGATTTCTACATGTTCGCCCATTCAATTGGCGAACATGTGTAGAAACTATGTCATTTTGGTACATTTTTTCAAAACAATGTTATTTTGGAAATATTTTTATAAAACTAGGTTATTTAAAAAAAATTCACACAAAGCAATGTAATTTATTCTAATTTAATTAATCTCTTATTTATCCATCAAGTATATGTGAGAGATTCAGGTATGATAATCCTGGATAACTTCAAATAATTGTATTCGTACACTTTCTGAAAAAAATATTTCGACCTTATTCTTGCCTGGGTTCACGAAATCTTTGTGGGGATAATTCTTGAAGAACAATTTGTTTCTGGCAAAAGAGAACTGTTCAGGAATGTAGAGAAAAAGTTTTGTTTTGTTTTGTATTTTAAACTGAGGCCAAATGACTCCTTACATAGGAGATTAATAACAGAAACCGAAAAGACACAATTGTTCAGGAAAACGGTTAAGCTAGGGGCTCTGCCCCTTGGAACCCCAACGGGACGCTGCCACGCACCCCGCTAGGGGCTTCGCCCCATGGAACCCTGTTTCAATTATTCGCATTCAATTATACGTTGGCTCGACGAGCGTGCACTCCACACTACCCTAACTCGTTTCCAAGCTTTAACGCATAATTGTATCGGCCTATAGTAAATCACATTACTACTAAAATACATTGATGATACTAAAATCACCAACAATATATATAATTTTATCCTTTTAACATTAATGGAAATTGTTATTTTTTAAATACAGATAGTTGCATTCATAAAAATATAAATTTATTGATTTTTTCTTTTAATTTAGAACCCATTTTTGTTATTTTTATTTAAAAAATAATTTTTATTGTGCTATATATTTTCGTTAAAATTGAATAAATTTTAAGAAAAAAATTATAAATATAAATTAGTAAAATATTTTTTCATAAAAAAACTATTGTAGAAATTTCATCTTTCGAACAACTTTTTTTAGATTTAAATTTAAATTTTTTATTTATTATAATATGATAGTTTGATTAACTTCTCATTAAAATCATTTTATAAAAACATGCCGTTTTAATTAGGTTAAGATTTTAAATAATAAATATTTAAGTTACTTAATATTTTTCTTTTACCAATTTTATTAATTGATTTGAAAATAATTTCTTTTAAAAAAATTATAAAATATATAATACATTTGTCTTTCATTTAGTGTATTAAAGACATAAATCTCAAACTAATATAAAAATAATGTTTTCTACTAAATAATTACACAAAGCTATTATCATATAGTCATAGATAGAGGTAAAACAAAAAATAATAAAGCATTTAAATTATATAACAATAACAATAATGCGAATTCTTTTCTTTGGTTTATAATTGATATAGGTATGGTTGGATCCAGTTTAGGATCGTTTGTACTAGATTTTTTGAATTAATATATATATCTTTTATTTTGATTAAAACAACAATAATACAACAATGTGTGACATACATGACTTATGTAGGAGACCATTTAAAAATATTTATTTTACATGCAATGAAAGTTAATGTATTATTTTCTATCAAGGTGAAGATTGATTGAAAATATACATATTGATATTTTTTATGGTGGAATATGATTGTCAGTGAAAACAATAAAAATTGATGTATTATTTTCAATCAAGATGAAGATTGTTGAGATTTGTTAAAAATATATATACATGTTGATATTCTTTATAGTGGAGTATGATTGTCGGTGAATATAATAAAAGTTAATGTACTATTTTCAATTAAGATGAATATTGTTGGGGTTGGTTAAAAATATACATATTGAAATAGTTTTATAACATTTAGTTTTGTGATTGAAGAAAGAGTTCAAAATTATATATAAAATACAAACTCTAATACTAATTTGTTAGTTAATAAGACATTTTTAGTGAAGAGAGAAAAATAAAAAATAAAAAATAAATATTGTCATTATTGAATGTTATTAATGAATTATATATATATATATATATATATATATATATATATATATATATATATATATATATATATATATATATATATATATATATATATATATATATATATATATATATATATATATATATATATATATATATATATATATATATATATATATATATATATATAACTTGAATTATATTATAACGTATACTTTTTAAATTTTATTTTTGCCATATCAAATTTTTCCAAAAATTTATTCATACAAGAATTTTAACAAAAATCTATATTTTTAAAATGCATAAAAATTACAAGAAAAAATATATACAAGCAGGAAGGACAATACTGAGATTCTGTTTTTAAGGGTTGTGTGGATCTCTTGTATCCCCTTTAAGTTCAAGATATTGGCGTTTGATTTGCGATAAATTACCGACACGTAAAAAACTTGTTTTTAAAGGTATTATCACTTCTATCCATGATTTGATTTGTGTTTTGTGTTTTCAAGAGAACGAAGACGTATTAAACTTTTTTCGGAGTTGTTACAAAATCAAGCTCATTTGGAATAAAGTTGTGGATTGGATTGGGATTACTCCGATTAATGCACCTCGGTAAGTCATCACGTTTTGTTTTGGTTTTTGGCATTGTTCGAGAAGGGAAAGGATGACATGAGTTGTTTCGTTTTGTTTGTCACCGTTTCGGTTATTTGGAAATTTAGAAACAACATTATATTTAATGATGGTTTTGGAGTAGTAAACAATATTTTATTTTTTGTATTATTATACTCACATGGAAATTGTTGGAAATTGGTCGATTGAGATGTACCTTGTACAATTGGTTTAATCATCCTCTAGATTTCTTGTAATTTCTAGATTGTGTAGTATCTTGTTTTTTATTGGTTTTTTTTATCGACCAGAAATACCCTTTATCTCTTTTTTAATATAAATTGCTTATAAAAATATATATATAAGAAAATCCGTATGAATAAATTAATTTGATTAGTCCTGGGCCAACATCTAGGTTATAAAACTTAGATTCCTTTGCTTTTTTGTGTCTGTCCTTAATTTGCCATATGCAGTACTAGTAGTATATCTGAAGAAAAATAAAAGCTGGATCCTTTGATTTACAGGAGTTATGGGGTGTCGTTTTTGTGTTACGATAAAATTTTAAAGATGTTATTAATATACTAATTATATTAATTGTTAATCTATTTCAACCCAATTAATTATATTATTATATATTAATGTGCTATTCTATTCCTTGAGAAGTAAAAAATGCTGATTAATTCGAAAGTTGACTTTTAATTAACAAAGATATGTTTGAGAACTACAAGATAGTTAACCTAGTAAGATGTACTCTAAAGTGTTTAACATAAGCTAATGCTTGTAGTAGTATCATGTGTGTGTGGAAGAATTTCATGTTCTTGGTCACATGTTTTCTGCGTATAGTAATTAAGTATGTGGTTTTGCTTTAATTAGCAACAAATAACCAGTGTTTTGTATACATATGCAACAGAGAATACACTGGTTGAACTTGCTTGGATCTTGGATTATTATTGGGTCTCATTTCAATGTAATTTTAAATTACAAGATTATTTACTTGCACGAGTTTATGAGATCTCACAAAGTATCTTTGATTGTTTCAGAATCAACAACTAATCAATAGCTATACATTATTTGTCTTTAATGTGATATTAGATGAGGTTAATGATACTATATAACAAATCTAAAAAGAAACAAAATTCAACTCACAATTAATTTGTTAAATTCCTGCATCCAAATGATCGTGAGAGGATAAAATATTTATGAAAGATTATTGATGTTAATTAAAATGGTAAACATTTCAGTATCCTTTGATTTATTTGAATATCCATACTCTTATCTAATAAAATAATTATATTTAATATCTTATTGTTTTATATATATATTTTTATATAAAAATAAATTAAATCAATTTTCACTAAAGTACCAATATCAAATTACATAATGTGTATATACGAATCTGACAACTGAAATATCTGATA
The DNA here is from genome assembly GCA_963966055.1 of Lathyrus aphaca. Lineage (NCBI taxonomy): Eukaryota > Viridiplantae > Streptophyta > Magnoliopsida > Fabales > Fabaceae > Lathyrus > Lathyrus aphaca. The sequence continues at coordinate 18,566,545 of OZ014521.1, forward strand.
TTTAAATTCCCTAGGACATCAAACTATTATTGTAAACAATATAAAATGAGTTGAGATACACGTACCAAAATTTGGTTCAACAAATTTAATAAAGAGATGAAAATCAATAAATACTGATCACATATTGAAAAAAAATTAAAGAAAAATATACAAAGTTCTAATAGAAATGCTAAAAACTATAAACGTGAAAATAAAAATAGATCGCAGTGACATGATCTCTTCCATGAATGTTTGAACAATTGCAATAACCCCATCTCTTGATCAACTCAACCAATTCAAGAAAAATGAGTTTTGAATGCAATGACATAGTGAAATAAAAAAGAATGTAACTGAGTCGCAGATATAAATAAACTCACCTTACTTATACACTACATCATATAAATAAACTCCCACTAACACTACGTGCTTTAGATAATGTTTTTTTTAAAATTTTTAAAATTAATAATTTACGGTATTTTTAGGGTTTTTAATTATTATTATTATTATTATTATTATTATTATTTATTCTATTTAGGAATAGTTGGATAGAAAATTATAAAATAACTAAATAAATTAAATAATAAATAAATGAATAACATGATAAAAATATTCTTAAAATTTTGGATGTAAAAGATTCCATCTGTTTTTACATCCAATTGAGAGGAAATGTAAGACCACATTTCAAATCTGCAGTTTTTATTTTTATTATAATTATATATTTAACTTTGAAAAGGCATTTTCTATAAATAATAATTTATCTATTATTTTTAAAAAAATTGATGGCTTATTATTGTTTTATTTCAAATAAATCTATCTCTCGGTTGGTTTAAACGAGAGATAATATTAGTTATCTATTTAAAAAAAAATATTTTTAATATAAAATTTAGCTACTACATCGGTTGGATTGTCCAACTGAGAGGAAATATATTTTACATGTATTTTTATAACTATAGTCTCTAGCTATTCATTTAATATTCAACTCTCATTCATCTTCATTCTTCTACGAAATCAAAAGGTATTTTAAAAAAAAAAAATACTCTAGACGATATTTGTCGGGGGAGATTTATTTCTATGGAGCATTGATCATTGTGGGATATCATACTTTGAGCAACATCTTTGTGAGAGACACACTAGATATTAAGGGTGTTCGCGGTTCGGTTTGGATCGGGTTTGAAACAAAATATCATCTGATCCAAAGATAATTTTACTTGCAGTTTGGTTCGATTTTGGATGATTGATTAAAAAAATCCGATCTGATCCGATCCAATTTCACGCGGTTTAATTTGGATCAGTTTTTTGGATATCCAAATTACAAATTATAACTTTTATTAATATTCTAAAAGTACTAATAAATAGTAAGTTTAACATAATATATAATATACTATATCAAAAGTTAATATTACAAGATGAAAAAATAAGAAATAAAAAATAAATAGACTAAATCAAACTAATAAATAGTATTTGAAAATAATAAGTATCATCTAATATTGAATTAACACAAATATATACTAATAAAAAATAAATAATTAAAAAATATATATAAATGCGGTTTGGTTTGGTTTGAATCGATTTTGAAAAATCAATCCGAAATCTGATCCGAACCGATCGGTTTTTACAAAATGACATCCAAATACATCAAAAAAATTCTGATTTTGTGCGGTTTTCGGTTTTTAGATCGGTTTGCGATTTTTATTTGGATTGGTTTGGATTTGAACACTCATACCACATATCAACCCAAAACCCTAAGGTGATAGGTGGATGGGTTCTCTCACTTATAAATGCCCAAGTCGCCACATTTATATCCAATGTGGGACTATTAATCACACATATTCACACTTGATACATTCTCAACACTCCCCCCCTCAAGTGTGAGTCCACACAATGCTCCCCTCAAGTGAAAGCTCTTCTTCCACACACCTGTACCACCGTTGATGCTCTTCAATGAGACACTCGCCACATCCGGGATACCTATCATGTGGGATACTTTCGATACAAGTAAGTTTGTCCCTTTCTTGAACCAAAGGCTCTGATACCATTTGTTAGGGGAGATTTTTTATTATGGAGAATTGATCATTGTGGGAAATAATACTTTGAGCAACATCTTTGTGAGAGACACACACCACATATCCACCAAAAACCCTAAGATGATAAGTCGATGGGTTCGCTCACTTATAAATGCTCAAGTCATCATATTCCTATCCAATGTGGGACTATTAACCACACATATTCACACTTGATACATTCTCAACAATATTCATCTTCATCCTCTCATCTAAATTTTATAACATCTCAACCCATATTCCATTATCATTTTCGAAACATCATCCCTTCCAACACACATAAGTTTTCAAACATCAACGTATGTTTCCTCCCTTCAACACCATAACAAAGCTCAAGTGTAGTTTGAAACGAAGGAAAGACAACCAAGCATAAACAAATATTCTACAACCATTGTTTATCTTCTTCATCGCATATTTTGTTCGTAACTCACTCTCACTTCACTTTGTCCACGATGATGGCCAGATTAACACAAGCTTGCAACACCAGTATTAGGTTCCTAGTCGATTTTTGTTTACAAAGTGGTAAATATTATTGTCAACATGCTCTTACTTTTACGAGTAATGTGGCATTATTGGGTAGAAGAAAAATAAGCATTTTGATAGATGATTAGAGCGATGTTAATTCTACATTAAAAGTGAGTATATGAACCGATTTTAAGGTATTTATATTAACTTTCATGATTTTTGTTACAAGTATATATGATCATTTATTTTTCTATTTAATACTAAGAAATGGATATCATATGTTGGTAAGCGCGTTGGAGGGGATTTAAGACATAACTCCCTATAAATTATATTACAAATCCAAAGTGAACTAACTTAATGCCTCCATACATGACTTATAGTTTTAATCATAAAGACGTTTGGAAGAAATTCCTCGAGTCTCATAGTAATCCCGAGTTCCTGGCTAAGAATAAAAAAGGAAAGGAAAATAGAAAAAAATATTTATCCTCATAGATTGTCTTATGCATTACTTAAAAATTCACTTTTAGTAACCAAATTAGTGACAAAAAAATTTTGGTCACTCCAACCATTAAATTTTACATCATATTAATAAAATTTTAAAAGTCACTAAATCGGTCACTATATTGCGAATGAAATTTTAAAAGTTACCAAATTAGCGAATGAAATTATTAAGTTAATCCTTTTAAATTTTATAATTTCATTTTTGGCTTAAATGTATTGGGAAAATCGCAAGTCCTACATTGACTAAATATAGAACTCACAAAGGGTCTAAATAGAGTGACACTCCTCATCTTACCATCTGGTTTTGTAGGGTTGAGTTAGGCCGAATCCACATTTTCTTAACATGGTATCAAGAGCCTATCGATTTGGGCCATCCACCATTTAATATGCACGCCAAGCCCAAAAAATATGTTGGGCGCAAGGGGGTGTATTGGAAAAACCAAGTCCCATACATCGATAATTCGGGCCACTCACCGTTTGTATCCACGCACCAAGCCCAATAGTGTTGGGCTTGATAAAGTGTATTGCGAAAAACCTAAGTCCCAAATTGGCTAAATATAGAAATTACAAATGGTTTAAATAGAGTGACACTCCTCACCTTACCAACCGATTTTGTAGGGTTGAGTTAGGTCAAACTCTAATTCTAACAAAATGACTTTTGGTCTCCCTAGTTTATGAAATTTAAACAATTGATCCTCATATTACAAAACGTATGAATTTGGTCCCTTAAGTTAGATCTACTCTGGATTTACTTGGTCCCTATACAATTTTGATGATGTGTCTTGGTTTTTAATGACGTGGTATGTAGCAATGGAATCCATGTCATAATATTGTGATATTTTAATTCCAATTAGATAATTTAATTCATAATCTTTTAAAATTAATTTTTAAAATTAAAGAAACAAATTATTAATTGATGGAAATTGAATATATACTTAGTTCAATCTTTTTTCCCCAATTCACACCATTCTTTTCTTCAGAAAGGAAAAAAAAACTAATCCTCCATTAAAACCCTTCCTTCACCATACCAATAACATAACAACGTGAGCATTATGAATATATCAAAGGCAACTTCACCTCACATTCGTTTCAACCACCCCATAAAAAACAACACCAACCTTATCTCATTCTCCTTCAAACTCATCTCAATTAAATGCACCACCCAATCCTACACCACCCACCCTCCATTTCTCCACACTCAATCCCAACAAGATCGCATCTTCAACTTCGTCGACATGAAGGTTTTGCTAATAAAATCTCTACAATTGGAACAGACCCGACATGAACGTCATGGAAATGAGTCATAGAGGCATCTGAATACTATTTCCATATTCCAAAAGCTGAATCAGATTTACGTACCCTTTTACAGATCCCATCCGAAAACTCTGTTCTATTCCTCCAAGTTGAATCAGATCTCGTTACCGGTTCCTGGAGTGACAAAGTAGTTTAGGAAGCACACAAGTATTGTAATCGTAAAGTAATATGGTATGGGAAATCAAAAAAATATACGTATCAATATTCCATCTTTTGATGATTTTCAACAAAACCCAAATACGCAAATGAAACTATTCATGAAGTTGAATTTAAGGATAATAATTACCCTAACCCCAAAAATGCTAATGGAATTTTGGTTGATATGTCTTCCAATTTTTGTTCAATTAGTAATTTGTTTTATTTATTAAAAAAATTAATTTTAAAAGTTTGTGAACTAAATTATCTAATTGGAAATAAAATATTGCAATATGATGACATCGATTCCAATGTTACATGCCACCTCATTAAAAACATGACACATCATCAGAATTGCAAGGGAGACCAAGTAAATCCAAAGTGCATTTAACTTAAGAGATCAAATTCACAGATTTTGTAATAGGAGGATCAATTGTTTAAATTTCTTAAACTAGGGGGGACCAAAAGTACATTTAAACCTTTATTTTATTTTTGAATATTTTACCTTTCTAACTTTTATTTGGTTTCACATTTTATTATTATTTTTAAAATAAAACGTATATTTATATATAAAAAAATGATAGCATAAACCTTTTACTTTTACTAAAAAATATATTATTTAAATGACAATAATTGTTAATAATATTTGAAATATCTATTTTCATAATTATTATTTTATATATATATATATATATATATATATATATATATATATATATATATATATATATATATATATATATATATATAATGATATTTTGATACAGGAAGAGGAAAACACAAAATGCATTAAAGAATAATTTTCTTCATTATTCTGTTATGAGCAACAAAAACGTTTATATACAAGATGAAAAGAATAACTAATTGCACTATACAAATAACTAACTGCACTTACTTCTATTGGGATATAATACAAGGATAAGTGGGCTTATGCCTGTATAATCAACTACAATGTATAATATACAAGTTAATAGCTCCCCTCGAGTTGGATTGTGGATGGATAGCAATCCTAACTTGGTCAAAATAGTAGAAAGAGCGGGAGAGTGCAAAGGCTTAGTAAACATGTCAGCAAGCTGTGCAGTTGTAGAGATGGGAAGTAAATGAATAAGTCCAGATTGAATTTTCCCCTAATAACATGGTAATCTAGTTCAATGTGTTTACTCCTCTCACGAAAAGCAGGATTGTGTGCAAGATAAATTATCGATTTGCTGTCACAATACACAGAAGCTGGATGAGAAAATTCAATCATGAGATCTTTAAATAGATACTGCAACCACTGTAATTCACAAGTGAGAGATACTAAAACTTTATACTCTGCTTCTGTAGAAGATCTAGACACAATATTTTGTTTCTTGGACTTCCAACATAAAAAAGATGAGCCAATAAGGACACAATAACCTGTTGTGGATTTCCTTGTGTCCGAATACCTTGCCCTGTCAGAATCAGCAAAACCATAGAGCTTCAAAGGACTAGAGGAGGAAAGTAAAATACCTCGAGCATGAAAATATTTTAAGTACCTCAATATTCTTGTGGCAGCTTGATAATGAGGGGCTAAAGGCTTGGATACAAATTGACTTAGGTGTTGAACAACATAGGAAATGTTAGGCCTAATATTAGTGAGATAAATCAGTCTTCCAATGAACCTCCTTTAGGATGAATGATCCTCAAGAGGTGTACCTTCAGTAATGGAGATCTTGACTGTGGGATCAAAATGTATGGAAGATGGCTTAGCTGCAAGATAGCTTGTGTCTTCAAGCAGCTCAAGTGTGTATTTCCTTTGATTCATAAAAATGCCTTTGTCATACCTTGTAATTTCAAAACCCAAAAAGAATCTCAAGTTTCCAAGATCTTTTATCTTGAACGTGTCATCCAAAAGTCTCTTCACAAGCCTGATTTCCTGTATGGAATTTCTAGCTAATACTATGTCATCTACATAGACTAACATTGTAGTAAAAATGTGTGAAATAGATTTGACGTATAAATGATCAACCAAAGATTGAGAATAGCCCAAAGATACCAAAAATGAAGAAACTTTAGAATACCACTGCCTACTAGCTTGTTTTAAACCATAGAGGGACTTTTGTAGTTTACAAACCTGAGATGTATTGGCATGGGAAAAGCCAGGAGGAAGAGACATATAAACCTCTTCATGCAAGTCACGATGGAGAAATGCATTATTGACATCCAACTGTTCAAGATGCCAACCCTTGATAGCAACTATGGAAAGAAGAACTCTCATTGTGGTAATTTTTGCCACAAGAGAAAAAGTATCAAAGTAATCAACCCTTTCCATTTGAGTATAGCCCTTGGAAACTAATATGGCCTTATAACTTTTAATGGAACCATCAACATTATATTTGATTTTATATACCCACCTACAACCAATGGGTTTCTTTTCAACAGGGAGATCAACCACAGTCCAAGTTTTATTTGCTTCAAGTGTCTGTAACTCAAGATTCATGGCAATTATCGAACAATCAAGTTTTATTACTTGGTTAAAGGTTTTAGGTTCTATGGTTAATGAATAGTACAACAAAACTGTTTGTAAGATGGAGAACATTGAGTATAGGAAAAGACAGAAGACAAGGGATAAGGAGTTTTGCTTAGGTGTGAAGCAAAATTATTTGAAATAGAATGGTAATGGTAGTTAACTAGATAGCTTGGTGGTTGAGATATGCGTGTAGACTGTCTAGTTGGTGGTGGGATGCAATTGTTATGTAATAGTTCATGAGTATCAATAGGACCAATGTTGGAACTACTAGGTAAAGCATGGCTAGAAGGAGGAATATGTGTATTGGAATTAAGATTGAGACTAGTAACAATAGGCAGTTCAAAATCAGCCCTAAAAGTATTAGGTATAATACTATTATCAGCAGAGGACAACTCACTATCATGTAAATGGTGATGGTTGTCATTGACAGCAGGTTAATCATACTGAAGCATGTCGGTAGAGACAGGGGAGAAAGGAGAATTAGAGAAAGATAAAGGATTAATAGGTAAAGATAGGTATGTACTAGTCTGTTATGTCGGGAACATAACTTGGGAGGGAGGGTCATCAAATAAAGTGTTTTCAACTATAGGTATATGTGTATGATCAGAAGAATTGGATGGGGGAACTAGGTTTAAAAGGAAATTTTGTCTCATTAAATATAACATTCTGTGAAACAAACACATAATGGTTTTTCATATCATATAAAATATATCCTTTGGTGCCTTCTAGATAACTAAGAAATATGACTTTTCTGGCTCTAAGATCAAATTTAGTCCTATGTTCTTGGAGTTTTGTAGCAAAGCTAAGACAACCAAACACCTTTAAGTGCAAAAGAGAAGGAGGTTTGTTAAAAAGGGTCACATATGGACATTTTGAGTTTAAAAGAAGTGTTGGTAATCAATTGATGAAGTGTATAGCATGTTGAACACAAAATTCCACATATTTAAGGGAATACTAGAATGAAAAAATAGAGATCTTGCAACTTAAAGAATATGTTGATGCTTCCTCTCTACCACCCCATTTTGTTGGGGTGTTTCTACACAAGATTTTTGATGAAGAATGCCTTTGGTTAAAAGAAATTCATATTAGGCAAGGAATTTTGTCCAATTGTCAGACCTAAGGCATTTTAAGGATGTGTGAAATTGGTTCTCAATATAAGCTATGAAATTGACAAGGATTTGTTTAGTTTGGTCCTTATTTTTCAAAAAAATGACCCAAGTATATCTAGTATAGTCATCTACTAGGGTTAAGAAATATTTATGACCTAACATGGAAATGGTAGAAAAGGGCCCCCCATAAATCATCATGCAAAATTTTAAAGGGAGCATTAGAATGAGTAACACTATTTGGAAATGGCAACTTTCTTTGTTTAGTAAAATGACAAGCATCACAAGGTGCGACATTATTTTTACAATCAATGTAAAATTTTGAAACAGTTCATAAGCCTATATCTGATACATGGCCTAATATTAAGTGCCAAATGTTACAAGAATGATTTGCCACATAATTACAATGATAAACATGATCTACATAATCAAGGACATATATGCCTCTTTGTAGATTAGCTATACCAATCATTGCCTTGGAATGATTCTGCACAATACAACACGAATTAGCACTAAATTGCAAAGAACAATCATAGTTTGTGGTTAATTTTGGAAAAATATGAGATTAACATGAAAGTTTGGGATATATAGAACATTGTGTAAGGTTAATAGGGAAGAAATAACTACAGTACCAGAAATGGAAGCAATTAATTGAGAACCATCAGGTAAGGTAATAGGGATATGGACTAAAGTTTTATACTCAATGAAAGAAGAAATATTTAATGAAATATGGTCTGTAGATCCTGTGTCTAGAATCCAAAGAGTAGAATTCTTACCAGTTTAGTTGGAGGAATGTGAATTTAGGACAAAAGGAGAGGTGGTGATATAGTTGGCTTTGGCTTGAGGGGTTAACTTTGACTGTTGGAGCAACTCCAGAATATTGATATAATGCTCTTGAGTCAAACCAAAAGATGGTGCAGTTGATCCCTGTTGAGCTAATTCAGACACAATGTTGATTGTAGCAAGTTGTGGAGAACATGTACCTACATTAGAGGAACTTTGATGCATGTTTTTCCCTTTGTAACCTGGTGGAAAAACATGCTTAAGAAAGCAGGTTTCAACAGTGTGATTTGTCCTGTTGCAGTATGTGCATACCTTATTATGGCCTTTTAAAATGTCAAAGTTATAGTTCTTTCCCTTAAAACCATTACTGCTAGACTTGCCATTAACATTTCCTTGATGTTAACTAGCATTTAAGGTTGTGTATTCTTCACCAGTGTCATTGGTAAGAATTGACTCGGATATAGGAGTATGCAACTCTCTTTCTTACTGAATAACAATGGAAAAAACCTTATCAATGTCAGGCAAAGGGTTCATCATCCTGATTTGTGACCCAAATTGTGTGAATTTGTCATTCAAGCCTTTGAGAAATCTTAAAACAGAGTCATGTTCTTTAAAAGTTTTAACATAAGCTATAACACCACATGTGCAGGGAATAACACAAGAACAAGTTGGAATCAGGCGATAATTCTATAATTCATCCCAAAGTACTTTCAAATGAGTAAAATAGTTTGAGACGTCGAGAGTACCCTGACAAAACTGGTAAAGATCTTCGTGTATGTCTGAAATGCGGAAAATATCACTGTGCGAAAATCGAATATGCAAATTCTTCCAAAAACCAACTGCATTGTCAATCCAATGGAATGATTTCGAAACCAATTAAGATATAAATCGTTGTATTCAAGCAAGAACCATCGCGTTGCTGCGAATCTATGGAGAATACAAAGGATCGGAGGACTGGAGGTTTGGTTAGGGTTCCATCAATGAATTTGTCGTTATTCTTGGAAATCAGAGCAATTTTCATTGATCGAGCCCATATATGATAGTTCTTGTCGATTAGAGGAGGAGAAACAAGGACAATCACAAGGTTTTCATTCAGATGTAGGTAGTAAGGGTTTGCAGAATTCATCGCGTAGTCAGTGAAATTCTGGTATGCCTTTGAAGAGGAACAATTGAAGAATTAAGAAATTGAAGAAATCGAAGAAGAAAAATGCTGAAAAGAATCCGAGAAAACAGAAACAATGTCGATTCTTCAAGAAATTCGTGAACCAACAAAGAAGAAGAAATAAGAACAATGGCTCCCAGAGCTTGATAAGCTCTGATACCATGTTGATGATGAATATCTGTTGATAACATCAAGAGGAAAATGCAAAATGCATTGAAGAATAATCTTTTTCATTATTCTGTTATGAGCAACAAAAATGCTTATATACAAGAGTAAAATACCAGAGTGTGTGCTTAAATTGAAAAGTAAAATACCAGAGTTTGATCCTCCTTGGTCATATATTTTGTTTTATTTTACATTTTTAAAAAACTAAAAATAATCACAATTCAGTCACTAAAATTCAGTTACTGAATACTTCGCTAAAGGTTATTGACTAACACTTTACCAACCAACTAATGGAAGTTGCTCTATTGGTTGCTAAACGTTATAATGACGGATTTTTGAGCTTTTTTGTCTATGATTCCGGCACTAAACAAGAATTTTTTTGTAGTGCACAAAAAATATGATAAATTGAAAAAGATTATGATAAAAGAAAAAATAAATAAAGAGAACAAATGTTGGGAGATCCTTCTCTAATCCTAGATCATAACCCTTCTCTGGTATCATACTATGAGAAATGGAAGAGAGCACGTCAAAGACCGGGAGAAAGTTTATTTCAGAGGCTACACACGTAGTTGCTGAAAAGATTGTAAGTAGATTCATTTTTCAACATTATTAATAGTAGTTAATCCATTTTGGTTACGACCTTTTATTTGAGTGTTAGGAAGCGTTGGTTATAAAAATAATGGTAGTGCCTTTGTTCCACAACGACGTCACGATATATTTGTTGGACATTTGACTCTACACATAAGGGGAAAAGTGATTAATGGGTTTTTGAAAAACGATAGTTTGAAATTTTTTATGATTATTTTTAAAGTTTAATAACATTTTTAAAATGTTTTAGAAATTAGTTGCGGAAAATAAAAAGTTAAAGGGAAAGATAAATAACACTAGAAATTATAGAGGTTCGGCCAAAAAGAAAGTACCTGATCTTCTCCCTAAGTTTTGTTCTTAAGAGCTTTTAGTAAGTTAAACCCTCAAAATCCGTTATACAAGGAAAACTGATGCTTTAGGCTAACTTTCAACCACCCAACAAACAATTGAGTGATGCATTTAGCCTTCCTTCCGAACAACGAATTAAAGCGATTAGTCTTTCCAAACAACAACTTGAAGTGGTTAGTCTTTAAGCTAAATCGAGATTTTACACGGTCTTATCTCGAAACAAGGTGAGCTTTTAAATAAGGATGAACTCACGAATTAAACTAAGGTTTTGACTAAGAGGCTTTTAATCGAACTGAAACAGGCTTTTAATCAGGATGAGCTTACGAAATGAATCGGGGAATTTACAAGCATAAACACAAATCAATTTGAGATTTTAAACCAGGATGATCTAAAACCAAAGAAAGCTTTTAAATGGACTAAGCTTAGGAAGCGAAACAACGACTTAGAAGCTAAATCTCCAAACAAAAGCTTTTAATGGGTTTAACTTCAAACCCAAACAAACATTCTCGTATGGATAAATTATTCAACCAAGAGAAAATAATCCTTGGTGAATTTACAACAACACCCCTCCAGAATACAAAAATGCCTCACTACACAAAAAGTACTTTCTTAAAAGCGCTACAGCTAAAATATGTAAGAGAAAATTTGAAAATATTACACACACACACACACACACACACACACACACACATATATATATATATATATATATATATATATATATATATATATATATATATATATATAGAGAGAGAGAGAGAGAGAGAGGGAGAGAGGGAGAGGGAGAGAGAGATAGTGTGTGTGTGTGTAAGGAGTGAGTCTGTTCTGTCACATATGTTGGACGACTTATAGCGTCAACCTCAAGGGTATACATGCATTGCCTCTTACTGCCTCTCAAGAATTCCTCCGCCCCTTTCATTATTCTTAGAATACTTTTCTCTCCTTTGAAAACATATACTTTCTTGTCGAATTCACCAAGAGAAATCAAATTCCACTTAATATCATGGACATATCTGACATCAATCAATCACCTTATTGAATCATCATGGAGATTGAGTCTCATTAATCTAATTCATGCAATCTAGAAACCTCTAGTGTTTCGCAACAACACTGACCCACCATCTCAATCATGCAATTCCTCAAACATGTCTTTGTTTGGAGTCATGTGTCAAATACAACATGATTCCATAATCCACTCCTTGCTAGAGTCACTGCTTGAAACCACTAGGACATCAGATGATTCATTATTATCTTGCACAATAGTTGCATTACCATTATCCTTTCCACCATGATTATTCAGAAGTTCAAGGCACATCTTTCTTGTATGACCTTCCTTCTTACAATAATAACACTTAATAGGGTAGAAGTATGCTTCAATCACATAAGTGTTTTGATGAAGACAACAAGTTTATCTATGCAATATATGAATTCAAAAAGTCAAGATATTTAAATGGCATCAAGCAACAAGAATATGTTCCATCAAATGAATAAAATAAAATTGATCAAAGCTTCATATGCAAGCCAATATCATTTCAAGTGTTGAACAACTTCAAAAGGTATATAAAAAAATCTCTTAAAATATTTATACAAGTATTCAAATATTTTATCTTGCATGACATATTTCATATAGATATTTTCCAAACTTTTGATTTTGGCTCACTTACTTTAAAATAAATGTTTTTTCTGGTTTTCCTACAGTGTTAACCGGTTAACACCTGGGGTTAATTGGTTAACGAGTTCTTAATTTGAATTCTGTTTAACGTTGGGAGTGAGTTAACCGGTTAACCCATATGGTTAACCGGTTAACCCTGTAGCAATGAGCGAAAATTGATAACTTTTCATGCAAATGTGCTTTATTTTCTTATGTCTTTTGATGGTTTTTGCTGCATAAAATTGTACCTCTTTGTAGGGGTGTTTTACACAATATAAATACATGTTAATTTCAAATTACAACTCACCTCCAAGAAATTTATAAAATCAAATTCACTTATTTTCTTCAATTTTCAAATATTTCTTAAAGTGTTCATACAACATGAGAAGAAACCTTTCCATAAATTTCATACACTATCATAGTTTCATCTCATACTTTTCAAAGAACACTTGTATATTTCTCTTGAGTGATATTTTGTTTCAAGGAGAAGATCGAGCGTGAAGATTGATAGCACCATATTTATCAAATCATTAAACTTTATATCAAGATTATTTCTTTGTATTACCTTGTTGTCCAAGATTGTTGGAAACAAGTGAAGTGTATGAAGAGGATTGTTCTTCTACACTTAGTCACCTATAGCTTAGATAGTAGGCTTCACATTTTGGTGCGAATAGGCTTGTACTATTATTCTAAACCTATAGTGAAATCTCTTACTTGTTGTAAGTGGACTGGACGTACCCTCGAATTGTGAGGGGAACCGGGATAATCCTCTTGTGTCTTTTTTCTTTACCGCACTTTACTTTTCAGTCATTATCAACCATCCGAAAAAGAATAAAAAATCAGTAAAAATCAAAGATAAATTTTTGACCACCTAATTCACCTTACTCTTAGGCACATTTAAATTTACAAATAGCAGGAGGATTATTACCATAAGAGTTCGGTAGAACTTTATCCTTCTTTTTTTTTTCTTTTCAAACATACCATATTTCTTCAAGAATTTCCGCTTAACAACAAAACCTTCATCAATAGAAGATGTATTGCGTTCCTTTCGTTCGCTCAAATCCTTAGAGTACAAGGCCGATTGAACTTCTTCAAAGGTCAATTGATCTCTTCCATACAAGACAATTTATTTGAAATGAGCATGGGATCTTGGTAAACACACAACAACAAAAAACTTGAGCTTCATCATCAATCTTGACCTCGATATTTTCAAGGTCAAGAATCGACTTGTTGAACATATCGAACTGTTCAACCAAGACTTTGTCTTCACTCACCTTAAATGAATACAAAGCTTGCTTCAGGTAGATACGGTTGATCAAGGATTTGGTCATATACAACCCCTCGAGTTTTCTCCACACACCAGCTACAATTTTCTCCTTTGAAACTTGTTAGAGAACCTTATCACCAAGGCTCAAGATGATTGCACTATGGGCTTTCTCGATCATCGTCGTCTTCTCCTTCTCCGTTATGGAAACATTCATCTTCTCTGATCCTTTCAATGCTGCTAACAAACTCTGTTGAACCAGTAGAGCTTGCATCTTCAAGCGCCACATACCAAAATCATTCACACCAATGGATTTTTCAATCTCATACTTTGTTGACAACATATTCTCCTCCGCGCTCACCGTACCAATTTGTTGTGAAAATGATGTCCAAAAAACAAAGTATGATCAGTTTCTTGACTAACAAGAAAACCACAAAGTAAAGGAAAAGGGAGAAGAAAAGAGAAAGACAATTCAAAGTGGTTAAAAAATCATGGATTCTTGATTCAATTACAAATTAAGGAACAATGTTTACAATTGAATCTCAACCACATCACTTTATCTCCCTCTGATTAGGATTATTAGGAATTGATGGAGAAATATGACTAGTATGTTATTTAAAAGAGAAAACTAAACCCTAGCTTTCAACTAACATATTAAACAATTAATCCAATAGATTGATTTAATTTAACATGCTAACTTAAACATCAAATTAACATATTTCAATAGTTACACTAACTCTTCGACTTTGATAGAATTCTTTGACTTCAAACATAATTTAATATAACGCTAACTTATAATTCATAAACTATAAATAATATAAACAAGTTAAGAAAACATATATGCCTTGTCACGCTAAATGCAACATTTAAATTTTATTATCATAGTTGTATTTTGAATTGCTCCTATTGTATAATCCGATATTGGCACAAGTAGAAGTGATTGAAACGAATATATTTAAAAATTCAATAATAAAGATGTTACAGCCACAAGTATTCCAATGATAATAATATGTGGAGACTATTGTTTAAAACATGCAAAGAAAAAAAAGGTTTAAATATAAGTTGAACTGAACACAATTTTATCAAATTAGTTTATAACAAGCAAATTATCCACCATTGATAAATATTTTTTCTGACAAAATCTAATAAAGTATAATGTTAGACTCTTAACAAAAACGTTAAAGAGAGGCTGACCCGCTTTGACTATGGTAGTTGAAATGAGGTTGCTATAAATAGAGTTGTCATTTTCATGAAGTATATAGCTTGAAAATACAGAAGTAGTTGAGAAAGAATTTCCGGGTACTTTTATGATATTCTTAATTATAGTTTTATGGATTCAAGATCTACCAAAAGTATAAATATAATATTAACAAGCGTTCTGAGGTGCAATAATAAGTTCTTTTAGTATAAAAAAACTCTAACTACAATAAAGTGGAGAGTATCTATAAAGTTAGCACTCTAATATCAAAGTCAATAAAGTTTAAGAAATATAATTTGAAATGTCAGTGAGATCACACTTGTAGTCAATATGTGATAGGGTTTATATATGTCATGCAGTTGAACAACCATTATCTAACCTGACGTGTGATGCAGAGAACCATGTGATTGTATCTAATCTTATGAGATGCTTTGGGTCATTAGGATCAAGTGCATCGTATCTCGAGGAACCTCCATCTGACTATCCGTCTTATTTGGTAAATTTCTGGATTGGACCTATTGGGAAAAACCCAAGTCCCACATTGGCTAAATATATAACTCACAAAGGGTTTAAATAGAGTGACACTCCCCACCTTACCAACCGGTTTTGTAGGTTGAGTTAGATCAAACTCTAATTCTAATAGGACCCTACGCTTTGGACATTTGACCAACCCAAAACAGTTTCTCAAGTCATTGTTGTTACTTAGTGAAGCCAAGATTGAGATTTTCAGAATACTCTCTAATAACATCACGTGTTTTTTCGGGTGAGCCTTTAAGTTTTAGTGGTGGAAGTGGAAAAATCTAGTGAGTGAGTGTAGGTGGCTTTGAGAACGTATGCATGAAATGTCAATCTCATCATTGAACGTTTCGTAACGTCGTTCCTGATGGGTCATCATGAGAGGGAAACATTCATATTGAGTCAAACACTCACCTAAATATCAAAGAATTATCCAAACAAGCAAGAGAGAGAGAGAGAGAGAGAGATAATATATTCACCCAAAATCTTAAGGTGATAGGTGTATGAGTCCTCTTACTTATAAAGGGTTCAACCTCCACTTTCTAGGCAATGCCGAACTCAAAACTCACACTTGTTTCTTAACACAAATCACCTTTGTTTCTAAACAATCTCCCAATTAAGTGTGAGTCCATCCACTATACTCCTCCTCAAGCGGAAGCTCTTTCATTCGCATGTTTGTACCTCCGTTGAGAGACACCATTATGTCCTTATGGGAACTTCAATGGAACACGCGGATTGACCACCATGTCAGGAAGACTTTTGACACAAAGAGTCGATCTCTTACTCGAGTCAGACTCAAATATCACTCAGTTGATCATCATGAGAGGGAAGCATTCACATATTCACCTAAACAAGTGAGAGAGACACCACATATTCACATAAAACCTTAAGGTGATAAGTGCATGGGTCCTCTTACTTATAAAGTGTCTAACCTCCATTTTTCTACGCATTGTGGGACTTATAACTCACATTTGTTTCTCAACCGTTCCTATGCGTGGCTTCAAACCCTTAGAGCATGCAATGGCACTGTTTTTTAGAGCACTCAAGTGGTATTGCGATCTCGAGGTCGATTCTCCATCATTGATTTAATCTTCTGAGTCTTCCTTAATTATGGACCATAAATCCGTCTCCATTTTCTTCTTATATAAGAATGATCTTTTACTACTAATGACTCTTTCATCTTCTTGTTGAATGATCCT
Organism: Lathyrus aphaca; assembly: GCA_963966055.1. Taxonomy (NCBI): domain Eukaryota; kingdom Viridiplantae; phylum Streptophyta; class Magnoliopsida; order Fabales; family Fabaceae; genus Lathyrus; species Lathyrus aphaca. The sequence continues at coordinate 18,583,470 of OZ014521.1, forward strand.
TCGTCAACGGGGAAAATGATTAAGCTTGTAGGTGATTTAAAGGTAAGTGTTTAAGAGATGTTTTTGATAATTAGTTTAGAGATTTTCATCACTAATTGTATAAGATTGTTGTTGGTGAAATGTGAATTTTAATATTTGATATGTGAAAATTTGTGAGAATCATAAGTAGATTTTCACAAATTGCATCGGGGAACAAGAAATACATGATGCTGAACGAATAACCTCTTCCGGTACAACGATAAAATCTCTCAGAACAATGGAGTTAGAAAGATCTGAAAAAATAGCAATCCAATATCAAAATTTGTAAAACATAAGAGACTCTATTTGAGAATAAGAGTGAAATCGTAATTATATCACCATGTGGTAGAATTTATATAAGACATGTGGTTAAAACCATCTTGGTCTAACCCATGATATGATGCCCGAGAGCTTTTTGATAGTAACTAATAACATGAAATACACATATGATTATGATTAAGTGTCTCAAATCTCAAAGAAGCTTTGTGTGACCCTAAGTCCTACTTAGTAAAATTATAAATATTTCTTGTATAAGAGTCAACGTGGAAATTTTATTTACACATGGGAGAGGTTGAAAGATTTCAACAATTATAGGACATAGACATATAAGATATTTGCTCGTGATATTGTTTGTGCCAATAATTCATTCATACATATAGATATGGTGTATATCTAACTAGTGCACTTTAAGGTAGTAGTTAGATGATTTGATGGCAATAAGTGCTCCAAAAGTTTTTGTCTCTTAAATTGTCCTATGCATTCTCATTCCCTATTGTACTCATGGGTGAATCAAATTTTGGGCCCAACAACGATGTATTATAACACACTGGCCCACAATCATTACTCTTGGAACTTATAATGGAGATGCATTATTTTTTCCATCTATTTTTAATTTATTTGTTGCAGTTCATTTTCTTTTTCCAGATTTCATGAAATACTATTATATTATTCATTTTGAGGTGCTTAAATTTCAACACATTTCTACACAAATTAATGCAGAAAAATTATGATTACTTAGATTTCAATACATTTCTTTAATTTTTTAGGTGCTTGTTTATGTTGGTTCAACTTCCAGCTTTTTAACAAGAAAGAAAAAAGAGCCAATGTAGTGCACTGTCTATTTCTTTATGAATTTGTGGTTTATAATTGATACCGTAAGGCAAAGGACTTCCAAAAAGTTAATGGAGGGAAAGGCAAACACATATTCAAACATTAAATTATATATATTTATCTTTTAATAGTGATAGAAAAAGTTTTTTCTGAACATTTAATATTTTATTCATAAAACATTTAATAATTCTGTAAGATCATTATTTTTTTGGGTCCAGTATGAATCTTCCAATATTATTATTATTATTATTATTATTATTATTATTATTATTATTATTATTATTATTATTAATTAATTAATTAATTAATTAATTAAAAAATCTTGGTAGAATGTGGTTAGTTGGTTAGTTGGATTTCCAACCAATTTACTTCATTAACCAATGTTTGAAGTTTTTGATGAGGATAATATTGTCTTGATAATTCATTCGAATTATGTTTTTTAATTTTAATTTTTATATTTATGTCAAGAGTAGGAGTAGGATAAATGTTATTTAAGTTTTGAAGGTTGGTGATAGTTAGTCCAAAGAGATGGTTGCTGTGCCGGATCTAGGACCCTAGTTCACCGGTGTAAATTTTTTTTACTTTGTTAACTATTATTATATTAGGGGTATATAAGATTCATTGTGATATAATTCATCTAAACTCAAATATAATGAGATTGTTTGATCGATTTCAAAATAAATATGAACAATATTGGAAGACAATATAATATATAAATACACACTTAAATTAAAGTTCAAATTATTCTTAGGATTATTCGTCCTATCCCAAATGAGTTGGAGGATAAATGAATTTTTTATTTATCCTCGCTCAATATCGCTCTATCAATAAAATAGAGAAATGTTCAAAAATAAAAATTATTATATATAGAAAATTTCCCTTCTAATCATATGAATCATTCACCTTTTTTATTTAAAGTCATGTTTAGATTTACAACATTGATCTAATTTGATGTTAGGATTACATTTGGATTGCATATAACCCGACCTAACATTTATTTGTACACCACTATTTTGTATACAAAATTTGTATAAACTATTGATTTTTAGTCATAGTGAAATATTGAAATCCAATAATTTGAAATATTATAGTGAAATACAATAATTCGAAAATAATATACAAAATATTGATTTGTGACTAAAAATGAAAATAAATTAAGTAATCTCATGTTAAACAAGTCAAACAATATTCATTTATAATATAAATTCTTAGGTTTTATTGTCATATCTTAATAAATTAATTTTAAAAATATTTTATTTAAAATCTTGTATTCAAACTCGGATTATCATATTTCTTCCATCTTGTTAATATTTATTTTGTATGTGTTAGACCAGTGAATATTTTTAAAATATAAAGTAGTGTTTATTTTAAAACAAAGATAAGAAAGAAAAAGAAAAATGAGAGATTATTAAATTTTATTATAAAATTAAGTTAATACAAAAAAAAAAGAATTAAGTAATAACAATTTGGTTTGGCAATAAAACCTCAATTCATCAATTTGGTTTAATGGTACAATTGTAAAATCTTTATCACAATATTTATTCAACAAATATATTTTATATTTAAATATTTTGAAGAAATATTAATAACACAGTAAAATATAAATCTAAACACTTGAAAGAAAGATAACAACAAAAAAATGATAAAGATAATATGGTGCAATAACTATGTTATGGGTTCAATCCCATGACACGGTGCAATATATTAATATCTTAGAAAATAGTAAAATCCAGGGGATGCAATTGGTATAAAGTGATAAAGTCAATGTTGTTTATATGGAATTTTAAAATTCCAGGGAGTGCAATTGCACCCCCTCACCCCAATGTAGGTCCGCCAGTGGAAGTTTGAGATTAGGCAAAATGTTTTCAATTATTTCTCTAATATTTTTAAAGAGTCAAATGTTGACAAACCCCGCCTTGATGGAGTTGTCTTTCACACTCTTTCCGATGAGGATAACATTACCTTGGCATTTCCTTTTACCCTTCATGAGTTAGATGGTGTTATGACCTAGTGTAATAGTTTAATAGTAACAACAGTCTTGGTCCTAATGTTTTTCTATCTCATTTATGAGAAGATTTTGGCATTTATTTTAGGGAAGAAGTAGAGATTATGTTTGAACAATTTCAATTTTTTTCTTCGTTAACTCGAATGAGGGCATTAGCTTATTATATATCTTTATTTATGAGAGTCCACGTGAACTGACGCCAACTGACATCTTCGTTGAGTATAGAAAAACATTGTAGAAAGTATGGACAATCAATCATCTCTCAAGCCCAAACCCATGTGGGGGCATAGTCCATTCTTTTGAGTGAAATTATTAAATTGGTTTCTTAGTTGGGTTGTTTTACTCAAAGGGAAGTATCTAGCCAAGAAGAAAATTTTCACCTGATTCCATGTCGTAACGAAATCAAATGGTAGCAAATATAGCTAGGTTATAGGCTTATCCCTTAAAGAGAAAGGGAAAAGTCTTAGTCGGATTACATCATTGGCCACTCCGTTCAATTTCGTATTGTTGCAATATTAGATGAAAATTGATAGATGAAGGTTTAAATCATCTACTTGCGAACCAAAAATTTGGTTATGTTATGCCAAAGACAACTAGGATGATTTAAGCTCAAATTTTCAATCACCATAAGATAAATAATAGTGGGATGAGGTTCCATATTTGTAGGGGATGCGTAGTCCTTCAACCTGTGATTTTCAGCCATCGTCGGTTCTCTGAGACTCCTATGTAAAAATATTCCAATCTCCAAAATTGGTTGAATAAGGTCCTCAACACCATAGACTTTTTGAATTCAACCAAAAATGAGAAAAATTGATAGAAACTAAATAATAGGTTTTTTTAGTCTAATCAAATGAAAAATCAAAATCAAATTTGTCTCCGACAACAACACCAAAAATATTTGATATAACCACAACTGTATTGTAACACCGTATATTTTTATCCAAGATATTACTTAACAATTTATATTTACTTTAAAAACAATGCGATTATTATTATTATTTTGAAAAGCTTCATTATGTTTCTCCTGCTCACGCCGAGTTTGAAGCTGCGATTTAGGCCATGGAAACTGCTTTTTTGAGGGATTGGTCTAAGCTTTGGATAGAAACGGATTCACCCCTTGTTTCCAAAGCTTTTCTCAACCTCAACTTGGTTCATTGGATTTATAGAAACCGGTGGAGTTCCTGTGTTCGTCCCGGAAAGTTTATTAGCCTTATCATTACTCACATATTTAGAGAAGGAAATTCTTGTGCCGACTTTTTGGCGAATTTTGCGCTCGGCATTGGCATTCACTTTTTTTGATTCCATTCCCTTGGGGATTAGAAATGATTTTGTAAAGAATATATTAGAATCACTTTCTTTAGATTTCATTGATCTTGAGGCTAACTTGTTCCCTCTCTTTTTGTATCGCTTCCATTTTTCGTAATATATGAACTTATTTATATATAAAAAAGTATATAAATATATTTACAATACATCTCAAAAACATAAATCAATTTCAAAAACATAAATCGATAGTTGAAATATTCCAAGAAACAAAAATGCACATATGCATGCTCTTAGCATTATATGATCCAAATATAATTAGCCACCACAAAGGTACCACACATAATTCATCTCATATCAATGAGAAAAATTATCCGCCAAATTGTAATGTCATATAAAAAATGCATATATCATGTTATGATGATAAAATGTAAGAACACCACTAAATCAAATCACGCCACTAAGATACCAAATATAATTCATCTCATACCAATGGAATAATTATGTGTCACAAAGGAACCACATATAAATACATATGCCATTTCATCATGATGATAAAATGTAAACAAATCACTAAGACACAGTCCCACCACTTAAACAATCTTACAATCCAAATACTATCACAGCATCATGCACATAACTAAAATCTTAACTTTTGATACACAATTTCACCACTTAGACAAACAAAAATATTTAGGCAACTTGACAAACATATAGTTCAAATATTATTACATTACCATGTACATCACAAAAAAACATTCAATTTCAAAAGTATCAACTAGTCCATTATTCCAAACATCAACATTCTAAATAATAATACATCATATATTTTTTCATATAGTACAATTGTCCATTCTTTTAGTATCATTACTAATATAATTTATATGTGAATGGACAACATTGATTTGGAGGTGAACCGAAATATGACGGTAAATTCAGGAAAAAACAACATTGATTTGGCAGTAAAGTATCTATAATTCCTATTAATGTGTAATACTTTGTTTCTTAAATATATCTTTTTTTTTTTCTCTTATCTTTGATTTTGGTCTGATTTAATTCTTTAATTTTTAAAAATACTATTTTAACCTTTTAACTCTTCAATATAGATTATGTTATTCATTTCCATTCATTCTATTAGTATATTTTTAAATCTATGTAACACTGTCATAGAAAGTCAAATGACTTATACTAATTTTATGACGAATTTAACGGTGGAAAAATCAATCACTAAAATAATTTTAGGATTTAAATCATTATTCTTTATCTTCTTCCCCAAATATATTCACTTTCATATATACTCAAAAAATGAAAACCTTTTTTGGGTAGATCTAGTTTAAAAAATAAGCAAAGAAACAAGAGAAAAATATTGATGGTGCATTTTATTTTATATATTATTAATTGAAGTGAAAATATTTCCTAGGCATAAAATTCTACAAGAGTGGTAGAGGTTTGATGATGCACCAAAACACATATGCAGGCGAAATATTCAAGAGATTTTAGATGTAAAATTGCCACCCAATTTCGATTTCAACTGAGCTTAGATTGCAACTTTCGAAATACACAAATGAAGTTGATGTCAATCCAACGCAATATAAAAGAATCATTGGATCACTTCGATACCTTTATCACACAAGGCCTGATCTAACATACAATGTGGTTATGGTGAGTAGATTCATGTAGAAGCCAAATGTATCACACCTAGAAGCTATGAAGAGGATACTAAGATATTTGAAAGGAACTCTCAACTATGACATTTTGTTTTCTGCAACTAATGAAGGAAAAGAATGCAAATTAATGGGATACACCGACTCAAATTGGTGCAGTGATGCTAAGATAGAAAATCCAAAATTGGTTATGTGTTTATGCTAGGTGGTGCACCCGTTGCTTGGAGTTCAAAAAAGGAACCAGTAGGGGCACTATCATCATGTGACACAGAGTACATAGTTGCTTCTCCATGTGCATGTCAAACAACGTGGATGGTGAATTTGGTTGAAGAGATTACATAGAAGAATCATGGAGCAATTTCCATGAAGATCGACAACATATCTACTATCAATCTAGTGAAGAATCTGATAACACATGGACGAAGCAAGAACATCGAAATGAGGTTCCATTATCTTCAAGAGCAGGTAGCAGAAGCGAAACTGAACTTGGAACACTACGAAATTGAGAAACGGATTGCATACATCATGACAAAGGGAGTGTATGTTGAAATGTTCAAGAAATTAAGATATACGATGAATGTAGATAGCTTAGACACAATGAATTGGACGTTGTGTTAAATTGTAATTCCTTGTGTCGAAACATGTTGCTCGACAGGGACAAGAAAATTGTCGAATAGCCTAGTGTATGTGTTGAAATTGTTTTGTTATCGAAATGTAGGAGTAACCTCGACACATATTTTGTGTTAAACCTAATTTTATAGTGTTAGCAGAATTATGTATTTTTGGCTTTGCTTAGGGGAGCAAGTCAAATCTATAAATTGGGAGTAGCCCCTATTTTTGTAAGGTGATTCGATCTCTTGAATAAAATTGCAGTTTTGAGTGCAGGGAGTTACTTTGCAGAAACTCTCACTACAACAAACAAGACCTTAGACAGCGCTTTTTTTAGCCTTAGACAGCGCTTTAAAGCGCTGTCTAAACCTCCGCTGCTAAAGGTTTAGACAGCGCTTTTTAAAATGTGAAAAGCGCTGTCTAATCCCCCACCCTTAGACAGCGCTTTGGCCAAAAGCGCTTTAAAAGACCCTCTTAATTTAAATTTTTTAGGTACACCTTAGACAGCGCTTTTCAAAAGCGCTGTCTAAGCCCCCTACCTTAGACAACGCTTTGGCCAAAAGCGCTGTCTAAGCCCCTCCTATTTTAATTTTTTTAGGTATACCTTAGACAGCGCTTTTGTCAAAAGCGCTGTCTAAGCCCCCCCCTTAGACAGCGCTTTTGCCTAAAGCGCTTTCTAATCCTCCCCTTAGACAGCGCTTTTGGCAAAAGCGCTGTCTAAGGTATACGAAATTTTTTGTAGGATTTGTTTGTAACCACATTTTTTCCAGGTTTATAAACCAGAATTGGTACCTGTTTTCAACCAGATTTTTTCAGACAATTATCACATTTTATATATGCCATTTTGGCCTTTTTTTACCAAAATTTGGCAAACCAATTCAAACCAAATTTGCCATAAATGTATCAAAATATATACAAATTTATGTTTACATTTATAAGTCATTACATATACTACTACAAATGTACACATTAATTACACACTTTGAGCTCTATCATGTATTGACACCACTCCTCTTTGATTTCGTCCACTTGATCCTTTGTATAAGATGCACACTTGAATTCATCAAAGTACTACATAATAATATAACATATTTTGAATTAATTCCAACTATTTAATTATATGAGATATGTGTAAATATAAAAATAACTCATAAGTTAGAAATACATACATCGGTGGGAATCTCTAATCGGCCCAACATGAGAGTATCTCGCATAAACCTCAACATGAAATACCCGCAATCTATTTCATTACGTTGAAGAGGACACTACATATGAAAAAAAAATATGAATTATAAATCCTAAGTTTTATCAAGTGTAGTCATCACTAATATAATAAAAAACGCGGTAATTAAAAATATACCGCCACTTTAATCCATGAAATGGAGTTGGCGCCCCTCCTTGAGGTCTGGATAACTCGTTGGGCCCGAAAAGCTTGTAGGACGCTAATAAAATAAAAATGAAGCAATTAGAACAATTCACATAAACTAATAAAAATTTTGAACATTCTCACTTACGTGTCAATTAGGACCTTCATATCCGGGTATGTTGTCCAATCATTTCCTAACGAGTCAAGATAATACACAATTTCTCGGATAGGATTGATTGCGAGCAACAACCAATGTCCACTGTAATGATTAGGCAAATGTTAGATGGTAACTTGGAAAATAATTATAATAGATGAATTTAGAATGAAATGCTAACCCGGTATTAAACGGTACAAAAAACAACTTCTCCGCATTTTTATTCTCCACGAGGATCCGAAGAACGTACTCCGTCACGGTATCCGGTCTACTTATCATTAAACCATAGTTGACGGTCGCGGGTGCTAAGAATCCGAATGACACGTCCAAACCATTGGGGCGCATCAATTTGTCATACAAAAACCTAATATAAAAACATCATTAACATAAAGTAAACATCATTAAAATAAGTTGTTTAATTAATAAAACAAAGTATGCCGAATTTACCTAACATATGTATTGACAATGTTGACGCCGATTTCTTCACGACCAAAAACTTGCATGAAGTCCTCATTACCAATCATTTGTTCGTAATCAAAGCCGAAAATCCCTACCTCCATAGGTATAGTCCGAACACCTCCGGTCGGTATATCGGTCATCTCTAGAAATGTCCTGAGGCACGACCTATACTTGGTGGTAGGTTTTTTCCTAGCTACGGACTTCTTAGCACCAGAACTTTGTACCCGTGCGGAGGCGTTGCTAACCTCCTTTTTTTGTTGTGCGGAGGCATTGCTAGCCTCATTTTCTTGAACCTACATGTCATATAAATAGTTAGATCAAATTAAGAATGTAACAACTTCCATGAATATATGTCATATAATTGTATATTACCTCTTTTCTTGAAACCGTGGACTCGGTATGCCGTGGAATCGCAGTTTCTTTTGATTTGGATTGTGTGGGAGTCTATTTAACATAGGAAAATATGTAAGTAAAATTTTAAGCATAAATTTTAAACTTTGAATATACCAAGGAAAGTTAACATAAGTTTTAATCATACCTCATATCCTACGCATATGAGGTTTGTCGGCCATGCAACAAACGAACCTACTGCTTCGTGCACCGTTGTTGCATCCGAATCATCGCTAGGATATGGTAATGCTGCATTCGGCTCAACTGCAATATCAACTGATACCTTCAAACATCCAGCAGGGAGCTCTCTAGTGTGGAGTAATACTCCGCTAACGTTATGCACTTTTCCCTTGCCAACCATCCGATAGTATGGTGACGACAAATACAGCTGACAATGGGAAATGCCCTAAAACCAATAATAACAAGAAATCGTTAATGTGTATATATGTCAAATACATAATTTAAGAAAATAGTTCAATTTAAGACAATTATATGTAATTACCTCTGGAATGTTCGGCTGAAAGGTACAGTTGATACTGTCTTTGTCCGAAGCATCTCTGTATACTGTTGAGGCGCTAGCCTCTCTTTCTCTCCTCAATGCATCAAGCTCAGCTTGCATGGCTTCCATTCTTGCATGAAGCTCCCGATTACTAGGAGCCTTTCCTTTTTTAATACTCATGGAGATCGGAGTGACTCCAAATCCCTTACCCCTCACCCGACCAGAGTACTCAGGGACATCTAATGCCCGACCAAGTATGCTCCTAGTATCATCGGGAGATAAAGACTGAGATAGCTCCTCCTGAAAAATCAGATGAATATCGTACAATTGTCAAATATTTGTGTATAAAAATGTTATTCAATTAATGAAAAAATGTTATACTTACACATTTCTGGTATACTTGTAAAACTTCTTCTTGAGGAACTCCAGATTTGCCCACACGGGCTTCCTTCCACAAAACATGTGCAGGAAGAGATGATTCTGAACTTTCCTCCTTCTGCAGCTACACATTAAGTCATACAATTTGATCAGATAAAACTAATATATGATGAACAAATTTGTTATCGCAATTTAAAAATACGTACCATGGATTGTTCTAAACGTCCATATCCGACACGTCCTTTTCGGTACGGATATGCGGGACTTGATGCTCTTTCCCGATTTGTAGCACTTATTCTTTGAAAAACCGGGTCTTGTCTTTTGGATTTGAACGCTTCCCATTCTTCAGCCGATATCAAACTTTCATATTTTTTGGGAAGCTCCGCATCCACAAAATTACCATCCGCATCCTTAAGGAACTTGGATGATAAAAATGTCCGAAACCCTCTTAGAAGCTTTCCGGCCAATTTCATACAAAAGTCTCTTCTTTCTTCTTCGATGTTAAAACATCGCTAAGAAAAACATACAGATTGATAGTTAGTATCGGTAATTGAAAAAACATAATTGATACCGTATAATTAAGGGCCAAATTATTGTACCTTTATCTCACTCCAAATTTTATCTTTGGACTCTTTCAGCTCTTTGTTTCTCCAATCATCACATGTAATGGGAATTTCATTCCTTACTAGTGCACCGATAAAACTAGTTAAGGTATGCCCATTAGGTTCTATAAGCTGTCCCTGGGTGCTCCAATAGACATCTAGTATGATGCCTCGAGATCTTCCTTGGACCACCCTTCTCATTACTGTGATGCCTCTTCGAATTTCTTCTTCCGCAGATACTTTTTTAAGAACTTCCTCAGGTTGGTCATCAGCCATGTCTAACCTGTAATAAACCAAGGAAACCATCAAATATCAAATATAACTTATAATCAAAGCAATTGAAAACAAAAAAATAAAGAAATCATGCATTATCATATATAACTTATAATCAAAGTAATTGAAAACAAAAAAATAAGGAAATCATGCATTATCACATATAACTTATAATCAAAACAATCGAAAAAATAAAATAAAGAAACCATGGATAATTTACCTAAGTCACTAACATCTCTTTCTTTTCTTTGTTGGAATATTAATCACTTGTTTCTTAGCAATGCGTACGGATGAATTGATCCAAATTCCCTCATTATGATCGTTTCTTATATATGACTCATCCGGTATAAGATCCTCAACTTCATCATTTCTATTCAACTCATTCCGTCTAATGCATGACTCATTCTCAACATCAATATCACATTGATCGACACCGCTATCATCAGTCACTTTGTTAGAGAAAAGCACTATAAGACCATTTTGTACTCTTCGGGTCATTCATATAGAACACTTGTTTAGCCTGAGATGCTAGAATAAAAGGTTCATCTTTGTACCCCACCCTAGTAAGATCAACTTGCAAAAATCCAGACTTATCCATTCGTATGCCACTACTATTCACCCACTTGCAACCAAAGATGGGAATCTGAAACTTCTCGTAATCAAACACCCAAATGTGCTCAATAACTCCAAAATATGACAGATTTGCATATTTGGGGTTTAAGTCCTTCATGCTTGATATATGCATTGCTTCAGCTAGCACGGTGACACCACTATTTTGCATAGTACTCTTATCATCTTGTTCTTTGGTATAAAATGTGTATCCATTAATTGAATATGCGCTATGAGAAAACACATGCAAACTTGGACCATATGCCAAACATCTCAACCTTTCTGTTACCGAAGAAGGATCTGAAGAGCGCTTCAAATAAATATGATCCTTCAACCATTGTATGAAACTTTGATTGTGCTCTATAACTATCCAATTTTCATTTCTGTTCGGATTTAACCTTCGGAGTACATCCTTGTGCATTTCAACATATGGCTCAACCTCATTATTATTGTGGAGAACATACAAATGAACTTGATCCCGTTCATCCCTTGATATTGTCACAATTTTATTCCCAATTAATTTTTTACCTTCCATTTTGTCGAAAATCTGAGCTCTGGGGAGTCCAATCGATTGAACGTTAGACAAATATTCAGTACAAAACTCAACAGCTTCTTCAACAATGTATCGTTCAACAATACAACCCTCTGGTCGACTTCGGGATTTCACGTACCCTTTTAATATTTTCATATACCGTTCAGCAGGGTACATCCATCTCATATAAGCTGGTCCACACAACTGTGTCTCTTTCACAAGATGAACAACTAAATGAACCATTATGTCAAAAAAAGACGGAGGAAAATACATTTCAAGCTCACACAAGGTAATTACAATCTCTTTTTGTAGTGTTGGTAAGATCTCGGGATCGATCACCTTACTACAAATTGACCTAAAGAAAAAACACAATTTAGTTATGGAACTTCTTACTTTTTCTGGCAAAATAGAACGTATACCGATCGGTAGAAAATGTTCCATTATAACGTGACAATCATGTGTCTTCAAATTCTTCAACTTGAGGTCTTTCATAGAAACAAGTCTTCTGATATCAGATGAGTATCCTTCTGGAACCTTAACTTCACTCAGAGACTTACACAAATTTTTTTTCTCCTTTCTAGATAAAGTAAAAGCAGCAGGTGGTAGATATGTTCGTCTTCCTTTCTTCACGGGTGCTAATTCAGTTCTCATTCCCATTTTTAACATGTCCTCCCTTGCTTTAAGGCCATCCTTAGACTTGCCTTTTATATTGAGTAATGTACCGATAACACTTTCAAATACGTTTTTTTCAATATGCATAACATCGAGAAAATGTCTCACGTACAAAGACTTCCAATATGGCAATTAAAAAAATATCGACCTTTTCTTCCACCCACCTTTCACAATCTTATGTGCAAAAGGCTTGCCAAACTCAGTACGCACATCTTTCACCTTTTCAAAAACTTGTTCACCTGACAATGCGGGTGGAGCTCTACGATGTTCGGTGTCTCCATTGAATGCTTTTCTCCACCCACGGTAGTGATGTTTAGAATGTAAGAATCTACGATGACCGAGAAACACATTCTTCTGGCAAAGTTCCAATCGGATCGTATCGGTTCCGTCTTCACAAACAGGACACGCACGTTGACCTTTAATGCTATACCCAGATAGATTCCCGTATGCTGGAAAATCATTAATTGTGCCAAACAACATCGCCCTCAAATTGAAACTTTCTTTCCTATATCCATCATAAACCTCCACACCGTTCTCCCACAAAATCTTTAAATCTTCGATCAGAGGTGTCAAGTATACGTCTATGTCATTACCTGGTTGTTTAGGCCCAGAGATTAACATAGATAACATCATGTACTTACGCTTCATACATAGCCACGGAGGTAGGTTATAAATCATAAGAATCACAGGCCATGTGGTATGTGAAATACTTTGAAGACCATGTGGGTTCATTCCATCAGTAGATAATGCCAATCGAAGGTTTCTTGCTTCTGATCCAAACTCAGGATAATCATTATCAATCTTCGACCACTGTGGTGAATCATCCGGATGCCGATACTTTCCATCGGTGATTCTTTCATCTGCATGCCAAGTAAGATGTCTTGCATCGGTTTCACTACGAAACATGCGCCTAAATCTCGGAATTATCGGAAAATACCATAAGACTTTTGCGGGAGATAATCTTTTCTTATATCGAGACAAACCGCATTTGGGGCACTCAGTTAACGTTGCATATTCGTTACGAAACAAAATGCAATCGTTAGGACAAACATGTATCTTATCATAGCTCATGCCAATAGAGCACAACATTTTTTTTGCCTCATAGGTTCGATTAGGAAGAACATTATCATCCGGTAGCATTTCTCTCATAAGGGCCAACAACTCTGTGAAACTTTTATCCGACCATCCATTGCCCGCCTTTAAGTTGTACAACTTTAATACCGCAGAAAGTCTTGAGAATTTAGTGCAACCTTTGTACAACGGTTTCTCTGCATCGCTTACCATCCTCTCAAACATTTCAGGACAATCATGAAGATCTTCTTCCAGTGCTTCTACAATCTCTTCAACTCGATCACAATCATATGTTTCCGTGTCTTTGTCGTATGAAGCATAGGTCGTATTTCTTTTTCCACTCGATTCAACATTCCCGTTAATTTTCTCACCATGAAATATCCAACACTGATAACTTTGATCAATTCCATGCCTCAGCAAATGCGATTTCAATCCATGTGCGTCAACCTTACCAATATAACAACAACGCAAGCAAGGACAATGCATTCGTCTGGGGTTTTCAGCGTGTTGAACAACATACTTAACGAATTCCGCAACCCCACTCTCGTACTCTTTGGTCATTCGATCGGCACAGATCCATGTTTTATCCATGATTTTCCTACTTATTTAAAAGAACACTCAAATAATGATAAATAAAATTTAAATATATTAGTTAAAATATTCAAATAATAGAAAAATTAATGGCATTTTTTAACTTGTTACCAATAAGTCTTTTTTATTTGTCCAATATCTCTATCACTCTTCACGATAAGTAAATTGTTCTTGTGGTCAACCTCCACGGTATAAAACCAAATTAAGATTCTGTAGCGTATCTTGTCATAATCTCTACTAATTACCCTTTTACACAACTTCATAATACAGAACATGAGATAAATTCATTATAATTTGCTTAGTTTGGAAGTCAACTTCATAAGATATGGATAAAAGTATTTCTACCTCGCTCGTCATAAATCATCTTAGACATCAATTTCACTAAACAACAATTAGATGTGAGTAATCTTATACAGTCTTCTCCTCGTCCAATCTATGTCTCAGGTATAAATAAAATATCTAGTCCAACTACCTTGCAACTGTCTATTCTCTTTGATCTTTCACTTACCCCAGACTCCTGAATCCTAGGATACAAGGTGTAATATTAGCCCTCCATTCTAGTGAATAGCCTATCTAAGTGCAATAAAATTCTATGGCCTCCAACTACCAAGCTGTGAAAGTAACTCTTCACCCTTTCTTTGAAATCTTGTTTTGTGACCAAGATTTTTCCCTCTTTAAAAGTTCGAAGTTGTATCGATATTAACATTTCATTTAAAGGGAAGTTCCACATATACATATAACCATTTATCCCCCATATGGGTTCCTCACAAAATCAGCATTTGAAAACAAAAAAGACATAAAGAAAATATCATAAGATGATACCAAGAAAATTTGCAACACTAACAGAACATAAATGATATGTACAACTAAATGTATGTATAGACAAAAATCTATCACAATAAAATAAAAAGCATATAAAAAGATTGATCAAAGTTAAGAGGTGAAAGGCATTATAAAGACCAGTACTAAGAAGAATACCTTTTAAAAATGCTACAGCAAAAACCTCAAACAGCAGAGAAGCTAATACAGAGAACACAATAAACACCTGCATAAAGGGTGCATACAAGTTACATTCAAAATAGTAACTAGAAACATAAAACCTGTAAAAAAAAGCAGAACCAGAAAAAAAAGCAGAACTGAAGCCTGTAACGAAGAACTGAAGCAATGAACCCGATTCGTCAAACAAATGATTCGTCAAACAAATGAAACGCAGAAATGATTCGTCAAACAAATGAAATGAAACGCAGAACTGAAACCTGTAACGAAGAACTGAAGCAATGAACCCGATTCTTTCAACGGCGGTGAATGAATGAAGAAGCAATGAAACCGATTCTTCAAACGCAGTGAAAAAGTGAAGAAATGAAGCACAATCAATGGCTGAAACACTTTCAAGAACGAACGATTTCGCTGTTAGGGTTCGCTTTCGCTGTTAGGAGGGAAAACAGAAAGAACAGAGAACGAAAATAGAAGTCTGAATTTTAATTTTAATAAGACCTTAGACAGCGCTTTTGGGAAAAGCGCTTTCTAAGGTATGCCTTAGACAGCGCTTTTGAAAAGCGCTTTCTAAACCCCCCCTTAGACAGCGCTTATGGTTTTATTTTTTTTTAAAATTTAAAAGCTTTAGACAGCGCTTTATCAAAAGCGCTGACTAAGGTGAATATTTAAAAGCGCTTTCTATAAGCGCTGTCTAAGGGGGGTCTTAGACAGCGCTTTCTAAAAGCGCTGTCTAAGACCCCCCCTTAGACAGCGCTTTCATTATTTTTTTGGAACATTTTCCGTGTTTTTTTTAAATTTTAAACTTGGACAGCGCTTTCTCTTAAAAGCGCTGTCTAAGATGCGCTGTTAAAAAGCAGTTTTGGCGTAGTGTCTTCTTCTCCTATTTTGTGTTGAATTCCTAATTTTCTTTCTTCACCAAATTCAATTTTCTCTTCTTATTTTCTATCTTGTGTAAATCCCATATTATTCAAGAGAGTGCGATTATTTTTCTTTTGACTTCTTCTACACCATTGTGTACTAGAGTCATGTCACTTCCCATATTTTCCCGCTTAAGTTATGCCAGAAATGGACTACAAGTTTGATAAAAAGGATGTCACATCTAATAAATAAACTATTGATCTAAACTACAGACGATTAAAAAGGCGTTGTGAGCGAAACGTTCCATCATTTGCCTTCTATATCGTCGCTTGTAGGCCCTTTTATAAATATCTCAATACAAACAGCAATGCCCTACTACCCTCTCATAGGACTATTAAATGATTCAGCCCAGATAGGTGGATTGAAAACTAACCCCTAACCAATTCCCTTTAAACCACCAGCCGTTATTGTAATCAGAATTTTCGCTCTTCTATAAGCTATAATTTCTTGCTGAAATTTAAATAAGAGCTCAATAGAAAAACAAACTAGCAAAAATATGCAAATGACTTAAGTTGAAAGGCAGAGGGTAGTGTCGTCAAAAGAAGAAAAAGTAGACAGAGACTGCCGGCACTAATACAGTCACACATACACCATGTGCATTATCAGACTACTTAGTCAATTTTCAACCTCATTTCTTTGTTCTCCAACTTCTCCATTAACTAAAATTAATTACACAAGAAACACTACCATAAATTTATACATGCAAAGTAAAAGATGCATAACTCAAATCTGAAATAGCATTGAAAATATATGTAAGTATTGACTTTATAGATAGAACATGATTTGTATTATTATAATATTGTATGCATCAGAAGCAAAAATAAAATGTGAGAAATTATGTATTTTGTTTGTCGATGAGAGGGACAGGAAGTAGCTAAACGTAGTAGGTCCTTTGATATTAAAAGAAGCAGTTCTTGTGGAGTCTATAACATGTGTGGCCTAAAACTTATGATAATGGTATCATTAATATGTAATGTTAACATGTTTGAAAACGATGAGTTATAATTTATAGGGAGAGAGACAGGAGTGAGGGGGACCTTTTTTATAGGGAGAGAGACAGGAGTGAGGGGACCTTTTTTATGGGAGAGAGATTTCTAAGAGCTGCCTCTAAAGGGATGGATGGCGATGTAACTGAATGAATACAAATTGTATTAAATTATATTTTAATTTATTTTAAACTACATTTAATTATATATGTTTTAAATACAAACATTTTAATTTATTTAAATTATATTTAATATATATATATATATATATATATATATTAATAAATAATTTATTTAAAATATACTTTAAATTATATTAATATATCAAATTCTATTTAATATATTAAATTATATTATATTTTAATTTAAATTATATTTAAAATTATTCAAATAATATATTTAAATATATATGTTTTAAATACAAACATTTTAATTTATCTAAATTATATAAATTATATTTAATTATATTTAATATGTACAAATTATATTAATATATATTTTAAAATATATTTAAAATTATTACTTTTTGACATTTTATACAAATTATTTTTAATATATACAAATTATATTAATATATAAATTAAAATCTATTAACTTAAAATATATTTTAATTTATTTTAAATTATATTTAAAATTATTATGTTTTCACAATATATATAATTAGAGTGATTTAAATTAATGGATGAGTGCGTAGCACCGTTGGTCAAGGAGTTTATTTGTATGCATTGGGTCTGGGGTTTGAATCCCCCTCTCCCCAGACTCATTTTTATTTTATTTTTTTACATTTTCAACTTTAGAAAGCGCTTTTTAACAAAAAGCGCCTTCTAAGGTAAAACTATCAAAAAACCTTAGAAAGCGCTTTTGATGAAAAGCGCTCTCTAAAGCCAATCATTTATTAAAATATAAAACTTTTTTAATCATTTTCATATTCGCTCTCGTTTCAAAAACTGCTCCCGCTCTCGTTCCTAAACCCTTTTCTACGCATATTTGCTTTCGTTCATTCTGAAATCGTTCAATTCTCATTGTTCGTTGTTGTTCGTTGCTCATTGTTGTTGTTGTTCGTTCTATATTGTTGAAGTTGAAGTTGCTCATTGTTGTTGTTTTTCGTTTGTCGTTTCGTGACTGAGGTACGTCGTTCTTGTTGTTGTTCTTGATGATGTTGTACATTGTTGTTGTTGTTCTTGTTGATACTCGACGTTGTTGTTGTTGTTGTCGTTCTTGATGATGTTATGGTTGCTGAAACCATTTTAGATAGTTTTGTTTGATGTTGGTGTTGTCGTTCTTGATGTTTTTGTTGTCATTCTTGATGATGTTGTTACTTGTTATATGCAGATAATGTTGGCATGTGTTGTTGTAGATTGTCATACGCAGATAGTTTTGTTTAATGATATCTATAATCACATTTTGTTTTATGAGATTGAATTGTTGATGCATATGCTAAAGTTCCAAAAAAATTTAAAACATGCAAGTCAAGTTCCTCATTAAACGATAGATAGTAAGGTGATTTATTATTTAAAATAGTGCTAGTAACTTTGTTTATGATGTAAATAGCATGATTTACTGCATATGACCAAAAATATTTAGGAGTATTAGATTGGAAAATTAAAGCTCTTTCTATGTTCAAAATATGTTGGTGTTTTATCTCTACTCTCCCATTATCATTCTTTAAAATGATCCAAGTATACCTACTAGAAAGTATGAATGACCATTGATAGGATTGATTGCATTGTAAGAATGAAACAAAAAAATTTAGGAACCAATTATGATTTATCTTCTAAAATACAATTATGATTTATTTTTCTTTAAAAATGTTAGAACAATCAGTTTAGGAACCATTATCTTATCGTTCTTGATGATATTGTTGTTGTTGTCGTTCTTGATGATTGATTTGTATATTAAGAGACAGTATCAACTTCTAATAATCTTCATTTTTTATGTAAATTATAGGTAGATTTTGAGGTGAGGTTTAGAAGTTGTTTACATCTAGATTTTGAGGCGAGGTCTAGAAGTTGTTTACATTTCTACAGGTATATATATATATATATATATATATATATATATATATATATATATATATATATATATATATATATATATATATATATATATATATATATATATATATTGTTTAGTTTAATTAGTGTAACTATGGATAAGAAATGGATGTATTCAAATCGTCAAAAGAGTACGAGAATGGGGTAGAATTCGTTAAGAAAAGGAAAAATGTCTCTTGTGGTTAATTTATAGAATTTGGCTGCAGAGCTTTTGTTCACATCCCAAGAGATGAAAGAACAAAGCTTGATAAAAGATCTAAACAATGTGTGTTTGTAGGTTATGGTCATGAATATTTTAATTATAGATTATGGGATACATTTGATAATAAAGTTATCAGAAGTCGTGATGTGATATTTCTTGAAGACCAAACTATTAAATATTTTCATAAAATAGAGAAACCAAAATATGATGGTAGGTGTTACACTAAGGTTTTTACTAAACTGTTGCGGTGAGAATCGGATACCAAGCTATTAAGTGAGCTTGAATCGCAAAACATTTAATGTTCACCACCGACTTTAATTTAATCCAAAAGGAAAAGGGAAAAAGATCGTAAAAACCCTAAATGAGGAGAAACTAGGTTCGGGGGTTGATTATACCTAGGGAAGGTGTTAGCATCCTAAGCATCCGCAGTATCCTACGGGAACCTCTTGTTAATATTTGTATTATTGTTATTTATTGCCTGCTAAAACTAAGGGGAACCTAAGGTTTTATTTCTAATGGTGCTCGCACAACATCGCATCGATGCCTACGTATCGGGTATAGAATCAGAGCACTCGTAGTTCTCCTAAGGATTAACGAACACTTGGTTACGCTCAAGGTTCGCGGGGAAGGTAAGTGTTATGGCAAACACTCACGTGACTTTAAGAAAGTCACAAAAAGTTATAAAATAAAATACCAAGGACCTAATGGCTAAGGACCTAAGGATGAGGGACCTAAAGATGAGGGATGGCTAAACTTCCTATGACATTGAGTCAACTGCAGGAGTTCTTTCCCTTTTGGATTGAAAAGCAAGTAAACCAAAAATAAATAAGAGAGGGTGCAAGCTCCTAAGACTAGGCAAAGGCTGCTACTTGCAAAAGTATAAACTGAATGAAGTAAATGGAATGCAAGGATAAAAAGTTTGGTAACTGGCTATGGCTCGATATGTGGATCGAGAATGCTGGGGTGGCAAACAAACGCAGTGCGACAATTTGTTTAAGTTAGAAAGCTGTGAAGTGTAAGGAACTGTGCAGATGGCGATCGTAAACGACCGACTTACGTGTGTGAGTGTATGTGAAGTGAACTTGGCGTTAGACCAAGGAATTATCATTTTGAAAATTAAATTAAATGGTGTAAAACGCGAGAAATAAATAAAATGAAATAAGTTATGAAAATAAAATGAAATGGATTAAATAAATTAAATAGATAAAATAATGAAATAAATGGAAAGAAAATAAATATATGAAATAGAAATAAAATGCAATGGCCTCATAGGGGTCACGATTAATCGGAAACGATTTATCGTGACCTTCGTCATATCATCGGCCCGCGAAAATAGAAAATTAAATACAAATGAAGCGAATGAACATAAAACTATAAAATTAGGTTAAAAATATTTGAAAAGATTTTAATTAAACAAAAGGAATTAATAATAAAAACGGTGGAGGGTGCGACGGATCAATGGGTCCACAATGTATATTTAGAACATAAACTCAAATCTAAGCTTACGGCCCAAAACATAAAGGACGAAGGGTGTTATTGCTGACTTTAGCGTGTTGTGCGTAGTAAAATAGAGCAGATGGGCCCAAAAATCTTTACCAGGATGCAAGAATAAAATGAGATAAATAAAAGTCAGTAAAGGGATGAACGTTGGATTAGACGTGCATAAAATATTGGGATATGTAAGTTAAAAGAAACACTCAATTAGCATGAAATAATAAATAAATAAAAGAAATATAAAAATGATGAGGTTGAGCAAAAACGTTAAAATAAGGTCAGCATCACATTTTGGGATAAACACTCACCCTCAACCTTGTTTCAAACACCGGAAAAAACAAGACGAGAAAACAAAGCCTCATCTCACCGCGAAACAGCCTGACCCACTCTTCTTCTCACGATCACTCTTGCCCTGAAGCTCTCAATCTCTCTCGCTGCTGTCTCTCTCAAACGTGGCCGGAAAAAGGGCGGCGGCGGACTGTTCATGGATGGGTTGCAGTTTTTTCGGTTTGTGACGGCGGCTCATGATCCAATTTAGTGATGGTAGTGGTGTTGCGAAGGGCGATTTCACGGTGGTGGTCGCGGCTTTGAAGGTTTTCGGTGGTTTGTATAGAAAACAGAGGTGGTGAAAGGGTGAAACTGACGAAAGGTTGAGGGTTTGCTTATGGAGGGTGTGATGGCCGTCGGTTTCGGTGGTGAAAGGGGTTAGCGGTGGACTTCTCACAGTGAGTTTTGGATTCGGAAAGGGACGGGACTGTGTCCTCACGGTTTGTGCGATTTCTTTTTTCCTGAATCACAATTTCTCTCCTCTCCCTCGTCTTCTCATCAATTTGCTTTTGGTCTGATAACTATTTGTGAAATGGTGATGTTCTTGTTTCAGATTTTAGAGGTGAACATGAAGGACTAGAGACGGTGTTGTGCTCGGTGATTCGCGATTGGGAATGGTGGTGGTAGGTTCACGAGGTGGGTCGCTGGCCTTTTTTTTAATGGTTGAAGACGGAAGGATGTTGGCCGGGTTTGGACGGCGTGTGCGTTCTGTTTGAAGGTGGTAACTCGCGGTGAAGCTCACGGTTCACTCGCTCAACAAGATTTCTCCGTCTCCCTCAGCGATGGCTTTGAACACTCGCGGTTCATCTCACTCAACCTCAGATGCAGTATCGAAACTAACGGCGGCGTCTTAATGATGGGATTCAGTTTGTTTGGTTTGCTGGGTTTTCACGGTGACATAGGGATTTTGGACGGTAAGCGGATTTGCTGCTGTGAAGGTTTGAGGTTGATGGGCCTTGCCATTTGTGTTTGGTCCGTTGGATTCCGGAAGGAGGATGGTGGCTGGTTTGGTTCTGTTGTGGCTGTTGACGTGATGTGGGTTATTTTGTGTTGTATTTTTGATTTCACACTAAACTCGCAGTGGTTCTGTTTCAAGGCATCAATGGTAAATGAAATGTCACAGTGGTGTTTGTAAATGAGTATTGGCTTGGCTGCGGTTGTTATTGGAAGGTGGTGAACGGATTTTGGTGTGAAAGGTTGAAGCAGTCTGTTTTCGGTCTATCACGGTGGTTTCGGATTGCACTTATGGTTCAAAGGTCAGTGTTGTATTTTCTGGTTTTTATGTGAGTTTTGAATTTGGTGTTTGTTTGATTTTGTTTGGTTATAGTTTGTTTGCTTGCTGTTTGGTGGTTGTGAGCTGGTTGTTGTTTTTTGTGTGGATTTCTGGTGTTGATTATGATGAAGAAAAGTAATTTTTAGGCTGAACTGAGTTTTATCAGTTTGTGATGAACAGGGTATTTGCGGTTTTGATGGCGAAAAAGAGTGATGAGTTCCAAGGTTCAGATTATGTGCGTTTCAGTTTTATGAGGTTATGAATGGATTGTTTTTTTGGATCTGTGTTTGGTTGATAAAGGTGTGTTGGTCAGAAGAAAAAATGGTGAGGATGATTATATGGATTGAAGAGCAAAGTCAATGGGAATATTTTTTGGTAAATTCTGAGACTTTGTTGTAATTTTATGCAGAGTGTTCTTTTTATTTACAAGTGTTATTTGTTGATTTGAAAGAAAAAAAATGGTTTTAAGTATATTTTTTCGAAGTTCTAACATGAAGTTGGTTTTGTATATGCAGATTTAAGATTGAACAATAAAGATGAGTAGAGAACTAAATATGGACAAAAGCTAAAAGAGGTGAAGGAGAGGAAGAAAAAGATGTTACCGCCCGAACGTTATCGGGGTGACGAATCCACACGGTGAGCTTCCGATTCTTTTGATTATTGCTTTTGCTGAATTTTGGAGTTGTTCTTGCCCCTGTTTTTTTTTGTGATTTTTTTTATGGCTATTTGATGTGTGTTTGATGGCTTTTGGGACTATTTGTGTTGTGGGAGGCTATTTGAGTTGCTGAGTTTTTGATGTTTGCAGGGCTGATTTTTTTGAGTTTGAGAGCTATTTTTGTGTAGTGTTGGGGACTGTTTTTGATGGTTGTTTTTCTTGTAAAAATATGGCTGTTTGGGTGATGTTTTCTGTCTGTTGAGAGCAATGTAACAGTGGTTTTATGCTTGTAGGTGAAGGGTTTCAAGAGGGACAAGGTCTGAATTTTGCAGCTGTGGAGTGGAGCAGGAAAATGCAGCTGTTGGTGGCTGCATGCTTGTCTTGTGCTGCTGTTTGTGTTGGTGGCTGCATGTGTTGTAACATTTTTGTATTCTAGCTGAATTTTTGTACAATTTCCTTTCTTTTTCTATGTAATTGTAATATAAAATGCTTGGAATAAAATGATAAAATTGATTATTTATACTATGGCTATGATTTATACTTTGACACTTAATATTTGAAATGAAAACTTTAAATTAGAATCTAAATGTAAACTTAAATTAAAAGTGAATTAAAAAAGAAATTAAACTTAAAAATTAAAAATAATTTAGAAACTTAAATAAATTAAACTTGGAATTAAAATTAATTTAAAATTTGAGAAATAAATTTGGAATTTAGAAAATAAACATGAATTGAAATTGACATTAGGTTTAAAAATAACAACTTGAAAATGGAATAAAATTAAAAGTTGAAGAATAGAAAATAAATTTAGAAAATAAAATTTGAAAATGAAATAAAAGTTAATTTAGGAATGAGGACTTGATAATGAAAAGAAATAACAAATAAGTTTAGAAAATTTTGAAAATTGAACTAAAAAAAAATTAGAAATAGAAATAGAAATAAAATTTTAAAAAATAGGAATTTACAAATAGAACGAAAATAGAAATTAAAATTAAAAATACGAAAATGAATTAAAAAGTCATAAATAAATTAAATTAAAATGGAAGCTAGAAAATGAGAAGAAAACAACAGAAAATAAATCAGGAAAAATCCCTGCAAAAATGCGATAAAAGTATGATTATGGTATGAGCGATTAGGGGTAAAATTTGGGGTGTGACACTAAACCCCTAGTGAAAATTATGCTGATGGGAGAGATATACATGTGATGATGATAATGTAACCAATGACCAAGAATCTTATCATTATGAGAAAGTTGAAGAGGATCCACCGGTTGAACTTGGGTGGAGAAGATCTACTAGAAAGCATCAAATTTCTCAAAGATATCCTTCACACGAGTATGTGATGATCACTAATAATAGAGATCCAAAATACTACCAAGAAACCATAATAATGTTGATAATGAAGAATGGTTGAAGGCCATGCAAGAAGAGATGAATTCATTGCATGAAAATCACACATTTGAGTTGGTGAAATTGCCTAAGGATAGAAGATCACTGAAGAATAAATGGATATAAGAGATAAATTATGAAGAGAATAAATATCAACCGAGATAAAAAGAAATATTGGTTGTGAAAGGTTTTAATCATAGAAAGGGTATTAACTTTGAAGAAACTTTCTTACCAGTGGTAAATATGACATCTATTATTGTTGTGATGGGATTAACAACTAGCTTGGATCTAGTTATTGAACAACTTGATGTGAAAATTTCTCTCCCTTATGATGAGTTGGAGAAATAGATCTATATGGAGCAACCTGAGGGATTCAGTCAAAGGTAAAGAAGAACTTGTTTGTATATTTAAGAAAATCATATATGGCCTAAAGCAAGTTGTACGAAAATGGTACAAAAGTTTGACTCTTTCATGGAAAAAATGGTTATGGTAAAAATACTGCTGAGCATTGTGTGTTTGTGACTAAATTCTTTGATGGTGATTATATTATTCTATTGTTATATGTTAATGACATGTTGATTGTTGGTCATGACATTAAGAAAATTCAAAGTTTAAAGAAAGAGTTAAGAAATTCATTTGCAATGAAGGACTTGAGTCATATAAAAAAAATCCTTGGCATGGGAATTTCTAGTGATATGAAGAAAGGTAAATTGAAGTTTCCTCAACACAATTATATTGGTAAGTTGTTAGAGAGGTTCAACATAATTAATTCAAAACCTTTGGCACTCCACTTGCTAGTCATTTCAAATTGAATTCTGAGCAATGTCATACAAGTGAAGAGGACAAAGAGTATATGCAAAATGTTCCTTATGCATCTGTAGTTTGTAGTTTGATGCATCTTATGGTATGCATAAGACCCGATATTACTCATGTATTTTGTGTTGTTAGTCGTTTTCTCTCTAACCCTGGTAAATATCATTGGCAAACAATGAAATGCATTCTCATATATCTTACTGGTACTTACAAAGTGTTGTCCAAATTGTGATGTATTTAAAAGGATTCTTTAATCTCAAAAGCACCATAATAAATAAGCAACTAAACAAGGGTGTCAGAGAACTGTAATAGAGAAGATGAAAAGGAAAATTAACGAGTAATAGATGAGTGTAGCGAACCTTATCAGATTTGAGCTACAAATTCAGTATGTTGTTCATATCACTTAGTTAATTCTATTTATATTCCTTTTGAGTAGTTTTATCTTCTTTCAGAATTATTTTGGTATATCCACATTTTATGGATGAGTTCTTTAGAGTGTGTTTCTCAGCTTTATTATTTATCGATGAAGATTGTTATTTTCTACTGTTACTAGTAAGACTCTTGTATACCCATTATTGATATAGTGGAAGGTTTTACTGGACTAGGTCCTGTGATTTTTATTTTCTAACATTGAGGAAAATTATCCACATGAAATATTATTGCTATTTTATTTTAATATTATTATCATTACACTCTGGAATTGGTTATGCTGGTTGTCTATTTAAATTGTATGGGCTTGAGAAAGTATTTCGCTTGAAAAAATATTCTTATTATATGATAATTTTCCAAAGTATGACAGACAATGATTCATTATCAGTTATTGTATACTAACGTTGTAAGCAAATTGAATAAATAAATGCTTTATTATGTCAAATAAGAAAACTAGAAAAAATAAAAAGGATGCATAAATGAATTGAATAACTTCTCAATGTATTTAAAAGGAAAAGGAAAAAGAATGAAAATAAATCGAATATTATGTATAGAAAAGAAAATGAAAATATGGTAAGAAGTGGAATAGAAAAGATAAAGAGAGAGAGAGAGAGAGAGAGAGAGAGAGAGAGAGAGAGAGAGAGTAAAAACAATTTCTTATTTTTCTTTGTAGCTGCTCCCACACCATTGATGCTGACAACGTTTCACCCACCTCCAAAGTCGTCATAAATTTTCCATATGTTGTGGCTTATTCCTCTATCAAATCTATCTATTTATGTTTTTGTGTTGTCTATTTTGTGCTTTTATGTTTTATGGTCTAAGTTTTCCCTCTTAGTGTTTGATATATAAGAAACCTAGAAGAGTTTTATGTCTTTGAGAAACACTATCTCTAATCATCAATTAAAATTTTAATGTTGTAAATGTGCCTTAAAACCTTTGTTGATTAATAGAAAGAAAACATATTTTGGAGATTACATTTACCGCGAAAATCAGACGAAAAACCAAAAATAAAGAAAAAAATCGGTCGGATGAATAATGACGTCCGTAGGGATGAATAATGATGTACGTACGGATGAGTAATGAGGTACGTATGGTGAATAGTGATTTTAGGTTTTTGAGATTTTCGACAGTTTCTTGTTTGGCATGTTTCAAGATATTGTGGTTTTGGGCTTTATTTGTTGGGTATTTGCTATTATAAATATGTATCTCTTATATGTTTGATGTGTGACAATCTTAGGGTGTACACCAACAAGGGAGATCAAGGTTTTAAAGGTATTAGGTTTCAGCATAAAGAAAACCTTGGATTACACCTTGGGTTTGAGTGATTCATATATTGAGAGTTGGAGAGGTTGGGAAACACTTGGGGGTAGAAAATAGGGTTTTTCTTGGGTTCCTTTAGGGTGTTCTTGGGAACCTGGATGCGAAGACTATTTTCTTGTAACTTATTTGTAATATTTTGTTACAACTTTCTGAGTCCAGTGAATTGGAGAGTTGTTCTCTCCCCCAGAGTAGATCATTTGATTAAACTGGGTAAACAAACCTTCATTTTGTTCTTGTCTTATTCTGTTATATCATATGTGTACAGATTATTATTGTTGTAGACCATTTATTTTGGTTGTTGTTGTTCTTTTACCCACAAGTTGATAATGAATTTTGTTGTAATTCACAACAAGATTCACAACAAGTGGTACAGTGAATGTTAAGCAAAGTGAGCATCAAGGTTAGTAGATGGAAGATCAAGAAATTTTCCGATAACAACGCCTTTGGGTTGTGGAAAATTAAGATGCAAGTAATTTTAAATAAAGAGAAGTGTATTGATGCTTTGAAGAGTGAAACATTGATGTTTGTAGGGCTTACATAAATACAAAAGACCGAGATGATGGATAAGGCCAGGAGTGCCATTATCTCGTGCCTCGGGGATAAAGTTCTAAGAGAAGTCGTCAGGGAGAAAACTATGGTTACTATGTGGGAAAAACTTGAATCGTTGTATTTGACAAAGTCTTTGGCTCACAGGTTGTACTTGAAACAACAACTTTATTCACTCTGAATGATGGAGAACAAATCCATAGTTAATAAGCTTACAAAATTCCACAAGATTATCGATGATCTTGAGAATATTGCAGTGAAGATTGATGATGAGGACACGACTTTTCTCCTGTTGAGTTCATTATCCAAATCCTTTGATCACTTTATGGATGCTCTTCTTTATGGTAAGGAAGGTAATATTGCTTTGGATGAAGTTTAGACGACGGTGAAATCCAAAGAATTTTCAAAGTCGAAATATTTGAAGGTTGAAAATAATGGTGAAGGCTTAAATGTGTAAGGAGGAGGAGGAGGTGGCATAAAGGGATTTCCAAATCAAAGAGGTCTAACAAGTCAAAGGTAAAATGTTTTAATTGTTAGAAAATCGACCACTTTAAAAGGGATTGTCCTGAAAGAAAGATCAATGAAGATTTTGTTCAAGTTGCAGTTTCTTTGAGTGAGGAAAGTTATGAGTATGCCGAAGCACTAATAGTATCGAGTATGGAAACTGAAGATAGTTGGGTCATTGAATCAGGTTTCTCTTATCACAAGTGTTCATGAATAGAATACTTTGAAACTTTGAAGATGGTGCAAGGTGGAGTAGTTCTCCTTGGTAACAATAAGACATGCAAGGTTCATGGTATTGGTACGATCATATTTAAAATGTTTAATGATCGTGAACTTCTTATTCACAATGTGAGGTAAGTTCCAAAACTCAAGCGGAATTTGTTATCTATAAGTATGTTTGATGATCTAGGCTATTGTACTAGAGTTGAAGATTTCCCGTGATGAATTAATTATTGCTAAAGGTCTAAAATATATGGTCTATATATTTTAGAAGGTTTAAATGTCATTATTGATTCATAGTTAACTAGTGGAGGCTTTCATGACAAGGAAGAGCTATGAAATTTGAGTTTAAAGCATTATGAATGTCTTAAGAAAGTTTCAGAGGAGTACAATATTAAGGGATAAAAATGCATGTTACCGTTGAGTTGTTACTGAGTTTTTGGGGTAAAGCTTAGGTTAAAACAACTTACTTGATAGAGAATTTCTTCAGAAGAAGAATGGTGAAAATCAAAGGAGAATAATGTTGAATTGGTATCAAGACGGTTTAAAGTCAAGGTGGAGATTGTTGTAAATGTGCCTTAAAACTTTTGTTGATGAAGAGAAAGAAAACATATTTTGTAGATTGTCTTTACCACAAAAATCTGAAGTTTTAGAAAGTCGGACGAAAAGCCGAAAAGAGAAAAAAATCGCTCGGATGAATAGTGACAGTCATACGAATGAATAGCGACGACCGGACGGATGAATAGTGACGCCTCGTACAGGTGAATAGTGACGTCCGTACGGATGAATAGTAACGTACGTACGTTGAATAGTGATTTCAGGTTTTTGAGCTTTATTTGTTGGGTATTTGCTTTTATAAATATGTATCTATTATATGTTTGGTGTGTGACAATCTTAGGGTTTACACCAATAAGGGAAAACAAGAGTTTAAAGATATTAGGTTTCAGCACAAGGAAAATCTTGGATTACACATTGGGTTTGAGTGATTTATATATTGAGAATTTGAGAGGTTGAAAAACATTTGGGTAGAAAATAGGGTTGTTCTTGGATGCCTTAAGGGTTGTTCTTGGAAACCTGAAGGCGGAAGTTATTTTCTTGTAACTCATTTGTAATCTTTTGTAAAAAATTTCTAAGTATAGTGAATTTGAGAGCTGCTCTCTCCCTCAGAGTAGATCGTTTGATCGAACTGGATAAATAAACCTTCGTTTTGTTATTGGCTTATTCTATTATATTATCTTTGTACATATTATTATTGTTGTAGACAATTTATTTTGGTTATTATTGTTCTTTGTCCCACAAATTGATATTGAATTTTATTGTAATTCACAATTTTTAACATTATATTAAAGAGGACAATCTTGAGACTAAAGTTAGTCGAAATACGTAAATACTAATAAAAAAATTATCCTTAATTGAATTTGTAAGAGGACAAAGAATTCTCATTCTTATATTGCCATTAATAATATTCTTAAGAGAGTTGATAGATGGATGCTATGCTGTTGTTTCTAGTTTGATTATGTTTTCATAGATTATGATCAAACTATGTATAATATTTGATGTCTACGTATTTTTTTTATTATTAGAGATGCTGCTAGATTTTAGATGGAGTATATCCTATGTCACATGTGTCTTGATGTATGTAAGATCTTCTCATTTTTCACTTGATGAAATAGTGTTTATTGTATTAAAGAAAACATAAAATCACATTCTAACGTTAGACTCTTAACAATTTAAAAGAGAATCTGGCCCGTTTTCACCGTGGTAGTTGAAATGGAAGTTCTTATAAATAGAGTTGTCATTTTCATCAAGTACATATCTTAAGAATGCTGAACCATTTTAGAAAGATTTAGTTGAAGGCTTTTATGATCAACTTAATTAAACTATTATGGAGTATTAAATAAGTATTTTTTGTATAAGAGTTTATGTGGAAACTCTTTTTACACATAGTGAGGTTCTAGACAGCTATAAGACATGGAAATAAGATATTTTCCTGTGAAATCATTTGTGCCAATAATTCCTTCATACATATATGGTGTATATAGTTAGGCGATTTAATGGGAAGTGGCAAGTATAAAATTAATGATAACTATTTCAGCACATTTATTTAATATTTGAACAGTTTATGTTGGTTCCACTTCCAGCTATTTGCCAGGAACTAAGCTTCTGCATGTCTATTTCATTGTGGACAATAATTGACAATATTGTAAGGCATAGGACAGGGACTTCCAAATTATAATTGAGGGGAGGACTAAATTGATTCGGCCTTATGTTTAGTATTGACCCTGTATATATAACTTTGTTTCATAGGTTCGAGTTAACTTTTAAGGTTCGGTTAGGAATGTGTCCAGACTCTGGCCCAATTTTTCATTTTTTCGAGTTAATTTTTCAACACAATTTCGAATCAGTTCTGTTTTTGTGGTTTGAGTATTGAATCTAAATACTAATATACAACATTATGAAGTTAAGTAGATGAATGTTTGTCTGTTAAAAATACAGAAATATAACTTTTAGTCTTGCCAGTAAGGTGTTCGATATAATGCTTTAATCAATTTTCACATATTTTTGCTTAAATTCTTTTATTTCATGATGTTGAATTATTATTGTTGTTGATGATTTTTTATTGTTGCATGTTGTGGTTTATGAATGAGTATCAAATTGTTGTTGTTACCACAGTTTTGCAACTTGCACATTAAGTATTCGATAAATTGCCTCAACGAATTTTCTTGTTTTCTTTTTCACTTCGATTTCTTATGAATTATGGTGTTGAATTTTTGTTATTGATTGTTTCATTTTATGTTACATGATATTCAACACTTCAATTTATGTTAACTAAGAAATTATTTTAAAATTTAGTTTGTAGTCACAGTAGTTACCAAAGAAAATTCTTTTTTATAAGCAACATATAATAAAACGGCACAAGGGGTGCACAACCCAAACGAAATACAAAACATAATAAAATGGACACGACTGGAACAAACTAAACCATAACAATAGATGGAGTGACACACCACTCGGGCCATGAATACCTATTATTCAACTTTTTCCCAACCACAACCCAATCCCACACCAAACGTTTAATCATCCCTAAACATAAAATTTATTCATGGAACCATCCTAAAAAAATAGAATTACGACATAACCAAATAGTCCAACATAAAGCTAAACCAAAAACCCAACCAAACTCTACTTTAAATGAAACCACTACCGCCTCCTCAAGCACCATCAAACGATCGATAATAGACAAAGGTTAGAAAGACCAAGGAATATGAATCCAATCAAAAGTTTATTTCCACCAGTTAACCGATACCTTACAATTTCCAAAACGATGATTTGAATCTTCATACTCCACACCACAAAAAGACACAACAAATTGAGAGAGCCCTTCAAAACTCCTCTTCGCTCAAGATTATCTCTAGTTGGTAGACGATTAAGCACTAATCTCCATCCAAAAAATAGAAACTTACTAGGAGCTTTAGTCTGCCAAATACTCGCGAGAGCCTTCAAAACCAAACTATCAGAAACTACTGCAACATCATTCAAAATGTGCCACTTTCATTTACTAAGAAGAACAAGATTAGAAACACCACAATGTTTTATGCCAAGACCATTTTCCTTATTTGATAAACACACCAATTCCCAACTAACCCAATCATTTTTCTTCTTATCCTCCAGACCACCCCAAAGGAAAGTTATTTGAACCTTGATAATGTCTTTAATGATCCCGAAGGGAGCTTTGTAAAATGAAAAAAAAAATCGGAATGTTCGAAAGAGTTGCATTAATAAGAACCATTCTACCGCCAAAAGACAAATTTCTACTATTCAACAAAGAAAACCTATTTTTCAACTTCGACACTATAGGTTTCCAAAACACCTTAATTCTAGGATTAACGCCTAATGAAATACCAAAAAAAGAGAATGAAAGAGTTTTGATTCCACACTTAATAAGAGACACAACCACTTGCACAAAATCCGGTTCAAAATTCAATCCGACAAGCCTACTTTTTCTCAAATTGACTCGCAAACCCGAGACCAATTCAAAACCTCTAAGATTATCTTTAATACTTCAAAGGTTCCTCCAATATCCATCGCGAATCACCATGGTATCGTCCACAAATTGAAGCATATCAAAATGAACCTCATGATTGAACCGAAAACCGTTAAATTCACCCAACGAAGAAGTCTTCCTCATCATAACCGACAAACCCTCCGCCACCAATAAAAAAAGGAAAAGGGAGATAGGATCCCCTTGGCAGAGGCCACGAGACACCACAAAATCATCAGTTGGACTTCCGTTCACTAAAATCGAAACATAATTGGAAAATACAAGGGCTTCCATCCAGTGTCGACTCCGAGGCAGAGCAAACATGCGTACTTCCTAGGGCATCCAAATATTGAGGGCCTCAATTTTTTTTATTTGGATAATTATATGTACTGGATCCAACAATATGCTTCAAAAAATGCTTGAAGGAAGACTTTTTTTAAGTTGCTAGACTATATTTTGATAATATTAATTAAAATATGATTTTTTTTTGTTATGTTAGTTACACGGATAAATGACTATTTGTTGTTGTTGATGTTATTTACAATATACATATAAATGATCTTTTTTATATAAAAAAATTTACAAGGGGTTCATTTTTATTATTCTCCCCGGACCTCTAAAATTTCAAGACCGGCCCTGCTTCCATCCCACCTCTCCAACGATCCCTAAACCCCATTCTCACCATCAAGTATCTCAAACAAAATCCAAGAAACATAATCATACACCTTCTCAAATTCGACTTTCACCATCATGCACAACCTCTTATTCTTCTTAGCAAAGTCCATTATCTCATTGATGACCAAAACCCCATCCAACATATTTCTATTGGGAACAAAGACCAATTAGGTAGAGGAAATAAGCTTCCCGACAACCAATCTCAAATGATTGGAAAGCAATTTCGCGAGAATTTTATAGAGTCTACCAATGAAACAAATAGGTCTAAAGTCATCCAAAAACCCCAAATTATCAACTTTAGGAATCAAATCCAAGAACGAAGTCGTAACTACCTAAGGGAGAGTACCAACTGAATGGATTCATGCATAAAATCACAAATATCAACTTTTATATTAGACCAACAAGCTTTGAAAAAACCGAAATTAAAGCCATCTGAACCCGGACATCTATCACTGTCACACTGCCACACCACGCCCTTAACCTCCTCTTCCGAAAACGGCTCCTCAAGCAACACAATATCATCTAATGATAAATGCTCAATCAAGACTCCATCCAAATTGGATCTACAATAAAGTGACTCCTGTAACCTAAGTTGAAAATTATTCTTGATCTTTGCTTTAAACAATCCTACCTCCTCAATCCACCCGCTCGACGTGTTAATTCATACCACTACATTCTTCCTAAAATGTTGTTTCATATTAAAATCAACCTCAAGTTGGATATAACTATGTTAGTTTTAAAATTCTGCCTAGACCGATTAAATTAATGATTAGAAGATCTTTAAGAGAGTCATACATTCCATTCCATGATCTCATTTAATCTTCATACTAAAGCCTTTAAAACAAATGATTTTAAAAATACTTTTAAATAACTTGAGTTAATAGAATGTTAAACTTGTCACATTAGTTTTGTGGTTATTGACATTACTATTTCATTTGGGGTCTTTAAATTTGTGTCCTTGCTTCAAAACATTTCTTGCTCCGCCAGTATATATATATATATATATATATATATATATATATATATATATATATATATATATATAATATATATATATATATATATATATATATATATATATATATATATATATATATATATATATATATATATATATATATATCGTCGGAGATGGAATTTATTTATATATATATATATATATATATATATATATATATATATATATATATATATATATATATATATATATATATATATATATATATATATATATATATATATATATATATATATATATATATATATATATATATATATATATATATATATATATATATATATATATATATATATATATATATCGTCGGAGATGGAATTTATTAATCTCTACTTATAGACTGTCTCCGAACACTTCAAATGAATTATTTAACCACAGTAGTTAATCCATCTCAAATCTGTCTCTATATTCAGTTTTTCTAGCAATGATATTCAATATAACTTTGTTTCCACTTTGATAATATCATTTATCACTTGATTAATTTTTCATACTATCAATGGAGTGAGGATATTCTTACTCCATAAATAAATTTATAAAATTTATTCTATATCTTCACCCTTAAATCATTTTTAATTAATGACTTAAAATAAACCGTAATTTTTATCTCTCTATATTTAATTATTGATTATTTACAGAAAAATTACGACTTATCATTTATGTTCATAGACTATTTTTATTTTTATTCTACTTTATATCTTTTCATATCTCTGGTCTTGCGCATCAAACATACATAGAGAATAGGCTGTATTACAAGCGCAACACCACCTCACATTTTTCCTTTATGTTCTACATATTATTGGTAGGATGACTAGCCTAATAAATTGTTTTTAATCTAGTGATATTACATACAAATCAAATATATGTAATATGTAATATATCATTAAAAAAGATATCAAAATTATGTATAACATGAATTGTTATATCAATAGCCCAAATAAGAAATATAATAAATATAGATAGGTTGGGTTAAGACAGTTCCCCAGCTTTATACAACAACATGATATGCAATGTTTTGCACTCATTGATCGCATATGCCAAATTGGAAGCATCAATCAAGAATTGTACACATATATACATCATCTACCATATCTTAGGATATGATATGATTGTCTTTTGTTTGAACCTATCTAATTGTAGCAACACATTAGGTCCACTACGAAAAATCACTATTTCTTATCCTTGGCATACAGAAGAAGTTGAAAGTGAAATTATGTGCACTTTTGTATCCTTATATAGATAGGTCGAAAATATGTCAAGTCATCATAATTTTCTAAAAGAAAAATATAACGTGTAATTTTGTCAGATCTATCATTTTTTTTTAAACAAATATATTAATAAAGAAGAATACAAGGGGTATTCATCCAAATGCAAAACTATAGAAATTCACCTCCAATTCAACTAACCAATAATAAAAAAGGATCTAAAACAAAGGGTAAAAAATTAAAGTTGGGTAGGTGAATTTCATTTAAACAAATTCATCTTCACATTAAAAAATTTACATCCTAACATATTATTCACAGACACAAAAAAATCCTTAAATTTTTTATTATATCTCTCTCCTTCCAAAGCATCTAAATAACCGCTATCCAAATCCAACTAATTCTAACTCTCCTTACTTTCTCTCTTGTTCTCACACCAGTCGGTGAAACATTGCAAATGTCCGCCTTTAAAAACGAAACAAATGCTACATCAATCTGCCACCTTCCGCCATACTACTGAAGCTATGGAACAGAAAAAGAACAAATGGTAGAACTCCTCCTGATCATACCTGCACACCACACATGAAATATCAGCAATGCAGACTCTACACTTCATCAATTCGTCCTTCGTAGGGATTCTTTTCCATAGAAACCTCCATCCAAAGTTGCACATTCGCCACAACATTAGATTTCCAAAGCAGCTTGAGAGCTAATTTAAACTCAGGAATAATAGGGACAAAAGGATCATCCTGGGCCCGAATTTTCCTTATGGCAGAGGTAGAAAATTTTAGGCCTGAACTCAATTTCCAAATAGTTTTGTCGATTACACCGCGTTGAGGTTGAGTCTCTTTAGACGACAACTCCCTCTTGAGATCAGATTCACTGACAACCCCTGCTCCTAGACCAAGATCCCCCAATTCCAAACACCATCAACAAAACAACCCATCAATGACACAAATGAGTCCTTCTTAGAACAATTCAAGTACAATTCCTCAAACCTAAACAAAACGGAGTATCGTAGATTCGCGCTGCTTTCAAAAACGAGTGACTCTACCTTCTCCAATCTTGTGAATAAAAGACCTTGCAAAAGAAAAACTACTGTTACTAATAATAGCTTCGGTCTTCAATAAGTCTTTCCACTAAAAGGACGTCGATCTTGAGGACACGACACTCCCATTCATAATGATATCCTCCACCATGCCATATCTCCCGCGCAAAACCTCTTTCCACAAAGAAGATTTATCTTCCAACAGTTTCCATTTCCACTTCGCTAGTAACACCGGATTCAAATAATCTAAATCCAACACCCCAATCATCCATCTTCTTTAGATTATTATAGAAAATTTAAACAAAATTTAATACTTTAAAATAAACGGAAAAAATTTTAGGGCATGCTTATTTTGATTTTTTTAAAATGATTTTTGTTGTGTAATATAAGTTATGTAAATAAATTTACAAAGAAACTTTTCATAAAAGCTTCAAATAAAAATTTGGTTTGAATAGTTATTTTAAAAATGTTATTTCAGATATTTCATTATTTTATAAGAAAAAATTTGGATATCAAAATTTCAAAAAAATCACTTTTGAAGCTATTTCAAATATATTTTCATGAAAAACATTTTTGAGATACAATTTTTTTCAAAAATTACGATTTCGACTATTTTTTGATCATCAATAATATATATTTATGTTGTACGATGTCAAAATTAATCTTACAATTAGATATATTTTGAAAATACAAAGAATTTCTTTTTAAAAAAAATCTAAAATAAACGGACCCAAACTCATTATAAAAAATTGATTTCTTTTCATATGAGATGAAATAATTTTTTTTTAAAAAAATTGAAAGAGTATTAAATAAAATAAAAGAAACTAACGAATGATCACGATGCTTGAAAAAAGATTTAACAATTCTTTTTTAATTATTTTTCAAGCGTGTTTTTAAAATGTTGTAGTAGTTGGTCAAAAGACAACGCTTTTATAAAATTAATTTTAATTTATATTCTTTTTTTAATTCCTTTACACAAAATTTAGCAGTGACTTTTATTAAAACCGTTGTTAAATATGCAAAGTCCAAAAAATTAAAATGGTAGTAAATTATGAATTTCTGTTTATGATGGTTGATTTAACTTTGCTACAATTAGTTTTAACGTAGAAACATAGTTTAGCTATAGTCATCTACACCTTGTTAGAAATTATACCTCAATTTTTTTTTTATTGAATAGATAAAAGTATCCTAAAATATATTATTTATAATAAAAATTAAATCAAATATGTCATATTAGTGTCATAGTCCATAACCTTAATTATGATAGTGGAAAAACAGCTTTTGAGGAGACAATGACAAGCACTTTGCAAACAAATTAGAAGCCTAAAATAAAAACAATTGCCCAATTATATTTTAAACTTGTCCCTTTCTAATGATAAAATTCTCTATTTAGGATTTATGAAAAACACCTATACGTTGTTGGATGCCGTGAGACATGGTAGTAATAATAATTCATTTGAGACTTTGATCAACCCCAAAAGTAACTACAACAAAATATATAACTTTTGCTTTTTGGTTTCAATCAATTACTTTTTTTTTGTCTTTAGTTTCAATAATTGTGAATTTATATTTGTGGACGAAGATTTCTGCAGCTAGAAGACACCTTGTTTTTACCCTTTTAACTATTTATTTATATTTATTTTATTTTATTTTACTCGGAAGCAATTTTTAAAATCTTTTATAAAAATTTATGTTAATATATTTTTTTCATCCCTAACTATAATTATTTATTTATTTATTTTTCTAACTATATTTGTATTATATGCTTATTAAAAAATATATAAGTTGATTGGTTTAATTATTAAATGAGCTTTATACACTCCCACCATCATTATAAATATAAAAAGTGTTTTAAATTTTTTGTCACTATTAAAAGTCAAATTAATTCAAAATACTTTTAATTGAGATAGTTAATAAATAAGAGCAATTTTATAAGTTTGTTTTATGTTTTATATAAAATCTAGGAAATTAATTGCATCTGACTATTGTTGAATAAACGACTTTAAACATAAATAAGGGGATGAATTATTGTTAGAAAAACACTTTAATTTGAAAACAATGAATGTTAGAAGAGGGAAATAAACAAAGATAAGACAATAGAATAATGAAAACCAGAAGAGAGGGAGAAATAAACAACAAAATTAAATAAACAAGAAATATAAAGGAGATAAGGAGAAAGATCACACTAGAGATTATTTTGATTTGACCTAAATCATGTGACCTCTCCAGATCTCGAGAATTTTCTCTTAAGATTTCCACTAAACCTTTTATTAACAACTCAAACATTTGCATAGGATCATCCCAATAACCTTTCAAAACAACATTGACCTTTTACACAAGATCAACTCAAATGAACTTTAACCAAAACACCTAGAGATATTACATACATGTTAAGCTCAACAACCTTAAACCAATATTTTTACAGGTTTAGCTTGCAACTTATAAATCTATTACAAAAATATCACAAGAGAATTACCCTCATGAATAACAATTACAACACAACACCAACACAACTCTTAGAAGAAAAATTTCACTCTCTCTGCACTAAGGTGACTCTAATGAAAATAAACTTTTAAAAAGAATGAGTACGTAGTAGAAAAATAAGATATGAGTTTTATTTAAAAACTAATGTATTTTGAAATGAGGATAAATTTTCCCTTAATCATACTATATTCCCCTCAACTCCTTATGTCTCCACTTCTTGGTTCCATATGTTGACGTCTCTCATGTGGTCGACCTTCCCTTATGTCGTGAAGTTGCTATGATAGTGTGTATTCCATATGTCGTCGAATTGATGGCCCTAATATGTTTCATGTTTACTTTAGAGGGGATTTTCCACCTCGGAGAAACGTCTCAAGGGGTTCCTTGGCCAAGCTCAAAAGGATATATGTTCGTCTTTGCCAAAGATTAAAAAGATGAAGCTTTGAGATATAAATGATCATCTACATTCTCAGTTCGATGAGAAATGTGTCTCCAACTCTTATGGAACTATTCTCGTAAAGGATAAGAAAATTGTTAAAGGTCAACTCCTGAGGCTTAAAGATAAAGCTTGGTTTCTAATAGTCGAGAACACCATGATGAGGAAATATTATGATAAAGTCGAGAAATATACTCTTGAGGTCATCTAGAGTTTTTGTATTGTTCTGTCTAAGATTCAATTTTTGAATCTTGGTGTGCAGTTTCAGAACAGTGATATAAATTGTTGTAAGAATATCAAGAATAGAAAGAACTTGTAGAATAGAAGGTTCCTTTTTCGTATTTAAAGGTTTATTTGTGGGATTTGTATATCCTTTGTTTGAGGTTTGGTGTTTCATTACTTCCTAATCCTAGAGAAAATGTTAGGTTGATTATCTCTTGGAATGACTATGCCTCTAAGGGCTATGTTAATAGATAAGGTATCTTATTTATTTTATTGCATGGAAAATAGAGTCTTGTGTCAACATGTGTGTATTTGTGTAAGGTTGCATTTTAGAGGTTGTATTCTTTGGAGTTATCTGGTCCGACCATTTTGGACCTATTATTACTATAGAAGTAACTGGAAAAAAATTCCTTGTTGGGTTAAAAAAAACTTCATTGACAATTGTATTTAAGAATGATTTAATAAATTGTGACTAAACAAGATGCTAATACTCTTTTCTTGATTTTTTTTTAAATTGGAGGGTTCCTTGAATAGGCCTAGATTTGGTTATCAAATATCTTGGGCCTTCATTTTCACTCATTAGTTACCTTTCTCTTTTAGGTATTTCCTTTCTTCCTTAAGATGTCCTCTTTCTTGGAAGTTTTTTCATAACCTGCTAGTCTGTCTAAGTCCTTATTCAATCTTTCGTAGATATTGGGGAAATTCATATTGAAGCTCTTCAAGGATTTATATACTTTTTTGTGACATCTATGATCATATGTAGCCTTTCCATTATGGAGCTTCATGATTCAAGGAAAAATGATTTGCAAGCCTCCAAATGAGAATCAACAATGGCCACATCGTCTTTACAAGTGTAACAATTCATATTT
Organism: Lathyrus aphaca; assembly: GCA_963966055.1. Classification (NCBI taxonomy): domain Eukaryota; kingdom Viridiplantae; phylum Streptophyta; class Magnoliopsida; order Fabales; family Fabaceae; genus Lathyrus; species Lathyrus aphaca. Next base: position 18,623,849 of record OZ014521.1, read on the forward strand.
AAATGAATCATCAAGAAGACCCCATATAATGGATATCATGGGGGAAGCTATGATGTAATTTTAAATGAAGTTGAAGAAAAAACCATGATTGGATCCAAAATGTCTTATTATCCCATGAATGTAACCAACAATTCAACATATCCCTAAGGCTCGGTGGTTTACCATTTGAATACTTTGAGGTTTCAACTACTATAACCTATCAAGTTCTTTCCATTTCGGAATACATGTTGCCACAAGAACTCCATTGGTCGACTACAACCAATGAACATCAAAATTTTCTATGGCTACCAACACTAGAAGTGGGACATTGTGTTTCATTGTTCCATTTATCAATTTTTAGTCATCAAATTACAATGGGTATCGTTTTTCCCCATAAGCCTTTGATCATGATTTCTTTCTAGGGTCATCATATCCATAATCTCATATTTATTGAATTGTAGAATACGTGCATCGAGTTAGGGGCTTCTCACAGAACCATATTGAAAACCATTTGTTAGTTTCATTCTCATTTTCCTTCCCCCATTCTAGGAGGGATTGTTGGGTATATTCTCCTAAGATTCGAAATTGTCTCTATTAACTTTCGTGATGAATTTAAAAATTTCCCATTGAATAAACATGCCTCTAAAAATAGAGTATACCATGAGCATCTCTTTCTCTTCCTCATCTTATGAGGGTTTCTCATATGTTGTGGCATGCAAATTTTAGTGTTTTCTTTTGGGAGGAGGACACCTTTGTCTGCAACTCCTCATCTTAATTTTGATTTTATCATGTGTTGAGAACTTCGATAATTTACCCATCCATATTAGATACTTGATCACGTAGTTCAACCAGTTGCAAAATCATTTAATGTGGTTGTTGCTTGTGTTGGACATGACAATATTTTGACCTATCTAGGCCCGTTTTTTCCAAGACCTTCTTAAAAAACTATACCTCTTCCTCTCTAAATTCTATGCTGGAGAACTCTTAGAGAGTACACTCTCTTGATGTCTTTAAAGGCATATATCCCCTTTAATTAGACGAGGGTGAGCATTTTTCATTCCTATGAGGTTATGATTCCTTTTTGTATCTTCTCATACTATACATGTTGGACAAGTGAATCCAAACACAGAGCGAGATAGTGATGGGGTGAATTGTGTAGGTTGAGAAACGATGTCCAATTAAAAAAAATTGACTAATAAAAATGTTTAAGATTTTATAAATTAAACAGAGAGATAAAAAGAAGGAAATACAACGATTTATATAGGTTAAACCTAACCACTTTGCCTACTTTTGTCCCCAAGAATTTATTCTTGATGGTTTGGATTATATATGAGATTTGAGATTTTCACATGTTATATCCAAAAACACCTTCTTAAAACCAAATATAAGTTGTTACAATGACTAATCCCTAAACCAAACAAGAGATTTTACATTAGGCTAATCATAAAACCGAGTAGAGCTTTTACACCAAGTTGAGCTAGGGAACCAAATAGAGTATTTGACGGCTAAAACCAAACAAGAGCTTTTAACAAACTATGCTCACGAACGAAACATAGATTTTACCCGACTAATATCATTAACCAAACAAAGCTTTTAACTGCTTAAGCTCAAGAACTAGACAATAAATTCTTATAAAAATAATTAAAAAGAGATAAAACATTCTTGAGTAAATTACAACAAAAAAAGCCACATCACAAGAACAAAAAGAAAAACTCACATATATTTTTATTTCTCAATGCACTAAGACAGTTTCGTAAAGAAATAAAAAAAGATGAAGTTGAGAGAGTAGAAAGAGATAAGGTATTCTTTAAATACATTTTCGAGTGTGTTTTTTAAATGGGGATAAACAATGTATTTATAGGATAAAAGTTTGACTCAAAAAAGAAAAAGATGCATGGACCTTTTGATGACTTAATCGATTAAGTACTAGGGTTAATCGATTAAGAGCTTCAAAAAGACAACAATCATAATCCTAAAATGGAAATCCTACAACAATTATGTGATCAAATACATTGCACGTATTTTTATTATATTAAGAAGCCTAATTATGTTCTCTAATCGATTAGGTAGTGTATGAATGCTTCCTAAATGACCAAGAATACTCTTAGTTAATTTTGCATGCACATTGATAGTTCATCCATTGGTTTAAGGTGTTTAGAAAATTTAGAGAGTTTTAAAACATTTTTAGTTGAGGGTGTGAGTTGCCTTAATAATTCAAGAACTACTTGTATACCTTTACAATACAATGATCACTCAGACACGAACCAGACAAGCTTTCACACGTCCTATCTTTCACAACCTTTAACCTTTAAGATCCATTGCTTGATTCATCATAAATTCAACGTTTCATATGGGACTTCATTCTTCTAACTCACGAGACTTGACATAGCTTCTTTGATAAATACCATCATCATAGGTTGTTTGACAGGAGATTATTAGAGACTTCACTTAATATTGTTTGACCTTAGTTAGGTGTTGTTCTTGGCTTTACATATTTATCTCACAAAAACATCTTAATTTTGATATAACATATTGATCATTACTTTTCTTTACAAATGAAGACTTCTTGATCATTACTTCTTCTTCACAAATGAAGGCATCACATCATGTCGTTTGACATACAGTTTTGTCATTATTAAAACCATCACGAGAATCTGAAAGTTGTAACTAGTTGTACCTAGTTGTACCTGTATGCACATAGATCCACATTATGTACTATTTTCTAAGGTGAGTAGATCATTGAATTCCTCATGTTATTCAATCCCATGCTTTTAGTGAACATTGCTCATCCATGACTCAACGTATATCTTTTTATATTGTCATTTATCTCATTTACCAAACGACTAATTTGTTAAACCTATTTATATAACTCCTCAAGTGAGGAGTTATATAAATAGGTTTAACAAATAAAAATGTGAGGAAAATCACTAGCAGTGAGAAAAATCAATCATTTGTTCTTGTGATTCACCATCATATTTCAAATGGATAAAAATGTGGAATAAATGGAGGGCAGTTCTCACAAACATCGCCAAATAATCTGAAAAAACCTTTATTCTTTAAGATTTGTCATGCGCTAAAGGGTGTACCTACATATACTTTGACAGTCAAATCAATAACAGTTGCAAGTCTAATGTTTAAGTTTAGAATAGTGTTTAATTGATAAGAGTGAGTTATAATATGTATTTTATAGGGAGGTTCTATGGTTTAGAGGCCTTAGAACCTTCTACTAGTCATAATTGTCATAAGATTATTATGTTAGAAGGTCTCGTAGAGTATAACTTAACATCTCCAAGACTTTGTAAGTTCTCAACACTTATATTGTATGTCCATCTCAGTTTTGAAGTACTATAACATTCTCTTTGAAAAAATGTGTTGGGATTTTTTTTTTTAAATTCTACGTACGCGAAAAAATACCCTTAAAAAAAGAAAAAACAAAATTCAAACAAAAAACTCATAAACTTAAAAACCCTCTAATACATTTGCAATTTTAAGGAGAAAATTGCAACCTCTCTAAATTACAATTTTTAACGAAAAATTTGTAAACTCTCTCACAATTACAAAAAATTTGGACAAAAAAATTACAAATCCTCTCAATTAAAATTTTAGGACAAAAAATTATAAACTTTATTTCAATTACAATTTTTGGAAGGAAAAATTGCAAACTCTCTCAACAAACTATTTTTTAACGGAAAAATAGGAAATCCTCTAAACAAACTATTTTTGAACGGAAAATAGATAGTACTCTCTAAATACACAATTATCCAAATTCTTAATACACCCAAAAGGATATATTTTGTTGTTTTATGTTGTTGTATAGAAAACTAAAACGTACTATCTCTATTTATATTTATACTCAATTATTTTCTTGCTACCCGATGTAGGACTTGAATGAATATATTAATTGACACAACAAATCCTCCCTTCATCTAAAGTCTCACATATCTTCACTTTTTCTTCAACTTCATCTTCTAAACTATCATTATAATTATATTGCTTAACCATATTTGTAAAATTATTACTCTTCATTATTTTTGTCTTTTGTTTAGAACATCACTCCAATATCAATTGTTTGGAAACTAACAAAATAAAAAACAAATTTCTACACACGAGAAAGCATACCCACAAAAAAGAAAAAGCAACAATTCAAACAAAAAACTCATAAAATCATAATTCAACTTTAATTTTTACAAGGACAAAAATACAATCACTCTCGTACAATTGTAATTTTTAAGGAGAAAATTACAAACCCTTCAAAATATAATTTTTAATGGAAAAATTGTAAATCTTCTCTCAATTACAATTTTTTGAAGGAAAAATTACAAACTCTCTCAATTATAATTTTTGGATTGAAAAATTATAAACTTTCTCAATTAAAATTTTTGGACAGAAGAATTACAAACCCTTTCAACAAATTATTTTTGAACGGAAAATTCTCTGAACAAACTATTTTTTAACGGAAAAATAGAAAACCCTCTCAACAAATTATTTTTCAGCGAAAAAATAAAAAACTCTCTCTAAACTCACACAATTAACCAAATCCTCACTACACCCAAAACACTATTTTTTTTATTGTATGTTGTTGTGTAGAAAACTAAAACTTACTATCTCTATTTATATTAATACTCAAATTATATTTTCTTCTTACTACCCCACATAAAACGGATGAATATATTATTTGACCCAACAAATCCTCTCTTCATCTAAAGTCCCACATATCTTTACTTTGTCTTCAACTTCATCTTCAAAACTATCATTATAATTATAATTATTAGCAACGTTTATAAAATTATAATTATTTTTATCTTTTTATCTTCTTCCTTCCTTATTACATTTTCTTATTACATTTCTTCTTCTTTTTTTTTTCGTTTGATCATAATTTTGTGTGATTCTTCATTCCTCCTGATCAAAACCTGACTGTGATGTCAGTTGTTGGAAAAACAAAAAAATAAAAACAAAAAACAAATTTCTACGCATGCGAAGTCATACCCACAAAAAAAAAAGAAAAAAAAAAGCAAAATAAAACAAACAACAAAACTTATAAAATTATAATTCAATTTTTAATTTTATAAGGACAAAATTACAAACCCTCTCATTGCAATTTATAAGGAGAAAATTGCAAAGCCTCAAAATTATAATTTTTAACGGAAAAATGGTAAACTCTTTTGATTACAATTTTTGGACGGAAAAATTACACCCTTTCTCAATTATAATTTTTGGACAAAAATATTACAAACCCTATCTCATTTACAATTTTTGGACGATGGAAAAGCAAATCATCTCAACATACTATTTTCAAAAAATAAAATAAAATAAAAGACCCTTCAACAAATTAATTTTGAACCGAAAAATACAAAACTCTTTCAACAAACTAGTTTTAAGGGGAAAAAATAGAAAGCTCTCCAAAAACACAATAATTAAAATCCTTAATTCACCTAAAAGATTATATTTTATTATTGTATAGGAAACTTAAATTTGCTATCCTTATTTATATTAATACTCAAATTCTATTTTTTTCCTCTATTATTCAATGTGAGATTTTGATAAATATATTATTTAACCCGATAAAATATCCTAATAAGTTGATGTCAATTAATCTAATTGTCCATTTGATATAACTATTTAACTGGAACAGTAGTAAATTTAGCTAGAAAACTAACAATAATGAATTTCCTTTGCAACTCAGGCAAGAATATTTAATCATGTATGGAGATCATTCGAAAAATAAACTAGCAAGCTTGAATGAAGAGAGTGTCGTTCAAAGACAAAAAGTAGACAGAGACTGCCGGCACTGATACACTCACACACACCATGTGGATTATCAGACTACTTAGTCAACTTTCAACCTCATTCTTTATTCTCCAGTCTCCGACTTCTTTCATATTACAAACAAATCAATGAATAACATTTTCAAGACCAAAATAAAATGTGACAATTTCTGTTTGTCGATGAGAGGAGAGGAATTGGACCTAGTGGGTCTTTGATATTAAATAAGCAGTTGTTGTGGACTCTATACGGTATCATGTGTGTGTAAGAATGTAACATGTTTGAAACGATGAGTTATTATTATAGGGACTGAGACTGGACTGACGGGTCCATTTTTCATGGATTGTAATTTGCTAGAGCTACCTCTAAAGTGATCGATGGTGATGTGACTGAATGAATACAAAATATAGAGAGGTTCATTTATAAATCAGCTATGCTATAGTATTATGCTATTTTCTTACATCAAATACATAAACCATATACATTGTTTATCGTACTTATAAGGTGAATAATATTTTTTCAAAAGAAAATTATTTTTTACGAATAATGTATGAATAGTATATAAACAGTACATGAAGTATTCGTGAATAGTATCTGTGAATAATGTTCATGAATAGTTTCCGTAAATAGTGTTTTTAAAGTAGTGAAACAAAGTTGGTTAAAATATAAAAAATTGGTTAATGAAGTGATGAAGTTAGTTAATAAATGTTCAAATATTAAAAATATTTTTTAGTAGTGAATTAAAGTTGGTTAATGAAAAGTAAAAAATTAGTTAATAAACGTCAAGTTATGAATTTCTCTCCAAAGCTGCATCGACGTCGTTCATCACTTTTGTTGCAAAGGTTAAGAACCCGCAGAATCTTGTTAACTACAAACCTATTTGCTTGGTTAATTGTTACTAGAAAAGTTTCGCGAAGATCTTGGCAGGTCGTATGAAGGTGGTTGGATCATTTGTTTCAACTGAGCAATATGTGTTTGTCCCCGGTCGTTGTATCTATGACGGGGTGTTGGTGGCAAACGAAGTCATGGATTTAGTGAGAAGTCGAATCAGAGTTGTATGGTTATGAAAATAGACTTCGAAAGAGCCTACAACTATGTATCATGGGGGTTCCTTAGATTCTTAATGGGCAAGATGAATTTAGGTGAAAGATGAATGTCTTGGATGAAGTCGTTGGTTTTGAATGGTTCTATGTCTATTCTTATTAACGGAAGCGCAACGAGAGATTTCAAAGTGTCCAAGGGTGTTCGTCAAGGTGATCTTTTATATCCATTTCTTTTTTATATTGGTGATGGAAGGACTTACTCAATTGGTTAATGTCACACCCCAAATTTTACCCCTAATTGCTCACATCATAATCATACATTCATCGCATTTAGCAGGGATTTTTCCCGATTTATTTTCTGTTGCTTTCTTCTCATTTTTCTAGCTGTTTATAATTCTTAATTTCTTTTCACTTATAAGCTTCCATTTTAATTTAATTTCTACTTCTCATTTTTAAACCTTTTAATTTATTTTCGTGTTTTAATTTTTATGTTTAATTTTAATTTCTATCTATTTATTCTCAAAGTTTCGCTAAATAAGAATGTAATTTTATTTCCAATTTCAAGATTTTAAAAAAAATGTAATTTCATTTCTATTTTCAAAGTTTTTATTTCTTAATGTGATTTTTATTTTTTAACTTTTATTTTTAATTCATCATTTTTTTTAGTTAGTTTAGTTCCATTTCTAATTTAATTATAATCTCTAATTGTTTATTTCTTTTAGCCCATTTTTCAAGTTTATATTTCTAATTTAATTTCAATTTCTAATTTTTATTTTTTTAGTTTAAGATTTCATTTTTAATTTATTTCCAATTTCTTTTTTATTACTCATTTTAGTTACAAGTTTATTTATTTAAGTTTATAAGTTATTTTTAATTTTAAGTTTAATTTTTTTTAATTCATTTCTAATTTAAGTTTATGTTTAGATTTTAATTTAAAGTTCTCATTCTCAACATTAGTGTTCAATTTCAAATCATAACTTTAATGTAAATAATCCACTTTTTTATTCCATAATTTTGTTACAATTACATAGAAAGAAAGAAAGAAATTTGTATAAAAAAAATTCTGCACAAGAGCCAAAATGTTACTGCACAATTCAGGACCACAAGACAAAAAAAATCAGCATGCAGCCACCAACCATTTCCTGCTCCACTTCTCCACCCACTGCTGCAAAATTCAGCATGTGTCTCCTCCCTCAAGGCACTCTTCACCTACAAGTTTTATGGTACAAAACACTATCAGAACAGCTCTAAAAACAACCACAAATCAGCTACAAAACACACTGTTATATTAGAGAAATCAACCAAAAAAACTCGGCATCACAACACATCCAAAACAGCCATAAAAATTCAAAAACACACAAAAAAACTCAACCCCAAAATCAGCCCTCAAACACTACTCAAAAATCAACCAAAACACTGCAAAAATACCCATTGAATACACCACAAACAGTTCTCAAAAATTCAGCCATACACCATTGTTACATCAGAAAAAAGCCATCAAACCAGTCCCAAAACCAACTCAAATAACCAAAAATCCAGCAACTTAAATTTCGAAAAAAGAGGAGAAAAGGAAGAACAAAGTTCAGCAATAACAACAAGGAGTGGAGCAGCAAGGAGTAGAGGCTTACCACTTGGATTCGTCACCCCGATAACATTCGGGTAGGTATGGTTCTCTTCTTTTACTTCTTGTCAGCATTTTGTCTATGTTTGGATTCTTTCTTTTTTTGATTGTTTCATTTCAATGTTAAAACCTGCACTCACAAAACTGAAAAATAACAAACTCAGAGTCACAAACACACCAAAGCCGCAAAATCCGTCATATTTTCAGAAACCATCATCATTAACAAACCTTCAAAAAAAAAAAAAGAATGATACAAACCTTGAAATGAGAAACAAACTGCTTAAACCTTTTCCACCAAACCTTACAGCCATAAACCGTTTAAATCACAAAACCTCCAAACCTACAAAGTCCTCACCGAACCTTCTGCCAAAACTGTAAAACAAATCCAACTGTAGAGTCACCCACCACTTCGAACCGCAGCCACCACAATAAACCGACCTTCACGACTATCCTTTTCACAACAATAAACCAAATCTTCATCATCACCATTATTTGTCTCTTTTAAAACAAATCTGATTGAAAAAAACATGAAACAGATGAAAAAAAAAAGGCAATCTCAAACCTCAGCCATCACAGAGACCGACCAAAAGAAATCCATTGAAACCAAAGCAGCTAGCATAAACCTCCCAACCGTGGATTCTCCCTCAAATTCCTCACCAAATCCAAACCGTCGACTCCGATACCCACCTGAGACCCACCGTGAAAATGCTACCAAACCGAACTCACCACCAAGCAAAAATATTCAAACTAACCACCACCTACAAACAGAAACAAATCCGCGAAACCCTCTACCACTTCAAAAACCGTGAACAAAACCACCGTTAAACTCCTCCCAAACCGCAACCACAAGCTGTTTTTCCGGCGAAGCTCGCTGTGACAAAACCATTCACGAAACCATACCATACACCACCCGTAGCCACCTCTCCCGACCTCAAACCATCATGAACTCATCAATACAACCTCATAAACCAGCCACAACCAAACCGCCATGAGAATAGTTACCACAGAAAGATAAAACTCACTGCCTCCACCCTTCTTCTTCAATCGCATATTCACCGCTCAAACCACCCTTTTCTTTCTTACTTAATCCCTTTTTGCTCCAATGCAAACTCTCCAAACAGAGAAACCAAGCAGCAACAACAGAACCGAAACCAGATCGCAAACTGAGTGAAACCGGTGAGAGCAAGCATTGAGAGAGAGCTTCGTGAGAATAATCCATACCGCAGGCAAAAAATCTTGAATACATAAAGGAGATTTCTTCTGCCGTTTTAAAGGGGGGTTTGATTTGAGAATGAGATAAAATGGAAGCATCAAATCTATCACTTTTCTTTTGAGACAGTTCTCCTTGAGTGCTTCCGTCTATCACATCATACTCAATGTACCATAGCCCATGATGACAGAGTAAGAGTAAGATCATGCTGATTAGATAACACGGATTCAAAAAAACTTTTGTTCCAAAAGATCAAACCCGGCATATAACTTTTGTTTGAAACTATCCTTTAATCTCACTCGTATCTTCACAAGATCTTCAGCTTCAAGAATACGGCGTCACTGCAATTTTTGAATCTCTCTTCATGCGACGAGAATAAAGAGCCAATAGCTTCAGCCGGAGCGATTAAGCCGTTAGTGAGAGCTTTAAACTCAGTTACTTCAACGGCGGAAGAGAGCCTCACCCTGTCAAAACCAGACTTCAACCAACCGCATACATTTTCCGTCATCGCCACTGAAACACAAATTCACAGCACAAACCAGAATCACCAAACCGTACCACCAATCACCGTCAAAATCCATTCACCGCGAAATCAAACCCGGCTCGCACAAAATCCAACCCACCACCCAAACCTGAACCGAGAACGACTCCATCAACCATAACTCACCTCCACTCGAACCAAAACCTGAAAAAAACCTTTCCGTAACCCTCAATCGGAACAGCCATCCACGAACCCCAACACCCACGCCGTCAACTACCATCGGATTTGAATCAGTGTTGAAACGGAGAGATTAAAGCAGCCTGAGAAAGAGAGAGGCCGCGAGTGAATGAGAGAACTGTTGTGAGAAATCAATAGCCACTGTTTGAGAGAGAGAGAGACAGACGCTGAGAGTTGAGGGAAGAGAGGCCGCGAGCGAGAGAGACGCGTTTCTGAGAAGGAATCCGCGAGTGAGAGAGTTTCATGAACAGATGAGATTCGGTGAGAGAGTGGGTTGAATTTGTGTGATTTTCTGAGGGATTTGGTTGGGTTGTTACGTTTTCGGGAGAAGAGAAGATTTGTGTTCTTCGTGAGAATGGGGGTCAATTTCAAACCCTAATTCCTCTTCAGTCCAGCATTGACCCATCTGACCCGTTTGTGTACCCGCGACCCGTCTGTTCTCAGGCCCCTTTTGTTTGCTTTTTTTTTTTTTTTTTTAATTTTCCTTTTCTAATAAATTAAATTTAATTAGGTTTTATTTTAATCTTGTGTTAGAGCTTTGATGTGGTTTTTGTTAAAATTATCAATGTTAATATAACCTTAATTTTAGTTTATTTTAAAAAAAAATAATAATAATAAAAAATCCGAAAACATTTTTATAATTAAATTATTTCTTTTTATATATCTACCTATTAGGATTAATCTTTAAAGAAATTAGTTAACTTATTTTCTCATTTGGTATGTATATACAAAAAAAAAAAAAAAAACACTTTTAATTTCAAATTTTTTTTTCTAAATTTATTTTTATAGTTAGATATTGATATATATATAAAAAGTATACAACAAAATATTTTTCAATTTTCTTCTTTCTTATCTTATTTCTAGTATATATTCAACCAATCATTTATTTATTTATTCATTATAATTTGCCCACGGTTTTCCCAATATCACCCCCCTGATTAGCACTGAACCCCTTTTTGTTTTCATCATGTTGTTTATTATTCTATTCATTATTCACTTTAGAAGTTTCATTGCTTTTAGTTTTTCATCATTTTATCTCCACTTTATTGTTGTCGGGGCCAATGATATCATTAAGGGTTTATCGATATTCGATATTTGTAATCGACGTTATCTAAACCTATATGAGGCCAAACTTTTCCATTTCCTTATTATTTTTCGATTTCTCGATTTATTTAACTATTCGGGGCCGATGATATCACGAAGGTCACGATAAATCGTTTCCGATTAATCGTGACCCATATGAGGCCATTGCATTTTATTTCTATTCCATATATTTATTTTCTTTCCATTTATTTCATTTTTTTTTTTATTTAATTTATTTAATTTATTTCATTCTATTTTCAATTTATTTCACTTTACTTTTTATTTATTTCTCGCAAGTTTACACCATTTAATTTAATTTTCAAAATAATAATTCCTTGGTTCAACGCCAAGTGAACTTCACTTCACATACACTCACACACGTAAGTCGGTCGTTTACGATCGCCATCTGCACATTCCTTACACTTCACAGCTTCTAACTTAAACAAATTGTCGCACTGCGCTTGTTTTCCACCCCAGCATTCTCGATCCATATGTCGAGCCATAGCCCGGTTACTAAACCCTTTACCTTGTATTCCATTTACTTTATTCGATTTATTTTTGCAAGTAGCAGCCTTTGCCTAGTCTTAGGAGCTTGCACCTTTATTTATTTTTGTTTATGCTTTTTGATCCAAAAGGGAAAGACTCCTGCAGTTGACTCAATGTCATAGGAAGTTTAGCAATCCCTAATGCCATCTTTGACCTTAGCAATTAGGTCTCCCATCCTTAGGTCCTTAGCCATTAGGTCCTTAGATTTTATTTTACAACTTTTTGTGACTTTCTAAAAGTCACGTGAGTGTTTGCCATAACACTTACCTTCCCCCACGAACCTTGAGCGTAACCAAGTGTTCGTTAATCCTTAGGAGAACTACGAGTGCTCTGATTCTACACCCGATACGTAGGCATCGATGCGATGTTGTGCGAGCACCATTAGAAATAAAACCTTAGGTTCCCATAATTTTTAACAAGCAATAAATAACAAATTACAAATATTAACAAGAGGTTCCCGTAGGATACTGCGGATGCTTAGGATGCTAACACCTTCCCTAGGTATAATCAACCCCCGAACCTAGTTTCTCCTCATTTAGGGTTTTTACGATCTTTTTCCCTTTTCCTTTTGGATTAAATTAAAGTCGGTGGTAAACATAAATGTTTTGCGATTCAAGCTCACTTAATAGCTTGGTATCCGATTCTCACCGCGACAGAAATGGCGACTTCACTGGGGACACTATTTTTGAGGGTTAAGCCCACCTTGTATATTTGTATATTTGTTGTTGTATTGCTTGTTATTATTCGGGATTTTTGTTGGGTGTTCCATGTGTGGTGAGATAAGTCCTAACCCGGACTTGAGTGCAAATAAGTTAGGACGGTGGTATATTCAAGAAGGCTTGTAGGGAGTTGAGTCCCGACCAAGTTGACTTGAGACACCACCACTCAGCGGAGGCCTCCTCGGATGTAGTTTTGTTGATCGAGTTCAGTCGTGAAAACATTACTATATTCGACCTGAGAGCCATTAATGCTGAGGACCGTAGAACATTTACCCCCACTTGGCCTTTTTAGGGATGTAGTGCGATGACTATGAGGGTGCAAATCCAAAGTAGTTGATACGCGATACTGCACTCGGATGAGACTCTCTTGAGAATATTACTGATTACCAAGTCGAGTTGGGAAGTCGGTAATATCAGAAAGATGGGACAGTGATTCTGGGAACTTTTAGAACCCGTTGTACAGGTACAAATAAACCCATAGTACATACCTTTTGGGAGGGTTGAACCTTTGACCTCATGCAAGCTTTGAACCTAAGCCTTGTTTGTGTGTGTTTGTTGCATTCACGCATCATGAAGCATCATTTTTACCATTTTTATTCAAGGAACTCAGAAACTCTATCTTTGCAAATATCATAGGTATCATCATGGATTTTGGAAGAAGAAAAACTGTCAAGTACACATTCAAAACTCCCAAACTCGAAGACCTAAGGAAATTAAGAGACTTGGTTCTGGATCAAGATGCCTTCATGGAGAAGCATAGGAGACTTTTAGCTTTGCTTAAGACTGATTGGGATGGAAGGTTGCTCTCTGTGATGCTCCAGTTTTATGATCCTCTCTACCACTGTTTTACGTTCCCTGATTACCAATTGGCGCCTACTTTGGAAGAGTATTCAGTTCTGGTGGGATCACGTGTTAAGGATGAGTTTCCATTCCCTGTTCTAGAGAAGGACCCTGAAGAAGCAGAGATTGCAAAGGCGACATATTTGAGTGTTCCTGAGGTCAAGGCAAATATGACCTATAAAGGAAAGATTTTTGGATTCCCTACAAAGTTTCTGATAGAAAAGGCCAAGAACTTTGTTGATGTGAAGGATATGAAAGCTTTTGAGGCGACTTTTATTCTGCTGATATATGGAGTGCTGCTTTTCCCAAACTTTGAAGACTTTGTCGACCTGAACGCCATCAAGATCTTTCTGAAGAAGAACCCGGTCCCTACTTTGCTCGGAGACACTTATCATTCCATCCATCTGAGGAATCACCATAAGGGAGGGATGATTACTTGTTGTGTATCATTGCTGTATGAGTGGTTTATTTCGCACTTGCCTAAGTCATCTTCATTTTGGAACCTTAAGGATGGTTTGTGGTGGTCACAAAGGATCATGTCTCTTACCCACTCTGACATTAGCTGGTACAATCGTGTTTATGATGGAATATTGATTATTGATAGCTGTGGTGATTTTGCTAATGTGCCTCTTCTTGGCACTAAGGGAGGAATCAGCTATAATCCGGTTTTGGCTCGCCGTCAACTCGGGTATCCGTTGAAGGACAAACCTAAGAGTGTTGAAGTGGAAGGAATTTTCTTTAAGGATGACGAAGAACCAGAGCTCAAGAAACAGATTATGCAAGCTTGGAAGTACATCCATAGGAAGGGGAGGAGTAGCTTGGGAAAGCCGAATTGTGTTTCTATGGAACCCTATCTCCAATGGGTACGAGATAGGGCAATCAGTCTGAAGATGCCTTACCCTCGCCAGGATCCTATGACCTTCAAGAAACCCATTCTGGTCTTTATGGATGATGCAGAGAAGCTGAAGATTGATTTGGAGAAAGAGATTCGAGAGAAGAATGCATGGAAGAATCGTCATCAGATCATCAGTAGTGAGAATGAGGAACTTAGAAGACAGCTGAAGATGAAGGAAGAAGAAGAGCTCTCCAGCAAGAAAAGGAAAGCACAGGAGGATCTGTTGTCCTCCAGCACTCAAGAGGACACTTCTTGGAAGTCGATCGTGGATCAACTTATGCTTGAAAGGGCTCAGATGAAGGCACAAATCGAGAAGCTCAACTTGAGGCTTTTAGGAGAATCTCCTTAGGACTTTGCCTTTATCTTTATTAAACTTTGTTTGGGATTTTTGAAAGTGTACTCAAGACTTTGTATCACTTTTTGAATTTAATGAAATCATATCCCTTGATTATTATGTGTTCCTTGGTATTTGCAAATTGTTTCTTAAGTTCCTTGAATAAAATTTCATTTTTGCATTGCACTCATACATTTGGCATTGCATTTGCATTTTTTTTTATGAAACTCATTCCCGTCATCTGCTCTCGATTCAGCTTTCACACTGAGGCTCTCACGCAAATACTACACTCGAGCTCAAGCCAGAAAGAGGATGGCTGAAAGAGACGTAGAGATGGACAGAGTTAACGAAGAGCTTTCTGATATTCGTGGAGATATGGGTCAGATGATGGAAATGTTGCAAGTCATTCGAGCGAAGATGGATACCCAACGGACTGTGGTGTCAGAAATTGTTACTGCAACGACTGAAGTTGTCACTGCAACGACCGAGCCTACCCCTGTGACCTGGTCTCCTTTTGGGTTCCCTCCTGGTTTTTTCCCTCCTTCTCAAGGTTTTGCTGCTCCGAGTGCTATTCCCTCTTCTTCAGGATTTGCTGCTCAGGGTTTCTTCCCTCCTTCTCAAGGTTTTGCTTCTCAGAGTATTATTCCTTCTTCCCAAGGATTTGCTACTCAGGGTTTTATTCCTTTCTCCCAAGGATTTGCTGCTCAAGGCTTTGTGCCTCCTCCTCATGTATTTGCTACTCAGAGTTTTATACCTCCTTCACAAGGGTTTGCTACTCAAAGTTTTATTCCTCCTTCTTCAGGATTTGCTGCTCAGGGTTTCTTTCCTTCGTCCCAAGGTTTAGCTTCTCAAAGTTTCGCACCTCCCTCTCAGGGTATGGCATTTCCTTTCCAAGGTTTTGTGCCTCCCCCTCAGGGATTTGCTGCTCAACAAACTGTTCCTGTGACTAATGAAGAAAATCATGCAGTTGCTAATTTTACACAGGACATTGTGCACACCCGTGCCCAACCGTATTTTAATGACCATCAGGGGTATGAAGCGCCAGATATGTCTGAAAACGGAGATGAGAAACATGTGAAGATGCAGGAGAATTTTGATACCCTTGAAAAAAGATTAAGAGCGATTGAAGGTGACCAGATCTTTGGTGCTGCTGCCAGAGAAATGTGCCTGGTGTCTGGATTGGTAATACCTCCGAAGTTCAAGATACCCACCTTTGATATGTATGAGGGTGCAACTTGTCCTAAGAACCATCTTTTGATGTACTATCGGAGAATGGCTGCTCAGGTAGACAATGATAAGTTAATGATCCACTGCTTTCAAGACAGTCTGAAGGGAATCTCCTCTAAATGGTATCTGACGCTTGACCAGTCGAAGATCCGCAGCTTCCAAGACTTGGCCGATGCTTTCATCCAGCAATATAAATACAACATGGACCTCGCTCCCGATAGGAGGCAATTGCTAAGCATGTCCCAGAAAGAGTCTGAATCCTTTAAAGAGTATGCCCAGAGGTGGAGAGGAACCGCTTCTCAAGTAGAGCCCCCATTGACTGAAAAAGAATTAGCTGACTGGTTTGTTGACACTGTGCGACCAGAATTCTATGAGAGAATGGTGGGGAGTATAACTGCTAGTTTCTCTGATTTAGTGGCTGTGGGAATCAAGGTAGAACTCGGTTTGAAAAGTGGAAAGATGAGTAGTGCATCTGGCAGTTCTAGCACTGGCAGTGGAAATATTGGTAGGAAATTTACCGGCAACTTTCACAAGAAGAAGGAAGGTGAGACAAATGCGATAATGGCAGGTCAAAGAAGGAGTCCGCTTTGGCAGAGACCTTCACCTATGGCTCAACAGCAATATGCTCGTCAACAGCAGTATGCTCATCAACAACAGTATGCCCAACATCCTTATGTAGCGACGGTTCAACCAGCATTTAATCCACAAGTCCCCATGTATCGGCCAGCTCAAGCAGCACCGATGTACCAACAAGCGGCTCCAATGATTCAACCTTATCAACCAATGATCAATAATCCAGGCTATCAACAAGCACCCAATGCTTCAGCCTACCAGCAGAGGACTCCAGCTCCTCATTCAAATCCCAATTTTCAGAACAGAAGACCAGGTGGAAGGCCTCCTAATCCTCGAATCCCTATAACTTATACTGAGTTATATCCTTCACTGCTGAAGAAGGGTTTGGTTACTCCCAGGCCTTTGGGTCCTCCACCAAGTCCGCTCCCACCAAATTACAACCCAAATGCTCACTGTTTATTCCATGAAGGTGCCCCGGGGCACGATTTGGAGGGTTGTTATGCTTTGAAGTACATCGTGAAAGATTTGATGGAGAAGAACATTCTGTCATTTGGGAATGCTGGTCCGAATGTCAAAGATAATCCTTTACCCAAGCATGGGTCTATAAATGCTATTGTTGATGAGTCCGAAGAAGGTTTGATTTTCAATGCCACCGAGATCAAGACCCCGCTCAGAGACTTCCATGCGAAGTTAGTAGAGGCGGGTATACTAAAGAGTTGTCATCAGAATTGTGACGGTTGTGTTGATAGTCCGAAGGGATGTGAATCGGTCTTAAAAGATGTTCAAGATTTGATTGATGAAGGCGTCTTACAAGTGAGCAGTCATATGAAGAAAAATGAAGTGGCAGTAATTGAACCAATTTTCAACTTGCCGGAATCTAATTCTACTTGGGTGCCAGTGTTCAACCTGCCCGAACCTTCAGGAGTTCAACCTGTCTTCAATACTCCAGAATCCGTGGTGCCAATTTTCAACATACCTGAGCAAAGATTGGAACAAAGGAGTAACTCTTTCCGTTACGAAGACACTAAAGCAGTTCCTTGGAAGTACGATACAGGGAAAGTTCATCAGAAGATTGATAAAGCTGGTCAGAAGGAAGGTTCAAAAGTTGCAAGTACTGATATAGCGGGTGCAGGTCGTTTGACCCGTAGTGGTCGTGTATATACCCAGCAAACCAATACGGCTCCGCCTAAAGAAGTCATTCCAGCTGTTGTCAACAAAGATAAAGAGGTAGTCTTGGGGGAAGAAGATGCCGAATTTCTCAGAATCATAAAGAAGAGTGATTATAAGGTGATTGATCAGCTGCATCAAACGCCTTCCAAAATATCTATCCTATCACTGCTTATGCATTCTCCGGCTCATCGAAGTGCGCTTCAAAAGTTGCTAGCTCAAGCACATGTTACGCATGATATAACAGTGAACCAGTTTGATGGTGTCATTGCCAATATCACTGCGTGTAACAACCTCAGTTTCAGCACGGAGGATCTTCCGAAGGAGGGCTTGGACCACAACCGTGCGCTCCACATATCAGTGAAATGCCAAGAGGATACTTTAGCAAGAGTTCTTGTAGATACAGGATCTTCACTAAATGTTTTGCCGAAAAGAACACTTGCTAAAATATCTATTCAAGGGGCGGAGATGAGGCCCAGTGCACTGATTGTAAAAGCATTTGATGGGTCAAGAAGAACTGTTATTGGAGAAGTACACCTACCAATCCTGATCGGGCCACAGGTCTTCAAAATCACTTTCCAGGTTATGGACATCAATCCTAACTACAGTTGCTTGCTGGGAAGACCTTGGATCCATGCGGCTGGGGCAGTCACTTCTACCCTACATCAAAAGATGAAGTTTGTGGTTGATAACAAGCTGGTAACCGTATCTGGGGAAGAAGACCTCATGGTCAGTAACCTTTCATCCTTCAGTTATATTGAGGCTGACGAGGATGCTTTGGAAACTTCTTTCCAAGCTCTTGAGATAGCCAATGCTGTCCTTCTGGAAGTAGAGGAACCAAAAGGGAAGGGTATCCCATCTTTCGCATCGCTGAAGAGTACCATCTCCACCATTGAAGAAAGAAGCTATGAAGGTTGGGGTGATGTCATCGAAGTCAAGCAGAAGCTAGATCGCTGCGGGTTGGGTTACAAACCAACTCATGTGAAGGAAGGAGCGTCAACCTCCGCTAAAGGCCGTCTGAAGACCATCCAAGAAGTGTTTTCCAGTGCTGGTTATCAGGTCAACGCAATTGATGGAGTTTCTGAAGATGAAGATGTGAATCACTTGGTGTATCAGTGTGAAGAAGCCTTGGACAATTGGGAGGCAGTTGAGATCCCAGAGTTTTTTCCTTTGTCAAAGTAATTTGTTGTTTTTTAAGTATTTTCAAAGTTCCCTAGCTCTGCCCAAGGCTATGGGAGTATTTTGTAGGGCCCCTTCTCATTTTTAAAGTTATTATCAATGAAGGGATTTTGTTAAACTTTTATTTTGATCGTTTACAGTTTTTCTCTCTTTTCACTTTTAAAAGAAAATGGCAATCTTTCAAAACCAATAAAAAGCTTTTTCTCTTGCATTTCTCTATTTTCCACTTTTAATAAAAGCAAATCATTATCATATGCAGAATAAACGAAAACCCTGTTGAATCCAATGACTCTACATTCTCTCCTAACTTTGATTCGCCCATCTACCAAGCGGAAGATGAAAGTGAGGAAGATTGTGATATTCCCGAAGAACTGGCAAGATTAGTTGAGAATGAGCACACAGATCTTCATCCACATAAGGAGCAGGTAGAGACCATCAATCTTGGCACTGATGAAGACCAGAAGGAAGTCAAGATTGGTACAACACTTGGGGCAGACATCAGGGAAAGATTGGTCAAGCTTCTCAAAGAATATGTAGATGTGTTTGCATGGTCGTATCAAGATATGCCCGGATTAGACACAGACATAGTGGTCCACAAGTTACCTCTTCGACCAGATTGTCCTCCTGTAAAGCAAAAGCTTCGAAGAACAAGACCAGACATGGCTCTGAAGATTCGAGAAGAAGTTAAAAGACAGTTTGATGCTGGATTCCTTGCAGTTGCAAAGTACCCTGAGTGGGTAGCTAATATTGTGCCAGTCCCTAAAAAAGATGGCAAAGTCAGGATGTGTGTGGACTATAGGGATTTGAACAAAGCCAGTCCGAAGGACGATTTCCCTCTCCCGCATATTGACACTTTGGTTGACAACACTGCTAAATTTGCTGTTTTCTCCTTCATGGATGGGTTTTCAGGATACAACCAGATCAAGATGGACCCTGACGATATGGAAAAGACTACATTCATCACACCATGGGGCACTTATTGTTACAAGGTTATGCCATTTGGTCTCAGAAATGCAGGAGCCACTTATCAGAAGGCAATGGTCACCCTTTTCCATGATATGATGCATAAAGAGATAGAAGTCTATGTGGATGATATGATTGCCAAATCACAGAGTGAGGAGGATCATTTGAATCATCTCTTGAAGTTATTTGAGCGTCTCAGAAAGTTCCAACTGCGACTGAATCCAGCTAAGTGTACTTTTGGTGTCCGATCAGGGAAGTTACTTGGTTTTATTGTTAGTCAGCAAGGAATTGGAGTAGATCCAGATAAGGTCAGAGCAATTCAAGAGATGCCAGCTCCCAAGACAGAAAAGCAAGTCAGGGGTTTCCTTGGAAGATTGAACTACATCTCCAGATTCATCTCCAACATGACTGCTACATGTGAGCCTTTATTCAAGTTACTCCGGAAGAATCAAGCAATTGAGTGGAGTCCTGATTGTCAATTGGCTTTTGAAAAGATTAAGGTTTATCTACAAGAACCTCCTATCTTGGTCCCACCTACTCCAGGGAAACCTCTTTTCATGTATCTGACTGTGCTCGAGGGATCTATGGGTTGTGTATTAGGCCAACAAGACGAAACTGGTCGTAAGGAGCACGCCATCTATTACTTAAGCAAGAAGTTCACAGACTGTGAGAGCAGATACTCACTTTTAGAGAAAACTTGCTGTGCCTTGGCATGGGCGGCCAGACGCCTCAGGCAGTACATGATTTGTCACACTACTTTGTTGATCTCGAAAATGGATCCAATAAAGTACATCTTTGAGAAGCCTGCTTTGACTGGAAGACTCTCCCGTTGGCACATGTTGTTATCCGAATACGACATCCAATATGTAACCCAGAAGTCTATCAAGGGCAGTGTTTTGTCTGAATACCTTGCTGATCATCCTGTTGAAGATTATGAACCTTTGAAATTCGATTTCCCGGACGAAGACATTATGTTGATAAAGGACTATGAAGTTCCAGGTCCAGATGAAGGTCCCGAGCCAGGTTCTCGTTGGAAGATGATGTTTGATGGTTCCTCTAACTACATGGGGCATGGTGTAGGAGTTGTTTTGATGAATCCTGATGGTGGTTATACTCCTTTCACAGCCAGATTATGTTTCGAGTGTACTAACAACATCGCTGAGTATGAAGCATGTGTTTTAGGTATCGAAGCTGCAATCGATACTAGAATCAAGATCCTTGAAGTATATGGAGACTCAGCTTTGGTAATATACCAAGTCAAAGGTGAATGGGAGACCCGTGACGAGAAGTTGATCCCTTATCGGGCCCACATTGTGGAGTTAATTAAATACTTTGATGAAGTCACTTTTCATCATGTTCCAAGGGCAGAAAATCAAATTGTAGATGCTTTGGCTATGTTGGCATCTATGTTTCAAGTCAGATTTCTTAATGAAGCTCCACTCATTACAATCGAGCGAAGAACTGCACCAGCCTACTGTCTACTGGTCGAAGAAGAAACTGATGAGAAACCGTGGTTCTACGACATCAAGAACTACTTGCAAAATCAGGAGTACCCAGCGGATGCAACAAACTTAGACAAGAAGACTTTAAGAAGATTGGCATCCAAGTTCTTCCTCAGCAACAATGTGCTTTACAAGAGAAATCATGATATGGTTCTGCTCAGATGTGTGGACAAGCGCGAAGCAGACCTATTGATCAGGGAAATCCATGAAGGATCATTTGGAACACATGCCAATGGACATGCCATGTCCAGGAAGATTTTGAGAGCTGGATACTTCTGGTTGACCATGGAATCAGATTGTTTCAAGTATGCCAGGAAGTGTCATAAATGCCAGATTTATGCCGACAAGGTGCACGTGCCTCCAACACTTTTGAATGTTCTGTCATCGCCTTGGCCTTTCTCAATGTGGGGCATTGACATGATAGGTGCAATCGAGCCTAAAGCTTCCAATGGCCATCGGTTTATCTTGGTTGCAATCGACTACTTCACCAAATGGGTAGAAGCAGCTTCCTACGCCAATGTGACAAAGCAAGTGGTTGCCCGTTTCATCAAGAACCAAATTATCTGCCGTTATGGAATCCCAAGCCGAATCATCACAGATAATGGGACCAATTTGAACAATAAAACGATGAAAGAGCTGTGTGAGACATTCAAGATTGAACATCATAACTCTTCTCCGTATCGTCCGAAGATGAATGGAGCTGTTGAAGCTGCAAACAAGAACATCAAAAAGATTCTGCAGAAGATGGTAAAAACTTACAAAGATTGGCACGAGATGTTGCCATATGCTTTACACGGATACAGAACATCAGTTCGCACTTCAACCGGGGCAACCCCTTTCTCTCTGGTGTATGGGATGGATGCAGTTCTCCCTATTGAAGTGGAGATACCATCTTTGAGAATCTTGTTGGAAACCAAACTGGAGGAAGCTGAATGGGTCCAAAACAGGTTTGACCAACTGAACCTCATTGACGAGAAGAGAATGACCGCCATGTGCCATGGCCAGATGTACCAGAAGCGCATCAAGAGAGCATTTGACAAGAAAGTCCGCATCCGAGAATTCAAAGAGGGAGATCTTGTACTCAAGAAAATCTTGCCAGTCCACAAAGACATGCGTGGAAAATGGAGTCCTAACTATGAAGGCCCATACGTTGTGAAGATGGCATTCTCCGGAGGTTCCTTGATCCTTACAACTATGGATGGTGAACAGCTGAAGCACCCGGTGAATTCTGATGCAGTCAAAAAATATTATGCCTAAATAAAACCCGATAGGTCGAAAACCAGAAATGGCGTCCTAGGCAAAAAAATGGGTATCCCGGTGGATCAAAACCTATGAAGGAGATTCAGGCAAAAGTTAGGGATAAAAATGAAAAAATAAGAGCTCGCTAAGTTGAAAACCCGAAAGGGCGGCTTAGGCAAAAAAGAGCGTCCCGGTGGATTGAAAACCCGAAAGGGCGATCCAGGCAAAAGTTAGGGACAAAGGCATTTGACTGTATCAGATGGTGTTTACCATTACTGAAGAATCCTACTGGAAGATCGATCCAATTTCTCTTGTCAGAAGCAAGGTGTCGGGCAGTCTTAGTTATTAGGGATTGTAGTGGTCGTTGGATTCAATGTAGACCTTTCCCCATTGCCATTTTCAAATTGTAATTTTCCATGGAGTTCTTGCCATTGGCAAGCTACCATTCTTGAATAAGATACAAACTTTGCCTTTGAATTTTGTTGTTTAGCTTCTTATTTTCTTTTGTTATGCAAAATGCCATCACTTGATTACAATTTAACTCTGAAAATGACAAGTTTTTTTAAGGAAATCTTTTCTGAAAACATACTGAAAAACTTTTAAGTTTCTTTGACTTTGGGGAAATTGAAGAACCTTCTGTTTCCCCAAGAAGTCCTGGTTTGCAACAACACTTTTATACTGTTATTACAGAAATATCCATAGAAGTTCAAAACTGATAACACTCTTGGATGGATCCTTGGACCAAGCATGATTTCCAAGTTCGAAGACATCCCCCCAGTGTTTTTCATATTGCTCATCTGAGTATTGGTGTTGAGAGCCTACTCCTCTTTGAGTCTTGTCAAAACTCTTTGTCTCTTTTGAGTCAACATTTGCATATCATGATCATTCGCATCATGCTCAATCATGCGCATTTGACATTAGCATTTGTCTTTCCCCAGTTGTCGTCTGGCTATTTCCAAGTCCGGATATCTTTAGTGTTCAATTTGAAAATTCATTGTTGTTGGTACCCGAGGTTTGGCTTACCAATGTTTTTTTTGTCCCCAGTAATTGCTGGCGTTCCCTGTGGAATTCTAATTGTGGTTGGTATTTGTCTTTATGACCACCATGTCTCCTTGAAGTCCAATTGTCATTGGCAAAAGTCTGTTAAGCAGGTCCTGGAACCTTTTGCTTAAAATCCAAGTCCATTTGATTTTGGCACATACTTGTACCTTTCTCCTGATGGTTCCTGAAGGAATTTCCAGAGGTTGGATGTTTTATCTTATTTGAAAACTCCAACATATTTTGTTGTTACTTTTTCGTGTTAGCCGGTCGCTTAGAGCCGTTGATCTATCTTTGGGTGATTTGCATTCTATCCCCAATGTTAGCTGGTCGCATAGAGCCGCTACTAAATCATTGTGATTTTCTTCCTTATCCTTGGTGTTAGCATTTACTTTTGAACCTGCTAATTTACCATTTTTGAATGCTTTGACCACTTTGCCTTTATCATTCTTAGTGTCAACCGGTTTTTTTTAACTTGTTGCGCATTCACTTTGAGTGTATCTTGGCTTTCTTTTGTAGTGTCAATAGGTTTCGAACCTATTGTGCTTCCACTTCGAGTTTTTTGTTGCTATTCTTAGTGTCAGTCGGTCGCATCGAGCCACTGCGCATTCACTTTGAATTTTGTGTCATTCCTATTCCCCGTGACAGTTGGTCGCATGGAGCCGCTGCACATTCACTTTGAATGTTTATTTTGTTGTATTCTTAGTGTCAGTTGGTCGCATCGAGCCGCTGAGCATTCACTTCGAATATGTTGTTGCTTTTTTTTTCTTCTCAAAGTCAATTTGGTCGCTTAGAGCCATTGGTCTACTATTTCGTTTTAATTCCTTGTTTTATTTGTATTCATGGTGTCAGTTGGTCGCATCGAGCCGCTGCGCATTCACTATGAATTTTATGTTTATCGCTTCCAATGCTAGCTGGTCGCATAGAGCCGCTGCATTTTCTCTTTGAATGTTTATCTTGTTTGTATTCATGGTGTCAGTTGGTCGCATTGAACCGCTGCGCATTCACCTTGAATAGGCCTTTTGTTATTCTCAGTGACAGTTGGTCGCATCGAGCCGCTGCGCATTCACTTTGAATGTTTATTTTGTTGATTATTCTTAGTGTCAGTTGGTCGCATCGAGCCGCTGCGCATTCACTTTGAATATCGTGTCATTTTTATTCTTAGTGTCAGTTGGTCGCATCGATCCGCTGCGCATTCACTTTGAATATTGTGTCGTTTCTATTTTCCAATGACAGTTGGTCGCATTGGCCCACTGCACATTTCTCTTTGAATGTTTATCTTGGTTGTATTCTTAGTGTCAGTTGTTCGCATTGAGCCGCTGCGCATTCACTTCGAATATTTTTGTTGATTATTCATGATGACAGTTGGTCGCATTGAGCCACTACACTTTTCTCTTTGAATGTTTATTTATTTTGATATTCTTGGTGTCAGTTGGTCGCATCGAGCCGCTGCGCATTCACCTTGAATAAGTTGTTTGTCATTCCCAATGCCAGCTGGTCGCATCGAGCCACTGCGTACTCATTTTGAATATTTTTGTTGATTATTCTTAATGACAGTTGGTCGCATTGAGCCACTGCACATTCTTTTTGGATGTTTAGTTTGTTGTATTCTTAGTGTCAGTTGGTCGCATCGAGCCGCTGCGCATTCACTTCGAATATTATGATTATCATTTTCAGTGACAGTTGGTCGCATAGAGCCGCTGCACTTTCCCTTTGAATGTTTATTTTGTTGTATTCTTAGTGTCAGTTGGTCGCATCGAGCCGCTGCGCATTCACTTTGAATATGTTGCCTTTTACTTCTCAAAGTCATTTGGTCGCATAGAGCCATTGGTCAACCACTTCGATTTATTTCCTTGTCTTATTTGTATTCTTGGTGTCAGTTGGTCGCATCGAGCCACTGTGCAGTCACTTTGAATTTTATTTTGTTTTGTCTGTGTTCGTTGATCCAACGCGTTGGATTTCTTTTGTTCCCGTCTTTTGTTATTCTTAGTGTCAACAGTTACACTTGAACCTGTTGATTTATCACTTCGAATACTTTCCGTTTTCGTTTCTTTATCCATAGTGTATTGTCATCCCCAGTGAGTCTTGGCTCGTGGTCGTCGATTTATTCTCATTCTAATCATTCACATCATAATCATCATTTCATTGCATAAGAGTTGCAGAGTTAGATAGTTTTGTAGTTCAGCATAACATTGCATTTAGGGGCAAAATTTCCGGTTATTTCTGTATTTAAATACCTTTCACCATGATCGCCTGAGTGACTATCGTCATTCCCGCCATCTGGTAAAGTTATTTAAATAGGGGCAACTGTCACACCCCAAATTTTACCCCTAATTGCTCACATCATAATCATACATTCATCGCATTTAGCAGGGATTTTTCCCGATTTATTTTCTGTTGCTTTCTTCTCATTTTTCTAGCTGTTTATAATTCTTAATTTCTTTTCACTTATAAGCTTCCATTTTAATTTAATTTCTACTTCTCATTTTTAAACCTTTTAATTTATTTTCGTGTTTTAATTTTTATGTTTAATTTTAATTTCTATCTATTTATTCTCAAAGTTTCGCTAAATAAGAATGTAATTTTATTTCCAATTTCAAGATTTTAAAAAAAATGTAATTTCATTTCTATTTTCAAAGTTTTTATTTCTTAATGTGATTTTTATTTTTTAACTTTTATTTTTAATTCATCATTTTTTTTAGTTAGTTTAGTTCCATTTCTAATTTAATTATAATCTCTAATTGTTTATTTCTTTTAGCCCATTTTTCAAGTTTATATTTCTAATTTAATTTCAATTTCTAATTTTTATTTTTTTAGTTTAAGATTTCATTTTTAATTTATTTCCAATTTCTTTTTTATTACTCATTTTAGTTACAAGTTTATTTATTTAAGTTTATAAGTTATTTTTAATTTTAAGTTTAATTTTTTTTAATTCATTTCTAATTTAAGTTTATGTTTAGATTTTAATTTAAAGTTCTCATTCTCAACATTAGTGTTCAATTTCAAATCATAACTTTAATGTAAATAATCCACTTTTTTATTCCATAATTTTGTTACAATTACATAGAAAGAAAGAAAGAAATTTGTATAAAAAAAATTCTGCACAAGAGCCAAAATGTTACTGCACAATTCAGGACCACAAGACAAAAAAAATCAGCATGCAGCCACCAACCATTTCCTGCTCCACTTCTCCACCCACTGCTGCAAAATTCAGCATGTGTCTCCTCCCTCAAGGCACTCTTCACCTACAAGTTTTATGGTACAAAACACTATCAGAACAGCTCTAAAAACAACCACAAATCAGCTACAAAACACACTGTTATATTAGAGAAATCAACCAAAAAAACTCGGCATCACAACACATCCAAAACAGCCATAAAAATTCAAAAACACACAAAAAACTCAACCCCAAAATCAGCCCTCAAACACTACTCAAAAATCAACCAAAACACTGCAAAAATACCCATTGAATACACCACAAACAGTTCTCAAAAATTCAGCCATACACCATTGTTACATCAGAAAAAAGCCATCAAACCAGTCCCAAAACCAACTCAAATAACCAAAAATCCAGCAACTTAAATTTCGAAAAAAGAGGAGAAAAGGAAGAACAAAGTTCAGCAATAACAACAAGGAGTGGAGCAGCAAGGAGTAGAGGCTTACCACTTGGATTCGTCACCCCGATAACATTCGGGTAGGTATGGTTCTCTTCTTTTACTTCTTGTCAGCATTTTGTCTATGTTTGGATTCTTTCTTTTTTTGATTGTTTCATTTCAATGTTAAAACCTGCACTCACAAAACTGAAAAATAACAAACTCAGAGTCACAAACACACCAAAGCCGCAAAATCCGTCATATTTTCAGAAACCATCATCATTAACAAACCTTCAAAAAAAAAAAAGAATGATACAAACCTTGAAATGAGAAACAAACTGCTTAAACCTTTTCCACCAAACCTTACAGCCATAAACCGTTTAAATCACAAAACCTCCAAACCTACAAAGTCCTCACCGAACCTTCTGCCAAAACTGTAAAACAAATCCAACTGTAGAGTCACCCACCACTTCGAACCGCAGCCACCACAATAAACCGACCTTCACGACTATCCTTTTCACAACAATAAACCAAATCTTCATCATCACCATTATTTGTCTCTTTTAAAACAAATCTGATTGAAAAAAACATGAAACAGATGAAAAAAAAAAGGCAATCTCAAACCTCAGCCATCACAGAGACCGACCAAAAGAAATCCATTGAAACCAAAGCAGCTAGCATAAACCTCCCAACCGTGGATTCTCCCTCAAATTCCTCACCAAATCCAAACCGTCGACTCCGATACCCACCTGAGACCCACCGTGAAAATGCTACCAAACCGAACTCACCACCAAGCAAAAATATTCAAACTAACCACCACCTACAAACAGAAACAAATCCGCGAAACCCTCTACCACTTCAAAAACCGTGAACAAAACCACCGTTAAACTCCTCCCAAACCGCAACCACAAGCTGTTTTTCCGGCGAAGCTCGCTGTGACAAAACCATTCACGAAACCATACCATACACCACCCGTAGCCACCTCTCCCGACCTCAAACCATCATGAACTCATCAATACAACCTCATAAACCAGCCACAACCAAACCGCCATGAGAATAGTTACCACAGAAAGATAAAACTCACTGCCTCCACCCTTCTTCTTCAATCGCATATTCACCGCTCAAACCACCCTTTTCTTTCTTACTTAATCCCTTTTTGCTCCAATGCAAACTCTCCAAACAGAGAAACCAAGCAGCAACAACAGAACCGAAACCAGATCGCAAACTGAGTGAAACCGGTGAGAGCAAGCATTGAGAGAGAGCTTCGTGAGAATAATCCATACCGCAGGCAAAAAATCTTGAATACATAAAGGAGATTTCTTCTGCCGTTTTAAAGGGGGGTTTGATTTGAGAATGAGATAAAATGGAAGCATCAAATCTATCACTTTTCTTTTGAGACAGTTCTCCTTGAGTGCTTCCGTCTATCACATCATACTCAATGTACCATAGCCCATGATGACAGAGTAAGAGTAAGATCATGCTGATTAGATAACACGGATTCAAAAAAACTTTTGTTCCAAAAGATCAAACCCGGCATATAACTTTTGTTTGAAACTATCCTTTAATCTCACTCGTATCTTCACAAGATCTTCAGCTTCAAGAATACGGCGTCACTGCAATTTTTGAATCTCTCTTCATGCGACGAGAATAAAGAGCCAATAGCTTCAGCCGGAGCGATTAAGCCGTTAGTGAGAGCTTTAAACTCAGTTACTTCAACGGCGGAAGAGAGCCTCACCCTGTCAAAACCAGACTTCAACCAACCGCATACATTTTCCGTCATCGCCACTGAAACACAAATTCACAGCACAAACCAGAATCACCAAACCGTACCACCAATCACCGTCAAAATCCATTCACCGCGAAATCAAACCCGGCTCGCACAAAATCCAACCCACCACCCAAACCTGAACCGAGAACGACTCCATCAACCATAACTCACCTCCACTCGAACCAAAACCTGAAAAAAACCTTTCCGTAACCCTCAATCGGAACAGCCATCCACGAACCCCAACACCCACGCCGTCAACTACCATCGGATTTGAATCAGTGTTGAAACGGAGAGATTAAAGCAGCCTGAGAAAGAGAGAGGCCGCGAGTGAATGAGAGAACTGTTGTGAGAAATCAATAGCCACTGTTTGAGAGAGAGAGAGACAGACGCTGAGAGTTGAGGGAAGAGAGGCCGCGAGCGAGAGAGACGCGTTTCTGAGAAGGAATCCGCGAGTGAGAGAGTTTCATGAACAGATGAGATTCGGTGAGAGAGTGGGTTGAATTTGTGTGATTTTCTGAGGGATTTGGTTGGGTTGTTACGTTTTCGGGAGAAGAGAAGATTTGTGTTCTTCGTGAGAATGGGGGTCAATTTCAAACCCTAATTCCTCTTCAGTCCAGCATTGACCCATCTGACCCGTTTGTGTACCCGCGACCCGTCTGTTCTCAGGCCCCTTTTGTTTGCTTATTTTTTTTTTTTTTTTTAATTTTCCTTTTCTAATAAATTAAATTTAATTAGGTTTTATTTTAATCTTGTGTTAGAGCTTTGATGTGGTTTTTGTTAAAATTATCAATGTTAATATAACCTTAATTTTAGTTTATTTTAAAAAAAAATAATAATAATAAAAAATCCGAAAACATTTTTATAATTAAATTATTTCTTTTTATATATCTACCTATTAGGATTAATCTTTAAAGAAATTAGTTAACTTATTTTCTCATTTGGTATGTATATACAAAAAAAAAAAAAAAAACACTTTTAATTTCAAATTTTTTTTTCTAAATTTATTTTTATAGTTAGATATTGATATATATATAAAAAGTATACAACAAAATATTTTTCAATTTTCTTCTTTCTTATCTTATTTCTAGTATATATTCAACCAATCATTTATTTATTTATTCATTATAATTTGCCCACGGTTTTCCCAATATCACCCCCCTGATTAGCACTGAACCCCTTTTTGTTTTCATCATGTTGTTTATTATTCTATTCATTATTCACTTTAGAAGTTTCATTGCTTTTAGTTTTTCATCATTTTATCTCCACTTTATTGTTGTCGGGGCCAATGATATCATTAAGGGTTTATCGATATTCGATATTTGTAATCGACGTTATCTAAACCTATATGAGGCCAAACTTTTCCATTTCCTTATTATTTTTCGATTTCTCGATTTATTTAACTATTCGGGGCCGATGATATCACGAAGGTCACGATAAATCGTTTCCGATTAATCGTGACCCATATGAGGCCATTGCATTTTATTTCTATTCCATATATTTATTTTCTTTCCATTTTTTTCATTTTTTTTTTTTTTATTTAATTTATTTAATTTATTTCATTCTATTTTCAATTTATTTCACTTTACTTTTTATTTATTTCTCGCAAGTTTACACCATTTAATTTAATTTTCAAAATAATAATTCCTTGGTTCAACGCCAAGTGAACTTCACTTCACATACACTCACACACGTAAGTCGGTCGTTTACGATCGCCATCTGCACATTCCTTACACTTCACAGCTTCTAACTTAAACAAATTGTCGCACTGCGCTTGTTTTCCACCCCAGCATTCTCGATCCATATGTCGAGCCATAGCCCGGTTACTAAACCCTTTACCTTGTATTCCATTTACTTTATTCGATTTATTTTTGCAAGTAGCAGCCTTTGCCTAGTCTTAGGAGCTTGCACCTTTATTTATTTTTGTTTATGCTTTTTGATCCAAAAGGGAAAGACTCCTGCAGTTGACTCAATGTCATAGGAAGTTTAGCAATCCCTAATGCCATCTTTGACCTTAGCAATTAGGTCTCCCATCCTTAGGTCCTTAGCCATTAGGTCCTTAGATTTTATTTTACAACTTTTTGTGACTTTCTAAAAGTCACGTGAGTGTTTGCCATAACACTTACCTTCCCCCACGAACCTTGAGCGTAACCAAGTGTTCGTTAATCCTTAGGAGAACTACGAGTGCTCTGATTCTACACCCGATACGTAGGCATCGATGCGATGTTGTGCGAGCACCATTAGAAATAAAACCTTAGGTTCCCATAATTTTTAACAAGCAATAAATAACAAATTACAAATATTAACAAGAGGTTCCCGTAGGATACTGCGGATGCTTAGGATGCTAACACCTTCCCTAGGTATAATCAACCCCCGAACCTAGTTTCTCCTCATTTAGGGTTTTTACGATCTTTTTCCCTTTTCCTTTTGGATTAAATTAAAGTCGGTGGTAAACATAAATGTTTTGCGATTCAAGCTCACTTAATAGCTTGGTATCCGATTCTCACCGCGACAGTTAACAAAGTTGTTATGCATGGAGGGATTGTACAAGGGTTTCAAGGTGAATGACTTCGTTTCTTTCAATCTAGTTCAATTTGACGATGATAGTTTATTGATCGGAGAAGTGGATTGGGAGAATTTTTGGAGTATAAAGGTGGTGTTGAGAGGTTTTGAGCTTGTCTCAAGGCTTAGAGTCAATTTTTATAAGAGTTTCGTATGAGGGATCAATGCCAGCCTTGCTTTTCTAGAAGCAACTTTGACTTTTCTGCATTACGATATAAGTAAGTTTTCTTTTAAATTCTTGGGAATCTATGTTAGGGATTGTAACGCCCATATAATATATATATATATATATATATATATATATATATATATATATATATATATATATCTAGAATAATATCATACAAGTGTTATTTTGGCACTAACACCATCATAAGTGCCTAATAACATAATTCACATTCTTGACCAAATCTAAAAGAATACAAACTATGGTACAAGACATCACTACAACAAACAAGACCTTAGACAGCGCTTTTTTTAGCCTTAGACAGCGCTTTAAAGCGCTGTCTAAACCTCCGCTGCTAAAGGTTTAGACAGCGCTTTTTAAAATGTGAAAAGCGCTGTCTAATCCCCCATCCTTAGACAGCGCTTTGGCCAAAAGCGCTTTAAAAGACCCTCTTAATTTAAATTTTTTAGGTACACCTTAGACAGCGCTTTTCAAAAGCGCTGTCTAAGCCCCCTACCTTAGACAGCGCTTTGGCCAAAAGCGCTGTCTAAGCCCCTCCTATTTTAATTTTTTTAGGTATACCTTAGACAGCGCTTTTCACAAAGCGCTGTCTAAGCCCCCCCCCCCCCTTAGACAGCGCTTTTGCCTAAAGCGCTTTCTAATCCCCCCCTTAGACAGCGCTTTTGCCAAAAGCGCTGTCTAAGGTATACGAAATTTTTTGTAGGATTTGTTTGTAACCACATTTTTTCCAGGTTTATAAACCAGAATTGGTACCTGTTTTCAACCAGATTTTTTCAGACAATTATCACATTTTATATATGCCATTTTGGCCTTTTTTTACCAAAATTTGGCTAACCAATTCAAACCAATTCAAACCAAATTTGCCATAAATGTATCAAAATATATACAAATTTATGTTTACATTTATAAGTCATTACATATACTACTACAAATGTACACATTAATTACACACTTTGAGCTCTATCATGTATTGACACCACTCCTCTTTGATTTCGTCCACTTGATCCTTTGTATAAGATGCACACTTGAATTCATCAAAGTACTACATAATAATATAACATATTTTGAATTAATTCCAACTATTTAATTATATGAGATATGTGTAAATATAAAAATAACTCATAAGTTAGAAATACATACATCGGTGGGAATCTCTAATCGGCCCAACATGAGAGTATCTCGCATAAACCTCAACATGAAATACCCGCAATCTATTTCATTACGTTGAAGAGGACACTACATATGAAAAAAAAATATGAATTATAAATCCTAAGTTTTATCAAGTGTAGTCATCACTAATATAATAAAAAACGCGGTAATTAAAAATATACCGCCACTTTAATCCATGAAATGGAGTTGGCGCCCCTCCTTGAGGTCTGGATAACTCGTTGGGCACGAAAAGCTTGTAGGACGCTAATAAAATAAAAATGAAGCAATTAGAACAATTCACATAAACTAAGAAAAATTTTGAACATTCTCACTTACGTGTCAATTAGGTCCTTCATAACCGGGTATGTTGTCCAATCATTTCCTAACGAGTCAAGATAATACACAATTTCTCGGATAGGATTGATTGCGAGCAACAACCAATGTCCACTGTAATGATTAGGCAAATGTTAGATGGTAACTTGGAAAATAATTATAATAGATGAATTTAGAATGAAATGCTAACCCGGTATTAAACGGTAAAAAAAACAACTTCTCCGCATTTTTATTCTCCACGAGGATCCGAAGAACGTACTCCGTCACGGTATCCGGTCTACTTATCATTAAACTATAGTTGACGGTCGCGGGTGCTAAGAATCCGAATGACACGTCCAAACCATTGGGGCGCATCAATTTGTCATACAAAAACCTAATATAAAAACATCATTAACATAAAGTAAACATCATTAAAATAAGTTGTTTAATTAATAAAACAAAGTATGCCGAATTTACCTAACATATGTATTGACAACGTTGACGCCGATTTCTTCACGACCAAAAACTTGCATGAAGTCCTCATTACCAATCATTTGTTCGTAATCAAAGCCGAAAATCCCTACCTCCATAGGTATAGTCCGAACACCTCCGGTCGGTATATCGGTCATCTCTAGAAATGTCCTGAGGCACGACCTATACTTGGTGGTAGGTTTTTTCCTAGCTACGGACTTCTTAGCACCAGAACTTTGTACCCGTGCGGAGGCGTTGCTAACCTCCTTTTTTTGTTGTGCGGAGGCATTGCTAGCCTCATTTTCTTGAACCTACATGTCATATAAATAGTTAGATCAAATTAAGAATGTAACAACTTCCATGAATATATGTCATATAATTGTATATTACCTCTTTTCTTGAAACCGTGGACTCGGTATGCCGTGGAATCGCAGTTTCTTTTGATTTGGATTGTGTGGGAGTCTATTTAACATAGGAAAATATGTAAGTAAAATTTTAAGCATAAATTTTAAACTTTGAATATACCAAGGAAAGTTAACATAAGTTTTAATCATACCTCATATCCTACGCATATGAGGTTTGTCGGCCATGCAACAAACGAACCTACTGCTTCGTGCACCGTTGTTGCATCCGAATCATCGCTAGGATATGGTAATGCTGCATTCGGCTCAACTGCAATATCAACTGATACCTTCAAACATCCAGCAGGGAGCTCTCTAGTGTGGAGTAATACTCCGCTAACGTTATGCACTTTTCCCTTGCCAACCATCCGATAGTATGGTGACGACAAATACAGCTGACAATGGGAAATGCCCTAAAACCAATAATAACAAGAAATCGTTAATGTGTATATATGTCAAATACATAATTTAAGAAAATAGTTCAATTTAAGACAATTATATGTAATTACCTCTGGAATGTTCGGCTGAAAGGTACAGTTGATACTGTCTTTGTCCGAAGCATCTCTGTATACTGTTGAGGCGCTAGCCTCTCTTTCTCTCCTCAATGCATCAAGCTCAGCTTGCATGGCTTCCATTCTTGCATGAAGCTCCCGATTACTAGGAGCCTTTCCTTTTTTAATACTCATGGAGGTCGGAGTGACTCCAAATCCCTTACCCCTCACCCGACCAGAGTACTCAGGGACATCTAATGCCCGACCAAGTATGCTCCTAGTATCATCGGGAGATAAAGACTGAGATAGCTCCTCCTGAAAAATCAGATGAATATCGTACAATTGTCAAATATTTGTGTATAAAAATGTTATTCAATTAATGAAAAAATGTTATACTTACACATTTCTGGTATACTTGTAAAACTTCTTCTTGAGGAACTCCAGATTTGCCCACACGGGCTTCCTTCCACAAAACATGTGCAGGAAGAGATGATTCTGAACTTTCCTCCTTCTGCAGCTACACATTAAGTCATACAATTTGATCAGATAAAACTAATATATGATGAACAAATTTGTTATCGCAATTTAAAAATACGTACCATGGATTGTTCTAAACGTCCATATCCGACACGTCCTTTTCGGTACGGATATGCGGGACTTGATGCTCTTTCCCGATTTGTAGCACTTATTCTTTGAAAAACCGGGTCTTGTCTTTTGGATTTGAACGCTTCCCATTCTTCAGCCGATATCAAACTTTCATATTTTTTGGGAAGCTCCGCATCCACAAAATTACCATCCGCATCCTTAAGGAACTTGGATGATAAAAATGTCCGAAACCCTCTTAGAAGCTTTCCGGCCAATTTCATACAAAAGCCTCTTCTTTCTTCTTCGATGTTAAAACATCGCTAAGAAAAACATACAGATTGATAGTTAGTATCGGTAATTGAAAAAACATAATTGATACCGTATAATTAAGGGCCAAATGATTGTACCTTTATCTCACTCCAAATTTTATCTTTGGACTCTTTCAGCTCTTTGTTTCTCCAATCATCACATGTAATGGGAATTTCATTCCTTACTAGTGCACCGATAAAACTAGTTAAGGTATGCCCATTAGGTTCTATAAGCTGTCCCTGGGTGCTCCAATAGACATCTAGTATGATGCCTCGAGATCTTCCTTGGACCACCCTTCTCATTACTGTGATGCCTCTTCGAATTTCTTCTTCCGCAGATACTTTTTTAGGAACTTCCTCAGGTTGGTCATCAGCCATGTCTAACCTGTAATAAACCAAGGAAACCATCAAATATCAAATATAACTTATAATCAAAGCAATTGAAAACAAAAAAATAAAGAAATCATGCATTATCATATATAACTTATAATCAAAGCAATTGAAAACAAAAAAATAAAGAAATCATGCATTATCACATATAACTTATAATCAAAACAATCGAAAAAATAAAATAAAGAAACCATGGATAATTTACCTAAGTCACTAACATCTCTTTCTTTTCTTTGTTGGAATATTAATCACTTGTTTCTTAGCAATGCGTACGGATGAATTGATCCAAATTCCCTCATTATGATCGTTTCTTATATATGACTCATCCGGTATAAGATCCTCAATTTCATCATTTCTATTCAACTCATTCCGTCTAATGCATGACTCATTCTCAACATCAATATCACATTGATCGACACCGCTATCATCAGTCACTTTGTTAGAGAAAAGCACTATAGACCATTTTGTACTCTTCGGGTCATTCACATAGAACACTTGTTTAGCCTGAGATGCTAGAATAAAAGGTTCATCTTTGTACCCCACCCTAGTAAGATCAACTTGCAAAAATCCAGACTTATCCATTCGTATGCCACTACTATTCACCCACTTGCAACCAAAGATGGGAATCTGAAACTTCTCGTAATCAAACACCCAAATGTGCTCAATAACTCCAAAATATGACAAATTTGCATATTTGGGGTTTAAGTCCTTCATGCTTGATATATGCATTGCTTCAGCTAGCACGGTGACACCACTATTTTGCATAGTACTCTTATCATCTTGTTCTTTGGTATAAAATGTGTATCCATTAATTGAATATGCGCTATGAGAAAACACATGCAAACTTGGACCATATGCCAAACATCTCAACCTTTCTGTTACCGAAGAAGGATCTGAAGAGCGCTTCAAATAAATATGATCCTTCAACCATTGTATGAAACTTTGATTGTGCTCTATAACTATCCAATTTTCATTTCTGTTCGGATTTAACCTTCGGAGTACATCCTTGTGCATTTCAACATATGGCTCAACCTCATTATTATTGTGCAGAACATACAAATGAACTTGATCCCGTTCATCCCTTGATATTGTCACAATTTTATTCCCAATTAATTTTTTACCTTCCATTTTGTCGAAAATCTGAGCTCTGGGGAGTCCAATCGATTGAACATTAGACAAATATTCAGTACAAAACTCAACAGCTTCTTCAACAATGTATCGTTCAACAATACAACCCTCTGGTCGACTTCGGGATTTCACGTACCCTTTTAATATTTTCATATACCGTTCAGCAGGGTACATCCATCTCATATAAGCTGGTCCACACAACTGTGTCTCTTTCACAAGATGAACAACTAAATGAACCATTATGTCAAAAAAAGACGGAGGAAAATACATTTCAAGCTCACACAAGGTAATTACAATCTCTTTTTGTAGTGTTGGTAAGATCTCGGGATCGATCACCTTACTACAAATTGACCTAAAGAAAAAACACAATTTAGTTATGGAACTTCTTACTTTTTCTGGCAAAATAGAACGTATACCGATCGGTAGAAAATGTTCCATTATAACATGACAATCATGTGTCTTCAAATTCTTCAACTTGAGGTCTTTCATAGAAACAAGTCTTCTGATATCAGATGAGTATCCTTCTGGAACCTTTACTTCACTCAGAGACTTACACAAATTTTTTTTCTCCTTTCTAGATAAAGTAAAAGCAGCAGGTGGTAGATATGTTCGTCTTCCTTTCTTCACGGGTGCTAATTCAGTTCTTATTCCCATTTTTAACATGTCCTCCCTTGCTTTAAGGCCATCCTTAGACTTGCCTTTTATATTGAGTAATGTACCGATAACACTTTCAAATACGTTTTTTTCAATATGCATAACATCGAGAAAATGTCTCACGTACAAAGACTTCCAATATGGCAATTCAAAAAATATCGACCTTTTCTTCCACCCACCTTTCACAATCTTATGTGCAAAAGGCTTGCCAAACTCAGTACGCACATCTTTCACCTTTTCAAAAACTTGTTCACCTGACAATGCGGGTGGAGCTCTACGATGTTCGGTGTCTCCATTGAATGCTTTTCTCCACCCACGGTAGTGATGTTTAGAATGTAAGAATCTACGATGACCGAGAAACACATTCTTCTGGCAAAGTTCCAATCGGATCGTATCGGTTCCGTCTTCACAAACAGGACACGCACGTTGACCCTTAATGCTATACCCAGATAGATTCCCGTATGCTGGAAAATCATTAATTGTGCCAAACAACATCGCCCTCAGATTGAAACTTTCTTTCCTATATCCATCATAAACCTCCACACCGTTCTCCCACAAAATCTTTAAATCTTCGATCAGAGGTGTCAAGTATACGTCTATGTCATTACCTGGTTGTTTAGGCCCAGAGATTAACATAGATAACATCATGTACTTACGCTTCATACATAGCCACGGAGGTAGGTTATAAATCATAAGAATCACAGGCCATGTGGTATGTGAAATACTTTGAAGACCATGTGGGTTCATTCCATCAGTAGATAATGCCAATCGAAGGTTTCTTGCTTCTGATCCAAACTCAGGATAATCATTATCAATCTTCGACCACTGTGGTGAATCAGCCGGATGCCGATACTTTCCATCGGTAATTCTTTCATCTGCATGCCAAGTAAGATGTCTTGCATCGGTTTCACTACGAAACATGCGCCTAAATCTCGGAATTATCGGAAAATACCATAAGACTTTTGCGGGAGATAATCTTTTCTTATATCGAGACAAACCGCATTTGGGGCACTCAGTTAACGTTGCATATTCGTTACGAAACAAAATGCAATCGTTAGGACAAGCATGTATCTTATCATAGCTCATGCCAATAGAGCACAACATTTTTTTTGCCTCATAGGTTCGATTAGGAAGAACATTATCATCCGGTAGCATTTCTCTCATAAGGGCCAACAACTCTGTGAAACTTTTATCCGACCATCCATTGCCCGCCTTTAAGTTGTACAACTTTAATACCGCAGAAAGTCTTGAGAATTTAGTGCAACCTTTGTACAACGGTTTCTCTGCATCGCTTACCATCCTCTCAAACATTTCAGGACAATCATGAAGATCTTCTTCCAGTGCTTCTACAATCTCTTCAACTCGATCACAATCATATGTTTCCGTGTCTTTGTCGTATGAAGCATAGGTCGTATTACTTTTTCCACTCGATTCAACATTCCCGTTAATTTTCTCACCATGAAATATCCAACACTGATAACTTTGATCAATTCCATGCCTCAGCAAATGCGATTTCAATCCATGTGCGTCAACCTTACCAATATAACAACAACGCAAGCAAGGACAATGCATTCGTCTGGGGTTTTCAGCGTGTTGAACAACATACTTAACAAATTCCGCAACCCCACTCTCGTACTCTTTGGTCATTCGATCGGCACAGATCCATGTTTTATCCATGGTTTTCCTACTTAAAAAACGTATACATAACCAATGTTAATATAAACTTCAATAACGTATCCGATACGCCAATATACCAACTTTAATTACCTCATCACTTTCATTAATTTAAAATAACTTAATATTTTAATATTTTAAAAAACATTAATAAAAATAATTTAATATTTTAAAATAAAGGATGTCTAGTGTTATTTTTCCAAAATCATTTGAAAAAACAAACTAAAATAAACGGTTTATAGAAAAACTGAAACAAATGGATTTATAAAAAGATCAAATCATTTTTCTTTTAATTTTCTTAAATAGCTATTTCTCTTTTCTTTTAGTTTAGATCTTTTAAGGCATTTCTATATTATTTAGAGCCAAACATACTCGTTGATAACTATATATTTTATATATTAAGACAGTTCTTTGAATTAATAACAAGTACTAATAAATGACTCTCAAAAAAGAAAATATTTCTATAATATAAAAAAATTAGATGTTAAGAAAAACTCATGTTTGTCCTATACTCTAAATCTGCTACATCCTTATTTTAGGGACAAATTTGGTCCAATTTTTTTTTTCTTCTTTCAACCAAACTAGTAATTTCAATCGATTTAGTTAGTGAATCTTCTTGAAACTCCAACTGTTTTGGGTAAAGTTGATGCCAATGAGGAGAAGAACAAGGATCTATCATCTAAATATTAAGTTGATGGATTCCCAACAATTCATATTTTGAGATATGTATTAATACATAATGTAATAATACTTTTAAATTAGATGATAAACAGGCATATTTCTTTTTAAAGACAGACAACTATGATAAGTGGTAACACTGTTATCAATATTTTTAATAACCCGGGAGAAACACATGCACAGATAAACAATAAACATTGAAGAATGTATATGCATTAGTTATAAAAGAAAACTGAGTTACGAAAAGTACTGACTTTTCCCTAACCAACCACAACCAGAACAAAAAGCATGCTAAATCAGGGAAATGAACAATTCCTAAAAAAATAAAACTGAAACACATACCGTAATGAGATTCTTCAAACACTTTCAGAAATGAACGATTTAACTCTTGCAATGCCTGAAACGAATGACTGAAATCCGAAAACAGAAATGACTACATTACTGAAATGAAGAACTGAAACGAAGAACATGAATGAATGAATGAAAACGTGAGTGAATGAATGAAAAGGTGAAATACATACCGCGATGAAGACAGGAGAACGATTCAAACAAATTTCAATGACATCAATGACTTCAAGTTCTTCTGGAAACGTTCGCTGTTAGGGTTCGCTCTGGAAACGTTCGCAGGAGGGAAAACGAAAAGAACAGAGAATGAAAATAGAAGTATGAAATTTAATTTTAATAAGACCTTAGACAGCGCTTTTGGGAAAAGCGCTTTCTAAGGTATGCCTTAGACAGCGCTTTCCAAAAGCGCTTTCTAAACCCCCCCCCCCTTAGACAGCGCTTTTGGTTTTATTTTTTTTTTAATTTAAAAACTTTAAACAGCGCTTTATCAAAAGCGCTGACTAAGGTATATATATAAAAGCGCTTTCTATAAGCGCTGTCTAAGGGGGGGTCTTAGACAGCGCTTTTTGAAAGCGCTGTCTAAGACCCCCCCTAAGACAGCGCTTTCATTATTTTTTTGGACCATTTTCCGTGTTTAATTTTAATTTTAATCTTAGACAGCGCTTTCTCTTAAAAGCGCTGTCTAAGATGCGCTGTTAAAAAGCATTTTTGGCGTAGTGCATGGAAATTATACTAAAAATAAAAATACTAAGATCAATACAATATTCATTATTGTACAAAGATAAATACACAACATAAACTAAAGTCTATGCTTCTCTTGAAACATCCTGAGCATAGCTCCACTTGTAAATCAAACCTACAAAAGAAACCTGGAAAGCAACAACAATAGTGGGGTGAGATAACAACATCTCAGTGGGTTCCCATGAGACTCAGTGTAATATCCATCTAAAGCGACTACCATGCTTCCCGTGGGACTCAGTGTAATACCCACCACAAGCCTACTCAATGCTTCCCGTGGGACTCAGTGTAATACCAACCACAATCCTTAACGATGCTCCCCGTGGGACTTAGTGTAATACCCACCACAAGCCTTAACTTGGACAAGACTTCCCGTGGGACTCAGTGTAATACCCACCACAAGTCACTACGCGCCACATCGACGGTACCTCAAGCCTTTACGGATGCTTCCCGTGGGACTCGGTGTAATACCCACCACAAGACTTACACAAGACTTTACGGAGGACCGTGTGTTACGCGTCAACGATTCACATCACCTTATGGTAGTACTAAGCATCTCACAAGTCATACCATCTAACAATTTCTAGTTACATTACTAAGTCACATTATTGGTTTATGGTAAGGTTTCCTCACTCTTTCACTATTCCTGATACCTTTAAATTATATAGTTTTCGATTACATATAATTCTAACATTTTAGTTAAATTACCACCATTAAACAATTCTCACAATAATCTCATTGCCTCTACTCTCAATCAATCCTCACGATTAACGCGTATTCCACGATTTGATTAACACCACAATTCCCAAACTAACATAATTACAGTTGATTTAAAAAGTAGGGTAAAATTCGTCTCAAAATCATATTTCTTAGCATCATAAGATAGTTCATGTTTTTAGCTTCGAATCGATATGTGGAACACTACAAACGGATATCCGAAACCAAAGTTACGAAGTAAAATGTTAAACATGACAAACTGCCAGGCTCGCTAAGTGTGTGCTACTCGCTAAGCGAGCTACACCAGAATTGAGGATTTTCTGCAGAATCAACTTGCTCGCTAAGCGAGCCCTGCTCGCTAAGCTAGCTCTGCGAATTTCCAGAAAAAAAACTTATGGGAAACTTCTCCTCTATGCCAAAACTCACCAAAATTTCCACCAAACAGAGAAATCAATCACTACACATGGATATAATCACATATTACCTAACATCCTCTGATTTTATCGAGTTTTAACCGTTTAATCTTTCGATTATAAGATTTTCTACAAAACCCTAAAATCACAAACTTCAACCAAAACTAAAAGAAAAGGTTTCTAACTATGAACTCACCTTGCAATCTATGAGGAGGTTGGTGAAGATGAAGATTTGATGAAGAAATGGTGATGATCCATGATTTCCCTCTTCTAGGGTTTCTTCCTCTTCTTTCTCTTCTCTTCTCTTCTTTCTTTCTTTTTTTCTTCCTTCTCTTTTTCTTACTAACTTTCTTTTCTTTCCTCTTATAAACCCTTTTTTTCTTTCTTTAAAACAAAACAATTATATCTATTAGTTAGTAACACTAACTGGTCTAATTTGAGAGAATCCAA
The DNA here is from genome assembly GCA_963966055.1 of Lathyrus aphaca. Lineage (NCBI taxonomy): Eukaryota > Viridiplantae > Streptophyta > Magnoliopsida > Fabales > Fabaceae > Lathyrus > Lathyrus aphaca. The sequence goes on from OZ014521.1 coordinate 18,666,499, forward strand.
AAATGTCTCTGAGTCGAATATTTGATAAAGCCTCTGAGTCAGATACTACTAATTAATCTTAATTAATATTATCCATATCGTTTAATCAAATACGGGGTATTACATCCTCCCCTCCTTAAATTGAAATTCGTCCTCGAATTTCCTCTACTCCATAACAATAACAGTTTACAACATTGTCTCAGATCCATATTTATCTTTACTTATACGCTTGTTCCAACATTAGGTTAATTCCAACTTACTATTTCCACAATTCGTCTGTTGCTTCATACTGGATCACTTAGTCTCACTCCCTCTTCGGAGAAACATACCATGCTGACTCATTCGATTGAGTCACAACACAAAAACAAAATAATCCAACTTGATTTCGGGATATACACCAACACTCGACAAAACTCCACAAGGTATCTCGGTGAAATCTTAACTACATACAATTTCCAACGAAATTCTTATTACAATCCTTTAATCACTAAAGATATTTCAAAGGTTGTCAAACGACTTCTTTACCAATTTCACTTGGTCTTATACCAAAATTGTAACTATTTACATCAGACACTTCATTCTTTCAGTATCTTACTATAGACAACACACTTAGAACAAAATCCTCCTACTTCAACACTTATAAATAACTCTCCTCTGATTCTCAACAATCCGATTGAACTCTTTCATCTATCTCTTTCCACTACGCTCTCAAGGCCTAACAGTGGAGATACCACGAATTCTCAAACAATACCAAGTAGTTGATAGTCTGCGGAGAACACACTTATCCATTGGGGTTTTCACAAACCAACGGATCAAAACTTGCAGACATTCAACGATAGAACAATTCACTTATCAACCACACAATAACAACATCGGTCCAAACTCACCAACGACAGAGATATAAGGGTTGTACTGTTGCAATCATAACTTATACCATTTCGATTCCATTCTAAATTAGAAGCAATCTGTCCAATGGAGTTCTCAAGCACATTCTTATCCATTGTAATAGTTATTGATGAATACTGGGTAGTGATGTTAAGAGAATTTTTTTAAAGACTTTTTCATTGTTTTAACGTGTAAGCAACTAAGTTGTAGATCCTGATTTTGTAGAGTGATTCATTGTAGATATTGGGCATTGTATTTCATTGTTTTCACGTGTATCAAGATTAAGAGTGATTTTGTTTTCAAATTTTTTCATTGTTTTCATGTGTATCAGATTTTTTCAAATTGAATACTGGATATTGAATTGTAAATCCTGATTTTTTTTTATATATATTTTTTTTGCAATCGGCTTATGTTACTAGTTTTTGTACATCAATATTCATGGTTTCTGAATGCTAGATGCATTCAATCTACTTTTTTGTTTATGTTTTAGTATTAGTTTTTTATTCCAATAAAAATTACATATCTGATATTGTATAGATCATGGACACATGGGCTGTTTGGATTTTTACAGTACCAGTACCAGTGTTTGCATAAAACCGATTGAAAATTTAGAAATTGAATCTAAAATATTATGAATTTAAGTTTAAATATTGAATTCAAAATATTATGAAATTGTTTGATTAACTTTTTTTTGATTTGGTCCCTTAAATTATTATAAAGTTTTAATTTGATCATTTTACTGAGTTATTACACAGTTGACACATCACGCTGGTAAAACTAACGTTTTCTCAGTTAAACTAACAGAAGGGATCAATATTACTAACGTAACTAATTATATCTAATTTTAAATAATAAAAATGAAAATAATATTTTTGGTGGGAATAATTCATTGAGACATATATGGTGTATAGTTAACCAATACACTTATAGGTAGTAGTTAGGTTATCTGATGGCAATAAGTGCTCCAAAAGATTTTGCCTCTCAAGAAGCCTATGGAGTCATTCCCTTATGACAAGTTTTGTCCTAATATAGGTGAATCAAACGAAAGATATGAGACAATGGCCTACATATTGATTACTCTTGGAACTTATAAAGGAGATGTATTATTGACAAGTACTGAAACCAGAGAATTGAGTTAAGAATTAAAATTTTGTAGGGAATGCTTTTATTTCGTAGGGTATATACTGTTAGCTGAATAGATTTAATAGGGACTAACTAATTAAAGATATGGATGGAAAGTACTATCAGATTAATGCAAGGCATGTAATAGTATCTTATATTTCAACATTTCTTTAATTTTTGAACTTGTATTGGTTCCACTTCCAGCTATTAATTTGAGAAGAAAGAAGCATCTGCATGTCTTTTTCATGGACAACGTAAGGCATAGGGACTTCCAAACATAATAGAGGGGGAGGCCATAGATATCGATGCAGCCATAGGTTAAGATAGCACCCAAGAAAAATGTATAGTTCCATGTTTGGAAAGTATATATTTTAAAAATTTTAAAATTGATTGAGTTTTATGATGAGTGATAAAAATTCATGAATGAAATATAAGAGAAAGAGAAGAAAGAAATAAGTGAGAAATATAATTGATTTAATGTATTGTTTGTATTAAAAATATGAGAAAAATAGGTAATTATTTTTAGAAGGACAAAAATACACTTTAAATTAAAAAACAAAAAATTGATATGGATTGGTCATGTAAAAAGTTGCACATCATCGATGTATCCCAATTATTCATAGATGATATTTTATATGTGATTAAAAAAAACCAACAAAAATAAAAATTTAATAGTTATAATTATCGAATGATGTAAAATATTTTTTGATAGCATATCAATTAAATTCTTAAAATAATTAATACAACATAATTTTATGTTATTAAAAAATATATTTGTTTATCAATATCTATTTAATATGTATTCACTAAGGCAAAAAAGGACAAAGAGAGCGTTATTTTTTTTTTACCTATAAGAGCGTTTTAAAGTGTTATCTAAGGTTGCGTTATCGTAGGTAAAAACAACGTTTATTTTAAGGAAAAAACGTTTTTAAAGGTCTACTTTAGAAAGTGCTTTTAAATGGAAATCGCTTTTTAAAGTTGACATTTAAAAGCGATTTCTAAAATTGGCATTTAATTTAAAAGCGTTTTTTCCTTAAAAAGCACTCTCTAAGGTGGACCTTTAGACAACGTTTTTAAAGTGTTGTCTATTGTATACGTATAAAATTTTAATAATTTTTTTATATTACTTTAGAGAGCGCTTTTACCTAAAAAACAGCTTCTTTGGTCCCTCTTAAAAAGTGTTTTTCAAAAGTGATCTCTAAAGTATACCTATAATTTCATTTTATTTTTTCTATAACATTAGAAAGCGTTTTTTTGGAGAAAGCGCTTTATTTTGTCATTTTTTTCACAAGCTAGTATCAGGAACTTTATTTTCACAATTGATACTAACTTTTTCACTAGTATCTTTCAACCCGGAACCGCGCTTTTCTGCCTCATATCTCTCTTTATCCTTTTGCAATTCACGAACTTGCGCTTTAAGTTCCTCCAATGATTGCATCACTTCTTGATTGCTAGGATTTTTTCTTTTTGGTTGCTTATACAAGGAAGATGGAGTCACACCAAATCCTTTACCCCTCACCCGACCAGAATACTCAGGAACATTTAGTACTCGACTAAGAATGCTCCTGGAATCCTGATCCTCACCGGTGGTTAAGGATTTAGATAGAGTCTCCTGAAATTTATTGACAAATCGTAAATTATTAGTGAGGATTAAAATTTAATTTTATTTTAAAGACATAATGTTATACTTACACATTTCTCATAAAAATGTTGAACGTCTTCACTAGCAACTCCACTCTTGACCACACGAGCAGTCTTCCACAAAACATGTTCCGGAAGAGATTTTTCTTCACTTTTCTCCTCTTCCAACTACACATTGAGACAAATGATAAGATCGGCAATCATAGCATATTGAGACAATTAATAAGATCATATCATTTATATATAGTACCATTTGTTGTTGTAAGCGTGCATATCCCTTTCGCCATTTTTTGTATGGATATGCGGGTTTTGATGCTCTTTGGCGATTAATGGCACTCAAATCCTGGATAAACAAGTTTAAGTCATATCAGAACAAACTAATGCAAAGATAAACAAGTATATAATACAATTAATAGACATGAAAAGATAAACAAGTTTACATTGAATTTTTCGGTTTTCCGTTTGGCTACAAAAGCGTCTGATTCTTCCGGTGAGATCAAATCCGCATACAAGTGTGGAAGTTCTGCTTCAACAATTTTTTTTATCATCCCTCAGATATTTGTTTGATAATAAGGCTCGAAATCCCCTATGTCTCTTTCCGGCCAATTGGAGACAATACTTATGCCGACTTTCATCAATATTAAAGGACCTCTACAAAAAAAACATACACATATAAACATAAAGTGTGTTAGTATAAGTGTGTTAGTATAAGTCAAAAGAAATCTAATAACACATCAATCATGTTTGGTAATTAAGTACTTGTATCTTACTCCATATCTTATCTTTACCAGCTTCCAACATTGGATTCCTCCAATCATCACTGGTAATTGGAATGTGTTAGCGGACAAGTGAACCAATGTATGAAGCCAACATTGAACTGTTAGGCTCAATTAGTTGGTTCTCATCACTTCAATGTACATCAAATTTCACTCATTTGTCTCTAGCACGGTGAATTAACCTTATAATTGTTATTCCACGTTTTATTTCACTTTCTTCCTTCGAAGCTTTATTCTGAGCTTCATTTGTATCATGTGTCTCGTGTGTGTCTTTCTCATTACTAGCCATTATATCTGTAAGAAAGAAAAAACAAAAATTAAATGACAAATTATAATGCTAAATATAAAATCCAAAAATTAAATGACAAATCTAAAATTCATAATCTATAATCCATTACTAGCCATTAGTACCTTTTTTAGGCACGTCTCTTTCTTTTCTTGGTTGGAATATGTTCTACTTGTCTCTTAACAACACTGACGTTTGCATGATCCAAATACCCTCATTATGATCATTTCTAGTATATGATGAATTCTCTATAATATTTTCATCTCGATCATTTCTAGTAAATGGTTCAATATCAACATCAATATCACATTGATCTCCAATGTTTTCATCAATTACTTTGTTAGATAAAAGCATTATAGACTATTTTGTACTTGTCGGATCATTGATATAGAACATTTGTTTAGCTTGATAGGCTAGAATAAAAGGCTCGTCTTTGTACCCCACCCTATTAAGATCCACTTGCAAAATTCCTGACTTATCCATTCGTACACCATTATTGTTTTCAACCCACTTGCAACGAAATATAGGAATCTGGAACTTCTCATAATCAAACACCCAGATGTGCTCGATAACCCCAAAATATGACAAATTTGAAAATTTGGGATTTAAGTCTTTCACACTTGAAATATGCATTACTTCAGCTACCACGGTTACACAACTATTTTGCATAGTACTTTTATCATCTTGTTCTTTGGTATAAAATGTGTATCCATTAATTGCGTATGCGCTATAAGAAAACACAACCAAACTTGGACCATATTCTAAACATCTCAATCTTTCTGTTATCTCAAACTTGGACCATATTATAATACTTTTAGAAAATGAGATTCTTAAACAAAGGTATGAAACTTCGATTGTGTTCTCGTACTATCCAATTCACATTTCTATTCGAATTTAAACCTCGGAGAACATCCTTGTGCATTTCAGCATACGGCTCAACCTCATTCTCATTGTGTAGAACATACAAATGCACTTGATCTCGTTCGACCCCAGATATTGTCACAACTTCATTTCCAATAAGCTTTTTTCCTGCTTTTTTCCATAATATTTGATTTGGGGAGTCCAATTGATTGTACATTGGACAAATATTCAGTACAAAACTCAATCGCTTCTTCGACTCGATTATAATTGTATGTATCTGTGTCATTGTCGTTTGAAGCATAGGTCGTATTATCCTCCGATTCAATATTCTCGTTACTTTTCTCACCATGCAAATTCCAACATGTATAACTTCGATCATTTCCATGCCTCTTTAAATGTGATGCCAACTGAATTGCGTCAACCTTACCCACAAAACATCAACCCAAACAAGGACATTTCATTTTATTGGGATCTTCGGCATGCACAACAGCAAACTTAATGAATTCTGATACCCCATTCTCGTACTCTTCCGACAATCGATTTGAAGACATCCATTTCTTATCCATAGTTATACTAATTAAACTAAACAAAAACAAAAATAAAAATTACCTATAGAGATGTTAACAAGATCCCACACAGTGTCAAGATATGTTAGAATTATCAAGACCCCCCTGTACACATATCATAAAATTAAATATCATTAATTGACCAATTTTGAGTCATAACTTGATAAGTGGCAACATATAATCACAAACAAGCACCTATTCTTCACGAACTATTACTTAACCAAAAGTCTAGACTTTACATTTATAATAAAAAAAGGAGTATGGATTTTATGTTAATTGGATGGTAATTAAAATCTCAAAATTTTAATACTATGTTTTCCCTCAAGTGTGCTTAAAAGTATAAGCAGAATTCTATTTTAGTGTAATCGGGTGGTATCCCCCTCCCCGGTTAATCATTGAAAAACATATAATCTACAATCATAGAAACATTTTTATGATTAAGCTTATGAATGAGTTTAAATTTATATAAGTATTTCAATTGAATTAAGGTTTCCTTTGTCAATCTACAATCTTAGAAACATATAATCTTTCAATTGATTGAGCAAATACATTTTAGAGTAAATACCCAAACTCATTCTAGAGAAGGAAAAAAAACAGAGACAACAAGAACAACAACAACAATGGCACAGTGGCACAATTTAGAGCAAATACAATTTTAACGATGAACACAACAACAAGAACAACAACAACATTTTAGAGCAAATACAATTTTAACGATGAACACAACAACAACAACAATGGCACCATTTATACATTTGGTCATCCTAAAATGGGTTTCAACAAGAACATGTGATTAACGACAACAACAACATCAGCAAGAACAACAACAACAATGTACAACAACAAGAACGATTAGAACGATGTACCTCAACAAGTTCAGTCTTCAGCAACTTCAACTTCAGCAAGAACAACGAACAAACAAACGACAACAACTTCAACAAGAACCACAAAACGAACGAACGCAATAAACGATGAGCAACGAATAATGAGCAATAAATGATGAACAATGAGCAATAGACGATGAACAATGAACGAAAGCAATGGTTTCTGAACGAGCGAAAGCAATGGTTTCTGAACGAGCGAAAGCAATGGTTTCTGAAAAAGTTTTAGAAAAGGGTTTCTGAAAATGATTAAAAAAGTTGTATATTTTAAAAAATCATTGGCTTTAGAGAGCGCTTTTCATTGAAAGCGCTTTCTAAGGTCTCTGATAGTTTTTACCTTAGAGAGCGCTTTCCTTAAAAAGCACTTTCTTAGGTTTCTGAAAATATTTAATAATTTATTTTAATAAATTACCTTAGAGAGTGATTTCTCTAAAAAACGCTTTTTAAGGTTAAGCTGAAAATATCAAAAAATATTAAAATGAGTCTAGGGCAAGGGGTATTTGAACCCCAGATCCAAAGCATATACACAAATCTCCTTAACCAGCGGTGCTACGCCCTCATCCATTAATTATACTCACTCCATTTGTATATAATGTCAAAAAATAATAATTTTAAATATAATTTAAAATATATTAAAATATATATTAAATATATTAAATATAATTTGATATATTAATATATTTTAAAATATATTTTAAATTAATATATTTTAAATTATGTATTAATATAATTTTTATATATTAAATATAATTTATATAATTTAAATAAATTAAAATGTGTGTATTTAAAACGTATATATTTAAATATATTATTTGAATAATTTTAAATATAGTTTAAAATAAATTTAATATAATTTAAATATATTAAATATAATTTGATATATTAATATAATTTCAAAAATATTTTAAATTAATATATTTTAAAATATATATTAATATAATATATATATTAAATATAATTTAAATAAATTAAAATGTTTGTATTTAAAACATATATATATATATATATATATATATATATATATATATATATATATATATATATATATATTATATGAATAATTTTAAATATAATATATAATATAATTTAATATAATTTAAAATATATTTTAAATTAATATATTTTAAATTATATATTAATATAATTTTTATATATTAAATAAATTAAAATAAATTAAAATATTGATATTTAAAACATATATAATAATTTAATTCAATTAATAACTTTAGAGAGCGCTTTCTAAGGAAAGCGCTTTCTTAGGTTTCTGAAAATATTTAATAATTTATTTTATTAAACTACCTTAGAGAATGCTTTCTCTAAGAAGCGAATATTAAAATGAGTATGGGGAAAGAGGGATTTGAACCCCAAACTCAAAGCAAACACACAAACCTCATTGACCAGTGATGATATGCCCTCATCCACTTATTATTCTCACTCTATTAAAATATAAGTTGGCTACATATATATTTAATTATTATTTTTAAATAATTTTAAATATAATTTTAAATAAATTTAAATATAATTTAAATATATTAAATATAATTTGATATATTCATATAATTTAAAATATATTTTAAATTATATATTAATATATATATATATATATTAAATATAGTTTAAAATATTTAAAATATTTGTATTTAAAACATATATATTTAAATATATTATTTGAATAATTTTAAATATAGTTTAAAATAAATTAAAATATAATTTAATATAATATAATTTAAATATATTTTATATAATTTGATATATTAATATAATTTAAAATATATTTTAAATTATATATTAGTATAATTTATATATAATAAATATAATTAAAATAAATTAAAATGTTTGTATTTAAAACATATATATTTGAATATATTATTTGGATAATTTTAAATATGGTTTAAAATAAATTAAAATATATTATTTATATAATTTAAATATATCAAATATAATTTAATATATTAATATAATTTAAAATATATTTTAAATTATTATATTTTAAATTATATATTAATATAATTTATATATATTAAATATAATTAAAATAAATTAAAATGTTTGTGTTTAAAACATAATTGAAATATATTAAATATAATTTGATATATTAATATAATTTAAAATTCCTTTCCCCACCTTAAGGGCGTGGGTTTGACCCCCTATTTTGTCATTTTTTATGATTCTTGATATTTTCAGTATAATTGTGCCAAACAAAAAGACAACACTTTTATTAAAAAACGCTGCTATTGGTCTTTGGAAAAGTAAATTAAAATAAAGTGTTTTCTAAAGCATCACCTTAGAAAGCGCTTTATGGAAAAACGCTCTCTAAAGGGTCACCTTAGAAAGCACTTTCTAAAAATGCTGTCTAAGGTGACCCTTTTGAGAATATTTTTTTAGCGAATGTTCCAAAGACCTATAGCAGCACTTTTTAATAAAAGTGTTGTCTTTGTTGTGCCGCGAAAAGTTATTTTTGGCGTAATGATTTATGGTTCTACTAAACTTCAAACAACCATCTCTGTGTGTTAAACATCAGAGGAGTACAATCAAAATATTTTGGCATAATTCAAAACAAAACAATCATCCAATCACTACAGAGAACAACAATATAATCCAAATATTCTACCAAATAATACTAACATTCTAATCGAATTTTGTAAAAGATCATAATTAAAATTAGAAAATTGTTAAGCCATAAAATTATGATGCATATTGAGGCTTAGCAAGTATCAGATTAAAAATAGAGAATTTGTAAATCCATCTCATAATATTCTAAGTCATATGTTGCATTTTAAATATGTCCTCTATTTTCGCTGATACACATTCGGACGCACCAATTTTTTGTTTTACGTTGAAACCTTTCGATGATGCATATGCGGAAATAATCTGTAAATGCATTTGCAGATTTTAGCAAAACATTTTTTTATAAGATTAAACCAATTTTAATAATAATAAAGTAGTATCATATATGAATACATCATATATAAATGCACAAACATGAATAAAATAGTATTATATATATATATATATATATATATATATATATATATATATATATATATATATATATATATATATATATATATATATATATATATATATATATATATATATATATATATAGCACATCAATGTCATCATCCGAAATAAATACATGATTGTCTTAAAAATTATATATAGATATTGTGTGTGGGAGTACATCCTCTCCACCCTCTCCTCTGCCTACCCCCGGTGCACGCTCTCCTTTGCTTTTGTTGCCTTGTCTGCCTCTGCGTCCACCCTGACTGCCTATCCCACCAGTCCTAGCGCGATGTCTGCGGTACTGAGTGTCACTCAATGCCACCCGAATCATCTCCTCCACAGTACGCATGACATCAGATCTCTTAGAGAAGAAACTGGCCTTAATGCCTGCCCGCCCAATCCTAACTACATCTAGACATATAGGCATCAGATCCCGAGTGTGGTCCATCTGAGAGTGTTCCTCCTCTAATATCTCTTGATGTGCTGGTCTGGGAGGATCACCATTTGCAGTGGGAAGTATCAAGGGATGTGAGACGGTATAGAACCACCTGATGTAGTCATCAACGTAGCTCCAATCATGCTCAGCTCTAATCGCACGAGACTCGTCTGGTACTAGATGGTGCTGAAACTCAGCAAAGATCTCGTCTATTTGGCAGCGGGTAATAGGCAGATGAGTGGACACAAAAAGGTGCATGGGAATGGTCTGTGCATAGTCGAACTTCCGCATGACGGCCTCGGGCAGATATCGCGCAGTGATGGTCGAGTTTAATGCCAACCATCCGATGTAAATTAAAACCTCATCGAATGGGCGTGTTGCATGGTGATCTATGTAACAATCATATTTGACATCCTCAACAGTCATGCGGTCCAGATACACTTTGTAAGGCTTTACTGACTCGTTCCCTCTCAGTAGTCGTGAGACATGTGCCTGAGGCTACTCCTCCGTGTACTCCTGCATATACTCCCTGCCATGTATCTGCTGAAAGTGTTGGACGATCCAGCACTGAAATAAAAAATTGGTATCAAGCAAATATAACGATAATATAAGAGATAAAAACTCTAATGGTTTAGGAATAGTACCATATACAGTGAAAAACTACCCGCAACAGTCCAAGTAGCCCAAACAAATCCAATGGAGAGTCTATAGTAAGTGTGTGCCAATGTAGCTGCACCCCAGTTATACTCATGGATCATTGTTGGATCCAATAGGCACCTCAACCAAACCACATCTATATATGAGGAGCTGGTGTCCACAAACAGCTGTGTGACCACCAAGTATAGCAGATAACATCGCAACGCCCGCTGTCTGTTTACTTCTACCTCTGTTGCATCACCATTTACCTGTATTATAGTTGCCTAGGCCCGTGACCGCATCCTCTACCACGGGTCATATCAGTCTCATTCCGCGCATCCTCTAGAGTCACCTCGAGCTCCTAAATAAGCATATTTTGTGCCTCCTCCTTCGACATCTTCTCGTGATGAGGGTGGATACCCCTAATTGGTACATGTAGGAGACATGGAACATCATCAAGGCTGATAATAATCTCCTCGTGTGGTAGATAGAATGACGAGGTCTCTGGATGCCACCTCTCCATAAAAGCCTTAAGCATATCGGTATGTATCACCGAGTACCCAATCTCAGTAAGGTCCTTCATACCAGACGCAACGATGGCTTCTAGAAGCCACTCGTCCTATAGTGGAGTCACTCTCTTGCGTCCATGGTTGTAAAAACTCTGAGCTTGACGTGCCTGAAAATTATCAAAGAAACAAATTTTAATTAAAAAAATGGTACATATACTATTTTCTGAATGAAAAAATCTGAGTAATGTTACCTCTCCACGTCAGACATGTGGGGCAACATGTTATGCTTAACCCAACAATAGAGACATGTCAAATGGACTCACTGTATAACTCTCAAGAGCAATAGCAGCAACATCCACCTGTGTCTCCTGAACTCCCTTCTGGGTCCAGATGTAGATGGTACGTCTAAATGGTACGTCAGACTGGACATGTGCCTTCTCCTTCCGGATAGAGGCATGCTGGGCAACTCGTCTGTGTATTCGTCTCTTGGTAGAGATCTAAAAGTCTGAGTCCGAAGAAGACATAATGTCTGCAATAAGTTAAATTAAGATACAATCGAAATAAAATAAAGAAAAAAAAATAACATTCAATTGTACCGCAAGAGTATTTACGGAAGCACCCAGGACATAGAAAGTTTGGGTTGTTCCGCAAGTGCATCTACGAAAGCACCCAAGATATAGAAAGTTTGGGTTGTTCCGAAAGTGCATCTATGGAACGTGTTAACTTTCAATTGTTTCGTTCATGAACTTGCAGAAGTTCCTAAAACTTAACAAAACAGTGATGAACACCATTAATGACCTAGTGGAAGAAAAATTCAAAAACAACCCCTAATTGTCCGTTTAAACCCCAAATAAGTACCTACATTGTCTCTAAACTATGTTTCTAAACTTATCCAGTGATTTTTACACCTAAATACACTACTATGGAAAACCCCTTTCACAACAGTTGGAAAACAGCTAGCATCACGTCGGTCATACCGTTGTTAAGTAGAGGGTCGTTGTAAATTCGCTAATTCTATGACGGTCTGGAAAGCGTTGTTGTAATTCATGACGCGCGCCACATATCTCAACGGTTATGCTTACGAACCGTTGTGATATATACTCTTAGATACTGGGTTCGAAACCCATCAGCAGCAAATTTAGACAAAAACAAAAATTACATTTAGCCTCGGTTAGAATAGATAACTGTCGTGAAAGGCCCATGGTTTATTATAATTTATATAAATTGCTTGTTTTCTATACCCCTTACTAAAGAAATACAGGGATTCAAATTGACGAAGAAGTATATAATCTGAAAAATTAAACTATTCGTGAAAACCAATTTAATCAAACCATTGTTGTTTTTGAATTACATGCGTCTTGTCATTCGTCTCATGTTGTTTACATATATTGTGGTATAATGATCTAACTCCTTAAATGCAACGCTGCATTCGATTATAGTTAAATTTTCATAAGAAAATTTGATCGAATAGTCTATCCTCTCATCATCTCTTATTATTGTAATTTTTATACTAAAAAAATTTACAATTATCAATGAGGATGAGGAGGTGGACTATCCGATCAAATTTTCTTATGAAAATTTAACTATAAACGACCCAAATTATAAGTATTTACTAATAATAAATATATCACATCGGTTAACAAGGAAAACCGTAGTGATAACTCTTTTAAAAAAAAAAGAGAAATATGTCACACTATATGGAAGATGATGAATACATTAATGTATGAAGCACAAGATTCTAAGTATTATAAATATTATAAATAAATCACAAGGGTTTATAATTGTAACCGTAATGATACCCTTTTTATTGGTGATTTTAAAATAAATAAAAAAGAAAAGGTACGCCTTAAGGTTTCAGGTTCGAATTCTATTAGGTACAAATTGTTTGTTTAAATAAAAAACTAAAGATATTATTATCAAATATAAAAATTAAATAAAAAAATTAAATTTATTTATAATAATAATAAGGGTTATATATGTTTTGATCCCTGTAAATATCTCAATTTTGATTTTTAGTCCCTATTAAAAAAATAATAAATTTTAGTCCCTAAAAGTTTTGTATGCATTCAATTTTAGTCCCTATTGTTTTCTAAAATTTTGAAAACTGTTTAATTACCCCTAAACTTTTAAATTTTTGAATATAAAATATTTCTTTACTAAATTTTAGAATTTTTTAAAATGAGAAGAATTAAATATGAATTTTTTAAATCTCAAAATATAATTATAAAAGTAATGAAAATCACGACTTAGAAATCAAATTTTGAGTTTTTTTTTTAAAAACTTTTTATAACATTCTAAAAATATCTACAAAATAATCATTTAAAAATATATATTGGTTTAACAGAAGCAACTAAAACTACGTGCATAATAATTTTGTAAGGATTAAAATATCGTATTTTTTCAATAAGAATTAAAAATAAAAATTGAGATATTTATAGAGACTATATTTAACCCTAATAATAATAATAATAATAATAATAATAATAATAATAATAATAATCCAAGGACCTAAGTTAGGTTGGGTTAAGACAGTTCCCCTCCTTTAATTACAAAATGTGACCTTTATGGAAGGGAAAGCTTTATACATCAACACGATATAATTGTGATTGAAATGTTTTGTACTCATTCGATGCATCAATCAAGAATTACAATAAACATCAGCAACAATATCTTAGGATATGATATCATTGTCTTTTGTTTGAAAAAACACTATCTTTCTTAAAGCAGAAAATCCTTGGCATTTAGAGAAAGTTGAAAGTGAATTGTGAAAATAATATTAAGAATTTGAATTTGTTGCATTTTCTTTTAGAATTTGTTAGTAGGTTTGAATTTATTACTTAACTTTTTTTTTTCCATGTAAATGTATTTAAATACAAATTATTTTGATAATTTTAAACATAAAATTATTTATTAGTAATTCATTTTTAATTTAAAATACATTTTATAAATTCAAAAATTAAATTTGTTACCACATCATATAACCAACTAGCACACTAATAATTTTCTTTTTCTGAAAAAAGTAATTTGATCTCAAGTTTCTTTTTTTGGACTTAGATATGAAATTCATTTTCATAATACGTGTCGAAGTTCCAGAAGAACATGCATACGTCATAGTCCATAGTCTTAACTTTATAACAATGACAGAAAATGACAAGCACTCTTATCATATGATAAATAAAAAGGAAATGCATTGTTATATTATATCTTGTCCCATTCTAATGATGGTTGATGAAAAAAAGTAATTAAGAACAAGAATATAAATCACTTTTGCTTTATGGTTTGGAGTGTAGTATTTTAGCTTCTTGCACAAGTGATTATAGAAAACAAAGGATCCACCTTCTTTTGACCTTGTTTATTTATAAGAATCTTTCACATTTGTTTTCATCAAATCAATATAATACAATCACTTCTCTATTTCTACACACTATTGCTTATGCTTAAGCTAAATTAGCAATGAATAAATAAGATAGGCTTTATCAAGCAATAAAATAGTTATATATGTCCAAAAAAAACTTAGTTATTGTTCAATAAATCTTACATATTAGTTTAAATATAATGTTTTTTCAAAGAGACTGCCTCACAAATACTTGAATATAACAACACTTCTCTTTCTCATTTGCCTCTTTCATTTTTTACTTTTTATAAATTAAAATTTAGATGCTGCAGCTTACTTCTTTGAGAATAGCACTGCCTTTTTTTTATTAGAATAAATCATAATTTTGTATACATATTTAATATAAATTTAAATATTTATTTTTTGTCTACTTATTTAGTATAAGTTTAAAATATTTATTTTACTTTGAAAAAAAAATTTAACATTTTATTTATGAAATATAGATAAATTGTTTAAATAATTAAATAATATAAAAAATTTAGCATAATCTATTTAAAAAATCAAACTTGTTTATTTGGATGTAGATCCTATAATAGTTTTAATAACTTGCTTGTAGTGAAAGTGTACTTGTTCCAACAAATATATAAAAAGGATATTTTGGAATTATAAAAAAAATTGTCTAATTGAATTCGAATTTAAGATTTTTAAGATTCAAGTATTCATTACTAGGCCACACACAAATGTTGGACCTATGAAGATTATATCCCATATACCTACAATTATGTCTTTGCCTTACAAAACCTAAAAAAAATATCAACTTTACTATTTTTAAATATAAGTTTTTTTTACCCCTATGCATGTTTTCTGGATTTTTTTTAAATAGGTTTTCTGGAATTTACCCACGACTTTTCATGGATAAATCTTTTTTTTTCTTAGGTAAAATTATTTATTGGATAACTTGTAAAGAAGATTTTCTAAACTTTATCTACAGGTTCATTCATTCGTCATTCGTGGATAAATCCATGTGTTTATGGGTAAACTCATTTAAAAGATTTTCAAAATTTTACCCACGGTTTACTTGTAGGTAAATCTAGGGTTTTCGTGGGCCGGTTTCATTCGGTTTTAAAAGAATTTGATACTCGAATCAATGAAAAATAAATGAATTGGTTTGTATTAGATTAGATTTTGATATTTTTACAATAAAGTCCAAACCAAATCGATCCGAAAAAAATAATAAATTGATTTGGATTGGATTGATCGGATATATTAAAAATAAATTTTTTAAATTATTTGTTTACATGCTAAAATATGAAAAATAAATATTGAACCGATGACACATACATATTTTTAAATATGTTATGACCACCATAGTCATATAATTGTTGTATTTCACTTAAATATTTAATAACTTAATACAATTTTATTGCATACTCATACTTCATTTCATAACATAAAATTGAAGATTTGTAATTTGTAGATACTTGTGATTTGAAGTTTTGCGATTTGGGAAGAAGCTGGTTTACAGATACTTATAGTTAACAAATTGTAAGTTTGATTTATAATGATTGTGACTTTTAATGTTTCATTTCTCTATATTTCATCATTGGTTGATATGTTTGTGATAATTTAAAAGATGTCGTTTCGTTTTTCATTGGAAATGTCTAGAGACTTTGCCTCTTTATTTCTTTCATTATGGTTTGTACTAAATAATTGCAATAACAATTATTCTCTTCATTCAAATAAATAAATAATATATCAATTAAAATTAAAAGTTTATTATATGAATTAATTATGTTGATTTGGGTTTACGGATAGCAAATTAGAAATTTGTTAGAAATCTATTATATGAATTAATTATAGGTTTGTTTTGGGTTTACGAATAGCAAATTCGAAATCTGTTATCCGAACCAATTAACATTGATTTTAATCGGTTTGGTTCGATTTTTATCTAAATTGAAAAAATGCTCAACTCAAATATATTGATTTAGTTTGGATTCCGATTTAGTTCGGATTTACCCGAACTAATAAACACTCCTAGATAAATCTATGTTTTCGTTATTGGATAACTTATTTAAAAGGTTTCTGAAAATGACTGAACAATTCAATGTTTTTCAAGAAATAAATTATAAATTGGAATACATTAGAAAAAGAATTTTTAATAAATAATACCTGCGGCTTAACCACCGATAAAAAAAAAATTTATTTCAAACTTTCATATATTAAATAAAAATTAAAACAATTTATTTGGTTGATAATTTGAAAAGCTTAGTTATTCGATAAATAATTTTACCCACAAAAATTTACATTTATTCACGATAGATATATTTAAAAAGAAAAACTTTTTTGTAAAAGATATCCAAAAAAATAGGAGTGAAAAAATTATATTTTTAAAAAGAGGATTTCTTATTACATCTTATGAGATATTTAGTCACCGTGTAAAATTATTTTTGTATCTTTTGTTTTTTGATGTGCACATCTGGACGCACCATTTTTTACAAAAACGTTGATTTGTTCCGGATGTGCATATCAGGAAGATGTTCAGATGTGCATATCCGGAAGTATTTCTTATAACAATTCGCGCCAGGGCTTCTCCCCCTCACTTTTCACATTCCAACTCTCTCAAACTCTCAATTTCTCATTTTCTCAAATCTCGACTTTTTTCACTCGAGTTCGACGTATAGCAACTTCTACAACGATCAATACACTTCATAACCTCTGTATCTTAGTTTAATCGGTAAGTTTTCAAATTTTAGAGTTTCAGAGTTATTTACGAGTAATCGATTTAGAGTAGACATTTAGGTGTATAAATTATTTGGTAGTATAAAAAACATAGTTTAGAGATAATGTCGGTGTTGTTTGTTGCTGGAAATGGACGATCAGGACATTAAAATGCCCTTCTCTATGGTACAACAACCATGGTTGCGTTTTTCAAATTGAAAATTGCGTACCGCATATGCAGATCCGGAAGTTTCCAACGATGATTTCTTCCCGATGTGCACATCCGGGAAAAACACAACGTTATAAATTCTGAGTACTTCCAGAAGTGCACATATGGAAGCAACTTGTTTTTTTTTTGGTTTTTTATTTATTATTTATTATATTTATAAACTTCTAGTTTATTTATTATGCTTTGCAGATAACATGGCTGATAGAAAGGATCGTATGATAGACGGTCGACCAACGCAACACGCATTCATTCGACGTGAGCGGATGCAGGCTAGAGCCGAGACATCAGGCGGAGAGGATGTCCCAACAACCCCTACAACTGAGGGACATCCTACACCTCCATCTTCCATATCACAGGCCACTCCCACCACAGTTGAGGGACATCCTACAACACAACCTTCCACGTCACATACCACTTCCACCAACCGCCACTTCTTCTTCTCGAAAGCGTCGCATTATAACTGGTTCTTCATTTGGGGCCCCGCCCGCATGCAGACGTCGTCGGGAGACTCCTGCTTCTACATCTGCTCTTGTTCTTACACCTGCTACCGTTCCTACACCTATTATTGTTCCATCAGCCACACCTCAGGAGGTTGTTTGTGATGCACCCACTGAGGCAGCTATTCTTGGTCCTGAGGGTGATCACCTGGAACATGAGGGTGATGACGACTTCGATGAGCTGAAGGGTTACCACGGGGGACCTTCTGATATGTCCCTACTCCTGGGATACTTTGAGCATACTACTTCCAGATATGTCTTGCTAGGACAGGTAACTATTCTCTGTTTAGAATTGTTTCCGTTGAAAATATATTCAATTTGTAACATCGTTTTATTGGGAAATTTTCAGGAGAAGGATCCCAAGATGTTCTATAACCATAGGGGCACGGTCTTAGACATGGTTGTGGAGCTTCCAGAGGATGAATGGTTCTGGACTACACGTGCTACCTTTGGTCTCAGAGGACTTCCGAGGATTGGGTATTCCCATATCACGTATGGTATGTTGATGGACTTTGTTGAGATATGACACCCTAAGACCAAGTTGAGAGATACACATGTTCGGTTCTCCTTTTTGACAAATAGATTTCATGTGGAGCTTGTTGAGGCAGCACAGGCAGATGGTGATGCAGCTGAAGTGGAGATCCACAGGCAGCGTGCCTTGAGATGTTACTATCTATTTTTTCTCGGGACGCAACTGTTTGTGGACACCAAATCCACTTATGTTGATATCATTTACTTCAAGTACCTTTTTGATCCCATTGAGATCCATGGGTACAACTGGGAGGAGGCTACGCTGATATACACCTACTTTAGGCTCTCAGATGGTTGCCACTGGGCATCCAAGACTGTGGCAGGCAGCTGCATGTTATACGTGGTAACAATCTTATATTCTAAGTTATTTTTTTTCAATTCTTTTATTTCTATATTAATTATAATGTTTAACACCGATGTTATGTTTTCTATTTTAGGCATGTATATTATAGCACTTCCCTAAGATTACTGGTTGGGGAGTGTCTTGGAGTACACTAAGGAGATGTTGTGTATTGTTGCCTTTGTCCTGCTTAGAGGGAACCAGACGCCCGATCTGTACAGAGTTTATCTTGATCGTATGGCTACTGAGGATGTCTTTTATAACACTTATGTCGAGCACCAAGTGACGTTCCCGTTTGATGAGACATCACTGTTCTCAGGATGGTTGACATGCAGTTCGACTATCATTGCTCGATACCCGCCGGAGCGTGTCTTGTTTCAGTTAGGTTACTTGCAGACCATCCTCGAGATACCTTTTGAGTTTTCTCCTCTTCGCTTGACCCACAGGGAGATAGGCGAGAGATATGCTAACATCCAGAACCACTTGGTACCGGAAGAGGCTCGGGCGACCAGGGCCCCTAGATACTGGAACGTTGTCGTAGGGTACAAATCCTGGTTCTATAGAGTCTCACACCTATTGATGGTACGCACTACTGAGGGATCGCCTTCTAGACATGCTCATCAGGAGATACAGAGGAGAAACAGTCTTAGCTGGACCATATGCAGGATGTCCTACCACGTTGCCGTGAGATAAAGAAGATAACACGGGAGGCCATTTCAGAAGATATCCTCCCTGAGGGCTCTAGTGGCAAACTTATCATGGAAATGATCCTTGAGATTGCTCGTGAGGCACTTCACTACTACCGACATCAAGCCAGGACGACTGGTAGGGGCAAAGGAGCAGGGGAGCCAGGAGAAATCCTTAGGCATACACAATAGTTTTTGTTTGATGTATTCTACTTATTTTATATTTTTGTACTGAATTTTGACAGAATTATGATTATATATATAATTTTATATATGGATGTTTTCGAATGTATATTGAGTTGCGACGATAAATTACATCCACGACAAATCAACCACTCATTATTCTGAATGTCCAAGGCTTCAGTCCCATCACATTTAATGTTTCCCCAAAAGCTACATTATCTTGACTGATACAAGTACGACCATTTTGCATCTTTTCAGTACAAATACCTAGAGACATGTTCCCCCTTCCTCCTAGTGCTAACATAGCCTCTATACTTTCATCAACATGTGAAACCATTACCACTTCATCATCCCCAACAATAAGGTTATTCTTATTAATTTATAAGTCACACTCACCACCAGAGGGGCTATGGTTATTATTCTCATGCACCTCATCTTCATCTTCACTTTGATGTTCCAACGCGCCACCAACCCCAGTTGAATCAAAATAATCATATTGATCATCATCCTCTTCCTTCCCACCCTCAGTCGACCTCAAAGTTGTAGAAATATCTTCAACCAAGAATACTTTATATCTTTTTCCTTTAATCTCCACAACCATTTCACAATGAACATAACGTGGTAATTTAGTTAGCACAAGGATCCTGGCAACATGCAATTGAGATTTCTTGTCCGTATCTTCATCACGTTTGACTAACAAACCTACCGTGCCAACCAATTTATCAAAACATAACATATTCCAAGCACCATAGGGTAATCCATAGCATTTCAACCACATAAATCTACTAATGTCAACAACTTCATCATTCCACATCGCTACCTTGCTAAACTGTTTATCAATCCATTGACGGTATTCTTGGATAAAAGATTCAATATCTCCATTAGCGGTTTCCTCTAAAAAACATTTACTCGCCCGCAGAGGAGTAATCTTAACATTAAAGAATCCTTCTTCATAAAATTCCTCTTGGATATTAAAGGCAGTGCCATCTTCAATGCAAACTCCTACAAAAGCCTTTTTGAACCTGAAAATATCTTCATCTTCAATATTAATTTTCACAGTAACAACATCCCTACCACCAATCCATCCTCCTTTCCCGATTCTCGATTTCAATATAGGATCAATAGCCTAAGCATATGACATCTTATGTATATTCTTGCTATCTGACCAACCTTGATCATACCTCTTCAGACTAACGCTATGCTCATTGTCGTTCATCACACGAGTGTCTTTCTTCTAATGGTTGAATCTAGGTAAGTTTGCGAAGATTTTCTTACCCTGTAATTCTATACTATCAAGCTTCGCCACCATAATGCGAGCATTGTGAATCTTTCTAAACTTTGTGAAGCCAAATCGTATTCCTCTTTTGTCCTTCCTAACATGAATGTACACCTCCAAAATCACTCCATAGACTTTGAAAACTTCGAACATAGTTTTGGCGTTCATAGCATCTGGAAACTTAGTGAAAAAGAAAGACGTAATTTGATCTCCAGCAGCCATCCTTTTGCCATTATTCTCCTTCCAAACTGAGAACCTTGCTTGCTTAAACCCATTATTTCTCTTAGATACCACCTTCCAATCCATAACAGATACAACCGAATATAAACTACTACCAAAGGTTGCACATACACGAACATAAAGCAATCAACAAAATCAGCAGAATGTCAAATCACCAGTGCCAAGGCCCCTAGTCCTAAGATTAGGAATTTAAGCTGAATACACCAATAACCTAACCCACAATGCTGAGTTTTGTGATAATCAATATGATTGTAGTTTTAGTTTTAGGTTGATAAAGGTTCAATTATAATCGTTAACAAAATAGCCATTTAAATCGCTATCTAAATTCTCACTATACTCTATTTTTCAAGGATTTTATAAAACTTATATTTTCATCATGTTTAAACAAAATTATGATGGATGCACCCAATTTTGAAATATCTTTCAGAGCAATTATTATAATATTTACGATTTTAAACAACGTGTATGATTCTTTGTTGAAAGGCTTGAAATAGTTGTCAAAACGAAATGTAATGGTTACACAACGATTCTTTATGTATATCTATAAAAATGAGTCGGAACAATTTTTTTTTACCTCTATCTATCTCATAATAGTTTTTTTTTTCTATTTTTATTTGTATCATATTATTTGTTCATTTAAAATATCAATGTATTACTTCCGTCTTATAACAGATGTCTTTTATAAGATTTTCACACTTTAAGATAATGATTAATTGTATTGATTTCAATGATAAAACAAATGTCAATTACTAAAATAATCTTATTAATAATAGATAATTGAGTAATTATATGAATTAAAATACAATAAATAAGGGTAGTTAGTGACAAAAAAAAAGGATTTAAAGGTGTACAATACACTCTCAGTAGCTCAATTGACATTTGCTTGCTGAATGGGATAAACTGTTGGTCCAGGGTTCGGTCTTTGGCAACAGTCTTCTTTGTAAACAAGTTGTTGATGGTTTATAAATCAACAACTTTAAAAAAAAATTTACACGTGTAACCAATTAAAATGCTTACAATTGCCATGTAATATCATTTTTTTTAAATAAAAATATATTTTATTCTGATACATGGTTTTGATTGGTTAACAGTGTAAAATAAGTGTATTTCCTTTATTTCCTAATAAATATTATATTAGTATTCTAAATGGACAAATAATTTGAGACAAATAAAAAAAGTATACCTATTGTGAGACGAAGGGAGTAATATTTATTATTTTGTTTCACTAACTTACCTTATTTATTGTATTTTAATTCATATAATTACTCCACTACCTATTATTAATAAAGTTATTTTAGTAAATGATACTCCCTATGTCTCATAAAAAATGTTCTATTTGAGCAATGCGCGGTTCTTAAGAAAATGATTAGATGTGTTGATTTTGATGAAAAAAACTAATGTCATTTACTAGAATACCCCTATTAAATGTAGGTAAAAAAATAATTGAATAAAATGAAAGTTAATGAATAGGGGTATAGTAGTGGAAAAATAATAATAAATGTTGTATTGGTAATGTAAATGGACAATTATTTTGAGACAAAGAAAAAGTATAAATGAGATATTTTTTATGAGACGGAGGAAGTATTTATTTTTATCATTAAAATCAACACAATTAATCTTTATTTTAAAAAGTGTGAAAATCTTTAAAAAATACATATTATGAGACTGAGAGAGTATTAATTAAAAGTTTAATAAATATGTACTAACAATCTAAAATAATTTTACACATTCATCTAATAAAAATTCATAATTCATGATGTTGATTGATTGACATTATAAAATCAATACATATTATATTTTCTCTATTAATTACTCTTTCTATCACAAATTATAAGCTAAGTCACTTTAACAAAAAAAAAACTCAATTTATAAGTCATTTTCCAATACTAATGCAACATTAATGATATTATTCACACTACACTCTTTATCATTTATTACTATTTTTTTCTTTCAATTCTTTAAATTTCTCTTTCATCTATAATATATTAAGCACAATATTTTAAAATCATGTATACTTTTTCTTTCATATACAACATTAATTATGTTTTTTAATTTATGTGAAATATTCAAAACGTTTTATAATTTGAATGTGCGAAAGAATACTTCCAAAGCCCCAATCTCTTTCATATGAATTGCGACACTTGTTGGTTAATTTGGTAGATTAGGAACCAAGTCACTTTCGAGGATAAGGTGGGTAGACCGGAACACTTCTCTATATGAGTGAAGCAAATTTCATGGTCTTGGTTGGAATTTAGATTTAGAAATAAACCTAAGTGTAATTTTATAATTGGTGCAAAACACCTCTTAATTTTTTATGAGTTGGGAGTTTTGTAGATATATATTAGAGATAGACTTAGAAGTTAGTTAGAGAATAGGTTAAGTTTGTTAGGATGTAACAAACCACTCTATCTAACTCTAGTGTTAGTTATTAGTTACTTTTGTATATAAAAACCATTGGGTATTTCTGAAATGAATAAGATGAAAATACAAAGTAAACAAAATAATGTGTATTTCATTTTCGATATGGTATCAGTCACGGTTCAAATCTGAACCACGTTTTTCTCTCCGCACCATTTCATTTTCTTCCCCTCAATCGTCTTCATCATCCTCGATTAATCAAGAAAGGGAAGCTCCAACAATGGTGGACTCCGAGAATCAATCCCTGCGCTCGAACACCTCTGGCTTCTTCACTTCAAACTCCTCTAATTCGTACGGACTGGAACTCTCAATTCAACTCAAGGATAACGACTATCTTTTGTGGAATCAACAAGTGGAAGGTGTAATCTTCACGCAAAAGATGCACATGTTTGTTGTAAATCCCAAGATCCCTGCGAAACTCACGACTGAACAAGATAGATTGCTCAACAATCTCTCTGAAGAGTATGAAGCTTGGGTAGTTCAAGATCAAGCCCTCTTCATCTGGTTGCTTTCCACCATTTCCGAATCGGTACTACCTCGGGTACTCTCTTGCAAGCACTCTTATGAAGTCTGGGACAAGATTCACACGTTTTACAATGCGTAGATGCGAGCTAGGGTTCGTTAGCTCATAGTGGAATTGAAATCCACCAAGAAAGGTAATCAGTCAATCACTTAATTTGTGCTCAAAATCAAGGCAATTGCAAGTTCTCTGCTTGCGGTTGATGATGTAATCTCTGAGCAGGATCAAATTGATTTTATCCTCAATGGTTTATCAGAAGAATACAATTCATTTGTGATGCAAATGTATGGACAAACCAATCTGTTATCCTTGTGTTGATGTTGAAGCTCTCTTGTACGTATAAGAAGCTCAATTAGAAAAATTTAGGCAAGAACTCATGGTGTCTCAAGTTGCTGCAAATATGGTACATAAAGGGCGTGGAGGCACAAGATCACAAGAATACACTGGCTACAATAGAGGCAGGGGTCGTGGGTACAGAGGTAGAACCCGTGGTAGAGGTCGTTACCCTCAAGGAATACCTATTTGTCAGCTATGTGGGAAACCTGGCCATGTAGTCATGGATTGCTGGCATATGTATGATGAATCTTTCACTCCTCAACCTAAGCCAAATGAAGAAACAAGTGGGAAGGATGCTAAGGAAGCAGGTGCAAATTCAGAATCTCATGCTATGTGAATGACAACTACAACATCTCAACCAGTTGCATTCACTCAAGAGTACTCACTACCAACTGATTTTGAGTCTCAAGCATGGTTTGCAGATTCAGGTGCTTCACACCATATTACTCCCTATGGAAAATGTTTACATATTAGCAAACCTTTTAGAGGTGATAGTTAAGTGTATGTAGGCAATGGTCAAAGTTTGCATATCAAAAGTATATGGTCCTCTTGCATTTCTAATAGACTTGTTCTTGGTGACATTCTTCATGTTCTAGCCATCACCAAGAATTTATTTTCAGTTTCAAAATTCTCTAGTGACAATCAAGTAATGTTTGAGTTTCAATCTAATAAGTGTTATGTGAAATGTCAGGTTTCTAAGGAAGTCCTTCTTGAAGGGTTTCTTGAGTCAAATGGTTTGTATTGCTTTCCTAGCCTACTACACAATTCAGCCAGGTTTATGCATACAGGTGGTAGACACAAAATTTTATCGTTTGTTTCAAATTCTAGCATTGTAGAAAATTCTGATGTACTTTGGCATAGTCGACTTGGACATGCTCATTTTAATTGTGTCAAAAGCATACTCAACTTGTGTAAAATACCTAATGAATAAGGCTTCTTCTGAATTTTGTAAAGCTTGTTGTCTAGGCAAATCACATAGAATAAATGCTCTTCTGTCAAATATTACTTATGAGAATGTCTTTGATATGGTCTTTACTGATTTGTGGGGTCCTTCCCCTGACATTTCTAGTTCTGGTTACCTTTATTACATTGCATTTGTTGATGCCAAAACTAGATACACTTAGGTCTATTTGCTTAAACAAAATTCTGAAGCTCTAGGAGCCTTCAAGTTATTTTATGCATATGTTTAAACATAGTTCAACACCAGCATTAAGTCTGTGCAGTCAGATTATGGAGGAGAGTATAGACCCGTCACAAAGTACTTGCATTCAACACAGGCTGATTTGCCCCCACACATCACATCAGAATGGCTCAGTAGAGAGAAAGCACAAGTCTATAGTTGAAACATGCATCACACTTCTTGCACATGCTAACCTTCCTATGACTTACTGGGACCATAGTTTTCTCACAGCTAGCTACTTAATCAATAGGTTACCAACTTCAGTATTGCCTGACTCAAATTCACCTTATCATGCCCTATGTCATAAAGGTCCTGATTACAAGTATTTGAAGGTGTTTTGTTGCACATGCTTTCCACTATTAAGACCTTACAATAAACGTAAGCTGGAGCCTAGAAGCACATAATCCATCTATCTAGGCCCTTCCCCTCAACATAAAGGCTACAAATGCCTCAGTCCCACAGGCAGGCTGTACATCTCCAAAGATGTGGTATTTAATGAAAAGAGCTTTCCCTATGCTAACCTGTTTCCTGCTAGCTCTAGGACTGACACAATTGTACCTGTTTACACTTTACCATGTCCAGCTATGAATACTACTGATACATCAGGTACATTAGTGGGGCCAGTCACAACAGAGTCACGTCAGGACCAGCTCTCTCCTCTACCTCCATCTGATAGCCTTCATCTAGACATAGACTTGTCAATTCAATATGTCACGCCTCAAAATGAAAATTCTCTGCCTTCATCAGATCAACTTTTGGCTTCATCAAATGCAGTAAACTCATCTCCATCAGATAATAGAAGGCATGCATCAACCTCACCACATGTTTCCACCATCTTTAGAGAGATATCCAATGTATCATCTCCCTCTCCTCATCTGATGCTACAGGTTAATCCCACTTCTCTCAGTTAGTTAGATATTGGTGCATCTGACAACTCAATATCACCATTAATTCCAAGTCCTACAACTATCCCATCTCCCCCACAAAATAATCACCCTATGCTCACAAGGGCCAAGACTGGTCATTTAAAGCCTAAAGCATTTCTTGCACACTTTGAACCTCTCACTGTGAAATAAGTTCTACTACATCCAGAATGGGCTAATGCAATGCAAGTGGAGTATGATGCTCTAATGGAAAATAATACACGGACCTTGACAACACTACCTTCTCACAGACAAGCAGTAGGGTGCAAGTGGGTATTCAAAGTAAAAGAGAATCCATATGGCACAATAAACAAGTTCAAGGCCATACTTGTTGAAAAAGGGTTTCATCAACAACAAGGCTTTAACTTCAATGAGACATTCTCTCCAGTTGTGAAGCCAACAACTATCAGATCATACTAAGCCTTGCCATCACCTACAAATGGGATCTGCAACAGATAGACATCAACAATGCTTTTCTGAATGGAACATTGTAGGAGGAAGTCTACATGGTCCAACCACCAGGATTTGTGCAGCCAAACAAGGAGCTAGTATGCATATTGAACAAGGCATTGTAGACCTCAAGAAGGCACCAAGGGCTTGGTATGAGAAGCTCAATCAATCACTTCTTAAGTTTGGATTCATTCATTCAAAATGTGATCATTCACTTTTCATTTACTCCAAACAAGGTATAACTCTCTATGCTCTTGTCTATGTTGATGACATCCTAGTCACATGCTCCTCTTCTATTCTCATCCTTGACCTGATTAACAAACTGGATGTTGAGTTTGCTTTGAAGAGACTTGGCAAGCCTGAATACTTTCTAGGTGTGGAATTTCAGTTTCAGCCTAATGGAGCTTTGCTACTCACTTAGGCAAAATATATTCGGGACCTTCTTGAACGGGCCAACATGGGTGGTGCGAAGGGTGTCCCAACACCCATGTTAAGTACTTGCAAGCTCAGCAAAAAATGTTCCCCATTGCTTCCAGATCCTCACTTGTACAGGCCCATAGTAGGAGCATTGCAATATGTCACCTTAACACGACCAGATATTTCCTATAGTGTAAACAAAACATGTCAATTCATGTCTTCACCATTGGAGTCTCATTGGGCAGCCGTTTGACGGATACTACGATACCTAAGTGGAACAATGTCCTTAGGCCTTGTATTCTCAGTGGCAAGTCCAACAGAAAAGTTCTCATTGCGTGTCTACAGTGATTCAGATTGGGCCACCGACCCGGATGATCGTCGTTCCACATCTGGTTCATGTATCTTCTTTGGTCCCAACATTGTTGCGTGGAGCTCAAAGAAACAATCCCTAGTGGCGAGGTCGAGTATGAAAGCTGAATATAGAGCACTTACTCACAGAACTTCTGAACTTCTTTGGCTTGAATCTCTATTGACTGAGTTGTGTATTCGATTCCATCCTCCTACTCTCCTATGCGATAACCTCAGTGTTGTTCACATGTCACATAATCCAGTACTACATGCTCGTACAAAGCATATTGAGTTGGATATTCATTTCGTACGCGAACGTGTCGTGGCTCAACAACTGGTCATCCAACATGTTCCTGGATTCGCTCAAATAGCTGACACTTTAACAAAACCTCTAGACACGGTGGCATTTCAAGATCTACGAAGCAAACTCAAAGTGGTATCGCTTAAACCACCATGATCTTGAGGGGGTGTGTTAGAGATAGACTTAGAAGTTAGTTAGAGAATATGTTAAGTTTGTTAGGATGTAACAAACACTATAACTAACTCTAGTGTTAGTTACTAGTTACTTTTATATATAAAAATATTGGGTATTTCAAATGAATAAGATGAAAATACAAAGTAAACAAAATAGTGTGTATTTCATTTTCAATAATATATGTTACATCTCTTCTTTGTGGGAGTTTTGTGATATCCTTTGTACGAGGATTGATGTATTCCTCATATGTCATTTTAATTGATCTTATTCTTATTAAAAAAATAATAAATTCTAAATATCTTTCAATATTTATTTACGAGTTATGAGGAGAAGAGAATGCTTTTAGAAAAAGATTAAAGAAACAATAAAGAAGTTTTTATATTCTTTTGAAATAATAATTTTATAAAAAATCATAAATAAATATTTATAATTAATATATATTTTTATTTTTTAAAACATTACAATAATATAGAATATAATTAAAGAATTTATATAAATTTTTCTAAACTTATCATGCAATACAATTTCTGAGTTTTTAGAAGAAAAAAAATTAAAATTTATTGTTGACAAAAAGCAACTATGTTTTATTTAAAATATGTTATGTTTAATAATAATGTAACATGTTTAAAATGATGAGTTAATATTATAAGAAAGAGACCGGAGTTAAGTCCCTTTATTTTATTCATGAATTAAAATTTGCAAGGGATAGATGGTGATGTAACTGAATAAATACAAAAATAGGAGAGATGTCATTTTTAAATCATTTATGTCAATGTATTGATATTTCATGTGATATCATGTGATTATTTCTATCTATTTAATTTCTTACATTTTCGTTTTGTATAGGTTACACCACTAAAAGATACTATATATCTTTGATATTAAAATTTTAAAATTTACAAATTATTTCTCTTTTAGATAATTTAGATAATTTGAGTTTTGGAAGTTTACCTGAGTTAGAAAAAGTTTCAAGACTCAAAGAACCTTTCGATATAGAAGTTAACATTTTATCAATTGAATAACATTTCTTATTAGAATATCTTTGGATCTTTTGTTTTAACTTTTAAAAAAGTGATTCTTGTTTTTAAAAAAGTAATTTTTATAAAAACCATTTTTAACATGGTAAAACTTAGTCTAAACTCATTCTTTATAAATTAAATGACTAATTTTGATATCAATTAATATTAATGAAAGATTAATTTATTTAAAACGTATATCTCAAAAATAATTTGTATGAAATATTATTCAAAATAACTTTAATTTTGTGTGATTATTTATACAAAAATTATATCAAAAACTTATAATAAAGATTTGAAATACTTAAAATAATGTTTTATGAGAAACTATTTAAATAAATATTTATTTGAAGTGTTTATTTTTAAAAAATTATTTATAATTTTAAAAAAAAAATAATGTAACACAAAAAATAAATTTTATAAAATCATGCATAATAATTGAAAAATATTTTTAGTGGATCAGAATGTTCTCGCTTGATTATTTTGTCTTTTCAGACCTTGTGCATCAACGACTGTGGGTTAAAATATATTTGATCAAACTCATCTATTATGAAACAAGTCCATTGAAAGCACAAAACATTTGGTCTATCAACTCTCTGAATCTTAAATGACATAAATAACATTTGAGTTGTATGGAGCATGATCACGTGGTAAGCACAAGATTAACCTTGCCCAATACCCTCTATGTCGTATTTCATAAGAGAACGTGTCAACTTTTTAATTTGTTGAAACAAATTTGGTTTGTCACATATCCCTTAAGTTTTGATGATAATAAAGTATTTAAAGAACAATTGGGTATATTAATATTTGTTCAAGTGTGCAGGAACATAGACTTAAATTTCATAAATAATTCAAGTATTGGTTCTAACTATGAACATCTAAAGAGAAGCTTAAAAACTAGAATCTAATGTATCAGAAGTTGAAGATCAGACTCTGAAGAAGTCAACTTTTGAAGAGAACAACTTTAGAATGTCAGAATCTAAAAAGTCGACCTCTAAAGACCGAAATTTAAGTAAGTCTGTTTCTGAAGATAAGAACTTGAGTTGGTCAAAGCGTAAGGGTTAAAGGTGATTCTAATAGGTCACTGTTAACTTCTGAAACTACTTTGTCATATGAAGACCTAAATTCTATTTTCTCATAGAGTCAGTTGCGTTGCAACTGATAATTCCTTTTGTAGCAAAAGAGATTTCCAGCAAGTTTTCAACAACCTTAACTATTTAAAGAAACATCTCAAGGTCTCTCTACTCAAGCTTCTCAAAGACTCTTTAGTTCAAGTTCTCCAACGACTCTTTTCCTCCTCTATTTAAGGAGCTGAAAACTTGAAAAACAAACATATAACCATTGACATTAAAAAAAGAAGTCACTCTCTCAAAACAAAAGCACAAGCAGAACTTATGATTTTTTATCCTTATATATCTTATAAATCCCTAAATCTTAAAGAATTTATTCATATTATATTCTTTCTATACCTCTGATTCTATATTAAGTGTATTATCTGAAAAGAGACTCATAAATAAAAACATAGAAGATGCTTATGCTCGTATAAAGGATATGACACATAACCATTATCAATTAGGAAGTGGTCATAACTCTAATGAGCAAGCACATGTAAAGTAAGGAAAATATGTGGTAGATGCACATTAAAGCTAAAGTTGATACATTATTCTAGAAAATTAACAAAATAGTATCAACATCATAACCCTTGTTGCTCCACCATGTAAAGTCTACGGAATCGTTGGCCATATCGATTTTAACTATTAGATGATCTTAGTTAAAGGGTTCGATCAAGAAAATTTTCAATTATATTAATAATAGTCAAAGAAGAAATCATTATTCTAAAACCTAAAATTCTAGATGCAAAGTTCATCACTATTTTTTCTATAAAAACAACTGTTGGTGATTTTAGTATCATCAATGTATTTTAGTAGTAATGAGATTTACTACAGGCCAATGCAATTATGCGTTAAAGCTTGGAAAAGAGTTAGGGTAGTGCGGAGTGCACGCTCGTCAAGCCAACATATAATTGAATGCGAATAATTCAAACGGGATTCCAAGGGGCGAAGCCCCTGGTGGGGTGCGGGGCAGCGCCCCGTGGGGTTCCAAGGGGCAGAGCCCCTGGCTGGGGTCCCAACAGACATAACCAATTTCCGAACTGGTGTGTCTTTTCGTTTGAATTATTGAACTCCTATATAAGGAGTCGTTTGACCTCTATTTACGGAAAGATAACAAAACTGAAAACCTTCTACATTCTGAATAATTTCTTTTGCCAGAAACTATTCGTTCTTCAAGAATTATCCCCACAAAGATTTCGTGAACCCAGGCAAGAATAGGATCGAAATACTTTGTTCGGAAAGTGTACGAACACGATTCTTCGAAGATATCCTAGATTATCAAACTCAATTTCTAACAACAACTCTCCTCAATTTTTAACAATTCCTCTCCAATAAACCATTGATCTACCTAACTTTCAAGGTGATATTTTATAAATAAAGCTTTAAAAATGAAAAACTTTGTTATGATGACACATAAGTAAACTTTTAATATTAAAATAAAATATCTATAAACTTTAAACTATCGTATCATTGTATCATTTCATCATCATATAGCCATTTTCAAATTACTACTTATATATTTCATTTACCCACAATTTTTAACCTTCTATTATCTTTATTGTTATTTATTTTTCAAATTATTTATTAATTTCAATTTGTTACTATTTTAATTCAATATTTCAGTCAAATCTAAAAATATAAAAAATTAAAATAAATAAATAAATGAGAGACTATTTACACTATAAATGAATCATAATTGTTGGATGTTGGAATAAATTTAATATTTATTTTAAAAAATTATAAAATAACACAAATAGATGATGACAATAAATTGACAATGTAAAATTTTTTATACGATAAGTGCATAACAATTAATCTCTTAAAAAAATAATTTTCTTCAATTATATATATATATATATATATATATATATATATATATATATATATATATATATATATATATATATATATATATATATATATATATATATTAAGGAGACAGAGAATGACATGCACTTCTGATTTGATCATCCTTTGCGAATATTGCAAGGCTAAAAACAAATTATATTATAACACGTCCCTCTCTAATGATGGTTTAGAAGATAAAATTTCCTGTTTAAGCTTTATGAAAATCATTTATATTTTGTTGGATGCCATGAAACATGGTAGTCATAATTCAATTGTCACATTGATCAAACCAAAAAGTAATTAAGAACAAGAAAATAAACAACTTTTGCTTTATGGTTTCAATCATTTTATATTGGAGTGTAGTATTTTAGCTTCTTGCACAAGTAGACTGAAAAAACACAAAGGTTCCACTTGCTTTTAATATTTGTGGATGAAGATGGCTGCACCTAATAGACACCTTTTTTTTTTTTTTTGGGTTAAAGAAGTATTTTGGGATTTTAATATGATAATATATAGAATTATTATGTTTTTATGGTGGTGGTTAGATAAAAAATATAGAAATACAAATATTTGTAATTACTTTGAATGATCTAATATTTCTTGTAAATTTTTGTAGACTATTGAAATTTAGGTATTGGGACCTTTTTGTATACGGGTTGGGATATCCCTTTATATTCCTATTAATATATTGTTTCTTATTAAAAAAACAGACACCTTGTTTTTACCCTTTTCTTATAAGAATCTTTGTCATTTTTCATCTATTAATATAGGATTTGTTTGTTTTAATTTTAACAAAATGGATTTTCTTTATACTTTAAAAAATAAATTTTGTTAATTTTTTTTTAAATATTATAAATTTTTATATTAGTTTTTAAAAATAATAATTTTAACACCATATAACATAAATATACATTATTAAAGATAATGTACCTGAGTGTGACCTAATGGTGAAACATTTAGGATTTAAGTTCAGATAAATCAATACAAATAAATATTTAGTCATATTATTTTTTAAATTGTTAATATATTTAAATTTAAATATTAGTTGAATTTTATTTACAATATATTCAAATAAAATTATCTATACTTGAAATCTTACTCATCATACAAAATATATATATATATATATATATATATATATATATATATATATATATATATATATATATATATATATATATATATATATATATATATATATATATATATATATATATATATATATATATATATATATATATATATATATATATATATATATATATATATATATATATATATATCTTTGAGAGATTACATATTTAAATTTTAAACTTTAAATATTTTATTACGATAGACTTAAACTTGTCGGAACTTAATTTGGTTTCACCTGTTATCACCTCTAATAGCAAGAAAAAACACCACAACCCTTTTTCTTTTATGTTCTACTTATTATTGGTAAGGGAGACTAGGCTAATAAAGTATTTTTAATATTGTAATATTACTGGCAAAACATGTGTAATGATGATTAAAGAAGATTTCAAAATTACGTAGAACATGAATTGCTATTTCAATAGCCAAAATGAGAAAAATACTAAATATAGCTAGGTTGGGTTAATGCAGTGTGTTTCCATGTTTTAATTACAATAGATGACATCCACTAGCACTAACATTTGATTATCCTTTCCAAAAATTGCAAGCCTAAAATATTATATTTGTATCTTGTCCCTTTCTAATGATGGTTTGAAAGAGAAAATTCTCTATTTAGGGTTTATGAAAAATACATATATTGGAATGTAGTATTTTAGCTTCTTGCACCACAACAAAGGACCCGCGTCTAGACATATTCATATTTAATTTTAATTTTAAATAATTGATTTATTTTTATTTTACGTTTTAAACTGATCCAATTTAAATTAATTGGACAACGTACAACGATAATAAATTGAGTAGATACCCAAAATCAGACACTTTTCAACTAATTATATTTGTCTTGTACCGACTATCTGTAGTTAGTCTTCTTCGGGTCAAAGCTTCTTGACTAGTGTTATGGTAAAGTTTCTAAAATCTTCTCCTTATGTAGGACTATCTTGTATCTTGTTATAGAAAATTTATATCTCTGACGTCCATTTAATGTACCTATGCATTTCACGTCTGAAAGATAATCGGACCATCATAATGGCGCCAAGTCATATAACAAGTTTCAAATATACTTTGACTACTCTATACTTTTTCAGATACTGACTTGAGCATCAAAATGTTAACCTAGTGTTGGAGTTCAACAATGAACCTTCATTAACAATGGACAAGAAGATGAAAAAGATGAAAAACAATGTGTGTGTGTGTGTGTCTCTGTGTGTGTGTGTGTGTATGTGTGTGTGTGTGTGTGAGAGAGAGAGAGATGAATTTTCTAACTTACTTTCTCAATTGCAAAATATGAATTATATTACAAATTCACTTTCATTTGAGTTTATATAAATTCATCAAATTCAACTCAAATGAAATACAAACTAAATTCAAATGTAAATGTAAATGCAAATGTTACTAATCTTGAATGTTGTATTACATTTAACATCATCCCTTAATTCACATTCAAGTTATAAATCAACAACACAAATTTCATCTCTCAAATTGATGAAGCGTTCAATTTTGATTGTCTTGGTTAACACATCTGCTAGTTGTTTCTGAGTGCTGACATGAACAACTTCCAGTACTCCATTCTGAACAGATTACAGAGAAAATGGTACTTGATATCAATGTGTTTGTTTCTTCCATGCAACACTAGATTCTTAGCAAGACTAGTAACATACTTGTTATCAATTATCAATCTGACTTGTTTGTTAACATTGAACTTCAATTCCTACAAAAAAAATCATTAGCCAAACAGACTATGCATTCAGCTCCATAGGTTGACAATTGCAACCACTGATTTCTTCTTGGAACACAAAGAAATGAAGGCTCTTAAATACATAAACATGTATCTTGTAGTGTTTATTTTGTCCACTTTGTCTCTTTACCATTCAAAATATGGGTAGCATATCGTCTCAACATCACCTGATACTCCCTATGGAAACAAAATTTCACGCCTCAGATTCCCTTTTACATATCTCAAAATCCTGATTGCATCTTGGTAATGTGGCCACTTTGGTTTACTCATAAGCGTACTCACCAGTCCAACTACATTGCACATGTCAGGCTTGGTGTTACAAAAATATCTTAGACGGTCAACCAATTGTTTGAAGGTCGTAACATCTACATCCTCTCCATTAGAATTAGAGTGTAGCTTATGATATATCTCAGCAGGTGCGACTGTTGACTTACAATTCATCAACTTAAATCTCTTTAGAAACTCAAATTCATACTTCGGTTGGTGCACAATAATTCCTTTCTCATAATGAAAAATATTCATCCTTAGAAAATATATCATATTTCCAAGTTCAGTCATATTCAATGATTCCATCAGCACCTTCTTGAACTTATTTATCTCAGGAGTACAATTCCTTGTCAGAAGTATGTCATCCACATAAAGACACATCAAATCACATTTATTTCAGAAGTATGTCATCCACATAAATAGATTATATATATATATATATATATATATATATATATATATATATATATATATATATATATATATATATATATATATATATATATATATATATATATATATATATATATATATATATATATATATATATATATATATATATATATATATATATATTGTTTTTAACCATTTAATGGCGATTTCAAATCCTTAAAAAATTTCAGTTTCTTTTTTTTTTGTTGGTTTTCAACCTTTAAGCGGAGGTTTTAAACCGTCTCTAAATAATTGAAACTGATAAGGTCTCTTATTGAAGGGTAATCGCTTATGCAAAATTTCTAATCGCTTATGTAAGGTCTCTTATTGAAGGGTAATTTAGTATTTTAGTATGTTGCTTATGTGACCTTAATATTTGTGTATAAATAGACTAGTGGTAGTTGTCATCTATCTTTCTTTCTTACAAGTTTTTGCAGCCGTCATTGTAGAGCAATAAATATATATTCTCTCATTCTTAATTTCTCCATCACCTTGTGCACCAAAAATTGGTATCTAGAGCTTTGATTCGGGTCCACGGGGAAACACAAATGAAATGGTGAGGCTTTATGTGATTTATTTCGTTATGTAGAGTGTTATTGTATATGCGCTACTTACAATCACGGTCCAGTGCCCATTGTAGAAAACTCGAAAGCGCACTGCATATAATCACGGTTATTTTAAATACCCGTTGTTGTATGTCTTTTAATAAAATAAAAAAAATACAGCATTAGAACTACCTATAATCACGATTATTTTAAATAACCGTTATTGTATGTATTTTAATAAAATAAAAAAATTGCAACATTAGAACAAGAACGAAAACAAGAACAACAAGAACATCAAGAACAACAACAAGAACAATAATAAGAACAACAATAATAAGAAGAAGAACAAAAACAACAACGAGAACTACAATAAGAACAACTATAACAATAAGAACAATATGAAGTACAACAACAACAACAACAACAACAACAACAACAACAACAACAACAACAACAATAACAATAATAACAATAATAACAACAAGAACAACAATACAAGAAAATAACAACAAGAACAACAATAATTAAAAAAAAAACACCAACAACTAACATTGCTAACTCTAATTCATATTTTCTTTGTCTCATTCAAGTTGTAGAAGAGATGATGGAGTTTTGAAATTTATTCTGAAATTTGGTTTAGTGGAAAAATAGAGTATCAAAAATGAAAGATGATGTTTGGAGGTAGAAGATGTAGTCATCTAAGTTTTAGGTTTCACGTGGATCACTAATAGTAATGTCTTGGCTGTTGATAATCACTAAATGGACGACCAAGATTTGTGTAAGGACAATGAATAAACTCAACAAGCGCAACACATATAATGTTGGTATTGAAAAATAAGTATAAAAAAAAACTAAAAATGTTGGTGCTGGGATTTGAGCACATGACCAGACGCTACCTATGATCACAATGTTTCTAAATAACTGTGGTGAAAGGTCTGTCAACATTTTGTAAAGATTTTTTATTTTTTGGAAAATGATTTAATCACGGTTGATATCATCAACCGTGGTGATAGAGTTAGTGGTACGATGTTTGAATCCTGACAATAATATTTTTTCCATTTTACATAATTATTTATTCACGATTATATTAAGCAATCGTTGTAATATTACAATCGTTGCTCTTTCCGAAAGAGAGAAACGCTTTTCCCAAGTATAATAATGATTTAAAATTTTCTCCGTTTTTCAAAAATATCATTCGAGTATATCAACCATTACAAGTTATCATCATTGCAAGCATTAAACTATTAGAATTTTAATCTTCAACCTCATCTATAAATAAACAGTTTTATATTTCTTCATAATATTCTTCGTAACAATGAGTTCTACAAATGAGAATGCTAACAGAAACATCACCAATAAGGTCACCATTTAACAACATCATCAGCAGTCAAATGAGGAGGTCCAACCATCTAGATCATTGTCTGTCAGAGATACATTAAATGTGAGAAAGGCCAGAAAGAAAAAGAAGAACATGAAGAAGAAAAATAAAAAGAAGCAGAGGATGACTTTTTATTATGATTTTGATGAGGGTGGTGAGGTGAGAGTCCTAGATTATGAAGATACATTTGCTGTTATGGACTCAGACATTGAAAAATATATGTAATGATATTATCAATTTACTCTTTTTTTTTTAAATTTTAATGAAGTTTTCTACTATACATACTATTCTTTTTCACTTAAAATAGAAAAAAGTTTAATTTGAGGTTTTGAGGGTAAAGTCCCGTAACACTAAAAAATAAAATAAAATATATGTTTCAAATGGAAGAAATGGAAGGAAAAGATGTAGTTGCTGGGAATCGAAGATTGTTATACATCATTTATTACTACAGTGTTTTAAGACAATCGTCATTAAATTATTGTTTATAAATCCATCTACTCGCTTTGCGCGAAAATTTTAATCTATTACAACATGATGATAGGTAGGGTTGTCGAATCAACAATTTTCTCAAACACCTTTGTATCCACACACTGATGGATATATAACAATGCCTTATGATCCTTCTTCCTCGTTTCACGTTGCACATTTCTTTGTGTTTATGTTGCATTTTCTGCAACCGCCGTGTAACTTTCATTGACGAGATTAATAACATCTTGAGCTCCAAACAACATACCTGAATTGACCATCGATTCTAGTTATTTCTGTCGAATACTTGAAGCTTTGTGTTCAAGCTATTGTTGTGTTGTTCATCTTCATTCTTGTGCAAATTACTTCGTTATCACCAACACTTGTGTTTTCCAAACCCTGAGAATCAAGATATATGATTCTCTACGATTTCGAACCTCAATTCAATGTGAACCTCATAAACAAAATTAATCACACACCTCATTACGCTTGTGTTTCTCGCTGAATCGAAGCGAAACTCTAAATACCAATTTTTGGAGTTCAACAATGAACTTCCATTAATAATGCACAAGAAGATGAATAACACACACACACACACACACACACACAGAATCAAAATTTTCTAACTAACTTTCTCAATTGCAAAATCTAAATTTTATTGCAAGTTCACTTTCATTTGAGAGTATATAGATTCACCCAAATTCAACTCAAATGAAATACAAACTAAACTCAAATGCAAATATAAATGTAAATGCAAATGGAACTAATCTTGAATGTTGAATTATATTTAACACCTTGCATGTACACCCTCTCTCCACTGCTTTGGAAGTTTTACTTCGTCGTAGTTTCTACCTTTCTCTCTAGTTCTGGTTCCAGAACGAAACACATACAAATGTTTAAAATCTTTTCCCAAATCCAACCAATTTCAAATTTGTTTCATATAAAGTTGTAAGTGGCCTTGTTTGTTTTAACTTTAAAAAAAATAGATTTTATTTTTTTTTTTTAAATGATTTTTATAAAAAAAAATTGTTGTATTAAAGAATTTTTTTTTTTTTTTTATAAATTGAAAAGATAAGTTTAATGTCTTATAACATTAATTACATTGTTGAAGGTTAAAACATATAGTTAAATTAGAATTTTATCAAAAATATATATTTTAAAAATAATTTTTATAAAGAAAACGATTTGAAATAACTTCAAATTTAAATAATTTTTTAAAATTTTGATATTCAAAAATAATTTTAACAAAATGATAGAATATAGAAAATAACACTTTAACGATAACTATTCAAATCAAATTTTATTTGAATTTTTTAAGAAAAATTATACGTAAATCTTTTAACAAAATATATAAAATTATAAAAATTATTTTTAAAAAAACTTTGAAACAAATTAGGATTTTTTTTAGAATAACCAAATTAAAAAAAATACGAAAATAACGGAATTTTCAGAGTAATTACAAAAG
The DNA here is from genome assembly GCA_963966055.1 of Lathyrus aphaca. Lineage (NCBI taxonomy): Eukaryota > Viridiplantae > Streptophyta > Magnoliopsida > Fabales > Fabaceae > Lathyrus > Lathyrus aphaca. The sequence continues at coordinate 18,706,578 of OZ014521.1, forward strand.
TAATTATATTTTGTACTGTATACGCCATGTGGATTGACATATAAGTACATATTTTTTTATTATTATTTTGAATTACATCCATGTGCCAATTGAAATGACTAATGTATTTTATTTATTTATTTATTATTTGTTATTTGGATTGACGAATGAGTTAAATTTTTTATTTATTTATTATTACACCCATGCGCCAATTGAAATAGCTACTTAGTTATTTTTTATTTTATTTTAATATGAATGTATTCGTCATTTGGATTGGCGAATGAGTACAAACAAAATATAAAAAAAAATTAAAAAACAAACAAGCCTTGGATTGACAACAATGCATAAAAGAAAAAAAATTACAAATTTAACTCATTCGTCAATCCAAATGGTGAATGCATTCATATTAAAAACACACAAAAAAAACAACTCATTAGTCATTTCAATTTCCGCATGGGTGTAATAATAAATAAATAAAATTAACTCATTCGTCAATCTAAATGGTGAATGCATTTGTCATACCCCAAATTTTACCCCTAACTGCTCGCATCATAATTCATCGCATTTAGTAGGGATTTTTTCCCGATTTATTTTCCGTTGCTTTCTTCTCACTTTCTAGCTTCCATTTTAACCTAATTTCTTTTTTTCTTACTTATGATTTTTTTTTAATTCATTTTCGTATTTTTAATTTTAATTTCTATTTTCGTTTCTATTTGTAAGTTCCTATTTTAAAATTTTATTTCAATTTCTACCTTTAATTGTTAGTTCGTTTTCAAATTTTTCTAAACTTATCCGTTATTTCTTTTCATTTTCAAGTTCGCATTTTTAAATTAATTTTTATTTCATTTTTCAAGTTTTGTTTTTGAATTTATTTTCTATTCTTCAAATTTTTTTAATTTTATTTCATTTTCAAGTTGTTACTTCTAAATTTAATGTTAATTTTCTATTTATAATTTTCAATTCATGTTTATTTTCTAAGTTCCAAATTTATTTCTCAAATTCTAAGTTAATTTTAATTCCAAGTTTAATTATTTTAAGTTTCTAAGATATTTTCAATTTTAAGTTTATTTATTTAATTCACTTCTAATTTAAGTTCATATCTAATTTCTAATGTAAAGTTCTCATTTCAAGTTTCAATTTCAAACCATAGTGTAAATAATCAATTTCTCTTTATTCCAAATATTATTTTGTTTATATTACAATTGCAAAGAAAATATGTACAAAATTCAGCCCCAAAATACAAAAAAATGCAGCACAACATAGCAGCCACAAAATACAAATCTCAGCATGCAGCCACCAACACAAACAGCCCCCAAAACAGGCCTGCTCCCTGCTCCACTTCTCCACCCACTGCTGCAAAATTCAGCATGTGTCTCCTCTCTCAAGACACCCTTCACCTACAAGTTTCATAGTACAGAATTTCAAATTAAAAAGACATGAACCAAGCCATATAAACCAAAAAAACTCAGCCCTCCAAAAACAATCAAAACCAGTCACAAATCAGCATATAAACCAACTGTTACATCCCAAAAACAACTACAAAAAACAGCCACACAAATCTCTCAAAACACACCACAAAACAGTTCATAAAACACTACCATAACAGCTCACAAACCATCCAAAAAAAATCACTACAAACAACCATCAAACCAGTCCCGTAACAGCCCCCTAAACACTACAGTTCAGCCCTCAACAACACAAATTCAGCCTCAAAAACCACCAAAAATCACCACAAAAAAACTCAAACTACAAAAAAGGTTTCAGCAAGCATTCCACAATCCAAAACTACAAAAAAAGAAGAGGAAGAAAAGAAACAACTTCAAAAAAAAATCAGCAAAAAAACAACAAGCAGCAGCAAGGAGTAGAGACTTACAACCGCGGATTTCTTCACCCCGATAACGTTCGGGTCGGTATATTTCTATTTCCTTCATCTCTTTTCGCATATCGTTCATGTTTCTTCTTTAAATTCATTTCATTGCTCCTCATACTGCATACAAACCAAGTTTCAAAAATAAAAAAAATAAATAACATCAAGCAAAAACCAGCCAAAAAAAAAACAGTCATAACAACCTTTGTTTGTATCACCACTGAACCTGCGAAGTTTCTCTTTTTTCTTCAAAATCAGTAAACAGCCGCCACCTTCACAAACCATCAAAACCAGAATCCAGCAGACAACCCAAACCAAGCCACACTGTGAGCTTCACCTCAAACCTGCAAATCACCATGAAATCACCGTTACAAATTGAAGCAAAAAAACCTTTGAAACCAAAACTTTGAAAACGCTACAAACCTGCAAAAACCAAACGCAATTCCAAACTTTCACAACCTTCCTCAATCCTCTTCACTCATCAATAGCCACCACCATTCAACTTGAATCCGAAAACAAAGGACCTGTGACAGACAACACATACAACACAACCAACCTTCAAACCTCCTTCCAATCTACCTTCTTCATCAACATCATCAAACAATGCCTTCTTCCCTTTCACAAAAATCAACACAACTGAAACCAGAACCAAAAACTCACCATTTACAAACCCAACCACACTAACCCAGCTAAGCCGTGAAACAAACCGCGACACCCTTCAACTTTTTCTCAGCCTTCAAAATCAAATGCAGTGAACCACATCCTTACTAACAAGCCAAAACGCACAGCCATAAACACCACTATGAAGTTACTGAAAAATTTGAAAACAGCCGAAACTCACAATCTTCACCATTATCACTGGCCTACCTTAAACTCGTGACCACTCAAATCAAACAAACCTCTTCATTTGTTTCCTGTTCCTGCATAAAAACTCACCCACTTGAATCACAAAACCAGACAGAAAAAAAGAGATGACGAAGAGTGAGTATGAGTCAAAATACAAACGCTGGACCTGAATCATACCTGAGCAACTGTGCAAACCAAACACAACCCTTCACCTACACCAACCTTGAACCGCCAACGAACCAATCCACAAGAAAACCATCACAAAATCCAGCACCTTCATAAAATCTTCGAACCGCGTCATCCCCTTCAAGCACCAAACCTTCACCACATCCTTTTCAATCTACCGAAAACCTTGATTAGAAACACTTCAGCAAAACCTCCGAATCGCCAAACCGAGGCTTCATCTACCGCACCATTATCACCATGTTCGCACCTCATAAACAATAACTCGCTGAACCACCCCTGTTTTCTCCACCTTCAATGAATCCGACACCTTCTGCTCAAACCTACAAACCCTTTTCATACCACACCTTCAGTCTCCATTAACAAAACTGCAAAATCAACCTCCTGCCATTTTTTCATAAGCCACCTGCAAATAACACAACTCAGCTTTCAATCTCTGAACCGCAAAACTCATTGCAAATCAAACACACAACTTTCATTCTCCGCTCACCAATATCAACAACTTTGAATAAACTTCAATGTCAAAAACATTTTGATCTCACAAAAACCTTTTCTTCATCATAATCACATTCTTGGACTTTTTATTCTTTCTTTCCTCACCAGCTAACTCCCCTGCAAATCATTGATACCAAAAAATTTTTTTTCAAATAATAAATATTCTACTCAAGTCTCATACTCAGAACTTTCAAGTCATAAACCGTTTTACCTACACAAAATCACCACCAAAACCAAAAATAACGCAAGTTGTGAGACAGTCGTTGAGACGCTGATACAGAAGCTGAACCGCGAGAACTCAGAAACTCTTCCGCTGCCGCAACCAAATCCATCACTGTGGACCCCAAAACAACTGCCGTGAATCCCTTTGCCAAAACCGTCGAACCACCACTGAAACGCACCGAGAGAGATGAGCGATTGAGAGACGGAGCGATTGAGAGAGACAGAGGTGAGTTGAGAGAGACAGTAGCTGAGAATCTAAGGTTGGGTTTCTCTGTGCTTTTTCACGTTTGAAGAAGAAGGGATTTTCGTTTCTTTTTCCCTGTTTTCCTTTTTTATTATTCTGAGTTTTAGACCTTTATTTCTTTTCTTTTCAAAAAAAATCTAAAAAATTCTTTTTATTTATAACCAATTAGGTTAATTAAATGTTTAGTGAGTTAGTTATTTTCTCATATAAAGTAAATAAATATAACATTTTAATTTTTAATTATATTTAGTTAATAAATTTAAGTACATATAAAATAAATAAAAGCATTTTCATTTTAACATTTTCTTTTCTATTATTGTTATTATAGTTAGTTAAAATATATATATACAATAGATAAATAAACTTTTAATTTCAAATTTTCTTTTTTTATTATTATTAGTACATTTAGTTAGAAATTTAGATCTATATAAAATAATAAAATCTTTTAATTTCAAAATTCTCTTTTCTAGTTAAGAATCCAAATATATATAAAATAAATATTATAAAAAAAAAACTTTTAAAAACTTTCTTTTCTAATCTCATTTTTATAGTTAGATTTATATATACACATAAAAAATATACAACAAAAAAAAATATTTCAAATTCAATTCTTTTCTATCTTATTTCTAATACATATTTAATTAATCATTTACTTATTTTTATATAAAAAATCCAAAAATATTTTTTCTTGTTTTATTTTAATTACGTTTATTTTAGATTTAATTTCGAACTTAGGGATTTAGTACTAATTTCCATTTATCTTTCTTTAAAAGTCCAAAAATGTGTATTTTCTCAATATTTAAAAAAATCGAAAATATTTAGTTTCTAATATCTAAAAAAATTTATTTAAAAATATGTTAGTTTTTCTTTAAAAAAAATTATAAAAAAAAATATATTGTATTTACTCTCATTTAATTTTTGTAGATATAATAATTATTATTATAATTATAAAAAAGTTTGTATTTATTATTTAGATTATGTATAAAAAAATCAAATTTTGTCTCCCTAGTTCCCTTTTTAGGTGTTATTATAAAAATATCAAAAATATATTAGCATTTATTCACTTTCCTTATTTATAGGTATTATTAGAAAAAAATTCAAAAAAAATAAATATACTTAGTCTTTCCTTATTTATAGGTATTATTAGAAAAAAATTCAAAAAAAATAAATATACTTAGTCTTTCCTTATTTATAGGTATTATTAGAAAAAAATTCAAAAAAAATAAATATACTTAGTCTTTCCTTATTTATAGGTATTATTAGAAAAAATTTCAAAAAAATAAATATACTTAGTCTTTCCTTATTTATAGGTATTATTAGGAAAAAATTCAAAAAAAATAAATATACTTAGTCTCTTCCTTATTTATAGGTATTGTTAGAAAAAATTCAAAAAAAATAAATATACTTATTCTCTTTCCCTATTTTTTTATCTTTATTAAACTTTTGTTATTAAAAAAATTGTTATTATTATCATTTTAATTTTAATTTATTACTTTCTTTAAGTATACTTAAAAAAAATAAAAAAATAAAAATATTTTCTTCTATTTTATCTAATTATTTTCAAGGTCAATTTTATCTTATTTCAAACTTAATGTTTTAGAATTTATTTTTTATTTATCTTTTTTTCTTTGAAAAATCTAAAAATAATAAAAATAATGTCCTTTTTTCGTTTTTAATTAGTTGTGGGGTAATTTAGGATTGACTTCTTTAGGTGTATCCCTTTAGTGTGAGAGATTAAATTTAGGTTTATTTCTCTTTTGTGTGAATATGTGCATGATTTAATTTTGCATTATTTTGGTTGTATGTATTGTTTGATTTTAATTCTGCACTAAGACCATAAAATGCTAAGATAAAACATGAAGCGCTCACCATATTAACTGTTATTTTCAAGATAATAATCCTTGGTCCAACGCCAGGTCAACTTCACATACGCTTCACTCACACACGTAAGTCGGTCGTTTACGATCGCCATCTGCACGTTCCTTACACTTCACAACTTTTCAACTTAAGCAAATTGACGCACTACGCTTGTTTTCCACCTCAGCATTCTCGATCCATATATCGAGCCATAGCCAGTTACCAAATCTTTTATCCTCGCATTTCCATTTACTTTATTTGTTGTCATTTATTTTTGCAAGTAGCAACCTATGCCTTAGACTTAGGAGCTTGCACCCTCATTTATTTATTTTCTTTCTATTTTCGCATTTGTATCCAAAAGGGAAAGGACTCCTGCAGTTGACTCAATGTCATAGGAAGTTTAGCCATCCCTAGTTACCATTTTGACCTTAGCAATTAGGTCCCTTTTTTTTTCTTTTTTTCTTTGACCTTAGCAATTAGGTCCTTCTTTTTTTTTTCTTTTTTTTCTTTGACCTTAGCAATTAGGTCCCTCATCCTTAGGTCCTTATCCATTAGGTCCTTAGTGTTTTATTTTACAATTTTTTGTGACTTTCTTAAAGTCACGTGAGTGTTTTCCATAACACTTACCTTCCCCGCGAACCTTGAGCGTAACCAAGTGTTCGTTAATCCTTAGGAGAACTACGAGTGCTCTGATTCTATACCCGATACGTAGGCATCGATGCGATGTTGTGCGAGCACCATTAGAAATAAAACTTTAGGTTCCCTTAATTTTAGCAAGCAATAAATAACAAAAACACAAATATTCACAAGAGGTTCCCGTAGGATACTGCGGATGCTTAGGATGCTAACACCTTCCCTAGGTATAATCAACCCCCGAACCTAGTTTCTCCTCATTTAGGGTTTTTACGATCTTTTTCCCTTTTCCCTTTGGATTAAATTAAAGTCGGTGGTGAACATAAATGTTTTGCGATTCGAGCTCAATCAATAGCTTGGTATCCGATCCTCACCGCAACAGAAAATGGCGACTTCACTGGGGACACTATTTTTTAGGGTTAAGCCCACCTTGTATATTTGTATATTTGTTGTTGTATTGCTTGTTATTATTTTGGATTTTTTTTTGTTGGGTGTTCCATGTGTGGTGAGATAAGTCCTAACCCGGACTTGAGTGCAAAATAAGATAGGACGGTGGTATATTCAAGAAGGCTTGTAGGGAGTTGAGTCCCGACCAAGTTGACTTGAGACACCACCACTCAGCGGAGGCCTCCTCGGATGTAGTTTTGTTGATCGAGTTCAGTCGTGAAAACATTACTATATTCGACCTGAGAGCCATTAATGCTGAGGACCGTAGAACATTTACCCCCACTTGGCCTTTTTAGGGATGTAGTGCGATGACTATGAGGGTGCAAATCCGAAATAGTTGATACGCGATACTACACTCGGATGAGACTCTCTTGAGAATATTATTGATTACCAAGTTGAGTTGGGAAGTCGGTAATATCCGAAAGATGGGACAGTGATTCTGGGAACTTTTAGAACCCGTTGTACAGGTACAAACAAACTCATAGTACATACCTTTTTGGGAGGGTTGAACCTTTGACCTCATGCAAGCTTTGAACCTAAGCCTTGTTTGTGTTTGTGCATTCACGCATCATGAAGCATCATTTTTACCAATTTATTCAAGGAACTTAGAAACTCTATCTTTGCAAATGTCGTAGGTATCATCATGGACTTTGGAAGAAGGAAAACTGTCAAGTACACATTCAAAACTCCAAAACTCGAAGACCTAAGGAAATTAAGAGATTTGGTTTTGGATCAAGAAGCCTTCATGGAGAAGCATAGGAGACTTTTAGCTTTGCTTAAGACTGAGTGGGATGGAAGGTTGCTCTCTGTGATGCTCCAGTTTTATGATCCTCTCTATCACTGTTTTACGTTCCCTGATTACCAATTGGCGCCTACTTTGGAAGAGTATTCAGTTCTGGTGGGATCACGTGTCAAGGATGAGTTTCCATTCCCTGTTCTAGAGAAGGACCCTGAAGAAGCGGAGATTGCAAAGGCAACATATTTGAGTGTTCCTGAGGTCAAGGCAAATATGACCTATAAAGGAAAGATTTTTGGATTCCCTACGAAGTTTTTGGTAGAAAAGGCCAAGAGTTTTGTTAGTGTGAAGGATATGAAAGCTTTTGAGGCGACCTTTATTTTGCTAATATATGGAGTGTTACTTTTCCCAAACTTTGAAGACTTTGTCGACCTGAACGCCATCAAGATCTTTCTGAAGAAGAACCCGGTCCCTACTTTGCTCGGAGACACCTACCATTCCATCCATCTGAGGAATCTCCATAAGGGAGGGATGATTACTTGTTGTGCATCATTGTTGTACGAGTGGTTTATTTCGCACTTGCCTAAGTCGGCTTCATTTTGGAACCTTAAGGATGGTTTGTGGTGGTCACAAAGGATCATGTCTCTTACCCACTCTGACATTAGTTGGTACAATCGTGTTTATGATGGAGCATTGATTATTGATAGCTGTGGTGATTTTGCTAATGTGCCTCTTCTTGGCACAAAGGGAGGAATCAACTATAATCCAGTGTTGGCTCGCCGTCAACTCGGGTATCCGTTGAAGGACAAACCTAAGAGTGTTGAAGTGGAAGGAGTTTTCTTTAAAGATGACGAAGAACCAGAGCTCAAGAAACAGATTATGCAAGCTTGGAAGTACATCCATAGGAAGGGGAGGAGTAGCTTGGGAAAGCCGAATTGTGTTTCTATGGAACCATATCTCCAATGGGTACGAGATAGGGCAATCAGTCTGAAGATGCCTTACCCTCGCCAGGATCCTATGATCTTCAAGAAACCCATTCTAATCTTTATGGGTGATGCAGAGAAGCTGAAGATTGATTTGGAGAAAGAGATTCGAGAGAAGAATGCATGGAAGAATCGACATCAGATCATCAGTAGTGAGAATGAAGAGCTTAGAAGACAACTGAAGATGAAGGAAGAAGAAGAGCTCTCCAACAAGAAAAGGAAAGCGCAAGAGGATTTATTTTCCTCCAGCACTCAAGGGGACACTTCTTGGAAGTCGATCGTGGATCAACTTATGCTTGAAAGGGCTCAGATGAAGGCACAAATCGAGAAGCTCAACTTGAGGCTTTTAGGAGAATCTCCTTAGGACTTTGTCTTTGTCTTTATTAAGCTTTGTTTGGGATTTTTGAAAGTGTACTCAAGACTTTGTATCACTTTTTTTGAATTTAATGAAATCATATCCTTTTAATCATTATGTGTTCCTTGTTATTTGCAAATTGTTTCTTAAGTTCCTTGAATAAAATTTTATTTTCGCATTGCATTCATACATTTGGCATTTCATTTGCATTTTTCATATAGAACTCATTCCCGTCATCTGCTCTCCAGCTTTCACACTGAGGCTCTCACGCAAGTACTACACTCGAGCTCAAGCCAGAAAGAGGATGGCTGAAAGAGACCTAGAGATGGACAGAGTTAACGAAGAGCTTTCTGATATTCGTGGAGATATGGGCCAGATGATGGAAATGTTGCAGGTTATTCGAGCGAAGATGGATACCCAGCAGACTGTGGTGTCAGAAATTGTCACTGCAACGACTGAAATTGTCACTGCAACGACTGAGCCTACGTCATCAGTCACTACTCCTGTGACCTGGCCTCCTTTTGGGTTTCCTCCTGGATTTTTCCCTCCTTCTCAAGGTTTTGCTTCTCAGAGTGTTATTCCTTCTTCCCAAGGACTTGCTGCTCAGGGTTTCTTCCCTCCTTCTTAAGGTTTTGCTTCTCAAAGTTTCATTCCCTCTTCTCAAGGATTTGCTGCTCAAAGTTTTATTCCTTCTTCCCAAGGATTTGCTGCTCAGGGTCTTATTCCTTCTTCCCAAGGATTTGCTGCTCAGGGTTTCTTCCCTCCATCCCAAGGTTTTGCTTCTCAAAGTTTCGCACCTCCTTCTCAGGGTTTGGCATTTCTTTCCCAAGGTTTTGTGCCTCAACCTCAAGGATTTGTTGCTCAACAGACTATTCCGGTGACTAATGAAGAGAACCATGCAGTTGCTAATTTTACACCAGACATTGTGCACACCCGTGCCCAACCATACTTTAATGACCATCAGGCATATGAAGCGCCAGATATGTCTGAAAACGGAGATGAGAAACATGAGAAGATGCAAGAGAATTTTGATACCCTTGAAAAAAGGTTAAGAGCAATTGAAGGTAACCAGATCTTTGGGGCCGCTGCTAGAGAAATGTGTCTGGTGTCTGGATTGGTAATACCTCCAAAGTTCAAGATACCCACTTTTGATATGTATGAGGGTGCAACTTGTCCTAAGAACCATCTCTTGATGTACTATCGAAGAATGGCTGCGCAGGTGGACAATGATAAGTTAATGATCCACTGCTTCCAGGATAGTCTGAAGGGAATCTCCTCCAAATGGTATCTAACGCTTGACCAGTCGAAGATTCGCAGTTTCCAAGACTTGGCAGATGCTTTCATCCAGCAGTACAAATACAATATGGACCTTGCTCCCGATAGGAGACAACTGTTGAGTATGTCACAAAAAGATTCTGAATCATTTAAAGAGTATGCTCAGAGGTGGAGAGGGACTGCTTCTCAGGTAGAACCTCCGTTGACTGAAAGAGAATTAGCTGACTGGTTTGTTGACACTATGCGACCAGAATTCTATGAGAGAATGGTGGGAAGCATAACTGCTAGCTTCTCTGATCTAGTGGCTATGGGAATCAAAGTTGAACTTGGTTTGAAAAGTGGAAAGATGAGTGGTGCATCTGGCAGTTCTAGCACTGGTAGTGGAAGTAATGTCAAGAAATTTACCAGTAATTTCCACAAGAAGAAAGAGGGTGAGACAAATGCAATAATGACAGGTCAAAGAATAAATCCGCTTTGGCAAAGACCTCCACCTATGGCTCAACAGCAGTATGATCATCCACAGTATGCCCAACATCCTTATGTAGCGACGGTTCAACCGTCATTTAATCCACAAGTCCCCATGTATCGGCCAACTCAAGCAGTACCGATGTATCAGCAAGCGGCTCTAGTGATTCCACCTTATCAACCAATACTCAACAATCCAGGCTATCAACAAGCGCCCAATGCTTCAGCCTACCAGCAAAGGACTCCAGCTCCTCATCCGAATCCCAATTTTCAGAATAGAAGACCAGGTGGAAGGCCTCTTAATCCTCGAATCCCTATAACTTATACTGAGTTATATCCTTCACTGCTGAAGAAGGGTTTGGTTACTCCAAGGCCTTTGGGTCCTCCACCAAATCCGCTCCCACCAAATTACAACCCAAATGCTCACTGTTTATTCCATGAAGGTGCCCCAGGGCACGATTTGTATGTATTGTTTGATTTTAATTCTGCACTAAGACCATAAAATGCTAAGATAAAACATGAAGCGCTCACCATATTAACTGTTATTTTCAAGATAATAATCCTTGGTCCAACGCCAGGTCAACTTCACATACGCTTCACTCACACACGTAAGTCGGTCGTTTACGATCGCCATCTGCACGTTCCTTACACTTCACAACTTTTCAACTTAAGCAAATTGACGCACTACGCTTGTTTTCCACCTCAACATTCTCGATCCATATATCGAGCCATAGCCAGTTACCAAATCTTTTATCCTCGCATTTCCATTTACTTTATTTGCTGTCATTTATTTTTGCAAGTAGCAACCTATGCCTTAGACTTAGGAGCTTGCACCCTCATTTATTTATTTTCTTTCTATTTTCGCATTTGTATCCAAAAGGGAAAGGACTCCTGCAGTTGACTCAATGTCATAGCCATCCCTAGTTACCATTTTGACCTTAGCAATTAGGTCCCTTTTTTTTTCTTTTTTTCTTTGACCTTAGCAATTAGGTCCTTCTTTTTTTTTCTTTTTTTTCTTTGACCTTAGCAATTAGGTCCCTCATCCTTAGGTCCTTAGCCATTAGGTCCTTAGTGTTTTATTTTACAATTTTTTGTGACTTTCTTAAAGTCACGTGAGTGTTTGCCATAACACTTACCTTCCCCGCGAACCTTGAGCGTAACCAAGTGTTCGTTAATCCTTAGGAGAACTACGAGTGCTCTGATTCTATACCCGATACGTAGGCATCGATGCGATGTTGTGCGAGCACCATTAGAAATAAAACTTTAGGTTCCCTTAATTTTAGCAAGCAATAAATAACAAAAACACAAATATTCACAAGAGGTTCCCGTAGGATACTGCGGATGCTTAGGATGCTAACACCTTCCCTAGGTATAATCAACCCCCGAACCTAGTTTCTCCTCATTTAGGATTTTTACGATCTTTTTCCCTTTTCCCTTTGGATTAAATTAAAGTCGGTGGTGAACATAAATGTTTTGCGATTCAAGCTCAATCAATAGCTTGGTATCCGATCCTCACCGCAACAGCATTCATATTCAAAAGAAATTAAAAGATAATTCATTAGCCATTTCAATTAACGTATGAGTAATTCAAAATAAAAATTAAAAAAATTTATACTTATACGCAAATCCATAAGGTGTATACAATACAAAACATAATTATTTTCATAATTATTCTAAAAACTACGTCATTTTCGTTTTTTTTTTAAACTAAATTATTCTAAAAAAAATTTCACAAATTATTCTCTTAACTTTCTTTCTCTCTTTTAAATAATTTTTTCACTATTTATTTATCTTCTAAAATCGCCAAAAATATTTTAAAAGTAGCTAATCCTATCACGGTTCGAAAATATTTTAACATTAATATTTTAAAAGACACTATCTTCTTTATTCGTTTAAGCCTTATGATTATAGTTCTCATGGTTATTAAAAGGAGACATGAAAATATATCACCTTAATTAAACACCATATATAAATACATTCAAGTAGGCCTAGCTTTTTTTCTTTTTATTTGAAAAGAGGAGGAAGAAATTAACGATAAATAATTTGAAGTTGTATTAATAATTTTTTTAAGTAAAATTAATTAGATGAGTATTAGGGATAGTCCCACCCAAATACAAAAGCTAACAATTACAAGAAGTCACAAGGATGGTGGACTACTCAAAGTAATTACATCTAACTTTATTCTTAGAAAGTAAAGCTAATCACAACCAATATAAAACTATAATCCTCTGAAAAATTATGTTTGAATTACATATTTCGTCATCGAAAATTATACAATTCCTAGAATACTATAAACACCAGCTAGTGTCAAACTGTACAACACAAGCAGTTTGAACAAAACAAATAGACCTCGTGCGAACAAACAACGACAACAAGAATGTATTGCAATCGTCTTTAAAAAACCACTTCGAACCCAACCAATTAACACCAATTTCCAAACCTGCCTAGCTTTCACACACCCACAAAAAATGTGATTTGAATCTTCAGTCTCAAGAAAGTAAAAAACACATACTGACTCATGAGGATTATGGATGATATTACGATTCAACAGATTGAGCCTAGTTGGTAATCTATTCAACAAAAGAAGTCACCCAAACACCTTAGCTTTTAACGGAATTGTCGCTTTCCACATGACCTCTAGCACTAATAAAGTTTCTTGGCTCAAAAGGACTCCGTTAACCAAATTCGATAACCTACGATAGAATGAATCCACCGAAAACTGATTGAAACCACTCCAAGGCCAAGCAAAAGAATCTTCCACATTGACTCTAGGATTGACATCTAACAAGATCGTTTGCATATCCAAAAATTCTTGCAAGACACATGCAGCAGAACCAATACCAAGATAAAAAAGGCTCTAATTCCAAGCCCAAACACCTTATGTACACTGCCCAACTTGGCTAATGACATAGAATTTGAATTTTGTACCAGCATAAAGACGCGAAAAAGCCAACCTCAACTACTTCCCACCCAGCCAACTATGATCCCAAAATAAAATCCTTTCACCACTTCCTAGAATGAACGGTATTCCATCCACAAAACTATCAGACTTGTCCTCATTCCACAAGCGCAACAAATCACGCCACCACAATGAATTCATCTTGTTACCGACCACATACTCATTCTTTAATAAGTAATCGTCAAAGACCCGAAATTTAAACCTAAAAATATTGACCCAAATAAGATTTTTGTTTGTCAATAATCTCCAAAGTCACTTAACCATCAACGCCTTATTAAATAGACAAATATCTCGAATACCCAATCCTCCCTTTTCTTTAGAGCAGTATACATAATTCTAAGAAACCCAAAGCAAAGCCGTCTTATCCGTCATTCCCGCCCAAAGAACATTTATTTGGATAGCCACAATTTCATTTAGCACATCCACAGGAGCTACGAAGAACGATAGATAATGAATAGGCAAATTAGTTAAGACATTGTTCAATAATGTAACTCCCCCCTGATTGATAACATCCTTCTTTCTTAAGAGGAAAACTTCGATTTGAAAATGCTAATTACCGGTCTCCAAAAAGAACAAGATTTCTGATTACCTTCCACAGTTATCCTTAAGAACTTGAAAGGAATAACTCCAAATTTATACGCTAAAAACTTAGACGAGACCGTAAAAAAATCTTGAGATACATCAAATCCAACTATTTTTAATTGTATTTATTTATATATGGTGTAGGTGTAGCATTAGGTATTAATGTAATGTGATGTAAATTTTGTAAAATATAATTAAAAATAGTTATTCAAAATTAGAATTAATCCAATTTATTTTTCAATGATTGCAATTCTTTAAAATTTGTCTGTCAATGAGAGAGAAGGGAACTGGACCTAGTGAGTCCTTTGATATCAAAATAAGCAGTTGTTGTGGACTCCATCTATTGTACTTAATGGGGGCAATACTTCAAGCTGAAAGCTCAGTACTGTGTTTAGGTCTACCATTGTGAATGACTCTTGAAAAGAACTAGTAATATAATTTATTGTTGATAAAAAAAAACAATATAAATTATTTAAAATAACATTGTGGACCTAGAATGTATGATAGTGGTACCATTGATATCTAATGTAACATGTTTGATACGATGTGTTATTATTATAGTTGATGCATTGCAATTTACAAGAGCTACTGCTAAAGGGATAGATAGTGATGTAACTAAATGAATACAATAATAGGAGAGATTTCCCTTTGAAATATCAATATCAAAATACAGTAACTCTATATGGTATTTATTGAGTTTAAATACAAATTGTTAAAACTTGTATAGGTTAGGAAAGATTAAAATGTTAGATTTATAAAAATGATTATTCTTATATATAATAATATTTTGGAAGGGGAATGATAAGTATTTTTTTTAGAAAATTATTTATTTATTTATTTTTAAATTTGGAAAAAGTTTTTAAGTAATTTGGGGAGGAATTCTTGTCCCTTTATAGATTGAATTCAGAATTCTATAATAAATCAGGATTTCGATCAAATCGAAAGTGTTTGTGTTTCTTTGATATTTTATTGGTAGTTTTTATCTGTGTTGGTGGTCCATTAGACTTGAGTTTTAGTTTGATATTCCTTTGACTTCTAAATTTTTAGAGAGAATTTCTGTTAGAGTTTCCGTTTAAGTAGTTGTTTTAGATTGATCCTCCTTTGACTTGTAGATTATTAGAGGGTATTTCTCTTATAGTTTCATTGTGTGCTTACCATGAGAGACTTACATAAGAGACTATATTATTTTGTTCTTTTTTTTTTTTCCTTTCTATTTTAATCATTTTAAACCGTCACAAAATTTCTATTTTTTAATATTTTTTTTTTGTTTTTAACCATTTAATGACAATTTCAAATCCTTGCAATTTTTTTTTTTTTTGGGTTTTCAACCTTTAAGCGGAGGTTTTAAACCGTCGTAAAATTATTACTGAAAATTTGTGGTGGTTTATAATCATCACTAAATAATTGAAACTGATAAAAAAAACACAATTTCTAGTCGCTTATGTAAGGTCTCTTATTGAAGGGTAATTTAGTATATTAGTATGTTGCTTATGTGACCCTGATATTTGTATATAAATAGACTAGTGGTAGTTGTCATCTATCTTTCTTTCTTACAAGTTTTTGCAGCCGTCATTGTAGAGCAATAAATATATATTCTCTCATTCTTAATGTCTTCATCACCTTGTGCACCAACTATTGGTATCTAGAGTTTCGATGCGGGTCCACGAGGAAACACGAGAAACACGAGTGAAATGGTGAGGCTTTGTGTGATTGATTTCGTTTCTTGAATTCGTGTTGAATCTTGAACAAAATCGTAACAAAATAACATTTTTTTTATTACGTGGGATTGGGAAACACTGTATTTGGTGAGATCTGAGTGACTTGTACAAGGTTAAAGATGAACAGAATGGTAGTTTGAGCACGAAGCTTCTATTTTTCGATGGCAAGAACTAGAATCGTTGGATGATTCAGATGCGTGTGGCGTTTGGTGCTCAAGATGTTCTTGATCTGGTTATATTTCAGTTGCACTTCTAGAAGATGCAACTGATGAATGGAGAAATGCTCTGTGTGATTCGAGGAAGAAAGATCAGAAGACGTTGTTATACATCCATCAGTGTGTGGATGTGAACATGTTTGAGAAAAATGATGATTTGACGACGACGAAGGTTGTATGGGACACATTGGTTAGTTGTTACGGTGGGGACACATAAGTGAAGAAAGTGAAGCTTCAGTATCTACGAAAGCAATATGAGAATCTCAATATGAAGGACAGCAAGAAGGTATCCAGGTACATCTCCAGAGTGATTATAATCACTAATAAGATGAAAGCTTGTGGAGAAACCCTTTCTGAACAAGTAATTATTGAAAAGGTATTTAGATCCCTTACTTCTCAGTTTGATTACATTGTGATAGCAATAGAACAATCGAAGGATCTAGACTCCATGAGAATTCAAGAGCTGCAAAGCAGCCTAGAAGCATAAGATTTGTGTCTGACTGAGAGAACTTCTGAAAGAGAAGTAGAGCAACAGGCTCTAAAAGCAACTTTTGGTAAGAAACATCAGAAGCAGTCTTAGTCAGAAGCCAAGAGAAGATCTGGTGGTGTTCAGAATTCATAAACCTCGGCTTCCGATAGGCAGAAGAATGCTCAAAAGGGAAAACAGAGGTATGACAAAAAGAAGATCGAGCGCTATTATTGTAAGAAGTTTTGCCACTTTGCTGTTGATTGTTGGTCAAACAAGTAAAGGAAGTCAGATGAAGTGAACGTAACCAGAAGATATTCTGATGATGAATATGTGCTACTGATGGCTTCTGAATTTGTTGATACCAAAGAAAACCAAAGAAATGCTTAAGTGCAAACATGAGAGAATGTGCATTAAAATGCACTGATCAAATTCCCCCACACTTGAACTTTTGCACTCCGAGCAAAAATAAACTCAAGACTCAAGAAACACAACATCATTCAGATACTCATTCTAGGCTACAAACTCTTCTTCGATTAAGATAATATCGATAGGTACTAATCTTACACACTAAGGATATCGTAGAACACAAATCCACAATTGTGCGGTCATAAGCCTCCATCATATACAAACCATTTCGAATCATATTATTATGCCTAATCTGTTGCACCCCAAAATTTGCCCTCATTTTGATTTGTGTCTCACGCATGTGCATTACATTAGGTCATGTTCATATCATACATGTCACTAGGTTTCTCAAGGTTTGAAATCGGGAGCTACATGGCAAGTCCTAGGCACTTTCGAGTTTTTCCATAGTTTTTTAGTTTGGAGGTTTACAGTCTTTGGAGGGGTTTCATAGACTGTTAACATTGTCTCGTTCTTTAAAATTGTAATACTATTGTCTTTGACAGCATTGGCTTTCTCCCAAAAAACTACGTGTGAACCATGCCATAATGTTTTTTTTTACAATTAAGAAAAGTCAATTCCGTTAGCATTAAGTTGCCATACCCGAATAAGGATTTGTGGGTTCATAGAGGTTGTGGTTTCCTTTTGAAGTTAGCATGAAAGAAATATTAGTCATAATCTATCCGTTTATTCAAGGCAAGGCACAACTGGTTTATTCCAATTCTAAGATCATGGGAACTCATCGCCAATTTCATGAACATATCCCTTATGTGAAGAAAGCCATTATTTTAAAATTGGCTTAAATCTTGTTACAAGATGATTTTAAATCATGAATGGAAGAATTTCCTTATGACTAATTAAAAGCAAGATGTTTGAAATTAAAGGTTATGCATTGGACTAATTGGTTGCCACAATAATTACGTCCAACATTAGTTTGAATTCGGGCGAAATCGTGCTAGTGGTATTCATGAAGAAGAACGTGGAAAGGAGTTTAGTTTAAAAGGACCAAGCAATACCAAGAGGACTAATTGATTTGCAAGCATGCATTAAAGGCTATCAAAAAAAGACCATTTACGAATACTCTGTTACCAATTTGATGATAAGATTAAAAATACTAAAGCAAATTGATACTTTGAAATGTTAAAGTCTCATTCCATGAGATGGTTTCTCGTAAGAAATCACTCTTATTGTTTTTTCAGAATATCTACAAAGAGGCACATATTAAATATAGTAAATGGTCATGATACTTAGTCAGCCAAGAAAAAACGCAGGAGGAAAAGTTCCAAGACTATTCTGTTTGGGTTCTATCAAGTTGCTAATCAACAAGGTCGGTCACAATTGAATTGCCACCTGTAAAAGTCTGCAAAGCAACTGCTCTTTGATATCCCCAACAACCTGCAAACTGATGTTGTTTTTGTCCTCTGACCTGCACAAAGCACAAAAATTGGTCACCATTTGAACTTGATAATGGTACATCCAAGGATATGGTATGTTACACACCAAGACACTGTTGAAATCCCAGGCTATACATCGAAATGGATGAGAAAAGTCCTGCTATAACCTAAAGTTATACTGAACATGCCTCGTACAAAGTACCAAGACCTGTGAATATCCAAAGCAAAAACAAGTCAGATTCAAAGCCACATAGTGTTACCAGACAAAACGAAGAAATCGAACAGGTCTATAAGGAAAAAACAACCACAACAGACCTGCCATTCATGTAATATCAATTCCTACCACCATACAACAAACAAAATCGCGACTCCCAAAGACCTGCTATGACCTGCTATGGCTCAGTTGTGCAGACTCTGTGGCACATAGACCTGCATCAGATTTAGACACCAATTGGTGATTGAAACTGTAGATGTTAAGAATTGGCAGAATTTTTGACAAACAAGAAGCTATGAACTTAGTTCAGGATGTCACACCAGATGTTGTGACATTAACAAACAAAGTAAAAGTTATGAACTTAGTTCAGGACATCAGGATGTCACACCAGATGTTGTGACATCACAAACCTGCTATCTGACTTAAATGATGCGTAACAGAAGTGATTAAATTCAGGAGAAAATATCTGGAATTAATTGTAAAAAGATAAGCACTCCAAGGCGCATCTTTAGGAAGCTTAGTTATCTGGTTCCAATGTAACAAAATAACTAACTCACCTTGATTCAAGGAGATAACAAACTAACTCAACCTAATTCAAGGAGATGACTGTGGGATTTATCAAAGTCTGGATAATTTGCAAAAAGCCCACAAACCAAGCATCTATTTAAGGATCTGAAACACTCAAGAAAAGAGCACGAATTTTAGAAGACTGTAAAGGGTGTTTGTGAAGTTAGTTATATTTAAGCAGGTTTTAATTGTTTGTCACTTTATGAGCTTTTAAGCAAAAAGTGAATTGTGTATTGATTGAAACTTTTAAGTAAGATCAAGCTGGTGTGTATGAAGTGTGACTTCAATTTTATTAATCATTGTAAAGATCACTGTGTGATTGAGGGGGAGTGAGTAGGTACTCATATCTAAGTAGAGTCTTAGGTAGAAATTGCCTTGGGTAGATATTAAGTGAAGGATTAAACTGATTGGTTTAACTCCGTAATTAATATTACTTATATTGGATTTCCTTCCTGGCTTGGTAGCCCCCAGATGTAAGTGTGGATATACACTGAACTGGGTTAACAATTTCCTGTGTCATTTAATTTACTAGCTCATTAATTTTTGTTTAAGATTTCAAGTGTCTAAACATATGATTCGACATCACATATCTGATCCCAGAATTTCAATTGGCATCAGAGCAGGCACCCTGCCTGTATAACTGGGTGAGATCTAGGGACTGCAAATTTTGGGAACATGGACAGAGATGTAGGATCTGTGAATCGACCACCTATCTTGGATGGATCCAACTATGATTACTGGAAGCCAAGAATGGTGGCATTCTTGAAATCTCTTGATAGCAGGGCTTGGAAAGCAGTTAACAAAGGATGGGAGCACCCTGTCCAAGACAATAAGGATGGGGAAAAAGTGATGAAGCCTGAAGAAGAGTGGAGCAAGGAGGAAGAAGAGTCAGCACTTGGAAATTCCAAAGCCTTAAATGCCTTGTTCAATGGCATTGACAGGAACATATTTAGGCTTGTGCGTCACTGTGAGCTAGCCAAAGATGTTTGGGACACTCTCAAAACTACTCATGAAGGAACATCAAAGGTGAAGATGTCAAGACTTCAACTTCTCACCACCAAGTTTGAGAACTTGAGGATGAAGGAAGATGAGACCATTCATGAGTTTTACATGAATATCCTGGAGATTGTTAATACTTCTGGTGCCTTGGGAGAGAAGATGAGTGATGAAAAGTTGGTAAGGAAGATTCTCAGATCACTGCCAAAGAGGTTTAACATGAAGGTTACTGCCATAGAAGAAGCTCAGGACATCTGCACAATGAAGGTTGAGGAGCTCATTGGTTCCCTTCAAACCTTTGAGATGGGAATGAATGATACAATTGTGAAGAAAAATAAAAGCATAGCCCTAGTCTCAAACACTGATAAAGAAGAAGAAAGTCATGAAGCAGGCTCTGAGGACAACTTATCAGAATCAATTGTTATGCTTGGAAGACAATTTAACAAAGTGAAGCAGGCCCAGACCAAGTGGAAGAAACTCAACCTCTGAGAATAAAAGACCTTATGACTCTAATAGAAGGTCAAACTATGATGAGAAGACTAACCAAGGAAAAGGGATCCAATGTCATGGATGTGAAGGATATGGACACATTAGAAGTGAATGCCCAACCTATCTAAAGAAGCAAAAGAAGGGTCTCTCTGTGTCCTGGTCAGATGAAGACTCAGGTAGTGAGTCAGAAGAAGAATCTGCAAAACACATCACTGCTCTAGCTGGAGTATGTGAAACTGAAGGGGGATCCAGTGATGAGGATCTGACATTTGAAGAGCTTGAAGCATCTTACAGGATGTTGTGTAAAAGGAGCACTGAAGTATGCATGGAAAGTAAACAGCAGAAGAAGCAGATTGAGGAATTAAAGGCTGAAAAGGCAAGTCATCTAGAGATCATTGACACTTTGAAAAGTGAAGTCAGCCTACTCAACTCCAAAATGGAGCATATGTCCAAATCTGTCAGAATGCTGAACAGTGGCTCAAACACACTGGATGTCATTCTCAACAACAACAAGCACTCAGGGGATAGGACTGGGCTGGGATTTAATAAAGCTCAAAACTTTGAGGCTAGCACCAGCCAAACAACTCCAAATCTCATGAAGTCAAATAAGATGTTCAAGCAGATGTCTCAACATCATGACAAAAACATGATGAAAAAGAAATATCAAAGATGGAGATGTCATCACTGTGGAAGGTTTGGTCACATCAAACCTTTTTGCTACAAACTGCATGGATACCCCAATCAGAGTTCCCAGCACCTTCCGAAGCAGAAGACAGAGGTCACCAAGAAAATTTGGATGCCTAAAGCTAGTCATTATACTGACCAAAGCTACCAGTACATGCCTAAGAACAAGTTCACCAGGCAACCTTGGAACTCTAGAGATGGACACTACCCAGGGCAGATGCATCAAAGGAAACCTCACAACAGGCACAAATGGTCCAAGCAGGTTGTTGTCTCTATAGCACACACATCTCTCAGAGTATCTGCTAAGGAAGACTGGTATTTTGACAGTGGATGTTCAAGACACATAACTGGAGTGAAGAATCTGTTGGTAGACTTAAAGTCACACTCATCTAGCTATGTAACCTTTGGAGATGGATCAAAGGGAGAAATCAAGGGAGTTGGGACCCTGGACTGCTCAGGTGTACCAAGTCTAGATGATGTGCTGTTGGTAAAAGGATTAACTGCTAACTTGATCAGCATAAGTCAGTTATGTGACCAAGGTTACAGTGTCAACTTCACCAAAACTGAGTGCATAGTTTCTGATAAAGAACAGAAAGTTTTCATGAGAGGAGCCAGATCAAAAGACAACTGCTATATGTGGGAACCCCAAGATTTCAGCCTCACATCTACTTGTTCCTTAGCCAAAGAAGAAGAAGTGAAGCTGTGGCATCAAAGACTGGGTCATCTCCATCTCAGAGGAATAAAGAAGATCATATCTATGGAGGTTGTAAGAGGGATCCCAAGACTTAAGATTGATGAAAGTAAAGTGTGTGGTGAATGTCAAATAGGCAAGCAAACCAAGATGTCACATCCAAAGCTTCAACATCTGACAACTTCCAAAGTCTTGGAATTATTGCACATGGACCTTATGGGACCAATGCAGGTAGAGAGTCTTGGTGGAAAAAGATATGCCTATGTGGTTGTTGATGACTTCTCAAGATATACCTGGATAAGCTTCATTAAAGAAAAGTCTGATGTGTTTGAGGTATTCAAAGATCTGTGTCATAGGATCCAAAGAGAAAAAGCAAGCTGTGTGGTCAGAATAAGAAGTGATCATGGAAAGGAGTTTGAGAATAAAATATTCTCAGACTTCTATTCTTCAGAAGGGATTAACCATGAGTATTCTTCTCCCATCACCCCTCAACAGAATGGGATTGTTGAAAGGAAAAACAGAACTATTCAGGAGTCAGCTAGAGCCATGATTCATGCCAAGAAGTTACCCCTATATTTTTGGGCTGAAGCTATGAACACAGCATGCTACATCCACAATAGAGTCACACTAAGAAAGGGGACTTTATCCACCATCTATGAAGTCTGGAAGGGTAGAAAACCTACAGTCAAGTACTTTCGTGTATTTGGAAGTAAGTGCTACATTCTGGATGATAGGGATTAAAGAAGGAAGATGGACCCTAAGAGTGATGAAGGGATATTTCTTGGATACTCCATAAATAGCAGAGCTTACAGAGTATTTAACTCCAGAACCAAGGTTATAATGGAGTCAATAAATGTAATTATTGATGATACCTATGTAAAGACAGATGTTGCTGATGATGTTGGAACATCTGCTGACAATCAAACTGAAGTTGAAATAGATAGTGATAATCTTAACTTCACTTTAACTGAATTAAGGTCAGAGCAATCCAACAAACCTCCCTCCATCAGAATCCAGAAAGATCATCCTAAAGAACTGATAATTGGTGATCCCAACAGTGGTGTCATCACTAGATCAAGAGAGATGATCTCAGGCTCTTGCTTTGTTTCAAAGATAGAACCTAAGAACATCAAGGAAGCTCTGAATGATGAGTATTGGATCTCTGCTATGTAGGAAGAATTAGGCCAGTTTACAAGGAATGGAGTATGGGATCTTGTTCCTAGGCCTGATGACATTAATGTGATTGGCACTAAGTGGGTGTACAAAAACAAGTCTAATGAGCAGGGAGTAGTTACAAAAAACAAGGCTAGGCTTGTAGCTCAAGGATATACACAAATTGAGGGGGTAGATTTTGATGAAACCTTTGCACCAGTAGCAAGGCTTGAATCAATCAGACTACTCCTAGGAATTGCTTGCATCCTAAAGTTCAAACTATTTCAGATGGATGTTAAAAGTGCCTTTCTAAATGGGTACCTTAATGAGGAAGTATATGTGGAGCAACCAAAGGGATTTGTTGATCCAAGCTGTCCAAACCATGTATATAAGCTGAGGAAGGCTCTGTATGGTCTAAAGCAAGCTCCCAGAGCATGGTATGAAAGACTGACCACCTTTCTCACTAAACATGGATACAGGAAAGGAGGAATAGACAAAATCCTATTTGTAAAGGATGAAGAGGGAAAGGTTATGACTGCTCAGATATATGTGGATGACATAGTGTTTGGTGGGATGTCAGACAAGATGGTTAAACATTTTGTGACTCAAATGGAGTCTGAGTTTGAAATGAGCCTAGTGGGAGAACTAACTTATTTCCTTGGACTACAAATCAAACAGATGGAGGACTCCATGTTCATATCCCAAAGCAAGTATGCAAAGAACACTGTCAAGAAGTTTGGGATGGACAATGCAAGTCACAAGAGAACACCTGCCCCCACTCATTTAAAACTGACAAAGGATGACAAAGGTGAGAGTGTGGACCAAAGCTTGTACAGAAGCATGATTGGAAGTCTACTATATCTTACAGCTAGCAGACCAGATATAGCTTTTGCAGTAGGTGTGTGTGCAAGGTATCAAGCTGAACCAAAAGTGAGCCATCTAAACCAGGTTAAGAGGATCTTGAAATATGTAAATGGTACTTGTGACTATGGCATAATGTACTCTCATGGTTGTGAACCAATCCTCACTGGATTTTGTGATGCTGACTGGGCTGGAAGTGCAGATGATAGAAAGAGTACATCAGGAGGATGCTTCTTTCTAGGGAACAATTTAATTTCTTGGTTCAGTAAGAAACAAAATTGTGTGTCCTTATCCACTGCTGAAGCTGAATATATTGCAGCTGGTAGCAGTTGTTCACAGCTGGTATGGATGAAACAAATGCTCACAGAATACAATGTCCCACAAGATGTCATGACATTGTACTGTGACAATTTAAGTGCTATTAACATCTCCAAAAATCCTATCCAACACAGCAGAACTAAGCACATAGATATCAGACATCACTTCATCATAGACCTTGTGGAAGAGAAGGTGATCACATTAGAGCATGTAGCCACAGAGCTGCAATTAGCTGACATATTTACTAAGGCTTTGGATGCTACCCAATTTGAAAACCTAAGGGGTAAATTGGGAATCTGCATATGTGACATATATCAGTTATGGAGAAGTGCCAGCATGTCTCATGACATCGTGTGGCATGATCACCAGATGGAAGCACTAGTCTGGCCAATAACTGTTTCTATTCCAATCTTGAAAATTCCAATAGCAACAGTTTCTATATATGTACAAACGTGCTTTCAACTCCTCACATCCTCATTAGCTCCACTAAACGTTTTGCATGCTACAGCTGAATCTCTAAACATCCAAATCTATCAAACCTTTACACATTTCCAATACATTCGAAAAAATGTCTCAACATCAAAACCCTAACTCCATTGATGAGGGTCTCAATCAAGAAGACGTGGTGAACGCAACTCCAATATCTATAGTACCAATGGATACTACTCCTATAAATAAGTTCAGAGGAAGCATTCCTATTGCTCAAAAACCCAGGAATCCCCATGCAAGAAGACCTAAGGAGCCAGTCTTCAGCAAAAGCAAGGGAACTCCTTCATCTTCCAGCACCCCCAAAGCTTCTGCTTATGTGGACGCATCAATCAAACAGCTTGTAACCAGGATCCTGGCGGAACAAAGAGTTGTGCCTGGGGTGTCTGTTCCCCTGAACAGTATGCCTGCTCCACAAGAAGAACCAAGCAACCAAGCTGAAGAGGACATACCTGCTCCACAGGATGTCCCAAGAAATGTTGAAACACCTGAGGGCCAGGACAAAGCCCCAAGTGATGATGACAAAGCTACTGATGATAATGCTACTGATGATCAAGCTCCTAATGATCAAGCTGCTGAGAAAGAGGCTTCCCAACCTCCACCAGTTGAAAATCTGGATGATGACTCTGACACATAGATCATAGCTTCTGTTAATCCCAGCATAGCCAAGAGGCTTAGGGCTAGGAAAAATAAGAAGCCAGCTGCTCATGCAACTCCTGAGAAAAGACAGTTAACTCCCAAGAAGGATAAGGTCAAAGTTGCCTTTGGACCTACAAAGCAATGAAGTAAGGTAAGCACCCAGAAGAGGAAGGCTACAACTCCATCTGACTCTGATGTTGAGGAGGATGTCCCAACATCTCAACCCAGAAAGAAGCCAGCACCTCCTAGGACTGCCACTGTTGTCCCTGAGGCACCCCTAGACAATGTGTCCTTCCACCATGTCTCCAGTGTAAGCAAGTGGAAGTATGTCTATCAAAGAAGGGTGGCTCTAGAAAGAGAGCTGGGTAGCAATGCCTTGGAATGCACTGAGGTAATTGACTTAATCTCCAATGCTGGTCTATTCAAAACTGTCTCAAATTTCTCTCCTTGTTATGAACTGCTGGTAAAAAAGTTTATAGTCAACCTACAAGAAGGGTGTGCTGATGGGAAATCTGAGGATTTCAGGAAAGTATATTTCAGGGGGAGATATGTTGATTTTTCTCCTAGGGTGATAAATCAGTACCTGGGGAGAGAATCAGATGAGCCAAATGAGCTGGGAAAAACTGACAATCAAGTCTGCAAAATAACCACTGCCAACCAGGTCAAGTCATGGCCAGTCAAAGGCAAACTATCTGTCAGCTTGTTAACAAGAAAGTATGCCATGCTGCATAGAATTGGAACTGTCAACTGGGTCCCAACCAACCACACCTCATCTATAGCTACTGGGCTGGGAAGGTTTATCTGTGTTGTAGGCACCCAAACCAAGTTGGATTATGGGGCATATATCTTTGATCAAACTCTCAAGCATGCAGGAACCTCAGCAATCAAGCTTCCAATAGCCTTCCCATCACTGCTTTGTGGAATAATACTCAACCAATATCCAGGCATCCTTACTGACAAGGATTTTGTCTGTAAAAGGGAGAGTCCATTGTCTTTTCACTACAAACTGTTTCTGAGTCATCATGCTGCAGATGTTGAAGCACCAGGTGGGCCATCTGCTGGGCCATCTGCTGTCAAGACTCCCATATCAAAGGCAGCCCTGATTGCAGAGCTCAAGACAACATGCAAAGAGCTGGATGAAAGGAAGAAAAAGCTTGAGGACATAATTCAAAGGCTAGAGCTGGAAGAGGTTGCTAAGAATGTTGATGAATCTGATGCTGAGTCTGAGGATGCAGAAGATACAGAGTATACTGAGTCTGAGTGAAGCTGTGTGTGGTGGAAAATGTTATGTCTGTTTTGCTTTGTATTTCTGAATGTTTTTTTTCTGTTTCTGTAATGGTTGGCCCCTAATTTCTGTCTAACAAGGGGGAGAAGTGTATTGACCAATCTGATGAACAATGCTGATGTTATATTTCTGTCTTCTGAACTAAGTTATATTTGAATATCAAAGTGTGTTGAACAAGTCATAGCAGTATACATACATGTTTGAGGGGGAGCAAATTATCAGCTCTCACATGATTCAACTGAAAGGAACTCTACTGCTCTCTGATAAAACCAGAAGATTGTGTTAGCCAAAAATTAGCCAAAGGGGGAGTTTGTAGATGTTAAGAATTGGCAGAATTTTTGACAAACAAGAAGCTATGAACTTAGTTCAGGATGTCACACCAGATGTTGTGACATTAACAAACAAAGTAAAATTTATGAACTTAGTTCAGGACATCAGGATGTCACACCAGATGTTGTGACATCACAAACCTGCTATCTGACTTAAATGATGCGTAATAGAAGTGATTAAATTCAAGAGAAAATATCTGGAATTAATTGTAAAAAGATAAGCACTCCAAGGCGCATCTTTAGGAAGCTTAGTTATCTGGTTCCAATGTAACAGAATAACTAACTCACCTTGATTCAAGGAGATAACAAACTAACTCAACCTAATTCAAGGAGATGACTGTGGGATTTATCAAAGTCTGGATAATTTGCAAAAAGCCCACAAACCAAGCATCTATTTAAGGATCTGAAACACTCAAGAAAATAGCACGAATTTTAGAAGACTGTAAAGGGTGTTTGTGAAGTTAGGTATATTTAAGCAGGTTTTAATTGTTTGTCACTTTATGAGCTTTTAAGAAAAAAGTGAATTGTGTCTTGATTGAAACTTTTAAGTAAGATCAAGCTGGTGTGTATGAAGTGTGACTTCAATTTTATTAATCATTGTAAAGATCACTGTGTGATTGAGGGGGAGTGAGTAGGTACTCATATCTAAGTAGAGTCTTAGGTAGAAATTACCTTGGGTAGATATTAAGTGAAGGATTAAACTGATTGGTTTAACTCCATAATTAATATTACTTATATTGGATTTCCTTCCTGGCTTGGTAGCCCCCAGATGTAAGTGTGGAGATACACTGAACTGTGTTAACAATTTCCTGTGTCATTTAATTTACTAGCTCATTAATTTTTGTTTAAAATTTCAAGTGTCTAAACATCTGATTCGACATCACATATCTGATCCCAGAATTTCAAAAACCTGCAAGAGAAAAAGGTATCGAACATAAAGTCAATACAAACGTGATTTCAAACACAAAAATAAACAGAAAGTTAGGTTGGCGTGTTTCGTTTAAAAATGCAGCAGAGGATAGTTCATGGTTTTGGCAAAAAACTTCTTTTCAAAAAAAAGCAGACGAACCATAATACTGATGAATGGACCTTTTCAATAGGATGTCAAAGGAGAAATTTGAAGGAGAAAACCCCTAATTCACTACACTATAAAAGGAGGCAAGAACCCTAAGCAAAAGAGGACGGAAACCCTAAATTTTCTTTCAAAGAGAAAACAGACACCAAAATATAGAGAGAAATTTCACAAAGAGGATCAAAAAACCCTAGCCGAACACACAAAAAAGAGACTTAGCAATCCAAATACGAAAAGGGAGAACAAAGAAAACACAGAGGGGATACGAAAGAAGAAGGGAGAAAATCACCGGAAAAAAACTCAGCCATACACATTCGAAAAAAGACACAGAGACGGAAAAAGTTCGAACGCAGGGTAGGCAACACATACCTTTGGATTTCTTCGCTTCGGTAACTTCCGGAAGGTATTTTTCCCCTTTTAACTCTTTTCGCCAACTGATGAGTGTCACGTAACGTTGATTGTAAGTCTCGGTATTGCGTCGACGTTCATGCTTTCATTTTGACAATTTCTTCTTGTTTCTTTTTGTCTTGTTTTGTTTTGCTTATCTCGTTTATGGGGCCGAATTCGGGGTTTAGGTTTTCCTGAATAGGGATTAGGGCTTATTATTGAGAGGTCTGTTGTTTTGCTTTTGGAGTTTTAGTGATGGTATTGCAAGTTCGAGAGAGAGGTTTGGGTGGATAGATTTTGAGAGGAACACATCTGAGAGTTTCGTTGAGAGAGATTGTGAGAAGAAGGTTTGTTTGAGAGGGACGGTGAGAAGAGGATTCGGTTGAGGGAGGTGCGTATGTGTGAAAGATAAAAATTGTTTCCCTTTTAGGTTAGAGACCGGCTGTTTAAAACCCTAGGTTCTTTTTCTTTTCCTTTTTAGTAAAACCACCGAACCGGATCCGGGTCAGACCCGACCCGGCCGATCTTATCCCATGGGCCTATGTGACCTCCCTTTCAGGACCCCCTTTCCTGCTTAGCCCATCGTTCTTTTTTTTAGTTGTTTTTATTTACTTTATTTTTCTTTTATAATATTAACAAATTCTAAAAAATATTTTAAAAAATATTTTCTTTGTTAATAATTTTAATATAATTAAGTTAATTAATTAATTAATTATTTCGTCAAGAATTATATTTTTATATAGTTAGTTAATTACCTTATGTTTTTATTTATTTATGCGTATGTTATTTGTTTTTGCTTTTACTCGTCATTTGGTTGTGATGGCGACGTACGACTTGTATTGGATTTGGTTGTTATTTTCACATCTCGGTTATAACTTGTCAAAATAAGAAGTGAATACGTTCGCTCTAAAAATAATCATTTCGAAAGACAAATTAATTGTTTGGTCCAACACCAAATAAACACCTTTAAAATACACCAAGTAGTTTCATAAACTCTTTTTTTTTGCACACACGTAAGTCGATCACTTATGTGATCGCCATCTGCACTACTTTTATATATCTTAACTAATTTAACAAAGAATAGAACTCCGGAGTCTAGCACTCTGCACGTTCTGGAACGAATCACAAATGGGCTAGCCCCACGCGTAATGTTTCGCTCACTCCTTTGTTATTAAAATATGCTAAACCTAAAAACGTCTAAAAGCAATTATTCAACTTATTAATTTAATACAAGAAAAGAACTCCGGAGTCTAGCATTCCGCCGTTCTTGGTTGAACCGCTATTGGGCTAGCCCCATGCGATGTGTTCAATCACCATTTGTATACCAAAATATCTCAATTATTTAAAAAATCAAAGTACAAAATTTGGAGCTCCAGAGTCTAGCACTCCGCACGTTCTTGAATGTAGTCATTCCTGGGCTAGCCCCATGCAACGTGACTCCTTCATTCTTTCATACTTAAATACGACTTAAAATTTACCAGCCAATACAAACTATTTTCCATAATTAATCAGCGAGTAATTGAACTCTGGAGTCTAGCACTCCGCACGTTCTTGAACGCAATCACTCCTGGGCTAGCCCCACGCGTTGTGGTTTGTTTGCCCTCTCGTTTAAAACACCTTAATAAAAGTCACATCTTTTCTCAAAACGAACATTGTTTAAATCTTTCTATCTCATAAACAAGCTAGCGCTTCAGCCTCCTATCGCGAGCAGATAAGCCAACGCTTAGTAGTAGAATGCATTTTCAAACAATTGTTCAATTAAAAATCACAAACCGTAGTCGCACGAACTACGAAGCTCTGACTTTCCCATTGCACAAGGGAATACGTAGGCACGGGGATTTTAATCCTTCGCGAGCACAATAATAAAATACTTAACCTTTCCCCATAACAAGTAATAATCGAAACATTCCCTTTAATAAGCAATCTTAACAAACTTTAATCAGTAAAAGAAGACAATATTACAAGTTAACATTTTAAGCGCAAACTAGACTAAGAGGTTCCCGTTGAGTACAACGGACGTGAGGGGTGCCTAACACCTTCCCTTTGCGTAACTGACTCCCGAACTTAGATTAGTGGTTTCGTTGACCATTTCTTATCCAATTTAGGTTGTGTCTATATCTCCCTTTTCTCTCGTAGAATAAATAGAATTAGGTGGCGACTCTGTTGTTTGTTTTAGGATCGTATTTTTCGAGGTACGACAGCTGGCGACTCTGCTGGGGAATTAGATGCTTTATGCATAAGAGAGTCGAGCCTAGTTTAGGATAGTTTGTGCTTGTTTACTGTTTTGTCTTGCTTGTCTTCCTCATTTACTATCAATATTTTATATGCTCGTTTATTGCTTTCCTTTTTCATTATATTGTTCATTATTATATTCTCTTGTTGGATCTCGGGATTACGTCACGGGTATGAATGTGTACTTGAATTTTGAAAAAGAAGAGGGAACACCTAAGTTTAGATTTGGATGTTATTAGTGTTAGTCTCCAAGGACTCGCTCCTTGCACGCCTAGCATGAAAGATCCCCCAGATAGTTAGACTTTTCATAGATCTTGTCACAACGCAGCTTGCCTGTCGCGTGACCTGATTCATGAAAGGGTTATGATTCTGGGACCCCCCTAGAACCCGTTTCAATTTTGGTAGTTGTGTAATGTTAGGCTCCGAGGGCTCGCCCCTTTGTTAGCCTAGCATGAGAACTCCACTCAAGGTAGACCTTATCGTTATTATCGTCACAATGCAGCTAGCCTGCGGTGGGGCATTAGTACGATAAATGTCCATGACCTTGGGTTTTCCTTATACCATCGCTATAGAAAGCTATCATGTGAGTGGGCATTATGGGTAGAAAGATATAGACCAACCCTCTAGAGCCTACATTTTAGGAGTTCTAAGCTCCCATTGTTATCCCGGATCCAGCTTTGTGCATTCATGATCATGTAGCATATGCATCATAACTTACACATCTTGTTATTTCAGGGAAACACATCTATTTGTTTTCTCGCATTCAAAACAGTCATGAGTTCAGGAAAAAGGAAGACTCTACAATTGAAAGCTTTCTCACCAAATACCACTGTTCTTATGGATTGCTTGGAGAAAATGCCCGCTTCCTACAAAAGGGCTATTGAAGTAAGGTTTGGCCAAGTGCTTCATCACCTGGAAGTCGACGTACAAATTCCAGCCCTCACAGCTTTGGCCCAGTTCTATGATCCACCGATGCGAAGTTTTTTGTTCCAGGACTTTCAGCTAACACCATCTCTAGGAGAGTTTGAAGGGTTCTTTGGTTTTTCTATGAAGGGAAAGGCACCTTACTCCCTCGTTAGCCAGGATCTTAAGGTAGAAGTATTAGCAGAAGCTCTTCAGATTCCCACTGCTACAGGTAAAGCTAACTGGAAACAGAAGAGAGAGTTTTGGGGTTTCCAGAGGCTATTTTTAGAACAAGAAAGCAAGAAGTTAAGAAAGGAACGTCAATGGGATGCTTCAGTCAATGTGTTAGCTCTCCTCATTTACGGTTTGGTTTTATTCCCATCTTTCGAAGATTTCATTGACATGGCGGCAATTACTGTATTCTGGGCAGTTTGGAAAAAAGGTCAAAGCCCGGTGTATCCGTTATTGGCAGACGTGTTCTATAATCTCCATCTCCGTCATGAGAAGAAAGGTGCTGTTTTGACCTTTTGTTTCCCTTTACTATATAAATGGCTCACATCTCACATCTTCAAACGCCATGCTTTGATTCCCAAGATGACAGGCGGGGAATGGTCGCAAATGTTAGTTTCCCTCACTGAAAGAGACATCACCTGGTATCCCAATAAGTTGGATGTTGACCGAATCATTATGAGTTGTGGGAATTTCAAAAATGTGCCATTGATGGGATCAGAGGGGTTCATTAGTTACAACCCCATCTTGGCCATACGGCAACACGAATACCCTATGCTGGGAAAGCCAGAGGACACCGAATTAGAAGAGATGATCCTTCACAACAGAGGTGTGGACGATCCAGCATTACTTTTCAGAATATGTCGTTCTTGGGAGAAGGTTCACACCAAGGGTTCTAAGTTAAGGAAAAGAGATGGAGTGGTCAGGACACCTTACCGACAGTGGGTTCTTGAAAGGGTCAAAATCGTCAAGCTACCATTTTCCGGAGAAGCACTCCCCAAACTTCTGGCACATGAACCAATATCCTTGGAAGAAGTAGAGGAACTTCGAATTAAGGTAGCCAATCTTGGGAAAGAAAATGAAGAACTCAGTTCAAAATTGCACCGAGTCACTCACGAGAGGAATGAATTAAATTATGACTTGACTCGTAAAACTGCCCAGTTCGAAGCAATTCAAGAAAAAGCTAATGAAGAAGAACGGAAGAAGAACAATGTCAAGGGTGTCTGGACCAGACTTATGGTAGGGTGGTTCACTTAAAAGAAGATTTAAACAGAGTTTGCAGGAAGAGTGCGAATAATGAGGATTGGTATATTCGAGCGACTAAAAAAGCAAAGATTGAAAGAGCCGAATCTGAAAAGAAAATTGCAGAACTTACCACAACACTTGAGGAGGCAGTGAGAAGCTCAAATCAGGAATATGAACTCAGGATTCAGGCCATGAATGTCTCACAATTCACCATGGAAGATTGGGATTATAAATGTCAAGAGGTGAATTGTGCTGAAGGAAACGCCCGGTATTGGAAGGAACAATATGAGGCTTTGCTCAAAGATCGCAACATTTGGGAGTCGGTGAGAGATGAGGTACAAGGTCATTTCCAAGGATACGAGCAAGCTGTACAAGATCGGATCAAAGAAAGAAACATGTATCGCGATAAGCTTAATCGGCTTATTGGATGGTGCAACTCGCAGATGGAAGAATTACCTTTCCGGCTTTCTATGGCAAGAGGGGAATTCGAAGACGATGGATCCTACCCAGCTGTGAGTTACTTTCTCTCAATGTGCCAAAACATGTTGAAGACTTTCAAGGAAGAGGTGAAAGAATGTAGTGCCCAAAGATCCAAGAATTAGTCTTACTGTTGTAATTTATTTTTCTTTATTTTGTTTATTTAAGAAGAGAATTGGCGTTATTTTTGTAATGGTTAACGAACCAGAATATTTGTACTTGATATTTTAAGTCTTGATTGTTTAAGAATGAATGAAGTTTGGAGTTTTCCTTTAGTCCTTGACTTCTATGATTTTTTGAATGTTGCACATTAAAATTTTGGTATTGGTGATCGTTTTTCCTGAAATTGACATTTTTGTGGCATGGCATTCATACATTTCCATCATTTGCTTGCATTTTGTTAAAAACATGAGGCTCATACGTGTCTTTTTACCCAGTCGTCAAACTGTTTCGTCCGTACAAAACCAGAGCTGACCGTCGCAGGAGGATGGAGAGACTCGAGCAGGAAAACCAAGAGCTTAGGGGAGAAGTGTCTGCTTTAAAGGATAGTTTGGAAAGGCTTACCAATATGATGGAGACGATGGCCGCTGCGCAGAATCAGACATCTCAAAACTCTCAAGAGACTGGACAGAGGACCGAGGCCATGGCCATCCCAACGACCGCGGCCCCTAGCAACGATTCCCAACATGTCGTAACCACTGGTTTCCCTTGGGGCATACCTCGTGATTTCATAATAGAGATTCATCAACCACACGTCCCTCACGTCGCTGCTGTAATGACTACTCCTCAACCTGTAGTACACACCGCCCATTAGAACGAAGACCCCCCTTCCACACAGCACCAAGCGAAAATGCGGGAGTAGACGAGAGATTGGATGAGTTCCAGGATCATTTTCTAGAAATGCAAAACGAGATTAGGGCACTCCGAGGCCAGGATCTGTTCGGAAGAAAGGCTTCTGATCTTTGCTTGGTCCCCAATGTCAGGGTTCCGCACAAGTTCAGAGTGCCTGAGTTTGAAAAATATAAGGGAAACTCGTGTCCTCAAAGCCACTTAATCATGTACGCCCAGAAGATGTCCACCCAGCAGGACAATGACCCGTTACTGATCCATTATTTCCAGGACAGCTTGACAGGTGCTGCCCTAAAGTGGTATATGAGTTTGGATAGCGCAAAAATCTGGACCTTCAACGACCTAGGAGAAGCTTTCATCCGACAATATAAGTATAACCTTGACATGGCCCCGGACAGAGATCAACTCCGGAGCATGTCGCAGAAGGACAAGGAAAGTTTCAAAGAATATGATCAACGGTGGCGTGAGGTCGCGGCTCAAATATCCCCACCTCTGGAAGAAAAAGAAATGACCAAGATTTATCTGAAGACATTGAGCACGTTTTATTATGACCGCATGATTGCAAGCGCACCCAGTGACTTTACTGAAATGGTAAATATGGGAATGCAGCTTGAATAGGCCGTTAGAGAATGGCGTTTAGTGAAGGAAGCGAGATCATCCAGTGGCATTAGGAAATTCGGAAACGGTTTCCACAAAAAGAAAGAGCAGGACGTTATTGTCATTCACCAGAGAAGAAGTTATCAGCAGCAGGTGGCTGCAATCACCCCAATTGTCAATACAGCTTCAGGTCCCAATTACCGACCATTTTTCCCTCAAAATCAAAAAACCACTCCACAACATCAACACCAACATCAACCTCAACAATTCCAGCAGGAGCAACAACAGCCTCCACAACAGGCTCACCCTCAGTACAACAACAATCGTATTCCGAGAACCCACGTTTACGAACCCATACCAATGACTTACGCAGAGTTATTTCCAGCTCTACTGCAAAAGGGGCATATTCGAACAAGACCTCCCCTCCCTCCACCTAGGAATCCCACTTATGGATTCAAAGCTGACCAGTTTTGCGTTTATCATCAAGGTGGGTCAGGCCACAATATTGAAAACTGTTATGGTTTTAAGGCCGATGTCCAGAGTTTGATTAAAAATGGTGTTTTGACGTTTAAAGATACCAATCCGAATATTCAAGAGAATCCTTTGCCTCCACACGGGGGGGGCTCAGTGAATATGGTGCACGGTTGTCCAGAGGACTATGCTGTTTACGATGTCAGATTGATTAGAGGTTCCTTAGTACAAAAGCATGCAGAACTGGCAGAGCTTATCTACTTCCATAACGGCATACATGATTACGATGCATGCAGAATCTGTTCCGTTAATCCACGGGGGTGTCTGTAACACGGTGGGAGAACTGACTTTAAGTTATGTTGCGGATAGCAAGAGTCGCCACCGACTTTTATTTTATCCAAAAGGAAAGGGTATAAAAGAACAGGAAAGACCTTAAGAGATATTTTCGGGTCCGGGGGGTAGGTTATGTAAAGGGAAGGTGTTAGCACCCTTTACATCCATGGTTATCCATGGGCTCTTAGTTACTTAGCTCACTTTTGAATTGTTTTTGAAAGTGTAGTGTGTGAATAGAAAAGAATTTTCGGAATAGTTGATAATAATCCATGTGCGGATGTGTAAAAACTTGTTTGAAAATTTGTTTGAAATTGTGGAAAGTTTGAAAAGGTTTTGAAGTGAGCAAGTACATAAGAGGAACCTACCCTAAATTTTTAAAGTCTTTCTTGTTCTTATTCCTTTCCTTGGTAAGACTATCCCTACCATTAAGGAGTAGGTAGTCACTACCTTGGATGTAAGGGACATGAGAGGGACAATCTGGTTATGAAGGCAACTGTGGGGTGTATTAAGCATAAAGGAGGGACTATCATCATTTATTTCGAAGGGACTTGATTCGTATAGGCAACCATGAGGGACTTGATGATTTTCTTTTTAAAGGGACTTGCTTTATACACCCCACTTGACCTTATTCGTAGGCAACTTGAGGGATAACCTTAGAAATGTGAGACGGCGATTAAAATCGACTTACGTGTGTGAGTGTTTAATTTAACTATCTTTGATTAAAGTGATCTAATTCATTTTAAATAAAATACATATTTTTTCACTCCCTAATTACTAACCATAGCAAAAATAATTAAATAATTAAAATATTACAAAATTACATCAAGGAAGCAATTACATAATTATAAGCAAAATAAAATAAATAGCAAAAATATAAACATATAGCAAAATAAATATAATAAGCAAAAATAGTGAATAAGTAAATAAAATTGGGGTTAGTGATAATAATATT
Source organism: Lathyrus aphaca (assembly GCA_963966055.1). NCBI lineage: Eukaryota > Viridiplantae > Streptophyta > Magnoliopsida > Fabales > Fabaceae > Lathyrus > Lathyrus aphaca. The sequence continues at coordinate 18,743,142 of OZ014521.1, forward strand.
TAAATAATAAGCAAAAAGTTAGCAATAATAAAATAAAAGAGGTTAGTAAATAATAAAAATTAGTGAAATAATAAAAATTAATAAAGCAAAATAAATAATATGGTTAGTAATAACAATAATAAATAAAATTAATCAAAATTATAAGAATAAGAGATTAACAATTTTTAATACAAACAATTATATTTATATGAACAAACAATTATTTTAATTTTCAAGTTATTAAGTTATTTTTAAATATATTATAACTACAAAATTTAATTATTGTAAATTCAATTATTTCTTAAACAAAATGTTATAAAAGGTATTCACATATTATATAAGGAGAAAAATAATTTATAAATATATTTACAAGAAAATTAGTCATATTTAAAATATTATATTAAGTACCATATTCAAAAAAAATAATCACATTTAAACAATTTAATTTCTACTAATTGTTATATTTATAAAATTTATGATAAGAAAGTAAAATTAGATTTTTACAAAATAAAAATTAGAAAATATTTTATGATTTTTTACAAAATTAGGGTTTTATTAGAAAAATAGGGTTTGTTTATATACAAAATAATTTGAACTAATATATACATATTATAATTTAATCATAAGAGATAAAAACATTATTTATGAAGATTTATATATTTTAGAAAATAATAAAAAAAAAACATGCTTTATTATCATTTATTTATTATTTAGAAACACATATTCATATAATTATTTTTAATTTAATATTATAATACCTAAAAAACAAATAAAAGGGAAAAAGTGTGAAAACTTACCTGACTGGGGTTTGAACCCAGGTCAGCTTGATTTCCAGCAAGAAGAACAACCACCAGGCCATTGGGTGCGCATGCAATAAATGAGGAGGAGGAATTTGTTTTATGCTTTGTCTTGAAAATCCAGGAAAATAAAGAAACAAAAGGCCTGGGGTGGGATTCGTACCCAGGACCTTATGAATGCAAGCATGTGCGCGCTACCGCCTGGCTGGGAGAGCCCATCTGCTAGTGGATTGACAACAATACATAATATATTATGTATGTTTAACCTGGGAAAAAGTGAGAAAAAAAATGTACATGGCCTGGATTCGAACCCAAACCAATCACCTAAACGCGCAGTAGCCTTACCACCAGGACAAGCATTGGCTTGTGATAGTAAACTGAAACAAAATTATATTATTTTTAAACAAAAATTCAAATACAGATTTCGCGCCACCTAGCCTTCGTCTTCAACCTCCTGTCCTTCAAAATTTGCTGCGAAATCTTCTATGAATTTTCCTGCGAAAACAAACTTCCAGCAAAACCTACGAAAATCAAAGGCCAACAAAACCATACAATTTTACAAAATCAAACACAGCAACATGATCCAGGCGTTCATACGATTAGTTATATGTTTTTAGAATTGATTTATGTTTCTTAAATTAGAAATCCCTAAACCTAGGTCCAAACCCTAACTATGGCATCTTGTGAATTAGCCACGGTTCCTTGAGTTTTCCTGCCCAGAAACATTCTACAACACACAACAAACAATATTAGCCAAGCAAATTTCATTTAAATGCAGTGAATTGATGTAATCGAAAAAGAAAAAATCAAGAACAAGTATGGCTCGGGTTTAGCAATATGGAGCATATGGGATGTGTATGATTGATGCTTTAGCTTCAATGATGATCATTAAACATCTCTATGTTCTTACTTTGTCTTCAAATGCCCTGGAATTCAAAATCCGAATCTCACTTTTGGAAGGATTTTTGAGGTTTTTGAACTTATCTTGGAGCTGCTGGAATTCGTGTCTGAGGCTAGGGTTATGTTTGATACTTATATGTGAGTGAATTAGGTCAGAAATATGGATTAGTTGTGTGGAGATTTGATCCAAAAAAGATTGAAAAATATTGAACTTTGAATTTCAAATATTGGCTCATGATGACTTGCTATTTTTGTATCAATCACATGATTCCATTCTCTTTCAAATTTAATCAACAATTAAGAATTTCTAGAAGCATTATCTTCCTCCAAAAATAGATTTTCATATTTTATATTTATTTAAAATGATTTTTATGAATTAAATCAATAATAAATAAAAATAAAATAATAAAAATGCTGAATTTTGGTCAATTGGGTCGTGCATAATGATATGAGGTGGATTGGATCACAACTTAGCAAGCCCATTTGGAAGGAATTGTTTCTAGACCCCCATTTTCAATATAAACTATCACAAAATTGCCCAACTTTGCAAGAGCATATCTCCCTCAATTTTAAAGGTATGAGGGTGTTCTTGGACATTTTGGAAAGCTTGAAGAGTCCTCTAAACAACCCCATTGGTTTCAGGTCCATATCATTTACCAATCTCAAGTTATGCCCTTTTGAAGTTGTTGACTTTTTGTTGACTTTTGAAATGACCTATAATGTCTTAGATCATATCTTTCAAATGAAGCATTTTTGGGCTTAACTTTCAACATCAAAGTTGTAGAGAATTCAATTTCCTTCAAAATGAGCTTTGGATGGAGACTTGGTGATGAAGTATGTGAAAGTTATGGCTGGTCAAAGTTCAGTTGACTTTTACTGAGGAAACCCTAATTTAGAAACTCCTGATTATTGATGATCTGGAATCTCCTTGATGAATCATGATCAACCCTTGATCAAATGATGAATTTTACTTCATATTCTTGACGTTGGCAAAAAAATCATGAAGTTTGACTTTGGTTTGACCACAGTTGGCCTCAGTTTGACTTTTTAACTGCACTGACTGATTTTGACTTATCTGATCATCTGACTGAGCAAACTTTTGAGAAAAGTCTTGAAACTTGTCATGGGGGTTCTTACACACATATAAGATGTTATGAAACTAACTTGAGGTATTGGAAGTCCATTTAGCTTGATTAAAGTCAAAACCCTAGTTTTGGATGCACTGCTTAGGAGGTGCATTGTCTGAGGGAATTATCAACTCTTCTGACCAATTGTGAACTTTATGAACTTTGTGAACCATCATAAAATGTCTTGTGAACCTCATGGGAGGTATTGTGAAGCTTGTGAACCTTGTGAACCTCATGAAGTGGCTTTGTAGACCTCATGAACCTCAGGAGAGCTTTGTAATCATTGTGAATCTTGTGAACCTTGTGAACCTTCATAAAGTAACTTGTAGACTTTATGAACCTCATGAAAGGTGTTGAAAGCATTATGGAACTTGTGAACCTTGTGAACCTTCAAGAAGTAACTTGTAGACTTCATGAACCTCATGAAAGGTTATGTAAATGTTGAGAAGCTTGTGAACCTTGTGAACCTTCAAGAAGTGACTTATGGACTTCATGAACCTCATGAAAGGTCTTGAAGATGTTGAGAAGCTTATGAACCTTGTGAACCTTCAAGAAGTGACTTGTAGACTTCATGAACTTCATGAAAGGTGTTGAAAGCATTATGGAACTTGTGAACCTTGTGAACCTTCTTAGCACACAAAGTTTTGTCTTGTGAGGGCAAATTTTGGGGTGCAACAGCTGCCCCTGTTCAATTTTCTGAAACCTGAGGGGTTAGATTGGTATATTTGCCAGTCGTGACCTGGAAGGTTGAAGGGGATTGAACACAAAAGCCCAAAAATTTGCACTCACCAGTGCATTAGAGTAATACAGATGGCTAGTTGAATTGAGTGGGCTTAAAGATGTCACTAGGGGGAAAGTTCTTCAGATACATTTCTTGGAAGATAAAGCAGTCCAAAATATGGAGGTATAATGAAAGTTGTCAGGAGTCTGGAGCAGTCCTGAGGTATTGATGATATGCTTTTAGGATACTGGAGTAATACTGATGTAACAGCATGTCTTCAGGAGGATAGAGCAATCAATAATGATAACTCTAAAGCAGTCTTGAAGTAATGTGATTTCAGGAGGATAGAGCAATCAATAATGATAACTCTAAAGCAGTCTTGAAGTAATGTGATTTCAGGAGGATAGAGCAATCAATAATGATAACTCTAAAGCAGTCTTGAAGTAATAATATGATTTCAGGAGGATAGAGCCATCAATAATGACAACTCTAAAGCAGTCTTGAAGTAATGATATGCTTTCAGGAGGATAGAGCAATCAATAATGACAACTCTAAAGCAGTCTTGAAATAATAATGTGATTTCAGGAGGATAGAGCAATCAATAATGATAACTCTAAAGCAGTCTTGAAGTCGTGAGAAGTTATCAGGAGGATAAAGTAACCCTGAGGTGACGATAAAGCAGTCCCAAAGTAACAAGAAGCTTATCAGGAGGATAAAGTAACCCTTAGGTGACAATAAAGCAGTCCCAAAGTAATAAGAAGCTTATCAGGAGGATAAAGTAACCCTGAGGTGACAATAAAGCAGTCCCGAAGATCATAAGTTTGTTTGTTGGATAATTAACCTGAAAACAAGGCAGCATTTTGTATAATAACATTAGTTTATGCTTTATGTATGCATGTATGATATGATGTACTCAAGTAATGTATTATGTGTCTATGGATATATATGCTATGGTATGATGTAAATGATGTATGTATGATATGATACGGCCGGAAGCGTCTGGATATCTTCGTATAACAACTGCTGGCCAGGGAAAATAAATCCCGATTCGTTGCTGAAGAATATATAACCCTCTGTCTGCTGGGGATAACAGGGTATAGATAACCTCCCGTATGCTGGGGATAACAGGGTATAGATAACCTCCCGTATGCTGGGATAACAGGGTATAGATAACCTCCCGTATGTTGGGATAGTAAGGTATATATAACCTTCCATCTTCGTTTGATGGTAGGGTAGAGATAGCATCCCGTCTTCGTTCGTCGTACCCTTATTGGAAAGTAAATTCCCGAATATCCATATGAGGATAAAAGAGATGGATATAAATTCCAGGGGAGATGAGACTTTATGAAGATGGATTCGTCCTACTGAGGGTTTGTAACTGTCTTGTAAAGGTGAACCGGCGAAGCTTCGTTGAAATCCTCCCCTCGTTCGTCCTTAGTAAATAATATTACTGCATTTCCATGCATTTCTGGTAAACATCAATCATATTAAAAGCATACATGCACTCAAACACAACCAATGGACGTTTCGCTTATTTAAATAGGGTAAAAGTAAATCTGGATTCAAAAGATGGAATTTATTTATATCAAAAAGTGACCCATACACGAGTAAGTTTGTACAAGGGGACATAAACCCTAGTAAGAGGATTTTGCCATAAAGTTTTTACAAAACAAGGAAAATCAGCTATGGGGGAAATAATCCTATTGAGTTTCAATTCTACTATTGCCATTATCTTCAAGTATCTCATCTTCTGCTGTTGAGACGGAAACGATTGGATTGAGCTTTATCTGTTCGAGCTTGAGTAAGTAGTACAACTGGTTGCAGTTTCATGAGTGATCCAAACGAGACATAGTCATACGCTTTAATCCCTAACTTTTGCCTGGATTGCCCTTTCAGGCTTTCAATCCACCGGGATACCCTTTTTTGCCCAAGCCGCCTTTTCAGGTTTTCGACTTGCCGGGTGTACATCTTTTTATATATATCCCTAATTTTTGCCCAAACCCTTTTGGTTTGCCGGGATGCCCTTACTTTTGCCTAGGCCAGTCAACCTAGCGGGTCTCTTTTTATGCGTAGTATTTTTTAACTATGTCTGCGTTCACGGGTTGTGGGAAGTCTTCACCATCCATTGTAGTCAGTATCATGGCACCTCCTGAGAACATTGTCTTGACTACAAATGGTCCTTCATATGTTGGAGTCCACTTGCCCCTAGGATCACCCTGTGGTAATATGATACGCTTGATTACCAAGTCACCAGCCTGATATACCTTTGGCTTAACCTTCTTGTTAAAAGCTTTGATCATCCGTTTCTGGTACATCTGGCCATGACAAACTGCTGCTAACCTCTTCTCATCAATCAAATTTATCTGGTCAAGTCGAGTCTGAATCCACTCATCTTCATCCAAGCCTGCATCCTTCATAATTCTCAAGGAGGGAATCTGAACTTCAATGGGCAGAACTGCTTCCATACCATAGACTAAGGAGAATGGGGTTGCCCCTGTTGAAGTACGTATTGTGGTACGATAACCATGAAGAGCAAACGGTAACATCTCATGCCAATCTTTGTAAGTAACAGTCATCTTCTGTACAATCTTCTTAATGTTCTTATTAGCAGCTTCAACTGCCCCATTCATCTTTGGACGATACGGAGAAGAATTGTGATGCTTAATCTTGAACTGCGTGCAGAGATCAGTAATCATAGTGTTGTTCAGATTAGAGCCATTGTCAGTGATAATCCTTTCAGGGATGCCATACCTACATATGAGATTGTTCTTAATGAATCGAGCCACAACATTCTTGGTAACAGATGCAAACGAAGCTGCCTCTACCCACTTCGTGAAGTAATCAATAGCAACCAGGATGAAACGATGCCCATTAGAAGCAGTAGGCTTTATCTCACCAATCATATCAATGCCCCACATGGCAAAGGGCCAAGGAGCAGTCAACACATTCAAGGGTGATGGAGGTACATGGACTTTATCAGCATAAATTTGACACTTATGACAAGTTCGGGAGTGTTGATAGCAATCAGCTTCCATGGTAGACCAATAGTAACCTGCTCTCAATATCTTCTTTGCCATAGTATGACCACTAGAATGAGTGCCAAAGATCCCATCATGCATGTCTTCCATAATATCAGTTGCTTCTTTCTTATCCACACAACGAAGCATAGTTGAATCATGATTGCGCTTATACAGAATGCCATTACTCAGAAAGAACTTAGCAGAAAACCTTCTCAGGAACTTCCTATCTTTGACAGATGCCCCTTCAGGGAATTCCTGAGCTTCAAGATATCTTTTCACTTCATAGAACCAAGGCTTCTCCTCTGCCCCTTCAGTGTCAATCTCATTGCAGTATGCAGGCTTTTCAAATCTGTCAATAGTAATCTTGGGAGCTTCATCATCCCAGCTAATCTCAAACATAGATGCCATGGTGGCTAATGCATCTGCTAACTGATTCTCTCTTCGTGGAATGTGTCCAAAGGTAATCTCTTTGAAATGTGGGATCAGAGACAACACATGCTCTCTGTAAGGAATGAGGTTATCATGTTTGGTATCCCAATCTCCTTTAATATGACTTACTACCAGGGCTGAATCTCCATACACATCAAGGAGCTGAATATTCATATCAATAGCAGCTTTAATACCCAGGATACATGCCTCATACTCGGCCATGTTATTGGTACAATGGAAACAAAGTCTGGCAGTAATCGGGGTATGACAACCTTCAGGGGAACTAATCACAACACCAACACCATTACCAAGTGCATTAGAGGCACCATCAAAAACCATAGTCCATCGGGATCCTTGTTCAGGTCCGTCATATTGTCCAGGTTCTTTGGTAATAATCATAATGTCTTCATCAGGGAACTCAAAATTCATTGACTGGTAGTCGTCCACTGCTTGATGAGCCAAATGATCAGCAACAACACTTCCTTTAATGGCCTTCTGAGTAGTATACTGTATGTCATATTCTGTCAATATCATTTGCCATCTTGCAATTCTTCCGGAGAGAGCAGGTTTCTCAAATATGTACTTGATTGGATCCATCTTAGAAATCAATAAAGTAGTATGGGTCAACATATACTGTCTTAGTCGGCGAGCAGCCCATGCCAAAGCGCAGCAAGTTTTCTCGAGCAGTGAGTATCTTGTTTCACAGTCGGTAAACTTTTTGCTAAGGTAGTATATTGCCTGCTCTTTTCGACCAGACTCGTCATGTTGCCCCAACACACACCCCATTGAGTTGTCTAACACTGTTAAGTACATAATCAAGGGTCTTCCGTCAACTGGTGGTATCAAAATTGGTGGTTCTAACAGATATCTCTTGATTTCATCAAAGGCAGTCTGGCACTCATCATTCCATTCCATCACCTGATCTTTCTTCAACAACTTGAAGATTGGCTCACAGATGGTAGTTAATTGGGAGATAAATCTTGCAATATAGTTCAATCGTCCCAAGAAACCTCTAACCTCCTTCTCAGTACGGGGAGCTGGCATTTCTCGTATAGCTTTCACTTTTGCAGGATCCACTTCAATACCTTTTCCACTGACAATGAAACCCAGGAGCTTTCCAGATCTAACCCCAAAAGTACACTTGTTTGGATTTAACCTCAACTTGTACTTCTTCAACCTCTCAAACAACTTGTGCAGATGATCAAGATGTTGCTCTTCATTCTGAGATCTGGCTATCATATCATCCACATATACCTCTATCTCATGATGAATCATGTCATGAAACAAAGCCACCATAGCACGCTGATATGTTGCCCCTGCATTCTTCAAACCAAATGGCATTACCTTATAGCAAAAGGTGCCCCACTGTGTCACAAATGTTGTCTTCTCCATATCTTCAGGTGCCATTTTGATTTGATTGTAACCAGAGAAACCATCCATAAAAGAGAATACTTTATGCTGAGCAGTGTTGTCTACAAGAATATCAATATGAGGAAGTGGAAAGTCATCTTTGGGGCTAGCCTTGTTCAAATCTCTGTAGTCTACACACATACGCACCTTACCATCTTTCTTAGGAACTGGTACCACATTTGCAACCCACTGAGGATAAGAAGTTACTGCTAAGAACCCTGCATTGAACTGTTTCATTACCTCTGCCTTGATCTTTTCTGACATTTCAGGACGCATACGACGAACCTTCTGCTTCTTTGGACGACAATCTTCTTTCACTGGCAACCGGTGAACCACAATGTCTGTATCCAACCCTGGCATATCTTCATAAGACCAAGCAAAGATCTCCACATAGTCACGTAACATCTGAATCAACCTGCTCTTGACACTGTCCTCTAAATCAGCCCCTATCTTGACCTCTTTCCTGTTTTCTTCAGTTCCCAGATTCACAACTTCGACTGGCTCTTCATGTGGCTGTATAGCTTTCTCTTCTTGTTGTAACAACCTAGCAAGCTCTACAGGTATTTCATAATCGTCCTCATTTCCGTCTTCAGTTTGATAGATCGGATTCTCGAAATCGTAATTGGCAATAGTAGAACTGTTATCAACAGGATCCAGAGTGGATGAGGATCTGCATTTAGTGATGTGGGTGTGTGTAAGAACACATAGCTGATAAAGTAAAAATAAAAGAAAAGAAAGACAAGGAACACAATATTTACGAAAACGAAACGTCCACTGATTTTATTGAATGTAGTATGCAAATGAAATGACATCCCGTAACAAGCACACCATTGTGCCCCGGGTAAGGCACATGGCTTGAAAGTTTTATTGTTCAAGAAATTACAAACTTAAAACATAACACAGTAATAGTATTTACTCCTGACTAAAGGAGATAGGGATAACATCTTCAGCTTTCCAATTATTGAGTCCAGCACCCACAGTAGGAAAAATCCATGCATCCAAGTTGTAGTCTTCATCATAGTCTCCCACAGCATTGATAACCCCTTGATTAGTGACACGAGCAGCACGAGCACGACGAACAGCCTTCTGGGACTCTACAGTGAAACCCAAACCAAACTTGTCAGACTTGTATGGAATATCAGGAAGCTGACCCCAAATAGTACAACCACCTTCATCCACCACAGCTCTAGCATCGTTGAGGGAGGCCATTGCCATTGTTGGAGGTTTTCTGGTGACAACAGGAACTTTCTTCACAGCAGGAGGAGCTACACAATCATTAACAACCCAGGGAACCACTTCAAATGACTGACACGGAGTCTCAATGTATTCACCTTCCACTTCCAGATACTTGAAAGTGTTTACATGGCTGACAAAGTATTCTTCCTCTCCATAGACAGTAACAACCTTTCCATTCACCGGATATCTTAACTTTTGGTGCAATGTAGAGGTCACAGCACCTGCCCCATGGATCCAGGGACGACCAAGCAGACAAGAATATGAAGGACGAATATCCATCACATAAAATGTAGCAGTAAACACCTGAGAACCAACTTTGATTGGAAGATCAATTTCTCCATGCACTACTCTTCTAGAACCATCAAAAGCCTTTACCACAATATTACTGGGCTTCAGCACAGCATCTTCAGGACTCAACTTATTCAGGACTTCCTTGGGCAACACATTCAAAGAGGAACCATTGTCTATCAGCACATGAGACAGGGTATTGCCCCTGCATTCAATTGAAATATGCAAGGCCCTGTTATGATCCCTCTTGACAGGGGTCAAGTCAGCATCAGAAAATCCTAACCCATTGTCATAGGTCAGGTGGGCAACACAGTTCTCAAATTGGTCAACAGAAATTGCACTGGGTACATGAGCCATCTTCAGAAACTTGATCAATGACTTGGCATGAGCCTCAGAACATAATAATAGGGAAAGCATAGAAATCTTTGAGGGAGTATGCCCCAACTGATCAACAATGTCATAATCACTTTTGCGAATGATTTTCAATACTTCTTCCATCTGCTTAGAGAGATCATCAGCAGCTGGCACATCAGTAGATACAGGATCAATAACAGGACCCTTGCCCCGAGCATTAGTGGTGGAAGTAGCAGTAGGAGTAACTGCATTCTTGGAAGTATCTGGAGGAGAGAAGACTCTTCCACTACGAGTGATCTTGCTAGATCCAGCAATATTATCAATGTCAACAGGCACATCAGGTAAAGGCTCCTGCTTAACACCATGGATGTAAACGTCAGACCCATAGTGCCAAGGCACATCTTTGTCAGATGTATAAGGTATAGGACCAGGAGTAGTAATGACCACAGGAGCTACTCTGGCTTCAGCAACAACTTTCATAGGACCTTCGGCAGTAATCTTGATTGGACCCTGATGAGTGATTTTAATGGGACCCTTTGAAGTGATTCTTACCGGTACTTTGTCAACCATATCAACCTCTTCAATCTTCTTACTCCGAGTCAGATGATCCACCATACTTTCTACAGATGCTGGTCTTCTTTCAAACACTATAGTATACTTATCCATGAGACGTTGAATTCCATCTCTCAGAATGAAGCAACTATCCGGCTTATAGGTACAATACAGACAATCTTCACGACAACCTGGAAAGATCCCAGCTTGTACTAACCTTTTTTTGATAACAGACAATGGTGTACTCAACTCCATTACTGAATAGACATGCAGGTCTTCATTAATGACATTGACAGTCTTCTCGTGATTTGGCATTGGAGCTGTAATCACATTTGGAGTACCTGGTGGATCAAACTCAATTTCTCCAGCATCAATCATATCTTGAATTTTGTTCTTCAAGACCCAGCAGTTATTGGTATCATGTCCTGGACAATTTGAATGATATGCACATCGTGCATTGGGATTTTACTTGGGAGAGGTAACATTGGGATTCTGAGGAGCCTCCCTCAGGGTAATAAGTTCAGCCTTCAACAGGTGTTGCAATGCCTGAGCCATTGACATGTTGATCTTCGTGAACTGTCTTCTAGCCCTCTGTTGGTTGCCTTGAGGCTGCTCTGTTGTTGCAGGAGTTGGATTTGAAATATGAACTGCACTAACAGACTGATGCCTTCTGTTACGATCAGGTTGACCATAAACAGCATTGGATTCTTTCTTCCCAGTGGGAGGCTTCTTTGCAGCACCTGATGAAGAAGTGCCCACTTGGATCTTACCACTCTTGATACCATTCTCTACCCGCTCTCCTGTCATAATCAACTCAGTGAAGCCAGATGATGAGCTTCCAATGAGATGACTGTAAAACGGACCATTCAGCATACACATGAACATATCAACCAGTTCCCTATCAGTCAAAGGGGGTTGAACTCTTCCAGCTAAATCTCTCCATTTCTGAGCATACTCCTTAAAACTTTCTTTGGCACCCATAGACATGCTCTGAAGTTGCATGCGAGTGGGGGCTAAGTCAGCATTGTATTGATACTGCTTGTAGAAAGCTTCAGCAAGATCATTCCAGTCTCTGATGTTAGCACTCTCCAACTGATAATACCACTCCAACTGAGCTCCAGATAAACTCTCTTGAAAGAAATGGATCCACAACTTCTTATCAGCAGTGTGGGGTTGAATCCTTCTGACATATGACCTCAAATGCAGCTTGGGACAAGAGACCCCATCATAGACAACAAAGGTAGGAACCTTGAAACCAATGGGTATCACAACCCCAAATATCAGACTTAAATCCTCAAAATCCAGCCCAGATGATTTCTGCAACTCCATGGCATCCATCCTATCCACCAGCATCTTGAATTTGTCTTCATTAGGCTCATGGTAGTAATTAGCCTCAGAATCAGAGTCCCCCATTGTATGGTGGAGACTGCCTCCCTCTTTCTCAGATTCCTCAGATTCATAGTCTTGAACCTGTTCCTTGGTCTTGACAGGACCTTTGAACCTTCTTCCCATGTTGAGCAACCCAGCAGACCTTCTAGCCTTCTTAGTCTTCTTGGCCAGCAGTGTCTTCAATTCATCCTGCCCCTTGGATAGGTTCAGGATCAGCTCTTGGAACTGTGCATTTTGTGCCTGGAGATCCTTAACTGATTGTTCAAGAGCCATTGCTGAAATAAACAGCGAGAAGATGAGAAACCTGTGCACAAATATAAACCTGTGATGCAATGAAATGGTATGGGAATGCATATGCAATGTTTTCAAGGACCGCAGAATTTAAATTTGCTTAGACAAACACGAAAGTAAACTTTTATTAGTAATAACTTTGTTTTGCCTTTTAGGCTTACAAAAATGAAAATGAAATAAATACAAAAGATGGGGTTTTAAGTCTCCCATGGACGTTTCCTCTTTGTGTTGAGGTATGAGTTGAGGTTTCGTTCCTCGTGAAGTTGCTTTGTTAGCTCTAGGATTCTTGCTTGGCTTGCTTTGTTAGCTCTAGGATTCTTGCTTGGCTTGCTTTGTAGTGAGCCTCGAAAGTATCCCTTTGCTCCTTCAGTTGGATCCATGATCTCTGCAAATCTTCCATATCAGTAGGCATATCTGGGTGAAGGATGGTATAAGCAGTGTCTCCTTCAGCAACAGGTTCCATGGTAACTGGTAGGATGGCAGGATATGGCATCATGAGTGTCTGAGCACGAGATCGTACCCATCTGAGATAAGCCTCCATAGGGATAGTGTACTTAGGCTCCAGTGTCTTGCTGTCAATCCTGTTTACCTTTCCCCAAGCTCGTATGAATCTCTGACGGTAACCCTGAAGATCGTTGTCGTAATCAAACACAATGCCCTGAATCAACATGTCATGTGGACCATCACTCCGAGCGTAACCAAACTGTCGTAAAGCTAGAGAGGGGTTGTAGGTGATGCCTCCTCTTATGCCTAGAAGCGGCACATTAGGAAACTCCCCACAACGGTCAATGATAGTGACATTCTCCATAGATCTGGAGCACCAATGGATGTCTGAGTGAGAAAGTGACATGATCCTTTTGGACCATCTGAACCCTTGCTCATTCTTCATTACTGAGCGAGGAAGGTGAGAAATAAACCACCTAGAAAGTAAAGGTATGCAACACATCAAAGTTCCTCTTGCCCTTGTAGTACGGGTGTGAAGAGAATGTAGGATATCTCCAAGCAATGTAGGCACTGGATTGTGACTCAGGAAAATGTTGATGGCATGAACATCTATGAACTGATCTGGATTGGGGAACAATACTAAGCCATATATCAGCAAGGCTAAGATCTCCTCAAAAGCATCATAGCTCATGGCCTTCAATAACATTTTTGCCTTATCCATTAGCACCTTGGCAAGAATACCCTTGACTCCGCTTCTTGTCTCTAGAACAATGTCAGACTTCTTCAGATGTAGAGCTGCAGCAATAACTTCTGGTTTAAGCTCTTTCTCCAAGCCTGTAAAAGGTCTTTGATCAAGAACGGGTATGCCCAGAAGTTTAGAGAACTCCTCCATGGTTGGAACCAGCTGATAGTCGGGGAATGTGAAGCAATGGTGCTTAGGGTCAAAGAACTGAAACAGCACACTCATCATGTCTTCACTGAACCCTGAAGTAACTAGATCCAATAAGTGACCATGTCTCTTGTTGAACTGGGAATGATCAGGCACTTGGGAAACCAACTCTTTGAGCTTGGGAGGTATCCCTACAAAGTTGATCCTGATGGTGTTTCTACGAGCAGAAGCCATGACCTGCAACAAAGAACAAAGATAAATCCTTTGGTCCTTGAAATGGTTAGTGAAAATGCTATGCTTATGATGCATGATGATGTCATGATGTTATGCTCAATCACAAACATGTGGCACACACAAGCAAGTCACACCATAGCCCTAAGTTTAAAGGCTTGCATGAGGCATAAGGTGAGTACCCTCCCCTGAAGTTAGATTGTTCATCCTGTCCTACAAAAGTAACCAGGTTCTAAGGGATCTCAATATCATTGATCCTTCACAAGGGTGGTTGATCAGAAGGCAACTTACTTGCCAACCAAAACCCTCCAAGTTTAAGATCTCAATGAGCGTAGTATCGAGTGTCAACCAACTTCAGTCTGCACCAAAGCCGGTTACCTCACTACTTTCTAAAGGCCAAGATGAGTTAACTAGGGTTCTAGAAGTTAGTTAGTGCATTGACAACATATGGCAGCCTCATATTATCCTCAACTTGACTTAAGGAACATAAGCACCAACCAAGAAGTCGCACTAACTATGGCCACCAGATTAACCGTATCGATATACGTCGTACAGTTTCCTTGGTCTATTGCCATTTACCTAAGGTACACTAGATCCGGGTTAGGACCTTTCACACATAAGAGCACCCCAACAAGATAATATAAAGCAAACAAGGCAAACAATTTAAAGTGATCTTAATTCCTAAGGGTACCCCTCTTTAATTTAGGTCCCCAGCAGAGTCGCCAGTTCTGTAACACGGTGGGAGAACTGACTTTAAGTTATGTTGCGGATAGCAAGAGTCGCCACCGACTTTTATTTTATCCAAAAGGAAAGGGTATAAAAGAACAGGAAAGACCTTAAGAGATATTTTCGGGTCCGGGGGGTAGGTTATGTAAAGGGAAGGTGTTAGCACCCTTTACATCCATGGTTATCCATGGGCTCTTAGTTACTTAGCTCACTTTTGAATTGTTTTTGAAAGTGTAGTGTGTGAATAGAAAAGAATTTTCGGAATAGTTGATAATAATCCATGTGCGGATGTGTAAAAACTTGTTTGAAAATTTGTTTGAAATTGTGGAAAGTTTGAAAAGGTTTTGAAGTGAGCAAGTACATAAGAGGAACCTACCCTAAATTTTTAAAGTCTTTCTTGTTCTTATTCCTTTCCTTGGTAAGACTATCCCTACCATTAAGGAGTAGGTAGTCACTACCTTGGATGTAAGGGACATGAGAGGGACAATCTGGTTATGAAGGCAATTGTGGGGTGTATTAAGCATAAAGGAGGGACTATCATCATTTATTTCGAAGGGACTTGATTAGTATAGGCAACCATGAGGGACTTGATGATTTTCTTTTTAAAGGGACTTGCTTTATACACCCCACTTGACCTTATTCGTAGGCAACTTGAGGGATAACCTTAGAAATGTGAGACGACGATTAAAATCGACTTACGTGTGTGAGTGTTTAATTTAACTATCTTTGATTAAAGTGATCTAATTCATTTTAAATAAAATACATATTTTTTCACTCCTTAATTACTAACCATAGCAAAAATAATTAAATAATTAAAATATTACAAAATTACATCAAGGAAGCAATTACATAATTATAAGCAAATTAAAATAAATAGCAAAAATATAAACATATAGCAAAATAAATATAATAAGCAAAAATAGTGAATAAGTAAATAAAATTGGGGTTAGTGATAATAATATTTAAATAATAAGCAAAAAGTTAGCAATAATAAAATAAAAGAGGTTAGTAAATAATAAAAATTAGTGAAATAATAAAAATTAATAAAGCAAAATAAATAATATGGTTAGTAATAACAATAATAAATAAAATTAATCAAAATTATAAGAATAAGAGATTAACAATTTTTAATACAAACAATTATATTTATATGAACAAACAATTATTTTAATTTTCAAGTTATTAAGTTATTTTTAAATATATTATAACTACAAAATTTAATTATTGTAAATTCAATTATTTCTTAAACAAAATGTTATAAAAGGTATTCACATATTATATAAGGAGAAAAATAATTTATAAATATATTTACAAGAAAATTAGTCATATTTAAAATATTATATTAAGTACCATATTCAAAAAAAATAATCACATTTAAACAATTTAATTTCTACTAATTGTTATATTTATAAAATTTATGATAAGAAAGTAAAATTAGATTTTTACAAAATAAAAATTAGAAAATATTTTATGATTTTTTACAAAATTAGGGTTTTATTAGAAAAATAGGGTTTGTTTATATACAAAATAATTTGAACTAATATATACATATTATAATTTAATCATAAGAGATAAAAACATTATTTATGAAGATTTATATATTTTAGAAAATAATAAAAAAAAATGCTTTATTATCATTTATTTATTATTTAGAAATACATATTCATATAATTATTTTTAATTTAATATTATAATACCTAAAAAACAAATAAAAGGGAAAAAGTGTGAAAACTTACCTGACTGGGGTTTGAACCCAGGTCAGCTTGATTTCCAGCAAGAAGAACAACCACCAGGCCATTGGGTGCGCAGGCAATAAATGAGGAGGAGGAATTTGTTTTATGCTTTGTCTTGAAAATCCAGGAAAATAAAGAAACAAAAGGCCTGGGGTGGGATTCGTACCCAGGACCTTATGAATGCAAGCATGCGCGCGCTATCGCCTGGCTGGGAGAGCCCATCTGCTAGTGGATTGACAACAATACATAATATATTATGTATGTTTAACCTGGGAAAAAGTGAGAAAAAAAATGTACATGGCCTGGATTCGAACCCAAACCAATCACCTAAACGCGCAGTAGCCTTACCACCAGGACAAGCATTGGCTTGTGATAGTAAACTGAAACAAAATTATATTATTTTTAAACAAAAATTCAAATACAGATTTCGCGCCACCTAGCCTTCGTCTTCAACCTCCTGTCCTTCAAAATTTGCTGCGAAATCTTCTATGAATTTTCCTGCGAAAACAAACTTCCAGCAAAACCTACGAAAATCAAAGGCCAACAAAACCATACAATTTTACAAAATCAAACACAGCAACATGATCCAGGCGTTCATACGATTAGTTATATGTTTTTAGAATTGATTTATGTTTCTTAAATTAGAAATCCCTAAACCTAGGTCCAAACCCTAACTATGGCATCTTGTGAATTAGCCACGGTTCCTTGAGTTTTCCTGCCCAGAAACATTCTACAACACACAAAAAACAATATTAGCCAAGCAAATTTCATTTAAATGCAGTGAATTGATGTAATCGAAAAAGAAAAAATCAAGAACAAGTATGGCTCGGGTTTAGCAATATGGAGCATATGGGATGTGTATGATTGATGCTTTAGCTTCAATGATGATCATTAAACATCTCTATGTTCTTACTTTGTCTTCAAATGCCCTGGAATTCAAAATCCGAATCTCACTTTTGGAAGGATTTTTGAGGTTTTTGAACTTACCTTGGAGCTGCTGGAATTCGTGTCTGAGGCTAGGGTTATGTTTGATACTTATATGTGAGTGAATTAGGTCAGAAATATGGATTAGTTGTGTGGAGATTTGATCCAAAAAAGATTGAAAAATATTGAACTTTGAATTTCAAATATTGGCTCATGATGACTTGATATTTTTGTATCAATCACATGATTCCATTCTCTTTCAAATTTAATCAACAATTAAGAATTTCTAGAAGCATTATCTTCCTCCAAAAATAGATTTTCATATTTTATATTTATTTAAAATGATTTTTATGAATTAAATCAATAATAAATAAAAATAAAATAATAAAAATGCTGAATTTTGGTCAATTGGGTCGTGCATAATGATATGAGGTGGATTGGATCACAACTTAGCAAGCCCATTTGGAAGGAATTGTTTCTAGACCCCCATTTTCAATATAAACTATCACAAAATTGCCCAACTTTGCAAGAGCATATCTCCCTCAATTTTAAAGGTATGAGGGTGTTCTTGGACATTTTGGAAAGCTTGAAGAGTCCTCTAAACAACCCCATTGGTTTCAGGTCCATATCATTTACCAATCTCAAGTTATGCCCTTTTGAAGTTGTTGACTTTTTGTTGACTTTTGAAATGACCTATAATGTCTTAGATCATATCTTTCAAATGAAGCATTTTTGGGCTTAACTTTCAACATCAAAGTTGTAGAGAATTCAATTTCCTTCAAAATTAGCTTTGGATGGAGACTTGGTGATGAAGTATGTGAAAGTTATGGCTGGTCAAAGTTCAGTTGACTTTTACTGAGGAAACCCTAATTTAGAAACTCCTGATTATTGATGATCTGGAATCTCCTTGATGAATCATGATCAACCCTTGATCAAATGATGAATTTTACTTCATATTCTTGACGTTGGCAAAAAAATCATGAAGTTTGACTTTGGTTTGACCACAGTTGGCCTCAGTTTGACTTTTTAACTGCACTGACTGATTTTGACTTATCTGATCATCTGACTGAGCAAACTTTTGAGAAAAGTCTTGAAACTTGTCATGGGGGTTCTTACACACATATAAGATGTTATGAAACTCACTTGAGGTATTGGAAGTCCATTTAGCTTGATTAAAGTCAAAACCCTAGTTTTGGATGCACTGCTTATGAGGTGCATTGTCTGAGGGAATTATCAACTCTTCTGACCAATTGTGAACTTTATGAACTTTGTGAACCATCATAAAATGTCTTGTGAACCTCATGGGAGGTATTTTGAAGCTTGTGAACCTTGTGAACCTCATGAAGTGGCTTTGTAGACCTCATGAACCTCAGGAGAGCTTTGTAATCATTGTGAATCTTGTGAACCTTGTGAACCTTCATAAAGTAACTTGTAGACTTTATGAACCTCATGAAAGGTGTTGAAAGCATTATGGAACTTGTGAACCTTGTGAACCTTCAAGAAGTAACTTGTAGACTTCATGAACCTCATGAAAGGTTATGTAAATGTTGAGAAGCTTGTGAACCTTGTGAACCTTCAAGAAGTGACTTATGGACTTCATGAACCTCATGAAAGGTCTTGAAGATGTTGAGAAGCTTATGAACCTTGTGAACCTTCAAGAAGTGACTTGTAGACTTCATGAACTTCATGAAAGGTGTTGAAAGCATTATGGAACTTGTGAACCTTCTTAGCACACAAAGTTTTGTCTTGTGAGGGCAAATTTTGGGGTGCAACAGTGTCGCTTAGTACGAGAAAATCTCCAAAGGATGTTGGATCAGAGGTTTATCAGAATAATGTATCCCAGAAACCCTAATGATGTTGAAATTGATGAAGAGGCATTTGTCATAATACCACAATTTAATGAACCAGGACCCATAGAGATCACCTACGACAGTAGGAGGATCGCTGCAACTCCATTGGTCATTGCTGTACCAGGACCAATGCCATACCAGTCTGAAAGGGCCGTACCATACAGATATAATGCAACCATGATTGAAAACGGAAAGGAGGTTCCATTACTGTCCATTGTCAACATTGTTGATGTCAGCCGAGTTACCAGAAGTGGGAGAGTATTCCCTAATAAAGCTAGAGAAATTGTGATGCATAAAGAAACCCCATTGGAGAGCACTTTTAAGCCAATAGGCCAGTCAAGCAATACAAATCAAAGTAAGGGAGATGATGAAGTGCTAAAGCTGATCAGGAAAAGTGAGTACAACGTAATGGATCAACGTTTAAGCACGCCTTCAAGAATTTCAATCTTGTCTCTTCTGATGAGCTCTGAGGCGCATCGGGAAGCTTTACAGAAGGTCTTAGAGCAAGCATTTGTGGACCACGATGTCACCATTGGCCAATTCAACAATATTGTTGCAAATATAACTGTTTGCAACAATCTTAGCTTCTGTGACGAAGAGCTCCCGGAGCAGGGAAGAAACCACAACATGGCACTGAATATCTCTGTTAATTGAGAGACCGACGCTTTGTCTAGTGTACTAATAGACACTGGATCCTCGCTAAATGTTATGCCAAAGTGAACTCTCTCGATGTTAGCCTTTCAGGGCACTCCTATGAGAGTCAGTGGGGTTATTGTCAAAGCTTTTGATGGGTCCCAGAAGACCGTTATCGGAGAAGTGGATTTACCTATAACGATTAGACCTCATACCTTTCAGATCACGTTCCAAGTGATGGACATCAAGGCTGCATACAATTGCTTATTGGGCCGCCCTTGGATCCACGAAGCAGGGGCCGTAACTTCAACTCTGCATCAAAAACTCAAGTTCGTAAATCAAGGAAAGTTGGTGACAGTGTTTGGGGAGCAGGATATGATTGTAAGTCATCTTTCCTCTTTTTCATATGTGGAACCAGAAGATGCTATTGGAACTCGTTTCCAGGCCCTAACCATTGCTGATAAAGAAGTAAAAAAGAAAGGGGCATCCATTTCTTCTTTCAAAGATGCTCGGCAGGTTGTTGAGAGTGGTTCGTCTGAAGGGTGGGGAAAGGTCGTGGTTTTAAGCGAGAATAAGGCCTGTGAAGGAGTCGGTTTTTCGCCCGAATCTGCAAGACTTACAAGGGACAAAGGTGTCATCTACCCAATACAGGAAAGTTTCCGTAGTGGAGGATTCATGAGTCCAACTCTACCAGAAGTTGACGCAATTACTGAGGATGATTCTGAAGAGGATTTAACGAACTTTGTTGCGCATGGAGCTTTGTGCCAGAATTGGACTGTTGTTGATATCCCATCTGTCGTTCGCCTATCTAAGTAATGATTTTGTGTTAACTTCTCGCTCTGCCCGAAGCGAGAAAGTACTTTTGTAGGGTTTTCTCTTTATGCAATTTAAGAATTTTTGTCTCCTCTTTGCTTTGCCCAAAGCAAGAGAGTTATTTTGTTGGGCCATTTTGTTTCGAAAATTAAACAATTATTAATGAAAGTGTTATTTTTCGACTTCCTTTATCTTTTGTTATTTTTACTTTTTGCTTTTCGGAAAAGTGGTAATCCTAAAAAAAAAACACATCTACATATCCGCATAAATAAAAATAAATAAAAAGATTCATTTTTCAAATATCTGCATACGCTTCCATTTGTCTAGTTCTAAAATAAAACATCAATCATGTGTGCAGATTAATCATAAAAAACCCCATTGAAAAGCATGACCCATTGCCTACTCCCAACTTTGAGTTCCCGGTGTTTGAGGCCGAAGAAGATAATGATGAAGAGGTCCCTGATGAGATTTCGCGACTACTGGAGAATGAGGAAGAGACTATCCAGCCATACAAAGAAGCAATGGAGGTAATTAATCTGGGGACAGAAGACGATAGGAAGGAAGTCAAAATCGGCGCGCTCCTCATTCCCGACGTCAAGAAAAGAATGATAGAACTTTTGAAAGAGTATGCGGATGTGTTTTCTTGGTCCTATCGGGATATGCCGGGATTGGATACCCGTATCGTGGAACATCGCCTTCCTTTGAAACCAGAATATCCGCCGATCAAACAGAAGTTGAGGAGATCACGCCCCGACATGGCTATCAAGATCAAGGAGGAAGTTCAGAAGCAGATTGACGCAGGTTTCCTTGTCACTTCCGAGTATCCACAATGGTCAGCCAATATAGTACCCGTGCCGAAGAAATATGGGAAAGTCAGAATGTGTGTCGATTATAGAGATCTGAACAAAGCCAGTCCTAAGGACGATTTCCCGCTACCCCATATTGACATGTTGGTCGACAGTACAACTAAGTTCAAAGTTTTCTCATTCATGGATGGTTTCTCCGGATATAACCAGATTCGAATGGCTCCAGAGGATATGGAGAAGACCTCGTTTATTACACCTTGGGGAACATTTTGCTACCAGGTAATGCCTTTCGGTTTGAAGAACGCAGGTGCAACTTACCAAAGGGAAATGACGACACTGTTCCACAACATGATGCACCAGGAAATCGAAATATACGTTGATGACATGATTGCTAAATCCAGAACCGAGGAAGAGCTTATGGAATATCTTTTGAAGTTGTTCCAACGTTTGAGGAAGTACAAACTTCGCCTGAACCCCAGCAAATGCACATTCGGTGTTCGGTCAGGGAAGTTATTGGGTTTCATTGTTAGCCAGAAAGGTATTGAAGTAGATCCCGACAAAGTCAAGGCCATTCGAGAGATGCCCGCACCAAAGACATAAAAACAAGTAAGGGGATTTTTAGGTCGTCTGAATTACATCTCTAGATTTATTTCTAATATGACTGCGACCTGTGGGCCGATCTTCAAACTCCTGCGAAAGAATCAAAATTGCAAGTGGACTGAAGATTGTCAAAAATCTTTTGATAACATCAAAGATTATTTACTGGAGCCACCTATCTTGGTCCCTCCAGTTGAAGAAAGACCTTTGATCATGTACTTGACGATACTAGAAGATTCCATGGGTTGTGTGGTTGGGAAACAAGACGAAACAGGACGGAAGGAGCATGCCATCTATTACATAAGCAAGAAATTTACAGATTGTGAGTCTCGATACTCTATGCTTGAGAAGACCTGTTGTGCTTTAGCTTGGGCAGCTCGACATCTCCGACAATACATGATTAATCACACTACTTGGTTGATTTCAAGGATGGATCCGATTAAATATATCTTTGAAAAACCGGCCATGACAGGAAGAATTGCTCGTTGGCAGATGTTACTATCGGAATATGATATTGAGTACCACACTCAGAAGGCTATCAAGGGAAGTGTTTTAGCCGACCATCTAGCCCATCAACCCATTAACGATTACGAACCCGTAAAGTTCGATTTTCCATACGAAGATGTCATGTACTTGAAGATGAAAGATTGTGACGAGCTTCCACTCGACGAAGGGCCAGAACCGGGGTCCCAATGGGGATTAATTTTTGATGGAGCGTTAAATTTTTATGGAAAAGGAATTGGGGCAATGATTATAACTCCCCAAGGTGCTCACATCCCTTTCGCTGCAAGAGTAATGTTCAATTGTACCAATAATGAAGCCGAGTACGAAGCTTGCATCATGGGCTTGGAAGAAGCGGTTGATTTAAGAATCAAGAACTTAGATGTATATGGTGACTCAGCCCTGGTGATCAATCAGATCAAGGGGAAGTGGGAAGTCCTACAACCTCATTTGATTCCATACAGGGATTATGCGAGGAGGATCTCGACATTCTTTGATAAAATTGAGTTTCATCAGGTACCTCGCAGCGAGAACAGAATGGCTGATGCTTTGGCTACCATCTCCTCCATGATTGTTGTAAATCGACAGAACGTTGTGCCGAAGATTGAAATTATGCGCCTCAATAGACCTGCTTATGTGTTCACCTTGGAAGAGGTTGTTGACGATAAACCATGGTACTACGACATCGAGTGTTTCCTACGGCACCAGGAATATCCGCCAGGGGCATCCAACAAGGACCGAAAGACTCTGAGGAGGTTGGCCGGTAATTTCTTTCTGAGTCAAGATGTACTGTACAAGAGAAATTTTGATATGATTTTACTCAGGTGTGTAGATAAGCATGAAGCAGAAATACTGATGAGGAAAATTCATGAAGGATCATTCGGCACTCACACTAATGGACATGATATGGATAGAAGGATGCTGAGGGCAGGGTATTACTGGTTGACAATGGAATCCAATTGCTGCAAGTATGTGAAGAAATGTCATAAATGTCAGGTTTACGCCGATAAAGTCCATATCCCTCCGACTCTTCTCAATGTTCTTTCTTCTCCGTGGCCTTTCTCCATGTGGGGCATTGATATGATTGGTATGATTGAGCCGAAAGCTTCCAATGGACATCGCTTCATCCTAGTTGCCATTGACTACTTTACAAAATGGGTAGAGGCAGCCTCCTACGCCAATGTGACTAGACAGGTGGTAGTCCGATTCATCAAGAACAACCTCATTTGCCGGTATGGTATCCCAAGTAGGATCATCACTGATAATGAATCAAACCTGAACAATAAAATGATGAAGGAAATGTGCACGAAGTTCAACATTGAACACCATAACTCTTCTCCCTACAGGCCCAAGATGAATGGTGTGGTGGAAGCCGCTAACAAAAATACCAATAAAATCATTCAGAAGATGGTCGTCACTTATAAGGATTGGCACGGAATGCTTCCCTTTGCTTTACACGGATATCGCACTTCGGTCCGTACATCGACTGGAGCAACTCCTTTCTCGTTTGTATATGGTATGGAGGTCGTGCTCCCTGTGGAGGTTGAAATCCCGTCAATGAGAGTTTTGATGGAAGCTAAGTTAACGGAAGCTGAATGGTGCCAAAGTAGGTACGATGATTTGAATCTGATTGAAGAAAAAAGGATGACAGCTTTATGCCATGGGCAGTTATATCAACAAAGGATGAAGAAGGCTTTTGATAAGAAGGTTCATCCTCGTGTGTTCAGGGAAGGCGACCTCGTGATTAAGAAACTCCATTCTTTTATATCAGATTCTCGGGGCAAGTGGGCTCCTAATTATGATGGCCTGT
The DNA here is from genome assembly GCA_963966055.1 of Lathyrus aphaca. Classification (NCBI taxonomy): domain Eukaryota; kingdom Viridiplantae; phylum Streptophyta; class Magnoliopsida; order Fabales; family Fabaceae; genus Lathyrus; species Lathyrus aphaca. Next base: position 18,767,592 of record OZ014521.1, read on the forward strand.
ATGTTGTCAAGAGAGTTTTTTCAGGCGGCGCATTAATCCTCGCAACGATGGATGGAGAGGAATTCGCCCGTCCTACAAATGCAGATACAGTCAAGAAATACTTCGCCTAATGAAAATAAAAAGAACAGCTCGGTAAGTTGAAAACCCGAAAGGGCGACTTTGGCAAAAAAGAGCGTCTCGGTGGGTCGAAAACCCGAAAGGGCGACTCAGGAAAAAGTTAGAGACATAAACAGAAATTAATCATCCCGCTGGATTGAAAACCTGAAAGGGCAGTCCAGGAAAAAGTTAGGGATAGCGGCAAGTAGCTGTGTTGGGCTATGATGACAACGTCGTGTGCCAAGAATTCCTCAAATCTGACTCAAGCTCAAGAATACCAGGGATTCCTCAAATATGATGACAATGGTCATTGTAATTTTAATGTAGTCTCTTCCATTTAATTACCATTTATTCCATTTTTTGTAAGATCTATGGAATCCAACTATTGGCAGATTACCATTCCATTAATGAAATTTGAGCCTTTACCTTTGCTTGCAATTCTTATTCTGTTTTCATCTCAAAAATGACACTGTTATTAATGATAATGATTTTTGAAACAAAAAACTTTTACTATATTTATTTTAATGTGTGTGTGTGCTTACTGAATTGGCGAACCGAAAGACGGACGCTAATGGTTGTTCCAAGAATGGTTAAACTGCAAGATGTGAGATAATTGTCTCGTTGAGTGCAACATACTCAGGATTCTCTAGTATAGGTTGTTGAAGTGTTACGTGTGTGACTCGTTTTTCTGTGATAAAGTTTTTTTACTCAGCGCCTTCGGTGAGATGCTAAGCCTGATGTACCTGTTTGAGCATGATCGCTTCTGTATACTGTTGGTTCTCTTCCCCGGCAGAGAACAAACTATTTCATCCTTGTCGAAGCCAACTGTGCTATGGATAAAAAGTTTGAGTATATTTCCCAATTTAAGGTTTTCTCTCTCCTTGAAGAAATGTGAGCTTTGTAGCAGGACTCTTACCCCTTGGTTCTTCACCCTGTAGGTCGCTCACGTCTTGTTGAGACTGGTCGGGCATCCGGTTGTTGTGTTTTTATCACCAATCTATCTTGCGTGTCTTTTTGTCTGTTTGTCAGCATAAGCATAACGCATATACATACATGTACATCATAATTGAATTCATATTCATATTCATATTCATGTTGCATTCATTAATGCATACCTCCTTTACCTTGGTCGTGTTTATCCCCAAGTGATGTGTCTCTCTCCAAATAGAGTTGTTAGCCTTAGGCAGAAAATGTACATTCTTTCTAATTCCCCATTGAGTTTTTACCCTCATGGAAGATTTTTGCTTTAGTTCTCCTTTACACTCTTGGATAGGATAAATCCCCAGTTGAATTCATTCCTCATGGGTTAGTGTCTTGCTTGACAGTTTCTTTCCAGCTCGTTCCTGGATTGAATTTGGTCTTTGACAATTTTTGACGATTGAATTTCCAGATGGAAAGTGCATTTATTTTGCACCTGCTAATGATTTATCTCTCAGGAGGAATTCATTGAAGGTTCCCAAGTGAAGGCGAACTTCGTTCTCCAGCAGTGTTGTTGCAACATTATCTTGGAAAACTTATACCTGACAACAAGTGGCAGTCTCTTTATTTGAGAAGCTTGTTTTGTCTTTAAACTTCTAAGTGGAATCAACAAGTGGCAGTCTCTTTATTTGAGAAGCTTGTTTTATCCTTGAACTTCTGAGTAAATCAACAGATGGCAGTCTCTTCCAGAGCAGTCGATCTATCCCCATCAATTCCAGATGGAAAGTGAATTCATTTTGCGCCTTTGAGTACTTTGTCTCCTAGAAGGAATTTGTTGAAATTTCCCCCGGTAAAGACAAATTTTGCTCTCCAGCAGCGTTGTTGCAACAGTCTCTTGGAATACTTATACCTGACAACAAGTGGCAATCTCGTTATTGGAGAAGCTTGTTCTTATCCCTGGACCTCTAATCGGAATCAACAAGTGGCCGTCTCCTTATTTGAGAAGCTTGTTTCTTATCCATGGATTTCCCAGTAAATCAATAGATGGCATTCTCTTTTCGAGCAGTTTTTTCATCCCCAGCAAGGTTTCGATTCTATCAAATGGCTATCTCTTCCATACAAGTTGAGAATTTTGATACGAATCTCTTTACATTTCCGCCAAATGGCTATCTCTTCCATACAAGTTGAGAAGTTTGAGCGTGAAGTTGTTCTTCGTCATATGGCTGTCTCTTTCAAAAGAAGGGAAGTATGATGAATGTTCTATCAAATGGCTATCTCTTCCATACAAGTTGAGAAGTTTGATACGAATCTCTTTACTTTTCCAATAAATGGCTATCTCTTCCAGACAAGTTGAGAAGTTTGTTGAATTTTTCCAATTTCCGCCAAATGGCTATCTCTTCCATACAAGTTGAGAAGTTTGAGCGCGAAGTTGTTTTTTTTCTATCAAATGGCTATCTCTTCCATACAAGTTGAGAAGTTTGATACGAATCTCTTTACATTTCCTCCAAATGGCTATCTCTTCCATACAAGTTGAGAAGTTTGAGCGTGAAGTTGTTCTTCGTCATATGATTGTCTCTTTCAGAAGAAGGGAAGTATGATGAATGTTCTATCAAATGGCTATCTCTTCCATACAAGTTGAGAAGTTTGATACGAATCTCTTTACTTTTCCAACAAATGGCTATCTCTTCCAGAGAAGTTGAGAAGTTTGTTGAATTTTTCCAATTTCCGCCAAATGGCTATCTCTTCCATACAAGTTGAGAAGTTTAAGCGTGAAGTTGTTTTTCTCCATCATATGGCTGTCTCTTTCAGAAAAAAGGAGAAGATTGATGAGGGTTTTGTCAAATGATATCTCCCTGATGCATGTTGTCATCTGTTAACCAGTTGTCATATGGTTACGCTCGGAAGTTTCTCATTTGGATTTTGTTCCGATCATGTGTGTCTAATGCTCAGTAGAATCATTTTTTCCTCTCCCAGTGGAGCTTTGGCTTTATAGTCAGCTATCAAGCACTTCCACCTTGTTTTTCTTTTACTTCTTGGAGTGCAAATTTTCTGGTTCTTTCAGTATTCAAACCTCTCCCACCTTTTAGGTTTAAGCCGTTTGAATAGGGGCAGCTGTTGCACCCCAAAATTTGCCCTCATTTCGATTTGTGTCTCACGCATTTGCATTACATTAGGTCATGTTCATATCATACATGTCACTAGGTTTCTCGAGGTTTGAAATCGGGAGCTACATGGCAAGTCCTAGGCACTTTCGAGTTTTTCCATAGTTTTTTAGTTTGGAGGTTTACAGTCTTTGGAGGGGTTTCATAGACTGTTAACATTGTCTCGTTCTTTAAGATTGTATACTATTGTCTTTGACAGCATTGGCTTTCTCCCAAAAAACTACGTGTGAACCATGCCATAATGTTTTTTTACAATTAAGAAAAGTCAATTCCGTTAGCATTAAGTTGCCATACCCGAATAAGGATTCGTGGGTTCATAGAGGTTGTGGTTTCCTTTTGAAGTTAGCATGAAAGAAATATTAGTCATAATCTATCTGTTTATTCAAGGCAAGGCACAACTGTTTTATTCCAATTCTAAGATCATGGGAACTCATCGCCAATTTCATGAACATATCCCTTATGTGAAGAAAGCCATTATTTTAAAATTGGCTTAAATCTTGTTACAAGATGATTTTAAATCATGAATGGAAGAATTTCCTTATGACTAATTAAAAGAAAGATGTTTGAAATTAAAGGTTATGCATTGGACTAATTGGTTGCCACAATAATTACGTCCAACATTAGTTTGAATTTGGGCGAAATCGTGCTAGTGGTATTCATGAAGAAGAACGTGGAAAGGAGTTTAGTTTGAAAGGACCAAGCAATACCAAGAGGACTAATTGATTTGCAAGCATGCATTGAGGGCTATCAAAAAAAGACCATTTACGAATACTCTGTTACCAATTTGATGATAAGATTAAAAATACTAAAGCAAATTGATACTTTGAAATGTTAAAGTCTCATTCCATGAGATGGTTTCTCGTAAGAAGTCACTCTTATTATTTTTTCAGAATATCTACAAAGAGGTACATATTAAATATAGTAAATGGTTATGATACTTAGTCAGCCAAGAAAAAACACAGGAGGAAAAGTTCCAAGACTATTCTGTTTGGGTTCTATCAAGTTGCTAATCAACAAGGCCGGTCACAATTGAATTACCACCTGTAAAAGTCTGCAAAGCAACTGCTCTTTGATATCCCCAACAACCTGCAAACTGATGTTGTTTTTGTCCTCTGACCTGCACAAAGCACAAAAATTGGTCACCATTTAAACTTGATAATGGTACATCCAAGGATATGGTATGTTACACACCAAGACCTTGTTGAAATCCCAGGCTATACATCGAAATGGATGAGAAAAGGCCTGCTATAACCTAAAGCTGTACTGAACATGCCTCGCACAAAGTACCAAGACCTGTGAATATCCAAAGCAAAAACAACTCAGATTCAAAGCCACATAGTGTTACCAGACAAAACGAAGAAATCGAACAGGTCTATAAGGAAAAAACAACCACAACATACCTTCCATTCATGTAATATCAATTCCTACCACCATACAACAAACAAAATCGCGACTCCCAAAGACCTGCTATGACTTGATATGGCTCAGTTGTGCAGACTCTGCGGCACATAGACCTGCATCAGATTTAGACACCAATTGGTGATTGAAACCTGCAAGAGAAAAAGGTATCGAACATAAAGTCAATACAAACGTGATTTCAAACGCAAAAATAAACAGAAAGTGAGGTTGGCGTGTTTCGTTTAAAAATGCAGCAGAGGATAGTTCATGGTTTTGGCAAAAAACTTCTTTTCAAAAAAAAGTAGACGAACCACAATACTGATGAATGGACCTTTTCAATAGGATGTCAAAGGAGAAATTTGAAGGAGAAAAACCCTAATTCACTACACTATAAAAGGAGGCAAGAACCCTAAGCAAAAGAGGACGGAAACCCTAAATTTTCTTTCAAAGAGAAAACAGACACCAAAATATAGAGAGAAATTTCACAAAGAGGATCAAAAAACCCTAGCCGAACACACAAAAAAGAGACTTAGCAATCCAAATACGAAAAGGGAGAACAAAGAAAACACAGAGGGGATACGAAAGAAGAAGGGAGAAAATTACCGAAAAAAACTCAGCCATACACATTCGAAAAAAGACACAGAGACGGAAAAAGTTCGAACGCAGGGTAGGCAACACATACCTTTGGATTTCTTCGCTTCGGTAACTTCCGGAAGGTATTTTTCCCCTTTTAACTTTTTTTGCCAACTGATGAGTGTCGCGTAACATTGATTGTAACTCTCGGTATTGCGTCAACATTCATGCTTTCATTTTGACAATTTCTTCTTGTTTATTTGTCTTGTTTTGTTTTGCTTATCTCGTTTATGGGGCCGAATTCGGGGTTTAGGTTTTCCTGAATAGGGATTAGGGCTTATTATTGAGAGGTCTGTTGTTTTGCTTTTGGAGTTTTAGTGATGGTATTGCAAGTTCGAGAGAGAGGTTTGGGTGGATAGATTTTGAGAGGAACACATCTGAGAGTTTCATTGAGAGAGATTGTGAGAAGAAGGTTTGTTTGAGAGGGATGGTGAGAAGAGGATTCGGTTGAGGGAGGTGCGTCTGTGTGAAAGATAAAAATTGTTTCCCTTTTAGGTTAGAGACCGGCTGTTTAAAACCCTAGGTTCTTTTTCTTTTCCTTTTTAGTAAAACCACCGAACCGGATCCGGGTCAGACCCGACCCGGCCGATCTTATCCCATGGGCCTATGGGACCTCCCTTTCAGCACCCCTTTCCTGCTTAGCCCGTCGTTCATTTTTTTTAGTTGTTTTTATTTACTTTATTTTTCTTTTATAATATTAACAAATTCTAAATAATATTTTAAAAAATATTTTCTTTGTTAATAATTTTAATTTAATTAAGTTAATTAATTAATTATTTCGTCAAAAATTATATTTTTATATAGTTAGTTAATTACCTTATGTTTTTATTTATTTATGCATATGTTATTTGTTTTTGCTTTTACTCGTCATTTGGTTGTGATGGCGACGTACGACTTGTATTGGATTTGGTTGTTATTTTCACATCTCGGTTATAACTTGTCAAAATAAGAAGTGAATACGTTCGCTCTAAAAATAATCATTTCGAAAGACAAATTAATTGTTTGGTCCAACGCCAAATAAACACTTTTAAAATACACCAAGTAGTTTCATAAACTCTCTTTTTTTGCACACACGTAAGTCGATCACTTATGTGATCGCCATCTGCACTACTTTTATATATCTTAACTAATTTAACAAAGAATAGAACTCCGGAGTCTAGCACTCCGCACGTTCTGGAACGAATCACAACTGGGCTAGCCCCACGCGTAATGTTTCTCTCACTCCTTTGTTATTAAAATATGCTTAACCTAAAAACGTCTAAAAGCAATTATTCAACTTATTAATTTAATACAAGAAAAGAACTCCGGAGTCTAGCATTCCGCCGTTCTTGGTTGAACCGCTATTGGGCTAGCCCCATGCGACGTGTTCAATCACCATTTGTATACCAAAATATCTCAATCGTTTAAAAAATCAAAGTACAAAATTTGGAGCTCCGGAGTCTAGCACTCCGCACGTTCCTGAATGTAGTCATTCCTGGGCTAGCCCCACGCGACGTGACTCCTTCATTCTTTCATACTTAAATACGACTTAAAATTTACCATCCAATACAAACTATTTTCCATAATTAATCAGCGAGTAATTGAACTCCGGAGTTTAGCACTCCGCACGTTTTTGAACGCAATCACTCTTGGGCTAGCCCCACGCGTTGTGGTTTGTTTGCCCTCTCGTTTAAAACACCTTAATAAAAGTCACATCTTTTCTCAAAACGAACATTGTTTAAATCTTTCTATCTCATAAACAAGCTAGCGCTTCAGCCTCCTATCGCGAGCAGATAAGCCAACGCTTAGCAGTAGAATGCATTTTCAAACAATTGTTCAGTTAAAAATCACAAACCGTAGTCGCACGAACTACGAAGCTCTGACTTTCCCATTGCACAAAGGAATACGTAGGCACGGGGATTTTAATCCTTCGCGAGCACAATAATAAAAAACTTAACCTTTCCCCATAACAAGTAATAATCGAAACATTCCCTTTAATAAGCAATCTTAACAAACTTTAATCAGTAAAAGAAGACAATATTACAAGTTAACATTTTAAGCGCAAACTAGACTAAGAGGTTCCCGTTGAGTACAACGGACGTGAGGGGTGCCTAACACCTTCCCTTTGCGTAACTGACTCCCGAACTTAGATTAGTGGTTTCGTTGACCATTTCTTATCCAATTTAGGTTGTGTCTATATCTCCCTTTTCTCTCGTAGAATAAATAAAATTAGGTGGCGACTCTATTGTTTGTTTTAGGATCGTATTTTTCGAGGTACGACATAATCCTAACTTACTCATCCTCCTTTTTTCTCTCTTTCATTCTAGCGTAATCACATTAAGCCCGTTATCTATTCATACACATGGTAAATAAGACTGTTAGTGATTATGATTCATACATGACAATATTTTAAAGTTACTTTTGTAACAACAAGATTTTTTTCTTAAGGTTTCACATCTGTTAGGCTAAATGATCGGGTGAGGATCACCTAACTTATAAGGCGGATTCCTATTCAGATTTCTTTATAAGCGCAAGATCATTTACTTAGTGTGATTTCTAGATGATGTTGACTGCTAGATAAACTACTTAAGAGATATTAAAGGATGAGAACTCAAGGCTATGGCATAACAAGTATTAAAAATGATTTCCATATTCAGGAGACTTAAGGTGTTAAAACGATACCCTTAAGGTGTTAAAATGATACCTATCTTGTAAACTTTTCGCAAGTCTCCACAACTAACCTCAAAACAATCTATAGCCTAAAACTTTAAAAAAATGCCTAGTGTTTCTAAAACAAAACAAAACAAACAAAAACAAAAACAAAAACAAAGAAAATAAATTATTCCCTCCCTCGCACTTAAAACAAACATTGTCCTCAATGAAAAGACATAAATATAAAATAAGAGGGAGAGAAAGGAAAGAACACACCCGAGTAGTCAAGGTGGATAAGTGATCACATAAGCATCATTTCCTAGAGAGAGCTCTTCTACAGTCTCTTCTTCCAAAGTGGGGATCTCATAGAGTAGCTTTGGGTAGTATCCATTAATCTTGGAGTTTTTATTAGTGCCTTCGCCTTTTATTCCAGGATCAAAGAAGAATCTTTGATAAGTAAAAGTGTTGAATATGCACGTGATAGTGATCTCCTTTTCTACAACTTTAAGAATTAAAGGATTAAGGGGTTGCCTCACTACTTTTGTTCCATTTTCAATTGAGATCCTATGCATACTCATGGATTGGCTAATATCATAAGTGTCAACCAAAGTCCATCCAATTCCCTTCTTATATTTCTGTAATAATTTCTCTTCCTGCACAAATTCAAATAAATTATTAGGAAGTGGCTTCAGCTCTAAAGATGGTGATTTCTCGATGGATGGTTTGTTCCGAGAAGCCGAGGTGTCAAGAGCTTCATTGACATGAATAACTTCATTTTCAACCTCATCTGCAGTAAGAATATCAACTTGCAAGGCAACCTCAATTTCAGCACAAACATAGCAAATTTTAGTGTCAGTACAAACATCACAAAAGTAAACATCATCAAAATCAGACAATGATGGAAAATCAACTACAAACAAATTAAGACAAGTATCATCAACAATTTTAGAAGGCAACTCTATTTGAAAAATAGAATGTTCTTCCGAAGGTTGTTGCTTTGATCCTTGAGCTTGCTGCATAGCATTCATCGAAGTGGTAAGTTGATCAAGCTGTGTTTGTAAAGCCTGGACACTATAATTTGTTTGTTGCTGAAACTGGAGATTATTTGCAGCAATTTGCTTGACAAGGTCCTCTAGTGAAAGTTCGGAAGGTGCAGAGCACACAACCTGAAATTCATTCATATGCTTATGTGGATTCTCACCTGCAAAACCATTAAAACTTGGCAACAAGTGTGTTAAACCAAATTTCAATTCGAAAGGTACGTCAATAACATCAGGATATTCAATACATAAAGAATTATAATTCACAAGTGCAGCCAGTTCTCTCAGAGTTCTTTGATCAGCCATGATATGATTATGAATTTCAACACATGATCAAATAAAATCAAGACAAATTTAAAGAGAATTGAAAAAAAAGAGATTAAAATAAAATATAAAAAATATAAAAATAACGCTAAAAATCTAATTAAATCAAATAAAGCTCGCACAAAAAATTTCATATTTTTTTGAAACTATGAAAAGAGAAAATAAATCAAATAAAATAGAAAAACGCAAAATTTGCGATTTTGAGGGTCGAAATCTTTTAGAATTTTATTCTAAAAGAGTATTGTTCTTCGATTTATTTCTGATTTTCTGGAAAAAAATCGGAGTAAATCAAAACAGTAGCTTCCAACTTACCTGAAAGGTTGAAAAACTTATCACTATACTACAACTGGTATTGCAACCCTGAAAATCAACAAACACAACAAAAAAAGAAAAAAAACTCTAGCAAGCAAACTATACCTATGACTATAAAATCAGTTAATAATAACAAGAATCTCCGACAACGGCGCCAAATTTGATCTGCGTGTCGCGCACAGATCAAAAACGAATAATTTTTGAAAACGTAGTATAGCGACAATGACTCGAATCGTCTCACAAGGATTTTTTATCTTATTAACTAACGATAGTAATGGTTTATAGGGTTTTAGATTTTGATTTGAAGAAAAAAAGCAATTAAAATAAAAAGTGATTATCAAAATAAGTTGAAACAGTTAATCTGCTGTTTTAATTTTCCAACTTATCATTGACCCAAATAATTCCCAATTCCTAAGCGAACTCTATTCCCTTGTCGATTATAATAACAATCAAACAAGCGTAATTGATATTATATGATAAATATTCCTAATTTCCGAATTAAGGAAAAAAATGAAATATATCAACCGTGAATTAAGCAAACACGATAAACATACGTGAATTAAGCAAACGCTATTAAAGTATAAGAACATGCGATTATCGAAATAAATAAATCCAACCTTCGATAAATAGAATTAAGCAAACAAGATATCAATATCAGAATTGAAAGGAAATAGATTAATTGGAAAATATAAGAATCTCAAAGTGTCGGCGAAAACCGATTACAGCAGATTAATCCTTGGAATTAGTTCTCCATAATTCTTTCTTCGAGCCTAAAAAATTAAATCGTAAAAAGTGTATTGTGAACAGTTGCGGCTGCTAGGTTATATGGCAAAACCTAAGAAACCCGTTTACACCCAACTGGGTCAAATACATAACCCAGGCCTAATTCTAAATGACCCGAAACTAAATAAAACTAATGCAGTAGCTTCAAACGAAATTCTGGAAAATATGACTCCTAATTTGACTTCGGCTCCAACACGAAAGTTGTAGCCCTCTCTCTTAGCTTTTCGTCGAATGGTAGGACACCTCAATCAGATTCCTGGAACTATGGTTATGATCATTTCCGTAAAAGCTGTTAAAATTGAAAATTAAGTACGAAAATCAAATTACCCAAAAAATAAAATAAATTTGAAAAACAAATTAAAATATAAAAATAAGTAAAGAATCAAAGAAATGCTTAAGTGCAAACATGAGAGACTGTGCATTAAAATTCACTGATCAACCATATTTGAGTTACAAGGGTTACACAAATAAGTAGGGAGTTTCATATTCATTTTGTACGTTGCATTGGAGGGGAGACAGAGAGAAATAAGTCAAGGGTTAAGGCATTAAGCAATAGATAGTAGTAAGTTGTCTGAGTTTTGAATCGATGAGTACCTGATGAGAATGAGTAGAAAATTGGAAACAATAATTGTGAATATATTGGTGACTAATTGGGGACTGATAGAGCATTATGGTGGAATTGTAGAATAGGTACATGTGAGAGTAGGGAACGGGAATCCCCTTATAGGGAGGGTGGTGAGTGCCACCCTGTTCACCTTAGAAAAGTGGAAAGTTCCACCATATGGAAAGGATGGGTGGCGGTTGCCACCCTAGAAATAATTAGGTGGCGCCTGCCACCATGTGGGAAGAAAAAGTGGCGCTGGCCACTATAATTTAAAGTGGAGGCTGCCACATTTTAATGGGGAGGTGGCGACTACCACATTAAGGTAGGGAAGTAGCGACCACCACCAGTGTTAGGAAGGTGTGGCACTCGCCATATCAGCCAGATTAATTCTTTTTTTTTTGTTTCGATCATAATTGCACTTCTGTAACTCTATTTTACACACAGTTTGAGATGTTGGAAAGATAATATGTTGATCTGTAATATAGGAAAATAACTAGAACCATCCAGTAACAGTGTCCGAATTAAGAGAGGATTTTATATGCTAAAAATCAGTTGTATATGTTGTTAGACGCTGTGGCGAGTGATCTAGAGGGGGGGTGAATGGATCACTTCCTTGTTTTCAAGGAATTAAAAAAAATTTCAGAGTTTTCAAAGAATTATGGAAGCGAAGGTCCCGAATAGAATACGCGTCTATTCTGAACCGGCCACTAGAAGACCAGACAAGCGATAACGTGCTGGATTTTACGATTGCTATGATAAAGGATTAAACACACGATATGAAAACAGTTGAATGCACATATCACTAAATCAATTTCCAATGAATCGAAAAACAAATTAAAACGAAAGTAAAGATAGAGAGGAGAAACAATACGCCGAGATTTGGTAAGGAAGTTCCCCACGGTCGTCCTCGCGTGTGGGTACGTCTCCCTCTTAATTTCAAATCGAAATTGAGAATTCTTATATCAAAGTTGCTGAATCCGTTGATTACAAGGTTCAAATACAAAAACCAGAATTCTAAACTCCTAGAATTTCCTATTGTATCAACCTCCACTCGATTTGAGCCCAATCGAGATTTCCTGCAAGTTACACAATCAATCCGCCGGTTCCACGACCTATTTGCGAAATCCACCGATTCCCAAAACCCTCGCTGCGGCTGAATTTGACTTGTAAACGTGACTCACAAAACCCTCAAGAACACGTCCGTTCTTGAAGGAAAACCCAGCTGGTTTTTCCTTGAAACCTTCTATCAATCTTCAACTCAGCTGGATCTACGATCGTACCACTGAACGTTATCTCGAAAGTCTTCAATTCACATGACAGCAAACACTTCCTTCTTGATGTTCTTGAATTAAGATCTTTGAGAAGATGATGAAGATGTCTTTGATTCTAGGTTTCAAACTTGCTCAACAATGAAGTTCCAACACTCCAAAAACCCTATCTTGATGTGTTCTTCAATGTTCAATCACTACAAAATTCGTCTCACCAATTTCTGTAATCTGTGATCTGTATATTTGAAATGAAAAACAAACACATATATGTATTGCAGAATCTGTTAGACAAATAACAGAAGAATGAATCGATTCAAGCTTGGATGAATCGATTCATACTGATCAAATTTGAGAAAACAGAATTAGTTAAACTGCATGAATCGATACATCAAAGGATGAATCGATTCATTTTGCGAAATCCAGAATCCACTCAACAGCATGAATCGATTCAAGATATAATGAATCGATTCATTATGCGTATTTTTCCAAAAATTCATAAACAATGAAGAACAAGAGAACCAAAGTGATACAAGCATATTTCTTAACATGGAACAAACATAAAACACTTAAAATTTATAATCGATCAAAATTTTGATGATGATAATAAAATTTTGAGTGGATTCTGAAGTGTGAGAGAGAACTCCCCCTTTTTGATGATGATAAAATTTTGAAGTGTGAGAGAGAACTCCCCCTGTGAGAAAGAACTCCCCCTGAGTTTGTGCTCGTCATTGTCTTGTCACACTTGCCTTTTTCTCCCCCTTTGTCAACAGCAAGAAAGAGTTATAGATGATGAACTAGAAACAACAAAACTAAGATACAATGGCAAAATTCACTCACAAAGAATGAAATAGAAAGCGCAAATAATTGAAACAAAAACAAATGACATAAACAAGCAGTGAAATTGTCAAGAAAAGTTACGAATTACAAAGCCAAACCAAAACATAAATTGTTCAAACATGAATTACAAAAGAAACTTAAGCAACACATAAATAAGAAATGCAAAATGAAATGCTTCAATGAGGGATATGGCCACCACACGACTCCGCATCATCACGATCAGGGTCACGGAAGCTTGGAGGAGGCGGTGGAGGAGGCATTTCATATGGATTCTGCCCCATGAACGCATAACGCCGAAAACGCCTCTGGACTTCGGTACTTTGAAACCTTTCCATAATGCTCGGGTGCGAACAACAGTCATCCATAAAGCCTGACATCTCATTATAAAAAACTTGATGCCACTTATCTAGCTCAGTATGCCAGGAATATTGATTATGGTACATGCGAGTATGTTCATCATGCCACTCACGATGCTCCTTATGCCATTCAGTTTGCTGGACATGCCAAGCACGAGATTCCTCATGCCGGACATTGTTTGCCACTTCCAATTGTGAAAACATTTCAGTGAGATAAGCTGGAGCAGCAGTGGAGGAAGTCGGTGCAGCCGTTGAGGGAGCAGGATCATAATTTGTGGGAGACCACCTTTGTGGTATCCACTCACCCCATCCGGTGTTGGCAGGCGCATCGGGAGCAGGAATTTCAGCTTCTTCCATATCTTCATCTCTGATTTCTTCCACATATATGTGTTCAGCCGGGTTATCAAAGTTGTAAATGCGAGTACGTGTGCTGCGTTCAAAGAAGTAGTAACAGTGACGCTCGATGTCCCATCGATACCCCATATGAGAAAGTGTGGCATTGTTGAATTCCTGCACACTAGAGACCGGTACAAGAGGCACAGGAGGAAAAGTAACTTTCCAAAACTTGAGAATCCTCATGATTTGAGAAGCATAGGCAAGGGTTATGTTCTTGGAGCTGTTTCGTGTAAGGAAGATGCGCTTGACAAAGTAATTTGCCCAATTTAAGGGAATCTTTTTCTGCAAAATGTAAAGCAAATGGATATCCGGCTTGTCCAAACGAGAATGACCACCGGACCTTGGACGCAATATGTGCGAAAGGATCCAGTGCAGGATTCTTGGTACACTTTTGATCATACTTGAAGTTAGTGGCTCATCATCAGCAAGGGGTCTATCCAACTTAGAAATGGATGCACAGAATTCCTTCAAATTAAACTGAGTTTCGAAACTCTGGTCATGCCACATCTGCAAATTATCCACTTCAGATGGCATACCAAAAACTGTGGCCCAATCATAAGCCTCAAACCGATAGGTTCTTGTTCCAATCAAACACTTAAACATATATCCTCTTGCAGTTCTCACACCAACATAGAAAGCACGAATAAAATCCTCATGATACTGATCTTTAACATATAAAAAGAATCCAAGATTTTGTGCGTCGACCAAAGCCGCAACTTCTTTTAATCCTAGAGTACGAGCATCACTAGGATCAAACATATGAGGTTTCATTACTAACCTTGATTTGAAGGAAGTTTCAAATTCTTCAATGACAGCCGGATGAAGGATAGCAGTCCCGGATGGAGGGATTTCAGGAATAGGAGGAGCCTGAGAAGAAGACCCAATAGGTTCCTTGCCTTTTCGCTTACTTCTTTCTCTTGGGATCAGAACTCTTAGAGGCATGGTGAAGTTTTAGGGTTTGAGAGAAGAAGTGGGTTTTTTGGAATAGTTAGGTTTATGATGCAAATGATGTAACTGATGTAAATGAGATAATGAGAGAGACATAAGGGAGATAATGGGGTTTTGTAACAGTTACAAATGTAATGGATGTTGCTGATGTGTCAATTCATTAACAAAACTGAATTTTCGTCAGTATGAATCGATTCATTTATGTATGTATCGATTCATTATGCGAAAAATTTTAAAAGGCAAACTGATATGAATCGATCCAAGTGAGTATGTATCAATACATACTGTAACTGATTTTGAAAGAATTTGCAAAATTAAATCATGAATCGATTCAAGCTAGTTGGGATCGATTCATTATGCGGATTTTTGGTTTTGTAAATGAGAATGAATCGATCCAAGTGAGTATGAATCAATACATACTGTAACTGATTTTTAAAAAAATTTGCAAAATTAAATCATGAATCGATTCATGAATGTTGGGATCGATTCATTATGCGAAAATTTGAATATTTTAGTGATTTTTCAAGAATTGACACATTTATGCAGAAGCAAAACAATCATTATGCAGTTAAATGAAATGCAACAAAGTGTGCAAGCTTAAGAATAACAAAAATCAAAGTTCAAACATTCATATGAAAAGAAGTTCATGTAAACAAACGATCATTAATCAAAACATACATTGATCATACAATATTACCAAGATGAGGAGAGGAAACGATATTACCTCCATCGTAGTATTCTCATAAGGCACTAGTGAAGGCTACAATCAAAACTTAGCAAATATGATGAGATAAATGGAAATAATATCAATCAAGCTTAAGGCACCAAGGCGGAGAGATCAAGAATTCCCAACTCGCGACGAATGTTGAAGAACGGTTCAGTTGCCAAAGGTTTAGTGAAAATGTCAGCAAGCTAATTTTTAGTATCAACATGCTCAAAAATGACATCGCCTTTTTCAACATGATCACGAAGAAAGTGATGTCGAATCTCAATATGTTTGGTGCGCGAGTGTAAAACAGGATTCTTAGTAAGGTTAATGGCACTAGTGTTGTCACACTTAATTAGAATATGCTTAAGTTCAATATCAAAGTCTTGTAGTTGTTGTCGTAGCCACAGAATTTGAGCACAACAGCTACCGGCTGCGACATACTCAGCTTCTGCAGTAGACAAAGCTACGGATACTTGCTTTTTACTATGCCAACTTATCAAAGAATTTGAAAACAGATGACAAGTGCCACTAGTGCTTTTCCTATCTGATTTGCAGCCAGCAAAATCAGAATCAGAATAACCTACTAAGCTACAATCACTTCCTTTGGAATACCAATGCCTATATTTAGGTGTTCCATTGAGATACCTAAATATGCGCTTGACTGATTTTAGGTGAGATTCCTTAGGATTTGATTGATATCTTGCACACATACACACACACACACACTAAACATGATGTCTGGTCTAGACGCAGTAAGATACAAAAGAGATCCGATCATACCTCTATACCTCTTGACATCAACACACTTACCATGTTCATCTTTATCCAAGTTTCCATTGGTAGGCATAGGAGTGTCAATTGATTTAGAATCATTCATTCCAAACCGTTTGAGCAGCTCTCTACAGTATTTTGTTTGACATACTGTTGTACCTTCATCAAGTTGCTTTATTTGGAGGCCTAAGAAGTAGTTCAACTCTCCCATGAGACTCATCTCAAACTCACCCTGCATAACATTAGAAAATTCCTCGACCAAGTGTATGTTAGTTGAACCAAATATGATATCGTCTACATAAACTTGAACTAAAAGAATGTGTTTTCCTTTGTGTTTAATGAATAGTGTATTATCCACTTTACCTCTAGAATATCCATGATCAAGTAAAAATTTACTAAGTCTTTCGTACCACACACGAGGTGCTTGCTTAAGACCATATAAAGCACGCTTTAACTTGTAGACATGATCTAGATATTCAGAATTTTCAAAACCAGGAGGTTGTGAAACATATACTTCTTCATTTATAACACCATTTAAGAACGCACTCTTTACGTCCATTTGGTAAAGCTTAAAATTCATGGAACACACATAGGCAAGCAAAATACGTATAGCTTCAAGGCGAGCAATAGGAGCATAAGTCTCCTCATAATCTATGCCCTCCTCTTGGTTATACCCTTGTGCTACCAAGCGTGCCTTATTTCTAGTTATCACTCCGCTTTCATCTAGTTTATTCCTAAAAACCCATTTAGTGCCTATGATGTGATGATCTCGCGGACGAGGGACAAGTTCCCAAACGTCATTTATTTTAAATTGATTTAGCTCTTCTTGCATGGCCATTAGCCAAAATTCATCAACCAAGGCCTCTTTGGCGTTTTTAGGTTCCACTTGTGATACAAAAGCGAAGTGAGAACAAAAATTACTTATCTTAGAACGAGTCAACACTCCCTTTGAAATGTCTCCCAATATATTGTCTATGGGATGGTCTTTAGAGGATTTCCAAGCTAGTGGAAGATCCTTTACTTCGGATGTTCCTTCCTCTTTATCTTTTTCAATACATGTATCTTCCTCCTTCTCAATAGCAACCGCTTCGGATTAATCAATTTCCGAACCAGCTTCTTTGAGTATGTCTTGTGTAGATACACCTGCATCATTAAAAGAGATACCTTTTCCGACAATTTTTGGGTAAGACTCATCAAAAGAAACATGGACAGATTCTTCGACAGAAAGTAAACGCCTATTATAAACTCTATATGCTTTGCTTGATTGAGAGTAACCAAGAAAGATGCCTTCATCAGCTTTGGCATCAAACTTCCCAAGATTTTCCTTACCGTTATTCAAGACAAAACATTTACAACCGAACACATGAAGATGAGACAAGTTGGGCTTTCTACCTTTTAAGATTTCATAAGGAGTTTTATTCAAAATAGGACGTATTAGAATCCTATTGAGAACATAACAAGTCGTACTAATTGCATCGGCCCAAAAGTATTTTGGTAATCCACCCTCATTGAGCATTGTTCTTGCCAATTCCTCTAAAACTCGATTTTTGTGTTCCACAACACCGTTTTGTTGTGGAGTTCGAGGAGCTGAAAAGTTATGCTCAATGCCATATTTGTCACAAAATTTATCAAAGAGGTGGTTTTGAAATTCACCTCCATGATCACTTCGGATTGTAACTATTTTAGAATTTATTTTATTTTGGGACAGTTTTGCAAAACTTTTGAAAGCAGAAAAAGTTTCATCTTTGCTATGAAGGAATATAGTCCAAGTGAATCTAGAGTAGTCATCTACTATTACGAAACCGTAATAGTTTCCACCTAAGCTCTTTGTCCTAGATGGTCCAAAGAGATCCATATGGAGAAGCTCATGGGGTATTGAAGTTGAAATTATATTTTTAGATTTAAAAGAGACCCTTGTTTGTTTTCCCATTTGGCAAGCATCACATAGGTGGTCTTTTGAAAACTTTATTTTTGGAAGACCTACCACTAGATCCTTGGATATAACCTTGTTAAGCAAATCGAAATTAACATGCGCTAAGCGTCTATGCCATAGCCATGAATCATCATTTAAGGCTACTAGACATTTAGTGCTTGTTAAGGATACACTCAAAAGATCAAGCATATATATATTGTTTACTCTAACACCCTTAAACACAACATTTTGTTCGGTATGTTCAATTTTGCAACATGTTTTTATGAAAGACACTTTATAACCTTTGTCGCATAGTTGACTTATACTTAACAAATTGTGTTTAAGTCCCTCAACAAGATGTACATAAGAAATAGTAGTGGTAGAGGGATTACCTACACTACCTTTACCAAGTATTGCTCCTTTGTTATTGTCTCCATAAGTAACATACCCCTTTTTCTTTGCTTTAAAGTCAATAAAAAGTGATATGTCACCCATCATGTGCCTTGAACATCCGCTGTCCAGAAACCATCTTCTTTCCATGGATGCAAGACACTCATCCTACAATATCAAAAGAGAGAGGTAGGTACCCAATTTTTATTGGGTCCATGTGGGTAAGTAATAACATGGTTGTCTTTAGGCTTCCATTGATAAATGCCTTTAGGAACAAGAAATCTTCTAAACTTGCATTTCTCAATGGTATGGCCAGCATGACAACAATAGTGACAAACACTACGATAATGATGATTTTTACTATTTGTCTTTAAATCCTTTGGAACAAAAGAATATTTTGCATATGGAGGATTTAATGACTTTTTGAACAATCTCGTATCGACGGCATAAGTAATCTTAGGTTGCAAAGCTTTTTCCAATTTGGCTTTAAGAGATATGACCTCTTGTTGCCAAATGTGGCACCTTTCACAATGCCTAATTTTACTACAACCATCAATATCAATAGCTTTTGAATTTTCTGCAATACTAGCTTTCAAGCATTCTAAATCTTTTTCAGCATATTGTACTTTACATTCCAAGTATGAAAAAATTCTTTTATCGGAAGCTAACCTTTTAAATGCTTCTTTAGCTTCATTATGCAGTTTTTCAAAAGCTACTTTCAATTCAGAAAAAGACATGGAAGAGAAGTTGTTATAATAAGCTTGTTTTACCTTTTCATCATCACTTTTCTTCTTGTGATGGAACTGATTTTTGGTGTGAGCCATAAGACACAAATTTGCGGTTTCATCGCTATCACTTGTGCATTGTGTACTTGATGAATCACTATCACTTTCCCAAGCAATGTAAGCTCTTCTTTGCTTATTATTATTATACCTTCTTGGAGGAGCTTTACCTTTATCCTTTTTCTTTAAAGGGCAATCCGTTTTATAGTGACCGGACTTGCCACAATTAAAGCAAGTCCCTCTTTCTCTATTCTTCTTAACCTCTTCCTATTTTGAATCCATAGATTGTCTTCTAAAGTTTATGAGATTTTTGTCGGAATGCTTTATTCCATTCTTTCGAATGAATCTATTATATCTCCTTACAAAAAGTCCCATTTCTTCGTCACCGGAGTCTTCATCACTACTTGACTCATTGTTGCTTAGCTCTTTTTGTGAGGACTTTGAGTTTGAAGCCATGAGAGCTATAAGCCTCTTCTCACCCTCTTTGTCTTTGTTCTTATCTTTTCCCTTTTTACTTTTGTTTTCAAACTTTTCTAGATTTCTAGTTCTTGCTGATGTTCCTCCAGCTTTCCAAACAAAGTAGTCATTGTGAGAGTCGTTAGATCATTGGCTTCCTTGATAGCTGTCACTTTAGGTTGCCATTCCCTGCTAAGACATCTCAGAATTTTATTAGTAGCAATATCATTGGAAACCGGTTTTCCAAGTGCATTCAAACGATTAATAAGATGTACAAATCTCTTTTGCATGTCGGGAATAGATTCTCCTTGTTTCATGCGAAAGAGTTCGAACTCTTGATTAAGTGTGTTAATGCGGGACTGTTTTACTTCAGTTGTGCCCTCATGAGCAATTTCTAAAGCATCCCACATTTCTTTAGCTGTCGAGCAATGGGAAACTCGATAATACTCATCTGCACTAAGTGCTGAAATTAGCATATTTCGAGCTCTCCAATCACTTGACCACTTTTTCTCATCTTTTTTCATCCCAATCGTCTTCTGGTTTAGGTACTATGGCTCCTGCCTCATTCATCATGGTAATTTGAAAAGGACCATTTTGAATGGCAGCCCATACGCGCCTATCAACAGAATTTATATGTACTCGCATGCAGTCTTTCCAATAGCCATAATTTTCACCGTTGAAAACAGGAGCTCTATTGTACGCCCCCTTTGGTTCAGAATCCATAACGTTACAGGCAGCCACAAAGCACCAGCGAACCGGTGCTCTGATACCACTTGTTAGACGCTGTGGCGAGTGATCTAGAGGGGGGGTGAATGGATCACCTCCTTGTTTTCAAGGAATTAAAAAGTTTTTCAGAGTTTTCAAAGAATTATGGAAGCGAAGGTCCCGAATAGAATACGCGTCTATTCTGAACCGGCCACTAGAAGACCAGACAAGCGATAACGTGCTGGATTTTACGATTGCTATGATAAAGGATTAAACACACGATATGAAAACAGTTGAATGCACCTATCACTAAATCAATTTCCAATGAATCGAAAAACAAATTAAAACGAAAGTAAAGATAGAGAGGAGAAACAATACGCCGAGATTTGGTAAGGAAGTTCCCCACGGTCGTCCTCGCGTGTGGGTACGTCTCCCTCTCAATTTCAAATCAAAATTGAGAATTCTTATATCAAAGTTGCTGAATCCGTTGATTACAAGGTTCGAATACAAAAACCAGAATTCTAAACTCCTAGAATTTCCTATTGTATCAACCTCCACTCAATTTGAGCCCAATCGAGATTTCCTACAAGTTACACAATCAATCCGCCGGTTCCACGACCTATTTGTGAAATCCACCGATTCCCAAAACCCTCGCTGCGGCTAAATATGACTTGTAAACGTGACTCACAAAACCCTCAAGAACACGTCCGTTCTTTAAGGAAAACCCAGCTGGTTTTTCCTTGAAACCTTCTATCAATCTTCAACTCAGCTGGATCTACGATCGTACCACTGAACGTTATCTCGAAAGTCTTCAATTCACAGGACAACAAACACTTCCTTGTTGATGTTCTTGAATTAAGATCTTTGAGAAGATGATGAAGATGTCTTTGATTCTAGGTTTCAAACTTGCTCAACAATGAAGTTCCAACACTCCAAAAACCCTATCTTGATGTGTTCTTCAATGTTCAATCACTACAAAATTCGTCTCACCAATTTCTGTAATCTGTGATCTGTATATTTGAAATGAAAAATAAACACATATATGTATTGCAGAATCTGTTAGACAAATAACAGAAGAATGAATCGATTCAAGCTTGGATGAATCGATTCATACTGATCAAATTTGAGAAAACATAATTAGTTAAACTGCATGAATCGATACATCAAAGGATGAATCGATTCATTTTGCGAAATCCAGAATCCACTCAACAGCATGAATCAATTCAAGCTATAATGAATCGATTCATTATGCGTATTTTTCCAAAAATTCATAAACAATGAAGAACAAGAGAACCAAAGTGATACAAACATATTTCTTAACATGGAACAAACATAAAACACTTAAAATTTATAATCGATCAAAAACTAAGGGTGCTCACATATGTGCCTACTGTTTAAAGGTTCATGAACATATCCTGAAGTGAATGGTTTGTTCTCTACCATAATAAATTGATGTTGTGTTAACTGTGATTTATGTGTGACTTATGTGCATAAGATTATCTGTGAAGATAACGTGATGATTATGATGAATAATGATGTGTTTTGACTAGTCGTGGTCGTATTTTATGTTGTTGCACATTATGCATTCATTTCATTTGTTAGGAATAATAATCCAGTGACCTTTTGCAAGATGGAAATCCAATGAAGATTTGTAGGACATTTAGGTCCAGTGATGGCCTTAATCCCATTGTGAGGATTAAGTGCAAATTGTGATGTGCTCTAGTTCCAAGAGAGGACCGATCCTATTGGTGGGGATCTTTGGAGATACTGATGACTAAGTCATTAGTGATGTTTCGGTACTACATGCATGAGTCTAATGATGTTGTATTTCATTATGTATGGAATTTGCACGATGTTTGCTTTAAATGAAGTATTTGGTTGTTGTTGTTCTTTATATGAAGGATATGTTTGCACTGTTGGGGTTATTTAAATGTTATCACTACTATATCCATTTCTTATGGCTTTGATAATAATTATGATTACTCACCCTTTCTGCTTGAAAATGTTACCTCGAAACATGGGTAACGTGCAGGTAATCAAGATTAGGGAAGGAAGCTTATAAGCTGATTCAGAGTGTGCTCATAAATTTCCATAAAAATAAAGGGAGTCTTGCTCTGATGCGTAACACTGGGGTTGGGGTCGCTTGATTAAGAACCTTATGTGTTTTTATTGTTTTGGAAATTATGTTATGCTTTATGACTTTCACTTTAGTTTTGGATTATGAGTTTATAAACCATGAATTAATACTGATTTACGTGATTCTAAGAACTACCTTTCATGTTATTGAGTTCATCTTATAAAAAAAGTGTGAAACTTATGAATCCGCTGCGAATTCTAAATGATTTAGTTATGATGTTAAAAATACGATTTTTTTAAAAGTATGTTGTAACCCGTTTTACAGACCAGGAATGTAACACCCCCTTTCTATACCCCCAAATATTCAATTAAATCATTTAGGAACATGTTAAAAATTTAATCAGAGTATATTCGAAATATGGTATAAAAGAGCAATGCCACATTATACTTGAAATCAAACCACATTACACCTGCTCATAATAGATATGCAACAATAGGGTAATTTCCAAACGATAAATGATTATACAGCGGAAACATTTCAACAACATCAAACATATATATTTCCATTCATATATATATATATATATATATATATATATATATATATATATATATATATATATATATATATATATATATATATCAACAAGTTTGTTGCCAACAACAAATATTCATGTTTATACAAAACATCCATCCAAAAGATACATGTACACAATGCATCACAAAAATGGCACTAAGCCAACCTAACTACCCGGTGCTACATATCAGAGTCGACCGACCAAACAATGAAGACGAGCTTCACAAAAATTGTCATCCAGCAACCTACTCTGCAATGCCTCGTAGAGCATCATAAAACAACAGAAGGGTGAGATACATTATCATAATAAAATTGCATATAATTATATATCTCAACATATAAAATACACATAAAACATATTCTCACCACAAATCATACCCCATCACCTATACACATTGCAACGTGTACATAAATACCAATCACACATATTCGTCATTGCACCAATTCACTAATTCATATAAACTTACATTATTTATGTTTATTCCTCAACTCTATTCTTTCCGCATAATAATACGTCTAGCTATGTTTAAATCACACATATACATTACAAATGTATAAATCACATACATATACACATATCAAACATGCATATATACAAACAAGTATGTTTCATCACACATACTATCATCTCTATAATACTCCAAATAAACATATGCACATTCATGTTTATTTCTGCATATCATAATTAAAATGATAAAATGCAACTCATAGAGACCGACACACGACTCTATGCAGATGCAAATGCGGTACCGACTCAACATTTTAGTAGGTTCACTCAGGAACCAAATGGAATCATCGCTTGTTACCTAAAGTAACTCCCCGTCGGGCACACGATGTTCCCCATTGCTCACACACCACATGGGCACAAAATGTTTATAGATTACTCACACCTCACACGGGCACACAATCTGATTGCTCACACCCCACACGGGCACTCAATCAATGTGAATAAATCACCCATCGCTCACACCCCACACGGGCACACGATGTTTTTGGATTGCTCACACCCCACATGGGCACACAATCTGATCACTCACACCCCACATGGGCACACGATCTTGTTGTAGTCATCGCTCACACTTCATATGAGCACACGATGCTACAACGGATTCACAAAGAATCCCACAGCACAAGAATGCATATATTATGCTTACATGTGTAAACACCCCAAATTTGCCCTCACCCATTCACACCATGGCTTGTGATCATCCTCATATGCATAAACACAATCATATCATCTCACATCTCATTTTTGATTCACTGCATAGTTTCTAAGGCATCTGCACCTAGGGTTTGTGATCTGAGCAACCTCAGGGCATCCTGAGCCACCCCAGAGGCCACCAATCAACTCAAAGGGGTCCATGTGTGTTCATATGTCATATTCCATCTCTTCAAAGTCAAAAATGCAGAGGAATCACAAGGACTAGGGTTTGAGTGGGTGCAGAGCCAGGTCAAACTGCACAGTTGACTGAAAATTAGGGTTTTGGTTTCAGAGGCCATAACTCCAAATTTTTTGGTCATTCTTGTTTCCATTGCTCTTTATATGGTATAGGGAGTATGAATATCAATTTTCATGAAGAAATTCCATGGGGAAGTCATCTGGTCAAGGGTTGACTTTTCAGACAAGTCAGTGTAAAATCAGGGCATCTGAGGCCCCCAATGACCCAACCAATGGGTGATCTTCATCATTTTGAGTGTATATGATCTTTATTTGATCATGGAAGAAGGTTGAAGTTCATAGAAATCAAGAATTTAGGGTTTTTGCAAATGTTGACTTTTTGGGCATAGTTGACTTTTCAAGAATGCATCATTTTAGGTCATTTTTCAAGCCTTGATTCTTGATCCAAAAATGCTTCAAATGGAAAAACTTTGGTCATGAAAGTTGTAGATCTCATTTTTCCCTTTTCAAAAAGTACAAGAACATGATCAAACTCTTCTTGAATCAAAAGTTATGGCAATGCAAAGTTGGCTAAAATCATTGATTTTCAAGGCATGCCCTAAGTGAGAATTTTGCAAAATCTTGGACCAATGCATATTGTAGCCTCTAATTCATTTCAAACCAGCACACAAACATTCTCTAAGTCCTAAAAATCAGAAATGAACTAAGAATGCCCATGGTTTTATGTTTGGTTGGACAAAAAAGGTCACATGTGAACAAAAAGTCACAAGTTGCAAAACTCATGATCATGCTTCCTCCTACTTGCAGCCTTGGATGCTGAGCTTTGCTAGACCTCTCCCTCACCCTTGCTGCGCCAGCCCATGCCATGTACTTGCCTAGACCTTGAGCCATGCTTCTCTTACACATTATTTGACTTTTTGCAAAAGGTAACTTACCAATCAATAAAGGGCATGTCTTGTCAACTGACCAATGAGAGAGAGTTATGTGGACAATTTGCAAGCTAGACATAACACAAGGCAAGGCTGAAACATCTCATACCATCACATTCACAAAATCACCTCATCTTGCAACTTGCTTCGAATCTGCCTCCACAGCTTGCAAACACTCAAACCATCTTCACTAATCAACTCACCTTGCTCCATAGACCACAAAGCACCAAGAACACAGGCCTGAAACCAACCACAAAGCCACTTCACCATTTTCATCTCAGCCTGCATTTTCCTTCGAATCTCCCTCCACAAACCTCAAACACAAGAACAAACTCCACCAACAATCTCCACTCACCTCACTGACCAGAAACCACCCTTTGTTTTGGCCTGAAACACCCTGTATCTCAGATACGATTTTCACCCTCCCTTGGTCAGAGCTGCTGCAAACTCATTCAGGAGGTTGCTTAAACTCCAACTAAGCATCCAAAGCTTCAAAGGTGGACCATTGGGACCAGATTGAGCCAAAGGATCATCCAAAGAGCTCCTGAATCAAGAGCTCCATCTCAGGTGACACCATGAACTTTTTTCCCAGAACTTATTTCTCTTGTTAAAATCTTGTTGTGCATGTTACACTGATCATTGGGATCTCTTTACTTTTGAAAATAAGCCAGAAATGAGCATGTTATGTTGTTCTGAAAGTTTGACCTAGAAATTTCATTGCTTCGATTCTTGTTTGTGTGTGAGTTTAAATGTGATTTGATGCTGGATTCGTGTTTAGGATGAGTGGAAGATGATTTCTGGAGAGTTAGAGCTCTTAAAATGGCCTAGGGAGAGAGATTGATTTTGGGGATGGCCGGAGAAGACGACCGGAACACTGTTCCGGTCGCCTGAATGTCATTAGGGCACAATTAGGGCTTAATCAGTGTAATTAGCAAGTTTGAATTTGAGCCGTGAGATGTGGCGGGTAGTCAATGCGCGCGCTGGCCAGTTTAAATCTCCACCATAGGATCTGTTGACTTCCAATTAATTCAGATTTAATTCATTTATTTTCTTTTCTTTTTCTTTTGTTTTGCATAATTATTTAAAAATAGTTAAAAATTCTTAAAAATTATGAAACTTTTTCCTAAAAGTTTATTTAATTTTTAAGACCCAAAAACATTTTTATTTTATTTTTTATCATTAAAAAAGTATTTTTAAATATTTAAAAGATTATTTTTAATTGATTAATGGGAATTAATTAATTAAAAATACTTTTAGGTATTTAAAAATTACAAAAAAATTCATGAAATGTTCTAAGACATTTAGAAACATTGTCCAACCTTCAAACCAAATTTCTTTTTTGATCTTGATGCATTTTAAGAATTTTTCATTGAATTAAATCATTTTTTATGCATTATTTTGATCATGGGTTCAAAAATTCATTTCTGCCTATTGGAGAAGGTTTGGACATTGATTCTTTTTGCTTTGTTTTGTGTTTAGCATATAGTTTCTAAGATAAAATGGCCATGATTTGATCTTGCATTTTCCAATTGTTTGACATTTCTTCTGTTAAGAACCCTAAAAAACCCTAATAACTTATAAAATTCATATCTTGAGATTGGTTAAGAGTTGGGAGTTCCCCTTTGGGCAGTGGTTCATTATAGGTTTAGGGTTTCTTTGGGCAGCATTTTCCATTTTTTATCTTGGGGTTTGTTTCTGTTTTGGGTTTTTGTTTGATGTTTGTTCCATAAACCCTAATTTGGGATTTCTCTTGCATCCCTCTTGCATTTCCTTGCATAACATGACTTGTCTTTGCATTTTGTGCATTCTTGTGATTCATTTGGCATCTTAGGGCACATAGAAAGCATGTTTGATCATTGCATTGCATATTTGCCATGTCATTTGTCTTGTATGCTTCACAACTTTCCATGCTTGTTCATGCTCCTTAGCTTGCATCATTTGCATTCATAATCTTGTATGAGCATTTCCATGTGCTGCCTTTTGCTTGTAGCACCTCATAGCATCATTTTCATCATCAACATGCTTCTGGTTTGGTCTAGCATCATGTCATTTCATTTCATTTAGCATTGCATTGCATTTCTTTCTAACATTTCAGGTGGTAGGTAAACTTGAGAAGTGAATTTGCCTTCACTTCTCATAACTTTTCTTTTCATCTCTCTTGCATCCATTGCTGCATTTCTATTTGTGTTTGAGATTGAGCTTGCTCATTCTTCTTCCTCCTACTTTCTTTCTTCAAGTGACTTGACTTCTTGAATGAAGCAAGCCACTTTGCTTCTCTTGATCTTGTTCATCTGCTTCCTGGTGGTTCCATTGAAGATTGTTCTTGCAAACCTTACAAACCCTAGGAACAACCAAGCATGACAATAATTAGGGTTTGATTAGTCCCCCACTTAGCTTTTACCTTTGTGTCTCTTTGAGTCTTCTCTTCTCTTCTCATAATCAAGGACTAAACCCTAAAGGCTTTAAGGCTTTGTGATTAAGCTTATGCCTGCATCCTTCTATTAGGATGGAGTGCATAACTTTAATCCTAAGTGTTAAACCCTTAATGTGTTTTAAATCCTTTAATCAATTCACTTAATAATCATCAAGACATCAAGCTTGTAACTTGGGCCTTGCATTAGGGTTCCAATTCTTCCTTAATTGGTTAAGAAGGACTAACCCTAGTGTTAATGGACAAGTCCCCCTCAAGTTGTCTTACAAACCATAAAACTCACTTCTTCATCATATCATTAACTAAAATCCATCTAATAAAGGCTTTGTTTTGTCATGAGGTTAATCCCTAATCATGGATTAAGTTGAGGAGCTTTCCTCAGCTTAAACACTCTCATCTATTATCCTTCTATTAGGATGGTGTAATGAGTCTGTTGAATCCCTGATTATGGCTTAAGCTCATTACTCAACACTAAACAAAAACACCAAAAACATCTAAATAATCACAAGTAGGTTAATGATCTTAATCCTACACCAAAGGTGATTAAGTGTGAGAACCTGACTTCACACTTAAGGTATTCTCATTACCCCTAATCAGAGGGAAGATGTGATGAGTTTACTAATCTATTGATTTAGACTTAAGCTCATTAACTTATGACAAATCTCCAAAAGCAATAAAAGACTGAAAACACCAAAAACAAACAATAATCGTCTCCTTCGGGATTCTTTTCTTATCTCATTCACTCATAACCGAGAACTTGCTTCTTCCGTCTAATGCAAGACAGTTTGCACCTGAGCCAGACAGGTCATACACTTGAGCATAGACAAGTAAGCAGTTCACAAGTCAATTTATCTTTCAGTCTCTTTGGGTCGAACTACGGTGTTCTGACTTCCTCATTGCACGAGAGGATACGTAGGCATAACTTAACAGTTATCGAACAAAAGTCTCTGTATATTCCCCCTCTTTCCAGCTTCATTCTTTAAGCCTCATAATCTTGAGCAATTCATTCTTGTTCCTGCACTGACACTGTACATTTATACACCTCACTTCTTTTACACTGACACCTGTACATTCTTTTCCAGCTATTTTACACAGATTGCACTGACACTACCCCTTTAAAACACAAATCTTTTAAGCGTGGATCCCGTCGAGTACGACGGACAATCTGGGTGCTAATACCTTCCCAGGTTGTAACCAACCCCCTTTCTCAGTCTCTCTGGTTCGCAAACCGTCTTATCCATCTCTTTCTAGGCCTATGCAGCATTGCCTTTCCTCCGGGATAAAAATGCCTAGCTGGCGACTCTATTCATCTCCAGTGAGTTCACGGCTGTGTGTTCTCATTGTCCCTCTCGCCGACCGTTCGCGTCTGTACCCTTATTTGACCCTGTTTCATTTATCGGGAGCGACAGCTTGGCGACTCTGCTGGGGACCCTTATACTGCAACCAGGGCTTCTGGTTCTTTTTGTGGGTTCCTCCTAGCGCTTGTTTGATTTGTGTTTACTGGGGTGTTATGTGCTTGTATTTATTTTTGTTTATTGCTTTATGTACAGTTACTTTACTGCTTTCTTTATTGCATTTATTTATATCATACTGTCATTGCTGCTGGCTGGATCTGGTTGTTTGCCTTGGTGGGTGGGTGATTCATTGAGAGTTAAGGTCCTATACCTGGGACCTGAGTGACACCTAGGCTAGAGTGAATCATATTCTTTCCCATTCCATTTCGGTCTGGTGCGGGAATATGAAACACGGTTCAGATATGGGTTTCTTCTTGAGAACTCTGTGTTGCAGATTTCCTGCAATGCTAGGGCTATCTGGGAAGCCTGCTAAGTCTGGATGACCTTTTAGTATTGACCTTCAGAAACTGAGGTGAATTAGAGGAGGAATTGTTATGGTTATTGTAAACACTGTACCTCCGGGTTAGAAGTGTTTACACTTCTCATAACTGATCCAAGTCTGAGGATCCTTGTTCTAGATCACCACCTGTGAGGGGGTTGGGCTGTTTACAGGTTTGCAGGTACCTTGACCTCAGAATACCCTGTTACTTTGACTTTGTTAAGAATACTCCATGTTGGACAGTTCTTGTGATTCTAAAACCTTGGACTTGTGGCTCTTTATTTGAGTCCCCCACCCTGGTTACTGGATTTTTAGACCTCCATCTGGAATTCTTGAACACACGTGGATCTATACCAAGGCAATTAATCAGATCCAGCTCAGTCACAAACCCTTTGCATATCATTTGCATACATAACCATTGCATCATATTAACATTTGCTTATTTGTGTTTCAGGGTATCCATTTTCATCTGGTTTTGGTTTTGACCCCATCTGCATTACTGACCTATCTCCACCAGCACTAGCTTCAGCCTGTCAGCCATATACTTCAAATACTTGCACTAGCCAGCCAGTGGCCCACTCCTCAGCATCTTCATCAGCACTCTACTCAGTCTTCAGCATCATGGCTCCAAAGAAAAGCAACATCACCTATCATTTCTTCCAACCAGACTTATCAGACATCAGGAGGATCCAAACCCTGATCACTCCAGATCACATACCTTTATTCAGGGAGCATTATGGGGATATACTTGACTTGGTCATGGATCTGGACCCATCCCAGAGGAGTTTGATCCACACCTGCATTCAGTTTTATGACCCCCCATTGAGATGTTTCACCTTTCAAGACTTTCAGTTGGGGCCTCTTTTAGAAGAATACTCATCTTTGATTGGTTTGCCTATCAAGAGGGAAATCCCTTTCAACCCTGAAATGGTCTTTCCCAGCAATGGAGAGGTGGCAAAAGCTCTGCACCTGGAACCTGCTTTGATTGAGCAGCATATGACCTCTAAAGCTGGGATCCCTGGTTTTCATCTTGACTTCCTGATTTCCCAAGCTAGTCTGAAGGCCTCCCTGGGGGAGTGGAGAGCTGTTTGTGCTCTGTTGGCCTTAAGTGTATATGGAATTGTGTTGTTTGCAGATGAGCCTCGATTCATCAGCAAGAATGCAATCCATTTGTTCATCCTGAAGAACCCAGTGCCAACTTTGCTAGGAGATCTCTATTACTCAGTGCACCAGAGGAATGAGAAACAGAGGGGAAGATTAGTGAGGATTTGTGCTCCATTATTTCATACTTGGCTTCTCAAGCATCTACCCAGGACAAATGCATTCCTAAATCCTCATCAGCAAAGCAACTGGGCTAAGAGGCTCACTACTCTCACTTCAGCAGACATCAGATGGTGTACTCAAAGCACCAAGGGCAGAGATATCATTACAAGTTGTGGGCACTTTCCCAATGTGCCTTTAATAGGGGTCAAGGGAAGTATCAATTACAACCCTCTGCTGTTCAGGAGGCAATTAGGCTATGCACTGGTCCATACTCCCAGGGAGCAAGACTTGGTTGAGACCCTCTACTGTGAGAACAAGATTAGTCTGGCAATTGTTAGGCAGGCTGCCTGGGCCTGGGATCATGTTCAAACCAAGGGAATCACCACTCTGGGGAAGTGCAATAATGTGGCATCAGTCCAATATTATGAGTGGTCCCATGCCAGGGCCCAATTCTCTGGAATGCCCTTCACCATAGAAGACATGCCTGAGTCATCTTCAGCACCACCCCCTGCCACTATCAGTCTGGAGGAGTTTGAAAGCTTGAAGGAAAGAAATGAGAAGTTAACCCAGGCTTTGCAGAAGACCCTCCGGGAGAGGAGTGAAGGTGTGAGGGAGATTGAAAGATTGGAGAAGTTGAGGGTGGAACACTTGACTAAAATTGAGAAGTCTGGAGATTATATCAACAAGTCTAAAGCTGGTGAGCAGATTCTGAAGAATGCTTGTAAAGAAGCCCAGTTCCAGAGAGCAAGAACAGACTTGTATTTGAAAGAGAGTCAGGCCAGGTGGGTCCGGATCACTGAGGCCCGTACTCTAGAAGACAAGAGAGTTCAGGACAAGATGGAGCAGATAGAAAAAGCCCTGGCAGCAGCCCAGAAGGAAATATCAGAGCTAGAAATCAGAGCTGGAGTGAAGAGGTCTAAAGACCAAAGTCAGAGCAAGAAGTTGACTGCAGCTGTTGCAACAAGAAACCTTCTCATCAGAAATCTTACGGAGCGGCCGGCTGATCCTGTGACCGAAGCACTTCTTAAGGAAGTTCGTGAGGATGAGTTTGGCCTTGGAGTTTGATCATTTGCTTGTTGTTATTCCTATTCCATGTACTTTTGTTTTTGTGATGTATTTTGACCCCTTAGAGGGCTGGTGTTGTAAAATGAACAAGATGTATTATTTCACCTTCTGTAATATATTTATGTTAGTTTCCATCTGGGTTTATTTCGAAAGCAACTTCAACAGCAACATCTTCAAGGGTCTGGAAGGGTCAAAACTGAAGACCGAACCGGATACCTTGAGAGCAAATAAGCATAACTGCATTGCATGCTAACCTCTTTTGTTTTGTAGGGTTTTGTTATGTTGTTACTAACCTCTGTTGTGATATTCAGGAATTATTGCTCGCCGCCGGGTATTTCCCCTCAACATGCCACACAGGTACCCAACTAGAAACAACCTTCCGGGCATCCAAATGGACCAGATGCAACAAGACCTTACAGAGGTCAGAAACCAGATGGCAAACGAAAGATTGGAGATGAGAACCCAGATAACACAATTCATGGAAGTGATGAACAATTTAGCTCAAAGCCAGGAGAGGCTCAGAGCTTTGGTAGAAGGGAGGAATCAAGATGAGCCCCATGTGGGGACTGCTGGCACAAGTAACAATGAACGGGTGCAACCCCATGTTAACCCTCCTGTGTTTGGCCCACATCTACATCCTGAGATTAACATTCCTGCAAATGTTCAAGGGACAGCCACTGCAGCCAGGGTACTTCAAGAAGACCCTCAGGAGGACCAATTTACAGTAATGGGTGCTGGAGAGGAAACTTATGATAGACGGTTGGAAGAAATAGCTGAGAAGTTGAGGTCCTTAGAATCTCAAAATTCTTTGGGTTTCGACGTTATGGACATGGGTTTGGTAGACGGGGTCAGGATTCCCCATAAGTTCAAGCCTCCTTGTTTCGAAAAGTATAATGGGACTTCATGCCCCCGGACTCATTTGCAATCATTTCTGGGGAGGCTGAAGGCCTATACAATGGATGAGAAGCTCTGGATGTTCTACTTTGAAGACAGCCTGACTGGAGCATCAAGGGAATGGTATTCCCATTTGACAAGGGCAACTGTAAGATGCTGGAAGGACCTGGCAGAGGCCTTCATCCGACAGTATCAATACAACTTAGACATGGCACCCAACAGGACTCTCCTGATGGGAATGTCACAGTCTTCGAGGGAGAGTTTCCGAGAATATGCCCAAAGGTGGAGGCAACTGGCTGCTGCTGTTCAACCACCTATGTCTGAACGGGAAATGGCAGATATGTTCATGAACACCCTTCAGGGAACATATATTGACAGGTTGGCTGCTTTCTCTTCTACTAGCTTTGCAGATGTTGTCATAGCTGGGGAGAGAATTGAAAGCTTGTTAAAAATGGGAAAGATCTCAGACAATGGTGCAAGCTCGTCCAGTAGTACAAGAAAGCCTTTTGCAGGCCCGAGAAGAACTGGCGAGACCAATGCCATCCATTCAAACAGGGGTAGGCCCCAATATGCTCAGAGGTCCATAGCAGCAGTCACCATCCCTGCTCCAGCTCATCCTCAACCTGTCTATCAACCTCCTCAGCAAAGCTATCAACAACAACCTCAGTACCATCAGCAAAATCAGTATCCTCCAAGGAATTACAACAACAGCAACACCAACAACAACAGTCAACAAAGGCCATTCCAACAGAGGCCATCCCAAGCTAACCGAGTGATCGACCCGATCCCAATGTCGTATGCTGCCTTGTTGCCACAGCTTCTGAAACTCAACCTAGTTGAGCTAAGAACGTTGGCACCTCCGGATCCCAACAGTCTACCAAGGAACTATGACTCCAATGCTAGGTGTGCTTTTCATTCAAACGCACCTGGTCACAGTACAGAAAAATGCAGGGCTCTGCATATGAAGGTACAAGACCTGGTAGACTCCAAGGCTCTGAATTTCGCACCACCACCCAATGTCAATAAAAACCCGATGCCAAACCATGGTGGTCCCCGAATTAACGCTATTGAAGAAGACAAGCCGTCTTATTTAATAACCAGTGTGGGACAGATCAGGACACCATTGGTAGAAATCAAAGCTCAGCTCTTGGAATGTCAAATGTTCCCGGGGTGTGAGTTAGGCTGTGCTTACTGCAATATCTCGGTAAATGGGTGCGATAATTTGAGGAATGGCATAGATGGCCTTATTCGGAGTGGCCAACTTCAGATCACCACATCAGTTCCAACAAATCCAGCAATTTCATCAGCGACGGTTTCAGAACCTCCTACAACTGCAACAACTATTGTTCCTGACAATTCTTCGGCTTCATCAACAAGCACTTCATCAATCATCTCAACTGATCAGTTTTCAACAAATTTTTCTTCTACAACGTCCGCTTCACTCCATTTTGAACCTCCTACAACAACAACATCATTTCTTCCGCCAATATCTCCTACAACTCCAGCAACAAATCATGAAGATGTCTCTACTGTCACGATATTCTATGATCCGGAAAACAACTCTGCCTACCATTCAGAAGGTGCTGCTCCCATCAGAGCACCAGTTACAATCTTTTATGATCCACAAACAATTACAGTCCCTTCAGCAGCAGCAATCAGTCCAGTCACTGTCACGGTGCCTGGACCAGTACCATATGAAAGCAGTAGGGCCATCCCTTGGCACTATGGCTCTGACGTGTACTGCGAAGGAAAAAGAATCACTCTTGAAACATCAACACCTGCACCACAAATAGATAATGTGGGGGGAGGCGGAGGCTTCACTCGAAGCGGACGTCTCTTTGCTCCACCAATTCAAAGACCTACTGCCGAAGCAGAAGCTGCTGCCAAGGCAAAAGGGAAGAGCCCTGTGCAGGAAGATCAAGCTGTTAAAGAAGCCTTGAAGACGCCGTTCGATCAAGAAGTTGATGAGTTTATGAGAATCATCAAAAAGAGTGATTACAAAATCGTGGATCAACTTCACCAGACGCCATCCAAAATCTCTATCCTCTCACTGCTTATGTGCTCTGAAGCCCATCGGAATGCACTACTCAAGGTCTTGCACGCAGCTTACGTGCCTGAAGAGATTACTGTCAACCAGTTGGAAACCGTGGTTGGAAATGTTACTGCTAGCAATGGGCTAGGGTTCACCAATACTGACTTGACGGCAGATGGCCGCAACCACAACAAAGCCTTGCACATAACCATGGAATGCAAAGGAGCTGTCCTTTCTCACGTGCTGGTAGACACAGGGTCGTCCCTTAATGTCTTACCAAAGAAGGCTCTGGTGAAGTTAGAATATGATGGTTTGGCATTGAGACCCAGCAACCTGGTAGTAAGGGCCTTCGATGGTTCTAAGAGATCGGTTCTGGGAGAGATCGAGTTACCTGTGACAATTGGCCCGCAGACCTTTAAAACTATCTTTTATGTGATGGACATTCAGCCCGCCTACAGCTGTTTGTTGGGTAGACCCTGGATTCACGCCGCCGGTGCAATAACGTCTACCCTTCACCAAAAGTTAAAATTTGAGTGGGAAGGTCAAGTTGTCACAATCTGTGGGGAAGAGGATATTTTCGTTAGCCATCTGGCTACCTACAAGTACATTGAGATGGATGGAGAGATCCATGAGACAATGAGCCAAGGTTTTGAGGCCTTGAATGTCAATGAAGCATCTGCTGTGTCAGGTATCTCCATGTCATCTTACCAGCAAGCCCGGAAGGTTGTTGAGGAAGGAACTGCCCTAGGCTGGGGCAAAGTTTTAGCTGTGGAGGAGAAAAAGGACAAATTTGGGTTGGGTTACAAACCAACTCAACATCGAGCGAAGGCTGCTGCAGAGCCAGGTTTTGTCAGTGGGGGAATGCTTACCCCTGATGCTATCAACTGTCTGGAAGACGAGCTGGAAGAGGAGCGCAATCTGGAGAATTGGATTCGTCCAAAGATCCCGGGGAGCAGTGTCTCGAACTGGTCTTCCCAGGAAATTATAAGAGTTACTCAAGCAGAGTAATTATTATTTCCTGTATTTTTTATAGCATGCATCAAAGTCTTGCATCTTTCCCAAGATGACAAGACTCATTTTGTAATCAGGGCCATCTGTACTTTTGTGCAAACAAGATTAAATTAACGAAATATCAGACATCTTTTTGCAAACGAGTCTTTTTCTTTTCTGCTCACTGTTTTTCCATTTTTCTTTTTGTACAAAAATAAATGGCGGTGTTTTCAAAATGTTAACTTCATTTCACTTTTTTTCTAAAGCAAGATTAAAATCAATCACTAAAATAAACAAACTTAACCCTTGCAGAGAGTGCCTTCCTGACAGCACCGACAACAGCACGGCTATGACTTCGTATGACTTTGACAATCCAATCAATCAAGCTGATGAAGGGGTTGAAGAAGAATATGAGCTTCCTGAAGAGCTAGCCAGGTTGTTAAGACAAGAAGAAAAGGTTATTACCCCTCACCAGGAGGAGGTTGAAGTGATTAATCTTGGTACAGAGGAAGACGCGAAAGAGGTTAAAATCGGGGCCTGCCTGCAAGACTCAGTGAAGAGACAACTGATAGACCTGCTTCAAGAGTATGTAGATGTGTTTGCTTGGTTGTACCAAGACATGCCAGGGTTGGATACCGATATTGTGGTGCACAAGCTGCCTCTAAGAGAAGAATGCCCACCGGTCAAACAGAAGCTGCGCCGAACTCGCCCAGACATGGCTATGAAAATCAAGGAAGAGGTACAAAAGCAATGGGACGCCGGGTTCCTTGCTGTGACTAGCTATCCACCGTGGGTCGCTAACATAGTACATGTGCCTAAGAAAGACGGCAAAGTAAGAATGTGTGTTGACTACCGGGATCTGAACAGAGCCAGCCCGAAAGATGACTTCCCATTACCTCACATTGATGTATTGGTGGATAACACGGCTCAGTTCTCGGTATTCTCCTTCATGGATGGATTTTCAGGATATAATCAGATCAAGATGTCACCTGAAGACATGGAGAAGACAACATTTATCACACCTTGGGGCACGTTCTGTTACAAGGTGATGCCATTCGGACTAAAGAATGCTGGTGCAACATATCAACGGGCTATGGTGACATTGTTCCACGATATGATCCATAAAGAAATAGAGTGTTATGTGGATGACATGATTGCCAAGTCCCTTACTGAAGAAGACCATCTGGTGAATCTGCTGAAGTTGTTCAAGCGTCTGAGGAAGTATCAACTGAAGTTGAACCCCAACAAATGCACATTCGGGGTGAGATCTGGTAAGCTGCTGGGTTTTATTGTAAGCGAGAAAGGGATTGAAGTGGACCCTGATAAAGTCAAAGCCATTCAAGAGATGCCTGCACCGAAAACTGAGAAAGAAGTCCGAGGGTTCTTAGGTCGATTGAACTACATTTCGCGGTTCATATCTCACCTTACAGCAACCTGTGAGCCCTTGTTCAAATTGTTGAGAAAGGAACAAACGGTCAGGTAGAACGAAGACTGCCAAAGAGCTTTTGACAAGATCAAGGAATACCTGCAAGAGCCTCCAATCCTTATGCCTCCAGTTGAAGGAAGACCTCTGATAATGTACTTGACAGTATTAGAAGAGTCAATGGGGTGTGTGTTGGGCCAGCATGACGAGTCTGGTCGAAAAGAGTATGCAATATACTACCTAAGCAAAAAGTTTACCGACTGTGAACAACGTTATTCACTGCTCGAGAAAACTTGTTGTGCTTTAGCGTGGGCTGCTCGCCGACTGAGGCAGTATATGTTGACCCACACTACTTTATTGATTTCAAAAATGGACCCAGTTAAGTACATATTTGAGAAGCCAGCTCTTACCGGACGGGTTGCAAGATGGCAGATGATCCTTACAGAGTATGACATCCAATACACATCTCAGAAAGCCATCAAAGGCAGTGTACTATCTGAATATCTTGCTGAGCAACCCATTGATGACTACCAGCCTATGAGGTTTGACTTCCCTGATGAAGACATCATGTTCATTAAAGCAAAAGATCACGAAGAGCCTATTCACACTGAAGGGCCTGACCCGGAGGAAGAATGGACTATGATGTTTGATGGGGCTGTTAACATGAATGGTCGTGGTGTTGGTGCAGTACTCATTACACCTAAAAGAGTTCACATGCCTTTCTCGGCAAAACTAACTTTCAACTGCACTAACAACGAAGCTGAATACGAAGCTTGCATTATGGGTCTTGAGGAAGCCATTGACCTCAGGATCAAGACATTGACCGTATTCGGGGATTCAGCTTTGGTAGTCAATCAGACCAACGGGAAATGGTATACACACCAGGATCATCTGATACCTTACAGGGATTATACAAGAAGGTTATTGACTTTCTTCACAACAGTCAAACTTGAGTATATCCCTCGGGATGAGAATCAGTTTGCAGATGCCTTGGCTACCATTTCGTCCATGATCAAAGTTCAAGCTGCTAACGTTGTACCTCAGATTTCAGTATCGAGACTTGATAGACCAGCATATGTATTCGCAGCAGATGTTGTCAAAGATGATAAGCCTTGGTTCCATGATATTAAGTGCTTCTTGGAGGATCAAACATACCCACCTGGGGCATCTTCCAATGATAAGAAGACCTTGAGAAGGCTTGCTGGGAGTTTCTTTCTGAACACTGATGGGTCTTTATACAAGAGGAACTTTGATATGGTACTCCTCCGATGTGTTGACAAGACGGAAGCAGATTTGTTGATGCATGAAGTACATGAAGGCTCTTTTGGTACCCATGCTGGAGGACATGCAATGGCTAAAAAGTTGTTAAGATCAGGCTATTATTGGATCACAATGGATGCGGACTGTTGTGCCTACGCCAGAAAATGCCACAAATGCCAGATCTACGCAGACAAAGTGCATGTGCCTCCGAATCCTTTAAACATAATGTCTTCACCATGGCCCTTTGCCATGTGGGGCATCGACATGATTGGCAAGATTGAGCCGACTGCTTCAAATGGTCACAGATTCATCCTGGTCGCCATTGACTATTTCACTAAGTGGGTTGAAGCAGCCTCATATGCAAACGTCACGAGACAAGTGGTAGCCAGATTTCTGAAAAGGGATATCATCTGTCGATACGGAGTGCCCGAGCGAATCATTACTGATAATGGTTCCAATCTCAACAACAAAATGATGGCAGAGCTGTGCCGGGACTTCAAGATCCAACATCACAATTCTTCTCCTTACAGACCAAAGATGAATGGTGCTGTTGAGGCAGCAAATAAGAATATCAAGAAGATTGTGCAGAAGATGGTAGTCACTTATAAAGACTGGCATGAAATGCTACCATTTGCCTTGCATGGGTACCGCACGTCAATCAGGACATCCACTGGGGCAACACCGTATCAACTCGTGTATGGTATGGAAGCAGTCCTACCAGTTGAAGTTGAACTACCCTCGTTACGGGTATTAATGGATGTTAAACTGAGTGAAGCAGAATGGGTTCGGTCCCGATTCGAACAACTGAGTCTGATTGAAGAGAAAAGATTGGCTGCAATTTGTCATGGGCAGTTATATCAGAAGAGAATGAAGAAAGCCTTTGATCAGAAAGTCAGGCATCGAGAGTACCAAGTAGGGGATCTTGTGTTGAAAAGAATCCTCCCTCCTCATACAGACCACAGGGGCAAATGGACTCCAAATTATGAAGGACCATTCGTTGTAAAGAAAGTTTTCTCTGGTGGAGCGCTGATGCTCAGCACCATGGATGGTGAAGATTTCCCGTCCCCTGTGAATTCAGATGCAGTTAAAAAATACTTCGCATAAAATGACCCGCTGGACATAAAAACAGAATGTAAGTCCAGGAAAAAATAGGGCATCCCGGCGAGTCAAAAACAGAATAAAAGACTCGGGCAAAAATAAGGGAAATAAATAAAAAATGTACACCCGCTGAGTTGAAAAGCCGCATTGGACAACTCAGGCAAAAATGGGTATCCCGATGGATTGAAAACCCGAAAGGGCGATCCATGCAAAATAAGGGAATAAGCGAACAACTGCATTCTGAATTCGTCTGTATCACTTACAACTTAGAAAGCTTCGACGGAATCAAGCTTCAATCAGAATCAACTTTCTTCAGAAAGCAAGACGAGAAGAACGTCATTGTCATACGAGTCATAGCAGGAGAGGAAGCTCCTCAAAGCGTCGCCAACACTGCCAGCACTTTTGTTTCTCAATTTGTGACAGTCTCCTCATTTCAGGAGATATGTTTCTTTGACTGTATCTTGCCAATTCAGGGCACATGAATTAATAAAATCAGATTTTTTTCAGTCATGTTCCGTTTTGTATATTTTTATTTGCAAAGGATGTCTGATGTCTCTAAAAAATCAATTGCATAAGTACAGATGTTTTTCTCCCAAAAGTAATAATAATAAAACACATGCTCACAGGGAATATACTTACTCTCGAAAGTACTTAACTCCTATGACGGGATCCAGTAAAGGATACCTCGGGACCATTTGTGCGTTTCCTTATCTTTGCAGGATTGCGGGTATCCAGAACGCAACCTGGGGCATGCAAGTTACGTCTCAGCAAGCTGGTGAATCATTATCAACTCGGTCTATCTTCCACATGGCACTGGAAGGGGACCATTTCCCCAGCGATGTTGCCAAATCAACATGCACTCAATCTCAGCATCTGAAATGCTCTATCCCCAGCTGAGTTGCCTCTTGTTGCTATCCCCAGCTGAGTTGCCTCTCACAATTCCCCAGCCGAGTTGCCATTTCATCCTCAGTTGAGTACAGGAGTCAGGGAACCATCTCCCCACAGAGTTCCAGCCTCTATCCAGAAGAGCAGCGCATAGAAGATCACAACAGAGTGAAGAAAGCTTCTACAAACCCCAGCTGGGTCCCGTATTACAAGGATATGCCAATCAGTGACCTGTATCCCCAAACAGATACATCATTAGATCTACCAATGATCTCATCCCCAGCTGGGATGTCCACTTCAAGCAGATCAACCAGAGATCTCCGCAGCAACGGGATCCGAGTCCCGGATCTGTGTATCTTTGCATAATCATGGCATTCGCACCATATTATCCCCTCAGAGCGTAGCATTCCGTCTAATGCGGAGCATTACGGCAAAAATCAAACGCATAGCATAATCATGAGTCATGTTGTGAATTGAACGTTTGTAAATAATGACAATCTATCGGCATGCAGAATACATACAGAAAAACCCCCACCAGAGTCCCAGCAAAAGCAGTTGCCTCACAAATCACAAACACCAGTATATACACCTTTTGGCACCCGTCCGTGACATACCCCCCAGCAGAAGGCCAAAGATACCCTCTTTGCACTCACATATACTCATATATACATTTTCTCGACACCCGTCCGTGTCATATTCCCAGCGCAGTCGCTTACACCTTTATCACCCATATACTTGTTAATATTATACTTTTCTCTCTTGACACTCGTCTGTGTCACTATCCCCAGCAGATAAACACTCATCTATACATTATATATACTCACCACTCCTTGGTACACTTATACAGATACTCGCCCGTATCTTGTATACATCATCACTCATATCCTCACAGATTCGACAGTAGTCCTTGTTCTTTGTTAACCAGTTGGTACTCGTCCGTACCATCATCTCAGAACATTGCGTCTAATGTTTGTTTCTACATGATACTCGTCCGTATCATAGTCTTAAGGATGCTCGTCTGCATCTTTAATCCATACACTGTGTCAAACACTTTTGTCTTCTTGAATATAGACACTCGTCCGTGTCTACTATTCCCCAGAAGAGTCCCTTCAGATTCAACACTCGTCCGTGTTCTCTGTTAACCAGATGGTACTCGTCCGTATCATCATCTCTGAACACGTATCAGTATTTGTTTCTACATGATACTCGTCCGTATCATAGTCTAAGGATACTCGTACGCATCTTTAATCTATACACAATACCAAACACTTATACTTTCCTTTCTTGGTTGTGAACACTCGTCCGTGTTCACTATATCCCCAGTTGATCACCAACAAAGCTTTTTTTCCTTTATCTAACACTCGTCCTGTGTTATGATACCCCGAGAGCAGCCGTACCCTGCTAAGTGGTCGTCCTCCACTTCTTGATGGTCATCCTCCATCATGCTCGCCCGATGGCCGTCCCCATCGTTGATCTTTTAGCAGCCGTCCCCTGCTAGGTGGTCGTCCTCCACCTTTTGATGATCGTCCTTCATCATTTTATCCAATGGCCGTCCCCATTGTTGATTTTGGTTATCCGACACTCGCCCTGTGTTGTGATAAAACTTGAGAGCAGCCGTACCCTGCTGAGTGGTCGTCCTCCACTTCTTGATGGTCGTCCTCCATCATACTCGTCCGATGGCCGTCCCCATCGTTGACCTTTTCTATCCGATGGCCGTCCCCATCGTTGATATTTTCGGCAGCCGTACCCTGCCAGGTGGTCGTCCTCCACCTTTGATGGCCGTCCCCATCATATTTCTTTTATCCCCAACAGAGCAGCCGTCCCCTACTAGGTGATTGTCCTTCACCTTTGATGGCCGTACCCCATCATCTGTTTATTCTTTAACCCGATGGCCGTCCCCGTCGTGGTCTCTATTCTTTTTAGCCCGATGGCCGTCCCCATCGTCAGTTACTTTGCTTTGTGAACTTGATGGCCGTCCCC
This sequence comes from Lathyrus aphaca, assembly GCA_963966055.1. Taxonomy (NCBI): domain Eukaryota; kingdom Viridiplantae; phylum Streptophyta; class Magnoliopsida; order Fabales; family Fabaceae; genus Lathyrus; species Lathyrus aphaca. Next base: position 18,810,158 of record OZ014521.1, read on the forward strand.
ATCATGTTTCATTAATCCCCAGAGAAGCGTGCAGCTTTACCTTGATGGCCGTCCCCATCATGATATCTTACTTTCCCACACGGGCACACAATCAATGTGAATAAATCACCCATCGCTCACACCCCACACGGGCACACGATGTTTTTGGATTGCTCACACCCCACATGGGCACACAATCTGATCACTCACACCCCACATGGGCACACGATCTTGTTGTAGTCATCGCTCACACTTCATATGAGCACACGATGCTACAACGGATTCACAAAGAATCCCACAGCACAAGAATGCATATATTATGCTTACATGTGTAAACACCCCAAATTTGCCCTCACCCATTCACACCATGGCTTGTGATCATCCTCATATGCATAAACACAATCATATCATCTCACATCTCATTTTTGATTCACTGCATAGTTTCTAAGGCATCTGCACCTAGGGTTTGTGATCTGAGCAACCTCAGGGCATCCTGAGCCACCCCAGAGGCCACCAATCAACTCAAAGGGGTCCATGTGTGTTCATATGTCATATTCCATCTCTTCAAAGTCAAAAATGCAGAGGAATCACAAGGACTAGGGTTTGAGTGGGTGCAGAGCCAGGTCAAACTGCACAGTTGACTGAAAATTAGGGTTTTGGTTTCAGAGGCCATAACTCCAAATTTTTTGGTCATTCTTGTTTCCATTGCTCTTTATATGGTATAGGGAGTATGAATATCAATTTTCATGAAGAAATTCCATGGGGAAGTCATCTGATCAAGGGTTGACTTTTCAGACAAGTCAGTGTAAAATCAGGGCATCTGAGGCCCCCAATGACCCAACCAATGGGTGATCTTCATCATTTTGAGTGTATATGATCTTTATTTGATCATGGAAGAAGGTTGAAGTTCATAGAAATCAAGAATTTAGGGTTTTTGCAAATGTTGACTTTTTGGGCATAGTTGACTTTTCAAGAATGCATCATTTTAGGTCATTTTTCAAGCCTTGATTCTTGATCCAAAAATGCTTCAAATGGAAAAACTTTGGTCATGAAAGTTGTAGATCTCATTTTTCCCTTTTCAAAAAGTACAAGAACATGATCAAACTCTTCTTGAATCAAAAGTTATGGCAATGCAAAGTTGGCTAAAATCATTGATTTTCAAGGCATGCCCTAAGTGAGAATTTTGCAAAATCTTGGACCAATGCATATTGTAGCCTCTAATTCATTTCAAACCAGCACACAAACATTCTCTAAGTCCTAAAAATCAGAAATGAACTAAGAATGCCCATGGTTTTATGTTTGGTTGGACAAAAAAGGTCACATGTGAACAAAAAGTCACAAGTTGCAAAACTCATGATCATGCTTCCTCCTACTTGCAGCCTTGGATGCTGAGCTTTGCTAGACCTCTCCCTCACCCTTGCTGCGCCAGCCCATGCCATGTACTTGCCTAGACCTTGAGCCATGCTTCTCTTACACATTATTTGACTTTTTGCAAAAGGTAACTTACCAATCAATAAAGGGCATGTCTTGTCAACTGACCAATGAGAGAGAGTTATGTGGACAATTTGCAAGCTAGACATAACACAAGGCAAGGCTGAAACATCTCATACCATCACATTCACAAAATCACCTCATCTTGCAACTTGCTTCGAATCTGCCTCCACAGCTTGCAAACACTCAAACCATCTTCACTAATCAACTCACCTTGCTCCATAGACCACAAAGCACCAAGAACACAGGCCTGAAACCAACCACAAAGCCACTTCACCATTTTCATCTCAGCCTGCATTTTCCTTCGAATCTCCCTCCACAAACCTCAAACACAAGAACAAACTCCACCAACAATCTCCACTCACCTCACTGACCAGAAACCACCCTTTGTTTTGGCCTGAAACACCCTGTATCTCAGATACGATTTTCACCCTCCCTTGGTCAGAGCTGCTGCAAACTCATTCAGGAGGTTGCTTAAACTCCAACTAAGCATCCAAAGCTTCAAAGGTGGACCATTGGGACCAGATTGAGCCAAAGGATCATCCAAAGAGCTCCTGAATCAAGAGCTCCATCTCAGGTGACACCATGAACTTTTTTCCCAGAACTTATTTCTCTTGTTAAAATCTTGTTGTGCATGTTACACTGATCATTGGGATCTCTTTACTTTTGAAAATAAGCCAGAAATGAGCATGTTATGTTGTTCTGAAAGTTTGACCTAGAAATTTCATTGCTTCGATTCTTGTTTGTGTGTGAGTTTAAATGTGATTTGATGCTGGATTCGTGTTTAGGATGAGTGGAAGATGATTTCTGGAGAGTTAGAGCTCTTAAAATGGCCTAGGGAGAGAGATTGATTTTGGGGATGGCCGGAGAAGACGACCGGAACACTGTTCCGGTCGCCTGAATGTCATTAGGGCACAATTAGGGCTTAATCAGTGTAATTAGCAAGTTTGAATTTGAGCCGTGAGATGTGGCGGGTAGTCAATGCGCGCGCTGGCCAGTTTAAATCTCCACCATAGGATCTGTTGACTTCCAATTAATTCAGATTTAATTCATTTATTTTCTTTTCTTTTTCTTTTGTTTTGCATAATTATTTAAAAATAGTTAAAAATTCTTAAAAATTATGAAACTTTTTCCTAAAAGTTTATTTAATTTTTAAGACCCAAAAACATTTTTATTTTATTTTTTATCATTAAAAAAGTATTTTTAAATATTTAAAAGATTATTTTTAATTGATTAATGGGAATTAATTAATTAAAAATACTTTTAGGTATTTAAAAATTACAAAAAAATTCATGAAATGTTCTAAGACATTTAGAAACATTGTCCAACCTTCAAACCAAATTTCTTTTTTGATCTTGATGCATTTTAAGAATTTTTCATTGAATTAAATCATTTTTTATGCATTATTTTGATCATGGGTTCAAAAATTCATTTCTGCCTATTGGAGAAGGTTTGGACATTGATTCTTTTTGCTTTGTTTTGTGTTTAGCATATAGTTTCTAAGATAAAATGGCCATGATTTGATCTTGCATTTTCCAATTGTTTGACATTTCTTCTGTTAAGAACCCTAAAAAACCCTAATAACTTATAAAATTCATATCTTGAGATTGGTTAAGAGTTGGGAGTTCCCCTTTGGGCAGTGGTTCATTATAGGTTTAGGGTTTCTTTGGGCAGCATTTTCCATTTTTTATCTTGGGGTTTGTTTCTGTTTTGGGTTTTTGTTTGATGTTTGTTCCATAAACCCTAATTTGGGATTTCTCTTGCATCCCTCTTGCATTTCCTTGCATAACATGACTTGTCTTTGCATTTTGTGCATTCTTGTGATTCATTTGGCATCTTAGGGCACATAGAAAGCATGTTTGATCATTGCATTGCATATTTGCCATGTCATTTGTCTTGTATGCTTCACAACTTTCCATGCTTGTTCATGCTCCTTAGCTTGCATCATTTGCATTCATAATCTTGTATGAGCATTTCCATGTGCTGCCTTTTGCTTGTAGCACCTCATAGCATCATTTTCATCATCAACATGCTTCTGGTTTGGTCTAGCATCATGTCATTTCATTTCATTTAGCATTGCATTGCATTTCTTTCTAACATTTCAGGTGGTAGGTAAACTTGAGAAGTGAATTTGCCTTCACTTCTCATAACTTTTCTTTTCATCTCTCTTGCATCCATTGCTGCATTTCTATTTGTGTTTGAGATTGAGCTTGCTCATTCTTCTTCCTCCTACTTTCTTTCTTCAAGTGACTTGACTTCTTGAATGAAGCAAGCCACTTTGCTTCTCTTGATCTTGTTCATCTGCTTCCTGGTGGTTCCATTGAAGATTGTTCTTGCAAACCTCACAAACCCTAGGAACAACCAAGCATGACAATAATTAGGGTTTGATTAGTCCCCCACTTAGCTTTTACCTTTGTGTCTCTTTGAGTCTTCTCTTCTCTTCTCATAATCAAGGACTAAACCCTAAAGGCTTTAAGGCTTTGTGATTAAGCTTATGCCTGCATCCTTCTATTAGGATGGAGTGCATAACTTTAATCCTAAGTGTTAAACCCTTAATGTGTTTTAAATCCTTTAATCAATTCACTTAATAATCATCAAGACATCAAGCTTGTAACTTGGGCCTTGCATTAGGGTTCCAATTCTTCCTTAATTGGTTAAGAAGGACTAACCCTAGTGTTAATGGACAAGTCCCCCTCAAGTTGTCTTACAAACCATAAAACTCACTTCTTCATCATATCATTAACTAAAATCCATCTAATAAAGGCTTTGTTTTGTCATGAGGTTAATCCCTAATCATGGATTAAGTTGAGGAGATTTCCTCAGCTTAAACACTCTCATCTATTATCCTTCTATTAGGATGGTGTAATGAGTCTGTTGAATCCCTGATTATGGCTTAAGCTCATTACTCAACACTAAACAAAAACACCAAAAACATCTAAATAATCACAAGTAGGTTAATGATCTTAATCCTACACCAAAGGTGATTAAGTGTGAGAACCTGACTTCACACTTAAGGTATTCTCATTACCCCTAATCAGAGGGAAGATGTGATGAGTTTACTAATCTATTGATTTAGACTTAAGCTCATTAACTTATGACAAATCTCCAAAAGCAATAAAAGACTGAAAACACCAAAAACAAACAATAATCGTCTCCTTCGGGATTCTTTTCTTATCTCATTCACTCATAACCGAGAACTTGCTTCTTCCGTCTAATGCAAGACAGTTTGCACCTGAGCCAGACAGGTCATACACTTGAGCATAGACAAGTAAGCAGTTCACAAGTCAATTTATCTTTCAGTCTCTTTGGGTCGAACTACGGTGTTCTGACTTCCTCATTGCACGAGAGGATACGTAGGCATAACTTAACAGTTATCGAACAAAAGTCTCTGTATATTCCCCCTCTTTCCAGCTTCATTCTTTAAGCCTCATAATCTTGAGCAATTCATTCTTGTTCCTGCACTGACACTGTACATTTATACACCTCACTTCTTTTACACTGACACCTGTACATTCTTTTCCAGCTATTTTACACAGATTGCACTGACACTACCCCTTTAAAACACAAATCTTTTAAGCGTGGATCCCGTCGAGTACGACGGACAATCTGGGTGCTAATACCTTCCCAGGTTGTAACCAACCCCCTTTCTCAGTCTCTCTGGTTCGCAAACCGTCTTATCCATCTCTTTCTAGGCCTATGCAGCATTGCCTTTCCTCCGGGATAAAAATGCCTAGCTGGCGACTCTATTCATCTCCAGTGAGTTCATGGCTGTGTGTTCTCATTGTCCCTCTCGCCGACCGTTCGCGTCTGTACCCTTATTTGACCCTGTTTCATTTATCGGGAGCGACAACATGCAAAATGACACACAACATTCTTGAAAATGCATACATATTCACAATATAATTATGCATTCATCTCATTCAATTAACATACATTGACATTCAATTCAAACAATGTATTCATTTTCCAAACGGCCACAACATCACCTCAACCCACATTTCCATAATTAATTCATTTATGTTTTATCGGAAAAGTTGGGTGAAAGTCGGCTTAAAATTAATTTTTCTTAGCATCATTAGTTTCTATGCGTTTCTAGCTTCGAATCGATATAAGGAACACTAAAAACGGATACCCGAAACTAAAGCTACGGAATTAAACATAAACCCCTCAAAACCTACAGGCTCGTTGAGCGCCCTCTCGCTCGCTGAGCGAGAATCACCCTGGAACTTTCGCTGAGCAAGGGATAGCTCGCTGAGCGACCACTGCGAAGTCTAGAATTTCTCAGCTGCAAACAGTCAACTCAAAACTCCAAAATACTTCCATAAACATGATCTAAAACATATATCTAACATCATACTTCGATTATAACGATTTCTAACCGATTAATCTACCAATTTCTCACATTTTCTCTAAAACCCTAACTATTCATCTTCTCTAAACTTCCATCAAAACCAAAACTCAACCAATCAAACACATACATAATCATACACAATATTAAGATAACAATGCTTATCACCCTTACCCGATTATACCGATTCCTAGGAGCAATCTTGAAGCTTTTCCAACTTTCCCTCTTTTCTCTTCTTTTTCTCTTCTCTCCTTTTCTTTCTTCTCTTTTTCTTTCTCTTCTTACTAACTTTCTATTTCACTCTTTCTCACTCTCTTATATTCTTTTTCTTTCTATTTCTATTTTCTACTCTTTCCAACCAAATATCATTCTCTCACAAAAATACCAATTCTACTAATTTCTAACTTATCACTAATTAACAAATATCTAAAATACCCTCCAATCCAATTTTACCTGAAAATTCACAAATCTGTAAAATCTCACAACATATCATATTATCATGATAATTTCACAAATAAAACAATTATCATACAAATAAAATAAAAGACTCCACAAAAATTGGGAAAATCGAATCGGGGCGTTACAACTCTCCTCCACTTTAGAAATTTTCATCCTCAAAAATATTACCTGATCCAAACAACTCCGGATACGACTCGCGCATCCTACTCTCCAATTCCCAAGCCATATTGCCTTCCGCAGCGCCTCCCCATGCCACTTTCACAAGCACAATATCCTTTCCTCTTAGTTTCTTGATTTCACGATCCAAAATCCTAACCGACAAAGCTTCCACCGTAAGGTTATCTCTTACTTCAACCTCGTCCATAGGAATAACATGCGACGGATCCGAAACATACTTCCGAAGTTGCGAAACATGGAACACATCATGCAAATTCGAAAGATTCGGAGGCAACGCCACACGATAAGCCACAACACCCACTTGTGCAGTAATCTGATACGGTCCAATAAAATGAGAAGTCAACTTCTTCGACTTCAAAGCACGACCCACACTTGTAACCGGTGTAACTCTCAAGAACACATGGTCGCCTTCCTGAAACTCAAGATCCTTCCTTCTCTTGTCATGATAACTCTTTTGTCTACTTTGAGAAGCTCTCATCTTCTCCCGAATCAACTTTACTTTTTCCGTTGTTTGTTGTACCATCTCCGGTCCAACTACCGTTCTTTCCCCGGTTTCATGCCAACACAAAGGTGTTCGACATCTCCGACCATACAAAGGCTCAAATGGTGCCATACCAATACTCGAATGAAAATTGTTATTGTAGGTGAACTCAATCAATGCCAAATAACTATCCCAAACACCACCTTGTTCTAGCATACAAGCACGCAACAAATCCTCTAACGATTGAATTGTCCTCTCGGTTTGACCGTCCGTTTACGGATGGTAAGCCGAACTCAATCTTAGCTTAGAACCCAAAGCCTTTTGCCAACTTTCCCAAAACCTCGATGTATATCTAGGATCTCTATCTGATACAATACTCTTAGGAACTCCATGTAACTTCACAATCACAAAAACATAAATCTTGGCTAGCTTCTCCAAGGAATAACTAATATTGATCGAAATAAAGTGAGCAGATTTAGTAAGCCTATCGACAATCACCCAAATAGCATTATGACCTCTTTGCGTATTCGGAAATCCCGTAACAAAATCCATCGATATACTATCCCATTTCCATTCCAGAATATCCAACGGTTGCATTAAACCACTAGGCTTCTGATGTTCCACCTTAGACTTCTGACACGTCAAACACACATAAACAAAATGAGCTACATCTCTCTTCAATCCGGACCACCAAAAGATCTTCTTCAAATCTTGGTACATCTTATTCACTCCCGGATGTATACTTAGATTACTCTGGTGTCCCTCTTCCAATATCATCTTTTTCAACTCCTCATCATCGGGTATACAAATACGACCACGGAATCTCAAAACTCCAAAATTATCAACCTTGAAATCCTCGTTCTCATTCATCATCAAATCGACAAATTTCAAATCCAACTTTTGCTTTTCACAAACGGTTGCAAGAAAGTCATTTGTAACACGTAGCATACCAAGTCTCACGCTTCTCGGCGTCATCTCGCAAACCAAACTCAAGTCTCTAAAGGTTCCCATTCCCTTATCATCAATGCGGACATATGTAACAACTTACGACTCAAGGCATCGGCCACCACATTCGCCTTACCCGGATGGTAATTCAGACCAAAATCATAATCCTTCAAAAGTTCTAACCATCTCCTTTGTCTCATGTTCAATTCCTTTTGATCGAATAAATACTCCAAACTTTTCTGATCATTAAAAACTTCAAATCTTGCACCATAAAGATAATGCCTCCAAATTTTTAGAGTAAAAACCACAACCACCAATTCCAAATCATGCGTAAGATAATTATTTTCATGCATCCTCAATTGTCTTGAAGCATAAGCTACAACTTTTCCATCTTGCATCAATACACCACCTAACCCAAACAATGAAGCATCACAAAACACCACAAATGGTTTCGTCGGATTCGAAAAAATCAAGATCGGAGCCGTTGTCAACCTTCTCTTAAGTTCCATGAAACTCTCTTCACACTGAATATCCCAAATGAAAGCCTTTCCTTTACATGTCAACTGCGTTAACAGAAGTTCCAACTATGAAAATCCTTCAATAAACCTCCGATAATAACCCGCCAAGCCTAAAAAGCTTCGAATCTCTGTAACCGATCTAGGAACTTCCCATTGCATTACCGCATCAATCTTGGATGGATCAACACTAATACCACCATCGGAAATAACATGCCCAAGAAAACTTACCTTCGACAACCAAAACTCGCACTTTGACAACTTAGCATACAATTGCTTCTCTTTCAAAATTTGTAATACAGTCCTTAAATGCTCTTCATGCTCTTCTTGAGACTTAGAATAAATCAAAATGTCGTCGATGAAAACAACCACAAAACGATCCAACTGATCATGAAAAATATGATTAATGTATTCCATAAACACACCCGGCGCATTAGAAACTCCGAATGGCATCACGGAATACTCGTAATGACCATACCATGTCCTAAAAGCTGTCTTTTGAATATCCTCCTCTTACACACGAATCTGGTGATATCCTGATCTCAAATCAATCTTACTAAAAACACGCGCGCCAACCAATTGGTCCATCAAATCATCGATCCTCGGAAGCGGATACTTGTTCTTAATTGTCACCTTGTTCAACTGTCGATAATTAATACATAACCGCATACTTCCATCATTCTTCTTTACCAACAATATCGGCACACCCCAAGGAGAAAAACTTGGCCTAACAAAACTCTTATCCAACAAGTCATTCAACTGCTTTTTCAATTCTACCAACTCTGAAGCTGACATACGATACGGTGCCATCGAAATCGGTCTAGTACCCGGAACTGATCAATAGAAAACTCAACTTCTCTTTCTGGCGGTACATCCTTAATATCATCCGGAAACACTTCTGGAAAATCACACACCACTGGAAACCTACTTATCTCCACTTCGCTTTCCACTGACAACGATGTAAACAAACCAAACAATTGAACTTCGTCCACTAAAAGTTTCTTTAACTCTTTCGTGGATAGGAAACTCTCTTCTTCATCATCCAAAGAAGGAAACCTTACTAACTTATGATAACAATCTATATGAACTCGATTAAATTGCAACCAGTTCATACCCAAGATCACGTCCAAACCTTCCAACGGCAAACGAACTAAATCCATAACAAAATCTTTACCATACATGGTCAAAGAACAACTTACACACACCAAAGAAGTAGTTACCGACCCTGAAGCAGGAGTCTCAATAACCATCTCACCACCCCAAGAAGACATAAACAAATTCAAACGCTTAGTGCACTCAAAAGAAATAAACGAGTGATTCGCTCCCGTATCAATAATAGTAACTAAAGACGTAATATTAATAAAGCATGTACCTTTAATCAAACGGTCTGCACTAGTAGTATCCTTCCCTGCTAATGCAAACACCTTTCTGCCCGCCTGAGCTTGCTTCGACTTAGTACACTTAGTACTAATGTGACCAACTTCCCCACAATTGAAGCACTTAACAACATTCCTCCTACACTCTGTAGTAGCATGTCAAAGACCTCCACGGTTTGAACATTTCACAATATTGTTCCCACATTCAAAAGACTTGTGGCCTAGATCGCCACACTTGTAACACTTAACGGGACCAGAACTCCAACCACCAGATCTCCTATCAAAGTTTCCCCTATGTTTGCCCTTATTAGCGGGTGTCACATACGGTCCATTTCTAGCTTGTTGCTTCCCTTTCCTCTCATTCACACTCTTGTAATGTGTAGAACGAGCTTTGCTATCTTCTTCAAAGATTCTATAACATTCAGTCAAATCTGAAAATCTGAAAATCCTATGATATCCCACAACTTGCTTAATCTCAGGACTTAAGCCATTCTCATACTTAATACACTTAGAAAACTCAGCAGTAGCAGTAGCAGCAACATAATGAGGATAAAACTGAACCAACTCCACAAACTTAGCGGTATAGTCAACCACTGACATACTACCTTGCTTCAACTCAAGGAATTCCATTTCTTTCTTTCCCTTCACACTCTTAGGGTAGTACTTCCCTAAGAACTAGGTACAAAAAACTTCCCAAGTTATCTCTTCATCCTCCTCCTCAAGAGCTTGACTTCTACCGACCCACCAATCATTGGCTTCTTCCTTCAGCATGTGAGAACCAAGCCTCACCTTACTCTCTTCAGCACAGTCCATGACTCTGAATATTCTTTCAATCTCCTTCTACCAATTCTGAGCACTATTAGGATCGAATCTTCCTTTGAAGACCGGCGGTTGATTCTTTCTGAACTCATCATTCGCATTCACATTCGGCGCTCCCTCCACCACCCTAGCCATTGCTTCCAAAGCAGCAGCCATAGCATTATCATTTCTACCAGCTATATTCCGATTATTCCCAAAGACATCAACAAGATTAAACAAAAGTTCAATCATAACAACATCAAGACAGACACAACTGACTCGAACACTGACTCTGATACCACTTAATGTAACACCCCCTTTCTATACCCCCAAATAATCAATTAAATCATTTAGGCACATGTTAAAACTTTTACCAGAGTATATTCGAAATATGGTATAAAAGAGCAATGCCACATTATACTTGAAATCAAACCACATTACACCTGCTCATAATAGATATGCAACAATAGGGTAATTTCCAAACGATAAATGATTATACATCGGAAACATTTCAACAACATCAAACATATATATATTTCCATTCATATATATATATATATATATATATATATATATATATATATATATATATATATATATATATATATATATATATATATATATATATCAACAAGTTTGATGCCAAAAACAAATATTCATGTCTATACAAAACATTCATCCAAAAGATACATGTACACAATGCATCACAAAAAATGGCACTAAGCCAACCTAACTACCCGGTGCTACATATCAGAGATGACCGACCAAAAGATGAAGACGAGCTTCACAAAAATTGCCATCCAGCAACCTACTCTACAATGCCTCGTAGAGCATCAAAAAACAGCAGAAGGGTGAAAAACATTATCAGAATAACATTGCATATAATTATATATCTCAACATATAAAATACACATAAAACATAGTCTCACCACAAATCATACCCCATCACCTATACACATCGCAACGTGTACATAAATACCAATAACACATATTCGTCATTGCACCAATTCACTAATTCACATAAACTTACATTATTTATGTTTATTCCCCAACTCTATTCATTTCGCATAAACATACGTCTAGCTATGTTTAAGTCACACATATACATTACAAATGTATAAATCACATACATATACACATATCAAACATGCATATATACAAACAAGTATGTTTCATCACACATACTATCATCTCCATAATACTCCAAATAAACATATGCACATTCATGTTTATTTCTGCATATCATAATTAAAATGATAAAATGAAACTCATAGAGACCGACACACGACTCTATGCAGATGCAAATGAGGTACCGACTCAACATTTCAGTAGGTTCACTCAGGAACCAAATGGAATCATCGCTTGTTACCTAAAGTAACTCCCCATCGGGCACATGATGGTCCCCATTGCTCACACCCCACATGGGCACACAATGTTTATGGATTTCTCACACCCCACACGGGCACACAATCCGATTGCTCACACCCCACACGGGCACACAATCAATGTGAATAAATCACCCATCGCTCACACCCCACACGGGCACACGATGTTTCTGGATTGCTCAAACCCACACGGGCACACAATCCGATCACTCACACCCCACATGGGCACATGATCTTGTTGTAGTCATCGCTCACACTTCATATGAGCACACGATGCTACAATGGATTCACAAAGAATCCCACAGCACAAGAATGCATACATTATTCTTACATGCAAAATGACACACAACATTCTTGAAAATGCATACATATTCACAATATAATTATGCATTCATCTCATTCAATTAACATACATTGACATTCAATTCAAACAATGTATTCATTTTCCAAACGGCCACAACATCACCTCAACCCACATTTCCATAATTAATTCATTTACGTTTTATCGGAAAAGTCGGGTGAAAGTCGGCTAAAAAATTACTTTTCTTAGCATCATTAGTTTCTACATGTTTCTAGCTTCGAATCGATATAAGGAACACTAAAAACGGATACCCGAAACTAAAGCTACGAAATTAAACACAAAACCCCTCAAAACTTACAGGCTCGCTGAGCGAGAATCACCCTGGAACTTTCGTTGAGCGAGGGATATCTCGTTGAGCGACCACTGCGAATTTCAGAATTTCTCAACTGTGAACAGTCAACTCCAAACACCCCAAAAACTCCAAAATACTTCCATAAACATGATCTAAAGCATATATCTAACATTATACTTTGATTATAACGATTTCTAACCGATTAATCTACCAATTTCTCACATTTTCTCTAAAACCCTAAGTATTCATCTTCTCTAAACTTCCATCAAAACCAAAACTCAACCAATCAAACACATACATAATCATACACAATATTAAGATAACAATGCTTATCACCCTTACCCGATTATACCGATTCCTAGGAGCAATCTTGAAGCTTTTCCAACTTTCCCTCTTTTCTCTTCTTTTTCTCTTCTCTCCTTTTCTTTCTTCTCTTTTTCTTTCTCTTCTTACTAACTTTCTATTTCACTCTTTCTCACTCTCTTATATTCTTTTTCTTTCTATTTCTATTTTCTACTCTTTCCAACCAAATATCATTCTCTAACAAAAATACCAATTCTACTAATTTCTAACTTATCACTAATTAACAAATATCTAAAATACCCTTCAATCCAATTTTACCCGAAAATTCACAAATCGGTAAAACCTCACAACATATCATATTATCATGATAATTTTCACAAATAAAACAATTATCATACAAATAAAATAAAAGACTCCACAAAAATTTGGAAAATCAAATCGGGGCGTTACAAGGACCATTCCATGGATTTAATTGATGTTTAACTGATTTATTTAAAATTAATCGTGAAATATTATGGGGTTTTAGTTGGGTGTTACATTAGTTTTATCATAGCAGGTCGGTCTGTCCTACCAGGTTGTATATGAAATCAGTTACCTGTTAGTCGATGAGTGTGTGTGCACTTTCGATGATTTGTTCCTTCTAACATTGATTGTTGGTGTGTAAAATGGTTGGAAGAAATGATGTTGCACTTGCTTCTGCTTTACATGCTATTGCTCAGATTATGCAACAACAATCTAATGTTGGAGTGAATGATGGGTCTCGTGTCTTGGATACGTTCCAGAGGAACCATCCTCCTACTTTCAAGGGTCGGTACGATCCCAATGGAGCGCAGACAGGGCTCAAGGATATTGAAAGGATCTTTCAAGTCATGGATTGCTCGAATGATCAAAAGGTGCATTTTGGTACACATATATTGGCAGGAGAAACTGATGACTGGCGGGTTAGCACCCGTCAGAGACGGACTCTGATGGGTGGGGTTATTACTTGTGTTGTGTTCAACAGGGAGTTTTTGAGGAAGTTTTTTCCCGAAGATTTTCCGAGAAGAAAGAGGTCGAGTTCCTTGAATTAAAACAAGGGAATTTGATTGTGACTGAGTATGCTTCGAAGTTTGTTGAATTGGCGGACTATTATCTGCATTATAGTGAAGAAAATGTTGAATTCTTGAAGTGTGTCAAGTTTGAGAATGGTTTATGTCCGGAGATCAAACGGACAATTGGTTACCAACAAATCCATAGATTTGAAGAGTTGGTGAAAACTATAGGATTTATGAGGAAGATGGCAAAGCTCATTTAGCTCATTACAAGAGTTTGAGTGAGAAGAGAGGAAGACAACATCAAAATCGTGGGAAGCCTTATGATGCTCCAACTGATAAAGGGAAACATAAGGTTTCTGACGAGAAGAAGTACAATGGGGGAGGAGCTCCCATTCATGTTAAATGTTTTAGGTATGCAGAACAAGTTCACCGCTCTAGTGACTATCTTTGGCAAGAGTTTTGCGATGGATTTAGTATGTTTACCCTTACACCAAATTGATGTTATTCTTGGTATGAATTAGTTGGAATTCAATTATGTTCAAATTAACTGTTATGCTAAGACTGTGAGGTTCCTTGAGTTTGGTGATAATGGAGAGCTGATGTTCTTATCTTCTAAGCAAGTGGATGAACTTGTAGCAGACGAAGCCTTGATGTTTGTAATATTTGCATCGTTGCAAGTTGATCGTGAAGCTACCAGTGTTGAGTTGCATGTTGTTTGTGAATTTTCTAATGTGTTTCCGGACGATATAAGTGATTTACCTTTGGAACGTGAAGTTGAGTTTGCAGTGGACTTAGTTCTAGGTACGAGTCCAGTTTCTATGGCTCCTTATTGGCTGTCTTCTTCCGAATTGAGTGAGTTGAAGAAGCAATTAGAAGAATTATTAGAAAAGAAGTTTGTTCAACCTAGTGTTTCTTTGTAGGGTGCTCCTATGTTGTTGGTCAAGACGATGGTAGCATGAGGTTGTATGTCGACTACTAGCAGTTGAATAAAGGGACAATCAAGAATGAATATCCACTACCAAGAATCGACGATTTGATGGGTCAACTAGTAAGTGCTTGTGTGTTCAACAAGATTGATTTGAGGTCTGGTTATCATCAAATTCGGGTTAAAGAAAATAATATTCAGAAGAGGGATTTTAGAATGAGGTATGGTCACTATGAGCACATTATGATGCCATTTTGGGTCTCTAGTATACCTGGTGTGTTCATGGAATATATGAACTGAATCTTTCATGAGTATCTGGATAAGTTTGTGGTGGTTTTTATTAATGATATTATTATATATTCTAAATCGGAAGAAGAGCATGTAGAGCATTTGAGAATTATGTTGCAAGTGTTGAGAGAGAGGAAGTTGTATGCTAAGCTGTCGAAATGTGAGTTCTGGTTGAAAGAAGTGAGTTTTCTTGGCCACATAATTTCAAGTGGTGGGATTTCTATGGATCCTTCTATGATTGATGCAATGTTGCAATGGGAGACTCTAAAATCTGCTATAGAAACTCGTAGTTTTCTTGGATTGGTTGGCTTTTATCGCAAGTTTATCAAAGGCTTTTTTAAGTTGGTACTAACTTTGACTCAGTTGACTCGAAAGGGGCAAGCCTATGTGTGGTACATTGTGTGTGAGGAGAGTTTTTTGGAATTGAAGAAGAAGTTGACGACTACTCTGGTGTTGATTTTGTCAAATCCGAGTGAATCTTTTCTGGTATATTGCAATGCGTCGAAAATGGGTCTTGGTGGGTGTAGCGGTAAGATCATGAGTGTAAGTTATTAGTTAACTTAACTCAAAATAAACAGAGTCGCCACCACGCTTTTATTTTATTCCAAGAGGAAAAGGAAAAAAGAGCGAATAAATCCTGATGAATCTAAAAGCAAAAAAAATCTAAAGAAACACATCATAGAACCGGGTAAGGGGATAAGTTACAGAATAGGAAGGTTGTACGCACCCAAAATGTTTGTGGTACTCCTCGGGAGCCCTTTGAAATACTTACTGCTTTTGGTTTGAAAAAGGTTTGTTAAAAGAGAGTGGAGGGATGAGAAAATAATTATTTTTTAATATTTTGTGTTTGGAGAGGTTTACCACCTCATGCCTATGTACCCACAAAGTGCAATGCGAGATTAAAACCCCGTATTTCGTGGTACAAAGAGTGAAAAGGGTTGGTTGTAATTGATTTTATTAAATGAAGAGAATTTGTCATCTTCAAGTGGATAGCCAAACAAACCTACCATGAGAATGAAGGCATGGACTCATACATCATTGTGGGGAGGGCGCCAACTCGAATAAAATCAACGAGTATGCCATTAAACCCTCGCGAATGACAAGAGACTCAATTACATCAAACTACAACCATGGAGATTGAGAGACTTGCACCCGACTAAAGAATAATGACTCATAATCGACACTTTTTAAAGAAAACAAACAAAAGTGCACAAAGGAACAAAACAACTTGAATGAGTTTGGTTCTTTTTATTTTTGAATTAAAGTCAAGATGGTTAGATTCATTGATTTTTAAGAGAAAAAAAAGTAAAATCCACTTGACAGAAGTCAATGTTTTGTTTATTAAAGAAGTGATGATTTAGAAAAGAAGAATCCTTTTAAAAAGAGAGAAGATTTTGAAAATTAGAGAAGGGATGGAGATGAAGAGACTATCCTATAAAAGAAAATAAGGAGATAAAGGGAGAAATACCTAACCAAACTTGATGATATTTCAAAATATGAGCATAAGAGTTTCATCCTTATAAGCTAGCAAATGGCCAAATAAAGACAAATACCAACTTCATGAAGATCAAAGCAAAGGAGAGATGTCCTAAAATCTAAGTCCAAAAACTCCATTTCAATGCCAAGGATAGTAACTAATAGTCCAAAGATTAAAGATCACGAGTTTTTTAGAGGTTTAATCCTTTATTAATATTTTTGTGTCCAAATGGACAAAAGGAAAATAAACATGACAAAAATAAGAGCAAGAAATATAAATATGATAATGGATGAATAAAGCATAATAAAATAAAAGCAATAAAAGTGCAAGAAATTAAATGTTAGTAGCAAAAGTGCAAGAATCTAAAATATTAATGTGAGACATGGCATGAATTTTAATGTGTCAAAAACTTGGCATGTTTGAAAGCATAAGTGTTTCCCTAAAAAAAAGCAAGAAATGGTATTTTTGGAAAAATAAACTGAATGAGCCGACTCAAATTCCACAATGAGTCGACTCATTCAGTGTGTTTTGGTGCCCAAACACACGGGTCCCAACAGGCTGCCTGAAGCATCATTTTGGTTGACTCATGGGTATGGATGAGCCGACTCAAAATCCTTCATGAGTGGTCCATCAAAAATATTTTTCTTCTCATTTCCTGCGGGTCTCAAAAGGCTTCTTCTCTGTTATTTTTTGCCGGCTCACCTGGCAATTCGAGCCGGCTCATTTAATGATTTGAGTCGGCTTATTACTGTGCTGACTCAATTTTTCATTTAATTTTTCTTTCTTTTATGTTATAATCACTAATCAATTTAAATAGCAGGTTTCATTTCTTTTGAGAGGTGAACAAGGAAAGTGAAAGATATACACACAGCTCTCTTCATCTTCATCTTTATTGCATCAATCAACAATCACACACAATAATCTTTGTTTGATTACGGTGCTTGTTTCGAAGATAACGTTCAATCGTGAATTAGAGTTTCAGATTGGGTCTAGAGGGTGTGGGTTTTCCTTGGAAAATTTGAAGGGTTTTCTCCTCCAAGATCGTTGAAGGTTTGGGGGTTTTGCACACAACGATCATTCGTAGATTCAGCCAAGTGAGGTAGATTGAAGATCAAGTGGATCGTTCTCATATCACGGTAGACGGATGATTGCGAAGGTCTTTGTGGGTTCACAAGTGTTGGAGAAACTCAGTCGTGCTCAAAGTTTGGAGGATCGTGAATCCTTGCAAGAAGGGAGCAATTAATCAAAGGCTTTCTCGACACGCGTGGAAGACTTGATTCTACATTGGATCAAGGGACAAGAAGAAGATTTGACAGCATATTCAACGCGATTTGGTTTGTTGGTTCATTTAGCTCTCTTCTTGTAAAACAATTGTGATTTAATAAAATTGCCCAATTCGATTGTGAATTGGGGGCAGAGTACTTCGAGCGAGGACGACGAAGGAACTGCCTCAACAAATTCCTTGTGTTCTTTACGTTTCTCGCATTTTACTTTTGTTCATCTTGATCTTGTATGCTGATGGGCTAAAGATGTATCTAATTATGTGTCTAGCGGTATCTTAACTGCAAGTGCACAGCCTATCGAAGTAATATTTAAGATTATCGATCCACAGGGACTCTATGGTTACTTAGTGCTAGAGGAATTTCTAGTTTAGCTAAGGTGAAAGGTTGTCACGATTTTTGGTTGTTTTTAAAGATTAAAGGCGGGAATTAAATTTAAGTTTAATAAATAATACTAAGGCGGTCGGTATGTAATTTTGCTAACTTAGGCGGGTCAATTTACCCTAGGCTTATAAAGATGGTTCACTTAATCTATTCTGTAGAGGTTACCAGTTTAAATATCTTTAACTCACACTCTCGTGGTCTTATCTCAGATCTTACCCCTAAAGCCCTATGCCTGCTCTCGCTAGCCCATAAGTGTTTAGAGATAATTTTTGGAAACTTAGTAATTCTAATTCATTTTAAAGCGCTCTCGCTGTGTTTAAATTAAATGCCTAACTTTAGCTATCTGGTTAAAATCTCACACTCTCGTGGTCTTGACCTAACCTATTACACTTCCCTTACTCTCGTAACAAAAAGGTTGATTTTATAATAAAAAGTCTCAGCCAGAATTTTAAGCTCTTAATTATTTTAAGCCTAGAGTTGATTTTACCGATTTAGTTTGTTTTAATTACATACCGCCCTAAGGTGTTTAGCTACTCATTATTGTTGAACCAGACAGAGGCAGAGAAATATAAAATAAAATATGCATGGCAGAAAAATAAATATTCAACATTAATATAAATGCAATTAAATATAAAAACCTGGATAACAATAAAAGTAGTAGACTCCTTCTTCCACAGGCTGGGAAGCTCGGAGTTCTGACCGGAATCGGAAATAAAAATTCTAAAAGAATCTGAAGGCTTTGAAACAAATTAAATTATAACAATTTCCTGATGATGGAAATTGTTATAAGGTTGGTTGGAATACAGAAAATTAAAGCAGGAAAATTAATACTGGAAAAATAAAGGTGCAAATAAAATCGGCAGAGCTTCCGCAAGAAAATTAAAAACTAAAACTCTGTAAATTGTTCATTGAAACAAATCTATTTATAGAAAGCATTTTGGGCCTGGCAGTTGGAATTTGTGCTTGGGCCTCGTAGGAAATGAGAGAATCCAGGGAACCGTTGGAATACTTGGTCTGCTGGAAAATAGGCATGTTGGATTTACGTTGCGTACACGTTCAAGACCAAGTCTCAGTCAAATACCCTAATTTCCCCTTGTCACAGTCGTGACAAGGGTGTCACGTTCGTGATCCATGTTTGATGCGCGTCACGGTCGTGAGGGACTTGTGACGACCGTGACTGCTCCTTTTAGCGTGTCACGGTCGTGACTCCTAGGTGACGACCGTGATTGTTACAAAAAATGCAGGTTTATGCAGAATTCCTCCTTTCTTCATTTTTTAATGGTTGATCTTGCTCATTTCACTTGTGGCTCATGATTTGGCTCTGTATATGATGTACCTGCAAAATGGCAAAGAAAACTCGAGGAATCGGGTGTTAAAACGACAATTATGCGATAAAACGGTATTGAAACATAGCAATATAACCGATACTTTTTCTCGTTATCAAACTACCCCAAACTTAAACCTTTGCTTGTCCTCAAGCAAATAGTCGGTTGAAAATTGTCGGACAAGTTTTTATCAACGCATACACATAACAAAACCGTACGAAGGATCGTTTTGTTAGGTAAACCGGTACTTTGATGAAACACTAACGATACACTAATGACACAAGCAACAAGCTAAGTCGTCGACTTCCCGTTAAACGAAACATTCGGTAATTGCGTTACGATTCCACCTAGAGTCTTTCGATCTTATTTCGCCCGGTTTCATTCTAGCGCAATCACATTAAGCCCTTTGCCTTAGCACGCACGTAGTGGAGTAGCCGGTTAGTGACTTTGATCCTTTATAAGCACGGGGTCTGGTACACGAATGTGGCAACCCTATATACATTATCCGATTTGGAGGTTGTGGGGGATCGAGCTGTAGCACGCCCTACCAAGTTCAGAACCAGTACCTCTGAACCAACCCGCAATGGACTCCTTCTCATATTTCTCGTTTCTTATATGCGACCGTGTACTTTGGTGCAATTTCTTTTTCATTTGCATCGAGATATGAAGGATCATTATAGATTAGGCATCAAACACTTATATTCATCGGCTCCCCACGTGGTTTGTGTTCAGACGGTGCTGACTGCTAGTATAAACTATTAGGGGTTACTTTGAACTGAAACTTAAGGTGTATTCGTAATAATTATCGGAACGGAATTGCTTAATTGGGAAGTCTAAGGTTTCAAGACTGTATTGATCTTGTTGAATCGTTCTCAGCTTCCTAATTATGATTTCGTAGGTAAGTCGGGTAATGCGAAGAGTTAATTAAAGATTTTTTTTTTGGTATGGCTAAATAAACGGGGAAAGTTCGAAATTAAAGAAAATAGCACAAATATTGCTCTGTTTCATTAACTTACGAAAAGGAAATACAACGGAATGGAAAAGTGCGGAAAGGGAAAAATGCGGAAAATGAAAGGTACCTCTCCCACACTATATCAGACATTGTCCTCAATGTTGTGATATAATAGCGGTTAAAGTACAATACAAACAACGGAAATGGAAAAAACATAAACAAAAACTAAAACTAAGGCTGCTGATGACCACGACCTCGGCTTCTGGTGTGGGAGCGTCTGGTCGGAGTCGCTTCAGGATCAGAACCGGTACCGGTGATAGCAGTGATATCAATGCGCAAAGCCTCTAGCTCGCTAAAGATCTCTCCGAGCTTCTCATCAGTAGTCCTCTGGTTGGTGGCAACAGCTTGTAGTAATGCATCATGTTGCTCCTTCTGCCTTCGCTCTAGTGCGGCATTCATCTGATTTTGCTGATGAATTGCACGGAGGACGTCCTCAAGTGTGAATTCTTGTGCAGGAGGCTGTCGGGTGGATGTCTCAGGAATGTCCTGGACAGGCTCAGCTGCATCCATGGTGTCTTGCATCTCGTCCGCTGGTGGATCGGCCTGCTCATCAGGAATGGGGGCGTGGCCGGCAGCATCCGGTAGAGCAAAGAGCCAGTTGGCTCGGCCAGACGGATCGATGCGGTCACAGCACGACAAGATGATGTGGTGATAAACAGTGCCTTGGATAACAGGGCTAAATCTGCCATCCTCTCTCTGAGCAATCAAGTGGGCGGACCTGCAATAATTCTTCGTTAGGAACTCTGCGGCTCTGCTAGGCAAATTGATGACCAAGTCACCAAGCTCCAACTGAATGGCGAGGGTAGTGACAATGCCGCCTATGTAGAAGGAGGTTACGCCTCTTTGCGCAATGGACTGGATATGGGACAGCATGAACGGGGCAACATTAATGGGCTCGTCATTTAAGGAGCAGTGTAAGAACAAAAGCTCCTTGGAGTTGAGCTTGTGGTTACTCTCTCGTGCAAAGATGGTGTTGCATATGACGCGATGAAAGTATCTGATCGCCGGGTTGTGGATATGCGTAGCATTCAGGCTCTGAAAGGCTGAGGCACGGGTGTTAGTGATGTCGTGCCATAAGGTGAAAGCGGTTTCACTGAAATTGTCCGGCACGCGGAGGTGAGCTTCATTCCCGTGATCGAAACCTAGCAGCTCGGCGATCCTTGTTTGCATAACTTCGAACTCCCGGCCAAGCAATCTGAACTTAGCAACGCCGGTGAGTTGACTCTGTGAACCGGTAAGAGTGATGTAATGAAATGAGCTTAGAAATTCCAATGTCAGAAGCTCGAATGTGGGTTGGGGCTGACTGCATAGATCCCACAAGCCAACCTTCCGAAGCAGGTTCTTGACACTGTTGAGCATTCCCAACTCTCTCAAACATTCAGTGTCGACATATCGCGTGGGTTGAACACCACAGTTCTGGAATCTGATGAACCTCTGTCTCTGATTTTCTCCATGCTCACCATCTCTAAACTGAATTGCTTCCATTGCATGCAAGAACAAGAGTGGGAGATGAGAGGTTTTGGGTTTTTGTGAGAAAAGTGGAAAATGAGAGGAAATTAGTTCGGATTATAATGCAAGGTGAGAATGTGATAAGTGTGGAGTAAATGGGGAGGTTAATGGAGTTTAATTTGGGTAATGGGAGGTTACGGGAGTTGGAAAAGATAATGGGGGATTTTGAAAGTTATGGAAGTTGAAAGAGGAAGAGGTTTCGAAGAAGAACAGTTATGTTTCCCACGATTCCTATAACTGAAGGTGTCACGGTCGTGATGGGGGGATGACGGTCGTGACGCGCTAATTAGCTTGTCACGATCGTTAGAAGGTGATGATGACCGTGAGGGTTTTAAAAACTTAGAATATTTCCAGAATGCATTATCTCTCTCACGCTCAATATAATTTATAAATATTTTTTTATGATCACTTCTCACTTATTTTAAACACAAACAATATATAATACATAATACCAACATAGTACTTGTAAATTGCATCACACGAGAGATTATATAAAACATTAATCAATTTAAACTTAACAGTAAATAAATTGAAATCATAGAAATTGATTAAATTGGAAAAATTTGTAAACTAGAAGTGCTTTGCTTTTGATAATTGAAGTGAAATTACATTAATGAAAATACGGTACGAAAATGTTTGCGAAATGTTAAACTAACTAGAAACGAAAACAATAAGTAAAATAAGCTAGATCACTACAGCATTTTCAAAAGTGCTTCTTCAAATCTTCGATTGCAGAGTTCAGGTGGTAGAATTGCTCACATGTTATGTCAGTTAAACCTATAATGTCCAATCGCATGCTCTTAATCTCATCCTTAACAGTATTTATATCGGCTTGGTAAGCTTCAAGAGTGTTCATGATTTTCTTTAAGTTATCAGCATATTCTACTTGATTCACTTCAGGGGTTTCAATCACTTCGTCAGTGTGGTCAATGTCATGGTAACCAGGAGGTGTCTCAGGGTCACTTTCTACATCGGTCATTATATCATCCTTTATCTTGTAAGATTGAGGTGTTTCAGGAGTAGATGGATAGTCAGGAGGGGTTAACTCATAAAGCCAATTATCCTTATTGTGAACACTGACTCTAGCATGGTTTGGTAGTGTGAACAGGGTTACTACTTCATTCCTGATTAGGTACTCGAAAGGTGGTTGTCCTAAATTCCTTATGATATGGCGGTTAAAGCAAAAGTTAAGATTCATAGGACGGATGGTACCTAAAAGGTTACACCTGTGTAATTTATATCTAAGTCCTAAGGCATCAGCAATCATGGTGACAAGACCTCCTACTAATATGGGTAGATCAGGTTCTTCTTGGATTCGGGTGAAGGTTTGCATCATGAAAGGCATACCATTGACTGGCTGTCCATTAGTCACACATGACATAATGAATATCTCATCTTTAGATACTCTAGTAAGGTTTTCTTCTTTTCCAAAGAAGGTGTGGGCAAGGATCTTATGGAAGTAACGGATAGCAGGGTTATGTATCTCATCATTGTTCATGTTATTTGGTTCAGGATGGTAATTTCCGGTTAAGGTTCCCCAAAAGAAATCCAGCTCAATGTCCATCAATTCTACCTGTGTGGTAGTAAAAGCAAAGGGTCCACTAGGGAATCCTAATAAGTCAGCTAGTTCTTTATGGTTAAAGTCATATTCTATTCCAAATAGGCGGAAACTGATAAATCCTTTCCTGAATCCAAAACCGCGCTCGGGTAGGTAAACTAAGGAGCTGAGGAACTCAAGGGTGAGCTCGCGGTAAGTCACAAACTTTTGTTGAATCAGTGCATTCTCCCATCCAAGTCGGTTAAACAAGTATAGGATGCTATCATGTATACCTAAGGTTTCCATAGTCAGATCATCCGGGTACAGAGTCAAATCCATTGGTCTCTGTGATAACTCTTCAAATTTCATTCTTTGGTTCCTACCTCTAAATTTGGTTTCCATGAGGTTTATTGGTTGGTTAGCCATAGTTAGTGTAAATACGGAGGAAACAAATCAGGGGGAGAAGGAAAGTGGAAAAGACTTTAGAAAATCTGTAAAAGTGATTTAAAATGAAAATAAGGAAAAATAAGAAAATAAAATGCATAAATAAAAGCAATAATAGTAATAATGAAATAAAACTATAATAAAATGACAAAACAAATAAACTAATAATAAAAATGATAAATGACAAAATAATAAAATGATCAAAATGATTTAAATGATTAAATGGGTTGCCTCCCACTAAGCGCTGTTTTTATCGTCAAAAGCCTGACGTAATGCTTAGGTTAGATTAATCAGGGAAATTAGTGGACAACTATAAAGGCCTTAGACTATTTGCATAATCTCTATTTTCAACTTTATGATAATGTTTTAAACGTTGTTCGTTTACTGTGAATGGTTCGCTATTCCTACCCTTAATTTCTATCGCTCCACTTGGGAATACTCTAGTTATTTCAAAGGGTCCTGACCATCTAGATTTTAATTTTCCAGGAAAGAGCCTAAGTCTTGAATTAAAGAGGAGTACAACGTCTCCCACACTAAATTCTTTCCTAGATAGGCGTTTATCATGCCATCGCTTAGTTCTTTCTTTATATATCTTAGCATTCTCATAAGCATCTAACCTTAACTCTTCAAATTCGTTAATATCTAGGATTCGCTTTTCTCCTGCAGCATTATAGTTTATATTGAGAGTTTTGATCGCCCAATAAGCTTTGTGTTCTAGTTCTACCGGGAGATGACAAGATTTTCCATAAACTAATTTGAAAGGTGTAGTTCCTATGGGTGTCTTGTAAGCTGTCCTATAAGCCCATAAAGCTTCATTAAGTTTAGATGACCAATCTTTCCGAGATATGGTGACAGTCTTTTCTAAGATTTGTTTTATTTCTTTGTTTGAGACTTCGACTTGTCCACTTGTTTGTGGATGATATGGTGTTGCCACACGGTGTCTTACTCCATACTTAGATAGTAATTTGTCAAAGATTTTTGAAATGAAGTGCGAGCCACCGTCACTTATGACGAGTCTAGGCACACCAAATCTGGGAAAGATTATATTTTTGAAAAGCTTTATTACTACTCGTGTGTCATTTGTAGGAGAAGCTATAACTTCAATCCACTTTGAAACATAATCAACCGCTACGAGTATGTAATTATTACCGAAAGATGATGGGAATGGTCCCATGAAATCTATTCCCTAGACATCAAAGATTTCTACTTCTAATATTCCTTTTTGAGGCATTTCATCTCTTCTTGAAATATTACCGGTGCGTTGACACCGATCGCAATTTATAACAGCGATGTGGACATCTTTCCATAGATTGGGCCAGAATAGGCCGGCTTGTAAGATTTTTGCACAAGTCTTGGAAGTGCTTGCATGTCCACCATAAGGAGATGAATGACAATGAGCAATGACATCTTCTATTTCTTCTTCGGGAATACATCGACGAAAGATTCCATCGGGTCCTCTTTTGAACAATAATGGTTCATCCCAATAGTAATGTTTGAGATTGTGAAAGAATTTCTTTTTCTGCTGATAGGTTAAATCAGGTGGAAGAGCTCCTGCAGCTAGGTAGTTAACAATGTCAGCATACCATGGCAGTCCTACAGTCGTTTGGATTGTTTCCACGGGTTCTGGTTCATCTACGTCTAACTGAACTGGGTCGCTTCCTATTTGTGCTATCAGCTGTTCATACGGAAAGTCATCGCTAATCGGCACTTGTTCGGGTTTAATACCTTATATTCTAGATAAATGGTCCGTTACGACGTTTTCAGTACCTTTCTTATCTTTTATTTCGAGATCAAACTCTTGTAAGAGTAAAATCCATCTCAAGAGTCTCGGTTTTGCATCTTTCTTAGTCAATAGATATCTGATAGCAGCGTGGTCTGTGTAAACGATTATTTTTGCTCCTACTAGGTAAGAACGGAATTTGTCAAGCACAAAGACAACTGCTAACAATTCTTTTTCAGTAGTGGCGTAGTTCATCTGAGCAGAATCTAAGGTTCTACTGGCATAGTAAATCGCATGAAGTTTCTTGTCCTTCCTCTGGCCTAGAACTGCGCCTACAGCATAGTCACTCACATCGCACATGATTTCGAAAGGTAATCTCCAGTCAGGGGGTTGCATGATTGGTGCGGTGATGAGGGTTGTTTTTAGAGTTTCGAAGTCTTTAATACAATCTTCATTGAATATGAACTCAGCGTCTTTCATTAATAAACCGGTAAGAGGTTTAGTGATTTTCGAGAAATCTTTGATGAATCGTCGGTAGAAACCGGTGTGTCCTAAAAAGCTTCGTATTTCTCGAACGGTTTTAGGGGGTTGAAGATCTTTTATGACTTCTATCTTAGCTTTATCAACTTCAATTCCCTTGTCGGATATAACGTGTCCTAATACGATTCCTTCTCTGACCATAAAATGACATTTCTCCCAGTTAAGCACGAGGTTTACTTTTACACATCTTTCTAACACCATTTCTAAATTTGATAGGCATCCTTCAAAACTTTGCCCGCATACAGAGAAGTCGTCCATGAACACTTCCATGATGTTGTCTATAAAATCTGCGAAGATTGACATCATACATCTTTGAAAGGTTGCAGGAGCGTTGCATAATCCAAAGGGCATTCGTCTATAAGCGAACGTTCCATAAGGGCATATGAATGTAGTCTTCTCTTGATCATCTGGGTGGATAGGGATTTGGAAAATCCTGAGTAACCATCAAGATAACAGAAATATGAATGCTTGGCTAATCGTTCTAACATTTGATCTATAAAAGGTAGTGGGAAATGATCTTTTCGAGTGGCTTTGTTTAGTTTACGATAATCGATGCACACTCTATGTCCTGTCACTACTCTTTGTGATATCGATTCGCCTTTAGCGTTTTTCACAACGGTGATACCTCCTTTCTTTGGTACTACATGTACTGGACTAACCCATTTACTATCAGAGATTGGATATATTATTCTGGCATCTAGTAGTTTCTTAACTTCTTCCTTTACTACAATGCTAAGGATTGGGTTAATTCTTCTTTGAGATTCTCTGGAGGTTTTGCAATCTTCTTCTAGCAGAATACGATGCATACAGATTGAAGGGCATATTCCTTTGAGATCAGATATGTTATATCCTAATGCAGTTGGATATTTCTTTAAGACATCTAAAAGTTTCTTTGTTTCAATTGTTCCTAAACTGGAATTTATTATAACTGGTCTCGTACATTCAATGTCTAAGAATTCGTATCTTAGGTTCTTAGGTAAAGTTTTTAATCCTAATGTAGGTTTATCCTTACTTGGCATGGGATCCGACATAAGTGCTAAACTTTCGCTTAGACTATCATCCTGATATGGTTTACGCCAATTATCATCTTCGAAAATCGGAGGGATTTGAATTTTCATAATTTCAGAATAGGTAGTTTCTTTCATTTCCATTTCTCTTACGCATTCGTCAATTACGTCCAATAGATAGCATGTATCCTCTATAGCTGGTGATTGTAAGAATTGTGTTAAAATAAATTCAACTTTCTCTTCACCTACTTCAAAGGTTAGCTTTCCTTTCTTTACGTCTATTATAGCTCCGGCGGTAGCTAAGAATGGTTTTCCTAGTATTATAGGTGTAGTGGAGTCTTCAGAGATGTCCATGATTATGAAATCAGTAGGAATGTAGAATTGTCCTATACGTACTGGGACGTTTTCTAGTATGCCTACAGGATATTTAACAGAGCGATCGGCTAGTTGAACAGACATTTTAGTTGGTCTTAGGTCTCCCATGTCTAGCCTTTTGCAAATCGTTAAGGGCATAACACTGATACTGGCTCCTAAATCGCATAGAGCTTTGTCAATGACGAATTTTCCTATTACACAGGGTATAGAGAAACTTCCTGGATCTTTTAGCTTAGGAGGCATATTATTCTGAATTATGGCGCTACACTCAGCAGTAAGTGTAACGGTTCCGTTATCCTCTATCTTTTTCTTATTGGATAATATTTCTTATAAAAACTTAGCATACGAGAGCATTTGAGTGATAGCTTCTGTAAACGGAATAGTAATATTCAACTGTTTCAGAAGTTCGACAAATTTCTTAAACTGGCCCATCGTCTTGCAATTGGTTAATCTCTGAGGGTAGGGAATTGGTGGTTTATAGGGTGGTGGAGGCACATAAGGCTTTTCTTTCTCCACTGCCTCTTGATTATCATCTTCCTTTTCTTCTGGATCATTCACCATTTCAGTCGGTTTATCCGGTTTTTGGTACATGGCTGGATTGTCAAGTCTTGGATCGGTAGGTCCGTCAAGTTCCTTGCCACTTCTTAATATCACAGCATTGGCCTGTCCTTTCGGATTAGGTTGAGGTTGTCCAGGAAATACTCCAGCTGGTGCAGCGGTAGGTGCTTGTTGTTGAGCTACTTGTGAAATCTGAGTTTCAAGCATTTTGTTATGTGTAGCTAATGCATCTACTTTGCTCACTAATTGCTTAATCTGCTCACTAGTGTGTATGTTTTGGTTTAAGAAGTCCTTGTTTGTTTGAGATTGGTTAGCTATAAAGTTCTCCATCATCAATTCAAGGTTCGATTTTCTAGGGACATTAGGAGCAGTCTTTTGATATCCTGGTGGTGTAGCTGGTGCTTGACCTGGTGCGTATAAAGCATTGTTATTCTTATAGGAGAAGTTCGGATGATTCTTCCAACCTGGGTTGTATGTGTTTGAGTATGGGTTTCCTTGAGCATAATTCACTTGATCTGTGGGAATTCCTGTTAATAGTTGACAATCAGGAACTTCATGTCCTGGAAGTCCACATAACTCACAGTTAGGTGTTACTGCAGCCACGGTGGCTGTTGGTGTTATGGCCAAGCTGTCGATTTTTTGGTTTAGTTGGTCAAACTTTGCATTGACTTGGTCCATACTACTCACTTCGTACATACCTCCTTTTGTTGGTTTCTCAGTTGCGACTCTCTCGCTTCCCCATTGGTAATGGTTTTGAGCCATACTTTCGATAAGTGCATAAGCATCGTTATATTCTTTGTCCATTAGTGCACCGCCTGCGGCAGCGTCAATTGTCATTCTTGTATTGTACAAGAGTCCATTGTAGAAGGTATGGATGACCATCCATTCTACTAATTTGTGATGTGGACAAAGTCTCAGCATATCCTTATAGCGTTCCCAAGCTTCGAAAAGTGATTCGTTTTCCCTTTGCTTAAATCCGTTGATCTGAGCTCTCAGCATAGCTGTCTTGCTAGGTGGGAAATGTCTGGTCAAGAAAACTCTCTTTAGTTCCTCCCACGTAGTTACTGAGTTCGAAGGCAGAGATTGAAACCATGCTCTCGCTCTGTCTCGAAGTGAAAAAGGAAATAGACGTGGTCTAATAGCTTCTTGGGTAACTCCATTGGCTTTTACGGTATCTGCGTATTGCACAAAGATCGAAAGATGAAGATTCGGATCCTCGGTAGGATTTCTGGCGAATTGATTTTGTTGCACGGCTGATATCAGCGAAGGTTTTAGTTCGAAATCGTTTCGGTTGATAGCCGGTGCGGCAATGCTGGAATGCGGTTCAGCTTGCGAAGTACTAGCGTAATATTTGAGTGGGTGATTCTGTTCTTCAGCCATCTCTGTGTCCTTTGATGTTACGACTGGTTTAGGTGGATCTATTTGAAGATCTGGAATATTGTAATTTTGTTCGTAATCGAATATCCATCTTCTTACGTGTAAGAAGCGTTCCGATTCTGGGATTAGAGGTTGCAAGTCTTCGCCTTGAGAGCGAGTACTTGGCATACACTCGGGAATTTAGAAAGTAAACAGAAAATAGTTGTTACCTTAGTCTAGACAATGCTACCCTAAAGTGCACTAGTAACTAAATTAAGGTCCCCGGCAACGGCGCCAAAAACTTGATGGGCTAAGTACGTATCTAATTATGTGTCTAGCGGTATCTTAACTGCAAGTGCACAGCCTATCGAAGTAATATTTAAGATTATCGATCCACAGGGACTCTATGGTTACTTAGTGCTAGAGGAATTTCTAGTTTAGCTAAGGTGAAAGGTTGTCACGATTTTTGGTTGTTTTTAAAGATTAAAGGCGGGAATTAAATTTAAGTTTAATAAATAATACTAAGGCGGTCGGTATGTAATTTTGCTAACTTAGGCGGGTCAATCTACCCTAGGCTTATAAAGATGGTTCACTTAATCTATTCTGTAGAGGTTACCAGTTTAAATATCTTTAACTCACACTCTCGTGGTCTTATCTCAGATCTTACCCCTAAAGCCCTATGCCTGCTCTCGCTAGCCCATAAGTGTTTAGAGATAATTTTTGGAAACTTAGTAATTCTAATTCATTTTAAAGCGCTCTCGCTGTGTTTAAATTAAATGCCTAACTTTAGTTATCTGGTTAAAATCTCACACTCTCGTGGTCTTGACCTAACCTATTACACTTCCCTTACTCTCGTAACAAAAAGGTTGATTTTATAATAAAAAAGTCTCAGCCAGAATTTTAAGCTCTTAATTATTTTAAGCCTAGAGTTGATTTTACCGATTTAGTTTGTTTTAATTACATACCGCCCTAAGGTGTTTAGCTACTCATTATTTTTGAACCAGACAGAGGCAGAGAAATATAAAATAAAATATGCATGGCAGAAAAATAAATATTCAACATTAATATAAATGCAATTAAATATAAAAACCTGGATAACAATAAAAGTAGTAGACTCCTTCTTCCACAGGCTGGGAAGCTCGGAGTTCTGACCGGAATCGGAAATAAAAATTCTAAAAGAATCTGAAGGCTTTGAAACAAATTAAATTATAACAATTTCCTGATGATGGAAATTGTTATAAGGTTGGTTGGGATACAGAAAATTAAAGCAGGAAAATTAATACTGGAAAAATAAAGGTGCAAATAAAATCGGCAGAGCTTCCGCAAGAAAATTAAAAACTAAAACTCTGTAAATTGTTCATTGAAACAAATCTATTTATAGAAAGCATTTTGGGCCTGGCAGTTGGAATTTGTGCTTGGGCCTCGTAGGAAATGAGAGAATCCAGGGAACCGTTGGAATACTTGGTCTGCTGGAAAATAGGCATGTTGGATTTACGTTGCGTACACGTTCAAGACCAAGTCTCAGTCAAATACCTTAATTTCCCCTTGTCACGGTCGTGACAAGGGTGTCACGTTCGTGATCCATGTTTGATGCGCGTCACGGTCGTGAGGGACTTGTGACGACCGTGACTGCTCCTTTTAGCGTGTCACGGTCGTGACTCCTAGGTGACGACCGTGACTGTTACAAAAAATGCAGGTTTATGCAGAATTCCTCCTTTCTTCATTTTTTAATGGTTGATCTTGCTCATTTCACTTGTGGCTCATGATTTGGCTCTATATATGATGTACCTGCAAAATGGCAAAGAAAACTCGAGGAATCGGGTGTTAAAACGACAATTATGCGATAAAACGGTATTGAAACATAGCAATATAACCGATACTTTTTCTCGTTATCATATGCTTTAAAATTCTAGTGTATCAAATTAGTGCACTCAAAGTGTTTGATAAATAGTTACACTCAAAAGTGATAACTAGAGTGGGTAAAATTATGCACTATTTGATACAACAAAATTATCCTTGGTGTGTGCACTCCAAGTGTTTGGTAAAAAACCCAACCACACAAATTCAATTTGATTGTGCCTAATTTCTTTTCTATATCATTGTTAAGAATAGTTTTATCAAGTGTTGAATTATCAAGTGAATCATTTGTGATATATTAATTCTTCTAGTCATCATTTCATTCCAATTGGGTTTTGCGTATATCCGATCTCCGGTGACTTCAAATTTAAAATAGACGATTTTCCGGGAAACTTCCGCAATAATTTTTCAATTAAATTTTGAAAAGTAAATTTTAAAAAGGGATCTATTCAACCCCCTTCTAGATCCGCGCTATCGTCTAACAATTAATAGTAGTAATAGTATAATAATATTTACATAATGATGGTATGGTGAACTTAATCAACCACAACCAAAAGAGTAACCAAAAATCGAAAGGCAATCGGATCCGCTTAGTATCTTACACTATAGCGATTAATCAAGGCAAACCGAATCAAATTCAATGAAATTTGAAAGGCGATTGGGAGACCCAAAGCACCTACGCATCAAACATTCATAAGTCTTGATCCTTCATGCAATATAATCAAACACTTTAGGATTACGCGACCAACAAGAGGTCCAGTCCACAAAAGTGCAAGTATCAAATTAGATTTTTATTCTGAATTAGGGACACAGATAGGTCTATGTTAAGCAATCGCCGAGTAATTTATGAAGTAATTACCCTACAAATGAGGTCAGCCACCACCAATTAAGGTGAACAATGTTAGTGCTAATGCATGCGAGATAAACGATATGTAAATCGTCATCCGAACACTATACCGCACAAAACTAAAGATGAATACCAAATTGAGTCACACTCATAGTATTATTTCATCCTTAAGTTCAACCACTCTTCTTGGTGGATTCAAGCATGAAAATGTATCACTAATGCAAAGTACCTTAAATGAATTAAATAATTCACTTAAAGGTAGTTTTGAATTAATGAACATTAACTACTATAATCTACACGCAAAGTTCATTGAAATTAAGGAGAAATTACTCCCAAAAGTTATTCCCAAGGTAAAAATAAAAGGAAGAAGAAGAAGGAAGAGGAACCAAAAAGGAGCTTAAAATAAGCCAAAAACAAATTCTGACTTGTGTTAACCGGTTAACCAGAATGAACTAGAAATGGTTAACCAGTTAACGCAAGAAGTTTTCAAAACCTGTGTAATTTAAACTAGTTAACCATTTAACCAAATTACACTAAAAATGCTTAACCGGTTAACATTGAACCAGTAGCAGAAAAAAATGTCGAAATTCAGCATGATCCATTTTCAAAACCTTTTTTCAAACACTTGATGATCATGATCTGAATTTGCACGAATTTTAAAACCAAAATACAGTGAAATCCCTGTAATCAAACAACAAATTAAGATCCAAAGGATCTAGAATAAAAGGCACTAAAAATCTACATCTTGAATGTTGATGATGGAGATGGGTTTATGGAGAGAGTGAATTACCAAAAGCACTTCTTCATATTGGACCAAATCAAGCTAGATCTACTGTAATTGATGAACAAGAAAAGAGTATGATGAAGGTTTAGCTCAAGTTAATCAAGAATTCAATGTGAATTCTTGATAACTTCAAAAGAAAGAAAAAGAGCTTTGGTGAAATTTTGGTTTTGGGGGAGTATTTTGCAAGAGATTTGTTGGCTCTCAAAAGATTCTAGAATTTTTTGCAAGGTGAATTTGGATATCCAAAGCTTGTTGAATGAATAAAATTAGAGTGTTATTTAAAGACTTTAGGTATGGGAATTTGGTAGAATAGAGCTTGCTTTGGTAATTAGAATTAGGTTTGGTAATTGAAATTTTGGTGGGAAATGGAAAAGAGTGGTGATTAGTGAAGGTTTATGGTAGGAAATGATCAAAGTGATGTAGAGAAATCAGAGGGCAATGAATCTAGAATATTCCAAATAAGATCAATGATCCAAGGGTGCTGAATTTGAATGAAAAATTCAAATTTCTCACTGGTTAATCGGTTAACCAAAATTCACTGGAAATGGTTAACCGGTTAACCAAGCATAAATTTGAATTTTTTATTCCAATATGATTGCTTAGTTGTTGTGGCCCGATTCTTTTTGTATGTCGACTAAGGCATGAACCTTGGAATTCTTTGAATGAATCAATTAACTTGGGAAATCCTTGATCATATAAATTTGAATTACTTTCGGATCAACTTCGACTTTTGTCTGTGAAATTTTACTCGAGCTACAGGACTGCTATTTTTGGAGTTTTCAATTGTTCCTCTTTCTGAAAATGTTAGTGAAAGAAAAACAAAATATTTTTGAGTTTTAATTAATGGTTAGTAACTATAAACAAATAAAGCAATTAAAGGTAACATTGATCCCCTATGAGACATAAATCTACACCCGAGAAGAACCGAGCAACCAGTGCGATCCTATTTGTATGCAAGATGTAGATGAAAATGCGAAGAAAACTTAGGGCAAAAATTAGAGTGCTACAGTGGGGTACTGATGCAGAATGGTCAGTCGTAGTTTTCGTGTTAAAAATTTGGAGATACTATCTTTTTGGCTCTAAATTTGAGGTGTTCAGTGATCATAAGTCTAAAATATTTGTTCGATCAGAAAGAGTTGAATATGAGGCAGAGGAGGTGGCTTAAACTTCTGAAATACTATGATTTTGATTTGAAGTAATTCTGGTAAGGCAAATGTGGTAGTCGATGCCTTGAGTAGGAAGTCATTACACTTGTCGATGCTTATGGTGAGAGAGTTAGAAATGATCGAGCAATTTAAAGGCATAAGTTTAATGTATGAAGAGACACCTAACAATGTGAGTTTGGGTATGCTAAAATTGACAAGTGATATTATGGAAGAAACCTAAGAGGGTCAGAAATATGACTTATGGATGGTTGATCAGTTGACCTTAGTTAACCAAGGTAACAGGGGTGAATTCCGGATTGATGAGAATGACATGTTGAGGTTTAGAGATAGATTGTGTATTTCAGATGTTCCTGAGATTAAAAATAGTATCCTTGAGGAAGGAAATTTAAGTGGACTATGTATTCATCTTGGTGCTATGATGTATCAAGATTTGCGAAAGTTGTTTTGGTGGTCGAGTATGAAGAAGGATATTGCTGAATTTTTGTATGCATGTTTGACTTGTCAGAAGTCAAAGATTGAACATCAGAAGCCATTGGGTATTATGCAACCATTGAATATTCCCGAGTGGAAATGGGATAATATTTCCATGGATTTTGTATCGGGATTGTTAAATACTGCGAAGGGCAATGATTCGATTTGGGTAATTGTGGATAAATTATCTAAGTCGACTCATTTCTTACCAATGAATATTAATCACTCCATGCAGAAGTTGGTTGAGTTGTAAATTGAGGAAATTGTGAGGTTGCATGAGATACCTTCGAGCATTGTGTCGAACAGATATTTGAGGTTTACATCGAGATTCTGGAAAAGTTTGTAATACGCTTTGGGTACTAAGTTGAGGATGAGTTTCGCATATCATCTACAGACGGACGGTCAAACAGAGAGGACTATCCAATCTTTAGAAGATTTGTTGAGGGAATATGTGATGGACCATGGAGGATTGTGGGACAGTCATTTGTCATTGATTGAGTTTACCTACAACAACATTTTTCACACTAGTATTGGAATGGAACCGTATGAAGCGTTATGTGGTAGGAGGTGTAGAACTCCATTGTGTTTGTATGAATCAGGAGAGGGTATTGTGCTTGGACCTTATATTGTGCAAGAGACAACGTCAAAGATTAAGATGATACAAGAAAGGATGAAAGCTTCATAGAATCGTCAGAAGAGTTATCACGATAAAATGTGGAAAGCGCTTGAATTCCAAGAGGGAGGTCATGTATTTTTGAGGTTTACTCTGGTAACAGGTGTTGGGAGAGTTATGAAGTCGAAAAATCTCACTCCGTGTTTTATTGGACCATATCAGATTTTGCAAAGAATCAGAGAGCTAGCTTATAGGATTTTGTTACCACCATCGCTTGCAAATTTGCATGATGTGTTTCATGTGTCGCATTTGAGGAAGTATATATCGGATTTGTCGCATGTTATTCAATTGGATGATGTACAAGTAAGAGACAATCTTACTGTTTAAGCATTGCCGATACGGATAGATGGTCGAGAAATGAAGCAATTACGAGGTAAAGAGATTTCCTTAGTGAAGGTATTGTAGGGTGGACAACTGGTGTAAGTTGGACTTGGGAGCGTGAAGATCAGATGAGGGAGTCTAGCCGACTCTATTTGCTTCAAGTTAATTTCCGAGGAAGAAAATATTCTAAGTGGGGAGAGTTGTAACACCGTGAATTCAAGGTTAACTATTTATTAAATTAACTTAGCTAGAATATATGAGTTATATGAATCTATGTGAAACATTTGAGTTCGGTGATGCGTTGATGTCAAATATGTGACAAATGATGGCTATGGGGAATTATCGAGTATTTTAGAGTAATTAGAAAATTGTTTATAATTGTGTAAATTAAAGAAAGTAGGATAAATATGATTTAGAGAACATAAAGGTATTGTAGTAAAAAGTGAGAAATAAGTGAGGACATTATTGGAAGACCATATTTGAGTTATAAGGGTTACACAAATAAGTAGAGAGTTTCATATTCATTCTATACGTTTCATTGGAGAGAATGCAGAGAGAAATAAATCAAGGGTTAGGGCATTGAGGAAATCAGAGGAGAATTGGAAGAACGTGAAGAGGACTCAATAGCAGACAATAATCTGAGGTAAGTGTGTGTAATTGTAGTTATTATATTGGAATTAAGCAATAGATAGTAGTAAGTTGTATGAGTTTTGAATCAATGAGTACCTTATGAGAATGAGTAGAAAATTGGAAATAGTAATTGTGAATATATTGGTGACTAATTGGGGACTGATAGAGCACTGTGTTGGAATTGTAGAATAGGTACATGCGAGACTGGGGAACGGGAATCCCCTTATAGGAAGGGTGGCGAGTGGCACCTTGTTCACCTTAGAAAAGTGGCGAGTGCCACCATATGGAAAGGGATGGGTGGCGGTTTCCACCCTATGAATAATTAGGTGGAGCCTGCCACCATGTGGGAAGGAAAAATGGCGCTGGCCACTATAATTTAAATTGGCGGATGCCACATTTTAATGGGGAGGCGGCGACTTCCACATTTAGGTAGGGAAATGGTGAGTGCCACCAGTGTTAGGAAGGTGTGGCACTCGCCATATCAGCCAGATTCATTCTTTTTTTCCGATCATAACAGCACTTCTGTAACTCTATATTACATATTGTTTGAGATGTTGGAAAGATAATGTGATGATTTGTAATATAGGAAAATAACTAGAACCATCAAGTAATTGTCTCTGAATTAAGAGAGGAGTTTATATGCTAAAAATTAGTTGTATGTGTGCCTACTGTTTAAAGGTTCATGAACATATCCTGAAGTGAATGGATTGATGTCTGCCATAATAAATTGATGTTGTGTCAACTATGATTTATGTTTGAAGCACGCAAGGCGTGTTGAGGACATACAAGTCATAGCCAGGTCGGAGCTCGATGAGATCTGATTTTCACATTTCCATTAGGATAGTTTTTCCTTTTGTGCAATGTCCTCTTTTCAGGGATTGCTTCCTAGTGTAATGTCTGTTCATGGCCAATTTCCAATCAATAAAAGTGCAATTTCATTCAAATTAGCTCTCATTTGTTTTTGTTTTTCATCTACCGTTGATTGATTGCAAAAAACTTCCAATAAACTATGATAAATATTGCATTGTGGATACATGAATGCTTTACAATATCTGCACGAGAGTAAAAACACTTGACATATATCGGATGCGTTGAGTAACAGGGATAGTGATTCAGACCATGAACCTGGGGCACGCAGGCCAAACTAACTCTCATTTTGCAAGTACTATCAGTTGTGTTAATGCCGGTACAGGTGTTGCAAGTAAAGCCATCGCCAACACAGAACTTCAGGAAACCTTTCTTCAGCAGATCTTGAAGCATAACTCCTCAACAAGTCTCATCAGGTCATCCCCTCTCCAGCAGAGCGGCAAAAATGAGGATATTTCCTGAGCATAAGGGGATCATTACCCATTATCTCAGCATGATATGGGATATTCGCTCATCCCTAGCATGAGACGCCTTACACCTCTCATCCCCAGCATATGATTATGTGTTCTCTCATCCCCAGCGCGAGACACTGCTTACCTCTCCATCTCAGCAAGAGGTGATCTAAACTTGTAATTTCAACAGGGAGTATTCTCATTTGACATCCCCAGTAGAGTGAGAATTGAAATCCTCCCCAACTTGATAGCAGAAGGATGAGGATGTTCTCCCCAAACAGATAGTCTTCCTCCAACAGAGGAGTATCCCCAACCATAGTCTTAATATCTCTAGCACTACGGGAGAATTCATCATTCCCCAGCAGAGACGAAGAAGATGGTGTATCTGAGAGAATCCCAGCAGGTTTTTGCCTCAGCAAAGTATCAACACATCTTCTTCCCCAGCAAAGTAACAGAAGGTAGATCTTCTCCCCAGGCAGAGATTCCTCCTTCAGCAGAGAAGTACTCCCACATCATAGTCTTTGCATCTCCAGTAGTACAGGAGAATTCTTCATTCCTCAGCAGAGAGGAAGGTAGGGAGGAACCTGAGGGTTTTCTTTCTTACACGGTTTTGTTCGTAGTTTTCCCCAGCAAAGTCACTAATCAAAGTCCAATCTTCATTGGCATCTCTTCCCCAAGCAGAAGATTGTGTATATGAGGGATTCCCTAGCAGGTTTCTTCCTTAGCTGAATATCAGCACATCTGGTTCCTCAACCGAGTCAGAAGGATATCACTTCCCCAACGGAGTTCGGCGGGTAGCGTACCTAGTAAACCAAGTTCATCCTCAGTAGGGTCTTGGCTCTCCAACCCCAAAGTCCAATTTATTTTTGGAAATGGCGACAGTGTAGAGCCGATGTATCAGTAGCACATTTTCCCCACAGAGTTGCTCATCCCCAACAAGGTCTTGGCTCTCCAATATCATAGTCCAATTTATTTTTGACAATGACGGCAATTCAGGGCCAGTGTATCATCAACATTATCCCCCACATAGTTGTTTTTACCCACAGGGAGTAGTTGAATCAATGTCGTGATTGTTTCTTCCCCGATAAAGCTACCTGGAGCGCTTGTCATCTCCTCATCAGGAGATCCCTTTTCATTTAGTAATCATCATTAAATTTGCATCCTCAAAACGCGTGGCATTTTCGTCATTACGCAGCATTACACCATGGAAAAATTCAAACATATGCATACGAAGCATAAGCCAGTTTTGGTACCTTGCAAAATCCTGAAACATTATCAGACTGAAACATCCCCATCGACAATGCCAAGTTCATCTCTCAGCCTTATTACTCTTACAAGTCAATGCTTGTTCTCCCCAGTCGAGTTATCATCCAAGTTATGGTAGTCTCTTTTCCAAGTTTTATCTCCCAAGTGGGATAAATACTTGTTGATTCCGCCAAGTCCGGTTTCGTTTTCCTTGAGTTATCATCCAAGTTATGATAGTCTCTTTTTCAAGTTTTATCTCCCAAGTGGGATAAATACTTGTCGATTCCGCCAAGTCCAGTTTCGTTTTCCCTGAGTTATCATCCAAGTTATGATAGTCTCTTTTTCAGGTTTTATCTCCCAAGTGGGATAAATACTTGTCGATTCCGCCAAGTCCGGTTTCGTTTTCCTTGAGTTATCATCCAAGTTATGATAGTCTCTTTTTCAGGTTTTATCTCCCAAGTGGGATAAATACTTGTCGATTCCGCCAAGTCCAGTTTCTTTTTCCTTGAGTTATCATTCAAGTTATGATAGTCTCTTTTTCAGGTTTTATCTCCCAAGTGGGATAAATACTTGTCGATTCCTCCAAGTCTGGTTTTGTTTTCCTTGATTTATCATCCAAGTTATGATAGTCTCTTTTTCAAGTTTTATCTCACAAGTGGGATAAATACTTGTCGATTCCGCCAAGTCTGGTTTCGCTTTCTTTGATTTATCATCCAAGTTATGATAGTCTCTTTTCCAAGTTTTATCTCCCAAGTGGGATAAATACTTGTTGATTTCGCCAAGTCTGGTTTCACTTTCTTTGATTTATCTTCCAAGTTATGATAGTCTCTTTTCAAGCTCACTCACGGTGTGTCTTATTCTCATTGTCACCCAAGTGTGGTAAATGCTATTTGATTTTGTCCGAGGTCAGTTTCATGCTTGAGTCGTCATCCAAGAATGGCATTTTCCCAAATTATTTCATTTCCCACATAGTGCAAATTTTACGGTCTATTTGGGTATTCAATCCCTCCATACCTTGAACGTCTAAAAGTCGTTGCTATCATCCCTTCAGGTTTTCAGATGATTGAATAGGGGCAGCTGTAATACCCCAAAGTTTGCCCTCTCATTTTTTATGGTATTTAGCTTGTCGCATTGCATATCCTCCCACACATTGCATAAACAAAATCATAAAAAAATAATAAACAATGCATGCAGCATTGGTTAGCATGCAAGGCATTTTATCAGGGTTTACTCAGTGACAGAATCAAATATCACAATCCAAGGTTGAATCTGGCTCAGAACGGACGGTGGAGATGCATCCTAAGGATTTCCCACCAAAAGGGGGGAAATTCAATTTTTTCATCCGTTAACCGGTTAACTCCAGAGGTTAACCAGTTAACAGTGGCGAAACTTGGGCAAATATTTCAAAAATTAGTTGGTGTTTCACTCTTCCTTTCCACTTTGCATTTGTTTTGTGATTCTACCAAGTTCTAGCACCTTCCACCATTTTCTAGACTCTTCTACCATGTTTCAAGGAATATTATAGAAACCCTAACCAACTTTAACTAACTCCTAAGCTAGCTCCTAACCTCACTCTCCAAACCCAATGCCAAAGCTACTTCCTAACCCAAGCCTCATTCCAAACCTAGCTTCTATATAAGCTCACTTCACTTCAAACCTCACAGGGGGGCCTCATTTTCACATTTTCATCTCATTTTTCATCTCAATTCTCTCATATTTTCTCTCCATTTTCCAAATTCACCAAAGCTTCTTCATCATAATTTCTTCAAGTTTTGCATTGAAACTTAAGGAAATTGAAGCTAAACCTTCATTCAAGCATTGATTCCATGGTTTATTAAAGATTAATTGGAGTAATTGTTACTATTTGGGGCTGATTCTTCATCTTGGAAGTGCTTTTGTGGTTGTTCATCAAGATCTTCATCAATTGCAATTATTTTTCATTCTCGCGGATCGAAGCTTGGAATATCATGTATTCTTTTCGTTTGTGCATCGATCAACTCGTAACAATCACCAAAGCAAGCCTCCGCTTTGTAGGTTGGTGGATCCGAAACCTCTTCATAATTTAATTTATTTCTCTTCATCTCGCCATAAGGAATTCTTTGATTCATTGATTATTTGATTGCGATTATGTTACTTTGTTCGTTTTAACCGTTAGTAGCTAGAATCGTAGCTCGTTCTTAGGGCTAATAGGTGTTAGAAGGACACATGTAGGTAGAAATTCCGTGCTAGCATGTTCATGGATGTGTTAGGAGCTTTTGGAAGTAGGTTAATGGCTAGAAGTGTTTTTTTCATCACTATTTTTGCATTCTAGTTAAGTGTTAACCGGTTAACACTCAGGATTAACCGGTTAACACGTTAATTTTTGCCCTCTGAAATAATTTTTCAAAGTCGTTAACCGGTTAACCCAGGGCGTTAACCGGTTAACGCTGTGCTGACTTCAATTTTTGGTTTGTTTCATTAGATGTTTGTGCATCACTCATCCTTTTATCATCATAGGTTGATAGATCTTGATTTTAGGGAATTTTTAGGAGTTGGTTTAGCGCAAGTTCATGTAGTTTTGGTAGATTTCGACATGCGTTTCAGTAGTTTCCATTTTTGTGCATAAACGTTGCATATATGTTCATAAAAATTTGTGATCATTGCTTGCGTAGCTTAGCATCACTCATAACATGTTAATAATGTGCATACTTCTATTTTTGCATCATATTTGAAGTCCATTCACATTTTGATCAAATCATATGCATATTGAAAAATTGCATAATGTAAAAAGCTCCAAAAATCATTTAGTTTGCATCATTTAATTGCATGTTGATGTTTCATTCCATTGTTAATAACTCATTGCATGTTGTTGCATTAATTTGTCATAATCATTGCATTCCATTGTTTGTATTAAAATTCTTGTTTTGTGCATTTTGAAAAATAGTGAAATCTGCCTTGTTTTCATAGCTACAGTTTGAAATAGGAGCTGCAAAAACATGATGCATTCATATTGTTTTGATCTTTTACACCTATTTTGCATGTTGTTTGGTAGCTGTAATAGGTTGTTTGCATTTTGCATTGCATTTGATAGTTGTTTGTGTTATAGGAGTTGTAATAGCTGTTGGATTTTTAGCTTTGCCTAGTTCTAGTACCTTTAAACTTAGGATTGAGTCTAGATTAGGTCCTAGATGCATTAGGATTTGTTTGGTATTTGTTTACCTCATTCCTTTCATCATGTTTATCCTACTAACCTTTATTTTGTAGGGAGGTGGAGGAAAATTCGCACAACTTTCTCCTTTTTAAATACTTTATGCTTTCAAAGTGTGTTTGCTTTAGCATCTTGTTTAGTTCGTACAATTTCATGCTAATCCCCTTTAGAAACAACTTAGCTTCCTTAGGAAGTAAGTTGCTCATTAGGATTAGAAATCTGCATTAACCTATGTTTATCCATGCATGACAACACTTAGGATTATTAGTCACCCCTTAGACTTTCACCGTTGGTTCGCTTTGCTTTCTTTCTCATCCTAAA
The DNA here is from genome assembly GCA_963966055.1 of Lathyrus aphaca. Classification (NCBI taxonomy): domain Eukaryota; kingdom Viridiplantae; phylum Streptophyta; class Magnoliopsida; order Fabales; family Fabaceae; genus Lathyrus; species Lathyrus aphaca. Next base: position 18,852,660 of record OZ014521.1, read on the forward strand.
GAAAAGTAAAAAATACCTAATAAAGGTTGATCTTCTCATACGCCATGAAAATTTTTCGTGGGTTACTAGCATACGTCCCATTTCGGGGCGAGGTGTAAGTCCCATTTCGGGGCGAGGTGTAAGGCATCTACCACGATAAACAAGTCTTAGCATGAGAATGTTTCACAAACGAGAAACTCAGAAAACACTTCTTTAAAAGATAGTAAACAAACAATACTCGTCTTGTCCTTCGGGATTTCTTTTCTCACCTCATTCACTCTCAACACGAACTCGCTTCGACTTACCTTATTTGCAAGACGGTTACGCACTCTTTCAAGGCGAGCCTCCAACACCTGAGCATAACATAAGCAGTTCAGCTATGAAAGACACAAACAGAGTTTCCGCCTTAGTTAGGCGCACTACGTTGACTCTGATCCTCATTTTCCCGATGAGGTACGTAGGCAGCGGGGTAGGGCCCGTTCGAGCGCAATCTTTATTTTCCCTACATTTCCCCTTTTCTTTTCGTTCTTTGTCTTTTCCAGTTCCCTTTCTCCCTTCCGTTCCAGTTAGCGGTTTTTATTCAGCAGCAACTTTATTCCTTACCCTTTGAAATAGACAAACAAGCATGGATCCCGTCTGGTACGGCGGATGATCTGGGGTGCTAATACCTTCTCAGTTTGTAACCGACTTCCGGAACCGGATCTTTGGTTCGCAGGACCTCGTCCTTTCCTTTTCTCTTCGGTTTGTGCAGCATTACTTTTCCCATTCATCCGGGATAAAAATTCATGGCTGGCGACTCTACCTTTTCCGCACCACTTTCGCGTTTGTACTAGGATGAAAATCTCGGGAGTGACAGTCGGGATCGGAGCTTCTCTTTGAGCGTACAAATAATAATGCATCCTATACATTAACTACAAGAAAGGCTTCGAAAATCACTTACCGGGCGGAGCTCCTCTCAACAATGGAAGATGTGTGATCTTAAATCACCTTCAGATAGCATTCTAGGTACAGTTGTAGAATTATTCGCGAACCGAATATAAGGATGACAACGATGATGTTTGAATATCAATGAAGAGTGATTGATGAGATTGATGACCACAAGCGAAGACGATGATGAAGAGGTTCATTTTGTTATAAGCTTGTGATCCTTTTTCTTGTTCTTATTTTATGCGGATTGTTGTTGTTGATGTTTAGCTCATTTGCAGGTTCTTTGATAATGAAGAGGTTCGATTGAAATCAATGAAGATCGACTAAGATGATGATGATTGATCAAGGTGGAGGCTGATCGATGAAGGACGTAGTTGCAGAGAAGTGCAGATGATGAACATAGAAGAATGGTGAGGGATTCAATTTCTGTTAGTGAATCGGTTATTGAAGCTTTGTTGTTATGAATTGCAGAATCTTGCCAATTTGTTATTAACTTGGTGATTGTTGCAGGTTGAAGATTGTTGATTTGAATTCGCGGTGAATTATTGAAGGTGTTGGAGAGTTAAAACTTGATTAAAGATTTGTCTAAGATTGAAGAAGGGTGTAGAAGGTGATGAAGAGGAAGGAAGGAGATTGAAGAAGGAAATGGATAAGGAAGAATAAGGTTCACGAGTGAAGAGGTTGAAGAATGGTAATGAAGAGTTATTGAAGCATGGTAGAGAGAAATTGAAGAAAAATGAATGAGAAGAAGAAGAAAAAGGAAGAATGGATGAAAGATCAAATATATACAAAGATGAGGATGAAGCTTCTGGAAATTTTCTGTTAGAGTTTGTTAGATTCTATTAGGGATTGTTTAACTGAATTTTCAATTTGATTTCTTCTGAGTTTTCTGAGTTCTTTTTCTGTGTATATACAATCATTGATGAATTTTTGTATTGGATTTTTTCAGATTTTTTATTGTTTTATGTTATAAAGAATCCTTGAGTTTTTTTTCTGGTTTATTTTGGTTATATCAATTGAAGGAATTTTTTTTTTGAGAATTTTGTTAGTGTACTTTGGTTACTGGAACAAGCTTCAGCTTTGTTGTTTTTTATCCAATCTAGCCATGTTCACTTTGCTAGAAGGTGGGTCGCCATTTCTTTTAGTGATACAAATTGGTGGCTCTGCATCCTCTTGATTGCTTTGTAAAATTTCCTGCTCATCTGCTTCATAGGATACTAGGGTCAACTGGCCATATGCATGTTTTGCTTCCCTGAGAGTGGGCCTGCGGACAATCATAGCAATATTTCTGGTACATTGTGGATTGGGTAAAACATGGCTTTTCTCCATCATAAAGCAGTTAACGATTAATTGAAGGAGCGTGTATAAAAATGCAAATAAAAGCATCAAAATAAGGTTTCAAGCATTAAGCAGTTCGTGAACTTCCTTTTTTAATGCAAGCTCATTATAATGATGAAGTGAATCAGCAACAAAATGTGCAGCCCTGCTAGAAGCATTATTTGTAGATTGTTTTTTCCAGCCTTGCAATGAATTTTATAATAAAACAAAATGGGCTCAATTGGTATTATGAGGTGGGCCTGAGATTTGAACTATTTGCACCTTTCAAATTGCTCACTTTTGAACCATGCTTGTATAATTTGATCACTAGAACCTTTGAATAATGTTTGGAAATAATGACTAATTTGATCCTTAATTTAAAACCATGTTTAAAACTTGACTTTCTATTTGACCCAGATTCCCGGACTTCAGAATTCTTCACTTGAAATGAATAAAGTCTTGAATCACCTCTTGAAATTATAGAATCCACTATGAATCAGTCTCTGAGAAATAAAACTAGTCATGAACCAACCCTGAACTTCTGAGTGGAACAAAACCTTCTATTGCTTGGGATTTTCCTGACTCATTCTTTGGGAGAATAGATCTACAGACGAACACCACTTGGACTGATGCACCCAGATGAACCATATTTCCTGAACCATACCTCTCACAGTAACATAGCTTGATAAACCGATGAATTTCAACATACAACAACTTGAACTTTGAATCCGTATTGCCTAAGAAATAAACCGCTAGCACCAATAATCTTGCAGTTGAAACAATCATTTGATAGTTAGACCCAGATTAGGTCAAACTTCCATCTGAAGATCATAACTAGACAACCGCATTTGAAATGAAATCACTACCATGCTATATGCTTCAATAATGAATGTTATGCTTAATTTTTCTATGATATGAATGCAAAGTATGAAAATGATATGCTATATGTTATGAAATGAGAGGGAAAATTTTGGGGTGTTACAACAGCGTCCTATGGGCTTACCGGACTACTCCCCACTCGACCACAGGGGAAACCCCCTTTCGACTTGCATACGGAACGGAAGTCGTTATCCCCATAGATTTTCATATCCAATCCAGACGGATAGAATCTCATATGCACGAAGATACCAATGCAGAGGTATTACGCGAGGAGCTCGATCTGGTCGAGGATGTTAGATCAGGGGAAGCCCTACACGAGGCATCCCCCAAACAAAAGATTGCTTTAAGGCACGATGTTAAGGTCATCAAACAAGCATTCGCAGTCGACAGCCTCGTACTCAGAAGAAACCATAAAGATTCCAAAGAGGGAAAGGTAGCCGCGAATTGCGAAGGACCCTACTGAGTCCGAGAAAAGACGGACAACGGGGCGTATTACTTAGAAAATTTGAATGGGGAAGAACCTACTCATCCTTGGAACACCGAAAAACTCAAACAATACTACAGTTAAGGTATCAGCCGACACCAGCACCGGCCTAAAATGCATACCCAGGTACAAGTATTGCATGTCAAACATTTAGTTTGGTGAGACCCTCATCAAGAACGAGGAGGGTCATCATCACACGATTGTATCCTCAAACGAGTCCATCGTCGTCTATGTACCACGATCAGGCAGAACACCCAGCTCGCGATGGGACGTTCATGCCGCGAAGCATGGATCATTAACATGTTTCGAGCATCGCTCCCCAGCCAACCTTAAGATGGCATTCTGCCCAGTACCCCAAACGGACAGATACTTAAACCAAGCACCACCTTCCTAAAGTTGTAAACACTTAGCAAAAATAATAAACAAAGTGTGCCCTCCGACGGACACACCCTTACATACAACAAGATATAGAAACCGACCACCAAGGTCGTAAACATGAAACATTAAAAATGCGGCCACAAGGACCGGCTTGTTCTTAGGTTACATAAAAGGGGGAACATACTCCCCCGTCACAGATAAAAAGCTATGGTGCGCAGGACAACCAATAAAAGACAAACAAAAATCACAAGTATCAAGCATCGGCTTCGACATCCGAATGGCTCTCAACTAGGTTACCGAGATCCTCGTCCATAGAGGTGGTCTGCTCGGTCATTTTGAGGAAGTCGGGGATATGAATGATGTCGTCTTCATCTTTATACATGACATTGGTGCCCTCCTTGTTGAACGTCAAGTCGGGGTTGACTATATTCAATTGATCAACCGCGTTCTTGAATGAAACACCAGCCATCTCTTCAAGGTCGACATACCCCTCCTTAATTTAGCCACCAACTCTGCTCGGGTCTTCAGAGACTTTATCTCTTCAGAATCGTCCTCAACCGGAGCCAGATCAGCCTTTAAACTAGCAACTTCCTCCACATCAGACTTTTGGCAAATGCCACAGACTCCTCCAGCTCCTTAATCCATTTGGAAACCCTATCAAGAGATTTCTCGCACTCCCCAGATAGCTCCTCAGAGTCAGCTAGATGAGCCTTCACCCTATGGATTTCCTCTTCCTGGGTGGCGGTCCCTTCAACGAACATCGAAGCCATCTCCAGAACTCGCACGATCGAGCTAGCATCCCGCACGAACCAGACATGCCTTTCCGAATGACTTGTCTTTTCCAAATGAAGTGTATCTGCTTGCTGGAGTTGGAGAGAGTGCTCTTCGAAAAAATTAGGATTAAGAAAGCACGAACAGAGCTCGAAAGAGGGTTTCGGGGAAACATTATCCAAATTGACCACATTATCACTCCTAGATCTCTTCCCCGCTCTAGAGGTCCCACCAGGAGAACCATGGGAAGCCGGTTAAGAGGTACCTGAGCCCGTAATCACCTTGTCACTTAAACGAGTATGTGTCAATTTCTTGGGTGCTCGTTTTCAACCAAAGTTGACCATCATCTTGTCCTGAGCGTTCACCATCGAATCTGAAAAAGAACAAGAAATAAAACGAAATGGTCAGAGCAAGAAAATAATAGACGAGCATAAGAAAAATACGAGCACTAAATCTACCAAGGTATTCACGGACATCCTCGTTCGTCCCACAAGCCAATAGCTTGGACACTTCAATGAACCTGGTGGTCATCTTAGAACCCCCATCTTTATCCAGGACAACACGACCATGTTTGTCGACGTGCACCTTCATGGTGATCTTAGGAAAAAAAACTCATCAGGATTTCATAGCTGGCTTGGTCGCTCTCACTTAAAGCGGAACCAATTTCTTGGAATTCGTCGGTTCCACACATAAAGTGATCTCCCAACCAAGAGAAAAGAAAATTTAGCAGCAGTTGGGGAATTTCCATTCCATCCCCATCCAACAAAGTTTTCCCCTGGTCGTCAGCATCCACTCCCCCGAATTTGCATGAGTTCAAAGCGCGCTCGGAGATCGGTTTGACTAGATAATAACGATCCTTAAATTCCTGAATCGATTCAGAGAATGCTTTGAATATCTTCCTCTTCTGCTTCAGGGAAACCCATCTGAACTTCCCATTAACGACATGTCGCTGAAGGTGGAAGACGTGAAAGAACAAGGGGAGTGTCGCCCCTATCTGTAGATATCCATATGTCTTCTTGAAATCTCGGATAAAGGTGAATGAGTTCGGATGTATTTGCGAGGGTGCGAGTTCCAGATGGACAAACACACTCTGCTGGAAGTCGGTAAATGGGAGCCTGAACTTCATGTCTTTAAAAAGGATGTCGTACAGAGGAAACATATTTGAGCCAAAGTCAAAGCAGATGCGGTCCTCAGGACTTGGATATCTCACCATCCAGTCCTCTAGATTCCCGACCACGGGGAGTGGACCCACCACGTCCTGGGCATATTGTGAGACTATATTCAGTGGCTCGACGACAGCCCATTCGCTGACAGGGATATCCTCTTCTACTTCCTCCTTCTTTTCCTCATATTTAGCCGAGTTGTCCCTGGCTGAAGTAGTCTCTTCGGAATCCTCGGAAGATGTCGAGCTTCTCCCCAAGGGTGAACTCCGCTCACTTTCAGTAAGGGAAGACTCAGACTCACTTGATAGTTCCTTGGTCTCCATGTTTATCCGGTCTTCGTTCGACATCGTAGCACCTGAAAAGCAGTGAAAGCAACTGGGAATTCGATGAAAAAATCAAATCCACCCTTCTACCGCAAATCAAGTGAAAGGGTGTGCTAGGGGCAAAGCCCTTAATCGTGAGAGATGACAATGATTGGGTTACCACCTGAGTAAAGAGGGAAATGTCGTCACAATGAAGATATCGTGAGACGGGCACAACCTTACCCATAATTTTGGTTGAAGTTCAACCGGAAAAGACGAACAGTGTCGTCGCAGACGGTGCAAGTCAAACTTGAACACCGTCATAATAACTACTCTGTCACCGGACGCCACCCACAGATGCGGAAAACACCGCGTCGGAACCCTAGTTTTTCGATCAATCAGTTCTATCAAACTAAAACACTACCCTAACTGCATGCAACTAGATCATTTATCAAAAATCGGAAGTACAATCAAGAAAAAAGGCATCGGAACTTACAAGTTTGAAGAGTTTTGCGGTGGTCGGGGATCGTCCTTGTTAATCACGGTGGTAGACGGTGGTTGGTAGTTGGCGGTGGCAGATGAGCAGCTTGCTTGGGCGAGCAGTAAGTTTGAAAGCGAAAAGTGTGGAAATGAGGCCAAACGCCCTATTTATAAGCCCTCCAACACGTGCACGGGCACGTGAGGTCTGCAAACCTATAAACGACACACTCATTACCTAGGGACGGCCGTAGGATAGCTATTATTATGCATTAAATGTGCACACTTTCCCAGACACACATGTGTCATGCCAGTCTCTCCAAACGTTTGGGATCCTCCTCCCCAACGACCAGGCTACCACGACCAATTCCATTGACGACCATGGTAACAAAACGCCCTGGGAGTTATTCTCCATTACAATGACGGTCGGGCATCCTTAAGTCATCACTTCTCCGACCAGAAGCAACGACTTGGAGGGCTCCTGTTCTGAACTGGACCAACGCCTAGGTATGGCCCAATATTTTCTAGCCCATGTAACAATCTAATAACCTATAATCCAAGGTACCCATGGCCATAGTGGTCGTCCCTCCCTCATCGTTCTTGGTCTCTACCCAACACCAGTGGAGACCGTCCAGGTTCGGCCAGGAAAAGCACTTTCTCGGGAGATCTCTTTCCCGACATGATACCTCCTGACCATGGTGCTCGTCTATCGCCCACTTCCTGGCAGTAACCTATTTTTGGGGGATCCTCGATCCAGACCCAAAAATATAGACTGTTAGCCACGCGTTGGGGGCTCTCTATATAAACCATCTCATTTGAGAGGGCCAGGTATTGAATATTCTCTCCTCAAATACTTTACTCGTACTTTCTAGCTCTTGTGCCCATTCTGACTTTGGCATCGAAGTACCTTGCAGGCACACCCCCTCCCGTCCTCCTTATTGCACGAGCAGACTCAAAGATCCGAGTCAGCAGCCATTGAGGTTTTGATCATTAGGTAAGATTAATTCTCTTATACAAAATTCCAAACACCCTTCGCTGCATAATCGAGTTTTTGTCGGTCTTGCACAGACTCAATAAATGATGAATTATCCTGGGTATTCCTGCATTCCAACTCTAAGACATTTTGGAGAGTGCTTGAAATACTTTTAAGCAAAGTGATTTCGTTCACGATTCTAGCCTCGGTACAATCCATTCGATTTTAAAAAATTCCAACAATCTTAAAAGTATTTTAAATCATGGCAATCAAGGTTTTCATTTCAAGCATCAAAGGATAATCCATTTATGGTAGACACATTCTAAACACAAAAGGAATTTATATCATAAATTCGGGTACAATTTTATCATTTCTCACTGGAATCAAAATATTGTAAAAATCATTATTATTAAGATTCAAATTCATTTTTACATATACTTGGTATTAGAGCATGATTAACAATGTTATAATTTTTTTTGGTAGTGATTAAATTATACGAATATTTTTGCATTAATTAATATATGAAAGAACCTTATTGATACGTATTGTTTGTTAATTACAATCGAGGCTTTGGATTCGCAAACTAGTGAAGAGTTAGCATAATTTGGAACAACTATACATATATGTCTACTTAAAGAAGATGATATTAATAAATAAAGCTATATTCAATATTACCGATAAGCAAGCAAGGCAAATAACATTTGACTTGAAGACTACGCAACATCATCCAAATGAAAGGATAATCTATTAAGAAAAAATTAAAGGAGACATGTATTATTTTTCTTCAACTACTGTAAAATGATAATATGGATCTACTAGTTCCAATTTATTACCACATGAACCATTGCAACATTTGACCAACAATCTCAATGTTATCGAAATATAATGGTTCATTATCAGATGCAAAATTTATTACAAAAGGTACACAATTAAATTTATGTAATTTTAAATTATGATTTTTCTGAATAATTTGTGAATGTAATATTGTTGGTGAGATAACATCAATATTTATTTATTTATAATCATTGTGAAAGGTATATATTTTATATTATATTATTTTTTCATTCAAATAATTTTACTGGTTACTAATTATTTTCTGTGTAAGATGATATTGATATTTAAAATAGTATCATTCATTATGATACTAATACTAAGTGAATAGCATGTTTGTATTCAATGAGACTCATTAATATGAGACATATAAAGATCATCCAAAGATGAATCATGATTCATATAAATGTATGAATTTTGAGTCTAATGTAACTATTGGATACCGAGATGTGGAATTTTGAGATTCTTATCACGGAGGATAAGAAAATCGAGTTTTCCACAAATGAAGAATTTCGCGGGGAAGGTTCATCACGGATTATTAAAACCAGAAAAATAGTGGCTTCCTTAAATCGTATCTTTAGAGATGATGCTCTAATCAAGAAATTCAAAAATTCTTGAGAAAGGAATTTATTGAAAAGTTGTCAACACTTTTTAAGTCGGTTCATATATTATTGAATTGTAAATTGAAAGGGAAGATCAATTGTTTATTGAAATTGATTCAAGAACAAGTTCATATATTCAAAATTTTCAATTACAATAATTGTTTACCAAGTGTGTGGTGACTAAATTTGTAAAGAAAGTGTGTGTGCTTTCTAAAAGTATTTGCAAATAGAAAGTGATATATTTTCTATTTGTTGGAGAAAGGTCATTAAAATTAGTTTTATTCAAAGTTCACTATAGTTGTTGATATATTTGTGAAATCAAGGAAGTAGTGGCTTCAAGGAACTCCTCCTTTTTAAAAGGATATGTTATCCATAACGAAATAGATTCAATAATATTACACCATACTTAGGAATTTACCAATCTACCTAAAGGATCAAGATCCATTGGATGCAAGTGAGTGTTTAGAAGAAAGTATCATAGTGATGGTACACTAAACACCTAACCAATGATTTTAGACAAAAGGAAGGTGTTGATTATTTCGACAAATACACACTAGTAGCAAGCACAATGAAAATTAGAGTTTCATTTGCATTAGCTTCATTACATGACCTAATAGTTTATCAAATAGATGTTAAAACAACATTCATTAAAATGAGATCTCGATGAGGAGATTTACATGGAATAACCAGAAGGTTATATGGAAATAAACAAAAGGTGTGCAAGTTTGAAAAATCCAATAAGGATTAAAATAGGCATCAAAACAATGACATCAAATATTGTATTTTGTCATTGCTAAATTCACAAGTTAAAGGGGACACACACAATTAAGGGGATACTTTTCAATCATTATCAAAACAAGAATTAAAAGATTTTGTCATCGTCAAAAGGGGGAGATTGTGAGGAATACATCATATATCTAGTTCTATTTTGATGAAAACAAAGATTATCAAAGAAGAAAAAGTTCAAAAGTGTCATGCACATCAATGATGAAGTTGATCAAGAAGGTTTAACATAGAAATTCAAGTGAAGATTTGAGACAAGTAACTAAGGTAATCATTGAAATTTATACTATACTACTTTAAATTGCCCATAATTTCATCTCTCACTTCATTTTAAACCTTCTTGCATCATCATGCATCATCATCTTAAAAATAATCTTCTTTTTATTCTTATTACAAGTGTCCGTACACAAAGTTGTGTGAAAATATTGTGATATTCATTTGTCTTCATATTGATTATATGATTATATGATTATATGATTGATCATTAGAAACGAGATGGATAGAATTTTAGAAACGAATAGGTTTTTAACTTCCACATTCAAGATCAAGATGAATGATCTTGGACTAGTTGACACACGTTTAAGGATCAAAGTAAAGTGAAATAGTGGGGGTTATGAACTTAATCAAACACACTATGTTGAGAAAGTGATTGAAAAATCAAACACTTACACTTTAAGGAAGTGACCCCTCCATGATCCTAGTGTCAAACTTCAAAAGAATGATGGAAGAATTATGGCTCAATTGGAATATGCAAGTATATGCAATGTACTATAACCGACATGACATTTGTAATTAGTAAAATGAGTAGATTTTACTAGCAATCCAAATGGTGAGCATTGGAAGGCCATCATTAGGATTTTTGACTATCTTATGAAAACAAAACAAAACAAAAAGCTTGATCTACATTATGGTAGATTTTCTGCCATATTAGAAGGATATACCAAGGCGAGTTGGATATCGAGTGTTTAATATAATAAATTTGTATTTGGATTGATATTTACACTAGTTGAGGGTGAAATTTCTTGGAAGATCAAGAAACAAATGTGGATCACTCTCTCAACCATAAAATCAGAGTTTGAGACTCTTGCTTCTGATGGTGAAGAAGCATAATGTTTGAGACACCTTCTGTTGGAAGTTTCATTGACTAAAGACAATATTTCAAAACTGTTGATACATTGTGAAAGTCAAGCCACCCTAGCTAGAGCATTCAGTGAAGTATATAATGGAAAGTCTAGACACATAGGTCTAAGTAACTCTCTCGTAAGAAAATTAATTAAGGATGAGATCATTTCACTGCCATATATTCAAACTACCTATAACTCAGCAGATCCATTTACTAAGCCACTGGCCAGAGACTTAGTAAAGACTACCTCAAGAGGAATGGGGTTGAAACTCCTTGAATAAGGGTTCCAACAATGATAGCAACCCAATCTGAAGTTAATAAATCTTAACCTAAGATTCAATGGGTAACAACAAGTTATTGATTTGGATGATTGTATAACATTTTGCGATGATATTGACCATTATATATCGAGGGTTGAGTTTTTTGAAACTCTTAATGAAGTTCCATATTAAGGATATGCGTTCCAAGGAAATGGATACAAAAATGAACTTCACCTATGTGAATTTCGAGATGGTGTCGTCTCAAAGTGAGAGTTGGAGTTTCTCTCATGGAAAATTCATAAAAATAGGAAAAGCACATGGCCATAAATAGTGTTAGGCGAGAGATATAGGTGAATAACCATTTAAGAGTGTGTGTATGGTAATGTCGGTCTAATCACATGGCATAACGGTTTAAAGCATAGCTACCTAACGTTCCGATTAGACTTTGTGTTATTCTTACTAAGGTTAAGTTCAAATCGAAAGATACTTAACTGTATTAACATTCTTTGTTTCTCTTTTTTGGAATAGGTTTTGTCATTATTAGAACAAGTGGGGGATTTTTATAATTTGAGATTTAAATGTCCAATTGGTGTGTTCCAAAATGACAAGAAAAGTGGAAGAGAAGCAACACTTCGTGAAGTGTTGTTGCGGAATGAAAATAGACAATGGTTGGAAACATTACAAATTTTGGTTAAAAGGTATTGTTTCATCAAGGGTCGCAACCTTGTGAAACAACACATGCATTCCTATAAATACCTCATTCCAGAATTCAGAAAACATATTACAAACCAAATATTCTTTTATACAAAATTCCAAACACTCTTCGCTACATAATCGAGTTTTCGTCGGTCTTGCGTAGACTCGATAAAGGCTGAATTATCCTGGGTATTCCTGCGTTCCAACTCTAATACATTTTGGAGAATGCTTGAAATACTTTTAAGGAAAGTGATTTTGTTCACGATTCTAGTCTCGGTACAATCCATTCGATTTAAATAATTTTCCAACATAACATACACATGATTGGTATAAATTATGGTTAATCAATGCATCATACTATTCAAAGTTCGGCTTGCAAAGCGTGAATTTAAATAATCCCCTTCAATATAAACCAAAATAATAAAACAACACACATTAATAAATTTAGATATATGCATCATCTTAAATTTAACTAAGACTTAATTTAGATATATGCATCATATTAAATTTAACTAAGACTTGCCATGTAGAATGACGCATGAACTGCTTCCACGAGTCACTTCCAGCTTCACAACCACCGCCAGTTGCCTTTTCTCCACACCTCCAATCTCAGCTCCATTTGTTGGTATGTTCACATTTATAATATGACAATCACTCCCACTTGGCCTACACAACAATCACACCCATAATATGCAATTTAAAATCACCACTAGTTATTATTACATAAATACATCATTTTAATATTTCCATTAAACCTAAATACCTTGATGTCGCGGTGAGAATCGGATACCAAGCTATTAAGTGAGCTTGAATCGCAAAACATTTAATGTTCACCACCGACTTTAATTTAATCCAAAAGGAAAAGGGAAAAAGATCGTAAAAACCCTAAATGAGGAGAAACTAGGTTCGGGGGTTGATTATACCTAGGGAAGGTGTTAGCATCCTAAGCATCCGCAGTATCCTACGGGAACCTCTTGTTAATATTTGTATTTTTGTTGTTTATTGCTTGCTAAAATTATGGGAACCTAAGGCTTTATTTCTAATGGTGCTCGCACAACATCGCATCGATGCCTACGTATCGGGTGTAGAATCAGAGCACTCGTAGTTCTCCTAAGGATTAACGAACACTTGGTTACGCTCAAGGTTCGCGGGGGAAGGTAAGTGTTATGGCAAACACTCACGTGACTTAAGCAAAGTCACAAAAAGTTATAAAATAAAAAGCTAAGGACCTAATGGCTAAGGACCTAAGGATGAGGGATGGCTGAACTTCCTATGACATTGAGTCAACTGCAGGAGTTCTTTCCCTTGGATTGAAAAACATAAACAAAATAAGGGTGCAAGCTCCTAAGACTAGGCAAAGGCTGCTACTTGCAAAATAAATCGAATAAAGTAAATGGAAATGCGGGATAAAGGGCTTAGTAACCGGGCTATGGCTCGATATATGGATCGAGAATGCGGGGGTGGAAGACAAGCGCAGTGCGACAAATTGCTTAAGTTAAAAACTGTGAAGTGTAGAAAATGTGCAGATGGCGATCGTAAACGACCGACTTACGTGTGTGTATGTGAAGTGAACTTGGCGTTGGACCAAGGATTATTACTTTTTGAAAATTAAATTAATAATGGTGTAGGAGAGCGAGAAATGAATAATAAATAATAAATAAATTGAAATAAATTGAAATAAATGAAATAAATTAAATGAATTAAGTAGGATAAATAAATGAATTAAATGGCATAGATAATGAATAAATGTATGAAATAGAAATAAAATGCAATGGCCTCATATGGGTCACGATTAATCGAAGATGATTTATCGTGATTTTTTGTAATATCATTGGCCCCAAATAATAAAATCAAGAAATTAAATATACACATTTTTTTTAACTACTCATAATGATAATAATAGAAGAGAAAATTCTAAAAAATTAATATATTTTTATTTTATATGGATATAATATTCTAACTAATTGTAATAATAATAATAGAAAAAGAGAATTTTGAAATTAAAATCTTATTTATTTATTTTGCATACACATTTTTTTACTAATTAAAGTGCCCCCTTTTTTTACTTTATATATATTTTAAAATGAGAAAAGAAATAAATTATCTAAACCCTTTTTTTTTTAATAGTTAATTAGTTAGGAATGAACAAGAATTAATACATTTTTTGGATTTTTTTTTGGTTAAGGTATACAATATAAACAAAATAATAATAAATAATAATAATAATATATTTAAGTTTAAAACAAAAAATGTAAAACAAAATAATAATATAAAACAAAATAATAAGGTTTGTATATGCTGAGTTAGACACGTGCTGGGTTGAGGCCAACAATTTGTATATTTTTTTAAAAAAAAAGTAGAACAAATAAAAAAAAGAAACAGCAACAACTCAAACACGTTTCCAACAAATAATTCTCATTCTTCTTCACCGTTCAGAAAAGCAAACGGTGGCCACCTCTCTCTCTGAAGCTCTCACCTTCAACGGTTTCTCTCGCGAATCCGCCGTTCTCACTCACAGACATGCTCCTCTCTCAAACTCACACTCACGATCTCACTCTCAGAATCGCCTCTCTCTCACAGGTATCTCACCGTCTCTCACTCGCGATTTCCATGGTTTTAGGGCGACGACTTGTGCGGCGGAAAGGGTTCGAGTTTAGGGAAATGGCGTGAAAGGTTCTAGCCTGGTGGTGGCTGTGGGTTGAAGGTCACGGCTGAGGGTTTCGAGGAGGTGGAAGTTCGCATTTGGTACCACTCTCGATTGGGATTCGCTTTCAGATTCGTGTGGGTTTCAACTCGCGGCCTGTGGTTTTTATTTTCTTGTCTTTTTTTAACGGAAAAGCGGCGGAGTGGGTTGTGATGTGGATGAAATGTCTTTTTGTTCTCGCCACAAATCTCTCACATTCATCTTCGGATTTCATTTGCGGTCTCTGGTTTTATTGTTTTTTGGATCTGTGAAAGGTGCGGTTGAAGATATGTCCGGCTGGGTAGTTTTCGGTTCTACTGGTTGTTCTGGGCTTACAGAAATCGGATGGTGTTGGTTTGTTTGAGGTGATGAAGTTTTTTTGGATTGATTTTTTCGGTTTCGGCTTGGTGACTTGTAGGTGGAAGTTGAAGTTGTAAAAAGAATGCAAGTTTATGAGGCTTACTGTATTTTGGTTTGGTTCGGTATCGAAAGTTTGTTTGAGGTGGTGGCTTCGATGCCCTGTTTCCAAGGTGAGTATTGGCTGGTGTTCTTTCGTGATTTTGCGGTGGATTAAGGGTCGTGGTGTTGTGAAAAGAGATGGACGGAAGGGCCAGTTTGGTTGTTGCCGTTTCGGTGAAGGTTGGCTGCCGGTTGGATTTTTGTGAGTTTGGCTCAATCTCTCAGTTTCGATTCACTCAGGTTTCATCTAGCTTTTGTTTTGTTTTCGTGTTTCTGAGGATTTATTTCGGTTTCGGTTTTCAATGATTCTTCAATGATTCTGTTTGTTTCAAGGTTCGTAGTTGTTGCTCTGTGTCGAAGGATTTGCTGGTGATGCGGGTGGTTCTGGGTCATGTTGAAGCTCACAGGTTCGGTTTTCACGGCATGCTCTTCATTTCTGCTTCGTGCAAACTTTCACAATTTGATTCAGAATGGGTTTTGGGTGTTTCTGGTTTTGTGTTTCAGTTTGTGGAAAGTTTTTGGATGATTTGAGTTTACTGGTGGTTGCGAGGGTGAGCTTTGGAAGGTTTGATTCGCGGCTGGACCGTTTGGAGTGTGTATTGGCTCGGGATTGAGGTTTCGGGAATTGGGGGGTTTCAAATGGCGGCTGTTGGCTGAAGGTTGGTGATGCGAAGCGGGTCGGATGGTGGTGTTTCGATGAAAGTGAGGCTAATGTTTGTTCTGTTTATGGTTTAAAGTAGTGATTGGATTAAAGGGTGAGGTTCAATGGAAATGGTAGGGTGTTAGTTCGTGAAGGGAGTATAAAGTTATGTTGAAGGTCTGCAGTGGGTTTAATGGAGGAATAATATGGTGATGATTTGCTTAAATTAGGTTCAGATTTGCAGGGTTAGGATTATTCACGGTTGTGATTGTGGTGGCTGAAATTTGCATATGATTTTTGTTTTGGTGGCTGCCTTTGGTTTCAAGTTTTTCTTTTTTTGAAATTTTTTTATGTTAATTTTTTTTGCTTTGTGAATGCAGGTTAGAAATAAAGCTAAGAAGAAAAATTAATCATGGACACATGCTAAAAAAAGTGAAGGAAAGGAAAAGAGAAAGATTACCGCCCGAACGTTATCGGGGTGAAGAATCCCAAGTGGTGAGCTTCCTACTCCTTGTTGTTGCTTGTTGTATGACTGTTTTTTTTTTAAATTGTTCTCTCTTTTCTTCCTCTTTTTGAAGTTTAAGTAAGCTGGATTTTTTGTGTTTTTGGACTGTTTTTGGAACTGTTTTGTTTGTGCTTTTGTGCTGAGTTTTGTGAGGTTTTCCGGGTTGGTTTGATGGCTGTTTTAGTGTGTAGAGGGCTGGTTGTGGGTTAGTTTATGGCTGATTTTCAGGACTGGTTTTGGGTGTTGAGTTTGTGTATGAATGAGAGCTGTTTGTGGTTGTTCTTGAGCTGAATTTTTGTATGTTTTTTGAATGTTTTGTGGCTGAGTTTATGTGTGTTTGAATGTAACAGTTGGGATCTTTTTTGCTGTGTTTTGGGACTGGTTTTGTGGGCTAAGTTTTATATTGTTTTATGCTGAATTTTTTTGGTTGCTTGTAGGTGAAGGATGTCTTGAGAGAGGGAACCAATGCTGAATTTTGCAGCTGTGGATGGAGTAGTGGAGCAGGAAAATGCAGTTGTTGGTGGCTGCATGCTGATTTGGGGCAGATTTGGAGCTGTTGCATTTTGTATTTTTGTGGCTGCTATGTTGTATTTGTGCAGAATTTTTTTTGTACACTTTTTTTTTGCAATTGTAATATGAACAAAATTATGGAATAAATTTGCATATTTACACTAAAGCTTTGATTTACACTTGACATTTAATATTGGAAATAAGAGTTTTAAATTAGAATCTAAATATAATACTTAACTTAGAAATGAATTAAAAAAGAATTAAATTTAAAAATTGAAAATAACTTATAAACTTAAATAAATAAACTTGGAATTAAAATTAATTATAAGAAAAAGAAATTGGAATTAAATTGAAATTGAAATCTTAAAAATAAAAGTTAGAAATTGAAATTACATTAGAGATAAAACTTAAAATGGATTAAAAGAAACAAACAATTAGAGATTATAATTAAATTAGAAATGGAACTAAACTAACTAAAAAAATGAATTAAAAATAAAAGTTAAAACTTGAAATCACATTAAGAAATAAAAACTTCGAAAATAGAAATGGAATTACATATTTTTTTTTTTAAAACCTTGAAATTGGAAATAAAATTACATTTTTATTTAGCAAAATTTGAGAATAAAATAGATAGAAATTAAAATTAACATTAAAATTAAAACACGAAAATAAGTTAAAAGGTTAGAATTGAGAAGTAGAAAATAAATTAAAATGGAGGCTTATAAGTGAAAAGAAATTAAGAATTATAAACAGCTAGAAAAATGAGAAGAAAGTAACAAAAAATAAATCGGGAAAAAATCCCTGCTAAACGCGATGAATATATGATTATGATATGAGCGATTAGGGGTAAAATTTGGGGTGCGACAGTTGCCCCTATTTAAATAACTTTACCAGATGGCGTGAATGACGACAGACGCTCAGGCGATCAAGGTGAAAGGTATTTAAATACAGAACTAACCGGAAATTTTGCCCCTAAGTGCGATGTTATGCTGGACTACAAATCTATCTAAACCTGCAACTCTATGCAATGAAATGATGATTATGATGCGAATGATCAGAATGAGAATGTCGACGACCATAAACCAAGACTCACTGGGGATGACATGCACTGGGGATGACAAACACTGGAGATGACAAACGAAAACGGGAAATATTCAAAGTGATAAATCAACAGGTTCAAGTGTAACTGTCGACACTAAGAATAACCAAAAGACGGGAACATAAGAAATCCAAATCATTGGATCAAACGAACACAGACAAAACAAAATGAAATCCAAAGTGACTGCACAGTGGCTCAACGCGACCAACTGGCACTGAGAATACAAATAAGACAAGGAAATAAAATCGAAGTGGTTGACCAATGGCTCTATGCGACCAAATGACTTTGAGAAGTAAAAGGCAACAACATATTCAAAGTGAATGCGCAGCGGCTCGATGCGACCAACTGACACTAAAAAGAAATGACACGATATTCAAAGTGAATGCACAGCGGCTCGATGCGACCAACTGACACTAAGAATAATCAACAAAGATATTCAAAACGAAAACGCAGTGGCTCAATGCGACCAACTGTCACTGGGAATGACAAAAAGCTTATTCAAGGTGAATGCGCAGCGGCTCGATGCGACCAACTGACACCAAGAATAACAAAAATAAAATATTCAAAAAGAAAATGCAGCGGCTCTATGCGACCAGCTAGCATTGGAAGCGATAAACATAAAATTCAAAGTGAATGCGCAGCGGCTCGATGCGACCAACTGACACTAAGAATACAACCAAAATATTCAAAAAGAAATGTGCAGTGGCTCAATGCGACCAACTGTCATCATGAATAATCAACAAAAATATTCGAAGTGAACGCGCAGAGGCTCGATGCGACCAACTGACACTAAGAATACAACCAAGATAAACATTCAAAGAGAAATGTGCAGTGGCTCAATGCGACCAACCGTCACGGGAAACGATAAACATAATATTCAAAGTGAATGCGCAGCGGCTCGATGCGACCAACTGACACTAAGAATAACAAAAGGCTTATTCAAGGTGAATGCGCAGCGGCTCGATGCGACCAACTGACACCATGAATAACAAAAATAAATACTCAAAGTGGAAGCACCATAGGTTCAGAACCTATCGACACTACAAAAGAAAGCCAAGATACACTCGAAGTGAATGCGCAACGAGTTAACAAACCGGTTGACACTAAGAAAGATAAAGACAAAGTAGTCAAAGTATTCAAAATGGTAAATTAGCAGGTTCAAATGTAACTGCCGACACTAAGGATAAGGAAGGAAATCACAATGATTTAGTAGTGGCTCTATGCGACCAACTAACATTGGGGATAGAATGGAGATCACCCAAGAATGAATCAACGGCTCTAAGCGACCGGCTAACACGAAAAAGTAACAACAAAATATGTTGGAGTTTTCAAATAGGATAAGACATCCAACCTCTGGAAATTCCTTCAGGAACCATCAGGAGAAAGGTACAAGTATGTACAAAATCAAATTGACTTGGATTTCAAACAAAAGGTTTCAGGATCTGCTTAAAAGATTTGTGCCAATGACAATTGGACTTCAAGGAGACACGGGGGTCATAAAGACAAAAGCCAAACACAAATAGAAGTCCACTAGGGACACCCGCAATTACTGGGGACAAAACAAATGGTAAACCACCTCGGGTACCAACAACAATGAATCCTCAAATTGAACGCTAGCGATATAGGGACTTGGAGTTAGACAGACGCCAACTGGGGAAAGACAAATGCTAATGTCAAATGCGCATGATTGAGCATGATGCGAATGATCATGATATGCAAATGTTGACTCAAAAGAGACAAAGAGTTTCGACAAGACTCAAAGAGGAGTAGGCTCTCAACACCAATACTCAGACGAGCCACATGAAAAAACACTGAGGAGATGTCTTCGAACTTGGAATTCATGCTTGGTCCAAGGATCCATCCAAGAGTGTCATCAGTTTTGAACTTCTATGGGAATTTCTGTAATAATAGTATAAAGGTGTTGTTGCAAACCAGGACTTCTTGGGGAAACAGAAGATTTTTTTAATTTTCCAAAGTCAAAGAAACTTAAAAGTTTTCAAGTGCTTTCAAAAAACATTTTCTAAAAAAAACTTGTCATTTTTAGAGTTAAATTGTAATCAAGTGATGGCATTTTGCATAACAAAAGAAAATAAGAAGCTGAACAACAAAGTTCATAGGCAAAGTTTGTATTTTATTCAAGAATGGTAGTTTGCCAATGGCAAAAACTCCATGGGAAATTACAATTTGAAAATGGCAATGGGGAAGGGTCTACATTGAATCCAACGACCACTACAATCCCTAATAACTAAGATTGCCCGACACCTTGCTTCTGACAAGAGCAATTGGATCAATCTTCCAGTATGATTCTTCAGTAATGGTAAACACCATCTGATACAGTCAAATGCCTTTGTCCCTAACTTTTGCCTGGACCGCCCTATCGGGTTTTCAATCCACCGGGACGCTCTTTTTTGCCTAAGCCGCCCTTTCGGGTTTTCAACTTAGCGAGCTCTTATTTTCATTTTTTATCCCTAACTTTTGCCTGGATCTCCTTCATAGGTTTTGATCCACCGGGATACCCATTTTTGCCTAGGTCGCCATTTCTGGTTTTCGACCTATCGGGTTTTATTTAGGCATAATATTTTTTGACTGCATCAGAATTCACCGGGTGCTTCAGCTGTTCACCATCCATAGTTGTAAGGATTAAGGAACCTCCGGAGAATGCCATCTTCACAACATATGGGCCTTCATAGTTAGGACTCCATTTTCCACGCATGTCTTTGTGGACTGGCAAGATTTTCTTGAGTACAAGATCTCCTTCCTTGAATTCTCGGATACGGACTTTCTTGTCAAATGCTCTCTTGATGCGCTTCTGGTACAAATAGCCGTGACACATGGCGGTCATTCTCTTCTCATCAATGAGGTTCAGCTGGTCATATCTGCTCTGGACCCACTCAGCTTCCTCCAGTTTAGTTTCCATCAAGATTCTCAGAGATGGTATCTCTACTTCAATAGGGAGAACTGCATCCATCCCATACACCAGAGAGAAAGGGGTTGCCCCTGTTGAAGTGCGCACTGATGTTCTGTATCCGTGTAAAGCATATGGTAACATCTCGTGCCAATCTTTGTAAGTTTTTACCATCTTCTGCAAAATCTTTTTGATGTTCTTGTTTGCAGCTTCAACAGCTCCATTCATCTTCGGACGATACGGAGAAGAGTTATGATGTTCAATCTTGAATGTCTCACACAGCTCTTTCATTGTTTTATTGTTCAAATTGGTCCCATTATCTGTGATGATTCGGCTTGGGATTCCATAACGGCATATAATTTGGTTCTTGATGAAACGGGCAACCACTTGCTTTGTCACATTGGCGTAGGAAGTTGCTTCTACCCATTTGGTGAAGTAGTCGATTGCAACCAAGATAAACCGATGGCCATTGGAAGCTTTAGGCTCGATTGCCCCTATCATGTCAATGCCCCACATTGAGAAAGGCCAAGGCGATGACAGAACATTCAAAAGTGTTGGAGGTACGTGCACCTTGTCAGCATAAATCTGGCATTTATGACACTTTCTGGCATACTTGAAACAATCTGATTCCATGGTCAACCAGAAGTATCCAGCTCTCAAAATCTTCCTTGACATGGCATGTCCATTGGCATGTGTTCCAAATGATCCTTCATGGATTTCCCTGATCAATAAGTCTGCTTCGCGCTTGTCCACACATCTGAGCAGAACCATATCATGATTTCTCTTGTAAAGCACATTGTTGCTGAGGAAGAACTTGGACGCCAATCTTCTTAAAGTCTTCTTGTCTAGATTTGTTGCATTAGCTGGGTACTCTTGATTCTGCAAATAGTTCTTGATGTCATAGAACCACGGTTTCTCATCAGTTTCTTCTTCGACCAGTAGACAGTAGGCTGGTGCAGTTCTTCGCTCGATTGTAATGAGTGGAGCTTCATTAAGAAATCTGACTTGAAACATAGATGCCAACATAGCCAAGGCATCTGCTATTTGATTCTCTGCCCTTGGAACGTGATGGAAAGTGACTTCATCAAAGTATTTGATCAATTCCACAATGTGGGCACGGTATGGGATCAACTTCTCATCACGAGTCTCCCATTCACCTTTGACTTGATATATTACCAAAGCTGAGTCTCCATATACATCCAGGATCTTGATTCTAGTATCGATTGCAGCTTCGATACCCAAAATACATGCTTCGTACTCTGCGATGTTGTTTGTACATTCGAAACACAACCTAGCCGTGAAGGGAGTGTAACCACCATCAGGATTCATCAAAACAACTCCTACACCATGCCCCATGTAGTTAGAGGAACCATCAAACATCATCTTCCAACGGGACCCTGGCTCGGGACCTTCATCTGGATCTGGAACTTTGCAGTCCTTTATCAACATAATGTCTTCGTCCGGGAAATCGAATTTCAAAGGTTCATAGTCTTCAACAGGATGATCAGCAAGGTATTCAGATAAAACACTGCCTTTGATAGACTTCTGGGTTACATATTGGATGTCGTATTCGGATAACAACATGTGCCAACGGGCGAGTCTTCCAGTCAAAGCAGGCTTCTCAAAGATGTACTTTATTGGATCCATTTTCGAGATCAACAAAGTAGTGTGACAAATCATGTACTGCCTGAGGCGTCTGGCCGCCCATGCCAAAGCACAACAAGTCTTCTCTAAAAGTGAATATCTGCTTTCACAATCTGTGAACTTCTTGCTTAAGTAATAAATGGCGTGCTCCTTACGACCGGTTTCGTCCTGTTGGCCTAATACGCAACCCATAGATCCCTCGAGTACAGTCAGGTACATGAAAAGAGGCTTCCCTGGAGTAGGTGGGATCAAGATAGGAGGTTCTTGCAGATAAACCTTAATCTTCTCAAAAGCCAATTGACAATCAGGACTCCACTCAATTGCTTGATTCTTCCGGAGTAACTTGAATAGAGGCTCACAAGTAGCGGTCATGTTGGCAATGAATCTGGAGATGTAGTTCAATCTTCCGAGGAAACCCCTGACTTGCTTCTCTGTCTTGGGAGCTGGCATCTCTTGAATTGCTCTGACTTTATCTGGATCTACTTCAATCCCTTGCTGACTAACAATAAAACCAAGTAACTTCCCTGATCGGACACCAAAAGTACACTTAGCTGGATTCAGGCGCAGTTGGAACTTTCTGAGGCGCTCAAACAACTTCAAAAGATGATTCAAATGATCCTCCTCACTCTGTGATTTGGCAATCATATCATCCACATAGACTTCTATCTCTTTATGCATCATATCATGGAATAGGGTGACCATTGCCCTCTGATAGGTGGCTCCTGCATTCCTGAGACCAAATGGCATAACCTTGTAACAATAAGTGCCCCATGGTGTGATGAATGTAGTCTTTTCCATATCGTCAGGATCCATCTTGATCTGGTTGTATCCTGAAAACCCATCCATGAAGGAGAAAACAGCAAATTTAGCAGTATTGTCAACCAAAGTATCAATATGCGGAAGAGGGAAATCGTCCTTCGGACTGGCCTTGTTCAAATCCCTATAGTCCACACACATTCTGACCTTGCCATCCTTTTTAGGGACTGGCACAATATTAGCTACCCACTCAGGGTACTTTGCAACTGCGAGGAATCCAGCATCAAACTGTCTTTTGACCTCTTCTCGAATCTTCAGAGCCATGTCTGGTCTTGTTCTTCGAAGCTTTTGCTTTACAGGAGGACAATCTGGTCGAAGAGGTAGCTTGTGGACCACTATGTCTGTGTCTAAGCCGGGCATATCCTGATATGACCATGCAAACACATCTACATATTCTTTGAGAAGCTTGACCAATCTTTCCCTGATGTCTGCCCCAAGCGTTGTACCAATCTTGACTTCCTTCATGTCTTCATCAGTGCCAAGGTTGATGGTCTCAACCTGCTCCTTATGTGGCTGAAGATCTGTGTGCTCATTCTCAACTAATCTTGCCAGTTCTTCGGGAATGTCACAATCTTCCTCACTTTCGTCTTCCGCTTGGTAGATGGGAGAATCAAAGTTAGGAGAGAATGTAGAGTCATTGGATTCAACAGGGTTTTCGTTTATTCTGCATATGATAATGATTTGCTTTTATTAAAAGTGGAAAATAGAGAAATGCAAGAGAAAAAGCTTTTTATTGGTTTTGAAAGATTGCCATTTTCTTTTAAAAGTGAAAAGAGAGAAAAACTGTAAATGATCAAAATAAAAGTTTAACAAAATGCCTTCATTGATAATAACTTTAAAAATGAGAAGGGGCCCTACAAAATACTCCCATAGCCTTGGGCAGAGCTAGGGAACTTTGAAAATACTTAAAAAACAACAAATTACTTTGACAAAGGAAAAAACTCTGGGATCTCAACTGCCTCCCAATTGTCCAAGGCTTCTTCACACTGATACACCAAGTGATTCACATCGTCATCTTCAGAAACTCCATCAATTGCGTTGACCTGATAACCAGCACTGGAAAACACTTCTTGGATGGTCTTCGGACGTCCTTTAACGGAGGTTGACGCTCCTTCCTTCACATGAGTTGGTTTGTAACCCAACCCGCAACGATCTAGCTTCTGTTTGACCTCGATGACATCACCCCAACCTTCATGGCTTCTTTCTTCAATGGTGGAAATGGTACTCTTCAGCGATGCAAAAGATGGGATTCCCTTCCCTTTCGGTTCCTCTACTTCCAGAAGGACAGCATTGGCTATCTCAAGAGCTTGGAAAGAAGTTTCCAAAGCATCTTCATCAGCCTCAATATAACTGAAGGATGAAAGGTTGCTAACCATGAGGTCTTCTTCCCCAGATACGGTTACCAGCTTGTTATTGACTACAAACTTCATCTTTTGATGCAGGGTAGAAGTGACTGCCCCAGCCGCATGGATCCAAGGTCTTCCCAGCAAGCAACTGTAGTTAGGATTGATGTCCATAACCTGGAAAGTGATTTTGAAGACCTGTGGCCCGATCAGGATTGGTAGGTCTACTTCTCCAATGACAGTCCTTCTTGACCCATCAAAGGCTTTTACAATCAGTGCACTGGGCCTCATCTCTGCCCCTTGATAAGATATTTTAGCAAGTGTTCTTTTCGGCAAAACATTCAGTGAAGATCCTGTATCTACAAGAACTCTTGCTAAAGTATCCTCTTGACATTTCACTGATATGTGGAGCGCACGGTTGTGGTCCAAGCCCTCCTTCGGAAGATCCTCCATGCTGAAACTGAGGTTGTTACACGCAGTAATATTGGCAATGACACCATCAAACTGGTTCACTGTTATATCATGCGTAACATGTGCTTGAGCTAGCAACTTTTGAAGCGCACTTCGATGAGCCGGAGAATGCATAAGTAGTGATAGGATAGATATTTTGGAAGGCGTTTGATGCAGCTGATCAATCACCTTATAATCACTCTTCTTTATGATTCTGAGAAATTCGGCATCTTCTTCCCCCAAGACTACCTCTTTATCTTTGTTGACAACAGCTGGAATGACTTCTTTAGGCGGAGCCGTATTGGATTGCTGGGTATATACACGACCACTACGGGTCAAACGACCTGCACCCGCTATATCAGTACTTGCAACTTTTGAACCTTCCTTCTGGTTAGCTTTATCGATCTTCTGATGAACTTTCCCTGTATCGTACTTCCAAGGAACTGCTTTGGTGTCTTCATAACGGAAAGAGTTACCCCTTTGTTCAAATCTCGGCTCAGGTACATTGAAGATTGGCACCACAGATTCTGGAGTATTGAAGATAGGTTGAGCTCCTGAAGATTCAGGCAGATTGAACACTGGCACCCAAGTAGAATTAGACTCCGGCAAGTTGAAGATGGGTTCAATTACTGCCACTTCATTCTTCTTCATATGACTGCTCACTTGTAAGACACCTTCATCAATCAAAGCTTGAACATCTTTCAAGATCAGTTCACATCCCCTTGGACTATCAGCACAACCTTCACAATTTTGATGACAGCTCTTCAGTATACCCGCCTCTACTAACTTCGCATGGAAGTCTCTGAGCGGGGTCTTGATCCCGGTGGCATTGAAAATCAAACCTTCTTCGGACTCATCAACAATAGCATTTATAGACCCATGCTTGGGTAAAGGATTATCTTTGACATTCGGACCAGTATTCCCAAATGACAGAATATTCTTCTCCATCAAATCTTTCACTATGTACTTCAAAGCATAACAACCCTCCAAATCGTGCCCTGGAGCACCTTCATGGAATAAACAGTGAGCATTTGGGTTGTAATTTGGAGGGAGCGGACTTGGTGGAGGACCTAAAGGCCTTGGAGTAACCAAACCCTTCTTCAGCAGTGAAGGATATAACTCAGTATAAGTTATAGGGATTCGAGGATTAGGAGGCCTTCCACCTGGTCTTCTGTTCTGAAGATTGGGATTTGAATGAGGAGCTGGAGTCCTCTGCTGGTAGGCTGAAGCATTGGGTGCTTGTTGATAGCCCGGATTGTTGATCATTGGTTGATAAGGTTGAATCATTGGAGCCGCTTGTTGGTACATCGGCACTGCTTGAGTTGGCCGATACATGGGGACTTGTGGATTAAATGCTGGTTGAACTGCCGCTACATAAGGATGTTGGGCATACTGTTGTTGATGAGCATACTGCTGTTGGCGAGCATATTGCTGTTGAGCCATAGGTGAAGGTCTCTGCCACAGCGGATTTCTTCTTTGACCTGTCATTATGGCGTTTGTCTCACCTTCCTTCTTCTTGTGAAAGTTGCCGGTAAATTTCTTACCAGTATTTCCACTACTAGTGCTAGAACTGCCAGATGCACTGCTCATATTTCCACTCTTCAAACCGAGTTCTACCTTGATTCCCACAGCCACTAAATCAGAGAAACTAGCAGTTATGCTCCCCACCATCCTCTCATAGAATTCTGGTCTCACAGTGTCAACAAACCAGTCAGCTAATTCTTTTTCAGTCAATGGGGGCTCTACTTGAGAAGCGGTCCCTCTCCACCTTTGAGCATACTCTTTAAAGGATTCAGACTCTTTCTGGGACATGCTTAGCAATTGCCTCCTATCGGGAGCGAGGTCCATGTTGTACTTGTATTGTTGGATGAAAGCATCGGCCAAGTCTTGGAAACTACGAATCTTTGACTGGTCAAGCGTCAAATACCATTTAGAGGAGATTCCCTTCAGACTGTCTTGAAAGTAGTGGATCATTAACTTATCATTGTCAACCTGAGCAGCCATTCTTCGATAGTACATCAGGAGATGGTTCTTAGGACAAGTTGCACCCTCATACATATCAAAGGTGGGTATCTTGAACTTAGGAGGTATTACCAATCCAGACACCAGGCACATTTCTCTGGCAGCAGCACCAAAGATCTGGTCACCTTCAATCGCTCTTAATCTTTTTTCAAGGGTATCAAAATTCTCCTGCATCTTCACATGTTTCTCATCTCCGTTTTCAGACATATCTGGCGCTTCATACCCCTGATGGTCATTAAAATACGATTGGGCACGGGTGTGCACAATGTCCTGTGTAAAATTAGCAACTGCATGATTTTCTTCATTAGTCACAGGAACAGTTTGTTGAGCAGCAAATCCCTGAGGAGGAGGCACAAAACCTTGGAAAGGAAATGCCATACCCTGAGAGGGAGGTGCGAAACTTTGAGAAGCTAACCCTTGGGACGAAGGAAAGAAACCCTGAGCAGCAAATCCTTGGGAAGGAAGAATAAAACTTTGAGTAGCAAACCCTTGTGAAGGAGGTATAAAACTCTGAGTAGCAAATACATGAGGAGGAGGCACAAAGCCTTGAGCAGCAAATCCTTGGGAGGAAGGAATAAAACCCTGAGTAGCAAATCCTTGGGAAGAAGGAATAATACTCTGAGAAGCAAAACCTTGAGAAGGAGGGAAGAAACCCTGAGCAGCAAATCCTGAAGAAGAGGGAATAGCACTCTGAGCAGCAAAACCTTGAGAAGGAGGGAAAAAACCAGGAGGGAACCCAAAAGGAGACCAGGTCACAGGGGTAGGCTCGGTCGTTGCAGTGACAACTTCAGTCGTTGCAGTAACAATTTCTGACACCACAGTCCGTTGGGTATCCATCTTCGCTCGAATGACTTGCAACATTTCCATCATCTGACCCATATCTCCACGAATATCAGAAAGCTCTTCGTTAACTCTGTCCATCTCTACGTCTCTTTCAGCCATCCTCTTTCTGGCTTGAGCTCGAGTGTAGTATTTGCGTGAGAGCCTCAGTGTGAAAGCTGAATTGAGAGCAGATTACAGGAATGAGTTTCATGAAAAAAAAATGCAAATGCAATGCAAAATGTATGAGTGCAATGCAAAAATGAAATTATTCAAGGAACTTAAGAAACAATTTGCAAATACCAAGGAACACATAATAATCAAAAGGATATGATTTCATTAAATTCAAAAAGTGATACAAAGTCTTGAGTACACTTTCAAAAATCCCAAACAAAGTTTAATAAAGATAAAGACAAAGTCCTAAGGAGATTCTCCTAAAAGCCTCAAGTTGAGCTTCTCGATTTGTGCCTTCATCTGAGCCCTTTCAAGCATAAGTTGATCCACGATCGACTTCCAAGAAGTGTCCTCTTGAGTACTGGAGGAAAATAAATCCTCTGGTGCTTTCCTTTTCTTGCTGGAGAGCTCTTCTTCTTCCTTCATCTTCAGTTGTCTTCTAAGTTCCTCATTCTCACTGCTGATGATCTGATGTCGATTCTTCCATGCATTCTTCTCTCGAATCTCTTTCTCCAAATCAATCTTCAGCTTCTCTGCATCATCCATAAAGATCAGAATGGGTTTCTTGAAGGTCATAGGATCCTGGCGAGGGTAAGGCATCTTCAGACTGATTGCCCTATCTCGTACCCATTGGAGATAGGGTTCCATAGAAACACAATTCGGCTTTCCCAGGCTACTCCTCCCCTTCCTATGGATACACTTCCAAGCTTGCATAATCTGTTTCTTGAGCTCTGGTTCTTCGTCATCCTTAAAGAAAATTCCTTCCACTTCAACACTCTTAGGTTTGTCCTTCAACGGATACCCGAGTTGGCGGCGAGCCAAAACTGGATTATAGCTGATTCCTCCCTTAGTGCTAAGAAGAGGCACATTAGCAAAATCACCACAACTATCAATAATCAATGCTCCATCATAAACACGGTTGTACCAGCTAATGTCAGAGTGGGTAAGAGACATGATCCTTTGTGACCACCACAAACCATCTTTAAGGTTCCAAAATGAAGATGACTTAGGCAAGTGCGAAATAAACCACTCGTACAACAATGATACACAACAAGTAATCATCCCTCCCTTATGGTGATTCCTCAGATGGATGGAATGGTAGGTGTCTCCGAGCAAAGTAGGGACCGGGTTCTTCTTCAGAAAGATCTTGATGGCGTTCAGGTCGACAAAGTCTTCAAAGTTTGGGAAAAGCACCACTCCATATATCAGCAGAATAAAAGTCGCCTCAAAAGCTTTCATATCCTTCACATCAACAAAATTCTTGGCCCTTTCTATCAGAAACTTTGTAGGGAATCCAAAAACCTTTCCTTTGTAGGTCATATTTGCCTTAACCTCAGGAACACTCAAATATGTCGCCTTTGCAATCTCCGCTTCTTCAGGATCCTTCTCTAGAACAGGGAATGGAAACTCATCCTTGACACGTGATCCCACCAAAACTGAATATTCTTCCAAAGTAGGCGCCAGTTGGTAATCAGGGAACGTAAAACAATGGTAGAGAGGATCATAAAACTGGAGCATCACAGAGAGCAGCCTTCCATCCCAATCAGTCTTAAGCAAAGCTAAAAGTCTCCTATGCTTATCCATGAAGGCATCTTGATCCAGAACCAAGTCTCTTAATTTCCTTAGGTCCTCAAGTTTGGGAGTTTTGAATGTGTACTTGACAGTCTTTCTTCTTCCAAAGTCCATGATGATACCTATGATATTTGCAAAGATAAAGTTTCTGAGTTCCTTGAATAAATGGTAAAAATGATGCTTCATGATGCGTGAATGCAACAAACACAAACAAGGCTCAGGTTCAAAGCTTGCATGAGGTCAAAGGTTCAACCCTCCCAAAAGGTATGTACTATGAGTTTATTTGTACCTGTACAACGGGTTCTAAAAGTTCCCAGAATCACTGTCCCATCTTTCGGATATTACCGACTTCCCAACTCGACTTGGTAATCAGTAATATTCTCAAGAGAGTCTCATCCGAGTGTAGTATCGCGTATCAACTATTTTGGATTTGCACCCTCATAGTCATCGCACTACATCCCTAAAAAGGCCAAGTGGGGGTAAATGTTCTAAGGTCCTCAGCATTAATGGCTCTCAAGTCGAATATAGTAATGTTTTCACGACTGAACTCGATCAACAAAACTACATCCGAGGAGGCCTCCGCCGAGTGGTGGTGTCTCAAGTCAACTTGGTCGGGACTCAACTCCCTACAAGCCTTCTTGAATATACCACCGTCCTAACTTATTTGCACTCAAGTCCGGGTTAGGACTTATCTCACCACACATGGAACACCCAAAAATCCAAAAATAATAACAAGCAATACAACATCAAATATACAAATAAACAAGGTGGGCTTAACCCTCAAGAATAGTGTCCCCAGCAGAGTCGCCATTTCTGTCGCGGTGAGAATCGGATACCAAGCTATTAAGTGAGCTTGAATCGCAAAACATTTAATGTTCACCACCGACTTTAATTTAATCCAAAAGGAAAAGGGAAAAAGATCGTAAAAACCCTAAATGAGGAGAAACTAGGTTCGGGGGTTGATTATACCTAGGGAAGGTGTTAGCATCCTAAGCATCCGCAGTATCCTACGGGAACCTCTTGTTAATATTTGTATTTTTGTTGTTTATTGCTTGCTAAAATTATGGGAACCTAAGGCTTTATTTCTAATGGTGCTCGCACAACATCGCATCGATGCCTACGTATCGGGTGTAGAATCAGAGCACTCGTAGTTCTCCTAAGGATTAACGAACACTTGGTTACGCTCAAGGTTCGCGGGGGAAGGTAAGTGTTATGGAAAACACTCACGTGACTTAAGCAAAGTCACAAAAAGTTATAAAATAAAAAGCTAAGGACCTAATGGCTAAGGACCTAAGGATGAGGGATGGCTGAACTTCCTATGACATTGAGTCAACTGCAGGAGTTCTTTCCCTTGGATTGAAAAACATAAACAAAATAAGGGTGCAAGCTCCTAAGACTAGGCAAAGGCTGCTACTTGCAAAATAAATCGAATAAAGTAAATGGAAATGCGGGATAAAGGGCTTAGTAACCGGGCTATGGCTCGATATATGGATCGAGAATGCGGGGGTGGAAGACAAGCGCAGTGCGACAAATTGCTTAAGTTAAAAACTGTGAAGTGTAGAAAATGTGCAGATGGCGATCGTAAACGACCGACTTACGTGTGTGTATGTGAAGTGAACTTGGCGTTGGACCAAGGATTATTACTTTTTGAAAATTAAATTAATAATGGTGTAGGAGAGCGAGAAATGAATAATAAATAATAAATAAATTGAAATAAATTGAAATAAATGAAATAAATTAAATGAATTAAGTAGGATAAATAAATGAATTAAATGGCATAGATAATGAATAAATGTATGAAATAGAAATAAAATGCAATGGCCTCATATGGGTCACGATTAATCGAAGATGATTTATCGTGATTTTTTGTAATATCATTGGCCCCAAATAATAAAATCAAGAAATTAAATATACACATTTTTTTTAACTACTCATAATGATAATAATAGAAGAGAAAATTCTAAAAAATTAATATATTTTTATTTTATATGGATATAATATTCTAACTAATTGTAATAATAATAATAGAAAAAGAGAATTTTGAAATTAAAATCTTATTTATTTATTTTGCATACACATTTTTTTACTAATTAAAGTGCCCCCTTTTTTTACTTTATATATATTTTAAAATGAGAAAAGAAATAAATTATCTAAACCCTTTTTTTTTAATAGTTAATTAGTTAGGAATGAACAAGAATTAATACATTTTTTGGATTTTTTTTTGGTTAAGGTATACAATATAAACAAAATAATAATAAATAATAATAATAATATATTTAAGTTTAAAACAAAAAATGTAAAACAAAATAATAATATAAAACAAAATAATAAGGTTTGTATATGCTGAGTTAGACACGTGCTGGGTTGAGGCCAACAATTTGTATATTTTTTTAAAAAAAAAGTAGAACAAATAAAAAAAAGAAACAGCAACAACTCAAACACGTTTCCAACAAATAATTCTCATTCTTCTTCACCGTTCAGAAAAGCAAACGGTGGCCACCTCTCTCTCTGAAGCTCTCACCTTCAACGGTTTCTCTCGCGAATCCGCCGTTCTCACTCACAGACATGCTCCTCTCTCAAACTCACACTCACGATCTCACTCTCAGAATCGCCTCTCTCTCACAGGTATCTCACCGTCTCTCACTCGCGATTTCCATGGTTTTAGGGCGACGACTTGTGCGGCGGAAAGGGTTCGAGTTTAGGGAAATGGCGTGAAAGGTTCTAGCCTGGTGGTGGCTGTGGGTTGAAGGTCACGGCTGAGGGTTTCGAGGAGGTGGAAGTTCGCATTTGGTACCACTCTCGATTGGGATTCGCTTTCAGATTCGTGTGGGTTTCAACTCGCGGCCTGTGGTTTTTATTTTCTTGTCTTTTTTTAACGGAAAAGCGGCGGAGTGGGTTGTGATGTGGATGAAATGTCTTTTTGTTCTCGCCACAAATCTCTCACATTCATCTTCGGATTTCATTTGCGGTCTCTGGTTTTATTGTTTTTTGGATCTGTGAAAGGTGCGGTTGAAGATATGTCCGGCTGGGTAGTTTTCGGTTCTACTGGTTGTTCTGGGCTTACGGAAATCGGATGGTGTTGGTTTGTTTGAGGTGATGAAGTTTTTTTGGATTGATTTTTTCGGTTTCGGCTTGGTGACTTGTAGGTGGAAGTTGAAGTTGTAAAAAGAATGCAAGTTTATGAGGCTTACTGTATTTTGGTTTGGTTCGGTATCGAAAGTTTGTTTGAGGTGGTGGCTTCGATGCCCTGTTTCCAAGGTGAGTATTGGCTGGTGTTCTTTCGTGATTTTGCGGTGGATTAAGGGTCGTGGTGTTGTGAAAAGAGATGGACGGAAGGGCCAGTTTGGTTGTTGCCGTTTCGGTGAAGGTTGGCTGCCGGTTGGATTTTTGTGAGTTTGGCTCAATCTCTCAGTTTCGATTCACTCAGGTTTCATCTAGCTTTTGTTTTGTTTTCGTGTTTCTGAGGATTTATTTCGGTTTCGGTTTTCAATGATTCTTCAATGATTCTGTTTGTTTCAAGGTTCGTAGTTGTTGCTCTGTGTCGAAGGATTTGCTGGTGATGCGGGTGGTTCTGGGTCATGTTGAAGCTCACAGGTTCGGTTTTCACGGCATGCTCTTCATTTCTGCTTCGTGCAAACTTTCACAATTTGATTCAGAATGGGTTTTGGGTGTTTCTGGTTTTGTGTTTCAGTTTGTGGAAAGTTTTTGGATGATTTGAGTTTACTGGTGGTTGCGAGGGTGAGCTTTGGAAGGTTTGATTCGCGGCTGGACCGTTTGGAGTGTGTATTGGCTCGGGATTGAGGTTTCGGGAATTGGGGGGTTTCAAATGGCGGCTGTTGGCTGAAGGTTGGTGATGCGAAGCGGGTCGGATGGTGGTGTTTCGATGAAAGTGAGGCTAATGTTTGTTCTGTTTATGGTTTAAAGTAGTGATTGGATTAAAGGGTGAGGTTCAATGGAAATGGTAGGGTGTTAGTTCGTGAAGGGAGTATAAAGTTATGTTGAAGGTCTGCAGTGGGTTTAATGGAGGAATAATATGGTGATGATTTGCTTAAATTAGGTTCAGATTTGCAGGGTTAGGATTATTCACGGTTGTGATTGTGGTGGCTGAAATTTGCATATGATTTTTGTTTTGGTGGCTGCCTTTGGTTTCAAGTTTTTCTTTTTTTGAAATTTTTTTATGTTAATTTTTTTTGCTTTGTGAATGCAGGTTAGAAATAAAGCTAAGAAGAAAAATTAATCATGGACACATGCTAAAAAAAGTGAAGGAAAGGAAAAGAGAAAGATTACCGCCCGAACGTTATCGGGGTGAAGAATCCCAAGTGGTGAGCTTCCTACTCCTTGTTGTTGCTTGTTGTATGACTGTTTTTTTTTTAAATTGTTCTCTCTTTTCTTCCTCTTTTTGAAGTTTAAGTAAGCTGGATTTTTTGTGTTTTTGGACTGTTTTTGGAACTGTTTTGTTTGTGCTTTTGTGCTGAGTTTTGTGAGGTTTTCCGGGTTGGTTTGATGGCTGTTTTAGTGTGTAGAGGGCTGGTTGTGGGTTAGTTTATGGCTGATTTTCAGGACTGGTTTTGGGTGTTGAGTTTGTGTATGAATGAGAGCTGTTTGTGGTTGTTCTTGAGCTGAATTTTTGTATGTTTTTTGAATGTTTTGTGGCTGAGTTTATGTGTGTTTGAATGTAACAGTTGGGATCTTTTTTGCTGTGTTTTGGGACTGGTTTTGTGGGCTAAGTTTTATATTGTTTTATGCTGAATTTTTTTGGTTGCTTGTAGGTGAAGGATGTCTTGAGAGAGGGAACCAATGCTGAATTTTGCAGCTGTGGATGGAGTAGTGGAGCAGGAAAATGCAGTTGTTGGTGGCTGCATGCTGATTTGGGGCAGATTTGGAGCTGTTGCATTTTGTATTTTTGTGGCTGCTATGTTGTATTTGTGCAGAATTTTTTTTGTACACTTTTTTTTTGCAATTGTAATATGAACAAAATTATGGAATAAATTTGCATATTTACACTAAAGCTTTGATTTACACTTGACATTTAATATTGGAAATAAGAGTTTTAAATTAGAATCTAAATATAATACTTAACTTAGAAATGAATTAAAAAAGAATTAAATTTAAAAATTGAAAATAACTTATAAACTTAAATAAATAAACTTGGAATTAAAATTAATTATAAGAAAAAGAAATTGGAATTAAATTGAAATTGAAATCTTAAAAATAAAAGTTAGAAATTGAAATTACATTAGAGATAAAACTTAAAATGGATTAAAAGAAACAAACAATTAGAGATTATAATTAAATTAGAAATGGAACTAAACTAACTAAAAAAATGAATTAAAAATAAAAGTTAAAACTTGAAATCACATTAAGAAATAAAAACTTCGAAAATAGAAATGGAATTACATATTTTTTTTTTTAAAACCTTGAAATTGGAAATAAAATTACATTTTTATTTAGCAAAATTTGAGAATAAAATAGATAGAAATTAAAATTAACATTAAAATTAAAACACGAAAATAAGTTAAAAGGTTAGAATTGAGAAGTAGAAAATAAATTAAAATGGAGGCTTATAAGTGAAAAGAAATTAAGAATTATAAACAGCTAGAAAAATGAGAAGAAAGTAACAAAAAATAAATCGGGAAAAAATCCCTGCTAAACGCGATGAATATATGATTATGATATGAGCGATTAGGGGTAAAATTTGGGGTGCGACACTTGAGAAAATCATGTAACTAGCACAGGAAGAAAAAGGCAGCAAACTTCAGTTCAATCTTGAGTTCATTTTGTTTATATTACTCTAGAGATTCTCTTAAAATGCTCTGAAAGTTCTTGAAATTTGATCTTCACAATTTTTTCACATGTTTTATAATTTCTTAGATTACAAAACCCAAATAAAAGTGAAATTTTTGCCTAACTACCACACTTTTTCAAATAAAATCCCCAAATAACTCACTTTTCAAATTAATTCTCAAACTACTTCACTTTTGTAAGATTTTTAGAGGGGTCTCCAGATGGATTGGCGACCATGTACAAGTTCATAGAGGTGTCGCCAATTGGATTGGAGACATCATATGCAGTCTCCAATCCAATTGACGATTGTGTACACAATTAGGAAGTGTCGCCAATTCATCTAGAGACATGCTTGTAAGTGAAATTTTGCTATAAATAGAGGTGGTGTGATCAATTATTTTCACATCTCTTCTCATATCTCTTCTCATATACAAGTAATATCGATATCATGTATCATCGTCGCTAAGGGAAAGTGATTTTTTCAAGCGAGAAGCCTCTGATTGATATGCTCTTCTGGAATATCCAAAGTTTGAATCAACTGCAGAGGGAGTTCAATTGGTGGTTAGGGAGAGAAATTATTGAAGGTGAAAAAAAATTCCCAATATTGAGAGACTTGATAGGTTGCATGGGTGGCTGATGGAAGACTACAGTTTGGAATGCATCAAAACATCCTAGATCCCCCGACTGATCTTGGTAAATGGCATCTACAAATATTCAACGGTCAATGGAGCCTTAATAATTAGAAAGACTTTGCTAAAACTGAGTGTCGTAAATGAAGGAACCGTCGTCAATATGTCTTACGTGAACCGGTGATGGTAACTCTGTCTATACCAACTAATACTTATATGGCTTGGTATATACCGGTTGCAACTGGATTTATCTCTGAAGATAGGTATTTACACAACCCACTCAATACCACTTAAACACAAGAAGCTTTCACATCTAACTAATGACGAAATTATCAGCCTTGTTACTCACAACCCCTACCCAACTTAATTACCGAACGACAACATATAAACCCACTATCCAAGCATGCCAGACACCCAACCACAATACCAAAAGCATCCCCCATACCATGTCCAACAAAATGAGTATTATCAAGACACCCAAAATGCATATAACTCTAGCCAAAATGCCCAAACATCGTACCATAGCCAAAACGCTCAAACATCGCACCATAACCGACACACACAAGCATCCCACCACAGCCGCCAAACACAACCATCGCAACCACCTTATGGCTTTCAAACATCAATATCATTTCAACCTTTCACCAACGAAACCTTCACACCAATGTCCATTTTCAATCGTTCAGGTCGCACACTAATGACTCAATTATCACATCTAAACAACTATGGCATGGGTCACGACATCAGTTATGACATGTTGTCGATCCATACACGAGACTTTGTAGAAATGCAAGAATATCTTAGGGAGTCTAGCGATGTTCTAGAGACCTCATCTCCATAAACACATGGAGTGAATCAACAACGAGGGCAACGAGTGAGGGTACCATGGGATGTGGAACCGACGGTCGGTATGCCTAACCCTTTCGTGATCATTAAATTATGTAATTTTATTTTTAATTCATTATTAATATAATATTATTTTTCATCAATTATTATATTTTTTATTTTGAAAATGTACTATGTCTCTAGATGAATTGGAGACACCTCTTATATTTGTACATAGTCGCCAATTGGATTGGACACTGCATATGGTGTCTCCAAACCAATTGACGACACCTTTAAAGCTCAATACATGGTCGCAAAATCATCCGGACACCCCACTGAAAATCTTACAAAAGTTGGGTAGTTTGGGAATTAATTTGAAAAATAGGTTATTTAGAGATTTTATTTTAAAAAATGGGGTAATTAGATAAAAATTCCATAAGTTGCAGGATTACACGCAAATTATACCATAATCTTATATTTTTATTTTTTTTCTAATTTTCAAAACAATAAAAAAGTATTAAATAAATAATTTTTCTTTAAAAATTAAATAAATAAACCTCAATTAATATAGTAAAATTTTCATTAAAAAAATAAGAATTAATATAAAATTAAAAAAGTCCAAAACATATCCTCAATTATGTTTTATAATTTTATTTATTAATAGTAAAAATATAATTAATTTAAAAAAAATAGTACTAAATAATTCGCATCAAAATTTGTAGGAAAGTTTCAAAACATTCCGTAACAAATTTCACAGCAATTCCTGCGAAATTTCCTTGCCTTTCGATGTTTCAATGGATAATTAATTCCTACGAATATATTCGCAATTAAATCCACAGGAAAATTGAAATATTATTTTAAAATCCAAAATCGCAGGTAAAGTCTCAGAAATTCCAGTGAAATTTTCTACTATCACAAAATCGCAGATAAATAATGTTTCAAATTATAAAATAGCAGGTAAAATCGTAGGTATACCGCGAATTATTTTTCACATGTAATACTGTATTTTTAGTAGTAGTGTTTAATCTCATACATCTAAACAAATTCTACTTGAATATTCCTTGATGATTATAGTCTGTATTACTTTTCCAAACTATCTTTGCAATCCTTAAGCTCTAGGTCCTACACATCTAACAAAATGTCTTCTCATACTATGAATAATGTCATTACTACACGATCTTCATGCATCTCACCCTGGGTCAAGATTGGCTACTGCATGCCTTTGGTACCTTTAGTCTAATAACATGATACATAAATGAATAAAATAATGAGATGATAATTTAGTATAGAAAAATACACATAAAGTTACCAAAGACACCAAAGCCAAAGCCACCTTCCCCTATTCTCATTTTACCAGCTAATGTACCAAATGTTAGCTCTCTTGCTAGTCACATATTCAGTTCTGAAACACAACTGCATGCACGCCTTGGCATTCCATGCCATACTAAAGATATTAATTTGTTTGATGAAAATTCCTGTCACACTTCTTTCATATGTAAAACCAAGTGAAAAATCCACACCCTGTTTGTACAAGATGAACCCAAAAACCTTCCACATATAAGAATTTATACAAGTTCAGTTAAAAACTTAAACTATATCTTCTAGACAGGTTCAACTCAAAACCTAAACCAGTAATTTTACGCAGGTCCAGCTCAAAACCTAAATCACAGCTTTTTCACAGGTTTTAACTCAAAACCTACACCAAGCTTTTCATATGATAAGATTGTAACCTTCAAAACTATTACAAATAAATCACAATGGAACTATGTCCTTGAATAAACACTTTCAACACAACACTAGTATAACATAACTCTTAGAAAAAGTTTTTCACTTTTTTGACATTAACAATCTAATATAAAGGTGTAATTTTGGTTAATTCTTATCCTTAACTACACCTTTACAGTTAGAGGCATCTCAATCGACTAGTTTGCAGATGTAATAAACAATTTGTTGGTTAGGAAGCATCATTCGAGTGTGTTTCCCTCAGAAGGAAAAGATACATGTCAAGCATACAGGAAAATTGGGAAAAGATGCTAAGTGCTTGGAAATCTAGCTCTAAATTTTAAGTGGAAGGACATTGAAGATGTGTTCCAATGTATCTTTATCATCTACTATGGGTGTAGGTTTCATGTAGCATGTCAATCGTCACAAAATGTATCTTTTCTTATTTATACTTTTAGCAACATTTTCAACTATTACTAATTAACATTTCAAATTTTTTATTTCTAGTTATTTTACTTTTTTTTGTTATGATAATATTTCTTTATCTTTTTTTTCTTTAAATTCTTATTTTAATTTCTATAACTTTATGACAAAATAAAATTGCAATCACAAAATTCAAATATCAAATAAGTATCCTAACATTGAAAAAAAAATATGAGTGTAATAATCATATTGTCACATAATACAATAAATCAAAAACATATCAAATCTTAATCTTATATGTCCAAAAAAATGTGCAGGTTCCATAACCATAATATCAAATATAATACATAGGAAGGTTTCTAATCTAATTAATTTGGAGCAAAATCTAATTAGTCCTTCTTGATGTTCCATTATCTTTAATTCAGTAGCTAGATTCAGAAGAATGTCTACTATTAACAGGTGATTCTTGATACTTGAGATATTTTAAGGACTTTTACATTTCAAAGTTATAAGTATATTTTTTGGTTGAATCAAATTCAATGACATGCCTGCAACACATTCCTTCTCTTCGGGCATGAGACGACACACAATTGGATGAACGACTAACTTTTCACACAAATCATGGTTATGTAAATCACATATGACATTAAATCTTTATTTATTGTTTGTCAACTTATAATCATACAACTTAAAGGGACACTCACATTTTCTTGAACTGGTGTTATCTCGTTTAAAATTTTGGAGAGGAGGTATATATTTCTCGCTTCTTTCACACATCATTGTCACAAAAGCACAAATTTTATCCAACCCATTATTTGAATCTTCCGATTACCACATCAAATCTCAATTTGAAAGCCTTCGTACGAATCCAATGAAGCATGTGATCACGAAATTCAAACTCTTGCTCATTTTAAATTGGTTGTCAATATCTACCGTCTTCACAACATCACCTTTAACATTCGGAGACACAACATGTTTGGGGAAAACATCGGGGTGAACCATTCTAATGAACATAATTACCATAAAACAATAAATAAGTGTTAATTCTATAAAAAGAGATGAAAAAATAAATATTGACAGATATCAAAAATGCATATTCGGATGAGTACATATTCATTTCGGAAATGTATCTCCAAAATAAACACACATTTTAAAGACAAAAAAACAAAATTAATATGATCGATGAGGCTTGAAATAAATGATCTTTACCTAAAATTCCAACTTTTTTTGCTACCTTTAATGTGATAAAACATAAGATTGAAAATTTGGAGTGAAAGTGTGGATTGAGAATGGAATGATTTTTTATGTAGATTTTGAGTGGAAAACAAGTATGGTTATGTGAGCAGTGTTTTGTTTACTTATTTCGGAGATACATCTCTTAAAATATCTGTCATACAAATATGATACAAAATTTCAAAATCTCACCCCAAATACTTGAAGATGCATCTCCTGAATATCCACTAGATTGATCAACTATCAATATATTTTTTTGAAAATACCTGAAGATGTATCGCTAAAATGAATTTTAATATTCATCAAAGGTGACACTCATCTAATATGACATAACATTGATGCATGATATGTTCGGAGATACATCTCCGAAACTTGAGGGACAATTTCAATTTTTTATAAGATATTTTTCCACCCTATAGAATGCCATAAGAAAATATACACTAATTTCTATAAATAAATAATAAACTTACTAAATTTACTTAAGGGATCACTTCCTATAATATACATATATATATATATATATATATATATATATATATATATATATATATATATATATATATATATATATATATATATATATATATATATATATATATATATAATTGAGAAAAATTGATTTTGAATTTTTTTTAATATTTATAAACTAATATAAGTTGTTAAATTAGTTGAAATTATCAAACTTAGATGAAAAAGATGGAAGAGAGAAAAATTTATTTGCGCTTTCAAAGTAAGTTTTTGGTCTGAATTTTACATTACCGAAGGTAGTATTTATACTACTTGAAATACTATTATTACACCAATGTAATAATTGGTCTTACTATTTTATCTTTGACAAATATGGTAATTACAATAATTTGTCATACTTTTTAGATAGATATTTCAAACCTATAATAGTATAATAATAATAATAATAATAATAATAATAATAATAATAATAATAATATAACACTCCCCCTTTGAAATATCTTTTATGGTGCTCCATCAAAGTCTTATCAATGAGGAATTTATGGGATTATATATTGCCTCGTTAAAAACCTTATTAGGAAAAAACCATTGGGATAAAACCCTTAATAAGGGAAAAAGAGTACAATATAATGCTCCCCCACAATTGAACACATTTAGTTCTTCTTTAAATATCTCGAAGGTGACGCATTCCAATATTTTGTTCATGCTTCTTGAAAACTGATGTAGAAAATGCCTTTGTGAAGAGATCTTCCAAATTATAACTCAAACGAATACATTGAATATTATTTTTTGTTTTTTTTTTCTTCGAGTTCTTGTGTGAGTGAAAAGAACTTTGGAGGGATATGGTTGGTTCTGTCATTTTTTATGTAACTTTTTTTCATCAAGGTAACACATGCAATATTGTCTTCATATAAAACTGTTGGATTATTATCAATTGGTAAACCAGGTGCTCTTTGGATATGTCTAGTTACCGATCGTAACCATCTACATTCTTTGCTTGATTTGAAGAAGTTGCTACAAGTATTTGCTTTTATGATCTCCATGATTTTGCGGTGTTACCATATGTAAATATATATCCAGTCTGTGATTTAGCATTATGTGGATCTGACAAATATAATGCATATGCAAAACCAAACAAAATTGATTTTGTATTGTTAGATTAAAACAAACCAAAGTCAGATATACCTCGAAGATATCAGAATATGTGCTTTATTCCTTTCCAATTTCTTTTTGTAGGACATGAACTGAATCTTGATAGTAAATTAACTGCGAGAGTTATACCAGATCATGTATAGTTAGCACGGTATATGAGTGCCCCAATGGCACTGAGGTATGTTATTTAAGAGCCAAATTCTTCTTCATTACCTTCCTTAAGTCTAAAAGGATCATTTTTAATGTTAAGTGTTCTACCCATCATTGGAGTACTTAAAGGGTTTGTTTTGTCCATGCTAAACCTTTTGAACATCCTTTATGTATAATTTGATTGATGTACTAATATACAATTTTTAGTATACTCAATCAGTAAACTAAGGCAAAACTTTGTTTTTCCCAAATCTTTCATTTCAAATTCTTTCTTTAAGTAATATGTTGCTTCCTTTATTTCTCCATTAGTTCCAATGATAATTAAATCATCAACATATACAACAATTATTACAAAACCATATATTGTTTTTCTTATAAAAACACAGGGACAAATAGGATTATTTTCATAGCCTTCTTTAAGTAAATATTCACTTAGTCTATTATACCACATGTGCCCTGATTGTTTTAATCCATACAATGATCTTGGCATCTTAATTTCCTACATTGCCTGATAAATCCTTCTGGCATATATCAGTATCAAATAATCCATACAAACGAGCATTAACAATATCCATAAGATACAAAGTTTGTTAAATACTGATAAACCAAATAAATAACGAAGAATAATGGCATCCATAACAGGAGAATAAGTTACCTCATAATCGATTCACGGTCTTTGATAAAAACATTGTGCAACAAGAAGAGCCTTTGTATTTGGTAATCTCATTTTTCTCATTTTGTTTTCTTACAGAGACCCATTTATACCCAACCGATTTCACATCTTTCGGTATAGCTGTAATGGGGCCAAATTCTTTTCAATTTTTAAGATAATTTAATTCAATATCTATTGCATCCTTCCAATTATTCCAATATATCTATTTTGACATTCATTCATAGTTTTTTCTTTGGGATCATCATTTTCATTCATAATTTCACATGCAATGGGGAATGAAAATATTCCATCTATATTTACACCTTTTCAGTTCCACAGAGTTCTTGTATCAACATAATTAATTGAAATTTCAAGATCATTCTTGTTTTCATTTTCATTATCAATGATCTCATTATCATCATCATGTGCTTCTTCGAGAACACATGTTTCAATTGTGGATTTATTATTATCTAGTGTCTTTTCAAGATCACTCTCAATCATAATCACCTTTTCTATTCCTTTTCTTTTACAGGGATTTTTGTCTTTGAATCCCATAGGTCGGTCACGCTTCAATTATGCCTTAGAAGTACTTGCTACATCATTTAGATTTTAAATCACAATCCGAGTTGGAACATTTATAGCTGGTATGTGTGACTTTGTCACTCTTTTCAAATCAGTAAAATAATCTGGCAATTGATTTGCTAAATCTTGTAAGTGCACAGTTTTCTTTACATTTTCTTCCCATTATTTATTATATGGGTCCAAATGTAATAAATGGGGTACATACCATGTTATCTCATTTTCTAATATTTTATTTTCTCCCCCTAGTGTTGAAAATTTTGTTTCGTCAAAATGACAATCGGTAAATCTTTCCTGAAAAATATCACATGTTAAAGGTTCAAGATATCTAATAATAGAAGGTGATTCATACCTCAAATATATTCTCAACCTCCTTTGAGGTCCCATCTTTGTTCTATGTGGTGGAGGTATTGGGACATATATTGCATAACCAAATATGTTTAAATGAGAAATATTTGGTTCCTTACCAATTGCAAGTTGATAAAGGGTATGTTTATGATTAGCACTTAGCCTTAGACTGATGGGTGTTGTAGCATGTAAAATTGCATGAACCCAAACAGTAATTGGTA
This sequence comes from Lathyrus aphaca, assembly GCA_963966055.1. Classification (NCBI taxonomy): domain Eukaryota; kingdom Viridiplantae; phylum Streptophyta; class Magnoliopsida; order Fabales; family Fabaceae; genus Lathyrus; species Lathyrus aphaca. The sequence goes on from OZ014521.1 coordinate 18,896,432, forward strand.
GTTTAGTTTTCATAATTAATGGTCTAGCAATATATTGAAGACGTTTGATTAAAGACTAGGCTAAACCATTTTGTGTATGCACATGAGGAACAAGATGTTCAACAGTAATTCCAATTGACATGCAATAGTTATCAAATGATACAGATGTAAATTCACCAGCATTTTCTAGTATAATTTCTTTATAGTGTAATTAGGAAATTGAGCTCTTAGTTTAATTATTTGTGCAAGCAATTTCGCAAATGTCATATCACGACTTGACAGTAAACATACATAAGACTATCTACTAGATGCATCAATTAATACCATAAAGTACCTGAATAATCCTGATGGTGGATTAATAGGTCCACATATATTGCCTTGAATTCTTTCAAGAAATGCATGTGATTCTGTCTGAATTTTAACTGGTGAATGCTTTGTTATTAGTTTGCCAAGAGAGCAAGTTTCACATGGTTTATCTCTTTTTGTAAGTTTTAAACCTTTCAATGGATGAGCATGTGTACTTTCAACTATTTTACCCATCATTGTTGAACCAAGGTGACCTAAACGATCATGCCATAATGCCATTATTTTGGGATCTTCTTTTACTACCAAATTACATTCAATTGCATGTACATAAGTATAATGTAATCCAGAATGCAATTTTGGTAGTTTTTCTAAAATTTTCTTCTTTCCCAAAACATTAGTAGTAATGTTAATATATTTCATATTACCTTCAATTGCAATTTCAGTATCATATCCTTGACGATATATGTCATTAAAACTTAACGAATTTCTCTTTGATTTTGGAGAGTATAAAGCATTATTAATGACAAACTTTGTTCCGTTTAGTAATATGATCATATCATTACCTATTCCTTCAATAGTTTTGGATTGGAGACTGCATATGGTGTCTCCAATCCAATTGGTGACACCTCTATAAACTTGTACATGGTCGTCAATCCATCTAGAGACCCCTCTGAAAATCTTACAAAAGTGAGGTAATTTGAGAACTAATTTGAAAAGTGAGTTATGTAAATCACATATGACATTAAATCTTCATTTATTGTTTGTCAACTTATAATCATACAACTTAAAGGGACACTCTCATTTTCTTGAACTGATGTTATCTCGTTTAAAACTTTTGAGAGGAGGTATATATTTCTCCCTTCTTTAGCACGTCATTGTCACAAAAGCACAAATTTTATCCAACCCATTATTTGAATCTTCCTATTACCACATCAAATCTCAATTTGAAAGCCTTTGTATGAATCCAATGAAGCATGTGATCACGAAATTCAAACTCTTGCTCATTTTTAAATTGGTTGCCAGCATCTACCGTCTTCATAACATCACCTTTAACATTCAGAGACACAACATGTTTGGGGAAAACATCGGGTGAACCATATCTAATGAACATAATTACCACAAAACAATAAATAAGTGTTAATTATATAAACAGAGATGAAAAAATAAATACAGACAGATATCAAAAATGCATATTCGGATGAGCACATATTCATTTCGGAAATGTATCTCCAGAATAAACACACATTTTAAAGACAGAAAACAAAATTAATGTGATCGATGAGGCTTGAAATAAATGATCTTTACCTAAGAATCCAACTTTTTTTTGCTACCTTTAATGTGATAAAACACAAGATTAAAAATTTGGAGTGAAAGTGTGGATTGAGAATGGAATGATTTTTTATGTAGATTTTGAGTGGAAAACAGGTATAGTTGTGTGATCATGCAGCTCAGTGTTTTGTTTACTTATTTCGGAGATACATACTTAAAATATATGTCATACAAATATGATAGAAAATTTCAAAATCTCAGCCCAAATATTTGAACATGCATCTCCTGAATATCCACTAGATTGATCAACTATCAATATATTTTTTTGAAAATATTTGAAGATGTATCACTAAAATGAATTTTAATATTCATCAAAGGTGACACTCATCTAATATAACATAACATTGATGCATGATTTGTTCGGAGATACATCTCCGAAACTTGAGGGACAATTTCAATTTTTTATAAGATATTTTTCCACCCTATAGAATGTCATAAGAAATTATACACTAATTTCTATAAATAAATAATAAACTTACTAAATTTACTTAAGGGATCACTTCTATTTTATATATATATATATATATATATATATATATATATATATATATATATATATATATATATATATATATATTGTTGAGAAGAACCGATTTTGAATATTTTTAAATATTTATGAACTAATATAAGTTGTTAAATTAGTTGAAATTATCAAACTTAGATGAAAAAGATGGAAGAGGGAAAAATTTATTTATGCTTTCAAAGTAAATTTTTTGTCTCCCTCTTCCATCTTTTTCATCTAAGTTTGATAATTTCAACTAATTTAGCAACTTATAGTAGTTCATAAATATTTAAAAATATTCAAAATCGGTTCTTCTCAACAATATATATATATATATATATATATATATATATATATATATATATATATATATATATATATATATATATATATATATATATATATTGTTGAGAAGAACCGATTTTGAATATTTTTAAATATTTATGAACTAATATAAGTTGCTAAATTAGTTGAAATTATCAAACTTAGATGAAAAAGATGGAAGAGGGAAAAATTTATTTATGCTTTCAAAGTAAATTTTTTGTCTGAATTTTACATTACCAAAGGTAGTATTTATACTACTTGAAATACTACTATTACACCAATGTAATAATTGGTCTTAATATTTTATCTTTGACAAATATGGTAACTACAATAATTTGTCATACTATTTTGATAGATATTTCAAACCTATAATAGTATTATTATAATAATAATAATAATAATAATAATAATAATAATAATAATAATAATAATATAACACTCCCCCTTTGAAATATCTATTATGGTGTTCCATCAAAGTCTTATCAAGGAGGAATTTATGGGAATATATATTGCCTCGTTAAAAACCTTATTAGGAAAAACTCATTGGGATAAAACCCTTAATAAGGGAAAAAGAGTACAATATGATGCTCCCCCACAACAGAACATGTTTAGTTCTTCTTTAAAGATCTCGAAGGTGACGCATTCCAATATTTTGTTCATGCTTCTTGAAAACTGGTGTAGAAAATGCCTTTGTGAAGAGATCTGTCAGATTATAACTCAAACTAATATATTGAATATTAACCTCTTTGTTTTTTTTTCTTCGAGTTCTTGCGTGAATGAAAAGAGCTTTGGAGGGATATGTTTGGTTCTGTCATTTTTTATGTAACCTTCTTTCATCTAGGTAACACATGCAATATTGTCTTCATATAAAATTGTTGGATTATTATCAATTGGTAAACCAGATGTTCTTTGGATATGTCTAGTTACCGATCGTAACAATCTACATTCTTTGCTTGATTTAAATAAGTTGCTACAAGTATTTGCTTTTGTGATCTCCATGATATTGCGGGGTTACCATATGTAAATATATATTTAGTATGTGATTTAGCATTATGTGGATTTGACAAATATCATGCATCTGTATAACCAAGCCAAATTGGTTTTGTATTGTTAGAGTAAAACAAACCAAGGCCAGATATACCTCGAAGATATCAAAATATGTGCTTTATTCCTTTCAAATTTCTTTTAGTAGGACATGAACTGAATCTTGCTAGTAAATTAACTGCGAAAGTTATATCAGATCTTTTATAGTTAGCAAGGTATATGAGTGCTCCAATGGCAATGAGGTATGTTATTTCAGAGCCAAGATCTTCTTCATTACCTTCCTTAAGTCTAAAAGGATCATTTTTAACGTTAAGTGTTCTACCCATCATTGGAGTACTTAAAGGGTTTTCTTTGTCCATGCTAAACCTTTTGAACATCCTTTATGTATAATTTGATTGACGTACCAATATACCATTTTTAGTATACTCAATCAGTAAACTAAGGCAAAACTTTATTTTTCCTAAATCTTTCAATTCAAGTTCTTTCTTTAAGTAATATGTTGCTTCCTTTATTTCTCCATTAGTTCCAATGATATTAAATCATCAACATATACAACAATTATTACAAAACTAGATATTGTTTTTCTTATAAAAACACAAGGACAAATAAGATTATTTTCATAGTCTTCTTTAAGTAAATACTCACTTAGTTTATTATACCACATGTGCCCTGATTGTTTTAATCCATACAATAATCTTTGCATTTTAATTGCATACGTTCTCTAGGTTTTAATGTCTCAAGCATTTTAAATACTTCTGGGATTTTCATGTATATATCAGTATCAAATTATCCATACAAATAAGCAGTAACAACATCCATAAGATACAAAGTTTGTTAAATACTAATAAACCAACTAAATAACAAAAAGTAATGGTATCCATAACAGGAGAATAAGTTACCTCATAATCGATTCCTGGTCTTTAATAAAAACCTTGTGCAAAAAGACGAGCCTTGTATTTGGTAATCTCATTTTTCTCATTTTGTTTTCTTACAGAGACCCATTTATACCCAACCGATTTCACATCTTTTGGTATAGTTGTAATGGGGCCAAATTCTTTTCAATTTTTAAGAGAATTTAATTCAATATCTATTGCATCCTTCCAATTATTCCAATATGTCTATTTTGACATTCATTCATAGTTTTTGCTTTGGGATCATCATTTTCACTCATAATTTCACATGCAATGAAGAATGAAAATATTTCATCTATATTTACGCATTTTTGGTTCCACAAACTTCTTGTATCAACATAATTAATTGAAATTTCAAGATCATTCTTGTTTTCATTTTCATTATCAATGATCTCATTATCATCATCATGTTCTTCTTCGAGAGCACGTGTTTCAATTGTGGATTTATTATTATCTAGTGTCTTTTCAAGATCACTTTCAATCATAATCAACTTTTCTATTCCTTTTCTTTTACGGGGATTTTTGTCTTTGAATCCCATAGGTCGACCACGTTTCAATTGTGTCTTAGATGTACTTGCTACATCATTTAGATTTGAAATCTCAATCCGAGCTAGGATATTTATAGTTGGTATGTGTGACTTTGTCACTCTATTTAAATCAGTAAAAGAATCTGGCAATTGATTTGCTAAATCTTGTAAGTTCACAATTTTCTTTATATTTTCTTACCATGATTTATTATATGGGTCCAAATGTAATAAATGGGATACATACCATGTTATCTCATTTTCTAATATTTTATTTTCTCTCCTTAGTGTTGAAAATTTTGTTACGTCAAAATGACAATCGGCAAATCTTGTCTGAAAAACATCACATGTTAAAGGTTCAAGATATCTAATAATAGAAGGTGATTCATACCTCAAATATATTCTCAACTTCCTTTGAGTTCCCATATTTCTTCTATGTGGTGGGGGTATTGGGACATATATTGCACAACCAAATATGTTTAAATGAGAAATATTTGGTTCCTTACCAACTGCAAGTTGATAAGGGGTATGTTTATGATTAGCACTTGGCCTTAGACTGATGGATGTTGTAGCATGTAAAATTGCATGACCCCGAACAGTAATTGGTAGTTTAGTTTTCATAATTAATGGTCTAGCAATATATTGAAGACGTTTGATTAAAGACTAGGCTAAACCATTTTGTATATGCACATGAGGAACAAGATGTTCAATAGTAATTCCAATTGACATGCAATAGTTATCAAATGATACAGATGTAAATTTACCAGCATTTTCATGTCTAATTTCTTTATAGTGTAATTAGAAAATTGAGCACTTAGTTTAATTATTTGTGCAAGAAATTTCGCAAATGTCATATCACGACTTGACAGTAAACATATATAAGATCATCTACTAGATGCATCAATTAATACCGTAAAGTACCTGAATCATCCTGATGGTGGATGAATAGGTCCACATATATTGCCTTGAATTCTTTCAAGAAATGCAGGTGATTATGTCTGAATTTTAACTGGTGAATGCTTTGTTATTAGTTTGCCAAGAGAGCAAGTTTCACATGGTTTATCTCTTTTTGTAAGTTTTAAACCTTTCAATGGATGACCATGTGTACTTTAAACTATTTACGCATCATTGTTGAACTAGAGTGACCTAAACGATCATGCCATAATGTCATTCTTTTGGGATCTTCTTTTACTACCAAATTACATTCAATTGCATGTATATAAGTAAAATATAACCCAGAAGGCAATTTTGGTAGTTTTCTAAAATTTTCTTCTTTCCCAAAACATTAGTAGTAATGTTAATGTATTTCATATTACCTTCAGTTGCAGTTTCAGTATCATATCCTTGACAATATATGTCATTAAAACTTAACAAATTTATCTTTGATTTTGGAAAGTATAAAGCATTATTAATGACAAACTTTGTTCCATTTAGTAATATGATCATAGCATTACATATTCCTTCAATCAAATCTGCAGGATCTGAGATTGTATTTGTTACACCTTTAGTAGGATTTATTTCAGTAAAATATTTCTTACATTTGAGGATTGTGTGGGTAGTTTCACTGTCTCTAATGCAAATGTCTTCAACATGTTTCATGTCTAACCTTCTTGAAATAGACTAAGAATAAACAGAGAGTAAATCAATACAACATATTTAACATTATTATTTCATGGAAACATTTGATACACAACATACAAATACTTAAGTTTGTACATAGTTCAAATATAAGATTAATACAAGTTCATCGCATAATATACAAAAATTACTTAACCCATTGTTCCTTCAACGAAATCAGCAACCTCGAAATATGTAGAATCATTTTCGGGTTCAATTTCATTAAAATTTACTACATTCCCCTTTCCTTCTATAGATGCCTTGATTTTTTACACAAATGTTTTGGTGTTCTACAAGTCTTAGACTAATGATCTTTCTTTTCGCATCTATAGCACAAATCATCATGATTCCTCGAGGGTCCCTCTTGTATATAAGTACCCCTACCTTGATGATTTCTGTTAGATTGGTCATGTCTGGAAAATCTATAATTATTCATATAACTTCGTCCACGACCTCGACCACGAAAGTGGTTTCGACCGTGAAATCCAACACGACTACTATTAGGACCCTCAAAACGAGTAAAACCTCCACGTTTTTTATTACGATTATAGCCACCACACCTTTGATTAAATGTTGTGGAATTTATCTCAGGGTATGTTGTTGTTCTTGTGGGACGTAATTGGTGGTTTTTTATAAGAATTTCATTGTTTTGTTCTGCTACTAGAAGGGTTGCAACTAAATCATAATACTCAGAAAATTCCCTCATTTTGTACGTTGTTAAATCAAAACTTGGGATGCATGAAAATCTTGGGATCTTTTATATTTGAATATTTTGTGTTGCAAACCATTGTCAAGGTGGTGTTTGATTATTCGATTTACTTTTGAATTTTCATTGCCATCTCTTTTGGGTCAACAACTAACTTTCCTGAATTTTCTCCTTCAAGGATTTTATCGAGTCCTTCACATGCAAGATACTCTATTAAATTGTTATTCTATGCTATGTAGTTGTCCTCAGTTATGCTTAAAATTTTGAAGTGATGTTTAACGTTTGACATGATTATATCTAGAATTTAAAAGAACATAATCAAAATTTAATACATAATATATATATATATATATATATATATATATATATATATATATATATATATATATATATATATATATATATATATATATATATATATATATATATATATATATATATATATATATATATATATATATCAATCAATAACAACGATTACAAAAAAAAACATGATCATGATTTGTTCAAAAACATTTACTAATAAACCAAGTTGTAATGGTAAAACAATAAGTATCATTAATGCTACATAATCATTACCTAATTCTTTAAAGAAGTTGAATTATATATAGAATAAATTTGTAAAATGTTTGTTAATGTTACCGTTGGTGAAAAGAAAAAGAAAAGGGAAAAAGAGAGATAAAAAATAAATATCATCAAAAACAAATTAAAGTATGTTAAAAATCAACTAGCTATTACAAGGATTTAGAGATAATTATAAGATAACATATGAGATTTTAGACCTCCAATAATATAAAATTTAGTAACTGAAAAGAAAAATTATTAACAACATGTGGAATTTTAAACTGCCACTGAATTTAAAAGTTAGTAACTGAAAATAAAAGTTAGTAACAAGATGTGAGATTTTAAACTTCCAATAAATATAAAAATTAGTAACTTAATATAAAAATTAGTAACAGCATGTGGGGTTTTAAACCTCCATTAAATATAAAAGTTAGTGACTGAATATAAAAATTAGTAACATCATGTGGTATTTTAATCCTCCGCTAAATATAAAAGTTATTAACTGAATATAAAAGTTAGTAACTACATATGGGGTTTCAAACCTCCACATAAAATATTTAAAAGTCAAATTTATTATAAAGCACTTGACAAATTGTCAGTTTTCTATAACAAGGAGATAAAGTAAAAATAACGATAAAAATCATTCTAGTTATAAATCATTTGACTAATTGTTAGTTCTCTATAACCAGGTTAAATAATAAAAATTATAGTAGTAATAAGATTAAATTGATATGTTTAGACGATATATCTAGTGTAGTAATAACTTCCGTTGGAAACATTTGTGCTGATAACGTGTTGAGAAAAACCGATTTTGAATATTTGTTAATATTCATGAACTAATATAAGTTACTAAAATAGTTGGAATTATTAAACTTACATGAAAAAGATGGAAGAGAGAAAAACTTATTTATACTTTCAAAGTAAATTTTTGGTGTTAATTTTACATTACCAGAGGTATATATATACATATATTTATATATATATATATATATATATATATATATATATATATATATATATATATATATATATATATATATATATATATATATATATATATATATATATATATATATATACTCCATTTGTCTCATAAAAAATATTTCATTTGCATTTTTTCTTTGTCTCAAAATAATTGTCCATTTACATTACCAATGCAACATTTATTATTCTTTTTCCACTACTATACCCTTATTCATTAACTTTCACTTTATTCAATTACTTTTTTACCTACATTTATAGGGGTATTCTAGTAAATGACATTAGTTTTTTCATCAAAATCAACATATCTAATCATTTTCTTAAGAACCGCACATTGCTCAAATAGAACATTTTTTATGAGACTGAATATAAAAATTAGTAATTGTATATGGGGTGTTAAACTTCCACACAAAATATATAAAAGTTACACTTATTAGAGCACTTGACAAGTTGTCAGTTTTCTATAACAAGTATGTAAAGTAAAAATAACGTTAAAAATCATTTTAGTTATAAATTATTTGACTAATTGTCAGTTTTCTATAACCAGATTAAATAATAAAAATTATAGTAATAATAAGATTAAAGTGATAAGCTGACTATATACCTAGTGTAGTAATTACTTGTGTTAGAAACGATCGTGCTAATAACATGTTGAGAAAAATCGATTTTGAATATTTGTTAATATTTATGAACTAATATAAATTACTAAACTAGTTGGAATTATCAAACTTAGATGAAATATATTAGAGAGAAAAACTTATTTATCCTTTCAAAGTAAGTTTTTGGTGTGAATTTTACATTACCAAAGGTATATATATATATATATATATATATATATATATATATATATATATATATATATATATATATATATATATATATATATATATATATATATATATATATATATATAATTGAATATAAAAATTAGTAACTGCATATGGGATTTTTTTTAATGTCCTAAAGACAACAATCACCAGGCCAAACCCAACAAACTCGACTATGACTCACATTAGGGTTTGTTCTTGACATAACCTTATCCTCATCCAACTGTTGTCGAATCACCGCTCTTGCTATATCATGCGTCGCACCGTTGTCTTCTCTTCCAATGTGCTGCAGAACCACCGTGTCAAACCCTCTTATCATTTCCAGCATTCTACGACACGCCATTCCCAAACCATTCCTTGGCAGACCTCCTGATACCCTCTCAACGTTGTGAGTACCTGCATAGAATCCATTTGGAAGCACTTAGTTGCTACCTTCTTCTCTAGCTACCTTCATGGCCAAATGAAGAGCTTCGGCCTCCACCTCAGCCACCACGTCCGTTCCACAAACCCTTTTGGAATACTCTTGCACCACAGCACCATCTTCTCTCAATCGTGCCACCCCCAAACCCCACCAATTCTTATTGTGCATCGCTACATCAGAATTGTACCTGGTTCCCCCTGTTTGCGATGAACAAACCCCGCCATCTTGAAAGCGTTCGTTTACCTCTACATAGATTTGTAGATCATGCTCATCTCATTTCTGGGAATTTCTCCCATGCCTTAATTCATAATTGTTATCACATGAATATTATCCTATTCAAAAATAACTTGCTCCCTTTTGTCTGCCATTGCTTGTTCCATAGTCATGTGCATAGTTGCTGCCTCAGCTACTTCCACTTTCTTATTTCCTATCATTTTTGCTGATTTGGTATATAATGTTACACTTATGTCATTGATAGCCACCATACCAAGCCCCCACCAACCTTCAACGTATTTGATATATATATATATATATATATATATATATATATATATATATATATATATATATATATATATATATATTGCCTTTTATGTTCTTGTTATTCTTCTTCTAATGGTATTTGTCGCCCTCGTGTGTTTTCTGGTGTTCAGTAGCCCACCTTTCCAGCTCTTTTTGTTCCCTTCTCCATCTTCTCATGGTGTTCTGTGTTGCTTGATTGTTTTCTGTAAGTATTGAACTACCCTTCTCAGAGGCCTCTCTCATTTGTATTCCGCTATTGCCATTGTTGCTATTGTACCAATCTACCTTTTGCTTGCTTTCTTCGCTGACTTTCAGTTTTCCTTTTCTCAGGAGTTTGTGCCTAATGGTTTTCTCAGCTTCATCTTCTGAACCAACCGATTGTTGAGCCTCGCTGCTACTTCTACTATTTTCTGCCTAGAACTGCTTGTTTTTTAGAGCTTTGCTTGTTTTTTAGAGCTTTACAGTATTCTTCCATATTGGCTAGAATTCGTCTCGCAGCATTTTTTGGGTGAGTATCCTTCATTTCATTTAACTTCTTGTTCCTATTGTACCAAATACAGTCAATAATTTGGATTACAATTGCAATTTGATCAGGGTCCTTGTTGTAAATAAAGTTACTACACCAATCTGCGAATTGTATCGAAGAATCTTATATTTTATCAAAATTGATCGTGAGGGGAGAACTGGGCCAAACGCATCTAACCTAGTCACAATTCATGAAGCAATGATTTATAGTTTCTATCTCCTTTTCACACCTAGAACAAAGAAAATCCATTTGTATATACCAGTTGGAGAGATTTGCATTTGTATCTCCACATTAAAGTCTGTTTTTGAGGAGGTACTTTACTACCCCAAATTCTCTTCCAGGGCATATGCTCCTTGGCATTAGATGAAGGACCTTTGTATCCATACACGGTAATTAGTTGGCATATGCTCCTTGGCATTAGATGAAGGACCTTTGTATCCATACACGGTAATTAGTTGATCGTATAAAGGTATTTCCCAGTGTCAATGCATATCCTATTTATCTTATTTTATTATGAAATTAAAGGTAGCGTATTATCAATAATAAACTAGTTTACACCATCATTCAATAGATTTATAACATCATTCAATAGATTTATAATATTATGTCAAATCATACCAGTATTTTAAAATTAAACATGTGACTAGACGGGAAGCACGTCCATGATTGATTGTTGACAGTGAAAAAATATTTTACATGCATATTCTTTTTTCACTTTTCCAGTATCAATTTCACTTTCTACCGAGAGAAATACAGCAAAAAAAATTCGGAAACAAGACAGAAATGAAAGAGTGAAGAAAAAAACGTATGGAACCCGTCCATTCAGTCTCTACCATTAATCTTCAGGTTCGTTACTGAAAAACCTTGCTTCAAAAATTGGTTGCCGATATGACATAAATAATCCAAAAGGGTGTCTGAAAAACATAAAACATGTATCAAGTATATATTCATTCGGCTGGTAACCAATGTCAGGCCACATAATAATATTCACCGGTGGTTTTAAAATCACATCATCTCTATCGATCTCCCAAAACTGGAATCTGCATGTATGGAAGATTTTGCAGAAATTAATCAAAGTGCAGCCTAAAAGAAAGAGACAAAAGCGCAAAGATCTATATGAAACTTACAAATATATATTAAAAGACAGTGCTTCAGAAAAAGATGAAGCCAGAGATACTCTTAAGAAAATACATCAGAATCAATTTGTTGTACTTTGGGGAAGATTTCCCTTAGGGTGGCAGTGTAGTTAGGTGACTTGGCCTGCGGGAAGAAAAATCACAATTAGTTCATACAGAAATACATCATGTAACTGAAAAATAGTTAAGAATGAGCATCATTCTGAAAACTTAGGGATGTTATAAACAGAATCAACCAACATATTATACAACATTTGAACAACCAAATGACTCTACTACAAATCCATCATTTATTTCTCCGGCGAGTCCCCCAAATGGAATAGTTAAGAAATGCTTCATTGCATTGGGAAAAACCACATTCATGATAAGCAGAAAGATGGAGAAAAAAACTGTTTGTCATTGATCTCATAATGTTGGCTAATATGCTTTAAATTAATCTCAATGGAAGATTATGCACATAAAATGACAAGAAAATCCACCAAAATGCTAAATAAAATCCTTACACAAGGGTTATTTTCTAGGTAGATTGTGGTAAGCTTCTCTCTTGACCCAGCAACATCTTCAGCAAATCCGTCAAGTGATTCTATTTTGTTGTCATTAAGCCACAAATCTTCTAATCTGCAATAGATTAAACGAGGTAATGTCGCAATGAAACTATTATCAACACAAGACCGGAAAAGTTTTTTATAGGGGGGAAAATAAAGGAATAGACATACTGTGTCAGGTTCTGAATGTCATCCACAGAGGTTAGCTTATTTGATGATACATCTAATAGCCGGAGATTGACTAAAGACGACAAGCCTTCCATTTTTGTGATACCATTGTGGCTCAAGTATAGTTCTTCTAGAGCTATGCAAGCCTGCAAGCCAAAAAAGTTAGCAACTACAAATGAAAATACAAAAACAAAATTTGCAGAACCCCCTGCCCTATTCACCAACAAGTTCAAATTGAAACAATCCCTATCTTCAATTGATGACTATTTCCTGAAATTTTGAGTTAGAATGATGAATTTTAAGAGAGGAATGTAAGTTTTTAGAGGACTTGAAATACTTCTTCATACATCATCTTGGTTGGCTATATAATATGGTACAAAGAATTTCATAAACTGCAAAGTATTATTCCAGTATTTATCCTCAAATTGAAGAAATTTAAATGATCTTGCAAGTAGAATTGGTGAAATATTCCACCAGACTCTTCCTATGAATCACATATTTTCCTCTTGCTCATATAATTGCATCTCTCTCTATTCCTATCACATCAGAATAGAATGAAGACTCTCTTAAGTCACAGCATTGCATTTTTCTTTCTTTTACTGCATGATTTCTACTAGAGTAGCGTGATTTTGAAGTTGTTGAAAATAGTGGTTTATAGTTATATCATATAGCAGGAATGTGATGTAGATTGACCTACAATTTCATGCCTCAACTTTTAATGGTCCATACCTATGAAGCACGGATACGATACAGCGATACGTTACAAATTGAAAAAGACTAGATACGATACGTTTAAGATACATAAAAAGAAATATTGAGAATTGAAAAATTATAACTTATAAAAGTCACGATTAATATAAGTAAAATTTCAAATATTGAAAATGGAAAGAAAGTAAATTTATTGTATAAGTAAGAAATATATTTGAAAGAATTAAACACGGCAAGCAATGAGGGTTAAAAAAGTAGATTCATAAAATCTGATAAAAAGTGAAAGGACAGCCACCGTATCGGAATTTATTTTATTTTTTTTAAATAAATAATTTCGGATACTCCTTCGATATGTAACGGCGCCGTATCGGTGGTACGTATCGGATACGATTAGGCAGAGATTTTGAAGTATCCGTGCTTCATAGGTCCTTACTGTTAAGACTGATAAGTACTGAGGACCAGGAGAAATTTGAGTTCAAAGTAGTTAGCAGCATTGTTTAGCTTACAAAATTTTCCTATAAATTCACACTGTAATACAAAGGTATTAACTGGTTGGAATATTGATCAGAGGCCGATCCAGACTCCGAGAACAGTGGGGGTCAACACTGTTGTCAAGTTTGAGCATTACATGTTGCAAAATTTTATTGGAATTTCCAGAGATGTGAAGTAAATAGCTTCAAAAAAATAATAATTCAAGTTCCAGACTTCCAAATAAAAAGAATTCAAGTACCAGACTTCAAAACATTCAATTCAAAATAAAATAGTTTTTCAAAACATTCAAAATAAAAGAATTTTTCCTCAAATTCCAAACTTCAAACGTAAAAGAGTTATAAAGACTTAAAAATGCAATCATTATAGCAAATTCCTCCCCCTCTTGTTCTGCACAGCTGCTACAAGCCTACAACAGCACTGTATATGTATTCCAATTCTTCTTCAACCATGTTAACAACTTCCTTTCATTTTTCTTTGGAGGTTGATGTTTGTGCTTAAAGTTTCTTCTTTGAGGTTCTAGACATTGTAACCTTTCCCTGAAGCCTCATAAACAGTTTGCCAATTGAGAATAGTGTCACCTTCATGCACTAAGCCATTTCCAGCCTCATTACATCATTCAACACTCCCGCCAACCACTCATTACAATCACCAAAACCACTTAGAGAAATTGCATCAATTGCAAGGGGAAGAGAGCACAGAGACGAAGAAAATAAATGGTGGAGAATGGAAAGGTTAAAACATGCTTAGTCTTTTATAAGGTTAAAACCTCCGAAGCATGGGTACTTCTAAAATGATGAAGTACCGGTACCGGGTACTCGTACCGTACTCATGATACTTCATTTTTTCTCATTATTCGATTTTGATAGAAATTTGTAGTTTTCTCAAATATCAATGTAATACATTTGTGTTTTAATTTTTTTGTTATTATATCTCATCATTATTTTTGGTTTTTTCAATGTTTTATAGTTATATTTTGTTATGAACCTAACAATTTAGTTCTCTACTCATACATTTTTATAGAAAATTCTTATTACTTATTAACGTACCTGTATCTTGATTTTTTTTAAAATGCCGTATCCCGTACTGGTATCAGTACCCGCACCGGGTACGTACCCGTACCTATGCATCATAGGTTAAAACATGCTTAGTCGGTTAAAATAGAGTTATTAAAGTAGGTCTTTAACCCTTTTGGGCCGGTTTTCGGGTCGGGTAAAACACAACCCAGGCAAGGCCTTTTTTCATTAAAAAACATGTTTCCGCCTCGACCCCATAAACATTATGCTCGTGGCGGCTGCCATGGCACTGCAATGCAAAACTCGCAACGCCACAGCTTTTCCATGGCTCTAGGTTAAAATCCAGCTATCCGCCATGGCGCCGCCATAACAGTAATACAATAGCAGTCAATGATAAAACAAAAATGAGTATTTGACAAAAAGATGCATGACATTTGTATCAAAAATAGGCTGATTAATGCCTCAAAAAGAATTTAAATAGCAGTAACAGGTCATTAAAAAATTAGTAACACTAACAATGCAATCCTGACGTTTATATCTCTTGTCAGTACATGTATTGTGAAAACTCAAGCAATTTTTAAAATGTTTACAAGGTCCCGAACAGCTGGAGCTACACGCCCCACTGATCATTCTAATCTCTTTTTACAGACTATAATTTGAATTCCAGTAACAACCCATAAATCAACTAATCACACTTATATACATCTAAACAAATGATTTTGTAAAAGTAAGTAATTGAATATATATGCAATATGATATCAATGTACTTAAAATTTCCAATAATTTTTTAATTCTCCATATAATGCAAGGTAAATGGTTTTACTTGGTTGAATTGCACTAAACCGTTTAAGTTGTATAATTATGGACTAAACTTACATACTGCAACCTATGTATTGTGCAAGCTGTTTAGAACTAAATTTCTTTAACATAGCTGGTGGTAAGTTCCACAAGCATGTGTTAAGGACTGCAATGCATAACACCATCTCACGAGTAGTTCAGTACAGAATCATAAGCACAGTGCCTTAAACCCCGAAGCTAAGTTCTTTCCTATAACTATTTTAAGATGTTAATCTGTTTTTTCCCTCCATATATATAAATTTGTTCTTCTCCCTATTCAGTTTTGGAGTGTGATAAAGCAAGTAACAACTCATCATACCTCAAATCCAACCATCGTAGTAAGACGATTGCTTTGCAAACTAATCTTCTTAATGCATTTCAAACCACATAGATTCACAACTTTAATCCGATTACGTCCTAGCCATAACTCCTGCAATTTCACAAGGTTCTCCAAATTCTCCATCACCTGAAAAACCAAAAACTCAACTTCATAAATACAACCAGAAAACAAAAATCAACGCAATCACATTGACACACACATTATAATAAACTAACTAACCCGCAATTTGTTGGAACCTAGCTCCAAAATCTGCAACTCATGAAAATGATCGATCTCCTCAATTTTCGTAACTTCATTTTTCGATACATAGAGCTCCTTCAGTTTATTACAAACCCTAGACACGCCATGTAATGACTCAATTTCGTTGAAAGAGACATCAAAAACCAAAAGTCTCTTAAATATGCTTACATCAGGAACATTCTTTAACTGATTATCACGAAACACCAACTCCTATAATAAATCAACAACAAAAACACGTTTCAATTCAGAAATTCAAACGCATCCAAACAGAAGTTTATAGAGAATGATAAACGAAATTAAAAGCACCTCGAGAGAGGAGAGGGCGTTCCAGGAAGAGAGAGGAACAACGGCGGCGTCGGTGATTAGGTTTTGACGGAGAGAGAGCTTTTTGAGATCGGATAATTGGCCTATGCGAGGGTCTAGGTTAGATAAACGATTCGCGGTGAGGTCTAACTCGGTGAGGTTAGGAGGTAACTCGACTGAGTCAAGGTCGTGAAGCTGGTAACTGGTGAGATCTAAGAATGTTGATGAAGGATCGAGTTCGTCGAGATCTGTGGCCGTTGATGATTCCAGTTCCATTGCTTCCGTCGTACACTCTTTCTTCCGAGTTTCGATTAATCCAAATTATTGTTGCAAAACATCAATTATTCTGCTGAGGAAAAATACTTTTTTCTTTCCTTAAAATTATATACTCGTATTTTTTATTTTAGACATGTAAAGTTTTGAACATATTGTTTATAGTTTATAGTTTTTAAAACTGTTTGATAATATTGTTTTTCTCGTGTTTATAGATTACATTTATTTATTTATAAACTTTTTGTAAATTAATTCAATTAGTTTAAATTTTGTTAATTTAAAAAAAATGATTATTTTAATTTAAAAAATAAATATTAATTAAATAGGTAATTAACTATATTTTTATATTGTATTCATCGCGAGGTCGGTACAACCAAAAAGCCTCCTAGTAATCGGATTCACCAAGTGCCAAAGTAGTAGAGGCACGTTGGATATATCGAGTCGGTAGTCCTCGTCCAAGGGAAGAGGTTGACAATCTTAAGTAGAAAGAGAGGTACACCCCTGTCAACAGTGGATGGATAGTCGGACCCAGTATACTCGGGAAAGTCGGCAGACCCTCCGCAACAACGTCACTTTTAATCGGTTGTATTTCCTGTCTTAGAAGCAGGAATTGGACTTCATCATCCATGAAATTTGTATATAATTATGGGTAAATTGAATATATCAGGGATAGACAAATTAAAAATATCAACCCTGAGGGTTCCAGAGCTTACTAAAAATGATTTTTCTCTCTTCTCGAAAGCGGACTCCTATCAACAACCTGGCATCAAAAAGGTGTTGCAAGTGTTTCTTGTCTACCTACTTCTGTATGTCCTGAATTGCTAATAAAGTTCATTAATTGAGCCTTTTAGCATTGGGCCTCGTTAAAAATATATTTTTCCTTATACACGAAAAAGCAATTTGCTAGAAGAAAATGACCCTTACTCCAATACTTGGATAATAGATCGACACATTTGCCCCCACTTTGTTGTCGACGTCGCAAACGACAATATGAGCTTCAGAGATGACAGAGGTTACTATAAAGAACTGGTTCTCAAATGTCTGCAACTCTGGAGGATGTTCAAAGTTATGGATAGTCGGTTCCAGATAGATTTATCCTTTACCCCTCATTTGGGTCCCCTGGTCACATCGACATCAAAAGAGATGAAAGAAAAGGATCACAATAGGTTCTCCATTCAAAAATTCACACCAATACTAGTGTACCTTCATGAGCGCATAACTTGTTGGCTGAAGTTGAGAAGGAGTCATTATCAGGTGTTTCAAAATCTTTACTTCAAAGGCAGTAAAGGAAAGATAAAAGTTCATGACAGAGAAAGTCCATTGGTGCAATCACCATATTTGTCGCATATTCATTCATCCTCAAAGAGACTCGAGATTCCCTAGTTGGAAGGCAAACCAATATTTGTAAAGGCGTCATCAAGATTATCGACTTTAAAAAAAATCAGAAATGATAAAAGAGTAAACGAGATCCACCTAAAGAGATGGATTATCCTTCGAGGACTTATGAATACTTTTCTTAGATTTATTTCTCATTCTAGGGTTGTTTCTTTAGGGTCGGCTACTCATTTTCTTTGATTGTCTGCCATTCTTCCTGCTCAGATTCCTCGCACTCCCACTCGTTACGTTGTTTCTGCGAAGAATTTGTCTCATCCAAAATCTTCTTGAGGTGGACAAGGTGGAGCTTTTCTCGAAGGTCACATATCACACTTAACATGCAACCTCTCAGTTCTCCATAGTTGTTGTTGGCCATGAGGCATCTTAGACATGGGTAATCCTTCAAATGAAAGGGATACCTAGAAGGAGAAATGTGAAGACATTGAACGAAAATGCTCTGGCTTCCAAAAGGAGAAAGTTAATTGTGTTGAGGCTTTGCAAGAGGATGAAAAGGTTCATAACTCTCTTTCCACCTTGGCGACCTAAATCATCGAGTTGGAGTCTTCACCTAAAGTAGAGAGGAAACAACATTAGGAAATAATCGCTTCGATTACTAAGGTCATCTCCATCTTGAGGAGGCTTGAAAAGCTCTTTAACAAGAGAATGAGTCACGTGTTAAGGATTAGAGGGCTCATAAGGACCGTGTGGCTTCTCTGAAGGAGAGAGTTTGGAAGTCTCTTAAGCAAATTTTGAAAATGTATATGGAGCTCTCAACTAGGTGGTGGATCAGGCCAAGGAATTCTGCCATGTTATAGCAATGTATCCTATCAAAGTTGCTCAAGACGGGGCTTTAGTAAACAACTAAGATACAATGTCTCAGAGCAAGGAAGTCTGGTCTTATTCTTATTTTCTCTTTTTTTTTTTCGTTTTTGTAATATTGTACTAGCTTTCATGGCTTGGAAAAAATGAAAGCTTGGAAAAAAATTGATATATATATATATATATATATATATATATATATATATATATATATATATATATATATATATATATATATATATATATATATATATATATATATACCTTTATGTTTGGTGTCGTTATTTGGATTTTTGTGTGCTTGGTATATTTTATTCTGTTTATGGTTGTCTAGTCCACCTTATATGTTGCTAGTCTCATTGCCTTAGATCTATTAATGAGTTTTTATTGTGTCAGGACTTGTTTTTCGTTCCTGGAATTTTAGGTTTATTCTCCTTATGGGCATTGTCGGTTGCATTTCATGAACGATCAATATCTATTTTTGTTACTCTATTTTGAGGTAGGAGTTGTTATCGACCCTCCTACAAAATTCAGTTAACATTATGCTCATAGGGGATGTGGAAAATGATTCCCCTGGATTTAGCTATATTAGGCTTACTTTGAAACTATTATCGAGTGGGGATGAGATTTCTTCAGAGTTTTCATTAAGTCCCTATCTGGTCAGTGTGGATTGAACTTGGCTTCCTCCTTTGCTCCCATATCTACCTGCAGATTGGTGAGGCCAACCCCTAGCTTGATAAAATTGTCGAGCATAGACGTCCTAAGCGGTGTTTCCCTCTAAGGTTATCAAAGACCCAAGGCATATTCCTTTTGCTTACTCTTTCTTGTTACAGACGTAATTTTTGTTATTATATGAGATTAGGCCATCGAATCATCAATGCTCATCGTATATCTAATATCTAGTGTGCTAAGGTCTGGTTGTCGGAGATTTAATTGCTCTATTACGTCGGATCATGAGTTAACGCGAGAAATTTTCCATCTATGAGGTATCTCATATGTGTTTCGCACGCGGTGGAGGTTGCCAAAACTACTAGTAGTTCCACAATTTAGATTCTTTGAATCCTCTCATTTCTCGAGTATCCTAGCATATATCAATCTTTGTTTCTTGATTCAACGTCAATCTACCATCCAGAAGAGGTGTTTTGATGATAGGTCACTGTACACAACAATAATCATTGTAATTGGCGAGAACTTTGCATTCGAGATTCCATTTACCTCCTTGCACTCTATGAATCCTGATATCATGTGATATTCGTTTATCCTTTGGATATTATCAGTCATACGGAGGAAGTACTTGGTATCATATACACTTTGGAAGTTGTTACAGTGCAGATCTCCTTGATGGCAAACAATTAAGGCAATCTAGAACTATGTGAATGATCGAGGATATTCGGTGCGATACTAGAGTCGTCTCTCTTCATTTCTTAACGATTTTGATAGGGATTCGATTTTGGATCTAGCACGATTCATTCATGGAATTTCTGTGAGAATTATGACTCAATTACTAAAAATGACGCCATTGTTTGGATCTAGAACTCAAAATAAGTAAGTGTTAATGACGAAAAATCTTAAACTGATTGTGCTGATCTATGATACGGCAACACGGAAGTGGATGTACAGGATTAACACTTAAATACTCAAATTGATTCAAAATTTGAGATAAATATAATAAAAAGTAGAGAATAGAAAACGACAACACGAAAGATGACTTTTATATCTTTGATCGTTTAAAATAAATTACCATTGATTTGTGCCTTAATTTTTTAGCCTTTATCCTATCCAAAATAGCTACTGTATTGTTTGCCTCTTAAAAATTTATTTGCAACATGTGATTAATAGAAAAAGATGAGAAGAATATTTTTATATTAGGAAAGTATACATGGGGTGCTAGGTATAGCTTTTAGGGGGTGAGGTAAATTTGATAGAAAGCCCATTGCAACTTTCGTTCTCATTGTCACGTCATCTCATGCTACTGGCCTGGTAGTGAGATCATGGTTGAAGCAACCAACGTTAGCTCATGTCCCGGTTGTTCTTCACTTGCCGTCGTTGTTTCTCCGCCGCAACCGCTTCCGCCGCCACCACCCAACCCCTTATTACTAACGGCAACGACCCAGTTGCATTTATAGCCACGCTGTTGTCTAAAACTACTCATATACGACAATTGAACCAAATATACGCCCACATTCTCCTAACGCGCTTTTTGGAATCCAATCCTGCTTCTTTCAATTGGAACAACATCATCAGGTCTTACACTAGGCTAGAAGCACCTCAAAAAGCGCTTCGAATCTATGTTTCGATGTTACGCGCCGGGGTTTTACCCGACCGGTATACCCTTCCGATTGTTCTTAAGGCAGTGTGCCAATCTTTTGTAATTGAGCTTGGTAAACAGGTTCATTCGAATGGTATAAAGCTTGGGCTTCAATCCAATGAGTATTGTGAAACTGGGTTTATAAATTTGTATTGTAAAGCTGGTGATTTTGATAGTGCTTGTAAGGTGTTTGACGAAAATCCTGACCCAAAGCTTGGTTCTTGGAATGCTGTAATTGGTGGGTTATCCCAAGGCGGGCTTGCTATGGATGCTATACATGTGTTTCTTAAGATGAGGAGGCGTGGATTTGAACCGGATGGGATTACCATGGTTAGTGTTGCATCGGCTTGTGGAAGTGTTGGCGATTTGTACTTGGCATTGCAATTGCATAAATTTGTTTTTCAGGCTAAAGCTACTGAGAAGACTGATATTTTAATGTTGAATTCGTTGATTGATATGTATGGAAAGTGTGGGCGGATGGACTTGGCTTATAAAGTTTTTGCAGAGATGGAGGGACGGAATGTGTCGTCGTGGACATCGATGATTGTGGGTTATGCGATGCATGGACATGTGAAGGAGGCACTTGATTGCTTTCAGTGTATGAGGGAGTCAGGTGTGAAGCCTAATTATGTGACTTTTATTGGAGTGCTTAGTGCTTGTGTGCACGGAGGGACGGTTCAAGAAGGAAGATTTTACTTTGATATGATGAAGAATGTTTATGGCATAACACCCCAACTGCAACATTTTGGATGTATGGTGGATTTGCTAGGTCGAGCGGGATTGTTCGACGATGCGAGGGGAATGGTGGAGGAGATGCCTATGAAGCCGAATTCAGTAGTATGGGGATGTTTGATGGGTGCTTGTGAGAAATATGGGAATGTGGATATGGCAGAATGGGTAGCTGAACATTTGCAAGTATTGGAACCTTCGAACGAAGGCGTTTACGTCGTTCTGTCAAATATCTATGCCAATAAAGGGTTGTGGAAGGAAGTGGAGAGAATAAGATCATTCATGAAAGAAGAAAGTCTTGCCAAGGTTCCTGCTTATAGCATCACAACAAATTCAGATTGAAGATTCAACAATAGTTATTTAACATTAGGGATTTTACAATCAATTGTATTTGTAGTTTATGCATGTATCAAAAACAGAACCTTAAAATTCATTCCCTGTGGAGAATTACATCATTTATATTCATGATTTATAGAAAAAATACATCCTCTAATCCTAGGACTTACACTTTCTTACAAACTTCTTTTTTTTAATGATATCTGTCATCTATAACCTTTTGTTTGTAATGATAAACATATTTACAATCTCTTAAAACTAAGCTATCTCCACCTATTTCTTGTTCGCAATTCTGAAGTATCAACATAAGTAGTAGTTTCCATGTTTATTTATTTGCTGTCTTGTGTAGCATTCATTGATCCTTCCAAGTTCATTTCGACATCATTATCTTCTCCATTTGTGATATCATAAACATCGATCTTTTTAAGCCAATTTACTTTGCTAAAAGTTGAAATGTTTTCTTCATTACTGTCGGGCGGAACACCATTTTCATCATGAAAGCTTTGGACATCGTCCGTTTCCTCCATTATTACACCAGCATTTGCAGCACTTGCCACCATGTTCTTATGTATCTCGTTTCCCTCCTCTTTAATTTCGGTGTCTTCATTACTACCGGGTGGAACACCATTTTCATCGTGATAGCTTTGAACCTCATCTATTTCCTCGATTATTACACCAGCGTTTGCAGCACTCACCACCACATTTTTCTGCATCTCGTTCCCCTTCTCCTTAATTCCAGTGTCTTCATCCTCGGCTTCATCAAATACATGATCCATTCCACTAGCTTCTCCAACAGAATCAACCTTTGACTCAGGAAGAGAACTTTCATCCAATTGCGTTGATATCCCTTTCCGTCCCAACAATTTTATTCCACCACATCCTGCAACAAGCTTGGTTTGACCACCATAATTCTTTGTTTCTGTCTGCTTGATCTGATACAGCAACCAACCAGAAAACACCAAAACTAGCATCAACTTCAATACCTGTTTTATGTTAGACCCTTTTGGTTTTTGGTACCTTCCAAAATATTGATCGTCCATTTTTCTGCATTAATTCAACATGCTCTAAAATTCAAATCAATTCTATTATTATATACTAAGTTCTACAATTTCAACAAGAACAAGAGACCAGAATATTCCAACCAACTATATATCATTTCCAACAACTCTTAAATATCATAACAAAGAATACAAAATTACAAGAAACGAGTGTAACCATGATTGATGGGAATAAAAAATAAAGAGGAAGAAGTGGATTCTTAAGGAGCAAGTTTACCTTTTGTCTCTTCTCTTGTTGTTGCTTTTTCAGTGTTCTATCTTGATTTTGTTTGGTCTTTTGACCAAAATCATGAAGCAAATTTAATACTAGTTTGAAAGTTCAGGAGGGTCGTTGAAGTACCCAAATGTAGCGGTTTTTTCTTTGATAGAGTTTGCTTTTTTGTTTTCATTCTCCTCAACCGTTTGATTTGATGCACATGATAAAAATATAAGTTGAATAAAAAGTTCGAGAAAAATATGATACGGTAAATAATATTCTAGTACATATAAAAAAAGATGATAACATTATATTTTTAATACACATAGGATAGGATAGGATAATTATATTATATACGATATATGTGCATAAAGAAATGATATATAGACAAACCGAAAAATTATATTTAATTTATAAAACTTTTAAAGTAATTATTTATACATTTTTAATTATAATTTTATTTTTAAATATTTTACTACATTTAATTATTCAACATTCGGTTGTATAACATTGCATGTCTCACAACAGTCATGTAAAATTTTTCCTTCAAGTTAAGTGATACACTTACGTCACATAAAACACCTGAAACTTTTCTTCATTTTTGCCACACAACTTGAATTTAATGGTTTACAACACTGATTACTTCTTCATCATTTTGTATTATTCACTCAAGATATTTAAATTGTGTGATTTGAGTGATGATATTGTCTCCAACTTTCACCTTTATATTAGAAACATTTCATTTTTTTTGAACTTACATTCCATATATCCCGTCTTACTTTTGCTTAGACAAAACCATACATTTTTAAAACTCGTCTCCAAGTCTTAAACCTCTCATTTAAATTCTTTTTCGATCTCCAAGTAGAACTAGATCATCTGCAAAAGAAATATGCATCTCGGTGCTAGCTCTTGGATGTATTATTCTATATGGCTTTTCACAAAATCTCTTAAGACACTCTATCACATGTCTTTTCCAAGTCAATAAAAATTAAATACAAATTTGATTCATTTGATAATGCTCCGTTACACTTCGTAATAGATAAATCAGATCTACCAAACATAAAACTAAATTAATTCTAAGGGTTAGATTTTTTTCTCTTAATCGTCATTCAATCACCCTTTCCAATAATTCCATGATATCATAAGTTTAATCTTTCTATAATTTGCATAATTTTATATGTCTCTTTTATTTTTATTGATTAGAACTAAAATATTTTAGTTTGAATAAATTAGTTATTAATTCTTTGTTTAAAATGAAATTTATTTATTTATATTATATTTAATTTTAATTTTAATTTTATTTATTTATTTATATCATATTTAATTTTAATTTTTCATATCATCTCATACATTTTAAATTGAATTTACAAAAATAAAAAAATAAATAATTTTCTTAATCTATTATGTTGATTTTTAATCTATCTTTACAACCTTCATAGATATTATTCTGGACTGGGCCTACAAGACAGTGTCGGCCAAAAGTCTAATTAGTCGGACAAAGGTTCAAACCGTCAGACACGCCCCACGACCCATTGACCCGGACGTGGGGAGACAACATCTCCCCCACGTGCGCCATGTCACCCAACTGTCCTCCATTATCTCATGAAATATAGGGGCAGTTGGACCAAGGGTAAGACCATGTGCTAGGTCTTACTTGCTTATACGCATTCCTTGACAGTTCTTCCTTGGGTCTCGCTAACCCAACCCAAGTAAGGACTTTGGTCCAGCGCTGGGGCACACTATAAATACTCTTTTTCACTAGAGGGTCGAGTATTCTCAAACCATTATTCCCTTCTACCTTTTCTGCAACACATTCTCACTTTAGCATCGGAGTGTCTTGCAGGTACACCCCCTCGTCCAACACCGTAATTGCTGCTCAACATCTAGAAGGTTTCTTCTGATCAGGTCAGATCAAATATCTTATTATAGTATTATCAATTATCAAATGATGTAAAAGAATTTATATGATGATCATCATTATCATCGTGTGTATTATTTTATAGGTAATTAAAATAAAAGTCAAATTATTTCCAACATGTAACATATATAATTAATTGATCATATAAAATCATTTTACAACATCAATGTATTTTAATTAAATTCATATTAATTAAAATTTGTTAAAAAAATATCAAATTGAAATAAAATAAAATAAAATAAGTATATCGTATCTTTTATTCTGTACATGAAACAGATTCTAAGAATATTGTCACGCATTAATCAAGGCAAACGAGAGTGGAAAATGAAGTCTCCAAGGATAAATTTGGTATTCCCAATGACCATTGCATGAGAGTGGTGACCCACTAACATTGAGTTTAATTTCCAAAGGTTACGTATAATCTTAAAATATCAACATGCAAATGCAAGTCAACGATTGGACTTTTCTTATGCTTCAATAATTCACAAAAATAATATATGTATATGTTTGTGTAATATTTAGTTGTAAGTGGATTGATCATATTTTAAATATTAAATATTAACAAACCTAAACTCAGATTTGAACTGGAGTGGTGCATTAATTATTGTTTTGAAAAACTTGGATATATGGGTACATGTCACTCAATTGATATAAACATTAGTAGTGTGGTGTTAGCTTACATACCACACTAATTGGGGTTTTCATGACCCATTCGGGTCTAGAAATTAGATTTTTCTTATGAAATGAAGAGAAAATTCCTCCAAGAGAAGTTTGGAGATATATTACTTTATGGTTATTATTATTTATTTTTTAAGAAAACAAAATTTAAAATAAAATAACACATTTTTGTTGTTTATTCATATCATCTCCAAAAATATTTAAGAAAATTTGATTATTTGATTCAACTCTTTAACATTTAAATTTAATAAATTAATTTAAGTCTATTTTAGAGTTTTAAGTAATTTTGTGAAGAGCATAATAAATGTTCTTTTTTGTGAGTTTTATTGGTTTGTCACATATATAAGACTATTTTCTGATAAATTTTAATATGAGAGAACTGGAGTATCACTTTAACCTCAAACTTCAATTAAGTCTCAAATGCAAAGGAGGTTACAAGGATTAGAGATCTATGATATTAGAACAAACGTGACAATATGTGAGGATTGGAGTGCAACTGAGCTAAAAACGTAAATGGATAAAATCAAACACTACAAGATA
This sequence comes from Lathyrus aphaca, assembly GCA_963966055.1. Lineage (NCBI taxonomy): Eukaryota > Viridiplantae > Streptophyta > Magnoliopsida > Fabales > Fabaceae > Lathyrus > Lathyrus aphaca. The sequence continues at coordinate 18,923,526 of OZ014521.1, forward strand.
AAGTTATGCAGAATAATATGTGTTATTATCTGTCTGCGTAACAGACCTGCCACATGACGTGTTGTCCCTTATGCAGTGGCAGATCCAAGATCCTGGCTCAGGGGTGCAAAATATTGCATACTAATAAATTATTATAATTATATCTATAAAAGTAAAATACTCAATAACAAAAATAATACCCAAATTATAACTTATTCAAAAAATTACATAAATTTTCTATAATTGTCCTTTTCGTGATTTCATATTTTGAAATCGTTGAATAATCGGCTCATTATCAATGTCCTTTAATACATCACTCTCAATATAAGTCACCAAACAATCGTTCATCCATCCATCTCCCATTTGATTACGCAATCTAGTTTTCACAATTTTCATAGCAGAAAAAGATCGTTCGACGGTTGCCGTGGAAACATGCAAAGTCATTACTAACTTCAAAGGTTGATGAACCAATGGATAAATAACATATCTTCTAGTTTCAACCAACTTTTTTGAAAGATTGCCAATTCCTTTCAAGGAAGCAAATTCAATACTACTGCGTATATCAATGATATAAGTCTCACGTTGATTATCAAGCAACATCAAACTAGTTTGACAAAATTCTCGTGAATAAAAAAACTTTGCAAATTCAACCAATTTTTCCTTGTTAAAAGAAGAGAACAAATTTGTTGGATTCAAACAAGACATGCAAATGAGAAACCTATTATTTGTCTCATTAAAACGATTGTTAAGTTCTTGAAGTTGCATGTCCACGATAGTATAAAATAATTCAATGTTATAATGTTTCTCTATTGTGATAGACTCGACATTACTTCCACGCCTTGATCTTCCCGATAAATATATATTATCCATTGTTGTACCCCAAAATTTTCCCTCATATCTTCAAGGCAATATGTCTCAAGAGGTCTCCCAATGTTCATAAGATTCTCAATTGCTCAAAGGAACTCAAGGTTTCATCAGACAAAGCCTCATCCTAAGCAATAGATCTCAAATTAGGGTTTTGTGTTTCTCAAGGTAAATTGGACTTTCAAAGCCTCAAGTCGACTTCATGATATCCCATATACTTCAGAGGATCCTCATGTCAAGTTTCAAGACTTGCCCTACAAGTTTGGTCAGTCAGATGCTCAGATAATCAATAATCAATTAACTTGGGTAAAAAGTCAACTATGGTCAACATACAGTCAAACTTCAAAAAATTTGGTCAACATAAATATTATGAAGTAATATTTATCATTTGATCAAGGGTTGATCATGATTCATCAAGAAAACCTCAAATTTCATCACAAGGCAAAAGTTGCTAAATTAGGGTTTCTTAAGGAGAAAGTCAACTGAACTTTGACCAGACCTAACTTTCACATGCTTCATCATAAATTTCTCATCCAAAGCTCATTTTAAGTAAATTCAATTATTTACAACTTTGTGTCTCACAAGCCAAGGCCATAAATGCTTCGTTTGAGAGATATGGGCCAAGACATTACAGGTCATCTTAAAAATCAACAAAAAGTCAACTTTTTCAAAAGTTCATAACTTGAACATGGATGATCAAATTGACATGGGACCAAAAGGAATGATTAAAGGACACTTCAAGCTTTCTAAAATATCCAAGAACACATTCATGGGATAAAAATTAAGAGAGTTGTGCATTGTTAAAGTTGAGCAAAACTGAGGAGGTGCATAAAGCAAATAATGATCTAAACTTGAGTTTGTGTCAAATGGGCCTATCTTTTCACAATCCAAACTTAATCTTAAGATAGTCCACGACCCCTAAGTCATATTTTCTGATTTTTCTTTATTTATTTCATATTTTATTGGATTTAATTCATTTAAATTCAATTTTAATCAAAATAAATATGAAAAATCAAAGATTTGATATTTGGACTATTTTAAGATCAGATATTGAGATTTATTTACATAATATTTGATCCAAAATTCGTGCAAAACAAGAGGAGAAAGATATGATGGCCAAATATGACCAAAATAGAAAGTTTTCAAATCAAATTTTAATCAAATCCTATCATCCCAAAATAAATTGAACTCAAGCCCACAAGTTAACCTAAATCCTTCCTCTATAAATACATAACACATTCAGATAACAAAGACATGCAATTTTTGATCAAAGAGAGCACACAAAACTTCAAAAAATTCAAGAGTAAGTAGGATTCAGTTTTAGGGTTGCAGCCATTCTCAAGGAGATTTGAAGGTCCAAACACGTTCCTGGGGTTCCTCTGAAGGTGTCCCAATCATCACCTTGCTCCAAAGACTCTTACAATGCCATGACCGAATTTATTTATTTTTTTAATTTTTCGATTTCATACTGTTACACATGATACATCTAATTTGTTTGCATATTTTTGTTTCTTATGATGTTTGCAAGCTATCTGGGCCATCCAATTGGAGTTTAGGTGCAAAAATCGTGAATTTCCATTGTTAGAGTTCAAGGTCGTGAGTTTGGGGAACCATATCTAGAAGTAATTTCAGACCAAATTGAATGGACCAATGAACTCAAAGGACTATTCCCAGCGTCCATCCCTCTATTTTTTACCTCTTTTCTTCTTTCTTTTTTATTTGTTTTTCCTTATTTCTTTTTTATTTTATTTTTCATTAAAATTAATTATTTAATTCAATTAATTTTTTAACAAAGAAGAAAAATAGGTAACCTAATAATGTTTTTCATAAAAAAATCATAAAATGCCAAAAAATACTTTTTTCACATAATTAAATCAAATTAGATTTATTTTTATCAAATTAATTCTTTTTAATTAAACATTTATCTTTTTAATAAAAAATCAATTAATCGATATCCGAAACTTTTATTTGCTTCATATTTTTCTGCTCGATTTTATTTCTTAGGATAATTGTTCAAGTCCCTCGAACGTAGGGATACCTTGACTTGTTGCCTAAAGAAATAAATCATCACAGTTGCCTTTTCGAATGAAAGATCATAGTCCCTTGTTGTCCCTTCAAAGTTGCCTTCGAATAAATGATCTTGCCCATATGAAAAAGATCATAGTCCCTTGATGACCCTTCGAGTTTCCTTCAAATAAATGATCTTGTCCCTACGAAAATGATGATAGTCCCTTCAAATTGTTAAGGTATCTCTACATGTTGCCTTCTATGATCATAACGATGACCCTACGTTTGTCCCTCCAAATCCAAGGATAAGACTACTCACTAACTGATAGTAATGACAATTTTATCCTTAATGAAACAAAAATGACAAGAAAGACCATACAACTTAGGGTAAGTAATTCTTAAATTCCTGCTCACAACTTTCAAAACAAATGCTTTTCACACCCTACACTCTTCTTCAAAATACTTTCAAACAAGTAAACCTTTTGTATACATTCATACGAGAATCATTACAAAGTTAAATCTTTACGAAATATTTTAATCACACATTATACTTAAAAAAAAGCAAGTAAAAAAGTGAGCTAAGCATTTAAGAGCCTATGGATAACCATGGATACAAAGGGTGTTAATATCTTCCCTTTGTATAACTTACCCCCCGAACTCAAAATCTTTTAAAAGGTCTTTCCTGTTCTTTTATGCCTTTCCTAATTGGATGAAATAAAAGTCGGTGGCGACTCTTGCTTACCGCAACATATTTTGCGACAAAAAACTAAAAGTCACTTCTCCCACCGTGTTACACTAGGTCTCAATAAGGTAGTGTATAAGGTTTCCTCACTCACCCGAGTCTTGATGCTTTTATATAATTTAGTTCCATAAATCACACAGTTCGAACAAAACTGATTAATAATTAAATTCATCGACAAAAGTAATAATATTCCACTCCAATAGATAGATTACCATTTTAGCTTCGAATCAATATAAAATATGCATCAAACGGACACCCGAGTGAAAAGTTATGCATTTTAGAAATTATTTTTAAAAAAGTAGCAGTGGTAACCGATTACTACCTATAGGGTAACCGATTACTTGAAAAACAGAGGCAAAATGAGAGTTAGATGCATCTTTTGGTAACCGGTTACTGCGCAGAGGGTAATTGGTTACTGAGTTCATTTTCTGCTTAAAAATTCCACATTTTCAAAGGGTAACTGGTTACTACCCATAGGGTAACTGTTTACTTAGTTCGCAGAAGCAAAAATGCTTGTTGTTATGATGTTATTCCATCTTAAATTGATTCAAAATCATAACAAACATTATAACTATCATCAACAGAGAATTCCACACACATAATAATCATACTCATGCATTTAATCAACTTTAACCGTTAGAAACTTCAATTTCACGATTTTATCAAATATAACATAAAATTCTAGAACTCAAGAAAACTTCTAAAAAGAAAGCTTCTAACTTGACTCACCTAACAATGAAGATGATGAAGATTGTGAGATGAGATGATGTAGATTGAAGTTGATGATCCAATAACTTGTTCACTTCAAATTTCCCTTCTTTCTTCTTCTCTCATTTCCTTCCTCTTTCTCTCACAAAATGCTAGGTTTGGAAAAAATGAAGGAAAAGAAAAGAAAACTTAATGTTATACGTGTTAGTTAGTAAGACTAAACAACATGTCCAAATTGGGTGTATTCAAAAATATCTCTGAGTCACTTAATTAATAAAACCTCTGAGTCAGATAATATTAAATATTAAATTGGATTCTATCGATTGCTCTAATTATTTAAATTAAAAACTCTTAGAGCATACAAGAACCCTATTAATCTTAATTAATATTATCCAGAGCAATAATTAAATTTAAGGGGTATTACATCTACGATACAAACAATGCTTCCTTGTGACCACTTCAACGGTTAGTGTCTTCCTTGGAATTAAGCGAGGCCAAGTAGAAAAAGAGAAAGACTTGGTTCAGAGCTAGGGCACGAGTGAAAAAGGGATGAAATGTCTCTTTGAATTACCATTGACTTTTAATATATTATTTTTTACTTATATTTCACTGTTGCACAAGTAAAATACTCTAGCAAATGATTTCTACACACTTGACGTCCACATCACATTCCGTTAGTTGAAACTAACAGAACAAACTATATTTAAAAACGGAAAATTTTAGGAGGATAAATATTTAAAGAAAAAAATTTAAAGATATCATCAATCTTCAAAGGTAAAATATTTGTAGGGTCTAAAACTTATTTAATCCTTTAAAAAATTGGAAAGCCAATTTGTGGCTCATGGACACAAATTCAAAAATTAAAAAGCCTATTCAATATATTGAGTGGAACACGAAGTATTTGAGTCCACATTTCAAAAATTCAAAAATTATTTACTTCTAGCAAACGGCGACAATGTATGGAGCTAAGAACAAAGGTCAGTATTTCTCAATCCAACCCTAATTTATCACTCAAACGAACCCTAATTTATTTTACTTGTACGTTTTCAACTTTCAATTCTTCCCAAATCCACATTTTCAGCTACGACTAATATTGCACTGAAGCTGTTTGAACAAAGTACTGAATGAAACCTTCCCAGTGCTGTAATCGATAATCTCCGAAATGGCTTTCAAATCACTCTTCTCTAAACACAAAATCTTAGCCTCTTACATTTTCCCTCTTGTTCAACACAAGTTCCTTCAATCTTTCCCAACCCCACAAGTTTCTGCCCCAATACTACCTGAACTTGTTAATGAGATATCTCGTATAGTCAGTGATCACCGTCACCCTCACCATGATCTACAACTCTCTCTCACTCCATTTTCAACACATATTTCCACTGATTTAGTTGAACAGGTTTTGAAAAGGTGCAACCACCTTGGCTTTTCAGCCCACAGATTCTTTCTTTGGGCTAAATCAATTCCGGATTTTGAACACAGTGTCAAAAGCTTCCACATTTTGGTAGAAATCTTAGGAAGGTCTAAACAATTTGCTATACTTTGGGATTTTCTTTTAGAAATGAGGGAGTCTGACTCTGAGTCTTCTAGTTGTAAAATCAGTAATGAAATTTTCTGGATCATTTTCACTGCATATAGCCGAGCTGATTTGCCAGACGGTGCTATTCGGTCTTTTGCTAGAATGGACGAATTTGGAATCAAGCCTAGTATTATTGATTTTGATTTGCTATTGTTCACTTTATGCAAGAAGAAACATGTCAAGGAGGCTCAACAATTTTTTGATCAGAATAAGAGCTGTTTCTCGTTAACCGCTAAATCTTACAGCATTCTGATTTCTGGATGGGGTAAGGTTGGTGATTCGGGGAAGGCCCGCGAGCTGTTTGGAGCAATGCTTGAGCAAGGATGTGATGTAGATTTGCTTGCTTATAATAATATGTTAGATGCTCTTTGCAAAGGAGGCCATGTGGATGAAGCTATGGATTTTTTTAACGATGTGTTGTCGAAGAATGTTGAGCCAGATGCGTTTACTTACTCAATATTCATTCGTTCGTACTGTGATGCAGATAATGTGCATTCGGCTTTCGGGGTTCTTGACAAAATGAGAAGATGTAACCTTTTTCCAAATGTGTTTACATACAACTGTCTTATAAAGCGGCTTTGTAAGAATAAAAAGTTGGAAGAAGCGTATCAGTTGTTGGATGAAATGATTTATAGTGGAATAAAACCCGACACATGGAGTTATAATGCAATACAAGCTTACCATTGTGATAATTGTGAGGTCAATAGGGCTCTAAAGTTGATATCTAGAATGGAGAAAGATGATTGTCTTCCTGACCGTCATACATATAACATGGTTCTGAAATTGCTGATTAGGATAGGAAGGTTTGACAAGGCATCTGAAGTTTGGGAAACCATGGGGGACAGGAAATTTTATCCTTCTGTCTCGACATACTCCGTCATGATTCATGGTCTTTGTAAGAAGAAGGGAAAGCTAGAGGAGGCATGTAAGTACTTTGAGATGATGGTTGATGAAGGAATACCACCTTATGTTACTACCATTGAAATGCTAAGGAATCGGCTCTTGGGCTTAGGGCTTTTGGATAACATTGAAATTCTTGCTAATAAGATGCGGCAGAGTACTTCATGTTCAATTCAAGAATTGGCAAATATAATGATTGGCGCTAGAACAGCTCGAAAAACTTCAAGCCGTGATGAGTCAGACATAGAAAGTGATTGAGAAAATGGTTAGAGTAACACCATCCACTGTCCGAACAAACTCCTCCAATGCCAGGCATATGTCTTCCATCATACGGATCATCGGCTAAATCATCCATGCCATATTATACATCCACCGGAACATCTTCTATGACTTAGGACACTATCACCCATCATCAGGGACGCTTAATCATTTTGAAGAATCACTTCAACAATTACAAGTCCCTGAACAGGCTGTAGTCTGATTGTTGAAGTTCAAGCCAACTCTTAGTATTGTAATGATTGAAATGGATTGCAAGATGATTATGGATCTCTTGTCCTTTGATGCATCAATTCTGTTTAAATTAGAGTATTTATGTTGAAATATACTCTGTTAAAAGAAAAAGATTATTTTTAGATTTATTGAATAAATGAGTTCTTATAAATTTCCATGTAATGCACAACACAATTTCAACTAATAAATTCCTCGTCCCTTATACAAAAACACTTAATTATTCAGCGCATCGCCTTCCAATGATCTTCTCAATGTTCATATAATGTTTATTTTTCTAAATCATAAGTTGGTTTGAAGGGAAGAGTATTGGAGGGATCATGAAAATACATCTTGTTCAACTCTTTTTATTAGTTTAAAAGTTTAAATGTTGTTCCTTCTATTTTTAAAAATTAAAACCTTCATCACCATTTTTAAAGTTATAGATTGATCGTTTTATAATAAAAAATAAGAACCAAAATTTGTTATTAACATTGTCATTAGAAATTTTTTTCTAGTAAGAATTGTTGGGGAATTGCTTAAGGCATTCTAAGAATTGTTTTTACTCCTTAGAGGAAAATCAAAACTATCTTTAAAATTCAAAAATATATTTCTGAAGGCACTTCAAATATATCAAATTCATTTGTAAATGAATATGTGGAAAGATGGATAAATTTGATGGATATGAATTAAATTGGTAATTGATAAATCAAAATAATCCATTAAGAATCCACCTAAAATTTCTTTAAAAAATATTAAATCAAATTCATTCATTAAAGATAAAATTCATACAATCCATTTATTGACATCTTTTTAGTGGATGAATATCTATGTATACAAAAATTAATTTAAATATATTCATTAAAATTATATATATAATAGTCGGGCAGAGGTAAATGCCATGAACATATAATAGTCAGACATAGGCGCCTGAGAGACCACGTCTTCCCCTCGCGTGCCACATCATCCAACCGTTCCCCTTTTATCTCCTGAAAGATAGGGATAGTTGGACCAGGGACAAAGACCACGTGCTAGGTCTTACACGCTCCTACGCGTACCTTGGCAGTTCTTCCTTGGGCCTAGCTAATCCAGTCCAAAAAATGACCTTGACCCAGCGTTGAGAGCTCTCTATAAATACCATTTTTCACTAAAGGGTCAGGTATTCTGATTCATTCTCTCTCTACCATTTTCTTGTACCTAATCTCACTCAAGCTTCGGAGTGTGTTGCAGGTACTCCCCCTTTTCCTCTCCACCTCACTTTGTTCCTGCTCGACCCTTGGAAGGCCTTTCTGATCAGGTAAGATCAGTGGCGCCGTCTGTGGGAATCTAGCTATCCTCGTCTTCCACAACAGAAGATCAAAGCTCCAATCCGTTTTCCATCCTTCCAGTATGGTCGGAGAACACAGTGACATCCACGACATCCCCTTCTTCGCTTACACGACGAATGGCAACCAAAACTACAACGAAGTTGATGCTAGGCACGGGCAACCTGCCAACCCGTCGCCTGAACCCGAAGATAATGGGATTCCACAACCTCATTCTCAGATTCAGCCAGCTGCCCCCTTTCAGCCTATCCCAGTGCCCGTCGAAGGGGACGTCACCATGATAGTTATGGTGAACGCCCTCAATCAGGCCAACCACATGCTCTACCAACAGCATGAGAGGATCATGACCCTAGAAACTGACCGGCAGGTAGATCATCCCCGACGGGAACGCGGGGTGCTGCATGAGAGGCAACGTCCAGAAGCTGCGAAGAAACGGGGGCGTTCTCCTCCTCGACGAAGCTGACGCTCCCCCAAACCAAAGAAGAACAGATTCAGGATACGCCATGAGACCGAACGGTCAGGACATTCGCCCCGACGCGAGCAAAGTCCTTGAAACGATGCTTATTCCCCGTTGAGAAGTGACGAGGAAGATCCACATTGCCCACTCTCCCGAGCCATTATGGAGGTACCCCTCCCTAAAGGCATGGTGAAACCTCCGCATTTGGCTGTATACGACGGGACGACTGACCCCGATGATCACGTCGACAACATCAATGATATGCTCGACTACCGCAACGACATCACCGGGCACCTCAAATGCAGGCTGTTTTTGACAACTCTCAGGAGAGAAGCCATAACTTGGATTTTGTTTGAAGATAAGAAGAGAATGACTCAAATTGCAAAAAAGCACTTAACAAATAAATGAAAGGATTCCTTGTGTATAGCCTTATTCCATGAAGCACTTGCATTCATTCCATCTTGGAGTGGTGTAAGCTTGTTTATCATGATGCACAAGTCTCATCAAGGAGTTGTTCACAAAGAAAAACTTAAAAGACACTTCTTCACAAAAGCAACAAAAACACTTAATAAAGTTCAACAAGCCAGTGAACTTAAGCCCTAATCCTAGGAAACCAGTCTTGGATAAATTCTCCTTGCTGGGTATGCTTGTTCTATTATTCCATCTTGGAATGTAGAGTCAAGTGTACATTCCACGGAAAAGAGTTTGAATTCACTTCCTTGTGCCAAATTCATACAAAAATCATAAAAGACAAAAACAAACAATAAGCGACTATCCTGCGGGAACTTCTTTTCTCATCTCATTCACTCACAACGCGAACTCGCGACGACTTGTCTCGCATGCAAGACGGTAAACGCACTCGTACCAGACGAGCCTGCAACACCTGAGCATAGACATACGCAGTTCCAGCATAAAAAAAAACAAGTAGTTCCCGCCTAGGTTAGGCGAACTACGTCGACTCTGATCCTCATTATCCCGATGAGGTACGTAGGCAGCGGGGTAGGGCCCGTTCGAGAACATTCTTTATTTTCCCTACATTTACCCTTTTATTCTCATTCTCTTATTCAGTTCCTTTCTCATTTCTCATTCCCATTCCAGTTAGCAGTTTTTATTCAGCAGCATATTATTTTTCTCACCCTTTGAAACAAAACAAGCAAGCGTGGATCCCATCGGGTACGGCGGACGATCTGGGGTGCTAATACCTTCCCAGATCGTAACCGACTCCCGAACCCCGATCTTTGGTTCACAGGACCTTGTCCTTTCCTTCTTCCTCAGGTTTGTGCAACATTACCTTTCCCATTCATTCGGGATAAAAATGTCTGGCTGGCGACTCTAACCTTTCCGCGCCACTTTCGCGTTTGTACTAGGATGAAAATCCCGGGAGCGACAACTGGCGACTCTGCCGGGGATAACAACAAGACTTGGTAGAAGTAACCACCTTGGGAAACGAAGTTGCATTCTGTGGGGAATACTTCAATCTGATTGGAGATGTAACGGGTCTTATGTAATATACCTCAAAACTGGCCCATGCTGGTATGCATATGTTTGGATTTATGGCGTAATGCTCCATGAGGATGGAAATGCTACGCTTTGGAGGATGCAAATGCGATGATGATTATGCATATGCAAATGCAAAGAGATCTTCTGACAAGAAGACTGCAAGTATCCCATATGGCTTGACTGAGGAGGAACTGATGATCACTGCATTGATCTAACTAATCTTTGTGAGGAGAAAACAACTCTACGGGGAATGCTGTTAATGATGCACCGGCTCTGAACTGCCGCCATTGCCAAAAATAAATTGGACTTTGAGATTGGAGTACCAAGACCCTGCTGGAGAGGGACCCTTCTTGGACTCTGGTGGGGAAGTGAGGACCCCCTGGCTTGGCTGGGGACCAAAGGCATGATACTGCTGAGGAAGCGATTGCTGGGGAGGCAAGATATTCCTTATACTGCCGAGAATTGCCCCTGTCTGAAGGGAAACTCCTGTTTGGGGATGACATCCATCTTCTGCTACCTTGCTGGGAGAAATTTCAACTTCCACATTACTGGGGATGACAGGTGATGTCAATGATAAAGCTTCATGCTGAAGATAAAAGCTCAGGCTGCCACTTACTGGGGATAAGAGATAAATCCTCTCATGTTGGGAATAAGAGATGTAAGGCGTCTCATGCTGGTGATGAGAGACGATGACCCTTCTTCTCAAGAAGTAACCTTCCATAAGACTTGCTAAGGAACCTTGATCGATGAAGTCCGCAGATGAAACAACTCTTGCAGTGTTATGCTGACAATGGCTTTGCCCCTAACCCTAGGTTGATAGGTTGCCCACTAATCACGAGTGAACGATGGTTCTCTGAAATTTTCAACTCGCCTCAGACTAAGGTCCATCAGAAGAAAATGTCTCAAGAGGATTTTACAGAAAACATGACATACAGAATGCCTCAGTGTCTTCAAACTCTTGGAGAGATTCGTCGGATCTCGAAATAACTGCCCCAGACTGCATGGTCTGTGCAAGAATTTTCCTCGCAAGGATTCATGAAAAGCCTCATACCACTGTGAGATATTCTGCCCCAGTATTTTGTACTCTGGATAGGTGCTTTGAATTGACGGTCTTCGGGAGAGAGTGACTTCTCATGCCCTTGAAGAAAATATCCATACTACATACTCCTGGAGAGATTTGAATCTCGAAGTGATTGCCCCAGATTGGCTAAAATTTGAATGAATGCCTCTGACTGATGGCTCTTTGAGAGATTTGATCTCGAATTGACTGCCCCAGCTTGGCTGAATTTTGAAGAAATTGCTCGACATGATTGCCCCGGATCGGCTAGCTCTTTCTGTGACTAATTGGGAAAGTCCCTGCTCAATGAAGCTTTTTTCGGAAAAGTGCACCTTGACGTGACAGTCTTTCAGAAGTTTTAGACTTCCCAACCTGGCAACCTTGAATTTCTGGATTGAATTTCCGCATGTGAACCATTTATGATGCCAAGCAAATGTATGCAAGCGAAAAAATGTTTATTCTTAGAATGAAAATTCTAATGCGACACACAAGTTAATCTTGAAGTTTTGAAAAAGGATCGCTAACCTTCGTGAGCGAATCACTGGTTAAGATACAATATTATTTTTGAATGAAAGTATGTACATGCAACACCAACAAATGTCTTTGAGCATAACTCATAGGAGTCAGGAACGCGGTCTCGTGGTAGTATGCTCTCAAATTAACCCTGTTTCAGTTAGGACTTTTGAGGGTTGTATCGTGGCCTGGTTCACGGTTACAGTAACAAAGGATATAGGCTCGAAATTTATTTGTGCCCACCCATCTTCGTGATGTTCTCCATTCCTATTTTCAGCTAGCTTGGCACAAACGCTCACCTTTCGAAAAGGGTTTTGTGATGGTTGAGGAACCAATTACACTAACGGTTTAAGCACCAATCAGGTTGTTGTTGGGAGCCAGCCACCCCTATTGTCTTTTGTGTCTGTATCACACGACTTTGTTCTTGTTCAAAGATCTTTCTTGTGTAATCCTTTACGTCTTTTGCTTTTGCATTATTTTTCTTATCCCTAACTTTTGCCTGGATTGATTCTTGTGAATCTTTGATTGCGAAATCCAGCGGGATGCCCTAATTTTTGCCTAAGTCTCTTGTTTTCAAGGTTCGACTTAGCGGGCTTTCTCATCATTTTTTTCTTTCTTTTTGAGCGAATCGTGTGACACTGTTTGTCTTGATTGCTTTGAAAGGGTCGTGACTGTCTCATTTTTTGGTTGAGGAAGGATAACCTTTGTGGTTTCCGGTCTCTGGACCTCTTGCTTGGGATAACCATTGTGGTTTTTGGTCATTGGACCTCTTGATTTGGTACAACGAAAGGTAATGGATCCTCAGGTTTGCACTCCCTTTTGAAATTTGAATGCTTGGTCAAACTAACTGACGCCTACCCTGCCCCTGGGTTAAATGCAAGGGTTTTTCATGCGAAAAGAAACTCCTACTTCAAGGCTCAAATGGGTTGGCGAGGGTCTATCTCCCTTATATCTCCGGTGTTTAGGATTTGAAACAATGCCTGTACATCGTCAACAGGGCCTTACTCGAGAGCACACAATTTTGCGTTTTTGTTTCGTCATTCTCCCTCATAGAGTTTAAGCATGACAATTGGTATTGCGATGTACATATGCAAAATATAAGTGAATGCTAATGAATTACTTCAAGAAAAACATGTGAGTTTTATTATTGCTAACATTCAAAAGCAAACAAATTTCATACAAGTAGACAAATGTTTAGCATATAAAAGAAACTACAAATGAGAATGCAGTAAAGAAACTGAATATTGCCGTAGCTGAGGAGGCTTGGCCCCGTCTGGACCTGTCAGTCTTGGATACTTTCAGTGATCAACGGCTCCTTCATGGACTTGTAGTCTTCAATTTGCAGTGGTATAACTAACCACGACAATCATACCTCTTCTTCTAGTTATTCTGACTCTGACACGAGACATCTGACAGGAGAAATGAAGTCGGGGAGTAAAGCTGCCCCATAAGGTTGCTCGGAAAGACCTGACGATCTTCTGCCTACGTATCTCCATTGACCCAAGACCAATGAAGAATCAGAGCGACGTAGTTCCCCTTAACAGGGATGAAACTGCACTGCAAAGACGCACCATTACCAAAACAAGAGTATCCGAATTACTTCTGGCTTCAAAACTTCAAATCAAAGAAAGTATCCTCTCTCTCATATGTTTGGTGCGAAGTTGATAGCTTTCGAGTCGATTAAGTCCTGCACTGTGTGGTGAAAAGCTTTACATCCATCAATATGATGCCCTGGCGCCCCAGAATGAAAATCACAGTTGACCTTGGCATCCCATCCCTCCGGTAGTGGAAAAGGAGGTGGAGACAGCTTGCGAAGCCCAACCAACTTCAACTGAAGCAAATGCTGGAGAAGATCAGTGTAAGACATTGGCAAAGGGTCAAAAAATCTTTCTCTCCTTTGTTGCCGACCCTGTTGAGGATTATGCTGACGACGATTTTGCTGTTGTGAACATGTGGCACTTGGGATGATCATAGATGCCGTCTGGTAACGCGAACCTTGATTTCTCTTCTTTTGCTGGACACAAACTTCCCCTGCTTCTTCGTACTGCTTCTTTTTATCATTGGACAACAACTTCTTAGTTCCAGAAGTGGAGGCACCGTTGAACTGAATCTTTCCTCGCTTCATCCAATTTTCAATTCTTTCACCAGTCAAGACGATATCAGAAAAACCGTTAGCTGAACAGCCCGCCAAACGTTCTATGAAGTGCCCCGGGAGGGTATCCATGAATAGGTCTACCATTTATCTCTCCTGCAATGATGGTTGTACTCTGGCTGCGACCTCGCGCCACCTCTGCGCGTACTCCATAAAGCTCTCGGAGTTCTTTTGTGACATGCTCTGAAGCTGGGTCCGGTTGGGAGCCATGTCAATATTATACTGGTACTGCTTGAGAAAGGCTTCCCCAAGTTCCTTCCAATTGCGGACATAGTTCTTTTCCAGCTTTATGTACCATTCTAGCGAACCCCCGGAAAGGCTGTCTTGGAAGTGGTACATCCAAAGCTTCTCATCTTTCGTATGTGCAGCGATTTTGCGATGGAAGGCCTGCAAGTGCATTTTCGGGCAAGATCTACCACTGTACTTTTCGAAAACGGGAGGTCTGAACTTTGGAGGGATCACCAACCCTGAAACCAGCCCCATATCAGCAATATCAATGCCAAGGGTGTCTTTGCATTCTAAAGCCTTTACCTTCTCGGTTAGCATCTGAAAGTCCTGGTTATTGGCCCCAGAACCAAATCCCACATCTTCATTGAGAAAAGTAAATTGACCCTCATGTCGGTCTGCTACACGAACAGGAATTGAACCAATGCCTTCAGGGATAAGAGGCCTATTATCCGTAGATGGGATGACTGTGTTGATCAGATTGCCTTCGGCGTCCAAGGTAACCATTGGAGGATCAACCTGTGGACGATTAAGCCTCAGCATGGCGGTTCTCATCTCTTGTTGCCCCTGCACTATACTCTGCATTGCTACCATGAACTCTCCCATCCGAGTGCGAAACTCGTTCAACTCGGCTTGTACTGTATTCATGATTTGACTCGGGTAGCGTACTGGTACGGCCAATACTTCCCCTGAAAATTGTCAAATAAATTAGGAAATCCAGATAACTCGTTAGTATGCAAAAATGATATGCGTGAAAATGCCATGTCACTGATCCCACTTCATTCAGATCAGGGGACAGATACCCACGGAGTGCCACATCATAAGATAAACTCTGTGAGTGTGCAAGGAGAAAGTGCTGAATATCGGGAATTCAAAATAAAATTGCCAGGATAAAAGAGTTGCAACAATGGTACCGACACACTTCCATAAAGCAAAGGATACACCAACATGCGAAACCTTATACAATTATTTGCCAATAATACTGAAATACAGGAAAATGTCACAATCCACAACAGAAAAACAAAAGATTCCTTCAACAGCTCTGAAGGTAATCTAGAAACACAATAAAGCAAAATACATGTATCAAAGAAATCTACATCTCCTGATTTGAGCTTCGTGCGGTCTGCATGGCCAGCTGGATCAAAGGCTTCAGCTCCTGAGGTACCCTTCTGGTGTAATGATCCCTGAATCAATTAAATATTGGACATTTTGCTTGAAGGCTTTGCACTCGTCGATGGTATGTCCAAATGTTCCGGAGTGGAACTCACATCTGACATCCATATTGTAATCTGGGGGAATGGGGTAGGGTATTGGCAAGGCATTCCCTGGCTGAATCAAAGAATTCTCGAGCAAACGGGCAAACACTTGACTAGGAGTAAACACTTCTTCAACCTGCTTGAGCTTGAGTCTCCCCTGTTGTTGATAATTCTGATGATGAGATGAATTCGAACACCTAAAGTTCTTCTGCAATTTCTTCTTTATGTCGGGTCGGTGAATGGGTAAAGGCGCCTGGCACGATGTCTTCAAAACCCAGATCGGAGGCACACACCCCTGATTGGGGATAATTCTTGTAGTAAGGAAAGTAGAAGTTCCTCTTAGTGATATGAAATCCTTTGACACATCCCCGCTGATCGGTGCGAACTCGATTACTTTTGCATCAATGAGCTCTTGAACTTGATGCTTAAGCCTTTTGCAGTTTTCCACATGATGACCAGGTGCCCCAGAATGGAAAACACACCTGGCATTGGCGTCAAAATCTGGGGGAAGCTTTTTGGGTGTGGCTGCTACGGTGACAAGTTCAACCAGATTAAGCTCGAGCAAACAAACAAGCAACTGTGCATATGACACCGGGATCAAATCAAACTTGGCTTCAGACGTCTTTGGCACTTGTCTGCGGCTTTTGCCCTTATCTTCCCTTTGATGAACTGGAAGAGTCTGCAAATTGGGAGGCTTAGGATCCCAAAGTTGAGGAGAATTCCCGCGAAACGCTTCCTGATCTTGGAACAAAATCACTGAACTAGGATGACTACTAACTTCAGCAACAATAAAGGGGAGGTGGTGCCCTTCTCGGAGCTTTGGGGCTTCCCTGGTCTCGTTCTCTTGTTTCTTCAGTTGGTAGACCTTCTCCATCAATAACGTGTGGTCATGGCACAAGGTCTGCATGTCCTCCAAGAGTTGATCCATTCGGACTTTCATTTCAGCTATTTCCACTCGGCATTGCTCCATACCCATCTCTTGATGACAATGATTCAAATTGGCCATTCTGAAGAGTAAACGAATCAGGATGAGAATCTGTCCCCGGACACCTGTAATGAGAGTAAGGATGCATGCAAATGCCATGTTCAATTATTTCCAAGGGATCCATCTGCTTTGATTCTAATTTGGGTATAGGAACATATAATGACATGGTTCAAACATAGGATCTTTGGAAATAGCCGAACATGTATGATAGAATGCTATGATGTTATGTATGCAACAGACATGTGATCAGTGAAGTGTCTGCGATGTTCCAATCATATAATTAGGTGTCGGTGCAAGGTCTCAGAATCCATATATCACAATAATCATCCCTCTGATCCGGGTTCCATAACTTAAGAACAGAAATCCAGATGACAAAACTGAACCAAAGGCAAAGTGGATATACTGAAGGTATCAGGGTTCCTGCAAACCTGTAAACCCCTCCCAACCTCACGGGTGTGCTACTCGGGTCAAACATCACGGACTCTCGAGGCCGAATAGCAATAATACGTTCACCATTTCCGAGAAATGACTCATGACCAAATCAGGGAATCGGTTTGGCATTATGTACTACTCAGGGAGGTCTCAGTTGAGTCCGGAAAAAACAAGCATCCCTCACAAGTCTCCAGCTTCAAGCACTGAGTCGAGAGACAATAGTACATTCATCCCGAAGGGTACAATACTATCGTCATACGATCAATTTGCTTTAACTGAATTCCTATGAGAGAACCAGGCCATCCTATGCGAGTTCCCAGTGGGCCCTCGGATGCGAGTGGGTTTGCCAACAAATGTGGTCTGCCACTGTCATCACTGGAGAGGGTTGTTTCCACTAAGGTTCTCAATGATCGGTCCCTTGACTGCACATAACTATCAAGGTAGCGTATTGCCCCAGAAAGATTCCGGAACCAATACATTCCCGAGAAGGTCGCAAGTTAAGGTGTGGAACTCACTACTACCAACATAGCAAGATGCCATGAAGCCAAAGTGGAACCACTCTAAGTCCTAGGGTGCACTCGAGCCCCGGTTACGAGCTCATCTCACAGTAACCCCATCCCACAGAAAAAATGAAAACCAGCACAGCCAGACAGTCCAGTATAATATGATGCATGGAAAATAAAATACTGAAAGCGGTAAATAAATGCGATAAAGTAAAGCTGTAAATAAAAGTTGTAAATAAACAGTAAAGCTAAACTAAAGCACACAACAGCAAACAATTATACACCCAAAGAAACAAAACCAAACAGGCGCTAGGATTGACTCTACAAGAGAAACCGGAAGAATCAGGTTAGTCCCCAGAAGAGTCGCCAGCTGTCGCTCCCGGGATTTTCATCCTAGTACAAACGCGAAAGTGGCGCGGAAAGGTTAGAGTCGCCAGCCAGACATTTTTATCTCGAATGAATGGGAAAGGTAATGTTGCACAAACCTGAGGAAGAAGGAAAGGACAAGGTCCTGCGAACCAAAGATCGGGGTTCGGGAGTCGGTTACGATCTGGGAAGGTATTAGCACCCCAGATCGTCCGCCGTACCCGACGGGATCCACGCTTGCTTGTTTTGTTTCAAAGGGTGAGAAAAATAATATGCTGCTGAATAAAAACTGCTAACTGGAATGGGAATGAGAAATGAGAAAGGAACTGGAATGAGAATAAAAGGGGGAAATGTAGGGAAAATAAAGAATGTGCTCGAACGGGCCCTACCCCGCTGCCTACGTACCTCATCGGGATAATGAGGATCAGAGTCGATGTAGTTCGCCTAACCTAGGCGGGAACTACTTGTTTTTTTTTATGCTGGAACTGCGTATGTCTATGCTCAGGTGTTGCAGACTCGTCTGGTACGAGTGCGTTTACCGTCTTGCAAATGAGACAAGTCGTCGCAAGTTCGCGTTATGAGTGAATGAGATGAGAAAAGAAGTTCCCGCAGGATAGTCGCTTATTATTTGTTTTTTGTCTTTTATGAGTTTTGTATGAATTTGGCACAAGGAAGTGAATTCAAACTCTTTTCCATGGAATGTACACTTGACTCTACATTCCAAGATGGAATAATAGAACAAGCATACCCAACAAGGAGAATTTATCCAAGACTGGTTTCCTAGGATTAGGGCTTAAGTTCACTGGCTTGTTGAACTTTATTAAGTGCTTTTGTTGCTTTTGTGAAGAAGTATCTTTTAAGTTTTTCTTTGTGAACAACTCCTTGATGAGACTTGTGCATCATGATAGACAAGCTTACACCACTCCAAGATGGAATGAATGCAAGTGCTTCATGGAATAAGGCTATACACAAGGAATCCTTTCATTTATTTGTTAAGTGTTTTTTTGGATTTTGTTTGAAGATAAGAAGAGAATGACTCAAATTGCAAAAAAGGCCAAAATCTAAAGGGGACTAAGACTCAATCCTAATTTTTGTTTATTTACAAGTGGTCCTAATGGTTAATGAGGTTTCCTAATCCTAATGAGAAAACTAGAAACTACTAGAATTCAACTTACTTCCTAATGAAGTTAAGTTGATTCTAAGAACAATGGGGAAGCCTATGTAAGTTATAAGATCAAGTGATAAGGCAAAAACAATAAAATTGGACATAAGAAATAAAATTCTAAAAATGCATTTAAAGGCATGAACTAAAAAATAGTCCTATTTTTATTTATTTTAGTTCTAATGACAATGAAACTTTTAAGCCTAAGTACTAAATCAAAGTCAAACCTAATGTTCTCATTCTAAAACTCAATTTAAACTAATCTAAGCCTATATTAAATTCTAAGACTAAATTTAAACTAAACCATATTTTTTTGTACTTTATTTTTATGACCTAAACTAATGGGAATTACACATAACTAATCCTAAGAACTAATATTCTAAAAAATATTAAAACTTCTGGAAAAAATATGAAAATTAAACTATAGAGACCTAATACTATCTATAATATTGTATTAAAAGGGATTCTAAAAAATCTTATTTTTTCTATGCCTAAAAATGATTTGTTTTCAGCTAAGAATTAACCACTAATTCCTAAGGACTACACCATTAAAACCTAAGATAAAAGGTCCTAAAAAATCCACTAAAAATATCCTAAGAACTATTATTAGTCCTCTAATTATAGCAAAAAGAATGGGCCAAAAATCCTACAGGAAGTGGAAAAAATAAAACGAACAAAATCATGTGCAATTAAAGGAATTCAATAAAATGCTAATTAAGTGAAAAATCGAAATTAAACCAAAAATAACCAAATTTCAGAAAATAAAAATTGTCACAAATTCCTAAATTTAATTATTAAGCTACTGGAATTTTTGTAGAATTTTCTTATGAATTTTCCTATTTTTTATGGAATTATTTCTAACCTATGTTAACTAAAAATAAAATCTAAAAAGAAAATAAAGGAGGAGGTGCGAGAAGTAACATTTTTTAATTAATTTTATTTGGGCTCAAGATGATGGGGTGCACTTAGCAAATCAGCAAGGCTCAGCCTGCGCAGGAAATGAGGGGAGAGGGTGCAGGCAGCAATTTTTTATAATTGTTTTTCATGATGGGCCCAGAATGGGGGTGAGAATAGCAGTATGTTTTGGACCCAATTCGCAGGACTTAAGGGGGTGTATTCAGCATGGTTTTTAGATTGTTTTCTTAATGAGCTTCAAGAGTGGGGTGTCAATAGCGAAAATAAAAGAGCCTACCGGACGGTGACAAGTGTCACCGCCGGTATGGCTGAGGATCCTAAAAGCTCTAATCTTATCCTCTTAATATTCTCCAACGGTGCATTCTTATGGCTTTATGGGGAATTAATTCGTATTAATGCAGTTAATTCATATTAATCTCCATCAATTCATATTAATCTCCATCCAAATATGTTAATCTCCATCCAAAATAAATAAAAAAAACACAGGGGAAATGCAAAGAACAGAAACCCTAAGCTTCAAACTCTCCCTTCCGCCGCCAACACCTCCATCCTCTCTTCTTCTTCGTCTCGCCACCATCCCTCCATCTTCTTCTTCTTCGCGCCACCACAAACCCCACTCTCTTCCTCACCTTCATCTTATTTCCTCTTCCTCCCCCCAAACAGAACCCTAAAATTCCTCCCCCTTCTTGCACCGCCGCCGTTACCCGCAGCGGGATTCATCTTCCCCACGATGACATCTCCCTTCTTCCTAAACTATAAACCAACACCGCTCTCTATAACCAAATATCACCCCCAATCTATACTAGCCCTCCCCTTCGGATTCGAAGCTCACACAAGACTCAATCAACGCAAGCCACATCAAGAAAAACGACGAAACTCACCATACTACGCATAATCACGCCTCAAAGAACGTTCAAAGGCGTACCTTATGACTCAAAGCTGCAGCGAAGCTATATGCTGATGTCGCAAATTGGATGAATACTTCGGTTGCCGATCGATGAGATGCTGCGTAGAAGGTGTTGATGGCACGAAGAGGAGAGTTGCGGAATTTTGTTCAGGTATCTACTTCAATCTCGCTTCTCGTTTTCATTTTACTTTCTGATATCAAGCTTTCGCTATGGAGACCGAAACTACACTGCATTTTGAATCTGTTACAAATTGCCGTTGCATCTTCTTGACGAGGCTTATGTCATGGCATCATGTAGTTACTGATCTTGAGATGTTTTTGTATATTGTGCAGGTTAATGAGTATGGTAATGGTGGAGAATCTCGATATGATCGACGACGAAGACGCTTACAGAATTATTTCAGAGATGAAGTGCAAGGAGATTTAGGAAAAGCTTTTGAGATGTGAGAAGATGAACCTAAAACTGTGGGAAGTTCAGAGGAGGTTCTAGGCTGAGGTATGAGATTGAAAGGGAGAGTTTTGAGATCGTGTGAGGGATTGAAGAAGTGGTGAAGAAAAACTGAAGGAGAAGAAGTTGTAGATTGCAGCAATGGTGTGAGGGTTGAGGTGAAAAATTGAGTGATTGAGAAAGGATGAAGAAGCTGCAGGAAGATTAAGAAATGGTGAAGAGAGGGTAAAGAAGATTGAATGAGAAGAAGAATGGTGAAAGGTTTTGAAAGAATAAAATGGTTGAGGAAGAACTGGATTGAAGGTGAAAATCCTCTTTTATAGACTTGAATTGGATGAAGCTTCTGGAAGATAAATCAGTTAAGTTTGTTATTTCTGTTAGAAGTTAGTTTTTGATTCTGATTTCTGTTATCAGTTTTGATTTCGGTTAGCCATTGTAACTGACTTTTTCTTATTGAATCTTGCAGGATTTTTGTTATATGCAGGCGAGTTTCGTTTCTCAAAGGGGTCTAAAAAAAGTTGATGAGGAGTTGTTTTGGGTGAAAAGATCCGGTTGCTAACGTTTTTTGTCCTGCCTTTCTCTTCCCTTTTCTGTTTGTCATGTTATCAGTCTCCTATCAGTTAGGATTTCTAACTGTTTTATTCTCATTTTTTCCCAGTGAAATTTAGTTGATCAAGGAGTTTGATGAGGATTACTCTTGTACTGGTGCACTGGACCGAGCAGTATTTTGAACTGGACTAAGATCATGGTCATGTTATCACATCCTTCACCACCAGCAATTGATGGTGCCAATCACCAGTCAGATACTCTTTCGCACACAGTGAAGAGCTTTATGTCCGAACGCAATTGTCCATGAGCAAAATCTACCAATTGTTGACTTGACAAGCAGTCCCATATGTCATCACAAGCAAGAACCATAAATTCATCTTCATCACAAAACTCAACAGTATTTTGTTTTGTCTAAATTCCGTATCACCAATAGCTCTTGTGATATTTAAACTGCCATTGACTCTTCCTGCGAGATATTACGCAACGTGAATAACCAGCCTTTGCAACAAGAACCTGGTTGTTTCTGATAACTGCAACACATGATGCGCTTCCTGAAGTTGGTCCAGCAAAATCAGAATGAGGCCCCTCCTCAAAAGCCCAATCATCAGCTCCGCTAATACCATCGCTGCTTCGTGGTCAACCCAAGATTGATAGCTTCAGCTTATATGTAGAAATCTTCATGTTATCAACTTTCTCAATTCCTGTTATTATTATATATTTTCCTGTGAATTATGAGGGACTCTTCTATTGTTGTCATTTTGTTTTGCGGAAGTCTTGAATGAATTTAGCACCTGATACAATTTGACTGAAAATTTTCCACTGAAATTTACATTTATCTCATGTTGCAGCTTTGGTTTGCCTTTGTTATTGCTTCCAATAGTAGTGTGTGGTTAACCACCTCGGTTCTAGTAACCAACATGACTAACAACCATCTTTGATGTGCATTATTGCTTTCATGAGAATTTTTCTTAAAAATGGCTAAAATGGATTGGATTGAAAAATAATTTGAAAATGATATTGGCTCAAGTGAATGAAATGGTAATTTGGACACGGACGATGATGAGACCGAAAATTGGACAACAAATGGCTTGGTTTGAAACATGAATTGGGTCACAGACTCAAAAATGATTAATCAGACTGAAATATGGGTTATATTTATTTTGGATTTAACAAAAAAATGGATAGAAAATGTGGTTTAATAATGGAATGGAATTATCACTAATATGGATAATTTTGGGTAATAGGGCTTGAGACAAAAATATGAGCCAAGTGTGAACTTATGAAGTTATGGACCAAGTGTGAATCTTGTAACTAAGGCCCAAAAAGATAATAACTAAATTTACTATTAAAAGAAGCAACTTCGATTAATAATAAATCCAATTAAATCGATTAATGGCATGGAGGTCATCAAACATATCTCTTTGAATTGTAATCGAACCTCCACTTGCAATAGTATCTTATCAGTGTAATGACGAAGAGTGACGAACTGCTCACTCTAACTAGGTCAATGACACACTACTTCATATGAATGGATTCCAAATCTTGCTTTCCATGCTCTATAACAGTACCTCAGGTATATCCCGAATTAAACAACCTCTGAAATCTACATGATGCTTTTTGTGATCGAAACGTCCAGACTTTAAGGATCAGCTTAATAAACTTCAGTACAAAGGAGAAACCCTAAACCAACATCTGAACTTTCCAATTAAGTAAACTTTAACACTGGATGGCCCTCTGTGAGAAATTGTTCACCATGATGAGATTTCAACCCTTCTATCAGTCTTGAGTGCACCATATCTAGATGTATCACCTCTGAGCAAGGAGAATCAAGTCACAAGATCCCAATCCTGGGGAGCCAAAGAAAATGCATGATTGTGATTATATGACCTAATGGAAAATGCAGATGAATGCGGACAAAAAGCCAATTAGTGGTAATAAATAATGAGGGAAAATTTTGAGGTATTACAGAAGTGAACTCAGCAGGGCGGTCAGAATAAAACCTCCCCGCACCCTGGACGAGCTCCTTCACAAAGTCCAGGTTTACATCAGATACAAAGAGAAACATGTTGCTCATAATGCTCGAAGAAACCGCAATACCGATGGCACCAGCCACCACAAACGCGAGGACCCCAATGCTCCCCGCCGCAATGGGGATAAGCGAAAGGAGGAGAGACCCCGAGAAGCCCGTGAAGGAAGAGGGTCCGCAGGACGTTTCAACGAATACATGTTGCTAACAGCTCCCCGCGAACGCATCCTCTCTGAATGCATCAATTCCGAGTTTAAGCAGGGTAGGGTGAGATTCTCCAAACCTTCTGCACGCAATCCCCATACGGACAAGTCCAAATACTTCTGTTTTCATAGAAGTCACAGACATGTGACCGAAAATTGCGTCCATCTAAAGGATGCGATTGAGATCCTGATTCAAGAGGGTCATCTCAAACAGTATGCTAAGAAAATCGATGCTCCTCAGGACGAAGAATAAGCAGCAAAGAGAGCTCGCGAGACATAGTTGAGCTCATGCCCAAAATCCCCTTGAGACCGAGCATCCTCTCACGTCGATCAAATGCATATAATAGTCGGGCAGAGGTAAATGCCACGAGCATATAATAGTCGGACATAGGCTTCTGCGAGACCATGTCTTCCCCTCGCGCGCCACGTCAGTCAATCGTTCTCCTGTTATCTTCTGAAAGACAGGGGCGGTTGGACAAGGGACAAAGACCACGTGCTAGGTCTTATACGCTCGTATGCGTACCTTGACAGTTCTTCCTTGGACCTAGCTAATCCAGCCCAAGAAAGGACCTTGGCCCAACACTGAGGGCTCTCTATAAATACCCTTTTTCACTAAAGGGTCATGTATTCTGATTAATCTCTCTCTAACATTTTCTTGTACCCAATCTCACTTAAGCTTCAGAGTGTGTTGCAGGCACACCCACTTTTCCTCTCCACCTCACTTTGTTCCTGCTCGACCCTTGGAAGGTCTTTCTGATCAGGTAAGATTTTATATATATATATATATATATATATATATATATATATATATATATATATATATATATATATATATATATATATATATATATAAATTTTTTTTTATGTTTTCAATTTTTTTTTCGTTTTAAGAAAAAGTAAAATTATAAAAATAAAATATTTTATATTAGGAAAAAATCAATTTTTTGATTTCGAAAAAATGTTTTTTTTTTTGGATTTTGATTTTGATTTTTTTTTATTTACAAAAAAAATCATATATTTTTTTATTATTTTCGAAAAAATTGTTTTCTTTTTTACTTTTGAAAAAAAATGATTTTTTTATCCACCAAAAAAATCGCTTTTAATCTTTATTTTTGAATAGATATTTTCTTTTTGAAAAAACTGTTTTCATTTACGAAAAAAATCTTTGATTTTTGTATTTTTTATTTATTTACCAATAAAATCATTTTTTATTTAATTTTTGGAAAAATCAATTATTTTTGGAATTTTTTTTCTTTGAAAAAATTAGTTTTTTAAAAAAAGTTTATTGTTTTGTTAAAAATAGAACTAATGGATTTAAAGTATATGATAAAAATCTTCATTTTTTTTTTTTGGAAAAATCAACTTTTTTTTTGGAATTTTGTTTTTTGGGAAAAAAATTGTTTTTTTAAAGAAAGTTTATTGTTTTGTAAAAAATAGAACTAATTGATTTAAAATGTATGATAAAAAAACTATGGACATATATGATTAAAAGGAAGAAAAAAAGTGTTAGAAGTGTTCAAAAGATTTAAGTCTATTGTAGAGAGACAAAGTAGTCATAAAATAAAAACATCTGAGACATATGGTGGAGGTGAATATGTCTCAAATTATTTTGGTATATTTTGTGATCAAGAAGGAATAATTCATGAAGTAGTGTCAACCTACACTTCTTAGTAAGATGGAATTGTCGAAAGAAATAATAGATCAATAAGATGTTAGACACAATGTTGGAACAATATGTATAATAATAATTATGCATAACATGAATGATAAAACACATAATGTAAATAATACAAGAATTGGTAACCCACTTCTATGAAACATCACATACATCTGGAGGGCATCAATCCAATAAAGAGAAATTCACTCTTAATAGTTAGAAGTACAAATTGGTCTAATTTGAACTCCCCTAGTTCAATTCCTTTGTTCCTAATACTACACGCGAAATTTGTTTTAAGACGTTCCCTAAATTTGAGTCCCCTCTCACTTTCACTCGAGCACTTACCCAATTTTTTGACCAATTGCAAGGATAAAAGATAGAACACTAGTGCAACTCACAAAATCTATTTGACTGACTTTTACTTGTTGCTAAAGAATAGATTGCAAAAAACACAAAACAAAAATACTAAACAAAAACTCTCATATAGAGCAAATATTTTCTCTTAAGGTCTACGTCTTCACAGAGGAGAATCTCTCCTTAAATAATAACAAAAGTCCAGTTAGAAATCTCAGTAGGGTTTGGATTTGAAAGTGGTTGAAATTCCAAAAAAACGTCTGAGATTAATCTTTAATATTGTTGATTGTAAATCTTGATTGATCAAATCTTGAATAAATCTAAATATTTTGATTATAAAATATTCAACCTTACTGAATTTGACTTAGATCAAATATTTCTTTAACCGAAAAATGCGCATAACTAATCAAATTTTCATTATGATGATTGAGATCATTGATTGGTAAAAATCTTTAACAAATTAGAACAAATGAAATCTTGATAAAAATAGATTTAGGATAAATATTTTTCAAATCCAAACACGCTAACACAATCATATCACTGAATGGACATAAAGAAAACAAAATTTAAATAAGCACACGATAATATTCAATCAACCTTGAGCACCAAGCAAGCAACCCGAGACAGGATGTCTCACAAAATGTCAAGCATTTTTTCTTTCCATGTATCTTCATAAAGAAAATTCTAGATCTTGATTAAATCACATATAATAAAATATTTACTTGATATAATTAAGAATTTCAAATCCTCGTGTAAAGGATTAAGAATAAAATCTCTTCTAAAACAGAAATGCATTATAAACCATATTTAGTAAAAGGATGGGGATCTTATCATTAAATGCAAATCATTTTCTCTTAATTAATAAAATTTCAATAAGATCTTTTCATGCAAGATATATTTGATTAGACAATTTTCAATCAAAGTCTTTGCAAACCACTTTAGCATAATCTTGGTTTGAAAAAATTGAACAAATCTTGTAATAAACTCTGGAATCAAACACAAGATCAAATGATCCAAAATCAAACTTTCTAAAAATAATGTTGTAGAGAAACATGTAGCCAAGATGTGCTCAATAACTTTTGAGACATCTTGTTTGACATTTTCCTATAAAAATAAGTCGATTCAAATGTAATAACAATGAATAGGTAAGAAGCATGTTGAAAGGTAAACACTTGCCAAAAGGATAATGGGGAGAAGCAATGTATACTAATTCATACTTGTTGAATAGGCGTTGAACTAAGAAGTCGAGAAACATCACTCCTGAGGAATCTTGGTCACGAAAAAAACCTAGTGTGAATCATTTGAAGGTATTTCGATCAATTGCGTATAGATGTTTCCTTGATCAGCTAAGAAAAAAAGTAAAACATTATACTTAATTTAAGAGTAAATCAATTTAAAATTAAAGAAAAAATTATCTAAAACAAAATAAGAGCATAAACTCGGAGGTGAATGAAGTCGATTGAGTTGAACAATGTGACTAGGTTTGAAAGAGACAACATGATGATGGTTATTGAGTATGGCTGAAAGACATTTCTTTGAAATAGATTGTTTCACAAAATCGGCTCGAGTTCCATGGTTCAAACAATTTTGAACGGTTCAATTTATTTTTTTCTATTTTACTTGGCTTTCACCCACATGCGAATTTGCAAGCCTAACTGAACCAAACTATGTATTGGTTCACAGTTTAACTGGTTGAATCGACCGGTTCGATTTAGTTTTTAAAATATCGTAGTTTTTAAACCTATAATTATTTCATGTATATCAAAATAAAAAATTATTATTATACTTCTAACATACGAGTTAATATCATTTTTTATATTACATTTGACTGATGAACAATAAGAGATCACGAGTTTGAATTAAGCCATAAGATACATCAATGTTGAATTTTATGAAGGAGAGTTTTTCCTCCCATCGTACTATTATTATTTTTTATTAGTATTTACCTTGGCTACATGGTATAACTAAGAAGAAATATATTTTGCATTAATCAATTTCAAAATACTATTTTCAAAATCATATTTTAGTTTTTTATTTGATAAGTACTAAACCATAGTTATACTACAAACCCGATGTTAAATATATTTTAATTGAATTCCTAGAATATGGCTCTATTGTGTTTTTTATATTTGATATTTTTAATTAATATTGTCATATCATATTTTATATAAAAACGACGTGAAACATTTATTGCATGAGATACTTCAGACTACAATCTAGCTAGTTAATATCTTTTCATTTACTTACCAATGCTCAAACGTTATTTCATCACTCTCATTTTGCAAAATCCCTATGTGATTTTCAAGCTTATACTCATCAAAACTCTTCCAACATATATTCATAAAACATCATTTTTCAATAAGTTTATCATTTACTGAAACGAGATATATATATCACTTTGTTTTCCACTGATAATTTTTTCTAGGGTTTTACGTTATTTTATCTTTTGATCATTTTGTTTCTACGATTTTCCATTTGTTTTTATTGAAAAATTAGTTAGTATAGTTTCACTTGATCATTTTGAGGTTTATTTAGATATCCATTTATTGATCAAGATGTTTGGGAGAATTTTGTAGAGTCTGACACCACTCACGACTTCTTAGTAAAGAGCAAAAAAAGAAAGAAAAATTGAGATTGAAATATCTATCCACATAGATTGTCTCATGGAGGATATTGTAAACTTGAAAAGACGATGATCAAAGAAAAAAGAAAACAAAGTGAGGAAGAGATGGGAGGTTCTATAAGTCTTGATCACACTCCACCTCCACCATCACGCCACGAGAAATGGAAGAGGGCACATCAAAGAAAAGACGACGAATTCTCATCAGATGCTACGCGCGAAGTGGCTCAAAGGATTGTAAATGTATACTTTTTTCAATAATATTTATTTTAGTTAAATCAATTTGTTAAGGATAAAATTTCATATGTGTTGTAGGATGATCTGATTGAACAAACCGAAATCGACCTCTTGACTTCACAAGATCGTCACGACATCTTGGTAGAAGCGATTGGAATCGAGGAGCATCTTGGACGTGTCTGTGGTGTTAGAAGAGACATTGTCTTAAAGTTATTTTTTTGACCATCTAAATCATCTAGTGGGATAACCCGTAAGATGATTTAGATGGTCAAAAAAATAACTTTAAGACAATGTCTCCTCAAATTTCCTATCTTGCTTTAATTTTTAGTTTCAAGCTAATAATAATATATTATAAAATGTTTAATTAAATAAATTTAATATAAATAATATTTTATTTAATTAATATATAAATAATATATTATAGTTTGAAATTTATATTCAACATTTTGTGGGAAAAGTTATTTCCGGATGGATATCTAAGGAATTTTCCGTAAATATATCCAAGGAAACAATTTATTTGTAAAGTTGAGGATATGACTAAAAAAACAAATAAAATACATGTTTTATGATGCTTCTGAAGATGTATCTCCGAAAAAAATCAATGTTAAATAAATAAAAAGATACTTTCGAAAATATATCTCCAATAATAGAGAGATACTTTCGAAAACGTATTAAATACCTAAGAGATTCATGAGATGTTGCAAGAACCTCTCTAAATTTTTTTAATGTATTATGTTTACTATATTTTATTTTTTGGGTTAGGTGATGGCGTTTACCTCAAATTATTTGTATTTATTAGTAAAATGGTGGGAGAGGTAATATTACGCGGTTGTGATTATATTTATATGAATCATTTAGTTGCTTGGTCTACACGTCAAATGCTAATCCTTGACCGCAAGAGCATTGCACCATCCAAATCATTTTTCCAATTAGTATTAATTATACTAACAACTCATTGATTTTGAAATTAAATATGATGTACCATCAATTCATAGAGACCTTCTACAACAATGCAACTCAACTTCTTACACAATTTCAACCACTTATTCCTCCTCCCTAATATTCAAGATTATTTATAAATAGCTTCCAACTGAAAAACATTCAAAGAAAATGGAAATTGAAGCAAGACAAGGGGTGGTAGCAAAAAAGCTATGGAAAATGGTACGTGTATTATTGTTCATGATAACAAAAGGCATGGCCAAGACCAAAAGAATGATAGATCTCAATTTGATTCTGAAACGTGGAAAACTTGTTGGAAAAGGGTTCATCAACACTCTCATGATGAATCACCAATTATATTATTCCTCCTTCACATGTCGCGACAACGGTAACACCCCCTTCATATCTCCCTGTGAATACGAATTCAGCTGCAGCAATACTCCTGTCAACCCTCTCTACCACTCTAGCCGCCGCTTCTCCAAGCCGCACCAGCGATGTAAAGATGTTTTCTTCATCAACTCCATAGGGGATACTGATTCCCCTTTTCCACTCAATGATCAAGTAGACATGGCAGCTGAAGAATTCATTAACAACTTCTATAAACAACTCAATAGACAAAACAGATCATTAGCTACTTATGAGTCACCATAGAATTAATTACTTTTCTTAATTTACACTTAGGTAGGAGTAATATGTTTCTTTGGCATCAGTATTGATCACTTGTGTTTAGTGATATCATGTGGAGGAAATTTGAAGTGGAGGTTACTTTTTAAGTTTTTAATAACTTATGTATAGCCGAATTAAATATGAGTATTGTACTTTTAATATAGAAGTTAATATAATTTTATATTATGATTACATTTAACAGTCTTACGTTATAATATATTATAATTTTATATTATCATTCAAAAAGTATTATACTCCGTACATGTAATGACGTGACAGATGCAACCATAAATTATCCCCGAAAGTTGTATCGATGACTATATATGATTAAAAAAATGACTTCATCATGCACATTTGAAATGTAACCGAAACATTAGATAATTCAAATAAGATTCTTCTATAAAAACATATGAGTGTGGTCTTTTCTTAATAATCAGGTGTTATTCTTAATCATCAGATGCTATTAAAATTTGATTATAACTTGAGTAACTAACAAGGGAACAATAATATTTCACATTAGCCAACCTATCCAACATTTTATCAATGAAGAGTAAGGAAAATGGTCATTCCGTGTGGCCTTGTTTAATTTTATGTAGTTCATGCAAATTCTCCATTCGGTCACATATCTTGTAAAGATAATTTCATTTTTGTCATTCTTAACAACTATCATGCCTAATTTCTGCTGAACACGCTATATAATGATTATCTAAAAGTTGTTCTAGATGAGGTAGCTTGATAGAAGTTGTTCAACTGTGTGAAGTAGTAAAAAGATATTGAACCATAAATATCAATGAAGTACCAAATTGCGTCTTATCGGTGTATATCTAGAGAAATCGAATATATGAGCTTTAAAGAAAATAACTTTAAAAAGCACTTAAATGAAAGCAACTTATTTGTAAAATCAATTAATTTCCAATTGAGGCAAACAAGACTTAGGGCTATGGTTCTTACTCTAACACAATCACACAATCCATGTCACTTATATTACGATAATTCCGCATAAATTATAGAAAATAGATAAATATGGACAATATCTGCTTTCGCCAGCGCATTTCCCTATCGACAACAAATAATTCATCTGCTTTCGCACAACCGTATTATTCGTTGAGAATTCGTTAATTTTACTTAGCTATATAGTTTTCTCAAATTCGTCCAAGCGCTTTCGCTGTATTGGACTCATTTTTTTTTAAAAATTGTGCTCCGGTATCGACACATTCCGACTACGGTCGATACCCAAAAACACTTTACTTTTGTAATAGAGTTAGAATGCATCAACTCATATTATAAAATAAGTTTAAGATAAAATTATTGTAATCGATTGTGATGGATCATACAAAAGGTTATAAGATAATCTCCATAATCCCTAGTCCCTAATGGACTACTCACTCATGTTAAGGGCAAGCATAATTAAATCGGTATTCAACATCGAATTCATAACAAACAATTATAATAGATAAACAATTGAATATGGATGAATAATAATACCTGATTTAAATTTAGTTTTGATCCAGTCTTCCTCCCTTGGAGACTTGAGTGCAGGGAAAAAGGAAATAGGAAATACGTAGAAACTTGTAGAATAAAACTTGAATCCTAATATCTTTGGTTCAGTGCCTATTACATCATGATGGTATCAAATCAAATAATACTTAGGAGCCACAATCATTGAGGATCGATCTAAAAAAGGAAATACAAGAAACCATTATTGCCCTCTTGCTACGTCTCGTAGTAGCTGTTATGGGTGACCGTAGCAGGTCCTTGATTTTTGTAATGGAGGGCAACAAAGGGGAACCCTATTCATCTCTGCTGCTACGGTCCATAGGTGGCCGTAGCAGCCCCATAGTTTTATTATGGGGGAAAATTGTCTTTTTTTTCTCTTCTTTTTGCTTGTATTTTATCCCTTTTTGTCTTGGATACTCATTAGGCCCTAAAAATAACAAGAACACACAACCGAAGTGTAAAACATGGTAAATGGAAGTAAATTGATTTAAATGCGATGAAATACTAAGAGAAAACGATTATAAATAACGATGCAAAAACCACTTATCAAACTCCCTCAAACTTAGACCATTGTTGAGTGTAGCTAAAAGACATTTCTTTAAAATAATGTAGTGATTATATAGTCTAGTTGAAAGACATTTCTTTGAACCAAGAATTTTCACAAAATTAGCTCAGGTTCTACTGTTTAAACGGTTTTGAACGGTTCAATTTAATTTTTCTTGTTTACTCCGATTTGGTTCATTGTCTAATTGATTGAACCAGCCAATCGATCCAATTTTTAAAATATTGTGTGGAGGTTACTTTTTAAGTTTATAATAATTTAGTGTATAACGGAATTAAAAATGATTATTAGTCTACTTTTATCATACCAATTAATATGATTTTTTGATATCACATTTGATTGAAGAACAATAAGAGGTCGCGAGTTTGAATCAAGACATGCATCAAACAAGATTTTTATTGGTTTAGTTTGTAACCTTCAAAACTGTTACAAAGAGATCAGAAGAGAACTACGCTCTTTAATTATCAACTACAACATATCACCATTACAACACAACTATCAGATTAAAATTCTCACCCTCTTGGCATAAGACAACTCTAGTGAAAAATAACTTTTAAAAGAGAATGAAAAATAAAAATATACTAGAAAGTTTCTAGTTAGAAAACATGTATATTTTGAATAGGAGAAACCTCATTTTTATAGAGAGAAAAAATATGGCTAAAAATGAAACAATTCACAAGCCTTTTAATAATTTAATCAATAAAAAGTATGTATTGATCAATTAGTGTAGCTCAAAAAATAAGCTTTTAATTTCGACGTCACTTTATTGATTAAAAGCATTCTTAATTTACTATGGGTGTTTCAATCTATTTTAATCAATTGGAATCAATGATTAATTGATTTACCCGTGTATTTTGTTTCCTAATTGATCATTCCAACATCTTAATCTTTTAAGCACTTGCCCTAATTAATTTTAAGAAGTTTTATAAAATAGTTTAGATGTTTGAAAAAAAAATTGTGTATGTTTTGTTCCCTTAGTACCTCAAGACATATTATTGTTTCATTTACAATAAATTGATAAAAACTAGATAGAACGCTAAGTGCAAGACTACGAGAGATTTCACACTTTCATATTCCTAAGTTCACAACTTTAAGATCATTGCTTTACACCTTCAAGTTTCTTTGCTTGATTTCAACTGGAACTTGATATATTTGACTAATGAGAATTGTGATTGATTTTTTCTTGTTCATATGTCAATCATTGGAATAATTGTCATATTCAAAAACATTTGACGATATTAACATTGTAACACATATAATCATGTTGACCATATATAATGATTAATACTTATCTTACTTTTTCAGTTGTGGTATTATCCCCTGCGACTTCCCTTAGAACTTAGTTTCCGAAAATTTTCCTGACTTCCCATATACTCATCATCATCTTCATCCTACTGTGAACTCAAGATCTCATCCTCATATATCTTCTTCAGGTATTCAAATCTAGAATGAGCACCCCTGGTCTTATCCAACTCCTCATTCGCCTCCCTTGGTCTTATCCAACTCCTCCTTCGCCTCCCTTGGATCAACCCCTAGATAATCTTCCCCTGATCGAAAGACGTAGCAAACATGAGACATCGTCGAGTGTGATAGATATCTAACCATGCAAGAGATGAAACAAGGAGGTCTCTGAGTGCAATATTTCTACGAATGCATTAAGTATCTCGTGGTTGATCATAGTATAATCGGACATGAACATTTTCTTCAGACCAAATAAGAAAAAAATTTCCTGAAACCAATCCACATTCGGCTGAGGCAAGCCAACAATCTTTCGCACGTGGTAAATAAACTTTTGTGGATCACGCTCCTAAAAAGAATAATAATCAATGTCATAAATTTGTCAATTAAAATTAATGTATATAAATAAAACTAATGCTACCTCGGCGTCCCAAATATGTCTGGCAATATGGTCTGGATACAAAGCCATTTATGACAAATCAAATGGGCCTTCTCCAAATGTCTCTAGCTCAGCATATGCAACAGCCTCACCCTCCGGAGGTAGCATTTTATTAGCAGCATAAGAAGTAGGAGGTGTGACTGGATCAATAACATCTACAGTAGGAGGTGTCGCCGGTGAAACCTGACGCTTGCGTGAGGATGGATGAAGTGATGCGTCAGATGGTGAATCACGTCTCCTACGAGAAGAAAAATATGGAATGGAATAAGGAGAAGCACGAGCCACAGAAGTAGACGGCTCCTCCTGACCAGAGGGACCAGGAGCCTCCAGAACCTGTTGACTTTTCTTCTGCCACACTAATGCGTACTGAGAAACCCTTTTATGCCTCAGTTTATCCTGTCTATCAGTTATTATGCATATAAGTTAAAGTAAAGCTGACCATTAGTGCAGGAAAACAACACACAAGTAAGAAAATAATATTGCAGAAAATTTCAGAGATGCATCTCCGGAATATGGGAAACTAAAGCACTGAAAAATTTCGGAAATGCATCTCCGAAATTTCCTGCAACTTAGAAGTTGCGTAAATGGCGTCAATGTACCCCATGCAATATAAAAAAAAAATGGTTTTGATCATCATTTTTAGCCAACAAACTTCTAATACACTATGTATAAACTATATTAAATTTTGTTTCTACTCATTTCTAACTCTAATCATTGATTTCTACTCATTTACATGAAAACTCAAATTTATCAAAAACTTATAAAGAATTAATGTTTCAGATGTTACAAATCATGAATGAAGTTCCGTTAAGCCTTGATGATTGAGTTTTGAGTTGGTGCATAGAAAAATTTGAGAGTTTGAAGATTAGTTTTGAGTAAAATGAGAAATGAGGAAGGAGAAGGGTCTAGAGCGATTTAACCTCCAAAATATTTTGGAAATGCATCTTCGAAATATTTTAACATTAACTGACCTTTTGATGCGTTCGGAGATGCATCTCCGGAATCTGGGGACAATTATGTATTTTTGCATGGTGACTAAGAAACATATGGGATGCATTAAGAAATCCTCTATTTATAACTATCGAAATCCTAAATATCAAATTCATGCCCTCAACATGATCCATCATCAAATAGATAAGTGGACCAAACTGACATAACTAGAAACTTGCAAACCACCCAACTATGGATGTTAATGGGGCGAGGCGAGGGACACTTCCCCATCTTTGTCCCTGCCACCAAATTCATTTCTTGTCCCAGTCCTTGATCCCCGTCACGGGGGAGTTTCTATCCATATCCCGGATCCCCGCATATCCTACATTTATCCATTAATTTTTTTTAATATTTATATTTTCTATAAAAACAAAAAACACATGTATTTCACATATTTATTTTGTAATTTAAAAATACTAGAATTTAACATTTATTATTTTTTATTAAAAATACTAATGGCACACCAAATAATAATATTTATTTAATAAAATTATATAAAATGCTATAAAGTTCAACAACATATATTATAATACTCTTTGTAAAGTAACAATAAGCCTAAACAACTACAAAATTCAACAACATAAATATACTTTAAAAATTATAATTCATCAAAACTAACAAGGGATAATTGTAAATTTTAGTATTATGAGTATGCTTGAAAAGCTAAAAAATATTTTATAATAAATATATTTGAAAGTATATAATTAACTATAAATTCATGAGGCATAATTATAAAAAAAATTATCACTCCATCGTGATATATCATTTTAAATATTAGCTAAAATCATATAAAAGCAAAAGTCGACATATCTCTATTACTCAATTGATAACACATAAAAGAAATTACTTAAAAGAAAATTAATTTTTTGAATAAGAAAACTTTGATTAATTCAAAAAAAAAAAAATAGGTACAATGGCGATCGCTAGGATCCAGCTCTCCAATGAAACTAAAAGGAAGACAAAGTAACTAATTACACAACATCAACCTTGTTATGTGTTTTCTATGTTTCTTGTTATACCATCCTCTGTAAACTATCATGTCAATTGTCCTCTCCACTATTTTTGTATTATCCACTGTATTACTGTAACACTTATCATTACGGTAAATCCAAACTCCATAAATAGTTTCTATAGCTGCCAACTTTAGGATGAATGCGCTCCATCCTTTTCCTTAGTGTCTTGGATCAACCAATCTAATTCATCATTCCATTCATGTGGGACCCTTTTAATTTGGATCCATTCAAACACCTTCATCCAAATATTTTTCAGAACTAGACATTCGTAGAACAAATGATTTATTGTTTCCTCATGCGAACAAAAGACGCAACAATCATCATTAATCATTCCAATTTTCTTCAGTCTATTCTTTGTGGCTAATATCCCATGGAAAGCAAGCCAAAGGGTCATCAACGCTCTGGGCCTGGCAGGATTGCATCAGAAGAGGTTCTGCCAACGAACTTTTGGAATATCTAGACATAATTTGTTATAGATTGCCTTCATACCAAAACGAAATGTGTTATGCATATCACTCCATAAGGTCTGGATATGTACAACTCTTTCTCTCTGTTTCAGTATCGATTTCATGATCCAGGAATTCTGATGTTTTATACCCACATTCATTACGTCTTCATGCTTTATATAGTATATGTGAACCCACTTCACCCACAGACGGTCAGTCTTACCACAGAGATTCCAGATCAATTCCCGCATCGTCACTCTGTTCCATATTTGGAGGTCAATGATGTACAAACCATCATAGTCTTGCGGTTTACACACTGTATCCCAAGAAATATGACTTTTCCTACTAATATCTGAGCCACCTGTCCACAAGAAAGATGTGCACATTGCTTCTATTTTGCGAATGGAAAAAGTTACACTTTTGATAAGCTGGGCTCGACCTGTATAACTCAAAATATTAGTACTCCAGTGCTTTATTCTACTCACAATCTTATCCACCAAGGCCATATAATGGTGTATAGATAGTTTTTTAAAACTAAGCGGGACCACCAAGTATTTAAAGGGGAGAGGGCCTTATGTGAATTTCGTTAGTGAAATAATATCGTTTTTTGTGATACCATCCATACCACCAAAATAGATTTTGCATTTAGTGGGGTTGGCAGCAAGTCCAGTAGTCGTGGAGAACACCTTAAAAACATTCATCATCAGCTCCACAGATATATAGTCCCCCCTCGGAAAAAAGAGGTGTTCTGGACAGGCCGAGGATATGTCATACACCAAATTGAGGCCCAATCCAGTATTCAACTGGGCATGAGCCTATTACGAGGTCAATAAGCATATGTTTGTTGCAAGAAAAGAGTGGTTGGCATATAGCCGTTGGGGACTTCCCCCTCACGCGCCATAACTCTTTCCACGCGGTCAACTGCCCACCTAATTTATGGAGGCAGTTAGCCTTAGTCAAAGGCTACGCGCCCGCTTCTCACAGGCAAGTGCCCATATAAAAACCCTTCATCTTTGAAGGGTCATGTGTTCAATTTCTAACCCTCTTTCGCTTACGCTTTAGTTGTCTCACTCTG
This sequence comes from Lathyrus aphaca, assembly GCA_963966055.1. Taxonomy (NCBI): domain Eukaryota; kingdom Viridiplantae; phylum Streptophyta; class Magnoliopsida; order Fabales; family Fabaceae; genus Lathyrus; species Lathyrus aphaca. Next base: position 18,961,722 of record OZ014521.1, read on the forward strand.
AAACTTACTTAAGCGTCGGAGTACCTTGCAGGTACCCACCCTTTCCTCCTACCAACATATCACAGTCCCAACAGAAGGCCACAAAGACCTGTTCAGATTCTTTATGTACAGTGGCACCGTCTGTGTGGCACCGTCTGTGGGAATCTAACAACTCCCTCGTCTTTCGTGATCAAGATTCTCTTTCACCGCAAGATCAAAGATCGTCTTTGTGTATTCATGGATACCTAGATGAACGTGACTGTAAAAGATACATCTACCATCGTTCTCAGTGACGGTGACAACACCAGAAGCCAAGGAGCATTCCAACTCAACACCGGTCACAGTGAAGGCCACCCTCATTCCCCAGCTTCAAATAACCTGAAACAGTCGCATGTTATTCACGCGGATCCTGTGTTCGAACCAATTCTCATCCCAGCGGACGCGGATGTGGGCATCAGGCTCTCATCGCTGCTCTCAACAAAGCAAACCTCACCCTTTTTCAATAAAACAAACGCATGCAAGTGCTCGAGCATAGCCATCGTTCCCCTTCACCATACAAGAGGCGACGTCGTAGAGGTTCTCCCTGTCGGTCTCGATCTCCTCCACGATCTCGGAAAGGGAAGGATCCTAGACACCCTTCCCCTCCTAGGGACCAGAATCCACCTGAAGGTTTGCGATGAGAAAGGGCCGGAAAGTGCACTCAATCTCTTCCCCGTAAGGCCAGACGTTCACCTGAAGACCAAGATCGCAGCAAGAAAACCTGACATGATGAAGACTGTCTTCGATGAAGTAGGTCCCCATACCCTGAGTCTGGTAACAGTGATGATGAGGACAATCGCGGACCACTCAGCCATGAGATCATGGAAACCCGCATCCCACGAGGACTCGAGAAACCTCCACCATTGGCCACCTACGACGGGATAATTGATCCTGGCGACCACATTGAGAATCTCGAAGCCATGCTCCACTACCACAACGTGGAAGGAGTGATCAAATGCAAGTTTTTTCCTATCACCTTGCGCAAAGACGCGATGTCGTGGTACAAGCACCTCCCCGCAGGATCCATCACATCATGGAAGGTCTTAAAGAATCAATTCACCAGGCATTTCATCGCGTCTAGACGTCATCCAAAGTCTGAAGCCACCCTCGAAGGGATCATCCAGGGGAAGGAAGAGCCCCTAAAGGACAACATCAACCGATTCAATAAAGAGACCGTCAAAGTACAAACTACTGACTGCATGAAGCGGTACTTTTTGGAAAAGGGGTTGCGACCCAACAACAAATTATGAAGAGTTATGGGTATCGAACCTGCCCAGTCCCTAGCCGAGCTGCTCCATAAAGCCCAAGGGTACATCTAGTATGAGGAGAAGGAAGCCACGTATAAAACAAGAGATTCACGAAATCAGGAGAGCAAGAAACCTCACAGGCAAAAGGACAGCGACGAGGTCCCACAGTGTGAGAAACAAAGGGATGATCGTCCGTAAGAAAGAAGAGGATCATCTGGTCGATTCTCAGAATACACCTTCTCACCGCTCCTCGTGAGAAGATCCTCAGCAAGTGCATCAACACTGGGTTCAAACAAGGAGGCGTCTGTTTCCCCAAACCAACTGCTTCAAAGGCCAATACTGATAAAATCAAGCATTGTCGATTCCACCGCAGCCACGGTCACGTCACTGAAGACTGCATTCATCTCAAAGACGCCATTGAGATCCTCATCAAGGAGGGACACCTAAAGAAGTACGTTAAAGACGGGGCTCCTCGAAAAGTAGAAACAAAAAGAGTCGACGAAATCACTGAGGAAGCCTCCCTCGTGCCGGTCGCCCTATCCATCACAAGGCCCGAGGATTTCTTCATTCCTCGACACCTCTCAAACGCAAGATACTTTGCATCGCATAGTCCTTGGGAGTGTTTCCCTTCGACCATGCTCATTTCAGGTGGAGGCTATAACGAGATGACCATCGGTCCGTTAGGAGAAACCTCGAGCATCTGGTTGATTCCTCATCGATTCAACTTTCACCTATCGAGAGGGTCAAGGGGAAATCCCAGCCAATCACTTTCTACAGGGAAGAACTACTCGGAGGATCTTCGAACTCCCACATCCCTTTGTTAATCCGTGCAAAGATGGAAATGACTTATGTGCATAAAATACTCGTCAATCAAGGAAGCTCGGTCGACATCATGTATACTTCGGTCTTTCAAGCATTACAACTTGACCATGGAAACTTATCCTCGTACGTGGGTTCTGACTTGCAGGGATTCAATGGAGCCACCACCAAGCCTTTGGGGCTACGTCGAGCTACACGTCAAATTTGGAGAAGGAGATGCCTCCAAGACGATCAAAACACATATCCAAGTAATCAATTGTCCATCACTTTATCAGTGCATTCTGGGAAGGCCCACAATTGCCAAGCTCATCATCGTCCCTTCAAAGGTCCACCTCAAAATGAAATACTACATAGAAAAGGGCCACGTAGATTCCCTGCACAGGGACATTGAGGCAGCGAGAAGATGCTTTGAAGCAGCAACCAAAGGTCAGACTGTGATAGAGACCGCACCAAAAAATGGTAAGTGCGCAAGAGATGAAGACTCTCCAACCGACGAAGGCCAGCCCGAGAAAAAACCAACTCTTCAGATCAACACAATTGATCTCGATCCTCGCATTCCTATGATGACAAGAAGGATTCCCCCGCAGATCAAGCAGCAATGTTGCGACCTTTGCCCGCAAGTGAATTCGAAGTTGTAACTTTCGAAGATAACCCCGACAAAGGAATCTGTATTGGAGTAGGGCTTCCCCACAAAGTCAAGGAGAAATTAAAGCAATATCTGCGCAACAACGTCGACCTCTTTGCTTGGAGCGCTGTTGATATGCCAGACATTTCCCTAGAAATTTCATGCCACGAGCTCGCCATCAACCCAACGGCCCGCGTAGTTGCTCAGCACATGCGCAAGAAATCTGAAGAAAAAACTTTAGCTGCTAAAAATTAGTCAAGGACCTTATAGAGGCCAAATTTGTAACTGAAGCCAGATATACGACCTGGCTCTCAAACATTGTACTCATGAAAAAATCCAATGGAAAATGGCGCCTCTGTATTGACTATACCGATCTTAATCGGGCTTGCCTGAAAGACTCTTACCCTCTGCCTAACATAGACAAGTTGGTAGATAATTTTGCAGGTTTTAAATTTCTATCCTTCATGGACGCATACTTGGGGTATAATTAAATAATCATGGTCGACAAAGATAAGAGACACACCGTTTTCATGACCCATGCATGAAATTATTACTACAACGTAATGTCCTTCGAACTAAAAAAATGAAAAACTACAAATACACCTAAGAGTTGCATCTCGGCCTCTTCGTTCGGGAAATTGAGCAATGAATTCACGTTAATCAGTCGGGCCAGAGTAGCTGGCATCCCGTCAGGCCAAAGGAGGGCATGACCTTCAGAATCCACGAGCTCTGTGGGATGAAAGTTGGCGACATAGTTGAACAGCGTATTATAAGTCGTTGTGTCATCAACGCTGAGATCCTCGGGCTTGGTGATGTAATGCTCACTAGAATGACGAAAATGCGTATTCACCCACTCCAACGGGAAGTGGGACACCATCTTTTCCTCCTCACCGACCATACCCCTATCGTATAGAGAATCTTTGGCGGCCTGCGAGCATGGCTGGATCACGTAGAAACGATATTTAAAATCCCGAACAGAATACAAGTAGGACTTTAAACGTTTGCTCGCCTACTTTAACGACACCCAGTTGTGTCGATAATCCTAGGAATTCCTCTATAGATGGAAGATCCAGAATAACAAGTTGATGATCACACTAAAATTCACCGTATTTTTGACTCCGGTTTCGCATGCATTCTTAGCTTTTATTGTTATTTTGTTATGTTATTACTTTGTTTTTCTTTGTTTTCAGGTTTTTTATGTAATCGGGGCTTAAATCGAGAAAAAGAGCGAAAAAGGAGTGGAAACGGACGAAAACCTAGAAATTCAGCATTTTACACTTACGGCATCCACCGTGGCAAGCGCCATGGGGTCTGCCATGACATGGCCACATCTCAAGACCACTCCACAACTGCCAAGACCCATGATCCCCACTCTTTCATTCTCTATTGGCCTCATGGCGGGCGCCATGACCTTGTGGCGGGCGCCACAAGGCAAAAACAGTTCCCTCCACTTTTTAGTGGAGGGGGCATCCTGGTCTTTTCCTGCATTTAGTTTTCCTATAAATAGGACTTTATATTTTCGTTTTTCTTCATCCAAACTTAGATTCTCTAGGCATATATCAGTATCTAAAGCAGTTGTCATTCCACATCGGGGTATTTCTGCAATCGAGTGATCGAGTCTGTAATCTGTCTGTGTGATCGAGTTTTGGAGCACTCTGGGAGGAAGTTAATCCTGCCGCCATTTTAATTCCAGTTCGTATTTTACTTTTTTGCATTGATTTACTTTCATTTATTATCCGCACTCGCACTTTATTTTATTTATTTCCTGCACTTGCTTTACTTTATTTATTTCCCGCACTCGCACTACTTTTATTTATTTTCTGCACTCGCACTAAATTACTTTATTTCTCGCACTCACACTACTTTTATTTACTTTCCGCACTCGCACTACTTTTATTTACTTTCCGCACTCGCACTAAATTACTTTTATGAAAAATTATAAAAAGAACTTTTACTTTACCATGTCTAACTAAATCTATAAAGGTTAGAATGTAAGGATCGTAATTAAACTAGTAATCCGTACAATTGTTCGTGGAAACACTTAAGGGCTATTTTATCTTTCAATTCAAATAATTGTTTTTAACTATTTCAAAAACAACCAAAAGCACTTTGTCTAGTTCATTAGGAGTTTTTAGATTAAAAAGAAAAGAGATTTTAAAACGATTTTCGGACGCGTTAGGAAGTTTAGAGTCTGGTTCGTAAGAACCTCATTTTGCTAAGAAATCCAGGTTAAGATACTTTTCAACTTAGTTAAGAAACTATATTTCTTAAAAATAGGTTTACTACTCTAACGCAGTACGCACCTTTTTATCCGTGACAATAGGAGGGGTTGATTAGAGAGTACAACTCGGTTCTGAATACGCGAAAGCGACAGTTCCTGTTAAATTAGTTCTTTTCAAAGGAGAAAACATTGCCCATAAGTAGTTCTATTAACAAGTATTGGATTATCCATTGATTATGTGAATTACATTCGAGCCTGTCTTTTATTTATTATTTAAAATTATTATTTTATTTACCATTGCGCACTTATTAAAACCCTTATATTTAGTTGCCTTAGATACGCACCATAACAACAGGTACGATGGTCTCTGTGGATTCGACAATCTTTTATATTACTCTGACGTGTTCGTACACTTGCGAAAAACACGCATCAAGTTTTTGGCGCCGTTGCCGGGGACCAATTTCGTCAATTTTCATACCCTTTAGTTATACCGTTTAGACTAAGGTTGTTACCCACCGGTCAATGCGAAAGACTCGCAGTGCCGGAAGTTTAGTAGACCCTCTAGCTGAACCTGAACGTTACGCTCACGCACGTTTGTTTTTCCATAGGAATAGGAAAGCTATGGCCGAAGATCAAAACCGAAGACCTCTTAAGGACTTCGCCCAACCATCAAACGAGGAACCTAGTTCTAGTATAGTAAACCCCGTTATCCCAGCCAATAATTTTGAACTTAAACCATCCCTGCTGCAATTAGTGCAACAGAGACAATTCGCAGGTCTCGCTACTGATAACCCAAACCAACATTTAAAAAAATTTCTTCAGTTAGCAGACACCTTTAAAACCAATGGAGCTTCTCCTGAGGCGATACGCTTAAGATTATTTCCCTTTTCCCTCAGAGATAAAGCTCTATCATGGTTAGATTCCCTTCCACCCAATTCAATAACAACTTGGGATGACCTTAGAAAAGTTTTCCTTGCTAGATATTTTCCCCCAAGTAAGACCGCTCTTCTTCGAAACCTAATAACTAGATTTACCCAACACCAAGGAGAGTCGTTGTTCGAAGCCTGGGAGAGATATAAAGAACTATTAAGAGCATGCCCACATCATGGCTTAGAGAATTGGCTAATCATTCAAACCTTCTATAATGGACTTCATTATAACACTAAAATGACCATCGACGCTGCCGCTGGTGGCGCACTGATGAACAAACCTTACCCTGAAGCTAGTGCCCTTATCGAGGATATGGCCCAAAACCATCAATCATGGGGAGTAGAACGAGCGACAGTGGAAAAGAAGGAAGCCCAAGGAGGAATACATGAGCTAAGCTCTATAGACATGATGCAAGCTAAAATGGATGCGTTGGCCCTTAGAGTCGAACATATGTGCACAACCCCGAATACTGTGGCCGCAGTTTCGCCGAATTGTGAGATATGTGGAACGCAAGGACACCAATCCGCCGAATGCAATCTGTTGAATGAGACCAACACTAAGCAAGTGAACTACACCCAAGGGAACCCATTTTCAAACACATATAACCCTGGATGGAGGAATCACCCAAACTTCTCCTACAAAAATAATAACCCTATTCAAAATACCGTTCCTCCGAGACAACAAGGTTACCAAGCCCCAAGAACAAATCAACCTATGCAACCTGTACCACTAAAACCGAGCCTTGAGAAAATTATGGAAAATTTTATCACCGCTCTAACACAATAAAACAAAGAGTTCATGAACCAAAACGTCCATGTTAACGAACTAATTACCCAGTTAGGAACCAAGGTTGATCAAATTATTACTCATAATAAGATGCTTGAAACCCAGATCTCTCAGGTAGCTTTAAACCAAGCCCCACAGACTACACCTGGAGGACAGTTCCCTGGACAACCTCAACAAAACCCGAAAGGGCAAGCTAATGCCATTACTCTACGAAGTGGAACCGCTTATAAGGAACCTTTAAACCCTAGATTAAGTGAGCCCGAAACTTCTGAGAGGAATGAGGAGAACGAACTAGAGGAGTCTGAAACCCCGGAAAGTCAAGAAAGAAGAGAAAAACCTAAAAATAAAACCTATGTACCACCACCGCCATACAAAAGACCAATACCTTACCCTCAAAGATTAAAGAAAACCCAAATTGATAATCAATATCAAAAATTCGTTAAGGTTATAGAAAAACTTCACGTAGAAATCCCCTTTACAGAAGCCATCACCCAAATACCTTCTTACGCTAAGTTTCTCAAAGACATACTTACAAATAAACGTAGACTTGAAGATCCGAAACCCGTGGAATGTAATTCTATTTCCGAAAATAGGTTAGCAAAGAAAGATAAAGATCCCGGAAATTTTTCCATTCCTTGTGTTTTGGGGAATCAGGTCATCGAAAAAGCTTTTCTAGACTTAGGAGCTAGTGTGAGCTTAATGCCTTTAGCAGTTTGTGAGAGATTAAACTTAGGAGAATTACAACCTACTAAGATGTCACTTCAATTAGCCGATAGATCCGTTAAATACCCTATAGGCATACTTGAAGACGTCCCTGTTAGGATAGGTCAGTTATTTATACCTACTGATTTTGTTGTCATGGACATTAAATAAGATGACGATATACCAATCCTCCTAGGTAGACCGTTCTTATCGACTGCTGGAGCCGTAATAGATGTTAAAAAAGGGAAACTAACTTTTGAGGTAGGTGACGAGAAGATAGAATTCATACTTTCAAAATTTCTTATGGCACCTGTGATAGGAGATGCTTGTTATGCCTTAGATATCATCGAAGAATGCATTAGGGAATTAGAACAAGAAGAAGAAACTGAATCTATAAAATTGCCATCAACCCTTATTTTGGAAGATGACAATTATAAAAAACCCTACATTGATAATAACCTTCACGAATGTTTATCTCTTACCCCAGATCCTATGCCTTTCCCTATGAAACCAACCGTAAAACTTAAGGAACTGCCTAAAAACCTGAGATACGAATTTCTTGATGAAGAAATGAACCGTCCAGTTATAGTCAGTGCTACCTTAAACCAAGAGGAAACCGATCAATTATTAGATGTTTTACGTAGGTACCCCTCAGCCTTAGGATATAAGATCTCTGATCTAAAAGAAATAAGCCCATCCGTATGCATGCATCGGATTTTGCTTGAAGAAGATTCAAAACCCTCCAGAGAACACCAACGAAGAATAAATCCTATAATGAGTACTGTAGTTAAGACTAAAGTTCTTAAGTTACTAGAGGCAGGTATAATATATCAGATCTCGGACAGTAAATGGGTGAGTCATGTGCATGTAGTACCTAAAAAGGGAGGCATCACAGTCGTGCAAAACGAGAAGGGCGAACCTGTAGCAAAAAGAACCGATGGAGGTTGGCGTATGTGCATAGATTATAGAAAATTAAATAAAGCAACTAGGAAGGACCATTTCCCATTACCATTCATAGACCAAATGTTGGAGCGCCTAGCCAGACACTCTTACTTTTGTTACTGTAACACGGTGGGAGAACTGACTTTAGTTATGTTGCGGATAGCAAGAGTCGCCACCGACTTTTATTTTATCCAAAAGGAAAGGGTATAAAAGAACAGGAAAGACCTTAAGAGATATTTTTGGGTCCGGGGGGTAGGTTATGTAAAGGGAAGGTGTTAGCACCCTTTACATCCATGGTTATCCATGGGCTCTTAGTTACTTAGCTCACTTTTGAATTGTTTTTGAAAGTGTAGTGTGTGAATAGAAAAATTTTCATAATAGTTGATAATGATCCATGTACGGATGCGTAAAAACTTGTTTTTGAAAATTTGTTTGAAATTTGTTAAGTGTTTGAAAAATGGAGTGAGCAAGCAACTAGGAGGTACCTGTTGCACCCCAAAATTTGCCCTCTATTTTTAACTCTAACCAATTTTTTGTTTCACATTCATTTGCATCATCTTCATAGCATAACATTTTTTTTTCTGTCTTAATATTAGCCGGAATAATTTCTCGGAATTTACAAACAGACTGGTCAAATTAATTTTCAATTATGCCTAAAATCAGTGAACGAAAAAATGTCAAGTTTAAGTTTGCAAATGTCGGTAATATTAATCTGCGGTTCACGTGGTTTAATTTGACATGCTACAAATATTTTTATGACTATTTTTGGTCATATGTTGATCAGTCTGAGCGGCTTAAACGGTCATAATTTTTATTTAAAATCCGACCAAACGCTGTATTTTTCCGAGTCATTTATTTCGCGTTGATTATTTTGACGTGTTCATTTTATTTTTTCGAGCACTTTGGCACTTGACTTTGAGTCTATTTATTTTTATATAGGGTCTAGAATAAATAAATAGGATTATTAATTTTTATTTTATTTTAACTAATTTAATTATTAAAACTTTATTTGTTTTTTAAATTAATATTTTATTGGGTCTAGAATAAATAAATGAAATTGTTAGTTTTTATTTTAATTTTAACTAATTTAATTATTAAAACATTATTTGTTTTTTAAATTAATATTTTATTAGGTCTCAAAATAAACACTTTGGCCCATTATACTAACCCTAATTGGTCCCTATATATACCTAATGTGTTGCTGCTGAAAAAAAGAATTAAAAATAAAAAGGACAGAAAAGTAGCGGCGGTAGGCATGTGCGGTTCGTAATCATATGTACAATTTTTTTTCTCTTATACATGTATATGTGTTGTAATATTTATATGATAATGTTGATGTTGAATGAAAAATGGCAGGTACATACATAAGGTTTTGTCTATATATTTCTATGTTATTGCTAATCCAATTTTTTTTCACTATGTGCCATATATTTGAATAAGTCTTGACGTCAGTATGATACACAATAGCAATTGCGTGTGGAATCATTGTCGCGTTAGTGCTTTACCGGTCTGTGTTTTCATTTGGTACTACACAAGTGGTGTTGTGATTAAGCTCCAGGTGAGTTTGGTTTCCTAAATTATACACACAAATGGTTTTTTTAATATTTATATTATTCTATTTTGTTAAATACTTTTTTTTATTTTATAAACTTGATCATGTCATTTGGATCGGATCGTGTCGATACGCCATTTTCGCATCTGTGTGTAAGAGGCGTGACACTTATGTTGATCTGATCCAGTTGCGATGACCGCAATTTTGCGTTAGCAACGTCCTTGTTCTTTCTTAATTTATTTTTTTTATGTTATATATTTAGATCTGTACAGATAACTAACTACCTTGATTTTTTCCTAAACCTTGACAATTCCGCCACAAACTCTAAATTTCAAACCTAAAACTTTAACCGTGTTTAACCGTATTATTTCCTTTAAACCATAAACATTTTCACAAACCTTAACAACCCTGTTATTATTTCTTATTTTTGCTCATGTTTATGTTATTCATACATTGTAATTGCTTCGCCCTTGTAATATTTTAAGTTTTAACTTGTAATATTTTCAGTTTTACTTTTCGTCATATAATTATGTAACTGCCTCAGCCATGTAATAGTGTAGGAATTTTTATTTTCTGCCTTTAAATTTCTGCCTTTATTTATTTTTATTATTCCCTGCGTGGTTAGTAATTTAGGGTGTGCCAAGAACCGAAAATCAATATGGACTTAGATCATTAATTTAAAAAAAAAAACTAATTAATCAATAAACTTTTTCTTATAATAATAATAATAGTATTTTGTATATAATTTTTATCATAATTATATTTTGTAAGTAAATAATCAAATAATCAAATTTGCTAATTCTTCTTTTAACTTCTAAAATTTTTGTCATTCTTTTATACAATTGTAAATAAAATCTAATTGACTCTTTTTTATAATTAAATAATTATGATTCTAAAATATTGTATATAATTTATAAATAACCTACTAACTTAATAATAATAGTTTTCTATGATATTTATTTAATTTGTAAATATTATTTTAATAATTCTTTTACTTTATGTTTTGTATATTAATAATATTATTTTCTTAATTGTACTATAATAGTAATAATCATATAATATAAATAATTAAAAGTTTTCTTAATAATCTTTAATTGTTTTTCTCTAAACTTAATTTTTTTTTTTACTAATTCTAATAACTTCTAAAAAATCTAACTTGTCTAACTTAAACTTTTTCTTTTTAATTAAATGTTTAATTGTTATTTCTTTAATTTATTTTAACTTTATTATTATTATAATTACTTTATTATTATTATTATTATTATTATTATTATTGCTTTATTGTTAATATTGCTTTATTATTTTTGCTTCATTATTATTATTATTGCTTTATTGTTAATATTGCTTTATTATTTTTGCTTCATTATTATTATTATTATTATTATTATTGCTTATTTATTATTTTATTATATCTATTGTTCTTGCTTTATAATTTATTTTTATCCTATTATTATGTATCTGCCAAAGCCTTGTAATAGCTTATAGATTTATTTTTCCGTCTTTATTTTCTTTGTAAATATTTTACTATATGGTTAGTAACCTTAGGGTGTGTATAACTTATATGTAATTAAATTGAACTTAGATAATTAAAATAAGATAAATACCTGAATATAAACACTCACACACGTAAGTCGATCTTTGATCGCCATCTTGCACTTCCTAAGTTACCCCTCTCAGTTGCCTAATCAAAAGGTCAAGTAGGGTGTATAAAGCAAAAAGTCCCTCAAAGTAAAGTCATCTAGTCCCTTAACAGTAAAAGATCAAGTCCCTCTTCGAATGTTGCCTTCGTAATGATCTTGTCCCTTCCGAATAAAGATGACAGTCCCTCCAAAAATGCTTATACACCCCACAGTTGCCTTCATAAAAAACAGATGTCCCTCTCATGTCCCTTAACACATCCAAGGTAATGACTACCTACTCCTTAATAGTAGGGATAGTCTTACCAATGAAAGGATACAGAATAAGAAAGACTTTAAACTTTAGGGTAGGTTCCTCTTATATACTTGGTCACTTCAAAAACTTTTCAAACTCTTCACAATTTCAAACAAATTTTCAAAAACAAGTTTTTACGCATCCGTACATGGATCATTATCAACTATTCTGAAAATTTTTCTATTCACACACTACACTTTCAAAAACAATTCAAAAAAAGTGAGCTAAGTAACTAAGAGCCCATGGATAACCATGGATGTAAAGGGTGCTAACACCTTCCCTTTACATAACCTACCCCCCGGACCCAAAAATATCTCTTAAGGTCTTTCCTGTTCTTTTATACCCTTTCCTTTTGGATAAAATAAAAGTCGGTGGCGACTCTTGCTATCCGCAACATAACTAAAGTCAGTTCTCCCACCGTGTTACAGAACTGGCGACTCTGCTGGGGATTTAAATTTAAGAGGGGTACCCTTAGGAATTAAGATCACTTTAATATTGTTTGATTTGTCTGCTTTATATTACTTGTTGGGGTGCTCTTATGTGTGAAAGGTCCTAACCCGGATCTAGTGTACCTTAGGTAAATGGCAATAGACCAAGGAAACTGTACGACGTATATCGATACGGTTGATCTGGTGGCCATAGTTAGTGTGACTTCTTGGTTGGTGCTTATGTTCCTTAAGTCAAGTTGAGGATAATATGAGGCTGCCATATGTTGTCAATGCACTAACTAACTTTTAGAACCCTAGTTAACTCATCTTGGCCTTTAGAAAGTAGTGAGGTAACCGGCTTTGGTGCAGACTGAAGTTGGTTGACACTCGATACTACGCTTATTGAGATTCTAAACTTGGAAGGTTTTGGTTGGAAAGTAAGTTGCCTTCTGATCAACCACCCTTGTGAAGGATCAATGATATTGAGATCCCTTAGAACCCGGTTACTTTTGTAGGACAGGATGAACCATCTAACTTCAGGGGAGGGTACTTACCTTAAACCTCATGCAAGCCTTTAAACCTAGGGCTATGGTGTGACTTGTTTGTGTGTGCCACATGTTTGTGATTGAGCATAACATCATGACATCATCATGCATCATAAGCATAGCATTTTCACTAACCATTTCAAGGACCAAAGGATTTATCTTTGTTCTTTGTTGCAGGTCATGGCTTCTGCTCGTAGAAACACTATCAGGATCAACTTTGTGGGCATACCTGCTAAGCTTAAAGAGTTGGTTTCTCAAGTGTCTGATCATTCCCAGTTCATCAAGAGACATGGTCACCTATTGGATCTAGTCACTTCAGGGTTCAATGAAGACATGATGAGTGTCCTGTTTCAGTTCTTTGACCCTAAGCACCACTGCTTTACATTCCCCGACTATCAGCTGGTTCCAACCATGGAGGAGTTCTCTAAGCTTCTGGGTATACCTGTTCTTGATCAAAGACCCTTCACAGGTTTGGAGAAGGAGCTTAAACCAGAGGTTATTGCTGCAGCTCTACATCTGAAGAAGGCTGACATTGTTCTAGAAACCAGAAGTGGAGTCAAGGGTATTCTTGCTAAGGTATTAATGGATAAAGCTCAAATGTTCTTGAAGGCCATGAGTCATGATGCTTTTGAAGAGATCTTAGCCTTGCTAATTTATGGCTTAGTATTGTTCCCCAATTCAGATCAGTTCATAGACGTTCATGCCATCAATATATTCCTGAGTCACAATCCAGTGCCTACATTGCTTGGAGACATCCTGCATTCTCTTCATACCCGTACTACAAAGGCAAGAGGAACTTTGATGTGTTGCATACCTTTGCTTTCTAGGTGGTTTATTTCTCACCTTCCTCGCTCAGTAATGAAGAATTAGCAAGGGTTCAGATGGTCCAAGAGGATCATGTCACTCTCGCATTCAGATATTCATTGGTGCTCCAGTTCTATGGAAAATGTTACTATCATTGACCGTTGTGGGGAGTTTCCTAATATGCCACTTCTAGGCATAAGAGGAGGCATCACCTACAACCCCTCTCTAGCTTTACGACAGTTTGGTTACGCTCGGAGTGATGGTCCACATGACATGTTGATTCAGAGCATTGTGTTTGACTACGACAACGATCTTCAAGGTTACCGTCAGAGATTCATACGAGCATGGGGAAAAGTAAACAAGGTTGACAGCAAGACTCTGGAGCCTAAGTACACTATTCCTATGGAAGCTTATCTCAGATGGGTGCGATCTCGTGCTCAGACTCTCATGATGCCATATCCTGCTATCCTGCCAGTTACCATGGAACCTGTTGCTGAAGGAGATACTGCTTATACCATCCTTCACCCAGACATGCCTACTGACATGGAAGATTTATAGAGATCCTGGATCCAATTGAAGGAGCAAAGGGATACTTTCGAGGCTCATTACAAAGCAAGCCAAGAAAGAATCCTGGAACTAACAAAGAAACTTCACGAGGAGCGGAATCTCAACTCATACCTCAACACAAAGAGGAAACGTCCATGGGAGACTTAAAACCCCATCTTTTGTACTTATTTCATTTCATTTTCTGTAATCCCAAGAGGCAAAACAAATTTATTACTAATAAAAGTTTACCTTCTTGTTTGTTTAAGCAAATTTAAATCCTGCGGTCCTTGAATACATTGCATATACATTCACATATCATATCATTGCATCACAGGTTTATTGTGCACAGGTTTCTTATCTTCTCGCTGTTTATTTCAGCAATGGCTCTTGAACAAACAGTTAAGGATCTCCAGGCATAAAATGCACAGTTCCAAGAGCTGATCCTGAACCTGACCAAGGGGCAGGATGAATTGAAGATACTGCTGGCTAAGGACAACAAGGATGATCAGCTGAAACAACTACAAGCTGAGATGACAGAAATGAGGATCCAGATGAATGGCCAGGTGGCTCTTATTCAAAGCTTAGCTCAGAGGCAAGAAGAGCTGAGAACCTTTATCCATAAACTTCAAAGTAATGGAGTCAGGAATCTAATTGTCAATCAACCTCCGTTAGAACAAGCTGATCTGATTGAAAAGAAGATGAAGATAAAAGAAGGTAAGAAACAGGTTGCCATTGATTGTTCTTCAGTTGAAGAAGAAAGACCTGATAAGGTTAATCCACCTCAACACAAGAAATATAGAAGGCAGTTTATCAAGTTTAGCACTCCAATGTCACAAGTTCTTCAATGCTTGTTGGAGATGAAGTTAATTTCCTTGGAAAATCCTCCTCAAAATCCTAAAACTTCCTCTCCTCGCTATAACCCCAGGGCAAGGTGTGAGTACCACTCCAACAGTCCTGGACATGATATTAATAGCTGTTGGGCATTGAAGAAAAAGATTCAAGACCTGATTGACGAAGGAATCCTAGAGGTTACTCCAGAGGGTCAAGTTGAGTTTTACTATCATCCAGAAAACACCGAAGCTGAAAGACAAATTACCCAGTATAGCAAGAAAGGAAGCCTACCCATTCCTGTTGAGATATGGGGCACCTTGGGACATCCAAGTGGTAAATTTGATTTCATGGTGAAGTATGCTGCTCCTCAAAGTTCATAGATTGCAATTGAGGACATTCAGCCAACTGGATGGGACAACATTTGAATTTTTCATTTGTAATTTCTTTTATTTGTTTGAACACTTACTATTATGTTAAACTTTTGTTTTCATTAATGCATCGCATATGTTTGTCTTGAATTAGTCCATTCGTTCCACTATATTTTGAATTATGCTTCTTATTTCTATCTTGTGATATTTAACTCCTGATAAAGCTATAAGCCTATAGAGGGAGGATGACGAAAACAATACCATAATCTTATGCAGTATGCTTTTGAACAGACTATGCTGACGATGTACAGGCATTGTTTCAATTCCTAAACAGTGGAGATATAAGGAAGTTAATCCCTAGTCAACCCTTTTGAGCCTATGAAGTAGGAGTTTTTATTCTCACAAATTAAAACCCTTATTCATAACCTGGGGCAGGGTAGTTACTCAGTTAACTCAAAATATGCCAGTTATATGTGTTGTACACAACTAATGATGGTTCTCTGTAATCATGAAACCTGACAGTCAATATCCAGCAAAAGAATAATCTACTAAGTCAAAACCTATGAAGGAAACTTAGTAAAACATTAAGACATCCCGCTGACTGTAACCTTGAAATAACAGTTCAGGAGGGATAATAAAGTCAAAAAAAAAAAAGAAGAAGAGGTCACTATAAACCCTCAACAAAGAAAGATGACTGAATGTTCAAATAAATTTTGGGTTTCTGAACCATCACAAATGTCAATGTTATAATTCTAAACTCATTTAAGCATCAATGCATAAGTTAACTGAGTATAGGACTGAAGAACATCATGGAGAATGGGTTGGGTACAAATAAATTTGAGCCTTTATCTTTTGTTTCTTAAACCATGAACCAGGCCATGTTATAACCCTTTAAAAGTCCTAACTGAAGCATGGTTAGTTCGAAAGCGTACTGTTACAAAAAGGTATCCTGACTCCTTTAGGGCTTATTATAAAACTTGAGTTAATATCACAGTTTTCACAAAAAATGTTGTTCTAAAATAACTCTTTTTCAAAATTTCAAGACAGACATAAGCATTGCATTTTTGAACATATCTGTTTACATATACTTGAGTGTTTGATAAATAGAGAAACTTACAGGATGAATGTTCAAAGTCCTTCCGATAAACAAAGTTGCTTCCTGGATCAAAGTCCATGTATACAAAGGGGCATAGTCATGACCTCCCAATCAAGGGGGCAGGCCATGATACTTCCTAACTCATTTGGGGCAATCAGGACAAGATTCAACTATGTTTAAGCAGCCAGAGGCAGATCTCCTCATCTATCTGAAATGCCAAGGGCATAGTCACTGTTTCCCAGTCAAGAGGCATACCAAGTTACTGTTCAATTCAGTTGGGGCAATTAGGTCCAGACTCATCTGTGCTTAATAGCCAGGGGCATTTTTCCTCATACAGTTGAATTACCAAAGGTGACATTACAGAGTTCACAATGCCAGGGGCACTTTTCCTCATACAGTTAAATTACCAAAGGTGACATTACAGAGTTCACAATGCCAGGGGCATATGCTTATGGGGCATTCTACTTGTTTCTCTTGAGATAGCTCATTACAGATACTTCCATTATGGGACAATTCATCCTCAACCAAGGGGCAATGCTTTCTCTTCAAATCTAATACCTGGAGCGTATATGGTCCATTACAGTTTGAAGACACATTCCTCTCATTGTATTACCTTGATATTGGATTCTCAGCTGAAACCATGATGGAAATTAGTTGTCTACACCAGTAGTATCAGATGGTGTCAATATCATGTATTCAGTTCCAGCTATGAGGATTTATGGAAAGGTACTCAGGAAAGTTAAAGAATTTCAGGAGCCATAGATCCAATTGGTTATACACTCTCGAAGTTGAAACGATTCTGTTTTCAAGTTCAGCTTTACTTTTCCCTCTGAATCCAGATTTACTTTTACCCTAAGCGAAACGTCCATTGGTTATGTTTGAATGTATCATGCTTTTGAATATGATTGATGTTTACCAGAAATGCATGTATGCTTTTAATACGATTAATGTTTACCAGAAATGCATGAAAATGCAGTAATAGTATTTACTAAGGACGAACGAGGGAAGGATCTCAACGAAGCTTCGCCGGTTCACCTTTACAAGACAGTTACAAAACCCTCAGTAGGGCAAATCCATCTTCATAAAGTCTCATCTCCCCTGGAATTTATATCCATCTCTTTTATCCTCATACGGATATTCGGGAATTTATTTTCCAATAAGGGTACGACGAACAAAGACGGGATGTTGTATCTACTCTACTATCAAACGAAGACGGGATGTTATATCTACCCTACCATCAAACGAAGACGAAGGTTATATATACCTTACTATCCCAGCATACGGGAGGTGATATCTATCCTTACTATCCCCCATCATACGGGAAGTTATCTATACCCTGTTACCCCCAGCAGACAGAGGGTTATATATTCTTCAAACAACGAATCGGGATTTATTTTCCCTGGCCAGCAGTTGTTATACAAAGATGTCCAGACTCTTCCGGCAGTATCATATCATACATACATCATTTACATCATACCATAGCACATATATCCATAAACATATAGTACATTACTTGAGCACATCATGTTATACATGCATACATAAAGCATAAACTAATGTTATTATACAGAATGCTACCTTGTTTTCAGGTTAATTATCCAACAAACAAACTTATGATCTTCGGGACTGCTTTATCGTAACCTCAGAGTTACTTTATCCTCCTGATAAGCTTCTTATTACTTTGGGACTGCTTTATCGTAACCTCAGGGTTACTTTATCCTCCTGATAAGCTTCTTATTACTTTGGGACTGCTTTATCGTAACCTCAGGGTTACTTTATCCTCCTGATAAGCTTCTTATTACTTTAGGACTGCTTTATTGTCACCTCAGGGTTACTTTATCCTCCTGATAAATTCTCATGACTTCAAGACTGCTTTAGAGTTATTGATTGCTCTATCCTCCTGAAATCACATTATTATTTCAAGACTGCTTTAGAGTTATCATTATTGATGGCTCTATCCTCCTGAAATCATTACTTCAAGACTGCTTTAGAGCTGTTGATTGCTCTATCCTCCTGAAATCACATTATTATTTCAAGACTGCTTTAGAGTTATCATTATTGATGACTCTATCCTCCTGAAATCATTACTTCAAGACTGCTTTAGAGCTATTGATTGCTCTATCCTCCTGAAATCACATTATTATTTCAAGACTGCTTTAGAGCTATTGATTGCTCTATCCTCCTGAAATCATATTACTACTTCAAGACTGCTTTAGAGTTATCATTTGGCTCTATCCTCCTGAAATCATTACTTCAAGACTGCTTTAGAGCTATTGATTGCTCTATCCTCCTGAAATCACATTATTATTTCAAGACTGCTTTAGAGCTATTGATTGCTCTATCCTCCTGAAATCATATTACTACTTCAAGACTGCTTTAGAGTTATCATTTGGCTCTATCCTCCTGAAATCATTACTTCAAGACTGCTTTAGGGTCATCATTATTGATTGCTCTATCCTCATGAAGACATGTTGTTACATCAGTATTACTCCAATATCCTGAACGCATATTATTAATACCTCAGGACTGCTCCAGACTCCTGACAGCTTTCATTATACCTCCATATTTTGGACTGCTTTATCTTCCAAGAAATATATCCGAAGAACTTTCCCCTAGTGGCATCTTTAAGCCCACTCAATCATATTCAACCAACCATCAATATCACTCTATGCACTGGTGAGTGCAAATTTTTGGGCTTTTGTGTTCAATCCCCTTCAACCTTCCAGGTTACGACTGGCAAATATACCAATCTAACCCCTCAGGTTTCAGAAAATTGAACAGGGGCAGCTGTTGCACCCCAAAATTTGCCCTCTATTTTTAACTCTAACCAATTTTTTGTTTCACATTCATTTGCATCATCTTCATAGCATAACATTTTTTTTTCTGTCTTAATATTAGCCGGAATAATTTCTCGGAATTTACAAACAGACTGGTCAAATTAATTTTCAATTATGCCTAAAATCAGTGAACGAAAAAATGTCAAGTTTAAGTTTGCAAATGTCGGTAATATTAATCTGCGGTTCACGTGGTTTAATTTGACATGCTACAAATATTTTTATGACTATTTTTGGTCATATGTTGATCAGTCTGAGCGGCTTAAACGGTCATAATTTTTATTTAAAATCCGACCAAACGCTGTATTTTTCCGAGTCATTTATTTCGCGTTGATTATTTTGACGTGTTCATTTTATTTTTTCGAGCACTTTGGCACTTGACTTTGAGTCTATTTATTTTTATATAGGGTCTAGAATAAATAAATAGGATTATTAATTTTTATTTTATTTTAACTAATTTAATTATTAAAACTTTATTTGTTTTTTAAATTAATATTTTATTGGGTCTAGAATAAATAAATGAAATTGTTAGTTTTTATTTTAATTTTAACTAATTTAATTATTAAAACATTATTTGTTTTTTAAATTAATATTTTATTAGGTCTCAAAATAAACACTTTGGCCCATTATACTAACCCTAATTGGTCCCTATATATACCTAATGTGTTGCTGCTGAAAAAAAGAATTAAAAATAAAAAGGACAGAAAAGTAGCGGCGGTAGGCATGTGCGGTTCGTAATCATATGTACAATTTTTTTTCTCTTATACATGTATATGTGTTGTAATATTTATATGATAATGTTGATGTTGAATGAAAAATGGCAGGTACATACATAAGGTTTTGTCTATATATTTCTATGTTATTGCTAATCCAATTTTTTTTCACTATGTGCCATATATTTGAATAAGTCTTGACGTCAGTATGATACACAATAGCAATTGCGTGTGGAATCATTGTCGCGTTAGTGCTTTACCGGTCTGTGTTTTCATTTGGTACTACACAAGTGGTGTTGTGATTAAGCTCCAGGTGAGTTTGGTTTCCTAAATTATACACACAAATGGTTTTTTTAATATTTATATTATTCTATTTTGTTAAATACTTTTTTTTATTTTATAAACTTGATCATGTCATTTGGATCGGATCGTGTCGATACGCCATTTTCGCATCTGTGTGTAAGAGGCGTGACACTTATGTTGATCTGATCCAGTTGCGATGACCGCAATTTTGCGTTAGCAACGTCCTTGTTCTTTCTTAATTTATTTTTTTTATGTTATATATTTAGATCTGTACAGATAACTAACTACCTTGATTTTTTCCTAAACCTTGACAATTCCGCCACAAACTCTAAATTTCAAACCTAAAACTTTAACCGTGTTTAACCGTATTATTTCCTTTAAACCATAAACATTTTCACAAACCTTAACAACCCTGTTATTATTTCTTATTTTTGCTCATGTTTATGTTATTCATACATTGTAATTGCTTCGCCCTTGTAATATTTTAAGTTTTAACTTGTAATATTTTCAGTTTTACTTTTCGTCATATAATTATGTAACTGCCTCAGCCGTGTAATAGTGTAGGAATTTTTATTTTCTGCCTTTATTTATTTTTATTATTCCCTGCGTGGTTAGTAATTTAGGGTGTGCCAAGAACCGAAAATCAATATGGACTTAGATCATTAATTTAAAAAAAAAAACTAATTAATCAATAAACTTTTTCTTATAATAATAATAATAGTATTTTGTATATAATTTTTATCATAATTATATTTTGTAAGTAAATAATCAAATAATCAAATTTGCTAATTCTTCTTTTAACTTCTAAAATTTTTGTCATTCTTTTATACAATTGTAAATAAAATCTAATTGACTCTTTTTTATAATTAAATAATTATGATTCTAAAATATTGTATATAATTTATAAATAACCTACTAACTTAATAATAATAGTTTTCTATGATATTTATTTAATTTGTAAATATTATTTTAATAATTCTTTTACTTTATGTTTTGTATATTAATAATATTATTTTCTTAATTGTACTATAATAGTAATAATCATATAATATAAATAATTAAAAGTTTTCTTAATAATCTTTAATTGTTTTTCTCTAAACTTAATTTTTTTTTTACTAATTCTAATAACTTCTAAAAAATCTAACTTGTCTAACTTAAACTTTTTCTTTTTAATTAAATGTTTAATTGTTATTTCTTTAATTTATTTTAACTTTATTATTATTATAATTACTTTATTATTATTATTATTATTATTATTATTATTGCTTTATTGTTAATATTGCTTTATTATTTTTGCTTCATTATTATTATTATTGCTTTATTGTTAATATTGCTTTATTATTTTTGCTTCATTATTATTATTATTATTATTATTATTATTGCTTATTTATTATTTTATTATATCTATTGTTCTTGCTTTATAATTTATTTTTATCCTATTATTATGTATCTGCCAAAGCCTTGTAATAGCTTATAGATTTATTTTTCCGTCTTTATTTTCTTTGTAAATATTTTACTATATGGTTAGTAACCTTAGGGTGTGTATAACTTATATGTAATTAAATTGAACTTAGATAATTAAAATAAGATAAATACCTGAATATAAACACTCACACACGTAAGTCGATCTTTGATCGCCATCTTGCACTTCCTAAGTTACCCCTCTCAGTTGCCTAATCAAAAGGTCAAGTAGGGTGTATAAAGCAAAAAGTCCCTCAAAGTAAAGTCATCTAGTCCCTTAACAGTAAAAGATCAAGTCCCTCTTCGAATGTTGCCTTCGTAATGATCTTGTCCCTTCCGAATAAAGATGACAGTCCCTCCAAAAATGCTTATACACCCCACAGTTGCCTTCATAAAAAACAGATGTCCCTCTCATGTCCCTTAACACATCCAAGGTAATGACTACCTACTCCTTAATAGTAGGGATAGTCTTACCAATGAAAGGATACAGAATAAGAAAGACTTTAAACTTTAGGGTAGGTTCCTCTTATATACTTGGTCACTTCAAAAACTTTTCAAACTCTTCACAATTTCAAACAAATTTTCAAAAACAAGTTTTTACGCATCCGTACATGGATCATTATCAACTATTCTGAAAATTTTTCTATTCACACACTACACTTTCAAAAACAATTCAAAAAAAGTGAGCTAAGTAACTAAGAGCCCATGGATAACCATGGATGTAAAGGGTGCTAACACCTTCCCTTTACATAACCTACCCCCCGGACCCAAAAATATCTCTTAAGGTCTTTCCTGTTCTTTTATACCCTTTCCTTTTGGATAAAATAAAAGTCGGTGGCGACTCTTGCTATCCGCAACATAACTAAAGTCAGTTCTCCCACCGTGTTACAGTACCTACCCTAAAGTTTAAAGTCTTTCTTGTTCTTTATCCTTTCATTGGTAAGACTATCCCTACTATTAAGGAGTAGGTAGTCATTACCTTGGATATAAGGGACAAACGAGGGACATCTGTTTATATGAAGGCAATTGTGGGGTGTATTAAGCATATAGGAAGGACTATCATCATTATTCGAAGGGACTTGATTTGTAAAGGCAACCATTAGGGACTTGATAATTTTTTCTTTTAAGGGACTTACTTTATACACCCCACTTGACCTTATGATTTAGGCAACTTGAGGGATAGCCTTAGAAAGTGAGACGGCGATTAAAAATCGACTTACGTGTGTGAGTGTTCAATATTATTTATCTTTAATTAAAATGAGCTAAATTAATTTTAAATAGAATACATATTTGCACTCCCTAAATTACTAACCATAGCAAAAAATTAAATAATTAAATATTACAAAATTTACATCCGGGAAGCATTTACAAAATTATAAGAATAAGCAAATTAAAATAAATAGCAAAATAAATAATTAGCAAAATATAAATAAATAAGCAAAGATAATAAATAAACAATAAATAAATAAATAGGGGTTAGTGATAAATATAATTAAAAAATAAGGTTAGTAAAAATAAAATAACTAAAGTTAGTGAAATAATAATAATTAGAAAAATAAACAAGGTTAGAGAAATAATAAAAAAAAAAATATAAGATAACAAAAATAATAATATGGTTAGCAACAATAATTAATAGAAATAAATAGAAAAATATTATAATGACATGATTAGAATAATGAACACAAAATTGGATTTTTAGTATATAAGCATTTATTTAGAAACATGAATAATTAAATAATTACTATAATATAAAAATTTTAAACATGATATAATTACAAATTTAAATCATTACCAAATTTAATTATTTCTAAACAAAAAATTATAAAAGGTATTTACATATTATATAAAGAAAATAAATTTTAAATATCATGTTTATAAAAAAAAATCATATTTACAAAATTTACAAGGATCATATTAAATAAATAAATAAATTTACATAATAACTACATTAAAAATTAGAAAATAAAATTATTTAGAAAAATAGAATTAGGTTTTAATAGGCATTTAGAAAATAAATTAGGGTTTTGAAAATTAGAGTTTGTTTTTAGAAAATATTTTTTAGGGTTTTCTAATTTAACTATAAAATTATTTAATAATATACATACATTATATTTACATATGATAAAGAAAAATATTTTTTTAAAAAAATTTATATATTTTAAAATTTAGAAAAGATTAAACATGCTTTATTATTATTATTATTAATTATTTAGAAAACATATATACATAAAGTTATATTTAATTTAATATTAATACTTAAAACAAATAAAAGAAGAAAAAGTGTGAAAACTTACCTGACTGGGGTTTGAACCCAGGTCAGCCTGTTTTCCAGCAAGAAGAACAACCACCAGGCCACTGTGTACGCAGGCAATAAGTGAGAGTGGGAAATTTGTTTTGTGCTTCATCTAGAAAATCCAGAAAAATAATGAAAACAAAAGGCCTGGGGGAGGATTGAACCCAGGACCTTTGAACATTCAAACACGCGCATCACCACCCGGCTGGAAGAGCCAATCTGTTAACATGTTGACTATAATGGATAATATATTAAACCTGAAAAAACAAACAGAATAAAAGAACAAAATGTCACAAACGGGGAATCGAACCCCAGACCAAGCTATTGTGTACGCACGCCTCCAGCCACTGGGACAACTCAATTGTTGTGATAACAAACAGAGTCATAAAATAATATTTTAAATCGAAAATTTGAATATGGGCTCCGCGCCAAAACCAGTCGTCTCCTTCCTCAGGACCTTCGAAATTTGCTGCGAAATTAACTATGAGTCTTCCTGCGAAAAAGCAATTCCCAGCAAAACCTACAAACATCAATGGCCAACAAAACCATACAGTTTCATAAAATCAAACACAACAACATGATCCTGACATTCACACGATTCGTTCTATGTCTTTAGAATCAATTTATATTCACTAAATCAAAAATCCCTAAACCTAGGTCCAAACCCTAACAATGGCATTTTATGAATTAGCCACGGTTTCTTTGATTTTCCTGTCCAGAAACGATCTATATCACATAACAAACAACATTAGCCAAGCAAATTTCATTGAAACACAACAAATTAATGCAATCGAAAAAGTTATATTCAAGAACAAATTGAATTCGGGTGAGGCATTATGGCATGATTTGGATGAATGTGAGTGATGGTTTATGATCAAGGATGTCCAATGAAGCTCTCCATGTTCTTATTTTACCTTCTAGTGCCCTGGATTGAAGAATCCGAATTGGTGTTTTGGCTTGAATTTTTGAGCTATGAAACTTACCTTTGGCTGCTGGAAAATCGTGAATGAGGGTTTGCATTATGTTTGATACTTATATGTGAATGATTCTAGGTCAAAAACTTCATTGGTTGTGTGCAAGAATTGATTTAAAAAAGATTGAGATTGATCATGCTTTGAAATTTCAATATTTGCTCATGAAAGCTTACTATTTTTGGATAAATCACATGATTTCTTTCTCTTTCAACTTCAATCAATATTGATGAGATTCTAGAAGCTCAATCTTCATCCAAAAATATATTTTCATATTTTATATTTATTTAAAATGATTTTTTGTGAATTAAATAAAAATAAATAAAAATAAAATAATAAAAATTATGATTTTTAATCAATTGGGTCGTGCATGATGATGTGATATGGATTGGATCACAATTTAGCAAGCCCATTTGGAAAGAAGTGGTTTTAAACCTCCATTTTCAACATAAACCATCACAAAATTTCCCAACTTT
Source organism: Lathyrus aphaca (assembly GCA_963966055.1). NCBI lineage: Eukaryota > Viridiplantae > Streptophyta > Magnoliopsida > Fabales > Fabaceae > Lathyrus > Lathyrus aphaca. Next base: position 18,987,165 of record OZ014521.1, read on the forward strand.
GCAAGGGAACATCTCCCTCAATTTTAAAGGTATGAGGGTGTTCTTGGACATTTTGGAAAGCTTGAAGAGTCCTCTAAACAACCCCATTGGTTTCAGGTCCATATCATTTACCAATCTCAAGTTATGCCCTTTTGAAGTTGTTGACTTTTTGTTGACTTTTGAAATGACCTATAATGTCTTAGCTCATACCTTCCAAATGGAGCATTTTTGGTCTTAACTTGCAAGATAAAAGTTGTAGAGAATTCAATTTCCTTTAAAATGAGCTTTGAGTGGAGACTTGGTGATGAAGTATGTGAAAGTTATGGCTGGTCAAAGTTCAGTTGACTTTTACTGAGGAAACCCTAATTTAGAAACTCCTGATTATTGATGATCTGGAATCTCCTTGATGAATCATGATCAACCCTTGATCAAATGATGAATTTTACTTCATATACTTGATGTTGGCAAAAAATCATGAAGTTTGACTTTGGTTTGACCACAGTTGACCTCAGTTTGACTTTTTAACTGCATTGACTGCTTTTGACTTATCTGATCATCTGACTGAGCAAACTTTTGAGAAAAATCTTGAAACTTGTCATGGGGGTTCTTAAACACATATAAGATGTTATGAAGCTCACTTGAAGTCTTGGAAGTCCATTTAGCCTGATTAAAGTCAAAACCCTAGTTTTGGATGCACTGCTTAGGAGGTGCATTGTCTGAGGGAATTGTCAACTCTTATGGCCAATTGTGAACTTTGTGAACCTTGTGAACCGTCATAAAATGTCTTGTGAACCTCATGGGAGGTATTGTGAACCTTGTGAACCTTGTGAACCTCATGAAGTGACTTTGTAGACCTCATGACCCTCATAAAAGGTTATGTAAACATAGTGAATCTTGTGAACCTTGTGAACCTTCATAAAGTAACTTGTAGACTTCATGAACCTCATGAAAGGTCTTGTAAATGTTAAGATGCTTGTGAACCTTGTGAACCTTCAAGAAGTAACTTGTAGACTTCATGAACCTCAAGAAAGGTATTGAAAGCATTGTGGAACTTGTGAACCTTGTGAACCTTCATAAAGTAACTTGTAGACTTCATGAACCTCATGAAAGGTTATGGAAATGTTGAGAAACTTGTGAACCTTGTGAACCTTCTTAGAACACAAAGTCTTGTATTGTGAGGGAAAATTTTGGGGTGCAACGGCTGCCCCTGTTCAATTTTCTGAAACCTGAGGGGTTAGATTGGTACATTTGCCAGTCGTGACCTGGAAGGTTGAAGGGGATTGAACACAAAAGCCCAAAAATTTGCACTCACCAGTGCATGGCTAGTTGAATATGATTGAGTGGGCTTAAAGATGCCACTTGGAAGAACTGGGGATGGGCTTAGAGATGCCATCTAAAGAACTGGATGTGATTTATGCAACATGATTTGAGTTGGAAATATTTTGGATTAGGGAATGGATCTTTGTACAGACCATTTGCCTATTCTCCAGGGGCCAAAAGAACGTCAGGATTTGTTCTTAAGGATCAAAAGAACGTCAGGATTAGTTCCTCTGAAAAGTATCTTGAACAAGGGACCAAAAGAGCATCAGGATTAGCTCTTCTGAAAGATGTCTTGAACAATGGGTTAAAAGAGCGTCAGGATTTGCTCTTAATGATCAAAAGAACGTCAGGATTTGTTCTTCTGAAATACGCCTTGGAGGATGAAGCAGTCCAGAAGCAATGATGATAGCTATCAAGAGGATGGAGCAATCTTGAGGTAATAATATGATTTCAGGAGGGTGAAGCAATCCTGATGTAATAAAAGCTGTCAGGAGACTGGAGTAATCCTGAGGTAATAATATGATATGCTTTCAGGAGACTGGAGTAATCCTGATGTAACAGCATGTCTTTAGGAGGATTGAGCAGTCCTGATGAGATTATAAGCTTTCAGGAGGATAGAGCAGTCCTGATGACCATAAGTTTGTTTGTTGGATAATTAACCTGAAAACAAAGTAGCATTCTGTATGATAGTATTAGTTTATGCTTTATGTATGCATGTATAATATGATGCGCCTAAGTAATGTACTATGTATCTATGGATATGTATGTTATGGTATGATGTAAATGATGTATGTATGATATGATACTGCCGGAAGCGTCTGGATATCTTCGTATAACAACTGCTGGCCAGGGAAAATAAATCCCGATTCGTTGTTGAAGAATATATAACCCTCCGTCTGCTGGGGGTAACAGGGTATAGATAACCTCCCGTCTGCTGGAGATAGTAAGGTATATATAACCTCCCGTCTGCTGGAGATAGTAAGGTATATATAACCTTCATCTTCGTTTGATAGTAGAGTAGATACAACATCCCGTCTTCGTTCGTCGTACTCTTATTGGAAAGTAATTTCCCGTATATCCGTATGAGGATAAAAGAGATGGATATAAATTCCAGGGGAGATGAGACTTTATGAAGATGGATTTGTCCTACTGGGGATTTGTAACTGTTTTGTAGAGATGAACCGGCGAAGCTTCGTTGAAATCCTTCCCTCGTTCGTCCTTAGTAAATACTATTACTGCATTTTCATGCATTTCTGGTAAACATTAATCATATTAAAAGCATACATGCATTTTTGGTAAACATCAATCATATTCAAAAGCATACATACATTCAAACACAATCAATGGACGTTTCGCTTATGTAAACAGGGTAAAAGTAAATCTGGATTCAAAAGATGGAATTTATTTATATCAAAAAGTGACTCATACACGGGTAAGTTTGTACAAGGAGACATAAACCCTAGTAAGAGGATTTTGTCATAAAGTTTTACAAAAGAGAATCAGCTATGTGGGAAACAATCCTATTGAGTTTCAATTCTACTATTACCATTCAAGTATCTCATCTTCTTGCTGTTGAGACAGAAACGATTGGATTGACCTTTATCTGTTCGAGCTTGAGTAAGTAGCACAACTGGTTGTAGTTTCATGGGTGATCCAAACGAGACATAGTCATACGCTTTAATCCCTAACTTTTGCCTGGATTGCCCTTTCAGGTTTTCAATCCACCGGGATACCCTTTTTTGCCCAAGCCGCCTTTTCAGGTTTTCGACTTGCCGGGTGTACATTTTTTTTATATATATCCCTAATTTTTGCCCGAACCTTTTTGGTTCGCCGGGATGCCCTTATTTTTTCCTAGGTCAGTCAACCTAGCGGGTCTCTTTTTATGCGTAGTATTTTTTAACTATGTCTGCGTTTACAGGCTGTGGGAAGTCCTCACCATCCATTGTAGTCAGTATCATGGCACCTCCTGAGAACACTGTCTTGACTACAAATGGTCCTTCATATGTTGGAGTCCACTTGCCCCTAGGATCACCCTGTGGTAATATGATACGCTTGATTACCAAGTCACCAGCCTGATATAATTTTGGCTTAACCTTCTTGTTAAAAGCTTTGATCATTCGCTTTTGGTACATCTGGCCATGACAAACTGCTGCTAACCTCTTCTCATCAATCAAATTTATCTGGTCCAGTCGAGTCTGAATCCACTCATCTTCATCCAAGCCTGCATCCTTCATAATTCTCAAGGAGGGAATCTGAACTTCAATGGGCAGAACTGCTTCCATACCATAGACTAAGGAGAATGGGGTTGCCCCTGTTGAAGTACGTATCGTGGTACGATAACCATGAAGAGCAAATGGTAACATCTCATGCCAATCCTTGTAAGTAACAATCATCTTCTGTACAATCTTCTTAATGTTCTTATTAGCAGCTTCAACTGCCCCATTCATCTTTGGACGATACGGAGAAGAGTTATGATGCTTAATCTTGAACTGCGTGCAGAGATCAGTAATCATAGTGTTGTTCAGATTAGAGCCATTGTCAGTGATAATCCTTTCAGGGATGCCATACCTACATATGAGATTATTCTTAATGAACTGAGCCACCACATTCTTAGTAACAGATGCAAATGAAGCTGCCTCCACCCACTTCGTGAAGTAATCAATAGCAACCAGGATGAAACGATGCCCATTAGAAGCAGTAGGCTTGATCTCACCAATCATATCAATGCCCCACATGGCAAAGGGCCAAGGAGCAGTTAACACATTCAATGGTGATGGAGGTACATGTACTTTATCAGCATAGATTTGACATTTGTGACAAGTTCTGGAGTGTTGATAGCAATCAGCTTCCATGGTAGACCAATAATAACCTGCTCTCAATATCTTCTTTGCCATAGTATGACCACTAGAATGAGTGCCAAAGATCCCATCATGCATATCTTCCATAATCTCAATTGCTTCCTTCTTATCCACACAACGAAGCATAGTTGAATCATGATTGCGCTTGTACAGAATCCCATTACTCAAAAAGAACTTGGCAGAAAACCTCCTCAGAAACTTCCTATCTTTGACAGATGCCCCTTCAGGAAACTCCTGAACTTCAAGATATCTTTTCACTTCATAGAACCAAGGTTTCTCCTCTACCCCTTCAGTGTCAATCTCATTGCAGTATGCAGGCTTTTCAAATCTATCAATAGTAATCTTGGGAGCTTCATCATCCCAGCTGATCTCAAACATAGATGCCATGGTGGCCAAAGCATCTGCCAACTGATTCTCTCTCCGTGGAATATGTCCAAAGGTAATCTCTTTGAAATGTGGGATCAAAGACAAAACATGCTCTCTGTATGGAATGAGATTGTCATGCTTGGTATCCCAATCTCCTTTAATCTGACTCACTACCAGGGCTGAATCTCCATACACATCAAGGAACTGGATCTTCATATCAATAGCAGCTTTAATACCCAAGATACATGCCTCATACTCAGCCATGTTATTGGTACAATAGAAACAAAGTCTGGCAGTAATCGGGGTATGACAACCTTCAGGGGAACTAATCACAACACCAACACCATTACCAAGTGCATTGGAAGCACCATCAAAAACCATAGTCCATCGGGATCCTTGTTCAGGTCCGTCATATTGTCCAGGTTCTTTGGTAATAATCATAATGTCTTCATCAGGGAACTCAAAACTCATTGACTGGTAATCATCCACTGCTTGATGAGCCAAATGATCAGCAACAACACTTCCCTTAATGGCCTTCTGAGTAGTATACTGTATATCATATTCTGTCAAGATCATTTGCCATCTTGCAATTCTTCCGGAAAGAGCAGGTTTCTCAAATATGTACTTGATTGGATCCATCTTCGAAATCAACAAGGTAGTATGGGTCAACATATACTGTCTTAGTCGGCGAGCAGCCCATGCCAAAGCGCAACAAGTTTTCTCGAGCAGTGAGTATCTTGTTTCACAGTCGGTAAACTTTTTGCTAAGGTAGTATATTGCCTGCTCTTTTCGACCAGACTCGTCATGTTGCCCCAACACACACCCCATTGAGTTGTCTAACACTGTTAAGTACATAATCAAGGGTCTTCCATCAACTGGTGGCATCAAAATTGGAGGTTCTAGCAGATATCTCTTGATTTCATCAAAGGCAGTCTGGCACCCATCATTCCATTCCATCACCTGATCTTTCTTCAACAACTTGAAGATTGGCTCACAGGTAGTTGTTAATTGGGAAATAAATCTTGCAATGTAATTCAATCGTCCCAAGAAACCTCTAACCTCCTTCTCAGTACGGGGAGCTGGCATCTCTCGTATAGCTTTCACTTTTGCGGGATCCACTTCAATACCTTTTCCACTGACTATGAAACCCAGGAGCTTACCAGACCTAACTCCGAAAGTACACTTGTTTGGATTTAATCTCAACTTGTATTTCTTCAACCTCTCAAACAACTTGTGCAGATGATCAAGATGTTGCTCTTCATTCTGAGATCTGGCTATCATATCATCTACATATACCTCTATCTCATGATGAATCATATCATGAAACAAAGCCACCATAGCACGCTGATATGTTGCCCCTGCATTCTTCAAACCAAATGGCATCACCTTATAGCAAAAAGTGCCCCACTGTGTAACAAATGTTGTCTTCTCCATATATTCAGGTGCCATCTTGATTTGATTGTAACCAGAGAAACCATCCATAAAAGAGAATACCTTATGCTGAGCAGTGTTGTCCACCAGAATATCAATATGAGGAAGTGGAAAGTCATCTTTGGGGCTAGCCTTGTTCAAATCTCTGTAGTCCACACACATACGTACCTTACCATCTTTCTTAGGAACTGGTACCACATTTGCAACCCATTGAGGATAAGAAGTCACTGCTAAGAACCCTGCATTGAACTGTTTCATTACCTCTGCTTTGATCTTCTCTGACATTTCAGGACGCATACGACGAACCTTCTGCTTCTTTGGACGACAATCTTCTTTCACAGGTAAACGGTGAACCACAATGTCTGTATCCAACCCTGACATATCTTCATAAGACCAAGCAAAGATCTCCACATAGTCACGTAACATCTGAATCAACCTGCTCTTGACACTGTCCTCTAAATCAGCCCCTATCTTGACCTCTTTTCTGTTTTCTTCAGTTCCCAGATTCACAACTTCGACTGGCTCTTCATGTGGCTGTATAGCTTTCTCTTCTTGTTGTAACAACCTAGCAAGCTCTACAGGTATTTCACAATCGTCCTTATTTCCGTCTTCAGTTTGATAGATCGGATTCTCGAAATTATAATTGGCAATAGTAGAACTGTTATCAACAGGATCCAGAGTGGATGAGGATCTGCATTTTAGTGATGTGGGTGTGTGTAAGAACACATAGTTGATAAAACAAAAATAAAAGAAAAAGAAAGACAAGGAACACAATATTTACGAAAGCAAAACGTCCACTGATTTTATTGAATGAAGTATGCAAATGAAATGACAGCCCGTAACAAGCATACCATTGTGCCCCGGGTAATGCACATGGCTTGAAAGTTTTATTGTTCAGGAAATTACAAACTTAAAAGAAACAACACAGTAATAGTATTTACTCCTGACTAAAGGAGATAGGGATAACATCTTCAGCTTTCCAATTATTGAGTCCAGCACCCACAGTAGGAAAAATCCAAGCATCCAGATTGTAGTCTTCATCTTGATCTCCCACAGCATTAATCTGGTCCTTCACAACCCCTTGACTAGTGACACGGGCAGCACGAGCACGACGAACAGCCTTCTGGGACTCTGCAGTGAAACCCAAACCAAACTTGTCAGACTTGTATGGAATATCAGGAAGCTAACCCCAAATAGTACAACCACCTTCATCCACCACAGCTCTAGCATCATTGAGGGAGGCCATTGCCATTGTTGGAGGTTTTCTGGTGATCACAGGAACTTTCTTTACAGCAGGAGGAGCTACATAATCATTAACAACCCAGGGAACCACTTCAAATGTCTGACACGGAGTCTCAATGTATTCACCTTCTACTTCCAGATACTTGAAAGTGTTTACATGGCTGACAAAGTATTCTTCCTCTCCATAGACAGTAACAACCTTTCCACCCACCGGATATCTCAACTTTTGGTGTAATGTAGAGGTTACAGCACCTGCCCCATGGATCCAGGGACGACCAAGCAGACAAGAGTATGAAGGTGTAATACGGTGGGAGAACTGACTTTAAGTTATGTTGCGGATAGCAAGAGTCGCCACCGACTTTTATTTTATCCAAAAGGAAAGGGTATAAAAGAACAGGAAAGACCTTAAGAGATATTTTTGGGTCCGGGGGGTAGGTTATGTAAAGGGAAGGTATTAGCACCCTTTACATCCATGGTTATCCATGGGCTCTTAGTTACTTAGCTCACTTTTGAATTGTTTTTGAAAGTGTAGTGTGTGAATAGAAAAATTTTCAGTATAGTTAATAATAATCCATGTACGGATGTGTAAAAACTTGTTTTTTGAAAATTTGTTTGAAATTGTGGAAAAGTTTGAAAAGTTTTTGAAGTGAGCAAGTACATAAGAGGAACCTACCCTAAAGTTTAAAGTCTTTCTTGTTCTTTATCCTTTCCTTGGTAAGACTATCCCTACTATTAAGGAGTAGGTAGTCCTTACCTTGGATGTTAGGGACATGAGAGGGACATTCTGTTTTATGAAGGCAACTGTGGGGTGTATTAAGCATATAGGAGGGACTATCATCATTTTTCGAAGGGACTCGATTCGTAAGGGAAACCATGAGGGACTTGATGATTTTTCTTTTTAAAGGGACTTGCTTTATACACCCCACTTGACCTTATTAGTAGGCAACTTGAGGGATAACCTTAGAAATGTGAGACGGCGATTAAAAATCGACTTACGTGTGTGTGAGTGTTTAATTTAATTATCTTATTATTAAAGTGATCTAATTTATTTTAAATGACATACATGTTTTGCACTCCCTAATTACTAACCATAGCAAAAATAATTAAATAATTATAAAAGTTACATCCAGGAGCATTTACATAATAATTATAATAGGCAAAATAAATAAATAGCAAAAATAAGTAAAATATATAAATAAATAAGCAATAAATAATAAATAAACAATAAATAATAGGGGTTAGTGATAAATATAAAAAAAAATAAGGTTAGTGAAAATAGAATAATAATAATAATAATTAGTAAAATAAACAAGGTTAGAGACATGATAATGAAAATATAATATAATAATAAATAATAGTATGGTTAATAACAATAATTAAAGTAAAAATAAATAGAAATAATATTACAATGATATGAACACAAAGTTAAATTTTAAATATATAATAAGAAAAATTTCTAAGCATAATATAATTATAAGTTTTAATCATTTACAAGAATTTAATTATTTATGAATATATATTAACAATTATAAAAAAAATATTTACACATTATAAGGAGAAAATAAGTTTTAAATATTATATTCATAAAATTAATCATATTTACAAAAATTTAATTTTATTAGTTATTATATTTACAAAATTTAGTTTCTACTAATTAGTATATTTACAATAAATTTTAAACATATACAAAAATATAATTATTAAATTGTCTCTTAAACATATATTGAAAGAAAGATAATTTGGATTAAAAAATATATTTACAAATAAGTTAGAATTATTTTAAATAAACATGTATAATGATAATTACATCACAAATTAGAAAATAAAAACAATTAGGTTTTAATTGGTACTTAGAAAATAAATTAGGATTTTTGTTAGAAAAATATTTTTTAGGGTTTAGAATATACAAATTATTAGATAAACATATATCTTATAATTTAATTATACAAAATTACATACATGATGAAGAAAATAATTTCATGGAATTTATATATTTTAAAATATTAAGCATGCTTCATTATTATTATTTTTTAATTGTTTAGAAAAACATATACACACAAAATCATATTTATAATTTAACATTTGAATATTTAAAACAAATAAAAGAAAAAGAATATGAAAAACTCACCTGACTGGGGTTTGAACCCAGGTCAGTTTGGTTGCCAGCAATAGAAATCACCACCAAGCTACCACACACGCAAGTGAAAGAGGAAAGGGAATATTTGGTTTTGTGCCTTGCTTGAAAAATCCAGAAAATAGAGAAACAAAAAGGCCTGGGGTGGGATTCGTACCCAGGACCTTATGTATACAAGTATGCGCGCATTACCACCCGGCTGGAAGAGCCCATCTGACTATTGAATGGCAAGAAGCTATAATATATTCAATCTCCTTTTATCCTGAAAAATAACAAAAAAACAAATGCACCAGCCCAGTATCGAACCAGGGTCTTTACAACATACACATATCAAGCTTACCACTAGGGCACACACGCACGTGTGATAACAAAATAACAAAACAACAATAAAATAAGTTAGCATAATTTGAATTTTTGAATGCGCGGGAACTGATCTTCTTCTTCCTTGAGACCTACAATTTTAGCTGCGAATTTATCTATGAGTTTTCCTGCGAAAATGAATTTCCAGCAAAACCTACAAAAATCAAACAATGGCAAAACAGTACGGTTTCACAAAATTAATCAGTCCATTAAGTTTCTAATGAGTTTTCCAATCACCCCACGTCCTTAGAATTCATTTATATGGGCTGGATTGAAGAACCCTAATTGGAGTCATAAACCCTAAAAATGGTGGATCGTGTTTCAGGCTATGGAACTTCACCAAATTGTCCAGATTCCATCTATGATCATCAACAAACAAGATTACATAAGCAAAAATCAGTAATATGCAGTGAATCATTAGAATCGAAAAAAATATATTCAAGACAAAGTTTGATTCGGGTTGGCCAATATGAGATGGTATCGATGCATATGATTGATGCTTTACAATCAGTGATGTCCAGGGAAGCTAGCCATGTCCTTATTTTACCTTCTAGTGCCCTGGATTGAAGAATCCGAATATGACTTTTGCTTGAATTTTTTGAACAATGGAGCTTACCTTTGGCTGCTGGAATTCGTCTCTTGAGGCTAGGGTTGTGTTTGATACTTATATGTGAGTGAATTAGGTCAGAAAAACTTATTGGTTGTGTGGAGATTTGGATCCAAAAAGATTGAAAAAAGATCATAGTTTAAAGTTCAAATATTTGATCATGAAGGCTTACTATCTTTGGATAAATCACATGATTCCTTTCTCTTTCAAATTCAATCAATAATTAAGAATTTCTAGAAGCATTATCTTCCTCCAAAAATAGATTTTCATATTTTATATTTATTTAAAATGATTTTTATGAATTAAATCAATAATAAATAAAAATAAAATAATAAAAATGCTGAATTTTGGTCAATTGGGTCGTGCATAATGATATGAGGTGGATTGGATCACAACTTAGCAAGCCCATTTGGAAGGAATTGTTTCTAGACCCCCATTTTCAATATAAACCATCACAAAATTGCCCAACTTTGCAAGAGCATATCTCCCTCAATTTTAAAGGTATGAGGGTGTTCTTGGACATTTTGGAAAGCTTGAAGAGTCCTCTAAACAACCCCATTTGTTTCAGGTCCATATCATTTACCAATCTCAAGTTATGCCCTTTTGAAGTTGTTGACTTTTGAAATGACCTATAATGTCTTAGCTCATATCTTTCAAATGAAGCATTTTTGGGCTTAACTTGCAACATCAAAGTTGTAGAGAATTCAATTTCATTCAAAATGAGATTTGGATGGAGACTTGGTGATGAAGTATGTGAAAGTTATGGCTGGTCAAAGTTCAGTTGACCTTTACTGAGGAAACCCTAATTTAGAAACTCCTGATTATTGATGATCTGGAATCTCCTTGATGAATCATGATCAACCCTTGATCAAATGATGAATTTTACTTCATATACTTGATGTTGGCAAAAAATCATGAAGTTTGACTTTGGTTTGACCACAGTTGACCTCAGTTTGACTTTTTGACTGCATTGACTGATTTTGACTTATCTGATCATCTGACTGAGCAAACTTTTGAGAAAAGTCTTGAAACTTGTCATGGGGGTTCTTACACACATATAAGATGTTATGAAACTCACTTGAGGTATTGTAAGTCCATTTAGCCTGACTAAAGTCAAAACCCTAGTTTTGGATGCACTGCCTAGGAGGTGCATTGTCTGAGGGAATTGTCAACTCTTCTGACCAATTGTGACCTTTGTGAACCTTGTGAATCTTCATAAAGTGTCTTGTGATACTCATGGGAGGTATTGTGAAGCTTGTGAATCTTGTGAACCTCATGAAGTGGCTTTGTAGACCTCATGAATCTCAGGAAAGCTTTGTAATCATAGTGAAACTTGTGAACCTTGTGAACCTTCAAGAAGTGACTTGTAGACTTCATGAACCTCATGAAAGGTCTTGTACATGTTGAGAAGCTTGTGAACCTTGTGAACCTTCATAAAGTGACTTGTAGACTTCATGAACCTCATGAAAGGTCTTGAAAGCATTGTGGAACTTATGAACCTTGTGAACCTTCAAGAAGTAACTTGTAGACTTCATGAACCTCATGAAAGGTTATGGAAATGTTGAGAAACTTGTGAACCTTGTGAACCTTCTTAGAACAGAAAGTCTTGTATTGTGAGGGCAAATTTTGGGGTGCAACAGCTGCCCCTGTTCAATTTTCTGAAACCTGAGGGGTTAGATTGGTATATTTGCCAGTCGTGACCTGGAAGGTTGAAGGGGATTGAACACAAAAGCCCAAAAATTTGCACTCACCAGTGCATTAGAGTGATACAGATGGCTAGTTGAATATGATTGAGTGGGCTTAAAGATGCCACTAGGGGAAAGTTCTTCAGATATATTTCTTGGAAGATAAAGCAGTCCAAAATATGGAGGTATAATGAAAGATGTCAGGAGTCTGGAGCAGTCCTGAGGTATTGATGATATGCTTTCAGGATACTGGAGTAATACTGATGTAACAGCATGTCTTCATGAGGATAGAGCAATCAATAATGATAACCCTAAAGCAGTCTTGAAGTAATAATATGATTTCAGGAGGATAGAGCAATGATAACTCTAAAGCAGTCTTGAAGTAATGATTTCAGGAGGATAGAGCCATCAATAATGATAACTCTAAAGCAGTCTTGAAGTAATGATTTCAGGAGGATAGAGCCATCAATAATGATAACTCTAAAGCAGTCTTGAAGTAATGATTTCAGGAGGATAGAGCCATCAATAATGATAACTCTAAAGCAGTCTTGAAGTCATGAGAAGTTATCAGGAGGATAAAGTAACCCTGAGGTAACAATAAAGCAGTCCCAAAGTAATAAGAAGCTTATCAGGAGGATAAAGTAACCCTGAGGTTACGATAAAGCAGTCCCAAAGTAATAAGAAGCTTATCAGGAGGATAAAGTAACCCTGAGGTTACGATAAAGCAGTCCCAAAGTAATAAGAAGCTTATCAGGAGGATAAAGTAACCCTGAGGTTACGATAAAGCAGTCCCAAAGTAATAAGAAGCTTATCAGGAGGATAAAGTAGTCCTGATGATCATAAGTTTGTTTGTTGGGTAATTAACCTGAAAACAAGGTAGCATTCTGTATAATAACATTAGTTTATGCTTTATGTATGCATGTATGATATGATGCACTTAGGTAATGTACTATATGTCTATGGATATATATGCTATGGTATGATGTAAATGATGTATGTATGATATGATACTGCCGGAAGTGTCCGGATATCTTTGTATAACAACTGCTGGCCAGGGAAAATAAATCCCGATTCGTTGTTGAAGAATATGAGGGACTCGTTCCCGTCTTGTTTGATGATGAGATATACATAACCTCCCGTATGCTGGGGATAGCAAGGTATATATAACCTCCCGTCTGCTGGGGATAACAGGGTATATATAACCTCCCGTATGCTGGGGATAGCAGGGTATAGATAACCTCCCGTCTTCGTTTGATAGTAGAGTAGGTATAACATCCCGTCTTCGTTCGTCGTACCCTTATTGGAAAGTAATTTCCCGAATATCCGTATGAGGATAAAAGAGATGGATATAAATTCCAGGGGAGATGAGACTTTATGAAGATGGATTTGCCCTACTGAGGGTTTGTAACTGTCTTGTAAAGGTGAATCGGCGAAGCTTCGTTGAAATCCTTCCCTCGTTCGTCCTTAGTAAATACTATTACTGCATTTTCATGCATTTCTGGTAAACATTAATCATATTAAAAGCATACATGCATTTTTGGTAAACATCAATCATATTCAAAAGCATACATATATTCAAACACAACCAATGGACGTTTCGCTTATGTAAATAGGGTAAAAGTAAATCTGGATTCAAAAGATGGAATTTATTTATATCAAAAAGTGACCCATACACGGGTAAGTTTGTACAAGGAGACATAAACCCTAGTAAGAGGATTTTGTCATAACATTTTACAAAAGAGAATCAGCTATGTGAGAAACAATCTTATTGAGTTTCAATTATACTATTGCCATTCAAGTATCTCATCTTCTTGCTGTTGAGACGGAAACGATTGAACTGAGCTTTATCTGTTCGAGCTTGAGTAAGTAGTACAACTGGTTGCAGTTTCATGGGTGATCCAAACGAGACATAGTCATACGCTTTAATCCCTAACTTTTGCCTGGATTGCCCTTTCAGGTTTTCAATCCACCGGGATACCCTTTTTTGCCCAAGCCGCCTTTTCAGGTTTTCGACTTGCCGGGTGTACATCTTTATATATATATCCCTAATTTTTGCCCAAACCCTTTTGGTTTGCCGGGATGCCCTTATTTTTGCCTAGGCCTGTCAACCTAGCGGGTCTCTTTTTATGCGTAGTATTTTTTAACTATGTCTGCATTTACAGGCTGTGGGAAGTCTTCACCATCCATTGTAGTCAGTATCATGGCACCTCCTGAGAATACTGTCTTGACTACAAATGGTCCTTCATATGTTGGAGTCCACTTGCCCCTTGGATCACCCTGTGGTAATATGATACGCTTGATTACCAAGTCACCAGTCTGATATACCTTTGGCTTAACCTTCTTGTTAAAAGCTTTGATCATTCGCTTTTGGTACATCTGGCCATGACAAACTGCTGCTAACCTCTTCTCATCAATCAAATTTACCTGGTCCAGTCGAGTCTGAATCCACTCATCTTCATCCAAGCCTGCATCTTTCATAATTCTCAAGGAGGGGATCTGAACTTCAATGGGCAGAACTGCTTCCATACCATAGACTAAGGAGAATGGGGTTGCCCCTGTTGAAGTACGTATTGTGGTACGATAACCATGAAGAGCAAATGGCAACATCTCATGCCAATCCTTGTAAGTGACAGTCATCTTCTGTACAATCTTCTTAATGTTCTTATTAGCAGCTTCAACTGCCCCATTCATCTTTGGACGATACGGAGAAGAGTTGTGATGCTTAATCTTGAACTGCGTGCAGAGATCAGTAATCATAGTGTTGTTCAGATTAGAGCCATTGTCAGTAATAATCCTTTCAGGGATGCCATACCTACATATGAGACCCATAGTGCCAAGGCACAGCTTTATCAGATGTATAAGGAATAGGACCAGGAGTAGTAATGACCACAGGAGCTACTCTGGCTTCAGCAACAACTTTCACGGGACCTTCAGCAGTAATTTTGATTGGATCCTGATGAGTTATTTTAATGGGAACCTTTGAAGTGATTCTTATTGGTACTTTGTCAACCATGTCAACCTCTTCAGTCTTCTTACCCCGAGTCAGATGATCCACCATACTTTCTACAGATGACGGAGTCTTCTCAAACACTATAGTATACTTATCCATGAGACGTTGAATTCCATCTCTCAAAATGAAGCAACTATCCGGCTTATAGGTACAATACAGACAATCTTCATGACAACCTGGAAAGATCCCAGCTTGTACTAACCTCTTTTTGATAACAGACAAGGGTGTGCTCAACTCCATTACTGAATAGACATGTAGGTCTTCTTCAATGGCATTGACAGTCTTCTCGTGATTTGGCATTGGAGCTGTAATCACATTTGGGGTACCTGGAGGATCAAACTCAATTTCTCCAGCATCAATCATATCTTGAATTTTGTTCTTCAAGATCCAGCAGTTATTAGTATCATGACCCGGACAGTTTGAATGATATGCACATCGTGCATTGGGATTGTACCTGGGAGAGGTAACATTGGGATTCTGAGGAGCCTCTTTCAAAGTAATAAGTTCAGCCTTCAACAAATGTTGCAATGCCTGAGCCATTGACATGTTGATCTTCGTGAACTGTCTTCTAGCCCTCTGTTGGTTGCCCTGAGGCTGCTCTGTTGTTGCAGGAGTTGGATTTGAAATATGAACTGCACTAACAGACTGATGCCTTCTGTTACGATCAGATTGACCATAAACAGCATTGGATTCTTTCTTCCCAGTGGGAGGCTTCTTTGCAGCACCTGATGAAGAAGTACCCACATGGATCTTGCCATTCTTTATACCATTCTCTACTCGCTCTCCTGTCATGATCAACTCAGTGAAGCCAGATGATGAGCTTCCAATGAGATGACTGTAAAACGGGCCATTCAGCGTACACATGAACATATCAACTAGTTCCCTGTCAGTCAAAGGGGGTTGAACTCTTCCAGCTAAGTCTCTCCACTTCTGAGCATACTCTTTAAAACTTTCTTTGGCACCCATAGACATGCTCTGAAGCTGCATGCGAGTGGGGGCTAAGTCAGCATTGTATTGATACTGCTTATAGAAAGCTTCAGCAAGATCATTCCAGTCTCTGATGTTGACACTCTCCAACTGATAATACCACTCCAACTGAGCTCCAGATAAGCTCTCTTGAAAAAAATGGATCCACAACTTCTTATCAGCAGTGTGGGGTTGAATTCTTCTGACATAGGACCTCAGATGCAATTTGGGACAAGAGACCCCATCATAGACAACAAATGTAGGAACCTTGAAACCCACAGGTATGACCACCCCAGATATCAAACTCAAACCCTCAAAATCCAGCCCAGATGATTTCTGCAACTCCATAGCATCCATCCTATCCACCAGCATTTTGAATTTGTCTTCATTAGGCTCATGGTAGTAGTTAGCCTCAGAATCAGAGTCCCCCATTGTGTGGTGAAGACTGCCTACCTCTTGCTCAGATTCTTCAGATTCATAGTCTTCAGCTGGTTCTTTGGTCTTGGCAAGACCTTTGAACCTTCTTCCCATGTTGATCAAACCAGCAGACCTTCTAGTCTTCTTAGTCTTCTTGGCCAGCAGTTCCTTCAATTCATCCTGCCCCTTGGACAGGTTCAAGATCAGCTCTTGGAACTGTGCATTTTGTGCCTGGAGATCCTTAACTGATTGTTCAAGAGCCATTGCTGAAATAAACAGCGAGAAGATGAGAAACCTGTGCACAAATATAAACCTGTGATGCAATGATATGGGAATGCATATGCAATGTTTTCAAGGACCGCAGGATTTAAATTTGCTTAAACAAACACGAAAGTAAACTTTTATTAGTAATGACTTTGTTTTGCCTTTTAGGCTTACAAAAATGAAAATGAAATAAGTACAAAAGATGGGGTTTTAAGTCTCCCATGGACGTTTCCTCTTTGTGTTGAGGTATGAGTTGAGGTTCCGTTCCTCGTGAAGTTGCTTTGTTAGTTCCAGGACTCTTTCTTGGCTTGCTTTGTAATGAGCCTCGAAAGTATCCCTTTGCTCCTTCAATTGGATCCATGATCTCTGCAAGTCTTCCATATCAGTAGGCATGTCTGGGTGAAGGATGGTATAAGCAGTGTCTCCTTCAGCAACAGGTTCCATGGTAACTGGTAGGACGGCAGGATATGGCATCATGAGAGTCTGAGCACGAGATCGCACCCATCTGAGATAAGCCTCCATAGGAATAGTGTACTTAGGCTCCAGTGTCTTGTTGTCAACCCTGTTTACTTTTCCCCAGGCTCGTATGAATCTCTGACGGTAACCCTGAAGATCGTTGTCGTAATCAAACACAATGCCCTGAATTAACATGTCATGTGAACCATCGCTTCGAGCGTAACCAAACTGTCGTAAAGCTAGGGAGGGGTTGTAAGTGATGCCTCCTCTTATGCCTAGAAGTGGCACATTAGGAAACTCCCCACAACGGTCAATGATAGTGACGTTCTTCATAGATCTGGAGCACCAATGGACATCTGAGTGAGAAAGTGACATGATCCTCTTGGACCATCTGAACCCTTGCTCATTCTTCATTACTGAGCGAGGAAGGTGAGAAATAAACCACCTGGATAGTAAAGGTATGCAGCACATCAAAGTTCCTCTTGCCCTTGTAGTACGGGTGTGAAGAGAATGTAGGAGGTCTCCAAGCAATGTAGGCACTGGATTGTGACTCAGGAAAATGTTGATGGTGTTGCACCCCAAAATTTGCCCTCACAATACAAGACTTTGTGTTCTAAGAAGGTTCACAAGGTTCACAAGTTCTCCAACACTTGCATAACCTTTCATGAGGTTCAGGAGGTCTACAAGTCACTTCTTGAAGGTTCACAAGGTTCACAAGTTTCTCAATGCTTGCATAACCTTTCATGAAGTTCATAAAGTCCACAAGCTACTTTATGAAGGCTCACAAGGTTCACAAGTCCCACAGTGCTTTCAATACCTTTCATGAGGTTCATGAAGTCCATAGGTTGCTTCTTGAAGGTTCACAAGGTTCACAAGCTTCTCAACATCTACAAGACCTTTCATGAGGTTCATGAAGTCCATAGGTTGCTTCTTGAAGGTTCACAAGGTTCACAAGATCCACAATGTTTACAAAGCTTTCCTAAGGTTCATGAGGTTTACAGAGCCACTTCATGAGGTTCACAAGGTTCACAAGCTTCACAATACCTCCCATGGGTATCACAAGACATTTTATGAAGATTCACAAGGTTCACATAGTTCACAATTGGTCAAAGAAGTTGATAATTCCCTCAGACAATGCACCTCCTAAGCAGGGCATCCATAACTAGGGTTTTGACTTTAATCAGGCTAAATGGACTTCCAATACCTCAAGTGAGTTTCATAACATCTTATATGTGTACAAGAACCCCCATGTCAAGTTTCAATACTTTTCTCAAAAGTTTGCTCAGTCAGATGATCAGATAAGTCAAAATCAGTCAATGCAGTTAAAAAGTCAAACTGAGGTCAACTGTGGTCAAACCAAAGTCAAACTTCATGATTTTTTGCCAACATCAAGTATATGAAGTAAAATTCATCATTTGATCAAGGGTTGATCATGATTCATCAAGGAGATTCCAGATCATCAATAATCAGGAGTTTCTAAATTAGGGTTTCCTCAGTAAAAGTCAACTGAACTTTGACCAGGCATAACTTTCACATACTTCATCACCAAGTCTCCATCCAAAGCTCATTTTGAAGGAAATTGAATTCTCTACAACTTTGATGTTGAAAGTTAAGCTCAAAAATGCTTCATTTGAAAGATATGATCTAAGACATTATAGGTCATTTCAAAAGTCAACAAAAAGTCAACAACTTCAAAAGGGCATAACTTGAGATTGGTAAATTATATGGACCTGAAACCAATGGGGTTGTTTAGAGGACTCTTCAAGCTTTCCAAAAAGTCCAAGAACACCCTCATGCCTTTAAAATTGAGGGAGATATGTCTTTGCAAAGTTGGGAAATTTTGTGAGGGTTTATGTTGAAAATGGAGGCTTAAAAGTATTTCTTTCCAAATGGGCTGCCCAAATTGTGACCCAATTCACTTTATAATGACTTGCACGAAATTAATTTAAATTATTCATAATTTTATTTATTTTATTTTTATTTATTATGATTTTTATATTAAAAAGTCATTTTAAATTCTAATAAAATATAAAATCATGAAAATAAATTGTAATTTTATTTCTAGAAAGTCTTAAAGGGTGATTGGAACTCAAAGTGAAGGAAATCATGTGATCTCTCCAAAAATAGAAAGCATTCAAGAGCAAATATTTGACTTTTACAACTTGATCTTTTTCAATCTTTTTTGATCCAAATTTTCACATAACCAAGCCATGTTTCTGACCTAAATCAATCACATATATATGCTAAACAAAACCCTAGCCTCATGGACGAATTCAAGCAGCCACAGTGTAAGTTTCAAAACTCAAAATTCATCAACAAAAGTGAGATTCGGATTCTTCCATACAAGAGGTTTCAAGGTAAACTAAGAACATAGACGTGTTCTTTAGCCATCACTGAAGCTAAAGCATCATTCATATGCATCCTATGTGCATCATAATGCTCTACCCGAACTCACTTTATGCTTAAAAAATTTCTTTTCGATTCCATTAATGTGTTATGATTCAATGATTTTTGCTTATATAATCGTGTTTGTTAATGATCATAGATGAAATCTGGACAGTTTGGTGGAGTTTCATAGCCTGGAACACGATATGCCATTTTTAGGGTTTATAGCTCTGATTAGGGTTCTTCAATACCTTCCATATAAATGAATTCCAAGGACGTGAAGTGATTGGAAAACTCATTACAAACTTAATGGACTAATCAATTTTAAGAAACCTTGTTGTTTTACCTATGTTTGAATTTCGCAGGTTTTGTTACAATTCTATTTTCGCAGGAAAACTCGCATACAAATTCGTAGCAAATTTGGAAGGTCTGGAGGTTGAAGACAAGGGCCATGCGCGCCAGTTTTAAAATTTAAATTTTGTTTTAAAATATTATCCATCTTTTCTGTTTGTATATCACAACTGGCTGGTTGGCCCAGTGGTAGCAAGGATGCGCGTAGGACCTGAGGCCATGAGATCGAATCCAGCCTCCAGCAATTCTTTTTGATGCGTTTTTCATTTAATTTGTAATTTGAATATATTATATTATGTTATCAATATGCTTTCAGATTGGCTCTTCCAGCCGGGTGGTAACATGTGCGTGTATATGGCTATGAGGTCCTGGGTTCGAACCATGAACCAGGCCTTTTTGTTTCTTGCATTTTCCTGATTTTTCCAGATAGAGAACAAAACCATTGGGATGTACTTCTTTGCTGCCTGCGTGTGAATGGCTCAGTGGTGAGAGCATGTTGTTGTCAATCATAAGGGACTGGGTTCAAATCCCAGTCCCACCAGGTTCCTTTTCCTTTCTTTTATTTTCATGTTTAATTTAATTGTTTTAAATAATTAGCATATTATTATTTATATTATAAAATATGTATATATCATGTATTCAAATTCTTAAAAATTATTTTTTTATATAAAACTCATGATTTTTCAATATAAATTTTATATAATTCTATGTAATTAGTTAAAAATAAATTTTGTATATGAATGAATTCTAATAGTCAAACCCTAAAAATATTTTCTATAAACCCTAATTCATTTTAAACCTAATTCTATTTTTCTTAATAATCTTATTTTTTCTAATTCCTAATAGAATTAATATGTATATATGATTACTATAATTCTTGTAAATTTTGTAAATATATTTATAATTCATTTTTCTCTTTAATATATTAAATAAACATTTTTTTTTTATATAACCTTTGTTTAGAAATAATTGTGTTTATAATAATTAAATTTTTTGTAGTAATTAAAATATAACTTAATAATGTTTAAATTAAAACAATTGTTTATTCATATTTGTTTTTTTATATATATAGTTGTTTATATTAAAATTGGTAATTTCTTATTATTATAATATTTTGATTAATTTTGTTTATTACTATTATTACTAATCATATAATTTATTTTGCTTTATTATTTCAATTAATTTTTATTATTCACTAACACCTCTTATTTTATTATTATTATTTTCACTAATTTTATATTTCTACTAATCTTATTATTATTATTATTTACTAACCCCTTATTTATTATTAAATTATTATTATTTGCTCATTTATTATTTTTGTTTATTATTATAATTTCTTGTAATTGTTTCCCGGTTGTAATTTTGTAATTATTTTAATTATTATTGTTATGGTTAGTAATTAGGGAGAGCAAAACATGTATGTTCTTAAAATTAATTCTAGATCACTTTTTAATCAAAGATAATTAAATCAAACACGTCACACACGTAAGTCGATTTTAAATCGCCGTCTCACTTCCTAAGGTTATCCCTCAAATTGCCTACGAATAATGGTTAAGTGGGGTGTATAAAGCAAGTCCCTCGAAAGAAAATCATCAAAGTCCCTTATGGTAGCCTTTACGAATCGAGTCCCTTTCGAATAAATGATGATAGTCCCTTATATGTGCTTATTACACCCCACCATTGCCTTCAAAATCAAATTGTCCCTCACATGTCCCTTTACATCCAAAGTAAGGACTACCTACTCCATTATAGTAGGGATAGTCTTACTAAGGAAAGGATAAAAAATAAGAAAGACCTTAAACATTAGGGTAGGTCACTCCTAGGTACTTGCTCACTTCAAAACTTTTCCACACTTAAACAAATTTCAAACAAATTTTCAAACAAGTTTTTTACACATCCGTACGAGGATTATTATTAAACTATTCTGAAGATTTTTTCTATTCACACACTACACTTTTAAAATCAATTTAAAGTGAGCTTAAGTACCTAAGAGCCCATGGATAACCATGGATGAAAAGGATGCTAATACCTTCCCTTTTCATAACCTACCCCCCGGACCCAAAATATTCTCTAAGGTCTTTCCTGTTCTTTTATAACCTTTCCTTATGGATAAAATAAAAGTCGGTGGCGACTCTTGCTATCCGCAACATTACTTAAAGTCAGTTCTCCCACCGTGTTACAGAACTGGCGACTCTGCTGAGGATCTATTTAAGAGGGGTACCCTTAGGAATTAGATCACTTTAAATTGTTTGCCTTGTTTGTTTTATATTACTTGTTGGGGTGCTCCTATGTGTGAAAGGTCCTAACCCGGATCTAGTGTACCTTAGGTAAATGGCAATAGACCAAGGAAACTGTACGACGTATATCGATACGGTTGATCTGGTGGCCATAGTTAGTGCGACTTCTTGGTTGGTGCTTATATGCCTTAAGTCAAGTTGAGGATAATATTGAGGCTGCCATATGATGTCAATGCACTAACTGACTTTTAGAACCCTAGTTAACTCATCTTGGCTTTTAGAAAGTAGTGAGGTAACCAGCTTTGGTGCAGACTGAAGTTGGTTGACACTCGATGCTACGCTCATTGAGATCTTAAACTTGGAGGGTTTTGGTTGGCAAGTAAGTCGCCTTCTGATCAACCACCCTTGTGAAGGATCAATGATATTGAGATCCCTTAGAACCTGGTTACTTTCGTAGGACAGGATGAACCATCTAACTTCAGGGGAGGGTACTTACCTTAAACCTCATGCAAGCCTTTAAACCTAGGGCTATGGTGTGACTTGTTTGTGTGTGCCACATGTTTGTGATTGAGCATAACATCATGACATCATCATGCATCATGAGCATATCATTTTCCCTAACCATTTCAAGGACCAAAGGATTTATCTTTGTTCTTTGTTGCAGGTCATGGCTTCTGCTCGTAGAAACACCATCAGGATCAACTTTGTGGGGATACCTCCCAAGCTTAAAGAGTTGGTTTCTCAAGTATCTGATCACTCCCGGTTCATCAAGAGACATGGTCACCTATTGGATCTAGTTACTTCAGGGTTCAATGAAGACATGATGAGTGTGCTGTTTCAGTTCTTTGACCCTAAGCACCATTGCTTTACATTTCCAGATTATCAGTTAGTTCCAACCATGGAGGAGTTCTCTAAACTTCTGGGTATCCCTGTTCTTGATCAGAAACCATTCACAGGTTTGGAAAAAGAGCTTAAACCAGAGGTTATTGCTGCAGCTCTACATCTGAAGAAGTCTGACATTGTTCTAGAGACGAGGAGTGGAGTTAAAGGTATTCTTGCCAAGGTATTAGTGGATAAAGCTCAAATGTTCTTGAAGGCCATGAGCTATGATGCTTTTGAGGAGATCTTAGCCTTGCTGATATATGGCTTAGTGTTGTTCCCCAATCCAGATCAGTTCATAGATGTTCATGCCATCAACATTTTCCTGAGTCACAATCCAGTGCCCACATTGCTTGGAGACATCCTGCATTCTCTTCACACCCGTACTACAAGGGCAAGAGGAACTTTGATGTGCTGCATACCTTTACTTTCTAGGTGGTTTATTTCTCACCTTCCTCGCTCAGTGATGAAGAATGAGCAAGGGTTCAGATGGTCCAAGAGAATCATGTCACTTTCTCACTCAGACATCCATTGGTGCTCCAGATCTATGGAGAATGTCACCATCATTGACCGTTGTGGAGAGTTTCCTAATGTGCCACTTCTAGGCATAAGAGGAGGCATCACCTACAACCCCTCTCTAGCTTTACGACAGTTTGGTTACGCTCGGAGCGATGGTCCACATGACATGTTGATTCAGGGCATTGTGTTTGATTACGACAATGATCTTCAGAGTTACCGTCAGAGATTCATACGAGCATGGGGAAAGGTAAACAGGATTGACAGCAAGACACTGGAGCCTAAGTATACTATTCCTATGGAGGCTTATCTCAGATGGGTACGATCTCGTGCTCAGACACTCATGATGCCATATCCTGCCGTCCTACCAGTTACCATGGAACCTGTTGCTGAAGGAGACACAACTTATACCATCCTTCACCCAGACATGCCTACTGATATGGAAGACTTGCAGAGATCATGGATACAACTGAAGGAGCAAAGGGATACTTTCGAGGCTCATTACAAAGCAAGCCAAGCAAGAATCCTAGAGCTAACAAAGCAACTTCACGAGGAACGAAACCTCAACTCATACCTCAACACAAAGAGGAAACGTCCATGGGAGACTTAAAACCCCATCTTTTGTACTTATTTCACTTTCATTTTTTTGTAAGCCTTAAAGGCAAAACAAAGTTATTACTAATAAAAAGTTACTTTCTTGTTTGTTTAAGCAAATTTAAATCCTGCGGTCCTTGAAAACATCGCATATGCATTCCCATATCATTTCATTGCATCACAGGTTTATAATTGTGCACAGGTTTCTTATCTTCTCGCTGTTTGTTTCAGCAATGGCTCTTGAACAATCAGTTAAGGATCTCCAGGCACAGAATGCACAGTTCCAAGAGCTGATCTTGAACCTGTCCAAGGGGCAAGATGATTTGAAGGCACTGCTGGCCAAGAAGACTAAGAAGACTAGAAGGTCTGCTGGGTTGCTCAACATGGGAAGAAGGTTCAAGGGTCCCGTCAAGACCAAGGAACAGGTTGAAGACTATGAATCTGAGGAATCTGAGAAAGAGAGAGGCAGTCTCCACAACACTATAGGGGACTCTGATTCTGAGGCTAATTACTACCATGAGCCTAATGAAGACAAATTCAAGATGCTGGTGGATAGGATGGATGCTATGGAATTGCAGAAATCATCTGGGCTGGATTTTGAAGATTTGAGTCTGATATCTGGGGTTGTGATACCCATTGGTTTCAAAGTTCCTACCTTTGTTGTTTATGATGGGGTCTCTTGTCCCAAACTGCACTTGAGGTCTTATGTCAGAAGAATTCAACCTCACACTGCTGATAAGAAGTTGTGGATCCACTTTTTTCAAGAGAGCTTATCTGGAGCTCAGTTGGAGTGGTATTATCAGTTGGAGAGTGTCAACATCAGAGACTGGAATGATCTTGCTGAAGCTTTCTACAAGCAGTATCAATACAATGCTGACTTAGCCCCCACTCGCATGCAGCTTCAGAGCATGTCCATGGGTGCCAAAGAAAGTTTTAAGGAGTATGCTCAGAAATGGAGAGATTTAGCTGGAAGAGTTCAACCCCCTTTAACTGACAGGGAACTAGTTGATATGTTCATGTGTACGCTGAATGGTCCGTTTTACAGTCATCTCATTGGAAGCTCATCATCTGGCTTCACTGAGTTGATCATGACAGGAGAGCGGGTAGAAAATGGTATAAA
This sequence comes from Lathyrus aphaca, assembly GCA_963966055.1. Taxonomy (NCBI): domain Eukaryota; kingdom Viridiplantae; phylum Streptophyta; class Magnoliopsida; order Fabales; family Fabaceae; genus Lathyrus; species Lathyrus aphaca. The sequence continues at coordinate 19,012,345 of OZ014521.1, forward strand.
GAATGGTAAGATCCATGTGGGCACTTCTTCATCAGGTGCTGCAAAGAAGCCTCCCACAGGGAAGAAAGAATCTAATGCTGTTTATGGTCAGCCTGATCGTAACAGAAGGCATCAGTCTGTCAGTGCGGTTCATATTTCAAATCCAACTCTTGCACCAACAGAGCAGCCACAGGGCAACCAACAGAGGGCTAGAAGACAGTTCACGAAGATCAACATGTCAATGGCTCAGGCATTGCAACACTTGTTGAAGGCTGAACTTATTACCCTGAGGGAGGCTCCTCAGAATCCCAATGTTACCTCTCCCAAGTACAATCCCAATGCACGATGTGCATATCATTCAAATTGTCAAGGACATGACACTAATAACTGCTGGGTCTTGAAGAACAAAATTCAAGATATGATTGATGCTGGAGAAATTGAGTTTGATCCACCAAATGTGATTACGGCACCACTGCCAAACCACGAGAAGACTGTCAATGCCATTGATGAAGACATTGATGAAGATCTGCATGTCTATTCAGTTATGGAGTTGACCACACCATTGTCTGTTATCAAAAAGAGGTTAGTACAAGCTGGGATCTTTCCAGGTTGTCGTGAAGATTGTCTGTATTGTACTTATAAACCGGATAGTTGCTTCATTTTGAGAGATGGAATTCAACGTCTCATGGATAAGTATACTATAGTGTTTGAAAGAAGACCAGCATCTGTAGAAGATATGGTGGATCATCTGACTCGGGGTAAGAAGATTGAAGAGGTTGATATGGTTGACAAAGTACCGGTAAGAATCACTTCAAAGGGTCCTATTAAAATCACTCGTCAGGGCCCAATCAAGATTACTGCTGAAGGTCCTGTGAAAGTTGTTGCTGAAGCCAGAGTGGCTCCTCTGATCATTACCACTCCTGGTCCTATTCCTTATACATCTGACAAAGCTGTGCCTTGGCACTATGGGTCTGATGTTTACATCCATGGTGTTAAGCAGGAGCCTTTACCTGATGTGCCTGTTGACATTGATAATATTGCTGGATCTAGCAAGATCACTCGTAGTGGAAGAGTCTTCTCTCCTCCAGTTGCTTCTAAGAGTGCAGTTACTCCTGCTGCTACTTCTACCACTGATGCTCGGGGCAAAGGTCCTGTTATTGAGCCTGTATCTACTGATGTGCCAGCTGCTGATGATCTCTCTAAGCAGATGGAAGAAGTATTGAAAATCATTCGCAAGAGTGATTATGACATTGTTGATCAATTGGGGCATACTCCCTCAAAGATTTCTATGTTGTCCTTGTTGTTGTGTTCTGAGGCTCATGCCAAGTCCTTGATCAAGTTTCTGAAGTCTGCTCATGTGCCCAGTGCAATTTCTGTTGATCAATTTGAGAACTGTGTTGCCCACCTGACCTATGATAACGGGTTAGGATTCTCTGATGCTGATTTGACCCCTGCCAAGAGGGATCATAACAGGGCCTTGCATATTTCAATTGAATGCAGGGGCACCACCCTGTCACATGTGCTAATAGACAATGGTTCCTCTCTGAATGTGTTGCCCAAAGAAGTCCTGAATAAGCTGAGTCCTGAAGATACTGTGTTGAAGCCCAGTAATATTGTGGTAAAGGCTTTTGATGGTTCTAGAAGAGTAGTGCATGGGGAAATTGATCTTCCAATCAAGGTTGGCTCTCAAGTGTTTACTGCTACATTCTATGTGATGGATATTCGTCCTTCATACTCTTGTTTGCTTGGTCGTCCCTGGATCCATGGGGCAGGTGCTGTGACTTCTACATTGCACCAAAAGCTGAGATATCCGGTGAATGGAAAGGTTGTTACTGTCTTTGGAGAGGAAGAATACTTTGTCAGCCATGTAAACACTTTCAAGTATCTGGAAGTGGAAGGTGAATACATTGAGACTCCGTGTCAGTCATTTGAAGTGGTTCCCTGGGTTGGTAATGATTGTGTAGCTCCTCCTGCTGTGAAGAAAGTTCCTGTGGTCATCAGAAAATCTCCAACAATGGCAATGGCCTCCCTCAATGATGCTAGAGCTGTGGTGGATGAAGGTGGTTGTACTATTTGGGGTCAGCTTCCTGATATTCCATACAAGTCTGACAAGTTTGGTTTGGGTTTCACTGCAGAGTCCCAGAAGGCTGTTCGTCGTGCTCGTGCTGCTCGTATCACCAATCAAGGGGTTATCAATGCTGTGGGAGACTATGATGAAGACTACAACTTGGATGCATGGATTTTTCCTACTGTGGGTGCTGGACTCAATAATTGGAAAGCTGAAGATGTTATCCCTATCTCCTTTAGTCAGGAGTAAATACTATTACTGTGTTATGTTTTTAAATTTGTGATTTCTGAACAATAAAACTTTCAAGCCATGTGCCTTACCCGGGGCACAATGGTGTGCTTGTTACGGGTTGTCATTTCATTTGCATACTTCATTCAATAAAATCAGTGGACGTTTCGTTTTAGTAAATATTGTGTTCCTTGTCTTTCTTTTCTTTATTTTTGCTTTATCAGCTATGTGTTCTTACGCACACCCACATCACTAAATGCAGATCCTCATCCACTCTGGATCCTGTTGATAACAGTTCTACTATTGCCAATTACAATTTCGAGAATCCGATCTATCAAACTGAAGACGGAAATGAAGACGATTGTGAAATACCTGTAGAGCTTGCTAGGTTGTTACAACAAGAAGAGAAAGCTATACAGCCACATGAAGAGCCAGTCGAAGTTGTGAATCTGGGAACTGAGGAAGACAGAAAAGAGGTCAAGGTAGGGGCTGATTTAGAAGACAGTGTCAAGAGCAGGTTGATTCAGATGTTACGTGACTATGTGGAGATTTTTGCTTGGTCTTATGAAGATATGCCAGGGTTGGATACAGACATCGTGGTTCACCGGTTGCCAGTGAAAGAAGATTGTCGTCCAAAGAAGCAGAAGGTTCGTCGTATGCGTCCTGAAATGTCAGAAAAGATCAAGGCAGAGGTAATGAAACAGTTCAATGCAGGGTTCTTAGCAGTAACTTCTTATCCTCAGTGGGTTGCAAATGTGGTACCGGTTCCAAAGAAAGATGGTAAGGTGCGTATGTGTGTAGACTACAGAGATTTGAACAAGGCTAGCCCCAAAGATGACTTTCCACTTCCTCATATTGATATTCTGGTAGACAACACTGCTCAGCATAAGGTATTCTCTTTTATGGATGGTTTCTCTGGTTACAATCAGATCAAGATGGCACCTGAAGATATGGAGAAGACAACATTTGTGACACAGTGGGGCACTTTTTGCTATAAGGTGATGCCATTTGGTTTGAAGAATGCAGGGGCAACATATCAGCGTGCTATGGTGGCTTTGTTTCATGACATGATTCATCATGAGATAGAGGTATATGTGGATGATATGATAGCCAGGTCTCAGAATGAAGAGCAACACCTTGATCATCTGCACAAGTTGTTTGAGAGGTTAAAGAAATACAAGTTGAGATTGAATCCAAACAAGTGTACTTTTGGAGTTAGATCTGGAAAGCTCCTGGGTTTCATTGTCAGTGGAAAAGGTATTGAAGTGGATCCTGCAAAAGTGAAAGCAATACGAGAGATGCCAGCTCCCCGTACTGAGAAGGAGGTTAGAGGTTTCTTGGGACGATTGAACTACATTGCAAGATTTATTTCCCAATTAACTACCATCTGTGAGCCAATCTTCAAGTTGTTGAAGAAAGATCAGGTGATGGAATGGAATGATGAGTGCCAAACTGCCTTTGATGAAATTAAGAGATATCTACTAGAGCCACCAATTTTGATGCCACCAGTTGATGGAAGACCCTTGATTATGTACTTAACAGTGTTAGACAACTCAATGGGGTGTGTATTGGGGCAACATGACGAGTCTGGTCGAAAAGAGCAAGCAATATACTACCTTAGCAAAAAGTTTACCGACTGTGAAACAAGATACTCACTGCTCGAGAAAACTTGCTGCGCTTTGGCATGGGCTGCTCGCCGACTAAGACAGTATATGTTAACCCATACTACCTTGTTGATTTCAAAAATGGATCCAATCAAGTACATATTCGAGAAACCTGCTCTCTCCGGAAGAATTGCAAGATGGCAAATGATCTTGACAGAATATGACATACAGTATACTACTCAGAAGGCCATCAAAGGAAGTGTTGTTGCTGATCATTTGGCTCATCAAGCAGTGGATGATTATCAGTCAATGAATTTTGAGTTTCCTGATGAAGACATTATGATTATTACCAAAGAACCTGGACAATATGACGGACCTGAACAAGGATCCCGATGGACTATGGTTTTCGATGGTGCATCCAATGCACTTGGTAATGGTGTTGGTATTGTGATTAGTTCCCCTGAAGGTTGTCATACCCCGATTACTGCCAGACTTTGTTTTCATTGTACCAATAACATGGCTGAGTATGAGGCATGTATCTTGGGTATTAAAACTGCTATTGATATGAAGATTCCGTTCCTTGATGTGTATGGAGATTCAGCCTTAGTAATAAGTCAGATCAAAGGAGATTGGGATACCAAGCATGATAACCTCATTCCTTACAGAGAGCATGTGTTGTCTTTAATCCCACATTTCAAAGAGATTACCTTTGGACACATTCCACGAAGAGAGAATCAGTTGGCAGATGCACTGGCCACCATGACATCTATGTTTGAGATCAGTTGGGATGATGAAGCTCCCAAGATTACCATTGATAGATTTGAAAAGCCTGCATATTGCAATGAGATTGACACTGAAGGGGCAGAGGAGAAGCCTTGGTTATATGAAGTGAAAAGATATCTTGAAGCTCAGGAATTCCCTGAAGGGGCATCTGTCAAAGATAGGAAGTTCCTGAGAAGGTTTGCTGCTAAATTCTTCTTGAGTAATGGGATTCTGTACAAGCGCAATCATGATTCAACTATGCTTCGTTGTGTGGATAAGAAGGAAGCAACTGAGATTATGGAAGAGATGCATGATGGGACCTTTGGCACTCATTCCAGTGGTCATACTATGGCAAAGAAGATATTGAGAGCAGGTTACTATTGGTCTACCATGGAAGCTGATTGCTACCAACACTCCAGAACTTGCCACAAATGTCAAATATATGCTGATAAAGTACATGTACCTCCATCACCACTGAATGTGTTGACTGCTCCTTGGCCCTTTGCCATGTGGGGCATTGATATGATTGGTGAAATCAAGCCTACTGCTTCTAATGGGCACCGTTTCATCCTGGTTGCTATTGATTACTTCACGAAGTGGGTAGAGGCAGCTTCATTTGCATCTGTGACTAAGAATGTTGTGGCTCGGTTCATTAAGAATAATCTCATATGTAGGTATGGCATCCCTGAAAGGATTATCACTGACAATGGCTCTAATCTGAACAACACTATGATTACTGATCTCTGCACGCAGTTCAAGATTAAGCATCACAACTCTTCTCCGTATCGTCCAAAGATGAATGGGGCAGTTGAAGCTGCTAATAAGAACATTAAGAAGATTGTACAGAAGATGACTGTTACTTACAAGGATTGGCATGAGATGTTACCATTTGCTCTTCATGGTTATCGTACTACAATACGTATTTCAACAGGGGCAACCCCATTCTCCTTAGTCTATGGTATGGAAGCAGTTCTGCCCATTGAAGTTCAGATCCCCTCCTTGAGAATTATGAAGGATGCAGGCTTGGATGAAGATGAGTGGATTCAGACCCGACTTGACCAGATAAACTTGATTGATGAGAAGAGGTTAGCAGCAGTTTGTCATGGCCAGATGTACTAGAAACGAATGATCAAAGCTTTTAATAAGAAGGTTAAGCCAAAGGTATATCAGGCTGGTGACTTGGTAATCAAGCGTATCATATTACCACAAGGTGATCCTAGGGGCAAGTGGACTCCAACATATGAAGGACCATTTGTAGTCAAGACAGTATTCTCAGGAGGTGCCATGATACTGACTACAATGGATGGTGAAGACTTTCCACAGCCTGTAAACGCAGACATAGTTAAAAAATACTACGCATAAAAAGAGACCCGCTAGGTTGACAGGCCTAGGCAAAAATAAGGGCATCCCGGCAAACCAAAAGGGTTTGGGCAAAAATTAGGGATATATATAAAAAAAAAAAAAGATGTACACCCGGCAAGTCGAAAACCTGAAAAGGCGGCTTGGGCAAAAAGGGGTATCCCGGTGGATTGAAAACCTGAAAGGGCAATCCAGGCAAAAGTTAGGGATTAAAGCGTATGACTATGTCCCGTTTGGATCACTCATGAAACTGCAACCAGTTGTACTACTTAGTCAAGCTCAAACAGATAAAGCTCAATTCAATCGTTTCCGTCTCAACAGCAAGAAGATGAGATACTTGAGTGGCAATAGTAGAATTGAAACTCAATAGGATTGTTTCCCACCTAGCTGATTTCCTTTTGTAAAAATTTTACGACAAAATCCTCTTACTAGGGTTTATGTCTCCTTGTACAAACTTACCCATGTATGGGTCACTTTTTGATATAAATAAATTCCATCTTTTGAATTCAGATTTACTTTTACCCTATTTACATAAGCGAAACGTCCATTGGTTGTGTTTGAATGTATGTATGCTTTTGAATATGATTGATGTTTACCAGAAATGCATGTATGCTTTTAATATGATTAATGTTTACCAGAAATGCATGAAAATGCAGTAATAGTATTTACTAAGGACGAACGAGGGAAGGATCTCAACGAAGCTTCGCCAGTTCACCTTTACAAGACAGTTACAAAACCCTCAGTAGGGCAAATCCATCTTCATAAAGTCTCATCTCCCCTGGAATTTATATCCATCTCTTTTATCCTCATACGGATATTCGGGAATTTATTTTCCAATAAGGGTACGACGAACAAAGACGGGAAGTTGTATCTACTCTACTATCAAACGAAGACGGGAGGTGATATCTATCCTTACTATCCCCATCATACGGGAAGTTATCTATACCCTGTTACCCCCAGCAGACAGAGGGTTATATATTCTTCAAACAACGAATAGGGATTTATTTTCCCTGGCCAGCAGTTGTTATACAAAGATGTCCAGACTCTTCCGGCAGTATCATATCATACATACATCATTTACATCATACCATAGCATATATATCTATAGACATACAGTACATTACCTAAGTGCATCATATCATACATGCATACATAAACTAATATCATTATGACAAAGGCTACCTTGTTTTCAGGTTAATTACCCAACAAACAAACTTATGATCTTTGGGACTGCTTTATCGTAACCTCAGGGTTACTTTATCCTCCTGATAAGCTTCTTATTACTTTGGGACTGCTTTATCGTAACCTCAGGGTTACTTTATCCTCCTGATAAGCTTCTTATTACTTTGGGACTGCTTTATTGTTACCTCAGGGTTACTTTATCCTCCTGATAAGCTTCTTATTACTTTGGGACTGCTTTATTGTTACCTCAGGGTTACTTTATCCTCCTGATAACTTCTCATGACTTCAAGACTGCTTTAGAGTTATCATTATTGATTGCTCTATCCTCCTGAAATCACATTACTTCAAGACTGCTTTAGAGTTATCATTATTGATTGCTCTATCCTCCTGAAATCATCTTATTACTTCAAGACTGCTTTAGAGCTATTCATTGCTCTATCCTCCTGAAGCCATCTTATTATTTCAAGACTGCTTTAGGGCTATTCATTGCTCTATCCTCCTGAAATCATTACTTCAAGACTGCTTTAGAGCTTTTGATTGCTCTATCCTCCTGAAGACATATCACATTATTATTTCAAGACTGCTTTAGAGCTATTCATTGCTCTATCCTCCTGAAGCCATCTTATTATTTCAAGACTGCTTTAGGGCTATTCATGGCTCTATCCTCCTGAAATTATTACTTCAAGACTGCTTTAGAGCTATTGATTGCTCTATCCTCCTGAGGTCATATTATCACTTCAAGACTGCTTTAGAGCTATTGATTGCTCTATCCTCCTGAGGTCATATTACTACTTCAAGACTGCTTTAGAGCTATTGATTGCTCTATCCTCCTGAGGTCAGATTTACTATTTCAAGACTGCTTTAGAGTTATCATTGTTAATGGCTCTATCCTCCTGAAATTATTACTTCAAGACTGCTTTAGAGCTATTGATTGCTCTATCCTCCTGAGGTCATATTATCACTTCAAGACTGCTTTAGAGCTATTGATTGCTCTATCCTCCTGAGGTCATATTACTACTTCAAGACTGCTTTAGAGCTATTGATTGCTCTATCCTCCTGAGGTCAGATTTACTATTTCAAGACTGCTTTAGAGTTATCATTGTTAATGGCTCTATCCTCCTGAAATTATTATTTCAAGACTGCTTTAGAGTTATCATTGTTAATGGCTCTATCCTCCTGAAATTATTACTTCAAGACTGCTTTAGAGCTATTGATTGCTCTATCCTCCTGAGGTCATATTATCACTTCAAGACTGCTTTAGAGCTATTGATTGCTCTATCCTCCTGAGGTCATATTACTACTTCAAGACTGCTTTAGAGCTATTGATTGCTCTATCCTCCTGAGGTCAGATTTACTACTTCAAGACTGCTTTAGGGTTATCGTTATTGATTGCTCTATCCTCATGAAGACAGGCCATTACATCAGTATTACTCCAGACTCCTGACAGCTCTCATTATATCACTGAAGAACTTTCCCCTAGTGGCATCTTTAAACCCACTCAGCCATGTTCAACCAGCCATCAAAATCACTCTATGCACTAGTGAGTGCAAATTTTTGGGCTTTTGTGTTCAATCCCCTTCAACCTTCCAGGTTACGACTGGCAAATATACCAATCTAACCCCTCAGGTTTCAGAAAATTGAACAGGGGCAGCTGTTGCACCCCAAAATTTGCCCTCACAATACAAGACTTTGTGTTCTAAGAAGGTTCACAAGGTTCACAAGTTCTCCAACACTTTCATAACCTTTCATGAGGTTCAGGAGGTCTACAAGTCACTTCTTGAAGGTTCACAAGGTTCACAAGTTTCTCAATGCTTGCATAACCTTTCATGAAGTTCATAAAGTCCACAAGCTACTTTATGAAGGCTCACAAGGTTCACAAGTCCCACAGTGCTTTCAATACCTTTCATGAGGTTCATGAAGTCCATAGGTTGCTTCTTGAAGGTTCACAAGGTTCACAAGCTTCTCAACATCTACAAGACCTTTCATGAGGTTCATGAAGTCCATAGGTTGCTTCTTGAAGGTTCACAAGGTTCACAAGATCCACAATGTTTACAAAGCTTTCCTAAGGTTCATGAGGTTTACAGAGCCACTTCATGAGGTTCACAAGGTTCACAAGCTTCACAATACCTCCCATGGGTATCACAAGACATTTTATGAAGATTCACAAGGTTCACATAGTTCACAATTGGTCAAAGAAGTTGATAATTCCCTCAGACAATGCACCTCCTAAGCAGGGCATCCATAACTAGGGTTTTGACTTTAATCAGGCTAAATGGACTTCCAATACCTCAAGTGAGTTTCATAACATCTTATATGTGTACAAGAACCCCCATGTCAAGTTTCAAGACTTTTCTCAAAAGTTTGCTCAGTCAGATGATCAGATAAGTCAAAATCAGTCAATGCAGTTAAAAAGTCAAACTGAGGTCAACTGTGGTCAAACCAAAGTCAAACTTCATGATTTTTTGCCAACATCAAGTATATGAAGTAAAATTCATCATTTGATCAAGGGTTGATCATGATTCATCAAGGAGATTCCAGATCATCAATAATCAGGAGTTTCTAAATTAGGGTTTCCTTAGTAAAAGTCAACTGAACTTTGACCAGGCATAACTTTCACATACTTCATCACCAAGTCTCCATCCAAAGCTCATTTTGAAGGAAATTGAATTCTCTACAACTTTGATGTTGAAAGTTAAGCCCAAAAATGCTTCATTTGAAAGATATGATCTAAGACATTATAGGTCATTTCAAAAGTCAACAAAAAGTCAACAACTTCAAAAGGGCATAACTTGAGATTGGTAAATGATATGGACCTTAAACCAATGGGGTTGTTTAGAGGACTCTTCAAGCTTTCCAAAAAGTCCAAGAACACCATCATGCCTTTAAAATTGAGGGAGATATGTCTTTGCAAAGTTGGGAAATTTTGTGAGGGTTTATGTTGAAAATGGAGGCTTAAAAGTATTTCTTTCCAAATGGGCTGCCCAAATTGTGACCCAATTCACTTTATAATGACTTGCACGAAATTAATTTAAATTATTCATAATTTTATTTATTTTATTTTTATTTATTATGATTTTTATATTAAAAAGTCATTTTAAATTCTAATAAAATATAAAATCATGAAAATAAATTGTAATTTTATTTCTAGAAAGTCTTAAAGGGTGATTGGAACTCAAAGTGAAGGAAATCATGTGATCTCTCCAAAAATAGAAAGCATTCAAGAGCAAATATTTGACTTTTACAACTTGATCTTTTTCAATCTTTTTTGATCCAAATTTTCACATAACCAAGCCATGTTTCTGACCTAAATCAATCACATATATATGCTAAACAAAACCCTAGCCTCATGGACGAATTCAAGCAGCCACAGTGTAAGTTTCAAAACTCAAAATTCATCAACAAAAGTGAGATTCGGATTCTTCCATACAAGAGGTTTCAAGGTAAACTAAGAACATAGACGTGTTCTTTAGCCATCACTGAAGCTAAAGCATCATTCATATGCATCCTATGTGCATCATAATGCTCTACCCGAACTCACTTTATGCTTAAAAAATTTCTTTTCGATTCCATTAATGTGTTATGATTCAATGATTTTTGCTTATATAATCGTGTTTGTTAATGATCATAGATGAAATCTGGACAGTTTGGTGGAGTTTCATAGCCTGGAACACGATATGCCATTTTTAGGGTTTATAGCTCTGATTAGGGTTCTTCAATACCTTCCATATAAATGAATTCCAAGGACGTGAAGTGATTGGAAAACTCATTACAAACTTAATGGACTAATCAATTTTAAGAAACCTTGTTGTTTTACCTATGTTTGAATTTCGCAGGTTTTGTTACAATTCTATTTTCGCAGGAAAACTCGCATACAAATTCGTAGCAAATTTGGAAGGTCTGGAGGTTGAAGACAAGGGCCATGCGCGCCAGTTTTAAAATTTAAATTTTGTTTTAAAATATTATCCATCTTTTCTGTTTGTATATCACAACTGGCTGGTTGGCCCAGTGGTAGCAAGGATGCGCGTAGGACCTGAGGCCATGAGATCGAATCCAGCCTCCAGCAATTCTTTTTGATGCGTTTTTCATTTAATTTGTAATTTGAATATATTATATTATGTTATCAATATGCTTTCAGATTGGCTCTTCCAGCCGGGTGGTAACATGTGCGTGTATATGGCTATGAGGTCCTGGGTTCGAACCATGAACCAGGCCTTTTTGTTTCTTGCATTTTCCTGATTTTTCCAGATAGAGAACAAAACCATTGGGATGTACTTCTTTGCTGCCTGCGTGTGAATGGCTCAGTGGTGAGAGCATGTTGTTGTCAATCATAAGGGACTGGGTTCAAATCCCAGTCCCACCAGGTTCCTTTTCCTTTCTTTTATTTTCATGTTTAATTTAATTGTTTTAAATAATTAGCATATTATTATTTATATTATAAAATATGTATATATCATGTATTCAAATTCTTAAAAATTATTTTTTTATATAAAACTCATGATTTTTCAATATAAATTTTATATAATTCTATGTAATTAGTTAAAAATAAATTTTGTATATGAATGAATTCTAATAGTCAAACCCTAAAAATATTTTCTATAAACCCTAATTCATTTTAAACCTAATTCTATTTTTCTTAATAATCTTATTTTTTCTAATTCCTAATAGAATTAATATGTATATATGATTACTATAATTCTTGTAAATTTTGTAAATATATTTATAATTCATTTTTCTCTTTAATATATTAAATAAACATTTTTTTTTTATATAACCTTTGTTTAGAAATAATTGTGTTTATAATAATTAAATTTTTTGTAGTAATTAAAATATAACTTAATAATGTTTAAATTAAAACAATTGTTTATTCATATTTGTTTTTTTATATATATAGTTGTTTATATTAAAATTGGTAATTTCTTATTATTATAATATTTTGATTAATTTTGTTTATTACTATTATTACTAATCATATAATTTATTTTGCTTTATTATTTCAATTAATTTTTATTATTCACTAACACCTCTTATTTTATTATTATTATTTTCACTAATTTTATATTTCTACTAATCTTATTATTATTATTATTTACTAACCCCTTATTTATTATTAAATTATTATTATTTGCTCATTTATTATTTTTGTTTATTATTATAATTTCTTGTAATTGTTTCCCGGTTGTAATTTTGTAATTATTTTAATTATTATTGTTATGGTTAGTAATTAGGGAGAGCAAAACATGTATGTTCTTAAAATTAATTCTAGATCACTTTTTAATCAAAGATAATTAAATCAAACACGTCACACACGTAAGTCGATTTTAAATCGCCGTCTCACTTCCTAAGGTTATCCCTCAAATTGCCTACGAATAATGGTTAAGTGGGGTGTATAAAGCAAGTCCCTCGAAAGAAAATCATCAAAGTCCCTTATGGTAGCCTTTACGAATCGAGTCCCTTTCGAATAAATGATGATAGTCCCTTATATGTGCTTATTACACCCCACCATTGCCTTCAAAATCAAATTGTCCCTCACATGTCCCTTTACATCCAAAGTAAGGACTACCTACTCCATTATAGTAGGGATAGTCTTACTAAGGAAAGGATAAAAAATAAGAAAGACCTTAAACATTAGGGTAGGTCACTCCTAGGTACTTGCTCACTTCAAAACTTTTCCACACTTAAACAAATTTCAAACAAATTTTCAAACAAGTTTTTTACACATCCGTACGAGGATTATTATTAAACTATTCTGAAGATTTTTTCTATTCACACACTACACTTTTAAAATCAATTTAAAGTGAGCTTAAGTACCTAAGAGCCCATGGATAACCATGGATGAAAAGGATGCTAATACCTTCCCTTTTCATAACCTACCCCCCGGACCCAAAATATTCTCTAAGGTCTTTCCTGTTCTTTTATAACCTTTCCTTATGGATAAAATAAAAGTCGGTGGCGACTCTTGCTATCTGCAACATTACTTAAAGTCAGTTCTCCCACCGTGTTACAGATGGCATGAACGTCTATGAACTGATCTGGATTGGGGAAAAATACTAAGCCATATATCAGCAAGGCTAGGACCTCCTCAAAAGCATCGTAGCTCATGGCCTTCAAGAACATTTGAGCTTTATCCATTAATACCTTGGCAAGAATACCCTTAACTCCGCTTCTTGTTTCTAGAACAATGTCAGACTTCTTCAAATGTAAAGCTGCAGCAATAACCTCTGGTTTAAGCTCCTTCTCCAAGCCTGTGAAGGGTCTTTGATCAAGAACAGGTATTCCCAGAAGTTTAGAGAACTCCTCCATGGTTGGAACCAGCTGATAATCAGGGAATGTAAAGCAATGGTGCTTAGGGTCAAAGAACTGAAACAGGACACTCATCATGTCTTCATTGAACCCTGAAGTTACTAGATCCAATAGGTGACCATGTCTCTTGATGAACTGGGAATGATCAGACACTTGAGAAACCAACTCTTTAAGCTTAGCAGGTATGCCCACAAAGTTGATCCTGATGGTGTTTCTACGAGCAGAAGCCATGACCTGCAACAAAGAACAAAGATAAATCCCTTGGTCCTTGCAATGGTTAGGGAAAATGATATGCTTATGATGCATGATGATGTCATGATGTTATGTTCAATCACAAACATGTGGCACACACAAGCAAGTCACACAATAGCCCTAGGTTTAAAGGCTTGCATGAGGTTCAAAGGTAAGTACCCTCCCCTGAAGTTAGATGGTTCATCCTGTCCTACAAAAGTAACCAGGTTCTAAGGGATCTCAATATCATTGATCCTTCACAAGGGAGGTTGATCAGAAGGCAACTTACTTGCCAACCAAAACCCTCCAAGTTTAAGATCTCAATGAGCGTAGTATCGAGTGTCAACCAACTTCAGTCTGCACCAAAGCCGGTTATCTCACTACTTTCTAAAGGCCAAGATGAGTTAACTAGGGTTCTAAAAGTTAGTTAGTGCATTGACAACATATGGCAGCCTCATATTATCCTCAACTTGACTTAAGGAACATAAGCACCAACCAAGAAGTCGCACTAACTATGGCCACCAGATCAACCGTATCGATATACGTCGTACAATTTCCTTGGTCTATTGCCATTTACCTAAGGTACACTAGATCCGGGTTAGGACCTTTCACACATAAGAGCACCCCAACAAGATAATATAAAGCAAACAAGGCAAACAATTTAGAGTGATCTAATTCCTAAGGGTACCCCTCTTAAATTTAAATCCCCAGCAGAGTCGCCAGTTCTGTAACACGGTGGGAGAACTGACTTTAGTTATGTTGCGGATAGCAAGAGTCGCCACCGACTTTTATTTTATCCAAAAGGAAAGGGTATAAAAGAACAGGAAAGACCTTAAGAGATATTTTTGGGTCCGGGGGGTAGGTTATGTAAAGGGAAGGTGTTAGCACCCTTTACATCCATGGTTATCCATGGGCTCTTAGTTACTTAGCTCACTTTTGAATTGTTTTTGAAAGTGTAGTGTGTGAATAGAAAAATTTTCATAATAGTTGATAATGATCCATGTACGGATGCGTAAAAACTTGTTTTTGAAAATTTGTTTGAAATTTGTTAAGTGTTTGAAAAATGGAGCAAGCAAGCAACTAGGAGGTACCTACCCTAAAGTTTAAAGTCTTTCTTGTTCTTTATCCTTTCATTGGTAAGACTATCCCTACTATTAAGGAGTAGGTAGTCATTACCTTGGATATAAGGGACAAACGAGGGACATCTGTTTATATGAAGGCAATTGTGGGGTGTATTAAGCATATAGGAAGGACTATCATCATTATTCGAAGGGACTTGATTTGTAAAGGCAACCATTAGGGACTTGATAATTTTTTCTTTTAAGGGACTTACTTTATACACCCCACTTGACCTTATGATTTAGGCAACTTGAGGGATAGCCTTAGAAAGTGAGACGGCGATTAAAAATCGACTTACGTGTGTGAGTGTTCAATATTATTTATCTTTAATTAAAATGAGCTAAATTAATTTTAAATAGAATACATATTTGCACTCCCTAAATTACTAACCATAGCAAAAAATTAAATAATTAAATATTACAAAATTTACATCCGGGAAGCATTTACAAAATTATAAGAATAAGCAAATTAAAATAAATAGCAAAATAAATAATTAGCAAAATATAAATAAATAAGCAAAGATAATAAATAAACAATAAATAAATAAATAGGGGTTAGTGATAAATATAATTAAAAAATAAGGTTAGTAAAAATAAAATAACTAAAGTTAGTGAAATAATAATAATTAGAAAAATAAACAAGGTTAGAGAAATAATAAAAAAAAAAATATATAAGATAACAAAAATAATAATATGGTTAGCAACAATAATTAATAGAAATAAATAGAAAAATATTATAATGACATGATTAGAATAATGAACACAAAATTGGATTTTTAGTATATAAGCATTTATTTAGAAACATGAATAATTAAATAATTACTATAATATAAAAATTTTAAACATGATATAATTACAAATTTAAATCATTACCAAATTTAATTATTTCTAAACAAAAAATTATAAAAGGTATTTACATATTATATAAAGAAAATAAATTTTAAATATCATGTTTATAAAAAAAAAATCATATTTACAAAATTTACAAGGATCATATTAAATAAATAAATAAATTTACATAATAACTACATTAAAAATTAGAAAATAAAATTATTTAGAAAAATAGAATTAGGTTTTAATAGGCATTTAGAAAATAAATTAGGGTTTTGAAAATTAGAGTTTGTTTTTAGAAAATATTTTTTAGGGTTTTCTAATTTAACTATAAAATTATTTAATAATATACATACATTATATTTACATATGATAAAGAAAAATATTTTTAAAAAAAAATTTATATATTTTAAAATTTAGAAAAGATTAAACATGCTTTATTATTATTATTATTAATTATTTAGAAAACATATATACATAAAGTTATATTTAATTTAATATTAATACTTAAAACAAATAAAAGAAGAAAAAGTGTGAAAACTTACCTGACTGGGGTTTGAACCCAGGTCAGCCTGTTTTCCAGCAAGAAGAACAACCACCAGGCCACTGTGTACGCAGGCAATAAGTGAGAGTGGGAAATTTGTTTTGTGCTTCATCTAGAAAATCCAGAAAAATAATGAAAACAAAAGGCCTGGGGGAGGATTGAACCCAGGACCTTTGAACATTCAAACACGCGCATCACCACCCGGCTGGAAGAGCCAATCTGTTAACATGTTGACTATAATGGATAATATATTAAACCTGAAAAAACAAACAGAATAAAAGAACAAAATGTCACAAACGGGGAATCGAACCCCAGACCAAGCTATTGTGTACGCACGCCTCCAGCCACTGGGACAACTCAATTGTTGTGATAACAAACAGAGTCATAAAATAATATTTTAAATCGAAAATTTGAATATGGGCTCCGCGCCAAAACCAGTCGTCTCCTTCCTCAGGACCTTCGAAATTTGCTGCGAAATTAACTATGAGTCTTCCTGCGAAAAAGCAATTCCCAGCAAAACCTACAAACATCAATGGCCAACAAAACCATACAGTTTCATAAAATCAAACACAACAACATGATCCTGACATTCACACGATTCGTTCTATTTCTTTAGAATCAATTTATATTCACTAAATCAAAAATCCCTAAACCTAGGTCCAAACCCTAACAATGGCATTTTATGAATTAGCCACGGTTTCTTTGATTTTCCTGTCCAGAAACGATCTATATCACATAACAAACAACATTAGCCAAGCAAATTTCATTGAAACACAACAAATTAATGCAATCGAAAAAGTTATATTCAAGAACAAATTGAATTCGGGTGAGGCATTATGGCATGATTTGGATGAATGTGAGTGATGGTTTATGATCAAGGATGTCCAATGAAGCTCTCCATGTTCTTATTTTACCTTCTAGTGCCCTGGATTGAAGAATCCGAATTGGTGTTTTGGCTTGAATTTTTGAGCTATGAAACTTACCTTTGGCTGCTGGAAAATCGTGAATGAGGGTTTGCATTATGTTTGATACTTATATGTGAATGATTCTAGGTCAAAAACTTCATTGGTTGTGTGCAAGAATTGATTTAAAAAAGATTGAGATTGATCATGCTTTGAAATTTCAATATTTGCTCATGAAAGCTTACTATTTTTGGATAAATCACATGATTTCTTTCTCTTTCAACTTCAATCAATATTGATGAGATTCTAGAAGCTCAATCTTCATCCAAAAATATATTTTCATATTTTATATTTATTTAAAATGATTTTTTGTGAATTAAATAAAAATAAATAAAAATAAAATAATAAAAATTATGATTTTTAATCAATTGGGTCGTGCATGATGATGTGATATGGATTGGATCACAATTTAGCAAGCCCATTTGGAAAGAAGTGGTTTTAAACCTCCATTTTCAACATAAACCATCACAAAATTTCCCAACTTTGCAAGGGAACATCTCCCTCAATTTTAAAGGTATGAGGGTGTTCTTGGACATTTTGGAAAGCTTGAAGAGTCCTCTAAACAACCCCATTGGTTTCAGGTCCATATCATTTACCAATCTCAAGTTATGCCTTTTTGAAGTTGTTGACTTTTTGTTGACTTTTGAAATGACCTATAATGTCTTAGCTCATACCTTCCAAATGGAGCATTTTTGGGCTTAACTTGCAAGATCAAAGTTGTAGAGAATTCAATTTCCTTTAAAATGAGCTTTGAGTGGAGACTTGGTGATGAAGTATGTGAAAGTTATGGCTGGTCAAAGTTCAGTTGACTTTTACTAAGGAAACCCTAATTTAGAAACTCCTGATTATTGATGATCTGGAATATCCTTGATGAATCATGATCAACCCTTGATCAAATGATGAATTTTACTTCATATACTTGATGTTGGCAAAAAATCATGAAGTTTGACTTTGGTTTGACCACAGTTGACCTCAGTTTGACTTTTTAACTGCATTGACTGCTTTTGACTTATCTGATCATCTGACTGAGCAAACTTTTGAGAAAAATCTTGAAACTTGTCATGGGGGTTCTTAAACACATATAAGATGTTATGAAGCTCACTTGAAGTCTTGGAAGTCCATTTAGCCTGATTAAAGTCAAAACCCTAGTTTTGGATGCACTGCTTAGGAGGTGCATTGTCTGAGGGAATTGTCAACTCTTATGGCCAATTGTGAACTTTGTGAACCTTGTGAACCATCATAAAATGTCTTGTGAACCTCATGGGAGGTATTGTGAACCTTGTGAACCTTGTGAACCTCATGAAGTGACTTTGTAGACCTCATGACCCTCATAAAAGGGTATGTAAACATAGTGAATCTTGTGAACCTTGTGAACCTTCATAAAGTAACTTGTAGACTTCATGAACCTCATGAAAGGTCTTGTAAATGTTAAGATGCTTGTGAACCTTGTGAACCTTCAAGAAGTAACTTGTAGACTTCATGAACCTCAAGAAAGGTATTGAAAGCATTGTGGAACTTGTGAACCTTGTGAACCTTCATAAAGTAACTTGTAGACTTCATGAACCTCATGAAAGGTTATGGAAATGTTGAGAAACTTGTGAACCTTGTGAACCTTCTTAGAACACAAAGTCTTGTATTGTGAGGGAAAATTTTGGGGTGCAACGGCTGCCCCTGTTCAATTTTCTGAAACCTGAGGGGTTAGATTGGTACATTTGCCAGTCGTGACCTGGAAGGTTGAAGGGGATTGAACACAAAAGCCCAAAAATTTGCACTCACCAGTGCATGGCTAGTTGAATATGATTGAGTGGGCTTAAAGATGCCACTTGGAAGAACTGGGGATGGGCTTAGAGATGCCATCTAAAGAACTGGATGTGATTTATGCAACATGATTTGAGTTGGAAATATTTTGGATTAGGGAATGGATCTTTGTACAGACCATTTGCCTATTCTCCAGGGGCCAAAAGAACGTCAGGATTTGTTCTTAAGGATCAAAAGAACGTCAGGATTAGTTCCTCTGAAAAGTATCTTGAACAAGGGACCAAAAGAGCATCAGGATTAGCTCTTCTGAAAGATGTCTTGAACAATGGGTTAAAAGAGCGTCAGGATTTGCTCTTAATGATCAAAAGAACGTCAGGATTTGTTCTTCTGAAATACGCCTTGGAGGATGAAGCAGTCCAGAAGCAATGATGATAGCTATCAAGAGGATGGAGCAATCTTGAGGTAATAATATGATTTCAGGAGGGTGAAGCAATCCTGATGTAATAAAAGCTGTCAGGAGACTGGAGTAATCCTGAGGTAATAATATGATATGCTTTCAGGAGACTGGAGTAATCCTGATGTAACAGCATGTCTTTAGGAGGATTGAGCAGTCCTGATGAGATTATAAGCTTTCAGGAGGATAGAGCAGTCCTGATGACCATAAGTTTGTTTGTTGGATAATTAACCTGAAAACAAAGTAGCATTCTGTATGATAGTATTAGTTTATGCTTTATGTATGCATGTATAATATGATGCGCCTAAGTAATGTACTATGTATCTATGGATATGTATGTTATGGTATGATGTAAATGATGTATGTATGATATGATACTGCCGGAAGCGTCTGGATATCTTCGTATAACAACTGCTGGCCAGGGAAAATAAATCCCGATTCGTTGTTGAAGAATATATAACCCTCCGTCTGCTGGGGGTAACAGGGTATAGATAACCTCCCGTCTGCTGGAGATAGTAAGGTATATATAACCTCCCGTCTGCTGGAGATAGTAAGGTATATATAACCTTCATCTTCGTTTGATAGTAGAGTAGATACAACATCCCGTCTTCGTTCGTCGTACTCTTATTGGAAAGTAATTTCCCGTATATCCGTATGAGGATAAAAGAGATGGATATAAATTCCAGGGGAGATGAGACTTTATGAAGATGGATTTGTCCTACTGGGGATTTGTAACTGTTTTGTAGAGATGAACCGGCGAAGCTTCGTTGAAATCCTTCCCTCGTTCGTCCTTAGTAAATACTATTACTGCATTTTCATGCATTTCTGGTAAACATTAATCATATTAAAAGCATACATGCATTTTTGGTAAACATCAATCATATTCAAAAGCATACATACATTCAAACACAATCAATGGACGTTTCGCTTATGTAAACAGGGTAAAAGTAAATCTGGATTCAAAAGATGGAATTTATTTATATCAAAAAGTGACTCATACACGGGTAAGTTTGTACAAGGAGACATAAACCCTAGTAAGAGGATTTTGTCATAAAGATTTACAAAAGAGAATCAGCTATGTGGGAAACAATCCTATTGAGTTTCAATTCTACTATTACCATTCAAGTATCTCATCTTCTTGCTGTTGAGACAGAAACGATTGGATTGACCTTTATCTGTTCGAGCTTGAGTAAGTAGCACAACTGGTTGTAGTTTCATGGGTGATCCAAACGAGACATAGTCATACGCTTTAATCCCTAACTTTTGCCTGGATTGCCCTTTTAGGTTTTCAATCCACCGGGATACCCTTTTTTGCCCAAGCCGCCTTTTCAGGTTTTCGACTTGCCGGGTGTACATTTTTTTTTATATATATCCCTAATTTTTGCCCGAACCTTTTTGGTTCGCCGGGATGCCCTTATTTTTTCCTAGGTCAGTCAACCTAGCGGGTCTCTTTTTATGCGTAGTATTTTTTAACTATGTCTGCGTTTACAGGCTGTGGGAAGTCCTCACCATCCATTGTAGTCAGTATCATGGCACCTCCTGAGAACACTGTCTTGACTACAAATGGTCCTTCATATGTTGGAGTCCACTTGCCCCTAGGATCACCCTGTGGTAATATGATACGCTTGATTACCAAGTCACCAGCCTGATATACTTTTGGCTTAACCTTCTTGTTAAAAGCTTTGATCATTCGCTTTTGGTACATCTGGCCATGACAAACTGCTGCTAACCTCTTCTCATCAATCAAATTTATCTGGTCCAGTCGAGTCTGAATCCACTCATCTTCATCCAAGCCTGCATCCTTCATAATTCTCAAGGAGGGAATCTGAACTTCAATGGGCAGAACTGCTTCCATACCATAGACTAAGGAGAATGGGGTTGCCCCTGTTGAAGTACGTATCGTGGTACGATAACCATGAAGAGCAAATGGTAACATCTCATGCCAATCCTTTAAAATGAGCTTTGAGTGGAGACTTGGTGATGAAGTATGTGAAAGTTATGGCTGGTCAAAGTTCAGTTGACTTTTACTGAGGAAACCCTAATTTAGAAACTCCTGATTATTGATGATCTGGAATCTCCTTGATGAATCATGATCAACCCTTGATCAAATGATGAATTTTACTTCATATACTTGATGTTGGCAAAAAATCATGAAGTTTGACTTTGGTTTGACCACAGTTGACCTCAGTTTGACTTTTTAACTGCATTGACTGCTTTTGACTTATCTGATCATCTGACTGAGCAAACTTTTGAGAAAAATCTTGAAACTTGTCATGGGGGTTCTTAAACACATATAAGATTTTATGAATCTCACTTGAAGTCTTGGAAGTCCATTTAGCCTGATTAAAGTCAAAACCCTAGTTTTGGATGCACTGCTTAGGAGGTGCATTGTCTGAGGGAATTGTCAACTCTTATGGCCAATTGTGAACTTTGTGAACCTTGTGAACCATCATAAAATGTCTTGTGAACCTCATGGGAGGTATTGTGAACCTTGTGAACCTTGTGAACCTCATGAAGTGACTTTGTAGACCTCATGACCCTCATAAAAGGTTATGTAAACATAGTGAATCTTGTGAACCTTGTGAACCTTGTGAACCTTCATAAAGTAACTTGTAGACTTCATGAACCTCATGAAAGGTCTTGTAAATGTTAAGATGCTTGTGAACCTTGTGAACCTTCAAGAAGTAACTTGTAGACTTCATGAACCTCAAGAAAGGTATTGAAAGCATTGTGGAACTTGTGAACCTTGTGAACCTTCATAAAGTAACTTGTAGACTTCATGAACCTCATGAAAGGTTATGGAAATGTTGAGAAACTTGTGAACCTTGTGAACCTTCTTAGAACACAAAGTCTTGTATTGTGAGGGCAAATTTTGGGGTGCAACAGTTACCTAGATGGATATTCAGGATTCTTCCAAATACCTATTCACCCCGAAGATCAAGAAAAAACTACCTTTACATGCCCAGTTGGAACTTTTGCCTATAGAAGAATGCCTTTTGGACTCTGTAATGCTCCTGCCACTTTCCAACACTGCATGATGTCTATCTTTGCAGACTATTTAGATGGAATCATGGAAGTATTTATGGACGATTTCTCAGTTTGTGGATCTAATTTCAAAAATTGTCTTATCAACCTTGAGAAAATCCTGGAAAGATGTGTGGAGGTAAACCTTGTGCTAAATTGGGAAAAATGTCATTTCATGGTCACCAAAGGGATTGTTTTAGGACATATAGTTTCCGAAAAAGGTATAGAGGTAGATAAAGCTAAAATAGAAGTCATAGAGAATCTAAAACCGCCGAAGACTATCAGGGAGATAAGAAGTTTTCTTCGATGAAAAATGTACTGAAGCATTTAATCTTCTTAAGCAAGCTCTGATTTCAGCACCTATAATGAAACCCCCTGATTGGTCAGAACCGTTTGAGATAATGTGTGACGCCAGTGATTATGCTGTTGGAGCCGTTCTAGGTCAGAGAAAAGATAAGAAGTTACACGTAATTTATTATGCTAGTAGAACCCTAGACGCTGCACAACTCAACTATGCAACAACCGAAAAAGAGCTCCTAGCTGTAGTTTTCGCCATAGACAAATTTAGATCTTATCTAGTAGGAGCCAAAATTATAGTTTACACCGACCATGCTGCCATTCGTTACTTACTAAGTAAAAAGGATGCCAAACCTAGGTTACTTCGATGGATTCGATTATTGCAAGAGTTTGATTTGGATATCCGTGATAAGAAAGGCACTGATAATGTGGTAGCTGATCGCCTATCTAGGCTAGAATACCTGAAACCTGACTCAGTACCCATAAATGATGATTTTGCCTATGATAGACTGATAGCCCAACTAGAAACTATTGAAGATGCTAACCCAGACCTACATGAGCATTCTCATAAATCCTTAGCTATAAATAATGTACCTTGGTATGCAGACTTTGTTAATTAGTTAGCCGCTGACATCATACCCCCTGATCTAAACTACCACCGGAAGAAGAAGTTCTACAGTGATGTGAGAAGCTTCTATTGGGATGAACCGTTTCTTTTCAAGAGAGGTAAAGATGGCATTTTCCGCCGTTGTGTTCCGGAAGAAGAAGTACATAATATAATTGAGCATTGTCACTCTGCACCCTATGGTGGACATGCAAGCACATCTAAGACCTACGCCAAGATTCTTCAAGCTGGCCTATTCTGGCCTACTATGTGGCGTGATGTCCATGCTTTCATCGTCAAGTGTGACAGATGCCAACGCACAGGAAATATTTCCAGACGTAATGAAATGCCGTTAAGAAATATCCAAGAAGTAGAACTCTTCGACGTATGGGGTATAGACTTTATGGGACCGTTCCCACCATCTTTTGGAAATCAGTACATCTTAGTAGTTGTTGACTACGTGTCTAAATGGATTGAAGCTATCGCCGTACCCACGAACGACACCAGAGTAGTCATCAAATTATTCAAAAACTATATATTTCCCAGGTTTGGAACACCCCGTTTAGTCATAAGTGATGGAGGATCACACTTCATATCGAGAATATTTGATAAACTTTTAAGCAAGTATGCAGTTAAACATAGAGTAGCAACGCCATACCACCCACAGACCAATGGACAAGTGGCAGTAACTAATAGGGAGATCAAATAAATTCTTGAGAAGACTGTCTCTATATCTAGAAAAGATTGGTCGCAGAAACTTCAAGAGGCATTATGGGCCTATAGAACCGCTTTCAAAACCCCTATAGGAACAACCCCTTATCAACTGGTCTATGGAAAATCATGTCACTTACCTTTTAAGTTGGAGCATAAGGCCTATTGGGCGATCAAAACTTTGAATTTGGATTACTTGACTGCTGGTGAGAAACGTATCCTTGATATCCAAAAATTAGAAGAGCTCAGACAATCCGCCTACGAAAATGCCATCATATACAAAGAAAGAACAAAAGCTTGGCATGACAAAATAATCATAAGAAGAGACTTCAAAATAGGCGATCCTGTTCTCTTGTTCGATTCTAGGTTACGACTTTTTCCAGGAAAGCTTCGTTCAAGATGGACTGGCCCTTTCGAAGTATCTAAGATCCTAAGATCCGGTGCTATTGAAATCAAGAACCAAACATGTAAACCGTTCATCGTCAATGGACAGAGGTTGAAGCC
This sequence comes from Lathyrus aphaca, assembly GCA_963966055.1. Classification (NCBI taxonomy): domain Eukaryota; kingdom Viridiplantae; phylum Streptophyta; class Magnoliopsida; order Fabales; family Fabaceae; genus Lathyrus; species Lathyrus aphaca. Next base: position 19,036,865 of record OZ014521.1, read on the forward strand.
CTACGAAGGAGGTGACATCCCAACAACATACACCTGCCATACTCTGAGTGATCCACCATATCCTTCCGATGATCTATAAAAATCGGTCGTCGAGCTAATGACGTTAAACAAGCGCTGCATGGGAGGCAACCCATGGTTTTCTTATTTACGTACTTTTTTATTTATTTATTTTTACTTTATTTTAATTTTTTTATTTTATTATTATGTCAGGACTAACGATTGAATTTTTTATGTGCTTTCAGGACTTGTTTGCTAACCTTGTGTAGAATGCAGAACCCCGATGACATGCACGTGGCCTTTAGAGACGACGCATAGAGAGAGCGTTACTATGTCCACATGAGACGCCCTATGGCTCCTACCAGGTACCCTGACCATGACTGCATGGATGCCTTGGGGATAGAGCCAAGCGTCAGATTCTTATGCCATCAACTCCAGTGGGACCAGTTTGACGACAGGAACAACACTTATAGGAACTTGACTCTTGAGTTCCTCAGCTCGTTTCATCATGACCCTTGGGCTGGACCCAATGGACACGCTGTTTTCAGGTTATTCGGGATTGACTACTCCTTCTCTCACAAAGAGTTTGGTGATTTACTATGTTTTCAGACTACTCCTGATGCTATTCCAGAGACACCGATGGGGTATTTTATGAGCAGAGAAGTGGAAAAGTTTTGGTCTAAAATATCAGGTGGAGGGAGCCAAGATCCTTCCACCCAGTTTTCTCAGGTAATCCACAACCCTGCATTAAGGTACTTCCAGATGATTCTAGCGCATTCTTTCCTAGGTTTGCCAGATACAGAGACTCTGTTAAGTGAAGAGGAGATTTTCCTACTGTTTTGTGCGACTCAGTCTCGCCCTGTTGCTTGTGGCAATTTTCTGTTGAAGGGACTTGCTAGTGTTGCCAGATCATCTGTAGGCATCATACATGTCGGTGGGATTGTTACACAGATAGCTACTGCATTGGGTTTGTCTCGCAAATTATTGCACCTCAGGACCTTCTGCTGCTACACCACCTTGGATGTTGACTTTTGTCTTGACAGAGGACTGATGAGGAGGGCCTCTTTTGAGCCCAACATGTTTAGATTACTGATTGACGGCGAAGTGATACATTACTTTACATTACCAGACCCGCTGATGACCAGTGTCCATGATCCTGCCAATTGGAGTTATGCTCTAGAGGGTTATGGAGAGACTGTCGAAGAGCCGAAATCACCTCCCGCCGCTGAGTACACTCCTACACCTCTTACTCCCCGAATCACTGTTATGTCTAACAATATGTCTCTGTAGCCGCCTGATCTACAAACTCAGATTTATGAGCTCCGTAAGGAGACTGCCCTGCTCAAGCAGGAAGTAGCGGACTTGGAATTACAAATTCAAGTTTCTGATCTCACTCATGCCTCAGAGGCCGATGCTCTATATCAGGAGATTGAAGAGCTTCGGAGGGAGATAGCTGAGATTCGTGGATCAAACCAGGAGGAGAAGCCTACCACATGATTCATTCTACACTGACGATATTACCCTAGTATTTAATTTCTTTTTTTCATGCTTTATTTTATTTCTCGCATCTCCAGACATAACTTACATTATTGCATCTATTGCATTTTCTTTTTTTCATGTACTTTGAGTTTATCTTATATATACATATTATTTTATGCACTAATGCTGATTTTTCTTTTTTCTTTTTGATTTTTAATTATTTTATTTTGTCGTGCAAAGAAAAAAATATATATAAGACAAAAATATTTTCATTTTTGTCTTCATATAAAAATATGTAAGCCTCATGCCTTGGAAAAGAGAAGAAAACACTATCCAGACCCCCCCGAAGACCGAAGGTACAAAGAGGGCCCAAAGGAGGATTTAAAAAAATCCAAGGCCCATCAGAATTTAGCCTTGTGGCGGGCGCCACAGGCCCATGGCGGGCGCCATGGCGTTCTCCCCTATTTCGGGGCTGAACATTCATTTTCACCATTTTCATACCTTCCTCCTTCAAAAACCCATTTTTATAAGTTTCAAAAACCCCATTGAACCCCATTAAAACTCCCCCATTTCCAAAATACCCACCATCCATAAAACCTATCCAAAATCCATTTTCATTTTCATCCACCACAAACCATAAAAATCAAACCTTTATCATTTCTCTCATAAACCATTTTCTACCATTTTTTCACTTCCTAAGGAGCAACAACAATGGAGTTCAATGGATTTCTTCTTCGTGATGGAAGACCGGGTGATAGGCAAAGGAAAATTATTCAGAGGCTTCAGAGTCGAGAAATTCTCTCGACTAGGTACGTCGATGATAACTGTCTATATGCTTTGGGTATTTATCATAGTGTTTTTAATTTATTAGATTTTTTAGGCTTGCATAATATTTTCGTTAATCCAGAACCTACCTGAAATTCTGTGATCAGGTATGAGATGTCGAATGAGATGTTTAAACACTTGACAACTTAACCAAAACTTAAAGTGCAAGAAAATTAAACAACACAGTAATTTGTTAACCCAGTTCAGTGTATAACCACACTTACATCTGGAGGCTACCAAGCCAGGAGGAAATCCACTATAAGTAATATTAATTCTAGACTTAAACCACCCAGTTTAATCTTTCACTTAATATCTACCCAATGCAATTTCTACCTAAGACACAACTTAGATATGAGTACCAACTCACTCCCCCTCAATCACACAGTGATCTTGTTTACAAGTTTAATAAAATTGAAGTCATACTTCAAAGAAAACAGCTTGATCTTACTTCACAGTTTCAATCAAGACACAAATACACTTTTGCTTAAAAGCTCATAAAGTGGTACAATAAAAATAACCTGCTATTAAAACACAAAACACCCTATTTGGTCTTCTGAAATTCGTACCCTATTCTGAGAGTTTTTGTTGCTTAAATAGGTGTTTGGATTTTGGGCTTTCTGTAGGTTTATCCAATCCTGAAACGCATGCTGCTTCCACCTTGAATTAGGGTTTGTTACTTCCTAGATTCTAGGTGATTCAGTTCTTCTGATTATGCTGAAGTCACATAACAACACTCCCTACAGATGCGCCTTATTCTGTTTTGTCCATCCATAATTAATTCCAGATAACTTTCCTTAATTTACTCAGTTCTGTTAGTCATTAATTAATTCTGGTAGCAGGTTTGAGATGTCACAACATCTGTTGGGACATCCTGAAAAACTGAACTTAAATCATTAACTGATACAATGTCACAACATCTGATATGACATCCTGTAAACTGAACTTATATCATTAACTGATGCAATGTCCCAACATCTGGTGTGACATCCTGAATTAAGTTCATTTACTTATACTCTGTTTGATAATGTCCCAACATCTGATAGGACATCCTGAACTAAATTCAACAATTCTTGTTGGTCAAAAATTCTGCCAATTCTGAACATCTACAAACTCCCCCTTTGGCTAATTTTTGGCTAACATATTTTTCTGGTTATCAGAGTGCAGCAGAAGTTCTTTTATCAGAGAATAGCAGTTCTTTTCTGTTGAGTCATGTGTGAGTTTACTCCCCCTCAAACATACATGTATTCAGTCTTGTTGCAACAGAAATTTTCATTAACATCACAGATTTAGTTCAGAAGCAAACAGAAGTTTTTCATTAATAACTAAACAGCATCATACATTGTTGTTGTTGTTCTTGTTCTCCCCCTTGTTAGACATAAATTTGGGGCCAAAGTTACTAATTCAAAATTACAATGCAGAAGCTGTCATTACATATTCCTCACATACAATTTTCACTCAGACTCCTCATAGTCAGTTTCTTCCTCTTCCTCAGTCTCCTCATCAGAAGTAGCAGCTTTCTGAGCACTTTCTTCAATCTCCAGCCTTTGGATAATCTCCTCAAGCTTCTGCTTCCTTGCATCCAGTTCTTTGCATGTGATCTTCAGCTCAGCAATCAAGGCAGCTTTGGAGATTGGAGACTTTGCCTTTGAAGGACCAGCAGAATACCCAGAGGGAGCTTCAACATCAGCTGCATGATGACTCAGGAACAGCTTGTAGTGGAAGGCCAGAGGGCTTTCTCTTTTGCAAATTGTGTCCTTCTCAGTGAGGATACCAGGATACTGACTCAGCATTATTCCACACAGCAAGGAAGGGAAGGCAATTGACAGCTTAGTTGCAGATGATACAACATGCTTCAATGTCTGATCAAATATATAAGCCCCATAATCCAGCTTTGTTTGGGTGCCCACAACATATATGAACCTGCCCAATCCAGTTGATATTGAGGATGTATGGTTGGTAGGGACCCAGTTTGCAGTGCCAATCCTATTCAGCATGGCATACTTCCTTGTCAGCATGCTAACTGAGAGCTTCCCTTTAACTGGCCAAGTCTTGACCTGATTAGCAGTGATAACCTTGCAAACCTGGTTATCAGTCTTCCCTAACTCATTTGGACCATCAGATTCTCTTCCAAGGTAGTGGTTGATAACCCTAGGAGAGAATTCTACACACCTTCCTCTTACATATACTTTTCTAAAGTCAGCAGACTTACCATCAGCACAATCTTCTTGGAGGTTGACTATGAATTCCTTGACAAGCAGCACATAGCAAGGAGAGAAGTTGGAGACAGTTTTGAAAAGGCCAGCAGAAGAAATGAGATCAATTAACTCTGTGCACTCAAGTGCATTACTGCTCAGCTCTCTTTCAAGTGCTACCCTTCTTTGATAAACAAACTTCCATCTATTCACACTTGAAACATGATGAAAGGAGATGTTGTCCAAAGGAGCTTCTGGAACAGCAGTTGATGACCTTGAGGGTGCTGGTTTCTTCTTTGGTGGAGATGTTGGGACATCTTCTTCAACATCTGAATCTGGAGGAGTGACAGCTTTCCTCTTTTGTGTTTGCACCTTGCTCCATTGTTTTGTAGGACCAAAGACAACTTTAGCTTTGTCCTTCTTTGGTGTAGCTTGCTTCTTCTCAGGAGTTGCATGTCCTGCATTCATCTTTTCTTTCCTAGTCCTAAGCCTTTTGGCTATGCTAGGGTTTACAGAAGCAATGATTTCTGTATCAGAATCATGCTCTATGTTCACAACAGGAGGAGGTTGAACAGTCTCCTCTTCAGCTGGTGGATCAACAGAGGGTTGATCTTTAGTGGAGGCCTTGTGCTGGTCCTCAGATGTATCATCAGCAGTATCAGATGAGACCTTTTGCTGGTCTTCAGATGGTTCAACATCTATTGGGACATCCTGTTGAGCAGGAGTGTCCTTTTCAGCCTGGGTTTGTTGATCTTCTTGTGGAGCTGGCATGGTGTTCAGAGGGATAGATATGCCACTTACCACTCTTTGCTCAGATAAGATCCTGTTTACCAGCTCCTTTATGGAATCATCCACATATACATAAGCTTTTGGAGTGGTGTTTGATGATGAAGGCATGCCTTTGGCCTTGCTGAAAACAGGGTCCTTTGCCCTTTTCACAGTAGGGGTTCTTGGCTTTTGAGCAAGAGGAACACTTCCTCTGATTTCGTCCATTGGAGTTGAATCCATGGGTACAACAGAAATGGGGGTTGCATGCACCACATCTTCCTTGTTGAGGATTTCTTCAGAGATGTTAGGGTTTTGGTGTTGAGCCATTTTTATAATGTGGTGAAGATTGAGATTGGTTGAGTTTGATGATATCTGAAAGTTAGCTATAGCAAGCAATTTGTTGTGAGAGAAAGATGAGAAGATGAATAGCTGAACGTGATCTGATATTCTTATAAGAGTCGTTACTTAGAGAATTTCTAGGAGAGGAATACACAAGGTGATTGACCAGACTGGTGTTGCCATCTGGTGATCATGCCACAAGATGAATAGCATCCAAGGCTTTAGTAAATATATCAGCCAATTGCAGATTTGTAGCTACATGTTCCAATGAGATCACTTTTTCTTCTACAAGATCTCTGATGAAATGGTGCCTGATATCAATATGCTTGGTCCTGCTATGTTGGATAGGATTCTTTGATATGTTAATAGCACTTAAGTTGTCACAGTACAATGTCATAACATCTTGTGGGACATTGTACTCAGTGAGCATTTGCTTCATCCAAACCAATTGTGAACAACTGCTTCCAGCTGCAATATATTCAGCTTCAGCAGTAGATAAGGATACACAATTTTGTTTCTTACTGAACCAAGAAATCAAATTGTTTCCTAGAAAGAAGCATCCTCCTGAAGTGCTTTTTCTGTCATCAGCACTTCCAGCCCAATCAGCATCACAGAAGCCAGTGAGAATTGGTTTGCATTCATGAAAGTACATTATGCCATAATCACAAGTACCATTAACATATTTCAGAATTCTCTTGACTTGGTTAAGATGACTAACTTTTGGATCAGCTTGATATCTTGCACATACACCTACTGCAAATGCTATGTCTGGTCTGCTAGCAGTCAGATATAAAAAGCTTCCAATCATGCTTTTGTATAGGCTTTGATCTACATTCTCACCCTTGTCATCTTTAGTCAGCTTTAAATGTGTGGGGGCAGGAGTTCTCTTATGAGTAGCACTGTCCATCCCAAATTTCTTGACTATGTTCTTAGCATACTTGCTTTGGGAAATGAACATGGAGTCCTCCATTTGCTTTATTTGCAGTCCAAGAAAGTAGGTTAATTCTCCTACTAGGCTCATTTCAAATTCAGATTCCATCTGATTGACAAAATGTTTAACCATCCTTTCTGACATCCCACCAAAAACAATGTCATCTACATATATTTGAGCAATCATGACATTTCCTTCTTCATCTTTAACAAACAAGGTTTTGTCAATTCCACATTTCCTGTACCCTTGCTTGATAAGAAAAGTAGTCAGCCTTTCATACCATGCTCTTGGAGCTTGCTTCAGACCATAAAGAACCTTCTTTAGTTTGTATACATGATTTGGACAGCTTGGATCAACAAATCCTTTAGGCTGTTCTACATATACCTCTTCATTAAGATATCCATTTAAAAAGGCACTTTTCACATCCATTTGAAATAGCTTGAACTTTAAGATACAAGCAATTCCCAAAAGTAGTCTGATTGATTCAAGCCTTGCTACTGGTGCAAAGGTTTCATCAAAGTCTACTCCTTCAATTTGTGTGTATCCTTGAGCTACAAGTCTAGCTTTGTTCTTTGTAACAACTCCTTGCTCATTTGACTTGTTCTTATACACCCATTTAGTTCCAATCACATTTATGTCATCAGGTCTAGGAACAAGGTTCCACACTTTATTCCTTGTGAATTGACCTAATTCCTCTTGCATAGCACAAATCCAGTATTCATCAGTAAGAGCTTCCTTGATGTTTTTAGGTTCTATTTTTGAAACAAAACAGGAACCTGAAATCACTTCTCTTGATCTAGTGCTTACACCTCTGTTGGGATCACCAATTATCAAATCTTTGGGATGATCCTTCTGGATTCTGATGGAGGGAGGTTTGCTGGATTGTTCTGTCCTTGCATCAGTTTGAGTGAAGTCAGAATGATCACTCTTTTCTTCAGCTTCAGTTTGGCTTGTCGCTCCCGGGATTTTCATCCTAGTACAAACGCGAAAGTGGCGCGGAAAGGTTAGAGTCGCCAGCCAGACATTTTTATCCCGAATGAATGGGAAAGGTAATGTTGCACAAACCTGAGGAAGAAGGAAAGGACAAGGTCCTGCGAACCAAAGATCTGAGTTCGGGAGTCGGTAACGAATTGAGAAGGTAATAGCACCTCAATCCGTCTGTCGTACCCGACGGGATCCACGCTTGCAAAGAAACTGTTTCAAAGGGGTGAAGGTATGAAAACTGCAGCAAAAGAAAAGAAATGAACTGGAAAAGAAACTGAGAAAAGAATTGAAAAGAAAATAAAGAGGAAAAATGTAGGGAACATAAAGATTGTGCTCGAACGGGCCCTACCCCGCTGCCTACGTACCTCATTAGGATAATGAGGATCAGAGACGCCGTAGTTCCCCTAACTAGGGGTAGAAAAGAAATTGCTTGCGAATTAAAGGCTTGAACTTCCTATGCCATTGCTCAGGTGTTGCAGGCTCGGACGACGAGTGCGTAACCGTCTTGCAAAGTGACAAGTAGGAGCAAGTTCGCGGACGGAGCGAATGAGGTGAGAAAAGAATTCCCGAAGGAAGGACGCTTATTATTTGTATTTTTTATGAAGCTTTTATGAGTGAAGGTTTGCATAGGTAAGTGTACCTAAGTCTTACTCAATGGGATGTGTACATCTCACATCATCCCGAAATGGAATGCGCAAGAGGCACACCTATCTATGGAGGAAATCCCCAAAGCTAGTCCCACAAGTGAAGACTCAAGCACACTGGCCTATTACCATTATTAAGTGCTTTTGTGGTTTTTTGGTTAAGAAGTGTTTTTTAGATTTTCTTTGTGAGGTACTCATGCTAAGACCTATCCACCACGAGTGATGACTCACACCTCGCCCCGAAATGGAACGCATGTGAGCATCTCATAGCAAAGTCTCATGTCACATGAAAGTACTCAACCTTTATTAAATGAATTAGAATTAAGTTTGAAGATGAGAAGAGAGAGCACCAAAGGATCTCAAAGGAAAAATTCTCAAGGGGGACTAAAATAATCCTAAGTATTCACATGCATAGATATCCTAAAGGTTAGTGAGGTTTCTATCCTAATGAAGAAGGAAGAAGAAGATATAAGAAGGGATGAGAAAGGCCTAGGCCCAACAAAAGAGAGTTAGTTCACATAAACATAAAAGGAAGAGGTAAGAATTAGAGATGTGGAACTCAATTCCCACATCTCACACTTACCATAGCCCCTGCAAGGTTAGCATACACAAATGAATACAAGCACAAAGTTCAAAACCAGAATCAAAATGGTATAAAGAAGGGCCTAAGAGTCCAGCAAGATGAAGAGAGAAGTCATACAATACCAAACAATATCAAAATAAAAGCAATGGAACCAAAAGATGGAATTTAAACCCTTAAAGAAACAAATGACTTGAATATGAAGCAAACTCAAAAATTTAGAAGAACCAAGATCTATCCTAGGACCAGGAAGGTACCCATACCCTAGAGGAACCCCAAATGAGAAGAAAAAGTTGGCACAAGTGCCCTTCTAAGCCTATAAGAGATCTAATGAACCAAAAGAAGCAAAATGGGACAAGGTGAAAACAAAAATCCATAAATAATCAACCAGCCATCTAAAAATTCTACAACTGGAACCAAATGATCTTAAAACACATTATATCAACTTGCCAAAAGGATTTGCAAAAATTCAGAAAGGAACTAGGTCAAATGAATGTATAAACACAAGCTAGGACAGAAAACTTACATCACAAGATACCAGATCAAAACTCAAGAAATAAATTCCTAAAAATTCTGAGAAAAATCACATGAAAACTAGAAGATCTTAGGAACACAATGCAAAAAGAATGGGATCAAAACTCCAAATATTGAAGTCTATAGAAAATCAACAAGACAGGCTGGTCAAGAAATGAAGCAAATGAAGCTATATACATTGGTGATTTAATTCTGGCACGCTAATCAATGAAAAAAAATGTTACAAAATTTTAGAGACACAAAGGAACATCAATGATTTATTTGAGAATTTTTGGATGAATATTTCTATTTTTAATGAATTAAAAGCAAACTGAATACAAAAAGAAATTAAAATGAAACAAAAGAAATTGAAGGAAATGAGAGGGAGGTGTAGACAGTAGGGCTTGTAAGTGTAATCCGAATGGGCCTAGCAGGGAGTGGGGTGCGAAAATCATTCTAGTATGGGCCCAGGTTTAAACACACAAAGCAATTCTTTAAACTTCTCTTATTCCTTTTCCATTATCATTATGCTAATTAAACCTAATATTAAATTCCTAACAATTATTAAACTAATCTCTATCTTTTCATCTTTTCTAAACCTCATTATTCTAAACATTTTTCTAACTAAACTCTTCCTATTTCCTAAACAAATTTATTCTAATTAATCTCCACTAATTAAATTCCTTTTATTTTCTAAACAATTATCTAATTAACATTTTTTCTAAACAAAACATTCTAAACAATTGTACTACTTTAAATTCTATTAATTACTAAACAAAATTATCCAAATTAATTCTATTTCTATTTTCTAAACTATTACTATCCTAAACAATTATCTAAACAAATATCAACTAAACTCCATTATATTTTCTAAACAATTTTTCTAAACAATTATATTAATCCCAAAACTATATTTTTATTTTCTAAACAAATTTCTAAAACAATTATCTAACAATTATGCCACCTAGTCTATTCTATTTTTATGAATTTAAATGAAATGAATAAAAAAGAAATTAAGGTGAAAAGAAAAAGAGAAAAAATAAATAAATAAAAGAAAATTGAAGGGGGTGCATGAAGTAGGCCTCTTATGTTGAATTTGGATGGGCCTGGGACGCGTGGGGTGCGGATAGCACCTGGCTTAAGCCCAAAACGCACACTAGTCCATGGCTTATGGGGGAGGCGCAAACAGCAGAAAAATTCAGTTTACTACATTTTGGGCCCAGCAATGGGGGTGCCGTTAACAACTGGCCTTAGGCCCACACAGAATCCACAACACTTTCTCCTATAATCAGATTTGTTAATATTATTATTAATGCTTTTATTAAAATGAAAAAAAGAAAAAATGAACAAAATATCATGTAATTTATATCAACCGGTCAAGCTAATGTTAAGTTGCTACAAGACAAAACTTCACCACAGCCTCTCACGATTTAACACGTCATCGTCTTCTTCCTCACTCTCTTGAAACAACGAAAAACACAGGAGAAGAAGAACAAATCCAGCCCTAACATCAACACTCCCTAGCATCATAACTTCCTCATCTCTCAATGAAAATCAACAATATAAAAGCCAAAAATGAAGTATGAAATACGAGGATCATGAATGTACCAATAGCTTCCACAAACAAACATCACACAGAGCAATTCGATCGAAACAAGATCATATCTCAGAACTGATATTCATGATTTTGTGCCACATAAAGTTTCTACACACTTCACATCATGCATCTTAATCCATAACAACATCAAACAGTCTAAAATACAACCAAACCGAAGCAATTGTTTGAGAAACACAAACCTGAACTTGAAGCTTCTTGAAGAATTTGAGAAATCCAGAGGACTCCTTGCTCTCTTGAATCTTCCTTGGATCTGGTTCAAGCCAAATAAAGGCTAATGGATGAGGATGATGCACACTCAGAGATGCTGTTGAATCTTCAGCTTGTTCGCAGCTCCAAGATCCTTGCTATGGAGGTGCTGTGAAATCCAATTTGAAGATGCAGACCTTGAAGATGAAGAATGAGATGAGAACTTGATCTGGAAGCTTCTCTTTTCTGTTATTCGGTTAGGCTTTCAATGAGAGAGAAGAGAGAAAGATTTCAGAATATGCTGATGTGTGAAATGAATACCAAGCTCTCTCTTTTTCTACTGAATTCGTGATTGATTCCCATAGCTAGGGGTGTGCGTTTGAAGCCTGAAGGGTGGCTACACCAATTCGGTTATATCCAAATGCAGAGCTCACCAACCTCTTTTTGCTTCCCTCCATTTTGTTATTTTAAACACACCATCCTAGGGTGAAACACGTGGTGATATTGGCATGGTGCATGGAATACATGAAGGCTTCACGTGACCTTCTTGTTTTCTCTATTAGCGAATTCTGCATGTGGTGTAGAGAGTGAGAAAAATGTGCAACTCCAAGGTGCATGCTGGAAGCATTCAAAGTGGCGTGATGGGCCAGGGTTGACTAAGCCCACTTGCTGAATTTCTCACATTATTTTCCACATAACCCATCACCAAGTGCCATTATTTTTTTGATTATTTCAATATTTGGTCACAACCATTAGTATATGGACCTATTAAAATATTTGTGAACAAAGCAACATGTCACGCCTCACATAGCTTTAATAAAAATAAAAAAAAATGAGCCAATCACAAAATGACACGTGTCCAACCACAAAACCCTAAAATGCTCCAAACTTCAAAAAATCGTAACTTGAGTTCTAAAAATGCTATGAAAGTGTTCTACGACTTTTCGGAAAGGGAAAATCATGCCCTACAACTTTCGTGTTCACTGAAAAATCGTTCGGAGCTTTTCCGCACATGAAATAATGGCTTGAAGTTTCGGGACAAATAATTTCCAAAGATGGAAACTTCTAAATCTCCAATTTTAGCAACTTTTGCATACTCCCGATTTTTGACATTTAAGCTCAACTTAATTATTCTTTGGCATGATATGACCTCAAAAATAATAATCCTGATTAAAAAACTATGAAATCTTCATGTTGACTTTTTTGACTGCAAAGTTGACTTTCTTGCTTCACTTTCAAGTAGCTGGACCAAACCTTGACATTCTTCAATGAATTTTTGCCTCAAGCTTCATATATAAGCCATGCAGACCAAATGAAAGCCTTTGCCCATAAGAAATGGTCAAAATTAAGGGGATATGAGAATCTGGCCCAGAACCCTAATCAGGATTTCCCTTACATAGGAAAAAAGTTGTGCTCTTGAACTTTTGATGAAATGACTGACTTCCCTAAGGAACTTTCTCACCCAATTTCATCCCTAGGATCCTCCTGTCATATAAGGGATTTTTCCCAGATGAAATGGCCAAAGTCACAAAGTTTTCATGCTTGAAAGTGAAACCCTAATTTGGGATCACTGCGTAGGAGCTTGCCCTAGCTTGGGTTCTCTGAAACTCTCCTACTCTTGAGCTTTTGTGACTGACCTTAAACTTATGAATGCCATGTAGATTCCTCATGGGACTTGGACAAGTCCAACTGGGCCTCTTGTTATAGCTTGTAATACCTCAAATCCACCCACAGATGATCATATGCCTAATGCTAGTTCATGAGAATGTTATGCTTCATATTTCCATGATATGATGCTGAGGAAATGATATGAGTATGATGAATATGATATGAGATAATGCTTAAAATGAAGAGGGCAAATTTAGGGTGTTACAGCTGCCCCTATTCAATCAACTGTTAATCTGAAAAGGACGGTAGCATGAGCTATCGACCATTCAAGATAAATTGTGATTGAATACCAAGAAAACCAAAAATTTGCAATCTGACGAAGAATGCATCACTGGGAAATAAACCCAACCAGATGACGCTCTGGGGATATGAGGTGGAGAAAAAGCAGACGAGCTTCTTCCAAGTTGAAACTGATATCTGGAATAAGAACAAGTTGACAGACGAGTCTTCAAACCATCCTGTGGCGACAGGAGCCGGACATACGAGTTCGCAAAACACTTCAAGAACATACACTGGGACAGACGAGTCTCCATACAAATCCTGTGACGCCAGGAGCTGGACATACGAGTTCGCAAAACACTTCAAGAACATACACTGGGACAGACGAGTCTCCATACAAATCCTGTGGTGACAGGAGCCGGACATATGAGTTCGCAAAACACTTCAAGAACATACACTGGGACAGACGAGTCTCCATACAAATCCTGTGACGCCAGGAGCTGGACATACGAGTTCGCAAAACACTTCAAGAACATACACTGGGACAGACGAGTCTCCATACAAATCCTGTGACGCCAGGAGCTGGACATACGAGTTCGCAAAACACTTCAAGAACATACACTGGGACAGACGAGTCTCCATACAAATCCTGTGACGCCAGGAGCTGGAAATACGAGTCCCCAAACACTGCATATAGCATGAGACAGACGAGTCTCCTTCGGGTTTACCTGTTACGCCAGGACCGGTAATGCACTTAAGTCTGTGGGATAGACATGCAATCAAGGTAGACGAACCTTCTTCATATATTATCCGCGGATATATGGTATAAGACAGACGAGTCTTCTGAGCAAACCTGTTACGCCAGGTGCAGCAACCATGATTGGTGCTTGAGACAGACGAGCCTCCTTCGGATTTACCTGTTACGCCAGGACCGGTAACCATTTCGACATTTAATTCCCACTGTCAGGATTCGAAACCTCTTCAATACAGACGAGTATTGGATGATCATCAAAATAACACAGACGAGTGCCATAAGTCAATGATACAGACGAGTATCAGACGATGATCTGAGAAACACAGACGAGTGCCTCAAGCAATGATACAGACGAGTATCAGCAACTGGTATAGACGAATACCAGAGATTCAAACACAGACGAGCATTTGGAGCAGCAATACAGACAAGTACCAAGATAATCAGCAAATCCACACATACAGATACTAGTTAACACAGACGAGTGTTAGGGATGATTGTAGACGAGCAATCAACAAATATCATCGGAACACGGACGAGTGTTGAGGAGTTGCGGACGAGCAACAACAGAGGTATCATAACACAGACGAGTGTTGAGAATCGACAGCAAAATAATATCTCAAAGCACAGACGAGTGCTGGAATTTGCAGACGAGCAATCACCAACTGATATAATCGACCACAAACAAGTGTTTGGAATTGCGAACGAGCAGAATCAAAGCAATCATAAACCACCACTGGGGAAATCAAACGAGCTATACCACTGAGCTAACATAGACGAGTGTTGAAAGATGCAGACGAGTGGCAATAAAGCAGTAACATGTCCCTGCTGGGGAAAACTTTGCTTAGGGATAACTCATACGAGTGTTGAAGATTGCAGACGAGCAACAAACGAATGCCTGATCGACAACAAGAGATACAACTCTACAGGGGAGAGCAAGTCAAGAGGTCTGGATACCCGTTCTGACTGAGGTGATGAATACCTGGATGTATCATCAAATAAACCAACAATATGGAAACTTTGCTGGGAAATATTTCACGGACGGAGGTGAAAATCAAATATGAACTCTGTGGGGACAGATCATCTTCAGACTTGGCTGGGGAAGCTTCTTGGGCAAATACTCTGGCTATGGAGAGCGTCTGATAATTCAAGACTCTGAGAGGATATCAGGCCTTCAAGTACCTGATAGGTAAGGACTCTTGCTGGGGATAGAATACTGTTAATTCCATCTCTGATGACGTCAGGCTTTCAGGCACCTGCTGGTTATACTCCACTGGGGAAGAATGGACTGCTACTTCACTGGGGAAGAAGAACCTGCTTGGGCTGCCGCCCAGACTTAGCTGGATAAAATCTCTGTCAGAGATGCCAGGCTTCAGATACCTGTTGGAGAAGAAATCTCTGCTTGGGGAAATACTCTACTGGGGAAGAGTACATTGCTTGAGAGAATGTGACGCCATCCTGCAACCTGCAACAACAGAAAACACACGTGTGTCCCGGGGATTTGCATGGCATGATCTGTTCATCCATCATCACCCGACACTCAAAGAGGGTTACAGTTTCCCTGCATGTCAGTTTTCTTTTCAAGATTATCACCATGTTTAGATGCAATGCTATTTTTGCCAAAAATTCAGGACATTTTGCAAACAAAAATAAACACACACAGCTTTTTGACTGAATATTATTTTTATTGGATGGCCTCTGAATAGGCAAAGATTTACATCAGGAAGCAACCACCTGGAAAGAAGTGGCCACTATAAAAATTGAGAAAAGAAACTATCCTAATGGCAATGTACATGGCATTCCAAGGAGTTCCATTTCTGCTATGACCTGCATGTCTTCAAGACTTTCCATTCTGCTTTGGCTTTCTGAGAGGACAAGGGAACTATTTACTATCCTTCTGATATTGTCAAACTGTACGAAACGATGACGTGGTTCAGATAACTTGGATCACAGTTGTTCGCTTATTCCCTTATTTTGCGTGGATCGCCCTCTCGGGTTTTCAATCCACCGGGATACCCTTTTTTTGCCTGAGCTGTCCAATGTGGCTTTTCAACTCAGCGGGTGTACACATTTTTTTATATTTATTTCCCTAATTTTTGCCCGAGCTTTTTATTCTGTTTTTAGCTCGCCGGGATGCCCTTTTCTTGCCTGGACTTACATTCTGTTTTTGTCTCCAGCGGGTCTCTTTATGCGAAGTGTCGCTCCCGGGATTTTCATCCTAGTACAAACGCGAAAGTGGCGCGGAAAAGGTAGAGTCGCCAGCCAGACATTTTTATCCCAAAGGAATGGGAAAGGTAATGTTGCACAAACCTAAGGAATAAGGAAAAGGACGAGGCCTTACGAACCAAAGATCTGGATACGGGAGTCGATTACGAATTGAGAAGGTATTAGCACCCCAATCCGTCCGCCGTACCCGACGGGATCCACGCTTAAAAGTCTGTTTTCAAAGGGTAATAAATAATATGCTGTTTAACTGAAAGAATAGCTATTTGGAATGGAAATGAAATGGGAAAAGAAATGAAATTGGAAGATGGGAATAAAGGGGAAAAATGTAGGGAAAATAAAGATTGTGCTCGAATGGGCCCTACCCCACTGCCTACGTACCTCATCCGGATAAATGAGGATCAGAGACGCCGTAGTTCGTCTAACTAAGGCTTACACTCGTTTGTGGTTTTTAGGATGACGTTGCTATAGCTCTAGCTCAGGTGTTACCGGCTCTGACGCGAGGGTGTTTACCGTATCGCTGTTCGAACTGTTGAGACAAGTCATGAAGAGTATGAGATGAGAATGAGAAGACGTGACTTCTTGGTTTGTTGTCTTTTATAAGAAATGTTTTGAATTTGTGTTTATTGAATGTACAACACTAAAGACTATGACACAGGAGCGAATACTTTCCAAGATCGCCCCCAATGGAACGTTTGTAAAGCATCCTAGAAGAGTGAAGGAGACCTCCACTGATCATTTCCCGTGTAGCTTAAGGCTCGTGGCGCATTGTACACCTTTTCCTTTATTAAGTGTTTTTAATTTTCTTTTAAGATGAGAAGAGACTCAAGTTGTAAAAGGTAAACATTCTAAGGGAAACTAGACTTACCCTAAATTAATTGAATTCATGGATAACCTATGGTTAGTGAGGTTTACAATTAAAATCTACCTAAGAGATATAAGAGATATAATACTAAACATGCAAGTAAAAGAAGTTAGTAATGAGCAATAGGGTCATCCTAGGTCATGGTAGGTAAAAACGCATATGAAATGTAAACGGGATGAAACAATGAGGTGTGTGGGTCGGTTGCGTGGTGCTAAGACACACGACTTATGGTATGAAACATACAAGGTTTGATGTTGGTTGAATGGAATGGAACGAATGTAATCGAGGAACCCTAGAATAATATAAACTTTATTTATTTATTTGAAAGTATATTCGACGTCGGATCAAATACTTTATTTGTTTTTGAAAATTTGGTTTTCTATCGATTCGTTTTATCTTTTCTATCCTACTTATGGAAATTATAAAAGCATATAAGTTCTAAGCTATTACATCACAAAGTACATAAAGTCTAAAACACAATTAAGGCATAAAAATATCCAAGTCCAATAGCCAAACCTTGCAAAACACCTTGCACAAAAAAACAAATAATTAGTAAATGATATGAATCATGAACATGTACAATATGATGGAAATGAATTAAAATGACAAAAAATATTAAAAGTCATGAAAAAAATATGAAATTAAATTCCTAAGGTCTTCAACCTGATTATATTATTGTGTTAAAAAAATCTCTAAAAAATTCTTATTTTAACTAATGCAAATGACCACTTAAAACTAACTAAAGTTCAATCACAAATTTACACAAATTATACTACCAAAACAATAGCAAAAATGTCCTAAAAATTCACCAAAAAATGTTCTAGGTACTTCAACTTGTCTTTTAATCATAGCAAAAAGAATGGGCAGAAAATATTATGGGAAGTGGTAGAAATAAATTACACAAAATTGTGTGTCTAAGTGGAAATTCAATATAAGATTAATTAAATGAAAATTCGAAAATAAATTGAAAAAATGATTAAATTCAGAAAGTGAAAATTGGGAGAGTTTCTAAAATGCATTAAAAAGCTAATATAATTTTTTTGGATTTTTCTTGAATGTTTTACTATTTTTCTATAAATCAATTTGAAATGGTATAAAATATGGAAGTTTAAAAGAAGAGAATAGAGGGGGGGGGGGTGAGGAAGTAATGCTTTTGCGTTAAAACTGAAACTGGGCCTAGAATGGAGGTTGAAATAGCAATTCGCTAGGCCTGGTTCGCATAAAGCCTGAAGGAGCTTGGTATCTTTGGTGAGGACACAGGCGCAGGAATCTTATCCCATTATCAGATTTTTAATGGTGATTACTAGCTCTTAAAGACAGATTAAAGACTTCATTATTATATTAATTTACATTAACTATTCAATTTTCAAATAATAATAAAAAAACAAATGATAACAAGCATTTTATATGAACATCAGAAAAAATAAAAAGAAAAAAAACCTAAGTCTCCTTCTCTCCATCCTCACGCATCCTATCTCTCCCTCTCAGTATCATCTTCTTCAATGAAACAAAGAAACCAGACGCCGTTCACTCCTAAACCGCCGCCGCCAACATCTCCATCCTCCAATCCACGCCACCTCAACACAAACCCTAGTCCTTCCTCCATTTTCATCCTCTTCATAAAACCTAAACCCTAATTCCTCAATGCTCCCGCCGCCGCCGCCGCTGCGAAACACTAACCGCTCCGTCACCCCTCTCCTTCTCGTTGCAACACCCCCTTTCCTCTTCACAAACCCTAATTCTACATCCTCTTCCCTTCACCCTAGCTACCGCCGCCGTCGGCCCTCCCCCCAAACAAAACGACGAAACCTGCTCCTCTGCTCATCCTCGTTTTCGTCTCTCTCTCATGTCCACCCTCAAAAAACCCAACCCTAAGTTGCTAATCCCTATCCGCGGTGCTACCTTCTCCAATTGGAAGGAACCGCCGCCGCCAACATTGCTTCCTTCTTCTCTCCGCCGACCAAGAACCAACCTTTTGAAGGATCATCCTCCGAAGAACCCTTACCCTCACTCTAACACCAACCTGAGTTTCTACACAAAGCTAAGAACCCTTACCCTCACTCTAACACCAACCTGAATTTCTACACAAGGCTAATCTAAATTTCCCCTCTCTCAAATCCTCAATTGAATCACCACCACTCTAATTGATACATGCCAATCGAAGAATAGTACGCGATAACAGTTTCAAACGCAAGCAAATTTGTACCTTGGAAAGCGATGTCGCGTTGATGATGTCAGAAGCCGTGAAGGTAATTATTTGGAACGAAGCCATGACGATGAAGATCCGCGGTGCTTTCTTTTGTTAAGTATGAATCTTTTCTGTTGCTTGTTTCGAATAGCCCCTTGTGATATTGATCTTTGTTGATGCCTTCTTCTTGCTGTCAATTTTGATGGAGCTTGGCTCGTGCAGGTTATGATTATTGACACTGAAGGTGATGAAACCGAGAAGTTGTTGATTATGGAAGAGGAGTAATTTGGACGTTGAAGAGGGTGAAATCTCTCAGGTGCGTTATGCGATGAAGGTATTGACAATCTCGATTTCTTTGGTTTTACCTTTGATTCTTGTTGTAATTCATTCTTTGAACTTTGGCACTTTGGGTGCGAGTCTGTGTACTCTTGAATTGCTGAACTTGTTGGATTTTCTTCTTTCAGGATTGTTACTGAAACTGAGTTGATGAAGACTCTGAGCTGTGCTTCTGTTCGCTGATCTTGCTGCGTCTCA
Organism: Lathyrus aphaca; assembly: GCA_963966055.1. NCBI lineage: Eukaryota > Viridiplantae > Streptophyta > Magnoliopsida > Fabales > Fabaceae > Lathyrus > Lathyrus aphaca. The sequence continues at coordinate 19,056,369 of OZ014521.1, forward strand.
CCGCTTTGATTTCAAATTGCAGCCTTAAAAGAGTGATCAAACTCAATCTCTATGCGTAAGTTCTTCATACCGTGTGCATCTGAAAATTCCTGAATCATTGTTGCTTCAGTTATTTCCTTTTCTCTCCATGATTATGAGATTGCTAGTTTTCAAATGCAGGTTGGTTGGTAGAGTTGATGGTTCTTGGATGATGATGATGTGAAGACGCAATGCTGTTAGAGTAAGGAGAAGTTGACAGATGTAGGTGATGAAGAAGTCAAGAGGAGAATGGAGAATCAAGTGAAGAAGAGTGAATGAGAACCAAAAAATTCAGCCCAGAATAAGAAGATCAGTGGCCTTTTATTGAGATTCATGGTGAGTATTCTTTGTTATTCAGTTAAGTTTCTGTTGAAAAGTCGGTTAGAAATTCTGTTTGGTTGTTAGATCTTTAACCGAATTTGGTTATGATTTGTAAATGCTTCTATTTTGTGGAAGCTTCTGGATTTTTGTTTTAGATTGTGTGACTGACTTTCGGTATTGATTCTCTTCTCCTTCCTAATCCTTCTGCTTCGTTTTCTCCTTTTTGTATGCACTGATTTCAGATTCGAAGAGAAATGGTGTAGATTGGAAGCTGGCATCTCGGTTAAGACAAAAACAGGGGTAACTATTGGTCATTTTAAGAGGTTACCTTCAATCAATGGTTGAGTTCATGGTGTACTCTCTAGAAAGAAAATTCACTTAAGAAGACTCAAATCTAGTAAACGAATATGTTGGAACTTCTAGAGGTGGCAGTGTTGTTGGCATGATGTAGGGTTTTGATGAAAATATCAAATAGGGCCTTTGGTCCTGTGTTGAACCCGGGGTTGGAATTTGTGGAAGGGTGTTTTAAATAGAAGTGATTATTGATTAAAAATCCACTTTATCCTTAAGCTTGAATATCTCAAATCATGGATGAAATGTCTTTGCAGGTAATGTTGGTGCTGACCACGCAATATTTGAACAAGGTGCTTCAGCAGGAAATGTTGGTAAAGAAAAAAGTAGTACAACAACAGAAAGCCAACCCTGTGGCACTCCTCCTTTCATCGGCAATGATGCTTAGGCATCTTCGGTTTCCTGCATTTGCTGACCGATTGGGAACTGCTGTGAAGCGAGTCATTCTAGAGGGCAAACACCGGACCAAGGACCTTGGAGGAACAAGCACCACCCAAGAGATTGTTGATGCAGTGATAGATGCATTACATTAATTACATATTCATATTTATTTGCACATTTACCATATGAAGTTAGCGTTGCAAGTTCTTCACCAATTTGTCCATAATCTTCTTGCACCCTTTGAAGGTGAATTGCCAATTTTCGGCCATGATTAGTGTTATTCAATTCATAAATTGATGTGTTATGGAATAGAATGGATTTATCCCGCAGATATAAAAGAACAAAAAAAATAGGTTAAATGTTGAGAAGAAAATAGCGGGTGTTTAGAGAAGAATGAAAATAAAAATAGAAAAGGATATTAGGAAATCGAATAAATTTGGTTAGTAACACAAGATATAGCAATAGTGAATTAAATCGAATCAGGAAGTAGATATTGACATAAAACAAAAAGATATTGGGACCAAACTTTTATTTATGTATTATATTTTTTTGATTGGACATGAATTGGCTATTGGGCATGGGCCAAAAACGCGTGTGGGAAAGTGGTTAAATGGTAATGAAATCGAATTTGAAAATGAATATAGACCATGGTAAAGACTTGGACTTGAAATGAATATTCAAATGGGCTTATGATAACTCTTGAACGATGAATGACGGTGACATTTGATGCTACTTCAAATAAACCATGATTATGAGCTTTCCACCTTTATTGTGAACCCAATTCTTGAAACAATAACCAATTATTACGCCCTATGATGTCATAGTAGATCTGAAAGCCGACAAATGAATCTTGATTCTCGAATTACTAATACAACCCAGGGTACCAATATGAGAAGAATAGTGAAACCTCTGGATAGGAAATTCAAGTCACATGAGAATGCTTGATCCTATGCCTCAAAGGCTTCACGCAAATGATGAATGCAAAGTTATGACCTAGTGAGAATTGCAGATGAATGCGAAGCATAAGCCAATTTGATAGTAATAATTTAGAGGGCAAATTTTGGGGTGTTACAGCTGCCCCTATTCAATCACTGTAGACTTGAATGGATGACAGCAGTTGCTTTCAGACGTTTGAAGTATGCAGGGATTGAATACTAAAAACAACCAGAAAATTTGCACTCTGTGGCAGAAGATCATGGAGGTCAACTCAACCGAACGAACTCTGCTTGGATATACTTATGATGTGAAGAAAAGTAAACCTGGGATGCCTTTTGACTGATGCCAGAAGGCTATTGGCCTGCCACACTGTGGGTGGACTTGTAATATGATGCCACCCTGAGGATGGACTTTCGCCAATCTGCGGTTGGACTTCAAAATACATTGCCACACTGCGGGTGGACTTTGGAGAGTCGCCACACTGCGGGTGGACTTTTCGGAACTTGCCACCCGAAGATGGACTTTGGCCAGTCTGCGGCTGGACTTTTGCTCACTACGGGAGACTTTCGCTCGCTACGGGAGACTTTTGCTCACTACGGGAGACTTTTGCTCACTACGGGAGACTTTTGCTCACTACGGGAGACTTTTGAAACTTGCCACACTACGGGTGGACTTTCTGCTCACTACGGGAGACTTTTGCTTACTACGGGAGACTTTTGCTCACTACGGGAGACTTTTGAAACTTGCCACACTACGGGTGGACTTTCTGCTCACTACGGGAGACTTTTGCTCACTACGGGAGACTTTTGCTCACTACGGGAGACTTTTGAAACTTGCCACACTACGGGTGACTTTAGAGACTTGCCACACTGCGGGTGGACTTTTGAAGCTTGCCACCCGAAGATGGACTTTGGCCAGTCTGCGGCTGGACTTCGAAATTTGCCACCCGAAGATGGACTTTGGCCAGTCTGCGGCTGGACTTTGGAATCTGCCACCCGAAGATGGACTTTGGCCAGTCTGCGGCTGGACTTTGCATATGTTGAATTGCATGGTATGTTGCCCCATGACACTGGGGATATTACGTCTTGAGTATTGCTAATGAACTAGTATGAATGTGAAAGAAATTCCTGACGCGGAAGTAATGAGTCCCTGCTAACTCTGTGGGGAAACACAATGATCGCGTATTCGATCCCAAGAAGCCCTGTGGGGATAACATCTCTGTTGGAGAAGAGCGTGAATAATTCATCTGTCCCGAATTATCACCTTTGCCAAAAATAAATTGGACTTTTAGATTCGAGGGTCGTGCCCGGGGATACCTCGACTAGTGGAATATCCACTCTTATGGACCTGCTGGGGAGGAGAATGATTTACCTGAAATCTTCTAGGGTAATAAGAATTGCCTTGGATCTGATGAGGAATCAAGATCAAGGAAACCAACTGAAAGAAAAAAATGCTGACTTTAGTGAGGATAGCCTTTGTTTGCCTGTTAGTGATGACAACATCGAGACACGTCCTGCTGAGGAGGAAAGATTTCAAATTGTCCCGGGCTGGGAATCAGCTGCTTCCGTATGGATTTTACCTCAAGAGGATTTTACAAAAAGACTTGGCGTCTCTAAACTCTTAGGTATTGTAACGACTGCATGAATCAATGTAATAACCTTGCTGGGGAGGTAACCATTGCCAATGCGGATGAGTTTGTATCTGTCAACAGAGCTGAACGAGATAGTTGACTTGACAAGTAACCACAGTATTCTAAACTCCGGGTAAATGCTTCCAATCATCTGTCTTCAGGAAAGAATGAACTCTCGTACTATTAGGGTGGCCTGCCCCAGTATGAGTACTTGAATAGTTTTGCTCTTGACTGACTAATCTTCGCTCTTGGAGAGATTTGAATCTCGAGGTGATTGCCCCAGTTTGGCTGGCTCTTACCATGACTAATTGGGAAAGTCCCTGCTCAATGAAGCTTTATTCGGAAAAGTGAACCTCGACGTGACAGTCTTTCAGAAGTTTTAGACTTCTCAACCCGGCAAGCTTGAGCTTCTGGATTGAATTTCCGCATGTGAACCATTTATGATGCTCAACAAATGTATGCAAGTGAGAAAATGTTTATTCTTAGAATGAAAATCCTAATTCAACAAACATGTTAATCTTGAAGTTTTTGAAAATGGATCGTTTAACCTTCGTGAGAGAATCACGGGTTAAGATACGACCTTATTTTGAATGAGAGTATGTACATGCAATACCAACAAACATCTTTTAGCACAACTCGTAGGAGTCAGGAACGCGGTCTCGTGGTAGTATGCTCTCAAATTAACCCTGTTTCAGTTAGGACTTTTAAGGGTTATATCGTGGCCTGGTTCACGGTTATAGAAACAAAGGATATAGGCTCAAAGTTCATTTGTGCCCACCCGCTCTTCGTGATGTTCTCCATTCCTATGTTCAGCTAGTCTTCACAAGCATTCACCTTTCATAAGGGTTTCGTGTTGATTGAGGAACCATTGCTGCTATCAGTTCAAGCACCAATCGGGTTATTGTTGAGAGTCAGTCACTCCTCTATCTTTCGTGTCTGTGTCACACGACTTTGTTCTTATTTGAGGATCTTTCTTGTGTAATCCTTTTCCGTCTTTCGCTTTTGCATTATTTTGCTTATCCCTAACTTTTGCCTGAACTGATTCTCGTGAATCTTTGATTGTGTAGTCCAGCGGGATGCCCTAACTTTTGCCTAAGTCGCTTGTTTTCAAGTTTCGACTTAGCGGGCCTTTTCTTTTTCTTTTGCATTTTGAACAAGTCGCATGACATTGTTTGTCTTGATTGCTTCTCGAGGGTTGTGACTGCCTCATTTTGTGGTCGACGAAGGATAACCATTGTGGTTGTCAATCTTTGGACCTTTTGACTTGGATAACCATTGTGGTTTCGGGTCTTTGGACCTCTTGATTAGCGTAGTATAATGCAACGGATCTTCAAATACACTTCTTTATGAAAGTTTGAACGCTTGGTCTGACTAGCTGACGTCTACCCTGCCCCTGGGTTACATGTGAGGGTTTTTTATGTGAAAAGAAACTCCTACTTCAAGGCTCAAAGGGGTTAGCGAGGGTCTATCTCCCTTATATCTCCAGTGTTTAGGATTTGAAACAATGCCTGTACATCGTCAACAGGGTCTTACTTGAGAGCACACAATTCAGAGATATTGCGTTTTTGTTTCGTCATCCTCCCTCATAGAATTTAAGCGTGACAAATGGTATTGCGATGTACATATGCAAAATTATAAGGGAATGCAAATGAATTTACTTCAAGAAAAACATGTGAGTTTTATTATTGCTAACATTCAAAGCAAACAAAATTCGTACATGTAGACAAATGTTTAGCATATAAAAGAAACTACAAATGGAAATGCAGTAAAGAAACTGAATATTGCCGTAGTTGAGGAGGCTTGGCTCCGTTTGGACTTGTCAGTCTTGGATACTTTCAACGATCAATAGCTCTTTTTCACAGACTTGTAATCTTCAATTTGCAGTTGCATGCCCAACCATGGCAGTAATGCTTCCTCTTCTAGCTATTCTGACTCTGATGCGAGACATCTGAAGGAAAGAGTGAAGCTGGAGAGTACAGTTGCCCCATAAGGTTGCTCGGAAAGACCTGACGATCTTCTGCCTACGTATCTCCATTGACTGATGACCAATGAAGAATCAGAGCGACGTAGTTCCCCTCAATAGGGATGAAAAACGAACAACAAAGAAAGGCAAACACATAAATGCCATCACTGAGAGTATTTGAATACTGCTGGCTTTATTTGCTTCATGAATACCCTGGCGTCCTGGGTGATCAGCTTGAAGACTTCAGCTTAACGTGAACCATCTGGTAGAACGACCGCGACACCGGTTCCATTATGACTAGGCATCGGATTATGAAGTACATTTGGGAGAGGAGCGAAATTGATCGCCTTGGAGTCAACTAGGTCCTGTACCTTGTTCTGAAAGGCCCAACATTTCTCAATATTGTGCCCCTGGGCACCTGAATGGAATTCGCACCTGGCGTTAGCATCAAAATTCGGAGGTAGATTGTCAGGAGCGGGAGGTCTCATGGTACGGAGCTCAACCAAGTTCAACTTTAGCAGCTCTGGGAGCAATACAGCATATGGGCATGGGACGGGGTCGAGTCTGCGGTTTCTCGCTCTTGTTCTTTCTTGAAATGGCCTCTGTACCTGTTGTTGCTGACCCTGTGGCCGCTGTTGTTGAAACTGTGGTTGTTGTTGTTGAACCTGTGGTCGTGGTTGTTGAACCTGTGGAGTAATAGTCACTTCAGCCGTTTGGTAGTAACCTTGAGAATAACTTCTGTCTCGGCCCCTATACACAGCATTCGTCTCGCCTTCTCTTCTTCTTTGGCCGTTGCCAAAAGGTTTTCTCACACCGGAAGAACTAGCACTGCTTGCATCCTGGATCTTTCCCATTTTCAGAAAATTCTCTATTCTTTCTCCAGCAATGACGATATCAGAAAAACCAATGGACGGGCAGGCGGCCAGACGATCCAAGTAAACACCTTGCAAGGTGCCCATAAACATGTCTGCCATTTCCCGATCCAGCAAGGGAGGTTGAACCTGTGCGGCCAGTTCACGCCACCTCTGGGCATACTGCTTAAAACTCTCTTTAGGTCCTTGAGACAAGTTCTGCAACTGAGTGCGATTCGGAGCCATATCAATATTGTATTGATACTGCTTGAGGAATGCCTCAGCTAGATCTTTCCAACTTCGAATAGAGACCCGACTCAGCTTCATGTACCAGCTCAACGAAGCTCCAGATAAATTGTCTTGGAAGAAATGCATCCAAAGCTTCTCGTCATCAGTATGAGCCGAGATTTTTCCGAAGTATGCATGAATGTGAGTCCTAGGACACGTGCTGCCGTTGTACTTGTCAAACGATGGTGCCTTGAACTTTGGAGGGATTCTGACTCCTGGTACTAACCCGAGACTGGTTACATCGATGCCCAAGTGTCGCTCCCGATAAGTGGGACTGGCCCAGATAAAGGTACAGACGCAAACGGTCGGCGAGAGGAGCAATGAGAACACACAGCCGTGAACTCACTGGAGATGAATAGAGTCGCCAGCTAGGCATTTTTATCCCGGAGGAAAGGTAATGCTGCATAGACCTAGGAAAAGATGGATAAGACGGTTTGCGAACCAGAGAGACTGAGAAAGGGGGTTGGTTACAACCTGGGAAGGTATTAGCACCCAGATTGTCCGTCGTACTCGACGGGATCCACGCTTAAAAGATTTGTGTTTTAAAGGGGTAGTGTCAGTGCAATCTGTGTATAGAAGAGCTGGAAAAGAATGTACAGGTGTCGGTGTATAGGAAATGCAAAGTGTAATATGTACAGTGTCAGTGTAGGAACAGAATGAAATGCTCATGATAATGAGGCTAAAGAATGAAGCCGGAAAGAGGGGGAATGTACAGAGACTTTTGTTCGATAACCGTTAAGTTATGCCTACGTATCCTCTCGTGCAATGAGGAAGTCAGAACACCGTAGTTCGACCCAAAGAGACTGAAAGATGAATTGACTTGTGAACTGCTTGCTTGCCTATGCTCAAGTGTATGATCTGTCTGGCACAGATGCAAACTGTCTTGCATTAGACGGAAGAAGCAAGTTCTCGTTTATGAACGAAGGTGATGAGAAAAGAATCCCGGAGGAAACGATTATTGTTTGTTTTTGAGTTTTCAGTCTTTTATTGCTTTTGAAAGTTTGTCGTAAGTTGATGAGCTTAAGCCTAAACCAATGGATTTAGTAAACTCATCACATCTTCCCTCTGATTAGGGGTAGTGAGAATACCTTAAGTGTGAAGTCAGATTCTCACACTTAATCACCTTTGATGCAGGATTAAAATCATTAACCTACTTGTGATTATTTAGATGTTTTTGGCATTTTTTGTTTAGTGTTGAGTAATGAGGTTAAGCCAGAATCAGGGATTAAACAGACTCATTACACCATCCTAATAGAAGGATAATAGATGAGGGTGTTTAAGCTGAGGAAAACTCCTCAACTTAATCCATGATTAGGGATTAAACTCATGACAAAACAAGCCTTTGATTAAGTGGATTTTATTTAATGATATGATGATGAAGTGATTTTTATGATTTGTAAGACAACTTGAGGGGGACTTGTCCATTAACACTAGGGTTAGTCCTTCTTAACCACTTAAGGAAGAATTAGAACCCTAATGCAAGGCCCAAGTTACAAGTGTGATGTCTTGATAGTTATTAAGTGAATTGATTAAGAGATTTAAACACATTAAGGGTTTAACACTTAGGATTAAAGTTATACACTCCATCCTAAGAGAAGGATGCAGGCATAAGCTTAATCACAAAGTCTTAAAGCCTTTAGGGTTTGGTCCCTGATTATGAGGTGAGAAGAGAGGACTCAAAGAGAGACACAAAGGTAAAACTATGGGGGAGACTAATCAAAACCCTAATTCATTGTCATGCTTGGTTGATCCTAAGGTTTGTGGGGTTTTCAAGAACAATCTTCAGAGGAGCCACCAGGAAGCAGATGAATAAGATCAAGAGAAGCAAAGTGACTTGCTTCATTCAAGAAGTCAAGTCACTTGAAGAAAGAAAGTAGGAGGAAGAAGAATGAGCAAGCTCAATCTCAAACACAAATAGAAATGCAGCAATGGATGCAAGAGAGATGAAAAGAAAAGTTATGAGAAGTGAAGGCAAATTCACTTCTCAAGTTTACTTACCACCTGAAATGTTAGAAAGAAATGCAATGCAATGCTAAATGAAATGAAATGACATGATGCTAGACCAAACCAGAAGCATGTTGATGATGAAAATGATGCTATGAGGTGCTGCAAACATGAGGCAAGGCATGGAGATGCTCATACAAGATCATGGATGCAAATGATGCAAGTTAAGGAGCATGAATGAACATGAAAAGTTATGAAGCATACAAGACAAATGACATGGCAAATATGTAATGCAATGACCAAACATGCTTCCTATATGTCTCATGATGCCAAATGAAACACAAGAATGCATAAAATGCAAAGACAAGTCATGTTATGCAAGAGAATGCAAGAAGGATGCAAATGGAAGCCCAAATTAGGGTTTATGAAACAAACATCAAACAAAAACCAAAAACAGAAGTGAACCTTAAGATAAAAAATGGAAAATGCCATACAAGGAAACCCTAACCCTATACCAAACCAATGTCCAAAGGGGAGGTCTCAACTCCTAACCAATCTCAAGTTATGAATTTTTGCAAGTTATTAGGGTTTTTAGGGTTCCTAGACAAAAGAAATGCCAAACAATTGGAAAATGCAAGATCAAATCATGGCCATTTTATCCTAGAAACTACATGCCAAACACAAAACAATGCAAGAAGAACCAATGTCCAACTCTTCCTAGATAGGCAGAAATGAATTTTTGAACTTATGATCAAAATAATGCACAAAATATGATTTAATTCAATGAAAAATTCTTAAAATGCATCAAGATCAAAAAAGAAATTTGGTTTGAAGGTTGGACAATGTTTCTAAATGTCTTAGAACATTTCATGAATTTTTTTGTAATTTTTAAATACCTAAAAGTATTTTTAATTAATTAATTCCCATTAATCAATTAAAAATAATCTTTTAAATATTTAAAAATACTTTTTAAATAATAAAAAATAAAACAAAAATATTTTTGGGTCTTAAAAATTAATAAAACTTTTAGGAAAAAGTTTCATAATTTTTAAGAATTTTTAACTATTTTAAAATAAATATGCAAGTTAATTGAAAAGAAAATGAAATTAAAATAAAATAAAATGAAGTATGCAGCATGGAAGGCCAGGATTCAATCTGGAAAGGGGACCATTGACCACGCGCCAAATCCAGTGGTTCAAATTTAAACTGGGCTAATCTTAATTAATTAAATAAATTAAACCTAATTAAGACTAATGGCATGATCTGGACCACACACATGCGCGCGGGAAGCCAGATCCAAGGGCCCATATTTGAACTTTGCCCTAACCCTAATTAAACTCACTAATCACTTTCAGGCTGCCGGAGAAGACTTCCGGTCGTCTTCTCCGGCCAGCTCTCTCCCTGAAAAATCCCCAAACCCCTCAAATCGTATCAAAAATGAAAACTAAGAACTGGGAAATGTTTCTCACACCCTCACGAATCGAACCCCTCTCCCAAAACACATTTCTTCTTCCTAAACAAGCTGAATCGAAGAAAATGAAAACTAGGGCACGCAGGTTTCAGAGAGAAATTAAATGCTCATTTCAAAGCCATTTTCGAAACCAATGACATCAGGATGATCAGTGAATCACATAGAACAAGCTTATAACATGAAAAATGATTTCTGGAAAAATAATTTTCAAGCTACCTGAGATTTGGAGCTTTCAACCTGAGGACTTTCTGGCCACTTCTCCTTGTGCAATCTACTCCACTTGATCCCCAGATGATGTTTGAATGCTCAATGAGAGTTTATGTTGGCTGGATAGTGAGTTTCGAAAGCTCCTGCTTCAGCTCAGTCAGAAATGGCTATGGAGTTTCAGGCAGTTTTAGGCCATGGAAAGGGGTTGTTTGTGATCTTGAGGGTGAATGGAGAAGCTTTGCAAGGTTTGTTTAGATGTTTGCAAGCTGTGGTGAGAGTTTCGAATGAAACTGCAAAATGAGGTGAGAAATGGCAGTGGGATGTTCTGGTTGTTTCAGGCTTGTGTTCTTGGTGCTTTGTGGTCTATGGAGTCAGGTGAGTTGAATGGTGAAGATGGTTTTTGTGTTTGCAAGCTGTGGAGGCAGATTCGAAGCAACTTGCAAGATGAGGTGATTTTGTGAATGTGTGCTATGAGTGTGTTTCAGCCTTGCCTTGTACATGAAATGGCTTGCAAATTGTCCACATAACTCTCTCTCATTGGTCAGTTGATTGGACATGTGCTTTATTGATTGGTAAGTCACCTTTTGCAAAAAGTCAAATAATGTGTAAGAGAAGTATGACTCATGATCTAGGCAAGTACATGGCATGGGCTGGCGCAGCAAGGGTGAGGGAGAGGTCTAGCAAAGCTCAGCATCCAATGTCACAAGTTGTAGGAAGCATGATCATGAGTTTTGCAACTTGTGGCTTTTTGGTTCACATGTGAGAAAGTCTTGTTACACAAACCAAACCATGTGGAAACTTGGTCCAATTCTGATTTTTTAAGGCTCATAGAATGTTTGTGTAATGGTTTGAAATTAATTAGAGGTCACAATTGGCTTTGGTTCATGACTTTGCAAAATTTCCATTTGAAGCATGCCTTGAAAATCAATGATTTTGGCCAACTTTGTCTTGCTATAACTTTTGATCCAAGAAGAGTTTGATCATGTTCTTGTACTTTTTGAAAAGGGGAAGATGAGATCTACAACTTTCATGACCAAAGTTTTTCCATTTGAAGCCTTTTTGGATCAAGAATCAAGGCTTGAAAAATGACCTAAAATGATGCATTCTTGAAAAGTCAACTATGCTCCAAAAGTCAACATTTGCAAAAACCCTAAATTCTTGATTTCTATGAACTTCAACTTTCTTACATGATCAAATAAAGATCATATACACTCAAAATGATGAAGATCACCCATTGGTTGGGTCATTGGGGGCCCCAGATGCCCTGATTTTGCACTGACTTGTCTGAAAAGTCAACTCTTGATCAGATGACTTCCCCATGGAATTCCTTCATGAAAATTGATATGCATACTCCCTATACCATATAGAGATCAATGGAAACAAGAATGACCAAAAAAATTGGAGTTATGGCCTCTGAAACCAAAACCCTAATTTTCAGTCCACTGTGCAGTTCAACCTGGCTCTGCATCCACTCAAACCCTAGTTCTTGTGATTCCTTTGCATTTTTGACTTTGAGGAGATGGAATATGATATAAGAACACACATGGACCACTTTGAAATGATTGGAGGCCTTTGGAGTGGCTCAAGATGCCCTGAGGTTGCTCAGATCACAAACCCTAGGTGCAGATGCCTTAGAAACTATGCAGTGAATCAAAAATGAGATGTGAGATGATATGATTGTGTTTATGCATATGAGATGATCACAAGCCATGGTGTGAATGGGTGAGGGCAAATTTAGGGTGTTTACAGCTGCCCCTATTCAAACATGAGTTAACTGTGCAGGTTGTAAGCAACGGCTTAACAGGCAAACAAGATAACTTGTGGTTGAATACCAAAGATAGTCCAAAATTTGCACTCACAGAATGAAGAAGAAAAGGGATATAGATTGTAAAAGGAAAATAAAGTATATTGTAAAGTGTAGGCGACGGAGGACGACCGTCGAGCAGAGGACGACTGCTGGGTAAAGAGCAATGACGGGGACGGCCGACATGCTGGGAAAAGTGTGCTAAGCGATGACGGGGACGACCGACATGCCGGGGATAGAAAGTAAAGCCAAGACGGGGACGACCGACTAGCTGGGAAAAAGATTATGATGGGGACGGCCATCAGGATAAAGTTGTAAAATTCTCTGGGGATTAATGAAACATGACGGGGACGGCCATCAGGTTCATAACGGTAAAGTAACCAACGATGGGGACGGCCATCGGGCTAAAAAGGAAAAGGGACCACAACGGGGACGGCCATCGGGTTAAAGAATAAATCAATATAACAGATGATGGGGTACGGCCATTAATGGTGAAGGACGATCACCTAGCAGGGGACGGCTTCTCTGTTGGGAATAAAAGAAATATGATGGGGACGGCCATCAAAGGTGGAGGACGACCACCTGGCAGGGTACGGCTGCCGGAAATATCGCGACATAGGACGAATGCCGGATAAGAGGGTCAACGATGGGGACGGCCATCGGACGAGCATGATGGAGGACGACCATCAAGAAGTGGCGGACGACCACTCAGCAGGGGACGGCTGCTCTCAAGGTTTATCATAACATAGGACGAGTGTTAGATAAAAAGAAAATTTGTTGGCGATCTACTAGGGATATAGTAAACATGGACGAGCGCTTACATCCAAGAAACAAAAGGTATAAGTGTTTGGTATTGTGTATAGATTAAAGATGCGGACGAGCATCCTTAAGATCATGATACGGACGAGTATCATGTAGAAACAAACTGACACATGTTCAGAGATGATGATACGGACGAGTATCAACTGGTTAACAAAGAACACGGATGAGTGTTGAATCTGAAAGAATTCTTCTGGGGAATAGTAGACACAGACGAGTATCTATATTCGAGAAGACATAAGTGTTTGACGCAGTGTATGGATTAAAGATGCGGACGAGCATCCTTAAGACTATGATACGGACGAGTATCATGTAGAAACAAACACTAGACGCAATGTTCTGAGATGATGGTACGGACGAGTACCAACTGGTTAACAAAGAACAAGGACTACTGTCGAATCTGTGGGGATATAAATGATGTATACAAGATACGGACGAGTATCTGTATGAGTGTAACATGAGTAGTGAGTATATATGTATAAGTGTTTATCTGCTGGGGAGAGTGACACAGACGAGTGTCAAAAGGGATAAGTATGATATTAACAAGTACATGGGTTGTAAAAATGTAAGCGACTGCGCTGGGGATATGACACGGACGGGTGTCAAGAAAGTGTATATGTGAGTGCAAAGAGGATGTCTTTGGCTTTCCGCTGGTGATGTGACACGGACGGGTGTCCAAAGGTGTATATACTGGTGTTTGTGATTGGAGAGGCAACTGCTTTTGCTGGGGACTCCGGTGGGGATTTTTGTATAATGATGATGAACGGTTTATTATTCACAAGTGTCACCTCACAACATGACTTATGATTATGCTATGTATTTGATTTTTGCCGTAATGCTCCGTATTAGACGGAATGCTACGCTCTGAGGGGATAGTATGATGCAAATGCCATGATTATGCAAAGAGGCAAAGATCCGGGATTCGGGTCTTGTTGCTGCGAAGATCTCTGGTTGATCTGCTTGAAACGGATCTCCCAGCTGGGGATGAGATCAGTGATAGACCTGATAAGATGCCTTTGCTTGGGGACATATGTCAATGGTCGACATATCCTTATAATATGAGACCCAGCTGGGGTTTGTAGAAGCTTCTGTACTCTGTTGTGATTTCTTCGCGCGTTGCTCTTCTGAATAGAGGCTGAGCTCTGTGGGGGGAGATGATTCCCTGATTCCTGCGTTCTGCTGAGGAAGGATAGTTGGTACTTCAGCTGGGGAATGCTGTTGGTAAATCAGCTGGGGAATGCAATGGGAAGCAACTCAGCTGGGGATAGAGCATTTCGGATGCTGATATCTTTTGTTGATTTTCCAGCTTGCTGAGATGTACCTTGCATGCCCCAAGTTGCGTTCTGGATACCTGCAATCCTGCAAAGATAAGGAAACGCACAAAAGGTCCCGAGGTATCCTCTACCGGATTCCATCATAGGAGTTTAAGTACTTTCGAGAGTAATCATATTCCCTGCAAGCATGTGCTTTTATTTTTAGAGAAAGGCATCTGTACTTATGCAATTGTATTTTTAGAGATATCAGACAATTCTTTGCAAAATAATAAACGTAAAACGAAACATGACTGAAAAATCTGATTTTATTAATTCATGTGCCCTGAACTGGCAAGATACAGTCAAGGAAACATATCTCCTGAAATGAAGAGACTGTTACAAATTGAGAAACAAAGTGCTGGCGGTGTTGACGATGCTTCCAAGGAGTTTTCCTCTTCTTCTATGACTCGTATGACAATGACGTTCTTCTCGGCTTGCTTTCTGGAGAGAGTTGATTCTGATTGAAACTCGATCCTTTGGAGCTTACCAAGTTGTAGATAATACAGACGAATTCAGAATGCAGTTGTTCGCTTATTCCCTTATTTTGCATGGATCGCCCTTTCGGGTTTTCAATCCATCGGGATACCCATTTTTGCCTGAGTTGTCCAATGCGGCTTTTCAACTCAGCGGGTGTACATTTTTATTTATTTCCCTTATTTTTGCCCGAGTCTTTTATTCTGTTTTTGACTCGCCGGGATGCCCTATTTTTGCCTGGACTTACATCCTGTTTTTATGTCCAGCGGGTCATTTTTATGCGAAGTATTTTTTAACTGCATCTGAATTCACAGGGGACGGGAAATCTTCACCATCCATGGTGCTGAGCATCAGTGCTCCACCGGAAAAAACTTTCTTTACAACAAACGGTCCTTCATAATTTGGAGTCCATTTGCCCCTGTGGTCTGTATGAGGAGGGAGGATTCTTTTCAGCACAAGATCTCCTACTTGGTACTCTCGGTGCCTGACTTTCTGATCGAAGGCTTTCTTCATTCTCTTCTGATATAACTGCCCATGACAGATTGCAGCCAATCTTTTTTCTTCGATCAGACTCAGTTGTTCAAATCGGGACCGAACCCATTCTGCTTCACTCAGTTTAACATCCATCAATACCCGTAAAGAGGGTAATTCAACTTCAACAGGTAGGACTGCTTCCATACCATACACAAGCTGATACGGTGTTGCCTCAGTGGACGTTCTGATTGATGTGTGGTACCCATGCAAGGCAAACGGTAGCATTTCGTGCCAGTCTTTGTAAGTGAGTACCATCTTCTGCACAATCTTCTTGATATTTTTATTTGCTGCCTCAACAGCGCCATTCATCTTTGGCCTGTAAGGAGAAGAATTGTGATGTTGGATCTTGAAGTCCCGGCATAACTCTGCCATCATTTTGTTGTTCAAGTTGGAACCATTATCAGTAATGATTCGCTCGGGCACTCCATACCGACAGATGATATCTCTTTTCAGAAATTTGGCTACCACTTGTCTTGTAACATTTGCATATGAGGCTGCTTCAACCCACTTGGTGAAATAATCAATGGCGACCAGGATGAATCTGTGGCCATTCGAAGCAGTTGGCTCAATCTTGCCAATCATATCAATGCCCCACATGGCAAAGGGCCATGGTGAAGACATGATGTTCAAAGGATTGGGAGGCACATGCACCTTATCTGCGTAGATCTGGCATTTGTGGCACTTTCTGGCATAAGCACAACAGTCTGCATCCATTGTGATCCAGTAATAACCTGATCTTAACAATTTCTTAGCCATGGCATGCCCTCCTGCGTGGGTACCGAAAGATCCTTCGTGCACTTCATGCATCAACAAATCTGCTTCCGTCTTGTCAACACATCTGAGGAGTACCATATCAAAGTTCCTCTTGTATAGAGACCCATCAGTGTTCAGAAAGAAACTACCAACGAGCTTTCTCAAAGTCTTCTTATCATTGGAAGATGCCCCAGGTGGGTATGTTTGATCCTCCAAGAAGCACTTAATGTCATGGAACCAAGGCTTATCATCTTTGACACCCTCTGCTGCAAATACATATGCTGGTCTATCAAGTCTAGACACTGAAATCTGAGGTACGAAGTTAGCAGCTTGAACTTTGATCATGGATGAAATGGTAGCAAGAGCATCTGCAAACTGATTCTCGTCTCGAGGGATATACTCAAGCTTGACTGTTGTGAAGAAAGTCAATAACCTCCTTGTATAATCCCTGTAAGGTATCAGATGATCCTGGTGGGTGTACCATTTCCCGTTGGTTTGATTAACTACCAGAGCTGAATCCCCGAATACGGTCAATGCCTTGATCCTGAGGTCAATGGCTTCCTCAAGACCCATAATGCAAGCTTCGTATTCAGCTTCGTTGTTAGTGCAGTTAAAGGTGAGTTTTGCCGAGAAGGGCATGTGAACCCCCTTAGGTGTAATGAGTACTGCACCAACACCACGACCATTCATGTTAACTGCCCCGTCAAACATCATAGTCCATTCTTCTTCTGGGTCAGGCCCTTCAGTGTGAATAGGCTCTTCGTGATCTTTTGATTTTATGAACATGATGTCTTCATCAGGGAAGTCAAATCTCATAGGCTGGTAGTCATCAATGGGTTGCTCAGCAAGATATTCAGATAGTACACTACCCTTGATGGCTTTCTGAGATGTGTACTGTATGTCATACTCTGTGAGAATCATCTGCCATCTTGCAACCCGTCCGGTAAGAGCTGGCTTCTCAAATATGTACTTGACTGGGTCCATTTTTGATATCAACAAAGTAGTGTGGGTCAACATATACTGTCTCAGTCGGCGAGCAGCCCACGCTAAAGCACAGCAAGTTTTCTCGAGCAGTGAATAGCGTTGTTCACAGTCGGTAAACTTTTTGCTCAGGTAGTATATTGCATACTCTTTTCGACCAGACTCGTCATGCTGGCCCAGCACACACCCCATTGACTCTTCTAATACTGTCAAGTACATTATTAGAGGTCTTCCTTCTACTGGAGGCATGAGGATTGGAGGTTCTTGTAAATACTCCTTGATCTTGTCAAAAGCCTTCTGGCAATCTTCGTTCCACCTGACCGTCTGTTCTTTTCTTAGCAGTTTGAACAAGGGTTCACAGGTTGCTGTAAGGTGGGATATGAACCGTGAGATATAGTTCAACCGACCTAAGAACCCTCGAACTTCTTTTTCTGTTTTCGGTGCAGGCATTTCTTGAATAGCCTTGACTTTATCAGGGTCAACTTCAATCCCTTTCTCGCTTACAATAAAACCCAGCAGCTTACCGGATCGCACTCCGAATGTGCACTTGTTGGGGTTCAGCTTCAATTGGTACTTCCTCAGACGCTTGAACAACTTCAGCAGATTCACCAGGTGATCTTCCTCTGTAAGGGACTTGGCGATCATATCATCCACATAACATTCTATTTCCCTGTGGATCATATCGTGGAATAATGTCACCATAGCCCGTTGATATGTGGCACCAGCATTCTTCAGTCCAAATGGCATCACTTTGTAACAGAACGTGCCCCAAGGTGTAATGAATGTTGTCTTCTCCATGTCTTCAGGTGACATCTTGATCTGATTATATCCTGAAAATCCGTCCATGAAGGAGAATACCGAGAACTGAGCCGTGTTATCCACCAATACATCAATGTGAGGTAATGGGAAATCATCCTTCGGGCTGGCTCTGTTCAGATCCCGGTAATCAACGCACATTCTTACTTTGCCGTCTTTCTTAGGCACAGGTACTATGTTAGCAACCCACGGCGGATAGCTAGTTACAGCAAGGAACCCGGCGTCCCATTGCTTTTGTACCTCTTCCTTGATTTTCATAGCCATGTCTGGGCGAGTTCGGCGCAACTTCTGTTTGACTGGTGGGCATTCTTCCCTCAAGGGCAGCTTGTGCACAACAATATCGGTATCCAACCCTGGCATATCTTGATACGACCAAGCAAACACATCAACATACTCTTGAAGCAGATCTATCAGTTGTCTCTTCACTGAGTCTTGCAGGCAGGCCCCGATTTTAACTTCTTTCACGTCTTCGTCTGTACCAAGATTAATCACTTCAATCTCCTCCTGGTGAGGAGTGATAACCTTTTCCTCTTGTCTCAACAACCTGGCTAGCTCTTCAGGAAGCTCATATTCTTCATCAACCCCTTCATCGGCTTGATTGATTGGATTGTCAAAGTCATACGATGTCATAGCCGTGCTGTCGTCGGTGCTGTCTGGAAGGCACTCTCTGCAAGGGTTAAGTTTGTTCATTTTAGTGATTGATTTTAATCTTGCTTTAGAAAAAAAGTGAAATGAAGTTATCATTTTGAAAACACCGCCATTTATTTTTTGTACAAAAAGAAAAATGGAAAAACAGTGAGCAGAAAAGAAAAAGACTTGTTTGCAAAAAGATGTCTGATATTTCATTAATTTAATCTTGTTTGCACAAAAGCACAGATGGCCCTGATTACAAAATGAGTCTTGTCATCTTGGGCAAGATGCAAGACTTGGATGCATGCTATAAAAATACAGGAAATAATAATTACTCTGCATGAGTAACTCTTATAATTTCCTGGGAAGACCAGTTCGAGACACTGCTCCCCGGGATCTTTGGACGAATCCAATTCTCCAGATTGCGCTCCTCTTCCAGCTCGTCTTCCAGACAGTTGATAGCATCGGGGGTGAGCATCCCCCCACTGACAAATCCAGGCTTCTCAGCAGCCTTTGCTTGATGTTGAGTTGGTCTGTAACCCAACCCAAATTTGTCCTTCTTCTCCTCCACAGCTAAGACCTTGCCCCAGCCTAGGGCAGTTCCTTCCTCAACAACCTTCCGGGCTTGTTGGTAAGACGACATGGAGATACCCGGCACAGCAGATGCTTCATTGACATTCAAGGCTTCAAAACCTTGTCTCATTGTCTCATGGATCTCTCCATCCATCTCAATGTATTTAAAAGTAGCCAGATGGCTAACGAATATATCCTCTTCCCCACAAATTGTGACAACTTGGCCCTCCCACTCAAATTTTAACTTTTGGTGAAGGGTAGACGTTATTGCGCCGGCGGCGTGAATCCAGGGTCTACCCAACAAACAGCTGTAGGCGGGCTGAATGTCCATCACATAAAAGATAGTTTTAAAGGTCTGCGGGCCAATTGTCACGGGCAGCTCAATCTCTCCCAGAACCGATCTCTTCGAACCATCAAAGGCTCTCACCACCAGGTTGCTAGGTCTCAATGCCAATCCATCGTATTCTAGCTTCACCAGAGCCTTCTTTGGTAAGACATTCAGGGAAGAACCTGTGTCCACCAGCACATGAGAAAGGACAGCTCCTTTGCATTCCATGGTTATGTGCAAGGCTTTGTTGTGGTTGCGGCCATCCACTGTCAGGTCAGAATTGGTAAACCCTAGCCCATTGCTAGCAGTAACATTTCCAACCACGGTTTCCAATTGGTTGACAGTAATCTCCTCAGGCACGTAAGCTGCGTGCAGGACTTTAAGTAGTGCATTCCGATGGGCTTCGGAGCACATAAGCAGTGAGAGGATAGAGATTTTGGATGGCGTCTGGTGAAGCTGATCCACAACTTTATAATCACTCTTTTTGATGATTCGCATAAACTCATCAACTTCCTGATCGAATGGAGTCTTCAGGGTTTCTTTGGCAGCTTGGTCTTCCTGCACCGGGCCTTTTCCCTTTGCCTTGGCAGCAGCTTCTGCTTCAGCAGTAGGTCTTTGAATTGGTGGAGCAAAGAGACGTCCGCTTCGGGTGAAGCCTCCGCCTCCCCCCACATTATCTACTTGTGGTGCAGGTGTTGATGTTTCAAGAGTGATTCTTTTCCCTTCACAGTACACGTCAGAGCCATAGTGCCAAGGGATGGCCCTATTGCTTTCATATGGTACTGGTCCAGGCACCGTGACAGTGACTGGACTGATTGCTGCTGCTGAAGGGACTGTAATTGTTTGCGGATCATAAAAGATTGTAACTGGTGCTCTGACGGGAGCAGCACCTTCTGAATGGTAGGCGGAATTATTTTCAGGATCGTAGAATATGGTAACAGTAGAGACATCTTCATGATTGATTGCTGGAGTTGTAGGAGGTATTGTTGGTAGGACTGATGTTGTTGTTGCTGGAGATTCGAAATGGAATGAAGCTGAAGTTGTAGCAGGAGAAACTGTTGAAATCTGATCATTCGGGAGGACAGATGAAGTACTTGTTGATGTTGCTGGTGAATTGTCGGGAACAATAGTTGCTGCAGTTGTAGGAGGTTCTGGAACCATTGCTGATGAAGTTGTCGGGTTTGTCGGAAATGATGTAGTGATCTGTAGCAGGCCACTCTGAATAAGGCTGTCAATGCCATTCCTCAGGTCCTCACACCCATTCCATGAAATATTGCAGTAGGGACACCCTAGTTCACACCCCGGAAATATTTGGCTTTCACGGAGTTGAGCTTTGATTTCCACCAATGGTGTCCTGATCTGATCCACACTGGTTATTAAATAAGACGGTCTGTCTTCTTCAATAGCGTTAATTCGAGGACCACCATGGTTTGGCATTGGGTTTTTATTGACATTGGGCGGCGGTGCAAAATTCAGAGCCTTGGAGTCTACCAAGTCTTGTACTTTCATATGCAGAGCCCTGCATTTTTCTGTACTGTGACCAGGTGCGTTTGAATGAAAAGCACACCTAGCATTGGAGTCATAGTTCCTTGGTAAACTGTTGGGATCCGGAGGTGCCAACGTTCTTAGCTCAACTAGGTTGAGTTTCAGAAGTTGTGGCAACAAGGCAGCATACGGCATTGGGATCGGGTCGATCACTCGGTTAGCTTGGGATGGCCTTTGTTGGAATGGCCTCTGTTGATTGTTGTTGTTGGTGTTGTTGTTGTAGTTTCTTGGAGGATATTGATTCTGCTGATACTGGGGTCGTTGTTGGAAGTTTTGTTGCGGAGGTTGATAGACCGGCTGAGGATGAGCTGGAGCAGGGATAGTGACTGCTACTATCGACCTTTGAACATATTGGGGCCTACCCCTGTTGGTGTGAACGGCATTGGTCTCGCCAGTTCTTCTCGGGCCTGCAAAAGGCTTTCTTGTACCACTGGACGAACTGGCACCATTATCAGAGATCTTACCCATTTTTAACAGGCTTTCAATTCTCTCCCCAGCTATAACAACATCTGCGAAGCTAGTGGAAGAGAAAGCAGCCAACCTGTCAATATACGTTCCCTGGAGAGTGTTCATAAACATGTCTGCCATTTCTCTCTCAGACATTGGTGGTTGAACGGCAGCAGCCAATTGCCTCCATCTCTGGGCATATTCTCGGAAACTTTCCCTTGACGACTATGACATTCCCATTAGGAGAGTCCTATTGGGCGCCATGTCTAAGTTGTATTGATACTGTAGGATGAAGGCCTCTGCCAGGTCCTTCCAGCATCTTACAGTTGCCCTTGTCAAATGGGAATACCATTCCCTTGATGCTCCAGTCAAGCTGTCTTCAAAGTAGAACATCCAGAGCTTCTCATCCATTGTATAGGCCTTCAGCCTTCCCAGAAATGATTGCAAATGAGTCCGGGGGCATGAAGTCCCATTATACTTTTCGAAACAAGGAGGCTTGAACTTATGGGGGATCCTGACCCCGTCTACCAAACCCATGTCCATGACGTCGAAACCCAAAGAATTTTGAGATTCTAAGGACCTCAACTTCTCAGCTATTTCTTCCAACCGTCTATCATAAGTTTCCTCTCCAGCACCCATTACTGTGAATTGGTCCTCCTGAGGATCTTCTTGAAGTACCCTGGCTGCAGTGGCTGTCCCTTGAACGTTTGCAGGAATATTAATCTCAGGATGGAGATGGGGACCAAACACAGGGGGGTTAACATGAGGTTGTACCCGTTCATTGTTACTTGTGCCAGCAGTCCCCGCATGGGGCTCCTCTGGGTTCCTTCCTTCTACCAAAGCCCTGAGCCTCTCCTGGCTTTGAGCTAAGTTGTTCATCACTTCCATGAACTGTGTTATCTGAGTTCTCATCTCCAGCCTTTCGTTTGCCATCTGGTTTCTGACCTCCGTAAGGTCTTGCTGCATCTGGTCCATTTGGATGCCCGGAAGGTTGTTTCTAGTTGGGTACCTGTGTGGCCTGCTGAGAGGAAATACCCGGCGGCGAGCAATAATTCCTGAATATCACAACAGAGGTTAGTAACAATGAAACAAGACCTACAAAACAAACAAAAGGGTTAGTATGCAATGCAGTTATGCTTATTTGCTCTCAAGGTATCCGGTTTGGCCTTCAGTTTTGACCCTTCCAGACCCTTGAAGATGCTGCTGTTGAAGTTGTTTTCGAAGTAACCCAGATGGAAACTAACACAAATATATTACAAAAGGTGAAATAATACAACTTGTTCATTTTACAACACAAGCCCTTAAAGGGGTCAAAATACATCACAAAAAAGCAAAAGTACATGGAATAGGAACAACAACAAGCAAATGATCAAACTCCAAGGCCAAACTCATCCTCACGAACTTCCTTGAGAAGTGCTTCGGTCACAGGATCAGCCGGACGCTCCGTGAGACTTCTGATGAGAAGGTTTCTTGTTGCAACAGCTGCAGTCAATTTCTTGTTCTGACTTTGGTCTTTAGACCTCTTCACTCCTGCTTTGATTTTTAGCTCTGATATTTCCTTCTGGGCTGCTGCCAAGGCTTCTTCCATCTGTTCCATTTTGTCTTGAACTCTCTTGTCTTCTAGAGTACGGGCCTCAGTAATCCGGACCCACCTGGCCTGACTTTCCTTCAAATACAAATCTGTTCTTGCTCTCTGGAACTGGGCTTCTTTGCAAGCATTTTTCAGAATTTGCTCACCAGCCTTAGACTTTTTGATATAATCTCCAGACTTCTCAATCTTAGTCAAGTGTTCCACTCTCAACTTCTCCAATCTTTTAATCTCCCTCACACCTTCACTCCTCTCCCGGAGGGTCTTCTGCAAGGCCTGGATTAGCTTCTCATTTCTTTCCTTCAAGCTCTCAAAGTCCTCCAAACTGATAGTGGCAGGGGGTGGTGCTGAAGATGACTCAGGCATGTCTTCTATGGTGAAGGGCATTCCATAGAATTGGGCCCTAGCATGGGACCACTCATGATATTGGGCTGATGCCACATTATTGCACTTCCCCAGAATGGTGATTCCCTTGGTTTGAACATGATCCCAGGCCCAGGCAGCCTGCCTAACAGTTGCCAGACTAATCTTGTTCTCACAATAGAGGGTCTCCACCAAGTCCTGTACCCTAGGAGCATGGACCAGTGCATAGCCTAATTGCCTCTTGAACAGCAGAGGGTTGTAATTGATACTTCCCTTAACTCCTATTAAGGGCACATTGGGAAAGTGCCCACAGCTGGTGAGGATATCTCTGCCCTTGGTGCTTTGAGTACACCATCTGATGTCTGCTGAAGTGAGAATAGTGAGCCTCTTAGCCCAGTTACTTTGCTGATGAGGATTTAGAAATGCATCTGTCCTGGGTAGATGCCTGAGAAGCCAAGCATGGAATAATGGAGCACAACACCTCACTAGCCTGCCCCTCTGCTTCTCATTCCTCTGATGTACTGAGTAATAGAGATCTCCTAGCAAAGTTGGCACTGGGTTCTTCAGGATGAACAAATGGATTGCATTCTTGCTAATGAATCGAGGCTCATCTGCAAACAACACAATTCCATATACACTTAAGGCCAACAGAGCACAAACAGCTTCCCACTCCCCCAGGGAGGCCTTCAGACTAGCTTGAGAAATCAGGAAGTCAAGATGAAAACCAGGGATCCCAGCTTTAGAGGTCATATGTTGCTTAATCAAAACAGGTTCCAGGTGCAAAGCTTTTGCTACCTCTCCATTGCTTGGGAAAACCATCTCAGGATTGAAAGGGATTTCTCTCCTGATAGGTAGACCAACCAATGATGAGTATTCTTCTAATAGAGGGCCCAACTGAAAGTCTTGAAAGGTGAAACATCTCAATGGGGGGTCATAAAACTTAATGCAGGTGTGGATCAAACTCCTCTGAGATGGGTCCAGATCCATGACCAAGTCAAGTATATCCCCATAATGCTCCCTGAACAAAGGTATGTGATCTGGAGTGATCAGGGTTTGGATTCTCCTGATGTCAGATAAGTCTGGTTGGAAGAAATGATAGGTGATGTTGCTTTTCTTTGGAGCCATGATGCTGAAGACTGAGTAGAGTGCTGATGAAGATGCTGAGGAGTGGGCCACTGGCTGGCTAGTGCAAGTATTTGAAGTATATGGCTGACAAGCTGAAGCAAGTGCTGGTGGAGATAGGTCAATACTACAGATGGGGTCAAAACCAAAACCAGGTGAAAATGGATACCCTGAAACACAAATAAGCACATGTTAATATGATGCAATGGGTATGTATGCAAATGAAATGCAAGGGTTTGTGACTGAGCTGGATCTGATTAAAATTCCCTGATATAAGCCCATGTGTGTTCAAGAATTCCAGATGAAGGTTCATAAATCCAGTAACCAAGGTAGGGGGACTCAAATAAAGAGTCACATGTCCAGGGTTTTAGAATCACAAGAACTGTCCAACATGGAGTATTCTTAACAAAATCAAAGTAACAGGGTATTCTGAGGTCAAGGTACCTGCAAACCTGTAAACAACCCAGCCCCCTCACAGGTGGTGATCTAGAACAAGGATCCTCAGACTTGGATCAGTTATGAGAAGTGTAAACACTTCTAACCTGGAGGTACAGTGTTTACAATAACCATAACAATTCCTCCTCTAATTCACCTCAGCTTCTGAAGGTCAATACTAAAAGGTCATCCAGACTTAGCAGGCTTCCCAGATAGCCCTAGCATTGCAGGAAATCTGCAACACAGAGTTCTCAAGAAGAAACCCATATCTGAACCGTGTTTCATATTCCCGCACCAGACCGAAATGGAATGGGAAAGAATATGATTCACTCTAGCCTAGGTGTCACTCAGGTCCCAGGTATAGGACCTTAACTCTCAATGAATCACCCACCCACCAAAGCAAATAACCAGATCCAGCCAGCAATAATGACAGTATGATATATATACAAATGCAATAAAGAAAGTAGCAAAGTAACTGTACATAAAGCAATAAATAAAAGTAAATACAAACACAAACAAGCACATAACACCCCAGTAAACACAAATCAAACAAGCACTAGGAGGAACCCACAAAAAGAACCAGAAGCCCTGGTTGCAATATAAGGTTCCCCAGCAGAGTCGCCAAGCTGTCGCTCCCGATAAGTGGGACTGGCCCAGATAAAGGTACAGACGCGAACGGTCGGCGAGAGGAGCAATGAGAACACACAGCCGTGAACTCACTGGAGATGAATAGAGTCGCCAGCTAGGCATTTTTATCCCGGAGGAAAGGTAATGCTGCATAGACCTAGGAAAAGATGTATAAGACGGTTTGCGAACCAGAGAGACTGAGAAAGGGGGTTGGTTACAACCTGGGAAGGTATTAGCACCCAGATTGTCCGTCGTACTCGACGGGATCCACGCTTAAAAGATTTGTGTTTTAAAGGGGTAGTGTCAGTGCAATCTGTGTATAGAAGAGCTGGAAAAGAATGTACAGGTGTCGGTGTATAGGAAATGCAAAGTGTAATATGTACAGTGTCAGTGTAGGAACAGAATGAAATGCTCATGATAATGAGGCTAAAGAATGAAGCCGGAAAGAGGGGGAATGTACAGAGACTTTTGTTCGATAACTGTTAAGTTATGCCTACGTATCCTCTCGTGCAATGAGGAAGTCAGAACACCGTAGTTCGACCCAAAGAGACTGAAAGATGAATTGACTTGTGAACTGCTTGCTTGCCTATGCTCAAGTGTATGATCTGTCTGGCACAGATGCAAACTGTCTTGCATTAGACGGAAGAAGCAAGTTCTCGTTTATGAACGAAGGTGATGAGAAAAGAATCCCGGAGGAAACGATTATTGTTTGTTTTTGAGTTTTCAGTCTTTTATTGCTTTTGAAAGTTTGTCGTAAGTTGATGAGCTTAAGCCTAAACCAATGGATTTAGTAAACTCATCACATCTTCCCTCTGATTAGGGGTAGTGAGAATACCTTAAGTGTGAAGTCAGATTCTCACACTTAATCACCTTTGATGCAGGATTAAAATCATTAACCTACTTGTGATTATTTAGATGTTTTTGGCGTTTTTTGTTTAGTGTTGAGTAATGAGGTTAAGCCAGAATCAGGGATTAAACAGACTCATTACACCATCCTAATAGAAGGATAATAGATGAGGGTGTTTAAGCTGAGGAAAACTCCTCAACTTAATCCATGATTAGGGATTAAACTCATGACAAAACAAGCCTTTGATTAAGTGGATTTTATTTAATGATATGATGATGAAGTGATTTTTATGATTTGTAAGACAACTTGAGGGGGACTTGTCCATTAACACTAGGGTTAGTCCTTCTTAACCACTTAAGGAAGAATTAGAACCCTAATGCAAGGCCCAAGTTACAAGTGTGATGTCTTGATAGTTATTAAGTGAATTGATTAAGAGATTTAAACACATTAAGGGTTTAACACTTAGGATTAAAGTTATACACTCCATCCTAAGAGAAGGATGCAGGCATAAGCTTAATCACAAAGTCTTAAAGCCTTTAGGGTTTGGTCCCTGATTATGAGGTGAGAAGAGAGGACTCAAAGAGAGACACAAAGGTAAAACTATGGGGGAGACTAATCAAAACCCTAATTCATTGTCATGCTTGGTTGATCCTAAGGTTTGTGGGGTTTTCAAGAACAATCTTCAGAGGAGCCACCAGGAAGCAGATGAATAAGATCAAGAGAAGCAAAGTGACTTGCTTCATTCAAGAAGTCAAGTCACTTGAAGAAAGAAAGTAGGAGGAAGAAGAATGAGCAAGCTCAATCTCAAACACAAATAGAAATGCAGCAATGGATGCAAGAGAGATGAAAAGAAAAGTTATGAGAAGTGAAGGCAAATTCACTTCTCAAGTTTACTTACCACCTGAAATGTTAGAAAGAAATGCAATGCAATGCTAAATGAAATGAAATGACATGATGCTAGACCAAACCAGAAGCATGTTGATGATGAAAATGATGCTATGAGGTGCTGCAAACATGAGGCAAGGCATGGAGATGCTCATACAAGATCATGGATGCAAATGATGCAAGTTAAGGAGCATGAATGAACATGAAAAGTTATGAAGCATACAAGACAAATGACATGGCAAATATGTAATGCAATGACCAAACATGCTTCCTATATGTCTCATGATGCCAAATGAAACACAAGAATGCATAAAATGCAAAGACAAGTCATGTTATGCAAGAGAATGCAAGAAGGATGCAAATGGAAGCCCAAATTAGGGTTTATGAAACAAACATCAAACAAAAACCAAAAACAGAAGTGAACCTTAAGATAAAAAATGGAAAATGCCATACAAGGAAACCCTAACCCTATACCAAACCAATGTCCAAAGGGGAGGTCTCAACTCCTAACCAATCTCAAGTTATGAATTTTTGCAAGTTATTAGGGTTTTTAGGGTTCCTAGACAAAAGAAATGCCAAACAATTGGAAAATGCAAGATCAAATCATGGCCATTTTATCCTAGAAACTACATTCCAAACACAAAACAATGCAAGAAGAACCAATGTCCAACTCTTCCTAGATAGGCAGAAATGAATTTTTGAACTTATGATCAAAATAATGCACAAAATATGATTTAATTCAATGAAAAATTCTTAAAATGCATCAAGATCAAAAAAGAAATTTGGTTTGAAGGTTGGACAATGTTTCTAAATGTCTTAGAACATTTCATGAATTTTTTTGTAATTTTTAAATACCTAAAAGTATTTTTAATTAATTAATTCCCATTAATCAATTAAAAATAATCTTTTAAATATTTAAAAATACTTTTTAAATAATAAAAAATAAAACAAAAATATTTTTGGGTCTTAAAAATTAATAAAACTTTTAGGAAAAAGTTTCATAATTTTTAAGAATTTTTAACTATTTTAAAATAAATATGCAAGTTAATTGAAAAGAAAATGAAATTAAAATAAAATAAAATGAAGTATGCAGCATGGAAGGCCAGGATTCAATCTGGAAAGGGGACCATTGACCACGCGCCAAATCCAGTGGTTCAAATTTAAACTGGGCTAATCTTAATTAATTAAATAAATTAAACCTAATTAAGACTAATGGCATGATCTGGACCACACACATGCGCGCGGGAAGCCAGATCCAAGGGCCCATATTTGAACTTTGCCCTAACCCTAATTAAACTCACTAATCACTTTCAGGCTGCCGGAGAAGACTTCCGGTCGTCTTCTCCGGCCAGCTCTCTCCCTGAAAAATCCCCAAACCCCTCAAATCGTATCAAAAATGAAAACTAAGAACTGGGAAATGTTTCTCACACCCTCACGAATCGAACCCCTCTCCCAAAACACATTTCTTCTTCCTAAACAAGCTGAATCGAAGAAAATGAAAACTAGGGCACGCAGGTTTCAGAGAGAAATTAAATGCTCATTTCAAAGCCATTTTCGAAACCAATGACATCAGGATGATCAGTGAATCACATAGAACAAGCTTATAACATGAAAAATGATTTCTGGAAAAATAATTTTCAAGCTACCTGAGATTTGGAGCTTTCAACCTGAGGACTTTCTGGCCACTTCTCCTTGTGCAATCTACTCCACTTGATCCCCAGATGATGTTTGAATGCTC
The DNA here is from genome assembly GCA_963966055.1 of Lathyrus aphaca. NCBI lineage: Eukaryota > Viridiplantae > Streptophyta > Magnoliopsida > Fabales > Fabaceae > Lathyrus > Lathyrus aphaca. Next base: position 19,085,352 of record OZ014521.1, read on the forward strand.
AATGAGAGTTTATGTTGGCTGGATAGTGAGTTTCGAAAGCTCCTGCTTCAGCTCAGTCAGAAATGGCTATGGAGTTTCAGGCAGTTTTAGGCCATGGAAAGGGGTTGTTTGTGATCTTGAGGGTGAATGGAGAAGCTTTGCAAGGTTTGTTTAGATGTTTGCAAGCTGTGGTGAGAGTTTCGAATGAAACTGCAAAATGAGGTGAGAAATGGCAGTGGGATGTTCTGGTTGTTTCAGGCTTGTGTTCTTGGTGCTTTGTGGTCTATGGAGTCAGGTGAGTTGAATGGTGAAGATGGTTTTTGTGTTTGCAAGTTGTGGAGGCAGATTCGAAGCAACTTGCAAGATGAGGTGATTTTGTGAATGTGTGCTATGAGTGTGTTTCAGCCTTGCCTTGTACATGAAATGGCTTGCAAATTGTCCACATAACTCTCTCTCATTGGTCAGTTGATTGGACATGTGCTTTATTGATTGGTAAGTCACCTTTTGCAAAAAGTCAAATAATGTGTAAGAGAAGTATGGCTCATGATCTAGGCAAGTACATGGCATGGGCTGGTGCAGCAAGGGTGAGGGAGAGGTCTAGCAAAGCTCAGCATCCAATGTCACAAGTTGTAGGAAGCATGATCATGAGTTTTGCAACTTGTGGCTTTTTGGTTCACATGTGAGAAAGTCTTGTTACACAAACCAAACCATGTGGAAACTTGGTCCAATTCTGATTTTTTAAGGCTCATAGAATGTTTGTGTAATGGTTTGAAATGAATTAGAGGTCACAATTGGCTTTGGTTCATGACTTTGCAAAATTTCCATTTGAAGCATGCCTTGAAAATCAATGATTTTGGCCAACTTTGTCTTGCTATAACTTTTGATCCAAGAAGAGTTTGATCATGTTCTTGTACTTTTTGAAAAGGGGAAGATGAGATCTACAACTTTCATGACCAAAGTTTTTCCATTTGAAGCCTTTTTGGATCAAGAATCAAGGCTTGAAAAATGACCTAAAATGATGCATTCTTGAAAAGTCAACTATGCTCCAAAAGTCAACATTTGCAAAAACCCTAAATTCTTGATTTCTATGAACTTCAACTTTCTTCCATGATCAAATAAAGATCATATACACTCAAAATGATGAAGATCACCCATTGGTTGGGTCATTGGGGGCCCCAGATGCCCTGATTTTGCACTGACTTGTCTGAAAAGTCAACTCTTGATCAGATGACTTCCCCATGGAATTCCTTCATGAAAATGGATATGCATACTCCCTATACCATATAGAGATCAATGGAAACAAGAATGACCAAAAAATTTGGAGTTATGGCCTCTGAAACCAAAACCCTAATTTTCAGTCCACTGTGCAGTTCAACCTGGCTCTGCATCCACTCAAACCCTAGTTCTTGTGATTCCTTTGCATTTTTGACTTTGAGGAGATGGAATATGATATAATAACACACATGGACCACTTTGAAATGATTGGATGCCTTTGGAGTGGCTCAAGATGCCCTGAGGTTGCTCAGATCACAAACACTAGGTGCAGATGCCTTAGAAACTATGCAGTGAATCAAAAATGAGATGTGAGATGATATGATTGTGTTTATGCATATGAGATGATCACAAGCCATGGTGTGAATGGGTGAGGGCAAATTTAGGGTGTTTACACCAAGGAATTCTGACATTCCATGGCCTTGATCTTCTCTGACAGCTCTTCATACCTGCGATTGTTGATTTCATTCATGTTACCCATATCAGCATCCAGTAGAGTGAACTGGTCCTCTTGATTGTCTTCTAAACCTGCATTACGTGTTGCGGTCCTATTTGGATGAGGCTCTCCGTTACGGGCAGCGTTAGAATCCACATTCTCAGCCGGTGTTCCCGTATTAACATTCCCATGAGGTTGCTCAACCATCAACCGGAGACGCTCCTGGTTCTGGGCCATGCCAGTCATCATTTCCATGAACTGATCCATCCTCTGTCGGAGCTCATTGAGATCAGTCTGCACTCGATCAGCCATCCTTACTCGGTTTCTTTTGGTCGGATATCGGTGAATGCGTTGACCAGCTATATTGCCCGCAATCAAATAAGTTAGAAACCCTGGGTAACCTGCAAAAATACAAGAATATGATATGCGGGGAATGAATGCTATGGCATGTTGATTCATTTTTAGGGCATCTCATCCCCTGATTCCAGTTTTGTGAGTTTGATGAAGACAAAAGCTCTTTTTGTTGTAAATAACAAACGGTGTTGATAATATAAGGTGCGTGTGTGTAGCAGACGTGCCAAACAATTCCAAGAATACGAAGACCGACATGTTTTTTGCAAATGTGTCAGATGTGTCGGTGATCATAAAGCGAAAGAACGCATAATGATAGTAAAGAGACCTCTTTATGATAAGAACTTTGTTGATATAGTCAAAACACCAAAAGTATGGATTCAGACAGAAGTACAATGATAAAAAGATTCCATCAACAGTCCTGATGGTAATCTTACAACATACAAACAAACAGAAGGATGTATTTGTCAATGCAATCCTCCATCTAGATCTGGGTCAATGATCGGCCCTGCCTTTGGAACTTCTACCAACTCCTTTGTCTGCACCTGGTTGTCTTCGAACCTCTTCAGCTTCTTCTGATAGCAAATCATCATCCGCTTGTAGTAGGCAGCTTCTTCACGGGCTTTAGCAAGTTCTTCATCTTTTCCCCTCAACTTATCGGCCATCTCTTCGTCTTTCTCCTTTAGCTTACTCGCGATCTCTTCAGCTTGAGCTTTGTCTTGTTCTTCTCTTTTGATCCTGTAAGCAGCATGTCTCTTCTTCATGTTCTCAAACATCAAGGTCTTCTGATCCAGTTGCCTTCTAGTGTCAATGTGTTCCTTGGAAGAACTTCTAGTAGCAAATTCGAACCTCTCACACCGAGCCAACTCAATTTCACACTGTTTCCTTTCAATAGCATGCCTCTCAGCATCTTCTTGAGCTTTCCACTCAATTTCAAGTCTAGCATGATTAGCTTTAGCAAGCTCCTGACTCAACTGTGCATTCTCCATTAACAAGCCGTCTCTTTCCGTCTTCATCTTGTTGAACTCTTCAATGCTAACTGTGGTAGGTTGCTCAACGACCGTGGGATATAGAAGAGGCGCAGGCCCAAATGGTAACAGTAACACTTCAACCCGTTCTCTTAACCATTCTGCAAATGGTGGATACACTCGACAATTCCCTACACCCAAAGTCTTCTTCCCTCTTGTCTTCCGACTATGCCAAGCATTAGAAGCTTTCTGAGCAATCTCGAATCCATCTGTTGATTGGAAGTACAAGGACTCTGTGATGTCCACAGCAGCTGGTGGTTCCTTTAAAGCATACCCAAACTGTCTAACCGTGAGAGAAGGGTTGTAATTAATTCCCCCTTTCCTCCCGATCAATGGAACATTAGGGAATCCTCCGCAACTATGAAGAATGTCAATGCACCGCAAACCCTGATTAACCCATACAATGTCCTTTGCTTGCAAACCCATCAATCTTTCCGACCATTCAAGAGTGTTCTTCGTCTTCTCAAAAGCTCCTGATTGTGGAAGAAAGCGTGTGAACCACTTGTAGAATACAGTCGCGCAACAATTCAACATTCCACCCCTTCGCTTCTCATTCTTATAATGCACAGAGTGGTAGAGATCACCTAGGAGAATAGGAATAGGATTTTTCGCTATGAAAATGCGAATAGCATCAACATCCACAAAATTCGGCATGTTCGGGAACAAAGTGATTCCATAGATACACAAAGCTAAGATCGCATTGAAAGTACTCCAACTTTTTGCCTCAGCTGCTTTGGTAGCCTCACCTACCAAGAAACTCAAATGATATCCTCGGAAGCCTCCTTTGCTATCAATCCGGTCTTCCAATAATGACTTGCTCAAATAAAGAGCAGTTGCTACATCTTTGAAGTCAGGGTCAATCTTGGTCCCAAAGAATGGTGCACAGTCCTTCACGGAAACTCTCAGGATGCTCGAATACTCCTCTAATGTAGGTGCCAACACGAAATCAGAAAGTACGAAACATCTAAGCTGTGGATCATAGAACTTTAGCAAGGTGTGCATCCCTCTGAAAGCATAGTCACTGATGGGCTCTATGAAATACAAAATCCACCCGTAATCCTGTTTGAAGACATTCAGAACTTCTGGAGGAGCTAAAGCCTTCACTTTGAGAATTTCTTTCACAACAGGCTGATAAACCTTATAGGAGATAATACACTTGGTCTTCTTCTCGGGTTCCATGCTCATAGATCAATACCCACAACCGGAATCAAGGATGTAATATGCAGCCCTGCAAATGAATAAACATGCGTTAGGAATGCAAGTATGCGGATGATGTGATGCAATGCAATGGTATGTGATCACTGCTGCATATACTGGGCACTGTTGTACTGTCTTTTGATTTTGCCTGAATACCGACTATCAAGAACACCAGATCATAAGTATAAGAAAACCCAAGTATCAAGAACAAGGTAGGTTGAAGGTCTAGTTTTCCTGCAAACCTGTAAATCCCTCCCAATCTCACGGGTATTGCTACTACGGGTCAACATCACGGACTCTCAAAGCCGAATAGCAATAATACGTTCACCATATCCGAGAAATGGCTCATGACCAAATCAGGGAATCGGTTTGGCATTATGTACTACTCAGGGAGGCCTCAGCTGAATTCCGGAAAAACAAGCATCCCTCATAAGTTCCTGGCTTCAAGCACTGAAATCGAGAAACAATAGTACATTCATCCCGAAGGGTACAATACTACCGTCATACGACCAGTTGCTTTAACCAGGTTCCTACGAGAGAACAAGGTCATCCTATGCGATTTCCTAGTGGGCCCTCGGGTGCGAATGGGTTTGCCACGAAATGTGGTCTGCCACTGTCACCACTGGAGAGGTTATTTCCACTAAGGTCCTCGATGATCGGTTCCCAGTGTTAGCAGCTCAGGTGGGAACATTCTATGGTCTGCCTAGGCAGTATAGAACATATCCCAAGAGAGCCTGATCTGGGTGTAGGACTCGTGAAAACTACACGTGCTCAAGACCACGCAAGCCACACGACTGCCCACTCTAAATCCTATGTGTATACTCAAGCCGGGTATTTGGCTTATCTCACAATAATCCCATCCCGCCAAGGAAAACCAGAACAGCCAGTACAGTATGCCAGTATGTGCGACAGTAAAGTAAAGTGCAGAAAGCTATAAATAAAGCTGTAAAGGAAAGCGATAAACTGTAAACAAAACAGTAAAGCTATACTAAAACAATAACATCAAATGAATAAGCACCCAAAGAAAACAGCAACAGACAAGCGCTAGGATTGACTCTCAAAGGGGAGATTAGAATTTCTAAAAGTCCCCAGCAGAGTCGCCAGCTGTCGCTCCCAGGATTTTCATCCTAGTACAAACGCGAAAGTGGCGCGGAAAAGGTAGAGTCGCCAGCCAGACATTTTTATCCCAAAGGAATGGGAAAGGTAATGTTGCACAAACCTAAGGAATAAGGAAAAGGACGAGGGCTTACGAACCAAAGATCTGGATACGGGAGTCGATTACGAATTGAGAAGGTATTAACACCCCAATCCGTCCGCCGTACCCGACGGGATCCACGCTTAAAAGTCTGTTTTCAAAGGGTAAGAAATAATATGTTGTTTAACTGAAAGAATAGCTATTTGGAATGGAAATGAAATGGGAAAAGAAATGAAATTGGAAGATGGGAATAAAGGGGAAAAATGTAGGGAAAATAAAGATTGTGCTCGAATGGGCCCTACCCCACTGCCTACGTACCTCATCCGGATAAATGAGGATCAGAGACGCCGTAGTTCGTCTAACTAAGGCTTACACTCGTTTGTGGTTTTTAGGATGACGTTGCTATAGCTCTAGCTCAGGTGTTACCGGCTCTGACGCGAGGGTGTTTACCGTATCGCTGTTCGAACTGTTGAGACAAGTCATGAAGAGTATGAGATGAGAATGAGAAGACGTGACTTCTTGGTTTGTTGTCTTTTATAAGAAATGTTTTGAATTTGTGTTTATTGAATGTACAACACTAAAGACTATGACACAGGAGCGAATACTTTCCAAGATCGCCCCCAATGGAACGTTTGTAAAGCATCCTAGAAGAGTGAAGGAGACCTCCACTGATCATTTCCCGTGTAGCTTAAGGCTCGTGGCGCATTGTACACCTTTTCCTTTATTAAGTGTTTTTAATTTTCTTTTAAGATGAGAAGAGACTCAAGTTGTAAAAGGTAAACATTCTAAGGGAAACTAGACTTACCCTAAATTAATTGAATTCATGGATAACCTATGGTTAGTGAGGTTTACAATTAAAATCTACCTAAGAGATATAAGACTAAACATGCAAGTAAAAGAAGTTAGTAATGAGCAATAGGGTCATCCTAGGTCATGGTAGGTAAAAACGCATATGAAATGTAAACGGGATGAAACAATGAGGTGTGTGGGTCGGTTGCGTGGTGCTAAGACACACGACTTATGGTATGAAACATACAAGGTTTGATGTTGGTTGAATGGAATGGAACGAATGTAATCGAGGAACCCTAGAATAATATAAACTTTATTTATTTATTTGAAAGTATATTCGACGTCGGATCAAATACTTTATTTGTTTTTGAAAATTTGGTTTTCTATCGATTCGTTTTATCTTTTCTATCCTACTTATGGAAATTATAAAAGCATATAAGTTCTAAGCTATTACATCACAAAGTACATAAAGTCTAAAACACAATTAAGGCATAAAAATATCCAAGTCCAATAGCCAAACCTTGCAAAACACCTTGCACAAAAAAACAAATAATTAGTAAATGATATGAATCATGAACATGTACAATATGATGGAAATGAATTAAAATGACAAAAAATATTAAAAGTCATGAAAAAAATATGAAATTAAATTCCTAAGGTCTTCAACCTGATTATATTATTGTGTTAAAAAAATCTCTAAAAAATTCTTATTTTAACTAATGCAAATGACCACTTAAAACTAACTAAAGTTCAATCACAAATTTACACAAATTATACTACCAAAACAATAGCAAAAATGTCCTAAAAATTCACCAAAAAATGTTCTAGGTACTTCAACTTGTCTTTTAATCATAGCAAAAAGAATGGGCAGAAAATATTATGGGAAGTGGTAGAAATAAATTACACAAAATTGTGTGTCTAAGTGGAAATTCAATATAAGATTAATTAAATGAAAATTCGAAAATAAATTGAAAAAATGATTAAATTCAGAAAGTGAAAATTGGGAGAGTTTCTAAAATGCATTAAAAAGCTAATATAATTTTTTTGGATTTTTCTTGAATGTTTTACTATTTTTCTATAAATCAATTTGAAATGGTATAAAATATGGAAGTTTAAAAGAAGAGAATAGAGGGGGGGTGAGGAAGTAATGCTTTTGCGTTAAAACTGAAACTGGGCCTAGAATGGAGGTTGAAATAGCAATTCGCTAGGCCTGGTTCGCATAAAGCCTGAAGGAGCTTGGTATCTTTGGTGAGGACACAGGCGCAGGAATCTTATCCCATTATCAGATTTTTAATGGTGATTACTAGCTCTTAAAGACAGATTAAAGACTTCATTATTATATTAATTTACATTAACTATTCAATTTTCAAATAATAATAAAAAAACAAATGATAACAAGCATTTTATATGAACATCAGAAAAAATAAAAAGAAAAAAAACCTAAGTCTCCTTCTCTCCATCCTCACGCATCCTATCTCTCCCTCTCAGTATCATCTTCTTCAATGAAACAAAGAAACCAGACGCCGTTCACTCCTAAACCGCCGCCGCCAACATCTCCATCCTCCAATCCACGCCACCTCAACACAAACCCTAGTCCTTCCTCCATTTTCATCCTCTTCATAAAACCTAAACCCTAATTCCTCAATGCTCCCGCCGCCGCCGCCGCTGCGAAACACTAACCGCTCCGTCACCCCTCTCCTTCTCGTTGCAACACCCCCTTTCCTCTTCACAAACCCTAATTCTACATCCTCTTCCCTTCACCCTAGCTACCGCCGCCGTCGGCCCTCCCCCCAAACAAAACGACGAAACCTGCTCCTCTGCTCATCCTCGTTTTCGTCTCTCTCTCATGTCCACCCTCAAAAAACCCAACCCTAAGTTGCTAATCCCTATCCGCGGTGCTACCTTCTCCAATTGGAAGGAACCGCCGCCGCCAACATTGCTTCCTTCTTCTCTCCGCCGACCAAGAACCAACCTTTTGAAGGATCATCCTCCGAAGAACCCTTACCCTCACTCTAACACCAACCTGAGTTTCTACACAAAGCTAAGAACCCTTACCCTCACTCTAACACCAACCTGAATTTCTACACAAGGCTAATCTAAATTTCCCCTCTCTCAAATCCTCAATTGAATCACCACCACTCTAATTGATACATGCCAATCGAAGAATAGTACGCGATAACAGTTTCAAACGCAAGCAAATTTGTACCTTGGAAAGCGATGTCGCGTTGATGATGTCAGAAGCCGTGAAGGTAATTATTTGGAACGAAGCCATGACGATGAAGATCCGCGGTGCTTTCTTTTGTTAAGTATGAATCTTTTCTGTTGCTTGTTTCGAATAGCCCCTTGTGATATTGATCTTTGTTGATGCCTTCTTCTTGCTGTCAATTTTGATGGAGCTTGGCTCGTGCAGGTTATGATTATTGACACTGAAGGTGATGAAACCGAGAAGTTGTTGATTATGGAAGAGGAGTAATTTGGACGTTGAAGAGGGTGAAATCTCTCAGGTGCGTTATGCGATGAAGGTATTGACAATCTCGATTTCTTTGGTTTTACCTTTGATTCTTGTTGTAATTCATTCTTTGAACTTTGGCACTTTGGGTGCGAGTCTGTGTACTCTTGAATTGCTGAACTTGTTGGATTTTCTTCTTTCAGGATTGTTACTGAAACTGAGTTGATGAAGACTCTGAGCTGTGCTTCTGTTCGCTGATCTTGCTGCGTCTCACCGCTTTGATTTCAAATTGCAGCCTTAAAAGAGTGATCAAACTCAATCTCTATGCGTAAGTTCTTCATACCGTGTGCATCTGAAAATTCCTGAATCATTGTTGCTTCAGTTATTTCCTTTTCTCTCCATGATTATGAGATTGCTAGTTTTCAAATGCAGGTTGGTTGGTAGAGTTGATGGTTCTTGGATGATGATGATGTGAAGACGCAATGCTGTTAGAGTAAGGAGAAGTTGACAGATGTAGGTGATGAAGAAGTCAAGAGGAGAATGGAGAATCAAGTGAAGAAGAGTGAATGAGAACCAAAAAATTCAGCCCAGAATAAGAAGATCAGTGGCCTTTTATTGAGATTCATGGTGAGTATTCTTTGTTATTCAGTTAAGTTTCTGTTGAAAAGTCGGTTAGAAATTCTGTTTGGTTGTTAGATCTTTAACCGAATTTGGTTATGATTTGTAAATGCTTCTATTTTGTGGAAGCTTCTGGATTTTTGTTTTAGATTGTGTGACTGACTTTCGGTATTGATTCTCTTCTCCTTCCTAATCCTTCTGCTTCGTTTTCTCCTTTTTGTATGCACTGATTTCAGATTCGAAGAGAAATGGTGTAGATTGGAAGCTGGCATCTCGGTTAAGACAAAAACAGGGGTAACTATTGGTCATTTTAAGAGGTTACCTTCAATCAATGGTTGAGTTCATGGTGTACTCTCTAGAAAGAAAATTCACTTAAGAAGACTCAAATCTAGTAAACGAATATGTTGGAACTTCTAGAGGTGGCAGTGTTGTTGGCATGATGTAGGGTTTTGATGAAAATATCAGATAGGGCCTTTGGTCCTGTGTTGAACCCGGGGTTGGAATTTGTGGAAGGGTGTTTTAAATAGAAGTGATTATTGATTAAAAATCCACTTTATCCTTAAGCTTGAATATCTCAAATCATGGATGAAATGTCTTTGCAGGTAATGTTGGTGCTGACCACGCAATATTTGAACAAGGTGCTTCAGCAGGAAATGTTGGTAAAGAAAAAAGTAGTACAACAACAGAAAGCCAACCCTGTGGCACTCCTCCTTTCATCGGCAATGATGCTTAGGCATCTTCGGTTTCCTGCATTTGCTGACCGATTGGGAACTGCTGTGAAGCGAGTCATTCTAGAGGGCAAACATCGGACCAAGGACCTTGGAGGAACAAGCACCACCCAAGAGATTGTTGATGCAGTGATAGATGCATTACATTAATTACATATTCATATTTATTTGCACATTTACCATATGAAGTTAGCGTTGCAAGTTCTTCACCAATTTGTCCATAATCTTCTTGCACCCTTTGAAGGTGAATTGCCAATTTTCGGCCATGATTAGTGTTATTCAATTCATAAATTGATGTGTTATGGAATAGAATGGATTTATCCCGCAGATATAAAAGAACAAAAAAAATAGGTTAAATGTTGAGAAGAAAATAGCGGGTGTTTAGAGAAGAATGAAAATAAAAATAGAAAAGGATATTAGGAAATCGAATAAATTTGGTTAGTAACACAAGATATAGCAATAGTGAATTAAATCGAATCAGGAAGTAGATATTGACATAAAACAAAAAGATATTGGGACCAAACTTTTATTTATGTATTATATTTTTTTGATTGGACATGAATTGGCTATTGGGCATGGGCCAAAAACGCGTGTGGGAAAGTGGTTAAATGGTAATGAAATCGAATTTGAAAATGAATATAGACCATGGTAAAGACTTGGACTTGAAATGAATATTCAAATGGGCTTATGATAACTCTTGAACGATGAATGACGGTGACATTTGATGCTACTTCAAATAAACCATGATTATGAGCTTTCCACCTTTATTGTGAACCCAATTCTTGAAACAATAACCAATTATTACGCCCTATGATGTCATAGTAGATCTGAAAGCCGACAAATGAATCTTGATTCTCGAATTACTAATACAACCCAGGGTACCAATATGAGAAGAATAGTGAAACCTCTGGATAGGAAATTCAAGTCACATGAGAATGCTTGATCCTATGCCTCAAAGGCTTCACGCAAATGATGAATGCAAAGTTATGACCTAGTGAGAATTGCAGATGAATGCGAAGCATAAGCCAATTTGATAGTAATAATTTAGAGGGCAAATTTTGGGGTGTTACACGAAGTATTTTTTAACTGCGTCCGAGTTGACAGGGGATGGGAAGTCCTCTCCATCCATAGTGGTGAGCATCAGCGCTCCTCCTGAGAAGACTTTCTTCACTATGAATGGCCCTTCGTAGTTCGGGGTCCATTTGCCCCTGTTATCTGAACCTGGAGGAACGATCCTCTTCAATACAAGCTCTCCCACTCGATACTCTCGAGTACGTACTCGTTGATCGAATGCCCGCTTCATTCTCCTTTGATAAAGCTGACCATGACAGATAGCCGCTAATCTCTTTTCCTCAATTAGACATAGCTGATTGTAATGAGCACGCACCCATTCAGCCTCATCCAGTTTGACGTCCATCATCACACGCAGTGAAGGAATCTCTACTTCAACAGGCAGGACTGTTTCCATGCCATACACTAGAGAGAAGGGAGTTGCCCCTGTTGACGTCCTGACCGACGTTCGGTACCCATGCAAAGCAAACAGTAACATCTCATGCCAATCCTTGTAGGTGACAACCATTTTCTGCACAATCTTCTTGATATTCTTGTTAGCTGCCTCTACCGCACCATTCATCTTTGGTCGGTAAGGAGAAGAATTGTGATGCTGTATTTTGAAGTCCCGACATAAGTCTGCCATCATCTTGTTGTTGAGATTAGAACCATTATCAGTAATGATCCTTTCGGGCACTCCATATCTGCATATGATATCTCTTTTCAGAAATCTTGCCACCACTTGACGAGTGACATTGGCATAAGACGCTGCTTCTACCCACTTGGTAAAGTAATCAATCGCGACCAGGATGAAGCGATGACCGTTCGAAGCAGTTGGCTCGATTTTCCCGATCATGTCAATGCCCCACATAGAGAAAGGCCAAGGAGATGACATGACGTTGAGCGGGTTAGGAGGAACATGCACTTTATCTGCATATATTTGGCACTTGTGGCACTTTCGAGCGAATGAACAACAGTCTGCATCCATTGTCATCCAGTAATACCCTGATCTCAGCAGTTTCTTTGCCATGGCATGCCCTCCTGCATGGGTACCAAAAGATCCTTCATGGACTTCCTGCATCAACAGACTTGCTTCGTGTCTATCCACGCATCTGAGCAAGACCATGTCGAAGTTTCTTTTGTACAAAACCCCGTATGTGTTCAAGAAGAAACTAGCAGCAAGTCGCCTCAAGGTCTTTTTGTCTTTGGAAGATGCCCCTGTTGGGTATTCTTGCTTCTCCAGGAATACCTTGATATCAAAATACCAAGGTTTCTCGTCAGACACGGTGTCTACAGAGAAAGCATAAGCTAGAAAATCAAGCCTGGATATGTCAATTCTGGGCACAAAATTCCAACACAGGACTTTAATCGACGAAGAGAGAGTGGCCAAAGCATCGGCAAATTGATTTTCGTCACGTGGTATGAATTTGAGCTCAACTGTCGTGAAGAATGTCAACAGTTTTCTAGCATAATCCCTGTACGGAACTAGATGCTCTTGATGTGTATACCACTTGCCGGTAATTTGGTTAATGACGAGGGCTGAATCTCCGAATATATCGAGGTTCTTAATCCGAAGATCAATTGCCTCCTCTATTCCCATTATACACGCCTCGTATTCCGCTTCATTGTTGGTGCAGCCAAAAGTAATGCTGGCAGCGAAGGGTAAGTGGACACCTTCAGGATTAATAAGTACGGCACCAACTCCACGACCATTGATATTGACAGCCCCATCAAACATCAACTTCCATTTGGATTCAGGGTCAGGCCCCTCCTCCGGAAGTGGTTCCTCATAATCGTTTGTTTTGAGGTACATGATGTCCTCATCGGGGAAATCAAATCTCATCGGCTGATAGTCATCCTCAAGAGGTTGCTGAGCAAGGTATTCCGACAATACACTTCCTTTGATGGCTTTCTGAGAAGTGTACTGGATGTCGTATTCAGTTAAAATCATCTGCCATCTAGCAACCCTTCCGGTCAATGCTGGTTTCTCAAAGATGTACTTGACAGGGTCCATCTTGGAAATGAGAAGTGTAGTATGGGTCAACATATACTGCCTCAGTCGGCGAGCAGCCCATACCAAAGCGCAACAAGTTTTCTCGAGCAGTGAGTATCGGGATTCACAGTCGGTAAACTTTTTGCTAAGGTAATAAATGGCGTAATCTTTTCGACCAGACTCGTCATGTTGGCCGAGCACACACCCCATCGACCCTTCTAGCACGGTCAAGTACATGATTAACGGTCTTCTTTCCACTGGAGGCATCAGAATTGGAGGCTCCTGTAAGTATTCCTTTATTTTGTCGAAAGCTCTTTGGCAATCATCATTCCACCTGACCGTTTGCTCTTTTCTTAGCAACTTGAATATCGGTTCGCATGTGGCAGTTAGGTGAGATATGAACCGAGAGATGTAGTTCAATCTACCTAAGAACCCGCACACTTCCTTTTCTGTCTTCGGTGCAGGCATATCTTGAATAGCTTTCACTTTGGCAGGATCTACCTCGATTCCTCTTTGACTTACAATGAAACCCAGCAATTTTCCGGAACGCACTCCGAAAGTGCACTTGTTCGGATTCAACCTCAGTTTATACTTGATCAATCTGTCAAACAACTTCTTTAGGTTAACCAAATGCTCCTCTTCGTCTTTGGACTTTGCAATCATATCATCTACATAACATTCGATCTCCTTGTGGATCATGTCATGGAACAATGTGACCATCGCCCGTTGATAAGTTGCCCCGGCATTCTTCAAACCGAAAGGCATGACCTTATAGCAGAATGTTCCCCATGGGGTAATGAACGTTGTCTTCTCCATGTCTTCCGGCGCCATTTTTATTTGATTATAACCGGAGAATCCATCCATGAAGGAGAACACTGAGAATTGAGCAGTATTGTCGACCAACACGTCAATGTGTGGCAACGGAAAATCATCCTTTGGGCTTGCTCTGTTCAAATCTTGATAGTCAACGCACATCCGGACCTTGCCGTCCTTCTTAGGTACTGGTACGATGTTAGCTACCCAAGGTGGGTAACTAGTCACGGCAAGGAAACCAGCATCCCACTGTTTCTGTACCTCTTCTTTGATCTTCATCGCCATATCCGGGCGAGTTCTTCTCAACTTTTGCTTTACGGGAGGACAATCTTCTCTCAGGGGTAGCTTATGCATCACGATGTCGGTATCTAAACCTGGCATATCTTGATATGACCAAGCAAAGATATCCACATACTCTCTCAGCATACTGATCAGCTCTTGTTTGACATCGGCTTGCAGATTGGCCCCTATCTTGATTTCTTTCTTTGCATCTTCACTGCCAATGTTGATGGTCTCAATCTCTTCTTGATGAGGCTGAATAACTCGTTCCTCTTGTTTCAACAATCTGACCAACTCTTCAGGGAGGTCACAGTCTTCCTCAACCCCCTCATCAGCTTGGTAGACTGGATTATCAAAGTCATGCATAGTCATAGCAGGAACGTTATCCGTGGAATCCGGATGATCAACACTGCACAAATGATGTGCTTATTCAGAATCTGCTTATTTGAAAAGAGACGCTAACACAAAACAAAAATGAAAACACATTGCCATTTTTATATATTTTTGTGAAAAAAAAGTTTAAAAACAAAGACAGGGAACACAGTTTGTCTGAAAATGTCCTTTTATTTCATAGCAAAATAACAATGCGATACAAAAAATGGTGGCCCAATACAATGGATCCAAGCATCTTGGGCAGAATGCTGGACTTGACAATGCAGTATGCTAATAAAAGGAAACAAAGCAATTACTTTGAGAGCCAGGTGACTTTAACAATGTCTTCAGCAGACCAATTTCCTAGCTCCTCGCCGGGTGCACACGGGCGGATCCAATTGTTGTCCCAGTCTTTGTCACTATCCCCTTCTTGGCTTGCCATACAGATTTGATCGCGGTCGAGCAATCCAGCACTTGTGAATGAGATAACTTTACCACTCTGAGTAGACCCTCCAGGCTGATATCCTAAGCCGAATTTGTCATCCTTCTTTTCCAGCTCCAATAGCTTGCCCCAGCCCTGGGCATTTCCTGATTGGACGACCTCCTTTGCTTCCTGGTAGGAATGAATTGACGTGCCTTCGTTGTTTTTCTTCACCGGAGTCAAGATACTGACATCTGCCTCAAAAGCTTGGCACAAAGTCTCGTGAATTTCTCCGTCCATTTCTACATATTTAAATGTTGACAGATGGCTGACGAATATATCTTCTTCCCCACAAACCGTGATGACCTGGCCGTCCACCACGTATTTAAGCTTCTGATGCAAGGTTGAAGTGACAGCTCCAGCTGCATGTATCCATGGTCTGCCCAACAAGCAACTATACGCAGGCTGGATGTCCATGACATAGAAGACACTCTTAAAGACTTGAGAGCCTATCTTAACAGGCAACTCAACCTCTCCGAAAACTGATCTTCTTGAACCATCGAAAGCTTTAACCACCAGATCACTCGGCGTCAGAACAATCCCATCAATGTCAAGCTTCATCAACGCCTTTTTCGGAAGCACATTCAAAGAAGAGCCTGTGTCTACAAGAACATGCGACAACACAGCGCCCTTGCATTCCATCGTGATATGCAGTGCTTTATTGTGATTCCTTCCCTCCGAAGTGAGGTCTCGGTCAGTGAAGCCCAAGCCATGGATAGCATTGACACTTCCAACAACAGCTTCGAGTTGATTGACCGTAATCTCCTGAGGAACATAGGCCATTTGAAGTACTTTCAATAAGGCTTCTCGGTGCGCAGGTGAGCACATCAGCAGTGACAAGATAGAAATCTTTGAAGGTGTCTGGTTCAGTTGATCAACCACCTTGTAGTCACTCCTTTTGATGATCCTCATAAACTCCTCTACCTCCTTTTCAAACGTCCCCTGCCCAGCCACAGGAGTAGTTGACTCGTCATTCGCAATCTGCTTCCCTTTGTCTTTGGACGAAGCTTCAGCCTCAGGATCCTTTCTCAGTGCAGGGGGAGCAAACAAACGACCGCTTCGGGTAAAACCCCTAACACCTCCTACATTCTCAATAGTCAGGTCAGCAACAGGTCTACTCTCCATCTTCTGTCCCGCCACATAGACATCGGAACCATAATGCCACGGAATGGCCCTATCATCGATATATGGCACTGGCCCAGGTACAGTTATAGTCACAGGACTAATCTGAGGAGCGTAAATAGTAACTGGCTCTTGTCTGACGGGCATATCAGCTTCATCATAAAAGATAGTAATGGTTGACACATCATTAGCCTCTTCATTACTAACCTTACTGAACTGCAAGGACCCCTCATCAATCAACCCTTGCAAACCCATCTTCAATTTCCCACAGCCATTCACAACACTTATACAGTCTTCGCAATCGAGATGGCAACCCGGAAATACTTGACCCTTCAACAGTCTCTCTTTCACCACCCTCAAAGGTGTCTTGACTTCATCAATACTCAGCACCAAACTCAACTTGTCGTCACTCTCAACAGCATTAACTCTTGCCCCGCCATGATGAGGCATGGGGTTCGAGTTGACATTCGGTGGTGGCGCAAAGTTGATTGCCTTAGAATCTACAAGATCCTGAACTTTGTGATGCAGCGCCCTGCACTTCTCGGTTGAGTGCCCGGGTGCTCCTGAGTGAAAGGCGCATCGCGCGTTGACATCATAACCAGCTGGAAGCTCTCCAGGAGGTGGTGGTGCCAAAGTCCTCAATTGAATAAGGTTCAGATCTAGTAGTCTTGGCAACAAGGCAGCGTACGTCATCGGAATAGCTTCAATCACCCTGTTTGTTGGGCGAGTCTGCCTCGGCTGATATGGTCTTTGCTGGTAGTTGATTCGAGGTTGCTGTTGTTGTTGATGTTGTGGTGGTGGAGGTAGCATCTGTTGTACGGGAGCTGCAGGAATGGTGACAGCAGCCATATGCTCATAAGGTCTTCTGTAACCACGGCCCTGGCTCCGGCCGAATACAGCATTGGTCTCGCCTTCTCGCCTTCTCGGAGGTCCGCTAAAAGCTTTCCTCGCTCCATTTGAGCTACTAGCACCTGGGTCCTGTATCTTCCCCATTTTCAACAGCGTTTCGACCCTTTCCCCTGCAATGACAATATCGTTGAACTTTGTAGCAGAACTTGACGCCAATCTCTCAAGAAATACCCCCTGGAGGGTACCTATAAACATATCGGCCATTTCATTCTCTAACAAGGGTGGTTGCACCCTGGCAGCTAGCTGGCGCCACCTCTGGGCGTATTCTTTGAAGCCTTCTCTTGCGGTCTGAGCCATATGTTGCAACTGGGTGCGATTCGGAGCCATATCCATGTTATATTGGTACTGCCTCACAAAGGCTTCAGCGAGATCCTTCCAGCTCTTGACATTGACCCTGCTGAGTTTCATGTACCACTCAAGGGAAGCTCCCACCAAGCTGTCCTGAAAGTAATACATCCACAGTTTTTCGTCGTCTGTATGAGCGGCAATTCTCCCAACATATGATTGCAGATGGCTTTTTGGGCAAGCAGTGTCGTTATACTTCTCGAAAGTGGGAACCTTGAACTTATACGGAATCCTGACTCTAGGAACCAAGCCCAAGTCTGTTATATCGAATCCCAAAGAGCTCTGGGACTGGATAGCCTTGATTTGCTCGGCCATCTCTTCAAACCTCTTGTTCATTTCTACCCCTTGACCCTCGGCTTCATCAAGCAGAGTGAACTGATCCTCATGGTTGTCCATCTGAAGGTGATGCAACCCGTCGTTGTTTATATTCACTCCTGGTTGTGTAACTGGAGTTCCACCCTGACGTGCGCCCGCACCGGTGTGATTATCAGCATTTGCAGCAGCAGCAGCATTCCGGTTCTGATTCTCAACCATCTCTCGCAGACGCTCTTGATTCTGCCCCATGCCGGCCATTAACGTCATGAAATTGTCCATTCTCTGCCTTAGATCTGCCAAATCTGCCTGCATTTGATCCATGGCTCGCTCTCTGTTAGTCTTGGTTGGGTATCTGTGCACTGCTGGTTGTTCTCGGACTTTGCGAGGAGCTATAGTGCCTGTTATCACAAAACACATTAGTAACTGATGCAACACCTGCAAAACAACAAACAAGTTATATGGATGCAATGCAGTTGTTTATGTTTCCAATCACAGGTCATTTATGCCCCGGTTCCGATATTTAGCAAAGAAAACCAGATGGGCACTGATCCTCGACTTTCAGAAACCTTTGCGGGAAACCACATTCAAACCATAATAGCAAGCAAACCAAGAAATGGTGAGAAACATCATAACATAGATCAGCCCATTAGGCACAATAAAACAGAATTCCTCATAGGGTACGAGTTCTTACAGAGGATAAACAAACAGCTAGGACTCCTACAACATGCCTGTAGGTAATCCAAATACAAAGAAAACAAACTAAGAAGCACAACAACTGCCTGAGGATCCTGAAACTCCATCATCAGACCTGACCTTCTTGACTCCTGCCATCAACTTGAGGTCTTCAATCTCTTTGAGTGCTGCTTCGAGGGCTTGTTGACTGTCTGCGAGCTGTTGGGTCTTCTCTCTGCGAATCCTGTGGGCCTACTCCACCTCTTCTTTTTTGTAAGCCATCTGAAATTCAAAGAACTCTTCTTTTTCTTTATATTGCTTCAACTCTTGCTCTCTTTGTCCCTTCAACCAGACAATAGACTGACGAGCATCTCTGAGGGTCTTTGACTTCTTCTTGCGCTCAACTTCTCTTTGGGCTTCCATCATCCCCAACCTGCGGAAATGCGTTTCTTTTCCTGCAAAGTCCTTCTCCTTAGCCTCCAAAGTCGTCTGTATCTTCAGCAACTTCTCCTCAGCTTCCTTCTTGGCCCTGTTAGCTTGGTGATACAAGCTTACCATCTCAGTATTTTCAACTCTAACCGCATGTAGCTGGGCTTCCAACTTCTTGAATTCCTCTAGAGGCACAGTATCAATGGACTCAGCAACTGGGGGAACTGGTGCTGAAAATGGTAACAAAACTCTTCTGGCTCTGTCTTTCAACCAAGCTTCGTACTCTGGGAATGTCTGATTGTTGCACTTCCCGAAACTAGCTATTCCTTCTCCTTTGATGCTCTTCCAATCTCCCGCAACCTTCCTCACTAAGGGCATATTATCTTTCACTGAGAAGTAGAAAATAGGGGTCAGCTTCAAATCTTCAGGCACATCTCTCAAAGCGTATCCTAATTGTCTTCTTAACAAGATTGGATTGTAATTAATCCCTCCAGTTATTCCCAACAAAGGCACACTATGATAACTCCCGTAGCTGGTGATAAAACGTGCACCTTGCAGCCTTTGAGTGAACCATCTAACATCCTTGGCCAACAACTTTTCCAGCTTCTGAGCCCATATCAGACTATGGTCACTAAACACTCCCGTACTAGGCAAATGCCTCATGAACCACATGTGAAATAATGGAGCACAACAACGGACCAAACCTCCCCTCTTCTTCTCAGTCTTGTAATGAACCGAGTAATACAAATCCCCGAGTAAGGTAGGCACAGGATTCTTCAGCAAAAAGAGATGTATGGCGTTTATATCTATGAACTTCTCCATATCAGCAAACAAGATGATGCCATAGATAGAAAGAGCCAAGATAGCACAGACAGCATCCCATTCCTCTTCAACAGCCAATTCTTCCGCCTTCTTTACTAGAACCTCCAAAGAAAACCCAGACACACCTCCTTTAATAATCGTCAAAGACTTCACAGTAGAAGGGCTCAAATAAAGAGCCTCCGCAATAGCCTCAGGTGCAGGTCTACTCATCTCAGAATTGAAAGGAACCTGATCTCGAACCGGCACACCCAGGATCAAAGCATACTCCTCCAGCATGGGGCCCAACTGGAAATCAGGAAAGGTGAAGCAACGGAGCTGAGGATCATAATACTGAAGCAATGTATGAATGGCACTCCTCTCTGAAGAATCTAACTCTATCACCACATCAAGAATACTCCCGTAAGCTTTTCTGAATCTCTCTACCTGGTTGGGTGTAATCAGCTTTACCATCTTTTTCAACAAACCAACCTTGATATCAAAGAACTTGAAATGAATATTCTGCTTGCGAGGATCTTCCATCTTTGAAGAGAATACCGGAACCGGAAGCAGAGATATGAACCTGTGAATGAAAACAAAAAACAATGATTAATGATGCAATGATGCAATGCAGATGCAAATGCAAGGACATATGGTCATCTGAGGCTGTCTGGAGTCTGGCCACTGACAAGGTCCCTCTGAATAACTGACAAACCAAAAGTCCACTGAGTCACACTCTCTGATAATCACAATCCTCTGAAGAGAATCTCTGGACCACAATATCAAGAATACCAGAACCAGAAAACCAGAACTCCGGAACCAAACTAACTGTATCATAACATGAACTGTACTGGTAACAAGGGTATGATGTGGTCAAGGGTTCCTGCAAACCTGTAAACCCATCCCCAATCTCACAGGTGTGCTCCGGGTCAAATATCACGGACTCTCAAAGCCGAATAGCAATAATACTTTCACCATTTCCGAGAAATGGCTCATGGCCAAATCAGGGAATCGGTTAGGCATTATGTACTACGCAGGGAGGCCTCAGCTGAGTCCGGGAGAAACAAGCATCCCTTATAGGTTCCCAGCTTCAAGCGCTGAAATCGAGAAACAATAATACATTCAGCCCGTAGGATACAGTACTAATGTCATACGACCAGATGCTTTGACTGAGTTCCTATAAGAGAACCAGGCCATCCTATGCGAGTCCCCAGTGGACCCTCGGGTGCGAATGGGTTTGCCACAAAATGTGGTCTGCCACTGTCACCACTGGAGAGGGTTGTTTCCACAAAGGTTCTCAATGATCGGTCCCCAGATGCACATAACTATCAAGGTCCTATCCCGAAGTGGAGGAAATCCCCACACAAGATATTTCCAAAACAGTCGCAATCTGGGCGTGAAACACATCGCCACTCATCATGCCACATGCGAGTACAATATGTCCACTCTAATCCTAGGGTGCACTCAAGCCGGGTACTTGGCTTATCTCTCAGAAACAGTATCACCCATCCCACCAAACAGAAAACCAGTCCAGACAGTCCAGTATGATATATATGATGCGGAAAATAAATACTGAAAACTGTAAATAAAGCTGTAAATAAAGTTGTAAACAACAACAATACAATACAACAAGCCAAATCAAACAAGCATCACCCAATGAAACAACAACACACAAGCGCTAGGAGAGACTCACAGGGGAACCAGAGATCATCTGGTGTGCAGTCCCCAACAGAGTCGCCAACTGTCGCTCCCGGGATTTTCATCCTAGTACAAACGCGAAAGTGGCGCGGAAAGGTTAGAGTCGCCAGCCAGACATTTTTATCCCGAATGAATGGGAAAGGTAATGTTGCACAAACCTGAGGAAGAAGGAAAGGACAAGGTCCTGCGAACCAAAGATCTGAGTTCGGGAGTCGGTTACGAATTGAGAAGGTATTAGCACCTCAATCCGTCCGTCGTACCCGACGGGATCCACGCTTGCAAAGAAACTGTTTCAAAGGGGTGAAGGTATGAAAACTGCAGCAAAAGAAAAGAAATGAACTGGAAAAGAAACTGAGAAAAGAATTGAAAAGAAAATAAAGAGGAAAAATGTAGGGAACATAAAGATTGTGCTCGAACGGGCCCTACCCCGCTGCCTACGTACCTCATCAGGATAATGAGGATCAGAGACGCCGTAGTTCCCCTAACTAGGGGTAGAAAAGAAATTGCTTGCGAATTAAAGGCTTGAACTGCCTATGCCATTGCTCAGGTGTTGCAGGCTCGGACGACGAGTGCGTAACCGTCTTGCAAAGTGACAAGTAGGAGCAAGTTCGCGGACGGAGCGAATGAGGTGAGAAAAGAATTCCCGAAGGAAGGACGCTTATTATTTGTATTTTTTATGAAGCTTTTATGAGTGAAGGTTTGCATAGGTAAGTGTACCTAAGTCTTACTCAATGGGATGTGTACATCTCACATCATCCCGAAATGGAATGCGCAAGAGGCACACCTATCTATGGAGGAAATCCCCAAAGCTAGTCCCACAAGTGAAGACTCAAGCACACTGGCCTATTACCATTATTAAGTGTTTTTGTGGTTTTTTGGTTAAGAAGTGTTTTTTAGCTTTTCTTTGTGAGGTACTCATGCTAAGACCTATCCACCACGAGTGATGACTCACACCTCGCCCCGAAATGGAACGCATGTGAGCATCTCATAGCAAAGTCTCATGTCACATGAAAGTACTCAACCTTTATTAAATGAATTAGAATTAAGTTTGAAGATGAGAAGAGAGAGCACCAAAGGATCTCAAAGGAAAAATTCTCAAGGGGGACTAAAATAATCCTAAGTATTCACATGCATAGATATCCTAAAGGTTAGTGAGGTTTCTATCCTAATGAAGAAGGAAGAATAAGATAGAAGAAGGGATGAGAAATGACTAGGCCCAACAAAAGAGAGTTAGTTCACATAAACATAAAAGGAAGAGGTAAGAATTAGAGATGTGGAACTCAATTCCCACATCTCACACTTACCATAGCCCCTGCAAGGTTAGCATACACAAATGAATACAAGCACAAAGTTCAAAACCAGAATCAAAATGGTATAAAGAAGGGCCTAAGAGTCCAGCAAGATGAAGAGAGAAGTCATACAATACCAAACAATATCAAAATAAAAGCAATGGAACCAAAAGATGGAATTTAAACCCTTAAAGAAACAAATGACTTGAATATGAAGCAAACTCAAAAATTTAGAAGAACCAAGATCTATCCTAGGACCAGGAAGGTACCCATACCCTAGAGGAACCCCAAATGAGAAGAAAAAGTTGGCACAAGTGCCCTTCTAAGCCTATAAGAGATCTAATGAACCAAAAGAAGCAAAATGGGACAAGGTGAAAACAAAAATCCATAAATAATCAACCAGCCATCTAAAAATTCTACAACTGGAACCAAATGATCTTAAAACACATTATATCAACTTGCCAAAAGGATTTGCAAAAATTCAGAAAGGAACTAGGTCAAATGAATGTATAAACACAAGCTAGGACAGAAAACTTACATCACAAGATACCAGATCAAAACTCAAGAAATAAATTCCTAAAAATTCTGAGAAAAATCACATGAAAACTAGAAGATCTTAGGAACACAATGCAAAAAGAATGGGATCAAAACTCCAAATATTGAAGTCTATAGAAAATCAACAAGACAGGCTGGTCAAGAAATGAAGCAAATGAAGCTATATACATTGGTGATTTAATTCTGGCACGCTAATCAATGAAAAAAAAATGTTACAAAATTTTAGAGACACAAAGGAACATCTATGATTTATTTGAGAATTTTTGGATGAATATTTCTATTTTTAATGAATTAAAAGCAAACTGAATACAAAAAGAAATTAAAATGAAACAAAAGAAATTGAAGGAAATGAGAGGGAGGTGTAGACAGTAGGGCTTGTAAGTGTAATCCGAATGGGCCTAGCAGGGAGTGGGGTGCGAAAATCATTCTAGTATGGGCCCAGGTTTAAACACACAAAGCAATTCTTTAAACTTCTCTTATTCCTTTTCCATTATCATTATGCTAATTAAACCTAATATTAAATTCCTAACAATTATTAAACTAATCTCTATCTTTTCATCTTTTCTAAACCTCATTATTCTAAACATTTTTCTAACTAAACTCTTCCTATTTCCTAAACAAATTTATTCTAATTAATCTTCACTAATTAAATTCCTTTTATTTTCTAAACAATTATCTAATTAACATTTTTTCTAAACAAAACATTCTAAACAATTGTACTACTTTAAATTCTATTAATTACTAAACAAAATTATCCAAATTAATTCTATTTCTATTTTCTAAACTATTACTATCCTAAACAATTATCTAAACAAATATCAACTAAACTCCATTATATTTTCTAAACAATTTTTCTAAACAATTATATTAATCCTAAAACTATATTTTTATTTTCTAAACAAATTTCTAAAACAATTATCTAACAATTATGCCACCTAGTCTATTCTATTTTTATGAATTTAAATGAAATGAATAAAAAAGAAATTAAGGTGAAAAGAAAAAGAGAAAAAAAAATAAATAAAAGAAAATTGAAGGGGGTGCATGAAGTAGGCCTCTTATGTTGAATTTGGATGGGCCTGGGACGCGTGGGGTGCAGATAGCACCTGGCTTAAGCCCAAAACGCACACTAGTCCATGGCTTATGGGGGAGGCGCAAACAGCAGAAAAGTTCAGTTTACTACATTTTGGGCCCAGCAATGGGAGTGCCGTTAACAACTGGCCTTAGGCCCACACGGAATCCACAACACTTTCTCCTATAATCAGATTTGTTAATATTATTATTAATGCTTTTATTAAAATGAAAAAAAGAAAAAATGAACAAAATATCATGTAATTTATATCAACCGGTCAAGCTAATGTTAAGTTGCTACAAGACAAAACTTCACCACAGCCTCTCACGATTTAACACGTCATCGTCTTCTTCCTCACTCTCTTGAAACAACGAAAAACACAGGAGAAGCAGAACAAATCCAGCCCTAACATCAACACTCCCTAGCATCATAACTTCCTCATCTCTCAATGAAAATCAACAATATAAAAGCCAAAAATGAAGTATGAAATACGAGGATCATGAATGTACCAATAGCTTCCACAAACAAACATCACACAGAGCAATTCGATCGAAACAAGATCATATCTCAGAACTGATATTCATGATTTTGTGCCACATAAAGTTTCTACACACTTCACATCATGCATCTTAATCCATAACAACATCAAACAGTCTAAAATACAACCAAACCGAAGCAATTGTTTGAGAAACACAAACCTGAACTTGAAGCTTCTTGAAGAATTTGAGAAATCCAGAGGACTCCTTGCTCTCTTGAATCTTCCTTGGATCTGGTTCAAGCCAAATAAAGGCTAATGGATGAGGATGATGCACACTCAGAGATGCTGTTGAATCTTCAGCTTGTTCGCAGCTCCAAGATCCTTGCTATGGAGGTGCTGTGAAATCCAATTTGAAGATGCAGACCTTGAAGATGAAGAATGAGATGAGAACTTGATCTGGAAGCTTCTCTTTTCTGTTATTCGGTTAGGCTTTCAATGAGAGAGAAGAGAGAAAGATTTCAGAATATGCTGATGTGTGAAATGAATACCAAGCTCTCTCTTTTTCTACTGAATTCGTGATTGATTCCCATAGCTAGGGGTGTGTGTTTGAAGCCTAAAGGGTGGCTACACCAATTCGGTTATATCCAAATGCAGAGCTCACCAACCTCTTTTTGCTTCCCTCCATTTTGTTATTTTAAACACACCATCCTAGGGTGAAACACGTGGTGATATTGGCATGGTGCATGGAATACATGAAGGCTTCACGTTACCTTCTTGTTTTCTCTATTAGCGAATTCTGCATGTGGTGTAGAGAGTGAGAAAAATGTGCAACTCCAAGGTGCATGCTGGAAGCATTCAAAGTGGCGTGATGGGCCAGGGTTGACTAAGCCCACTTGCTGAATTTCTCACATTATTTTCCACATAACCCATCACCAAGTGCCATTATTTTTTTGATTATTTCAATATTTGGTCACAACCATTAGTATATGGACCTATTAAAATATTTTTGAACAAAGCAACATGTCACGCCTCACATAGCTTTAATAAAAAAAAAAAAAAATGAGCCAATCACAAAATGACACGTGTCCAACCACAAAACCCTAAAATGCTCCAAACTTCAAAAAATCGTAACTTGAGTTCTAAAAATGCTATGAAAGTGTTCTACGACTTTTCGGAAAGGGAAAATCATGCCCTACAACTTTCGTGTTCACTGAAAAATCGTTCGGAGCTTTTTCGCACATGAAATAATGGCTTGAAGTTTCGGGACAAATAATTTCCAAAGATGGAAACTTCTAAATCTCCAATTTTAGCAACTTTTGCATACTCCCGATTTTTGACATTTAAGCTCAACTTAATTATTCTTTGGCATGATATGACCTCAAAAATAATAATCCTGATTAAAAAACTATGAAATCTTCATGTTGACTTTTTTGACTGCAAAGTTGACTTTCTTGCTTCACTTTCAAGTAGCTGGACCAAACCTTGACATTCTTCAATGAATTTTTGCCTCAAGCTTCATATATAAGCCATGCAGACCAAATGAAAGCCTTTGCCCATAAGAAATGGTCAAAATTAAGGGGATATGAGAATCTGGCCCAGAACCCTAATCAGGATTTCCCTTACATAGGAAAAAAGTTGTGCTCTTGAACTTTTGATGAAATGACTGACTTCCCTAAGGAACTTTCTCACCCAATTTCATCCCTAGGATCCTTCTGTCATATAAGGGATTTTGCCCAGATGAAATGGCCAAAGTCACAAAGTTTTCATGCTTGAAAGTGAAACCCTAATTTGGGATCACTGCGTAGGAGCTTGCCCTAGCTTGGGTTCTCTGAAACTCTCCTACTCTTGAGCTTTTGTGACTGACCTTAAACTTGTGAATGCCATGTAGATTCCTCATGGGACTTGGACAAGTCCAACTGGGCCTCTTGTTATAGCTTGTAATACCTCAAATCCACCCACAGATGATCATATGCCTAATGCTAGTTCATGAGAATGTTATGCTTCATATTTCCATGATATGATGCTGAGGAAATGATATGAGTATGATGAATATGATATGAGATAATGCTTAAAATGAAGAGGGCAAATTTAGGGTGTTACATGGCTGTCAGCAGATGTTCCAACATCTTCTGTAACATCTGTAGGAGCATCATCAATTATCACATTTATGGACTCCATGATAACTTTGGTTCTAGAGTTGAATACTCTATATGCTCTGTTGTTTATAGAGTATCCAAGAAAAATCCCTTCATCACTTTTAGGATCTATTTTTCTTCTTTGCTCCCTATCAGCCAGAATATAACAATTACTTCCAAACACATGGAAGTACTTAACTGTGGGTTTTCTGCCTTTCCAGACTTCATAGATTGTGGACAAAGTTCCTTTCCTTAGAGTGACTCTGTTATGGATGTAACAAGCTGTGTTCATAGCTTCAGCCCAGAAGTACAAAGGTAACTTTTTAGCATGGATCATAGCTGTCGATGTCTTGAATTGGCAGAATTTTTGACCAACAAGAAATATTGAATTCAGTTCAGAATGTCCTATCAAATGTTGGGACATTATCAAACAGAGTATATGAACTTATTTCAGGATGTCTCACCAGATGTTGGGACATTGTGTTAATGACTTAAGTTCAGTTTTTCAGGATGTCCCAAACAGATGTTGAGACATCTCAAACCTGCTACCAGAATTAATTATTGACTAACTGATCAGAGATATTTAAGGAGAGTTATCTGGAATTAATTAATGATGGATAAAAACAGAACAAGACGCATCTGTAGGGAGTTTTATATTGAGGATTCAGATTAAAACAGAAGACCTAAATCACCTAGAATCTAGGAAGTAACAAACCCTAAATTCAAGGTGGAAGCTGCATGCGCATTAGGGCTGGATCATCCTACAGAAATCCCAAATTACATATACCTATTTAATCAACAGAAACTCACAGAATTGAGTACGAATTTCAGAAGACCAAATAGGGTGTCTAGTGTTTTTAATAGCAGGTGTTTTAATTGTACCACTTTATGAGCTTTTAAGCAAAAGTGCATTTGTGACTTGATTGAAACTGTGAAGTAATATCAAGCTGTTTTGTTTGAAGTATGACTTCAATTTCATTAAACTTGTAAACAAAATCACTGTGTGATTGAGGGGGAGTGAGTAGGGTACTCTTATCTAAGTTGTGTCTTAGGTAGAAATTGCATTGGGTAGTTATTAAGTGATAGATTAAACAGGGTGGTTTAAGTCTAGAATTAATATTACTTATAGTGGATTTCCTCCTGGCTTGGTAGCCTCCAGATGTAAGTGTGGTTATACACTGAACTGGGTTAACAAACTTCTGTGTTGTTTACTTTTCTTGCTATTTAAGTTTTGGTTAAATCTGTCAAGTGTTGGGACATCTCTTAGGACATCTCATACCTGATCACAGAATTTCAATTGGCATCAGAGCAGGCACCCTGCCTGTTTATACTGGGTGAG
Organism: Lathyrus aphaca; assembly: GCA_963966055.1. Lineage (NCBI taxonomy): Eukaryota > Viridiplantae > Streptophyta > Magnoliopsida > Fabales > Fabaceae > Lathyrus > Lathyrus aphaca. Next base: position 19,113,535 of record OZ014521.1, read on the forward strand.
ATCTAGGGAACACAAATTCTGTAACATGGACAGAGATATAGGGTCAGTAAATAGACCACCTATACTGGATGGATCTAATTATGACTACTGGAAGCCAATAATGATTGCATTCTTAAGATCACTTGACAACAGGGCATGGAGAGCAGTCAACATTGGATGGGATTATCCTGTCCAAGATACCAAAGATGGATCAAAAGTGCTGAAACCTGAAGAAGAATGGAGTAAGGAGGAAGAAAATTCAGCACTAGGCAACTCAAAGGCCTTAAATGCTTTATTCAATGGCATTGATAGGAACATCTTCAGACTTGTGCATCACTGTGAGCTGGCCAAAGATGTTTGGGATACTCTCAAAACAACTCATGAAGGAACATCAAAGGTAAAGATGTCAAGACTTCAACTTCTCACCACCAAGTTTGAAAACTTGAGAATGAAGGAAGATGAGACAGTTCATGAATTCTACATGAACATCTTAGAAGTAGCTAATACTTCTGGAGCTTTGGGAGAAAAGATGACTGATGAAAAGCTTGTAAGAAAGATCCTCAGATCTTTGCCAAAAAGATTTGACATGAAAGTCACAGCAATAGAAGAAGCTCAAGACATATGCACTATGAAAGTTGAAGAACTCATTGGTTCTCTTCAAACTTTTGAGATGGGAATGAATGACACAAATGTTAAGAAGAACAAAAGCATAGCCTTGGTGACAAATACTGATGAAGAAGAAGATGATGAATCAAAAAATGGTAAAAGCTTATCAGACAACCTTGCTATGCTTCGAAGACAATTCAAACAGATTCTCAGAGGAATGGAAGGCAAATCCAAACCCAGTGGAAGATACACAAACTCTTCTGAGAACAGGAGACCTTATAATGCTAATAGAAGGTCAAATTATGCTGAAAAGACCAGTCAAGAAAAAGGAGTCAAATGCCATGGATGTGAAGGATATGGACACATCAGGAATGAATGTCCTACCTACTTAAAAAGGCAAAAGAAAGGACTCTCTGTGACCTGGTCTGATGAAGACTCAGGAGGTGATTCAGAAGAAGAATCAGCTAAGCATATCACTGCTTTAGCTGGACTATGTGAATCTGAAAGTGATTCCAGTGATGGGGAGCTTACTTTTGAAGAACTTGAGCAAGCATTCAAAGATCTATACAAAAGAAGCACTGAAATATGCAGTGAGGTTATAAAGCTAAAGAAGCAGAATGAGGCACTAGAAGATGAAAAAGCAAGTGATCAAGAGATCATTGACACCATAAAAAGTGAAGTAAGTCTTCTCAACTCCAAACTGGAACACATGTCCAAATCTGTTAGAATGTTGAACAGCAGCTCAAATACACTGGATGTTATTTTTAACAACAATAAGCATTCAGGGGATAAAAGTGGACTGGGATTTGACAGAGTACATAAAGATGAAGCCAGCTCTAGCAAAACTACTTCAAAATCCATACAGTCAAACAAGATGTCCCAACAGATGCTTCAACATCAGGAAAAGAACACAAAGTCAAACATAATGTTCCAACAGATGTCTCAACTTTCTGGAAAGAACAAAATGAAGAAGAAGTATCAAAGATGGAGATGCCATCACTGTGGAAGATTTGGACATATCAAACCTCATTGTTATAAGCTACATGGATATCCAAATCAGATGTATCAGCAACCTTCTAAGCAGAAAATAGAAGTTACCAAGAAAGTGCTGCATAGACATCAAAGAAATCAGCAACCTCTTAAGCAGAAGACAGAAGTCATCAAGAAGGTATGGAGACCAAAAGCTAGCATTCAGGCTGATCAAAGTCACATACCCAAGAACAAGATCAACAATCAATCTTGGAGATCCAATGATGAACAACACACAGGGCAGAGGCAACAAAAGAAATCTCAACTCAAATGGTCAAAGAAGAATGCTGCATATATAGCACATACATCACTAAGAGTATCAGCTAAAGAAGACTGGTACTTTGACAGTGGATGTTCAAGACACATGACTGGATTGAAGAATCTGCTAGTAGACTTAAAGTCTCATTCATCCAGATATGTAACCTTTGGAGATGGAGCTAAAGGAGAAATCAAGGGAGTTGGGACCTTGGACTGTCAAGATGTACCAAGACTAGATGATGTGCTGCTAGTTAAAGGTTTAACTGCTAACCTGATCAGCATAAGTCAATTATGTGATCAAGGGTACAGTGTAAACTTCTCCAAAACTGAATGCATAGTGACTAACAAAGAACAAGAGGTTATCATGAAAGGAGCCAGATCTAAAGACAACTGTTACATGTGGGAACCACAAGACTTCAGTCTCACTTCAACTTGCTCTTTAGCTAAAGAAGAAGAAGTGAAACTATGGCACCAAAGACTAGGTCATCTTCATTTCAGAGGCATAAAGAAGATCATATCTATGGATGCTGTAAGAGGTATTCCTAAACTGAAGATTGATGATGGCAAAATATGTGGTGAATGTCAAATAGGCAAGCAAACCAAGATGTCCCATCCAAAGCTCCAACATCTGACAACTTCCAAAGTTTTGGAACTTTTGCATATGGATCTTATGGGACCTATGCAGGTTGAAAGCCTTGGTGGTAAGAGGTATGCCTATGTGGTGGTTGATGACTTTTCAAGATATACATGGATAAATTTCATCAAAGAAAAGTCTGATGTATTTGATGTATTCAAAGAATTATGCCAAAGATTACAAAGGGAAAAATCCAGCTGTGTGATCAGAATAAGAAGTGATCATGGAAAAGAATTTGAGAACCAAAAGTTCTTAGATTTCTGCTCTTCAGAAGGAATCAATCATGAATATTCTTCACCTATCACTCCTCAACAGAATGGGATTGTTGAGAGGAAGAATAGAACTATTCAAGAATCAGCAAGAGCTATGATCCATGCTAAAAAGTTACCTTTGTACTTCTGGGCTGAAGCTATGAACACTGCTTGTTACATCCATAACAGAGTTACTTTAAGAAAAGGAACTTTGTCCACAATATATGAAGTCTGGAAGGGCAGAAAACCCACAGTTAAGTACTTTCATGTGTTTGGAAGTAACTGTTACATTCTGGCAGATAGGGAGCAAAGGAGAAAAATGGATCCTAAAAGTGATGAAGGGATTTTCCTTGGATACTCTATAAACAGCAGAGCATATAGAGTATTTAATTCTAGAACCAAGGTGATCATGGAGTCCATAAATGTGATAATTGATGATGCTCCTACAGATGTCCCAGAAGATGTTGGAACATCTGCTGATATCAAGATTGAAGCTGAAGAAAAGAATGATCATTATAACTTCACTCAAACTGATACAAGGACAGAAGAATCCAGCAAACCTCCCTCCATCAGAATACAGAAAGATCATCCCAAAGATTTGATAATTGGTGATCCAAACAGAGGTGTGAGCACTAGATCAAAAGAAGTAATTTCAGGTTCTTGTTTTGTTTCCAAAATAGAACCTAAAAATATCAAGGAAGCTCTTATTGATGAATACTGGATTTGTGCTATGCAAGAGGAATTAGGTCAATTCACAAGGAATGAAGTGTGGAATCTTGTTCCTAGACCTGATGACATAAATGTGATTGGAACAAAATGGGTGTATAAGAACAAGTCAAATGAACAAGGAGTTGTTACAAAGAACAAAGCTAGACTTGTAGCTCAAGGATACACTCAAATTGAAGGAGTAGACTTTGATGAAACCTTTGCACCAGTAGCAAGGCTTGAATCAATCAGACTACTTTTGGGAATTGCTTGTATCTTAAAGTTCAAGCTATTTCAAATGGATGTGAAAAGTTCCTTTTTAAATGGTTATCTTAATGAAGAGGTATATGTAGAACAGCCTAAAGGATTTGTTGATCCAAGTTGTCCAAATCATGTATACAAACTAAAGAAGGCACTTTATGGTCTGAAGCAAGCTCCAAGGGCATGGTATGAAAGACTGACTACATTTCTTATCAAGCAAGGGTACAAAAAAGGTGGAATTGACAAAACCCTGTTTGTTAAAGGTGAAGAAGGAAATGTCATGATTGCTCAAATATATGTTGATGACATTGTCTTTGGTGGGATGTCTGACAGGATGGTCAAACATTTTGTCAAGCAGATGGAATCTGAATTTGAAATGAGCCTAGTAGGAGAGTTAACCTACTTTCTTGGTCTGCAAATAAAGCAAATGGAAGACTCAATGTTCATTTCCCAAAGCAAGTATACCAAGAACATAGTCAAGAAATTTGGAATGGAAAATGCTACTCATAAGAGAACTCCTGCCCCCACACATCTAAAGCTGACTAAAGATGAAAAGGGTGAGAATGTAGATCAAAGCTTATACAGAAGCATGATTGGAAGCTTGTTATACTTGACTGCTAGCAGACCAGACATAGCATTTGCAGTAGGTGTGTGTGCAAGATATCAAGCTGATCCAAAAGTCAGTCATCTCAATCAAGTCAAGAGAATTCTTAAATATGTTAATGGTACTTGTGACTATGGCATAATGTATTTTCATGGATGCAAACCAATTCTCACTGGCTTTTGTGATGCTGATTGGGCTGGAAGTGCTGATGACAGAAAAAGCACTTCAGGAGGATGCTTCTTTCTAGGAAACAATTTGATTTCTTGGTTCAGTAAGAAACAAAATTGTGTATCCTTATCTACAGCTGAAGCTGAATATATAGCAGCTGGAAGCAGTTGTTCTCAGTTGGTTTGGATGAAGCAAATGCTCAATGAGTACAATGTCCCACAGGATGTCATGACATTGTACTGTGACAACTTAAGTGCAATCAACATATCAAAGAATCCTATTCAACATAGCAGGACCAAGCATATTGATATCAGACATCATTTCATCAGAGATCTTGTAGAAGAAAAGGTGATTTTATTGGAACATGTAGCTACAAATCTGCAGTTGGCTGATATCTTTACCAAAGCATTGGATGCTACACAATTTGAGAACTTAAGGGGCAAACTGGGAATCTGTTTATGTGAGATTTAGCAGTTAATGAAATGTGCCAACATGTCATATTACATTGTATGGCATAAGTTCCAGATGGCAACTCCAGTCTGGTCAAGAACCTTGAGTATTCCATTCCTAATGATTTGCAATGTAACGGCTACTTATTTAGTAACAACTTATAATCAGCTATCAAGATTCTCATCTTTCTATCAAAAGCGAATCACATTATCTAGCTGTTCTTTAGAAATCATCAACCCTAAAGCTCTTCATCCATCTTCCTTGACAATGTCTCAAAACCCTAACACTCCTGAAGAAGTTCTCAACAAAGAAGATGTAGTTCCTGCAACTCCCATCTCTGTGGTACCAATGAAATCAACCCCATTGGACGAAATCAGAGGAAGTGCTTCTCATGCTAAAAAGCCAAGAACTCCAAAAAGAGCTAAAGATCAAGTCTGCAGCAAATCCAAAGGCATTCCTTCTCCAGCAAACATGCCTCCAAAATCGTCTGACTATGTGGATGCTTCCATAAAGGAGATAGTCAATAAGATTCTTTTTGAACAGAGAGTGGTTAGTGGGATTTCTATTCCTCTAAACACCATGCCTGCCTCTCAAGAAGAACAAGCTCAAGCTGCAGAGGACACTCCTGCTCAACAGGATGTCCCAATAGATGTTGGAACATCTGAGGATGAGAAGAAGACCTCATCTGATGCTGATATTGAACCAACTGAGGACCAGAAAAAGGCCTCAAATGAAAGTGATGAAGAAGAATCTGAGGATCAGACCAGAGCCTCAACTGAAGATCATATCTCTGATGATCAACCAGCTGAAGAGGAGACTGCTCAATCTCCTCCTGTGGTGAATCTTGAGCAGGATTCTGATACAGAGATCATAGCCTCTGTAAGACCCAGCATAGCCAAAAGGCTCAGGTCTAGGAAAGGAAAGATGCAAGCAGAACTTGAAATTCCTGAGAAGAAGAAAGCTACCCCAAGGAAAGACAAAGCTAAAGCTGCCTTTGGTCCAACAAAACAATGGAGTAAAGTCCAAACCTAGAAGAGGAAAGTTGTCACCCCATCAGACTCAGATGTTGAATCAGATGTCCCAACATCTCCTCCCAAGAAGAAACCAGCACCATCTAGGGCTTCAACAGCTGTTCCAGAAGCTCCTTTGGACAATATCTCATTCCATCATGTCTCTAGTGTTAACAGATGGAAGTTTGTGTACCAAAGAAGGGTTGCCCTTGAAAGAGAGCTGAGCAGTAATGCATTTGAGTGCACTGAACTGATTGATCTCATCTCTGCTGCACGCCTCTTCAAAACAGTCTCCAATCTCTCTCCCTGCTATGAACTTCTTGTCAAAGAATTCATTGTCAATCTTCAGGAAGATTGTGCCAATGGTAAGTCTTCTGAATTTAGAAAAGTCTTTGTTAGAGGTAGATGTGTAGAGTTCTCTCCTCAGATCATCAACCAATACCTTGGAAGAGAAACAGATGGTCCAAATGAGCTAGGTAAGACAGATAACCAAGTCTGCAAGGTTATCACTGCAAACCAGGTCAAGGCATGGCCAATTAAAGGAAAGCTCTCAGTGAGCATGCTAACAAGAAAATATGCAATGCTGAACAGGATTGGTACAGCAAACTGGGTGCCTACCAATCACACATCTTCAATATCCACTGGCTTGGGCAGATTTATGTATGCTGTGGGGACTCAGACTAAGCTGGATTATGGTGCCTACATATTTGAACAGACTTTGAAGCATGCTAGCTCTTCTGCAACAAAGCTGCCAATAGCTTTTCCCTCCTTGCTGTGTGGTATAGTGCTCAATCAATACCCTGGAATCCTCACTGAAAAAGACACAGTCTGCAAAAGAGAAAGCCCTCTGGCTTTTCACTACAAATTGTTCCATAGTCATCATGCAGCAGATGTTGAAGCACCTTCTGGGACATCTGCAGGTCCTTCAACTGCTAAGACTCCAATCTCCAAGACTGCATTAATTGCTGAACTGAAAAGCACTTGCAAAGAACTTGAAGCAAGAAAGCAAAAGCTTGAGGAAATCATCCAAAGGCTGGAGAGTGAAGGAGATCAGAAAACTGCCTCTGATGAAGAAACTGAGGATGCTGAAGAAACTAAGGATGATGAAGCAACTGAATGTGATGAGTCTGAGTGATCATTGTATGTGAGGCAAATGTAATGACAGCACTGCATTGTATTTCTGGATTAGTGTCTTTGGCCCCAAAATTTGTGTCTAACAAGGGGGAGAACAACAACAACAAAACGTATTGCTGTTTAATTATGAATGAAAAATCTGTTTGTTTGTTTCTGAACTGAATCAGTGTGTTTTGATAAATATTTCTGTTGCAACAAGACTGGATACATATATGTTTGAGGGGGAGTAATCTCAAATATGAATCAACAGAAAAGTAGTGTGATACTCTGATAAAATGAACTTCTGCTGCACTCTGAAAACCAGAAAAGATGTTAGCCAAAAATTAGCCAAAGGGGGAGTTTGTAGATGTCTTGAATTGGCAGAATTTTTGACCAACAAGAAATATTGAATTCAGTTCAGAATGTCCTATCAAATGTTGGGACATTATCAAACAGAGTATATGAACTTATTTCAGGATGTCTCACCAGATGTTGGGACATTGTGTTAATGACTTAAGTTCAGTTTTTCAGGATGTCCCAAACAGATGTTGAGACATCTCAAACCTGCTACCAGAATTAATTATTGACTAACTGATCAAAGATATTTAAGGAGAGTTATCTGGAATTAATTAATGATGGATAAAAACAGAACAAGGCGCATCTGTAGGGAGTTTTATATTGAGGATTCAGATTAAAACAGAAGACCTAAATCACCTAGAATCTAGGAAGTAACAAACCCTAAATTCAAGGTGGAAGCTGCATGCGCATTAGGGCTGGATCATCCTACAGAAATCCCAAATTACAGATACCTATTTAATCAACAGAAACTCACAGAATTGAGTACGAATTTCAGAAGACCAAATAGGGTGTCTAGTGTTTTTAATAGCAGGTGTTTTAATTGTACCACTTTATGAGCTTTTAAGGAAAAGTGCATTTGTGACTTGATTGAAACTGTGAAGTAAGATCAAGCTGTTTTGTTTGAAGTATGACTTCAATTTCATTAAACTTGTAAACAAAATCACTGTGTGATTGAGGGGGAGTGAGTAGGGTACTCTTATCTAAGTTGTGTCTTAGGTAGAAATTGCATTGGGTAGTTATTAAGTGATAGATTAAACAGGGTGGTTTAAGTCTAGAATTAATATTACTTATAGTGGATTTCCTCCTGGCTTGGTAGCCTCCAGATGTAAGTGTGGTTATACACTGAACTGGGTTAACAAACTTCTGTGTTGTTTACTTTTCTTGCTATTTAAGTTTTGGTTAAATCTGTCAAGTGTTGGGACATCTCTTAGGACATCTCATACCTGATCACAGAATTTCAATAGCTCTTGCTGATTCTTGAATAGTTCTATTCTTCCTCTCAACAATCCCATTCTGTTGAGGAGTGATTGGTGAAGAGTATTCATGATTGATTCCTTCTGAAGAACAGAAATCTAAGAATTTTTGGTTCTCAAATTCTTTTCCATGATCACTTCTTATTCTGATCACACAGCTGGCTTTTTCCCTTTGTATTCTTTGGCATAAGTCTTTGAATACATCAAATACATCAGACTTTTCTTTGATGAAATTTATCCATGTATACCTTGAAAAGTCATCAACCACTACATAGGCATACCTCTTACCACCAAGGCTCTCAACCTGCATAGGTCCCATAAGATCCATATGCAATAATTCCAAAACTTTGGAAGTTGTCAGATGTTGGAGCTTTGGATGGGACATCTTGGTTTGCTTACCTATTTGACATTCACCACATATTTTGCCATCATCAATCTTCAGTTTAGGAATACCTCTCACAGCTTCCATAGATATGATTTTCTTTATGCCTCTGAAATGAAGATGACCTAGTCTTTGGTGCCATAGTTTCACTTCTTCTTCTTTAGCTAAAGAGCAAGTTGAAGTGAGACTGAAGTCTTGAGGTTCCCACATGTAACAGTTGTCTTTAGATCTGGCTCCTCTCATGACAACCTTTTGTTCTTTGTTAGACACTATGCATTCAGTTTTGGTAAAGTTTACACTGTACCCTTGATCATATAATTGACTTATGCTGATCAGGTTAGAAGTTAAACCTTTTACCAGCAGCACATCATTTAGTCTTGGTACATCTGGACAGTCCAAGGTCCCAACTCCCTTGATTTCTCCTTTAGCTCCATCTCCAAAGGTTACATATCTGGATGAATATGACTTTAAGTCTACTAGCAGATTCTTCAATCCAGTCATGTGTCTTGAACATCCACTGTCAAAGTACCAGTCTTCTTTAGCTGAAACTCTTAGTGATGTATGAGCTATATATGCAACACCTTTCTTTGACCATTTGTGTTGAGATTTCTTTTGATACTTCTGCCCTGTGCATTGTTCATCACTAGAGCTCCAAGGTTGTTTGTTGATCTTGTTCTTGGGCATGTATCTTTGATCAGAATGAAGACTAGCTTTTGGTACCCATACCTTCTTGATGACCTCTGTCTTCTGCTTAGGGGGTTGCTGATCTCTTTGATGTCTATGCAGAACTTTCTTGGTAACTTCTATCTTCTGCTTAGGAGGTTGCTGATACATCTGATTTGGATATCCATGCAACTTGTAGCAATGAGGTTTGATATGTCCAAATCTTCCACAATGATGACATCTCCATCTTTGATACTTCTTCTTCATTATGTTCTTTTCAGGATGTTGAGACATCTGTTGGGACATCTTGTTTGACTGTATGGGCTTTGAAGTAGTTTTGCTGGAGCTAGCTTCAAACTTATGAACTTTGTTAAATCTCAGTCCACTTTTATCCCCTGAATGCTTATTGTTGTTGAGAATAACATCCAGTGTGCTTGAGCTACTGTACAGCATTCTAACAGATTTGGACATATGTTCCAACTTGGAGTTGAGAAGACTTACTTCATTTTTCAAGGTGTCAATGATCTCTAGATCACTTGCTTTTTCATCCTTTAGTGCCTCAATCTGCTTCTTTAGCTTTATACTCTCCCTGCATATTTCAGTGCTTCTTTTGACTAGTTCTCTGTATGATTGCTCAAGTTCTTCAAAAGTAAGCTCCCCATCACTGGATTCACTTTCAGATTCACATAATCCAACTAGAGCAGTGATATGCTTAGCTGATTCTTCTTCTGAATCACCTTCTGAGTCTTCATCAGACCAGGTTACAGAGAGACCTTTCTTTTGCCTTTTTAAATAGGTAGGACATTCATTCCTGATGTGTCCATATCCTTCACATCCATGGCATTTAATTCCTTTTTCTTGACTGGTCTTTTCATCATAATTTGACCTTCTATTAGTATCATAAGGTCTTTTGTTCTCAGAAGAGTTTGTATATCTTCCAATTGGTCTGGACTTGTCTTCCATCCTTCTGAGAATCTTTTTGAATTGTCTTCCAAGCATAGTAATGTTTTCTGATAAGTTTTCATCAGTTTCTGATTCATCATTTTCTTCTTCTTTATCAGCATTTGTCACCAAGGCTATGCTTTTGTTCTTCTTTACAATTGTGTCATTCATTCCCATCTCAAATGTTTGAAGGGAACCAATGAGCTCTTCAACTTTCATTTTGCATATGTCTTGAGCTTCTTCTATTGTTGTGACCTTCATGTCAAATCTTTTTGGTAAAGATCTGAGAATCTTTCTTACAAGCTTTTCATCAGTCATTTTTTCTCCCAAAGCTCCAGAAGTATTGGCTATTTCTAAGATGTTCATGTAGAATTCATGAATTGTCTCATCTTCCTTCATTCTCAAGTTTTCAAACTTGGTGGTGAAAAGTTGAAGTCTTGACATCTTCACCTTTGATGTTCCTTCATGAGTTGTTTTGAGAGTGTCCCAAACATCTTTGGCCAGCTCACAGTGATGCACAAGTCTAAAGATGTTCCTATCAATGCCATTGAATAAAGCATTTAAGGCCTTGGAGTTGCCAAGTGCTGAATCTTCTTCCTCCTTACTCCATTCTTCTTCAGGTTTCAACACTTTTGCTCCATCTTTGGTGTCTTGGACAGGGTGTTCCCATCCATTGTTGACTGCTTTCCAGGCCCTATTGTCAAGTGATCTTAAGAATGCAATCATTCTTGGCTTCCAGTAATCATAATTAGATCCATCCAGTATAGGTGGTCTATTTACTGATCCTACATCTCTGTCCATGTTCCCAGAATTTGTATTCCCTAGATCTCACCCAGAATAAACAGGCAGGGTGCCTGCTCTGATGCCAATTGAAATTCTGTGATCTGGTATGAGATGTCGAATGAGATGTTTAAACACTTGACAACTTAACCAAAACTTAAAGTGCAAGAAAATTAAACAACACAGTAATTTGTTAACCCAGTTCAGTGTATAACCACACTTACATCTGGAGGCTACCAAGCCAGGAGGAAATCCACTATAAGTAATATTAATTCTAGACTTAATCCACCCAGTTTAATCTTTCACTTAATATCTACCCAATGCAATTTCTACCTAAGACACAACTTAGATATGAGTACCAACTCACTCCCCCTCAATCACACAGTGATCTTGTTTACAAGTTTAATAAAATTGAAGTCATACTTCAAACAAAACAGCTTGATCTTACTTCACAGTTTCAATCAAGACACAAATACACTTTTGCTTAAAAGCTCATAAAGTGGTACAATAAAAACAACCTGCTATTAAAACACAAATCACCCTATTTGGTCTTCTGAAATTCGTACCCTATTCTGAGAGTTTTTGTTGCTTAAATAGGTGTTTGGATTTTGGACTTTCTGTAGGTTTATCCAATCCTGAAACGCATGCTGCTTCCACCTTGAATTAGGGTTTGTTACTTCCTAGATTCTAGGTGATTCAGTTCTTCTGATTATGCTGAAGTCACATAACAACACTCCCTACAGATGCGCCTTATTCTGTTTTGTCCATCCATAATTAATTCCAGATAACTTTCCTTAATTTACTCAGTTCTGTTAGTCATTAATTAATTCTGGTAGCAGGTTTGAGATGTTACAACATCTGTTGGGACATCCTGAAAAACTGAACTTAAATCATTAACTGATACAATGTCACAACATCTGATATGACATCCTGTAAACTGAACTTATATCATTAACTGATGCAATGTCCCAACATCTGGTGTGACATCCTGAATTAAGTTCATTTACTTATACTCTGTTTGATAATGTCCCAACATCTGATAGGACATCCTGAACTAAATTCAACAATTCTTGTTGGTCAAAAATTCTGCCAATTCTAAACATCTACACTACCTATGAGAGGCTGACAGTTGAGTTTTTAAGTTCATTGATATACACTGTCAGTCCTAACACTGCTAGCATAGTCGATACTGTTAATTTTAGACTGTTTGGAATTGAATATGAATTCAGTACCAACGAGCTAGCAGGCTTGTTAGGAATCCCTCATAGGGAAGGTGCGATTTGTGAGGCACCTTTGGATGCAGAATGGTCGGCCGAGGTATTTTCCTTTTGGCAAAGGCTTTCAAGTACTTCAATAAATTCTTTTGAAGGAATACTTGCGTCGACTATTCACAACCCGGCCATAAGAGTTTTCAGATATCTTTTAGCATGTACTATTTTTGGCCGGGAGAGTCCAAACAAGGTAAATGCTAGAGAACTCCTATTTTTGAAAGGATGTCTCACTAGTACCCATATCAATCCGGTCCCGTTTATGCTTGCACACATGGATTTACTTACTAATAAAATAGGACCGATTGTTTTTGGAAGGCTTGTTACTTCTATTGCTCGGGCTCTTGGCCTGAACGATGAGATAGCTACACTTGAACCACTACCGCCTCTCACAATTAATTTAAAATTTCTGAAAGACATGAAATTGTGTTGAACGAGGAGAGAAGGTGGTTATGAGTTGATGGTTCATGGGGTATCTATCCCATCTGTTGCTTTACCTTGCTGTAGACGTACTGATGTACGTATTGAAAGGAACTGGACCTATGATCTGAATGCTCCACCTGTTTTGGGTCCACTTCCTCCTAATATTCCTGATGGGGAGGCACATGACACTGATGAAGAGTATGATCGGAGAGAGCAGTCTCCCATACCTCACATGTCCCCCCATCTTCCTTCACAGTCACACACCGCACCATCTTCCTCTAACCCTGTTGCAGGTGTTGCTCCTGGATTCTATGTCACTGAGGAGATGTGGCGTGATATGACAGCTAGAGAGGAAAGGCGAGACGACCTTCTCTCTACTATTTCACAACAACTGAAGGACAACATGAGCTTCATACAACAATCACGATTGGTTTCGGATCGTGCTTACAGCAACATTTGCCGTACCTTGAACGATATCTCATTAGAGCAGGACCGTCAGAGAGAGTTCAACAGCCGGCACTACCAGCTTATGGAGGCCACTCAGGGTTCCATCTTAGGTAACCTTCGAGAGGTCCGGGGTGCCCAGGCTGCCTTATCGGCACGACTCGACCGGAGGGACCAGCATCGCAGTAGATCCCGTCGTTCCAGACCATCACAGCAGGACGGCGAGGGCACCAGTGCTCCTCCTCAGTAGTTTTTTCAGGTTACCCTCCTTATCTTATTTTGAAACATTGGGGACAATGTTCGATTTAAGTGTGGGAGGGGATTTTATTGCTTTCTGTCATTTCCCTTTTTAGTTAATTATTTGCTTTCAGTTATTTCCCTTTTCAGTAAGTTATTTAGTTTAATTTTCTTAGATAATGCATGAGTCTGACGAGTCACCAGTATAGTGTATTTTTAGTACATCTTCATTTTTTCCATTTCCTTAGCCTTACCAGAAAAGTTTTAAAAAGAAAACAATGTTGTTTCACATGTTTTTGGGCTTTGAGATAGGTTTAGATTAGGATATGGTGACTTAGGTCAACTTTTTGAAACATCAGCACCATTTTAGCACCATAGACCTCTGTAATATAGGAATCACTCCTAAACCCCACCACCATGGCCTTTATTATCATTTAAAAAATTGTCCTAAGTAGTTTATTCTAGCAGTCAGCTCCGGCCTAAGCATACTCTACGTAGGGGGCCGATGAACATAAGTGAATGATCCAGTGCTAATAAAAAAGAAAAAAAAGGCAAACTCTCGGATAGGTTACCCTCACAAAGTCATTTAAACCGAAAAAAGAGAAGAAAAAAATTTTTGCCACAAAAAAAGAAAAAAATTGCAGTCACCTATTGTTAGTTGGTTCAGAGGTATCTGGCACTGAACTTGGTAGGGCGGATTACGATCCGATCCCCCGCAGCTACAATTAGGTCAAATAAAACAGGTTTACACATGCTTATGTGCCAGAAACCTTATGTTATGGATCAGAATCACTAACCGGTCACTCTACTATGAAGCATGTACGGATAACAGGCTTAATGTGATTGCGCCTGAATGAAAATGACACAAAAAGATGAGAAGATAGGCCTAGGTATTGTGGGATGACATGGAGTGGTTAATATAGGATTGAAGTTTGTGTCTGTGTTATTGTGGTACCCTTGGTTCACTTAGTTAGTACCTGTCACTGCATCCTGACTTGAACTTAGAAGCCCTTTAGCCCGAAGACACGTGTTGACACCATTTTTTTCTTGAGCTTTAATGTTTGCTTGAGGACAAGCAAAGGTCTAAGTGTGGGAGAATTTGATCACACTAAAATTCACCGTATTTCTGACTCCGATTTCGCATGCATTCTTAGCTTTTATTGTTATTTTGTTATGTTATTACTTTGTTTTTCTTTGTTTTCAGGTTTTTTATGTAATCGGGGCTTAAATCGAGAAAGGAGCGAAAAAGGAGTGGAAACGGACGAAAACCTAGAAATTCAGCATTTTACACTTACGGCATCCACCGTGGCGGGCGCCATGGGGTCTTCCATGACATGGCCACGTCTCAAGACCACTCCACAACTGCCAAGACCCACGATCCCCACTCTTTCATTCTCCATTGGCCTTATGGCGGGCGCCATGACCTTGTGGCGGGCGCCACAAGGCAAAAACAGTTCCCTCCACTTTTTAGTGGATGGGGCATCCTGGTCTTTTCCTGCATTTAGTTTTCCTATAAATAGGACTTTAGATTTTCGTTTTTCTTCATCCAAACTTAGATTCTCTAGGCATATATCAGTATCTAAAGCAGTTGTCATTCCACATCGGGGTGTTTCTGCAATCGAGTGATCGAGTCTGTAATCTGTCTGTGTGATCGAGTTTTGGAGCACTCTGGGAGGAAGTTAATCCTGCCGCCATTTTAATTCCAGTTCGTATTTTACTTTTCTGCATTGCTTTACTTTCATTTATTATCCGCACTCGCACTTTATTTTATTTATTTCCTACACTCGCTTTACTTTATTTATTTCCTGCACTCGCACTACTTTTATTTATTTTCCGCACTCGCACTAAATTACTTTATTTCTCGCACTCGCACTACTTTTATTTACTTTCCGCACTCGCACTACTTTTATTTACTTTCCGCACTCGCACTAAATTACTTTTATGAAAAATTATAAAAAGAACTTTTACTTTACCATGTCTAACTAAATCTTTAAAGGTTAGAATGTAAGGATCGTAATTAAACTAGTAATCTGTACAATTGTTCGTGGAAACACTTAAGGGCTATTTTATCTTTCAATTCAAATAATTGTTTTTAACTATTTCAAAAACAGCCAAAAGCACTTTGTCTAGTTCATTAGGAGTTTTTAGATTAAAAAGAAAAGAGATTTTAAAACGATTTTCGGACGCGTTAGGAAGTTTAGAGTCTGGTTCGTAAGAACCTCTTTTTGCTAAGAAATCCAGGTTAAGATACTTTTCAACTTAGTTAAGAAACTATATTTCTTAAAAATAGGTTTACTACTCTAACGCGGTACGCATCTTTTTATCCGTGACAATAGGAGGGGTTGATTACAGAGTACAACTCGGTTTTGAATACGCGAAAGCGACAGTTCCTGTTAAATTAGTTCTTTTCAAAGGAGAAAACATTGCCCATAAGTAGTTCTATTAACAAGTATTGGATTATCCATTGATTATGTGAATTACATTCGAGCCTGTCTTTTATTTATTATTTAAAATTATTATTTTATTTACCATTGCACACTTCTTAAAACCCTTATATTTAGTTGCCTTAGATACACACCATAACAACAGGTACGATAGATTGACACTTGGTCTCTGTGGATTCGACAATCTTTTATATTACTCTGACGTGTTCGTACACTTGCGAAAAACACGCATCAGTTGATCGTCACTCCTATCTCCAAATAGATACATACCAATTCAAAGGCCCTTATGAAGGCTAGGGCGTTAGAGTGCAGTTAGGAAGGCGCGAGCTTAAGATGAGTAAAGACCATCTGCTGAAAGTCGGTAAAAGGTTGATAATACCCGACCTTGCGAAATGTAAATTCATACATCGGGAACCGAAGGCCAAGAAAGCGCGAGTAGATCCTCTTAGTGGGATTCGGAGGTAGAGCTCACCAGTTGGCAGCTTCCCCTTTCTTTCTCCTATCTATCTTGGCCCACGCATCTGAAGCATCCACCACGAATTGAGATGTTGTTTCAAGAGGCTCATCCATTATCCACAAGCAGTCGCATGTGGAGACATCTGAACCATCAGAAGCAGCGACCTCCTCAACTTCGCGAACATTCTTTTGACTACCTTCACCTGAAAAGCAGAGGAAACACAGTGAATTCGACAAACTTAAATCCACCCTTCCACCGCAGATCAAGTGAAAGAGCTTCAATAAAGACCAAGGACGTGCCCCAAGGTCAACCCTTTAGTCAAGAAAAATGCTACGAGGGAGAAATCGATACACCGAGATAATCCTCCCCGTTATCGATTTAAAAGAGGTAGGGATAAGCCCATCCATCACCCTATGCTCGGTCAACTTACACTAAGTTATCAATACTAATATCTAGCCTAGATCTAATACTAATCTATTTACTGACCCTAGGGATTCATGAACATTCATATGCTTATGAAGAACATTCATCAGAATTTCCAGAACTTCATAGGAATCTCCAGAAAACAGAGGTAAAAGATGAAGATTTACCTGGATCCATAGAGGTTTCTGGAGATTGTACGGTGGCGACAGCGAGAATCCGGCGAGAGAGTTGCAGACAAGATTTCACGGCAAGAGGAAAAGTTCGTGAGAAATGAACAAATGAACTTCTCTTCCTCCTTTTATAATGTCATAAGCTCGCATGGAGAATCGCAAAAGTCAAAGCAATTATTACCTAGGGCTAGCTCCCAGGTGTCATAAATGAACGACAACACTTTATTACGCGTGTCATTAGGACCTTAGGCGTTTTTTCTTCCCCAAAAGAAAATCTTTTAGAAATCCATCTAAATTCCTCTGGAGACAAGATGCCCAACACAAAAAGCAAGGAAATTTTATCACACCTGCACTAAGGTCATATCGACCACGTCCTCAG
The DNA here is from genome assembly GCA_963966055.1 of Lathyrus aphaca. Lineage (NCBI taxonomy): Eukaryota > Viridiplantae > Streptophyta > Magnoliopsida > Fabales > Fabaceae > Lathyrus > Lathyrus aphaca. The sequence continues at coordinate 19,130,946 of OZ014521.1, forward strand.
CACCTTAAGTCACCATCCCCTTCAGACACAACGACTTGGGGGGCTCCTGTTCTGGACATTCCGAGGATGTGTCCTACGCCAAATTGATGCCTAATCCAGTATTCAACTGGGCATGAGCCCATTACGAGGTCAATAAGCATATGCCTGTTGCAAGAAAAGAGTCATTGACATATAGCCGTTGGGGACTTCCCCCTCACGCGCCATAACATTTCCACGCGGCCAACTGCCCACCTGATTTATAGAGGCAACTAGACTTAGTCAAAGGCTACACGCCCGCTTCTCACGGGCAAGTGCCCCTATAAAAACCCTCCGTCTTTGGAGGGCCAGGTATTCAATTTCTAACCCTCTTTCGCTCACACTTTAGTTGTCTCACTCTGAAACTTACTTGAGCATCAGAGTACCTTGCAGGTACCCCACCCTTTCCTCCTACCAACATATCACAGTCTTAGCTGAATTCCACAAAGACATGTTCAAATTCTTTCTGTACATGAGGAGATCATCTGCAAATGCCAAGTTGGTAATTTGAAGCCTTTCACATTTCACATGATGGTTGAAGTCATGGTTTTTCTGCATTTTATGGAGGAGTCTATTCAAATATTCAATGATAACAAAAAGAATAGGAGATATGGGGTCCCCCTGTCTGATCCCGCCTAGCCTGTAATATATCAGAGTAATTACCGTTGATCAGTGATGAAATATTCAAAATCGATCACTAAATTTGTTGATAATTAGATAAAACAAATCAATATGATATATTTTAAGAGTTAAGAGACCAATTTAACACAAAAAAATAATATTAAATGACCAATCTAAATATTAATTCTATCTCTTATGTTAGTGAAAGGAAAGGTAGTTCGAGGTGGAATAGGAATTCAGAAATAAAGGAATTCTCGGAGTTCATAGCAGATAGTGAGTTGCTAGATGTGCCTTACAAAGGTAGGAAATTCTCGTGGATTAGTGGAGACGGATCTTCCATGATTCGAATTGATCGCTTTATCATTTCGGAAGGAGCTATTGGTAAATGGGGCATAGTTGGGCAATTCATAAGGAATGGAGATGTGTCGGGTCATTGTCCGGTTTGGTTGGTGGTTGATTCCTCGGATTGGGGACCAAAACCTTTTTAATTTAACAATGCTTGGTTTGATGATAAATTTTTTTTTCTGTTTGTGGAAAAGGAGTAGAAAGCTATATGCATTCAAGGGAGTCCTTAAGGAGAAACTTAGGCTTCTTAAAGGTAGTCTTAGAAAGTTTAATAAGGAGGTATTTGGTAAGTTTGACTTGGAGGTTAACGAAAGTATTGATAAGATTAACAAAGGGGATTTTGTGGCCGAATCTAATTCCGGAGCTTTATCGGAGGTGGAAATAGAGAATCGTAAGAGGCTTACTAGTCGGTTTTGGTTAAACCTTAGGATTAAGGAGAATTTCCTTATCCAAAAGGCTAGATTGAAATGTCTAAATGAAGGAGATAATAATAGTAGATACTTCCATAATATAATGAAGGAAAGAAGAAGACACAACCATATTGGCTCCATCAATTCGAGTAGAGGGGTTTTGGTGTCGGTGGAAGATGTTAAGGAGGAAGTTAGGAATCATTTTTCTCTTAAGTTTGTGGAACTGGATATTAATATACCTATTTTAGAAGGATTGGATTTCAAGATGCTTTCCAATTGTGATAAGCTTAGCCTCGGTGGTCCATTTTCGGAGGACGAGATTAAAGAAGCCGTTTGGGGTTGTGAAGGTAGTAAGAGTCCGGGACCGGATGGTTACACTCTTCTCTTCTTTAAAAAGTGTTGGAATTTTCTTAAAGCGGATGTTGTCCGGTTAGCCCAAGATTTCTTCGATAAAGGTTTTATCTCTAAGTCTATTACTTCTTCATTTCTAACCTTAATCCATATGACTCTCCCTTGGGCCTTGATGATTATAGACCCATTTGCTTAGTTGGTAGCTTATATAAAATTTTAGCGAAGATGTTGACGGTTAGAATTAAAGGAGTGCTCCATTTTTTAATTTCTAAATGCCAAAGCGCTTTTGTGCCGGGTAGATAACTTTTGGATGGTATTTTGGTTGCCAATGAGTTGGTATATTACGCATGTAAAGAGAAGAAAGTTGTGTCTTTTTTCAAAGTCGATCTTGAGAAAGCCTACGACAAAGTTAGTTGGAATTTCCTTCATTTCTTGATGAGGATGATGGGGTTTGGTCCTAGGTGGATAGGGTGGATGAAAGTTTTAATTTTCTCTAGAAAAATATCCGTTTTTGTGAATGGTAGCCCGACAAATGAATTTATGGTGGAAAGAGGATTAAGGCAAGGTGACCCTTTATCCCCTTTTCTTTTTGTGTTGGTAATGGAGGGGTTAGCCATGATGGTTAGAAGATCGGTGGAAGTAGGAAATTTTGCGGGAATCCAAGTGAATCATGGTTGTTTCCTAGACATTCTTCAATTTGTGGATGATGCTCTTCTTGTGGGAGATTGTAGTTGGAACCACTTGTGGGCCATTAAGTCGGTCCTTAGAGGTTTTGATATGATATCGGGTCTTAACATTAATTTTACCAAAAGTAAGTTGATCGATATTAATGCTTCGACAACTTTCATGGAAGCGGCAGCGTTGTTTTTATCTTGTAGGACGGAAGCGAAAAAATTTATTTTCCTTGACATTCCTATTGGGTCCAATCCTAGGAGAATATCGACGTGGACAACTCTTTTTTCAAAGATCAAGAACCGGTTGTCTTCTTGTCATGGAAGGTTTCTTAGTTTTTGGGGGAGGATCACTCTTTTAAAGTCAGTTTTGGGAAGCCTTCCAATTTTCTTTTTATCCTTCTACAAGGCTCCGGTGAAAGTGTGGAGGGAGATCATCAAAATTCAAAGTGGTTTCCTTTGGGGGAGTAATAGTGAGAAAAGGAAGATTCATTGGGTCAATTGGGATAAAATTTGCCTCCCGGTTGACAAAGGTGGTTTGAATATTAAGGACATTCAAGTTTTCAATATTAGTCTCGTTTACATATTTCGGGAGGCGAGTTTAAAGGATCGGGATGGAAATCCCACTCTTCTTGGTGGAGCGATTTGATCTTTATCTCGGATCCCATGGAAAATGTTTTTATGGAAAATGTCAAGTTCTCGATAGGCAACGGTTACCATACTCCATTTTGGAGGGGGGTTTGGGCGGGGGAGGTTAGCTTGAAGGAAAAGTACCCGATAATTTTTGCTATCACGCCTCTCAAGGAGGTGTCCGTTGCGGCTATGGGAGGTTGGAAGGATGGAGCTTGGAGATGGGGAGATCTTGGTTTATCTAACGTGTTTCTTTTTAATGCAGGAAAAGTTTCGAACACGGGAACTTCATCACTCTTTATCTTGCTCCACCTATTCCACTGTAGTTGGCGAATCTGTTTTGGTTTCTGGTTTCGCTTACAGCAATTTGCAGCGGATTTGCAACATTCAGCAGGCTGATTTTATTACTCCGCATACGCTCGCAATTTCACCGGCTACTTCAGGAACAACTTCTCTCAATAGAAGCAGTTTTCTTTTTTCGAGTACTGATGGCGCTGTCATAACACCGGGAGAGCAACATATAGATGAGTTTATTTTTAATTCTCCAGAGGCAATTTCTTTAAATGATCGGGATCAGATTGTGGAGGATTTTTCGCTTGGTTTAGAGGGAAACAGTTCAGCTTATGAACCTGTTTCTTATGCAGAATTTGTTTTGCCTGCAGTAACAGCAAATACATCTCTTCTGCAGGATCCTGGCCAAGATTTTAGTGCAGCAGGTGCTGCTGTTGGGAATGCTGGCAGCGGGCGGGAAATAGGATTAGAACATAACGTTGTCATGCTAAGGGCAACGAATGAACTCATGAAACTTACAGCTCAATTGGAGGAATTAAGTTTAACGTGGCAAGACGAAGACAAAGTAACTTGGTTGTTGGAGGAAAGTTCTTCGTTTTCGGTTGGTTCTTTTTATCGGAGAATTTTTCTTATCGCATTCCGAGTGGACCTTGCAATAGAAATGATTTTGCATTCAAGTTGTTATGGAAGACGGAAATCCCGTTGAAAATTAAAGCTTTTGGATGGAGAAGCTTCTTGAATAGATTACCGACAAAGGATCTCCTTTTGATTAGAGGAATTTCTATTTCGGAGTCTGAATCTAAATGTGTTTTGTGTAATTCACACTTGGAATCGTTAGATCACATTTTTCGGAGTTGCTCGGTTGCTTCGTTGGTTTGGTCAGAGGTGGCGGTTTGGATCGGGATTCAAAATGACGGAGGAAGTGATTGCTTGGATTCTTTTGTTTATTGGTTCTCAGCTTGTAAAAGGAAAAGGGTTAAGAAGGGTAGAGAAGTTTTCGTTTGGTTGGCGATTTGTTGGGTTTTATGGAATATAAGGAATGAGATTACATTTTCACACGTTCATTGGAATATAACCGACATAGTTTGGAAAGTAAATTTTTTATTGTGGAGGTGGTCGCTTTTAGGTAAAATTACTCATCCCAATTGTAATCTATATGAGTTTAACAAACTTTCAATATTCTACTTGTCTTAGGTTTTATTTGGTAGGTAATTTCTCTTCTTTTTTTTTTGTCGAGCGTTATCCTCGATCTATTTTGTAACAAGAGCGAGTACTATTAGTACTCTTTATTAATATATTTCTTGATTAAAAATAATAATAGTTAAAGGAACAAAAATAATATTTCAAATTATGAATATAAACTAATGATATACCAAGAAACATAATTAACACCAATATATATGAAGAAAGTTATCCAACATTTTTAGTAGGTAATGAAATTGGAGCCTTAATTAAAGCATACGTGAATATGGTTTATGTTTGACTAACTCGTATAAAGTATATATGAGAATGCCACGTTGTTAAAACTAGATGTTCTATTTATGATTCATGATTACAACAAAGTAAATACCTAGATGTTCTATTTGGAATTTGCAACTCTATGACAATGATACACGATACATTAATAAACAGCCTGAAAGAAGATTAGCTTGAATGTGTGTTTTTTTCTAAGGTTAATCAAAATCAGTGGTGCACAGCAAACAAACATTTGACAAGCAACAACTTCTAGTTTTTAGTTGGATACAATTAATTTTTTGGTTGGAATCATCATCTCTCTTAGGAAGGATTATAGTGAAAGGGATTGCAAGATGATTATGGATCTCTTGTCTTTTGAGGCATCAATCTGTTTTAAATTGGGGCATTTATGATGACATATACATGACCGCAAACAGAGAGGATCAATTGGAGATTCTGTTCTAATGTAAAAAATTAGTCTAAATTAAAAAAAAAACAATTATAATCATTAAAAACAACATAGTATAATTATATATTGATTAAAAATAAATTTAATTATAATTATTTTAATTTTTAATTACTCTAATTTTATATATATATATATATATATATATATATATATATATATATATATATATATATATATATATATATATATATATATATATATATATATATATATATATATATATATATATATATATATATATATATAAAATCTTATCATAGTATTTTTATTTAATTATTAAGTTTTTATTTTAATATGTTTTTATCTATTACAAGTCTCGTTAAATAATGAGGATTTCTTATTACACCCTTAAATTTCTACATATCGTGCGAATTTCTATTTGTATCTCTGTTTTTTGGATATGCACATTCGGACGTACCATTTTTTTTTAAATATTGATTTTTTTTCAAATGTGCAAATCAGAAAAATTCTGGATATGCTCATCCGAAAGAAATTCTTAAAACTCTGCACCAGAGCCTTTCCCCCTACTAATTCTTATGTTTGGTAAATAATGGTGGTTCAAACTGCCATAATTTTTACATGTTTGAACCGTCATTATTTACCAAACATAAGAATGAGGGGGATAAAAGGTTCTATTTAAGAATTTTTTTCCAGATGTGCATATCCGAAATTTTTCTTGATTTGCACATCCGGAAAAAATCAACGTTTTTAAAAAATGGTGCGTCCGAATGTGCATATTCGGAAACCGGGGACAAAACCGAAAATTTGCACGGTGTGTAAGAAACTCAAGAGGTGTAATAAGAAATCCTTTAAATGATTGGGAGACATTAATTAAAAAATACTTAATCGATTAAATAGTAGAAAAATAACTTATAATGGTTTAAGAAAGGTAACATTCACTTTGGCACAGACATACAAACTTTTTTAGGTAATATATCAAAATGAGAGAAGTTTCAAAATAAATTTAGATGTGTGTGAGTTGCCTTAGTATCTCAAGGGTTAATCTTGTACCTTTACTATTGATTGATCACTCAGACACAAGATCAGACGGGTTTTCACACTTCTCTCTATCACAACCTTCAAGCTTTAAGATTCTCTATTTGATTCATCGTTGATTTACCACTTCATATGGAAATGATTCTTCCATTGATAAGGCTTTGATATAAACTCTTTTATAGACACCGTCATCAGAGGTTGTTTACCATAGATCATCAAGCACTTCACCTATGAATTTTTTACTTTGGATGTTGTCATCATCAAAATCACCAAGGTTGTTTGCAAATAGTTGTACTTGAAAGAACATATATCCACATCTAAGAGATGTTATCTCCTTTAAAGCATATTGTTTGATCGAACCAGGTAAACAAATTGTTGTGTTCATGTCTTTTAACTTCTGATGTGTTATTGTGCATTTTTCTTCACTCATGGGAGCTTATTGTGTTGCTTGAGGCCATTTATTTTTGATTACATTGTCCCTCACACATAAAATGTCTTGGTGTGTTATAAATTTGAATTATTCTACCAATATTTCACAACAAGTGGTTCCCATTTCTAGGTACACGATTTTTTTAGAAGGTTAGCCTTGGTGACTATAAAGCTTGTAAAGTTCATGGTATTGGTACAGTCAAACATAAAATGTTTGATTATCATGAGTTTCTTCTTTATAATGTGAGGTATGTTCCATACATCAGGAAAAATTTGTTATACATAAGCATGTTTAACTATCTAGGCTACAACACTTGAGTTGATCACAAGGTGTTGAATATTTCACATTTCACATTTCACATGATAGAGTAGTCATGGCTAAAAGGCCAAAAACATGTGGCTTATATATTTTAGAAGGTTATAATATTATTATTCATTTATCATTGGCTAGTGGAGACTTTCATGACAAGAACAAGCTATGTAATTTGAGGTAAATGCATGGTGGATTCTTGGAGGTTTCTTAAGAGCACGTGAATTAAATTTGCAAGATATAAGGGATAAAAATGAATTTGATCGTTGAGCTTTCATTTAGTTTTTGGCATAAGGATGGTTCCAAAGTAGCTTACCTAGTTGTTCATTTATAGGAATAAACTATCAAAGCTATGGAGGTTTGGAGTAGGAAAACTATAACCAACTTTGTTTTGAAGGTCGTCAAAGTTTTGTTTATTGATCAAATATAGTTTATCCAACGTGATTGTAAAGTTGTGGATTGTGTCTTCAATGGCTATCTAAGAGGTTAAAATAGTTATGGGTTGTGGAAAGTGAGGTTTGGAGGATCAAAGTTCAACATTCAAAAATGTATTATTTTAAGTGAGATGGAGAGGTTAGGAAACACTTGGGAAAAAATAGGGTTTAGAAACACTTGTAAACACATTGGGCTTGTGTCATTTATATATAAAGAGATGGAGAGGTTAGGAAACACTTGGGAAAAAATAGGGTTTATTTTTGGGAAGTTAGGTGACTATTTTCTAGTAACTCTTTTGTGATCTCTTGTAACAAATTTTGAAATTGTAGTGAATTAGATAGTTGTTCTCTCCCTTGGAGTAGATTATTTTATCAAATTGAGTAAACAAGTTATTGTGTTATTGTGTTTTATTTTCTTCTGGCTTGTTGTGTGTTTGTTTTCACTCTTGGAAGGTTATTGTGTTTCTGAAGGCTATTTATTTTGGTTGTCATTGTTCTTTGTTCTCACACATCAAATTTCTTGATGTTTGATTTTGAACTATTCTACCATCAATTAAAATTATTTTACAACCTTTTTTCACAAGAATAATAATTATGATTAAAGTTGTAAATCTCTTATGGTTCTTAGATATTTGGCATTAAGCATGTGCCAATATGTTCATAATCTCCCAATTCCCCTTAGCATCAACAAGACCTAGATATTAACCCTAAAGCATATTGGACCCATGAAATTACTTAAATCAACATATGAAAAGTGGATCCAAACTCAAATCATATTGACTGACTTTCTATGATACGACATATGGGTGATATCATCATACTAGGAATTCAACTCAATTTTAAGATAAAGAGTTGACTCAACCATATGCATGTAAGGTGATATTATTTTCTAATACACGGTCAATCCACAAAAATAAGATCATGACAGTTATGGTCATAATTATGAGAGAGAGAGAGAGGTCCCCATATTTGTTGTGAAATTCTGTTTATTTTTTTGAAATTTTTGTGACATTGGCATTATATGTAATGATGCATGAATGTATTAAATATGTTATGAAAATGAAATATGTTTGATGGTGGTGATGAAGAAAATGTATGAGACTGTTTTGAATTAAAATGAAGTTTGAAATATGATACTTGAAATTGAATATTTATAAAACTTGAATGATGTTTTGAATAGAATGGTATTATCGAAAATGTTATGAATGTATATGTTTGAACTCTTTTTGATGAATAATGTGATGAATGTGAATATGAATGATGAATGAAAAAAAAAAGAAAAAGACCGTGTTTGGATGATTTTTTGGTTGAAAATGTAAAATGATGTTGTATGGCATGGACGTGATACATATGAATTTAAGAACATGTTTGGGATTATTATGTAAACATGATAGATCATAAAGAAAATGAATGAATGAATGGTTCTTAACATGTTTAAATGCTTGTTTGGATTGAAATTGGATCATGTTAATGAATACCTAAAATATTTGAATTATGATATGAATGAAAATATGAAATAATGTTTATGAATTGGATGGTAATCTTGAATGAGATGTGAATATGAGTGCATTTGGATGAGTATGATTGAAATGGAATTTGATAACTCTTCTTTTGTTTTTTTTTGGATTTCTTAGGTCACAAACAAAGAGGGAAAAGCAAGAAACTTTAAAGTGAGACAAAATGAAAAAGCATGGGAACTTGGACATGAAGCCTCAGAGTTTTTCTTGGAATTTTGCATCTTGAGTCCAACAAGAGTAACTTAGGATTTTTATGTTTTTGTGGTAGATTTAATCTCAATTTAAATTATGGAGTCAAATGATTGTTGTAAACAAATTAAATCAAAAGGAAAATGTAGAATTTGAAGGAAGTTTAACTTGTAATTTGAACTTAGAACTTGGAATAGAATTTAGATGTTTGTGATGAATTTGAAATTGGCATGAATTTTAGAATGGAATTTTGAATGAAAATTAAAGCTTGAAATGATCATCAATTTGAATTTGAATTTGGAATTTATGAATAATTAGGAACTAAGAAATTAAACTTTGAAATTTGAAATGAAAATTTTGAATTTGAATTAAACTTTTAGAAACAAATTGGATTATGAATTTGGGACTTGAAATTGAAATTGGAATCGGAACACAACTTGAAATAGAAATAGAATTTGAAATTAAAATAAAAAAGATTAGATTTGAGCTACATAAAAAAATGGAACGGAAATATAATTTTGGGCTTGAAAAGGGACTTTGAAAAATTTTAAAAATGAATTGAAAAGGAAATTGTAACTTAAAATTAAATTAGAAAATAGAAATAGAAACTAAAAAAAGTAAATTAAAATAAAAGTTAGAAATTGAAATTGAATTAGAAATAGAAACTTAACAATGAACTAAAAGCGTGAAACTTAATTTTTGCAATTAGACTAAACAAATATAAAAAATGGAAAACCCTAATCGTACGATTCAAAGGGACCAAACTTCCGAAAATTGTTGCAAATCTAAAATTCTCTAAAATGCACCGGGTTTGTAAATGATGAGATGAATGCATAATGCGAAATGTTAGGGGTAAAATTTGGGGTATGACAGTTGCCCCTATTTAAATAACTTTACCAGATAGAATGAGTGATGTTAATCCTCATAATATCGCAGTGAAAGGTATTTAAATATAAATATAACCAAAAAATTTGCCCCTAAATGCAATGTCATGTTGGACTAACAAACTATCTAGCTTTCTTAATTTTGCAATGAATATGATGCGATATGTCGAGAAACAAAGGGTAAATGGGATGACAATATGTTGGGGACAAAAACAAAAACGGGAAGTATTCAAAGTGATAAGTCGACAAGTTCAAGTGTAACTGCTGGCACTAAGAATAACAAAAGACAGGTAACAGAAAGAAATCTAAAGCGTTAGATCAATGAACAAACTGACACTCCAGGACGGCTAGAAAATAGTTCAAAGTAAAATGCAGTGGCTCAATGCGACCAACTGTTGTCAGGAATAGAAAGACCAGGGAATAACGAAAAGGCAAAACAATGGCTCTATGTGACCAGTTGACATTGAGAAATCAAACAAACAACAAATTCAAAGGGAATGCACAGCGGCTTTATGCGACCAACTGACACTATGAATGAGAACAAAACTATCTGAAGTGACGAGTTAGCAGGTTCAAGTGTGACTTCTAAAACTAAGGATAATAAAGTCAACTCGGCGATTGAGGAAATAACTAAAACGACATCGACACGGCGGTCGAAAAACCAACTCAACTCGGCGATTGAGGGAATAACTAAAACAACATCGACACGGTGGTCGAGAAAACAATTCAACTCGGCGATTGAGGAAATAACTAAAATGACATCGACACGGCGATTGGGAAACCAACTCTACCAGGCGATTGAGGGAATAACTAAAACGATATCGAGACGGAGGTCGGGAAACCAACTTAACCTGGCGATTGAGGGAAAAACTAAAACTACATCGACACGGCGGTCGGAAAACCAACTCAACTCGGCGATTGAGGGAAAAACTAAAACGAAATCGACACGGCGGTCGGGAAACCAACTCAACTCGGCGATTGAGGGAATGACTAAAAACATCGACACGACGGTCGGGAACGAATAAAGGAAAAATATTCAAAGTGAATGCGCATCAGGTTCAAGCGTAACTGCTGACACTAAGAATAAAGGAGACAAACACAGTGATTGGGCAGCGGCTCTATGCGACCAACTGACACTGCAAAGTACTCAAATATAAATCAACGGCTCTAAGCGATCGACTGGCGATAAGAAGAAAGGTTGGAGTTTTCAACAAAATCAACGACCAACCTCTGGAAATTCCTTAAATGAAGAGTTCAAAAAAGACCTTCAGGAACCATCAGGAAACACAAATGCGTGTTGAATTAAACTGACTTAAACCGTAAGTTAAAAGGTTTCACGACCAGCTTAACGAATCTGTGCCAATGAAAATTAGACTTTAAAGAGATATTGATGGCAACAAAAGAAAATACCTACAACATATGGATTTTTGTTGGGGATACAAGTATTACTGGGGGAAATATCGGTAGACCAAACTAAAGGGTATCAACAACAATGGATTTTTAAACAAAACTGCTAGTGACAAATGATTTTTTTCTTAAGATGCCAGACATGAACTGACTTGGTAATGGTCTACCAAACGAGAATTGGTTTGAACTGGATTTGAAAAAGAAATGACTGTCAGACGAGAACAGACTATCAAATAACTTTTAAATGAAATACCAGACGGGAACTGGTTTGAAATGATTGATTGTCAGTAGAGAACTGACTTTCAAAAGACATACCAGACGAGAAATGGGGTAGAAAGCTGACTGTTAGACGAGAACTGACTGTTAAATAAATTTCAAGTGAAATACCAGACGAGAACTGAAGCAAAAAAAACTGACTTGTCAGACGAGAACTAACTTTGAAGTAATCTAAACAAGAAATACCAGACGGGAGCTGGTTAAAAACTGATTGTCATACGAGAACTGACTGTTAAATCTATTTCAAGTGAAATACCAGACGAGAACTGGAGCAAAAAAAACCGAATTGTCAGACGATAACTAGCTTTGAAGTAATCTTAAAAAGAAAATACCAGACGGGAACTGGAGCAAAAAAAACCGACTTGTTAGACGAGAACTGACTTTGAAGCAATCTCAAAAAGAAAATACCAGACGGGAACTGGTTAAAAACTGACAGTCAGACGAGAACTGACTGTTAAATAACTTTCAAAAGAAAATACCATACGAGATCTGGTTAAAAACTAATTGTCAGACGAGAACTGACTGTTAAATAATTTTCAAAAGAAAATACCAGGCGAGAACCGGTTTAACCTCCCATTCTATGGGCGTATGCTAGATGAGTAAGGTGACAGCTAGGCTTAACGCTACGAGCGAAGCGACGTGACTAAAGCAAGAGAGTGATTACGCACTGGCTCAAAGGTTTTAAAAATGCCCCTGTGTGGGTAAAAGATGGAATAGTTCTTTTGCAGACGACTCTCTAAAAGGAGACTAAGATGACGACATAATTCCTAACACTTGTCTTGAACTCGAAAGTTGGTTGTTGCATAAGGCCTGCTTGATCAACTTGAAGGCATGGAAAGGATTTTCCCCTGTGTGATTTATCTTGCCCCTGAATCAATGTTTTCTTTTTTTTGAAATTTTCCCTTTTATAAAAGGTTTAGACCAACCTGCCAAGATGTGGCCTTGAAATGGTTGCCCCAGTGCTTGATTATCAGAGATTTGCCTCTAGTTATTTGATCCCTGGGATGGGAAACTCGTGATTTGGTTGGCCACTGAACTCTTGAACTATTTGTGATAGCTTGCTCTAGTCTGAGTTTGAAGGTTCAACCTCTGAGTAGCTGACTCTTGAAGAGATTGATTCAGATTGGATGATTCTTGAAGTGGTTTCCCCTGGCTGGGCTTCTCTTACTAAGTCGAATTCCCTAACTGGTTGCATTCGTTGGGATTCCCTTGATGCTGAATTGACTTGCAAATAAACATTATAAATTGGAAATTTTAATGCAATGTTTATTCAAGTTTTGAAATCATAAATTATTGGTATGATGGGGATATACAATGGAATAACCATTGATTGAAAAAAAAAAACAAAGTGGATCTAGCCATTTATGGAATGGCAGATGAAGTGATCAATACAAATGATTAGCAAAGATCGTTAGGAGTCAGGTCGACACAACCTCGTTGTAGTATGCTCTCGAAATAAACCCTGTCTCAATTAGGTCTTTTAAGGGTTATAACGTGGTTTGGTTCACGGTTTTTGAAACAAAGGATAAAGGCTCAAAATTTATTTGTACCCACCCATCTTCGTGATGAACTCCAATCCTACGTTCAGTTAAAGTGACATACGCATTCAGATCTCAAAAGTCTTTGGCGGCGTAAGGATCAAGATTTAAAATGAGATGGAAGCCACCTTGCTTCGTCTTTGCTTTGATGACTTCTTTTTCTTGATTTCATTTTGTTGATACGCCTAATTTTTTTTCCTAAGTCGACTTTTCTGGTTTTTGACTTAGTGGGCTTTTCCTTTGTATTTTTTTTCACTTCATTCTTTTGTTGAACGGTTGTGACTGCCATTTTGATGGAATAATTATTACAAACTTTTGGCCCTTCACGACTTATTTGGCGTGTGAAGGTAAGTATGTAGCTGATCCTTCCTAAATGATGGATTGGATCTCTTGAAGATTGAACGCAGTTAGATTAACTGAACCGACTACCCTGTCCCAGGTTTAAAATTAAGGGTTTTTGCACTTAAAAAAAAGAAACTCCTACTTCTAAGCTCAAAGGGGTTAGTGAGGGATTATCATCCTTATTTTACCGGTGTTTGGGATTTTGAAACAATGCATGTACATCATTAGCAAGGTTTTAATTGAAATTATACAAATGGAGAATTCAAGTATCTGGTTTTCATCATCCTCCCTCCAATTTTTGCTAAGACAAAAGTTTGATAAACAAAATGATAGAAATATATCTATTTTTTATAACAATGAAAGAAAATGAGTGAATACGAATGGATTGATTCAAAAGATGCATAAATATTTCATTAATCTTGCCAATTCAAAAACAAAAATGCTAACAAGCAAATACAAAATCAACATGCAAAGAAAATAACAACAATGCTGAAACAAACAGAGGATTGCCAACTTTAGAGAATTGAACTTCCTTCTTCAGAGTTAGAGGTTGTCATGCTCATTGAGGTCGGTGCACCAATCCTCTCCACACAATTTCTTCCATGGCGTAGACTGTTGGATCTGCCCGACCAAACAAAGGATTGATGTTGATATGAAGTCCTTAAGGCATAAATGAGATGGATTTGGACTCAATTAGATCCTGGACCTTATTCTGGAGCTATTTGCAGTCTTCGGTTGAATGTCCTGGTGCATTAGCATGAAAACCACATCAGGCATGAGGATCAAAGCTTGATGGGTACTGAGGAATCACTGGATTCAACTCCTTCGGCTCTACCAATCCATTATCGATCAATCGTGGCAGTATGTGACTGTATGGCATTGGCACAGGATCAAACGACCTCTTTGGCTTTTTAGTCTATCAGTGTCGTTGCTGAGGAGTGTATTGTCGTTGGTATGGTTGTTGTCATGGCATCTGTTGTTGATGACAGACAGGAGGATACCGACCATGCGAGGGAAATGACCTCAGATATGCAAACCCAAAAGGTGGTTGACTTTGACTTAGTGGTAGAGGGCCATGGGCTGGCAGATGAGGAGTTGCCACAGGGAAACACTCTTGACTTGAGGCAACATCAAATGGAGGTAGGACATTAGCTCCCTCTACTACGGCAATGGGCACATGGCGACCTTCCTACTTCAACAGAGCTTGCAAAGTTTCCAAGACCCATTTCATCTGTTTCTTCAAGGAATTAACCTCCTCTTTCAACAATTTTTGACCTCTTCTCAGTTCATCCGCTGTTCCTTGAGACATGGTTCTTAGTTCTAGACACGTGTCGGGAATCAAATTGCTGACCCAAGACCAAGGATAAAAAATGAGTTTAGTTTGGGAATGGCACATGATATGCAATGCATATGCAATGGTATGCAAATGGATGCAATGCAAGGATGCTTGGGATCACAAGCACAAACAGACTTGGAAGCTGGAAAAGCTTGAAGCTTCCTATTTGGTAGGCTGTAAGAGTTTGGTTCTAAATTTTGTACCCAAAAACCCACTCACAGGATAGTTTCTACGGTGATGGTTTAGGAAACTCAAGGTCACAGACGTTTATTGTACTAACACCCTGCCGCAGGCTAGCTGCATTTTGACGATAATAACGATAAGGTCTACCTTGAGTGGAGTTCTCATGCTAGGCTGACAAAGGGGCGAGCCCTCGGAGCCTAACATTTCACAACTACCAAAATTGAAACTGGTTCTAGGGGGTCCAGAGTCACAGCCCTTTCATGAATCAGGTCACGCAACAGGCTAGCTGCGTTGCAACAAGATCTACAAAGAGTCTAACTATCTGGGGGAGCTTTCATGCTAGGCTTGAAAGGAGCGAGTCCTTGGAGACTAACACTAATAACTACCAATTCTAACCTAGGTGTTCCCTCTTCTTTTTCCACAACTAA
The DNA here is from genome assembly GCA_963966055.1 of Lathyrus aphaca. Taxonomy (NCBI): domain Eukaryota; kingdom Viridiplantae; phylum Streptophyta; class Magnoliopsida; order Fabales; family Fabaceae; genus Lathyrus; species Lathyrus aphaca. Next base: position 19,146,473 of record OZ014521.1, read on the forward strand.
TCTTTTACTTGTGATGTGACCCCAAGATCCCACAGACAAGTATAATAATAAGCAATAAGAGAAAGAGCAACTAAAAAAATATAAATAACAAACATAGAGGAGACAAAAAGACAAGATCAAAATATAAATGCACGAAGCTATCCTAAGTTAGGCTCGACTCTCTTATGCACAAGGTTGTCCCCGACAGAGTCGCCAAGTTGTCGTACCTCGAAAAATACGATCCTAGCGATGGGACGCGGAAAGAAACAACAGACTCGCCACCTAATTCTATTTATTCTACGAGAGAAAAGGGAGATATAGATACAACCTAAATAAAGGATAAGAAATGGTCAATGAAACCAAATTCTGAGTTCGGAAGTCGGTTACGCAAGGGGAGGGTATTAGCACCCCTCACGTCCGTTGTACGCAACGGGAACCTCTTAGATAACTATGCGATTAAATGTTGATTTATGTCTATGTCTTCTAAATGGTTTGTTAATATGTTTGTTTTTAAAGGGAAAAGAAAATTAATATTATTATGACAAAGAAAAGATTAAAATTTTTATTATTGTTCTCGCGAATGATTAAAATCCATGTGCCTACGTATTCCCTTGTACAATGGGAAAGTCAGAGCTTCGTAGTTCGTGTAACTACGGTTTGTGGTTTTTAATGAAAAATTGTTTAAAATGATTTTTAACTGCTAAGCGTTGGCTTTTACTCACGGTGGAGGCTAAAGAGCTAGCTTGTTAGCGAGATAGAAAGATTCGAAGAATGTTCGTTTAGAGAAAGATGTTTGATCTTTGTTAAGGTGTTTTAAACAAAAAAGCGAATGAACCACGTCGCGTGGGGCTAACTCAGAAGTGATTGCATTCAAGAATTATGTGGAGTGCTAGACTTCAGAATTCAGTTCCTTCGCTGATTAATTATAAAAATGATTTGCATTGGTTGGTAAATTTTAAGTTGTGTTTCAAATACGAAAGAGTGAATGAACCACAACGTGTGGGGCTAGCCCAGGAGTGATTTCATTCAAGAACTCATGGGGTACTAGACTCCAGGGTTCAGTTCTTTCGCGAAATAATTTGTACGATTAGGTATTTTAGGAACGAGAGGGCGAATAAACCACGTCGCGTGAGGCTAGCCCATGAGTGATTTCATTCAAGAACCCGAGGAATGTTAGATTCCTGAGTTCAGTTCTTCGTTAATTAATTATGAAAATGATTTGGATTTGTTGGTAGATTTTAAGTTGTATTTTGAAGAAAGAGGTAAGTCGTCATCTTTAAGGGAGATACATCGCATATTCCACCACAAACATTTGAGGAATGAAATCGAAAGAAGCTTTAAACTTGGACACGGTGATCAACAAGCAATGCCACATTCTTTCTTTGAGAAATAAAATTGGAAGAAGCTTTAAACTCTGATACGGTGGTCGACAAGCAATGCCACGTTCTTCCTTGATAGAAATTGTTTGATAAAATTGATTTGTTTGTGTTTGTGGGAATAAGAGAAATATCTTTCCTATGGAGATGAAACATGTCTCATCTTTTCGAGGAAGTTTGAATTTTTTTAAAGTGTTTTGAATACGGAAGAGTGAATGGACCACAACGCGTGGGGCTAGCCCAGGAGTGATTTCATTCAAGAACCCGAGGAATGCTAGATTTATGAGTTCAATTCTTTCGCATAATTAATTTGTAAGAATTCCAGTATTTTAGGAACGATAGGGAGAATAAACCATGTTGCGTGGGGCTAGCCCAGAAGTGATTTAATTCAAGGACTATGTGGAGTTCTAGACTCCAGAATCCAGTTCCTCAGTTATTTGATATGTGGTAAATTAGATGCTTTGTTTTGGATGTTTTAGGGTTTAATATTTTTTAATAACGAAGGAGTAAATGAAACACTACGTGTGGGGCTAGCCCAGGTGTGGTTCATTAAAGAACTCGTGGAATGCTAGACTTCAGGGTTCAATTCCTCGTTAATTAATTTATGACGCGTAAAGTCGTGCAGATGGCGATCACATAGGTGACCGACTTACGTATGTGCAAAATGTAGGCGTAGAAATGTTGATCGATTAAGTGGATTCGAATTCTAGTCCCTAAAGGCGTTACTAGTAATATGAAAACAGTAAAATAAAGGCGGAAAGATAAATTGCATACAAAATAAACGGGAGAGGGATACATGATAATTTACACGGGATTGCGATGAAATAAAGGGTCTCGTTGTAATTTGCCCAAGAGAAAGTGTGTGTGCAGTGTATGAATATTCGGATCGTTAGAATTTATATTATATTAAAATGCGAAAATAAAATAAATAAATAGACTAAATAAAAAAAAATTGTGAAATAAAATAAATTAAATAAAATGGCCTCATATTGGTCGCTATTTTACCTATTTATTGAAATCAACTTAATTGCGACTTTTTGCTATATCATTGGCCCGAAAATAAAATAAAAATCAAGAAATTGTTAGCATATATATTTTTTAAACATTTTTCTAAACAAAGATATTATTAACAAAGAAATTGAAAATCATAAAATAACCTATAAGAATTAAAATAATAAAAAAAACTACTAATATCATGAAATAATAATAAATAAATAAATAAACAAGATAAGAAAAAAAAGTGTGTCGCTGTACTAGGGTATGTGTGTGTAATAATGTATATGGGATGAACCCGAAACCCAAACAACAAAATACATTTACGTAGAGATAAAAAATAAACCTATTAAATAAACTCATCAGATTAAAAAAAAAGTGAAGCAAAATGGGGAAGCACTGTGTCTGTGGGTCCAATTAGGAAAAACAAAACAAATCATGGGCTTTTAAAGCCTAGGAAAGTCATTACATAAACATAGAAAAATAAATAATAAAAAAAAGAAAAGCTGTAGTGAAATACAAAGGATTAAAACAAAAACATTTGCAAAATAATGACAGGCACGCACAAGAAAACAAACACACCCCTGTTGTTTCGAAATCAACGCACGCCTCTCAGAGATTGTTCACAATGAAAATGAAGAAAACCGCACGACCTCCCTCCTCCCTCTCTCTCTCTCTCTCTCTCTCTCTCTCTCTCTCTCTCTTCGTCTCTCAGTTCAAATCGCGGTTTTCTGTTCCATTTTTATGGTGGTTCTCTCACTCTCTCGGTGTGTTTGCGATGGCGGCGTTGGTTTTTGGAATGGTGATGTTTAGGGTTCGGCGGTCGGCGAATCGGTGGTGGTGGTTAAAGGTTTGAGTGTTTTTGTACGGTGGAGAGACTAAGCCATAGGGGTTTTACGGCGGAGGAGCGAAAGAGGGATAGTTTTGGAACGGGAAATGCCAGGAAGCGTTTGGGGGATGGAAGTTGTGAGCAGTTTGGAAGAACGGGTTAGGGTTTAAAACAGTTAATGAAGGAGTTCGGCCTGGCGGTCGGTGGCTACCGGAGAAGTGGTTAGGGTACAGTGATGTAAGGAGAAGAATTGAAGAGCGAAAGTTAAAGAGTAGAAGTGAAACAAAGTTTTATTATGAATAAGAAGAAGGTCTGTTGGTGAGTTTATGTTTACTCTAACTACTGGACATTTTTGCCTTGTTTTTTGAATTTAGTTGCTGGTTTTTTTATGGTTATGTTGCTTCGAGCTTTTCCATTGATAGTATGCATTTGGGATATGTTTTATGATCGATTTATTATTGCTGCTATTGTTTTTTGTGTGGCTGTTAATTTCTTTGTGATGGTTTTTTTGTGGCTGCCTTTTTCTGAAGGTTTTTTGTGTTAGGTTTTTTTGTGTATGGCTGAATTTTGAGAACTTGCTGACTTTTGTGGCTGTTTGTTTATGGTTATGTGGCTGTAGGTTTGTGTTGTATGTGTTGTTGGTTAGGTTTTTTTGTGAGTGAAGTTGTGGTTTCCCTCTCCTCATTACAACTGATGTAACAGTCCCTTATATAGGGCTGGAAATTAGGGTTTTTTGTTTGAATTTGTAAAAAACTTGTTGGCTAAGTTTTGACTGAATTTTGGGGGGGAAAACTGAGTTGGAAAGTGATGTGTGAGAATAACCATGCTGTAGGTTATTGCTGTATTTTTTACTGCATTTTTTGTTTGCTTGTGAAGAGGAAAATGTCCCTATATTTATTGTGAAATTCTGTTAATTTTTTTTGAAATTTTTGTGACATTGGCATTATATGTAATGATGCATGAATGTATTAAATATGTTATGAAAATGAAATATGTTTGATGGTGGTGATGAAGAAAATGTATGGGACAGTTTTGAATTAAAATGAAGTTTGAAATATGATACTTGAAATTGAATATTTATAAAACTTGAATGATGTTTTGAATAGAATGGTATTATCGAAAATGTTATGAATGTATATGTTTGAACTCTTTTTGATGAATAATGTGATGAATGTGAATATGAATGATGAATGAAAAAAGAAAAAGACCATGTTTGGATGATTTTTTGGTTGAAAATGTAAAATGATGTTGTATGGCATGGATGTGATACATATGAATTTAAGAACATGTTTGGGATTATTATGTAAACATGATAGATCATAAAGAAAATGAATGATTGGTTCTTAACATGTTTACATGCTTGTTTGGATTGAAATTGGATCATGTTAATGAATACCTAAAATATTTGAATTATGATATGAACGAAAATATGAAATAATGTTTATGAATTGGATGGTAATCTTGAATGAGATGTGAATATGAGTGCATTTGGATGAGTATGATTGAATGGAATTTGATAACTCTTCTTTTGTTTTTTTAGATTTCTTAGGTCACAAACAAAGAGGGAAAAGCAAGAAACTTTAAAGTGAGACAAAATGAAAAAGCATGGGAACTTGGACATGAAGCCTTGGAGTTTTTCTTGGAATTTTGCATCTTGAGTCCAACAAGAGTAACTTAGGATTTTTATGTTTTTGTGGTAGATTTAATCTCAATGTAAATTATGGAGTCAAATGATTGTTGTAAACAAATAAAATCAAAAGGAAAATGTAGAATTTGAAGGAAGTTTAACTTGTAATTTGAACTTAGAACTCGGAATAGAATTTAGATGTTTGTGATGAATTTGAAATTGACATGAATTTTAGAATGGAATTTTGAATGGAAATTAAAGCTTGAAATGATCATCAATTTGAATTTGAATTTGGAATTTATGAATAAATTAGGAACTAAGAAATTAAACTTGAAATTTGAAATGAAAATTTTGAATTTGAATTAAACTTTTAGAAACAAATTGGATTATGAACTTAGGACTTGAAATTGAAATTGGAATTGGAACACAACTTGAAATAGAAATAGAATTTGAAATTAAAAAAAGAAGATTAGATTTGAGCTACATAAAAAAAATGGAATGGAAATATAATTTTGGGCTTGAAAAGGGACTTTGAAATTTTAAAAAATGAATTGAAAAATTAAATTAGAAATAGAAACTAAAAAAAAGTGAATTAAAATAAAAGTTAGAAATTGAAATTGAATTAGAAATAGAAACTTAAAAAAAGAATTAAAAAAATAAGAAAAATTAGAAATTGAAATTGAGTTAGAAATAGAAACTTAAAAAAAAATGAATTAAAAATAAAAATAAAAATAAAAATTGGAAATTAAATTAGAAATAACAACTTGAAAGTTAAAATTAAATTTAGGAATAAAACTTAACAATGAACTAAAAGCGTGAAACTTAATTTTTGCAATTAGACTAAACAAATATAAAAAATGGAAAACCCTAATCGTACGATTCAAAGGGACCAAACTTCCGAAAATTGTTGCAAATCTAAAATTCTCTAAAATGCACCAGGTGTGTAAATGATGAGATGAATGCATAATGCGAAATGTTAGGGGTAAAATTTGGGGTATCACAGTTGCCCATATTTAAATAACTTTACCAGATAGAATGAGTGATGTTAATCCTCATAAAATCGCAATGAAAGGTATTTAAATATAAAATAACCGAAAATTTTGCCCCTAAATGCAGTGTCATGCTGGACTAATAAACTATCTAGCTTTCTTAATTTTGCAATGAATATGATGCGATATGTCGAGAAACAAAGGGTAAAGGGGATGACAATATGTTGGGGACAAAAACGAAAACGGGAAGTATTCAAAGTGATAAGTCGACAAGTTCAAGTGTAACTGTTGGCACTAAGAATAACAAAAGACAAGTAACAGAAAGAAATCTAAAGCGTTAGATCAATGAACAGACTGACACTCCAGAACGGCTAGAAAATAGTTCAAAGTAAAATGCGATGGCTCAATGCGACCAACTGTTATCAGGAATAGAAATACATGGGAATAAACGAAAAGGCAAAACAACGGCTCTATGCGACCACTTGACATTGAGAAATCAAACAAACAACAAATTCAAAGGGAATGCGCAGCGGCTTTATGCGACCAACTGACACTATGAATGAGAACAAAACTATCCGAAGTGATGAGTTAGCATAATCAAGTGTGTCTTCTAAAACTAAGGATATTCAAGTCAACTCGGCGATTGAGGAAATAACTAAAATGACATCGACATGGCGGTCGAAAAACCAACTCAACTCAGCGATTGAGGGAATAACTAAAACAACATCGACATGATGGTCGGGAAAACAATTCAACTCGGCGATTGAGGAAATAACTAAAATGACATCGACATGGCGGTTGGGAAACCAACTCAACCCGACGATTGAGGGAAAAACTAAAACGACATCGAGACGGCGGTCGGGAAACCAACTCAACCCGGCGATTGAGGGAAAAACTAAAACGACATCGACACGGCGATCGGAAAACCAACTCAACTCGGCGATTGAGGGAAAAACTAAAACGATATCGACATGGCGATCGGGAAACCAACTCAACTCGGCGATTGAGGGAATAACTAAAAACATCGACACGGCGGTCGGGAACGTATAAAGGAAAAATATTCAAAGTGAATGCGCACCAGGTTCAAGTGTAACTGCTGACACTAAGAATAAAGGAGACAAACACAGTGATTGGGCAGCGACTCTATGCGACCAACTGACACTGTAAAGTACTCAAATATAAATCAACGACTCTAAGCGATCGGCTGGCGATAAGAAGAAATGTTGGGGTTTTCAACAAAATAAACGACCAACCTCTGGAAATTCCTTAAATGAAGAGTTCAAAGAAGACCTTCAGGAACCATCAGGAAACACAAATGCATGTTGAATTAAACGGACTTAAACCGTAAGTTAAAAGGTTTCACGACCAACTTAACGGATCCGTGCCAATGAAAATTAGACTTTAAAGAGATATTGATGGCAACAAAAGCAAATACCTACAACATATGAATTAAATAAATATAAAAAATGGAAAACCCTAATCGTACGATTCAAAGGGCCAAATTTCCGAAAATTGTTGCAAATCCAAAATGCTCTAAAATGCACCAGGTGTGTAAATGATGAGATGAATGCATAATGCGAAATATTAGGGGGAAATTTGGGGTTTGACACATACTCCCTAAAGTTTTATCTGAAGCAGCTATGTACAATCTCATACTTTTATTTTTACAAGGTGGAGAAGGAATTGGAGGATGACTCAAGTACTCCTTGATCTTATCGAAGGCTTCTTGTTGAGCTTGCCCCCACTGAAATCCTTCTTTGCCCATACGCAACAAAGGTGAGAAAGCACTCAGGTTTAATATGAACCTCCTCAAGAAGTTGATCTTGCCTAAAAGTGATTGGAGCTCCTTCTTTGTCGAAGGTGTTTTAGCCTCCATGATAGCTTAAGTCTTATTTAGATTGATTTCGATGCCTTTTTTGTGGACCACAGATCCCAAAAAGTCTTCTTCCTGCACACAAAAAGCACATTTGAGAGGGTTCATTTTAAGACCATGTTTTCTCATTCTTTCAAAAGACCGTCGGAGATGACTGGTGTGGTCTAGCCCATAAATGGACTTTACGACTATGTCATCAATATAAATTTGCAAAAACGTATCTATGAAATCATGAAAAATTAAATTCATTGCTCTTTGGTAAGTTGCCCCTGCATTTTTCAAACCAAAAGGCATGACTACCCATTCATAGGTGCCCAAGGCTCCAGGGCATCGAAAAGTAGTTTTAGGAACATCTTCCTCAACAATGAATATCTGATTGTATCCTGAGTAGTCATCTAGCATACTTAGATACTCATGTCCTACAGCAGAATCAATTAACATTTCTGCCACAGGCATTGAATATTCATCTTTAGGGGTTGCCGAATTCATATCTCTAAAATCTATGCATACCATTAAGGAACCATTCTTTTTAATTACTGGCACTATATTGGCTAACCGTTCGACGTACCTAGATGTGCGAATGAACTTGCATCAAAGCAGCCTTTCAATCTCCTATTTGATTTTGGCGAGGATTGTTGGGGAAAACTGTCTTGGATTTTGCTTGACTGGCTTCTTCCCAGGCTTGATTGGTAACCTGTGTTCGACAAGTTCTCTTTTTAATCCATACATTTCGTCATAGTCCCAAGCAAAACAATCTTTAAATTCCTTTAGCAAGTGGACCACTTCGACCTTGAGTTTTGGGTCGAGATTGGCATTGATGTAGGTAGGCCTTTTCAACTCCCCGTCTCCCTGGTCAATTTCTTCTAAGGGGTCCTGAGCCGACATTTTGGTAATTTCTGACAAAGGATCTTTTTCAAATCCCAAAGCTCATTGTCATAAATTGCATCAAGCCACTGGTTTGAGTCTTGATGAGCCTTATATGGAGGCTCTTGGTCGAAATCCTTCGCAGGATCATCTTCAACAAATTATGTAATGGCCTCAATATCCATTTCACTTCCTGCAGCCTCTAAGGCCGCTTGTATTCTTGTTTTCAGCCATGTAGGCCAAAATTCTTCTTAATGCGTCGAAGTCAGTCATTGTTACTGCCTTCGCTTCCCTAGCCTGTGGGCAGGATTTCAGGATCAGGGAAATAAGGAGGGAGATTTCCTTCTTCCCCGACAACCTCTCTATCCCAGTGGAATCCTTCGACAAGATGAAGGTTCAATGTGCAATATGCATGATCATCTGGTGTGAACTTGAATTCTGCTGGTGCACATGGACCAATGTGTGCTAAGTTCTTGTCGAACTCCACACCTTCCACATGATTGACGAGTACTTTGAAGTAACCTTAGTCAACTTAAATGTTTTCTACAATGTCATATGGCCTCCAAATGGTGACCCTCTGATGCATTGAAGATGGAACTGCACCAATGCCATGTATCCACTCCCTTTTTAGAAGGAGGTTATAGTTGGCCTTACTCCCGACCACCATAAATAAATTGGGTCTGGTGACTGTTCCCACAGTCAAATCCACTTTTAATACCCTCATAGTAGGACCAAGTTGTGAGGCTTAAGGTCTGTGTCAAACTTGTCAATCTTGGGAAGTAAGAAGTGTGACATGATATTCACAGTTGCGCCACAATCAACTAGAATTTTGTTAATGGCCACATTTCCCACCTTTCTGGTGATATACAAAGGCTTTAAGTGCCCCTTCATGGCCTCAGCGGGTCTTTCGAAAAATGCATTTTGTTCTTCGACACACCCATATTCATGACATAGTAGCACACTGGTTTGTGTGCTGCCATTTCTGCCTCAGTATTGGAATCCAAATTGTCAACCTCAGTAATGCGATCATACTCCATGGATATAACTGAGACTACATTCACCAGGACATCAAGAGACGCTTCAGATTCACACTCAAAATTATTTTTCATCTCCTCATCTTTGACAACCTTTAATTCAACTTTGATTTCTGCTCTAATTTCAGCTCCGTTGTTCTTGGATGAATATCCTTTGTGCCCCATAGGAACTTTGTTTGTAACGTTTATCTTGGGATTGTTACCATTTTCATCAATCACACAAGTGCTTGATTCAACAACATCTCCTTCGGAGGCTTCTCTGTGAGCCTCCTTCTTCGTTACTCCCTGCGCCACTGAGACCTGGACATAGGGTTTTTACCCTTGTAATTCTTAGAAACATAAGCAGCCTTGTTCGACGTCCTGACCTCCTTTCTGTACCCCACTGAGGGTCCTCTTTCGACGTCGAAATTCTTCCATTTTTGGGCTCCCTTTCTCCATGAATCATTGGGCTTGTACCATTTATCAGTAGGGACCTTTCTCCATGAGGAATGCTTTGACTTGAGAGGCTGGGGTTTGTCACCCTGCTGATTAGCACACCTTGGTCCGAAACGCCTGGGTTTTTTATCAGCTTTCAACTTCTGCCTTCCATTAGCTTTGTCAACCTGTTGAAGGCCTTTAGCAGCCTCTTTGTCGAAGATAGAATTCCATCTTGGACACAACATTACCTTTGACTTCTTATTTTGACATCTTTTCAAGAAGTCGACAATAGTCTCATCCTCCTTAGGATAAGCTTTTTCATAGTGATTTTTCTAAGGCATAACAATATCTGCCTCTAACACCTGGTCATTTGTAACTTCGACCATGTTAACATTTACTTCGTCCTTTAATTCCATTTTGGAGAAGTTTAGTTCAAGGCCCTCAGTGGCCTCGTCCTCCCTGATGAAACTTTCATAAGTTTCCTTTGTAACCAATGGGAGATTGGTTTCTTCGATCTCCACATGTGGGTCAATAGTGACTCCCACATTAAACCTTTCAACATCTGATGATGTCTTAAAGAATCCTTCAGCAGCTCTGCATATCAGATGCTCCCATTGCCTTTCAGTCAGCTCTCTCTCAACCATGATCAGCGTATCATCAGGCACCAAGTTCTCAGTAACCTCAACCACCACAGGCTCTTCCATGACTTCGACTAATTCGAGGTTGTTGTTGTCATTAACAGTCGGTTCAACAACTTCAATACAATTCACTACAACAGGTTCAATATAGTTTGCCTCAGCCACTTGAAGAGGATCAGTGTCAATCTTCATCTGTGCCTTAAGCTTGTCTCTAAAATTGATTCTTCCCTCCTGGATGAAGGTTTATTTATGTGTTTAGTTTGGTGATGAAGAGGAGGATTGAATTTTGTTATTCAATGGTGAAGAAGATGAAGAATTCTCCTTTTCCGTGTTCAATCGAAGAATGAGAGTCTTGCATTTATTGTTCAAAAAATGATGAGTGATGAATTCGATTTGTTATCAGATGAAGAAAATATTGGTTTTTTATTTTCCTTTTTTGAAAAATGAGATTCGTTTTGATTATGACGCAGAAGGATGATCCTGTGTAACAAAATTATGTTATTATCTTTTTATTATCTTTTTCTTTTTCTGATATTTCTGTTATCTCCCTTTTTTAGATTTTTCTTCTGATATTATTCTAGTGTAATATAATAGTTTTTTATGAATTTTCCTCTGCGTTTTACTCATATTGCCTTGGCGTTTTGGATGTGTGTTTTTTGTTGTTCATGGCGTGAAATTTGCAGATGATGTGCGTTGCGTTTGGCTGTAGTGAGGTTGTCGGCTGACGATATAGCTTGCGTGAATCAGCTGGAAGCTAATACAATGGTATGTGACGTTGCAGCGTGATGTTGGGCAAATGGGCTGCGGTGTTGGCCTTGGAATGTGGCTCAAGATAAAAAAGATTTTATTCCATATTATACAATGGGCTCTTATTTGGAATGGATTTTTATATATTTTTAGGAGAACAATAGTGATGTAAATGGGCTTTATAGAAAGAAGAATTGGAAATTAAAATTGAATTTTGGGAATTAATATGAAATTTGGAGAATTAAAAATGGAATATGGATAATTTGGATATTGGATTAGAATTAAAAATATGGAAATTAAAAAAATGGTGATAGGTATAGAATTTCTAGAAAAATGGATAATGGAAATTGAAAAGAATCAGATATTGGATAGTAAGTGAAAATGAGAATGGATTTAAATGATATTTGAAAATGGAAAAATGGAAATTGAAAGGTGAATAATCGGAATAGATCGGGTAATGGAAATATGGATGATTTTTTTATTTTAAGCCCAGAACCAAATTTGAACTTTTCCACGCGCCTGATAAAACCAATCCCAAGCCACTGAACAAATCACAACCACGACAATGACCATCAACCTTTGAATTTTTTGAATCTTTCCAAATATGTCTGAATCGTTCTCTGAAAAATAAATCCACAGATGAACCACTGATGAACTGATGATCTGAACCAAACTTTTCACAAACCACTGTTCAATAAACCAGAGAACTTTCGCACATAACACATCTTAACATTGAATACGCATCGCCTGAGAAATAACCATTGGCATAAATAACTTGCAGTTGAAACAATCTCCTGATAGTTTGACTAAGATTAGGTCAATCTTCCATCTGGAAAAAAAAATCAAAATTGAACAACCACATCTGAGGTAAAGTCACTACCATGCTCTATGTTATGCTTCATTTTCCTATGCAAAGATGCCATGATATTGTCGCTCCCGATAAATGAACAGGGTCAAATAAGGGTACAGACGCGAACGGTCGGCGAAAGGGACAATGAGAACACACAACCGTGAACTCACTGGAGATGAAAAGAGTCGCCAGCTAGGCATTTTTATCCCGGAGGAAAGGCAATGCTGCATAGACCTAGAAAGACATGGATAAGATGGTTGCGAACCAGAGAGACTGAGAAAGGGGGTTGGTTACAACCTGGGAAGGTATTAGCACCCAGATTGTCCGTCGTACTCGACGGGATCCACGCTTAGAAGATTTGTGTTTTAAAGGGGTAGTGTCAGTGCAATCTGTGTACAAAATAGCTGGAAAAGAATGTACAGGTGTCAGTGTATAGTGTATAAGTGATATGAAGTATGATAGTGTCAGTGTAAGGAAGGAGTGAAATGCTCAAGATCATGAGGCTAAAGAATGAAGCTGAAAGGAGGGGGAATATACAGAGACTTTTGTTCGATAACTGTTAAGTTATGCCTACGTATCCTCTCGTGCAATGAGGAAGTCAGAACACCGTAGTTCGACCCAAAGAGACTGAAAGATGACTTGACTTGTGAACTGCTTACTTGTCTATGCTCAAGTGTATGACCAGTCTGGCTCAGGTGCAAACTGTCTTGCATTAGACGGAAGAAGCAAGTTCTCGTTTGTGAGTGAAGATGATGAGAAAAGAATCCCGAAGGAGACGATTATTGTTTGTTTTTATGTTTTCAGTCTTTTATTGTTTTTGGATTTTGTCATAAGTTAATGAGCTTAAGTCTAAACCAATGGATTTAGTAAACTCATCACATCTTCCCTCTGATTAGGGGTAATGAGAATACCTTAAGTGTGAAGTCAGCTTCTCACACTTAAACACCTTTGGTGTAGGATTAAGATCATTAACCTACTTGTGATTAGTTAGATGTTTTTGTTGTTTTTGTTTAGTGTTGAATAATGAGGTTAAGCCATAATCAGGGATTAAACAGACTCATTACACCATCCTAATAGAAGGATAATAGATGAGAATGTTTAAGCTGAGGAAAGCTCTTCAACTTAATCCATGATTAGGGATTAAACTCATGACAAAACAAAACCTTTATTAAGTGGATTTTAGATTAATGGTATGATGAAGAAGTGATTTTTATGATTTTTTAGACAACTTGAGGAGGACTTGTCCATTAACACTAGGGTTAGTCCTTCTTAACCAATTAAGGAAGAATTAGAACCCTAATGCAAGGCCCAAGTTACAAGTGTGATGTCTTGATAATTATTAAGTGAATTGATTAAGGGAGTTAAACACATTAAGGGTTTAACACTTAGGATTAAAGTTATACACTCCATCCTAAGAGAAGGATGCAGGCATAAGCTTAATCACAAAGCCTTAAAGCCTTTAGGGTTTAGTCCCTGATTATGAGGTGAGAAGAGAAGACTCAAAGGAGACACAAAGGTGAAACTAAGAGGGGAGACTAATCAAAACCCTAATCATTGTCATGCTTGGTTGTTCCTAAGGTTTATGAAGTTTACAAGAACAATCTTCAAAGGAGCCACCAGGAAGCAGATGAACAAGACCAAGAGAAGCAAAGTGACTTGCTTCATTCAAGAAGTCAAGTCACTTGAAGAAAGAAAGTGGGAGGAACAAGGATGAGCAAGCTCAAGCTCAAACACAAATAGAATGCAGCAATGGATGCAAGAGAGATGAAAAGAAAAGTTATGAGAAGTGAAGGCAAATTCACTTCTCAAAGTCACTTACCACCTGAAAGATTAGAAAAGAAATGCAATGCAATGCAAAATGAGATGAAGTGACATGATAAAAAAACAAAACCAGAAGCATGTTGATGATGATAATGATGTTATGAGATGCTACAAGCATGAGACAAGGCATGGAGATGTTCATACAAGTTCATGGATGCAAATGGTGCAAGCTTAGAAGCATGGATACACATGAAAAGTTATGAAACATACAAAGCAAATGACATGGCAAATATGAGATGCAATGATCAAACATACTTTCTACATGTCTTATGATGTCAAATGAATCAAATGAATGCTTGAAATGTCATGGCAAGTCATGTTATGCAAGAGAATGCAAGAAGTATGCAAATGAAAGCCCAAATTAGGGTTTATGGATCAAGCAACAAACCAAAACCAAAAACAGAAGCAAACTCTAAGATAAAAAATGGGAAATGCCATCCAAAGAAACCCTAAACCTATACTAAACCAAGGTCCAAAGGGGAGGTCTCAACTCTTAACCAAACTCAAGTTATGATTTTTCTAAGTTATTAGGGTTTTTAGGGTTCCTAAACACAAGAAATGCCAAACAAATTGAAAATGAGGAAACAAATCATGGCCATTTAATCCTAGAAACTACATGCTAAACACAATGCAATGCAAAAAGAATCAATGTCCAACTCTTCTTAGATAGGCAGAAATGAATTTTTGAACTTATGATCAAAATAATGCACAAAATATGATTTAATTCAATGAAAAATTCTTAAGATGCATCAAGATCAAAAAAGAAATTTGGTTTGAAGGTTGGACAATGTTTCTAAATGTCTTAGAACATTTCATGAATTTTTTGGTGATTTTTAAATACCTAAAAGTATTTTTAATTAATTAATTTCCATTAATCAATTAAAAATAATCTTTTAAATATTTAAAAATACTTTTTTAATGATAAAAAATAAAATAAAAATATTTTTGTGTTTACAAAATTAATAAAACTCAGAGGGAAAAGTTTCATAATTTTTAAACCTTTTTTACTATTTTTAAATAAATATGCAAATAAAAGGAAAAGAAAATGAATTAAAATTAAATAAAAGGGAAAGTAATCAGGATGGAAGGCCAGGATTGGGTCTGGATTCAAACATGTTGACCACGCGTGTTTTTGAAAGGCCAGGATTGCTTCTGATCAAATTAATTAAATTATGGATTAATTAACTTAAACACGTGGATTAGGGCATAATGACTTGATCTGAACCATCCATTCGCGCGGGGAGTCAAACATTTCAACGCATCCAAAGGTCCAAATTCAAACTGGAGTTAATTACGTGATTAGGGCACAAATCACTTTCAGGTGGCCGGAGAAGACTTCCGGTCGTCTTCTCCGGCCAGCCTCTCCCCTGAGAATCCCCAAAACCCTAAAAAGCTAACTAAAATGAAATCTAAGAATTGGGAAATGTTCTCCAACCCCTCACGAATCAAAACCCTCTCTCAAAACAAATTTATAATTCCTAATTAAGCTGAATCGAAGAAAATAAGAACTAGGGCACGCAAGTTTCAGAAGCTAATTAAATATTCATTTCGAAGCCATTTCAAAAACTAAAAGCACATTCATGATCAGGAAGGTATAAAGAGCAAGTTTAGAACAAGAAAAATGATTTCTGGAAAAATATTTTTCAAGCTACCTGAGATTCGAAGCTTTCACTCTGGTGACTTTCTGGCCACTTCCTTCAGTGCAATCCACTCCACTTGATCCCCAGATGATGTTTGAATGCTCAAAAGGAATTTATGTTGGCTGGATGAGAAGTTTGACAAGCTTCTGCTCAAGCTCAGTCAGAAATGGCAATGGAGTTTCAGGCAGTTTCAGGTCATGGTGAATGGTTGTTTGTGGTCCAGATGATGTGTGGAGAAGGTCTGTGGTGTTTGTTTTGATGTTTGTGAGCTAGGGAGAGAGATTCGAATGGAACTGCAAGTTGAGGTGAAGAATGGCAGTGGGGTGTTCTTGCTTGTTTCAGGCCTGGCTTTGGGTGGTTTGAGGTCTATGGAGTATGGTGAGTTGAAGTGTGGAAATGGTTTGTATGTTTGAAGGCTGGGCAGAGAGATTCGAATGAATATGCAAAAGGGAGTGTTTTTGTGAATGTGTTCTTGTGAATGGTTTCAGCCTTGCTTCTTGATACATTTTGCTTGCCAAATGATATTGTATTTTAATCCTATAGGTCAGATGATGTGACCTGGCCTATGGTGATTGGTAAGTTTGCTTTTGCAAAAAGTCAAATTTTGTGTAAGGAAAGTATGGCTCATGATCTAGGCTAGTACAAGATATGGTTCTGGTGCAGCATGGTGTGTGTGTGATGTTGGGAAGGTCCAGCAGCCAATGCATCAAGTGGAGAGAAGCACAATGATGTTTTTGCAAGTTGGCACACTTTTGAAACTTCATGAAAAAGTCTAGTTACACAAACCATAACCATGTGGAACCTTGGTCCAATTCTGATTTTTAGGACATATTGAATATTTGCATACTGGTTTGAAATGAATTAGAAGTTGCAATTGGTTTTGGTTCATGATTTTGCAAAATTCTCATTTGAAGCATGCCTTGAAAATCAATGATTTTAGCCAACTTTGTCACGCCATAACTTTTGATCCAAGAAGAGTTTGATCATGTTCTTGTACTTTTTGAAAAGGGAAAGATGAGATCTACAACTTTCATGACCAAAGTTTTTTCATTTGAAGCATTTTTGGATCAAGAATCAAGGCTTGAAAAATGACCTAAAATGAAGCATTCTTAAAAAGTCAACTATGCCCAAAAAGTCAACATTTGCAAAACTTCCAAATTCTTGATTTTTGTGAACTTCAACCTTCTTCCATGATCAAATAAAGATCATATACACTCAAAATGATGAAGATCACCCATTGGTTGGGTCATTGGGGGCCTCAGATGCCCTGATTTTGCACTGACTTGTCCAGAAAGTCAACCCTTGATCAGATGACTTCCCCATGGAATTTCTTCATGAAAATTGATATGCATACTCCCTATACCATATAGAGACCAATGGAAACAAGAATGACCAAAAAATTTGGGGTTGTGGCCTCTGAAACCAAAACCCTAATTTTAAGGTCAACTGTGCAGTCAAACTTGGCTCTGCATCCATTCAAACCCTAGTTCTTGTGATTCTTTGGAAATCTTGACCTTGAGAGGATGTAATATGATAGATGAACACACATGGATCCCTTTGAAGTGATTGGTGGCCTTTGGAGTGGCTCAAGATGCCTTGAGATTGCTCAGATCACAAACCCTAGGTGCAGATGACTTAGGATCTATGCAGTGAATCAAAAATGAGATGTAAGATGATATGATTGTGTTTATGCATATGAGATGATCACAAGCCATGGTGTGAATGGGTGAGGGCAAATTTGGGGTGTTTACAGCTGCCCCTATTCAAACATGAGTTAGCTGTGCAGGATGTAAGCAACGGCTTAACAGGCAAACGAGATAACTTGTGGTTGAATACCAAAGACAGTCCAAAATTTGCACTCACAGAACGAAGGAGAAAAGGGATATAGATTGTAAAGGAAAATAAAGTATATTGTAAAGCGGGAAACAACGCAATGACGGGGACGGCCGACATGCTGGGGATAAAAGGTAAAGCCAAGACGGGGACGGCCGACTAGCTGAGGAAAATCAAATTGTGATGGGGACGGCCATCAGGATAAAGCTGTAAAATTTTCTGGGAACTAATAAAACATGACGGGGACGGCCATCAAGTTCATAAAGCAAGGTAACCGACGATGGGGACGGCCATCGGGCTAAAAGAAAAGGAAAAGGGACCACGACGGGGACGGCCATCGGGTTAAAGAATAAATGAAATAAACAGCTGATGGGGTACGGCCATCAAAAATAAAGGAATTATGATGGGGACTAATGAAACATGACGGGGACGGCCATCAAGTTCATAAAGCAAAGTAACCAACGATGGGGACGGCCATCGGGCTAAAGAATAAATGAAATAAACAGATGGTGGGGTACGGCCATCAAAGGTGAAGGACGATCACCTAGCAGGGGACGGCTGCTCTGTTGGGGATAAAAGAAATATGATGGGGACGGCCATCAAAGGTGGAGGACGACCACCTGGCAGGGTACGTCTGCCGAAAATATCGCGACATTGGATGAATGCCGGATAAAAGGGTCAACGATGGGGACGGCCATCGGACGAGCATGATGGAGGACGACCATCAAGAAGTGGAGGACGACCACTCAGCAGGGGACGGCTGCTCTCAAGGCTCATCATGACACAGGACGAGTGTCAGATAACCAAAATCAACAATGGGGACGGCCATTGGATAAAGTGATGAAGGACGATCATCAAAAGGTGGAGGACGACCACCTAGCAGGGGACGGCTGCTAAAAAGATCAACGATGGGGACGGCCATCGGACAAGCATGATGGAGGACGACCATCAAGAAGTGGAGGACGACCACTCAGCAGGGGACGGCTGCTCTCAGGGTTTATCATAACACAGGACGAGTGTTAGATAAAAAGGAAAAGATTTGCTTTGTTGGCGATCTACTGGGGATATAGTGAACACGGACGAGCGTTCACAACCAAGAAAGGAAAGTATAAGTGTTTGGTCTTGTGTATAGATTAAAGATGCGGACGAGCATCCTTAGATTATGATACGGACGAGTATCATGTAGAAACAAACTGACACATGTTCAGAGATGATGATACGGACGAGTATCGACGGGTTAACAAAGAACACGGACGAGTGTTGAATCTGAAGGGACTCTTCTGGGGAATAGTAGACACGGACGAGTGTCTATATTCAAGAAGACAAAAGTGTTTGACACAGTGTATGGGTTAAAGATGCGGACGAGCATCCTTAAGACTATGATACGGACGAGTATCATGTAGAAACAAGCATTAGACGCAATGTTCTGAGATGATGATACGAACGAGTACCAACTGGTTAACAAAGAACAAGGACTACTGTCGAATCTGTGGGGAGATAAGTGATGGTGTATACAAGATACGGACGAGTATCTGTATAAGTGTATCGTGAGTAGTGAGTATATGAGTGTTTTAACTGCTGGGGAGAGCGACACGGACGAGTGTCAAAAGGAGAAGAGTGTAATATAAACAAGTATCTGATATACAAAGTATAGATGACCGCTGGGGATATGACACGGACGGGTGTCAAAGGATTATATATGGGTATATGTGAGTGCAAAGAGGGTGTCTTTGGCTTTCTGCGGGTGATTTGACACGGACGGATGTCAAGAAAGTATCTGTAATACGGGTAATCTTGCTTGTAAAGAGTGTTCAGGCGACTTTACTGGGGAGTGATGATACGGACGGGTATCAAAAGGTGTATATGGTAGTGTTTGTGATTTGAGAGGCAACTGTTTTTGCTGGGACTCTGGTGAGGATTTCTGTACAATGATGATGAACGGTTGTTATTCACAAGTGTTAATTCAGAACATGGCTTATGATTATGCTATGCGTTTGATTTTTGCCGTAATGCTCCGTTTTAGACGGAATGCTACGCTCTGAGGGGATAATATGATGCAAATGCCATGATTATGCAAAGATATCAAACCGGGATTCGGATCCCGCCGCTGCGAAGATCTCTGGCTGATCTGTTTGAAATGGACCTCCCAGTTGGGGATGAGATCATTGATAGATCTGGTGAGATGTATCCACTTGGGGATCTATGCCACTAATTGACATATCCTTGTAATGTGGGGCCCAGCTGGGGTTTGCAGAGGCCTTCTGTACTCTGTTGTGACTTCTTCGGGCGCTGCTCTTCTGGATAGAGGCTAATGATTCGTGTGGGGAGATGATTCCCTGATTCCTGTACTCAGCTGAGGATGAAATGGCAACTTGGCTGGGGAATTATGAGAGGCAACTCAGCTGGGGAGAGCAACAAGAGGCAACTCAGCTGGGGATAGAGCATTTCAGATGCTGAGATTGAGTGTATGTTGATTTGGCAACTTCGCTGGGGAAATAGGCACCTTCCAGTGCCACGTGGAAGATAGACCGAGTTGATAATGATTCACCAGCTTGCCGAGACGTGACTTGCATGCCCCAGGTTGTGTTCTGGATACCTGCAATCCTGCAAAGATAAGGAGACGCACAAAAGGTCCCGAGGTATCCTTTACTGGATTCCGTCATAGGAGTTAAGCACTCTCAAGAGTAAGTATATTTCCTGCAAGCATGTGTTTTATTATTAGTGACAAACATCTGTATTCTTATGCAATCAATGTTCTTTCAAGATATCAGACATCTTTTGCAAAAAATGAAAAATGTACAAAACGAGACATGACTGAAAAATCTGATTTTATTAATTCAAATGCCCTGAATTGGCAAGATACAGCCAAAGAAACATATCTCCTGAAATGAGGAGATTGTTACAAATTGAGAAACAAAATGCTGGCGGTGTTGACGACGCTTTAAGGAGCTTCCTCTCCTGCTATGACTCGTATGACAATGACGTTCTTCTCGTCTTGCTTTCTGAAAAAGGCTGATTCTGATTGAAGCTTGATTTTGTTGGAGCTTTCCAAGTTGTAAGTGATACAGACGAATTCAGAATGCAGTTGTTCGCTTATTCCCTTATTTTGCATGGATCGCCCTTTCGGGTTTTCAATCCATCGGGATACCCATTTTTGCCTGAGTTGTCCAATGCGGCTTTTCAACTCAGCGGGTGTACATTTTTTCATTTATTTCCCTTATTTTTTGCCCGAGTCTTTTATTCTGTTTTTGACTCGCCGGGATGCCCTATTTTTGCCTGGACTTACATTCTATTTTTGTGTCCAGCGGGTCATTTTTATGCGAAGTATTTTTTAACTGCATCTGAATTCACAGGGGACGGGAAATCTTCACCATCCATGGTGCTGAGCATCAGTGCTCCACCAGAGAAAACTTTCTTTACCACGAATGGTCCTTCATAATTTGGAGTCCATTTGCCCCTGTGGTCTGTATGAGGAGGGAGGATTCTTTTCAGCACAAGATCTCCTACTTGGTACTCTCGGTGCCTGACTTTCTGATCAAAGGCTCTCTTCATTCTCTTCTGATATAGCTGCCCATGACAGATCGCAGCCAATCTTTTCTCTTCGATCAGACTCAGTTGTTCGTATCGGGCCCGAACCCATTCTGCTTCGTTCAGCTTAACATCCATTAATACCCGTAGGGAAGGTAATTCAACTTCAACAGGTAGGACTGCTTCCATACCATACACAAGTTGATACGGTGTTGCCCCAGTGGATGTTCTGATTGACGTGCGATACCCATGCAAGGCAAACGGTAGCATTTCATGCCAGTCTTTGTAGGTGACTACCATCTTCTGCACAATCTTCTTGATATTCTTATTTGCTGCCTCGACAGCGCCATTCATCTTTGGCCTGTAAGGAGAAGAATTGTGATGTCGGATCTTGAAGTCCCGGCACAGTTCTGCCATCATTTTGTTGTTTAGATTGGAACCATTATCAGTAATGATTCGCTCGGGAACTCCGTATCGACAGATGATATCTCTCTTTAGGAATCGGGCTACCACTTGCCTGGTGACGTTTGCATATGAGGCTGCTTCAACCCACTTTGTGAAATAGTCGATGGCGACCAGGATGAATCTGTGGCCGTTTGAAGCAGTTGGCTCAATCTTGCCAATCATATCAATGCCCCACATAGCAAAGGGCCATGGTGAAGACATGATGTTCAAAGGGTTGGGAGGCACATGCACCTTATCTGCATAGATCTGGCATTTATGGCACTTCCTGGCATAAGCACAACAGTCTGCATCCATTGTGATCCAATAATAGCCTGATCTTAACAACTTCTTAGCCATTGCATGTCCTCCAGCATGGGTACCAAAAGAGCCTTCATGCACTTCATGCATCAACAAATCTGCTTCCGTCTTGTCAACACATCGGAGGAGTACCATATCAAAGTTCCTTTTGTATAAAGATCCATCAGTGTTCAGGAAGAAACTACCAGCAAGCCTTCTCAAAGTCTTCTTATCATTGGAAGATGCCCCAGGTGGGTATGTCTGATCCTCCAAGAAGCACTTGATGTCGTGGAACCAAGGCTTATCATCTTTGACAACTTCCGCTGCAAATACATACGCTGGTCTATCAAGCCTTGATACTGAAATCTGAGGTACAAAGTTAGCAGCTTGAACTTTGATCATGGATGAAATGGTAGCCAAGGCATCTGCAAACTGATTCTCGTCCCGAGGGATATACTCAAGTTTGACTGTTGTGAAGAAAGTCAATAACCTTCTTGTATAATCCCTGTAAGGTATCAGATGATCCTGGTGTGTGTACCATTTTCCGTTGGTCTGATTGATTACCAAAGCTGAATCTCCGAACACGGTCAATGTCTTGATCCTGAGGTCAATGGCTTCCTCAAGACCCATTATGCAAGCTTCGTATTCAGCTTCGTTGTTGGTGCAGTTGAAAGTGAGTTTTGCCGAGAAAGGCATGTGAACTCCTTTGGGTGTAATGAGTACTGCACCAACGCCACGACCATTCATGTTAACAGCCCCATCAAACATCATTGTCCATTCTTCTTCCGGGTCAGGCCCTTCAGTGTGAATAGGCTCTTCATGATCTTTTGCTTTAATGAACATGATGTCTTCATCAGGGAAGTCAAACCTCATAGGCTGGTAGTCATCAATGGGTTGCTCTGCAAGATATTCAGATAGTACACTGCCCTTGATGGCTTTCTGAGAAGTGTACTGGATGTCGTATTCTGTGAGAATCATTTTCCATCTTGCAACCCGTCCGGTAAGAGCTGGTTTCTCGAAAATGTACTTGACTGGGTCCATCTTCGAGATTAACAAGGTAGTGTGGGTCAACATATACTGTCTCAGTCGGCGAGCAGCCCACGCTAAAGCACAGCAAGTTTTCTCGAGCAGTGAATAACGTTGTTCACAGTCGGTAAACTTTTTGCTTAGGTAGTATATTGCATACTCTTTTCGACCAGACTCGTCATGCTGGCCCAACACACACCCCATTGACTCTTCTAATACTGTCAAGTACATTATCAGAGGTCTTCCTTCAACTGGAGGCATAAGGATTGGAGGTTCTTGCAGATATTCTTTGATCTTGTCAAAAGCCTTCTGGCAGTCTTCGCTCCACCTGACCGTCTGTTCTTTCCTTAACAGCTTGAACAAGGGTTCACAGGTTGCTGTGAGGTGAGATATGAACCGTGAGATATAGTTCAATCGACCTAAGAACCCTCGGACTTCTTTCTCAGTTTTCGGTGCAGGCATCTCTTGGATGGCTTTGACTTTATCAGGGTCAACTTCAATCCCTTTCTCGCTTACAATAAATCCCAGCAGCTTACCGGATCGCACCCCGAATGTGCATTTGTTGGGGTTCAACTTCAGTTGGTATCTTCTCAGACGCTTGAACAACTTGAGTAGATTCACCAGATGATCTTCTTCAGTAAGGGACTTGGCAATCATATCATCCACATAACATTCTATTTCTTTGTGGATCATATCGTGGAATAATGTTACCATAGCCCGTTGATACGTTGCACCGGCATTCTTGAGCCCAAATGGCATTACCTTGTAGCAGAACGTGCCCCAGGGTGTGATGAATGTTGTCTTCTCCATGTCTTCAGGTGACATTTTAATCTGGTTGTATCCTGAAAATCCATCCATGAAGGAGAATACTGAGAACTGAGCCGTGTTATCAACCAATACATTAATGTGAGGTAGAGGGAAATCATCTTTCGGGCTGGCTCTGTTCAGGTCCCGGTAGTCAACACACATCCTTACTTTGCCATCCTTCTTAGGCACAGGTACTATATTAGCGACCCACGGCGGATAGCTAGTTACAGCAAGGAACCCGGCGTCCCATTGCTTTTGTACCTCCTCCTTGATTTTCATAGCCATGTCTGGATGAGTACGGCGCAGTTTCTGTTTGACTGGAGGGCATTCTTCTCTCAAAGGCAGCTTGTGCACAACAATGTCGGTATCTAACCCTGGCATGTCTTGATATGACCAAGCAAACACATCCACATACTCTTGAAGTAGATCAACCAGTTGCTTCTTCACTGAGTCTTGCAGGCAGGCCCCGATTTTAACCTCTTTCACGTCTTCCTCTATACCAAGATTAATCACTTCAACCTCCTCCTGGTGAGGGGTAATAACCTTTTCCTCTTGTCTTAACAACCTGGCTAGCTCTTCAGGAAGCTCATATTCTTCTTCAACCCCTTCATCAGCTTGATTGATTGGATTGTCAAAGTCATACGAAGTCATAGCCGTGCTGTTGTCGGTGCTGTCTGGAAGGCACTCTCTGCAAGGGTTAAGTTGTTCATTTTAGTGATCTGATTTTAGTCTTATTTAGAAAAGTGAAATGAAGTTGTCATTTTGAAAACACCGCCATTTATTTTTTGTACAAAAAGAAAAAATGGAAAAACAGTGAACGAAAAGAAAAAGACTCATTTGCAAAAAGATGTCTGATATTTCATTAATTGATCTTGTTTGCACAAAAAGTACAGATGGCCCGATTACAAAATGAGTCTTTTCATCTTGGGCAAGATGCAAGACTTTGATGCATGCTTATAAAATACAGGAAATAATAATTACTCTGATCGAGTAACTCTTATAATTTCCTGGGAAGACCAGTTCGAGACACTGCTCCCCGGGATCTTTGGACGAATCCAGCTTTCCAGGTCGCGCTCCTCTTCCAGCTCGTCTTCCAGACAGTTGATAGCATCAGGGGTAAGCATCCCCCCACTGACAAAACCAGGCTCTCCGGCAGCCTTCGCTTGATGTTGAGTTGGTTTGTAACCCAACCCAAATTTGTCTTTCTTCTCCTCCACAGCTAAAACTTTGCCCCAGCCCAGGGCAGTTCCTTCCTCAACAACCTTCCGGGCTTGTTGGTATGATGACATGGAGATCCCAGATACAGCAGATGCTTCATTCACATTCAAGGCTTCAAACCCCTGGCTCATTGTTTCATGGATCTCCCCATCCATTTCAATGTACTTATAGGTTGTCAGGTGGCTGACAAAAATGTCCTCCTCTCCACAGATTGTGACAACTTGGCCTTCCCACTCATATTTTAACTTTTGGTGAAGGGTAGACGTTATTGCGCCGGCGGCGTGAATCCAGGGTCTACCCAACAAACAGCTGTAGGCGGGCTGAATGTCCATCACATAAAAGATAGTTTTAAAGGTCTGTGGGCCAATTGTCACAGGCAGCTCAATCTCTCCCAGAACCGATCTCTTAGAACCATCAAAGGCTCTTACTACCAGGTTGCTGGGTCTCAATGCCAATCCATCATATTCTAACTTCACCAGAGCCTTCTTTGGTAAGACATTCAGGGATGAACCTGTATCTACCAGCACATGAGAAAGGACAGCTCCTTTGCATTCCATGGTTATGTGCAAGGCTTTGTTGTGGTTGCGGCCATCCGCTCTCAAGTCAGTATTGGTGAACCCTAGCCCATTGCTAGCAGTAACATTTCCAACCACGGTTTCCAACTGGTTGACAGTAATCTCTTCAGGCACGTAAGCTGCGTGCAAGACTTTGAGTAGTGCATTCCGATGGGCTTCGGAGCACATAAGCAGTGAGAGGATAGAGATTTTGGATGGCGTTTGGTGAAGCTGATCCACAATTTTGTAATCACTCTTTTTGATGATTCGCATAAACTCATCAACTTCTTGATCGAACGGCGTCTTCAAGGCTTCCTTAACGGCTTGATCTTCCTGCACCGGGCTCTTTCCTTTTGCCTTGGCAGCAGCTTCCGCTTCGGCAGTAGGTCTTTGAATTGGTGGAGCAAAGAGACGTCCGCTTCGAGTGAAGCCTCCGCCTCCCCCCACATTATCTACTTGTGGTGCAGGTGTTGATGTTTCAAGAGTGATTCTTTTTCCTTCGCAGTACACGTCAGAGCCATAGTGCCACGGGATGGCCCTATTGCTTTCATATGGTACTGGTCCAGGCACCGTGACAGTGACTGGACTGATTGCTGCTGCTGAAGGGACTGTAATTGTTTGCGGATCATAAAAGATTGTAACTGGTGCCCTGGTGGGAGCAGCACCTTCTGAATGGTAGGCAGAGTTGTTTTCAGGATCATAAAATATCGTGACAGTAGAGACATCTTCATGATTTGTTGCTGGAGTTGTAGGAGATATTGGCGGAAGAATGGTTGTTGTCGTTGTAGGAGTCTCGAAGTGGAGTGAAGCTGAAGTTGTAGCAGGAAAATTCGTTGAGAACTGATCAGGTGAGATAATGGATGAGGTACTTGTTGATGAAGCCGAAGAATTGTCAGGAACAATGGTTGTTGCAGTTGTAGGAGGTTCTGAAACCGTTGCTGATGATATTGTTGGATTCGTTGGAAATGATGTGGTGATCTGAAGTTGGCCACTCTGAATAAGGCTGTCTATGCCATTCCTCAAATTATCGCACCCATTTACAGAGATATTGCAGTAAGCACAACCCAATTCACACCCTGGGAACATCTGACATTCCAAGAGCTGAGCCTTGATTTCTACCAATGGTGTCCTGATCTGTCCCACACTGGTTATTAAATAAGACGGTTTGTCTTCTTCAATAGCGTTAATCCGGGGACCACCATGGTTTGGCATCGGGTTCTTATTGACATTGGGTGGTGGTGCGAAATTCAGAGCCTTGGAGTCTACCAGGTCTTGTACCTTCATATGCAGAGCCCTGCATTTTTCTGTACTGTGGCCAGGTGCGTTTGAATGAAAAGCACACCTAGCGTTGGAGTCATAGTTCCTTGGTAGACTGTTGGGATCCGGAGGTGCCAACGTTCTTAGCTCAACCAGGTTGAGTTTCAGAAGTTGTGGCAGCAAGGTAGCATATGGCATGGGGATCGGATCGATCACTCTGTTAGCTTGAGATGGCCTCTGTTGGAATGGCCTCTGTTGACTGTTGTTGTTGGTGTTGCTGTTGTTGTAATTCCTTGGAGGATACTGATTTTGCTGATGGTACTGAGGTTGTGGTTGATAGTTTTGCTGAGGAGGTTGATAGAGTGGTTGAGGGTGTGCTGGAGCAGGAATGGTGACTGCTGCTATTGACCTTTGAACATATTGGGGCCTACCCCTGTTTGAATGGATGGCATTGGTCTCGCCAGTTCTTCTTGGGCCTGCAAAAGGCTTTCTTGTACTACTGGACGAGCTTGCACCGTTGTCTGAGATCTTTCCCATTTTTAACAAGCTTTCAATTCTCTCCCCGGCTATGACAACATCTGCAAAGCTAGTGGAGGAGAAAGCAGCCAACCTGTCAATATAAGTTCCCTGAAGGGTGTTCATGAACATATCTGCCATTTCCCATTCAGACATAGGTGGTTGAACAGCAGCAGCCAGTTGCCTCCATCTCTGGGCATATTCTCGGAAACTCTCTCTTGAAGACTGTGACATTCCCATTAGGAGGGTCCTGTTGGGTGCCATATCTAGATTATACTGATACTGTCTGATGAAGGCCTCTGCCAGGTCCTTCCAGCATCTAATAGTTGCCCTGGTCAAGTGAGAGTACCATTCTCTCGACGCTCCAGTTAAACTGTCTTCGAAATAGAACATCCAGAGCTTCTCATCCATTGTATAGGCCTTCAGCCTTCCCAGAAATGATTGTAGATGAGTTCGGGGACAGGAGGTCCCATTATACTTTTCAAAGCAAGGAGGCTTGAACTTGTGGGGAATCCTAACCCCGTCTACCAAGCCCATGTCCATGACGTCGAAGCCCAAAGAGTTTTGAGATTCTAAGGACCTCAACTTCTCAGCTATTTCATCCAATCTTCTATCATATGCTTCTTCACCAGCACCCATTACTGTGAACTGGTCTTCTTGAGGGTCTTCCTGTAGTACCCTCCCTGCTGTGGCAGTCCCTTGTATATTTGCGGGAATATTGACCTCAGGATGGAGGTGTGGTCCAAATACCGGGGGTTGACGTGAGGTTGTACCCTTTCATTGTTACTGGTGCCGGCAGTCCCTATATGTGGATCTTCTTGATTCTGCCTTTCCACCATGGCTCTCAATCTTTCCTGGCTCTGAGCCATGTTGTTCATAACTTCCATGAACTGAGTCATTTGGTTCCTCATCTCTAGCCTTTCATTTGCCATTTGATTTCTGACCTCAGTGAGGTCCTGCTGCATCTGATCCATCTGAATTCCCGGAAGGTTGTTTCGGGTTGGATAACGGTGCGGACGGTTGAGGGGAAATACCCGGCGCCTAGCAATAGTTCCTGAACATCACAACAGAGGTTAGCAACAACAAAACAAAAACCTACAAAACAAACAAAGGGTTAGCATGCAATGCAGTTATGCTTATTTGTTCTCAAGGTATCCGGTTTGGCCTTCAGTTTTGACCCTTCCAGACCCTTGAAGATGCTGTTGAATGTTGCTTCCGAAGTAAACTAACATGAATATATTACATAAGGTGAAATAATACAACTTGTTCATTTTACAACACAAGCCCCCTAAGGGGTCAAAATACATTATAAGAAAATAAAAGTACATGGAAAGAAAACAACAACAAACAAATGGTCAAACACCAAGGCCAAACTCATCCTCACGAACTTCCTTGAGAAGTGCTTCGGTCACAGGATCAGCCGGACGCTCCGTGAGATTCCTAATGAGGAGGTTCCGGGTCGTAACAGCTGCTGCTAGCTTCTTGTGCTGAGTTTGGTCCTTTGACCTCTTCACCCCTGCTTTGATCTTCAGTTCTGATATCTCCCTTTGGGCTACTGCCAGGGCTTCTTGCTGTTCTTTTGCACTAGCTTCCAGTAGCTCCATCTTGTCTTGAACTCTCTTGTCTTCCAGGGTACGAGCCTCGGTGATCCTGACCCACCGGGCTTGACTCTCCTTCAAGTACAAGTCTGCCCTTGCTCTCTGGAACTGGGCTTCCTTGCAAGCATTCTTCAGAATTTGTTCTCCCGCCTTAGACTTTTTGATATAATCCCCAGACTTTTCAATCTTAGTCAGATGCTCCACTCTCAACTTCTCCAGCCTTTCAATTTCCCTCATACCTTCACTTCTCTCCCGGAGGGTCTTCTGCAAAGCCTGGGTTAGCTTCTCATTTCTTTCCTTCAAGCTCTCAAACTCCTCCAAACTGATAGTGGCAGGGGGTGGTGCTGAAGATGATTCAGGCATGTCTTCTATGGTAAAGGGCATTCCAGAGAATTGGGCCCTGGCACGGGACCACTCATAATATTGTGCTGATGCCACATTATTACACTTCCCCAGAATGGTGACTCCCTTGGTTTGAACATTATCCCAGGCCCAGGCAGCCTGCCTAACAACAGCCAAACTAATCTTGTTCTCACAATAGAGGGTCTCAACCAAGTCCTGTGCCCTAGGAGTGTGGACCAGTGCATAGCCCAATTGTCTCCTGAACAGCAGAGGGTTGTAATTGATACTTCCCTTAACTCCTATCAAAGGCACATTGGGAAAATGCCCACAGCTGGTGATGATATCCCTGCCCTTGGTGCTCTGAGTGCACCATCTGATGTCAGCTGAAGTTAGAACAGTGAGTCTCTTAGCCCAGTTGCTTTGCTGATGAGGGTTTAAAAATGCATCTGTCCTGGGTAAATGCCTGAGAAGCCAAGTATGGAACAATGGAGCACAACACCTCACTAACCTTCCCCTCTGCTTCTCATTCCTCTGATGCACTGAATAGTAAAGATCCCCCAATAAAGTTGGCACTGGGTTCTTCAGAATGAACAGATGGATTGCATTCTTGCTAATGAATCGAGGCTCATCTGCAAACAACACAATTCCATATACACTCAAGGCCAGCAAAGCACAAACAGCCTTCCACTCCCCCTGGGAAGCCTTCAGACTAGCTTGAGAAATTAAGAAATCCAGATGAAAACCAGGGATTCCAGCTTTAGAGGTCATATGCTGCTCAATCACAACAGGTTCCAGATGCAAAGCTTTTGCTACTTCTCCATTAGCAGGAAAGACCATCTCAAGGTTGAAAGGGATTCCGGCCCTGATAGGCACACCAACCAAAGATGAGTATTCTTCTAAAAGAGGGCCCAACTGAAAGTCTTGAAAAGTAAAACATCTCAGTGGAGGATCATAAAACTGAATGCAGGTGTGGATCAAGCTTCTCTGTGATGGGTCCAGATCCATAACCATGTCCAGTATATCTCCATAATGCTCCCTGAACAAAGGTATGTGATCTGGAGTGATCAGGGTCTGAATTCTCCTGATGTATGATAACTCTGGCTGGAAGAAGTGATAGGTGACATTGCTCTTTTTAGGGGCCATGATGTTGAAGACTGAGTAGAGACAGGTGCTGATGATAATACTGAAGAAGGGGGCCACTGACTGGCTGGTGCTGGTGATAACTGAAGTAGGTGCTGGTGAAGATAGGTCAATACTGAAGATGGGGTCAAAACCAAAACCAAATGAAGATGGATACCCTGAAACAAATAAGCAAATGTCAATATGATGCAATGATTATGTATGCAAATGATATGCAAAGGGTCTGTGACTGAGTTGGATCCGATCAAAATGCCCTGATATAAGTCCAAGTGTGTAAGGAATCCAGATGGAGGTCTATAAATCCAGTAACCAAGGTGGGGGACTCAAATAAAGAGCCACATATCCAGGGTTTTAGAATCACAAGAACTGTCCCAAATTGGAGTATTCTTAAATAATCAGAGTAACAAGGTATTCTGAGGTCAAGGTACCTGCAAACCTGTAAACAGCCCAACCCCCTCACAGGTGGTGTTCTAGAACAAGGATCCTCAGACTTGGATCAGTTATGAGAAGTGTAAACACTTCCAACCCGGAGGTACAGTGTTTACAATAACCATAACAATTCCTCCTCTAATTCACCTCAGTTTCTGAAGGTCAATACTAAAAGGTCATCCAGACTTAGCAGGCTTCCCAGATAGCCCTAGCATTGCAGGAAATCTGCAACACAGAGTTCTCAAGAAGAAACCCATATCTGAACCGTGTTTCATATTCCCGCACCAGACCGAAATGGAATGGGAAAGAATATGATTCACTCTAGCCTAGGTGTCACTCAGGTCCCAGGTGTAGGACCTTAACTCTCAATGAAACACCACCCACCAAAACAAAAGACCAGATCCAGCCAGCAGTACAGTATGATATAATGCAAAAGCAATAAGGAAAGCAGTAAAGCAAACTGTACATAAAATCAAAATAAATACAAATATACAAACATAAATAAGCACATAACACCCCAGTAAACACAAATCAGACAAGCGCTAGGAGGAACCCACAAAAAGAACCAGAAGCCCTGGTTGCAGTATAAGGGTCCCCAGCAGAGTCGCCAAGCTGTCGCTCCCGATAAATGAACAGGGTCAAATAAGGGTACAGACGCGAACGGTCGGCGAAAGGGACAATGAGAACACACAACCGTGAACTCACTGGAGATGAAAAGAGTCGCCAGCTAGGCATTTTTATCCCGGAGGAAAGGCAATGCTGCATAGACCTAGAAAGACATGGATAAGACGGTTGCGAACCAGAGAGACTGAGAAAGGGGGTTGGTTACAACCTGGGAAGGTATTAGCACCCAGATTGTCCGTCGTACTCGACGGGATCCACGCTTAGAAGATTTGTGTTTTAAAGGGGTAGTGTCAGTGCAATCTGTGTACAAAATAGCTGGAAAAGAATGTACAGGTGTCAGTGTATAGTGTATAAGTGATATGAAGTATGATAGTGTCAGTGTAAGGAAGGAGTGAAATGCTCAAGATCATGAGGCTAAAGAATGAAGCTGAAAGGAGGGGGAATATACAGAGACTTTTGTTCGATAACCGTTAAGTTATGCCTACGTATCCTCTCGTGCAATGAGGAAGTCAGAACACCGTAGTTCGACCCAAAGAGACTGAAAGATGACTTGACTTGTGAACTGCTTACTTGTCTATGCTCAAGTGTATGACCAGTCTGGCTCAGGTGCAAACTGTCTTGCATTAGACGGAAGAAGCAAGTTCTCGTTTGTGAGTGAAGATGATGAGAAAAGAATCCCGAAGGAGACGATTATTGTTTGTTTTTATGTTTTCAGTCTTTTATTGTTTTTGGATTTTGTCATAAGTTAATGAGCTTAAGTCTAAACCAATGGATTTAGTAAACTCATCACATCTTCCCTCTGATTAGGGGTAATGAGAATACCTTAAGTGTGAAGTCAGCTTCTCACACTTAAACACCTTTGGTGTAGGATTAAGATCATTAACCTACTTGTGATTAGTTATATGTTTTTGTTGTTTTTGTTTAGTGTTGAATAATGAGGTTAAGCCATAATCAGGGATTAAACAGACTCATTACACCATCCTAATAGAAGGATAATAGATGAGAATGTTTAAGCTGAGGAAAGCTCCTCAACTTAATCCATGATTAGGGATTAAACTCATGACAAAACAAAACCTTTATTAAGTGGATTTTAGATTAATGGTATGATGAAGAAGTGATTTTTATGATTTGTTAGACAACTTGAGGAGGACTTGTCCATTAACACTAGGGTTAGTCCTTCTTAACCAATTAAGGAAGAATTAGAACCCTAATGCAAGGCCCAAGTTACAAGTGTGATGTCTTGATAATTATTAAGTGAATTGATTAAGGGAGTTAAACACATTAAGGGTTTAACACTTAGGATTAAAGTTATACACTCCATCCTAAGAGAAGGATGCATGCATAAGCTTAATCACAAAGCCTTAAAGCCTTTAGGGTTTAGTCCCTGATTATGAGGTGAGAAGAGAAGACTCAAAGGAGACACAAAGGTGAAACTAAGAGGGGAGACTAATCAAAACCCTAATCATTGTCATGCTTGGTTGTTCCTAAGGTTTATGAAGTTTACAAGAACAATCTTCAAAGGAGCCACCAGGAAGCAGATGAACAAGACCAAGAGAAGCAAAGTGACTTGCTTCATTCAAGAAGTCAAGTCACTTGAAGAAAGAAAGTGGGAGGAACAAGGATGAGCAAGCTCAAGCTCAAACACAAATAGAATGCAGCAATGGATGCAAGAGAGATGAAAAGAAAAGTTATGAGAAGTGAAGGCAAATTCACTTCTCAAAGTCACTTACCACCTGAAAGATTAGAAAAGAAATGCAATGCAATGCAAAATGAGATGAAGTGACATGATAAAAAAACAAAACCAGAAGCATGTTGATGATGATAATGATGTTATGAGATGCTACAAGCATGAGACAAGGCATGGAGATGTTCATACAAGTTCATGGATGCAAATGGTGCAAGCTTAGAAGCATGGATACACATGAAAAGTTATGAAACATACAAAGCAAATGACATGGCAAATATGAGATGCAATGATCAAACATACTTTCTACATGTCTTATGATGTCAAATGAATCAAATGAATGCTTGAAATGTCATGGCAAGTCATGTTATGCAAGAGAATGCAAGAAGTATGCAAATGAAAGCCCAAATTAGGGTTTATGGATCAAGCAACAAACCAAAACCAAAAACAGAAGCAAACTCTAAGATAAAAAATGGGAAATGCCATCCAAAGAAACCCTAAACCTATACTAAACCAAGGTCCAAAGGGGAGGTCTCAACTCTTAACCAAACTCAAGTTATGATTTTTCTAAGTTATTAGGGTTTTTAGGGTTCCTAAACACAAGAAATGCCAAACAAATTGAAAATGAGGAAACAAATCATGGCCATTTAATCCTAGAAACTACATGCTAAACACAATGCAATGCAAAAAGAATCAATGTCCAACTCTTCTTAGATAGGCAGAAATGAATTTTTGAACTTATGATCAAAATAATGCACAAAATATGATTTAATTCAATGAAAAATTCTTAAGATGCATCAAGATCAAAAAAGAAATTTGGTTTGAAGGTTGGACAATGTTTCTAAATGTCTTAGAACATTTCATGAATTTTTTGGTGATTTTTAAATACCTAAAAGTATTTTTAATTAATTAATTTCCATTAATCAATTAAAAATAATCTTTTAAATATTTAAAAATACTTTTTTAATGATAAAAAATAAAATAAAAATATTTTTGTGTTTACAAAATTAATAAAACTCAGAGGGAAAAGTTTCATAATTTTTAAACCTTTTTTACTATTTTTAAATAAATATGCAAATAAAAGGAAAAGAAAATGAATTAAAATTAAATAAAAGGGAAAGTAATCAGGATGGAAGGCCAGGATTGGGTCTGGATTCAAACATGTTGACCACGCGTGTTTTTGAAAGGCCAGGATTGCTTCTGATCAAATTAATTAAATTATGGATTAATTAACTTAAACACGTGGATTAGGGCATAATGACTTGATCTGAACCATCCATTCGCGCGGGGAGTCAAACATTTCAACGCATCCAAAGGTCCAAATTCAAACTGGAGTTAATTACGTGATTAGGGCACAAATCACTTTCAGGTGGCCGGAGAAGACTTCCGGTCGTCTTCTCCGGCCAGCCTCTCCCCTGAGAATCCCCAAAACCCTAAAAAGCTAACTAAAATGAAATCTAAGAATTGGGAAATGTTCTCCAACCCCTCACGAATCAAAACCCTCTCTCAAAACAAATTTATAATTCCTAATTAAGCTGAATCGAAGAAAATAAGAACTAGGGCACGCAAGTTTCAGAAGCTAATTAAATATTCATTTCGAAGCCATTTCAAAAACTAAAAGCACATTCATGATCAGGAAGGTATAAAGAGCAAGTTTAGAACAAGAAAAATGATTTCTGGAAAAATATTTTTCAAGCTACCTGAGATTCGAAGCTTTCACTCTGGTGACTTTCTGGCCACTTCCTTCAGTGCAATCCACTCCACTTGATCCCCAGATGATGTTTGAATGCTCAAAAGGAATTTATGTTGGCTGGATGAGAAGTTTGACAAGCTTCTGCTCAAGCTCAGTCAGAAATGGCAATGGAGTTTCAGGCAGTTTCAGGTCATGGTGAATGGTTGTTTGTGGTCCAGATGATGTGTGGAGAAGGTCTGTGGTGTTTGTTTTGATGTTTGTGAGCTAGGGAGAGAGATTCGAATGGAACTGCAAGTTGAGGTGAAGAATGGCAGTGGGGTGTTCTTGCTTGTTTCAGGCCTGGCTTTGGGTGGTTTGAGGTCTATGGAGTATGGTGAGTTGAAGTGTGGAAATGGTTTGTATGTTTGAAGGCTGGGCAGAGAGATTCGAATGAATATGCAAAAGGGAGTGTTTTTGTGAATGTGTTCTTGTGAATGGTTTCAGCCTTGCTTCTTGATACATTTTGCTTGCCAAATGATATTGTATTTTAATCCTATAGGTCAGATGATGTGACCTGGCCTATGGTGATTGGTAAGTTTGCTTTTGCAAAAAGTCAAATTTTGTGTAAGGAAAGTATGGCTCATGATCTAGGCTAGTACAAGATATGGTTCTGGTGCAGCATGGTGTGTGTGTGATGTTGGGAAGGTCCAGCAGCCAATGCATCAAGTGGAGAGAAGCACAATGATGTTTTTGCAAGTTGGCACACTTTTGAAACTTCATGAAAAAGTCTAGTTACACAAACCATAACCATGTGGAACCTTGGTCCAATTCTGATTTTTAGGACATATTGAATATTTGCATACTGGTTTGAAATGAATTAGAAGTTGCAATTGGTTTTGGTTCATGATTTTGCAAAATTCTCATTTGAAGCATGCCTTGAAAATCAATGATTTTAGCCAACTTTGTCACGCCATAACTTTTGATCCAAGAAGAGTTTGATCATGTTCTTGTACTTTTTGAAAAGGGAAAGATGAGATCTACAACTTTCATGACCAAAGTTTTTTCATTTGAAGCATTTTTGGATCAAGAATCAAGGCTTGAAAAATGACCTAAAATGAAGCATTCTTAAAAAGTCAACTATGCCCAAAAAGTCAACATTTGCAAAACTTCCAAATTCTTGATTTTTGTGAACTTCAACCTTCTTCCATGATCAAATAAAGATCATATACACTCAAAATGATGAAGATCACCCATTGGTTGGGTCATTGGGGGCCTCAGATGCCCTGATTTTGCACTGACTTGTCCAGAAAGTCAACCCTTGATCAGATGACTTCCCCATGGAATTTCTTCATGAAAATTGATATGCATACTCCCTATACCATATAGAGACCAATGGAAACAAGAATGACCAAAAAATTTGGGGTTGTGGCCTCTGAAACCAAAACCCTAATTTTAAGGTCAATTGTGCAGTCAAACTTGGCTCTGCATCCATTCAAACCCTAGTTCTTGTGATTCTTTGGAAATCTTGACCTTGAGAGGATGTAATATGATAGATGAACACACATGGATCCCTTTGAAGTGATTGGTGGCCTTTGGAGTGGCTCAAGATGCCTTGAGATTGCTCAGATCACAAACCCTAGGTGCAGATGACTTAGGATCTATGCAGTGAATCAAAAATGAGATGTAAGATGATATGATTGTGTTTATGCATATGAGATGATCACAAGCCATGGTGTGAATGGGTGAGGTCAAATTTGGGGTGTTTACAGATATGTATGCAATATAATATGATAAATGCTATGAAAAGGAAAAGGAAAAGGAAAATTTTGGGGTGTTACAATGATGAATTTGTAGAAATCCCTAAAGAAGCCACTTCTAAAGATAACATTGAAAATCAGGTAGAACATCAAGATGAACCAATTCAACAAGATTCTAATGTTAACAAACTTACAATAGAATGAAAGACACATAAAGATCGTCATATTGACAAAGTCATCGGAGACCTAAACTAAGGCGTTGCTACAATATTGAATCTCAAGAATGCATGCTAGAACATGGCGTTCATTTTGCAAATAGAACCTTCCAAAGTTGATGAAGCTCTTGGAAATGATCAATGGATTGTTTCTATGTAAGAAGAATTAAACTAATTCGAGAGAAATCAAGTTTGGGAACTTGTTTCTAGACCAAATGATAAGAACATCATTGGAACAAGATGGGTGTTTAAGAAAAAACTTGATGAGAATGGAATAATTATTCGAAACAAAGCAATATTAGTGGCTCAAGGGTATAATCAAGAGGAAGGAATCGACTTTGAAGAAAGTACTAGTGGAACATGTCACATCCTTGGAAATGCATTAGTTTCGTGGTCATGTAAAAAACAAGCGTGTGTTGCTCTTAGTATGGCTGAAGTGGAATACATAGTAATAGGTAGTTGTTGTGCATAAAAACTTTGGCTAAAGCAACAATTAAGCGACTACAGAATCAATCTTGGATGCATACCTCTCTGATGCGACAACACAAGTGCAATCAAAATTATAAAAAAATCGGGTCATGCACTCAAAGACCAAACACATAGACATTCGACACCACTTCCTTTGTGATCAAGTGCTTAAAGGGGATGTCGATGTTACCTTTGTAGATATGCATAATCAACTAGCAGATATCTTCACAAAACCACTCGTAAAAGAGGATTTTTACAAGATTCGGCGCGGACATGGTATTCTAGATGAAGGTGACATTTAAAGTTTCTAAAGTTCTTCATTGTAGTTTATAATAAAGCCAGGGTACACAAAAAGTACTTTATTTCAATTTTATATCTTCTTGCACTATGTTAAAAAATGTGATTTATGCAAAAAAAATCTTTGATTTTTCTTATTTTTACATACAATTAAATTATGTTTTGTAAAAAAAAAATTCAGTCACAAGGTGCATTATTAAGTGTCTTAAATGTCCATAGCAATTTATGTTGAAACCTCTCATGATTTTAGCTAGGAAAAGTTGATGTTTTTGACATTTTTGTTGCGTTAATTGATTAACATATATGTTAACCGATTAACCAGTGCTTTTTTGCCCAGTTTGTGCGTGTTTTGGCTGTGTTAATCGATTAACACATACGTTAATCGATTAACACTGTACGTTTTTGTATTTTAATTTAATTTTTCAGAATTCATTTTTCTAACATTAAAGATGTTTTCTATAAAACATTTGCATTTTTCTAACATTAAAGGTGTTTTCTATAAAACATTTGCATCTCTTGGAAACACTCATCTTCATCTCTTTGACTCCCTCCTTGACCATTAAAGGCATTCTTCCAAATTCATCCATTCTCATTCAAAGGCTCTTTAATACCCACTCATCACTTACCTCTTTATAAACACCTTTCTCTCATTCCATTTTTTCACCACAACACACCAAATCCGAAAATCATTTCATAAACCCTAACTTTCATCCTTCATCAATGGCACCTCCAAGAAAAGAGAAGGGAAAACTTCCAATGCGCAGTAGCTCCAATGCTGGTGACGACGATGTTCCTCTACCATCAACCAAGGCTAGAAGGTTGGATTTCAAGATCTGAAACAAAACTTTCATGCCAATAAAGTATGTCAATCTCAAATATTTTCCTGAAACTATTTTTAATTTTCCAGCTCTGCTTAAGTTTCAGAAGATAAATGATTATGTATCTGACATGGGTCTTTGTTACCCGGATCTTGCAAAAACTCTTTTGAATAATCTGACTATTGGGTTGAACTCTGAGGAAAAACATGTTTCGTCTGCTACTATTAGAGATAGGAAGATATATGAGGAATTATTTACTGTAGGAAAGCAGTTGGATTTTCCGTGTGACAGTTACTTTATCCGAAAAGGCGTGAACCACAATGACGGTCCGTGGGCAGAATATGAAAAAATGAAGTATTATTATCATATTTGAAGGTTTCTGAAATAAGTAGTGATGCACAGTCAAATAACTTCAAGGGTACTTTGCTATGCCAAAAACTTATTGGTGTCTGACCGAATGCTTCATTATGTTATTTGTTATGTGCTTCTTCCAAAGGACTCCAACCACGCGCAAATAAACGATCTCGAAATGTAAGCCTTGTTGCTATAAAAATCAAGATTCAAGTGAATTGGACACTTATAGTGATGTATCACTTAAGGCAAATGCTTTCCTTATCAAGTGGCCTTTCGTATGGACGACTCATTTCTCATATTTTGGAAGCAACAAAATTAGACCTCAAACGTGAACCGCAAGTGAAGAGGAGGTCTAAAGCAAATGAGATCAATGTTAGAACAGCGGTGAAAAATACGGGGATTGCTTGTGGTAATGATGGTATCTATAGGTATGAAGATGGTTCCTCCTCCTCCAACTCACCAATTCCGGAAGGTGCCATAACCAATGAGTTTCTCTACACTACTATGGCCAACAATCACCGAGAAACCACTCATGCCATTAACTCGCTTCACAAACTTGTCCTTTAAATGAATAACTAAAATGAAGATGCTGAAGCAAGTAACGAAGATGGTGAGGAAGACGAGGAGAATGAGGAAACTGATGATGATGAGATGTCCGAGGATGAAGAGTGAAACTTACTAGTTATTATGCTTTATTTATAATTTATATGCTTGCACGGATACTCGTTTTAAATGCGCATTGTGTGTAAAAAATTGATGTTTGTAAAAACATATAACTGAGATAATAAATTATTATAATTATTTCGATGATAAATAAAGTATTATAATTATTTAACATACATAAATTGATTTCGATAATAAATTTTAATAATGATTTAATATTTAAAAGTATTGGATGATAAATAAAGTGTTATAATTCAAATAAATGAAATTTATTTTGACAGAAAATTAATTAATTTTAAAAAATATAATTGAGATAATAAATTGATTAGTCTAATTATAATAAATAAATAAAATATAACACAAAAGTTAATATAATTAAAAAATTAATTAATCAATGAAATTATAATAAATAAAATGATAGAAAAGTTAGTATACATAAAAATGACTCTTCGAATGTGAAAATTCCAAGATATTCTCCAAGAAAATAGAAACTCTTTAAATCTTTAGTTTCTACAACAAATCTCCTTTATTTGAGATCTTCAAATCTTCAATCTCTAGAAATCTTCACACTTGACGCCAGCTAGGAACACATAATATTCAACAGAATATTCTGTGATTTGTACATAACATAACAATTTCGAAAACTGTAACAGACAAAGATGTCGAATAGTTCTACAGAAACATCTTATCTGATATCTTGCAAGAACCTGCTCTTCTTCCAAACAGAACTTGATCTTCAGCATGTTAGGACATCATGTCCAACATGTTAGTGACAGGTTGTTTTACAAAAATTAATGTCAACCACAAATGGGTAGAAATAACAAGTGTAATCCAAATTGGAAGACCAGTGTCGTGGAAAGAGTGGTTTATCATAGATGAAGTATTGTCCCTAGGCCATGATTTGTTTCTTTTCTTCATTGTTCTTGAATCTAACAAGGAAGTAGCTAGTATCATTGTAATACAACTCTGGTAGAGAGAAAAAGTTTCAAGTATTATCCATGAACCTTTTTACGATATTCAATGATAGTGTATTCCCTAGGGCAAAGAGAGTCAAATCATTTTCCCAATATTCTGATTCCTTAACGACGTCTGATTCATCAATAGTGATTTCTACATCCCCGTTTGCTATTGTTGGGACATTAAAGTTGATCGCCATACCTTGGCCTGCATTTTTGTTACCTTTAATAAATTCCACCCAAGGTTTTGCATTCAGCTTCTCATGTTTCTTTGGCTCATTAGATTTCTTTGCCTCATTAGATCATTTATCTTTTGCAATTTTAATTGAAACACCAGATGAGGAATGTTCATTGTTATCGTCTTCTTCGTCGTTAGTTATGTCTTCGGGATTCTTTTGTTCAACAATAGCATGTGTTATGATTGTTCTTTCCACCGTCTTCTGGCGTGTCGCCACATGCTTTTTTGGCCGACCAACACACCTTTTAGTTCCTATCATCAGAACCCTAGCGGAACCCTAACGCCTTTAATTACTATTTAGTAAGCTAATTATTTTTGACGATGTTTAATTGATACTCTCTTTATAATGATACTCCATCCATCTCACAATATGTGTATTCTTTGAGATTTTCACACTTTTTAAGATAATGATTAATTGTGTTGATTTCAATAATAAAATGAGTATCATTTACTAAAATAGTTCTATTAATAATAGACAATGGAGTAATTATATGAATTAAATACAATAAATAAGGATAAATTAGTGGGAAAAAAATAAATATCACATTGATAATTTAAATGGACAAATAATTTGAGACAAATAAAAAGAAAAAAGGAACACTTATTGTAAGACTGAGGGAGTAATTTTCTTAAATATACTCTCTTTAATTCAATCAAATATCCTTTTAAAATAATATATATAAATATGGGGAAAAAGTACTCTCATTCTGTTAATTCAT
This sequence comes from Lathyrus aphaca, assembly GCA_963966055.1. Taxonomy (NCBI): domain Eukaryota; kingdom Viridiplantae; phylum Streptophyta; class Magnoliopsida; order Fabales; family Fabaceae; genus Lathyrus; species Lathyrus aphaca. The sequence continues at coordinate 19,187,604 of OZ014521.1, forward strand.
TTAATAGTCTTAAATGCATTCAATTAGAGTTCTATTTTTTTTCTAAATGAACAAAATTTTATTTGTTATTTTTTTTGTTGACATTGTTTAACAGATACATGAATGTTGAATGTGATGTATAATGATAATATTCTTAAATACTGTTTCTTTAACTCGGTCAATTGTCCCTTTTATTATTTAAACTTTCCTTTGTTCATAATTTTACCTCAATTTTTTTTTAATATTTGATTAAGTGCATACAAAAAAGGAAGAATGAATACATAGAAAAGAAAATAGTAAATTTTCCAAATACTTTTAATTATTCTAAAAGGATTAAATTAATTTATATTCACTTTTTTATTTGTCATTAAAAATAAACCTGACCTCTTTCTCTCTTAATAGTCAAACTTTTTGAATGTATTTAATAGTCTTAAATGAATTAAGTTAAAAATACTATTTATTTTTAACATTGATTTTTTTAAATATTATATTATATATTTGTTTTTACTTTGTAGCATATATATACTTGTACATGGATTACATATTCTTCAAAATAATTTTGAAAACTTCATGGATCTAATAGTCTTTCTAATTCTTAGTTTGTGCATAATATGTTGCAAAATCGATGCTAGAAACGATATTCAGGTAATTTTGAATACTTGATGGATGTCATGGTATGTGATCTATCGTCTCTTTTAAATTTTTTGTACACATGATTTAATTGATTGTAATTTTGGTTCAGAAAATTCAACATCAACATCAAGTGAGCAGCGATTTTTATTGTATTGATATCTACAAGCAACCCGCTCTACAACATCCTTTATTAAGAAATCATAAAATTCAGGTATAATAGTTAACTATCTTATTTAATGGTAATGTGAAAATTAATTGTTATTTTATGAAGTATAAGATAAATATATATATATAATTGTAGTTATTTCAAGCTGCAAATCTAAAATATTCATTCAAGTTCAGTTTAATTAGTCATTTGTAAATAATTTCATCTTCAATTATATTTCATCGTTTAATGAATTCTATTTTATTTCCTCTTGATGACAATTTATATAGCTTTATCCAACCTTTGCAAAAAACGACATACAAAGTAGACTATCTTATAATAAAACTGTGGATGGATGTTCGGTGAGAAAAGTTCCTATTTACAAAAGGAGAAAAATACATCAACATATTACTAATTCATCATCAAAATTACAAATTGGTGAATTTCAATGGTATTCAAAAAGCTCCTATGGCTATCATGTAAGTGACTTTTTAATCAATACATTTTACATTAAATTGAATAGTCATACTTTGATTTGAAAGATAATAATTAAATTTATTCTTCCCCGTCACTATTATAAGCTAAAAAAATGACATTAAATCTTGGTCATTATTATAAATAAAATATATTATCTTTTAGACTAATTAATGTGTCTATTATATCCTTAATTTAATTCAAAATTATTTAATATTAATATTAATTTATCAAATTATTACACTTAATTAATTTTCTTAATCAGTATAAAAGTAGTTGTTTTTGTTTATAATTGGACCGAGGGATTAATTTAACTTTATATGCTAGCTAAGTGTTTGTAAAAAAAATGCTAGCTAAGTATAATTGTAAAGAGCATTATTAAATATTAATAATATCATCATTAATAAAAGTTTTCTCTCATAGATTTTTATATATAAATATTTTAGTATTATATATTACTTTAATAATTGAATTTAAAATATAACCAAAATTCGAGTTCAAATGATTAATTTTTCTATACTTATTATGAGATAATATGTATATAAACAAAATAATAATAAAAATAATAATAATAATATATTATTATTATTATTATTATTATTATTATTATTATTATTATTGTTGTTAGTGTTGTTATTGTTATTGAATGTTTTTTTTATTATCTAGACCGTTACTCTTGATACAACCCAAAATATGATATTTCATGGAGCATCTGCAGAAATAGGTGCTTATAATCTATCGCTCCAAACAAATCAATATAGTATATCTTCAATATGGTTAGAAAGAGGAACTCCAATGGAACTTAATAGCATAAAAGTTGGAGTTGGGGTAAGTTACTTTTATTAAATTTATGTGTTTTTTTTAATACCATGACATTACATTCAATTAGAGAGGGAAAGAGAGACTGTGTGAGAATTTCATAAAAAGAAATAATTTATTCCTCAATGCTTTTCTTCACAAATATATTGATTATTTCATATTGTTATTTTTTACAAGATGATTTCATATTGTTATCTCTATTAAATTCTCTTTTATATTATATTATTCATCTCCATTTTTTTTCCAAGGTTCATCCAAGTTTATATGGAGACAGCCAACTGCGACTAACTGCTCATTGGACGGTAAAAATATAGATTTAATGCATTAAATAATTAAAAGCACATAATGTGATCAAAAAACGTATAATTTTATTATGCTTAAACTCATTTTGATACAAACATTCAGGCTGATAGTTACAAAAAAACGGGATGTTTTAATATTATTTGTCCGGGATTTGTGCAAGTTAATCCTGACAAAGAGTATGCTCTTGGATCTGTCTTGCATCCCACTAGTTCGATTGGGTCAAGAGACAAAGTGACTGCTCCTATCAAAATCAAACAGGTAAGAATTTGATTTGAATGTATTAAAATATATTATTATATGTTCTTACAAATCATTACACAAAGTAATAATTTTTTTAATTGTATTTGATCAAAGATATATAGTATTAGTAAGTGTATAGTTTGAATTTCTATTGAACTTTTATGAAAAAGATGATAATTTATTAATAAAAATGAATCTTAATTAAATAGACAACCTAAAATATTTACAATTCATTATGAGTTAATATTTTTATAATTAATTTTACTATTATTGATTAATATCATCTCCCAATAATTTATCTAATTATATATTGATTATCTAAATATGTGTAGGATCGAACTACAGGTCATTGGTGGTTAATTATTCAAAAAGAATTAATATATACTGGATATTGGCCAAGAGAATTATTCACTCACTTAAGCAAAGGAGCATCTTTAATAAGATTTGGAGGCCAAACTTATGCCCCACCTAATAAGGATAGTCCTCCAATGGGTAGTGGGAGATTGCCTAAAGAAATGTTCAGAAACTCGGGTTTCATGGGATTACTAGAGATTATTGATTCAGAATATAATGAAAATAACATTAAACCCGAATATATGAAACAATATAGTGATACTAAGTTAGAATGTTATGACCTGTTGTACCGTGGTTATGAAGGATCTGTGTATAAGCAAGCTTTTCTTTATGGTGGTCCTGGCGGTCGAAGTTGTGATATATGATTTTGTTGTCAACTTTATTAATAAAATTGTGATTTTTAATATGAATAAAGATCAATTTTCTTAAATACTAAACGATGTTAAACAATTTATTGTGTATTTATAGTGTATGATCTCTAAAATAGCTAATCATAAGGAATCATGTAGTTTGATGTTGTGTTAAAGAAATCGACTAGTTAATCATTGGGGGAAGTTAGTAATAGCTTGAATGTGCCAATTTGAAGTTTTTCTCTAACAATATGACATTCAGCATCCAAATGTTTCATCTTAACATAGAAGACCGATTTGACTGCAATTTGAATGACACTTAGGTTGTCATAATAGGGAACATGTGGTTTGGAATTGTGTACTTTAAGGTCTCATAGGTGGCAAATAAAGGCTTTTAAGCTCACAAGTGGATGCAAAAAAGAGAACAAGCTTCTGATTTAGATGAGGAACAATATTCAATTAATTGCTTCTTTGTGCACCATGAGACATGATACTTGCATAGGAAGAAACATTGGTTGGCATGGATCTTCAATATTCCACACAACTAGCCTAATATACATAATTAAATCCAACCAATTGCATGAAGGAATCTTTAGGAAATAATAACCCTTAGATATGAAAGTGTTTGAGGTATATGAAAATTTTGATGGTTGGCTTTTAATGAGAGGTTGTTAGATTATTGTGTGATGAAAGTTTTTTTTATAAGCAAATAATCATTAAGTGATATTTAAGAAATCTCGAACCAAAGATTACAAAATCAAAGAAGACGAGCAACAACCAAACCCATCTATTTGAGCTACCTTAAGGCCTAGAAAGTATTTGAGCTGCCCAAATCTGTGATCTAAAATGTTTGATGGAGTACATGTTTGATGGAGAATGAGGAAAATGATGATGATGAGATGTCCAAGGATGAAGAGTGAAACTTACTAGTTTTTATGCTTTATTTATAATTTATATGCTTAAGTTTATGTTTAAGTATTTCCTTATTTTTTGAAGTTTCTAAGTATCATGTACTAGTGTACTAGACACCGTTTCACTTGTTTTTCATATTGTCTCGTTATGTTTCGTAATGTGTCATACAATTGCTCGTATTAAATATCATGTTCAAGTATTGTGTGTTTTGTTCCAAGTTATGTGTGTGCGTGTCTCATATAGTGTGTTTTTGTTGTGTATGGCTTTATGTTTTATCCAAATTTCATATCCATATATTGTTATCCTTAATTCCTTTTTGTTAATGACAAAGGGGGAGAAAGATTGTTGTTTCTCTAACACTATTATGCAGATTTTTTTTATAACTTCTTTGATTGAGGGGGAACATCAATCAAAGGGGAGTTTTCATTGGAGAAACAAAATGGGAGCAAAATTTTCAAGTGTAGGTTGTCAACATAAAAAAGGGGGACATTGTGGAGAAAAACTTCCTTCAAGTATTTGGTTTTGATGAAGACAACAAGTTATTGCTCAAATGTGTATGTGCAAAAAGGAAGAGAGTCATTTGGATCAAGCTTCAAACATCATTCAATAAATATTCAAGAATTTAAGAGCAACTTGAAATAACTCAAAGGTATAACAATTATTGTTCAAAATATTTATGCAAGTGTTCAAAAAATTGTATCATGCATAATATACATGTTAGGAATTATAGGAACCAAATGCCATATGTTTCAAGCATAATTTAAAAATCATTTTTTAGATAAAAACCTTCAGTATTAACCGATTAACAGATTGATTAATCGGTTAACTAGGCTAAAATTTGAATCTTTTGGTATGGTTAAAGGGTGTTAACTGATTAATATATGTGTTAATCGATTAACATTGTTGCTGCATGCAAAAATTGACATATTTTCATGAAATTTTTTATTGTTTCTATTTTCCAAATCATGACATCTTTTCATTTGATCATACCTTTATGAAAAGGTGTTTTGTGCGTTATATAAACAAATCATTTTCAAATTTTACACTCACCTCCAATAATTTTCATAATAAAAAATCACTCATATTCTTCATCTTTCAAATATATTTTTTAGTGTTCATTCCAAAATTTTCATTGAGAGAAACTCTTCATAAATTTCAAGAACATCATTATAGTTTCATCTCATTCATTAAAGAACACTTGTATAACTATTGTGAGTGATACTTGTTCCAAGGAGAAGATCAATATTTATATTGATAAAAGATTCAAAGTTTCATCTTTCTACACTTACAAAAAATTCAGAATTTATTCATATTGATCACAACTTATTTTTAGGTTTGTTAAAGATACGTTTGTAAGGTTTTCCTTGTGATCCGGATTATGGGCACAAGAGGTCCTTTTATGAGAAGTATAATCTCAATCAGACTTTAAACTATTTGTAAATCCAAGAGGATTGTTCTTGGTTGTTAGAATTAGAAAAGACTAGACGTGTCTTGTTCTAGGAATCTAACAAAAAATAGTGGAAATCTCTTTCAGTTTGAAAGGGGACTGGATGTACCTTTGATTTGTGAAGGGAACCAGGATAAATCATCGTGTCATTTTACTTTCCGCACTTTATCATTTCAGTGCTTAGATTTCATAAGAAAGTAAAAAAAGCGGAAAAAGCGGAAAAACTTCGAAAAAAAATTTAAAGCCTAATTCACCCCCTCTTAGGCGCATTTCTAAGTTACACTTTGATATTTCCATGCATTTGCAAAGACATCAATACACATTGTGGTTTCATGTCTGTAAACACCCCAAATTTGCCATCACCCATTCACACCTTGGCTTGTGATCATTTCATATGCATAAACTCAATCATAGCATCTCATACCACATTTTTGATTCACTGCATTGGTTCAAAGTCATCTGCATCTAGGGTTTGTGACCTGAGCAATCCAAGAGCTTCTTGAGCCACTCCAAAGGTCATCAATCACTTCAAAGGGGTCCATGTATGTTCAAGCATCATATTATATCCTCTCAAAGTCAAAAATGCCAAAAAGTCACAAGAACTGAGAATGGCATGGAAGCAGAGCCAGGCTTGACTGCACAGATGACCTAAAATTAGGGTTTTGGTTTCAAAGGCCATAACTCCAAATTTTTTGGTCATTCTTGTTTCTATTGGCCTCTATATGGTATAGGGAGTATGCATATCAATTTTCATGAAGAAATTCCATGGGGAAGTCATCTGATCAAGAGTTGACTTTTCAAGCAAGTCAGTGTAATATCAGGGCATCTGAGGCCCCTAATGACCCAACCAAAGGGTGTTCTTCATCATTTTGATTGTGTATGATCTTTATCTGATCATGGAAGATGTTAGAAGTTCACAAATTTGAAGAATTTCAAGTCTTTTGCAAAGTTGACTTTTTGGGGAAGTTTGACTTTTAATGAAATGTCCATTTTAGGCAACTTTTTCAACCTTTACTTTTTGATTCAAAAAAGCTTCAAATGAAAAAACTTTGGTCATGAAAGTTGTAGAATGGATCATTCCCTTTTCAAAAAGTACAAGAACATGACCTAATTCATTTTGGATCAAAAGTTATGGCTTGCCAAAGTTGGCAAAAATCACAAAATTTCAAAGTTTCTACCAAAGAGGCATTTTGCAAAATGACTTGATCAAGTGTTCTAAAGTTATCAAATGCATTTCTAATCTTCATACAAGCATGTACCAAGACCTAAAAGTCAGTTTGCATCAAAGAAGCAACACATTTCATGCCTTGAATCTCAAGAATTCACAAAGAGACCAAATCTTGTGGAATTTGCAAAACACTACACAAACCATGATCAAGTTGCTGAATCACCTCATAAATCATTCCATGGATCTCCCTAAACTCAGTTGAACTCAGCCATGCTCCTATCCTAGCCTGCCACTTGCCCATACCTCCAAGTACAACTTGCTTGACTTTTTGCAATTTGAAGCCATACCAATCCCACAGTGACACAACCACTCTCTGCCCAATCCAGACTTTACAAACATATCCCAAGGCTTCATTTTTACAACACACACAAGGCTGAAACCTCCCACAAGACAGGATTCACAAAATCTCTCCAACTTGCATTTTCCTTCGAAACACTCTCCACAAGCCTCAAACACAAAACCAAACTTCACAAACAATCTCAACTCATTCCACTGATCACAAATCACCCATCACCATAGCCTGAAAGCCACCAAATCAAAAATACGACCACCACCTTCCCTTAAGCAGAACTTCTGCCATTTCAAAAACTAGCCATTCTCAAAGCTTCCTGAGCTTCATCTCATCATCAGAGGGTTCAAAGGAGTGGGTTTGCACCAAGGAACAGCCCAGAAAGCACAGGATCAGAAAGCTCCATCTCAGGTATAGCTCAAGAACAAATTTTCCAGAACTTCATTTCCTTGTTATAAATTGATTCTACATATGTTATCCTGATCATCATGATGTGTTTGAAATTGAAAATGAGCGAAAAATGAGGATGTATTGATGTTCTGAAATTTCTCCCGTGAAAAATGTTTGCTTCGATTTGCTTGGTTCATGTAGTTTAAATGTTGTTTGATGGTTGATTTGTGTTCTAGGATGTTAGAGGATCATTTCCCTGTGTTTAATTTGAAGTGGGGTGGCTTGTAGTGAAACCTAGGGTTTTGGTTCGCCGGAGAAGACGACCGGAAGTCTTCTCCGGCCACCTGAGAACCATTAACCCTAATCAGTGTCATTAATTGATGTTTGAATTTGGTACGTTAGATGCGTTGACTTAGGCTGACTGGCGCGCGTTTGAGTGGTCAGGATGCATCCTCAGAAACCCTAATCTCCATTAACTTAATTAATCCCAATTAATTAATTCATAAACTTAATTTAACCTGATTTGAATATAGACCATTGGATTACGCGCCAAGTCAACAGGTCCTTCCCCAGAATCAATCCTGGCCCTCCATTGCGCATACTTTCTTTTTATTTCATTTTTAATTCATTTCTTTTGTTTTATTTTGTACATTTATTTAAAAATAGCAAAACAATTTTAAAAATTCTGAAATTTTTTGTACAAACTTTTATTAATTTTCAGAAACCAAAAACATTTTTATTTTTATTTTTTGCATTAAAAAATATTTTTAAATCATTTAAAAGTTTATTTTTAATTAATTAATGATAATTAATTAATTAAAAATACTTTTAAGTATTTAAAAATCACCAAAAAATTCATGAAACATTTAAAACCATTTAGAAACATTGTCCAACCCTCAAACCAAATTTCTTTTTTGATCTTGATGTCTTTTGAGAATTTTTCATGGAATTAAAATCATTTCAAGGCATTATTTTGATCCAAACTTCAAAAAATCATTTCTGCCTAACCATTAAGAGTTGGACTTTGATTCTTTTTGAATTGCATTTTGTTTAGCATGTAGTTTGTGAGATTAAATTGGCATGATTTGATCTTTCATTTTTAATTTGTTTGGCATTTTTCTTGTTAAGGTACCCTAAAACCCTAGAAATCTTAGGAAATCCATAACTTACATTAGGTTAAGAGTTAGAACCTCTCCTTTGGGCAGTGAGTTAGTATAGGGTTAAGGTTCCTTTGAGTGCATTTTCAATTTTTTATCTTGATGTTTGCTTCTGATTTTGGTTTTTGTTTGATGCATTGATCATAAACCCTAATTTGGGCTTCCTTTTGCATACATCTTGCATTTGCTTGCATAACATGACTTGCCATGACATTTTATGCATTCATTTGATTCATTAGACATCTTAAGATATGTTGGAAGCATGTTTGATCATTGCATCATGTATTTGCCATGTTATATGTCATTTGCATCTCATAACTTTTCATGTGTGTTCATGGTTCTAAACTTGCTCCATTTGCATCCATTTGTTCATGTGATCATCCCCATGCCTTGTTTCATGTTTGTATCATCTTATGACATCATTCTCATCCCATATGTGCTTCTGGTTTTGGTTGTATCATGCCATTCCATCTCATTTTGCATTGTATTGCATTTCTTTCACTAACTTTTCAGGTGGTAAGCAACTTTGAGAAGTGAATTTGCCTTCACTTCTCACAATTTCTTTTCATCTCTCTTATGCATCATTGCTGTATTTTACTATGTGTTTGAGATTGAGCTTGCTCATTCTTCTTCTTCTCACTTTCTTTCTTCAAGTGACTTGTCTTCTTAAATGAAGCAAGTTACTTTGCTTCTCCTGATCCTTTCATCTGCTTCCTGGTGGTTCCATTGAAGATTTCTCTTGTAAACCTCACAAACCTTAGGAACAACCAAGCATGAAAATGATTAGGGTTTTGATTAGTCTCCCCACTTAGCTTTTACCTTTGTGTCTCTTTTGAGTCTTCTCTTCTCACCTCATAATCAGGGACTAAACCCTAAAGGCTTTAAGGTTTTGTGATTAAGCTTATGCCTGCATCCTTCTATTAGGATGGAGTGTATAACTTTAATCCTAAGTGTTAAACCCTTAATGTGTTTAAATCCTTTAATTAATCCACTTAATAACCATCAAGACATCAAGCTTGTAACTTGGGCCTTGCATTAGGGTTCTAATTCTTCCTTAATTGGTTAAGAAGGACTAACCCTAGTGTTAATGGACAAGTCCCCCTCAAGTTGTCTTACAAACCCTAAAACTCACTTCATCATATTATCATCAATTAAAATCCATTTAATAAAGGCTTTGTTTTGTCATGAAGTTAATCCCTAATCATGGATTAAATTGAGGAGTTTTCCTCAGCTTAAACATTCTCATCTATTATCCTTCTATTAGGATGGTGTAATGAGTCTGTTTAATCCCTGATTATGGCTTAATATCATTACTTAACACTAAACAAAAACAACAAAAACATCTAAATAATCACAAGTAGGTTAATGATCTTAATCCTACATCAAAGGTGATTAAGTGTGAGAATCTGACTTCACACTTAAGGTACTCTCATTACCCCTAATCAGAGGGAAGATGTGATGAGTTTACTAACCCATTGGTTTAGGCTTAAGCTCATTTTCTTATGGCAAACTTTCAAAAGCAATAAAAGACTAAAAATACAAAAACAAACAATAATCGTCTCCTTCGGGATTCTTTTCTCATCATCTTCACTCATAAACGAGAACTTGCTTCTTCCGTCTGATGCAAGACAGTTTGCACCTGAGCCAGACAGGTCATACACTTGAGCATAGACAAGTAAGCAGTTCACAAGTCAATTCACCTTTCAGTCTCTTTGGGTCGAACTACGGTGTTCTGACTTCCTCATTGCACGAGAGGATACGTAGGCATAACTTAACAGTTATCGAACAAAAGTCTCTGTATATTCCCCCTCCTCCAGTTTTATTCTTTTAGCCTCAAGATCTTGAGCATTTCACTCTGTTCTTACACTGACACTTCACTTATACACTTCACTTCTTTTACACTGACACCTGTACATTCTTTTCCAGCTCCTTTGCACATAAATTGCACTGACACTACCCCCCTTAAAACACAAATCTTTTAAGCGTGGATCCCGTCGAGTACGGCGGACAATCTGGGTGCTAATACCTTCCCAGGTTGTAACCAACCCCCTTTCTCAGTCTCTCTGGTTCGCAACCATCTTATCCATATCTTTCTAGGCCCATGCAGCATTGCCTTTCCTCCGGGATAAAAATGCCTAGCTGGCGACTCTTTTCATTCCCTGTGAGTTCACTCCTGTGTGTCCTCGCATCCCCTTTCGCCGACCGTTCGCGTCTGTACCATATTTGAGCCCAGTCTCATCTTTTGGGAGTGACAGCTTGGCGACTCTGCTGGGGACCCTTATACTGTAACCAGGGCTTCTGGTTCTTTTTGTGGGTTCCTCCTAGCGCTTGATTGATTTGTGTTTACTGGGGTGTTATGTGCTATTTGTGTTTGTATTTGTATTTATTTTTGCTTTATGTACAGTTGTTTTATTGCTTTCTTTATAGCTTTACATATATCATACTGTCATATTGTGCTGGCTGGATCTGTTTTGTTGCTTTGGTGGGTGGGTGTTCTATTGAGAGTTGAGGTCCTATACCTGGGACCTGAGTGACACCTAGGCTAGAGTGGTTCATGTTCTTTCCCATTCCATTTCGGTCTGGTGCGGAAATATGAAACACGGTTCAGATATGGGTTTCTTCTTGAGAACTCTGTGCTACAGATTTCCTGTAGTGCTAGGGCTATCTGGGAAGCCTGCTAAGTCTGGATGACCTTTAGTATTGACCTTCAGAAACTGAGGTGAATTAGAGGATGATCTTTTATGGTTATTGTAAACACTGTACCTCCGGGTTGGAAGTGTTTACACTTCTCATAACTGATCCAAGTCTGAGGATCCTTGTTTTAGAACACTACCTGTGAGGGGGTTGGGCTGTTTACAGGTTTGCAGGTACCCTTGACCTCAGCATACCCTGTTACTTTGTTTTGATTAAGAGTACTCCATTTTGGAACAGTTCTTGTGATTTTAACCCTGGACATGTGACTCTTTATTTGAGTCCCCCACCTTGGTTACCGGACTTATGAACCTCCATCTGGATTTCTTGGACATACATGGACCTATATCAGAGCACTTGATCAGATCCAGCTCAGTCACAAACCCTTGCATATCATTTGCATACATCATCATTGCATCATTTAACATTTGCTTATTTGTTTTTCAGGGTATCCATACTTTATTTTGGCTTGGTTTTGACCCCATCATTAGCATAGACCTATCCTCATCAACATCTACTTCAGCTATCAGCTACCTGCTTCAGTCACCTGCACCAGCCTGTCAGTGGCCCATTTTCAGTGTTATTCTCAGCATCTGTCTCAGCTCTTCTTCAGCAACATGGCACCCAAGAAGAGCAACATCTCATATCATTTCTTTCAGCCTGAGCTAGCTGACATCAGGAAGATTCAGACCCTGATTACTCCAGACCATATACCACTATTCAGAGAACACTATGGAGGCATACTTGATGTGGTTATGGATTTGGACCCTTCACAGAGGAGCTTGATTCATACTTGTCTGCAGTTCCATGATCCCCCTCTGAGGTGTTTCACTTTTCAGGATTTTCAGTTGGGACCTTTATTAGAGGAGTATTCATCATTGGTTGGTGTACCTATCAGGGGTGGAGTCCCCTTCAACCCTGAGATGGCTTTTCCCAGTAATGAAGAGATAGCAAGGGCATTACATCTGGAACCAATTCTGATTGGGCAGAATATGACTACCAAGGCTGGGATCTCTGGTCTACATTTGGATTTCTTGACTTCTCAGGCCATCCTGAAGGCCTCCTCAGGAGAGTGGAAGGCAGTTTGTGCTTTATTGGCCCTTAGCATATATGGGGTCATTTTATTTGCAGATGAGCCTAAGTTTGTTAACAAGAATGCAATCCATCTTTTTATCCTGAGGAACCCAGTGCCCACCTTACTGGGATATTTCTACTACTCTGTCCACCAAAGGAATGAAAAGCAGAGAGGAAGATTGGTGAGGTGTTGTGCTCCCCTTTTCCATACCTGGTTGCTCAGGCACTTGCCCAAGACTGATGCATTTTTGAATCCTCATCAGCAGAGGAATTGGGCTAGAAGACTCACTGCTTTAACTGCAGCTGATATCAGGTGGTGCACTCAAAGCACAAAAGGCAGGGACATCATTACCAGTTGTGGGCAGTTCCCCAATGTACCCCTGATAGGAGTAAAGGGTTGCATCAACTATAACCCTCTGCTATTCAAAAGACAACTGGGCTATGCATTGGTCCACACTCCTAAGGCACAAGACTTGGCTGAGACTCTTTACTGTGAGAATAAGCCTAATCTAGCCATTGTCAGGCAAGCATCCTGGCCTTGGGACAATGTCCAGACTAAAGGAGTAACCATTCTTGGGAGATGCAACAATGTGGCCTCAGCACAGTACTATGAGTGGTCCCATGCCAGGGCTCAATTTTCTGGGATGCCCTTCACCATGGAAGATATACCTGGACCATCCTCAACACCACCTCCTGTCACTGTCAGTTTAGAGGAGTTTGAGAAGCTAAAAGAGAGAAATGAGAAGCTGACTCAGGCTCTACAGAAGACCCTCTGGGAGAGGAGTGATGGTCGGATGGACATTGAGAGGTTAGAAAAGTTGAAGGTAGAACATCTAGCCAAGATTGAGAAATCAGAGGACTACATTAAGAAGTCCAGGGCTGGAGAGCAGATCTTGAAGAATGCTTGCAAAGAGGCTCAGTTCCAGAAGGCCAGGACTGATTTGTATCTGAAGGAGAGTCAAGCCAGGTGGGTCAGGATCACCGAATCTCGTACTCTGGAAGATAAAAGGACTCAGGACAAGATTGAGCAGTTGGAGGCTAGTGCAAAGGAGCAACAGGAAGCCCTGCTAGCAGCCCAGAGGGAGATCTCAGAGTTGAAGATTAGAGCTGGTGTGAAGAGGTCAAAGGACCAGAGTCAACACAAGAAGCTAACTGCAGCTGTTACTACCAGGAATCTCCTTATCAGGAATCTCACAGAGCGTCCAGCTGATCCTGTGACTGAAGCACTTCTAAAGGAAGTTCAGGAGGATGAGTTTGGTCTTGGTGTCTGACTTTTGCTTGTTGTTGCTTTCATTCCATGTACTTTTATTTTTTATATTGTATTTTTGACCCCTCAGAGGGAATGATTTGTAAGAAACAAACTATGTATCATTTACTTTTGTAATATATGTATCAGTTTATTCGATCTGAGTTTCTTTCAAGCAACATCGCAAGCATCTTCCTCAAGGGTCTGGAAAGGTCAAAACCAAGTGCCAAGCCGGATACCTTGGAAACAAATAAGCATACTGCATTGCATGCTAACCTTTGTTTGTTTTGTAGGTTTGTTTTGTTTTTATTACTAACTCTGTTGTGATCTCAGGAACTATTGCTCGACGTCGGGTGTTCCCACTCAACCGTCCACACAGATATCCCACCCGCAACAACCATCCGGGTATACAGATGGACCAGGTACAACATGACCTTACAGAGGTCAGGAACCAAATGGCCAATGAGAGATTGGAAATGAGGAATCAGATGACACAATTTATGGAGGTGATGAATGGATTGGCACAGAGCCAAGAGAGATTAAGAGCCTTGGTAGAGAGGCAGACTCAGGAGGATCCCCATCTAGGGACTGGTGGGACAAGCAACAATGAGAGGGTTCAACCTCATATCAATCCACCTGTATTTGGACCCCACCTTCATCCAGAGATCAACATCCCTGCTAATGTACAAGGGAATGCTACTACAGGCAGAGTGCTCCAAGAAGACCCCCAGGAAGATCAGTTCACAGTGATGGGAGCTGGGGATGAGGCCTATGACAGAAGGCTGGATGAAATTGCTGAAAAATTAAGGTCCTTGGAGTCTCAAAATTCCTTGGGTTTTGATGTTATGGACATGGGCTTAGTGGACGGGGTCAGGATTCCCCACAAATTTAAACCACCGTGCTTTGAGAAGTACAACGGGACTTCCTGTCCACGGACCCACTTGCAATCCTTTCTGGGGAGGTTGAAGGCATACACCATGGACGAAAAGCTGTGGATGTTTTATTTCGAAGACAGTTTAACTAGAGCTTCAAGGGAATGGTACTCCCATTTGACTAGGGCAACCATCAGGTGCTGGAAGGACCTGGCTGAGGCCTTTATCAGACAATACCAGTATAATTTGGATATGGCACCCAACAGGACCCTCCTGATGGGAATGTCACAGTCATCCAGGGAAAGCTTCCGGGAGTACGCCCAGAGGTGGAGACAGCTAGCTGCTGCTGTCCAACCACCCATGTCAGAAAGGGAGATGGCTGACATGTTTATGAACACCCTCCAAGGGACATACATTGATAGGCTAGCTGCCTTTTCTTCTACCAGCTTTGCAGATGTCGTTATAGCTGGAGAAAGAATTGAGAGCCTATTGAAGATGGGAAAGATTTCTGACAACGGTGCTAGCTCATCCAGCAACACAAGGAAGCCTTTTGTGGGCCCAAAAAGAACTGGTGAGACCAATGCTATCCATGCCGGCAGGGGAAGATCCCAGTATGTTCATAGGTCTGTGGCAGCAGTCACCATTCCCGCTCCAATTCATCCACAACCAGCTTATCAACCACAGCAACAAAATTATCAGCAACAGACTCAGTATCCTCCTCAGAGAAACTACACCAACACCAACAACAACAATCAGCAAAGACCATTTCAACAGAGACCGTCTCAGGCCAATAAGGTGATCGATCTGATCCCTATGCCTTATGCCACATTACTGCCACAACTCCTAAAACTCAACCTGGTTGAGTTAAGGACATTGGCACCTCCAGATCCTGCCAGTCTACCCAGAAATTATGACGCCAGCGCCAGATGTGCTTTTCATTCGAATGCACCTGGCCATAGTACAGAGAAGTGCAGAGCTTTGCACATGAAGGTACAGGACTTGGTAGATTCTAAGGCTCTAAATTTTGCACCACCACCAAATGTTAACAAGAACCCTATGCCAAACCATGGTGGCCCCAGAATCAATGCTATTGAAGAAGACAAGCCGTCTTACTTGATAACCAGTGTGGGTCAGATTCGGACACCCTTGGTAGAGATTAAAGCTCAACTCCTTGAATGTCAAATATTCCCGGGATGTGAGATAGGGTGTGCTTATTGCAACATTTCAGTGAATGGTTGTCATAACTTGAGAGATGGCATAGATGGTCTCATCCAGAGTGGCCTGCTTCAAATCACAACATCAATACCTACCAATCCAGCAATCTCCTTAACAACAGTTCCCGAGTCTTCTACAACTGCAACAACCATTGTTCCAAATAACTTTTCAGTTTCATCAACAAATGCTTCATCTGTTACTTCAACGGACCAAATATCAGCAAACATCCCTTCTACAACTTCAGCACCTCTTCATTCAGAATCTCCTACAACAGCAACACCCATCCATTCAACAATGTCTCCTACAACATCAACAACAAACAATGAAGATGTCTCGACCGTTACAATTTATTATGATCCTGAAAATGATTCTGCCTACAACTTACAAAATGCCACTCCTGTCAGAGCACCGGTTACAATATACTATGATCCACATACTATCATGGTCCCTTCTGTAGTTGCTATCAGTCCAGTCACTATCACAGTGCCTGGGCCAGTGCCTTATGAAAGCAGTAATGCCATCCCTTGGCATTACGGCTCTGATCTATACTGCGAAGGACAGAAAATCACTCTTGAATCATCAACTTCTTCACCACAAATAGACAATGTGGGGGGAGGCGGAGGCTTCACTCGAAGCGGACGTCTCTTTGCCCCGCAAATTCAAAGACCCGTTGCTGAGGTAGAAGCTGCTGCCAAGGCGAAAGGGAAGAGCACGGTGCAAGAAGAACAGATTATTAAAGAAGCTTTGAAAACCCCTTTTGATCAAGAGGTTGATGAATTCATGAGAATCATCAAGAAAAGTGATTACAAAATAGTGGACCAGCTTCACCAGACGCCTTCCAAGATCTCCATTTTATCATTATTAATGTGCTCCGAGGCTCACCGGAACGCACTACTAAAAGTCTTGCACGCAGCTTATGTGCCAGAAGAGATTACAGTCAATCAGTTGGAAGCTGTGGTTGGAAATGTTAACGCTAGTCATGGACTAGGATTTACCAACACTGATTTGACTACGGAAGGCCGCAATCACAACAAGGCTTTGCACATTACCATGGAGTGTAAGGGTGCAGTTCTTTCCCATGTACTGGTAGACACGGGGTCATCCCTCAATGTCTTACCTAAAAAATCCCTTGTGAAGCTGGAGTATGAAGGATTGGCATTGCGTCCCAGCAACCTGGTAGTGAGGGCCTTTGACGGTTCTAAGAGATCAGTTATGGGAGAAATTGAATTGCCTATAACGATTGGCCCACAAACTTTCAAAACGACCTTCTACGTGATGGACATTCAGCCTGCCTACAGCTGTTTGTTGGGTAGACCATGGATTCATGCCGCTGGCGCAGTTACGTCTACCCTTCACCAGAAGTTAAAATTCGAGTGGGAGGGCCAAGTCGTTACTATTTGTGGAGAGGAAGATATTTTTGTTAGCCATCTGGCTACCTACAAATACATTGAGATGGATGGGGAGATCCATGAAACGATGAGTCAAGGGTTCGAGGCCTTGAACATAAATGAAACATCTGTTGTACCTGGAACCTCAATGACATCTTACCAACAAGCCCGGAAGGTTGTTGAAGAAGGGACTGCCTAAGGCTGGGGTAAGTTGTTACCTGTGGAGAAGAAAGAGGATAGATTTGGGTTGGGTTACAAACCAACTCAACAAGATCAAGCAGAGGCTGCTAAGGAGACCAACTTTGTAAGTGGGGGGATGCTCACCCCTGATGCTGTCAACAATTTGGAAGACGAGGATGAAAGCGACCGCAACCTGGAGAGTTGGATACGTCCAAAGATCCCGGGGAGCAGTATCTCAAACTGGTCTTCCCAGGAAATTATAAGAGTTACTCTTGCAGAGTAATTATTATTTCATGTATTTTTATAGCATGCATCAAGTCTTGCATCTTGCCCAAGATGACAAGACTCATTTTGTAATCGGGCCATCTATAATTTTTGTGCAACAAGATTAATCAATGAAATATCAGACATCTTTTGCAAATGAGTCTTTTCCTTTTCCGCTCACTGTTTTTCCATTTTTCTTTTTGTACAAAAAATAAATGGCAATGTTTTCAAAATGTAACTTTATTTTACTTTTCTAAACAAGATTAAAATCAATCACTAAAATGAATAAACTGAAACCTTGCAGAGAGTGCCTTCCAGACCGCACCGACAACAGCACGACTATGACTTCATATGACTTTGACAATCCAATCAATCAAGCTGATGAAGGGGTTGAAGAAGAGTATGAGCTTCCTGAAGAGCTAGCCAGGTTGTTGAGACAAGAGGAAAGGGTTATCACTCCTCATCAGGAGGAGGTCGAAACGATCAATCTTGGTACAGACAAAGACGTGAAAGAAGTTAAAATCGGGGCCTGCTTACAAGACTCAGTAAAGAGACAACTGATTGACCTGCTTCAAGAATATGTGGACGTGTTTGCATGGTCTTATCAAGATATGCCATGGTTGGACACCGACATTGTTGTGCACAAGCTGCCTTTAAAAGAAGACTGCCCACTGGTTAAACAGAAATTGCGCCGCACTCGCCCAGACATGGCAATGAAGATCAAAGAAGAGGTGCAAAAGCAGTGGGACGCCGGGTTCCTTGATGTAACTAGCTATCCGCCGTGGGTTGCTAATATAGTACTTGTTCCTAAGAAAGACGGCAAAGTAAGGATGTGTGTTGACTACCGGGATATGAACAGAGCCAGCCCGAAAGATGATTTCCCATTACCTCACATTGATGTATTGGTGGATAATACAGCTCAGTTCTCGGTATTCTCCTTCATGGACGGATTTTCAGGATACAACCAGATTAAAATGTCACCTGAAGACATGGAGAAGACAACCTTCATCACACCCTGGGGCATGTTCTGTTACAAGGTGATGCCATTCGGACTGAAGAATGCTGGTGCAACATATCAACGGGCTATGGTAACATTATTCCACGACATAATCCATAAAGAAATCGAATGTTATGTGGATGATATGATTGCCAAGTCCCTCACTGAAGAAGACCACCTGGTAAATCTGCTAAAGCTATTCAAGCGTCTGAGAAAGTACCAACTGAAGTTGAATCCCAACAAATGCACATTCGGGGTGTGATCTGGTAAGCTGCTGGGATTTATTGTGAGCGAGAAAGGGATTGAAGTTGACCCTGATAAAGTCAAAGCCATCCAAGAAATGCCTGCACCAAAGTAAGAAAAAGAAGTTCGAGAGTTCTTAGGTCGATTGAACTACATCTCACGGTTCATATCTCACCTTACCGCAACCTGCGAACCCTTGTTCAAACTGCTAAGGAAAGAACAAACGGTCAGGTGGAATGAAGACTTCCAGAAGGCTTTTGACAAGATCAAGGAATACTTGCAAGAACCTCCAATCCTTATGCCTCCAGTTGAAGGAAGACCTCTGATAATGTACTTGACAGTATTAGAAGAGTCAATGGGGTGTGTGCTGGGCCAGCATGACGAGTTTGGTCGAAAAGAGTATGCAATATACTACCTAAGCAAAAAGTTTACCGACTGTGAACAACGTTATTCACTGCTCGAGAAAACTTGCTGTGCTTTAGCGTGGGCTGCTCGCCGACTGAGACAGTATATGTTGACCCACACTACTTTATTGATCTCCAAAATGGACCCAGTTAAGTACATATTCGAGAAGCCATCGCTTACCGGACGGGTTGCAAGATGGCAAATGATCCTCACAGAATATGATATTCAATACACATCCCAGAAAGCCATCAAGGGCAGTGTATTGTCTGAATATCTTGCTGAGCAACCTATTGATGATTACCAGCCTATGAGATTTGACTTCCCTGATGAAGACATCATGTTCATAAAAGCAAAAGATCATGAAGAGCCTGTTCACACTGAAGGGCATGACCCGGAAGAAGAATGGACTATGATGTTTGATGGGGCTGTTAATATGAATGGTCGTGGTGTTGGTGCAGTACTCATTACACCTAAAGGAGTTCACATGCCTTTCTCGGCAAAACTCACTTTCAACTGCACTAACAACGAAGCTGAATACGAAGCTTGCATTATGGGTCTTGAGGAAGCCATTGACCTCAGGATCAAGACATTGACCGTGTTCGGAGATTCAGCTCTGGTAATCAATCAAACCAACGGCAAATGGTACACCCACCAAGATCATCTGATACCTTAGAGGGATTATACAAGGAGGTTATTGACTTTCTTTACAACAGTCAAGCTTGAGTATATCCCTCGAGACGAGAATCAGTTTGCAGATGCCCTGGCTACCATTTCGTCCATGATCAAGGTGCAAGCTGCCAACTTTGTACCTCAGATCTCAGTGTCCAGACTTGACAAACCAGCATATGTATTCGCAGCAGATGTTGTTAAGGATGATAAGCCTTGGTTCCATGGCATTAAGTGCTTTTTGGAGGATCAAACATACCCACCTAGGGCATCTTCCAATGATAAGAAGACTTTGAGAAGGCTTGCTGGTAGTTTCTTCCTGAACACTGATGGTTCCCTGTACAAGAGAAACTTTGATATGGTACTCCTCAGATGCGTCGACAGGACAGAAGCAGATTTGCTAATGCATGAAGTGCACGAAGGATCCTTTGGTACCCATGCAGGAGGGCATGCCATGGCTAAAAAGTTGCTAAGATCAGGTTATTATTGGATCACAATGGATGCCGACTGTTGTGCCTACGCCAGAA
This sequence comes from Lathyrus aphaca, assembly GCA_963966055.1. Classification (NCBI taxonomy): domain Eukaryota; kingdom Viridiplantae; phylum Streptophyta; class Magnoliopsida; order Fabales; family Fabaceae; genus Lathyrus; species Lathyrus aphaca. The sequence continues at coordinate 19,208,092 of OZ014521.1, forward strand.
AATGCCATAAATGCCAGATTTATGCGGATAAAGTGCATGTGCCTCCGAATCCTCTGAATGTGATGTCTTCACCTTGGCCCTTTGCTATGTGGGGCATTGACATGATTGGCAAGATTGAGCCAACTGCTTCGAATGGCCACAGATTCATCCTGGTCGCCATTGACTATTTCACCAAGTGGGTCGAAGCAGCTTCCTATGCAAATGTTACAAGGCAAGTGGTAGCCCGATTTCTGAAGAGAGACATCATCTGTCGGTATGGAGTTCCCGAGCGAATCATTACTGACAATGGCTCCAACTTGAACAATAAAATGACGGCAGAGCTGTGCCGGGACTTCAAGATCCAACACCACAATTCTTCTCCTTACAGGCCAAAGATGAATGGCGTTGTCGAGGCAGTTAATAAGAATATCAAGAAGATTGTGCAGAAGATGGTAGTCACCTACAAAGACTGGCATGAAATGCTACCATTCGCCTTGCATGGGTACCGCACGTCAATCAGAACATCCACTGGGGCAACACCGTATCAGCTTGTGTATGGTATGGAAGCAGTCCTACCAGTTGAAGTTGAATTACCCTCCCTACGGGTACTAATGGATGTTAAGCTGAACGAAGCAGAATGGGTTCGATCCCGATACGAACAACTGAGTCTGATTGAAGAGAAGAGATTGGCTGCAATCTGTCATGGGCAGTTGTATCAGAAAAGAATGAAGAGAGCCTTCGATCAGAAAGTCAGGCACCGAGAGTACCAAGTGGGGGATCTTGTGCTGAAAAGAATCCTCCCTCCTCATACAGACCACAGGGGAAAGTGGACTCCGAATTATGAAGGACCGTTCGTAGTAAAGAAAGTTTTCTCAGGGGGAGCACTGATGCTCAGTACTATGGATGGTGAAGACTTCCCGTCCCCTGTGAATTCAGATGCAGTTAAAAAATACTTCGCATAAAAATGACCCGCTGGACACAAAAACAGAATGTAAGTCCAGGCAAAAATAGGGCATCCCGGCGAGTCAGAAACAGAATAAAAGACTCGGGCAAAAATAAGGGAAAATAAACAAAAAAAATGTACACCCGCTGAGTTGAAAAGCCACATCGGACAGCTCAGGCAAAAAAGGGTATCCCGATGGATTGAAAACCCGAAAGGGCGATCCATGCAAAATAAGGGAATAAGCGAACAACTGCACTCTGAATTCGTCTGTATCACCTGCAACTCGGTAAACTTCGAAAGGATCAAGCTTCTGTCAGAATCAGCCTTCTTCAGAAAGCAAGACGAGAAGAACGTCAAATGTCATACGAGTCATAGCAGAAGGGAAGCTCCTTGAAGCATCGACAACATTGCCAGCCTTTTGTTTCTCATTTTGTAACAATCTCCTCATTTCAGGGGATTTGTTTCTTTGGCTGTATCTTGCCAATTCAGGGCACATGAATTAATAAAAGCAGAGTTTCAGTCATGTTTCGTCTTGTACATCTTATTTGCAAAGAATGTCTGATGTCTCTAAGATACTGATTGCATAAATACAGATGCTTTTCTTCTAAAAATACATGCTTGCAGGGAATATACTTACTCCCGGGAGTGTCTAAACTCCTATGACGGAATCCAGTAAAGGATACCTCGGGATTGCTTGTGCGTTTCCCTATCTTTGCAGGATTGCAGGTATCCAAAACGCAACCTGGGGCATGAAAGCTTCACCCCAGCAAGACGACAAATCAACACTCAGTCTTAGCACCCAAAGTGTTTTCTCCCCAGCTGAGTTTCCACTTGCTATTCCTCCCCAGCTGAGGTGCCGACCTTTCTTCCTCCTCAACTAAGTACAGAAGCCAGGGAACCATCTCCCCACAGAGTTTCAGCCTCTATCCAGAAGAGTAACGCCTGAAGGAATCACAACAGAGTGACGAAAGCTTCTACAAACCCCAGCTGGGTCCCTCATTATCAGGATGGGTCTATCAGTGACCTATCCCCCCAAGCAGATATCATCTCATCAAATTTACCAATGATCTCATCCCCAGCTGGGATGTCCATTTCAAGCAAATCAACTAGAGATCTCCGCAGCCTCGGGATCCGAATCCCGGTTTGGTATCTTTGCATAAACATGGCATTCGCATCATATTTACCCCACGAAGCGAAGCATTCCGTCCAATACGGAGCATTACGACAAAAATCCAACATATTGCATAATCATAAGCCATGTTCTGAATCAAACACTTGTGAATATTGACAATCCATCAGCAATATACAGAATACCCCCCAGATTCCCCAGCAAACACAGTTGCCTTACATGCCCAAACACCAGTATATACTCCTTGTGACATCCGTCCGCACAGTAACATAAGCATTTTTTGTATATCAGATATTTGTTCATATTGTCTGTGTCACCCTCACCAGCAGATTGAACAGTCATCTATACACCACTCATACTCATACAGATACTCGTCCGTATCTTGTATATATCACTTATATCCCCGCAGATTCGACACTAGTCCATGTTCTTTGTTAACCAGTTGGTACTCGTCCGTATCATCATCTCAGAGCATGTGTTAAGCGTTTGTTTCTACCTGATACTCGTCTGTATCATAGTCTTAAGGATGCTCGTCCGCATCTTTAATCCATACACTGTGTCAAGCACTCTCGTCTTCTTGAATATAGACACTCGTCCGTGTCTGTTATTCCCCAGAAGAGTCCTCTCAGATTCAACACTCGTCCGTGTTCCTTGTTAACCAGTTGATACTCGTCCGTATCATCATCTCTGAACATGCGTCAAGTATTTGTTTCTACCCGATACTCGTTCGTATCATAGTCTTAGGGATGCTCGTCCGCATCTTTAATCTATACACCGCGTCAAAACACTTATACCTTTATTTCTTGGATGTAAACACTCGTCCGTGTTTACTATTCCCCAGTAGATCACCAGCAAAGCAATTTTCTTTTTATCTGACATTCGTCCTATGTCATGATAAACCCTGAGAGCAGCCGTACCCTGCTAGGTGGTCGTCTTCCACCTCTTGATGATCGTCCTTCATCATGCTCATCCGATGGCCGTCCCCATCGTTGATCTTCTATCCGACATTCGTCCTATGTCGTGATATTTAGCAGCCGTCCCCTGCTAGGTGGTCGTCCTCCACCTTTTGATGATCGTCCTTCATCATTTTATCCAATGGCCGTTCCCATTGTTGACTTTGTTTATCTGACATTCGTCCTATGTCATGACAAACCTTGAGAGAAGCCGTCCCCTGCTAGGTGGTCGTCCTCCACCTCTTGATGATCGTCCTTCATCATGCTCGTCCGATGGTCGTCCCCATCGTTAACCTTTTATCCGGCATTCGTCCTATGTCGCGATATTTTCGGCAGCCGTACCCTGCCAGGTGATCGTCCTTCACCTTAGATGACCGTCCCTCATCTTATACCCAACAGAGCAGCCGTCCCCTGCTAGGTGATCGTCCTTCACCTTTGATGACCGTACCTCATCATCTGTTTATTTCATTTATTCTTTAACCCGATGGTCGTCCCCGTCGTGGTCCTTTTTCCTTTTCCTGATGATCGTCCTTCATCAGTTTAGCCCGATGGTCGTCCCCATCGTTGGTTAAATTTCTTTTTGAACTTGATGGTCGTCCCCATCATTTTTCATTAATCCCCAGAGAATCTTACAGCTTTACTTGATGGTCGTCCCCATCATGATCCCTTTTATCCCCAGCATGTCGGCCGTCCCCGTCATTGATTTATTTTCCGCACTTTTTCAGCATGTCGGCCGTCCCCGTCATGACTCTTTACCCAGCAGTCATCCTCTGCCCGACGGACGTCCTCCGTCGCCCACACTTTACAATATACTTTACTTTCTTTTACAATCTATATCCCTTTTCTTCTTCATTCTGTGAGTGCAAATTTCAGACTGTCTTTGGTATTCAACCACAAGTTATCTTGTTTGCCTGTTAAGCCATTGCTTACATCCTGCACAGCTAACTCATGTTTGAATAAGGGCAGCTGTAAACACCCCAAATTTGCCCTCACCCATTCACACCATGGCTTGTGATCATTTCATATGCATAAACTCAGTCATAGCATCTCATACCACATTTTTGATTCACTGCATTGGTTCAAAGTCATCTGCATCTAGGGTTTGTGACCTGAGCAATCCAAGAGCTTCTTGAGCCACTCCAAAGGTCATCAATCACTTCAAAGGGGTTCATGTATGTTCAAGCATCATATTATATCCTCTCAAAGTCAAAAATGCCAAAAAGTCACAAGAACTGAGAATGGCATGGAAGCAGAGCCAGGCTTGACTGCACAGATGACCTAAAATTAGGGTTTTGGTTTCAAAGGCCATAACTCCAAATTTTTTGGTCATTCTTGTTTCTATTGGCCTCTATATGGTATAGGGAGTATGCATATCAATTTTCATGAAGAAATTCCATGGGGAAGTCATCTGATCAAGAGTTGACTTTTCAAGCAAGTCAGTGTAAAATCAGGGCATCTGAGGCCCCTAATGACCCAACCAAAGGGTGTTCTTCATCATTTTGATTGTGTATGATCTTTATCTGATCATGGAAGATGTTATAAGTTCACAAATTTGAAGAATTTCAAGTCTTTTGCAAAGTTGACTTTTTGGGGAAGTTTGACTTTTAATGAAATGTCCATTTTAGGCAACTTTTTCAACCTTTACTTTTTGATTCAAAAAAGCTTCAAATGAAAAAACTTTGGTCATGAAAGTTGTAGAATGGATCATTCCCTTTTCAAAAAGTACAAGAACATGACCTAATTCATTTTGGATCAAAAGTTATGGCTTGCCAAAGTTGGCAAAAATCACAAAATTTGAAAGTTTCTACCAAAGAGGCATTTTGCAAAATGACTTGATCAAGTGTTCTAAAGTTATCAAATGCATTTCTAATCTTCATACAAGCATGTACCAAGACCTAAAAGTCAGTTTGCATCAAAGAAGCAACACATTTCATGCCTTGAATCTCAAGAATTCACAAAGAGACCAAATCTTGTGGAATTTGAAAAACACTACACAAACCATGATCAAGTTGTTGAATCACCTCATAAATCATTCCATGGCTCTCCCTAAACTCAGCTGAACTCAGCCATGCTCCTATCCTAGCCTGCCACTTGCCCATACCTCCAAGTACAACTTGCTTGACTTTTTGCAATTTGAAGCCATACCAATCCCACAGTGACACAACCACTCTCTGCCCAATCCAGACTTTACAAACATATCCCAAGGCTTCATTTTTACAACACACACAAGGCTAAAACCTCCCACAAGACAGGATTCACAAAATCTCTCCAACTTGCATTTTCCTTCGAAACACTCTCCACAAGCCTCAAACACAAAACCAAACTTCACAAACAATCTCAACTCATTCCACTGATCACAAATCACCCATCACCATAGCCTGAAAGCCACCAAATCAAAAATATGACCACCACCTTCCCTTGAGCAGAACTTCTGCCATTTCAAAAACTAGCCATTCTCAAAGCTTCTTGAGCTTCATCTCATCATCAGAGGGTTCAAAGGAGTGGGTTTGCACCAAGGAACAGCCCAGAAAGCACAGGATCAGAAAGCTCCATCTCAGGTATAGCTCAAGAACAAATTTTCCAGAACTTCATTTCCTTGTTATAAATTGATTCTACATGTTATCATGATCATCATGATGTGTTTGAAATTGAAAATGAGCGAAAAATGAGGATGTATTGATGTTCTGAAATTTCTCCCGTGAAAAATGTTTGCTTCGATTTGCTTGGTTCATGTAGTTTAAATGTTGTTTGATGGTTGATTTGTGTTCTAGGATGTTAGAGGATCATTTCCCTGTGTTTAATTTGAAGTGGGGTGGCTTGTAGTGAAACCTAGGGTTTTGGTTCGCCGGAGAAGACGACCGGAAGTCTTCTCCGGCCACCTGAGAACCATTAACCCTAATCAGTGTCATTAATTGATGTTTGAATTTGGTACGTTAGATGCGTTGACTTAGGCTGACTGGCGCGCGTTTGAGTGGCCAGGATGCATCCTCAGAAACCCTAATCTCCATTAACTTAATTAATCCCAATTAATTAATTCATAAACTTAATTTAACCTGATTTGAATATAGACCATTGGATTACGCGCCAAGTCAACAGGTCCTTCCCCAGAATCAATCCTGGCCCTCCATTGCGCATACTTTCTTTTTATTTCATTTTTAATTCATTTCTTTTGTTTTATTTTGTACATTTATTTAAAAATAGCAAAACAATTTTAAAAATTCTGAAATTTTTTGTACAAACTTTTATTAATTTTCAGAAACCAAAAACATTTTTATTTTTATTTTTTGAATTAAAAAATATTTTTAAATCATTTAAAAGTTTATTTTTAATTAATTAATGAGAATTAATTAATTAAAAATACTTTTAAGTATTTAAAAATCACCAAAAAATTCATGAAACATTTAAAACCATTTAGAAACATTGTCCAACCCTCAAACCAAATTTCTTTTTTGATCTTGATGTCTTTTGAGAATTTTTCATGGAATTAAAATCATTTCAAGGCATTATTTTGATCCAAACTTCAAAAAATCATTTCTGCCTAACCATTAAGAGTTGGACTTTGATTCTTTTTGCATTGCATTTTGTTTAGCATGTAGTTTGTGAGATTAAATTGGCATGATTTGATCTTTCATTTTTAATTTGTTTGGCATTTTTCTTGTTAAGGTACCCTAAAACCCTAGAAATCTTAGGAAATCCATAACTTACATTAGGTTAAGAGTTAGAACCTCTCCTTTGGGCAGTGAGTTAGTATAGGGTTAGGGTTCCTTTGAGTGCATTTTTCAATTTTTTATCTTGATGTTTACTTCTGATTTTGGTTTTTGTTTGATGCATTGATCATAAACCCTAATTTGGGCTTCCTTTTGCATACATCTTGCATTTGCTTGCATAACATGACTTGCCATGACATTTTATGCATTCATTTGATTCATTAGACATCTTAAGATATGTTGGAAGCATGTTTGATCATTGCATCATGTATTTGCCATGTTATATGTCATTTGCATCTCATAACTTTTCATGTGTGTTCATGGTTCTAAACTTGCTCCATTTGCATCCATTTGTTCATGTGATCATCCCCATGCCTTGTTTCATGTTTGTATCATCTCATGACATCATTCTCATCCCATATGTGCTTCTGGTTTTGGTTGTATCATGCCATTCCATCTCATTTTGCATTGTATTGCATTTCTTTCACTAACTTTTCAGGTGGTAAGCAACTTTGAGAAGTGAATTTGCCTTCACTTCTCACAATTTATTTTCATCTCTCTTATGCATCATTGATACATTTTACTATGTGTTTGAGATTGAGCTTGCTCATTCTTCTTCTTCTCACTTTCTTTCTTCAAGTGACTTGTCTTCTTAAATGAAGCAAGTTACTTTGCTTCTCCTGATCCTTTCATCTGCTTCCTGGTGGTTCCATTGAAGATTTCTCTTGTAAACCTCACAAACCTTAGGAACAACCAAGCATGACAATGATTAGGGTTTTGATTAGTCTCCCCACTTAGCTTTTACCTTTGTGTCTCTTTTGAGTCTTCTCTTCTCACCTCATAATCAGGGACTAAACCCTAAAGGCTTTAAGGTTTTGTGATTAAGCTTATGCTTGCATCCTTCTATTAGGATGGAGTGTATAACTTTAATCCTAAGTGTTAAACCCTTAATGTGTTTAAATCCTCTAATTAATCCACTTAATAACCATCAAGACATCAAGCTTGTAACTTGGGCCTTGCATTAGGGTTCTAATTCTTCCTTAATTGGTTAAGAAGGACTAACCCTAGTATTAATGGACAAGTCCCCCTCAAGTTGTCTTACAAACCCTAAAACTCACTTCATCATCTTATCATCAATTAAAATCCATTTAATAAAGGCTTTGTTTTTTCATGAAGTTAATCCCTAATCATGGATTAAATTGAGGAGTTTTCCTCAGCTTAAACATTCTCATCTATTGTCCTTCTATTAGGATGGTGTAATGAGTCTGTTTAATCCCTGATTATGGCTTAATCTCATTACTTAACACTAAAAAAAACAACAAAAACATCTAAATAATCACAAGTAGGTTAATGATATTAATCCTACATCAAAGGTGATTAAGTGTGAGAATCTGACTTCACACTTAAGGTACTCTCATTACCCCTAATCAGAGGGAAGATGTGATGAGTTTACTAACCCATTGGTTTAGGCTTAAGCTCATTTTCTTATGGCAAACTTTCAAAAGCAATAAAAGACTGAAAATACAAAAACAAACAATAATCCTCTCCTTCGGGATTCTTTTCTCATCATCTTCACTCATAAACGAGAACTTGCTTCTTCCGTCTGATGCAAGACAATTTGCACCTGAGCCAGACAGGTCATACACTTGAGCATAGATAAGTAAGCAGTTCACAAGTCAATTCACCTTTCAGTCTCTTTGGGTCGAACTACGGTGTTCTGACTTCCTCATTGCACGAGAGGATACGTAGGCATAACTTAACAGTTATCGAACAAAAGTCTCTGTATATTCCCCCTCCTCCAGTTTTATTCTTTTAGCCTCAAGATCTTGAGCATTTCACTCTGTTCTTACACTGACACTTCACTTATACACTTCACTTCTTTTACACTGACACCTGTACATTCTTTTCCAGCTCCTTTGCACATAAATTGCACTGACACTACCCCCCTTAAAACACAAATCTTTTAAGCGTGGATCCCGTCGAGTACGGCGGACAATCTGGGTGCTAATACCTTCCCAGGTTGTAACCAACCCCCTTTCTCAGTCTCTCTGGTTCACAACCGTCTTATCCATATCTTTCTAGGCCCATGCAGCATTGCCTTTCCTCCGGGATAAAAATGCCTAGCTGGCGACTCTTTTCATTCCCTGTGAGTTCACTCCTGTGTGTCCTCGCATCCCCTTTCGCCGACCGTTCGCGTCTGTACCATATTTGAGCCCAGTCTCATCTTTTGGGAGCGACAATGTCTCTTGACCACTTGATGTGCAAGGGATAAAAGGTAATGGATCCTTAGATACACACTCCTTTTGAAATTTGAACGCTTGGTTGAATTAACTGATAACTATCCCGCCCCTGGGTTAAAAGTGAGGATTTTTTCGTGTAAAAAGAAACTCCTACTTCAAGGCTCAAAGGGATTGGATAGGGTTTATCTCCCTTATATCTCTGGTGCTTGGGGGGTTTGAAGAAATGGTCTAATTCAAAAGCATACAAACATAGACTTTTGCGCAAACACAAAAGTCTACACTTAATGTATGTATGACATATACACTTAAATCAAAGAGTATTCTAAATCAAAACTGGATCAAAGATTAATATTGAAACAAATATCAAAGCTTGACACCAAAATTCAAAATAAATATTTAATAAAAAATTTAATCAAAATTAACATAAATTTTTTAATCAAAATTAACATCACTCTTTAATCAAAATCTAATCAAAATTAACTAAACTAAAAAGACAATTAGAACTGGGGGTATAATAGTGAATGGATGGTGCAAAATGTGAGAATGTCTGGGCTTGGGCCGACCAAATTGTGAGACTAAAGAAAAAGAGGAACACAATTCAGTATAACACACCAATCTCATTTGTCTTCTCACACTCGTTTCTCTTCTCCGGGATAAAGCAAAAAACAACAGTCGATTGTTTTATCGGCGACACGCGCGCGATGGATAGGATGGAATTACGAAGGCGACGACGATGTGGTGCCAGATGGAGGATTCGCGAGGCGAGGAGGCGCAACGTCTGGGGTTTGCAGTAACAGCCAAATCCGCGAGCAATGGCAGGGTCGGCGGCGTCTGCGTACTTGGGTGAGTCTTCTCGCTCCCCTATTTCCTCCCACTTGGATTGTAGTGGAATAAACTTGGTGATCGATCTCTGCATTGAAATTTTTTGGTTTTTTCTCTCTGATGAATAGATCCTTGTCGGTTCTTGCTTTGGAAAGGAAAAGTACTTCCATTTTAGGTGATTTTCTTGCCATGATTAATGTCTTAATTTCTTGCTGCCTTGTGTTGTTATCATTGATTTCTGATTATGAACGTGTTGGTGCTATTTAATTTCTTTCCTGTGTGACTTGTTACCATTAGTGTCTATCAATTGGTACTAGTGCTGCTATGACTGCTTGGTGCGAATTGGTTGATAATTGTGTTCGAATGGTTTTTGTTGCAGTGTGTAACACCCCAAATTTGCCCTCTTCTTTTAAGAATCATATCACATCATATTCATCATACTCATATCATTTCCTTAGCATCATATCATGGAAAGATGAAGCATAACATCCCTCATGTCCTAGCATCAAGCATATGGTCATCTGTGGAGGTCCTAGAAGCATTTCAGGCCATGACAAGGGTCCCAATGAGTTTTTACAAGTTCTATGGTGAGTCTATATCACATTTTCAAGTTCAAGTCCATTGGAAAAAGCTCAGAAGATTGCATGATCATCAGAGATCTCAGGACAAGGCAAAGCTCCTATACAAGGCACCCAAATTAGGGTTTGTGATTCAAGCACCAAGATCTCACAATTTTGGCCATTTATTTTGGGAAAAGTATTATATATGTTAAGAGGATCCTAGGTGTCAATTTTCATGAGAAAATTCCATGTGGAAGACAGTCAATGCCTCAGTTGCTTGCAGATGAAGCAAAAAGTCAACAGAGCCCTTAAAAAGTCAACTGTGCAATTTCAAGGGGTCTAACCCAAATTTTTTGGCCAAGAGGGGTCCCTAAAATGTTATAAGAGGTTTGTAATGATCAAAGTTCAAGAATCATGGAGATTTGAAGGGTTTTTCAAAAATGGTACAAAGTTGGTTTATGGAATTTTCCAAATTTGGCAACTTTTGCCCTAATTTTCAAGTGGCCTTACATGATCAAAAATTCTTCAAATGGACCAAAGTAAAACATGAAAGTTGAAGAGTAAGGGCTCCCATTTTCAAAAGTACAAGTACATTTTCACTGGATTCCTAGAACTCCCTAGGGCTTCTTCGAAAATTTGAGCAATTCTAGGGCAAATTTCAACTTTCTAAAAAGCCACCAAATGCAAAAAGGCTCAAACTTGAATTTTGTGACTTGGTACTGTCCCAATCTTGTTTCCAACTTAAATTGCATTGCATTAGGACCAATTTTCTCCAAAGAAATGGTCATTTTCGTGCACTTTGAAAAAATCCCTCCAAAACATGCAAATTGGCAAAAATCATGAAACAAGTGTGACACTTGAATCTAAGGGTCAGGAATGACTGGTTTTGAATCAAGGGTGGAAAATGAAAGCTACATGTGTTGAGAGGCCCAAGAGAGCATGAGCATAACATGCTTATTCCACCAAGTGCAAATGAGGTAAAATCACACTTTTCTCACTACTCATTCGTGCATTCTCTCACACACTTTCAGCATTGCTTTGTGAGGTCACAACAAAGAGAATTAGGGCTTAGCAAATCTCAGATATCCCTCACTCTCTCATTCTCAACTTTCTTGCAAATTTGCATTTCTTCACATATCTCTTGATTCTCTCACTTTCTTCACAAAACTCTTCCATATTCTTGATCAGTGAATCATATAGATCAAGATTCAACCACTCATTTGAGCTTAAAGCACTGAAATAGAAGCTTGCCATTGAGAAGCAACTTGTCTTGAAACCTCAGATCCAGTCTATTTCAAGACCTTAGATGCATTTATTTTGCATCTAAGGAGTAAGAGGAGTGATTTGCACGCATTGGTTGGTTTTCTAGCTCACTGAATCAAGCTCTCCATCTCAGGTATGGCATGAAATCTCATGATCTAAAAATGGAATTAAATTGTTGCTTTGTGTTCTTTGATCTTCACTGATGATTCTGCACTTTGTAGAATTGAATTTGGTGCATTATATCATGAGTTATGTGCATTTCAAGTTTCATGATCAATGTTGTTTGTCTTCGATCCGTCCAATTCTTTGAATTTTAGCTTGTTTTGAGGTCATGTTTGGATTCAGTGGTGTCTAATTAGTTGATCTGGAGTATTTGTTTGCATTATTTGGTGGATTTATGATGCTGTTATGGATTCCGGTGCCGGAGCCCTAGCTCCGGTCACCGGAAAATGGATTCATGTGCATTAGGGTTTGTCCAACGAAGAAGATGAACTATAGTTGTTAGATCCCACATCCAAGGCTCCTAGCGCTGCCACCTAGCCCTAACTATGTTTCCATCTCATGTATTTTTCTGTTCCCATTTTTAATTCAGAGTGTGATGCACCACACAGCAATAACCATGCGCCAGCCAATCCCAGCCAAGCTCTTGTCCACCTCATTTAATGAGGTTACCTCTCACAGCCGCTGGATGAATCCAGCGTGTTTCCTTTTTTCAGCCTTTTCTTTATTAATTCAATTAAATTCCACCATAAATTCATGTTCCAGCATAGCATTCTGGGCCTTCACATTTGATATTCGCACCCCTGTGTCCCTTAGGCCCAACTGAATTCAACGCATAAACCTTCTCTTCGCACCTCCCTTCAATTCATTTTAATTTCTCTTTTCTTTTGTTTTCCTTTTTATTCAGTTCCATTTCCATTTTATTAAAATAGTTCTAGTCATCTAAAAAATCCCAAAAAAATCATGTGTGTTATTTTATGTCTCTATTATTTTATCATATTTTTATTTTATTTTTTTTCCTTGTCCACGTGTCTGAATTAATTCTCCACTTCACATAGCTTTTTTTTAAGTCTTTCTTGACCACTCTGCCTTGTTCATTTTCCACACTCTTCAATATTTTGAGTTTTGATCCCATTATTTTTTCTTTGAATTTTTAAGACATTGAACTTTTCATGTGTTTTTTCTCAGGATTTTTAGAAACTTATTTCTTGAGTCTTGGTCTTGTAACTTGTGATGTAAGTTTGCTACCCTCACTTGTGTTCTTGCCTCCATTAAACCTAGTTTGCTTCTGAATATTTTCAAATACTTTTGGCTAGTTGATATAACATGTTTGAAGATCATTTGGTTTAAATTGTAGAATTTTTAGATGGTTGGTTGATTTGTTGTGGATTTTATCTTGAACCTTGTCCCATTTTGCTTCTTTTGAACCTTTAGCTCTCATATAAGCCTAGAAGGGCACTTGTGCCAACTTCTTCTTCTCATTTGGGGTTCCTTTGGGATGTGGGTACCTTCCTGGTCCTAGGATAGGGTTTGTGTCTTCTGAATTTTTGTGTTTGCTTCTTCTTTAAGTCATTTGTCTCCTTAAGTGTTTTCACTTCATCTTATTGCTTCTTTTGCTTCCATTTGGTATTGTTTAGTTTTATACCTCTTTTCTCTTCATCTTGTTGGCTTCTTAATCCATTCTTCATCTCGTTTTGGTTCTGGTTGTGAGCCTTGTGTTCATATTTTGTGCATTTTGCTTTACATATTTCATAAGTGTGCATTTGTTCTCATAAGTGTTTCATGTTGCATCTTTAGTTTGCATACTTCTTCTCCTCATTTCTTTGAGTTGCATTTGCATTGTACATATGTTCATATCATTTCACTCCTGATTGTTTGATGTTAGCATGTTATCTTGCTCATTTTGTTTCACTTGTATGCATACTAACCTTGCAGGGGCTATGGTAAGTGTGAGATGTGGGAATTGAGTTCCACATCTCCAAATCTCATCTTCTCCTCTTATGTTTATATGTACTAACCCTTTGTTGTTGGGCTTAGGCCTTTCTCATATCTTCTCCTATATTCTTCTATTCTTCTTTCCTTCTTCATTAGGATAGAAACCTCACTAACCCTTAGGACATCCATGCATGTTAACACTTAGGATTATTTTAGTCCCCCTTTAGAATTTTCCCTTTGAGATCCTTTTGGTTCTTCTTCTCTTCTCATCTCATAACTCTTAAAAAGCACTTTAATAAGTTTTAAGTGATGTCTTGATCCATAGCCTTATCCCATGAGGAATGCTTGTAGTCTTCCCATCTTGGGATAGTACAAGTTTACCTTGTGATGCACAAGTCTGATCAAGGTATCTTCTTCATAAAAGAAAAGCATAAAAAACACTTCTTCATCTGTAAATAACCAAAACACTTAATAAGTAAACAAGTTAGTGAGCCTAAGCCCTAATCTTTGGGTTCAAGTTTTGGGGATCTTCTCCTTACTTGAGTATGCTTGTTCTATTATTCCATCTTGGAATGTAGTGATAAGTGCACATTCCATGGAAAAGAGCTTGAGTTCACTCCCTTGTGACACATTCATAAAAAGCTTCAAAAAAACACAAACAAACAATAAGCGTCTTTCCTTCGGGAATTCTTTTCTCATCTCCTTCGCTCCGTACGCGAACTTGCTCCTACTTGTCACTTTGCAAGACGGTTACGCACTCGTCGTCCGAGTCTGCAACACCTGAGCAATGACATAGGCAGTTCAAGCCTTAATCCACAAGCAATTTCCTTTTAGTACCCCTAGTTAGGGGAACTACGGCGTCTCTGATCCTCATTATCCTGATGAGGTACGTAGGCAGCGGGGTAGGGCCCGTTCGAGCACAATCTTTATTTTCCCTACATTTTTCCTTTTCATTTCTTATTCAGTTCTTTTCCAGTTCCAGTTTCTTTCCATTTTCATTTCTTTTACACGCAGCTTTCATACCCTCACCCTTTGAAATAGTTTCTTTTGCAAGCGTGGATCCCGTCGGGTACGGCGGACGATCTGGGTGCTAATACCTTCCCAGGTCGTAACCGACTCCCGAACTCAGTCTCTTTGGTTCATAGGACCTGTGTCCTTCCTCTTTCTTTCTTCTGGTTTGTGCAGCATTACCATTCCCTTTCTTCGAGATAAAAATGCCTGGCTGGCGACTCTATTCTTTTTTCGCGCCACTTTCGCTTTTGTACTAGGATGGAAATCCGGGAAGCGACAGCTGGCGACTCTGCTGGGGATCGAACCCAGAATCTCTGGTTCCCCTGTGAGTCTCTCCTAGCGCTTGTGTATTTCTATTTCATTGGATGATGTTTGTTTGCTAAGGCTTGTTGTATTTTATTGTTGTTTATTTACAGCTTTATTTACAGCTTTATATACAGTTTTCAGTATTTATTTTCTGTATCATGTATATATACTGGACTGTCTAGACTGGTTTTCTGTTTGGTGGGATGGGTGTTACTTGTTCTTGAGAGATGAGCCAAGTACCCGGCTCGAGTGCACCATAGGACTTAGAGTGGTTCCACTTTGGCCTCATGAGATCTTGTCATAGGGGTGTAACACGGTGGGAGAACTGACTTTAGTTATGTTGCGGATAGCAAGATTCGCCACCGACTTTTATTTTATCCAAAGGAAAGGCATAAAAGAACAGGAAAGACCTTTTAAAAGATTTTCGGGTCCGGAGGGTAGGTTATGTAAAGGGAAGGTATTAGCACCCTTTACATCCATGGTTATCCATGGGCTCTTAGTTACTTAGCTCACTTTGAATTGTTTTTGAAAATGTGAAGTGTGTGGATAAAAAATTTCATAAGAGTTTGATAATGATCCATGTACGGATGCGTAAAAAACTTGTGTTTGAAAATTGTTTGAAATTGTGAAGTATTTGAGAAATTGAATAGTGAGCAAGTAACTATGAGAAACCTACCCTAAAGTTTAAGTCTTTCTGTTCTTTATCCTTTGAATGGTAAGACTATCCCTATTATTAAGGAATAGGTAGTCATTACCTTGGATGTGTGAGGGACAAATGAAGGGACAACTGTAATGAGGCAACTGTAAGGTGTATTAAGCATTTTTGGAGGGACTGTCATCATTATTCGAAAGGGACAAGATCATTACGAAGGCAACCATTTAAGGGACTTGATATTTTATTGTTAAGGGACTAGATGACTTGATTTTTAAGGGACTTTTTGCTTTATACACCCTACTTGACCTTTTAATTAGGCAACAATGAGAGGTAACCCTAGAAAGTGAGATGGCGATCAAAGATCGACTTACGTGTGTGAGTGTTCAATTTTATATTTATCTTTTAAATTAAGTGATCTAAGTTCAATTTTAAATATACATACATGTTACACTCCCTATTTTTACTAACCATGGCATAAAATTAAATAATTTAAACATTATAAAAAATTACATCCAGGAGCAATTACAATAATAATAATAAAGCAATTTAAATAAATAGCAAAAATAAAATAATAAGCAAAATAAATAAGCAATTATAATTGAGGTTAGTGAAAATAATAATAATAATCACAATTTAAAAATAAATGGGGTTAGTAATAAACATGGTTAATAATAATAATAATAAACAAAAAGATTATAATAAACAAAATTTTAATGGTTAATAGAAAAATATGAACAATTATAAAATTTTAAGTTAAGTATAAATTATAAAATTAATTATGAACATAATTAAATTAGCAATTTTAACATATAATAGAAATTATTTACATGTAAAATTAAAATATAAACAATTGTAGAATATTTACATATTATAAAAAATAAATTAAACATTTTAATTTTTAAACATGTTTATGTACAAAATTTTAAATTATAAACAATTTATGTATTTAATTAAATCAAGAATTTTAACTAAATTATACATATAATATTTACAAGTAAATAAAAGAAGAAAAGAAAATTAGAGTTTTGAAAAAATATATTTTTTAGGGTTTTAGAAAATTAGGGTTTATATGCTTAGAAAATAAATTAGGATTAATTATTAATTATACAAAATTAAATTATTTTTCTAATGAGATTTAATAATAAAAAAAAATGAGTTTAGATTATAATAGAGAAAATAATAATAAACAAGAAAAGTGAAGAAAAAGAACTTACCTGGCTGGGGTTTGAACCCAGCACCTTTGGCCTGCATCCAACCACACATACCACCAGGCTACCAGCGCGCATGTGATAATGAGATGAGTCCAATTGGTTTTGTTCCATATCCTGAAAAATAAAAAAAATAGAAAGAAAACAAAAGGCCTGGGGGGATCGAACCCAGGACTTTCATAATATCCCACAAACATATTACCATTCCTGCTGGATGAGCGAACCTGTCCATATGGTGACTATGATGCATAATATATGAAGCTTCATAATTGACCTGAAAAATAAAAAAATTTGTACAAAGCCAGGATTCAAACCCAGGCTTACAAGCAGTATACATGCGCATCTCACCATCTGAGCCAACCAGCGTTTGTGAAATAATATTAAAACAAAACAAAGAAATATTATGTTCAATTTTCAAATATGAAATTCGCGTCAGGCCAGCTTCATCTTCTTCAAATTTCCTGCGAAAACAACTATGGATTTTGTTGCGTATTTTCCTGCGAACTTCATCACATCCAGAACCTACGAAACTGAACAAGCATCAAAACAGTAAAATTTCACAACAATAATTAGTGTTTCATAATCCCCAAGGTTCATATAATTGTCCTATATTCTTAGAATTTGTTTATATTAGGTTTGGGTCAAAGCCCCAAATCCATGGCCGAAACCCTAGCAATGGTGGTTTTCCATTCCTGCATCAAAAATCAAATTACTTTGCCCAGAAACATTCACAAGCTCAATACAAACATAAATCCAGCATCAAACAATTCATATTACATGTATGTATGAAAACGAAAAAAAGATAAATGTCTCAATGTTTGAATTCGGTTTGTGCCATATAAAAGGTTTTGGATGCAAATGAGAGTTGGGATCGCATCTGGGATGTTCAAGGAGTGTTGCTATGTCCTCAAATTACCTTCTAATGCCTTGTATATCCAAATCCGAATTTGAGTTTGAGAGGTTTTTTGGTTTGTGAAACTTACTCTTGGGAGGCAGAATTTTAGTGGCTTGTGTTAGGGTTCTCTTCTATACTTATAGAGTGATGAATTTAGGTTAAAAATTTAGGTCATTGTGTGGAAGATTTGATCTAAAAAGATTCAAAATGATAAGCCTTTAAAAGTCAAATATTTTTTTATAAACACTTGCTATTTTAAGACAATCATCATAACTCCCATATCAATTTGATCCAAGACATATTTATGATTTTCTAGAAGCTTAATCATATTTAAATCTTTGATTTTTATATTTTATTTTAATTTAAAATGATTTTAAATGAATTAAATCAAAATAAATAAAAATAAAATAATAAAAAATCTGATTTTTGATGACTTGGGTCGTGCATGAAGTTATAGTATGGATTGGGTCATCATTTGGCAAGCCCATTTGGAAGAAATTGGTTTTAGACCTCCATTTTCTTCATAAACCAACCAAAAATTTCCCAACTTTGCAAGGGCACACATCCTTCAATTTTAATTCTATGAGGGTGTTCTTGGACATTTTGGAAAGCTTGAAGAGTCCTCTAACCAACCCCACTGGTTTCATGTCCATATCATTTACCAATCTCAAGTTATGCCCTTTTGAAGTTGTTGACTTTTTGTTGACTTTCAAAAGGACCTATAATGTCTTAGCTCATACCTTCCAAATGAAGCATTTTTGGGCTTGTCTTGTGAGACACAAAGTTGTAGAGAATTCAATTTCCTTCAAAATGAGCTTTGGATGGAGAATTGTTGATGAAGCATGTGAAAGTTATGGCTGGTCAAAGTTCAGTTGACTTTTACTAAGGAAACCCTAATTTAGAAACTCCTGATTCTTGATGATTTGAAATCTCCTTGATGAATCATGATCAACCCTTGATAAAATGATGAATTTTACTTCATATACTTGATGTTGGAAAAAAATCATGAAGTTTGACTTTGGTTTGACCACAGTTGACCTCAGTTTGACTTTTTAACTACTTTGACTGATTTTGACTTATCTGATCATCTGACTGAGCAAACTTTTGAGAAAAGTCTTGAAACTTGTAATGGGGGTTATTACACACATATAAGAGGTTATGAAGCTCACTTGAAGTCTTGGAAGTTCATTTAGCCTGATTTAAGTCAAAACCCTAATTTTGGATGCCCTGCTTAGGAGGTGCATTGTCTGAGGGAATTGTCAACTTTTCTGACCCATTGTGAACTTTGTGAACCTTGTGAACCATCATAAGATGTCTTGTGAACCTTGTGAACCTCATGGGAGGTCTTGTGAACCTTGTGAACCTCATAAAGTGACTTGTAGACTTCATAAACCTTATGAAAGGTTTTGTAAGCATTGTGAATCTTGTGAACCTTGTGAACCTCATGAAGTGACTTGTAGACTTCATGATACTCATGAAAGGTCATGTAATCATTGTGAATCTTGTGAACCTTGTGAACCTTCTTAGCACACAAAGTCTTGTATTGTGAGGGCAAATTTTGGGTACAACAGCTGCCCCTGTTCAATTTTCTGAAACCTGAGGGGTTAGATTGGTATGTTTGCCAGTCGTGACCTGGAAGGTTGAAGGGGATTGAACACAAAAGCCCAAAAATTTGCACTCGCCGGTGCGTAAACTGATATTGATGGTTGGTTGTATATGATTGAGTGGGCTTAAAGATGCCACTTGGAGAAAAGTTCTTCAGATACATTTCTTGGAGGATAAAGCAGTCCAAAATATGGAGGTATAATGATAGCTTTCAGGAGGATAAAGCAGTCCTGAGGTAATAATACGCTTTCAGGAGGTTAAAGTAGTCCTGAATATGAAGATATAATGATAGCTTTCAGGAGGATAAAGCAGTCCTGAGGTAGTGATATGCTTTCAGGAGGATACAGCAATCCTGAGGTAATAGTGACCTTTGGGAAGATAACAACGGCCCAAAGTAATAATATGCTTTCAGGAGGATAACAACGTCCTGAGGAAGTGATGATATGCTTTCAGAAAGATGAGCAACGTTCTGAGGAGATAATATGCTTTCAGGAGGATAAAGCAGTCCTGAGGTGGTGATATGCTTTCAGGAGGATAAAGCAGTCCTTAGGTAATAATACGCTTTCAGGAGGTTAAAGCAGTCCTGAATATGAAGATATAATGATAGCTTTCAGGAGGATAAAGCAGTCCTGAGGTAGTGATATGCTTTCAGGAGGATACAGCAATCCTGAGGTAATAGTGACCTTTGGGAAGATAACAACGGCCCAAAGTAATAATATGCTTTCAGGAGGATAACAACGTCCTGAGGAAGTGATGATATGCTTTCAGAAAGATGAGCAACGTTCTGAGGAGATAATATGCTTTCAGGAGGATAAAGCAGTCCTGAGGTGGTGATATGCTTTCAGGAGGATAAAGCAGTCCTGAGGTATAAGAAGCTTTCAGGAGGATAAAGCAGTCCTGAGGTGATGATAACCTTTGGGAAGATAAACAACGGCCCAATGATCACAATTTGTTGATGAAATTTGCTTGTTGGAGAATTAACCTGAAAACAAAGTAGCATTCTACATGGTAGTATTAGTTTATGCATTATGTATGCATGTATAATATAATGCACTTAAGTAATGTATTATGTATCCATGGACATGTATGTTATGGTATGATGTAAATGATGTATGTATGATATGATGCTGCCGGAAGCATCTGGATATCTTCGTATAGCAACTGCTGGCCAGGGAAAATAAATCCCAGTTTGTTACTAAAGAGTATGGGGAATTTGTTCCCGTCTTGTATGATAAGAAGTTATACATAACCTCCTGTCTGCTGGGGATAGCAAAGTATATATAACCTCCCGTTGCTGGGGATAGCAAAGTATATATAACCTCCCGTTGCTGGGGATAGTATGGTACATAACCTTCGTCTTTGTTTGATAGTAGGGTAGATATAACCTCCCGTCTTCGTTCGTCGTACTCTTATTGGAAAGTAAATTCCCGAATATCCGTATGAGGATAAAAGATATGGATATAAATTCCCGGGGAGATGTGACTTTATGAAGATGGATTTGTCCTACTGAGGATTTGTAGCTGTTTTGTTAAAGATGAACTGGCAAAGCTTTGTTGAAATCCTTCCCTCGTTCGTCCTTAGTAAATACTATTACTGCATTTTCATGCATTTCTGGTAAACATCAATCACATTAAGCATACATGCATTTCTGGTAAACATCAATCATATTCAAAAGCATACATACATTCAAATACAACCAATGGACGTTTCGCTTATGTAAATAGGGTAAAAGTAAATCTGGATTTAAAAATGGAATTTTATTTATATCAAAGAGTGACCGATACATAAGTAAGTTTATACAAGGAGACATAAATCTAGTAAGAGGAATTTGTCATAAAGATTTTACAAGATGAAGAAAATCAGCTATGTGGGAAGTAATCCTATTGAGTTTCAATTCTACTATTGCCATTATCTTCAAGTATCTCATCTTCTGCTGTTGAGACGGAAACAATTGGATTGAGCTTTATCTGTTCAAACTTGAGTATGTAGCACAACTGGTTGCAGTTCCATGAGTGATCCAAACGAGACATAGTCATACGCTTTAATCCCTAACTTTTGTCTGGATTGCCCTTTCAGGTTTTCAATCCACCGGGATACCCTTTTTTGCCCAAGCCGCCTTTTCAGGTTTTCGACTTGCCGGGTGTACATTTTTTATATATATCCATAATTTTTGCCCAAACCCTTTTGGTTTGTCGGGATGCCCTTATTTTTGCCTAGGCCTGTCAACCTAGCGGGTCTCTTTTCATGCGTAGTATTTTTTAACTATGTCTGCGTTTACAGGCTGTGGGAAGTCTTCACCATCCATAGTAGTGAGTATCATGGCACCTCCTGAGAATACTGTTTTGACCACAAATGGTCCTTCATATGTTGGAGTCCACTTGCCCCTAGGATCACCCTGTGGTAATATGATACGCTTAATTACCAAGTCACCAGCCTGATACACCTTTGGCTTAACCTTCTTATTAAAAGCTTTGATCATTCGTTTTTGGTACATCTGACCATGAAAAACTGCTGCTAACCTCTTCTCATCAATCAAATTTATCTGGTCAAGTCGAGTCTGAATCCACTCATCTTCATCCAAGCCTGCATCCTTCATAATTCTTAAGGAGGGAATCTGAACTTCAATGGGCAGAACTGCTTCCATACCATAGACCAAGGAGAATGGAGTTGCCCCTGTTGAAATACGTATTGTAGTGCGATAACCATGAAGAGTAAATGGTAACATCTCATGCCAATCCTTGTAGGTAACAGTCATCTTCTGTACTATCTTCTTAATGTTCTTATTAGCAGCTTCAACTGCCCCATTCATCTTTGGATGATACGGAGAAGAGTTATGATGCTTAATCTTGAACTGTGTGCAGAGATCAGTGATCATATTGTTGTTCAGATTAGAGCCATTGTCAGTTATAATCCTTTCAGGGATGCCATACCTACATATGAGATTGTTCTTAATGAATCGAGCCACAACATTCTTAGTAACAGATGCAAATGAAGCTGCCTCTACCCACTTCATGAAGTAATCAATAGCAACCAGGATGAAACGATGCCCATTAGAAGCAGTAGGTTTGATTTCACCAATCATATCAATGCCCCACATGGCAAAGGGCCAAGGAGAAGTCAACACATTCAATGGTGATGGAGGTACATGTACTTTATCAGCATAGATTTGACACTTGTGACATGTTCTGGAGTGTTGATAGCAATCAGCTTCCATGGTAGACCAATAGTAACCTGCTCTCAATATTTTCTTTGCCATAGTATGACCATTAGAATGAGTGCCAAAGATCCCGTCATGCATATCTTCCATAATCTCAATTGCTTCCTTCTTATCCACACAACGAAGCAAAGTTGAATCATGATTGCGCTTGTACAAAATTCCATTACTCAAAAAGAACTTAGCAGAGAACCTTCTCAGAAACTTCTTATCTTTGACAGATGCCCCTTCAGGGAACTCCTGAGCTTCAAGATATCTTTTCACTTCATAGAACCAAGGCTTCTCCTCTGCCCCTTCTGTGTCAATTTCATTGCAGTATGCAGGCTTCTCAAATCTATCAATAGTAATCTTGGGAGCTTCATCATCCCAACTGATTTCAAACATGGATGCCATGGTGGCCAAAGCATCTGCCAACTGATTCTCTCTCTGTGGAATATGTCCAAAGGTAATCTCTTTGAAATGTGGGATCAAGGACAACACATGCTCTCTGTAAGGAATGAGATTATCATGCTTGGTATCCCAATCTCCTTTAATCTGACTTACTACCAGGGCTGAATCTCCATACACATCAAGGAACTGAATCTTCATATCAATAGCAGCTTTAATACCCAGGATACATGCCTCATATTCAGCCATGTTATTGGTACAATAGAAACAAAGTCTGGCAATAATCGGGGTATGACAACCTTCAGGGGAACTAATCACAACACCAACACCATTACCAAGTGCATTAGAGGCACCATCAAAAACCATAGTCCATCGGGATCCTTGTTCAGGTCTGTCATATTGTCCAGGTTCTTTGGTAATAATCATAATGTCTTCATCAGGGAACTCAAAGCTCATTGATTGATAATCATCCACTGCTTGATGAGCCAAATGATCAGCCACAACACTCCCTTTAATGGCCTTCTAAGTAGTATACTGTATATCATATTCTGTCAGGATCATTTGCCATCTTGCAATCCTTCCGGAGAGAGCAGGTTTCTCAAATATGTACTTGATTGGATCCATCTTCGAAATCAATAAGGTAGTATGAGTCAACATATACTGTCTTAGTCGGCGAGAAGCCCATACCAAAGCGCAGCAAGTTTTCTCGAGCAGTGAGTATCTTGTTTCACAGTCGGTAAACTTTTTGCTAAGGTAGTATATTGCCTGCTCTTTTCGACCAGACTCGTCATGTTGCCCCAACACACACCCCATTGAGTTGTCTAACACTCTTAAGTACATAATCAAGGGTCTTCCATCAATTGGTGGCATCAAAATTGGTGGTTCCAGCAGGTATCTCTTGATTTCCTCAAAGGCAGTCTGGCACTCATCATTCCATTCCATCACCTGATCTTTCTTCAACAATTTGAAGATTGGCTCACAAATGGTAGTTAATTGGGAAATAAATCTTGCAATGTAGTTCAATCGTCCCAAGAAACCTCTAACTTCCTTCTCAGTACGGGGAGCTGGCATCTCTCGTATAGCTTTCACTTTTGCAGGATCCACTTCAATACCTTTTCCACTGACAATGAAACCCAGGAGCTTACCAGACCTAACTCCAAAAGTACACTTGTTTGGGTTCAATCTTAGCTTGTATTTCTTCAACCTTTCAAACAATTTATGCAAATGATCAAGATGTTGTTCTTCATTCTGAGACCTGGCTATCATATCATCCACATATACCTCTATTTCATGATGAATCATATCATGAAACAAAGCCACCATAGCACGCTGATATGTTGCCCCTGCATTCTTCAAACCAAATGGCATCACCTTATAGCAAAAAGTGACCCACTGTGTAACAAATGTTGTCTTCTCCATATCTTCAGGAGCCATCTTGATTTGATTGTAACTAGAGAAACTATCCATAAAAGAGAATACCTTGTGCTGAGCAGTGTTGTCTACCACAACATCAATATGAGGAAGTGGAAAATCATCTTTAGGGCTGGCCTTGTTCAAATCCCTGTAGTCTACACACATACGTACCTTACCATCTTTCTTAGGAACTGGTACCACATTTGCAACCCACTGAGGATAAGAAGTCACAGCTAAGAGTCCTGCATCAAACTGTTTCATTACCTCTGCTTTGATCTTCTCTGACATTTCAGGACGCATACGACGAACCTTCTGTTTCTTTGGACGACAATCTTCTTTTACTGGTAAACGGTGAACCACAATGTTTGTATCCAATCCTGGCATATCTTCATAAGACCAAGCAAAGATCTCTACATAGTCACGTAACATCTGAATCAACCTGCTCTTGACACTATCCTCTAAATCAGCCCCTATCTTGACCTCTTTCCTGTTTTCTTCAGTTCCCAGATTCACAACTTCGACCGGCTCTTCATGTGGCTGTATAGCTTTCTATTCTTGTTGTAACAACCTAGCAAGCTCTACAGGTACTTCACAATCGTCCTCATTTCCGTCTTCAGTTTGATAGATCGGATTCTCGAAATTATAATTGGCAATAGTAGAACTGTTATCAACAGGATCCAGAGTGGATGAGGATCTGCATTTTAGTGATGTGGGTGTGTGTAAGAACACATAGCTGACAAAGTAAAAATAAAAGAAAAGAAAGACAAAGAACACAATATTTACGAAAACGAAACGTCCACTGATTTTTATTAAATGAAGTATGCAAATGAAATGACATCCCGTAACAAGCACACCATTGTGCCCCGGGTAAGGCACAAGGCTTGAGAGTTTTAATTGTTCAAGAAATTACAAACTGAAAAAAACAACACAGTAATAGTATTTACTCCTGACTAAAGGAGATAGGGATAACATCTTCAGCTTTCCAATTATTGAGTCCAGCACCCACAGTAGGAAAAATCCAAGCATCCAGATTGTAGTCTTCATCATAGTCACCCACAGCATTGATCTGATCTTTCATAACCCCTTGATTGGTGATACGAACAGGGCGAGCACGACGAACAGCCTTCTGGGACTCTGCAGTGAAACCCAAACCAAATTTGTCAGACTTGTATGGGATATCAGGAAGCTGACCCCAAATAGTACAACCACCTTCATCCACCACAGCTCTAGCATCGTTGAGGGAGGCCATTGCCATTGTTGGAGGTACTCTGGTGACCACAGGAACTTTCTTGACAACCGGGGGAGCTACATAATCATTAACAATCCAAGGAACCACTTCAAATGTCTGACACAGAGTTTCAACATATTCACCTTCCACTTCCAGATACTTGAAAGTGTTCACATGACTAACAAAATACTCTTCCTCTCCATAGACAGTAACAACCTTTCCTTCTACCGGATATCTCAGCTTCTGATGCAATGTAGAGGTTACAGCACCTGCCCCATGGATCCAGGGACGACCAAGCAGACAAGAGTACGAAGGACGAATATCCATCACAAAAAATGTAGCATTAAAAACCTGAGACCCAACTTTGATTGGGAGATCAATTTCCCCATGCACTACTCTTCTAGAACCATCAAAAGCCTTCACCACAATACTACTGGGCTTCAGCACAGCATCTTCAGGACTCAGCTTATTCAGGACTTCCTTGGGCAACACATTCATAGAGGAACCATTGTCTATCAATACATGTGATAGGGTAGTGCCCCTGCATTCAATTGAGATATGCAGAGCCCTGTTATGGTCCCTCTTGGCAGGGGTCAAATCAATATCAGAAAATCCTAATCCATTATCATAGGTCAGGTGGGCAACACAATTCTCAAACTGGTCAACAGAAATTGCATTGGGTACATGAGCAGTCTTCAGAAACTTGATCAAGGCCTTGGCATGAGCCTCAGAACACAACAACAAGGACAACATAGAAATCTTTGAGGGAGTATGCCCCAACTGATCAACAATGTCATAATCACTCTTGCGAATAATTTTCAATACTTCTTCCATCTGCTTAGTAAGATCATCAGCAGCTGGCACATCAGTAGGTATAGGTTCAATAACAGGACTTTTGCCCCGAGCATCAGTGGTGGAGGTAGCAGCAGGAGTAACTGCATTCTTGGAAGTAACTGGAGGAGAGAAGACTCTTCCACTTCGTGTGATCTTACTAGATCCAGCAATATTGTCAACATCAATAGGCACATCAGCTAAGGGTTCCTGCTTAACACCATGGATATACACATCTGACCCATAATGTCAAGGCACAGCTTTATCAGACGTATACGGAATAGGACCAGGAGTAGTAATGACTATAGGAGCCACTCTGGCTTCAGCAACAACCTTCACAGGGCCTTCAGCAGTAATCTTGATTGGACCCCTATGAGTGATTTTAATAGGACCTTTGGAAGTGATCCTCACCGGCACTTTATCAACCATGTCAACCTCTTCAGTCTTCCTACCTTTAGTAATATGATCCACCATACTCTCTACAGACGATGGAGTCCTCTCAAACACTATGGTATAGTTATTCATGAGACGTTGAATTCCGTCCTTCAACCTCCAACAACTATCTGGATTATACTCACAATAGACACAATCTTCACGACAACCCGGAAAGAACCCAGCTTGTACTAACTTCTTCCTGATAATAGACAATGGTGTGGTCAACTCTGCAACTGAATAAATATGTGAATCTTCATCAATTGCATTGACAATCTTCTCATGATTTGGCATGGGAGCAGTAATCACATTTGGAGTACCCGGAGGGTCAAACTCAATTTCTCTAGCCTCAATCATATCTTGAATTTTGTTCTTCAAGACCCAGCAGCTATTAGTATCATGTCCCTGACAGTTTGAATGATATGCACATCGTGCATTGGGATTGTACCTGGGAGAGGTAACATTAGGATTCTGAGGAACCTCTTTCAAAGTAATTAGTTCAGCCTTCAACAAGTGTTGCAATGCCTGAGCCATTGACATGTTGATCTTTGTGAACTGCCTTCTAGCCCTCTGTTGGTTGCCTTGTGGTTGCTCTGGTGTTGTAGGTGTTGGATTTGAAATGTGAACTGCACTCACAGACTGATGCATTCTATTACGATCAGGTTGACCATAAACAACATTGGATTCTTTCTTCCCAGTGGGAGGCTTCTTGGCAGCACCTGATGAAGAAGTACCCACTTGGATTTTGCCACTCTTTATACCATTTTCCACTTGCTCTCCTGTCATTATCAACTCAGTGAAGCCAGATGATGAGCTTCCAATGAGATGACTGTAAAAAGGACCATTCAGCATACACATGAACATATCAACCAGTTCCCTGTCAGTTAAAGGGGGTTGAACTCTTCCAGCTAAATCTCTCCACTTCTGAGCATACTCCTTAAAACTTTCTTTGGCACCCATAGACATGCTTTGCAGCTGCATGCGAGTGGGAGCTAAATCAGCATTGTATTGATACTGCTTATAGAAAGCTTCAGCAAGGTCATTCCAATCCCTGATGTTGACACTCTCCAATTGATAATACCACTCCAACTGAGCTCCAGATAAGCTCTCTTGGAAGAAATGGATCCACAGCTTCTTATCAGCAGTGTGAGGTTGAATTCTTCTGACATAAGACCTCAGATGCAGCTTGGGACAAGAGACCCCATCATAAACAACAAAGGTAGGAACCTTGAAACCAATGGGTATGACTACCCCAGATATCAGACTCAAATCTTCAAAATCCAGCCCAGAAGACTTCTGTAACTCCATAGCATCCATTCTATTAGGGATGGCAGGCAGACCCAAACCCACGGGCCCCACCCGCACCCAAACCCGAGTCAACGGGTGAAAACCCGATTTGACTGGGTTTGGGTTCGGGTTCGGGTGCCACCCGATATTTCGGGTGCGGGTTTGGGTAGTGTGAAACCCACACCCGAAACCCGAAACTACACCCGTTTAGACTTTAATTTTAATTTTAATTGCATACTTTAATTTTAATTTTAATTGTAGATTGTAGAATTTAATTATAATTATAATGTTAAGATATTGAAGACCTTAATTTTAATTATAATTAGGGGTGTGCAAAATATTCGGTTGTGTGCAAAATTTTAATTGAAATCTTATTTTGTAAGCAAAAATATTATAGTAGTAAATAGAACTTATAATCCTTCTTATAATTAACTAAGTAATATATATATATATATATATATATATATATATATATATATATATATATATATATATATATATATATATATATATATATATATATATATATATATATATATACTTGAAAACTAATTAAATTTTTTGAAAAAAAAATTAATTTTGTGTTTTAGTTACGGGTTTGGGTTTGGGTGGAAAAACCCGAACCCAACGGGTGTGGGTGCGGGTGTTATTTTGCCACCCGAATAACCTTTGGGTTTGGGTTCGGGTTCGGGTGTTGATTTCGGGTGCGGGTTTGGGTAGTGTGAAACCCGCACCCGACCCGACCCGTTGCCATCCCTACATTCTATCCACCAGCATCTTGAATTTGTCTTCATTAGGCTCGTGGTAGTAATTAGCCTCAGAATCAGAATCCCCCATAGTGTTGTGGAGACTGCCTCCCTCTTTTTCAGACTCTTCAGACTCATAATCCTCAACTGGTTCTTTGGTCTTGGCAAGACCTTTAAACCTTCTTCCCATGTTGATCAGGCCACCTGACCTTCTTGTCTTCTTAGTCTTCTTGGCCAGCAGCGTCTTCAATTCATCCTTCCCCTTGGTCAGGTTCAGGATCAGCTCTTGGAACTGTGCATTTTGTGTCTGGAGATCCTTAACTGTTTGTTCAAGAGCCATTGCTGAAATAAACAGCGAGAAGATGAGAAACTTGTGCACAATTATAAACCTGTGATGTAATGGAATGGTACGTGAATGCATATGCAATGTTTTCAAGGACCGCAGGATTTAAATTTGCTTAGACAAACAAGAAGGTAAACTTTTATTAGTAATAAATTTGTTTTTCCTCTTGGGCTTATAGAAAATGAAATGAAATAAGTACAAAAGATGGGGTTTTAAGTCTCCCATGGACGTTTCCTCTTTGTGTTGAGGTATGAGTTGAGATTTCGTTCCTCGTGAAGTTGCTTTGTTAGTTCCAGGATTCTTTCTTGGCTTGCTTTGTAATGAGCCTCGAAAGTATCCCTTTGCTCCTTCAGTTGGATCCAGGATCTCTGCAAGTCTTCCATGTCAGTAGGCATGTCTGGGTGAAGGATGGTATAAGCAGTGTCTCCTTCAGCAACAGGTTCCATGGTAATTGGCAGGATAGCAGGATATGGCATCATGAGAGTCTGGGCACGAGATAGCACCCATCTGAGATAAGCTTCCATAGGAATAGTGTACTTAGGCTCCAGTGTCTTGCTGTCAACCCTGTTTACTTTTCCCCAGGCTCGTATGAATATCTGACGGTAACCTTGAAGATCGTTGTCGTAGTCAAACACAATGCCCTGAATCAACATGTCATGTGGTCCATCACTCCGAGCGTAACCAAACTGTCGTAAAGCTAAGGAAGGGTTGTAGGTAATGCCTCCTCTTATGCCTAGAAGTGGCACATTAGGAAACTCCCCACAACGGTCAATGATAGTGATATTCTCCATAGATCTGGAGCACCAATGGATATCTGAGTGAGAAAGTGACATGATCCTCTTGGACCACCTGAACCCTTGCTCATTCTTCATTACTGAGCGAGGAAGGTGAGAAATAAACCACTTGGATAGCAAAGGTATGCAGCACATCAAAGTTCCTCTTGCCCTTGTAGTACGGGTGTGAAGAGAATGTAAGATGTCTCCAAGTAAGGTAGGCACTGGATTGTGACTCAGGAATATATTGATGGCATGAACGTCTATGAACTGATCTGGATTGGGGAACAATACTAAGCCATAAATCAGCAAGGCTAAGATCTCCTCAAAAGCATCATAACTCATGGCCTTCAAGAACACTTGAGCTTTATCCATTAATACCTTAGCAAGAATACCCTTGACTCCGCTTCTCGTTTCTAGAACAATGTCAGACTTCTTCAGATGTAGAGCTGCAGCAATAACCTCTGGTTTAAGCTCCTTCTCCAAGCCTGTGAAGGGTCTTTGATCAAGAACAGGTATACCCAGAAGCTTAGAGAACTCTTCCATTGTAGGAACCAGCTGATAATCAGGGAATGTAAAGCAATGGTGCTTAGGGTCAAAGAACTGAAACAGGACACTCATCATGTCTTCATTGAACCCTGAAGTGACTAGATCCAATAGGTGACCATGTCTCTTGATGAACTGGGAGTGATCAGACACTTGAGAAACCAACTCTTTAAGCTTAGCAGGTATGCCCACAAAGTTGATCCTGATGGTGTTTCTACGAGTAGAAGCCATGACCTGCAACAAAGAACAAAGATAAATCCTTTGGTCCTTGAAATGGTTAGTGAAAATGCTATGCTTATGATGCATGATGATGTCATGATGTTATGCTCAATCACAAACATGTGGCACACACAAACAAGTCACACAATAGCCCTAGGTTTAAAGGCTTGCATGAGGTTTAAAGGTAAGTACCCTCCCCTGAAGTTTAGATGGTTCATCCTGTCCTACAAAAGTAACCAGGTTCTAAGGGATCTCAATATCATTGATCCTTCACAAGGGTGGTTGTTCAGTAGGCAACTTACTTGCCAACCAAAACCCTCCAAGTTTAGAATCTCAATGAGCGTAGTATCGAGTATCAACCAACTTCAGTCTGCACCAAAACCGGTTATCTCACTACTTTCTAAAGGCCAAGATGTGATAACTAGGGTTCTAAAAGTTAGTTAGTGCATTGACAACATATGGCAGCCTCATATTATCCTCAACTTGACTTAAGGAACATAAGCACCAACCAAGAAGTCACACTAACTATGGCCACCAGATCAACCATATCGGTATACGCCGTACAGTTTCCTTGGTCTATTGCCATTTACCTAAGGTACACTAGATCCGGGTTAGGATCTTTCACACATAAGAACACCCCAGCAGATAAGTATAAAGCAAACAAGGCAAACAATTTAAAGTGATCTAATTCCTAAGGGTACCCCTCTTTTATTAAATCCCCAGCAGAGTCGCCAGTTCTGTAACACGGTGGGAGAACTGACTTTAGTTATGTTGCGGATAGCAAGATTCGCCACCGACTTTTATTTTATCCAAAGGAAAGGCATAAAAGAACAGGAAAGACCTTTTAAAAGATTTTCGGGTCCGGGGGGTAGGTTATGTAAAGGGAAGGTATTAGCACCCTTTACATCCATGGTTATCCATGGGCTCTTAGTTACTTAGCTCACTTTGAATTGTTTTTGAAAATGTGAAGTGTGTGGATAAAAATTTTCATAAGAGTTTGATAATGATCCATGTACGGATGCGTAAAAAACTTGTGTTTGAAAATTGTTTGAAATTGTGAAGTATTTGAGAAATTGAATAGTGAGCAAGTAACTATGAGAAACCTACCCTAAAGTTTAAGTCTTTCTGTTCTTTATCCTTTGAATGGTAAGACTATCCCTATTATTAAGGAATAGGTAGTCATTACCTTGGATGTGTGAGGGACAAATGAAGGGACAACTGTAATGAGGCAACTGTAAGGTGTATTAAGCATTTTTGGAGGGACTGTCATCATTATTCGAAAGGGACAAGATCATTACGAAGGCAACCATTTAAGGGACTTGATATTTTATTGTTAAGGGACTAGATGACTTGATTTTTAAGGGACTTTTTGCTTTATACACCCTACTTGACCTTTTAATTAGGCAACAATGAGAGGTAACCCTAGAAAGTGAGATGGCGATCAAAGATCGACTTACGTGTGTGAGTGTTCAATTTTATATTTATCTTTTAAATTAAGTGATCTAAGTTCAATTTTAAATATACATACATGTTACACTCCCTATTTTTACTAACCATGGCATAAAATTAAATAATTTAAACATTATAAAAAATTACATCCAGGAGCAATTACAATAATAATAATAAAGCAAGTTAAATAAATAGCAAAAATAAAATAATAAGCAAAATAAATAAGCAATTATAATTGAGGTTAGTGAAAATAATAATAATAATCACAATTTAAAAATAAATGGGGTTAGTAATAAACATGGTTAATAATAATAATAATAAACAAAAAGATTATAATAAACAAAATTTTAATGGTTAATAGAAAAATATGAACAATTATAAAATTTTAAGTTAAGTATAAATTATAAAATTAATTATGAACATAATTAAATTAGCAATTTTAACATATAATAGAAATTATTTACATGTAAAATTAAAATATAAACAATTGTAGAATATTTACATATTATAAAAAATAAATTAAGCATTTTAATTTTTAAACATGTTTATGTACAAAATTTTAAATTATAAACAATTTATGTATTTAATTAAATCAAGAATTTTAACTAAATTATACATATAATATTTACAAGTAAATAAAAGAAGAAAAGAAAATTAGAGTTTTGAAAAAATATATTTCTTAGGGTTTTAGAAAATTAGGGTTTATATGCTTAGAAAATAAATTAGGATTAATTATTAATTATACAAAATTAAATTATTTTTCTAATGAGATTTAATAATATAAAAAAAATGAGTTTAGATTATAATAGAGAAAATAATAATATACACATTATATATATATTTTTTAAATTTATTTAGTTATATTATAAACATATTAATTAAGAATAATAATAAACAAGAAAAGTGAAGAAAAAGAACTTACCTGGCTGGGGTTTGAACCCAGCACCTTTGGCCTGCATCCAACCACACATACCACCAGGCTACCAGCGCGCATGTGATAATGAGATGAGTCCAATTGGTTTTGTTCCATATCCTGAAAAATCAAAAAAAATAGAAAGAAAACAAAAGGCCTGGGGGGATCGAACCCAGGACTTTCATAATATCCCACAAACATATTACCATTCCTGCTGGATGAGCGAACCTGTCCATATGGTGACTATGATGCATAATATATGAAGCTTCATAATTGACCTGAAAAATAAAAAAAATTTGTACAAAGCCAGGATTCGAACCCAGGCTTACAAGCAGTATACACGCGCATCTCACCATCTGAGCCAACCAGCGTTTGTGAAATAATATTAAAACAAAACAAAGAAATATTATGTTCAATTTTCAAATATGAAATTCGCGCCAGGCCAGCTTCATCTTCTTCAAATTTCCTGCGAAAACAATTATGGATTTTGTTGCGTATTTTCCTGCGAACTTCATCACATCCAGAACCTACGAAACTGAACAAGCATCAAAACAGTAAAATTTCACAACAATAATTAGTGTTTCATAATCCCCAAGGTTCATAGAATTGTCCTATGTTCTTAGAATTTGTTTATATTAGGTTTGGATCAAAGCCCCAAATCCATGGCCGAAACCCTAGCAATGGTGATTTTCCATTCCTGCATCAAAAATCAAATTACTTTGCCCAGAAACATTCACAAGCTCAATACAAACATAAATCCAGCATCAAAATCAATTCATATTACATGTATGTATGAAAACAAAAAAAAAGATAAATGTCTCAATGTTTGAATTCGGTTTGTGCCATATAAAAGGTTTTGGATGCAAATGAGAGTTGGGATCGCATCTGGGATGTTCAAGGAGTGTTGCTATGTCCTCAAATTACCTTCTAATGCCTTGTATATCCAAATCCGAATTTGAGTTTGAGAGGTTTTTTGGTTTGTGAAACTTACTCTTGGGAGGCAGAATTTTCGTGGCTTGTGTTAGGGTTCTCTTCTATACTTATAGAGTGATGAATTTAGGTTAAAAAATTAGGTCATTATGTGGAAGATTTGATCTAAAAAGATTCAAAATGATAAGCCTTTAAAAGTCAAATATTTTTGTATAAACACTTGATATTTTAAGACAATCATCATAACTCCCATATCAATTTGATCCAAGACATATTTATGATTTTCTAGAAGCTTAATCATATTTAAATCTTTGATTTTTATATTTTATTTTAATTTAAAATGATTTTAAATGAATTAAATCAAAATAAATAAAAATAAAATAATAAAAAATATGATTTTTGATGACTTGGGTCGTGCATGAAGTTATAGTATGGATTGGGTCATCATTTGGCAAGCCCATTTGGAAGAAATTGGTTTTAGACCTCCATTTTCTTCATAAACCGACCAAAAATTTCCCAACTTTCCAAGGGCACACATCCTTCAATTTTAATGCTATGAGGGTGTTCTTGGACATTTTGGAAATCTTGAAGAGTCCTATAACCAACCCCACTGGTTTCATGTCCATATCATTTACCAATCTCAAGTTATGCCCTTTTGAAGTTGTTGACTTTTTGTTGACTTTCAAAAGGACCTATAATGTCTTAGCTCATACCTTCCAAATGAAGCATTTTTGGGCTTGTCTTGTGAGACACAAAGTTGTAGAGAATTCAATTTCCTTCAAAATGAGCTTTGGATGGAGACTTGGTGATGAAGCATGTGAAAGTTATGGCTGGTCAAAGTTCAGTTGACTTTTACTGAGGAAACCCTAATTTAGAAACTCCTGATTCTTGATGATTTGAAATCTCCTTGATGAATCATGATCAAACCTTGATCAAATGATGAATTTTACTTCATATAATTGATGTTGGCAAAAAATCATGAAGTTTGACTTTGGTTTGACCACAGTTGACCTCAGTTTGACTTTTTAACTGCTTTGACTGATTTTGACTTATCTGATCATCTGACTGAGCAAACTTTTGAGAAAAGTCTTGAAACTTGTCATGGGGGTTCTTACACACATATAAGAGGTTATGAATCTCACTTGAAGTCTTGGAAGTTCATTTATCCTGATTAAAGTCAAAACCCTAATTTTGGATGCCCTGCTTAGGAGGTGCATTGTCTGAGGGAATTGTCAACTTTTCTGACCCATTGTGAACTTTGTGAACCTTGTGAACCATCATAAGATGTCTTGTGAACCTTGTGAACCTCATGGGAGGTCTTGTGAACCTTGTGAACCTCATAAAGTGACTTGTAGACTTCATAAACCTTATGAAAGGTTTTGTAAGCATTGTGAATCTTGTGAACCTTGTGAACCTCATGAAGTGACTTGTAGACTTCATGATACTCATGAAAGGTCTTGTAATCATTGTGAATCTTGTGAACCTTGTGAAACTTCTTAGCACACAAAGTCTTGTATTGTGAGGGAAAATTTTGGTGTGCAACAAGGGGTAGTAGTGAGTTCCACACCCAGGTTGCGATTGTCTTGGAAATGTCTTGATTTGGGGATCTTCCTCTCTCATTACATAACCTTGACAATTATGTGCAGCTGGGGACCGATCATTGAGAACCTTGTGGAAACATCCCTCTTTAGTGATGACAGTGGCAGCCCACATTTTGTGGCAAACCCATTCGCATTCGAGGGCCCACCTGGGGATCACATAGGATGACCTTGTGTCCTGGACTCAACTGAGGCCTCCCTGCGTAGTATATAATGCCAAACCGATTCCCTGATTTGGTCATGAGCCATTTCTCGGAGATGGTGACAGTATTATTGCTATTCGGCTTTGCGAGTCCGTGATGTCTGACCCAGAGCCTTTTACCAGTGAGATTGGGAGGGGTTTACAGGTGTGCAGGAACCCTTGGCCTCAACATACACTCATTTATTCAGTGGTCCTTGTTATGATCTGTGGTCCTGTGATTATGATCTTTGGTCCTATGGTTCCATGGTTCTGGAGTTCTGGTTTTCTGGTTTTCTTATTCTTGATTTCTTGGTACTGTGGTCCTGAGATCTTCTATCAGAGAGTTGTGATTATCAGAGAGTTGTGACTCAGAGGACTTTTGGTTTGTCAGTTATTCAGATGGGCCCTTGTCAGTGATCCAGTTCAGATGGTCCAAGTTGATCATATGCTTGCATTGCATTGCATTTGCATCATTCTTTGCATTAACTGTTTATGTTTCCCATTTTTCAGGTCATTGTTCTTAATCTGCTCCCAGTTCTGGTAATCTTATCTCCATGGCAGAAATCAGAAGAGTCCCAAGGAAAAAGAATGTTCATTATACCTTTCTTCAGCCTGAAGTTAGAAGTGTTCAGAAGTTAGTAGGTCTGATGAATGATCAAGTCTTGGGCAATTTCAAGAAAAGATATGGCCAGATACTGAAGTTTGTGGACAAGCCCACTGCAGACCAGAAAGACAGTTTGCATACCTTGTTGCAATTTTATGATCCTCTGCTGCGTTGCTTTGTTTTTCCAGGTTACATCTTAGCTCCGACATTGGAAGAGATCTATAGCATGCTGAATGTTCCAGTCAGAGAGACCTTGCCATTCTACGGGTCTGAGGTTGTGCTTAAAGATGAAGACATAGCCAAGGTTTGTAGGTTGCCAGCTGCTTCTGTCAGGAAGGCTTTGCAAGAGAGTGAAGGCAAAGGACTCCCCTAGAGTGTGCTTATCCCAGAGGCAGAGAAGTATGCTACAGAGGCTAAGTGAAATGACTTTGGTGCTCTGCTCGCATTGATGGTGTATGGGTCCAGCCTGTTCCCTGGAGAGAAAGAGTTTGTCAGCTTAGAGGTGATCTCAATCTTTGCGAAAGGCAATCCAGTGCCTACTCTTTTGGGTGACTTCTACTACAGTGTTCATTACAGAAATGAGAAGGGTAGGGGTGGTCCAGTAGTCTGCTGTGCTCCTTTATTTGCTGGGTGGTTTGCTAGACAGTTGCCTAAGTCAGGTGCCTTCAAGGAGATGAGGGATGAATGGAGATGGTCCAGAAGAATGATGGGGTTGACTGTTGAAGATATTGCCTGGGGATATGACAGGGATCTGCTAGGTAAAGAGTTGATGGTTAGTTGCGGAAGATTTGCTGGAGTACCTTTGCTGGGAAGGAAAGGTGTCATCAGTTACTATCCATCATTAGCCAGAAAACAGTTTGGTTATCCTTTGAATGATCCTCCTCAAATGGAAGAATTGGTTGAATCTTTGTACTTTCCTGCTGAAGGGAACAAAGAGTTAGTTCAACAAGCAGTCCAAGCCTGGTCTCACAGGATAAGAAAGGGTAAGAAAGACTTCGGCCGAGTTGATCCTAAGACATATCCACCATATGCTGCATGGTTGCAAGGACATGTAGAAGTAGTTCGCATGCCCTTTTCAGTTGAGGCTCCACTTTATCCCAGAGAGGTGCCTAGTCAGAGCAGTACTGTCTCTCTTGAAGAATACAAGAAGCTAGAAGCTCAGCTGCATGAGGTTAGAGTAGAGAATACTGAGATGGTAAGCCTGTACCACCAAGCCAACAGGGCCAAGAATGAAGCTGAAGACAAGCTGCAGAAGCTCCAAGCCTCCTTGGAAGCCAAAGAGAAGGATTTTGCTGGTAGAGAAGCTCACTTCCACAGGTTGGGTATGATGGAAGCCCAAAGAGAAGCTGAGCACAAGAAGACTCTAAAGACTCTCAAAGATGCTCGTCAATCCATTGTTTGGCTGCAAGGCCAAATGGAGGAAGAGCAGAAGAAGTTCAGAGAGAAAGAAGAGTTCTTTGAAGTTCAGATGGCCTTCAAGAAGGAGGAAATGGAGCAAGTCCACACCATCTGGAGGGAAAAGACCCAACAGCTAGCACAAAGTCAGTTAGCTCTGGAGGAAGCAAGGAAAGAGATTAAAGAGCTCAAGATGAGAGCGGGTGTCAAGAAGAGCAGGGCAGTGGTGGCAGAGCCTGGGTCCTTAGCTTAGTTTATTTTTCAAACTACCTACAGGCCTGTTGTAGGAGTCTTGCTTTTATTTCTTTTGTCTTTATTTTATGTACTGGCTTGTAACCCTTCGGGGATTATTTCTGGTTGTATTCTGACTTTTGGCCGGCAGTGGTTTGTTCATATACAGTATTAATGTGCAAGTTATCATTTTGAATGTGCAAGACTCGTTTGTCTGATACTGCTAATGTCTGAACACTCATCAAAGAGAAAGCTTGAAAGTTAAACACTGAAAGTGACTGTCTGAGAATAGATGCCAGAACTGGGGCATGCAAATGCTTAAAACTTGGGAACATGAACAGTTACATTGCATTGCATATAACATGTTTGTTTGTTTTGCAGGTAGTGTCTCAGTTACTAACGTGTTTTGTGTTTCAGGCACTATAGCTCCCCGTAAAGTTCGGGAACAACCAGTTGCTCACAGGTATCCAACCAAGATTAACAGAGAGCGAGTCATGGACCAGATGCAAGCGGACTTGGCAGATTTGAGACTGAGAATGGATAACTTTATGACATTGATGGCAGGCATGGGTCAGAACCAAGAGCGTCTGCGGGAGATGATAGAGAACATTCAACCCAGGAATAACACTGCTGTTGCTGCTGATAATCGTACTGGTGCGGGCGCACGTCAGGTTGAAGCTCCTGTAACACAGCCAGGAGTGACAATAATCAATGATGGGTTGAATAATATTCAGATGGATAATCATGACGACCAGTTCACTCTCCTGGACGAAGCTGAAGGTCAAAGAGCTGAGATGAACAAGAGGTTTGAGGAAATGGCTGAGCAAATTAGAGCTATTCAGTCCCAGAGCTCTTTGGGATTTGACATAACAGATTTGGGCTTGGTTCCTGGGGTCAGGATCCCATACAAGTTCAAAGTTCCAACCTTTGAGAAGTATAATGGCACTGCATGCCCGAAGACCCATCTTCAATCATTTGTTGGGAGAATCGCTGCTCATACGGATGATGAGAAACTCTGGATGTATTATTTTCAAGACAACTTGGTTGGAGCTTCTCTGGAATGGTACATGAAGCTTAGTAGAGTCAATATCAAGAGTTGGAAAGATCTAGCAGAAGCCTTTGTGAGACAATATCAATATAATATGGACATGGCTCCGAACCGCATGCAATTGCAGCACATGGCTCAGACGGCTAAGGAAGGTTTCATAGAGTATGCTCAGAGGTGGCGCCAGCTCGCTGCCAGAGTACAACCACCGCTGCTTGAGAATGAAATGGCTGACATGTTTATGGGTACTTTGCAGGGTGTGTTTCTTGAAAGACTGGCGTCTAGTTCTGCCACTAAATTCAATGATATTGTTATTGCTGGAGAAAGGGTTGAGACCTTGCTGAAGATGGGGAAGATCCAAGATCCAAGTGCTAGCAGCTCGAATGGAGCGAGGAAAGCTTTCAGTGGACCTCCTAGGAGAAGAGAGGGTGAGACAAATGTTGTATTTTGCCGAGGCCGGGGCCGTGGTTATAGAAGACCGTATGAACATGTGGCATCAGTCACAATTCCTTCTGCTCCAGTGCAAAAGATGCAAACTCCTCCACAACAACAACATCAACAACAACAACAACCCCGTACCAACTATCAGCAGAGACCGTATCAGCCAAGGCAAACTCGCCCGACTAATAGGGTGATTGAGGCCATCCCTATGACCTATGCTGCTTTGCTTCCAAGACTGCTGGATTTGAACCTGATTCAACTGAGAACTTTGGCACCACCACCTCCTGGAGAGCTTCCAGTTGGTTATGATGTCAATGCACGATGCGCTTTCCACTCTGGAGCACCCGGGCACTCGACTGAGAAGTGAAGGGATTTGCATCACAAGGTTCAAGATCTTGTAGACTCTAAAGCAATCAACTTTGCGCCACCGTCGAATGTTAATTCGAACCCTATTCCGCATCATGGAGGGGCAAGAATCAATGTTGTTGAGGGTGATGACAAGTTGAGTCTCGTGTTGAGTATTGAAGAAGTGAAGACTCCCTTGAGGGTAGTGAAAGAGAGACTGCTGAATGGTCAGGTGTTTCCTGGTTGCTGTTTTGATTGTGAAGACTGTATGAATGCTGAGAATGGCTGTGAGAAGCGGAAGATGGGTTTGCAGGGTTTGATTGATGATGGATCCTTGCAGTTCAGTAAAGTTGATGATAAAGAAGCTGATGATGTGTCAACCATTACCATATTCTATGATGAAGCTGACATGCCCGTCAGAAGAGAGCCTGTTACAATCTATGCTCCTCAGATTAGTCCCGTGACTATCACCGTACCTGGGCCTGTTCCGTACACAGACGATAAAGCCATTCCCTGGAATTATGGCTCAGATGTATATGTAACTGGATAGAAGATTGAGGGCAAGTCTGTTGCTGTGGACCCGACTATAGAGAATGTCGGAGGAGTTGGGGGTTTCACCAGAAGTGGTCGTTTATTCGCTCCCCCTGTGCTGAGAGGGGATCCTGAGGTTGAGGCTTCGTCCAAGGCCAAAGGAAAGCAAGCTGTGAATGATGAGTCAACTACTCCTGTTGTTGGGCAGGGTACATTTGAAAAAGAGGTCGAGGAATTCATGCGGATTATCAAAAAGAGTGACTATAAGGTGGTTGATCAACTGAACCAGACACCTTCTAAGATATCCATCTTATCACTACTGATGTGTTCTCCCGCACACAGAGAGGCCTTACTGAAAGTTCTGCAAATGGCCTACGTTCCTCAGGAAATCACTGTCAACCAACTTGAAGCTGTTGTAGGAAGTGTCAATGCAAGCCATGGCTTAGGCTTTACAGACAGAGACCTCACGTCGGAGGGCAGAAACCATAACAAAGCACTACATATCACTATGGAGTGCAAGGGCGCTGTGTTGTCTCATGTTCTTATAGACACAGGCTCTTCCCTGAATGTGCTTCCGAAGAAGGCACTGATGAAGCTTAATGTTGATGGGATTGTCCTGAGACCAAGTGATCTGATTGTTAAGGCTTTTGATGGTTCGAGAAGATCAGTTTTTGGAGAGGTTGAGTTGCCCGTCAAGATAGGCTCTCAAGTTCAAAAGTGTTTTCTACGTTATGGACATCCAGCCTGCATATAGCTGTTTGTTGGGACGGCCGTGGATACATGCTGCTGGAGCTGTCACTTCAACCCTACATCAGAAGCTTAAATATGTGGTTGACGGCCAGGTCATCACAGTTTGTGGAGAGGAGGACATATTCGTAAGCCAATTGTCGACGTTCAAGTATGTAGAGATGGATGGAGAAATCCATGAGACTTTATGCCAAGCCTTCGAAGCAGTCAACGTCAGCATCTTGACTCCTGTAGAGAAGAGTAGTGATAAAGAGGGTACATCCATCCATTCTTATAGAGAAGCAAAAGAGGTTGTTCAATCAGGGAGTGCCCAGGGCTAGGGCAAGCTGTTGGAGCTAGAAAAGAAAGATGATAAGTTTGGCTTAGGGTATCAGCCTGG
Organism: Lathyrus aphaca; assembly: GCA_963966055.1. Lineage (NCBI taxonomy): Eukaryota > Viridiplantae > Streptophyta > Magnoliopsida > Fabales > Fabaceae > Lathyrus > Lathyrus aphaca. The sequence continues at coordinate 19,249,511 of OZ014521.1, forward strand.
TGGGTCTACTCCAAGTGGTAAGGCCATCACGTTTACAAGTTCTGGATTGCTCGACCGCAATCAGATCTGTACAACAAGCCAAGATGGGGACAGTGACGGTGACTGGGACAACTGGATCCACCCGTGTGCGCCCGACGAGGAGCTAACGAACTGGTCTGCAGAAGACATCATACAAGTCACATGGCTCTCAGAGTAATTATTTTGTTTCCTTTTATTAGCATACTGCATTGTCAAATCCAGCATTCTGCCCAAGATGCTTGGATCCATTGTATTGGGCCACCATGTTTTGTATTGCATCTTATTTTGCTATGAAATAAAAGGACATTTTCAGACAAACTGTGTTCCCTGTCTTTGTTTTTAAAAAATTTCACAAAAAAAATATAAAAATGGCAATGTATTTTTCTTTTTTGTTTTTGTGTTAGCGTCTCTTTTTCAAAATGAGCAGATTCTGAATAAGCACATCATCTGTGCAGTGTTGATCATCCGAATTCCACTAATAACGTTCCTGTTATGACTATGCATGACTTTGACAATCCAGTCTACCAAGCTGATGAAGGGGTTAAGGAAGACTGTGACCTCCCTGAAGAATTGGTCAGATTGTTGAAACAAGAGGAACGGGTTATTCAGCCTCATCAAGAAGAGATTGAAGTCATCAACATTGGCAGTGAAGATGTAAAGAAAGAGATTAAAATTGGGGCCAATCTGCAGGCCGACGTCAAGAAGGAGCTGATCAGTATGCTGAAAGAGTATGCAGATATCTTTGCTTGGTCATATCAAGATATGCCAGGGTTGGATACCGACATCGTTGTGCATAAGCTGCCTCTGAGAGAGGACTGTCCTCCTGTGAAACAGAAATTGAGAAGAACTCGTCCTGACATGGCGATGAAAATTAAAGAGGAGGTTCAGAAACAATGGGATGCCGGTTTCCTTGCTGTAACTAGTTACCCACCTTGGGTAGCTAACATTGTACCAGTACCAAAGAAGGACGGCAAGGTCCGGATGTGCGTTGACTACCGGGATTTGAATAGGGCAAGCCCAAAAGATGACTTTACGTTGCCACACATTGACGTGTTGGTAGACAATACTGCTCAATTCTCGGTGTTTTCCTTCATGGATGGCTTCTCCGGCTATAACCAGATTAAGATGGCACCGGAAGACATGGAGAATACAACGTTCATTACCCCGTGGGGTACATTCTGCTATAAGGTCATGCCCTTTGGTTTGAAGAACGCCGGGGCAACTTATCAGCAGGCGATGGTCACATTGTTCCATGACATGATACACAAGGAGATTGAGTGTTATGTGGACGATATGATTGCTAAGTCCCGAGACGAAGAAGAGCATCTGGTCAACCTGAAGAAGCTTTTTGATAGACTGATCAAGTACAAGCTGAGGTTAAATCCAAACAAGTGCACTTTCGGAGTGCGTTCCGGGAAACTGCTGGGTTTCATTGTTAGTCAAAGAGGAATTGAGGTAGATCCTGCTAAAGTAAAAGCTATTCAAGATATGCCTGCACCGAAGACAGAAAAATAAGTGTGCGGGTTTTTAGGGAGGTTGAACTACATTTCTCGGTTCATATCTCATCTAACTGCCACGTGCGAACCGATATTCAAACTGCTAAGAAAAGAGCAAACGGTCAGGTGGAATGATGATTGCCAAAGAGCTTTCGACAAAATAAAAGAATATTTGCAGGAGCCTCCAGTTCTAATGCCTCCCGTGGAAGGAAGACCTTTAATCATGTATTTGACCGTGCTAGAAGGGTCAATGGGTGTGTGTTAGGCCAACATCACGAGTCTGGTCGACTAGAGTACGCCATTTATTACCTTAGCAAAAAGTTTACCGATTGTGAATCCTGATATTCACTGCTCGAGAAAACTTGTTGCGCTTTGGTATGGGCTGCTCGCCGACTGAGGCAGTACATGTTGACTCATACCACACTGCTCATTTCTAAAATGGATCCTGTCAAGTACATCTTTGAGAAACCAGCGTTGACCGGAAGGGTTGCTAGGTGGCAGATGATTTTAACTGAATATGACATCCAGTATACTTCTCAGAAAGCCATCAAGGGAAGTGTATTGTCGGATTACCTTGCACAACAACCTCTTGAGGATGATTATCAGCCAATGAAGTTTGATTTCCCTGATGAGGACATCATGTACCTCAAAGCAAACGATTATGAGGAACCACTTCCGGAGGAGGGGCCAGACCCTGAATCCAAATGGAAGTTGATGTTTGATGGGGCAGTCAATATCAATGGTCGTGGAGTTGGTGTCGTACTTATCACTCCTGAAGGTTTTCATTTGCCCTTCGCTGCCAGAATTACATTTGGCTGCACCAACAATGAAGCGGAATACGAGGCATGTATAATGGGAATAGAGGAGGCAATTAATCTTCGGATTAAGAACCTCGATATATTCGGAGATTCAGCCCTCGTCATTAATCAGGTTACCGGCAAGTGGTATACGCATCAAGAGCATCTAATTCCATACAAGGATTATGCTAGAAAACTGTTGACGTTCTTCACGACAATTAAACTTCAATACATACCACGTGATGAAAATCAGTTTGCCGACGCATTGGCCACTCTCTCTTCGTCTATCAAAGTATTGTGTTGGAATTATGTGCCCAGAATTGACATATCCAGGCTTGACGCTCCAGCTCATGCCTTCTCTGTAGACGCCGTGTCTGACGAGAAACCTTGGTATTTTGATATCAAGTTATTCCTGGAAAATCAAGAATACCCAACTGGGGAATCTTCCCATGACAAGAAGACCTTGAGGCGACTTGTTGCTAGCTTCTTCTTGAACACCGACGAGGTTTTGTACAAGAGAAACTTCGACATGGTTTTGCTCAGATGTGTGGATAGACACGAAGCAAGCCTGTTAATGCAGGAAGTCCACGAAGGATCTTTCGGTACCCATGCAGGAGGGCATGCTATGGCAAAGAAATTGCTGAGATCAGGGTATTACTGGATGACAATGGATGCAGACTGTTGTTCATTCGCTCGTAAGTGCCACAAATGCCAAATATATGCAGATAAAGTGCATGTTCCTCCAAGCCGCTCAACGTCATGTCATCTCCTTGGCCCTTTTCTATGTGGGCATTGACATGATCGGGAAAATCGAGCCAACTGCTTCAAATGGTCATCACTTCATCTTGGTCGCGATTGATTACTTCACCAAATGGGTAGAAGAAACATCTTATGCCAACGTCACTCGTCAAGTGGTGGCAAGATTTCTGAAAAGGGATATCATATGCAGATACGGAGTGCCCGAAAGGATCATTACTGACAATGGTTCTAATCTCAACAACAAGATGATGGAAGACTTGTGTCGGGACTTCAAGATACAACATCACAATTCTTCTCCTTACCGACCAAAGATGAATGGTGCGGTAGAGGCAGCTAACAAGAATATCAAGAAGATTGTGCAGAAAATGGTTGTCACCTACAAAGATTGGCATGAGATGTTACCGTTTGCTTTGCATGGGTACCGAACGTCGGTCGGGACATCAACATGGGCAACTCCCTTCTCTCTGGTATATGGCATGGAAGTAGTCCTGCCTGTTGAAGTAAAGATTCCTTCATTGCGTGTGATGATGGATGTTAAGCTGGATGAGGCTGAATGGGTACGTGCTCGTTATAATCAGCTATGTCTGATTGAGGAAAAGAGATTAGCGGCTATCTGTCATGGTCAGCTTTATCAGAGGAGAATGAAGTGTGCATTCGACCAACGAGTCCATACTCGAGAGTATCAAGTGGGAGAGCTTGTGTTGAAGAGGATCGTTCCTCCAAGTTCAGATCACAGGGGCAAGTGGACCCCAAACTACGAAGGAACATTCATAGTGAAGAAATTCTTTTCAGGAGGAGCACTGATGCTTACCACTATGGATGGAGATGACTTCCAGTCCCCTGTTAACTCGGACGCAGTTAAAAAATACTTCGCATAAAGAAACCCGCTGGACACAAAAACAGAATTAAAGTCCAGGCAAAAAAAGGGCATCCCGGCGAGCTAAAAACAGAATAAAAAGCTCGGGAAAAAGTTAGGGAAATAAATAAAAAAATGTACACCCGCTGAGTTGAAAAGCCACATTGGACAACTCAGGCAAAAAAGGGTATCCCGGTGGATTGAAAACTCGAAAGGGCGATCCACGCAAAACAAGGGAATAAGCGAACAACTGCGATCCGAGTTATCTGGACCACATCATCGTTTTGTACAACTTGACAATATCAGAAGGATAGGAAACAGTCCCCTCATCCTCTCAGAAAGCCAAAGAAGAATGGAGAGTCTCGAAGACATGCAGGTCATAGCAGGAATGGAACTCCTTGGAATTCCTTGTACATTGCCATTAGGATAGTTTCTTTTCTCAATTTTTATGGTAGCTACCTCTTTCCAGGTGGTTGCTTCCTGATGTAAAATCTTTTCCTATTCAGAGGCCATTTAGTCAAAAGAATATTCAATCAAAAAGTTGTGTGTGTTTATTTTTGTTTGCAAAATGTCCTGAATTTTTAGCAAAAAATAGCATTGCATCTAAACATGGTGATAATTTTGAAAAGAAAACTGACATGCAGGGAAACTATAACCCTCTTTGAGTGTCGGGTGATGATGGATGAACAGATCATTCCATGCAAATCCCCGGGGCACACTTGTGTTTTCTGTTATTGCAGGTTACAGGATGGCGTCACATTCTCCCAAGCAATTTACTTTTCCCCAATAGAGTACCTCTCCAAGCAGAGACTTCCCCAGCAGGTATCTGAAAGCCTGACATCTCCAGCAGAGATTTTCTCTAGCTAAGCCATGGCAGCAGCCCAAGCAATTTCTTCTTCCCCAGTGGAGTATGCCCAGCAGGTATCTGAAAGCCTGACATCACCAGAGTTGGAATTATCAGAATTCTATCCTCAGCAAGGGTCTCAACCATAGCTTTGAATCAGCAGATTCTATCCCCAGATAGATTTTTGTTCAAGCAGCTTCCCCAGCTGAGTCTGAAGATAATCCTGTCCCCACAGAGTTCATATTTGATTTTCACCTCCGTTAGTGAAGTATTCCCCAGCGAAGTTGCCATACTTTTGGGTATTTTGATGATACAGTCAGGTATTCATCACCTCAGTCAAAGTGAGGTATCCAGACCTTTTGACTTGTCTTCCCCTGCAGAGTTGTAACTCTTGTGGCCAATCAGGTATTTGTTGCTCGTCTGCAATCTCTGGCACTCGTCTACGCTCTTGGTTTGTTTGTTGCTCGTCTGCACTTCTCCAGCACTCGTCTGTGTTATCCTTAAGCAGAGACATCCCCAACAGTAATATATTATTGCTCTATTGATGCTCGTCTGCATCTTTCAACACTCGTCTGTGTTATCTTTGATATTGCTCGTTTTCTCTTCCTAGCAGTGGTTTATGATTACCTTGATATTGCTCGTCTGCAATGTTCAACACTCGTCTGTGTTTTGATATCTCCTTGTTGTTGCTCGTTAGCAATTTCCAACACTCGTCTGTGTTTGGTATCCAGCATCTGCTGTTTGCTCGTCTGCAATTCTCAACACTCGTCTGTGTTTGATATATCTTATTTGCTGTTTGCTCGTCTACAATTCTTAACACTCGTCTGTGTTTGATATATCTTATTTGTTGTTTGCTCGTCTGCAATTCTCAACACTCGTCTGTGTTTGATATATCTTATTTGTTGTTGCTCGTCTGCAATTCTCAACACCCGTCTGTGTTGTGATATCTTATTTGCTGTTGCTCGTCTGCAACTTTCCAGCACTCGTCTGTGTTTGGTATGCCTGATATTTGTGGATACTCGTCTGTATCATCCCCATCACTCGTCTGTGTTGATTACCTGTTGAAGCTCGTCTGCTTTGTTTGGATACTCGTTTGTATCATCCCCAACACTTGTCTGTGTTAGTTTATATCCGTATGTGAGGATCTGCTATTTATCCTGGTATTCCTGTGACTACTTCAAATGCTCGTCTGTGTTTGAATTTCTGGTATTCGTCTATACCAGTGGCTGATACTCGTCTGTATCATTGCCTGGAGCGCTCGTCTGTGTTTCTCGGATCATCGTCTGATACTCGTCTGTATCATTGACTTATGGAACTCGTCTGTGTTATCTTGATGATCATCCAATACTCGTCTGTATTGAAGAGGTTTCAGATCCTGACAGTGGGAATTAATGTCAAAAGGGTTACCGGTCCTGGCGTAACAGGTAAATTCGAAGGAGGCTCGTCTGTCTCAGGCACCAATTATTGTTGCTGCACCTGGCGTAACAGGTTTGCTCAAAGAAGACTCGTCTGTCTTATACCATATATCCGCGGATAATATATGAAGAAGGTTCGTCTACCTTGATTGCATGTCTATCCCACAGACTTAAGTGCATGTCGGTCCTGGCGTAACAGGTAAATTCGAAGGAGACTCGTCTGTCTCAAGTCATATGTTCTTGCAGTGTTTGAGGACTCGTATGTCCAGTTCCTGGCGTCACAGGATTGTTTGAAGACTCGTCTGTCTCAAGTTTTATATTCTTGCAGTATTTGAGGACTCGTATGTCCAATTCCTGGCGTCACAGGATTGTTTGAAGACTCGTCTGTCAACGCATTCTTATTCCAGATATCAGTTTCAACTTGGAAGAAGCTCGTCTGCTTTTTCTCTTCTTCATATCCCCAGAGCGTCATCTGGTTGGGTTTATTTCCCAGTGTTGCATTCTTCATCAGAGTGCAAATTTCTGGTCTTCTTGGTATTCAACCACATTTTATCTTGAATGGTCGATAGCCCGTACTATCGTCCTTTTCAAATCAACTGATTATTGAATAGGGGTAGTTGTAACACCCCAAATTTTCCCTCTTCTTTTAAGCATCATATTACATCATATTCATCATACTCATATCATTTCCTTAGCATCATATCATGGAAAGATGAAGCGTAACATCCCTCATGTCCTAGCATCAAGCATATGGTCATCTGTGGAGGTCCTAGAAGCATTTCAGGCCATGACAAGGGTCCCAATGAGTTTGTACAAGTTCTATGGTGAGTCTATATCACATTTTCAAGTTCAAGTCCATTGTAAAAAGCTCAGAAGATTGCATGATCATCAGAGATCTCAGGACAAGGCAAAGCTCCTATACAAGGCACCCAAATTAGGGTTTGTGATTCAAGCACCAAGATCTCACAATTTTGGTCATTTCTTTTGGGTAAAGTCTTATATATGTTAATAGGATCCTAGGTGTCAATTTTCATGAGAAAATTCTATGTGGAAGTCAGTCAATGCCTCAGTTGCTTGCAGATGAAGCAAAAAGTCAACAGAGCCCTTAAAACGTCAACTGTGCAATTTCAAGGGGTCTAACCCAATTTTTTTGGCCAAGATGGGTCCCTACAATGTTATAAGAGGTTTTTAATGATCAAAGTTCAAGAATCATGGAGATTTTAAGGGTTTTGCAAAAATGGTACAAAGTTGGTTTATGGAATTTTCCAAATTTGGCAACTTTTTGAATCAAGGGTGGAAAATGAAAGCTACATGTGCTGAGAGGCCCAAGAGAGCATGAGCATAGCATGCTTATTCCACCAAGTGCAAATGAGGCAAAATCACACTTTTCTCACTACTCATTCGTGCATTCTCTCTCACACTTTCAGCATTGCTTTGTGAGGTCACAACAAAGAGAATTAGGGCTTAGCAAATCTCAGATCTCCCTCACTCTCTCATTCTCAACTTTCTTTCAAATTTTCATTTCTTCACATATCTCTTGATTCTCTCACTTTCTTCACAAAACTCTTCCATATTCTTGATCAGTGAATCATATAGATCAAGATTCAACCACTCATTTGAGCTTAAAGCACTGAAATAGAAGCTTGCCATTGAGAAGCAACTTGTCTTGAAATCTCAGATCCAGTCTCTTTCAAGACCTTAGATGCATTTATTTTGCATCTAAGGAGTAAGAGGAGCGATTTGCACGCATTGGTTGGTTTTCTAGCTCACTGAATCAAGCTCTCCATCTCAGGTATGGCATGAAATCTCATGATCTAAAAATGGAATTAAATTGTTGCTTTGTGTTCTTTGATCTTCACTGATGATTCTGCACTTTGTAGAATTGAATTTGGTGCATTATATCATGAGTTATGTGCATTTCAAGTTTCATGATCAATGTTGTTTGTCTTCGATCCGTCCAATTCTTTGAGTTTTAGCTTGTTTTGAGGTCATATTTGGATTCAGTGGTGTCTAATTAGTTGATCTGGAGTATTTGTTTGCATTATTTGGTGGATTTATGATGCTGTTATGGATTCCAGTGCCGGAGCCCTAGCTCCGGTCACCGGAAAATGGATTCATGTGCATTAGGGTTTGTCCAACGAAGAAGATGAACTATAGTTGTTAGATCCCACATCCAAGGCTCCTAGCGCTGCCACCTAGCCCTAAATATGTTTCCATCTCATGTATTTTTCTGTTCCCATTTTTAATTCAGCGTGTGATGCACCACACAGCAATAACCATGCGCCAGCCAATCCCAGCCAAGCTCTTGTCCACCTCATTTAATGAGGTTACCTCTCACAGCCGCTGGATGAATCCAGCGTGTTTCCTTTTTTCAGCCTTTTCTTTATTAATTCAATTAAATTCCACCATAAATTCATGTTCCAGCATAGCATTTTGGGCCTTCACATTTGATATTCGCACCCCTGTGTCCCTTAGGCCCAACTGAATTCAACGCATAAACCTTCTCTTCGCACCTCCCTTCAATTCATTTTAATTTCTCTTTTCTTTTGTTTTCCTTTTTATTCAGTTCCATTTCCATTTTATTAAAATAGTTCTAGTCATCTAAAAAATCCCAAAAAAATGATGTGTGTTATTTTATGTCTCTATTATTTTATCATATTTTTATTTTATTTTTTTTCCTTGTCCACGTGTCTGAATTAATTCTCCACTTCACATAGCTTTTTTTTAAGTCTTTCTTGACCACTCTGCCTTGTTCATTTTCCACACTCTTCAATATTTTGAGTTTTGATCCCATTCGTTTTGCTTTGAATTCTTAAGACATTGAACTTTTCATGTATTTTTTCTCAGGATTTTTAGAAACTTATTTCTTGAGTCTTGGTCTTGTAACTTGTGATGTAAGTTTGCTACCCTCACTTGTGTTCTTGCCTCCATTAAACCTAGTTTTCTTCTGAATATTTTCAAATCCTTTTGGCTAGTTGATATAACATGTTTGAAGATCATTTGGTTTAAATTGTAGAATTCTTAGATGGTTGGTTGATTTGTTGTGGATTTTATCTTGAACCTTGTCCCATTTTGCTTCTTTTGAACCTTTAGCTCTCATATAAGCCTAGAAGGGCACTTGTGCCAACTTCTTCTTCTCATTTGGGGTTCCTTTGGGATGTGGGTACCTTCCTGGTCCTAGGATAGAGTTTTTGTCTTCTGAATTTTTGTGTTTGCTTCTTCTTTAAGTCATTTGTCTCCTTAAGTGTTTTCACTTCATCTTATTGCTTCTTTTGCTTCCATTTGGTATTGTTTGGTTTTGTACCTCTTTTCTCTTCATCTTTTTGGCTTCTTAAGCCATTCTTCATCTCGTTTTGGTTCTGGTTGTGAGCCTTGTGTTCATATTTTGTGCATTTTGCTTTACATATTTCATAAGTGTGCATTTGTTCTCATAAGTGTTTCATGTTGCATCTTTAGTTTGCATACTTCTTCTCCTCATTTCTTTGAGTTGCATTTGCATTGTACATATGTTCATATCATTTCACTTCTTATTGTTTGATGTTAGCATGTTATCTTGCTCATTTTGTTTCACTTGTATGCATACTAACCTTGCAGGGGCTATGGTAAGTGTGAGATGTGGGAATTGAGTTCCACATCTCCAAATCTCATCTTCTCCTCTTATGTTTATATGTACTAACCCTTTGTTGTTGGGCTTAGGCATTTCTCATATCTTCTCCTATCTTCTTCTCTTCTTCTTTCCTTCTTCATTAGGATAGAAACCTCACTAACCCTTAGGACATCCATGCATGTTAACACTTAGGATTATTTTAGTCCCCCTTTAGAATTTTCCCTTTGAGATCCTTTTGGTTCTTCTTCTCTTCTCATCTCATAACTCTTAAAAAGCACTTTAATAAGTTTTAAGTGATGTCTTGATCCATAGCCTTATCCCATGAGGAATACTTGTAGTCTTCCCATCTTGGGATAGTACAAGTTTACCTTGTGATGCACAAGTTTGATCAAGGTATCTTCTTCATAAAAGAAAAGCATAAAAAACACTTTTTCATCTGTAAATAACTAAAACACTTAATAAGTAAACAAGTTAGTGAGCCTAAGCCCTAATCTTTGGGTTCAAGTTTTGGGGATCTTCTCCTTACTTGAGTATGCTTGTTCTATTATTCCATCTTAGAATGTAGTGATAAGTGCACATTCCATGGAAAAGAGCTTGAGTTCACTCCCTTGTGACACATTCATAAAAAGCTTCAAAAAAACACAAACAAACAATAAGCGTCTTTCCTTCGTGAATTCTTTTCTCATCTCCTTCGCTCCGTACGCGAACTTGCTCCTACTTGTCACTTTGCAAGACGGTTACGCACTCGTCGTCCGAGTCTGCAACACCTGAGCAATGGCATAGGCAGTTCAAGCCTTAATCCACAAGCAATTTCCTTTTAGTACCCCTAGTTAGGGGAACTACGGCGTCTCTGATCCTCATTATCCTGATGAGGTACGTAGGCAGCGGGGTAGGGCCCGTTCGAGCACAATCTTTATTTTCCCTACATTTTTCCTTTTCATTTCTTATTCAGTTCTTTTCCAGTTCCAGTTTCTTTCCATTTTCATTTCTTTTACACGCAGCTTTCATACCCTCACCCTTTGAAATAGTTTCTTTTGCAAGCGTGGATCCCGTCGGGTACGGCGGACGATCTGGGTGCTAATACCTTCCCAGGTCGTAACCGACTCCCGAACTCAGTCTCTTTGGTTCGTAGGACTTGTGTCCTTCCTCTTTCTTTCTTCTGGTTTGTGCATCATTACCATTCCCTTTCTTCGGGATAAAAATGCCTGGCTGGCGACTCTATTCTTTTTCCGCGCCACTTTCGCGTTTGTACCAAGATGGAAATCCGGGGAGCGACACAGTGATTTCACGGAGATAGTTTAGCTAATGAATTGTGGATGATGGTGAGTTTGTTAGAGATTAGCAACAAGGGGATGATTGACCGAATGAGCAATGGTTTTGGAAATGGAGGCATGCATCCAACATCGACCTTCATAGAGGAAATGGCCCTCTCCATTTTGAAATACTTGTAAATATTCTCTAGTAACATATAAATTCTACACATCAAATAAAAAAAATTGTAAAACAAAATAATCAAATAAAAATGAAAGTTAATGTTAGAGGACAATCCAAGTATTTTTGAAGCTGAGACTAAATTTCAATATCAATAAAGAGATATTTGGTTTATCCATATGGATGGCCTTATCAAAGCATAAGACTTATTCTCGGACATGAGAAACACTCTCCTTGTAAAAAATTGTTCAAGGGCACATCATCCACCATCATTGCTTAAGAATCCAACAACGTGGGAAACATTGTTGATAAAAGTACAACGAACCATAAAGGGTACATGCAAGACATAACTTCAAACATTTGTGTTAACCGTATAAATTAGGGATTAAATGACTATATATATGTCCTTAAAGTTCTTAAGGGAGTCACAAAAGAATCCAAAGACCCTAGAGGAAATACTTGGGGTGTCCCCAACTAAGACGATTATTTGCTCTTACGGGGCAATAATGCCTTCATTTAATGGAATGCATCACTGCTTGCACAAGATAATAGATCAAAATATATAAATCAACTTGAAACTTCCTTGTAAATCAAGATCACAAGATAACTTTAAGTTGGATTTTGCTTGGAATATCATAAAAGAATATTGAGTATGGGGAATAATAATAGAAACCAAAGGTTCACTTCTATAAATATGCAAATATTTTAAATACATAGTAGAAACAACTCACAAATAAAACATTTCTTAGTTATTACAATTTTTTCAAACCTACACATTGTACCTAAACATTGTTCACTCTATTTCCCAGTACTTCCCTACATAGAGGACACGTTATTTTTTCTTCTAACCATGGCAATATACATTTCTCGTGAAATGTGTGTTCGCATTTTAGTTTGTACAATGTGTAGATGTTTAAGAATTGGCAGAATTTTTGACCAAACAAGAAATGTTAAATTCAGTTCAGAATGTCCTATCAGATGTTGGGACATTATCAAACAGAGTATGTGAACTTAGTTCAGGATGTCTCATCAGATGTTGGGACATTGTGTAAATAACTTAAGTTCAGTTTTTCAGGATGTCCCAACAGATGTTGAGACATCTCAGACCTGCTACCAGAATTAATTATTGATTAACAGATCAGAGATATTTAAGGAGAGTTATCTGGAATTAATTAATGATGGATAAAAACAGAACAAGGCGCATCTGTAGGGAGATTTATATTGAAGATTCAGATTAAAACAGAAGACCTAATGCACCTAGAATCTAGGAGGTAACAAACCCTAAATTCAAGGTGGAAGCTGCTGCGCATTAGGGCTGGATCATTCTACAGAAAGCCCAAAATTCAGATACCTATTTAATCAACAGAAACTCATAGAATTGAGTACTAATTCCAGAAGACCAAATAGGGTGTCTAGTGTTTTTAATAGCAGGTTGTTTATGTACCACTTTATGAGCTTTTAAGCAAAAGTGCATTTGTGACTTGATTGAAACTGTGAAGTAAGATCAAGCTGTATTGTTTGAAGGATGTCTTCAATTTCTGTAAACTTGTAAACTTGATCACTGTGTGATTGAGGGGGAGTGAGTAGGGTACTCATATCTAAGGTGTGTCTTAGGTAGAAATTGCATTGGGTAGTTATTAAGTGATAGATTAAACAGGGTGGTTTAAGTCTAGAATTAATATTACTAATAGTGGATTTCCTCCTGGCTTGGTAGCCTCCAGATGTAGGTGTGGTTATACACTGAACTGGGTTAACAAACTTCTGTGTTGTTTACTTTTCTTGCTATTTAAGTTTTGGTTAAATTTGTCAAGTGTCCTATCAAGTGTTGGGACATCTCTTAGGACATCTCATACCTGATCACAGAATTTCAATTGGCATCAGAGCAGGCACCCTTCCTGTTTATACTGGGTGAGATCTAGGGAAAACAAATTCTGTAACATGGACAGAGATATAGGGTCAGTAAATAGACCACCTATACTGGATGGATCTAATTATGACTACTGGAAGCCAAGAATGATTGCATTCTTAAGATCACTTGACAACAGGGCATGGAGAGCAGTAAATGTTGGATGGGATCATCCTATCCAAGACACCAAAGATGGATCAAAAGTACTGAAACCTGAAGAAGAATGGAGTAAGGAGGAAGAAGATTCAGCACTAGGCAACTCAAAAGCCTTAAATGCCCTATTCAATGGCATTGATAGGAACATTTTCAGACTTGTGCATCATTGTGAGCTGGCCAAAGATGTTTGGGACACTCTCAAAACAACTCATGAAGGAACATCAAAAGTGAAAATGTCAAGACTTCAACTTCTCACCACCAAGTTTGAAAACTTGAGGATGAAGGAAGATGAATCAATTCATGAGTTCTACATGAACATCTTGGATATAGCCAATACTTCTGGAGCTTTGGGAGAAAAGATGTCTGATGAAAAGCTGGTAAGAAAGATTCTCAGATCTTTACCAAAAAGATTTGACATGAAAGTCACAGCAATAGAAGAAGCTCAAGACATATGTTCCATGAAAGTTGAAGAACTCATTGGTTCCCTTCAAACTTTTGAGATGGGAATGAATGACACAAATGTTAAAAAGAACAAAAGCATAGCATTGGTGTCAAATACTGATGAAGAAGAAGATGATGAATCAGAAAATGGTAAAAGCTTATCAGAAAACCTAGCTATGCTTGGAAGACAATTCAAACAGATTCTCAGAGGAATGGATGGCAAATCCAAATCCAGTGGAAAATACACAAACTCTTCTGAGAACAGGAGACCTTATGATGCTAATAAAAAGTCAAATTATGCTGAAAAGACCAGTCAAGAAGGAATCAAGTGCCATGGATGTGAAGGATATGGACACATCAAGAAGGAATGTCCTACCTTCTTAAAAAGACAAAAGAAGGGACTATCTGTAACCTGGTCTGATGAAGACTCAGGAGGAGATTCAGAAGAAGAATCAGCTAAGCATATTACTGCTTTAGCTGGACTGTGTGAATATGATAGTGATTCCAGTTGTGGAGAGCTTACTTATGAAGAACTTGAGCAAGCATTCAAAGATCTATACAAAAGAAGCTCTGAAATATGCAGTGAGGTTATAAAGCTAAAGAAGCAGAATGAGACATTAGAAGATGAAAAAGAAAATGATCAAGAAATCATTGACACCTTGAAAAGTGAAGTAAGTCTTCTCAACTCCAAGTTGGAACATATGTCCAAATCTGTTAGAATGTTGAACAGCAGCTCAAATACACTGGATGTGATTCTCAACAACAATAAGCACTCAGGGGATAAAAGTGGACTGGGATTTAACAGAGCAAATAAAGATGAAGCTAGCTCTAGCAAAACAGCTTCAAAATCCATACAGTCTAACAAGATGTCCCAACAGATGCTTCAACATCATGAAAGAAACACAAAGTCAAACATAATGTTCCAACAGATGTCTCAACATTCTGAAAAGAACAAAATGAAGAAGAAGTATCAAAGATGGAGATGTCATCACTGTGGAAGATTTGGACATATCAAACCTCATTGTTATAAGCTTCATGGATATCCAAATCAGATGTATCAGCAAACTTCCAAGCAGAAAGTAGAAGGTACCAAGAAAGTGTTGCATAAACATCAAATAAATCAGCAATCTCCTAAGCAAAAGACAGAGATCATCAAGAAAGAGTGGAGACCAAAAACCAGCATTCAAACTGATCAAAGTCACATACTCAAGAACAAGATCAACAATCAATCTTGGAGATCAGCTGATAAACAACACACAGGGCAGAGGCATCAAAAGAAATCTCAACTCATCTGGTCAAAGACAAATACTGCATACATAGCACATACATCATTGAGAGTATCAGCTAAAGAAGACTGGTACTTTGATAGTGGATGTTCAAGACACATGACTGGATTGAAGAATTTGCTAGTAAACTTAAAATCACATTCATCCAGGTATGTGACCTTTGGAGATGGAGCTAAAGGAGAAATCAAGGGAGTTGGAACCTTGGACTGTCAAGATGTTCCAAGACTAGATGATGTGCTGCTTGTTAAAGGTTTAACTGCTAACCTGATCAGTATAAGTCAGTTATGTGATCAAGGGTACAGTGTAAACTTTACCAAAACTGAATGCATAGTGACTAACAATGAACAAGAGGTTGTAATGAAAGGAGCCAGATCTAAAGACAACTGTTACATGTGGGAACCACAAGACTTCAGTCTCACTTCAACCTGCTCTCTAGCTAAAGAAGAAGAAGTGAAACTGTGGCACCAAAGACTAGGTCATCTTCATTTCAGAGGCATAAAGAAGATCATATCTATGGATGCTGTAAGAGGTATTCCTAAACTGAAGATTGATGATGGCAAAATATGTGGTGAATGTCAAATAGGCAAGCAAACCAAGATGTCCCATCCAAAGCTTCAACATCTGACAACTTCCAAAGTTTTGGAACTTTTACATATGGATCTCATGGGACCTATGCAAGTTGAAAGCCTTGGTGGTAAGAGGTATGCCTATGTGGTGGTTGATGACTTTTCAAGATATACATGGATAAATTTCATCAAAGAAAAGTCAGATGTATTTGAGGTATTCAAAGAATTATGTCAAAGATTGCAAAGGGAAAAATCCAGCTGTGTGATCAGAATTAGAAGTGATCATGGAAAGGAATTTGAGAATCAAAAGTTCTTAGATTTCTGCTCTTCAGAAGGAATCAATCATGAATATTCTTCTCCTATCACTCCTCAACAGAATGGGATTGTTGAAAGAAAGAATAGAACTATTCAAGAATCAGCAAGAGCTATGATCCATGCTAAGAAATTACCTCTGTATTTCTGGGCTGAAGCTATGAACACTGCCTGCTACATCCATAATAGAGTTACCTTGAGAAAAGGAACTTTGTCCACAATATATGAAGTCTGGAAGGGCAGAAAACCCACTGTGAAGTACTTTCATGTGTTTGGAAGTAACTGCTATATTCTGGCAGATAGGGAGCAAAGGAGAAAAATGGATCCTAAAAGTGATGAAGGGATTTTTCTTGGATACTCTATAAACAGCAGAGCATATAGAGTATTTAATTCTAGAACCAAGGTTATCATGGAGTCTATAAATGTGATAATTGATGATGCTCCTACAGATGTCCCAGAAGATGTTGGAACATCTGCTGATATCAAGATTGAAGCTGAAGAAAAGAATGATCAATATAACTTCAATCAAACTAATACAAGGACAGAAGAATCAAGCAAACCTCCCTCCATCAGAATACAGAAGGATCATCCCAAAGATTTAATAATTGGTGATCCCAACAGAGGTGTGAGCACTAGATCAAGAGATGTGATTTCAAGTTCTTGTTTTGTTTCCAAAATAGAACCTAAAAACATCAAGGAAGCTCTCACTGATGAATACTGGATTTGTGCTATGCAAGATGAATTAGGTCAATTCACAAGGAATGAAGTGTGGAATCTTGTTCCTAGACCTGATGACATAAATGTGATTGGAACAAAATGGGTGTATAAGAACAAGTCAAATGAACAAGGAGTTGTTACAAAGAACAAAGCCAGACTTGTAGCTCAAGGATACACTCAAATTGAAGGGGTAGACTTTGATGAAACATTTGCACCAGTAGCAAGGCTTGAATCAATAAGACTACTGTTGGGAATTGCTTGTATCTTAAAGTTCAAGCTATTTCAAATGGATGTGAAAAGTGCCTTTTTAAATGGCTATCTTAATGAAGAAGTATATGTAGAACAGCCTAAAGGATTTGTTGATCCAAGCTGTCCAAATCATGTATACAAACTAAAGAAAGCACTTTATGGTTTGAAGCAAGCTCCAAGGGCATGGTATGAGAGACTAACCACATTTCTTATCAAGCAAGGATACAGAAAAGGTGGGATTGATAAAACCCTGTTTGTTAAAGATGAAGAAGGAAATGTCATGATTGCTCAAATATATGTTGATGACATTGTCTTTGGTGGGATGTCTGATAAGATGGTCAAACATTTTGTCAAGCAGATGGAATCTGAATTTGAAATGAGTCTAGTAGGTGAGTTAACCTACTTTCTTGGTCTACAAATAAAGCAAATGGAAGACTCAATGTTCATCTCACAAAGCAAGTATTCCAAGAACATAGTCAAGAAATTTGGAATGGAAAATGCTGCTCACAAAAGAACTCCTGCCCCCACACATTTAAAGCTGACTAAAGATGAAAAGGGAGAGAATGTAGATCAAAGTTTATACAGAAGCATGATTGGAAGCTTGTTATACTTGACTGCTAGCAGACCAGACATTGCATTTGCTGTAGGAGTTTGTGCAAGATACCAAGCTGATCCAAAAGTCAGTCATCTCAATCAAGTCAAGAGAATCCTTAAATATGTTAATGGTACTTGTGACTATGGCATAATGTATTTTCATGGTTGCAAACCAATTCTCACTGGCTTCTGTGATGCTGATTGGGAAGGAAGTGCTGATGACAGAAAAAGCACTTCAGGAGGATGTTTCTTTCTAGGAAACAATCTGATTTCTTGGTTCAGTAAGAAACAGAATTGTGTATCCTTATCTACAGCTGAAGCTGAGTATATAGCAGCAGGTAACAGTTGTTCTCAGTTGGTTTGGATGAAGCAAATGCTCTCTGAGTACAATGTCCCACAGGATGTCATGACATTGTACTGTGACAACTTAAGTGCAATCAACATATCAAAGAATCCTATCCAACATAGCAGGACAAAGCATATTGATATCAGACATCATTTCATCAGAGATCTTGTAGAAGAAAAGGTGATTTCATTGGAGCATGTAGCTACAGATCTGCAGTTAGCTGATATCTTTACCAAAGCATTGGATGCTACACAATTTGAGAATTTAAGGGGCAAACTTGGAATCTGTTTATGTGATATTTAGCAGTTAATGAGATGTGCCAACATGTCATATGACATTGCATGGCATAAGTTCCAGATGGCAAAGCCAGTCTGGACAAGATCCTTGGGAATTCCATTCCTAATCATTTGGACTGTAACGGATACTTATTTAGTAACTACTTATAAGCAGCTATCAAGATTCTCATCATACTATCACAAGCGAATCACTTTAACCAGCAATCCTTCAGAAATCATAAACCCTAAAGCTGTTCATCTACCTTCCTCTACAATGTCTCAAAACCCTAAAACAACTGAGGAAGTTCTCAACCAGGAAGACGTAGTTCATGCCACTCCCATTTCTGTAGTACCAATGCAATCAACCCCATTGGACGAACTCAGGGGAAGCGTTTCTCACACTAAAAAGGCAAGAACTCCAAAGAGAGGTAAAGATCAAGTCAGAAGCAAAGCTAAAGGCACTCCCTCTCCAGCTAACATGCCCCCTAAATCTTCACAATATGTGGATGATTCAATCAAGGAGATTGTCACTCAAATTCTGTTTGAACAAAGAAAGGTGAGTGGAATCTCTGTTCCTCTGAACACCATGCCTGCATCTCAAGAAGAACAAGCTCAAGCTGCAGAAGAACAAGATGTCCCAACAGATGTTGGAACATCTGAAGATAAGAGAAAGAACTCATCTGATGTTGAGTTGGAACAAACTGAGGACCAGAATAAGACCTCAAATGAAAATGATGAAGAAATCTCTGAGGATCAGACCAAAGCCTCAAATGAAGGTCAAATCCCTGCTGATCAACAAGCTGAAGAGGAGACTGCTCAATCTCATCCAGTGGTGAACCTGGAGCAGGACTCTGATGCAGAGATCATAGCCTCTGTTAAACCCAGCATAGCCAAAAGGCTAAGGTCCAGGAAAGGCAAGATGCAAGCTGAAGCAGCAATCCCTGAGAAGAAGAAGGCTAGTCCAAAGAAAGGCAAGGCTAAAGCTACCTTTGGTCCAACAAAACCATGGAGCAAAGTCCAAACCCAGAAGAGAAAAGCTTCCACACCATCAGATTCAGATGTTGGATCAGATGTCCCAACATCTCCTCCCAAGAAGAGACCAGCATCATCCAGAGCTTCAACTACTGTTCTAGAAGCTCCCTTGGACAACATATCGTTCCATCATGTCTCCAGTGTCAACAGATGGAAATATGTGTACCAAAGAAGGGTTGCTCTAGAAAGAGAACTGAGCAGCAATGCACTTGAGTGCACAGAACTGATTGACCTCATCTCTGCTGCAGGACTGTTCAAGACAGTCTCAGAGTTCTCTCCCTGCTATGAACTTCTTGTCAAAGAGTTCATTGTGAATCTTCAGGAGGATTGCTCAAATGGTAAGTCATCTGAGTTCAGAAAAGTGTTTGTGAGAGGTAAGTGTGTTGAGTTCTCTCCTCAAATCATAAATCAATACCTAGGAAGAGAAACAGATGGACCAAATGAACTAGGCAAAACAGATAATCAAATCTGTAAGGTGATCACTGCAAATCAGGTCAAGGCTTGGCCTATGAAGGGAAAGCTCTCTGTGAGCATGCTTACCAGAAAGTATGCCATGCTGAACAGGATTGGAACTGCTAACTGGGTGCCTACCAACCACACTTCTTCAATCTCAACTGGTCTGGCCAGATTCATCTATGCTGTGGGAACTCAAACCAAGATGGATTATGGAGCTTATATTTTTGATCAGACTATGAAGCATGCCATCTCTTCTGCAACAAAGCTGCCAATAGCTTTTCCATCTTTGCTGTGTGGTATTGTGCTCAATCAATACCCTGGAATTCTCAATGACAAAGATACAGCCTGCAAAAGAGAAAGCCCCTTGGCTTTTCACTACAAGTTATTCCTCAGTCATCATGCAGCAGATGTTGAAGCACCCTCTGGGACATCTGCAGGTCCTTCAACTGCTAAGACTCCAATCTCCAAGAAGGCTTTAATTACTGAACTCAAAAGCACCTGCAAAGAGCTTGAAGCTAGAAAGCAGAAGCTTGAAGAAATCATTCAAAGGTTGGAGAGTGAAGAAGACCAGAAAGCTGCCTCTAATGAACACAATGCCTCTGATGAAGACAGTGAATCTGATGAAGCAAGTGAAGCTGAAACAGAAGATGAGGAAGCAACTGAGAGTGATGAATCTGAGTGATCTTTGTAGGTGAGGAAATTGTAATGACAGCACTGCTTTGTATTTCAGGATAATAGTGTCTTTGGCCCCAAATTTTGTGACTAACAAGGGGGAGAACAACAACAACAAATTGTACTGCTGTTTAATTATAAATGAAAAATCTGTTTGTTTCTGCCTGAACTGAATAAGTGTGTATTGATGAATATTTCTGTTGAAACAAGACTGGATACATATATGTTTGAGGGGGAGTAATCTCAAATAAGAATCAACAGAAAAGTAATGATATACTCTGATAAAAAGAACTTCTGCTGCACTCTGAAAACCAGAAAAGATGTTAGCCAAAAATTAGCCAAAGGGGGAGTTTGTAGATGTTTAAGAATTGGCAGAATTTTTGACCAAACAAGAAATGTTAAATTCAGTTCAGAATGTCCTATCAGATGTTGGGACATTATCAAACAGAGTATGTGAACTTAGTTCAGGATGTCTCATCAGATGTTGGGACATTGTGTAAATAACTTAAGTTCAGTTTTTCAGGATGTCCCAACAGATGTTGAGACATCTCAGACCTGCTACCAGAATTAATTATTGATTAACAGATCAGAGATATTTAAGGAGAGTTATCTGGAATTAATTAATGATGGATAAAAACAGAACAAGGCGCATCTGTAGGGAGATTTATATTGAAGATTCAGATTAAAACAGAAGACCTAATGCACCTAGAATCTAGGAGGTAACAAACCCTAAATTCAAGGTGGAAGCTGCTGCGCATTAGGGCTGGATCATTCTACAGAAAGCCCAAAATTCAGATACCTATTTAATCAACAGAAACTCATAGAATTGAGTACTAATTCCAGAAGACCAAATAGGGTGTCTAGTGTTTTTAATAGCAGGTTGTTTTATGTACTGTCGCTCCCGGGATTTTCATCCTAGTACAAACGCGAAAGTGGCGCGGAAAGGTTAGAGTCGCCAGCCAGACATTTTTATCCCGAATGAATGGGAAAGGTAATGTTGCACAAACCTGAGGAAGAAGGAAAGGACAAGGCCTTGCGAACCAAAGATCTGAGTTCGGGAGTCGGTTACGACCTGGGAAGGTATTAGCACCCCAGATCGTCCGTCGTACCCGACGGGATCCACGCTTGCTTGTTTGTTTCAAAGGGTGAGAAAATATGATTGCTGCTGAATAAAATCGCTAACTGGAATGGAAGGGAATGGAAATGAGAAATGAACTGAGATAAGAAAATAGAAAGAAAGGGGAAATGTAGGGAAAATAAAGAATGTGCTCGAAATGTAGGGAAAATTTAGTGATTTTTGCCAACTTTGCCACACCATAACTTTTGATCCAAGAAGAGTTTGATCATGTTCTTGTACTTTTTGAAAAGGTAAAGATGAGATCTACAACTTTCATGACCAAAGTTTTTCCATTTGAAGCATTTTTGGATCAAGAATCAAGGCTTGAAAAATGACATAAAATGATGCATTCTTGAAAAGTCAACTATGCCCAAAAAGTCAACATTTGCAAAAACCCTAAATTCTTGATTTCTATGAACTTCAATCTTCTTCCATGATTAAATAAAGACCATACACACTCAAAATGATGAAGATCAACCATTGGTTGGGCCATTGGGGGCCTCAGATGCCCTGATTTTGCACTGACTTGTCTAGAAAGTCAACTCTTGATCAGATGACTTCTCCATGGAATTTCTTCATGAAAATTGATATGCATACTCCCTATACCATATAGAGATCAATGGAAACAAGAATGACCAAAAAAATTTGGGGTTATGGCCTCTGAAACCAAAACCCTAATTTTCAGTCAACTGTGCAGTTCATCCTGGCTCTGCATCCACTCAAACCCTAGTTCTTGTGATTCCTCTGCATTTTTGACTTTGAGGAGATGGAATATGACATAAGAACACACATGGACCCCTTTGAGTTGATTAGTGGCCTTTAGAATGGCTCAAGATGCCCTGAGGTTGCTCAGATCACAAACCCTAGGTGCAGATGCCTTAGAAACTATCCAGTGAATCAAAAATGAGATGTGAGATGACATGATTGTGTTTATGCATATGAGATGATTTACAAGTCATGGTGTGAATGGGTGAGGGCAAATTTGGGGTGTTTACACTATGCTCAGGTGTTGCAAGCTCGTCTGGTACGAGTGCGTTAACCGTCTTGCATGTATGACAAGTAGTCGCGAGTTCGCGTTATGAATGAATGAGATGAGAAGAGAAGTTCCCGCAGGATAGTCGCTTGTTGTTTGTTTTTGGCTTTTATGAGTTTTTGTATGAATTTAGCACAAGGAAGTGAATTCAAACTCTTTTCCATGGAATGTACACTTGACTCTACATTCCAAGATGGAATAATAGACCAAGCATACCCAGCAAGGAGAATTTATCCAAGACTGGTTTCCTAGGATTAGGGTTTAAGTTCACTGGCTTGTTGAACTTTATTAAGTGTTTTTGTTGCTTTTGTGAAGAAGTATTTTTTTAAGCTTTCTTTGTGAACAATTCCTTGATGAGACTTGTGCATCATGATAAACAAGCTTACACCACTCCAAGATGGAATGAATGCAAGTGTTTCATGGAATAAGGCTATACACAAGGAATCATTTCGTTTATTTGTTAAGTGTTTTTGGATTTTTGTTTGAAGATAAGAAGAGAATGACTCAAATTGCAAAAAAGGCAAAATCTAAAGGACTAAGACTCAATCCTAATTTTGTTATGTATTTACAAAGTGATCCTAATGGTTAGTGAGGTTTTCTACTCCTAATGGAAACTTAAAACTATTAGAATTCAACTTACTTCTTAATGAAGTTAAGTTGATTCTAAGAACACAAAGAGGGAATCCTATACAAGTTGTGAGATCAAGATAAAGCAAAACAAAATGAACTTGAATTATAAGAAATAATATTCTAAAAAAATGCCTTAAAGGAAAAAATAATAAATAGTCTATTTATTTATTCTACTTCTATATGGAAATGAATTTTATACTAAGTTCTAAATCTAAGTCAAACTTAATATTTATCCTAAAACAAATTAAACTAAACCTAAGTCTAATGTTAAATTCCATGACTAAAATTAATCTAGACTATTGTTATTATTTTTTTGATTGAACATTATTTTTTTCTAATAGCTTAACCTAAAGGAATTATGCATAACTAAGCCAAAATTAATATTCTAAAAAATACTAAAACTCCTAGAAAAATTATAAAAATTAAATTGTATGATCCTAACACTACCTAAAATAGTATACTAAAAGGGATTCTAAAAATACTTATTTTTTTTATGCCTAACAATTAATTATTTTCAGCTAGGAATTAACTATTATTTCCTAAGGATTTTATTACCAAAACCTAAGATAAAAATTCCTAAAAATTCCATAAAAAATATTCTAAGAGCTATTAGGGGTCTTTTAATTACAGAAAAAAGAATGGCTCAAAAAGATTAATGGAAGTTATTTAAATAAAATAAACAAAGTCCAGCACACTTAAGAAGAAACTCAATAAAGCTAAATACAAAAATAATTCAGAATTAATTCTAAAATAAATAAATTTCAGAAAATAAAAATATCACAAATTCCTAAAATGACTTATTAAGCGATTGGAATTTTTTATATAATCTTCTCATGGTTTTTCCTATTTTCTATGGATTTATTTCTAACCTATACCAACAAGAAATTAAGAGGAAAATGGTGCATTAAAGTGACGAATCGAGAGCACTTACTTGAATGGCATGCCGATTCTTCACATAAAGAAATCCAAAACTTCATCCACGGTCTTGTGGTCTCTCATAAGCAAAATAAATGCTTATCATCCATATTCGTTTTGTGAAGCTTTTCCGTAATCGAAATCAATCCCATATCAACCAAGAAACATCATAAACACTTAATTCCAAAATTAGTACTAGACCTTAATTAAAATAAAATGCAAAAAAAAGTTATAACTAGAAAATTCCAAGAGATGAATTAAGAAATTAATCCATAAAAATGAATTAATAAGAAATTTAATCCATATTTTACAAGAAAAATTGATTAACAAAATTTCTATACAAAAACAATAAAGAACACCAAGTGCATAACAGAAATCTGGGTTGCAAATAACCAAAAGACTGGCCCAAAGCCCATTTGTCTTCAACCAATGGTGCAGGGGTGTACTAGTGATTCAGCGGGTCTGAATAGTATTTCTGCCAAGCCTGGCCCAAAATCAAGAGAGAGATACAGGGAGGTGTATGGAGCAAATACGAAGTGTAGTAGAAATTCAATGGAGCCTATCATGAAAAAGGCCCAATCCAAGTCTTGTAGCTAACCCTAAAAATCTCACAGAATGAGAAACAATAGTTAGCCCTCTCCATCTTACACTTTCAGCGGCGCCTCCTTCGTCTCTTCGCTACCACAATCGCCGATCGAACCTTCCGCCGCGATTTCCTTCCATTTCATCAATGCCGCCGGTGACACCACCCTATTCTCAGAATAATCTTCCGGCATCAACCACAACTCCGTTCGTTACTTTGCCTTCGAGGTTCGACGCCGCTCGTGTTCTCCTCCTTACGATTCGCCACCATCGCCTCATTCCTGTTCGTATCACAACAACACCAATCTAATCGATCCGGAAACCCCCTTTAACTCGCAAAGAGCTTGCGCGAGACGCTCGGTTCAAAGGAAGTAGTTCGGATGGCGAAATGAACACGAATCGGATCAAAACCCTTACCTCGATTTACCCTCCATGATCGGAACGAAGCTTCGGCTTGAAACTTCTAAGGATCGCTCGGTTCGATCCCGATTCCCTTCTTGCTAGCTGTTACCGTTGATGATTGACGACGGTATTGATTTAAGCCGCTGTGATAACTTGACAAAAGGCGATGAAAACCCTTAGGTATGGCTCTGATGCCCTTCACATCTTCTTCTCCTTCTGCACTCGTTGCTCTTTGTTTGATTCAATTGTTGTGGATAATGGATTCGTGGTGAATCGCGTCCTTGAAATATGTCGGTGAATCAATACAAAGCATTGATGTTGCTGAATCTTGATTTGCAGGTATTAATGAAGGTCAAAGCTCAGTGTCGGTAATGATGCGTGTTCTCGAAGGTGTAAGAGGATGGAGATTCATAACCCAGGAACAAACAAGAATCATCTCGCCGAAATCCGTTTCTGGCTGCAGTGGAAATATGGCCGAGAATTGCCACTCCGATATTGTTTCAGGCTTGACAACAGTGGGAGAGACTTCGCAACTCAGGTATGAATTCAAATCCCTCTTCTTCTATCTTTTCTCTGTATTCCTTTCTGCAATTGCTTCAATAACCGATTAAGTCTTTACGTGTGCAGGTTTTCGAAAAGTTGTTGATTGATGGAGTAATGAATGCCGAGAGTATGAATGGATTGAAGAAGATGATTGAAGAGTGGAAAATGGTTGAAATTATGAAGAAAAGATTGAAAGAGAGAAAAGAAAGATGTGAAGGAGAGGGAAAGAATGGTTGCAGGGAAAGGTTGAGAGATGAAGATGAATGTTTTTGATTGAAAGGGTGGAGAGTGAAGAATCTGGAAAACATATGGTGAACCCTTTTTTTGAAGAGGATTGGTTCTGATTTATAGAGAGGGACTCAAGCTTGTGTAGAATTTCTCAGGTGAAACTTCTAGAATTCTTCTGTTAGAAGTTTGTTGGATTTCGGTTTGAATTCTGTTATGAGATTCATGGATTCAGTTATGGTTTTTTCCTGTTATGAGATTTCCATTGACCTGTTTCTAGTGGAATTCGGTTAGGGTGAATTGTTAGGATAACTGAAATTATGTGATAGCTTTTTGTGAATAGGTTATTATTTGATATGAGTCTTATTTCTACTATCTTTTTCTTCTTTGACTGCAGGTTGATAAACAGGAAATGGCTTTTGCGAACAGCTTTCTCGGGGTGCAATTCGTGCTTGTTGCTGCTGTGAATTTGTGCAGGATGAAGAGTTGAACCTGAATAATAGAGGTTGATGGACGGAAGATGAGTCCAAGAGTGGCTGCAACCTTTCTTTTGCTTTTTTCTTTGAATTCTGAAATTGGTTGTTGCTGAATTTTTCTATTCTCATTCTTCTCAATTACTTCTGTATTTAAATTTCCTTTATGAGTCTTTTTGTGATCTCATCTTTTGGCAAATTTGTCTGCCTTTCATTGTTATTGGACAGCCCTTGTACCAATTTCCATAAATTATGGTAATGAACATCCAAATACTTCCATAATTTGGACTTGGCAAACCTAAACTTAGGGATTTTAATACCAATTCCTTGTATTTATAATGCAATCCCTATGAATTCCGGATGCCTTTAAATGAATATGCTTAAACAAAATTTGACTTGGAAACTTGCCTCTTTTGAACAGACTCCTCATTTTGATGGAGCTTAGACAATGTAGTAACTTTATAAGAGAAATGGATAAACTTAAACGAACTCAGGCTGTTGTAACTTGAACTTTAATTGGACCTTAAACTTTGCATGCCAAACAACTTTTAACCTCTTTCGCAACCACGAATCTGAATTAATTTCCAACAGGAACAAACTCACTTAAATTTTTAATGCCAAACGGCCTTGGCTCCTCTATCAATTAATCAAGCAAACCCCACAACAATCCTGATCCACAATAAATTCAACAGGCCAAACATTACGTTCTAAGAGGATATCCACCTTTTGCATCTCTCGTCACGATATGTGCCTTGAAATTCACTAACTGGGCAACGAATGACTTTAGAACGAATCCCCTTTATTGAAGCTCTAATACCCCTGATAAGTTGTATTTCGAGACGGCGTTCACAACAGTAAAAGTTCACCTTTGGTCCCAACCTTGAGTGTAATGGTTATATAAATCATCTCTGAATATGAAACTCAAACCAAAAGAATATGCCTTGATCACATGCCTTACGAAACACTGAAATGCACTAGTATGTTGTTAATAAACTGATGAGAAAAACGGATGAATGCAAAATGATACGCCAATAGAGGGAATAAATGAGGGCAAATTTTGAGGTATTACAGCTGCCCCTATTCAATCAACTGCAGACCTGAACGGATGATTGCAACAGCTTTTATACGTTCAAGGTATGGAGTGATTGAATACTCAAATAAAACCTGAAAATTTGCACACCGAGGGTAATGGAAATGCCATCTGCCCATTTATTTGTTTATGTATTTTCGATTTTGACCTCTGAATAGGTAACGGGGGTAGAACCAGGTGGAATAGAATCACAATGGTATACCGGCCGCAGGCGATTACCATTAACGACAAAGACTGACCTCGGACAGACTTTACAAAAGAGACAAACTGATCAATAAGCTCAAAAAGTGAACTATTATCCTCGAATAACAGCCACACAAAAACAAAAACAAGACCAACCGCAGAAGGACTTGAAGAAAAGAGTGCCATCCTCGAATGACAATCCAAAAGATCCTCGGATCTAACACGAAACCATCCTCGAATGGAGACGCAAAGGTATACCAGCCTCGACTGATAACCAAACACAAAGAAAATAGGACGAGATGGAACGGGACCATTGTACTTAAATGATAACCCGAAACGTGACCGTTGTACTGAAACGGAGACATGAGGAAATGAGATTGTTGTACGGAAACAATACTCAAAGACGAGACCATTGTACTTAAATGGAGACTCGGAAAGAATAGGATCGTTGTACTTAAACGATGCCCAAGCAAACAGGATCATTGTACTTAAATGATAACCTGAGACGCGACCGTTGTACTGAAACGGAGACGCGAAAGAATGAGACTGTTGTACTGAAACAAGACTCAAAGACGAGACCATTGTACTTAAATGGAAACTCGAAAGGAACGGGATCGTTGTACTTAAACGAGAGCCCAAGACGCGACCGTTGTACTGAAACAGAGACGCGGAAAAAATGAGACTGTTGTACTGAAACAAGACTCAAAGACGAGACCATTGTACTTAAATGGAAACTCGAAAGGAACGGGATCGTTGTACTTAAACGAGAGCCCAAGACGCGGCCGTTGTACTGAAACGGAAACACGAGAAAATGAGATTGTTGTACTGAAACAATACTCAAAGACGAGACCATTGTACTTAAATGGAGACTCGAAAGGAACGGGATCGTTGTACTTAAACGAGAGCCCAAGCAAACAGGATCATTGTACTTAAATGATAACCTGAGACGCGACCGTTGTACTGAAACGGAGACGCGAAAAAATGAGACTGTTGTACTGAAACAAGACTCAAAGACGAGACCATTGTACTTAAATGGAGACTCGAAAGGAACGGGATCGTTGTACTTAAACGAGAGCCCAAGACGCGGCCGTTATACTGAAACGGAAACACGAGAAAAGCAATGAGTTTGTTGTACTGAAACAAGACTCAACTGGGGATCACAACAAGACTTAGTGGACGCATCCACCCTGGGAGATGAAGTTGTATTCTGTGGGGAATACTTTAATCTGATTGGAGATGTAACAGGCCTTATGTAATACCTCAAAACTGGCCCATGCTGGTATGCATATGTTTGGATTTATGGCGTAATGCTCCATGACGATGGAAATGCTACGCTTTGGAGGATGCAGACGTAGTGATGAATATGCATATGCCAATGCAAGGAGATCTCCTGATAAGGAGACTGCAAGTATCTCAGATGGCTTGATTGGGGAGGAACTGATGATCACTGCATTGATCTGATCCACCCTGATGAGGTAACAACTCTGCGGGGAAAACTGTTAATAATTCACCGGCTCTGAACAACCGCCATTGCCAAAAATAAATTGGACTATGAGATTGGAGTGCCAAGCCCTGCTGGAGATGGACTCTTCTTGAACTCTGGTGGGGAAATGAAGACCTCCCGACTTGGCTGAGAACCAAAGGCATGACACTGCTGAGGGAGAAATTGCTGGGGAGGAAAGACATTCTTTATACTATTGAGAATCGCCCCTGTATGAAGGGAAACTCCTGCTTGGGGATGACACCCACCTTCTGTTACCTTGCCGGGAGAAATTTCAACTTACACATTACTAGGGATGACGGGTGATGTCAATGATAAAGCTTCAGGCTGAAGATAAAAGCTCAAGCTGCCACTTACTGGGGATAAGAGATAAATCCTCTCGTGTTGGGAATGAGAGATGCAAGGCGTATCATGCTGGGGATGAGAGATGATGATATCTTTTTGCTCAAGACGTAACCTTCAATTTACCGCACTACTGGAGAAGGAATTGTCTAATGAGACTTGCTAAGGAATTCTGATCAATGAAGTCCGCCGACGAAACAACTCTTGAAGTACTGTGCCGACAATGGCTTTGCCCCTAGCCCTGGGTTGATAGGTTGCCGACTAATCATGAGTGAACAATGGTTCTTTGCAATTTTCGACTCGCCTCAAATTAAGGTCCATCAGAAGTAAATGTCTCAAGAGGATTTTACAGAAAACATGGCATATGAAACGCCTCAGTGTCTTCAAACTCTTGGAGAGATTCGTTGGATCTCGAAATAACTGCCCCAGACTGCATGGTCTGTGCAAGAATTTTCCTCGCGAGGATTCATGAAAAACCTCATATCACTGTGAGATAGTGTGTCCTAGTATTTTGAACCTTGGGTAGGTGCTTCTGATTAACCGTCTTCAGGAGAAAGTACTTCTCATGTTCTTGGGGTGGCATGCCCCAGGACGAGCCTTGAAGTGATCACCTCTGACTGACCGTGCTTTGAAGAAAACACCCAGACCGACTGTTCTTTGAGAGATTGGATCTCGAAGTAATTGCCCCAGTTTGGCTAAAAGTTGAATGCATGCATCAGACTTATGAGAGATTTGATCTCGAAGTGATTGCCCCAGTTTGGCGGAATTGTTAATGAATGCTCGACGTGATTGCCCCAGATTAGTTGGCTCTTACCACGATTGCTGGGAAAGTCCCTACTCAATGGAGTTTTCTTGAAAAGTGCCCCTCGACATATTGTCCTTTGGAAGTTTCAGACTTCTCCACTTGGCAAGATTAAGCTTCTAGACTGAGATTCCATAAGTGAACTTTATGATGCCAAACAAATGTATGCAAGCAGAAACTGTTTATTTTGAGAATAAAAATTCTAATGCAACACACGTGTTAACCTTGAAGTTTTACTGAAAAAGATGTCGCAAACCTTTGTGAGCGAATCACTGGTTAAGATACGACATTAATTTAATTTTTTTTTTTGAATAATAGAAAGCATGCACATGCAACACCAACAAAGATCTTTCAACACCACTCATAGGAGTCAGGAACGCGGTCTCGTGGTAGTACGCTCTCAAAAATAACCCTGTTTCAGTTAGGACTTTTGAGGGTTGTATCGTGGCCTGGTTCACGGTTATAGAAACAAAAGATATAGGCTCGAAATTTTTTTGTGCCCACCCATCTTCATGATGTTCTCCATTCCTATGTTCAGCTAGCTTGGCATAAACGCTCACCTTTCGAAAAGGGGTTTTGTGATGATTGAGGAACCAATTACACTAACGGTTTAAACACCACTCAGGTTGTTGTTGGGAGCCAGTCACCCCTATTGTCTTTTGTGTCTGTATCACACGACTTTGTTCTTATTCAAGGATCTTTCTTGTGTAATCCTTTTCGTCTTTCGCTTTTGCATTATTTTGCTTATCCCTAACTTTTGCCTGGACTGATTCTTGTGAATCTTTGATTGTGAAGTCCAGCGGGATGCCCTAATTTTTGCCTAAGTCGCTTGTTTTCAAGTTTCGACTTAGCGGGATTTTTCATTCTTTTTTTCCTTCTTCTTTTTTTTTTTGAACAAATCGTGTGACACTGTTTGTCTTGATGGCTTTGAAAGGGTCGTGACTGTCTCATTTTTTGGTTGAGGAAGGATAACCTTTGTGGTTTCCGGTCTCTGGACTCTTGATTGGGATAACCATTGTGGTTTCTGGTCTTTGGACCTCTTGATTTGGTACAACGAAAGGTAATGGATCCTCAAATTCGCACTCCTTTTGAAATTTGAACGCTCGGTCAAACTAACTGACGCCTACCCTGCCCATGGGTTAAGTGCAAGGGTTTTTTCATGCAAAAAGAAACTCCTACTTCAAGGCTCAAATGGGTTGGCGAGGGTCTATCTCCCTTATACCTCCGGTGTTTAGGATTTGAAACAATGCCTGTACATCGTCAACAAGGTCTTTCTCAAAAGCACACAATTAGAGATTCATGCATTTTCATTCTGTCATCCTCCTTAATAGAGTTTAAACACAATAGTTGGTATTGCAATGCACATACACAAAATCATGAGTGAATACGAATGGATTACTTCAAGAAAAACATGTGCATTTTATTATGGCTATCATTCAAAAACAAATAAGTTTCATGCATGCATACAAATATTTAAACAAACAATATAAACTACAAATGAAAATGCAGTAAAGAAGCTGAACATTGCCATCATTGAGGAGACTTGACTCCGTCTGGACTTATTGCTTCTAAAGATTCCCTTGCAAACTAGGATGCCAATTTGATAAGGAGATTTCAATATGTGAGCAAACCTTTTGGCATGATGACCTTTGAGTCGGCCAAATTTTGCATCTTGTACTTGAACACATTACAGTTGTCAATTGTATGCCTAAATGCCCCTGAGTGATACTTGCATCTAGCCTTCACATCATGGTGGTCATTATTGAGGAGGTTTGACTCCGTCTAGATTTATTACTCTCGAAGACTTTCAGCAGTCAGCAGTCTGGATGTTCATTCTATTACTGATTCGGCGCCATATTCCCACCTTTACCTGGTGCGAACACAATAGTCTTGAAGTCAATCACATTCGCAACCTTATTTTTACCCTTGTCTCTGAAAGATTTGCAATCTTCAATTAAAAGGCTAGGTGCCCCAGAATGGTAGTTATACTTGGCATTGAAACCCCAAAGGAAGCTTTGTCGGAGATGATCCTGATGTGATTAGCCCAACTGGTTTGAACTTGAGTAAATGAGGAAACTCGTTGCACGTACGTCATCAGAATATGATCAAACTTCTTCTCAAGTGGTTTTGGCCTTTACCCTTATGCTCTGCACCTAGGACACTCTTGGGAAGCTCAGGTTGGATGCTGACAAACGACATCTGGCGGGAAGAGGTTGATAAAGTTAATAGATAAGGTTGATATATAAGGTTGCTCGGAAAGATCTTGCACGATCTCCTGCCTACGTATCTCCATTAACCAATGGAGAATCAGAGCAGCGTAGTTCCCCTCAATAGGGATGAAAATAGCTTCATTCAGAATTTCCATAACCAAGCTCATCTGAGTCTTCATCTGGTTGACTTCTTGTTTCAGCAGTTTCTGACTTTGAAATAAAACTTGTACCTCTGCCCTGAATGGCTTCAACTGGGTCTTCCTTTCGGTTACCTCCGCCCGGAGTTGCTTCAAATATATACTTTGATGACTGTGATTCAAGTTGTCCATTCTGATGAGAAGTCATGTCAAGAAAAGAATCTGTCTCTGAACACCTGTCAAGAATGCAAGGATGTATGCAAATGCCATGTTCAATTATTTCTGAGGAACCTATCTGCTTTAATTCAAGTTTTGATACAGAAAAATCCAACAACATGATTCAGATATGTGATCCTCGGAAATAACTGAACATGTGTGCAGAAATGCTATAATGTCATGTATGCAGCAGGCATGTGATCAATGGTGTGATGTTGGTGCCGGTGTTGAGCAATGAGTCCAGTGTCTGAATAGAACCATAATAGTAGCACCATCTCTGTATAGAACCCCATAACTGAGAACCCAATAACTGTAGAACTGGATCACATAATAGAATAGTCACTGATGGTGTTGAATTTGAACAACGAGCCAAGTGTCTGTATAGAACCACAATAGCAACACCATCTCTGTATAGAACCCCATAACTGAGAATCCAATAACTGTAGAACTGGATCACATAATTGAACAGTCACTGATGGTGTTGAAGCTGAACAATAAGCCAAGTGTCTGTGGAGAGTCATAATAACAGTCACAATATCAGGGTCACAATAGTAATCACAATAACAATTTCTCTGAATAGAAATCCCGGATCTCTGAATCAAAGAACCATAGAACACTGAACAATACTGGCAAAGTGGGTATGTTGAAGTTTAGGGTTCCTGCAAACCTGTAAACCCCTCCCAATCTCACGGGTGTGCTACTCGGGTCAACATCACGGACTCTCAAAGCCGAATAGCAATAATACGTTCACCATTTCCGAGAAATGGCTTATGACCAAATCAGGGAATCGGTTTGGCATTATGTACTACTCAGGGAGGTCTTAGTTGAGTCCGGAAGAACAAGCATCCCTCACAAGTCTCCAGCTTCAAGCACTGAGTCGAGAAACAATAGTACATTCATCCCGAAGGGTACAATACTATCGTCATACGAACAGTTTTGCTTTAACTGAATTCCTGTGAGAGAACCAGGCCATCCTATGCGAGTTCCCAGTGGGCCCTCGGATGCGAGTGGGTTTGCCAACAAATGTGGTCTGCCACTGTCATCACTGGAGAGGGATGTTTCCACAAAGGTTCTCAACGATCGGTCCCCTGACTGCACATAACTATCAAGGTAGCGCATCAACCCAGAAAGATTCCGGTATCAATACATTCCCGAGAAGGTCGCAAGTCAAGGTGTGGAACTCACTACTACCAACATAGCAAGATGCCATGAAGCCAAAGTGGAACCACTCTAAGTCCTAGGGTGCACTCAAGCCGGGTATTTGGCTTATCTCACAGTAACTCCCATCCCACAGAAAAAATGAAAACCAGCACAGCCAGACAGTCCAGTATAATATGATGCATGGAAAATAAAATACTGAAAGCGGTAAATAAATGCGATAAAGTAAAGCTGTAAATAAAACTATAAATAAAAACAGTAAAGCTAAACTAAAGCACTCAGCATCAAACAGATAAACACCCAAAGAAACAAAACCAAACAGGCGCTAGGATTGACTCTACAAGGGAAACCGGAAGAATCAGGTTAGTCCCCAGCAGAGTCGCCAGCTGTCGCTCCCGGGATTTTCATCCTAGTACAAACGCGAAAGTGGCGCGGAAAGGTTAGAGTCGCCAGCCAGACATTTTTATCCCGAATGAATGGGAAAGGTAATGTTGCACAAACCTGAGGAAGAAGGAAAGGACAAGGCCTTGCGAACCAAAGATCTGAGTTCGGGAGTCGGTTACGACCTGGGAAGGTATTAGCACCCCAGATCGTCCGTCGTACCCGACGGGATCCACGCTTGCTTGTTTGTTTCAAAGGGTGAGAAAATATGATTGCTGCTGAATAAAATCGCTAACTGGAATGGAAGGGAATGGAAATGAGAAATGAACTGAGATAAGAAAATAGAAAGAAAAGGGAAATGTAGGGAAAATAAAGAATGTGCTCGAACGGGCCCTACCCCGCTGCCTACGTACCTCATCGGGAAAATGAGGATCAGAGTCGACGTAGTTCGCCTAACCTAGGCGGGAATTATTTGTTTGTGTTTTTTACAGCTGGAACTGCGTATGTCTATGTGTCGCTCCCAACAAATGACACCGGGTCAGATGAAGGTACAGACGCGAACGGTCGGCGAAGGGAACAGTGAGAACACACAGCCGTGAACTCACTGGAGAATGAATAGAGTCGCCAGCTAGGCATTTTTATCCCGGAGGAAAGGCAATGCTGCATAGACCTAGAAAGAGATGGATAAGACGGTTGCGAACCAGAGAGACTGAGAAAGGGGGTTGGTTACAACCTGGGAAGGTATTAGCACCCAGATTGTCCGCCGTACTCGACGGGATCCACGCTTAAAAGATTTGTGCTTTAAAGGGGTAGTGTCAGTGCAATTTGTGTATAAAATAGCTGGAAAAGAATGTACAGGTGTCAGTGTAAAAGAAGTGTGAAATGTGATTTATACAGTGTCAGTGTAGGAACAAAGGTGAGATGCTCATGATAATGAGGCTAAAAGAAATGAGCTGGAAGGAGGGGGAATGGACAGAGACTTTTGTTCGATAACCGTTAAGTTATGCCTACGTATCCTCTCGTGCAATGAGGAAGTCAGAACACCGTAGTTCGACCCAAAGAGACTGAAAGGTGAATTGACTTGTGAACTGCTTGCTTGTCAATGCTCAAGTGTATGACCTGTCTGGCTCAGGTGCAAACTGTCTCGCATTAGACGGAAGAAGCAAGTTCTCGATTGTGAGTGAATGAGATGAGAAAAGAATCCCGAAGGAGACGATTATTGTTTGTTTTTTTGAGTTTTCAGTCTTTTATTGCTTTTGGAGTTTGTCATAGGATAATGAGCTTAAGTCTAGACCAATGGGCTAGTAAACTCATCACATCTTCCCTCTGATTAGGGGTAATGAGAATACCTTAAGTGTGAAGTCAGATTCTCACACTTAATCACCTTCGGTGTAGGATTAAGATCATTAACCTACTTGTGATTATTTAGATGTTTTTGGTGTTTTTGTTTAGTGTTGAGTAATGAGGTTAAGCCATAATCAGGGATTAAACAGACTCATTACACCATCCTAAAAGAAGGATAATAGATGAGAATGTTTAAGCTGAGGAAGACTCCTCAACTTAATCCATGATTAGGGATTAAACCCATGACAAAACAAGCCTTTATTAAGTGGATTTTAGATTAATGATATGATGATGAAGTGAATTTTATGGTTTGTAAGACAACTTGAGGGGGACTTGTCCATTAACACTAGGGTTAGTCCTTCTTAACCATTTAAGGAAGAATTAGAACCCTAATGCAAGGCCCAAGTTACAAGTGTAATGTCTTGATGATTATTAAGTGAATTGATTAAGAGATTTAAACACCTTAAGGGTTTAATACTTAGGATTAAAGTTATACACTCCATCCTAAGAGAAGGATGCAGGCATAACCCTAAGCACAAAGTCTTAAAGCCTTTAGGATTTAGTCCCTGATTGTGAGATGAGAGGAGAAAACTCAAAGAGAGACACAAAGGTAAAACTAAGAGGGGATACTAATCAAAACCCTAATTCGTTATCATGCTTGGTTGATCTTAAGGTTTGTGAGGTTTGCAAGAACAATCTTCAGAGGAACCACCAGGAAGCAGATGAACAAGATCAAGAGAAGCAAAGTGACTTGCTTCATTCAAGAAGTCAAGTCACTTGAAGAAAGAAAGTGGGAGGAAAAAGAATGAGCAAGCTCAATCTCAAACACAAATAGAAATGCAGCAATGGATGCAAGAGAGATGAAAAGAAAAGGTATGAGAAGAGAAGGCAAATCCACTTCTCAAGTTTACTTACCACCTGCAATGTTAGAAAGAAAATGCAATGCAATGCAAGATGAGATGAAATGATATGATGCTAAGCAAAACCAGAAGCATGTTGATGATGATTATGATGTTATGAGGTGCTGCAAACATGAGGCAAGGCAATGGGGATGTTCATACAAGATTATGAATGCAAATGATGCAAGCTAAAGAGCATGAACAAACATGAAATGTTATGAAGCATACAAGACAAATGACATGGCAAGTATGAGATGCAATGATCAATGATGCTTTATACATGTCTTAAGATGTCAAATGGATCATAAGAATGCACAAAATGCAATGACAAGTCATGCTATGCAAGAGAATGCAAGAGGGATGCAAAAGAAAGCCCAAATTAGGGTTCATGGATCAAACATCAAACACAAACCAAAAACAGAAGCAAACCTCATGATAAGAAAATGGAAAATGGCACCCAAAGAAACCCTAGGCCTATGATGAACCACTGCCCAAAGGGGAGCTCTCAACTCTCAACCAAACTCAAGATATGATTTTTACAAGTTATTAGGGTTTTTTAGGGTTCTTAACAAAACAAATGCCAATCAATTAGAAAATGCAAGAACAAATCATGGCCTTTTTATCCTTGAAAATACATGCTAAACACAAAACAATGCAAGAAGAACCAATGTCTCAACCTTCTTCAAAAGGCAGAAATGAATTTTCAAACTTATGATCAAAATAATGCATAAAAAATGATTTAATTCAATGAAAAATTCTTAAAATGCATCAAGATCAAAAAAGAAATTTGGTTTGAAGGTTGGACAATGTTTCTAAATGTCTTAGAACATCTCATGAATTTTTTTGTAATTTTTAAATACCTAAAAGTATTTTTAATTAATTAATTCCCATTAATCAATTAAAAATAATCTTTTAAATATTTAAAAATACTTTTTTAAATGATAAAAATAAAATAAAAATGTTTTTGTGTCATAAAAATTATTAAAACTTTAAGGAAAAAGTTTCATAATTTTTATGAATTTTTTACTATTTTTAATAAATAATGCAAAACAAATGAAAAGAAAATGAAAATAAATGAATTTTAAATGAATTAATGAGAAGTCAGCTAATCCTAGGGACAAGATTCAAAGCTACACGCGCGGGAGTTGACTGCGCGCCACATCTCACGGCCAGAATTCAAATTTCACTAATCAATGCTTATGCCCTAATCTTGCCGTTAAACACATTCAGATGACCGGAACAGTGTTCCGGTCATCTTCTCCGTTCACCCCAAAATGCTAACTCTCCACATACGTATTTAAAATGAAATCTAAGAACACAGGAATGATCCCCACTCACTCACGAATCAAAACCCTAACTCAAAACAAATTTATCATCCCTACAATGGCTGAATCGAAGCAATCTATTTCTAGGGCAAAAAGTTTCAGAAGCATGGTAAACTCTCATCTCTCCACCATTTTCAAAACCAAAGGCACATTCATGATCAGGAAGACATATAGAACAGATTAGGAACTTAAAAAATGATTTCTGGAAAAATATTTCTTGAGCTACCTGAGATTCGAAGCTTTCAACTCAGCTACTTTCTGATCTCCTCTCTTGGTGAAATCCACTCTACTTGGCCTCCTGATGATCCTTGAATGCTTAGGAAGAGTTTATGTTGGCTGGATGAAGAGTTTGAGTAACTTCTGCTCAAGCTCAGTTGAACATGGCAATGGTGATTCAGGTTGTTTCTGGCAAGGGTGAAGGGTTGTTTGTGGTCCAGATGATGAGTAGAGAAGGTTTATGGAGTTTGTTTGGGTGTTTGTGAGCTGTGGAGAGAGTTTCGAATGAAACTGCAAGTTGGAGTGAAAATGGTGAAGTGGTGTTATGGCTTGTTTCAGGCTGGGTTCTTGGTTGCTTTTGACTCAATGAGACATGGTGAGATGATTGGTGAAAATGGTTTGGATGTTTGAAGTCTGGACAGAGAGATTCGAAGAAGTTTGCAAAAGGGAGTGTGTTTGAGTATGTGATCAATGTGTGAGCTTCAGCCTTGCTTCTTCATATGTTTAGCTTGCAAACTGTCCACATATTTCTCTCTCATTGGTCAGTTGACAAGACATGCCCTTTATTGATTGGTAAGGCAACTTTTGCAAAAAGTCCACTTCTTGTAAGAGAGGGCATGGGCTAAACTCTAGCTAAGTACAATGAGCATGGGGCTGCGCAGCATGATGTGTGTATGGAGCTAGTTTGGTTCAGCAGCCAAGAAATCAAGTGGGTGAGATGTGATGATAGTTTTTGCA
Organism: Lathyrus aphaca; assembly: GCA_963966055.1. Classification (NCBI taxonomy): domain Eukaryota; kingdom Viridiplantae; phylum Streptophyta; class Magnoliopsida; order Fabales; family Fabaceae; genus Lathyrus; species Lathyrus aphaca. Next base: position 19,288,204 of record OZ014521.1, read on the forward strand.
AGTTGCTTGCTTTATGGTTCACATGTGAAGATCTTGTTCCAAAAGTCATGAAGCATGAGCAATGCCTAGTTCATTCTGAATTTTGTGACTTGTAGAATGTTTGCATACTGGTTTGAAGCCAATTAGAAGTTACAAAATGCATTGGTTCAAGGTTTTGCAAAATTTCCATTTGGTGCATAACTTGAATTTTAGTGATTTTTGCCAACTTTGCCACACCATAACTTTTGATCCAAGAAGAGTTTGATCATGTTCTTGTACTTTTTGAAAAGGTAAAGATGAGATCTACAACTTTCATGACCAAAGTTTTTCCATTTGAAGCATTTTTGGATCAAGAATCAAGGCTTGAAAAATGACATAAAATGATGCATTCTTGAAAAGTCAACTATGCCCAAAAAGTCAACATTTGCAAAAACCCTAAATTCTTGATTTCTATGAACTTCAATATTCTTCCATGATTAAATAAAGACCATACACACTCAAAATGATGAAGATCAACCATTGGTTGGGCCATTGGGGGCCTCAGATGCCCTGATTTTGCACTGACTTGTCTAGAAAGTCAACTCTTGATCAGATGACTTCTCCATGGAATTTCTTCATGAAAATTGATATGCATACTCCCTATACCATATAGAGATCAATGGAAACAAGAATGACCAAAAAAATTTGGGGTTATGGCCTCTGAAACCAAAACCCTAATTTTCAGTCAACTGTGCAGTTCATCCTGGCTCTGCATCCACTCAAACCCTAGTTCTTGTGATTCCTCTGCATTTTTGACTTTGAGGAGATGGAATATGACATAAGAACACACATGGACCCCTTTGAGTTGATTAGTGGCCTTTAGAATGGCTCAAGATGCCCTGAGGTTGCTCAGATCACAAACCCTAGGTGCAGATGCCTTAGAAACTATCCAGTGAATCAAAAATGAGATGTGAGATGACATGATTGTGTTTATGCATATGAGATGATTTACAAGTCATGGTGTGAATGGGTGAGGGCAAATTTGGGGTGTTTACAGCTGCCCCTATTCAAACATGAGTTAGCTGTGCAGGATGTAAGCAGCGGCTTAACAGGCAAACAAGATAACTTGTGGTTGAATACCAAAGACAGTCCAAAAATTTGCACTCACAGAATGAAGAAGAAAAGGGATATAGATTGCAAAGGCAAAATAAAGTATATTGTAAAGTATGGGCGACGGAGGACGACCGTCGAGCAGAGGACGACTGCTGGGTAAAGAGTAATGACGGGGACGGCCGACATGCTGGGATAAATGGTAAAGCTAAGACGGGGACGGCCGACTAGCTGGGGAAAAACAAGTAAAGCTAAGACGGGGACGGCCGACTAGCTGGGGAAAATAAAATCATGATGGGGACGGCCATCACGATAAAGCTGCAAAACTCTCTGGGGATCAATGAAACATGACGGGGACGGCCATCAAGTTCATAAAGGTAAAGTAAACAACGATGGGGACGGCCACCGGGCTAAAAAGGAAAAGGGGCCACGACGGGGACGGCCATCGGGTTAAAGAATGAATGAAATAAACAGCTGATGGGGTACGGCCATCAAAGGTGAAGGACGATCACCTAGCAGGGTACGGCTGCTCTGTTGGGAATAAAAGAAATATGATGGGGACGGCCATCAAAGGTGGAGGACGACCACCTGGCAGGGTACGGCTGCCGAAAATATCAACGATGGGGACGGCCATCGGATAGCAAAGGTCAACGATGGGGACGGCCATCGGACGAGCATGATGGAAGACGACCATCAAGAAGTGGAGGACGACCACTCAGCAGGGGACGGCTGCTCTCAGGGTTTGTCATAACACAGGACGAGTGTTAGATAACCAAAAATCAACAATGGGGACGGCCATTGGATAAAATGATGAAGGACGATCATCAAAAGGTGGAGGACGACCACCTAGCAGGGGACGGCTGCTAAAATCAACGATGGGGACGGCCATCGGATGAGCATGATGGAGGACGACCATCAAGAAGTGGAGGACGACCACTCAGCAGGGTACGGTTGCTCTCAGAGGTATCATAACACAGGACGAGTGTTAGATAAAAAAGAAAAATTTGTTGGTGATCTACTGGGGGTAATGTAAACACGGACGAGCGTTTACATCCAAGAAGCAAAAGGTATAAGTGTTTGGTATTGTGTATAGATTAAAGATGTGGACGAGCATCCCTAAGACTATGATACGGACGAGTATCACGTAGAAACAAACTGACACATGTTCAGAGATGATGATACGGACGAGTATCAACTGGCTAACAAAGAACACGGACGAGTGTTGCATCTGAAAGGACTCTTCTGGGGAGAAGTAGATACGGACGAGTATCTATATTCAAGAGGACATAAGTGTTTGACACAGTGTATGGATTAAAGATGCGGACGAGCATCCTTAAGACTATGATACGGACGAGTATCATGTAGAAACAAACGTTAGACGCAATGTTCTGAGATGATGGTACGGACGAGTACCAACTGGTTAACAAAGAACAAGGACTATTGTCGAATCTGTGGGGATGCGAGTGATGATGTATACAAGATACGGACGAGTATCTGTATAAGGGTACCAAGAGTAGTGAGTATTGTATTGTATTGATGAGTGTTTTAACTGCTGGGGAAAGTGACACGGACGAGTGCCAAGAAAGAAAAGTGTAATATTAACAAGTCTCTGCTATACAAAGTCTAGGCGACTGCGCTGGGGATATGACACGGACGGGTGTCAAAAAGGGTGTATATACAAGTACATGTGAGTGCAAAGAGGATGTCTTTGGCTTTCTGCTGGGATATGACACGGACGGGTGTCAGGATGTATCTGTAGTACGGGTGATTTGTTTGTTGAGTGTATTCAGGCGACCTGTTTGGGGAAGGATGACACAGACGGGTGCCAAAAAGGTGTATATACTGGTGTTTGTGATTTGTGAGGGCAGCTGCTTTTGCTGGGACTCTGATGGGGACTCTTGGGGAAAGTAATCTGTATTCACAAGCGTTCAAATCACAACATGACTTATGATTATGCTATGCATTTGATTTTTGCCGTAATGCTCCGTATTAGACGGAATGCTACGCTCTGGGGGATGAATATGATGCGGATGCCATGATTATGCAAAGGGGCACAGATCCGGGATTCGGATCCCGCTGCCGCGAAGATCTCCGGTTGATCTGCTTGAAGTGAACATCCCAGCTGGGGATGAGATCACTGGTAGATCTAATGATGTATCTGCTCGGGGATATAGGTCACTGATTGACATATCCTTATAAATGAGAGACCCAGCTGGGGTTTGTAGAAGCTTTCTTCACTCTGTTGTGATCTCTTCGTGCGTTGCTCTTCTGAATAAAGGCTTGAAGCTCTGTGGGGAGATGATTCCCTGATATCTGCATTCTGCTGAGGAAGAATGGCAACTCGGCTGGGGAATTGAGAGGCAACTCAGCTGGGGAGAGCAACAAGAGGCAACTCAGCTGGGGAATTGAGAGGCAACTCAGCTGGGGATAGAGCATCTCGGATGCTGAGATTGAGTGCATGTTGATTTGGCAGCTCCGCTGGGGAAATGGGCACCTTCTAGTGCCATGTGGAAGATAAACCGAGTTGATAATGATTCGCCTACTTGCTGAGACGTAACCTGCATGCCCCAGGTTGCGTTCTGGATACCTGCAATCCTGCAAAGATAATGGAACGTACAAAAGGTCCCGAGGTATCCCTCACTGGATTCCGTCATAGGAGTCAAGTACTTTCGAGAATAATCACATTCCCTGTAAGCATGTGTTTTTATTTCTAGAGAAAGGCATCTGTACTTATGCAATTGTATTTTTAGAGATATCAGACGACTCAAAACATAAATGTAAAAACGAGACATGACTGAAAATCTGGTTTTATTAATTCATGTGCCCTGAATTGGCAAGATACAGTCAAGGAAACAAATCTCCTGAAATGAGGAAACTGTTACAAATTGAGAAATAAAGTGCTGGCGGTGTTGACGACGCTTTCAAGGAGCTTCCTCTTCTGCTATGACTCGTATGACAATGACGTTCTTCTCGTCTTGCTTTCTGGAGAGAATTGATTCTGATTGAAGCTTGATCCTTTGGAGGCTTACCGAACTCAGAGTGCAGTTGTTCGCTTATTCCCTTATTTTGCATGGATCGCCCTTTCGGGTTTTCAATCCATCGGGATACCCATTTTTGCCTGAGCTGTCCAATGCGGCTTTTCAACTCAGCGGGTGTACATTTTTTTCATTTATTTCCCTTACTTTTGCCCGAGTCTTTTATTCTGTTTTTGACTCGCCGGGATGCCCTATTTTTGCCTGGACTTACATTCTGTTTTTATGTCCAGCGGGTCATTTTATGCGAAGTATTTTTTAACTGCATCTGAATTCACAGGGGACGGGAAATCTTCACCATCCATGGTGCTGAGCATCAGTGCTCCACCAGAGAAAACTTTCTTTACAACGAATGGTCCTTCATAATTTGGAGTCCATTTGCCCCTGTAGTCTGTATGAGGAGGGAGGATTCTTTTCAGCACAAGATCTCCTACTTGGTACTCTCGGTGCCTGACTTTCTGATCGAAGGCTTTCTTCATTCTCTTCTGATATAACTGCCCATGGCAGATTGCAGCCAATCTTTTCTCTTCGATCAGACTCAGTTGTTCGTATCGGGACCGAACCCATTCTGCTTCACTCAGTTTAACATCCATTAATACCCGTAGAGAGGGTAATTCAACTTCAACAGGTAGGACTGCTTCCATACCATACACAAGTTGATACGGTGTTGCCCCAGTGGATGTCCTGATTGATGTGCGATACCCATGCAAGGCAAATGGTAGCATTTCATGCCAGTCTTTGTAGGTGATTACCATCTTCTGCACAATCTTCTTAATGTTCTTATTTGCTGCCTCAACAGCGCCGTTCATCTTTGGCCTGTAAGGAGAAGAATTGTGATGTTGGATCTTGAAGTCCCGGCACAGCTCTGCCATCATTTTGTTGTTCAGGTTGGAACCATTATCAGTAATGATTCGCTCGGGCACTCCATATCGACAGATGATATCTCTTTTCAGAAATCTGGCTACCACTTGTCTAGTGACGTTTGCATATGAGGCTGCTTCAACCCACTTGGTGAAATAGTCGATGGCGACCAGGATGAATCTGTGGCCGTTTGAAGCAGTTGGCTCAATCTTGCCAATCATATCAATGCCCCACATAGCAAAGGGCCAGGGTGAAGACATGATGTTCAAAGGATTGGGAGGCACGTGCACCTTATCTGCGTAGATCTGGCATTTGTGACATTTTCTGGCGTAGGCACAACAGTCTGCATCCATTGTGATCCAGTAATAGCCTGATCTTAACAACTTTTTAGCCATAGCATGCCCTCCGGCATGGGTACCGAAAAATCCTTCGTGCACTTCATGCATCAGCAAATCTGCTTCCGTCCTGTCAACACATCTGAGGAGTACCATGTCAAAGTTCCTCTTGTATAAAGACCCATCAGCGTTCAGAAAGAAACTACCATCAAGCCTTCTCAAAGTCTTCTTATCATTGGAAGATGCCCCAGGCGGGTATGTTTGATCCTCCAAGAAGCACTTAATGTCGTGGAACCAAGGCTTATCATCTTTTACAACATCCGCTGCAAATACATATGCTGGTCTATCGAGTCTAGACACTGAAATCTGGGGTACAAAGTTAGCAGCTTGAACTTTGATCATGGATGAAATGGTAGCAAGAGCATCTGCAAACTGATTCTCGTCCCGAGGGATATACTCAAGCTTGACTGTTGTGAAGAAAGTCAGTAACCTTCTCGTATAATCCCTGTAAGGTATCAGATGATCTTGGTGGGTGTACCATTTTCCGTTGGTTTGATTGACTACCAAAGTTGAATCCCCGAATACGGTCAATGTCTTGATCCTGAGGTCAATGGCTTCCTCAAGACCCATGATGCAAGCTTCGTATTCAGCTTCGTTGTTAGTGCAGTTGAAAGTGAGTTTTGCCGAGAAAGGCATGTGAACTCCTTTAGGTGTAATGAGTACTGCACCAACACCACGGCCGTTCATGTTAACAGCCCCATCAAACATCATAGTCCATTCTTCTTCCGGGTTGGGCCCTTCAGTGTGAACAGGCTCCTCATGATCTTTCGCTTTAATGAACATGATGTCTTCATCAGGGAAGTCAAACCTCATAGGCTGGTAGTCATCAATGGGTTGCTCAGCAAGATATTCAGATAGTACACTGCCCTTGATGGCTTTCTGAGATGTGTACTGTATGTCGTATTCTGTGAGAATCATTTGCCATCTTGCAACCCGTCCGGTAAGAGCTGGCTTCTCGAAAATGTACTTAACTGGATCCATTTTTGAGATTAATAAGGTAGTGTGGGTCAACATATACTGCCTTAGTCGGCGAGCAGCCCACGCTAAAGCACAGCAAGTTTTCTCGAGCAGTGAATAACGCTGTTCACAGTCGGTAAACTTTTTGCTTAGGTAGTATATTGCATACTCTTTTCGACCAGACTCGTCATGCTGGCCCAGCACACACCCCATTGACTCTTCTAATACTGTCAAGTACATAATCAGAGGTCTTCCTTCAACTGGCGGCATAAGGATTGGAGGTTCTTGCAGATATTCCTTGATCTTGTCAAAAGCCTTCTGGCAGTCTTCGTTCCACCTGACCGTCTGTTCTTTTCTTAGCAGCTTGAACAAGGGTTCACAGGTTGCCGTAAGGTGAGATATGAACCGTGAGATGTAGTTCAATCGACCTAAAAACCCTCGAACTTCTTTCTCCGTTTTCGGTGCAGGCATTTCTTGTATAGCCTTGACTTTATCAGGGTCAACCTCAATCCCCTTCTCGCTTACAATAAAGCCCAGCAATTTACCGGATCGCACCCCGAATGTGCATTTGTTGGGGTTCAACTTCAATTGGTATTTCCTCAGACGCTTGAATAACTTGAGCAGATTTACCAGGTGATCTTCCTCTGTAAGGGACTTGGCGATCATATCATCCACATAACATTCTATTTCCTTGTGGATCATATCGTGGAACAATGTCACCATAGCCCGTTGATATGTTGCACCAGCATTCTTCAGTCCGAATGGCATCACTTTGTAACAGAACGTGCCCCAAGGTGTGATGAATGTTGTCTTCTCCATGTCTTCAGGTGACATCTTGATCTGATTATATCCTGAAAATCCATCCATGAAGGAGAATACCGAGAACTGAGCCGTGTTATCCACCAATACGTCAATGTGAGGTAATGGGAAGTCATCCTTCGGGCTGGCTCTGTTCAGATCCCGGTAGTCAACACACATTCTTACTTTGCCGTCCTTCTTAGGCACAGGTACTATGTTAGCAACCCACGGCGGGTAGCTAGTCACAGCAAGGAACCCGGCGTCCCATTGCTTTTGTACCTCTTCTTTGATTTTCATAGCCATGTCTGGGCGAGTTCGGCGCAGCTTCTGTTTAACCGGTGGGCATTCTTCCCTCAGAGGCAGCTTGTGCACAACAATGTCGGTATCCAACCCTGGCATATCTTGATACGACCAAGCAAACACATCAACATACTCTTGAAGCAGATCTATCAGTTGTCTCTTCGCTGAGTCTTGCAGGCAGGCCCCGATTTTAACTTCTTTCACGTCTTCATCAGTACCAAGATTAATCACTTCAATCTCCTCCTGATGAGGAGTAATAACCTTTTCCTCCTGTCTCAACAACCTGGCTAGCTCTTCAGGAAGCTCATATTCTTCATCAACCCCTTCATCAGCTTGATTGATCGGATTGTCAAAGTCATACGATGTCATAGCCGTGCTGTTGTCGGTGCAGTCTGGAAGGCACTCTCTGCAAGGGTTAAGTTTGTTCATTTTAGTGATTGATTTTAATCTTGCTTTAGAAAAAGTGAAATGAAGTTATCATTTTGAAAACACCGCCATTTATTTTTGTACAAAAAGAAAAATGGAAAAACAGTGAGCATAAAAGAAAAGGACTCGTTTGCAAAAAGATGTCTGATATTTCATTAATTTAATCTTGTTTGCACAAAAGTACAGATGGCCCTGGTTACAAAATGAGTCTTGTCATCTTGGGCAAGATGCAAGACTTTGATGCATGCTATAAAAAATACAGGAAATAATAATTACTCTGCATGAGTAACTCTTATAATTTCCTGGGAAGACAAGTTCGAGACACTGCTCCCCGGGATCTTTGGACGAATCCAATTCTCCAGATCGCGCTCCTCTTCCAGCTCGTCTTCCAGACAGTTGATAGCATCAGGGGTAAGCATCCCCCCACTGACAAAACCTGGCTCTGCAGCAGCCTTTGCTTGATGTTGAGTTGGTCTGTAACCCAACCCAAATTTGTCCTTCTTCTCCTCCACAGCTAAGACCTTGCCCCAGCCTAGGGCAGTTCCTTCTTCAACAACCTTCCGGGCTTGTTGGTATGATGACATTGGGGTACCAGATACAGCAGATGCTTCATTCACATTCAAAGCTTCAAACCCCTGGCTCATTGTTTCATGGATCTCTCCATCCATTTCAATGTACTTATAGGTTGCCAGGTGGCTGACAAAAATGTCCTCCTCTCCACAGATTGTGACAACTTGGCCTTCCCACTCAAATTTTAACTTTTGGTGAAGGGTAGACGTTATTGCGCCGGCGGCGTGAATCCAGGGTCTACCTAACAGACAGCTGTAGGCGGGTTGAATGTCCATCACATAAAAGATAGTTTTAAGGGTCTGCGGGCTAATTGTCACAGGCAGCTCAATCTCTCCCAGAACCGATCTCTTCGAACCATCAAAGGCTCTTACTACCAGGTTGCTGGGTCTCAATGCCAATCCATCATATTCAAGCTTCACCAGAGCCTTCTTTGGTAAGACATTCAGGGAAGAACCTGTGTCCACCAGCACATGAGAAAGGACAGCTCCTTTGCATTCCATGGTTATGTGCAAGGCTTTGTTGTGGTTGCGGCCATCCGCTGTCAAGTCAGAATTGGTAAACCCTAGCCCATTGCTAGCAGTAACATTACCAACCACGGTTTCCAATTGGTTGACGGTAATCTCCTCAGGCACGTAAGCTGCGTGCAGGACTTTAAGTAGTGCATTCCGATGGGCTTCGGAGCACATAAGCAGTGAGAGGATGGAGATTTTGGATGGCGTCTGGTGAAGCTGATCCACAACTTTATAATCACTCTTTTTGATGATCCGCATAAACTCATCAACTTCCTGATCAAATGGAGTCTTCAGGGCTTCTTTGGCAGCTGGATCTTCCTGCATCGGGCCTTTACCCTTTGCCTTGGCAGCAGCTTCTGCTTTGGCAGTAGGTCTTTGAACTTGTGAAGCAAAGAGACGTCCGCTTCGAGTGAAGCCTCCGCCTCCCCCCACATTATCTACTTGTGGTGCAGGTGTTGACGTGTCAAGAGTGATTCTTTTTCCTTCGCAATACAAGTCAGAGCCATAGTGCCAGGGGATGGCCCTATTGCTTTCATATGGTACTGGTCCAGGCACCGTGACAGTGACCGGACTGATTGCTGCTGCTGAAGGGACTGTAATTGTTTGTGGATCATAAAAGATCGTAACTGGTGCCCTGGCGGGAGTAGCACCTTCTGAATGGTAGGCAGAATTATTTTCAGGATCGTAGAATATGGTGACGGTAGAGACATCTTCATGATTGATTGCTGGTGTTGTAGGAGGTACTGTTGGAAGGACTGTTGTTGTTGCTGATGGAGAGTCGAAATGGAATGAAGCTGAAGTTGTAGCAGGAGAAACTGTTGAAAACTGATCATTTGGGAGGACAGGTGAAGTATTTGTTGATGTTGCTTGTGAATTGTCGGGAACAATAGTTGTTGCAGTTGTAGGAGGGTCTGGAACCGTTGTTGATGAAGTTGCTGGATTTGTCGGAAATGATGTAGTGATCTGTAGCAGGCCACTCTGAATAAGGCTGTCAATGCCATTCCTTAAATCTTCACACCCATTCCATGAAATATTGCAATAGGGACACCCTAGTTCACACCCCGGAAATATCTGGTTTTCGCGGAGTTGAGCCTTGATTTCCACCAATGGTGTCCTGATCTGATCCACACTAGTTATTAAATAAGACGGTGGGTCTTCTTCAATAGCATTAATTCGGGGACCACCATGGTTTGGCATTGGGTTTTTATTGACATTGGGCGGAGGTGCAAAATTCAGAGCCTTGGAGTCTACCAAGTCTTGTACCTTCATATGCAGAGCCCTGCATTTTTCTGTACTGTGACCAGGTGCGTTTGAATGAAAAGCACACCTAGCATTGGAGTCATAGTTCCTTGGTAGACTGTTGGGATCCGGAGGTGCCAACGTTCTTAGCTCAACTAGGTTGAGTTTCAGAAGTTGTGGCAGCAAGGCAGCATACGGCATTGGGATCGGGTCGATCACTCGGTTAGCTTGGGATGGCCTCTGTTGGAATGGCCTCTGTTGATTGCTGTTGTTGGAGTTGTTGTTGTTGTAGTTCCTTGGAGGATACTGATTCTGCTGATACTGAGGTTGTTGTTGGAAGTTTTGTTGAGGAGGTTGATAGACTGGCTGTGGATGAGCTGGAGCAGGGATAGTGACTGCTGCTATTGACCTCTGAGCATATTGGGGCCTACCCCTGTTGGTGTGAATGGCATTGGTCTCGCCAGTTCTTCTCGGGCCTGCAAAAGGCTTTCTTGTACTACTGGACGAGCTTGCACCGTTGTCTGAGATCTTTCCCATTTTTAACAGGCTTTCAATTCTCTCCCCAGCTATAACAACATCTGCGAAGCTGGTGGAAGAGAAAGCAGCTAACCTGTCAATATACGTTCCCTAAAGAGTGTTCATAAACATGTCTGCCATTTCTCTCTCAGACATTGGTGGTTGAACGGCAGCAGCCAGTTGCCTCCACCTTTGGGCATACTCTCGGAAACTCTCCCTCGAAGACTGCGACATTCCCATTAGGAGGGTCCTGTTGGGTGCCATATCTAGATTATACTGATACTGTCTGATGAAGGCTTCTGCCAGGTCCTTCCAGCATCTTATAGTTGCTCTTGTCAGATGGGAATACCATTCCCTTGATGCTCCAGTCAAGCTATCTTCAAAATAGAACATCCACAATTTCTCATCCATTGTATAGGCCTTCAGCCTTCCCAGAAATGATTGTAGATGAGTCCGGGGGCATGAAGTCCCATTATACTTTTCGAAACAAGGAGGTTTGAACTTATGGGGGATCCTGACCCCGTCTACCAATCCCATGTCCATGACGTCAAACCCCAAAGAGTTTTGAGATTCCAGTGATCTCAACTTCTCAGCTATTTCTTCCAATCGTCTATCATATGTTTCCTCTCCAGCACCCATTACTGTATACTGGTCCTCCTGAGGATCTTCTTGAAGTACTCTGGCTGTTGTGGCTGTCCCTTGAATGTTGACTGGGATGTTAGCCTCTGGGTGGAGATGTGGGCCAAACACAGGGGGGTTAACATGTGGTTGCACCCTTTCATTATTACTGGTGCCTGCAGTTCCTACATGAGGCTCCTCTTGATTTTGCCTCTCCACCATGGCCCTCAGTCTCTCCTGGCTCTGAGCCATGTTGTTCATAACTTCCATGAACTGCGTCATCTGCGTTCTCATCTCTAACCTTTCGTTTGCCATCTGGTTTCTGACCTCCGTAAGGTCTTGTTGCATCTGATCCATCTGAATTCCCGGAAGGTTGTTTCTAGTTGGGTACCTGTGAGGCCTGTTGAGAGGAAATACCCGGCGGCGAGCAATAATTCCTGAGATTCACAACAGAGGTTAGCAACAACAAAACAAAAAACCTACAAAACAAACAAAAGGGGTTAGCATGCAATGCAGTTATGCTTATTTGTTCTCAAGGTATCCGGTTTGGCCTTCAGTTTTGACCCTTCCAGACCCTTGAAGATGCTGCTGTTGAAGTTGCTTTTGATGTGAACCCAGATAGAAACCAACATAAATATATTACAAAGGGTGAAATAATACAATTTGTTCATTTTTACAACACAAGCCCTCAAAGGGGTCAAAATACATCACAAAAAAGCAAAAGTACATGAAAAAGGAACAACAACAAGCAAATGATCAAACTCCAAGGCCAAACTCATCCTCACGAACTTCCTTGAGAAGTGCTTCGGTCACAGGATCAGCCGGATGCTCCGTGAGACTTCTGATGAGAAGGTTTCTTGTTGCAACAGCTGCAGCCAACTTCTTACTCTGACTTTGGTCCTTAGACCTCTTCAATCCTGCTTTGATTTTCAGCTCTGATATCTCCTCCTGGGCTGCTGCCAGGGCTTTTTCCATCTGCTCCATCTTGTCTTGAGCTCTCTTGTCTTCTAGAGTACGGGCCTCAGTGATCCGGACCCACCTGGCCTGACTCTCTTTCAAATACAAGTCTGTCCTTGCTCTCTGGAACTGGGCTTCTTTACAAGCATTCTTCAGAATCTGCTCACCAGCTTTAGACTTGTTGATATACTCCCCAGACTTCTCAATCTTAGTCAAGTGTTTTACCCTCAACTTCTCCAATCTTTCAATCTCCCTCACACCTTCACTCCTCTCCCGGAGGGTCTTCTGCAAGGCTTGAGTTAACTTCTCATTCCTTTCCTTCAAGCTTTCAAACTCCTCCAAACTGATAGTGGCAGGGGGTGGTGCTGAAGATGACTCAGGCATATCTTCTATGGTAAAGGGCATTCCAGAGAATTGGGCCCTAGCATGGGACCACTCATAATATTGGACTGATGCCACATTATTGCACTTCCCTAGAATGGTGATTCCCTTGGTTTGAACATGATCCCAGGCCCAGGCAGCCTGCCTAACAACAGCCAAACTAATCTTGTTCTCACAGTAGAGGGTCTCCACCAAATCTTGTTCCCTAGGAGTATGAACCAGTGCATAGCCCAATTGTCTCCTGAACAGCAGAGGGTTGTAGTTGATACTTCCCTTAACTCCTATCAAAGGCACATTGGGAAAGTGCCCACAGCTGGTGATCATATCTCTGCCCTTGGTGCTCTGAGTACACCATCTGATATCTGCTGAAGTGAGAGTAGTGAGCCTCTTAGCCCAGTTGCTTTGCTGATGAGGATTTAGAAATGCATCTGTCCTGGGTAGATGCCTGAGAAGCCAAGCATGGAATAATGGAGCACAAATCCTCACTAATCTCCCCCTCTGCTTCTCATTTCTCTGATGTACTGAGTAATAGAGATCACCCAGTAAAGTTGGCACTGGGTTCTTCAGGATGAACAAGTGGATTGCATTCTTGCTAATGAATCGAGGCTCATCTGCAAACAACACAATTCCATATACACTTAAGGCCAATAGAGCACAAACAGCTTTCCACTTCCCCAAGGAGGCCTTCAAACTAGCTTGAGAAATCAGGAAGTCCAGATGAAATCCAGGGATCCCAGCTTTAGAGGTCATATGCTGTTCAATCAAAACAGGATCCAGGTGCAAAGCTTTTGCCACCTCTCCATTGCTAGGAAAGACCATTTCAGGGTTGAATGGGATTTCTCTTTTGATGGGCAGACCAGTCAATGATGAGTATTCTTCCAGAAGAGGCCCCAACTGAAAGTCTTGAAAGGTGAAACATCTCAATGGGGGGTCATAAAACTGAATGCAGGTGTGGATCAGGCTCCTCTGAGATGGGTCCAGATCCATAACCATGTCCAGTATATCTCCATAACTCTCCCTGAACAAGGGTATGTGATCTGGAGTGATCAGGGTTTGGATCCTCCTGATGTCTGATAGGTCTGGTTGGAAGAAATGATAGGTGATGTTGCTTTTCTTTGGAGCCATGATGCTGAAGACTGAGTAGAATAAGTGCTGATGAAGATGCTGAGGAGAGGGCCACTGACTGGCTAGTGCAAGTAACTGAAGTATGGCTGACAAACTGATGCAAGTGTTGGTGGAGATAGGTCAAAACTGCAGATGGGGTCAAAACCAAAACCAGATGAAGGTGGATACCCTGAAACACAAATAAGCAAATGTTAATATGATGCAATGAGTATGTATGCAAAATGAAATGCAAGGGTTTGTGACCGAGCTGGATCTGATTAACTGCCTTGGTATAGATCCATGTGTGTTCAAGAATTCCAGGTGGAGGTCTAAAAATCCAGTAACCAGGGTAGGGGACTCAAATAAAGAGCCACATGTCCAGGGTTCAGAATCACAAGAACTATCCAACATGGAGTACTCTTAACAAAGTCAAAGTAACAGGGTATTCTGAGGTCAAGGTACCTGCAAACCTGTAAACAGCCCAACCCCCTCACAGGTAGTGATCTAGAACAAGGATCCTCAGACTTGGATCAGTTATGAGAAGTGTAAACACTTCTAACCCGGAGGTACAGTGTTTACAATAACCATAAAAGTTCCTCCTCTAATTCACCTCAGTTTCTGAAGGTCAGTACTAAAAGGTCATCCAGACTTAGCAGGCTTCCCAGATAGCCCTAGCATTGCAGGAAATCTGCAACACAGAGTTCTCAAGAAGAAACCCATATCTGAACCGTGTTTCATATTCCCGCACCAGACCGAAATGGAATGGGAAAGAATATGATTCACTCTAGCCTAGGTGTCACTCAGGTCCCAGGTATAGGACCTTAACTCTCAATGGAACACCCACCCACCAAAGAAAAACCAGATCCAGCCAGCACAGTATGACAGTATGAAAAATATAGAGCTATAAGGAAAGCAATAAATCAACTGTACATAAAGCAATAAGCAAAAATAAATACAAGCACATAACACCCCAGTAAACACAAATCAATCAAGCGCTAGGAGGAACCCACAAAAAGAACCAGAAGCCCTGGTTGCAGTATAAGGGTCCCCAGCAGAGTCGCCAAGCTGTCGCTCCCAACAAATGACACCGGGTCAGATGAAGGTACAGACGCGAACGGTCGGCGAAGGGAACAGTGAGAACACACAGCCGTGAACTCACTGGAGAATGAATAGAGTCGCCAGCTAGGCATTTTTATCCCGGAGGAAAGGCAATGCTGCATAGACCTAGAAAGAGATGGATAAGACGGTTGCGAACCAGAGAGACTGAGAAAGGGGGTTGGTTACAACCTGGGAAGGTATTAGCACCCAGATTGTCCGCCGTACTCGACGGGATCCACGCTTAAAAGATTTGTGCTTTAAAGGGGTAGTGTCAGTGCAATTTGTGTATAAAATAGCTGGAAAAGAATGTACAGGTGTCAGTGTAAAAGAAGTGTGAAATGTGATTTATACAGTGTCAGTGTAGGAACAAAGGTGAGATGCTCATGATAATGAGGCTAAAAGAAATGAGCTGGAAGGAGGGGGAATGGACAGAGACTTTTGTTCGATAACCGTTAAGTTATGCCTACGTATCCTCTCGTGCAATGAGGAAGTCAGAACACCGTAGTTCGACCCAAAGAGACTGAAAGGTGAATTGACTTGTGAACTGCTTGCTTGTCAATGCTCAAGTGTATGACCTGTCTGGCTCAGGTGCAAACTGTCTCGCATTAGACGGAAGAAGCAAGTTCTCGATTGTGAGTGAATGAGATGAGAAAAGAATCCCGAAGGAGACGATTATTGTTTGTTTTTTTGAGTTTTCAGTCTTTTATTGCTTTTGGAGTTTGTCATAGGATAATGAGCTTAAGTCTAGACCAATGGGCTAGTAAACTCATCACATCTTCCCTCTGATTAGGGGTAATGAGAATACCTTAAGTGTGAAGTCAGATTCTCACACTTAATCACCTTCGGTGTAGGATTAAGATCATTAACCTACTTGTGATTATTTAGATGTTTTTGGTGTTTTTGTTTAGTGTTGAGTAATGAGGTTAAGCCATAATCAGGGATTAAACAGACTCATTACACCATCCTAAAAGAAGGATAATAGATGAGAATGTTTAAGCTGAGGAAGACTCCTCAACTTAATCCATGATTAGGGATTAAACCCATGACAAAACAAGCCTTTATTAAGTGGATTTTAGATTAATGATATGATGATGAAGTGAATTTTATGGTTTGTAAGACAACTTGAGGGGGACTTGTCCATTAACACTAGGGTTAGTCCTTCTTAACCATTTAAGGAAGAATTAGAACCCTAATGCAAGGCCCAAGTTACAAGTGTAATGTCTTGATGATTATTAAGTGAATTGATTAAGAGATTTAAACACCTTAAGGGTTTAATACTTAGGATTAAAGTTATACACTCCATCCTAAGAGAAGGATGCAGGCATAACCCTAAGCACAAAGTCTTAAAGCCTTTAGGATTTAGTCCCTGATTGTGAGATGAGAGGAGAAAACTCAAAGAGAGACACAAAGGTAAAACTAAGAGGGGATACTAATCAAAACCCTAATTCGTTATCATGCTTGGTTGATCCTAAGGTTTGTGAGGTTTGCAAGAACAATCTTCAGAGGAACCACCAGGAAGCAGATGAACAAGATCAAGAGAAGCAAAGTGACTTGCTTCATTCAAGAAGTCAAGTCACTTGAAGAAAGAAAGTGGGAGGAAAAAGAATGAGCAAGCTCAATCTCAAACACAAATAGAAATGCAGCAATGGATGCAAGAGAGATGAAAAGAAAAGGTATGAGAAGAGAAGGCAAATCCACTTCTCAAGTTTACTTACCACCTGCAATGTTAGAAAGAAAATGCAATGCAATGCAAGATGAGATGAAATGATATGATGCTAAGCAAAACCAGAAGCATGTTGATGATGATTATGATGTTATGAGGTGCTGCAAACATGAGGCAAGGCAATGGGGATGTTCATACAAGATTATGAATGCAAATGATGCAAGCTAAAGAGCATGAACAAACATGAAATGTTATGAAGCATACAAGACAAATGACATGGCAAGTATGAGATGCAATGATCAATGATGCTTTATACATGTCTTAAGATGTCAAATGGATCATAAGAATGCACAAAATGCAATGACAAGTCATGCTATGCAAGAGAATGCAAGAGGGATGCAAAAGAAAGCCCAAATTAGGGTTCATGGATCAAACATCAAACACAAACCAAAAACAGAAGCAAACCTCATGATAAGAAAATGGAAAATGGCACCCAAAGAAACCCTAGGCCTATGATGAACCACTGCCCAAAGGGGAGCTCTCAACTCTCAACCAAACTCAAGATATGATTTTTACAAGTTATTAGGGTTTTTTAGGGTTCTTAACAAAACAAATGCCAATCAATTAGAAAATGCAAGAACAAATCATGGCCTTTTTATCCTTGAAAATACATGCTAAACACAAAACAATGCAAGAAGAACCAATGTCTCAACCTTCTTCAAAAGGCAGAAATGAATTTTCAAACTTATGATCAAAATAATGCATAAAAAATGATTTAATTCAATGAAAAATTCTTAAAATGCATCAAGATCAAAAAAGAAATTTGGTTTGAAGGTTGGACAATGTTTCTAAATGTCTTAGAACATCTCATGAATTTTTTTGTAATTTTTAAATACCTAAAAGTATTTTTAATTAATTAATTCCCATTAATCAATTAAAAATAATCTTTTAAATATTTAAAAATACTTTTTTAAATGATAAAAATAAAATAAAAATGTTTTTGTGTCATAAAAATTATTAAAACTTTAAGGAAAAAGTTTCATAATTTTTATGAATTTTTTACTATTTTTAATAAATAATGCAAAACAAATGAAAAGAAAATGAAAATAAATGAATTTTAAATGAATTAATGAGAAGTCAGCTAATCCTAGGGACAAGATTCAAAGCTACACGCGCGGGAGTTGACTGCGCGCCACATCTCACGGCCAGAATTCAAATTTCACTAATCAATGCTTATGCCCTAATCTTGCCGTTAAACACATTCAGATGACCGGAACAGTGTTCCGGTCATCTTCTCCGTTCACCCCAAAATGCTAACTCTCCACATACGTATTTAAAATGAAATCTAAGAACACAGGAATGATCCCCACTCACTCACGAATCAAAACCCTAACTCAAAACAAATTTATCATCCCTACAATGGCTGAATCGAAGCAATCTATTTCTAGGGCAAAAAGTTTCAGAAGCATGGTAAACTCTCATCTCTCCACCATTTTCAAAACCAAAGGCACATTCATGATCAGGAAGACATATAGAACAGATTAGGAACTTAAAAAATGATTTCTGGAAAAATATTTCTTGAGCTACCTGAGATTCGAAGCTTTCAACTCAGCTACTTTCTGATCTCCTCTCTTGGTGAAATCCACTCTACTTGGCCTCCTGATGATCCTTGAATGCTTAGGAAGAGTTTATGTTGGCTGGATGAAGAGTTTGAGTAACTTCTGCTCAAGCTCAGTTGAACATGGCAATGGTGATTCAGGTTGTTTCTGGCAAGGGTGAAGGGTTGTTTGTGGTCCAGATGATGAGTAGAGAAGGTTTATGGAGTTTGTTTGGGTGTTTGTGAGCTGTGGAGAGAGTTTCGAATGAAACTGCAAGTTGGAGTGAAAATGGTGAAGTGGTGTTATGGCTTGTTTCAGGCTGGGTTCTTGGTTGCTTTTGACTCAATGAGACATGGTGAGATGATTGGTGAAAATGGTTTGGATGTTTGAAGTCTGGACAGAGAGATTCGAAGAAGTTTGCAAAAGGGAGTGTGTTTGAGTATGTGATCAATGTGTGAGCTTCAGCCTTGCTTCTTCATATGTTTAGCTTGCAAACTGTCCACATATTTCTCTCTCATTGGTCAGTTGACAAGACATGCCCTTTATTGATTGGTAAGGCAACTTTTGCAAAAAGTCCACTTCTTGTAAGAGAGGGCATGGGCTAAACTCTAGCTAAGTACAATGAGCATGGGGCTGCGCAGCATGATGTGTGTATGGAGCTAGTTTGGTTCAGCAGCCAAGAAATCAAGTGGGTGAGATGTGATGATAGTTTTTGCAAGTTGCTTGCTTTATGGTTCACATGTGAAGATCTTGTTCCAAAAGTCATGAAGCATGAGCAATGCCTAGTTCATTCTGAATTTTGTGACTTGTAGAATGTTTGCATACTGGTTTGAAGCCAATTAGAAGTTACAAAATGCATTGGTTCAAGGTTTTGCAAAATTTCCATTTGGTGCATAACTTGAATTTTAGTGATTTTTGCCAACTTTGCCACACCATAACTTTTGATCCAAGAAGAGTTTGATCATGTTCTTGTACTTTTTGAAAAGGTAAAGATGAGATCTACAACTTTCATGACCAAAGTTTTTCCATTTGAAGCATTTTTGGATCAAGAATCAAGGCTTGAAAAATGACATAAAATGATGCATTCTTGAAAAGTCAACTATGCCCAAAAAGTCAACATTTGCAAAAACCCTAAATTCTTGATTTCTATGAACTTCAATCTTCTTCCATGATTAAATAAAGACCATACACACTCAAAATGATGAAGATCAACCATTGGTTGGGCCATTGGGGGCCTCAGATGCCCTGATTTTGCACTGACTTGTCTAGAAAGTCAACTCTTGATCAGATGACTTCTCCATGGAATTTCTTCATGAAAATTGATATGCATACTCCCTATACCATATAGAGATCAATGGAAACAAGAATGACCAAAAAAATTTGGGGTTATGGCCTCTGAAACCAAAACCCTAATTTTCAGTCAACTGTGCAGTTCATCCTGGCTCTGCATCCACTCAAACCCTAGTTCTTGTGATTCCTCTGCATTTTTGACTTTGAGGAGATGGAATATGACATAAGAACACACATGGACCCCTTTGAGTTGATTAGTGGCCTTTAGAATGGCTCAAGATGCCCTGAGGTTGCTCAGATCACAAACCCTAGGTGCAGATGCCTTAGAAACTATCCAGTGAATCAAAAATGAGATGTGAGATGACATGATTGTGTTTATGCATATGAGATGATTTACAAGTCATGGTGTGAATGGGTGAGGGCAAATTTGGGGTGTTTACACTATGCTCAGGTGTTGCAAGCTCGTCTGGTACGAGTGCGTTAACCGTCTTGCATGTATGACAAGTAGTCGCGAGTTCGCGTTATGAATGAATGAGATGAGAAGAGAAGTTCCCGCAGGATAGTCGCTTGTTGTTTGTTTTTGGCTTTTATGAGTTTTTGTATGAATTTAGCACAAGGAAGTGAATTCAAACTCTTTTCCATGGAATGTACACTTGACTCTACATTCCAAGATGGAATAATAGACCAAGCATACCCAGCAAGGAGAATTTATCCAAGACTGGTTTCCTAGGATTAGGGTTTAAGTTCACTGGCTTGTTGAACTTTATTAAGTGTTTTTGTTGCTTTTGTGAAGAAGTATTTTTTTAAGCTTTCTTTGTGAACAATTCCTTGATGAGACTTGTGCATCATGATAAACAAGCTTACACCACTCCAAGATGGAATGAATGCAAGTGTTTCATGGAATAAGGCTATACACAAGGAATCATTTCGTTTATTTGTTAAGTGTTTTTGGATTTTTGTTTGAAGATAAGAAGAGAATGACTCAAATTGCAAAAAAGGCAAAATCTAAAGGACTAAGACTCAATCCTAATTTTGTTATGTATTTACAAAGTGATCCTAATGGTTAGTGAGGTTTTCTACTCCTAATGGAAACTTAAAACTATTAGAATTCAACTTACTTCTTAATGAAGTTAAGTTGATTCTAAGAACACAAAGAGGGAATCCTATACAAGTTGTGAGATCAAGATAAAGCAAAACAAAATGAACTTGAATTATAAGAAATAATATTCTAAAAAAATGCCTTAAAGGAAAAAATAATAAATAGTCTATTTATTTATTCTACTTCTATATGGAAATGAATTTTATACTAAGTTCTAAATCTAAGTCAAACTTAATATTTATCCTAAAACAAATTAAACTAAACCTAAGTCTAATGTTAAATTCCATGACTAAAATTAATCTAGACTATTGTTATTATTTTTTTGATTGAACATTATTTTTTTCTAATAGCTTAACCTAAAGGAATTATGCATAACTAAGCCAAAATTAATATTCTAAAAAATACTAAAACTCCTAGAAAAATTATAAAAATTAAATTGTATGATCCTAACACTACCTAAAATAGTATACTAAAAGGGATTCTAAAAATACTTATTTTTTTTATGCCTAACAATTAATTATTTTCAGCTAGGAATTAACTATTATTTCCTAAGGATTTTATTACCAAAACCTAAGATAAAAATTCCTAAAAATTCCATAAAAAATATTCTAAGAGCTATTAGGGGTCTTTTAATTACAGAAAAAAGAATGGCTCAAAAAGATTAATGGAAGTTATTTAAATAAAATAAACAAAGTCCAGCACACTTAAGAAGAAACTCAATAAAGCTAAATACAAAAATAATTCAGAATTAATTCTAAAATAAATAAATTTCAGAAAATAAAAATATCACAAATTCCTAAAATGACTTATTAAGCGATTGGAATTTTTTATATAATCTTCTCATGGTTTTTCCTATTTTCTATGGATTTATTTCTAACCTATACCAACAAGAAATTAAGAGGAAAATGGTGCATTAAAGTGACGAATCGAGAGCACTTACTTGAATGGCATGCCGATTCTTCACATAAAGAAATCCAAAACTTCATCCACGGTCTTGTGGTCTCTCATAAGCAAAATAAATGCTTATCATCCATATTCGTTTTGTGAAGCTTTTCCGTAATCGAAATCAATCCCATATCAACCAAGAAACATCATAAACACTTAATTCCAAAATTAGTACTAGACCTTAATTAAAATAAAATGCAAAAAAAAGTTATAACTAGAAAATTCCAAGAGATGAATTAAGAAATTAATCCATAAAAATGAATTAATAAGAAATTTAATCCATATTTTACAAGAAAAATTGATTAACAAAATTTCTATACAAAAACAATAAAGAACACCAAGTGCATAACAGAAATCTGGGTTGCAAATAACCAAAAGACTGGCCCAAAGCCCATTTGTCTTCAACCAATGGTGCAGGGGTGTACTAGTGATTCAGCGGGTCTGAATAGTATTTCTGCCAAGCCTGGCCCAAAATCAAGAGAGAGATACAGGGAGGTGTATGGAGCAAATACGAAGTGTAGTAGAAATTCAATGGAGCCTATCATGAAAAAGGCCCAATCCAAGTCTTGTAGCTAACCCTAAAAATCTCACAGAATGAGAAACAATAGTTAGCCCTCTCCATCTTACACTTTCAGCGGCGCCTCCTTCGTCTCTTCGCTACCACAATCGCCGATCGAACCTTCCGCCGCGATTTCCTTCCATTTCATCAATGCCGCCGGTGACACCACCCTATTCTCAGAATAATCTTCCGGCATCAACCACAACTCCGTTCGTTACTTTGCCTTCGAGGTTCGACGCCGCTCGTGTTCTCCTCCTTACGATTCGCCACCATCGCCTCATTCCTGTTCGTATCACAACAACACCAATCTAATCGATCCGGAAACCCCCTTTAACTCGCAAAGAGCTTGCGCGAGACGCTCGGTTCAAAGGAAGTAGTTCGGATGGCGAAATGAACACGAATCGGATCAAAACCCTTACCTCGATTTACCCTCCATGATCGGAACGAAGCTTCGGCTTGAAACTTCTAAGGATCGCTCGGTTCGATCCCGATTCCCTTCTTGCTAGCTGTTACCGTTGATGATTGACGACGGTATTGATTTAAGCCGCTGTGATAACTTGACAAAAGGTGATGAAAACCCTTAGGTATGGCTCTGATGCCCTTCACATCTTCTTCTCCTTCTGCACTCGTTGCTCTTTGTTTGATTCAATTGTTGTGGATAATGGATTCGTGGTGAATCGCGTCCTTGAAATATGTCGGTGAATCAATACAAAGCATTGATGTTGCTGAATCTTGATTTGCAGGTATTAATGAAGGTCAAAGCTCAGTGTCGGTAATGATGCGTGTTCTCGAAGGTGTAAGAGGATGGAGATTCATAACCCAGGAACAAACAAGAATCATCTCGCCGAAATCCGTTTCTGGCCGCAGTGGAAATATGGCCGAGAATTGCCACTCCGATATTGTTTCAGGCTTGACAACAGTGGGAGAGACTTCGCAACTCAGGTATGAATTCAAATCCCTCTTCTTCTATCTTTTCTCTGTATTCCTTTCTGCAATTGCTTCAATAACCGATTAAGTCTTTACGTGTGCAGGTTTTCGAAAAGTTGTTGATTGATGGAGTAATGAATGCCGAGAGTATGAATGGATTGAAGAAGATGATTGAAGAGTGGAAAATGGTTGAAATTATGAAGAAAAGATTGAAAGAGAGAAAAGAAAGATGTGAAGGAGAGGGAAAGAATGGTTGCAGGGAAAGGTTGAGAGATGAAGATGAATGTTTTTGATTGAAAGGGTGGAGAGTGAAGAATCTGGAAAACATATGGTGAACCCTTTTTTTGAAGAGGATTGGTTCTGATTTATAGAGAGGGACTCAAGCTTGTGTAGAATTTCTCAGGTGAAACTTCTAGAATTCTTCTGTTAGAAGTTTGTTGGATTTCGGTTTGAATTCTGTTATGAGATTCATGGATTCAGTTATGGTTTTTTCCTGTTATGAGATTTCCATTGACCTGTTTCTAGTGGAATTCGGTTAGGGTGAATTGTTAGGATAACTGAAATTATGTGATAGCTTTTTGTGAATAGGTTATTATTTGATATGAGTCTTATTTCTACTATCTTTTTCTTCTTTGACTGCAGGTTGATAAACAGGAAATGGCTTTTGCGAACAGCTTTCTCGGGGTGCAATTCGTGCTTGTTGCTGCTGTGAATTTGTGCAGGATGAAGAGTTGAACCTGAATAATAGAGGTTGATGGACGGAAGATGAGTCCAAGAGTGGCTGCAACCTTTCTTTTGCTTTTTTCTTTGAATTCTGAAATTGGTTGTTGCTGAATTTTTCTATTCTCATTCTTCTCAATTACTTCTGTATTTAAATTTCCTTTATGAGTCTTTTTGTGATCTCATCTTTTGGCAAATTTGTCTGCCTTTCATTGTTATTGGACAGCCCTTGTACCAATTTCCATAAATTATGGTAATGAACATCCAAATACTTCCATAATTTGGACTTGGCAAACCTAAACTTAGGGATTTTAATACCAATTCCTTGTATTTATAAT
Organism: Lathyrus aphaca; assembly: GCA_963966055.1. NCBI lineage: Eukaryota > Viridiplantae > Streptophyta > Magnoliopsida > Fabales > Fabaceae > Lathyrus > Lathyrus aphaca. The sequence goes on from OZ014521.1 coordinate 19,312,175, forward strand.
GCAATCCCTATGAATTCCGGATGCCTTTAAATGAATATGCTTAAACAAAATTTGACTTGGAAACTTGCCTCTTTTGAACAGACTCCTCATTTTGATGGAGCTTAGACAATGTAGTAACTTTATAAGAGAAATGGATAAACTTAAACGAACTCAGGCTGTTGTAACTTGAACTTTAATTGGACCTTAAACTTTGCATGCCAAACAACTTTTAACCTCTTTCGCAACCACGAATCTGAATTAATTTCCAACAGGAACAAACTCACTTAAATTTTTAATGCCAAACGGCCTTGGCTCCTCTATCAATTAATCAAGCAAACCCCACAACAATCCTGATCCACAATAAATTCAACAGGCCAAACATTACGTTCTAAGAGGATATCCACCTTTTGCATCTCTCGTCACGATATGTGCCTTGAAATTCACTAACTGGGCAACGAATGACTTTAGAACGAATCCCCTTTATTGAAGCTCTAATACCCCTGATAAGTTGTATTTCGAGACGGCGTTCACAACAGTAAAAGTTCACCTTTGGTCCCAACCTTGAGTGTAATGGTTATATAAATCATCTCTGAATATGAAACTCAAACCAAAAGAATATGCCTTGATCACATGCCTTACGAAACACTGAAATGCACTAGTATGTTGTTAATAAACTGATGAGAAAAACGGATGAATGCAAAATGATACGCCAATAGAGGGAATAAATGAGGGCAAATTTTGAGGTATTACATGTACCACTTTATGAGCTTTTAAGCAAAAGTGCATTTGTGACTTGATTGAAACTGTGAAGTAAGATCAAGCTGTATTGTTTGAAGGATGTCTTCAATTTCTGTAAACTTGTAAACTTGATCACTGTGTGATTGAGGGGGAGTGAGTAGGGTACTCATATCTAAGGTGTGTCTTAGGTAGAAATTGCATTGGGTAGTTATTAAGTGATAGATTAAACAGGGTGGTTTAAGTCTAGAATTAATATTACTAATAGTGGATTTCCTCCTGGCTTGGTAGCCTCCAGATGTAGGTGTGGTTATACACTGAACTGGGTTAACAAACTTCTGTGTTGTTTACTTTTCTTGCTATTTAAGTTTTGGTTAAATTTGTCAAGTGTCCTATCAAGTGTTGGGACATCTCTTAGGACATCTCATACCTGATCACAGAATTTCACAATGGCTCATTATGTACAAACTCCATCAAACATATTTGACAACTCATCAGAGTAAATGGTAACTCAGAATGTTGATCATTTAAAATCTGAGTAATTGTTGGTTAACTTTGTTGTATGGGAGGAGTAATTATTGGTTGACTTTCTGGTATCTGGGAAGTAATTGTTGGTTAATTTTGTGGTACGAGATTAATAATTGTTGGTTGACTTTGTGGTATAGGAGGAGAAATTGTCGGTTGACTTTGTGCTATGGGAGGATTAATTTGAAGTATTACATAATATTCTTTGAACATTTTAATAATATAATATAAAGATATAAAAAATAAAATCAAAATTAAAAATACTATTAATAATGCTAATATTATATCTCTAATTGCAGCCCAATCCCAACGCGGTAAACCATTCATATTTCCTGAAAGAAAAGAAAAAAAAATCAAATAAGAAGGATTAGTACACTTGACATTTTAATAATATAATACAAAAAAATAATATTCAAAACTATAATGATATTCTATATTCAAAAGTTACAATATATATCACTAGGGTTTTCTCTTAGTTAATAAGGATCATGGGACAGGCTCAAATACAAATAAAATACTGATAACACCTCCCTAATTTAAATAGGACTGATTTTCTTTTCTTCCTCGTGGGCCTAGAACCAACCCAACCGTAACATAAATCAAGGGTTTAGAACAATGATTTCATTTTAACAAATCAAGGGTTTAGAACCAACGGTAACATAAAACCAGAATTAATATCATTTTAACAAAACAAATGCGCTCTCTCTCTCACGGCCATAGGAACAGAGAGAAAATTTAACAAGTTAAATCACAAAATTCTCAACCTGTTCGAAGTGAAATTGTTGTTGAAGATGGTAGTTGTTTGGTCGGAGGGAGTCTGGTTTCTACGGCTTGATTTTAGACAACAATGGCGCATATATAAATAAGGAAGAAGAAGAGTGTTAGATTGGAAAATGAAAGAAAGAAGAAATGAAAACCACAAGAGTAGACGCAATGAGTTACGGTGAGTGGTGGAAAAAACAAGAGGACAAAAATGTTGTGTGATTCATATAATTTGGAGGCAAGCATGGCTCTCTTACTGTAAGTCTGCTTGTTTAAGTCTGTATCTTGATGTCTTTTTTTTTTTGTTTTGTATGGTTGTATGATTTTTGGTTTATAATTTGAAATTATGCAGGTTTTGGAAAGAGATTTTGGGTGAGGAAACCGTACCTTTGACAAGGAAACTTGAAGATTAAACATTCGGGCCTGTTTGAAACTGTTGTGAAAAACTATTTCATAGTTTTAAAAATTAAAAAACAAAATACTTGTTTGATTAGCTTGTTTCTCAAAACTATTTTTGAAAACACTTTAGAGATTATTGTTTTATAATCTAAAAAACTGAAACTATGAAAGCATGTTTTGATTTTCAATTTTCCATTTTAATTTTCAAATGAGGTAAGTTAAAAAACACATAAAAGATACTCTTTTCAATTTATTCTTCATATATCGTATCAATTAGGGACTAAAAGGTATGCCCGTTCGGATGCGGAAGTGAGGAGACTATTTCCCATTTATTCTTCGAATGCCCAAAATCGTGCGAGGTTTGGTATGCGATTCTAAGATGGTTGAACGTTTCTACCGCTCTGCAAAATGCAGGGTTGGAAAACTCTAATCAATTTAGTTTTCTGCTAGAGTGTGGTAGAGGGAAGTTGGATGTGATCAAAACAGTGTGGTTCACGTGTATTTGGACGCTATGGAATTATCGTAACGACATGATTTTCAGGAACAAGGAGGTGACCATAGGGAAGCTGATTGACAGAATCAAATACCTGTCATGGTCTTGGCTGAAGAACAATTTGAGAGTGTTCAACATTCCTTTGGACATGTGGGAGATAAAGCCAGTTGATTGCATTTACTGACCTCAATCGGAAGATGCAGAGGTTTACTGGTGTGGGAGGTGTCTGCTTTGGGTGTCTATGTGTGTGTGAGGTGGGCTTTGGTGTCAGCTTGGAGGGGGAGGGTTGGTGTGTTGTGTTAGGTAGGTTTTCGAGATTAGTTCATTTGTCTGTTCTATTGGTAGGCCAAGTGGGATTGGTATCTGGTCTTCTTGTTCATGTCGGCTTGCTAGTACTCCATGTGGTGTCTTCGGTGTGGTATTGATATCTGGTCTGCTTGTTTAAGTCTGGTTGTTAGCTCTCCTTGTGTTGTTTTCTGTGAGGGATTGGGTGGGATGCTTGTGGATGGTGGTTTTGCTGGTTTTGGTGGTGGACCGACCGAGTACCTTCCAGCGGAGGTGGTTTCTTTTGTGTTTCAGTTTAGGGGCCAGTATTAAATTCAGAATTGAGGTTTGTGTTCATTGTTGGCTTCTACACTTGTAGCGGGCTCTATGTGGTTTGAGGTGGGGTTTTTGTTATTCGGTGGTTTTATGTGGTTTGTTCCTGCTGTGTGTTTGGAGTGGTAATTAGGGGCGTCGATTCTTGGCGGAGCTGCTGTTGGGAGTTATTTATGGTGTTGCCTGCGGTTCTGTTGTGGTGGTGTGCAGAGTTCTGTAGGGTGGTTGTTGCTGAGCTTTGTGGTGGCGGCGCAGCAGCTTTGTTTGAGGGAATCTAGGCGATGCAGTTGGCTTTGATATGCAGAGCCGACATCAGCATTTACTACTTGGATATCTGGTTCTGCCATTATTTGGCTTTTGGGGGTGGTAGCTTGTTGTTATGTTCCTGTGTGCTTGGGTGGTCAATCTTGTTAGGAGTTATTTATTCATTATATGGCAGGCGTTTTTTTCATCTTCTGTTATAGTTTAGATGGGGTGCCTTGGTTTTTTAAGGTGGCTGGCGTCTTTTGATGAACTATGTGTATCTGTGTTTTGGCATTTCTTGTGCCTTTTTTTCTTAATGAAATTTTTGCCTAGACGACTAAATGACTATGTATATGTCCTTAAACTAAGAGGAAATACTTGGGGTGTCCCCAACTAAGACGTGGCAATAATGCCTTTATTTAAAGGAATGCACCACTGCATACACAAGATAATAGATCACAAAATATAAATCCACTTAAAAAAGTTGAAGGAAACTTGAAACTTGCTAGTAAATGAAGATCACAAGATAACTTTAAGTTGGATTTAAGAAGCAAAACGAAGATGACATAAACTTTGGTAATGTTGCTTGGAATATCATAAAAATGAATATTGAGTACGAGGAAGAATAATAGAAACCGAAGGTTCGCTTCTATAAATATGCAAATATTTAGATCTGGAATATAATGATATGGAATATCCAATGGTTAACCATCAATGAATCCATAAGGCTACGTACAATGAAAGTCGTGCTTTTATATTTAAGATGAAGATTTACTAGGGATACAATTTTTTCAACATTTTTGTTTCAAATATCATCATCATCTCTCAAATTGATTTTTTTAAAATAATGATTTATTAAAAAAATCAATTATTTAATAATTTTAATCTACTATTTTGTAATGAGGTTGCAATAATAACAGATCTAAAGTAGAATCTTATGATTATATTGATGCCACAAAAATACAATCCCAATACAGATCCTTACAGAATGGAAGGAATGTTAATGGAAAGGTAAACAATAACAAATTCAGAAGGGAGGAAGGGAGAGAGAGAGAGAGAGAGAGAGAGAGAGAATATTTGAGAACAATAAATATGTAACAAAATCTTGATGGCCAATGAAAATCAGTACGAATATACGAATATAAATACTCAATATGATAGACTTTGATGATTTTCTTGTTGTGGATAATTATGGGTTTGGTGGTGGAATTTGCGTGGCTTGGAAGAAAAAGCAACTGAGGATTAGTCTTTGTGAGAAAATTAATCAATTCATGCATCTTCGAATCCAAAATCTATATGGCAAAGAGTGGTTTTTCACTTCTATTTACGCCAACCCTAATGAAATTAGTAGAGAAGCCTTGTGGGAAGTCTTAAAAACTATAGTTGTTAATATTCAAGATGCATGGATGATTGCAGGGGATTTCAATGATATTTTGAGACCCTCTGAAAAAAGGTGGTGTTAATGCTTCTACTAGGAAATGCAGCATTTTTAAAGATAGAATTGACAATTGTAGGTTGAGTGACCTTGGTTCTTTTGGACCTAAGTTTACTTGGATGGGACCGACTTACTATGGAGGACAGAAGATTTTTGAGAAGCTAGATAGAGCTTTTAATAACATTGAATGGAGGGAGATGTTTCTGGATGCTCAAGTTAAAGTGCTTGCTAGAGTTGATTTCTATGATCATCACCCGATTTTCATCATGCTGACAGCTCGTACATTCTCTAACAGCCCTAGACCTTTCAAATTAGAGAGTGCATGGATGGTTAAGGATTCTTACCATGACATGTTGCAATGATCATGGCTTAGGGACGATAATATGATACATAGTATGGTTATATCTAAAAAGATTCTTCATAATTGTAAAGGAAATAGTTTTGGTCAAGTTATTAGAAAAAGAAGGAATATATAGCTTGGCTGAATGGTGTCCAAGGATGCATCCAAAGGATTAATAATGTGTCTGGAATGCTTGCTTTGGAGAAGAAGTTGCATGATGAACTGAATGCAATTCTAAAAGAAAAGGAAACTATGTGGTTTCAAAGAGATAGAACTAAGTGGTTGGTTGATGGTGATCGTTACACGCTTCATTACCATCTTAAAACTATCAACAGAAGACGCAGGAATCGTATAAGAGTTTGTTAAAAACTATTTTGTGAATCTCTTCACTGCTCATTATCAATAAAAGGAGCGGGTGACTACAGATGTTACTTTTCCAGCTCTAAAAGATGCTAATATTGTGAACCTGAATGAGCCTTTAAGTGACGCAGAAATTAAGAGAGCAGTCTTTGCCATGAAGCCGTGGAAAGTTTCCCGTCCCGACAGTTTTCCTGCTGGTTTTTATCAGAAATCGTGGGAGATTGTGGGACAAAATGTGTGTCAGTTTATGAAATGGATTTGGAACAGACGGTTGGAATATTTTATTTATTTAATATTATTTAAATAATTATGTGGCCAAATATATTAATTATATTAATTGTTTTATCAAATAATATTCTTTAAATAAATTATGAGATGGTTAAAAGATTTTTTAGATTTTATTTATGAATTATTTAATTAGTTAATTAAATAATTGGGTATGACTCAAATACGAGTGGATGTCATGATGACTCATTTGGGAATAATAGAACCCTAATTGACCATCACACTATATATCAACTATGGTCCCTAATATACCGTACATAAGCAAATTATCTCTTCTCCCCATTTTAAGAGAATTCAAGGCATATGGAGTACCGGTTGAGGAAGAACCATAAAAGCCGTCAACTTTAGGTTTCAGGATTATCGCCTAAAGGGGAATTTCTCAATGGATCTAAGTATTTCTATAATCAATTTATAATCCTTTAAATACTATACATGCTTGATTTTCGCGCTTAAATTGTATATTATAATTTTTCGAGTATGTAAATTGAATTGATTTAATTCTAACAAATGGTATCAAAGTCTCCCATATCTAATTCAATTTTTGAATCTAGAGACTTATTATATTAGGGTTTTAAAATTGGGAAAACAAATTAAGGAAAATTAAGGAAAATCCTTGTGGCGATTGCTTTTGTATGTTGTTCATGCGTAATTATAGCAAAAAAATTTAGCCAATACTCTACTGCGTTCATTCAAAATTATTTCATAAATTTTGTGAAATATTGTTTTTTTTAATTATTATTGTGATTGAAGTTTTCAAATTAGAGCATGATTGAGAGAATTAACTTTTACCGCAATTATGATTTTGTGCCGACATAAATTTGTTATCATTACTTTCTTTTTGTTTAAACTAACAGTACCGTAACGGTATTAAAATAATGGCTTTATGGGTTGTTTGTGGTTAATTATTTGGCTGAATTTATTTTTGGTTGGAGCTCAAATATCAATTCCACATGTAACTATTATTTGATGCCGCAAATGTATCATGAAGTAACAATGTTTTTTTCTTTAATGGTTGTATTGCAATTCCTTCTTTCCATTGAATCGAGTTATTTATTTATTTAAATATAATTAAATGTGTTTATTAATTTTTTTTCCGAGTACGACCGACTTATTATATCGATATGTACATGATATAAACACAATCAGGTAAACATACAATTTTTTTAACATTACATTTGTCGGTAATGTTTATGTGAATTTTAAAGATCTTCCCATTTAAGTTATTAAATTAAAATTATCTACTAATTTTGATTGGATTAGTTGAAACAACAAGTTGCAAAAGTAACTTCTGTTATTTAAATTTAATTCAATTAAAATTACAAAAGATGTAGTGTATAATTTTTCATGCGAACTGTTATGGTAGGCCAAAAGGAAGACACAATTTGACCGAAAATTTGCATATCTGTGATGATAAATATGTAGTAATTATCAAGTTTGTCCATGTGGCTAATGATTGATGTTAAAGGCATCCATTATCTGACAGGACTTATTACTAATGTTTGATCGTTACGTGAGAGTACCGCTTACAATTAATTCTTACAATCAAAGATTGAGAATTAATGGTGTTTTTTTGTATCTTTTCTAGGTCTTATTTTATTTGCATATAAAGAATATTGGGCATGTCTATATGGTTATTTGACATGCCTATTAATGTTATTATATGTTTGTTGTTCTTTAAAATGGATCTAGTTACTACTGCTACCCCTCCAAACTTTGTGTCGCATATCAACTCTATCCCTATGCTAAGTGGGATGAACCTTAAGTCTTGGAAAGAATCGGTGGAGATCGTTCTTGGATGCATGGATTTAGAATTATCTTTGAGGAAGGAGCATCTCACCGCCACTGCTGAGAACCCAAATAAAACTAAAATAGAAAAATGGGACTGATCTAACCGAATGTGTCTTATGATGATCAAAATATTCATACCTGAAATGATTTGGGGCTCAATTGCTGAGAGTGAAAGTACCAAGAAGTTCCTTGAAACCGTGGAGAAATTATTTGCTAAAAATGATAAGGCTGATACAAGTAGTACCTTGTTCAAACTCATTTCAATGGTTTATAAAGGCAAAGGGAACATAAGGGGGTACATTATGGATATGTCTAATTTCGCATCAAAACTCAAGGCATTGAAGTTAGAACTTCATGAGGATTTGATTGTACATTTGGTATTGATCTCTCTCCCAGCACACTTTGGGCAGTTCAAAGTGAGTTACAATACTCAAAAGGACAAATGGTCTCTCAATGAGCTCATATCTCACTGTGTGCAAGAGGAAGAGAGGCTAAAGAGAGAAGACTGAAAGTGCTCACTTGGCTACCAATTCTCAAAATAAAAGGAAGAAACATACGGAAATTTTTTCTCAAAATAAGAAGGAAAATGAGCAACCTAAGGATACCACTTGCCTCTTTTTCATAAAGGCTGGACACATGAAGAAGGAGTGTTCCAAGTATGCCGCATGGCGTGAAAAGAAGGGGTTGCTTGTGGAGTCGTCCGCCAAATGATGTTGAAAGATTCATCTATTTGGGCGATGACAATAAAGTTGCAGTAGAGTCTATAGGGACTTTTAGATTATTATTAAATACTGGTTTTCATTTGGATTTGATTGAGACTTTTGTTTCACTCTCTATTAGACAAAGTTTAATTTCTATTTCTATTTTGAACAAATCAGGTTATACTTGTTCATTTGGAAATAATAAATTTAGCCTCTCATATAATTCAAATGTTGTTGGTTACGGTTCTTTGAATGATAATATTTATATGTTTGATATTGGATATCCTTATAACAAAATATTTCAAATAGAGTCGCATGGTACAAAACGAAAATTAAATGAGAATTCTGTCACTTTGTGGCATAAGCGATTAGGACACATATCCAAACAGAGAATTCAAAGGCTTATGTCGGACGATATTCTTAGATCCCTTAATTTGTCGGACTTTCAAGTTTGCATTCAGTGTATCAAGGGTAAGCAGACAAACAAGAGGAATTTTCATGCTGAAAGAGCTAAGGATGTCATAGAGCTAATTCATACTGATATATGTGGTCTTTTCCCTACAGGTTCTTGGAATAGACAACAGTATTTTATTACGTTCATAGACGACTACTCGAGGTATGGCTACCTCTATTTGATTCATGAGAAATCTCAATCTTTGGACGTGTTCAAGTCATTCAAAGCTGAAGTCAAACTTCAACTTGGAAAGAAAATAAAAGCTGTCAAATCTGACTGTGGTGGTGAATACTATGTTCGGTATGATGGAGCAGGGGAACAACGTCCAGGACCCTTCGCGTTTTTCCTCGATGAGTGTGGAATTGTTCCGCAATACACAATGCCGGGAAAACACAACATGAATGGAGTTGCAGAACGACGAAATCAGACTCTTAAGGATATGGTAAGAAGTATGATTAGTCATTCTTCTCTACCAGAGTCATTTTGGGGAGAAGCATTAAAGACCGCAATTTATATCCTTAATAGAGTACCTAGTAAAGTAGTAGCTAAGACCCCTTATCAGCTTTGGACTGGGAAAAAACCCAACATTAGACACCTACACATTTAGGGATGTCCAGCTGAAGCGAGGCCTTATAGACCTCATGAAGGTAAGTTGGATGAAAAGATAGTTAGATGCTATTTTATTGGATATGTTGTACGCTCTTACGGGTACAAGTCTTACAATTCCATCACTAGAAAAATATTTGAAACAGAAAATGCAAGATTCCTTGAGGATGTGGAATTTGGAGGGGAAGGAAGCATAAGGAGTGTTGTCTTTGATGAAGAAATTGTTCTTACATATCTTTGTTCCAGAAACAAATCCTGAAATAAACAAAGATGTTATTCCTAACATCCCTCAAGAACAAGATAATACTGAGTTTCTTCCTCAAGCACCACCTATAGTTCAAACTCAACAACCTAAAGAGCCACCATTAAGAAAATCCATTAGAGAAAGGAAGAGTGCAACTTTAGATGATTATGTTGTATTTCTTCAGGAACGTGAGGATGGCATTGGTTTGACTGAGGAAGATCCTATTAACTTTAGTCAAGCTATACGAATTCAAACTCTCTTAAGTGGGATGATGCCATGAAGTATGAGATGAAGTCGATGGCTGACAATGATGTTTGGGATCTCGTTAAATTACCTGAAGGAAAGAAACCCATTGGTTGTAAATGGATATTTAAAACCAAAAGGGATTCAAAAGGTAAAATTGAGAGATATAAAGCTCGTATTGTCGCAAAAGGCTTTACTCAAAAGGAATGAATTGATTATAAATAGACTTCCTCTCTAGTTTCTTTGAAGGATTCTCTTAGGATCATGATGGCATTAGTAGCTCATTTTTATTTAGAGTTGCATCAGATGGATGTAAAGATTGCGTTTCTAAATGGAAACATTGAAGAAACAATATATATGGTGCAACCAGAAAACTTTGTGTCAGGAGACCCAAATTCCATGGTTTGCAAACTCAAGAAATCCATCTATGGCCTCAAACAGGATTCCCGTCAATGATATTACAAATTTCATCAAGTAATATCCTCATTTTGTTTTGAGGCTAATCTGGTTGAAAACTGTGTATACCAAAAGTTCAGTGGGAGTAAATTTGTTTTCTTGGTACTGTATGTAGATGATATCCTTTTGGCAAACAACAATATATGCTTATTGCACGAAACCAAGAGATTTCTCACAAATAAATTTGAGACGAAAGATCTTGGGGACGCCTCTTTTGTCTTAGGAATTCAAATACTTAGAGACCGTTCTCGAGGTATTTTAGGAGTGTCACAAAGGAGCTATATTGATACAATTCTAAATAGATTCTCCATGAAAGATAGTAAACCAGTAAACACATATGTTGCTAAAAGAGACAAGTTTTGTCTCAAATAATGCCCCACTACAGATCTTGAAAAGGAAGAGATGCATAAGGTTACATATGCTTCAGCTGTGGGAAGTCTTATGTATGTTCAAGTTTGCACTCATCCCGACTTAACATTCATTGTAGGAGTTCTTGGCAGATATCTAAGCAACCCTGGTATGCAACACTAGATAGCAGTAAAGCGTGTAATGCACTACCTGAAGTGAATAAGAGATTTTGTGCTCCCTTATTGGAAGTCAGATAACTTGGAGGTCATTGGGTATTTTGACTCGGATTTTTCCGGATGCCCGGATAGCAGGCATTCCACATCTGGTTACATTTTTCTCTTGGTTGGAGGAGTCGTCTCATGGAAGTCTTCGAAACATACTTTAGTGGCTCCCTCCACCATGGCAACATAATTTGTGGCTTACTTTAAGGCATCAAATCATGCAATTTGGTTGTGATACTTTGTCACAAGCCTACGCATTATTGGGAGAAATGAAAGGCCCTTGAAGGTTTATTGTGACAATAGTGCAGTTGGGTTATACTCCAACAAGAATATGAGTTCTACAAAATCAAAATTTATTGATATCAAGTATCTTGTTGTGAAAGAAAGATTTTCATGAGAAAGAAATTTTGATAGAACATATAGGGACAAACTTAATGCTAGCTGATCCACTAACCAAATGTTTAACACCTAAGACTTTTCATGGGCATGTTGCTCATATGGGTCTTGGTTTTGAGATTGCCTTAGATTAGTGGGAGTTTTGCTTTTCCCCTAATTTTATATGTTCTATGCTTTGGTTTTATTTTGTTATAAACTTTATGTTATGTTTTTCTGCAGAAATAAAAACTTATGAGGTATTATTGTTATAACAATATCAAGTTATTTTTTGTTATGTGCAAATATTGTGACTTTAAATTGCACCTAAGGAACTTCAGTTTGATCTCGCTAAAGACTCCAGTAGGACCAGTTGAAAATATGCATGATTCAGAGATCACATTGCATGAAATTTCCATGTCACTCATCCATATCGATCTATGTCATCAAGTACGTTGATGTAGTGGTCGTCGGGATTTTTTCACGTTATACGTTAGTGACGGCAGCTGCGATGGTCTCATTATTAATGTATGAGGTGAAACAGATTGTAAAGTTGAAATCTAAAGATAAATAGTATTCAGATGCGCGCCTGAAAAACTACATATCCACCTAAGAGTTGCATCTCCGCCTCTTTGTTCGGGCAATTGAGCAATGACTTCACGTTAATCAGTCGGGCCAGAGTAGCTGGCATCCCGTCAGGCCAAAGGAGGGCATGACCTTCAGAATCCACGAGCTCTGTGGGACGAAAATTGGCGACATAGTTGAACAGCGTATTATAAGTCGTTGTGTCATCGGCGCTGAGATCCTCGGGCTTGGTGATGTAATGCTCACTAGAATGACGAAAATGCGTATTCACCCACTCCAACGGGAAGTGGGCCACCATCTTCTCCTCCTCACCGACCATATCCCTGTCGTACAGAGAATCTTTGGCAGCCTGCGAGCATGGGTGGATCACGTAGAAACGATATTTAAAATCCCGAACAGAATACAAGTAGGCCTTTAAAAGCCTGCTCGCCTGCTTTAACGACACCCAGTTGTGTCGACAATCCTGGGAATTCCTCTGTAGATGGAAGATCCAGAATAACAAGTTGATCGTCACTCCTATCTCCAAATAGAGACATACTAATTCAAAAGCCCTTATGAAGGCTAGGGCGTTGGGGTGCATTTAGGAAGGCGTGAGCTTAAGATGAGTAAAGACCATCTGCTGAAAGTCGGTAAAAGGTTGACTATACCCGGCCTCGCGAAACGTAAACTCATACATCGGGAACCGAAGGACAAGAAAGCGTGAGCAGATCCTCTTAGTGGGATTAGGATGAGTTCTTTAATATTATACATTTTCAAGTATAAAACATAAATTTATATTGTGAATTTCTTACACACTTGATTGTGAGTTCTGTGGAGATTCTTGATATATTTACCTTAATTAAAATATTTTTTAAAAATATATAGTTTTATCCTTAAATGAACTTCAATAATCAATTGAAAATATAAAGTATTATATTTTTAGATATTTACAAAGAATTATACTTTATGGTACTCTTAACTTATATAAAAATGTGAATTGTTTTTCTAAAACATTTTTTTATTATTTATTTTTTAGGATTTTTGTCTTTGTCTATCATGAAAAGATAATACAAACTTTTTTAAAAAAATGAACGAATCTTTGATGAGCATCAAGATTCTTATTTGAGATATATTTAGAAAGGTTAAGTGAACACCCAATCCATATAAAGAATAAGAAAACACTTTTATATATTTTAAAGATATTTAACAATATCTCCAATTTATTAATGATTTCTCACAACTCTTAAGAGCTCAAAGATATCCAATTGAAGTTTAAAAAGTGGAAAATTTTACATATAAAGTGTTGAAAGAAAATTTATTTATTACATGTAAAGGAGGAAAAATATGGATCAAAATTTCAAATTTGTTTGTCCTTTAATAATTTTTCTTTCACTATTTCTTGTTGTAAACAGCTATGGTAAGTAATTTTTACATTTATTTATTTATTGAATATACAATATTTCATTAAATTTTAATAATATATCTTTATTGTTATTTGACTTGGCAGTATGGGACGGGGACTGGGATTGTACAAGAGACATAGATTGTCCATCTGGTTGGTGTCTTCCTCCTAAATCTAAACAATGCATTGAATCAATTTGTTTCTGCTTGCCCAAGGATTGGTCACCATTATTTTAAATAATAATTGTATTACAAATAAACGTATAATCGTTTAAAATAATTGTATGTTAAAAAATAATTGTATCTCACACTTTGATTTATGTTTTTTTCCTTTTAGTTTCTTGACAAACTCAAAAATGTATTGTTACTTTCATTTATTGACATGTCACATTGTTGTTGTTAATACCTTCATTTATTGTTACATTCATTTATTTTCATTTGTTATTGATCTCGTCTTCGAACTCTATTATGAGTTTGTTGAGGTGTTTTTGGTCTTTGCATGTTTGGTTGAAGATGTTGTTGTTGGTCCGAGAATCCTGAGTATTTGATATGTTTGCAACCATTTGTCCCCAAAACCTGGTGGATTGTTGTCAACAGCGCTGCCGTAATCCAATTGAATGCCCATTTTTTCAAAATTGGATCGTAGTGGTTGAGAAAAATACCAAAGCATTTTTCTTCATAAGTGGAAAGTTGGGAAGCGGTTCTTCTGATATTGATGATGATAATGATGGACGGTGATTTACGAGAGCAGATATGTTGAGATGTAGATCTCTTTGTTAATGATTTATGAGTAGGACAAAGAAAGAAATATATTGATGAACAACAAATGAGAGCAAGCGCAAGGTATTTATAGGCAAATTTATCACTTTAAACATATACTCCAAACCAAATAGCGCATGGGTGGAAAAAAATTAAACTAATACGCCAATCAGATTGACGACAACATGTAAGTGAAAAAGTATATATACACCCATTGGCCAAACCAAATGGTGCATGGGTGAAAAAATATTTAAGCCAATAAACCAAATGGATTGGCGACAACGTGTGAATGAAACAAAAAATATTATAAAACACTCATTAGCTAAATAGATTGACAACAACATATATATTTAAAAAAATGCATTTTGTATTTATACGTCAATCCATCTGACATAAAATGTACAAAACTACGTCATTTTTATAATATCACTAGAAACTACGATATTTCTACTATTTATTTAACAAACTAGATAATTTAAAAAAAAAATCACAACATGGTTTTTAATTTATAATGTAACTACAAAACTATAATTAACTATTTTCATAAATACAGTATAGAATCATAAAGAATTGTTTTTTAACTACATTTATAAATTTAGCATGAAATTGTTGAATTATAGAAACTTAACAAATACGTGTGTATGTATTGAAATAATTGTGGAAATAGCCAAATCTAGGTTATTTATTTTAATATTGCTATTCTTGAATGAAAGACACACTTATTAAAAATGCAATATTTTTTAGGTATGGAAAACACTATTATTATTATTATTATTATTATTATTATTATTATTATTATCAATGGTAAAAATAACCAAACAAAATACAAATAGGGTCAAATGGTTAAAGCTATAAAGAAAACTATCATATGACAACAACAAAGAAAAACAACCGAACAAATAAGCTATAAAAGTAAACTCCAAGAGGGACTCCCGCCAATAATCTATATTCTAAGAGAGGAACAAGCAAGATATCAAACTCATTGGATCATCAACACCGGATAAAAACAACCAAGGAAAAAAGTACAACACTCCCAACTTAATTGAGATCTCGACCGTTATTGTTGGATTCAAAGGATAAGATTTTGAAACAAATTTGTGAAGGTGCAAGAATTTCCCATTGATCGGCTCAAAAATCATTTCAAAGTATTCCACTGTCTAGGAGGAACTTGGAGGATAAACAAATTTGGCACTTTGAAAAATCTGGAGATTATTCTGTTAAGACAACTTATCATTTGTGCTCCCAAATTAGAGATGTGATGATTCCTGGGCCGTCAAGTATACATTTTCAGGATCTTTGGAAAAAGATTTGGGTTGCTCCTTTTCATAACAGAACCAAGAACCTTTTTTGGAGAGTCACAAAAACATACCCCCCCCCCCCCCCAAAGATAATCTACGGAAGAAATGAATAGAATTGGATGTCTCTTGTAGTCTATGTAATGCTACTATGGAATCAACTAACCATTTATTTATGCAATGTGATTTTTTGAACAGTGCTTTCTTGCTTCCATCATTAGTTATCGTACCAATAATGACGAGGAACTGAATGAGTGGTTGACTTAGATTCTTAGTTGTGGGGAAGAGTTTTGTGTGCAGATTATGTGTAATGTGATCTAAGGATTTGGAATGCTTGAAATATTTCACTATACTAACATAAAGGATTTGATCCTTTGAGGGTGGTTGAAGAGGCCCTTGAGGCTGTGTTAGAATTCAATCTTAGGAATCTGCGTGTTGAGAAGAAAAAGGTCAGTTTACCCATTCATGATGAGGATCATTTGTTGTCTGATGTCCATCTGATGCAGGTTGATGTTGATGTGTTGCATGACAATTTTGTGGCTTTTGGTTTCATGGTCACTGACAGTGGTCAGTGATATGAAGTTGTTGGTGGCTATGTGCATAAAAGAGGAAGTCATTGTGGTGTCGGAGATTGCAGAGATACTTTCCATTAGATGGATTTTGGAAAAAGCACATCAGCTAAACCTTGAGAAAGTTGCGGTCCAATCTGGCGCCCAGATTGTGGTTGATTGTATCAATCAGGCTTTTGCTAATGCCACCCTTGAGCCTATGGCGTCGGGCTGTCATGTTTTACTCAAGATGTGTATGTTTTCTATTATTATGTTTATACCTATGAACCTTAATCTTGATGCCCATAAGTTAGTAGGGTTTGGCAAAGTGTTAGGCACTAAAACTTGGCTTAGGGGCTATCCAAACCTGGATTCCTCAATTGTTGTATTTGGTGCTGCTGTTTCTTAATGAATTTTCTTCCCGTAAAAAATTTTTAATTTCGTATATGTTAGGTTTCATCAATTTTTGTTTATCTGATGCCATAAATTTTTGCAATTTTAAAATGATTATTAATTTTAATAAAGTCATTATTTAATCATTTATTATTGAAGTATTGCGCAGAAGAAGAAATTGCTCAAGTGCCTCATTATTGTATATTCAATATTATGTACAAGAGTTACCTTAGCAGGAAAATGAAAAAGGTACTTATATCCAAACCTAAAAAAGGAAAGTAATGAACTAACCTCCAACTGAACTAACATATTATAAAAGGAAAATGGTCCTATGTAATATATTAATAACAATAACTAGAGAAATAGAAAAAGGCCCAATACAAACAACAACCATGAGCCTAATACACTTAATACCCCCTTCAAGGTATATTGTATATGTTGCACAGACCAAGCTTGGAAATAGTTGCCATTAATGAAGGATCGTGCAATGGCTTGGTGAAAATATTAGCAAGTTGATTGATGTTGGAAACTGGTGAGAGATGAATGAGCTTAGAGTTGATCTTTTCACTGATTACATGGCAGACAAGCTCAATATGCTTCATCCTTTCATGGAAAGAAGTATTATGAGCCAAGTAGATAGTTGATTGGCTATCACAATAAACAGAAGCAGGAGCAGAAAAAGAAATGTTGAAGTCTTGAAAAGGTGTTGCAGCCATTGCATTTCACAAGTTAGGGAAGCAAGAGACCTATATTTAGATTCTATGGAAGAACAAGACGCAGTGTGTTGCTTCTTTGATTTTCAACAAATTAAGGATAAGCCAAGGAGGACACAAAAACCTGTAATGGATTTGCATGTATCAGGGCACCTGGTCCAGTCAGAATCTACAAAGGCCAGTAATTTTATAAGGCTGGAAGCAGAGGATAAAATTCCTCGAAAAGAAGAGGCTTTCAAGTATCTTAATAACTTAATAGTTGCATTATAGTGAGGTTGAAGAGGTTTGGATAGGAACTAACAAATATGTTAAACATCAAAACAAATTTCAGGGCGACTATTGGTAAGATATATTAAATGACTAATGAGCCTCCTATAAATGGTGGGATTATCTAAAGGTATACCTTCATATGCAGAAAGTTTAAGAGAAGGATCAAAGGGTGTAGATGAAGGTTTTGAGGCAACGTTACTTGTGTCTTGCAATAACTCAAGGGTGTAGTGCCTTTGATTTAAGAAGATACTTGAATTATTTCTTGCAATCTCAAAACCCAAGAAGTATCTTAAGGAGCCTAAGTCTTTTATTTTTAATTCATAATCCAAAGCTTGTTTGACAAAGGTGATTTCTTCCATAGAGTTACCAGCTAACACAACATCATCCACATATACAAGTAATGTAGTAAAAGAAGTGGCAAATGACTTGATATATAATGAATTATCAACTTAAGAACGGTGAAAACCAAGGGATAAGAGAAAGGAAGAAATCTTTGAATACCATTGTCTACTTTCCTGTTTAAATCCATAAATGGATTTATGAAGTTTACACACTTTGGAAGATGGGGATGTGGATATACCCGGTGGAAGAGTCATGTAAACTTCATCATTTAGATCTCCATGTAAAAATGCATTATTGACATCAAGTTGGCCTAAATGCCAACATTTGATGGGAGCAAGAGAAAGAAGAACTCTAATAATGGTGATTTTGGCCACAGGGAATATGTATCAAATAAGTCAATGCCTTCAATCTGGGTATATCACTTGGAAACTAACCTGGCCTTGTACATGTCAATGAAATCAGAAGAATTATATTTGACTTTAAAAACCCATCTTCAACCAATGGGGGCCTTTCTTGGTGACAAATCCATAATAGACCAAGTTTAATTTTGAGAAAGAGCTTGTAGTTCAACCTCCAAAGCTTGTTTCCAACAGTCAAGTTTGATAGCTTGGGAAGAGGTTTTTGGTTCAGGGTTGGATGAAATAGAGAGGTAAAAAAATTTATAGGAGGGACAACAATGGTCATAGGAAAAAACATAATATAATAGGTATAAAGTGTGGGAAGGGTTGGTTGTAATATTTTGCAGATAGATGTAGTATGCTAGATAAGAAGATGGGTGAGAGATTCTTGAAGATTGTCTTGTTGATAATTGAGGGATATGAATCGAATGGGAAGAAGTACTTGCAGCAAGGGCGGATGTACTTGCATCAGGAGTGAGGGAAAAAATGAAGTTGAAAGGGACAGGTCAGGTGAGTTGATGAATGGATCAGTGGTAGTAGTTATACATGGATCATTGAAAGGGATGAAATCATGTGTATGGTGGGTATTAGCTGGAGGGTAAACAGGTTTAGTGATAGGCATAGTAGGCTCAGGTACATGGTGTATTTCATCATGGACAGGAAAAGTATGAGAGGTAGGTACAGTAGGCTTAGATGTTATTTTAAAAGGGAAATAAGACTCATAAAAGACTGAAATTATGGTATGACAGGCTCAGATGTCGAATATGATATTGAGACATCTTATATGTTACTTAAAAACATGGTAAGGCATACACATCAGCACATTTAAAATTCTGATATATCAGATTCAAACATTCTTCAGGATGTTGTGACATCTGATAGGACATTCAGTTCAGGTACTGCATAAAATAGAAAACATGAAAGCTATATAGAACACAGCAGAATTGTTAACCTAGTTCGATCAAATCAATCTACTCTAGGGGCTACCAAGTTAGGAAGGAAATCCACTATGTAGTATCAATTCAAAGACTTCTCAACAAACACTTATAATTTACAATCTTCTCACTTAATCAATACTTGTGCAACTTCTACTTAGGAACTTCTAAATATGAGAAACTCATCCTCACTTCCAATCACCTCAGTGATGCCTCACAGTGCCAACAGTCAATTGCTGATATTGACGACTTCAAACCTATGCAACAATCCATAAACAGAAGTTACACTTCCATTACAAACAACTTAACCTTGCTTAGCAGTTTCAGTTAAGTACAATGCTTCTCTTGCTTACAAGCTTCGAGAATCACAAGTGAAACAACCAAAACAGGGTTCCTTGTTGCGCACGGCTGGCACAAGAACATAACCCTAATGATATTACATTTTCGGTTTGGTTGGTTGTTTCTAAACTAGGTTACAAGGTTTCTTTTATAACCTATTCCCAACTGGATTTGGGCTTA
The DNA here is from genome assembly GCA_963966055.1 of Lathyrus aphaca. Taxonomy (NCBI): domain Eukaryota; kingdom Viridiplantae; phylum Streptophyta; class Magnoliopsida; order Fabales; family Fabaceae; genus Lathyrus; species Lathyrus aphaca. The sequence goes on from OZ014521.1 coordinate 19,331,898, forward strand.
AACAATCATAGCAATAACTACTACAAATATGCAGAACAATCTGCTTACAAAAATACAAAAAGATCTTTAAATCTAAACACTCATAAAATATCTCTAAATATAGAAACTCTATATTTTTCAATATTTGTCTTCAATTTAAATTGAGTCTTCAATATCTTCTACAATCAGCACCATTGGATTGATTTAAATGTTCAAATAAATTGTTTTTGTTGAAACCAAAACAGAAACTTCAATCCATCTTCAGCAGTTCATGATGTCGAATGAACTGTCTTGATATCTTCTTCGACATGTTGTTCCAGATGTTGAAAAATTTCAACACAACATGTTTGGACACACACAAATGGACTCTTTGCTTCATATATTCATTATTTTGCAAAGATCATGTACATATACACTGGTGCTATATTTGTTTTACAAAATTAATGTCAATTCTACAGAACTTACAAAGACTATATTTCTAAAGGATCGTATAAAATAAATCCTTTAATGCCTTCTTTATAGTCTAAGAACATGGATTTTCGAGCCCTATGATAAAACAAATATATGAGCTTGGGAATATGTGGCATAGTATAAAGAGGAGTTTGAGATTTAAGGAGAGGGGAAGATAAGTGATTGATGATGTGAATAACATGTTAAACATAGTAGTTCCACATGGACAAGGGAACATTATAGTGAAAATGAAGGGATTTAGATACATTTAAGATGTGTTGGTGTTTTCTTTCCACCACACCATTTTGTTGTAGTGTTTCAGGACAAGATTTATGATGAAGGAATCCTTTAGACAAAAGAAAGGGAGCTAAGGTTAGAAACTAAGTACCATGGTCAGATATCAAGCATTTAAGTGTAGTATGGAATTGGTTTTCAATGTATGCGACAAAATTAGTAATGTTAATTTTTGTTTGGTCTTTAGATTTTAAGAAAATAACCCAAGTATATCTTGTAAAATCATAAACTAAGGTTAAAAATATCTTTGTCCTAAAAGAGATATAGTGGAGTATGGACCCCGTAAATCACCATGAAACAATTGAAAAGGAGCAGTAGTGTGTATAATACCAGAAGGAAAAGAAATGTGTTTTTTTTAGCATTATGACAAGAATCACATAGTTCCAAATTAGGCTTACAGGAAATGAAAGGAAAAAAATTTAGAAACAACTTTTAAGCCTACATCAGAAATATGTCATAACCTTCAATGTCAAAGTTCATATGAATTAGTATCAGTAGAATTACAAGTAGAATAATGAATGGATGAGTCAAGTATGTAAAACCCCTTTTGGATATTAGCTAAGCCAATCATTTTCTTGGATTTGTTTTGCAGGATATGGCATGTATTAGCAAAAAAAAGGATAAATGACAATCATGTTCACTGACAAGTTGGGTAGTGGACACAAGATTGACATTAAAAATGGGAATGTAAAGGATATTGTGAATAATGAGGGAAGGGGAAAGGGCAATGCTACCAGTTATACAAACATTAATGTGTGTTCCATCAGGAGTGTGACAAGAATAGGTTAATAGAGTGATGTGTGGTACCAGTATCAAGGATCCAAGGTATAGAATTTTTACCAACAATTCAAAGAGAGTTGGTGGCCATGGCAAGAGGTATGCTGAAAATAGAATTGGTGGAGGGAGTGATTCTTGACTATTAAAGAAGCTCAAGGATGTTGTTGTATTGCTCCTGTGTGAAACCAAACCTAGTAGTTGCTGAATTACCTGAAGGATTATCATAAACATTATTGGTAGAAGGATTTGTCTTTGGATTATTCTTGAAACTTGATGGAACCCATGTTTAACAAAAATGGTTTCAATGGTATGATTGATGCGGCCACGATGGGTGCACACATAATTAGGTTTAGAGGAAGGGTTTTTTCCTTTGTAATTTGGATTCTAGTGCTTAGTATCGCCATTGAATTAAGTGGCATTGGCCTGTGAAAAAGAAATAGAAAAAAGAGCATCTTCTGGAGATAAATCAAATAATGTAACAAGATTGATTTCTATTTCTTGTTGAATCACAAGGGAGAAGGATCAATCAATATAAGGGAGAGGGTGCATCATCATAATATATGACTTTGAGGAAGAAAATATTTCGTTGAGACCTTTTAAGAAATGAATCACATAATCCCATTGGCGGTAGGTTTTGATAGACACAATAGCACCGCATGTACGCAGTATAATACAAGAACAAGATGTAAGAGGATGATAAGATTCAAGTTCATCCCAAAAAACCTTTAACAATGTGAAGTAATCAGAAACAAATAAAGTATATTGCCTAAATTTGTAAAGATCTTCTTGGATATCAGAGATACGGAAAACATCGCTTTGAGAGAATTGTGTGTGAATATTCGTCCAAACACCAGAAGCGGTTTGAATCCAAGAATCATTGTTGACATATGTTACTTTCTATACAACAATCAGTGTCAGATGCGTCCCTTGGACGACATAGCCTTTTACTCTATATGGTTGGCTTGTGGATTGCGCCCGATGTATCCACGTCTTCTTGAGTGGGTCATGCGTCAATTCAGGTTTCTTCTGTTTATTCCAAGACATCCCTTTGTGTCTGATCCTATGAAAATCCACTACAGCGATCTTGATGCCATATTTGATTAATTCTATAATCATCTTGTACCAGATGATGCACGCAGTGTCTGAACTCTTAATCCATGAGTTGTTGCATTCAGCTACATCCAATGATTCTATAATGTGTCACATTCTTACATGATACAAGATGGTGCGTGAACACCACCTAAACCAACTCATCACGAGATACTAGAAGAGGAAAAGGTTAGGGATGACCATGCCCAAGACGTGTTGTCGTCATGTCAACGTATAATGACGTTTGTGAGAGATGCTGTAGAGATATGAGATTTTGATGAAGGAAATTATGGCAATGACCATCGTACATACTATATTAACTGAGGCACATAATGTATTACAGTACATTAGACAAATGAGAAACGGGAGGGTTAGATATACACAATAGTTCATTTTTATTTGTATTTTGGTAACAATTGTATTATTTGTATTTTTTGAACAAATTATGTATTATGGTAAAGTTTTCGATTAATTGATTAATGTTTAGATTTGTATTAATGTTTGAATTTATATTTGACATCCTTGAATTACATTAATTGTATGATATTATGATAACCTTAGTATAAATGACCTAAAATATAAGCTAACCTAAAAAAATATAAATTTCAAGACAAATTTACTGTCTAGTACTGTTGTCTTTGTTCTGGAGATTTTTCGAATATACACTTCTGAAATTTCGAATATAAACTATGCAAAACATCTACCCATAAGAAAAATATACTTTTAAAGGTTAGTCTAGATATGTACTTACGGACTCACCATATAAAAATACAGCGATCTATCTCCAGATATTTTTCGATTAAAATAGGTATGACTCATTTATGAAACGATGTGTGTAATTAAGGTATTTCTAGATAAATACTTCCGGAATATGGAAAGGAAAATTGTATGTTTCCAAATGGTGGTACAACGGATCTTAAACTTGATTCTGATACCATGTTAAGGAATGTCTATCAAACCAACCTGATTTTGATACCATGTTAAGGAATGTCTATCAAACTGACAATTGAAACACTGAATATGACTCTTGTCTGGCTTTCGACCACCACCTATTCCTTTACCTACAGCACCACTTATTTGATTTCCATGGTTCCATGGTTTTCTTTGATTCAACTAGCCTCCTTCTTGCTGACTTTGACTAGTCGAATTGTTGTAGCCTCCTCTGCCTTTGTTTTCGAACACCTTTCATTTGCATTTCTTATCTCTTGCTAATTGAGCTTGCAGAGCTACATCACTCTTCGACTTACCTGCTGCTCTTTCAGCCATTCTTTGTTCATGAGATTCAAGCGTCCCTTGAAGCTCTTCTTTAGTCACCTTCGACAAATATTTTGATTCTTGTATGGCTACTACCACATGGTTGAACTTTGGAGCCAACGATCTCAAAATCTTTGAGACAATTGCTTTCGTCGTCAGCACTTCTCCACATACTTTGATTTGATTAATAAGTTTTTTAACTCTTGTTAAGAAATTTGTAATGCTTTCATTGTCTTCCATCTGAAGCATTTCATAAGCCTTTTGTGAGTTTGTAACCTCACTTCTTTCACTTTTTCTGCGCCTCCAAACGATTTCTCAAGAATCTCCCATGTTTTTTTTTGCAGACTTTACATCACTAACATTTTCAAAGTCATCTGGATCAACACATTGATGGATTATAAAAAGAGCTTTATAATTTTTCTTCTTCAATTCTTTGTGCGCAATCTTCTCTGCTTCCGTTGCGTTCTCTGCAAGCGTTGTTACTCCTTCTTTCACGAGATCCCAAATATCTTGATTACAAAACACAATCTTTATCAGTTTGCACCAATTCTCATAGTTATATTTTTTTAGAATCGAAAGACTCGCCGGAAAATGCTCATTCGTATGATTCATCCCTGTTGCGATTTGCGATATTTTGCCCTTGAATCTCTCAACCAAAGCTCTAGATACTAGATGTTGGAATTAACTCAAAACCTATGAGAATTCTGACCCTTTCTTTATGAACAAGAAAGGTTCTTGCGGAACAATTAACAAAGAAGAAGAAAAATATGAAGTAGAAAAGAATTAGAGTTCTAAGAGAATTTGGAGAGAAAGTTTTGTTACCCACAAACTGTGAGATTTCTTCTATTTATTCACTATGCAATTTGCTGAAGTATGAATTACAATGTGTTGTGATGCTTTTGATTACAAGAGGGATACTCTCTATTTATAGAATTAGGTTTGCTTGCACCCCAAGACAAAAGCCTAAAAAAATCCAAAATTCTTATTTTAGCTAACCCTACTAAAATAGGCCTAAGTCAAAATTTGTGCGAAGCAACTGCTTCGACACTTCGACACACACTAGGTTACTCTGACACTTCCTTGTTCGAGCTCTAACGACTTCGACATGAGGAATTACAACTCAACAATAGTTTTATTATTTGTATTTTTTTAACAAATATTATATTGTGGTAAAGTTTTGATTAATTGATTAAGGAAAATGCTTAATAGTAAGAAAAGAAAAAAAATGCAAGAATAAATCTCAATCATTCATTATCACCACTACTTCCCCATAATCTCTATTAAAAAAGTTAAATTTAAAATAATTTTAAAATCCACCTCTAAAACAGTGAAAGTGTGTATTCTTCAATTTCATCACCTCTAAAATTTTTTCCAAACGGTGGTCATTCACGCCATGGGTGGGAAAAGTTACCAACCGAAAATGTCCCACGTTTTTCCTGATAGAAATAGTAGTATGTTGTCACATTGACAGCATATAGGAGATAAGCACCTAGTCCAGTCCGTCTTTCCTTTCAGCACCGAGACAAACTTCGTGTCATTTCAACTCTTTTGTTTTTTCTTTCCTTTATTTATACATTTTCTGTGATCTGTAGCTATAAACCAATATTATATGTTTCAGAACAGAGCCACTATCTTTTAACGATATTTTAACATTTAACTCTCATCACACATTACATCCCAAGCAGCCCCCTGATCTTGAATCATTGGTTACGTGCCTTTTTTTCTTTTTAAAATTAAAGTTCTAATATGATCGTTAGTACTATATTATTCAATAATGCAAATAAAGTAAAGTTGAGTGGAGTAGTAGTGCACTATCATTTTTCTTCATATAGAAAACGACACACTTGCATAATACTATCTTTGAATCTCTATCTATATATCTTGACTTTCTAGTAGTATCATATATTATTGTGAATTCTGATCAGAGAAAATATCCCAAACACAAGATGGAGAGTACGCTTAAGTCCTTTAGAGATGGTGAGTCGGTGCTGGACCTCAGCCCAAGATCCTGCGTTGGTGGCGGTGTTGAGGATGTCTACGGCGAGGATCGTGCCACTGAGGATCAACTTGTCACCCCTTGGACTTTCTCTGTTGCAAGGTACAACTATAATCATCACTCTAAACTTCAATTACTTCTACTGGACTATGAGTTGTGTTTGTTATTCAGCTTAAATGTTAATAATAATTGACTTTTTAGCCACGATAAAATAAAGTCAAACAGTTTATAAACTCATTTACACCCTCAAATTATGTGAAGTAGACTAATAGTGACTGATTATTTCTTGCACTAGAGGAAATTTTACGAAACCGACTAATATCTTTGAAGACAACAATGAAATACTAAAAAAACTCAACTAGTAGAAAGGGGAGAGAGACTTTGATACCATACCAGGTGATCCAACGGATCTTAAATCCGACTCTGATATCATGTTAAGGAATGTAATTGGACTTAACTCATCATCCCTATCAAACCGACTCGTAGGGCGAGGATTACCCTCATTTATAAACGCATATTCTCTTATGTGTTTTTAATGTGTTTCTGTCCTTTTTACACCGCAGTGGGTACTCTTTGATGAGAGATCCACAATACAATAAAGGGCTTGCTTTCACTGAGAAAGAGAGAGATGCACACTATTTGCGTGGCCTCTTACCTCCCGTTGTCAGCACCCAGCAACTTCAGGTTTCTTTCTCTGCATTTTATCCATAAATCAAACCAATATTTGAGAATCTTGTTTTCCTTTCCTTTGTTTGGCTCTCAATAGTATTATTTATTTTCTTCAGGAGAAGAAACTTATGCATAACATCCGCCAATACGAGGTTCCCTTGCAAAAGTACATGGCAATGATGGACCTTCAGGCATGCACTCACCCTCCAACTCATCATTCTTACATGATATTAACAACATCATATTTGTTATTGTTTTGTTCATAGTCGTGTTATTGGTATTACTCGTGTTGTCTGCAATGCATGATCATTGCGAATGACATGATGACTTGTGACATTTGTATATGAAAGTTGAAATGTAACACAGAAGCATGATGTTGTTTTGTGGTCAACAGGAGAGGAATGAAAGACTATTTTATAAACTTCTTATCGACAATGTTGAAGAATTACTCCCAATTGTATATACTCCAGTTGTTGGCGAGGCTTGCCAGAAATATGGAAGCATATTCAAGCGTCCGCAGGGTCTTTACATTAGTTTGAAAGAAAAGTATGATTTCATTTTTCCGTTCGTATCCAATTTTAAGGACGGCACTCATTGCAGGCTTATTTACATCTGTTGAACTTTTGCAGGGGTAAAATTCTTGAGGTTTTGAAGAACTGGCCAGAAAGAAGTATTCAGGTTATTGTTGTAACAGATGGTGAACGGATTTTGGGACTTGGTGATCTTGGATGTCAGGTATTTCTCAACAAGATTAAAATCAAACTCGTAACACCTTATGATTCATCGTGATTTTATCGTAAAATAGATTTAACTGTGCTGTATGTGCTTTAGGGTATGGGAATTCCTGTTGGTAAATTGGCTTTATACACGGCACTAGGAGGAGTTCGTCCTTCAGCGGTAAGCATTTTCCATCTAATGTCTCTTTTCATTTTATCATTGTATCTTACATGATTTTTATTGTTCATTCTTCTTAATATCCTTTTTTTCCTTTCTGGTGGCTAGTGTTTACCGATTACGATTGACGTGGGGACGAATAACGAGAAATTACTGAATGATGAGTTTTACATTGGCCTTAAACAAAAGAGGGCAACTGGGAAGGTTTGTATTACATATATATGAGGCTACATTTTACTTGTATTTTTATGAGGCTAAATTTTGTTGGTTTCTCTTAGGAATACTATGACCTTCTGCACGAGTTCATGTCTGCAGTGAAGCAAAACTACGGCGAAAAAGTTCTTGTTCAGGTTGTTAAATATTTCAATCTTAGATTATGTGGCTGTTGAACCTGTTTTATTCTCTTCTTTTTCTGTGTCTGATTATTTTGAATGATTTGTTCAGTTTGAAGATTTTGCAAATCACAATGCTTTTGAGTTGCTTGCGAAATACGGTACAACTCATTTAGTTTTCAACGACGATATACAGGTATTATTTTTCACAATAACAAGCATGTATTTTTTTTTTCAATTTTATGATTGCTTTAATTATTAATTAATGCATTTTCTCAGGGGACTGCATCTGTTGTTTTAGCTGGAGTTGTAGCAGCCTTGAAGCTCATTGGTGGTACCCTACCTGATCATAAATTCCTCTTCCTCGGTGCTGGAGAAGTACGATCATAACTAACCTACGCGGGGCCTCAGAATACTTAAGACGGTCCTGTTAGTTGTCTAACTCATTTTTGGTTATGTTTTCAGGCGGGAACTGGTATAGCCGAGCTAATTGCTCTTGAGATGTCAAAGCAGGTAAACCAACTATTCGTTGTTTATAGATTTGTAATCCTATTTTATGAAAGATTGAGTTCTTTTTTAAATTTTAATTGGTTATGTATATCGGTTTATTTCTATTGTTTCTGCTGCAGACTAAAGCACCTATTGAAGAGAGTCGTAAGAAGATATGGCTTGTAGATTCAAAGGTAGTGCAAAACATGATAAGTTTATTATTTTGAAAATTCATTTGTTCTAAAGTGCTTATTTCTTCTCTGACAGGGTTTAATTGTTAGTTCACGGGTGAATTCACTTCAACACTTCAAGAAGCCCTGGGCTCATGAACACGAACCTGTGGGCACTCTCATTGAGGCCGTTAAGGTATCAAAATATGTCTTTTCATGACTCGCAATATGCAATAGGTCGCCTTTCGGCACGTTCTTATCCATAATCACTTTGCACTTTCAGGTAATCAAGCCTACAGTTTTGATTGGATCATCAGGAGTGGGGAAAACATTTACGAAGGAAGTAGTCGAGGCTATGACAGCAAACAATAAAGTAAAATCTTATCTTACTGTCTCTTATAACTTTCTAATAGAAAGTTTTAAACTATATCTCCATCATGTTTGGCCTGCAGATTCCTCTCATTTTGGCTCTTTCCAATCCAACCTCACAGTCTGAGTGTACTGCCGAAGAGGCATACCAATGGAGTGAGGTAAAATAGCAGACAACCGCATTTCTTTCTCTATATTTTCTTCGGTTCAAGTTATGCTTCATTTACAATATTAACTTCCACAATCTGTTATCTCATTCACGAAAAAAGGGTCGTGCAATTTTCGCTAGCGGAAGTCCATTTGATCCTGTTGAATACAAAGGCAAAGTCTATTATTCTGGCCAGGTTCTAAACTCTTCTTCGCCTTCATTACAATTTCTCATTTTCAGTAAAAATCATTATATATGATTCATTCCTTGTCAATACAGGCCAACAATGCTTACATTTTCCCAGGCTTTGGTTTGGGTTTAGTAATGTCGGGAGCGATCCGAGTACACGATGACATGCTTCTAGCAGCATGTAAGTTATTACTGACGAATTTTACACGATACATCCAACAAACATGTATTCATAACATTAATGTTCTTATTGATGGTGCAGCCGAAGCGTTGGCGAAGCAAGTGACAGAAGAGAGCTACAAAAAGGGCTTGACTTATCCACCTTTCTCTGATATCAGAAAAATCTCAGCTAACATAGCTGCAAATGTTGCTGCCAAGGCATATGAGCTAGGTCTGAACTCAAACTTGTATTCATTCACACTAGTTAAAGTATCTCGGTCTGAAACATGTATTTTCCTTTCAAACTAAACAAAATTGCTTCATGCAGGCTTGGCTACGCATCTTCCTCGTCCTCAGGATCTTGTCAAGTATGCTGAGAGTTGCATGTATTCACCTTTATACCGCAACTATAGGTGAACAGAAGCAATAGGGTGAGAGTTACTTCAACTCTGAAGCTTTTGGATCTGTTAAGGGTGTTTTTGGTGTATGGTGTCCGTTTGTGTTTGTGCAAAAATAAATGATTCCATGGTTTACTTGAACCAATGTTTTTTCATTATGATATCCTTATTTCATTTCAATATTTGTAACAACTTGCCCAAATAAAAGGCTTGAGAAAGCATTATATCTACAGTTATTTGCCGTGACAAAAACATTTATATTTTGATTTTAAAAGTAATTTTAGTTCAGTGGGTCGTGAAATGGAAAGGTTCAATCCCATCAAGTTATTAAGTTACTGTTTTTGGATAAAGAATAATGATTGCTAAAGTAAATGGTTTCAAACAACGAAATAATATACAATCAATGTTAACAAATCCACAGCAAAAAAGACAAGATAAATACGAGAACATCGAATTTATTTATTTTGATCGAATTTATTTATTTTAAAGGATTTACTTTCAAAAATTGTTAGAGATTATAACTGAATTAAAAAAAAATAGTCACTCAAGTTTAGACATTATTTTATATTTAAATATTTCTCAATCTCTTTAAGTTTCGATATTTGAATCATACAAATTTAGGTGTTTAAAAGTGTTTCTTAATCCCCTTAAATAACTCCATAGATTTTTCAAATTTTAAGAACTTCAAAGAATATCTACCACTGTTTATTTCTACTTCTCTACTAAGATTTTCACATCTTCCTGCAGTATTTTATTCTACATTTTGAAAGTTGTAACAAAAAGAATGATAGAGATAAATATTTATAATTGTAGAAATACAATAGATCCATAACGAGTCCATAAATTGTGTTAGAATGTGTGGGTTGGGTCTAGCTCAGCCCTACAAAACCTGCTTGTAGGATGAGGATTGCTCTCACTTATAACCACATGTTCAGGTCATATATTGTCTGATGTGAGACTTTTAACATTCTCTCTCACAACTAGTATTGAACGTCTGGAATGCGGAACTAAATGGTGGGTGGCCTGATAGCGGAGTGACCCAACAGATCTTAAACCGAGCTCTGATACCATGTTAGAACGTGTGGGTTGGTCTAACTCAATCCTACAAAATCGGATGGTGGGTGGCCCTGATAGGGGAATGGCCCAACGAATCTTAAATCGGACTCTGATACCATGTTAGAATGTGTGGGTTGGGTCTAACTCAACCTAAATCGGCTGGTAGGGTGAGGATTGCTCCCACTTATAACCACATGTTCAGGCCATATATTGTCTGATGTGAGACTCTTAACAAATTGAAATGACCAAATACAATACTCGTGAATCCCACGAACCAGACCTACTCACCTTTTCTCGTCGCTTTCAACCATACTCCACCTCCGCCTTTCTACGTCATCGTGAACCGATCGGCTCACAAACCGCGGTGTTAGCGTCTTTATCAATTTTTCTACTACTAATTGTCGTTCTAATATTTTTTCAATCACAAAATATGTTTTCTTTATCTTCATAACTTGAGGTTGTAAGGTATAATTATACAACTCTCCATCTTGACTTTAAATCGATGGTGCTACCTATTTTTCCATCAATGATCTTGTTGCCCTTTATCATTTGAAATCAATATCAAACAACATTGATCAAGTCCACACTTGAATCTTGACCTTTCAATTTGCATCCACTTGCTTTCCACCAATTTTTCCTGCTTTAGTAGTCTAACAAGCCAACAAATATGGTTCTTCAACTATCTTTTATTTTCTTTTTTCAGAATGTGTCCTTGAAGATCCATGTTTCTGAGTTTTGAAACCATTCAGTCAAACTCATAACATAGATACAAAGCCTATCAAAAAAGTATTCATGAGATGAGACATTCACATCCTTACTTTATCACGAGTTAAATGATAATCATATCTCTTTTATGGGTTTTCTCTTTATTACTAGTATCTGTAGCAGAAACATTCACGTTAAACTGAGTCTCACCAACCATAGTTTCTAATATATTCATCTTCATGTCTTTACTCTTTTTTCCTTTATGAGACTCACTAAAGGCAATACATCTACAAATAATGAACTTTGATCTTAAAGTTTCACTTCCCAAGGCTCGTGTTCCTTATAAACACAATCCACAACTTCCTCATCAAGTTGGAATAGCTTGATTTGCGTAACAGGAAAAGCTTTGACGAGCTTCAAAATATAGTAGTCAGCGGGTCTACTACTCCAAAACCCCATGGTATCTGTAAGTTTATTTCTATGAATGGATATTTACTGACCTGGGAAGCTTCTTTAGCACTAGCATTACTCCAGAAAATCTATGACAACTCAAAATCTAGCACCATACTAGAAGTGGTTAAATGCATCTTTATTCGTTGTCTTTTTGAAAAATTCATTAAAGTGCTCTAAAACAACCTTTAGGCATCAATCATGCCTTGACCTCAAAATCCATAACATGTTATTGTAATAAAACTCTTCATTACCTGATAATAACTGAACAACAATATTGGAGCCTTCTAAAATATATAACCCACACATTATATACCATTTAGCCAAGATCAATCCATCTTGTAAAATTTGCAATGCCCCTTGTTCAACTCTTGTATAATAGCCTAGATGATGAATCATGCATATCGACAACATATTTTGCTTGAGCTCGAAACATACATCACTTTGCATAGAAGGAACTCACGATCATCAAACATTTGAAGTATGGTCGTACACACACAGTGATCTTACAACCTTCTTGTTATTGAGTCGAACAAATCCATTATCTTCTAGCTTTAAAGTCTCAAAGTATTCTTTCCTCGGGCATATGTGATCAGAGCATCTTAAGTCCATGGCATGACTCTCTTCAGTCTCAAAAATCAGCACTACTAGTACATTTGTACTATCATAATCATCATCATCAGAGGCAACAATAATATTAGCAGAATCTTCATTGTCCTCTTTCTTGGGACAATCCTTCATGAAGTGAGTGATTTTCTAATAAATAAATCACTTTTAACTTTGACTTGAAAAACCTCTTGAATTTGGACATTCCTTTACACTCATTTCCTCCTCTTAAGAAACTCAAGGCTTCACCATTATTGGCAATCTTCAAATTTTTCACCTTTAAAAATTCCTTTCATCTCACAATTGTCTGGACTTTATTCGAACTAATAGTATTTTCCTTACCATAAAGAAAAGCATCATTGAAATTCTCAAAGTATCTTGGTAATGATATAACCTTGTCCTCGTTATCAATATCCACCTCACTATTCTCCATATCATCAATGATCATGTGGAAATCTATCAACTTTTTCACTATGGATATGCTATCAACCATTCTGAATAAGTTGAGTTGTTGTTTCAAACACAGCTCATGTGAGGCAAAGACTAGACCATACAACATAATTCATTTTTTCTCCATTGAAGTCATGATATTCTCCCTAGAAACGTCTCTTATAACTTTATCCTCTAGGCATAAGATAATGACACTTCTGGTCTTATCCACCATCTCGGTATACTCTATTTGTGTTTGGCGTGAAAGCATTGATGTACCGCCCTTCAATACTTCAACACACTTCTCATGAGTTAAGATTGCTTACATATTCACTTTTTACAATCCAAAATTGTTATCTATGGAAAACTTCTTGTTCTTCCACTTAGAACCCATTATGCTCTTTGGTAAACTTAATCCCATTACCTCTAGTAGGCACCACTTGTTGTGAAAATGAAAGGCTGAACCACGCCAAACTATCCTTGAAATATAACAATAATAACATGTTATCGTTGATAGTAAAGATGAGTGAGACAAAGAACAATAATAACTAAAATTAATGGTCGCAAGCAACAAAATAAGCTACCATCAGTGTTAGTAAATTCACAACAAGTAAGAGATATATAAAAGACGATAGCACAAAGAATTTATTTTACGCAGTTGGATCAAATACATCTACTCTAGAGAAGAGAGAAACTCTTTGATTTACTATTCAACCAAGAATTGTTACAAGAAATTAAAAGTAAGTTACAAGAAAATAGTCATCCAAATTTTCAAGAACAAACTTTATTTTCTACCCAAGTATTTTGCAATCTCTCCAACTCTATATATGAATCACACAAACTCACAATGTTTAGAAGCGTTTCCCAATCTCCTTAAATACCTCAAAAGATTTTCCAAATTCAAGGAATTTTAACCCTTCTCTCTCTAAATTTTCCTTCTAGGATTGTCACCTTTTCCCTAGTTTTTCATACTACCTTCTGAAGGTTGGAATAACAAGAATGATAGAGATGCGTATTTATACCTACTAAAACTCACCAAATCCATAACAGACCAGATCCACAAATTGAAACAAACAATATTGATACCCGTGAACCGCATAAAACAGACTTGTCACCCACCATACTAGGCTCATTTTTACCTTTCTCCCCCTCCTGAGCCTACCCTTCGTAAATCGAATCTACCAGTCATAATCCATCGCTGACCTCTGGAGTTATGCCTCCGTCGATGTGAAAGACCATGATGATCATCCTCATTGCAGTTCAGTGACGACAACTTTCTGATCAGTCATTGAACCTATATACAATCACTCCCACGTCATTTGACGACTATTCTGTATTTATGGTGTTTTGATTTTTTAACAATCTCAAAACACTTAGTGGTTATGTTGCCACAATAATAATCATTTATGTGTTGATCAAACCTAGATACTTCTAAGGATTTCTCTTTTTGTTGAAATGTGCAAAGTGAAGGGGTTGGAAGATTTTTGGGACCAGCACATCCCATCTCTCTTTGTTGGATGGGGATCCTTTAACTTGTCATCATATTTGTCCTCAATGACCCATTCTTATTGGTTTCCATCTACCTCTGTCTATAAGGTCTCATCATGGTAGTGTAATTTGTCCATTTTGTCTTGAATTGTGGGTAGGACCTCACTTTCTTTTGTTGGTGTTGATCGTGTCATGTCCTTAGTGGTATGAAGGGTTATGTGGTCGAAAAACTTTTCTTACCCAATCCCTTAGTAGATGGTGTATGGTTTTGTTAAATTAGAGGGTGGACCTTGTTAGCAGGGTGTTATGGACAATGCCTTATAGGTTTATCGATAGATGATATGGAGCTCTACTAGCGATATGGTACGATCATAACTCTTGGTGTTTAGGGTTATGATTACATGGTTGAATCTCATGTAGAGTCTCTTATTTAGAGTCTCTTGGTGTTTAGGGTTATGATTAGATTATTGGATCTCTAGTAAGACTGCTAATAAAGTCTTACTGATATGACTGATGATTATAGAAAGATATTGATACCACCTCATTCCAAAATGGGTGGGAGAATGGAGGTAAAGACCAAGCATGTCGTCACGTTAAGGTGACAACATGGGTGGTTTTAAGACCCGGCTAGGCTGGACATTGTCCAGACTCTGGCTTAAAAAATTTCCTTCTATACACCACAATTTTGAAAATTGTGGCGGTTAAAAAGTGCTATTACGGCTGTTTAAACGGCCACAATTAACAAAATTGCAGAAAAATACAAATTTAAACCAAAAAATAAAGGATTAGTAGTCATTTACCTCCTTCAGTATATACGAGATTTGATTTACCCCCTTTAAAAAAATTGGATTACCCCCTGAAATTACATAGGATAATTCAAAAAAAAAAAAATTTAAAGGGGGATAAATCAAGACACACATATATTGTAGGGGTAAATAACTATTAATCCAAAATTAAATTATAAAAGTATTATTACGACGATTTAAAGCGCCACAGATAACAAAAATGCAAAAAAAAAAATACAAATTTAAACCAAAATAAATAAATTATTAAAGTACAACTATGGCAGTTTAAAACATCAGAATTAATGAAAATCCGATTTATAGGCCCATTTGGTGATGGTGGCGACTATTTTATCCTACGCCAAGACGACCATATTTAGGGTTAGCCATGTGTTGACGCGCTATGCTTGAGTGGTGGGTTTGGATGTTCAGTATTTGGTCATATGCCCGTGTCTGTGTAGCACGGTGGCCTTCTTATCAACACATGCACATTTACTAGTGATGTGTAAACCAATTGGTTTTCACAGGTCCAACCGGTTTAATGTCGGTTTAATTAAATAATGGTCCACGAATACAACTAGAATAGTGATAAGCATAGTTTATGCTTTTATCGGTTGGACCGACTAAAATAGTCTAGATTTAAAATTATGAGTTAGACTGATAGAACAGAGAAAGAGAGCAGAAAATTGAAATTGGAATGTGAAAGCAAAATGGAAGTGTGAAATAATGAGATATACTCTCTACAAGACTGACCCAGAGCCTAGACTCCACATAGAACAATTTTTCAGTCTATAATTTTCAAACAGAAATGCTCAACATTACCCGTTATCTCTCAACCCTCTTCTTCTTTCTCTTAAAGACCCTCTACATGGTAAGCCTATTATTCTTAGGACTAATTAACATATCATCTACCTGCTCAAATTTGGTGCCATATAACATCTGCTCAAGATTGCTGTTTGTCATATACCAGTAGATCAGCATGTGTTTCCTTATAGCGCTGACTCAAGTAGTCGCGGTAATAGATAGGAGCAAATCTGAAAACACATATAAGCAATGATGTAAGTAAGACTTATAAAGAATGCTAAAAAGAAACATCATTGTACATGTTGTTAAATCAGATAATAGTGTTCATTTACTTAGGAGGATTTGCATCTGATTTGCAGCTTGGCAAGCATTCCACTAGACAATCATGACCAGGCTCCAAGAAATATGCAATCTGTAAAAATTGTTGATAGTAGCATGGAGACAGCATTAGAAAATTGAACTCGGTTTTAAGAGATAGCTTAAAAATCGGAGCTTACAGAATATCTTTCTTGACCATTTCCTATAACTCTGTGCAATGTAGACCTGAGTTTAAACGTAAAACAAGTTATGAATTTTACAATAACACACTATAAATTAAAAAAGATGCACTGAAAAAAGTACTATATGGCTGCATTGGAAAAGTTTCTCACTTGAAAGTACAGTTGCTCCAGCGCTCCAACATGTCTCCAAGATTAACTATAAATGCTCTACAAACATGAACAATACAAATAATGTAAACTATCAATGAAAGAAAGTACATTAGGAAATTATCAGAAATTAGTTTTGTAGCATCGACGCCTCTAAAAAATGTGTGCCCGTGTCAGTGTCCGTATTCGAAACCAATACTTACGATTACGTTTAATTTATTTATTTTTTAAAAATTATTACTGATTTTGACATATCACTGTCAGTGTCGTGTTTCTGGTGTCCATGTTTCTTAGGAATTAGTCAAAATTCAAGAGTACCACAAAGACTAACCCCTTCAATGGTGTCACATCCTCCCATATCTGAGGTTTAGATTCCTTATTTTTGCATATCTGCAAAACAAAAATGTTAGTCATCGAGAATCGGTGAAATTTTAGAGTTATAGCATAGACAGAAAACTGAGTTGTATTTTTACTTGAAGACCCGGGACATCATCTGTTGCTAACAAAGTAATCAGACCATAGTCAGTATGAGCTCCAGCTGCGTATAAACCTTGCGACGGATCTGAGATTTTATCTTCACGGGATGACAACATACAAACAATGAAATTATGAATACACTACTCAAAGTTGTGATTGTGTAGTTTGTAATTATACAAGCTATAAGGATTAAGGCGCACAAAAACTGCTAATTTCAATACCTTGATAGTGTAGTAAACGCAGAATCGCAATGGGATCTCCAAGGGTTTCTGGTTTATCGAAAAAATTAGCATCCAAATCAAGTGCAAGAGCTATTAACTTTGCAACTCTTTTCCCCACTTCTCTGAATACCTCATAAATAACCATAAACAAACAATGAATGAATAACAAGCTAGACATACACCGATATTGACACGCCAACACTGGTAATGATTTAAATAAATGAATATGTTTTTTTAAAAGTGTCGGTGCTACACAGTATACAAGTGAAGCAAAACTTACAATGCCTGACGTTGGTATTCTTCCATAGTTTCCCTCCATCCTGGGAGAACATCTAAAAGAGCATAGACATAATGGATGAGAAACCAAAATTTATTGTTCAACCAAAGAACCTAGAGTCAACTAATTATCTATGAAACCCCGAACACGACACCGACACACCTTTCTTCAGAGGTGTCTGTCCTAGAGAGCTAATTATTACCTAATGCAGGCCATAAGTTTGGGCCATGAAAAGGTTTGTGAACAACTGGATCAGTGGCTTCAACTCCAATATAATAGCCTTCTTTAAAATCACCGTGTAATTGGTTCTGAGGATCAAGGATTTCATCGAGAAGAGGAGTGTATCCCCTATTGTTATCGTTCCGGAGAACCTTCATCTTTTCGTTGAGCGGAAGGTTGAAAAATTTCTTGCTCTGGTAAAAAACCTTGTCCATAAACTCCTGGCTAATTCCATGATTGATAATATAGAAAAACCCAGAATCGGTACAAGACTTTTCGTTGAAAATTGGAGTGAAAAATAGAAAAGACAAAAAGCTATGAGAGTTGGTTCTTCTAGGTATAAAATCAAAGTGAATTAACGGATTGTTTTAGATTTTTACCTGTTTGAGTAAATTAACGGATTGTTGGATATTGATGTTGGAGAGGTCAATACAATTGAGGACTGCTTCTGCACTCTCTTTATTCATTTTCGATCACCCCACCACCTTCGCTTCTCTCTCTTATATACAGAGAGATAGAAAAAGACTTTGAATGTCGTTCGGTGGGCACAAGACTAAGGTATAGAAAGATGGAATGACTGTTCCAAAAAAGGCTTATGTGAACATACATTGTTTACAAAAACAAAGAAAAATTAAGTTTTTATGTTAATCATTTACTATATATTGAGTTGGTGATCATTGGAGGAATACTTTTGAATCTATTTTCTTAATTGATTATGCAAATGTGTATTGGTCCTCTAAATACAATCTTTCCTTATAGTCTTTCAAAAACAGGTCCTCTAAATACAATCTTACCTTATCGTCTTTCTAGAACGGAGATTATCAACTACTGTAAACAAATAAGAAAAAGACGGACAAAGTAAGACATGAAATGATGCTGTGGTTTCTTTTATTTTTATTTTTTTGGAAACAACAATCTCTTTTTTTGTAATCAAGAAATATATGTCAAGTCCACAAGTAACAAGAACATGAGTGAATATAGATCGTGTGATATTGGTTCATTTGAAATAAGTGAAAGAGAAAAAGAAGAAAAAAAAAGATGAAACTCATCACTGACTATTGAATACCCTTTACAAATGTGTAATTCATTTATACAAATTAGCAACAGTTCTGAAAAACATTTTGTACTGCCTATCTATAGTCTTGATAAAACACAAGTTCAAGCCTCGAATACTAGTAAGTTCCATGTAAGCTAAAAAAGTAAAATAAGTATTTTTGTTTTGGATTTTGGTGTTTGGTTTCACATTAGAAAACCAAATCACGTTAAAAAACCACATCCCAATGAAAAAAAGTGAACATAATGAAGCAACTATTTGAAGCTTTTGAGTTCATGTGGTTCTTCAACGTGATTTTGATCAAGTTAATTGACATTATAAAAGAACATCGTTTAATCAAAATCCATTGCTTCGCTTTCTACTACTGCATCGTCAATATGTTCCTCCAAGTTCACAATCTTGCCACCAGCAATTTTCCTTCCCTTCTTTGGAGGATCCATAGCATTCTCGTTAGTCTCCTTCAAGACTTTTTCACCAGAATCACAGGGCTTTGAAAACTCCATCTCCTCATCCGGCATGAGATTTTCATCACTTTTAGCACTTAATTCTTCAGAACTCTCCTCCATCTGCTGCTCAGTCTGTCGCTGGAGTGATTCTATCACAACCATCATTTCTCTGTTTACCTGTCAAAAAACAAAAATAAACAAAACCAAGACCTTTTTTTATGTAGAGCAAAACAACACTTCAAATTGAATAAAATGCAATTACAGCTATTTCACTAAATACTTGCAACAAAACTTCAAAGATTATCAAATGCATAGACACTACACTGTCAATAATATTTTAAGAGTACCTAGTTATTTGCAACAAAACTTTGAACATTATCAATTGCATAGACACTGAATATTAAGCACCCAAAGACATCATAGTATACAATAAATTTCATAATGAATTACATGTTTTAAAAGTGGTTTTACGGTTTTATGGTAAATTAGGAATACCAGTCATTTCATTGTAAATTAGGAATACAATTTAAAGAAATTCAATAAGGGTTCAATTTGGAGAATAATAATCCATTCCTTATTGGATTGGAGCAAATACAAATCCTGATAACAATATGATTATTGATCACATTACAAATAAGCAATGTAATCCAAAAGTTGATAAAAAGGCTGATAATACTCACTTCAAAGTTCGGTCACAAAAAAAAAAAAAAAAAAAAAAAAAAAAAAAAAAAAAAAACTAACTTCACAGTGAAATCAAGTAGTTTTTTTTCATAAACATCTATTTTAACAAATGTGCAGCAGTACCTGTGAATTCTGAAGATAATCAGCTATATCAACTAATCACTTCACAGTGAAATCAAGATTTTCTTTTCATTAACATCTATTTTAACATATGTGCAGTAGTAGTACCTGCGGATTCTGAAGATAATCAGCTATATCAGTTGAACAAGTAGGGCATTTCATAATGTTCTTCCGTGTCCGTAAAGAGCGTCCACTTTCAGATGCCCTCTGTCTGATATAGCTTTGGCCAGAGAAGGCATCCTCCAGGCAGGCTTTGCAGAAGTTGTGAGCACATGGAGTAGTAAGAGGTGAAGACAACACTTTGTGACATATATTGCAACCAAAATCTGCAAAAATATTGAACACCGAGGCAACACTGTATTAACTTAACAAGTTCACTTCTATATGGTGTTTATAACAACAGGGGTTTCAAATACAATGATCTTAAAAAAAGGAAACAAGGTTAATGGTTATTTATCACCAAGGATTATATACCTTTCAACAGCGTATTCTTGCTTTTGGAGGACACCCTTTTGCTTGTTTTCTTACTTAGTGGTGGGGGCTTCTTCCATAACCAGCAGCCCTTTTTCTCCTGAAATTTACACAAATGCACACACAGAGACCTTACAAAATCTATAGAACAGCAAAGTTGGAAGGGAGAAAAACATTGGCCAAGCAAATAATTATCCCAAAATCTAGGCTTAATTATTGTGATCATATCTTACTATGTACAACAATAATGACTAGAAAACAATATAGAACTGTAACAAACAAAAGTGAAAGAAACACCAACATATCAAGAAATCTAAGAAAAACGGATCAGCTGGCACGTCAGACACCACTTACATCAAAGTCCCAGGATGGATCACCCTTTCTTTCAGTAATGTCAATTGCATCCTTAAACTCCTTAATTATAGGTAGTGAACGGGGACGGTCTCCGGATAAATCACTGCAGATCAACAAAATGAATGAAAGTGATCAAGTTCTATACTTCCACCTATGTATTAGTACACACACACAAAAGGAAATATAAAAATCGAGGAACTAAAACCAACCTTGTCCATGGAGCTGGCTCATTGTCACACCTCACAAACAAATACCTGCAAACCTTATGACCCTATCACAAAATGATTCCCAGTCAATACTAAAGTTTAAGCAAATGATAATCAATTAGGTCTAACTCAGTGTACATAGTTGAATAAATGCAATTATTGGTTATTAAAACCAATAATGATACTTACTTGTATTCCCATTTTGCGCCAGCATTTCTCAATTCTATAAACGCCATCGTATCTCACTCCTTCTTCCGGTGCATAAGAGGAACGTTTCTCTTTGTGGGACCTGAACCAAATAAACAGATCCATAAACAAAAAGCATGACAAATCATCACATTGAAATTTGAAACTAAACAAATAAGGAATCAATCAATCAATAAAAACAGACCTAACAACACGAACAGGATAACCTTTTCGACAACTGACTCTCAAAGCCTCATTCGAACTCTCAAACTTCTGATCAAAAGACTGATCTTTATTGGTCCGTTTGTTACCACTGAGATCTCTTCCACCACTTCCGGTATAAAGAAACCACTCACCATGATCCTCATCATCAACATAACCACCAGAAAGCGCAACAGACTGAGCACCATAGGTACTCTGACCAGCAATCCCAGCAACATGGGGAAAATGAGCCCCCCATTGCCTACATTCCATCCTATCCTCCCATGAATCGCCAACAAGAACCCCACGGTTCCTCGTTGGATCATTCTCAGCAACAATCGGCCCAAAATGATCTTTCGGAATCGTCACAAATATCTTCCCACTACACGCATTCGCCTTCCCTGTTTTCTTTGCTCTCTCTGTAGTAAAAGCAGTATCAGGAAGCTCATCATTATGAACAGTGTGATAAACTTTCGAACCGCCACTCCCTCCAACACCACCGTCTGATCTCGCTAGCTTCGCATTACGAATTGCCATCGCCAACTGTGAATTAATTCGCGGATTACTAGCCATCTTCGCCGGAATTGCAGCTCTACAATTCGAACAAGTGTTCTTTCCTTGCCTAATACATTTCTCAAAACACTTCAGACAAAAATTGTGCCCGCACGGAGTCTTAACCAACAACAGCAGCAACAACAACAACATCCACAACAACAAACAGAAACTCAATTTCAAATAATAATTTCACAAAATTGACAAAAAAATAAGCAGCGAATAGAAAGAAACTAACAGTAACAGGTCTCTCCAGTAACTGCATGCAAACGGAGCAATTGAGGCTCCCATCGAAGATATCAAGAAAATCATTGCAGCCTCTATTGATGGTTTCACTTTCAGTAGAAGATCCACCGACGAGTTCTTGCCGTTTCTTCGCTTTTTCTTCATCAGTAAGCGACGGATCGTTCTCGATGGCGCGAACTGAGGAAACGAGATCGCCAGCGATGGACGGAGCAAGTGAATCGGCGGCAAGGTTGGGTTGAGAACAATCAGGGCATTCCCAATCGACGATAGAGGTGGGAGCGAGGGGTAAACATGTAAAATGCCACGGAGTTATGCATGTCATGCAATGGAGAGTTTCGGTTTCTAGAGGCTTCTGTTTGCATACCATGCAAACGCCATTGGAGTCGCAGGGAAACTGCGCCATTTTCTTTTTCTCTGTTGTTTTCTTATTTTTAGTTGAAAATGATTTAATTTTAAGGCTATTTTTCTCCTTTTTATAGTGATATTTTTAATCCAATTTTCACTCGAGAGGGAAGGGGGTTTTGAATTTCTACTCATTTTAAGCTGTTTTTTTTCTCGATCTCTTCGTCTTCTTCCGTTTCTCTGTATTTCTTTTCACGGATAATTTTTAATGAATAAATTTATGGAAATATTAGTTTAGCATTTACAATTGAATGACTTAGTCAAATTATTTAAAGCCAATTTAAGTGAAACAAATTTCGATCATGATTTATTTACCTTTAAACTAAATTCTAAATTATAAAAATACTTTATGACCTTCCATTTCAATAGACGATTGTTATTACTCTTATTTATTTTTTTACATGTTCATGAAGAAGCGCAAAAGAAATTTATTACTCTCAGAATATAAAATGTATTAAGAAGAGACAGAAAAATATTGATACAAATTTTTAGACAGAAAAATCAAAATAAATTACACATATTCAATTTTAAATTATAGCTTGTCAATTAATATTTATATAGTTTTATGTAAAGTTTATTATATTCTTTCAATTAATTTTTATAATATTATTTAAATTTTTAATTAAAAAATCAATTAATATTTTTTTAATTTGTCTCATAAATTAAAGAAAAAAGGATTTTTTTTTAACAAAAATTATATAATATGCACAATTCATCTTATGCCGTCAAAAAATGATTAAAAAAATGATATGTATTACTCACCTCATAACGAGTAGAAGAATGTAATCTTCAGACCCAAGTGTCATCCACCTCCTCTTGTAAAACAAAAGATTCTAGACACCAAATACACTCCCCAATTCCTCTCACACAAACAACCTCATCCGCCACTTCCAAGCATCGTCATCCACCCCAACCTAAAGCATACATCTTTGTTATTGTGACTTCCTCATTCTCAGTTAACTCAAAAAACTTTGGAAACCTAAACTTTAACACACCCCCGTATAACCAGGGATCCCTCCAGAATAGACACGACAGCATATTTTCCTACCATGCGCTCAATATTATCAAGCAACCACCCACTTTAAACCATCCCTTCTTGTCTGGTCCTATTCAAATTTTGTCACCACACGACCCCCCTTCCCCACCAAACTGCAAACGCCTCTCATCCTTGTCATAGTGATGAGCTAGAACACTATACCATAAACTACCCCTATTCTCCAACACCCTCCAAGCCCGTTTCTCACACAATGAACATGATGAACACGATAAAAGATTGCAAAAAGTAAACAAACACACAACAATTGTTAACTCAGTCAGTGTAATTCACCTACTCTAGGGGCTACCAAGCCAGGAATGAAATCCATTATAATAGTATTAATTCAAAGCTAAACTCCCTCGTTTACAACTTCTCGCTTAATCACTACTCATTCATATTTCCTACCTAAGACTCTCCTAGGTATGAGAGCCTTCTCAATTC
This sequence comes from Lathyrus aphaca, assembly GCA_963966055.1. Taxonomy (NCBI): domain Eukaryota; kingdom Viridiplantae; phylum Streptophyta; class Magnoliopsida; order Fabales; family Fabaceae; genus Lathyrus; species Lathyrus aphaca. The sequence continues at coordinate 19,356,111 of OZ014521.1, forward strand.
CCTTTCAATCACATCAATGACAGAAATTACAACTCAATACAAGAATCCAACTCTAGTATCAACATGATACAAGAGAGGCTCACCAATACACAAACCTTAAGAACTCACTAAGAGACGATGTATTTTTCTCCACACTTTTATTAGGTTAAATCCATCCTATTTATAACAAAAAATTAGACTGAATTTGGCTTCATATCCTAATAAATATCCTTTACATGCGCATAAAGATGAGGTATATCAAAAAGATACCCATCAAATAAAATCATATCTATCAAGAGATATACAATAGCAGTACATGTTGTACCAGACAAAGATGTTGAATAACCCTATTAAGACATCTTATCTGACATGTTGTTGTCAAGTTACTTTTACCAAAATTAATGCCAACACCAAAAATGCATAATTAACAATCTCCCTTTGGCATATTTTGGCTAAAACTAACCAAATAACCCTTCTACCCAGGTTTAAGCTAACATCAGGTCAGCAACGGAAAATAGGACAACATCTTTCACAAAGATCTTCTTCTGCAACAAATAGTTAAAAGAAATGACTCCCCCTTAATAGCATAACTCTCCCCCTCAAGTAAATGACCAAATAACACTACTACTACTACTTACTTATCCCTTTTTTTAGCCATAATATGACAAACCAAGAAATTATATGTTCTGGACTAGGCCTCTAAGTCATTGTTGGGCATAGGCCTAAACCCGTCGAGCAGAGGCCCAATCAGTCGGGTAGATGATCCATCAGTCGAGCAGAGACCCTGCACCGCGGGCAGTAATCTAGATCGTCGGGCAAAGCATATGGCCCACCTAATCCATGTAGGGAGACTGCGTCTCCCTAACGTGTGCCACGTCACCCAACTATCCACCCTTTTCTCCCCAAATGTAGGGACAATTGGACAAAGGAAAAGACCACGTGTTAGGTCTTACACGTTCCTACGCGTACCTTGGCAGTTCTTCCTTGGGCCTAGCTAATCCAGACCAAAGAAGAACCTTGGCCCAACGCTGGGGCACATATAAATACCATTTTTCACTGAAGGATCAGGTATTCTTAACTTATCACTCACTACCATTTCTCTGTACCTTTACTCGCTTAAGCATTGGAGTGCCTTGCAGTTACACCCCCCATCTTCTCCCTCAACCGTCACGTTCGTAACCCAACAACCGGAACCATTTTTCACTAAAAGATCACGTATTCTGAATTTATCACTCACTAGCGTTTCTCTGTATCTTTACTCGCTTAAGCATTGGAGTGCTTTGCATGTACACCCCTCATCTTTTCCCTCAACCGTCACGTTCACAACCCTACAACTAGAAGGCCCTTCAGATCAGGTAAGATCAGTGGCGCCGTCTGTGGGAAATAGCTCTCCCCTTCTTCCACTCCAGAAGATCAAAGCTCACTCACTCTTCGCCCTTCCAACATGTTCGGCGAACACAGTGACAACCACAATTTGGATCTCGTCGACTACACCAATGAGGACAACCTGATCATCACCCACGAATCTGACGTGCGTGACGGGCAGCTCTCGATCCCATCACTTGAGCCCGAGGACAATGGTGTCCCTCATCCTCAACCAGCGATTGCTTTCCAGCCAATACAGGTGACTGTCGAAGGAGACCCCACCGTGATAGCCATGTTGCACACTCTGAATCAGACCAACTTCCTGCTCACTCAACAGCACGAGAAGATAATAGCGCTGGAGACCGAGCGTCAAACTGGGCCTCCTCGGCACGAGCAGGGACCTCAACCCAAGAGATGCCAACCAGAGGCGTCTAAGAAGCGGGGATGCTCGCCTCCTCGGCAAGATCAAAGTCCGAGGAACGAAGGTTACTCCCCCTGAGGAGTGATGAAGATGACCCCCACTGTCCTTTTTCACATGCTATTATGGAAACACCATTCCCGAAGGGCATGGAGAAGCCCCTGAACCTGACACCATATGACGGGACGACTAACCATAATGATCACGTCGACAACATCAACGCCATGCTTGAATATCGCAACGATATCACCGGGAACGTCAAGTGCAGGTTGTTCTCGAAAACCCTCAGGAAATGGGCCATGGCCTGGTACAAGAGCCTGACACATGAGTCCATCACGTCTTGGAGGAGCATGAGGTTATTATTCACACGACATTTCACCGCCTCCTGATGCCACTCAAAGACCGAATCGGCCCTTGAGGCCACTGTACAAGGGAAGAACGAAACGATGCGCTCGCACATCGAGCGATTCAACCAAGAGACCATCGAGGTCGATACGACTGACTACATGAAAAAGTATCTCCTCGGAAAAGGATTTCTTCCCGGGAGTGAACTCATCAAAGCAGTCGTGATAGAACCCCTGTGCACCCTTGACGAGCTTCTTCATAAAACCCAAGCATACATTTGGTACGAGGAGAAACAAGTAGCGCATAATGTCCGGAGTAACCGCAGTCACGATGACGCCAGAAGCTCCAAAAATGAAGACCACATTGTTCCCCGACGCACGGGGGACAAAAGGAGAGACGATAAGCCTCGCAAGATCCGCGAAGGAAGATGACCTACGGGGCGATTCTCCGAATACACATTGTTGACTGCTCCCCGCAAGCGCATCCTCGCCGAATTTATCAACTTTGATTTCAAACAGGACAGGGAGAGGTTCCCCCAAACCTACAGCACCCAAGCCCCACACTAACAAGTCCAAATATTGTCGTTTCCACAGGAGCCACGGGTATGAGATCGAAGACTGTGTCCACCTCAAGGACGCGATCGAGATTCTGATCAAAGAGAGTCACCTCAAACAATGCGTCAAGAGAAGCGAGACTCCCCGACGCGAGGAACAGTCCACGAAAAGAAATCGCGAAGACTCTCCGGACAACGAATCTCCCTTCCAAGTGGCGATGTGTATATCACGGCCCGAAGGCTTCCGCCTTCCCGAGGTCAACATGGGAGGACGACTTGTCGCGCACAGCCCGTGGGAAGATTTCCCCACCGCCTTGGTCATCTCTGGAGGAGGGATAAATAACGAGAACACTGCCATTTCTGTGAAGCGGAAGTTCGACGAGCTTTTGTTGACCACACCCGAACAGTTGGCAACCCTGACAAAATCTCGGGGAAGATCCAACCCGATATCATTTTTTCTTGAAGAACTTCCCAGTGGATCACCCAATTCGAGCATCCCTCTGTTGATAAGGGCCAAAATGTCGCGCTTTAACGTCCAACGTATCCTGGTCGACCAAGGCAGCTCAGTGGATATTATGTATGTCCATCTGTTCAAGACTCTCAAGCTGGATAAAACAAACTTATCTCCCTATGTTGGGTCAGACCTCCAAGGATTTAATGGGGCTACCACCAGATCCTGGGGGTATGTGGAGCTCCTCGTCACGTTTGGAAAACAGGAAACGGCCAGAGAAGTCAAAGTCCAATTCCTGGTGATAGAGTGCCCCTCCCTCTACAAATGCATCCTTGGCCGACCCACTTTGGCCAAGTTGACGGTTGTCCCGTCTACCGTCCACTTGAAAATGAAGTACTACACCAAGTTGGGTCGCGTGGTCACGATCCACGGGGACATCGATGCGGCCCGAAGATGCTATGATGTTGCGGTTAAAGAACAAGCCATAATCAACACCTCCAAGAGCGGAAAGAAGCCCAAAGTTGAAGAAAAACCACCCTTCTTGCGGGTCAATTCCATCGACCTCGACAGTCGACTCGGCGAAGACGATGCTGAAACGCAGGTTCCCGTCAACAGGAAGGTTCCAACTCATTTGTTCCGTCCAATTCCATATGGGGAGTTCGAGCTTATCCCTCTAGGCGACGCCCCCGACAAAACTGTGAAGATAGGTATCGGGCTACCGTTGGCTACAATGGAACAACTTGCAACTTGTCTCAAGGAGAATGCATACCTGTTCGCATGGAGCGCTGCTGAGATACCCGGGCTCGACCCCGAGGTCGCTTGTCACCAATCAGCTTTAGATCTGACCATTAGGCTTGTAGCACAGTGTAGGCGCAAGCAGTCTCCCGAGAAAACGGAGGCTGTCGAGCGAGCTGTAAAATACCTCTTAGAGGAGAATTTTATTTCTGAAACCCAGTACACAACCTGACTCTCTAATGTAGTTCTTGTTAAGAAAAATAATAGAAAATGGTGAATGTCTGTTGATTATACTGATCTCAATAGGACATGTCGCAAAGATGCTTTTCCCTTTCCTAATATAGATAAATGATCGACAATTCTGTAGGTTTTAAACTCTTGTCTTTTATGGACGCATATAATGGATATAATCAAATCCCTATGTCAGACACAGACAATAGGCACACGACCTTCATGACTCCGACGTGCAATTATCACTACAACGTGATGCCCTTCAGGCTGAAGAACGTCGGGGCCACATACCAGTGCATGATGAACAAAGTCTTCCGAGGAGAGATCGGGGCATGCTCGAGGTATATATGGATGACATGATACCTCAAAATCAAAGAACAATACTCTTTTAGAATAGAATTCTAAAAGATTTCGACCCTCAAAATCGCAAATTCCTCTTTTTTCTATTTTATTTGATTTATTTTCTATTTCCATATTTTGAAAAAAAAAATATGAAAAAAATTGTACGCTCTTTATTTGATTTTATTAGATTTTTAGCGTCGTTTTAATATTTTTTTAGATTTTATTTTAATCGTTTTTCTTATTTTCTATTATTTTAAAATCTACAGTGATTTTATCTGACTTTGTTTATTTTTTTTATCCTTCTAATAGCATGATAAAAAAACATATCCTCCTCTCATCTCAAAGACTCAATATTTTTCCGATCTTTTTGTTTCGATTATTTTACAATTTCTAAAGATAATGTAACTGCTAAAGCCTTGTAATAGTTTAGGTTTATTTTCCGCACTTTACATTTTCTATCAGGATTTTTTATATTTATGTATCTCTCCTAAAGCCATGTAATAGTTTAAACTAAGGTTTTATTTTTCTGCACTATAAACTGTTAGATGTATGCTTAATAGGATTGTATGACAATACTAAAATCAACTATTAGCTAACCCTAATTCACAAGATAAAATATCTAAATTCAATATTCACACACGTAAGTCGATCATTTTACGATTTCCATCTGCACCTCCTAGGGTTTCCTCTCTTGGTTGCCTTACAATAAACATGCTCAAGTCCCTCGAACGTGGAGGTATCTTAGTAAAGTTGCCTACGAACAATATCATCAAGTCCCTTCAAGATAAAAGATCATATTCCCTTCGAGTTGACTACAAATAAATGATCTCGTCCCTCAATGACCCTACGAAAATGACGATAGTCCTTTCGAATTACTAAGATACCCCTACGGGTTTCCTTCTATGAGCATACGATGACCCTACGCTCGTCCATAACATCCAAGGTAAAGACTACTTACTCACTAATAGTAAGGACAATCTTACTCCTAAAAGAAATAAATAACAAGAAAGATCTTACGAACTTAGGGTAAGTAGTTCTTAAGTACTTGCTCACTTCTTTTCAAAACACTCTTTACACCCCACTTTTCAAAATACTTTCAAACTAAACATTTTGTATACATCCATACGAGGATCATTGCAAAGTTAAAGATTTATGAAAATATTTCTAAACACAAACTACACAATTTTTCAAACAAAGTAAAGTGAGCTAAGTAGTTAAGAGTCCATGGATAACCATGGATACAAAGGGTGCTAACACTTTCCCTTTGTATAACCTACCCCCGAACTCAAATATTTTAAAGGTCTTTCTTGTTCTTTTGTTCCTTTTCCTTATTGGATAAAATAAAAGTCGGTGACGACTATTGTTATCCGCAACATAGTTTTTGTAAACAAAAATGCCCAAGTCAGTTCTCTCACCGTGTTACAAGTACATACAGAGCATAGCCCAAAATACGGGTGGCACACAAGCCATATAAACAAAAGCAGAGTGGAACGCATTCCATATAAACAAAAGCAGAGTGGCACGCAGGCCGAAAAGAACAAAGGCATGCATGCCAAAACTATTCATTAACATCCTTATTGCCCCTTCATCCCCCAAACCAGTATCAGGGCAGGTGATCTCACTTTCAACCACTCCATAGTTAAAGGTTGTTCCTTCAGTGACGAGCCCAGGGTTGACTATTTTGATTTAATCGGTAGCATTGTTGAAACCTTCTTTGAAGACCCCTACGACGACCCTCTCAAGCTCTCTGATCCGGGAAATCAGGTCACCCTGGTTTCGCAGGACCAGCTCCTCCTCGCTTTCACCTTCCACAAAGAGAGCCATCCTCTCCAGCACCTCAACCCTCGAACAGAGACGCCCATTCTCCACAACAGCCTCAGTAAACTCGACCTCTTGCTCCTTAAGCCTCTTGTTCTCCTCGACCAAGGTCTATCACTCGCGATTCACCTCCTCTAGCTCAGACTTCAGCCCTTCCTGAAGTTTATGCTCTTATTTGTAATTGGCCAAGTCTTGGGAGAGCTGGTTTTTCTCATCCCTGACAGCTCGGAGCGCCTCCTCCGCACCCTTTAGCGCAGACAGCGAGCAGGAACTGTCGGACATGACCAGGGTTGTCTTCATGACCTTAATCACTGCGTCGATGTCCTAAGATAGGCTGGCACGTCTGCTCGCTGTCTCATGGTCGAGAATAAATTTAGCCTCTGCAGACATCACCCTGAAAGAACCCTCTGAGCTGAACTCTTCACGCTCTAAATATCAAGGAGGAAGAAGGTAGGCCCCTTGGTTCTCAGATGGACCTCCGTGCACGACAGCAGGTCGACCTTCATAGAGGGGATGCTTGGGGCGGGGAAAATCATCCAGCAGGATGGTCTCGTTCGGCATCACTGTCACGGGCGGAGATTTCGGGCGTGGAGAATGCAGAGTAGGGTCGGAGGTCCCTGAGCCGCCGACCACATGCTCGGTGGCCACTTGCTTAACGCGACCCTTACTTTTTTTCTTTGATGCCTTGGCCTGACCCCTAGCCTAGTTGGTCAGTTTCAGTGCTTGCTCCCTGAGTCTGGGCATGTCACCTACAAAATGAATAAGTCAACAAGGCAGGTTAAAAACAAAAGCAAAGATATAGTCGAGAATAAGCTACCTAAAAGTCGTAGAGCTTCTTCATCCGACTTGCACTCGAGCACGATCCTAGTATTAATTAGCTGAGGCTCTAAGATGGGCAATCCATCATCACCAAGTAACAAATTGTCTAGCCGGTCCACGCACGTTGCAGGGTTGAAACTTCGGACATATGCCCCCAGCTTTTTGTATGCCAACTTGTCTTCGGCCCCCAAATTCTCGGGCTTTACCCTATAATGACTGGTCGACAGACTAAAATGATCTGATCTCCACTAAAGGAGGATCTTCGACACTAGACGTTTCCCACTGTTGGGCTTCCGCTGCCTGACATATAGGTTGTCGAGGGCCTTCTAGGTGATAGGCTTCACCGTGTACCACCTGTCTTTGAAGTTTCAGACAGAATCGTGGTAGGTTTTGAATAGCCTCGAAGGTTGTTTAAAAGAGACCCAACTTGTTGTTCATCGTTGCCCGACCGTTGCAGGTGGAAGACGCGAAAGAAGAGGGGCAGGGTGCACAAAATCTCGAGATGCTGGCATACCAATTCAAATGCCCGAATGAACGATATGGCATTGGGATGGAGTTGCGAGAGTTCCATCTTGAGTCATCTGAAAACCCCCATTTGAAAGTCGTTGAAGGGGAGTCGCACCCCGACTTCTCGGAAGGCGAACTCGTACATAGCAAACTGCTTTCCCCGAAAATACTAGCAGATTTGTTTCTCGGGAAAGGGAGCGTAACACTTCCAATTTAGAGGCTCGTCGGGGCCCACATCCTCGACTACCGTATGGCCATTAGCGTGGTCGTCAATAAAGCAGGACTTCGTCTCCATTGGCTAGTCATCCACCCACGGGAGATCGTCACCCTCAGATGAAGATGGCGCGCTCGCTTCCGCAGTACGTCCTTGGTCCGCATTACCTGAAAAGTAGAAGGAACGAGTGAATTTGACGTCGCATCAAATTCACGCTTCCACCGTATTTTAAGTGAAAGGGCGAGGAGGTCGATACCCGACATACCTATATCAAATTACCCGGGACATTCAAAGAATGCCCGTGAAACCCAAGGAACCCATGAAGGTTTCGTCGGGGACATTCAAATAATGCCCAGTATATTCAAATAACTCATGAAGATTCTGCCCGGGACATTCAAAAGGAACCCCCACGATCTCCCGTCATGTTCATACCATGCCTGAGACCTTTACCTAAATTTCCTATTTATGCCCGGCATATTCATACTACGCTCGAGACATTCATCCAAAAACCCTAAAACCCGCCTAAAGAACACACATTCAACCTACGTCGAGGAGCAATTCACTATTATAACTAGCTAATCAAGCTTAAAATTGCTAGAAAAGGGAGTCAAAGTGTTACTTGTCATGGTTCTGATGATGTGATGACGGCGGTGAACGACGACGACGGCGATGGTTGTGATAGCGAAGAGAGAAGTTGAGTATTCGGTAAATCGTCAGAGGAAAGAAAAAGGAAAAAATGAAATGGTCCCCTCACCCCTCCTTTTATAGACGTCACGTGAAAGAACGCGCCATAGGCAATCATTACCTAGATTCCCTAGGTCGTCCAACATTTAATGCGCGGGAAACGAAGCGACACACATTAAAGATAGTGGACACGTCACCCTGAAGAATTCCAAAGGACGAAGAGCATGTGTTATGTCCTCGACACCAAAAGGGGTCGTGTACCATGAAATTCTCCCCGACGAAAACAGATACTCATAGATCCCCGACGTTAACTCAAACACATTTCAACTTCCTTAATTCACATCCTTTGAGTTGCATCGTCAAACTTAACAAGACGGGACTCCTGGCTTCCGCGACAAGACAATTAGGGATTGTCAGATACATTCCATTCATCGCCTTGCGGGAGCTCGTGACCGTCCCCGACACTAAGAGTTATGCCTAACAAGTTCTTCTTAAATCCTCACTCTGTCCCAGAGTTTTGACTTGGGGGGCTCCTGTTCTGGACTGGGTCTCTAAGACTGTGTCGGGCAGAGGCCCAATCAGTCGGGCATAGGTCCATTCAGTCAGGCAGAGGCTCAACCTAACAAGCAAAAGGGTCAAACCGTTGGGCACGTCCACGGTTCACTAGCTGACACAGTAGAGGATATTACATCTCCCCCACATATGACATGCCGCCCAACTGTCCATCATTATCTCCTAGAATATAGGGGCAGTTGGACCAAAGACAAGACCGCGTGCTAGGTATTACACACTTCTACACGTTCCATGGCAGTTCTTCATTGGGCCTAGCTGATCCAACCCAAGAAAGGACCTTGGCCTAGCGCTGGGGGCACACTATAAATACCCTCTTTCATTAGAGGGTCAGGTATTCTGAACTTATTATTATTCTACTTTTGTACCCATATTCACTTAAGCATCGGAGTGCCTTGCAGGTACACCCCCACCTTCTCTCAATCAACCATCACGTTCGTTGCTCAGCACCTGGAAGGCCCTTCTGATCAGATAAGATCACAAGCTAACTTAAATAATTGGATTCATAACACAATGCCCAATTAATCAACAACATGTGAGCAAACTTCGACGATATACTATTCGTACTAGGATTTGTTACAATATTCCATACATACTCTTTGACACATTTAATCGAACCTTATTTACTTTCTAGGTCAATTATCTTTTGATGAAATTATATTATGTATCATTCTCCATACCAAACACGAGAATTTTAAAAGATTTCTTATTCTCCATAAACATAAGTAAATTAACATCTTCCGTAAAGTAGTTTCATCTCCCATTTCTTCAACGAAAAATTATATCCAACCTAAAGCAAAGTACTATCAACTTGGCCTATAGACGGTGGATACTCAGTTGTTCCATGATACATAATGATTTTTATTTTGTTATGAAAATGATATAAAAGTTTTATTATTTTTTATATTATTGAAGGATATATTACTCCACTTAATAGTATTGTATTATTTAACATCGACTATTATATTTTATTGTTGAAACTATACTTTAAATAAAACGCTACACAAACGATGTACATTCATTGTAACAAAAAAATTCAGCAACTCACATGACCAATAGTTTCTTTTTATTTCATTATTTTGTGTCGTATATCACAATCTATCTTTTTTTACCGAATCAAAATCAATGCAATTCATTAATCAATACAAGAAGGAATTGTATTAAATGTCTCACGCCTAGACCAAGAATTGACCGCCTTTGCAAGAGAGTGGACAACCATATTTGTTTGGCACTTAATAAACTTAACCTCAAAGTTTGGATAACTAGATAACAAAGACTTAATAGAATTAATAATAAGATTAAACTCGGAACCTCCATTGTGAATGAAATGTATGGCATGAACTACTCTTTAGGAGTCGCTCTCGAAAATAACATTTTCCATTTGCAAGTTGATAGTTCCTTGGATTGCTTCTTTAAGAGCCAAAGCTCTGACTTCAATAACGGATAGCGTTCCCAGATCCCAGGCCACCCCTGCAATAATGAAATTTCTGCGATTATCCCTCAAACACCAACCTCTATTATAAGTTCCTCTTTGATGATTAAAAGTTGCATCCACGTTACATTTCACCCTCCCTACCATTGACAGATGCCAAACCAAAGGATATTGCTGCCCAACTGCGGAATAATGCTCTTTTTGTGCCATAAACAATTCTTGCCACTTGTGAAAAGCAAGTCAACCAAGTTTGTTTGCCTCCTCATGCTCATCGTGCCAAATAAGATCATTCTTGTTCTTCCAAATCTCATCCAACATAACTGCAAGTCTCCTAGCCTCTTTCTTATTTTCCTTACTACAAATATCAAATATAATTGATTTAACATCATTAAAATAATGTAAACGAGTGTCTACAAGAGTGAACAAACTTGATGCCCTCCAACACTGGTTTATCGCATTACACCCAAAGAACAAATGCTAATCATCTTCAAGTTCATACTTGCAAAACTGACAATGACACGAGCAAGGAACATGATGCTGGTGGAGTCTAACTCGCGTTGGCAAACAACCCTTACAAATTCCCCAAAGAAGATGCTTGATTCTAGGAAGGGCTTTGATATTCCAAAGGCTACTCCAATCACCTTCCCCTATCCCAATATCAAACCTGTTTTGCGAGTTCCTCTACAACCTATAACCGGAACGCACACTATAATCACCATTTTGCTCCTCCTTCCAAATCCACCTTTCCTCCTTCACCTCCTCCAATATAGGCACCTGCAAAACTTCTTCAGTATATGCACAATTAAACAATTCCCTTATAACCCTCATATCCCATTGTTTCACATTTGGCAACATAAGGCTTCTAACAGTAATATCATACGTACCTTGCTTCCGAGGACCACTTAGACACCCTTCCTTCTTTCCTCGAATCCAAGGCTCACTCATAACCATAATGTAACTACCATCTCCAATACTCCATCGATATCCTAAACTCAAAACTTCCTTCGCCTTCCAAATGCTCCTCCACACAAAACTAGGATTATAACTAAGATTAACATTAAAATAAGATGTTCTAGGATAATACCTAGCTTTGAAAATTCTATAAGCAAAAGCATGTGGTTTTGTCAAAAGGTTTCACCCTTGTTTAGTCATCATGGACATGTTAAAGGCTTTGAAGTCTCTAAACCCCAATCCTCCCTCCTTCTTCGTACAAGCAAGCTTCTCTCAGGACATCCAATGAATTCCTCTATTATTATTACCTCCTCCCCTCCAAAATGAATTCAGCATTTTCTCAATGTCATTGCACACTGCATCAGGAAGGATAAAGAGGCTCGTGATATATGAAGGAATGACTTGGAGGACCGATTTTATCACGACTTCTTTCCCTACTTTTAGTAACGACCGACCTCTCCAGAAATTAATTCTCTTCCAAATACGATCTTTAATGAAAGAGAACATTGCCTTTTTACTCCTCCCGATTATAGACGATAAACCTAAGTACTTGTCAGTTCCCATCACATGACGAACTCCCATTATGCTAGCAAGATCCTCCTTAGCCGGATTGTTGAGATATCACAATCTATCTTAAATAAACCATTATTCATTAATATCACTTGTTCAATCTCTCTCTTTTATTTTAAAAAAATCATATGTATTATCTATATTTTAGTCACCTATATAAATTTAGTTTCCATACCTTACAATTGAAACCGTTAAAGCATATCAAATTTTATTTTTTCAAATAAAAAAATTGAAAAATAATTAATAATATTTTATGACTGAAATTTACCATTTAAAATTGAATAATATTTATTCAATAGTGAATTCAAACTTATGTAATTTTTTGTGCACAACTATTCGATGTCCCTGTATCTACACAATTACTAGATGACTTATGAGATTAATTAATTCATTATTTTGTCATCAACTTCAACTAATTCTAACATCAAATTTTACTCCTACCAAATTTGTGGGTCCTTTAATAATACAAGTGCCACATGGCCTTTATTGAGAAACAGAGTACCATTGATAACGTACCTATAATTTTCTCACACGTCATACAGAGTTATAGAGCAATTATTCAGTACAGCCCAATACAATGTAGCACTTGGAGGACGGTCCAATCATAGAGACTGTGTTTATTAAAATACACAGATCAAAGCGGGTGCATGGTAATGCGAAGTAGAGAACAAAAACGGGAGCTCAAGGTCGTTGATTCAAGTGGGAACAGGTGGAGTCGCAGCATAAGAAATGTGATCGTGACTACAAACAATTCGTGTCCCGTTTCCATTCCTTACTCAACAATAACAAATCACAATAGAAGCGTGTGCCATCAAAAAAACTTTCAACAATTTTCCTCACACGTGTCGATTTCTTACGTGTCCTTTCTTCAATTCTTTTCCTTTTATCATCTCATCTCTCTCTTTCAAACTCAACCTCTGCTACTGAGTTATGGAGCCTTTGGACGATTCCGAAGAGCAACTCGAACGAGTTGACTCTGATCAGTTAACATTGACAAGCTCTAGTTCAGGCATTTCCTCCGTATTCAGTACTGACGATTTCCGTAACTTCAACGGTTCTGGTGACATTTCCTCTATCAGCAGTGGCTCAGGTGAGATTCCGATATATACGGTGAATCGAGTGATTTTTTCACCTTCGTTGATCGTTGAGAAGAATGAAGGTGACAGCAACAGCAACAAGGGTGACGTGATGGAAGAGGTTTTGGTGACGGCGGTGAGAGAGAAGTGCGTCGGAAGGAACAACAAGGGAGTGAGTTGGGGATATACTTCAGTGATTGGGAGACGGAGGGAAATGGAGGACGCCGTAGCTGTTATTCCAGGGTTTTTGTCACGCACTTGCGATCACGTTGGTGGTTGTACGGCTTCCGGTTCTAGATCCTCCGGTGAGATCGGTCCTGTTCATTTCTTCGGCGTTTATGACGGACACGGCGGCTCTCAGGTACACACCTTCTCCTTCTTCCATTTTTATTTAATTATTATTTCGAAATAAAGGTTTATATTTTATCTATTTATTTAGATTAATAAATTTAAACCAGCTCTCAGTTGATAGATATTTTATGGAATATTTGATTGTTAAAAAAATAAAATAATACTGTAAGTTACTATAATTGATTACTGCATATATTTAATAGGTGTTTATAATTAGTGTTACTTTTTTGTTTATTTGTTCGTTTGATAGTATTAAATTTCTCAAAACTCCAATTTATTGTTATGATGATAGTTAAAAAAAAACTGGAATGTAGTTGGTGTGTTTTTCATAGGAAGGACACGTGTTATAGGTAGAATGGTCCACAAAAGAGAGATGAATTAAATGTGTTTGGTATTATGGTGACACGTTGTAGATACAGTATGCATAATACTGGTGTGGGCCTTTTTTGGTAGGTATCTTCTATGTTTTTTTCTTTATTATTACTATATTATTATTATTATTATTATTATGGATATAAAATTGAATATTTAATATGTGTCACGTGTTTTAAATACATGTGATTTATATCTAAAAGAATAAGGGTCACATATGCCATATTTAAGGATATTATAACTAGTAAATATTAATACAATTAATTATATTTAAAATTTTAAAAAATTAAAAATATATATTTTAAGAAAATATTTTTATAAATAACTCTAAAGGTATATATTAGCATTTCCAGATAATAATAAAAAAAATAAAGAGAGAGAAATAAAGAAGGATCTTAACTTTTTTTTAACTAGTAATACAAAGTTGAAATAGTTAATAGATTGATTAGAAAATGGCATATATCTTGTATTCAAGAGAGTTGACCTACCCTCCTAATTATTCAGAGTTTTTTTTTTTGGAGATATGATGTTTTTTTTTGTTTTTTTTATGTTACTATAGTTATTGTTATGTACTGTATCTATCTAAGAATGTTTTCATCATTTTTCTAATTTATTTAAAGCTCTCAAAATAGTTAGATAGAGATTTGTAAGGTGTTTGTGTAAGGTATTTTTGTAAGGTTATCTTAGGTTCAATTGCAAGGTTGAGATGATATTAGATACATTGATTTATCTTGTATCATATATCTTTTACCGGTCATTTACTATCTAGATTTATCTATTAAATTTTTAATCGTGGAAGTGTATGTTAAGAGTTTCACACCGAATATATGAAATAAAAATATGTAATGAATGTTATAATGATTATTATTATGAAATAATTGAATGTTTTGGTGGTTGTGGTGCTGTTTGTTGGGGGAGAAAGTGTTTTTGAGGTTTGTTACGTGGATGGAATGATGAGTCTTTATTATTTTACCTAAAGAAAGGGTATGTTGCTCATATCATGACATGTGTAAGTGGGACCTACGTTTCATTATGAACCTTTGCACCACTTTTGGCATATTATTATACAGGGTTGACGTATGATTGTTGAGGTGTGTCTGCCCTTGCTGGAAAAAGTTCATTAAAATTTCAATGGTTTAAAGGAGTGAGGATTAGATGAAACTTTCATCATTCAATATTGTACATCTACTTTCATTTTTGTTACTCCATATATTCCTTTTTGCAAGCACCGTTCCCCGTCACTACTATTAACTATTTTTGTTAAGTTCTCATACCACCACAAAATCGTGCATGAAGTACTAAAATTGATAGTAGATAAATAGAGCAAACAGGACTGATCTC
Source organism: Lathyrus aphaca (assembly GCA_963966055.1). Classification (NCBI taxonomy): domain Eukaryota; kingdom Viridiplantae; phylum Streptophyta; class Magnoliopsida; order Fabales; family Fabaceae; genus Lathyrus; species Lathyrus aphaca. Next base: position 19,371,235 of record OZ014521.1, read on the forward strand.
TTAAAAAATGGTATATGTCAGCATTAAGGTTTTCATGATTTCGGTTGATAATAATGATTGCAGTCGTTGCGGTGTAAATTAAATACAATATATTATTTATCATAAAAATTGTGAATATCAGTATTGATATGATGCCGTTTTGTTGCAGACGTTATTGCATTAATGGACTGTTTTTTAAAACCTTTTGTTCTTCTAACATTTGTGTTGATTTAATCCTAGGTTGCTAAATTTTGTGCTACGCGGATGCATGATATTATAGCAGAGGAATGGGACCGAGAAATAGCCGGTAGTGCTGATGCTGAATGGCAGAAAAGATGGGAAGCTGTATTTGCTAATGGCTTCGAGAGGATAGACAGTGAAATCGAATCAGAAGCAGTTGCACCAGAAATGGTTGGATCTACTGCCTCTGTGATTGTTCTATCTGGTTGTCAAATTATTACATCCAACTGTGGCGACTCAAGGGTGGTTCTTTGCCGCAGGACTCAGACAGTCTCATTGACAGTAGATCAGAAGGTCTAGTCATAACCCATTTATCTTCTTTGTTGTTCTATGCATTCTTTAGTTTCCATGTTCTAAACCACGGTTGCTGTCATAACGGTGAATATGCAATGAATCTTGATATTACAGCAAAGTAAGACAAATATAACCGCAATTGCATTTATGACGTGGTTGTGGAGATCTCCACAACTTTTTTATTGCGACTCCGCAACTTTTTTATTGCGGTCACAATTGCTACTGCAGATCCCAAAATTTAGAATTCATGTATATGTATGTATATAGGATATGATCCATCTATTCTCAGTAATAAAAATATGAAAAGATACAAGCATTTCACATGTACTACTTTTGAAGTTTTGAGATACATGTAACCCCTGAGAAAGGATCATCATGAAAAGAAAAAGAAAATTATTAAGAAAGGACAAACTCTTGAATATTTATTTCCCTTCAATGGGGTTGGTTCTGAGATACCATTGTCCTTACTTGTACAGCCTGACAGAGAGGACGAACTCTTGAGAATTGAAGGAGAAGGAGGAAGAGTAATAAACTGGAATGGAGCTAGGGTGTTTGGTGTTCTTGCCATGTCCAGGGCCATAGGTACCTTGATTTATCTGATATATCCAGTCTTGGTTACTAATTTACCAAATGTTTTCTTCCTTTGAGGTAATTTTATATGCCAAATACTCTTCTGCTATGAGCCAATAAGGGAGTGCAAAGTGCAAACGGCTTAATATTTAAATAAGTAGATGACTTTTCTCAAAAGAGTTTCTGTGATTTTCTGATAGCTATCTACACTCTTGTATCTATTTCATGGAATTTCAAAAGTAAGTTTGTCCTTACCAACACAAATATATATTGTTTTTACCATTTTACTTTCCAATTTTCAGGCAGTTATAACTTCCACAATGTTGCTTAGTAGATTTATACATTATTGCTTAAATTCTTAATTCTTTCACCTTTGCAGTTTGTTAGTGTTCTTTCACCTTTGCAGTTTGTTAGTGTTCTTTCAGTGAATTTGTACAAATGTGTCAATAACTTATAGCTTTGATTCTAAAGCTAGACATGAAAATTGATTATGACGTTGTTGTAACTGCAAGGCATGCAAGCTCTTAAAATGGATGTATCTTCTTTTCAATGATTCATTCTTATAACATTTACACTTTCCGCAAGCTAGTTCACATAAAAAAATCAGTAGCTTCTTGGTGATAAAACCATTTTCTGCCTAAAATGTAGATGGCAAGAGGATTACCTGCAAAGGTCTTTAATTTAGTCTTGTATTAACCGCCTAATAATGGTGATATTTCAGGTGATCGGTATTTGAGACCATGGATTATTCCGGTGCCAGAGATAAATTTCACAGAAAGAACTGAGGAGGATGAATGTTTAATATTGGCTAGTGATGGACTTTGGGATGTAATGACGAATGATGAAGTAGGAGAAGTAGCGCGCCACCTTCTAAGAAGGCGCCGCAGATCCTTGTCAATGGAGGAAATATCCCCAACACAAGTTGTTGCTGATAGACTCACTGAAATTGCTATTAGTAGAAATAGTAAAGATAACATTTCAATCATAGTTATTGATCTGAAATCGAATCGAAAACGTCTGCAAAGGCCTCCTTCAATTTCCCAAGAACACGATTGATTCTCTTCAATAGTTTTCAACCTTTACAAGGTGATGAACTCCCTAAAGTTGATCTACGTATAAGCAGAAAAAAAATCCTTTGTCATGATGGTTCTCAGATATCATTTTGACAATTGGTTTCTCTTAAACTGCTGTACAGAGCTGACTGGCAAAATAATCTGCTTCATGACAAGTAACAACTAGCTAGGCATTGTTTGTTACAATGAAGTGCTTATCAATTACTTCATTTCATCAGTTCAGTCCTTGACAGGGATAAATAGAATGAATTTGCCAATTCATTTGTTGAACTTCTAAAAACTAATACTAATGGAATGAAATATGAAATTCTCAACTTTCTTCTTTCTAATTTGGAGGTATAGGATAATACAATATTTTAATTTCGAGCACAATTCAATAGGCAAAACTATGACTAAATATGTCTTAAGCATTATTTGCTATTATTCCTACTTTACATGTCTCTCAACCGTCCACAGCAAAAGTTCATATTAAGATACATATGCTGTTATTTGTAAGAAAATTTGCATTAACTTAGGCATACAAAAATCAAACTAAATAATAAGTTAGAAACATTTGAGGAATGACATATTCACATATTCTATCAATCACTCATCACTTCCATCGTCCTCCTGAGATTGAAGAATGCATTTTCCACCAATAAGAAAGTTAAAAACTTGCCTCAAATTTCCTCTGGACGGTCGAGCATTTGTTGCAAATTTACAGACAAATACGAGTCGTCGCCTCATATCCCATTTAGTAACATGTGTCATATTGAAGCATTCACCATCATCAAAAGTACCTATAAATCGCCATGAATGTATACAAAAACATCAAGCTTTAAATATTATAGAAATAATGATTGATGGATACTGAAATTGACTTTATGATTAATACTTTGTAACAATATGAAAGCTATATAGACATGTACCTTTTTCAGCGAATAATGACATCAAAATTGCTAAACAAACACATACACTAATATCTTCCCCTGAAAAGCAAAGAAAAACAATATATCAGGCATAAAATATTTACATAGGTCCAGCAGAAGGATTAAGGACAAGCTCAGCTGAAGCTATACCATTATTACAACAAACGAGAAGTCGTTTTCCTTGGCTAAGGTTGAACTTCGCGAAGCTCACAGCTTTAGAAAGATTGTTGAATAAGGAAAATCGATCAAACTTTGAACTCTGGCCATGAAAAATTAAAATGAGTTGAAAAATTAAAACAGCAAAAACAAGTTTTATTTCCACTTCATACTAACCACCATTGGAAGATGTAGATATGCTTCCACACCGGGAAGAGAAACCGAGATGGACTCACTATCACAATTCAATATGCAATCAACATCAGCTGCATCTATAGCTGCACCAAACACGAACACTCAGACACATAAACAAGACAACAAACTATATCTGTTAACTGTACTATAAGTCGGTATACCGAATTGAGATGCACCAACTGCCAGATTAGTTGAACCCAACCAAGAAACTTCAAAATCTTCCGAAGACTCGTTGGGATCAACTTCAATATTTGAAATATTAGAAGCCAGTGACGGTTCTTCATGTGAAAGTGATTTAACTCTAATCTGAGGAGCATTCTCTCCTCTATAAGCACGACGCACCCTACTCTTTTCAACTATATCAGCAACCTTCTGGTTACACATTTCTGGACCTGAATTTATAAGATCATAAACATGATTCCAAAAGAGAGGCGGAGTTAAACCCCTAGACCAACTTTCTTCGTCGTCTCCGGCACCAGGTATATAATTCCAGCTAAACTCGGAAGTAGTCCTATTGTGTTGGCTTACTCCGTTCGACGCAGAAGAAGCGGAAACAAGTATGACGGGAGTGAAATCCCAAGAATCATGATGAGGAACTTCGTTTAACCAGATAACAGTTCTCTGAGAAATCCAAAGCGGACGTAACGGTTTCTTCAAGGAAACAGCAAGAGAAGCAATGTCAGCTCCACTTGCTTTCAATTGTTCAGTCCATTCCTCTAAGTGCTCTTCAATGGAAGCCTTTTCGGTTTGTGGAACCCAAAGAGGAAGGTGCAAAGAGCAATCCCAATCTCTTGCAATCACACCACAACCATTACAATCCTCCTGTTTCATGAATTGAATGCAACAACACAATTACAAAGATATAACAATATGCATAACCAACGAATTAAAAAACAGTCTGTAACCGCGAAAACAGCCGCGACACGACGGTATCGGAAGCCAATACCACCATTCATCATTTTCATGATAAAGAATAAATTCTGGTTAATTCACAATGCCACAACAGCAATCAATATCGCAACACTTTTACCGACCGAAATCGCGAAAGCAGACAGTTATATAAAACCTCATACACAACAATTCAAACCAGAATATTGAAATAAGCATCATTATCAAACTCACTTGTGACAATGCAGCATCATTCTCATGAATATTAGAATCTGTTCTAAATTGAGAAATAGCACGATTAAGAACACAAGCCCAAATAGGTATAGTTTTTGACATGCTATCAGGGAAACGTTTTCCTCTTCTAGTAGAATCAACAACCATGCAACCACCTTTCTGCGCTACCCAAATGAACAAAACAATAAAAAAAACCGATCTTTAAACCTTAAACAAAACAATATCAAAAGAAACAAAGATTGTTGATGAATAGTACCTGCAAGATGAGCGACATGGAGATTGAGACGAGAAGTTGAGAAAGAACAGTTGTTGGTGTGACCATCGGTGGATTTGAAGTAACATGTGGAATGAAAATTCGAAGAGTACCATAAACCACATCGGAGATTTGCGAGAAGAGGAAGTTGAGGCCATAATTGAGAGATTTCAGAGACGAAAATAGAGTCTTGGTAGATAGATCTGAGTGCGTTGTATAAACTGTTGTCTCTTTTCTTAATGGTTCTTGCTGCTTTGTATATGCTTAGCTTCGACCATTCTCCATTTTCTACCTCCATTGATATCTCTCACTTTCTCTCTCTAGAAAGGTTGGTTTGGTATTGATACGAATCATGCGCCGTCAGAAAGGTTCACACGAGGAAAACAGAACATGACCTAGGAGAAATATGTGGCCATGTCATCATGTTTTTTAAAGTACAGTGTTGTTATGTACTCTTGAATTCTTATTTATCCGACTCAAAAAGTTGGATAAGGTTATCACGAATTGATCTCTTATAATTATAATTAAAATTTGATTGAAATCACTTGATGTCAGAAAATTGGACTAAACCAATTTTAATAAACAAAAAATGAATAAAAATCAAATAATAAAATGTGATTGATTGAAGGTGTATTACCTATTGTTGTGATAAGTAAAAAAATTATCAACAAAAAAACATTAAAAAAAATCATATAATAGGAAAATAGATTTTTGATAGAGAAGTTATCAACAGAAAAAACATATCCAATAATAGAAAAATAGATCTTTCACAGTTAAAAAAGTCAGAGGTAGTAATTGACTAATAGTACTAGACTATGTAAAAAAAAATGTAAATGGTAAATATAACTTTTCTTTTAAAAATTTCTTGTAACTTTTTTTTATTTAAAAAAAGAAATTTTAATTTAAGTTTTATTATTTTGTTTTGGTCTATATACAATTTATTTATATCAAAATTTGATCTATGTAATTTATAAAATATTTGATTTTAATTTTTATAATATTTGTGATAAAAAAGACTAAATCAAATATTTTATATATTGCAAGGCTAATTCTAATATACTAAATTAATTTTGCAGATATTAAAACAAAAAATAATAAATGAAATATTTTTTTTCTCAAAAATTAAAATCAATAAAAAAATATTGTAGGAATTAAAACCAATAAAACATATTTATGAAAACTAATTATATATTTAACTATTTTTGTAAAACAAATTATATATTTAAATTATTTTTATTAAAAAAGCATATCTCTAAATATTTCTATTTCTATTTTTTTTAGCAATAGCAATAAAACATATTGGACTTTTTAAATGATTATTTTAAAACAATAGTATGACACATGTTACAAAGACTTAGATGTCATACCAATATGATGTAGCATAATGTCCAACATATGTTTCTTTTTTAGTTTCATACAGTTTTATAAACTAGATAAATTTTGAACACGACACTTCATGAAGTTGTTGTTTTGCTAAAATACAGTCAATCAGAAGGATCAATCCACTGGGAACAATAATTTATCTAAACAATCCAATATATTCCTAGGTGTTATATGACAATTAAGAAGTGGACAAAACCGTGAGAAGTGGAACACAATTCTTAGTATAGATTATCCTTTTGTTTTTAGATACGTTGTAATATTAATCTCGTTGTCCCGTAATTTTAACATCACATTCTTTTCACTTGTGGTATCTCCAAACTCCATCTATGTCTATGAATAGACATAAGTTTATTTTAGTTGGTTATGTTAACAACAATCATTGGATAAGTTAAGTTAAAACTCGATTGTCCATTATCTCTCATCTCTGATCGTTGGAGATAGTGCAAGAGTATGAGAAACAATATATGTGGAACATATAAGACATTAACAAGAAGAAATAAAAAAATCGACATAATTTATTTTATGTTAATATTGTTCAATCTTTTTGTTTATATATATATGAGTGAGAATATTCTTACTCAAAAGTAAGTTCTTAACACTTATTCTACATTTTGACTATTAATTCTTTTTAATTTAATGGTTAAAAATAATAAACAACTAAATATGAAAAGAGAAAATCATTACTTATTTTTTTAGTCATTGAATTAAAAAGATTTAATAATCAAGATATGAAGTAAGTGTTAAAAATTTACTTTTGAAATAAGAATATTCTCAATATATATTTGTTTTTAAAAAATTTTACATTGTCAATTCATTGACATCATCCGTTTGCATTACTTTATTTGTTTTTAAAATAAAAGTCAAAGTTGTTCCAATATCCAACGATTATGACTTACTGAGAGTGTAAAACTGTTTTACACTGTCGGTGCATTCCAATTTATATATATATATATATATATATATATATATATATATATATATATATATATATATATATATATATATATATATATATATATATATATATATATATATATATATATTGGTTTTATTTATACCAACATCTTTCAGTTTTAATATTTGTAAGTCTATATTTTTAATGTAGTATTATTATGGGTGTGTTTGTTTCAAGGTTATAAAAAACATTCCAAGGAATATGACTATGAGAATGCAATATTTCTATGTTTGATTCAAGTTTTAAAAAATTATTTCAAGGTATTTTTTATTCCCAGGAATCATATTTACATATGGTTCTTTCATTTTTATTCCAAGGCTTAAAGGGTGAGAATATAACATTCTCATGGGAATAAATTCAATCAACTATAACTTCTCATTGTCAATCACATTTATTTTTTATTTTTATTTTTTTATAATTTTAAATTAAATAATTTTACAAACATTCCTAGGAAATTTTAATTTCTACCAAACACATAAGTATGAATAATATTCCTGGAAATAATAATCCTAGGAATATCATTTTAAGGAATATGTTTTGAAACCTTGAAACAAACACACCCTATGATAATAGTGTGAAAAAAATTAGATAAAAAATATTTAATGCAATTCCGTTTACTTGATTTTTTCTAAAAGTTCGAAAATAATCTACTAATACTGTAACATAGGGTGAAAAGAATTAGGTAAAAAATATTTAATGCCATTCCGCTTACTTGATTTTTTCTAAAAGTTCGAAAATAATCTACTAATACTGTATTTTAATATATACGGTAAACTATGCTCTCGGATATTTTAAAATATGTGATATACCATATTACTTCTCAATTTTTTTTAAATATTGAGTATATTATGTTGATTCTCAAAATTCTTTAAACATTTGTCTATCATTATATTTTTTTCAAAAATTCCAGTAGAAATTAGTCATCATACATTGGTTAAATGGGATTTGTCCAAAAAATCCATGTTATCATGTTTTTAACAAAACTTAAAAAAATAATAATAAAAAACTTGGGTTAAACCAGATTTTAAAAAAAAAAAAAACGTAAATAATCATTCATTTATCTAAATTTCATTAAAAATTCAGTATAGCTCTAGGCCCATCACCAATTAGAAAGAACCACTACACCTAATAAGACAAATAGAGATGAAAAGACATACAAGTTCATACTTGGTCAAACAACATTGAGACAACAATAAAAGTGATATATGCATCACCATACCAATGACTAAACACAAGGAGAGGCAAGTTTAACACTTATATGAAGTTAGGAAAGTTAGGAGTCTCTCATAAAATAATATATGATATGAATATATGTTTATAAGCGAAGGACAATCTTCATCTTTCAAATCGATTTTATGAAAATGAGATAGACATAATCATATTTCTCATGTTATCAAAGTCTCGTTTAAGATCAGGGGGACTATTTAGTATCAAATTTACAATTTTGTGGAGAGATAGTGTATTAAGAACCTCACATTGAATAATATAAGATATTACTATATGATCAGTTTTGTAACGATGGGATAAGTCCAACCAATTTTTTTAAAGCAAAAGATTAATTTTATATTAGAGATTACAACCAAGGCATGAGACATTCAAAGCAATACAAAAGAAACTCTCATCCAAAAACACATAATGATAATCCAGAGTCTAAAGCAACACCTTAAGAACAACTAACATCAAATTATCAACACAAAACCAACAAAATAGAAACAAATACAACAAGATAAACTAGGACACAACCATTCTTCAAGGCCGATGCAGAACTATTGGTTCTGCACCTTTGATGGATAAATAGGACAGAGATCAAGGCACTGGAATTATCGAACACTAATTGATGAGACAGTAAGCACTACTAGACCACTGTTGACTAAGCTGACTAAGCTAACTCTGCAAAAATCTTCTAATATAATCCCCTGGTTTCAAAATGCTATGCAGTAACTGTAATGCTATCCACCACCTCTATAATTTGTTGGGGGGAAATGTTGGGTGCAAGTGTGAGTGATTAAAGTCCAACATTGTCTATGAATGGGTAGAATGTTGGATTTATAAGAGAGAACTCATTTAACCAACACCTTAATATTTTGGGTTGAGATGTGGCGTCTCCCTCATTTGTGATCCTGGAGCATTAGTCCCATTGATGCTCCCGATTCTCTCAGGCTCCACAACAACACTTACTACTCAGATTGCATGGAAAATGCGAGAGAGGATATTCCACTCAGCCAAAATACAACCGATGTGACACAAAATCCAACCATAAAAATTGATAAGACATATCATCATACTTGAATAACCCTTGGAATATAATCAAGCACATACACAAAAACTTTACATGCTAAGTGCTCAGTTTTTTAGTCTGACTGTATATTTATCTATGATATTGAATTGTAGTTGTCACCGTCGCAAGCTACAAATCACGGGAATTAACACCAAATGCACCAGACCATGGGTGTCGGGTAGCTAGAGGTACCAATTGTGGATCTTAATCTCGCAAAAATCATACTTGCACCAGAAGAAACTAGATAAACAAATCAATAGAATTCTTGAGTCACTCCAAATAATCTCCATCTAACTAAATTTGATATGTATAGCCCGACTCGAACGACCAAACCCAAATATAATTGATGCTCCTTATTGCTTGACATCTCTAAAACATTGATTCTATGGTTCTAAAATTCCTAGACATGTTTGAGGATTCAAGAACCCCTGACATATATTGTATATCAAACTCTTAGATTTAAAAAAAAAGTCACCTTCAAAAATAAATTTTTGCATCTTCTACCATATTTTCCACGTCAGTTTCCTTATTGCCAAATATGTTTTCGTTTCTGATTTTCTAAATACTCCATATGCAAGCAAATCACATTATATCCGACTTGTTAACTATCAATCTGTCATTACCCACCTAACACTCTAATTGCTCACGATGTCTCAACACCTCCTTCTATAAGACTGAGGATATTCCTAGTCACCGAAAAATAATTAACCAAACACCTGTAAATTTTGGACACTCAAACAACGAATGAGATGTTGACTCCTCACTTTCGCACTCCCCGGCACAAAGGAAATTTCTCCACTCAATTGCTCCTCATCTCACTAAGATATCTTTAGTTGAAATTCGATAGTTGAAATTCGAATAACACTTTTTACACTAAACATGAGACTTTACAGGGAATTGTCTTATTTCATGCCTTAGACCAATCAAGATTAGAATTGCTTGAGTTGTTTGAGATTAATTATTTACAAGCCTTCTTTACACATTGCAGAATCTTAGATTCATCCACTTCCTTCATATACTTAGTGAGAACAACATTCTGTAGCACTTGTTTGAAATTCCTTAATATAAAGAAAGTACCACCAAATAAAATCCATGCAAACGAAAACGGAGATATGTCTAGACGAGCAATTGATCAGACATATACAAACATATCAATTTCATCTTAATAACCGTCGCAATAAGAAAATTGTGAACAAATGGCAATAATTTTACTATAAAAGCTCTTTTAAAACCATAAAATGTAATGATTATTTTATTTGGAAAAAAAAAGAGAGAAATTTCCATTAAAATTTTTGCATGTATACCCGGCTAAATAGAGCGATAAAAAGTTTAATATTTCATCCACAAATTCGAATAATCTTAATTCATCTATGTCTACAATACAAAAATTGTTCAATAGTAAAGCACAAGAAGCCAAACTAATTCATTAAATCATAGTCATCCAACTTGTCATTGTACTGAAGCACCTTTCTCTTTATCTTTGACGAATCCACCCATGTAATGAAGTCTTCCTGGTTTCTAGTTACAAGGAAAGCTGGGTCTGTAATTGTATCTGGCCCAACCCGGACATGCCCCTGCTCAATATATGTTACGGCTTCTTTCAAATGCTCCGCAAATTTTAGTCTCACCAAAACAGTTGAGAGCCTCCGTCTGCACGATAGTTAACATTATTTGGAACAACTGAGAACAATGTAAAATCATACAAACAAATCAAATAATTTTTGTTACTTATTGCATAAGACTGGCAATACAAAGTGACGGGTCAGAATCAATAACCACTTGACAGGTCACATTGGAAGAAAATTTGTACTTGATTATCCAAAATGTTCATGCTACCCAACTTTATTACAACTTAAAACATATGAAGTAAACATCCAAAATTAGCATGAACAAGAGTGAACAATAAATTCCCCAAAATTTTTCATTTGATGCTTCATCCAAGTCCATAACCATAGATGCTTTTCGTATTTCTAGATTTTGTTTATTACTTGTCCAATTTAACTAACCTGACTTCACTTGTTTGACCATAACAAAATTTAGAATGATAGGTTTATTAACACAATAATTCAATCAGCTAAGTATTATTCCAAACCCAATTAAAAGTCCATGACCATTTGCTTAAGGTGTGATTAAGTCCCTTACCACTCAGAACAACCACATATTGGCAAAATCGGAAGCCTTTTGTTACTTTTCAAATGATAATGCACTCCAATGAAGTAACGATTAAAGTTCATAACTAATTTTCATTTAAATCAATTAAAGCGGTAATGTGTTCCTTTTACCTGCAGAATGATGACACAGTTAAGCGTTCACATAGTGTGATGCTTTGTCTGGTTGGAATCACACCCATGTTGTAACTGCCATAAAAATAAAAGAGTGAGTTATTGAAACATATATGAGTAGCTGTAAGTGACTCAAAACATTTATTTTTTTCCTTCTTTGTTTCAAACTAATACCAACTACCTAGAAGGAAGAAACAAAAAGAGAGTTGTCATTAAAATAGGACAATCATCCCACTAGAAATGGTAGGCCTAACTTATCCTTCTCGGCATTAAGCGACATCCATGTAGTTAGGAACAATCCTGGACAAACATTTAAGTTATCTAACAGTCATGAACTCATGGTCATCATGAGAAACCAAAGGGCAATGTCCGAACACGAGACCGACACTTATACAGCGACACCGATAATAATTTGAAAAAAGGAATAAATTAAAATGTCGGTGTAGGTGTTCGACACGGACACGAACACAGACACACCTTTTTTCATCGGTGCTACAAAGCCATTGCAATCAGGCCACCTATTTTTATTATATTTTATCTGATTACCTGTAGTTTCTGCTTATATTTACATTAAACCACCCCACAATTTGTATACATTACTTGCAACTAAATTTGTAATTGAATTTAAGAAAAACCAAAATTCACAGTATCTTCACCAATCCAATCCAGTTCAAACAATAGAAATGATATATTTAAACATGTAACTTCAAAAAGTAAACTTACAGTTTTTCCAAAAGGTTATCTGTCATCTTAACTCGATCCGAATCCTTGGCGTCCATCTGTTTCACTATGTTCACCAACTTCTGAACCATCCCAGTTAAAGTTGAATACCTGTTCATATTTCCACAATCCCAGTGACACAAGGAAAATTAATCAGCTAAAAATCAAATCAAAACAAAGAAAATTACCGAATGCCAGAACAAAAACAATGTGAATTATGATAAAGTAATACTTTTTATAATCATCCCGTTCAGTAATATGATATCGCTGCATAACCATGTTCTCTCTGTGACCGCCTTCTCTCTTCCATTCCAAAAAATTAACCTTCTTCAAAAGCTTCTTCTCATGAAACTTTAGCTTCCTCATTATAATTCACTGTCACCACAATTCATTAATGTTAGATACAACGTTTGGATAAGTAGCTTAAAACGAAGATTTTTCGGAAAAGCGTAAGGTTAAACGAAAAGGAAGAACTCGGACTTTGAGATTAGAATAGAGTGTGGAAGCGATTGAAAGAGACTTACCTTAGAGGGATGACGGTGGCGGCTGAAGCTCGATTAGGGTTTATGTGGTGTTTTGATTTTGAACACTAGAGGAACGGAGAAGATAAATTTGGGGTTTTGTTCATGGTTTATTAAACAAACCAAACTGAACCAAGTTGATGGTTCGGTCCAGTTCTTAAACCTGTTTCAGTAAAAACCGGTTATTTTCGCAAACCGATTCAAAATAGGTTTTCAATAAATAAAAAGTGATTCAAGAATAGTAGAAATCATTCAAACCTCTAAATCATATCAGAGTTTAAGATGGGGTATAGTAAAAAGTAGAAATTAAAAAAGTTTATATTGAGGACCCGTTTTAGTTTTTAATCTTTAAAACTTATTTTGTAAATCAATTTTAAACTACAGTTTTTAAGAAATAAAATAAAATAAGTTTGCTAGTCTTATTTTTAAAAGCTCTTTTAAAATTGCAAAATATTATAAATTTTGCATTAATAAAAAGTGTACAATTCTCTCTTGTTTTTTCTTCTTTCTAGTTTCCAAAATCAAAACTTCAAAAATCCACTTTAGATTTTTAGTTTTTAAAATTTTGAATAATTTTTAAAAATAATTTTATAAAATTATGCTATCAAATAAGTTTTATGGTTTTCAAATAAAAAAATAAAAAAATAAGTTTACAAAACTAAATCAAATTGACTACGAATCTCACGTGAGCTGATTATATATGTTGGATAATTTTAATTGAATTTGTGCATGATTGGACCCTCGCATTGGACCTCCGACCGACCTAGAATAGATGTTCCCAACACTTGTCGAGTGTATGCTAGTTGAGAAATCTTTTAAAATTGTGGTTCGCCCCTGGTGGTGATGTCTGATTGTAATAAGAAGCAAGTCGTTTAAAAAATATTGTAGAATATTGGGAAGGGATTTGCTACCTTTGAATATGGTGTCTTTGGCGCCTTTCTCTCATAACCATCATTCTCTCTCTTGCTCATCCATTTTTAAAAATACAATAAAGGTATGAAAGTTACCAGATAATAAAGGTAGCAAATCCAATCCCGTGGGACGGGTGCATTAGATGATCTTCCATCATGCGAAGTATTTTCAAGTGTGTGGCTTTAGGTCTGCGAGTTAGGACGTGGTTCCCTCACCTATAAGTGCGTATAAACTATTTATATTCCTAAGGAACAATTCATCAATCACCCTTAAATTTCCTCTCCATTATTGATCTGGACCGTTGATTTGCTGCTGATTTTATTAAACGTCTCTTTAGCTTTATTTATCATTTGGAATCTATTTATCTTTCCCACTTTAGTTACTCTTTTGTTTGCGTGCTTCTGTAACTTCAGTTCTTTGTTGTCTTTTTGCTTGTGGATCATTCTTCTTAAGGTATATCATTATCCTTCCATTGTGAGTCATTATGGTAAACCCAGAAGATGTGCACTTGATAATGATGAGTCATCGTCGTCTACGGGAGTTACCTAGAATATTTTTTTCTTTCTCCTATAATAAAATGCATTAATGTTTCAATAACTTTTCTGCCAAAGGTAAATGATCAATTTTCATGTGAACACGTGAATTCATTTTTGTTGAGAATCAAGTGAAAGGAAGAAATCTCACATTGATTAAAAGAAAGATTGAACAATATAAAAATGAGAGAACCCACACACGTATAACCTTAAGATTTTAGGTGGATATATGGTGTGTCTCTCACAAAGGTGAGTCTCAAGTAAAAAAAATGCTCCCTTGTTGACCCCCTGAATTTCTCCAACAGTGGTATCATGAGCCTTTGGTTTCGAATGAAGGAACCGACTTACTTGTATCGAAACATTTCCCGCTGGTGTGTGTAGAAGGTGTTTCGCTGAAGAGTGTCAACAGTGATACAAGTGTATGTGGAAGAAAGAACTTCCACTTGGGGGAGCATTTTGTATAGACTCACACTTGACGGGGAGTGTTGAGAATCAAGTGTGAGCAAAAAGACCCATATTGATTAAAAGGAAGATTGAACACTATATAAGTGAGAGAACCCACACACCTATAACCTTAAGGTTTTAGGTGGATATATGGTGTGTCTCTCATAAAAATATGTCTCAAGTAAAAAAAATTATTCCCTCGTTGACAACCACGCATAGAATTTAGACAATCAAGTCATTGTAATATATTTAGTGTGATATAAATTATTCCTTATATATATATACATATATATATATATATATATATATATATATATATATATATATATATATATATATATATATATGTATATAATCGTTCCTGGACGATCAAAATCTGTAGTGGGCCACAGATGTTGATGAAGATGATGATGTTGCTCGGTCGTCGAGGAGAAGTGGGGGTGTACTTGCAAGACACTCTGACGCAAAAGTAAGACAAGGCAGAAGAGTGAGCAAGTACGAGTAAAAGAGTCAAGAGAGTGAATATTTGACATATGGCCCTCTCAAGTGAGAGGGTTTATATAGAGCCCTCAGATCTTGGCTATTGATCCCCATTTTGAGCCTGGATCGCGGATCCCCCAAAAATAAGTAATTGTCAGAACTAGCTGTTGGAAGGAGCATATGTGGTCGGATGAGTCCCACGTCGAACAAAGTGGAATCCAAGAGGAACTATTCCTCGGCTGGATCTGGGTGACTTCTCAAGATGTCGGATAAAAGCCTAGAAGGAGTAGAAAAAACCGACAACGGGTGACCATGGTCGACAATTCCTCATCGGGTGAGGGGCATAAAGTCAGTAGGTCCCTTTGATATTGGGTTATTAGGTCGTCCTGGAACCAAGAGTGGATTGGGTCAAGCTTAGTCATTGGGCCAGTCCGAAATATGAGCCCCACAAGTCGTTGCTTCTGGTTGCAGAAGTGATGACTGGAGGGTGGTCAACTATGTACGGGGTGAAACTAAGACTTGTAAAAATCTTTTGTCATCATCTCAACAGGGGTGAGCCCGATTTCTCCTGGGCGTTAAGATGTGGTCGACAAACGAGGATCCCAACATTTAAAGGTATGTTAAGAAATCATGTCACGTTAGTGCCTTGGGAAGTGTGCATATTTAATGGGTAATTATGGCTAGCCTACGGTCGTCCCTAGGTGATGAGTGCATCGTTCATAGGTTTCAGGTTGCATGTGCTCGTGCACGTGTTGAGGGAGGTTATAAATAGGGCGTTGGAGTTCATTTTTATACTTTTTCGTTCATCGCTTTTCTGCTCGACAAGGTTAAGCCTCCAAACTCCGCCGTGAACCACCGTATACTACCGCTGTTACCGAAGACAATCAAACGACCACAACTTTTTCTTCTAAAACTTGTAAGTTTTTTCATTCTGTTGTCGTAGGAAGACTTCCGATCTTTGATAAATATAGATGCATGTGGTTAGAACTGATATTAGGGTTTATAGGACTCACAACTTAGACTGTTAGGGTTTCTGATATGGTGTCCCCATCTCCGCATGGTGGTTGACTCGTAGTGTTCATCGTCTTAACGACAATTAGGGCTTTTAACAGTGTTTTACGTAGTTTTTTACGGCGGCTCCGGTTGAGCTTTAACCGGAGTTCCAGGCTTCCGCATTGAGGAAGTTATGTTTTGTGTGAGTTGAGAATTTTCCGTTCGCTAATTTCTCTCCTCGTCTGATCACGTGGATGTTATTTTGAGGATACGAACATATATCACCTTGAATAAGGGCTTAGGTCGAGGACAACGTCCTCGTTCCTCTGCACGCCCTTTCACTTGATCAGTAATGGAAGGGTGGATTTGATTTAACTCATCGAATTCACGTTTACTTTCACTATTTTTCAGGTGCAAAGATGTCTGCAGACGGACTTGTCCATATGGCCGTGGAGGAACTCTCTGACGAAACAACTTCATCCCCGAGTTACTCTGAGGAGACTACATCGGAGGAGACTGCCTCCACCCAAACCGATTCGGAGGAAACCACCTCTGCTCGCACTGAAGACAATAATCCGGAGGAAAACGATGTTGAGCAGGACATCCTCATTGAAGCCTGGGTCACTGGGGAGCCTTTAAATATCTCGTCGGTATACGTTGAACCGCAAGAAGGTCCTGCTCTGGTGATTGGGGACCCCGAAGACTGGTGCATTAGGTATCCTGACGAGGAGGATCATATATGCTCACCTTATGGTCCCAACTGGTTTCCTATGTATGATTTATTTTTTAAGGAACTCAGGTTCAGGCTCCCTTTTTGGGACTTTCAGATATCTTTATTTGTGCATCTAGAGATTTTGCCCTCGCAACTTCACCCAAAATCGTTTGCTTTTATGAGAGCTTTCGAGCTAAATTGCGGATATCTGAAGATAGGGGCGACTATTCCTCTGTTCTTTCATATTTTTCACCTTCAGCGGCAGGTCGTTCAAGGGAGATATGGTTAGGTTTCTCTCAAACAGAAGAGGAAGATCTATAAAGCTTATTCTGAGTCGATCAGGGACTTTAAGGATGAGTACTACTTGATAGAACCGATCTCAGAACGTTCCCAGGACTCCGTAAAATTCTGGGGGGTAGACACTGACGACCAGGGAGGGTCCTGCTTGACGGTTAGGGGAAAGAGGTGTCACGTCTTATGCTAAATTTTCATTTCTCATGGTCGCGCGATCACTTCCTACGTGGTACTTAAGAATACCTGGAAATCGCTGATGACCTGAGTGTTAGGGACCAGACTAGTTATGACGTTTTGATGAAGTTTGTTTCCGGTTTTACTATGATCGAATACATGGACGAGAAGGGTCGCCCGCTCTTGGATAAGGACGAGGGTGCAAAATTGACCCCTAGGTTTTTAGAAGTGGCTAAGCTTCTCGCTTGTGAGACAGACGGGGAGGTTTCAGCTTATCTTGGTAGTCTTTAAAATCATTTGTTCCTATTGAGTTCTTAGCTCGTATACTTTTTATGTTCTAACCTATTTTCTTTGTCCTTTTTAGATTCGATGTCGGGCGTGCAAGACAAAGTTACGGTGAATGTTGCCAATAGAAGATGGGCAAAGAAGTTGAAGTATACCCGGTTGGCGGATTGCCTGGTAACAACGGGCACGGGTTCGGGTAACTCTACCTCAACTCCCCAAGGGTCTCCGGGCACAACCTCTAGAATGGGAAAGAGGTCGCGGGCTAACGATGTTATCAACTTAATAAGGACCCCTCCGAAGCCATCTTTCGAACTCCCAACCTGTTTCCTCAAACCGAAGTTCTTCGAGGAGCACACACTCCAATTTCACCGGGCTGAAGCTGGAGGAACTAAGTCTACAGGACATGCGGTTGTCTTTAGCCCAGGATGCGAGTTCAGTAATGAGGGTTATAGTTATGGCCTAAATGTATGTCGAGGGGACTTTCACTCAGGAGTAGGAGATCTAAAAATTGAAGCTCTCACTGGTCATTTTTGAGGACAAGGCCCGAGGCCTCCGAGGTGGCGAAGGATGCCCTGAAGAAGAACAAGGAGTTGAAGGAGTCCCTGGCCACTGCTGATTTTGAGAAGACTGTGAAAGATGAAGTCGATTGTCTTAAAGCTGTTATGTCTCCCTCTGAGGGTGAAACCGAGGATCAGAAACTGTTGGTAACCTGAGCTGAATTAATCGCAAAGATTGACTAGGGGTAAGAGGACCTTGAGGAAATGGAAGCAATGGCCTTCAAGAACGCGGTAGCCCAATTAAAGATTGTTAATCCTGGGGTCGAACTTATCGAGGAAAGGATTGATTATCTTTACAAGGTCGTGGACGGGGAGATTTTTGTGTCCGAGTTTCTTAGGTGGACAAAACAGGACGACGTAGCCATGGCTGAAGGAAACTCTGCGCAAGATGTCCCTGTCGAGGGTCAGCCCGTCGGGGATGTAGATATGCAGGAGAATACCTTATCACCTTGTTCTTGTTTTTCTAGATATTGATGGTCGGCCTGCGTGCCAGGACCTTTTGGTTTGCTCGGGGGAATTATTTCCCCCTTTTATGTAATATTTGAACGAGTCGGTCCGTGTGGCCGCATCTTATATTGCTTTTCCAACCGTGGTGGTCATTTTTTATTTGCCTTGTATTTTGTCTTACATGCTTGCACGTGTGTCCTTCGGAGGGCACATTTTAATTTCTTAATTTTCACTAAGGGTTTGTATGATGCTCGATCATTTAGATATTCGTTTTAACGTTTGCGCGATGTTATTTTGTATGCCCGCTGGGGGACTTGGGATATGTTTGTACATTTGGGGAATTGTGCTCGGTATATGTGTGTCTGGCGGTTTGGGGAACCAGGATGAATGCTAGAATGGATCTGGTCGGGAAAAGGTGCTCGAGCCATGATAATGACTCGTGCTCTGAGGCGTGAACGTCTCATCGCGAGTTGGGTGTTTTGTCTATTCGTGGTACGAAGATGACGACAGACTGGGTTAAGGACCAGTCGTGTGACAATGATCTTCCTTGTTCATGAGGGAGACCCCGTCGACAAAAAGATTTAGGTATGCAATACTTGTACCTAGGTATGCATGTTAGGTCGGTGCTTGTGCTCCATCATTCAGATCCGAGTAGGCCGATAGACGTCTTAACTGTAATATTGTTTTAGTTTCTCGGTTTTCTAAGTAATAGGCTCCATTTTCCATTTTTGCTCAGACACGATAGGGACCTTCCCAATTTGCGACCAATTTACCTTCTCTGGAGTCTTTGTGGTTTCTCCTTAGGACGAGAATGTCGACTTAGAATGCTCGCATTATGACCTTAGATTCATGTCTAATAACGATCTTTTGTTTAAGTGGATTCGCGTAGGGTCGCTCCTGGCCGAACTTCTTCGACCAAATCGAGCTCCTCGTGCAATGCTTCCAAATTGGTATCTTCATCCATTAGAGCTTTTGTCCGTCTGGATGGTACGTTCATTTCAAAGGGGATGACAACCTTTGTTCCCTATGTTAGTAGAAAATGGGTTTCCCCGGTTGTGGAGTGAGGCGTGGTCCAGTATGCCCATAAGACATTGTGCAATTACTCGACCCAGCACGTCTTAATCTCATCTAATCTTCGCTTAAGTCCTCATAGGATTACCTTATACGCTGCTTCTGGTTTCTCATTAGTTTGCAGGTGCTCGACTAAAGCGAATTGTTGTTTAGTGCCCACGTTGGCAACAAATTCCTGGAAATTTTCTTCCGTGAATTGTGCCCCATTATCGGTAACTACGGTTTGGGGTACCCCGAAACGAGCGATGATGTTTCGCTTGAAAAAACACAATATATTAAGGGTTGTGATCTTGGCTAAAGCCTCAACTTCTATCCATTTAGTGAAGTAGTCTACACCGACGACCAAGTACTTATCTGGTTTGAACCGACAATGAAGGGGCCGAGGATATCTACGCCCCATCATGTGAATGGCCATGGGGAGGACATTGTCTTAAGCTCGTTTGGAGGGGCTAGGTGCATGTCCCCATGTTCTTGGCATTTATCGCATTTTTTTACGTGCTCTTTATCGTCGTTCTGCATTGTTGGCCAGTAATATCCTTCCTGCGGCACTTTCCTTGCCAGTGATCTCCCTCCCAGATGTTGGGCGTTGATGCCTTCATGGATTTCTCGCAGGATTTGTGGGATCAACTCCTCCTCGACGCACTTGATGAGAGGAATAAAAAATCCCCATCAATGAAGTTTACCCTCGACTAACACGTATGAGAAGGCTCGTCGCCTAACTATACTGGCCTCCTTTGGGTCTTGGGGCAGTTCGTCGTTTGTCAAGTAGTTGTAGACCGGGGTCATCCAGCAGTTGGCGTCACCGGTAATGTTTACGTCTATCATCGAGGATGTTTTTTCAATGCTAGGTCGAGGGAGTATATCTTGTATAACAAATTTGTTTCCACATTTCCTTTTTGTGCTCGCGAGTTTCGATAATATGTCTGCTCGTACGTTGTGTTCACGAGGGACATGTTTGACTTTTACGGATGTAAACTTTGTAATTTTTCTTTGAACATGGTCAGGTATTCTAACAAGTTGTCGTTTTTGACCTGGTATTCTCCTTTGACTTGTAAGGCCACTAGCTGGTAGTCCGTACAAATGATTATTTCTTCGGCACCTAGATCGTCGGGAAGTCTCAGACCAGCGAGGAAAGCTTCGTACTCTTCCTGGTTGTTGGAGGTGGAAAAGGATAGTGCAAGGGATACCTCTATCAGGATAACTTCCTTGTTATAAAAAATAATCCATGATCCACTTCTTGTTGAGCTTGATGCTCCGTCCACGAAAACGGTCCATTTCAAGGACGTGCAGGCTTTGCTCTCCAGGGTGGTCATTTCGGCCATAAAATCAGCCAGGACTTGTGCTTTGAGGGTTAGCCTATTTTAATACCTAATGTCAAACTCATACAGTTCCAAGTACCATTTTAACATCCTTCCGGCCATATTAGGTCGACCGAAAAGTTATCTAATGGGATGGTCTGTTCGAACAACAATTATGTGCGTAAGGAAATAATGCTTGAGTCTCCTTGTTGCGTTGAGGAGGGCTAGAACGATTTTTTCAATCTGCTGATACCTGAGTTCGGGCCCCTGCATGGCTTTACTCGTAAAGTAGATGGGTTTTTGTCCTTCGGGCGTTTCTCGTATGAGGGTGACGCTTACAACCTCGTTTGCGACGACCAAATATAGAAACAAAGTCTCCCCGGCCTCTGGTCGGGATATAACTGGGGCTCTGACAAAGTTTTCTTAAGGTGTGTCAAGGCTTGCTCCCACTCCTCAATCCACTCTAAAGCATCCTCTTTGCGGAAGAGCTTGAAGAAGGGGATAGCGTATTGAGCGGATTTCGTTACAAAACGAGATAGCAAGGTGAGAACCCCGTTTAGTGACTAAATGAATTTTTTGGATTTTGGCGTGGGCGTTTCGGCGAATGCTCGTCTCTTGTCGGTTTAACTTCGATTCCCCTTTCAACTAGATAGAAACCGAGGAATTTTCCCGGCGTACCCCGAACGTGCATTTTTCTGGATTGAATCGCATTTTGCACTTACGTGTTTGGTCGAAAATTTTCTTTAAGTGGAGAGCATGATCGGTTTCCTCGTGGAATTTAACGATTATGTCTTCCATGTAAACTTCGAGCATGTCTCTGATCTCCGCTCGAAAAACTTTGTTCATCATGCGTTGGTAGGTCACGCCTACAATTTTCAAGCTGAAGGGCATTACGTTGTAGTCATAGTTTCCCGATTTGGTCATGAAGGCCGTGTATTTCTTATCGGTCACGCTCATAGGTATTTGATTATACTCGGAATAGGCGTCGAGGAACGACGATAATTTAAAACCTGCAGAATTATTGACTAGTTTATCAATGTTAGGCAAAAGGTAAGTGTCTTTCGGGCAAGCCTGATTGAGATCAATGTAGTCAATTCACATGCGCTATTTTCCATTGCTCTTTTTCACCAATACAACATTTGAGAGCCAGGTGGTATACCTGGCCTCGGTTACAAATTGTGCCTCTAGGAGGTCTCTAACTACCTACTCGGTAACTTCTATCTTTTCCGGGGACTACTTCCTCCTGCGTTTTGCCTCCTTCTCTTCCTCGGCAAACCTGTTGTCGAGGTTAATTGAATTGACCCGAGGGAGTGGCTTCGGTTCCTCAGAAAAGCAGGGGAGAGCAGTCTTGGTACCTGGTTTTGTCTTGGTGGCTATGACATTGAGTCCCTTAGATGCAACTTCAAAGCATCAGAGAGAAGCTTTAATGTCCCTGTGGAGAGTGGATACCTGCCTAGATGAAGTATAATACTTCATCTTCAGATGTACTATGGATGGTACAACGATGAGCTCAGCAAGGGTCGGGCGAACCAAGATGCATTGGTATAATGACGAGAAGTCTATTAAGAGGAACTGCACCTTGACTGCCCGAGAAGTCTCCCCTGCTCCGTAAGTCACTATCAAGTCGACATAACCTCAGGGCCTGGATATATTCCCATTGAACCCCTGCAGATCAAACCCTACGTAGGGTGTTAGATGTGTCTCGTTAAGCTGCAAGGTAGCAAAGAGCTGGGAGTAAATGATATATATTGATATCCCCTGATCGATCAGGATTTGTCGAACATCAAAGTTGACCATCTACGCCCGGATAAGCAGGGGGATGCTAGTGTTGGGCGTGCCACCGAGGAGGTCCTCCTTGTAAAAGGAGATGGGTGTCGACTGTAACACCCCAATTTCATAATTTAATTATTTATTAACATGTGGTAATTGGTGGTGCTTTGTGGTGTTTAAGTGAATGAATTATTTTATAAATAGTGATATTGAAATAATTATAATTATTATTTAAATATTATTATTAAAAATAAAATAAAAGAAGTTGGAGGTCTTAAGGGTAGGATGGTCATTTGAGAAGGTTATGAGAAGGGAGAATACACTTGGTTTCTTATAATTCGTGTATTTTGTGAAGATTGAAAGGTTGCTTTGAAGAACAAGGAAGCTAAGGTTGGAGATTGCTCAAGAGGTGATCGAAAAACTCAATCGACTAAGGTATGGGGAGTAATTCTTATTCAATATCAATAATGTATAGGTAGTCTTATGAGAAAGGGAATTTTTTAGGAAAACCTTAGGGTTAAGAGGATTTTTGGTAGATTTTTGATGATTTAATGTTGTTAGATGTTATAGTTGATTATTCTATTACGATAATAGATAAAAAGAGTGAATTATGTTGTTTCCTGTTAATTGATGATGATTTGATGAGTGTGGTCGCATGTGGAATGTGTAGAAAATCGTAGGGTTTTCTGCCAATTTTCGCCTTCTCACTTAGCGAGCAGGAGCTCGCTTAGCGAGCGAGTGAGACTTTGGGAATCCCGCAACCAAAGAGTAGCTCGCTTAGCAAGCGTGATGCTCGCTTAGCGAAACCTGTAACTTTTAGAAAAATATTTTATTTTTCTGAATTACTCGAAATGACTTGCTTTGTTGCCTTGTTTTGCTATGATGTTACTGTGAATTCTTACCATGCTATAATATGCTATATGTGTAAGAATTTGTGATAAAATGATGTTTAGATGATTAGGTTGTATTATGATGATATGTAATATTGATGACATGATTAGGTAAAGTAGTAGATATATGAATGATAAATAATGGTGAATGCTGATGCAAGTGTTGATTATGTTGATGTTGTTGCATCATTGCATTCATGGCATAATTATGTTAGGGCTTCGGTCCATTGGTAGCTTCAATCCTATTGTGTGGATTGAAGTGATATGTTGCTATGTTGTGCTCCCTTGTGGAGGGTTGATGGCTCAGCGTCCATCCATGATGATGATTCGGTACCACATGCATATTCCGAGGATTGCATTTCATTCTTGGTGGCATATCATGATTGCATTCATTTTACAATGATATGATTGAATTTGTTGTATATGGGTGAGACTTGATGCAATTGATGTATTGTTGCACGTTGTCTTATAATTCCGTATTTATATTATTTATATTGAATGTGAATTTACTCACCCTGCCTGCGTTTCATGATGGTCTATTATGCCATCCTGCAAATACTCAAGAATAGCTCGGTGTTTGGAAGTAGCTTGAAGTGCATCCTTTTGTCGTTTATAGAGTCTAGGTGGTGTCCTACTTTGTTTCGTGTAAAATCGGGAACACTTGGATGTTTTTGTTGTTTCTTTTTGTTGTTCTAACTTTGATTTGACGATGTTTTGGAATTAACAATTAAATTGTTATATTTGAGTAACTAAGTTGACAGTGTTGATGATCCGCTGTGTATTAAATGATGTTTGTTATTTTTATGATGCATATTGTAACCCTTTGTAACACCCTAATTTTTGCCCTAAGATTTCTTCACATATCATCTGCATTTTTTGCATACAAACAAGATCGCACTGGCTTTCGAGTTTCTTCTCGGATGTAGGGTCTATGCTTCGCAGGGGATCACCTTTATTTTTACTTCTTTGTATTTGTTTATATTTACTGACTTCTAACCAAAATACCAAAAAATATGTGGCAGTTTGTTCTTTCTTCTTCTCTGTGGTGCAGGTTTGCGAAGATAAGACAGTGATTTCATTCAGATGCGTTTGTTCAGTCACAATTCGATTTAAATGGATGTTTGACCTAATATTGGTCAAACTATTAGGAATTTGTTTCGACTGCAAATTGTGTGTGCCAGTGGTTTATTTCTCAGACGATGCGTTTTCAAGATTCAAGTTGTGCTGTGAACAAAAGGCATCAGTTATCAGGAAATGTTGCGTATGAAGTTTGGTTTGATTCATCAGTTCACCAGTGATTCATCTGAGGATTTATTTTCCTCAGTATGGATTCAGATCATCAGGGCATAATCAGACAATTTTCAAATGTTGGTTGTGGCTTGAGTTGTGGAATGTTTAGTGGTTCAGGAGCGACTGTGTTCATTATTATCCGTGACTTGTGCAAGAAAAATCAGTTTTTGACTTTGGGCTCCTTATCTCTTCCATTATTTTTTTAAACCATTCACCTTTATAAATTTTAATCCACATTTCATTGTCTATTTCTTATATCCTTTTATTCATCCTTTATTTCTTTTTCTATAATCATTTCTCATTATCCGTTTTCACCCGATTTATTTTGATAATTCAATATCCTCCTTATTCATTTTTTATCCATGTCTTGTATTCTTATCCATTATCCATTTCAATTATTTCTTTAATTCATATCCATTTTTCTTATTATCCGCAACCATTCATATTTCGATTTTTGTTGTCATCCGATTTATCTCGATTATTTCCTTTCATTCTATCCACTTTTAATCATTTTTTATATTCAATTCATATTTCTATCTAAAATCATTATATTAATATCCATTTTTTACAAAAAAATCAAGTCCAATATCTTTAGCCCATTTTGGCCCACCCATTATAACATGTGAAAAAAAAAATATATTGTGAAAAAAAAAGAGATAATATACACAGCCAAAAGCATTTCCAGCCAAGGCCTCAAGCCCCACATGCCTTCCATCAGCCTGCACAAGCTTGCCCAAGCCAAAACACTGCTTCACGTGAAAACTCCAAGGCCTGGCCCACACAAGCGCAAGCCTCCCACACTCCAAGCCTTCATCACATCAGCCTAGCAACTTGTCATGCGCTTCAACAAGCCAATACGTCATCAGCTTTGCCCACAGCCTTCCGTACGTGATTTTCCATCAGCACATGACAACATTCCCAAACATCCAGCCAGCTCCAAACAACAACAAAATAACAGCCAGCCAATGCCCAAGTACACGCCCAGTTCACCCGTACTAGCCTCACGCAACATTTCATCAGCCAAGACTCCAAGCCTCACTCCCAGCTGACCCCACAGGCCCAACATACAAAACACAGCAAGCCAAACATCAATAAGCCGCAACAAATAAATGACGCCGCAATACAAACATCACCGGCCCAACTTCTACTTTGCCACAAAGCCACAACTTCAATCACAAGCCTTCACAGCCGAAGCCAATTCAAAACATCACGCATCCCGCACGAGCAAAACACCTGAACAAATGAAAACGCAATCAGTCACGCCCATCACAATATCCAAAACGCATTTGAAAACCAGCATAAAACCACGCAAAACACAAGGCAATTGAAAGGCAAAATTGACAAAGCACAAAACGCAAAAACTCAGAGCAAAACGCAAGTAGACACGAGGCTTTCGTGAGAGTTCAAAACGCACCTTCAAGCAAGATAAAACGCAGAACTCAATTTCCTCTCATTCTTCTATAAAAGCAACCTCATTCTCCTCTTCAATCCTAAGCTTACATAGCCAAAAAAAACCTACCAAATCAATTCCCAAACCTCAAAATCCCTAATCCCATTTCATTTCACCTTTAAATCCGAAACCCTCTCTCAAATTTCTTAATCATTCCCTCAATCAACCATCAATATATAACAAATTGGAACCTTAAATCGAAGAGAGGAGAAGAATTGAGAATCCATTGTTTCGTTGAGGGAGACCCGCGAAACTCGTGAAGAAGAAGAAGAAGAACCTAATTGAATCGATGAGAGAGAATGGAGGAAGCGTGCTTCGTTTGATTTCATTGAAGGTGAGGATTGGAGAAGCTTTCTTTCCCCTGTTTTTGACCTTGCGCCGCGAAGAAGAAGAGGATCAATTTGTTTTTTTTTTTTTTTTTTTTTTTTTTTAATACAAGCTGAATATTATGAGTTGTTGCTTGGGCTTATAGTGTTAGATCCATTTCTATTTGGTATCCGCCCTGACCCGTGCGCAGTCTCCCCTCCCCTTTTCATTCATTCTTTGTTTATTTTATTTCTTTAATTTGCTTTTGTTTATTCTTTTTTTTTAAAAAGCGATTTTGTTAATAATAGTTTTTTTTTTTTTGATAAAATATACTTTGAAAAATGATTTAGAAAAGAATTTTAGGAAAAGTATTTTAAAAAACAATTTAGAAAAAGATTTTAAGAAAAGAATTTTAGAAAATGATTTAAAAAATATTTTAAATTCTTTTTATGGATCTACTTTTAGATCCATTTTTATTCATCTTTTATTCTTTGGTCGATGACAATCTTCGATTCGTAGATTGTTGATTTCCGATAAGTTTAATCTTCATTATTTCAAATATATGGATGAATGATCATTTGGATCATTCTCCATACTTTGAGATCGTGATAGGTTGCTTTTCGATGAAATTCAACGAAAATCTCGATTAAGATTAGACCATCCTTTTTCTTTTAGTGTGGCGTGTTTTCGGAGAACGATCCATTATATCGTTTCTCTAACATGTATTAACACGAATATTTTTCACTTTAATTAGTGGTGGCCGGCCTCATTTATAGGGTAATTACTTCGTAAATTACTCGGCGATTGCTTAACATAGACCTAAAGTTGTCCTAATTCGAATTAAGATCCACTTGGATCCGGTTGCCTCGATTTTATTTTTCTTTTCGTGGTTGTGCTTGATTAAGTTCATCATACCACTTTATATTGTAAATATTATAATATTGTGAATATAATAATCCGTTTAAATTTAATCTCTCGCACCTTATCCTTTTATTTTAATCTCTTGCTTCTTTATCTCTTTATTATGCTTTATCATATTATATCATATATCATTTGTTTATGTTTATATTGTTGCTTGTGGTTTTTATTTTGTCCATTTGGATATCAAAACACTAATAAAGGATTAAACACTTAAAAGACTTGTGACTTCTAATTTTGGACTATGGTTACTATCCCTTGCTTTAGAGAATGGACTTAGACTTTAAGATCTTCCCCCTTGCTCAAGTTGGAATGGACTAGAAACCTCGGCCTCAAGTTATTTCATTAGCCTTTGAAGAGGGAATTCCGAACTTTGAAGAATTGTGCATATTATGGTTTGGTAAACTCTTTTCTTAACTTTTAATTCAAGTATTAGGATTAGTCCCTTCATCTCCTTCCCATTCTTAAATTTTCAAAACTTCTCCCTATTTCAAAAATCTTCTTGTTTTTTTTCTAAACTTCAAACACTTTCATAAACAAACCTTGACTTCGGTCAAGCGATTTTAATTTTTTTTCACTTTGTTTTCTTAACTAAATGTTAATCCATGTAAATATATCAAAATCATTTTCTCATATACTTTAAAAAACTCAAAACTCACTCAATTGTTTTTGTGCCTTTGTGCACTTTTCTTTTTACATGTTTAGATATGATTCATCTTTTCTAGCGGAATTATTCGCTAAAGGATGACGACTTATCTCTACATTTTAAAATCAATTCAACTCATTTGTTCTTTTCAAATTTTGTACCACGAACTACGAGGTTTTGATCTTACATTGCACTTTGTGGGTACGTAGGCATAAGGCGTTAAAACCTTATCAAACACAAAATCATTAAAAAATATTCTTCTCCTCATCTCTTCAATCATTTTCAAGCAAACCAATTTCAGACCAAAAAGCAACAAATATTTCAAAGGGCTCCCGTGGAGTACCACGGACGAGTCGGGTGCCTAAAACCTTCCCGGTTCGTAACCAATCCCCTTACCCATTCTCTGTTTGTTTCTTTTAGCTTTTGCTTTTAGACTCCTAGGTTTTTATTCGTTCTTTTACCTTTTTCCTTTCGGAAATAAAGAAAAGCGCGGTGGCGACTCTGTGTACATCGAGTTAAGTTAATCAATAGCTTACACTCACGATTTTACCGCTACACCCGTGTTACGGGACAGGACACATAAATGAGTATTATTGAAGTTTTGGCGAAATGTGATGCCCTTTTTTGTTGAAACTCTGTTTTTCTTAAATAATTTTGTATTAATATGTTGTAGGGTAATAAGGGTGTTATATTAGTGGCATCAGAGCAGGTCGGTCTATCCATTCGTGTGTTGTCGTTGTCGGTCGTTAATTATTAACGATTATTCTTTTATGATGTTGTGAGTGTTGTGCAGAATGGCTAGAAATAACACGTGTGCTCTTACTGAAGTTGTTGCGACGCTTACTGAGGCTACAACTAGAAACAATGAACAAGATGAGTTTCGTGCTTTGGAGAAGTTTCAGAGTAACATTCCGCAGGTTTTTGAAGGTGATTATGACCCGAATAGTGTATATAAGTGGCTCAAGGAAATTGAGAAAATCTTTAGAGTGATAACATGTACGGATGCGCAGAAGGTACAATTTGGTACCCACATGTTGTCTGAAGAGGCTGAAGAATGGTGGGATAATACCCGTCAGCGTTTGGAGGATGTTGGTACTGTGGTGACATGGGCAGTGTTTAAGAGGGAGTTTTTAGGGAAGTAGTTTCCAAAATATGCTCATGGTAAGATAGAGGTGGAGTTCCTGAGTTGAAGCAAGGAAACATGACCGTAGCAGAGTATGTTGCTAAGTTTGAGAGGCTAGTGAAGTATTATCCTCACTACAATCAGGTTGATGTTGAACTGTCTAAGTGTCTCAAGTTTGAGAATGGGCTGAGACCAGAGATCAAGTCGGGGATTGGATGTCAGCAGATCCGTAGGTATGTTGAGTTGGTGGACAAAAGTAGAATATATGATGAATATAGCCGAGCTCTATCTACTTACTACAAGAAACTGAGTGAGAAGAAATAGAAATGCCACTTTAGAGGATAACCTTATGTGACTCCAGCTGAGAAGGGGAAGCAAAAGGTTTCAGATGGGAAGAAGCCAAGTGGGGGAGCAGGTTTAGTTCCTCCCAAGTGCTACAAATGTGGAGAATCTGGTCACAAGTCTGATGTGTGCAACAATCAAGTGGTGAGATTCTACAGGTGTGACAAGAGAGGTCATCGAGTTGGTGATTGTCCGGATGAAGGTCCAAGTTGTTTTAATTGTGGTGAATAGGGACATATCAACACCCAATGTCAGAAGCCTAAGAAGACTTCTATTGCTGCTCATACCAATGGTAGAGTGTTTGCTTTAAGTGGTTCTGAAGTTCATAAGAAGGACAACTTGATTCGAGGTACATGTTTTATTAATGGTGTTGAGTTGATTTCAATTATTGATACTGGTGCTACGCAATCTTTTATTTCTCTTGAATATGCTAATAAGTTGGGTTTGAAATTGTCTAGTATGAATGGTAGTATGGTAATAGAAACGCCAACTAATGGTTCTGTTACTACTACATATGTGTGTTTGAAGTGCCCTTTGACTATTTTTTAGAAGGACTTCTTGATGGATTTGGTGTGCTTGCCTTTATACCAAATGGATGTTATTCTTTGAATGAACTGGCTAGAGTTTAATTTTATGCATATCAATTGTTATGTGAAGACTGTGGAGTTTCCTGAACTTGGTGATCATGGTGAATTGATGTTCTTGAAGGCTAAGCAAGTAGATGAATTGTTAGAGGACGAAGCTCAAATGTTTGCAATGTTTGCATCGTTGCAAGTTGAAGGGAAGACTTCGAGTATTGATTTACCAGTTGTTCAAGAGCTTCAAGACGTGTTCCCGGAGTACATAAGTGATTTGCCTCCAGAACGTGAAGTTGAATTTGCAGTAGATTTATTACTTAGAACTAGTCATGTGTCTATGACTCCGTATCGGATGTATAATATAGAATTGAGTGAGTTGAAGAAATAACTAGAAGAGTTGTTAGAGAAGAAGTTTGTTTGACCCAGTGTTTCTCCGTGGGGTGCTCATGTGTTGTTAGTTAAGAAGAAAGATGGTAGTATGAGGTTGTGTGTGTATTATCGACAGTTGAACAAGGTTACTATTAAGAACAAGTATCCACTTCCGAGGATCGAGGATTTGATGGATCAATTGGTGGGAGCATGTATGTTCAACAAGATTGATCTGAGGTCTGGTTACCATCAGATTCATGTTAAGTCTGATGATATTTCGAAGACAAATTTCAGAATAAGGTATGGTCATTATGAGTACACGGTGATGTCGTTTGGTGTATCCAATGCACCTGGTGTGTTCATGGAGTACATGAATAGAATCTTCCATGAGTACTTGGATAAATTTGTGGTAGTTTTTATTGATGATATTCTGATTTATTCCAAGAAAGAAGAGGAACATGCAAGGCATTTATGGATTGTGCTTTGCGAGAGAAGAAGTTGTATTCGAAGTTGTCAAAGTGTGAGTTCTAGTTGCAAGAAATGAGTTTCCTTGGACATGTAATTTCCAGTAATGGTATTATTGTATATCCGTCGAAGATTGATGTAGTGTTACAGTGGGAGACTCTTAAATCTGCTACTGAGATTAGAAGTTTTATGGGTTTAGAAGTTTATTACAGGAATTTATTGACGTTTTTTCGAAGTTGGCGTTACCTTTGACTCAATTGACCCGGAAGAGTCAAGCTTATGTGTGGGATGTTATGTGTGAAAAGATTTTTGTAAAGTTGAAGAAGAAGTTGAAAACCGCCCAATGTTGATTTTGTCGAATCTGAATGAGTCGTTCATAGTGTATTGTGATTTCTCGAAGATGGGACTTGGAGGAGTTTTGATGCAGAATGGTCAAGTGGTTGCTTATGCTTCTAGACAATTGAGAGTTCGTGAAAGGATTATCCTACACATGATTTAGAGTTGACAGCTATGGTATTTGTATTGTAGATCTGGAGACATTATCTCTTTGGTTCAAAATTTGAAGTGTTCAGTGATCACAAGAGTTTGAAATATATGTTTGATCAAAAGGAACTGAATATGAGATAGAGAAGGTGGTTGTAATTGTTGAAAGATTTTGATTTTGATTTGAATTACCATTCGGGTAAGGTGAATGTGGTTGCAAATGCTTTGAGTAGGATGAAATTTCATATGTTGATGCTTATGATGAAAGAATTCGAAATGATTGAATAGTTCAGAGACATGAGTTTGTTGTGTGAGGCTACTTCTGAGAGTGTGAAGTTGGGAATTCTGAAGTTGATCAGCGAAATTGTGGAAAGGGTATGTGAAGGATAACAATCTGACTTGAAGTTAGTTGATCAATTCACTTTGATTAACAAGGGTAACAACGGTGAATTCCGAGCTGACGAAATGGTGTGATGAGATTTCGGGATAGAGTGTGTATTCCCGATGTTCCGGAAATTAAGAAGAGTATTTTAGAAGAAGAACATCGAAGTAGATTGAGTATCCATCCTGGTGCTACGAAGATGTACCATGATTTACATAAATTATTTTGGTGGACAGGTATGAAGAAGGATGTTGTGGATTTTGTGTATGTATATCTGACTTGCCAAAAGTCGAAGATTGAACATCAGAAACCATCAGGTATGATGCAGCAGTTGAATATTCCAGAATGGAAGTGGGATAACATTTCCATGGATTTTGTGACGGGTTTGCCGAAGACTGCTAAGGGAAATGATTCAATTTGGGTGATTGTGGATAGGTTGACTAAGTTGACCCATTTCTTGTCGATGAAGATTAATCACTTTATGCAGAAGCTAGATGAGATGTATATTAAAGAGATTGTGAAGTTGCATGGGATACCGTCGGGTATCGTATCAGATAGAGATCTGCGGTTTACGTCGAGGTTTCAGAAGAGTTTACAAGATGTTTTGGGTACTAAGTTGAGGATGAGCTCTGCTTATCATCCACAGACAGATGGTCAGATAGAGAGGATTATCCAATCTTTAGAGGATTTACTGAGAGATTGTGTGTTGGATCAATGAGGATCTTGGGATAGTCATATGTCGTTGATTGGGTTTACCTACAATAAATATTATCTTGCTAGTATCGGAATGGCACCATATGAAACGTTGTATGGTAGACGATGTCGGACTCTATTGTGTTGGTATGAATCAGGAGAGAGTGCAGTACTTGGACCTGAGATTATGCAGAAGACGACTGAGAAGATTAAGATAATACAAGTAAGAATGAAGGTTTCTCAGAGTCGACAAAAGAGTTATCATGATAAGAGAAGGAAAGCTCTTGAGTTCCAAGGGGGAACCATGTGTTCTTGAGAGTTACTCCGATGACTGGTGTCGGAAGAGCTTTGAAGTCTAGAAAGCTCACTCCGTGTGTTTTTGGTCCGTATTAGATTTTGCAAAGGATCAGAGCGGTAACATATCAGATTGTGTTACCACCATCGCTTGAGAATTTGCATGATGTGTTCCATGTGTCACAATTGAGGAAGTATGTGTGCGATCCATCGTATGTGATTCAGATCGATGACATGCAGGTAAGAGATAATATGACTGTTGAAGCATTACCATTGCATATAGATGGCCGAGAAATGAAGCAGTTGCGAGGAAAAGAGATTGCCTTGGTAAATGTATTGTGGGGTGGACTACCAGGTGAAAGTTGGAATTGAGAACGTGAAAATCAGATGAAGGAGTCGTATCCGTCTCTGTTTGTTTCAGGTAACATTTTCGAGGATGAAAATTTCTAAAGTGGGGGAGAGTTGTAACACCTCAATTTCATAATTTAATTATTTATTTAATTATTTATGAACATGTGGTCATTGGTGGTGTTTAAGTGAATGAATTATTTTATAAATAGTGATATTGGAATAATTATAATTATTATTTAAATATTATTATTAAAAATAAAATAAAAGAAGTTGGAGGTCTTAGGGGTATGATGGTCATTTGAGAAGGTTATGAGAATGGAGAATACACTTGGTTTCTCATAATTCGTGTTTTTGGTGAAGATTGAAATGTTGCTCTGAAGAATAAGGAAGCTAAGGTTAGAGATTACTCAAGAGGTGATCGAAAAACTCAATCGACTAAGGTATGGAGAGTAATTCTTATTCAATATCTATAATGTATAGATAGTCTTATGAGAAAGGGAATTTTTGAGGAAAACCTTAGGGTTAGGAAGATTTTTGGTAGATTTTTGATGATTTGATGTTGTTAGATGTTATAGTTGATGATTCTATGATGATAATAGGTAGAAAGAGTGAATTCTACTATTTTTTGTTGATTGATGATGATTTGATGAGTGTGGTCGCAGCTGGAGTGTGTGGAAAATTGCAGGGTTTTCTGCCAATTTTCGCCTTCTCGCTTAGCGAGCGAGTGAGACTTTGGAAATCCCACAACTAGAGAGTAACTCGCTTAGTGAGCGCGATACTCGCTTAGCGAGACCTGTAAATTTTAGAAAAATATTTTATTTTTCTGAATGACTCGAAATGACTTATTTTGTTGCCTTGTGTTGCTGTGAATTCTTACCATGCTATAATATGCTATATGTGTAAGAATTTGATAAAATGGTGTTTAGATGATTAGGTTGTATTATGATGATATGTAGTATCGATGACATGAGTAGGTAAAATAGTAGATGTATGAATGATGAATAATGATGAATGCTGATGCAAGTGTTGATTATGATGATTATGTTGATGTTGTTGCATTGTTGCATTCATGGCATAATTATGTTGGGGCTTCGGTCTGTTGGTAGCTTCAATCCCATCACGTGGATTGAAGTGATATGTTGCTATGTTGTGCTCCCTTGTGGAGGGTTGATGGCCCAATATCCATCTATGATGATGATTCGGTACCACTTGCATATTATGAGGATTGCATTTCATTCTTGGTGGCATAACATGATTGCATTCGTTTTATGATGATGCGATTAAATTTGTTGTATATGGGTGAGACTTGATGCAATTGATGTATTGTTGCATGTTGTCTTATAATTCAGTCTTTATATTATTTATATTGAATGTGAATTTACTCACCTTGCCTGCCTTTCGTGATGGTCTATTATGTCATCCTGCAGATACTCAAGAATAACTCGGTGTTTGGAAGTAGCTTGTAGTGCGTCCTTTTGTCGTTTATAGAGTCTATGTGGTGTCATGTTCTGTGTCGTGTAACATCAGGAACGCTTGGATGTTTTTGTTGTTTCTTTTTATTGTTCTAACTTTGATTTGATGGTGTTTTGGAATTAACAATTAAATTGTTATATTTGAGTAACTAAGTTGACAGTGTTAATGATCCGCTGCATATTAAATGATGTTTGTTATTTTTATTATGCATGTTGTAACCTGTGTTACGGGACATGACACAAATGAGTATTGTTGATGTTTTGGAGAAATGTGATGCCCTTTTTGGTTGAAACTCTGATATTCTTAAATATTTTTTATTAATATGTTGTGGAGTAAAAAGGGTGTTACATCGACCCTCCACGAGGAGGATCGAGTGTGGAATTCTGGTTGGAATCGGTGTTGATTAGCTGGTCGAAACGTCGCTTCACCGATCCCGCGATGACTTTGTTGTGTCCGCCTTATGAAATCACCATAGGTGAGAGGAAGAACTCCCACGGGTTGTAGGCAGCAAAATAAGTGGGACCAGTGTACGGTTCGGGGACATAGAAGTCATCTGGCCGTGTGATGTTGAGGGAAATAGAGGTTGGCGTCAGTGGTTGGAGGGGAAGTCTCGTCGACCTTTCAAGTTTCTTGCACCTCGTGTCAGGGAGCCTCCTTTCCCTTAGTGAACGTTTTAGGTGGTCGTCCCAGATGAGTATTTAGATGGCATCCTTTAGATGGATGCAATATTCAGTATTGTGCCCATGATATTTGTGAACTTTGTAGTACTTCATCTTATCCGTATTTGGCTTGGTCGACAACTGTTTGGAAACCTGACGCCGGTCTGGCGGAATTCAGAATTAGCACATTTAGACAAGGTCTTCTCCCTTGACACGATGATGGACGTGTAGTCGTGGAACCTTCCGAATGGGCCTTTGTGCTCCCGCGATTCACGGTAGCAGTATTCCTTTCTTTTTTCCTCTCCCCGACAAGATGTCAATGGGTCTTCAGTTTTGGAGGGTTTGGCATCCTCACGATGCCTCGTATCACAGGCAGTGTTATTTGCCTCCTTCTCCTCGTATTGGATGTACGCTTGTGCTTTGAAGAGAAAAACATCAAGCGAGGTCGGGGTTTCAATGCCCGCGGCCTTGAAGAAATCACTACGGGGACGAAGGCCGCGTTCAAGATGATATTTTTTCATGTAATCCGTGGTTAAGACCTGGACGGCTTCTTTATTGAATTTTCGATGTATTCCCGCAAGGACTCATCCTTACCTTGAATAATTGCCTCAAGAGAGGCCTCAATCTTAGGATGACGGCGCAATACGGTGGAATATCGGGAGAAAGTCCTCCTGAGTTGTCTCCAGGAGGTGATAGACTCATGAGGGAGGCTTTTATACCAAGCCATGACTCCCTTTCTGAGAGTTATAGGAAAAAGAAGACATTTGGACGCTCCCCGGACACCTCTGTAGTCGAGGAGAGCGTCAATGTTTTCAATTTGCTCGTCGGAGTCTGTTGTCCCATCATAGGACCCCAAAGGAGGTGGCTTCTCTAACCCCTTCGGTAGTTTCGTGGACATAATCTTGTGGGAGAGAGGTCCACGAGGTTCGTCCTCATTGTTGGAGTCACAGGAGATGGAGCGAGAGTGATCTTCTCGGTGTCGACGAGGTGATGGCGATCTTGAACGATTTCTTGCATCCTCGGGCGATGGTCGCATTCCCGTCTGGAGGGTCTTCTTGGTCTTTGGGGACTTGTGTCGTCGGGGAGACGAACGAGTCTGTTTCTTGATAGATCAAACTGCTTCTGGGTTTTGGCGAGTTTTTCTCCGTTCAGGTGAACGACTACGAGACCTGCGGAGCCTCCTCGTAGGAGAGATAGATCTGACACGTCGAACGTCTTCCAGAGCTTCTAATTTTTTGCCTTGACACAAGATCAAAAGGTTGAAGTTGTTGGTAGTCTCGACCAGAGCAACAAGCGTCTCATTGGTCCCATCGTGAATGGGGATGAGGGGGAGATCAACAGGGGTGATCTCAGGTTGCATAAATGGTTTTGGTGACGGGGAGGCGGTGCATCCGTCTTGAAAACGGTCAGGCTCTCCGAGCGGAGGATTTGTTCCGTCACTCTCTCGTTTGATGGGGATGTTAGTGATGATCCGGGCATCAGTAGAGTCGTCACGGTTAGCCATTGAGATAGTTGAATTGCGATGTTTTGGTTTTCACGACCCGAGGATGAGAAACAGGGTAACACGAATTCCCACAGACGACACCACTGATCATTCTTGGGCAATCAAAATTTGTAGTGGGCCACAAAAGTTGATGATGATGATGCTCGGTCGTCGAGGAGAGGTGGAGGGTGTACCTGCAAGACACTCTGATGCCAAAGTAAGACAGGGCAGAAGAGTGAGCAAGTACGAGTAAAAGAGTTAAGAAAGTGAATATTCGATACTTGACCCTCTCAAGTGAGAGGGTTTATATAGAGCCCTCAGCGCTTGCCTATTGGTCCCTATTTTGGGCCTGAATCGCGGATCCCAAAAAAATAGGTAAATGTCAGAACTAGCCGTTGGAACGAGCATACGTGGTTGAATGAGCCACTTCAAACAGAGGGGAATCCGAGCAGGAGCTATTCCTCGGTCGGATCTGGGTAACTTCTCTGGATGTCGGACAAAAGCCTAGAAGGAGCAGAGGAAACCGACCACGGGTGACCGTGGTTGACAATTCCTTCTCGGCTGAGGGGCATAAAACCAGTGGGTCCCTTTGTCATTGGGTTATTAGGCCGTCCTGGAAGTAAGAGTGGATTGGATCATGCCTAGTCATTGGATCAGTCCGGAACAAAATATATATATATATATATATATATATATATATATATATATATATATATATATATATATATATATATATATATATATATATAGACACACACACACACAAAGAAATTATTTTGATTTGCGATAGAATGATATAAGATGGACTTACAAAGTTAAAATAAAAAGTGGAGATTAGAAAAATATACATTGAATTTTACGTAAGATAACTATATATTTTGGATAATTTTGATTGGGTTTGTGCATGACTGGACCCTTGTATTAGACCTTTAACAATTGTTCCCAAGACTTCTCGGACATATGCGGGCTGGAAAGTCTTTTAAAATCCTGGTCAACCTCTATTGATGATGTTTGAAGCTGAAAAGTCATGGACCAATTTCAAAAGTAACGTGGGTCAGGTGCATTAAATGCTCTTCCATCATGCAAGTATTTTCAAGCGCGTACTCTAGGTCTGTGAGTTAGGACTTGGTTCCCTCACCTAGGACACTTAAGTGCCTCTAAACCGATTGTATTTCTAAGGAACAATTCATCCACCACCCTTAAACTTTATTTCCGTTGTTGATCTGAATTGTTGGATTGCTGCTAATTTTATTATAAAAGAGTTGGTTCCTTTCTAAACGTCTCTTTAGCTTTATTTATCATTTTTGGAATATATCTATCTTCCTCTCTTTAGTTGACTCTTTTGTTCGTGTGCTCCGATAACTTCAACATTTTCGCTTGTGAGTCATTCTCTTAAGATATATCATTATCCTTCCCTTGTGTGTCATTATGGTAAGCCGAGAAGAAGTGCCCATAAACAATATTTTTGGACTTGATAGTGATGAGTCCTCGTCATCTACGGGAGTTACCCTGGATTTTTTCTTTCTTTCACCTATCATAAAATGCACAAAAGTTTCAATGACTTTTCTGCCAAAGTTAAATGATCAATTTTCATGTGAACACATGAATTCCTTTCCACTTTAATGTTTTTTAAATTTGAACTCGCCTTCTGTTACATCCTTCTAAAATCAAAGCTTATGACTTACTTCTTAAATGGTGTATAGTTGAAATTGAAATGAATACATGTATACAAAAAGTTCTAATTAATTGCACCACTTTTTTTCGACAAACAAGTATAAAGCAACTTAAATGGAATTTAATGCTTAAAACTTGTATTTTTGACAGCATTTTTCAGTGCACCCTTGGTTGCTGAAGAAGCTGGATTGATGGCTTTTCGAATCTTAAAGACATTCCAAGCAGTGTTAGCAGCATGTCCAGCAGTTGCAAACACATGCTCAGTAGCCTCCCCAGCATTTTCCCCATACCTGTTAGAGACCATTCTGGAAGCAGCTTTTGAGGTAGCAGAAAGAGTTTGTTTTTCAGCAGCTTCAGCTGCATCTAGAACTTTGTCTGCAGCATAACATAACAAGAGAAATAGAAAAGTCAAGACGATGTTACTATTCCTTATTTGAAAGAAAGAATATTGAACATAAAGGGTTCTTTCTTGAAGTGTTTTGACTTGGTTTTACTTACTGACTGCATCAAATGAAGCCAACAGCACCTCGCCAGGTAACATCCTTAAAAATGCCTTTCCTGGTTGGGATTTAACCAAAGGAGCCATCACTGTTCCACTAACTATGCCAACACCATTAAGCAAAGATTTGCTCAACTTTTCTGTCATCTTGGACAGCTTCCTCACACTACATTGCAATACAAAACACAATTATCATCATACTAAGTATTATGTGCTATATATGTGTGCACCTCATAGTCATTTTCGTTTACCGTTTGAGGTTTTTATTGATCTTGTTCTTCTTCGAGGCCATCGCGCTCTTGTTGCTCATACTTTCCTTAGCCACGATACTGTTTTTCTCATCTGCATGATTATTTAGGATCTTTTCTCCTCCTTTTTGAACCTGGTTTGTAGACACAAGAAATTAGAATGTACTTCATGCTTCTTAAAACAAGATGTAAAAAAAAAAACCTAATTGCTCTATTAATATTTTGACAGTAAAACAAAACCTTGTTTGTGTAAGCATTGCTGCAGATGAAGATACCCTTCACAATCTGACCAGTTCCTCCTGCAATAAGCTTGGACAGAAAATGATTGTAATCTTCGACCCTCGGAGCAAACTCCTTCCAATCAAGATCGTTCTTGTTACTCAACTTTAAGCCAGAAAAGCAAGAGTGTTCTTTCAAAAACGAATCTAGAAAACTCAAACTTCCAGAACTATCTTCCGAAAAGGTTATGCCATAGCTAAGAGGCTCGCCGTCTTTCACAGGCAACGAAAACAGGTAATGGAGAGCATCTAGCTTCACTACAGGCTCATCTTTAGTCAAAGGCCACTGAAGTTCGTTTCCGACTTTTATAATTGTTGCAAGAGACACATTCTCCTCCAATGTTTTGATGACCATGAAATGGCCTTGAGCAAGTTCAAAAGCCTCTCCTTCATCCATCAGATGAACTTTACATCCTGGTATTTCTAGCAGGACTTGTTGTTTTAGGTTCTTGGGTCCTGTATATTCTTCAACACTACTACTTCCTGGTAGAGAGGTTTCCATTGATGGCATAGCTGTGGAGCCATGGAAGCAGCACCCCATTTCACTGCTTTCTTTTTCTTGAACGGATGTGGAAATGTTAGTGCAGAATTTTTTAGATAAAGGTAAAGGTCTAAAGGAAGTTTATGTTACTATGGATTCTTTTGTTCTTTGCTTTATTTTATTCCCTAGTGAATGGTGCAAGTTTATATGACTTTCGGTGGAATGTATTATAGCGAAAAATGAAATAATATTGAGAGCTTATTGATAAAAGTGTAATAATAGTAATATATAGGCTAATAGCATTACAGCTTGCACACAACCCAGTGTGAAATCAAAGACTTTTATTGAGACCAACCATCTATCTACTTTGTACAGTATTATTTTGAAATTTTAACCTTGGAAATCTGTTTTAAAAAATTGTTTGCATTGTACTAATTCATGCTGTGTGAGCAGAAATAACTCTGGTCTAAATTTCATGTTTTTTTGGTAACAATTATTCTGAAACGCTATGGCGATAAAAATATGAGGTGAATCACTGCTTGTTTGTTTATAAACTTTGCAATATTTTTAGTACTGTTCCATATATTATATCATATAACAGTTACAATTACAAAATGAAGCCAAGGGCAAAGCTTGCACTAAAAAATAATAATGGATTGAATGGGTAATGAAAAAATGGAACTAGGACTCCTACCATCATCTAAAACAATCAATCAAAAATCGCACCAAACAATAAATGAGATCAATGTGATCTACCAACACCCATGCTTCAAAAGTGAGAGAATGATACAGCTTCTTGAAGCTTTTGCCTAATTATCAAATTTTTTGGGTTGATGCCATTGTGCAAGAGTTCTGGACAAAGAACTGATGAATGAACCTTTGGCAGGTATCCCTTTCTTTCCGTATAAATGCTTCCCTCCCAAGTCTGTGAAAACTGGAGTCATATCCTTGCCTCTTTCAGTTCTTTCAATCTGCAGAGTGTTCATTCAAATACTTTATGTTTAAGAAAACAGCGGTAAAAGAAATCAAGTCAGAGATGACATAAAGACTTGACCAACATACCTTGATAATTTTTCCATCTTTTAAATAGTACCAAATACCAGACCAGTTGATAGATTGAGAAAAATGAGACTTGATCGCAGACAGAGGGTATAGAAAATTATCCACTAGCAATGCAATAAACACCTGTGAAAAAATAACACCCTTTCTAACTTTAGCAACCAGTAATCAAGTACATTTGGTGGCATAACATTTTTAATTATATTTCCATATATATTTTTCCGATACATATTTACACAAGTCCATGCATTATTTATACTTAACACATGTTCATGTTAAATCTTGCCGTGGCAGGTATCGGTGCAACCTATGTCACTTATTGCTTGCCAAGTTTGGTTCAATTTAATTTTTCCCTTAAAATATGTCTTTTATGCCCATAAATATTGTCATTTTCACTTTTAGTCCCTGCTCAATTTTGTCCTTTATTGGTCCCTAATATTTACAAAATAATTTGTTTGTCTCCACCATATCTTCACTTTTCACGCTTAAATGAAGGAAAATACACATCATTGTTGCCGCGTAGAATAAATAATGTTTGTCACGTAGACTCCAACTCACTTTCATTTTCTTTCTATTTTAAAATGTCAACATTTTGTAGGGGCAAAGAGTGGAAAACCATTTATTTGCAGGAGCAAAATAGGATAAATGTATTAAAATCTAACCATATTAAAAACAAGAAAAAAAAATACTTACAAGACACCAATTATAGGCAGCAAGAGAAACGTATTAAAATCTAACCATATTAAAAACAAGAAAAAAAAATACTTACAAGACACCAATTATAGGCAGCAAGAGATAGCTGTGGTGCCTCTGGAGACAGCATGTTGCATAGTTGAACTTCTATCCTTGTCAAGTTCCACATTGAAAGAAGTTCCACAAGAGTACATATGGCTAGGAAGCTCACCAATGATAATCCTGGGAAAAGGCACGCATCAAAATGAAAGAACTGAAAATGTTGGAAGTGGAGATAGAACTCGAAAAAATGGAAAAGATAGTGCTATTTTTGGATTTAAATTTGACTTGTGAAAAGTGCATTTTTGAAACAAACAAACAAAGACATATATTAGAGACAGACCGGATTTGTCTAATTTATTTTAACATCCCACAAGGTCAGAAGGTGTTAAGATATTAACATATTTAAAGTTATACAAAGTAATTATTTACAAACTTCATATAAAACAAAAGTTCACACTAGTTCTATTCCTGAATGAAACAAACCCACGGCAATTTCAAATTTATATATGTAGGATGAGAGCATAATCAGAGCTTCTAACACTGTAACTAAGTTGAACAATATCCCTTATTTAGCATCACTGACAACCTGCCTAAAAAGGAAAAGTAGTGTGCTCACCAGCAGGAGTATAGGTCACTTCTTCAAGTGAATATCCCAAACTATAAAATCTAAATGCTGCTGCAAGATGAATTGTTGCCATAAAGAATGGTGCTACAAATCCCCATGACAAATAGCAGTGAACACCAAACAATGCACGGTTCATCACCCAGTTAACAGTTGTTGTATATGACTCCAAAACAAATGTTTGTTTCCTCAAGTAATTCCAGTATCTACATAATTTTAAAAACTAAGTCATCAAAAATGGAAGGAAACTATACATTTCAGAGGAGTAATAGTCACAAACCTTCCAAAATTAAGATCACTGGCAAGGGGGTGAGGAAAGACAGCAACTGGGGGAGAAGTAATAAGTCTTTTATGAGCCCCTGAAAAAGATGGCAATGTAGTAATTGTTACTAATAGGATCAACTATCAGGTAATTGTTTTTCAATGATTGGTACAGATAGTGCAGCTGCATATGATGATCAATATGTTTAAACTTTATTAGATCGAAGTGATAATTACATCAAGAAATTTGATAAGAAAATCAAAGATGTACCAGCTATGGCTGCAAGAGTCATATCATCGGAGTATCCACCATCTTTAAGTCCCGACACTACACCATAACGATCTTGCCTAAAGTCATCGGCATGCATCTGGAGAAAAACTAACAAATTAAAATTAAGTTTTTCTTTAAAGCAACAACTAAGAAAAGGAAAAAGCTACTTGCCATCATACAGCCTCCCCACAGAAAGAATGTTCTCCCACCAGTGGCAAATCCCATCGAACAAGGCTGTATAAGAAAACAAAAGGAGAAAAGATTAGGAAAGAAAACGTTAAATAACTTAGTTAAATATTGACATATTGTTCGACTGGAGGACACGGGTTCAAGTTGTTGTGGAAACAGCCTCTTGCAAATGCAAGGTAAGGCATGCAATAGATCCATGACGAGTCCATGATGTGGAATCAGCGTTAAATAATGATACATTACCAAAGCCTAAATGAAAAGTTGTCTGATTAATATAGTGACTTGATTCAAATTCAATTAGCAAACTAAGCTTTACTCGTATACTCTTTCAAAACAACT
The DNA here is from genome assembly GCA_963966055.1 of Lathyrus aphaca. Taxonomy (NCBI): domain Eukaryota; kingdom Viridiplantae; phylum Streptophyta; class Magnoliopsida; order Fabales; family Fabaceae; genus Lathyrus; species Lathyrus aphaca. Next base: position 19,414,985 of record OZ014521.1, read on the forward strand.
GGAAAATAAAAGGAAAAGCATCTTATACACAGATGTGTGCGGCAGAGATTAGAGAATAAATAGAAAGAGGTATTTGTGTACCATATGATATTCATAGATGCAGTAACTCCCTAGACTTCCAGATGGCAAATCAAGAGGATACCCAGTTTGAATAAATATCTGTGAAGCATCAAAACGATTAAAACCACAAAAATAACTCAGGTAAGTAGAATTATAATAATTATCATTAACACCTAAAAATAGATCAAGAAGAAACAAAGTTGAAGTAATACCTCAGGGTTCTTCTCCATCTCACGAGTGAGCGCTCCAATTGATCCAGGATGTATCCTAACATCATCATCCAAAAACAATACATACTTGCTGTCTTTGTGCATTTTCTCCACCCCAACCTGCCAGAAGTCTAATATTAGCATGTAATACTAGTGTAGTTAGCAAAATGAATCTAACAGGGACAGTTTAACAGTCTAGTAAATGACCCAAACAAAGTGTCAATATCAAATTATAAAAAAATTAATTCAGGTCTGGCATGCATGTTTTGTTGTAACTATCAAATGTTATGCTGAGAAATGAATTATGTCTAACTACTAGTCAATGAAACAACTAAGATTGTCACCATTTTCAAACATAGATTTAAGTTGACTTTCAATAAATGTAGGGAACTAGTCACAACAGTAAAGCTATACTTTGTATTTGAAAGAACAATCAAAATATGTCAGTAGATTTACATACCAATTGATTGTGAATTTTTTGACTACAAGTTGTTGATAAACCAGCTACGATAACCTTAACATCAACATCATCCTGCATATATCAAACACTTGTCCAATTTAGTGAGATTCGGACATGATTAGAATATGTACCCAAGAAAGCAAAACATTCAAGTAATGACATGGAAGGAACAGAATCAAACTTCGAAACAGAAGTTTATCTGGTTCCAACAAGGTAACGGGGGTATAAAAACCATACTGAAAGTTTAACATTGCAAAACTTAATAGCAAATAATTCAAAACATGAATGTATAAATGGCGGGAAATGTGGACTTATTTATACCTTGAATTCTGATATTAGCCGTGATACTGCACGGTAAGCAGGATCTTCTGTACTTTCTACCACGAAAAGAAACTCTACAGGGCCACCATAAAGAGATGTTATCTGCATTTGATATATGAAGTCCGAGTATTAGCTTAAATAGATGTTAACAATTACAACCGACTGTTGTTAACTGTGCAGCAAAAATGAATAATCAATAGTAGGCCCAAAATGTGAGCACAACAACCAAGCCTTTTCTTACTAAGTGGAGTCGGCGACATGATTAAACTACGTCATAATGTTCAATAAATAAACTAACCTTCTATCTCAAGATCTTTCTTAATAGTTTCTTTTCCTTATAGCTTTTCTAGGTTTTCTATCGCTAACGGTTTGACTACCCTTCATCTGATCTACTCAACGTACTTCAAAATACACAGGTCTTTTCACTACATGCCCAAACCACCTTAGCCTATTTTCCACCATATTTTCAACTATAGGTGCTACTCCAACACTTTCTCTAATATTGTCATTTCTAAACTTATTTCGTATAGTCTTGCCACACATCCAACGCAACTTCTTCATCTTCGCTATATATGAAACAATTTAAATTAGAACTTAAAATTTAGGAATATGAAAGAGAAAGTATGAGATATACACAAATACAAAAAGTTTAAATTTAATTAAAAATTTCCAAGTCATGGAAAAACCAATAAGGTAGGCACCACATGTAAACCAAAAGAAAAACAGAAATATCAAATAAGTTCCAGGGGAATGTGACATATGAGTTTTACCTGACTCCTCCAGTTGTGGAGATTGTGTTCCCCAAATCCTTTCAGGGGCATAACTACTGTTACTCTTGGAAGATTGGCCTGATAGGAGTGCTCAAGTTCATTAATGTCATGACAAAGGAAAGATAAACTATTCCCATTCTTCATGGCATGCTTCATTTGTTTTATCTCTCTGTTCCTGTAAGGGAGGAACTGCATTTATATCTCATAGACACGACAATGAAAGTGTTTCTAGACTCAGACATTATTGAGTAATAGTACCTAACATAAGACGCAAGAGCCCACCCAAGTGCAAGTGTCAAGCAAATGAAACATCCCTGCAGAGCAAACGTAACATTCAGGTTTATGATTATTTCTCATGATATTTCTCTAAAGCTTCCCCTACAATGTTTCTTGTGTTGCAAGTATATTCTATATGTACTAGAATTAAATCCTACAGGGATTATGGATGTCAAATCTGTGACATGATAGATAGGAAGCAAAACAACCCAAACGGATACCTCACCTTTAAAATAAAAATTGGGAATAAAATCAGTTTAGAATAGGAAAAAGAAGAGATTGAACAGCTAAATCACATGCATTTAAGGACTGTTAAATACCATCCACATCCAACAAAGCCAAACCATTCATTCAATTCTCATCATGAAAGCAACAGTTACATCAATATAATCCAGAATAAATTTATAAGTAATGTACTTTCCAACCACCCCAAATTGTTAAACCAGAAGCACAATCATAAATTCTCCACCAAAAAGCTTCACTGGCACCAAGTAGCCCTTTTACTACTTGATTCAGAAATCAAATCCCAATTATGTCACCACTTTGTAAACCTCTCCCCTCCAAAAAAACCTTGTAACAATTATGTCACCACTTTGTAAACCTCTCCCCTCCAAAAAAACCTTGTAACAATTAAAGTGTATCTTTGGTTTAACTTTTGGAAGAACCAAAAGCAATTCTAGAGGTATAAAATTGATTCTGCATCCAAAATTCTACTTGAAGTTCGAATTTGTAGTTTTTTGGGTTAGACGGATTTTTACATTGAAATTTACTGTTTAATTCAATTTTACATGCGTAAAAAACACTCAATTTTAAGTAAAATTATCCAAACATAGATCACTTTATATTTAAGTCACCGGTAATCAGAATCAATTTTACAGAATCAATTTACTCAAAAGTAATTTTTTTACCGAAGAATTAAGCATACCCAAAAATTACAAGCTACAACCCAAATTAATCATAACCAAACAAAGTAGAGATTAAAGAAAAAGAAAAAGATTCAAAATGTACTACTAATATATCTTAACTATAAACAAAACATAATTTACCAATGAATAAACTTCAAGAATCAAACAAGAGTAAGATTAAACAATAATCATTGAATATAAAGATGAAAAAAAGAAGTAAGCGAGTTCAACTAAATTTGCAATAATAAAAAAATACTGATACAAATTCTGATGAACAATTCAGTAGAAATTAAATTACCCTAAATAAAGAACGATGATTGATAGGGAAAAAAAAGAGAAATGAAAAACCTGGATCTGGATGTAAACGGCGAAAGGACTACAAAAGGCTGTACTGAGAGAGAAGAGGAAGATATCCAATGAAGCCATTGTTGTCTGGTGCGAGAGTGTGTACCCTTCTCTCTCTTTCTCTCTTTCTAGAAAACGTTAGTGTTTCTCTCTCTAGAGTTGAGAATTCAGATAGGAAAGAGCGGCATTGATGAGAGAGAAAGAGAAGAAGTAAGCTGGCTGGCAAGAGAAGAGAGAGAAAGCGAACAGAGGTGAGTAGTAAGTAGTAACGCTGCACGAAACCTTTTTAATTTTTAGAATATTCTCATTTTAAGTAGTAGGCATCTCGTTTTCTTTTCCAAAACAGGTTAATTATGTTGTTAGTCCTATAAATATTTTTATTTTTAATTTTAGTCTTTATTAAAAAAATTATATATTTTAATTCTTATAAAATTATTATGTTCGTAGTTTTACTTTTTTATATTAAATAAATATATATTTTTAAATGATTATTTTGTATACAATTTTAGAATATTATAAAAAATTTCTCGAAAAAATAAATTCAAAATTTAATTTGTAAATCGAAATTTTCGTTACTTTTATCATTATATTTTAAAATTTAAAAAATTTATATTTAATTATTCTCATTTTTAAAAATTCTAAAATTTAGTAAAGAAATATTTTATAATATTCTATTTAAGAGTAATTAAACAGTTTTTAAAATTTTAGAAAATAGTAGAAACTAAAATTTTATATATATATATATATATATATATATATATATATATATATATATATATATATATATATATATATATATATATATATATATATATATATATATAAAATTTGTAGAGATTAAAATATATTATTTTTTTAATGAGAACAAAATTGAGATATTTATAAAGATTAAAAATATATTTTATCCTTATCTTAATTACCTATTTTTATTATTAACTTAGTATTCTTTCAACCTTCACTCTTTAACAAGAATTTGTTTGGAGCCTAAATATTTGATTATTTTTTATTTTATTTTTGAAAAATAAGTCTAATATAAAATATAGAAATTCATAATTATTTTATTATATTCATATAGTATAAAGAAATAATCATTTTATTGAATAAAATAATTTATTATGTTTTTGTTATTATAATTATAATCAAAATGTATCTTACATTGATCAGAGTTTTTTCTTAATTGGAATGCTAATATTATTATTTCCTCAACTTGGTTGTCTAGTTTAGTTGTATGTTATTTTTGTTTTTGATTATGAAAATATATTAAGTAAATTATCTGTTGAATATGCTATATATATTTTTCTTCATGCATAAATATTATTGGTTTATGTCTAGTGTCTGATGCACATAATCAGTCTTTATATTTCAAAATCAAATGATTTTAATTGTTTTTCTTCATATTTTTGCATTTATTATTGATTTTTTAAAATAATTTATTATTTGTAAAATATGAAAAATTATAATTTAAAAATATTTTGTGGAATATTATAAACAAAAAGTATAATTTAAAAAATAATTATTTTATCAATTTATAGTGTAAAAAGTAAGAATGAACCAAAATTGTTTAATTAGAAAATAGAATAGTTAATTTTGTAAATCAGATAAAATAGAGAAATAAAAATTATAATTTAACTAATATTATTTAAAATAAATGTTAGTTTTTGAATTAAGAATAAGATATGACAAATTTATTTTAATATTTTATTAACTATGGTTTAAGCCGAAGAAAATTTTAAAGTTTAGTTGTAAGTATATTTTTCAATTTTATTTAACTATTACTTTATCGGATTTTATGTCCGCCCACAAATTATAAATAAATAATAAATAAAAATAAAAACTACCAATTCAATTTATCATAAAAATTTAGAAAAAATTACATAAATTAATTAGTTATTAAATTAAAAAAAGAAAGTTTATTTACATATATAATAAAAATCTATTGTCAAAAACAATGAGAATTCAAACTCAAATAATGATATATTCTTATGGACATTAAAGAATACGATGAGTCATAAGCGAAGCATCCTTCCACTTATATTTTGTTTTTCTCTCAATCCCTCTAACCTTTTTTAATCCTTTTCTATGTGTTTCTTTAAATGTTCCCATCCATCCAGCTCTTGCTTAGCAAGAAAGATCCAAATACTATCTTTTTTTCTAGGAATATTCTACACAATATCTCTTTTTATTATACTTTATTATGCTATTACGTGCGTGCTATTAACGATTAAAACAAAGTATTTTTCACATATTTTCCGGAGGTAATAGTTTGAAATTTTTACCTAAATAACAATAATACCCAAAATAATCAACTTTCCATATATATATATATATATATATATATATATATATATATATATATATATATATATATATATATATATATATATATATATATATATATATATATATATATATATATATATATATATACCTAATTTTCAAATTAAAAAAATTAATAATTGTGAGGGGCGCCAATAGAACTAGAGTCTCCCTTAAAAATTAGGAGGAGACGTCAATAGAGTTAAAGTCTCCTTTAAAAAATAGGAGAGGGTGTCAATTGGTCTGAAGTCTTCCTTGAACGATTTAAAAGAGACAACAGTCTCATTGGCGCTCCACCTATTTTTTAAAGGAGACTCCAACTCTATTGGCGTCCTCTCCTAATTTTTAAGGGAGACTCCAACTCTATTGGCGCCCCCTAGAGTTGGAGCCCCCTCACAAATATTTTTTTTTTTGAAAGTTGAGTATTTTGATATATGTAGGAGAAACTTGGTTATTTTGGATATTATTGTTGCAAAACATGGTTATTTCAGCAAAAATTTCTAATAGTTTAGTCGATAATTTTAAAATATTGAGATTGAATTTTTATCAAAACAATCTAGGATGTTTTTGATTCGTAAAATAAGAAATACTTAACAGAACATTACTAGACAATACAGAACAGTACAACACAACTTTTTGTTTTGTACTATGTATCATGGTCGATGGACTGGATAATTTTTTGTCTATTTTGTTTGATATATCTATGCATTAAATAATATAATTTTTATTATAATATTTTTATTGATATATAAAACAGTGATATTCATGAATCAAAATATTAAATGATGAGAAGGAGAATAAAATGATGAAGAGAAAAAAAATTTACTCAACTTTATTTGATAGATATATACATCAAATAAAAATAATATAATTTTATTATAATTTTTATATTAATAAAATATTTATATTATATTTATAAATCAAAATATTAAATAGAGAGATTAAAAATTATATTTTGGTATTTTTTGATAATTTGTGTGTCGGACAATGAATTGTCTTATGGTTTAGTGAGAGATAAGAATTCATGTTTTTGTTCTGCTCTTGCCATATATTTTGTCATGTTTTATGATAAGTTTTTGTATCATACTGGATATAAAAAAATATTGTTTTGTTCAGTCCTTCATTTTTTAGCAAATCAAGCGTACCCTTAAAATAATAAAGAATTTTTTTAACTTAAAAATAAAATAAAATAAAATATTCTTTACATAAAATACATTTTTTTGGTAACATAAAAAAAAATTATCTCTTTTAAATATAATATTTTATCAATTCATAGCATACGTACGTGAGACTTAATCACTCTTTTTGATATCAATATCATTTCTTAAAGTCTAAGAAATGAAGCATAGAATTGCATTTACACTCAACAAAATATTTACATAAAGCTATTATATGACATTTAAATGAGATGGAAAGAGATTTAATGTAAACTCAAATATAAATTTTGAATTTGAATTGAGTTATGGACACATAATACTATTAAAAAAGTTTAAATAATTTTTTAGTTAAATAATTTATTAATTAAAATTTATTATTTAAATATGAAGAAGTGAGATATGGCGGATTTGAATTTTGATGATATTTCTATCCAGACATCTTCTGATTTGTTATTTTATGCAAATGATTTATTTGTAAATAGTAACATTTATGGAAAGCTATCAACTCAGGTTAGCTTAATGGGATTATATAAAAATATGAATTTTAGAGTTTGATTTTGTTAAGCCAACCGTTGGATTGGTAGTTGGTTGTTTGGTAGGAGGGAAGAATGGCAGCACAAAATGCATGCGAGGTGTCACGTGCTTATTCGTAATAATAACTCAAATTAAGAATAGTAAATCTTGCATGGTCAAAACTCACAAGTTAAACACATTACGTATGGGCACATCCAACCAAACATCGACAACACATGAAACATTTTATAATAAAGCAACAGTGTATTAAATGTGTTGATGTGACTCTATTTCTCCACTTCAATTCAAACTCCACATTAATATAGAAGAGGAGCACTTATATAACTTTATTTTCTCCATTGGGTTGCAATCAAATAGCTCATTTTCTTTTCTATTTCAATCATTCTTAAATCACAAAAGTCCATGCGAGTTGGATTTCGGGATAGAACTTAAGATTTTAAAAGAGCACTTATAAAAATATTTATGAATTATTTATCAAAAAGATATTTATATTAATAATGGAAGTTAAATTCAAAATTTCTCTGAGAAAGAGGCAACCCCATTTATTTTTATTTAAAATCTTATGATATATTTAATTCAATTTTTTTATTCTTTAAAATAATTTGTAGAAAACTTATATTAAAAATAAACATAAAATTTATTCTATCTGGGAAATTGATGTAGAAGGAAAATTGATGATTTTGAAAGGTGGTTCTGAACACCTTTATGATAACGTAGGATGAATTTGCATGGTGTACACTTAAATGTTTAAGTTAGTTTAAAATTCAAAATGAATATTGATCGTTCCTGGAGATCAGAATCTGAGGTGGGTCACGGACATTGATAATGATGCTCGGTCGTCGATGAGAGAAAAAGGTGTACCTACAAGACACTCCGATGTCAGACTAAGACAGGGCAGAAGAGTGGGGGCAAGTACGAGTAAAAAGAGTTAAAAGAGTGAATATTGGATACCTGGCTCTCTCAAGTGAGAGGGTTTATATAGAACCCTTAATGCTTGGCTATTGGTCCCTATTTTGGGCCTGAATCGTGGATCCCCCGAAAATAAGTAACTGTCAGAAACTAGTCGTTGGGGCGAGCAGCCTGCTCGTATGCGATGCCTGTCGAGAAGGATGTAAATTGAGCATGAGTTACCTTTGATTGAATTTGAGTGACTTCTCCGAGTGTCAGGCAGAAGTCTGAAAGGAGCAGAGGAATTCGACCACGGGTAATCATGGTCGACAAGTCATCCTCGACTGAGGGGCATAAAGTCAGTGGGTTCCTTTGACATTGGACAATTGGGTCGTCCTGGATGCAGGAGTGGATTGAGCCATACCTAGTCATTGGGCCAGTCCGGAACAAATATCGTAAAAAATTGAATATCAAAAATTGTACCTTGTTCTTAGCATGTGGACTGATTTTATACTTTAGATCAAGTGCAGAGGATTTTAGATAGATTGAGCTTTAGTTAACTAGATCTTTGGTCGATTTAGAACAAATTATATATATATATATATATATATATATATATATATATATATATATATATATATATATATATATATATATATAATATTAAAAAGAGAAAGTATAAACTATGTTATTTTTTAAAATCAAATGATAAAAAGAAAGATTCAAATAGAGACGACCAAGAGTCATAAACTACAATCATAAAATATAGAATAGTCAAACCGAATGTATTCAAAGTCATGAGAATAATCTTATGTGCGAATAAATCTGAATTGACTAATTAATTTGAACAATAATTTTTTTCCTCATAAACATGACTTGTGTGTATAAGTTGATCTCTAAACTGATGGTTTTTCGACTTAGCAAGGTTATTGGCCAACTTGTGTCACATTTGCAAACCACCTTCATCCCGGGTAGATAAGCATTAAATGGTGTCTTGCTTATTAATGAATTGCTTGATTTAGCCAAAAGGAGGAAACGGATGTGCCTCGTCTTTAAGATTGATTTCGCGCGAGCTTACGACTGCGTCGATTGGGCTTTCCTTGAAAAGATTCTATGGGTTTTCCTTGACAACGTGCTATACCCGAAAGATCACACTTTCTACATGAACATGTCTCATTTTTTAAGATAAATACAATAGGTCTCAACTCATTGGTCACCCAAAAAATAGAGAGGTCATCATCTCCATGTCATGTTGGAGTCCACCCGTCTGCATGTTTTTTATTCTTCTCAAGTAAAAGCTGGACTCTAGGGCGTATGACACCCTCATACCCTTGCAACAACTCTTTTTGCTTTGTGATCCTCTTTGTTATATAATGTTTGATTCCCTCCAATAAAGTGATTATTGGCTTGTCTATATGCTCCAATATGACACTGTTAAAAGCTTCACACATGTTGTTGACTTGCATATCACACCTTATGTAAGTCTTGAAATGTGACATTGTCCAAAGATGTGCATGTGTATCCTTCATATCCTTCCATGCATTTTCATTGACTTCTTTCATTTTAAGCATCTCCATTTCCCACATTGGTATTGTAGTTGCCTTAGTTGTTGCCCACATCACTTGTTTTAACTCCAAACTAGGGTATTTATTTTTGCAGTTTCCATATAGGTGCTTGACACAAAGCCTTTGCTCCACGAAAACATGTTGACACTTCAAAAAGGAACACGAAAACATACCTTAAACAATATATGACTTGTCGACTTGACATCTTTTCTACTTCAGCGCTTCTTTTATAGGGTTCTTGGTGATTGAAATTTGGAATTAATTCTTCTTTTCCTTTTCTAAAGTTCTTCGTGAAATGAGAATTGATTCTTCTTTAGGAATATATAACTGGGAATACACATAAGGTGATATATAATTGAAAATTAAAATAAAGCTGAAATGATATAATTATTTTTTATTATTTGGAAAAAAGAAATACAATCTCAAATTATTAAATAAACAATAATAGTCACATGGATCCATGCTGACGTATCCACATTATTAGTGACACTGCCATGTAATCAAAAATTGAGAGGGACCATGGAAATTTCAAGTGTGACAAATTTTAAGGATCAAACAATTAGATTTTAAAATAGGAGGATCAAATTTTAAAAAAACTTCAAAATAAGGGGACCAAAAATACATTTAAGCTTTTATTATTTACTTATAAAATCTATCATAGACCGATAGAGCTAAGATACAATTTGTCGAAATTTTTTCTGCCCTGCCATGTTTTTGAAAAGTAATATCCAAAATGCCATTATTTTTCACTTATATACCAATATGCCATGATTTCAAACAATTTTTTTATATACCCTCTGTCGCCCATTCAATGGCCATTAATGCACAAAATTACGGTATGTCGCCCTTTCAATGGTCGGCAATGTAGACGGATGCTTTTTTTTTGTTTTTGTTTTTTTCTTTAATTTGTATATATTAATTATTAATATTATTAAAAATTAATAAATAATAATATTAATAAATATAAATTAATAAATAATATTTAAAAATTAATATATAATATTATTAATTTATTTTAAATAACTTTATTTTAGTTATTAAAATAAGTAAATTAATTATTATGTTTAATAAATATTAATATTAATTGTTAAAATATTGAACATTGAAAATTATTATATTTTTATTCGAAAAACAGTTCTGCCACTACAATGAGCGGTACATTTTAATATTTTATTATTTAATTACAGTGTCGTCCATTCAATGAGTGGTATCTTTTAATATTATATTATTTAAGTACAGTGTCACTCCTTCAATAAGCGGAACCTTATAATATTATATTATTAAGTCTTAGTTCAGATCTAATATAAATAGTGGTGTTATGTAAATCATTTTTCCCAGCGAAAAACTGATTTTGGAGAGAAAAATATCAATTAAGATGCATTACCATCGTCGTTGGGGCAAAATCATTTTTTCAAGAGAGAAACCGGTATTGTATATGCTCTTTTGGAATATATGTAGTTTAGATCAGCTGATGAGGGAGCTGAAGCGTTGGTTAGAAACAGAAATTGAAGAAGGGAAAAAATCAAAAGTGTTGAGAGGTGGGATTTTCGTCGTGGGTGGGTGTGAATCAGGACCGACAAGGAAGCGAGGGGAATGATGTTTGGAATCAATGAAATCAAGTTGCTTGTTGTAATAAGCTAGAAATGTTGTATTACATGTTGTGTTCTTGTGTTCTAGCTTAATTTTTATTTTTTATGTCATATGTTTGTGTTGTGTTGTTGAATTAATGTTAAATGTATTTTTGTTGTTTATTAACTTTGTTGTTGTTAAATATATTTAAATCTCAATGATTAATGATTAAGAAAATTGAGAGACTTGATTGTAATATGAAAATGATACATGATAACAACATAAAACACTAATTATTACGAGTTCTGACATTTGGACACTGAGTTCGATTGTGACCAGTTTGACGACACATGGAACATTTTCTCTCCAGCTTGTCAACGGTATCCATTTCTGTTCTAATATGTGTGATGACTGGGCAACCTTTCTTGTTCCTTCACATTCTTGGATTGTGGCAAATTTGGTCTCCCTCACAAACTTGCCAATATTCATTGTATGGGAGCACCGGAAAGCTTGTGTTGTATACTCCAAATAGGTTTGAAAGTCTGTAAACTGTAACACCCATATAATATATGTCTAGAATAATATCATATAGTGTTAATTTTTGGTACTGACACCATCATAAATACATACTAGTATAATTCACATTCTCATCCAATTCTAAAATTATACAAATATGGCACAAGACATGGAAATCATACTAAAAATAAAAGCTAAGAACAATACAATATCCATTATCAGACAAAGATACAAAAATACACAACGAAAGACTAAACTAAGCTTCACTTGAAACATCCCGAGCATAGCTCCACTTGTAAATCAAACCTGCAAAAGAAACCCGAAAAGCAACAACAATAGTGGGGTGAGATAACAACATCTTAGTGGATTCCCTATCTTAGAGTTATCCCGGCTTTAAGGGTTCTATCAAACCTAACTCAAGTCTTTGGAAAAGAAAAATGATCTTGAGTTTACATATCTTCACTCGTTGAAACCACGTCCAAGAGTCCTACAAATCCCACTATTACTAGCTAGGATAAAACCTTGATACTTCTCATGGGACTCTATATAACACCCATCTCAAGCCTAAGGTCATTTTTCCATAAGGAAACAAACAAGATGGAATATCCAAAACAACGTTCCCGATGCTTCACGTGGGACTCAATGTAATACCCACCTCAAGACTTACTCAAACTGATGCTTCCCATGGGACTCAGTGTAATACCCACCTCAAGACTTACTCAATGCTTCATGTGGGACTCAGTGTAATACCCACCTCAATCCTAAACCAAATTGATGCTTCCCGTGGGACTCAGTGTAATAATCACCTCAAGACTTACTCAATGCTTCCCGTGGGACTCAGGTGTAATACCCACCTCAAGCCTAAACCAAACTTATGTTTCTCGTGGGACTCAGTGTAATACCCACCTCAAGACTTACTCAGTGCTTCTCGTGGGACTCAGTGTAATACCCACCTCAAGCCTAAACCAACTGATGCTTCTCGTGGGACTCAGTGTAATACCCACCTCAAGACTTACTCAATGCTATTACAGAGGCCTAGTGTATAGCACGCTAATGGTTCATAACACCCTAGGGTAACCTAGTCATTCACACAAGTTACACTATCCACAAATTCTAGTTACAATACTAGGCCACACTATTGGTTAAGATAAGGTTTCCTCACTCTTTCTCCAATTTGATGCTTTTAAATTATAGTTCAAAATATATAATTCTCACGTTTTCGTTTAATCATTATCATTAAATAATCCTCGCCATAGACTCATTGTCTCTTCTTCCATTTGATTCTCAATAGGCTAATACCCCAATTCCTTAATTTTACATAATTACGGTTTATCAGAAAAGTCGGATAAAAGTCGGTTAAAAAATAATATTTTTCGGCATCAAAAGATAGTTCATCTTTCTAGTTTCGAATCAATATGTAGAACGCTAAAAATAGATACCCGGATCAAAAGTTATGAAGAAAACATAATTCTTTGAAGGAAACAAAATTCAACATGATAGGTACAGTTCGCGGGGCGAACTGGGAAAATTTCTTCAGTTCGCGGGGCGAACTTAGCAGAAACCCCAAAAACACCAGTTACGGGAATTTATCCCAAAACCCCAAATATTCACCCAAACAAGAGGAAATCAAGCACCATCAAACCTATAGTCATGTACTAAACATCATACTTCGTTTTAGTCGAGTTTTAATCGTTTAATCTTTCGATGTCAAGCTTTTTACCAAAATCTCTAAATACCCAAAAACCTAAAACTCAACCAAAATCTAAAACAAAAGTATCTAACTACGAACCCACCTTGTAATCGACGAGGAGGTTGGTGAAGATGAAGATTCGAAGAAGAAATGACGATGATTCATGATCTTGAAGCTTTAGGGTTTTCTCTTCTTTTCCTTCTCCTCCTTTTCTTTCTCTTCCTTTCTTTTCTTTCTTTTCTTTCTCTCTATTTCTCTTACTAACTTTATCTCTTTTCTTTTTCCTTTTATAATACATAACTTATTTTTCTTTCTTTTAAACCAAACAATGTATATCATACCGATATACAATAGTTAGTATTTTAATGGGTCCAAAACGAGAACATCCAGAAAACTATCTCTGAGTCAGATAATATTTAATTAATCTTAATTACTATTATCCAGGGTGTTTAATTAAATACAGGGTATTACATCATCCCCTCCTTGAATTGAAATTCGTCCTCAAATTTCCTTTACACATCCACAACGACAGTTTACATCACTCGCTGAGATCCACACTTATCCTTAATTCAATTACATATCCTGACATACTAAAATCCCAATTTGACTTCGCGGCTCAAATCCTCGTTTCTCAAAAAAATAAACCTTGTGTCCTTATTCATACGCGCGTTTCCAACATCGAGTTAACTTTCAAGTTACTATTTCCGCAACTTATTTGTTTCTTCATGCCGAACACTTAGTCTCATTCCTCATTCGGAGATGACATACCGATCTAATTCTTTTCATTGAATCACAACACAAAAAGTTTTCACTCAGTTCACGGCGTTAACCCTTGTCGCGGGGAGAACTTAGCAGAAACTTCAAAAATCAGCTACGGAAAGGACTTCTCAAAATGACACAAATCCACCCCAAAACATCCAAAACAGAGAAAACAACTATCAAATATGATTGTTATCACAACACAAAACATAACACTCCAACTTCATTCCGGAACATTCAACACTTGACAATCTCTACAAGATATCTTGGTGAAAACTTAACCATATCTAATTTCCAACGAACTCTCATTACAAACCTTCAACTACTAAAACCATTCCAAAGGTTGCTAAACGACTTCTTTAGCAATTCCACTTGGTCTTATACCAAAACTATAACCATTTACATTGGACACTTCATTTTCTCGGTATCTTACCATAGACAACCTACTCAAAACAAGATTATCATACTTCGGCACTTATAAATAATTCTGTTCAAATTCTCATAATCTGACTGAACTCTTTTATCATTCCCCCTCCACTATGCTTCCAAAGCCTATCAGTGGAGATACCGCGAATTCTCAAGCAATACCAAGTATTGATAGTCATCGAAGAAAACACTTATCCATTGGAGCTCTCACCAACCAATAGAATAAGAACTTGCGAACATGCAATTATAGAACAACTCACTTGTCTACTACATAATTAATAACAACGGTCCAAACTCTCAAATAACAAAGATACAGGGTTGTACTGCTGCAATCACAATCAATATAATTCCAATTCCATTCTAAACTCGAAACAATTCATCCAATTAAACTTAACCGATCTGACCATGGTTACTATGCTCCATATTAACTCTCTATATAAAATCCCATTCACTCAAGATTTTCGTTGACACAAGGTTTCCATCAGTAACAATGTAGTAACGCCACAAACTTACAATAACTAGTGAGTCACTAATACCAAACTCAAATTATTCTTAGTACACTTGCGGGTTTCCATAATACTTGATGTTAAGAATTCATGATCCAAAAATCGACTAATTCCTCATCTCTTATCCATACAATAATTCAAGTACCAAGGTAATTCCTGAGAGATCAACACTTTATGACCCTTACATAACTTCACAACTTAATTTCCCAATAGTTGCAACGATGATACACCAATCATCCAAATCATTTACTGTTTACCAAACATGCTCAAAGGAAAGTCCAATACTTTGTTCACTGACGCTTGACACGGAAACTAAAACGGACTTATAGTTCAGAAAGAACGATTCTCTAAATTCTCCACAAAAGTCGCGTGTTAATCGATTACCTATCCCAGGCTAAACGATCGAACACAACTAAACTCGTTCCTCTTTCTAACAAGTGGTCCAACTCAAAATTACCAATCTAGTCCATACTGACTTATAATATGATTCTCACTTGCGGTCTCTAAATTGGTGCAACAATCGTTCACCATCCACAACCTAATATAACACAAACGGGTACAACTTGCAAATTATACTCTCCAACAAATAAAGAAGTAGAACTACCATTCTGTTACGGTCATAACATGAATACTCAACTGAATAGTCTGATTCCATTCTTACAATGACGCTAGTAGGAATCGACAAGGACAACATCAAAGGGTTTTAGCTACAAGCTAATGCTTGGTTCGTCTATAAACAAAATACAACACACAATCCTTATCGGGTAAAACAAAGCAAAACAAAGGAGATCTTATTTCTAGTATACAACCTTGTCCTCTCTCTCTCTCTCTCTTATTCCTTGCAAGAATTAGTATCAACAATAACATTCTTAATCTCTCCAGGGGCATAATCTAAATACTTTGATTATTCACAAACACAGAGGTTTTCCCTTACTCTTGAAGACTGAGGCAAAACACTCTTCTGAAGAACCTTACTGTCTATGCTTACATAACAACCGAGGTTCCTTTACCCCATATTGATCATCGTATAGAAAGTCTCCACAACTTCCCATCGATAACAATAACGCTCCACCCGAACACTCAAGTCCAAATGTATGCATCTTAGAAAAATCCAGTTTTCCAAAACTTAACAACGGTAAGCGATCACTACCAGGAGGGTAACTGATCACTCAGTACGATCTTGCACTTCTAGTAGTTGTAAGAGGTTTAAAAACATAATTTGGTAACCGGGTACTATCCAGAGGACAATCCAATTACTCAACATAGAAGCGAACTTCTGGTTTCATTGTTACCCAAACCTCTCAAACTTATTCCAATCACGTCCAAAAGTTACGACCATACTAATCGACGATTCCACACAAAAGTAATCGTACCACCAGAGCCTTAATGAGCGAACCATCATTGCTTACAGTTCTCAACCTTAGTCTTAACGATAACTTAACAATTCCACTGTACACTTGTCTAACATACATTTCGTTATCACTTTCTCATATTATGCTGCTAAGACCGTTTCCATACCGTATCAATTTCACGCTCTGCAGTAATCTCCTCACACCCAAACATAATTCATCTTACTAGAGTTCTCCCGAAAATAAGGTGCTTACTCTAACACTTAACACAACCTCATCTGGTTCATACCAAATGCTCCTCACGATACTAAATAAGGCTTACTCTCTCTCCGACATTATACCTTATACCATTCCTTAGGTAATTCAACATTTCCAAAATGATCCCTTACTAAAATATAACATCTTGATGTATTACTCTAAACTTGTAACTTCCGTCATAGCCAGATATACAACTCTAGTCTTCTATCTTTCGTTCGGGGTATACTTGTCTCACTTGAAACGTGTAATCACATCCTCGTGTTTCTTTCCA
This sequence comes from Lathyrus aphaca, assembly GCA_963966055.1. Lineage (NCBI taxonomy): Eukaryota > Viridiplantae > Streptophyta > Magnoliopsida > Fabales > Fabaceae > Lathyrus > Lathyrus aphaca. Next base: position 19,432,135 of record OZ014521.1, read on the forward strand.
CGTTTCGCCACAACTTTAGGTTCCCAAAAGAAAATGAACATTTTTTACTCGTAACTCCTATCCATATGCAAGGTATTATCCGAATACTTTCCTTGAAGTACCATCGCTCATCCAAGATGCCATTACGATCTTAGGTCAGAAACATTAACAATTAACTCATTCCAGAACCTTAAGTCACACGTTCCATAAACATCTTATATTCTCGTGAAATTAAACTTCTCAGCTCTTTTATCCATACCAGTGACCAACACTGATCCACCAGTGACTTTACTTATTCTGTGGGACACCGACCACTCATCCTGTAGATACTTGTAACTTTCAGTCACTATCCATTCCAAAGTATTTCTCGAACAACATACTACTTTACAACTCCATGTTACAGGAAGTAGAACTCTTATGAAGACTCTAACTGAGCTGACCAAAGCTCCCTTTGCTAACTCTTGGCTTAAATCTACTCTCACAACACAAGTTACGACAACACTTTGGAGTCCTCATGGTCGCACAACCATGATCCTACCTATCACATACATAGCACTAGGATGATCAGACCCATTACTACATATTATGATATTAATAATCATGTCGGCCAGACACATTTAAGAGGCAGGAAAGATTTACTTATGATATTTCAAGGCTAGGTCGTGGATACGACCTGCTTTGATACCAACTGTAACACCCATATAATATATGTCTAGAATAATATCATATAGTGTTAATTTTTGGTACTGACACCATCATAAATACCTACTAGTATAATTCGCATTCTCGTCCAATTCTAAAATTATACAAATATGGCACAAGACATGGAAATCATACTAAAAATAAAAGGTACGAACAATACAATATTCATTATTAAACAAAAATACAAAAATACACAGCGGAAGACTAAACTAAGCTTCACTTGAAACATCCTGAACATAGATCCACTTGTAAATCAAACCTGCAAAAGAAACCTGAAAAGCAACAACAATAGTGGGGGTGAGATAACAACATCTTAGTGGGTTCCCTATCTTAGAGTTCTCTCGGCTCTAAGGGTTCTATCAAACCTAACTCAAGTCTTTGGAAAAGAAAAATGGTCTTGAGTTTACATATCTCGCACTCGTTGAAACCACGTCCAAGAGTCCTACAAATCCTACTATCACTAGCTAGGATAAAACCTTTATACTTCTCATGGGACTCTATATAACACCCATCTCAAGCCTAAGGTCACTTTTCCATAAGTAAACAAACAAGATGGAATATCCAAAACAACGTTCTCGATGCTTCACGTGAGACTCAATGTAATACCCACCTCAAGACTTACTCAAACCGATGCTTCCCATGGGACTCAGTGTAATACCCACCTTAAGACTTACTCAATGCTTCCCGTGAGACTCAGTGTAATACTCACCTCAAGCCTAAATCAAATTGATGTTTCCCGTGGGACTCAGTGTAATACCCACCTCAAGACTTACTCAATGCTTCCCGTGGGACTCAGTGTAATACCCACCTCAAGACTAAACCAAATCGATGCTTCCCGTGGGACTCAGTGTAATACCCACCTCAAGACTTACTCAATGCTTCCTGTGGGACTCAGTGTAATACTCACCTCAAGCCTAAACCAACTGATGCTTCCCGTGAGACTCAGTGTAATACCCACCTCAAGACTTACTCAATGCGATTACAGAGGCCTGGTGTATAACACGCTAATGGTTCGTAACACCCTAGGGTAACCCAGTCATTCGCAGAAGTTACACCATCCACAAATTCTAGTTACAATACTAGGCCACACTATTGGTTAAGATAAGGTTTCCTCACTCTTTCTCCAATTTGATGCTTTTAAATTATAGTTCCAAACATATATTTCTCACGTTTTCATTTAATCATTATCATTAAATAATCCTCGTCATAGACTCTTTGTCTCTTTTTCCATTCTATTCTCTATAGGCTAATACCCCAATTCCTCAATTTTACATAATTACGGTTTATCGGAAAAGTCGGGTAAAAGTCGGTTAAAAAATAATATTTTTCGGCATCAAAAGATAGTTCATGTTTTTAGCTTCCAATCGATATGTGGAACGCTAAAAGCGGATACTCAGATCAAAAGTTATGAAGAAAACATAATTCTTTGAAGGAAACACAATTCAGCATGATAGGTACAGTTCGCGGGGCGAACTCTGAGAAAAGTTCTTCAGTTCGCGGGGCGAACTTAGCAGAAACCCCAAAACCACCAGTTACGGGAAACTATCCCAAAACCCCAAATCTTCACCAATATTCACCCAAACTAGAGGAAATCAAGCACCATCAAACCTATAGTCATGTACTAAACATCATACTTTTAGTCGAGTTTTAACCGTTTAATCTTTGGCAAAATACCCAAATTGGTCCCTTAACTATACCTCTGGGTCCAATTTGGTCCCTTAACTCTAAAAAGTGACAAAATGGTCCCTTAAGTTTTTAAAAGGGTCCACGTTAGTCCTTGCCGTTAGCACCGTTCGTCAAAGTCAACCAAATTGTACACGTGGTGCTGATATGTGATGAGTCATGTTCCATATGGATGCCATGTTGGATGTCTTGCGTGTTATTGGGACAAAAAAGAAATTCTGAAGAAACAACTCAAACCCATCTTCATCTTCTTCTATCCCATTCTGTAAACTTCTCAAACCCATCTTCATCTTCTTCTACCCCATTCTGCACCTATGTTATTCACCATCTCCAAATCTATTAAAAGAAGAACCAAACAGTTAACTCTCAGTAAAATAAACCAAAAAATGAACCTTGAACAAAGAACCAAACAGTTAACTCTCAGTAAAATAAACCAAAAAATGAACCTTGAACAAACGTCAACAACAGTAGCACCGTTACAGAAGTTGATGCAGGCGACGAGGATGAAGACGAGAGCGATGACGGAGTTGAAAGGCATTTAATGGTTGGGAGGTTTTCGTGTCGCCATGGCCATGGAGTTGAGATCTGATCTGACTTGGGTTTTATACGTTTTCGAGAAAAGAAACTATGTCTGAGAAAACCCATAAATGTTTTGGAAGGGTGAAAGAGAAACTGGCTCTCGGTGGTGGTGGCGGCGACAGTGGAAGGAAGAAAGAGAACCAAGGTAGGAGAAGGAAGTGTTTGGTTTTGAGAAAAATGAGGGAAATTTCGTGTAATACGCTGTTTCGGATTTTTCATAGGTTCTTGTCTTGTGGTGCTAGTGTTGATGTTGTTGTCAATGAAAACATGCAAAATCTTTTAATTTGGGATATTTCTTCATCTGCTTATACTGCTGGTGTTGAATTAAGGTTAATTTGGGATATTTCTTCATCAACTTCAATGATTAAGAGTTTTGAGAATTAATAAATTTACTTTGTAAATTTAATCCCAATTTTTTTGAGGTTTTATTGAATTTAATTAATAGTATAATTATCATACGCCACATCAGCACCACGTCAGATGCCACACAAGCGAGTCATATGCCACACAAGCAAAAATTAACGCCGTTAGTAAAAAATGGACGGAAAGGACTAACGTGGACCTTTTTGAACAATTAAAGGACTAATTTGTCACTTTTTAGAGTTAAGGGACCAAATTGGACCCAAAGGTAGAGTTAAGGGACCAATTTGAGTATTTTGCCTTAATCTTTCGATGTCAGGCTTTTTACCAAAATCTCTAAAAACTCAAAAACCTAAAATTCAACCAAAATCTAAAACAAAAGTATCTAACTACGAACCCACCTCGCAATCGACGAGTAGGTTGGTGAAGATGAAGATTCGAAGAAGAAACGACGATGATTCATGATCTTGAAGCTTTAGGGTTTTCTCTTTTTTTCCTTCTCCTCCTTTTCTTTCTCTTCCTTTCTTTTCTTTCTTTTCTTTTTCTCCATTTCTCTTACTAACTTTATCTCTTTTCTTTTTCCTTTTATAATACATAACTTATTTTTCTTTCTTTTAAACCAAACACTGTATATCATACCGATATACAATAATTAGTATTTTAACGGGTCCAAAACGAGAACATCTAGAAAACTATCCCTGAGTCAGATAATATTTAATTAATCCTAATTAATATTATCCAGGGCGTTTAATTAAATACGGGGTATTACATAAATGCTGGACAAAAGTGCGTAGGCGTTGTTGCGCGCACTAGAACACGCAGCGATAACATGTGAACAAGGGACACAGTATGTCTGAAACTTTTCGCAGTCACACCACCCTTCTAGTAGGTCCACCTTGTAACGGTCCATAGGCTTCCCCTTACTGTGGTCCATCGTTTCCCGCACACTAAAAATATTGTTACTATGGTAAAAAATGCTCACTTTATGTGTGATGAATTTCGATGCTTCTTCTTTCACAACCTTTACACAATTGCTTGTAAATATTTATCCTAAATTAAACACTGCATTACACTTTGCACCCCTCTCAGCAAATTGTGTACCCAATCTATAATATGTTGCACTAACCAATACTGTAATGGGTAAATTACAGGTGCCTTTGAAGACTTCATTCAGTGACTCAACAAGGTTGGTTGTTATGTGACCCCAACGTCGAGCCCCGTCAAATGACCTTGTCCATTTTTCAACTGGAATATTGTTGAGCCACCTTAAAGCATCACCATTAGCCATAGCTATTCCAATCCAGTAATACTGAAACGTTGGTTGGTTTAATGCGCGCCGACTTTGGAGGATGTCCACATGTTATTGGGGTTGCGTGTGAATGGCTCAACCGTGGTTGGTTGCATGTCTGTGTCATACCACTTGGTTGAGGAACTATTTGGTATTAAGATGAAAGCTCCTGAGAGACGAGGTAAATCTTTGAAAATAGAAATTCTAAGGGACCGTTATAATTCTATCCATTTAGACGAAGACTCCCCCGAGGAACTTAAAATCATGAAAACTAGAGTATATATTATGTTACTTTTTGTATGTTTTTTATTTCCTGATACTAACGATAACACCATACATCTTCATTTTACCATTACTAGAAGATTTCCATCAAATAAGTAGCTATAGTTGGGGCGCTGCAACTTTAGCACATCTATACAGAAATTTGTGTCGATGCGCTTTGAAGGACGTTCACAATTTTGCTGGATGTGGAGTGTTACTTCAAGCACGGGGTTGGTCCAAAATACCTAGACTGACACCAATCAACGAAAATCCATTCCATTTTCCTTATGCAACAAAGTATGTATACTTATACTCTAACTAATTACTCTATTTTAATATTTTTATTGCTCTAATATTTAAACTCTATTTATTTTTTAGGTGATCTACTTATGAGATGAATTATGAAGAAAAAAAACCCATCATTGTGTTGTTGGATATCATACATTCTTCGATCATTTCGAGCCGAATGATGTATTATATATAAGAATTATACTTTTTAATATTCAAATGTTTTTATAGTTACAACCTCTAATCCATTTTTTCAACTACATCGCAGTTTATATGGAGGTCATATCTTGGACTTGAAAATGAGGACCCAACTGAAAGTCATATGTGGAGTGCAACAAAATTTATATGTTGTTTCACTTATGTTGAAATGCATCATTCAGATAGGGTTAAACTTCAATTTGGGATTCAATAAGAAATTTCGGGTCCACCAAGATGCATGAAAAAATACCACAAAAGTAAAGTAAATCAACAATAGGGTTTCAATGATTGAAAAGAGCACAACAAAGAAGAACGTAAGAAATGGCTAAATCGTCACCGCACCGTTGTAACACGGTGGGAGAACTGACTTTAGTTATGTTGCGGATAGCAAGAGTCGCCACCGACTTTTATTTTATCCAAAGGAAAGGCATAAAAGAACAGGAAAGACCTTTTAAAAGATTTTTGGGTCCGGGGGGTAGGTTATGTAAAGGGAAGGTGTTAGCACCCTTTACATCCATGGTTATCCATGGGCTCTTAGTTACTTAGCTCACTTTAAAAATGTTTTGAAATGTGAAGTGTGTGAATAAAAATTTTCTTAAGAGTTTTATAATGATCCATGTACGGATGCGTAAAAAACCTTTGTTTTTGAAAATTGTTTGAAATGTGTGAAGTGTTTGAAATTGTTTTGAAGAGTGAGCAAGTATCTAAGAGGAACCTACCCTAAGTTTTAAGTCTTTTCTGTTCTTGAATCCTTTAAATGGTAAGACTATCCCTATTATTAAGGAATAGGTAGTCATTACCTTGGATGTGTGGGACAAGTGAAGGGACATCTGTTATTTAGGCAACTGTGGGGTGTATAAGCAATTCGAAGGGACTTATCATCTTTATTCAAAAGGGACAAGATCATTACGAAGGCAACATTCGAAAGGGACTTGATCTTTTTATCTGTTAAGGGACTAGATGATGTGAAATTGAGGGACTTTGCTTTATACACCCTACTTGACCTTTTGATTAAGCAACATGAGAGGTACCCCTAAGGAAGTGAGATGGCGATCAAAGATCGACTTACGTGTGTGAGTGTACAATTTTAATATTTATCTTTAAATTTGTGATCTAAATTGATTTTATATTACAAGTATGTTTACACTCCCTATTTACTAACCATAGCATAAAATATGAACAATAAACATTATTACTAACTATTACATCCAGGAACAATTACATAATAATAATTAAAGCAAATTAAATATAATAAGCAAAAATAAATAATAATAATAATAATTGGGTTAGTAGAAAAATAATAATAAAAAATAATATAAAGTTAAAAGTGGTTAGTAATAATAACATAAATATCACATAAACATAATTAATAATATAAGCAAAAATATTAAAAGATCAATTTTTTATATGAACAATTATTTTTTAAGATTAAGAATAAAATATAAACAATTATATACTAATTATCATAAAGTTTTAAATTATGCACAAATTATAAAAGTTAGGTTAATTATAAACATATTATGATAATAAATTAAATTAACAAATTTGAATTATTTTTAAGCATATATTAAAAATTATTTACATACAAGAATTAAATTATAAACAAATGATGTCATATTATTATATTAACAAAATTAAATTAAGAATTTTAATTTTAAGCATATTTATATACAAGATTTAAATCATAGAAATATGTACATGATTAAAGTTTATAGATAATAAAATAGAATTAAATTTTTGGTAAAAGAAAATTAGGGTTTGATTATTTAGAAAAATACATTAGGATTTATTACATAATTAAAATATAGACAAAAATTATGAACAAATAAATTAATATTTACAATTATGAAAATAATTAGGTTTTATAAAAATATGTTTAGGGTTAAGTATTTAAAACATAATTAAATTATTTATACAAAAATATATAATATTAATGATATACTACAAAATAAATATTAAATAATTTTACTAATAAAAATTTGGAATTTAGAATATAAGTTTTTGTTAAATTATATACAAGAAAATAATAGTAACCATTTTTTTAATTTTAATATTTGTTCATTAAATTAATTAAATCAAAATATAAGCAAATTAAATGAAATAAAAGAAAGTGATAAAAAAACTTACCTGAGGCTGGGATTCGAACCCAGACCCTAGGCTTTACTCCCTCCAGACCAACAAGCCAGCCACTGGGCTATGCGCGCGCATATGATATGGGATGGGTAATGGCCATTATATTTTAAACCTGGAAATAATGATGAATATTGGCAAAAATTATACACAACCCAGGAATCGAACCCATGTACTAAGCCCTTACGCGCGCGTCCAAAACCAACTGAGCTACATGCTCATTGTGATATACATATGGAACAAATTTCTTTTAATCCTTGCATCAATTTCAAATATGGTTTTCGCGCCAGCAGACTTCATCTTCTTCATTTTACCTGCGAAAATATTTACAATTTTTCCTACGCGTTCACCTGCGAATTTTCAAAACCAGAAACCTACGTTTTTGTGAACATCATACAAACATCAATATTAATTCAAATTAATAACCCAGATCAAATATACAAGGATTATATGTCATAGCCATGTTTTTAGAATTTGTTTTAAGGCCTTGAATGCTTGGTTCCCGATTTGAAGCTCCAAACCCTAGCAATGGCAAATTTCGATACAGTCCATGATAACTGAATTAACTTATCCAGAAAGTTTCTAAACATCACAACAAACATAAATCCATGGTTAGTTTTCAATATCAATGCATAAATTATTCAAATCGAAAAAACTTAGAACATGAAGAAGATGCATTCGGTTTATGCGAATTAAGGCATGAATGAACAATGTTATGATCCAGAATCATTCTATGAACTCCCAGGAACAAGTTGCAACCTTTGGTTTGTCTTGAAAGCAGCTCTAGGTATCAAACCGAATTGGTGTTCTTAGGATGAATTTTGAAAATTTTTTCTTACCTTTGGAGGCTCAATTTTTTCGTCCCTAGTGCTTGCAGTGTCTTCAAGTATTTATAATGATTGAATTAGGTCAAAAAGAATGGATCTTGTATCATGAAAATTGATTACTTGATTATGAAGAAATCTCTCATCCAAAAATATCAAAAAAATCCAATATATTCTTACTATTTTGGCCTAGCACGAATTTGGATGTTGATAATTGGTCTTGAATGGTGTTGATGACTTTCTAGAAGAAGAATCACCCTTAAATATTGATTTTTTGATTTTATTTTGATTTAATATGTATTTAAATGAATAAAATTCAAATAAATATTAAATAAAATAAAAAAAATCAGAAATTACATGGGTGGGTCGTGCTTGGTGTTATATTGAAGTTTGGATCACAAGATTGCAAGCCCATTTGGAAGAAATTGATTTTAAAGCCCTATTTTCTTCATACACCACTAAAAAATTTCCCAACTTTGCAAGAGCACATATCCTTCAATTTTAATGCTATGAGGGTGTTATTGGACATTTTGGAAAGCTTGAAGAGTCCTCTAACCAACCCCACTGGTTTCATGTCCATATCATTTACCATTCTCAAGTTATGCCCTTTTGAAGTTGTTGACTTTTTGTTGACTTTCAAAAGGACCTATAATGTCTGAGCTCATACCTTCCAAATGAAGCATTTTTGGGCTTGGCTTGTGAGACACAAAGTTGTAGAGAATTCAATTTCCTTCAAAATGAGCTTTGGATGGAAACTTGGTGATGAAGTATGTGAAAGTTATGGTTGGTCAAAGTTCAATTGACTTTTACTGAGGAAACCCTAATTTAGAAACCTCTGATTCTTGATGATCTGAAATCTCCTTGATGAATCATGATCAACCCTTGATCAAATGATGAATTTTACTTCATATACTTGATGTTGGCAAAAAATCATGAAGTTTGACTTTGGTTTGACCACAATTGACCTTAGTTTGACTTTTTAACTGCTTTGACTGGTTTTGACTTATCTGATCATCTGACTGAGCAAACTTTTGAGAAAAGTCTTGAAACTTGTCATGAGGGTTCTTACACACATATAAGATGTTATGAAGCTCACTTGAAGTCTTGGAAATTCATTTAGCCTGATTAAAGTCAAAACCCTAGTTTTGGATGCACTGCTTAGGAGGTGCATTGTCTGAGGGAATTGTCAACTCTTCTGACTATTTGTGAACTTTGTGAACCTTGTGAACCATCATAAAATGTCTTGTGAACCTTGTGAACCTCATGGGAGGTCTTGTGAACCTTGTGAACCTCAAAAAGTGTCTTGTAGACTTCATGAACCTCATGAAAGGTCTTGTAAGTATTGTGAATCTTGTGAACCTTGTGAACCTCATAAAGTGTTTTGTAAACTTCATGAACCTCATGAAAGGTCTTGTGAACCTTGTGAACCTTCTTAGCACACAAAGTCTTGTATTATGAGGGCAAATTTTGGGGTGCAACAGCTGCCCCTGTTCAATTTTCTGAAACCTGAGGGGTTAGATTGGTACATTTGCCAGTCGTAACTTGGAAGGTTGAAGGGGATTGAACACAAAAGCCCAAAAATTTGCACTCACCGGTGCGTAGAGTGGTACTGATGACTAGTTGAGTATGATTGAGTGGGCTTAAAGATGCCACTTGGAGAAAGATTCTTCAGGTACATTTCTTGGAGGATAAAGCAGTCCAAAATATGAAGGTATAATGATAGATTTCAGGAAGATAAACAACATCCTGAGGTAGTGGTAATAACTTTCAGGAGGATAACCAATGTCCTGAGGAAATGATATGCTTTCAGAAGGATGAACAACGTTCTGAGGAAATAATATGCTTTCAGGAGGATAAACAACGTCCTGAGGTAGGGGTGATAGCTTTCAGGAAGATAAACAACGTCCTGAGGAAGTGGCAACCTTTGGGAAGATAAACAATGGCCCAAGGTAATAATATGCTTTCAGGAGGATAAAGCAGTCCTGAGGGAATGATATGCTTTCAGGAGGATAAAGCAGTCCTGAGGTAGTGATATAACCTTTGGGAAGATAAACGACGGCCCAAGGTAATAATATGCTTTCAGGAGGATAAAGCAGTCCTGAGGGAATGATATGCTTTCAGGAGGATAAAGCAGTCCTGAGGTAGTGATATAACCTTTGGGAAGATAAACAACGGCCCAAGGTAATAATATGCTTTCAGGAGGATAAAGCAGTCCTGAGGAAGTAGTAACCTTTGGGAAGATAAACAACGGCCCAAGGTAATGATATGCTTTCAGGAGGATAAAGCAGTCCTGAGGTAATGATAACTTTTGGGAAGATGAACAACGGCCCAATAGTCACAATTTGTTGATGAAATTTATCTGCTGGAGAATTAACCTGAAAACAAGGTAGCATCCCGTATGGTAATATTAGTTTATGCATTATGTATGCATGTATGATATGATGCACTTAAGTAATGTATTATGTATTTATGTATATGTATGTTATGATGTAAATGATGTATGTATGACATGATGTTGCCTGAAGCGTCTGGATATCTTCGTATAACAACTGCTGGCCAGGGAAAATAAATCCCGATTTGTTGCTGAAGAATATAAGGAACTTGTTCCCGTCTTGCTTGATATTATATTATACATAACCTCCCGTCTTCGTTTGATAGTAGGGTATACATAACCTTCTGTCTGTTGGGGATAGCAAGGTATATATAACCTTCTGCCTGCGTTCGTCGTACTCTTATTAGAAAGTAAATTCCTGAATATCCGTATGAGGATAAAAGAGATGGATATAAATTCCAGGGGAGATGTGACTTGAAGTACTTCATGAAGATGGATTTGCCCTACTGGGGATTTGTAACTGTCTTGTAAGAGTGAACCTGGTGAAGCTTCGTTGGAATCCTTCCCTCGTTCGTCCTTAGTAAATACTATTACTGCATTTTCATGCATTTCTGGTAAACATCAATCATATTAAGCATTTATGCATTTCTGGTAAACATCAATCATATTCAAAAGCATACATACATTCAAACACAACCAACGGACGTTTCGCTTATGTAAATAGGGTAAAAGTAAATCTGGATTTAGAGGGAAAAGTAAAGCTGAACTTGAAAACAGAATCGTTTCAACTTCGAGAGTGTATAACCAATTGGATTTGGAGCTCCTGAAATCCATAACTTTCCTGAATACCTTCCCAGAAATCTTCATAGCTGGATCTGAAGACATGATACTGACACCATCTGACACTACTGGCATAGACAATTAATTTCCACCATGGCTTCTGCTGAGAATCCCAATATCAAGATAATACAATGAGAGGAATGGCGTCTTCAAATTGTGATGGACCATATACGCTCTGGATACTAGATTTGAAAAGAAAGCATTGCCCCTTGGTTGAGGATGAATTATACCATAATGGAAGTATCTGAATGTAGTTACCTTAAGCAGAATGCCCCACAATAATATGCCCCTGGCATCATGAATTTTGTAATGTTACTCTTGGTAATTCAGATAGATGGGGAGATCTGCCCCTGACTACCATTAAGCATTGTTGAATCTTGACCTGACTGCCCCAAATGAACTGAACAGTAAGTTGGTATGCCCCTTGACTGGAAAACAGTGGCTATGCCCCTGGCATTATGAACTTTGTAATGTTACCCTTGGCACTTCAGATAGATGAGGGGATCTGCCTCTGGCTGCTTAAACATAGTTGAATCTTGTTCTGATTGCCCCAAATGAGTTAGGAAGTATCATGGCCTGCCCCCTTGATTGGGAGATAATGACTATGCCCCTTTGTATACATGGACTTTGATCCAGGAAGCAACTTTGTTTATCGGAAGGACTTTGGTTCAGTGAACATTCATCCTGTAAGTTTCTCCATTTGTCAAACACTCAGGTATATGCAAACAAATATATTCAAAAATGCAATGCTTATGTCTGTCTTGAAGTTTTGAAACAAGTTATTTTAGAAAAACTGTTTTTTTTTTTTTTTGAAAACTGTGATATTAACTCAAGTTTTATAATAAGCCCTAAAGGAGTCAGGATACCTTTTTGTAGCAGTACGCTTTCGAACTAACCGTGCTTCAGTTAGGACTTTTAAAGGGTTATAACGTGGCCTGGTTCATGGTTTAAGAAACAAAGGATATAGGCTCAAATTTTATTTGTACCCAACCTAATCTCCATGATGTTCTTCAGTCCTATGCTCAGTTAACTTATGCATTGAGGTTCCAAAGAAGTTTGGTATTGTAACACTGACATTTGTGATGGTTCAGAAACCCAAAATTTATTTGAACATTCAGTCATCTTTCTTTGTTGAGGATTCATAGTGACCTTTTTTTTCTTTTCTTTTGACTTTATTATCCCTTCTTTTTGCCTGAACTGATTATTTCAAGGTTACAGTCAGTGGGATGTCTTAATGTTTTACTAAGTCTCCTTCATAGGTTTTGACTTAGCAAGACTGTTCTTTTACTGGATATTGACTGTCAGGTTTAATGGTTATAGAGAACCATCATTAGTTGTGTACAACACAGATAATTAGCATATTTGAGTTAACCGAGTAACTACCCTGCCCCGGGTTATGAATAAGGGTTTTAATTTGTGCGAGAATAAAAACTCCTACTTCATAGGCTCAAAAGGGTTGACTAGGGATTAACTTCCTTATATCTCCACTGTTTAGGAATCGAAACAATGCCTGTACATCGTCAGCATAGTCTGTTCAAAAGCATACTGCTTAATATTATGGTATTGTTTTCGTCATCCTCCCTCTACAGGCTTATAGCTTTATCAGGAGTTAAATATCACAAGATAGAAATAAGAAGCATAATTCAAAATATAGTGGAACGAATGGATTAATTCAAGACAAACATATGCAATGCATTAATGAAAACAAAAGTTTAACATAATAGTAAGTGTTCAAACAAATAAAAGAAATTACAAATGAAAATTCAAATGTTGTCCCATCCAGTTGGCTGAATGTCCTCAATTGCAATCCGTGAACTTTGAGGAGCAGTATACTTCACCATGAAATCAAAGTTACCACTTGGATGTCCCAAGGTGCCCCATATCTCAACAGGAATAGGTAGGCTCCCTTTCTTGCTACACTGGGCCACTTGTCTTGCAGCTTCGGTGTTTGATGGGTGATAGTAGAATTCAACTTGACCTTCTGGAGTAACCTCTAGGATTCCTTCGTCAATCAGGTCTTGGATCTTTTTCTTCAATGTCCAACAACTATTAGTATCATGTCCAGGACAGTTGGAGTGATACCCACACCTTGCCTTGGGATTATAGCGAGGAGAGGAAGTTTTAGGATTTTGAGGAGGATTTTTCAAGGAAATTAGTTTCATCTCCAACAAGCATTGCAGAACTTGTGACATTGGAGTGCTGAATTTGATAAACTGCCTTCTATATTTCTTGTGTTGAGGTAGATTAACCTTATCAGGTCTTTCTTCTTCAACTGAAGAACAATCAATGGCAATCTGTTTCTTACCTTCTTTTATCCTCATCTTCCTTTCAACCAAATCAGCTTGTTTTAACGGAGATTGACTGACAATTAGATCCCTGACTCTATTACTTTGAAGTTTGTGGACAAAGGTTCTCAGCTCTTCCTGCCCATGAGCTAAACTTTGGATAAGAGCCACCTGGCCATTCATCTGGATCCTCATTTCTGTTATCTCAGCTTGTAGTTGTTTCAGCTGATCATCCTTGTTGTCCTCAGGATTCTTCTTCTTAGCCAGCAGTGTCTTCAATTCATTCTGCCCCTTGGACAAGTTCAGGATCAGCTCTTGGAACTGGGCATTCTGAGCCTGGAGATCTTTGACTGTTTGTTCAAGAGCCATTGCTGAAATAAACAGCGAGAAGATAAGAAACCTGTGCACAATAAACCTGTGATGCAATGATATGGAATGCATATGCAATGTTTTCAAGAACCGCAGGATTTAAATCTATTTAAACAACCAAAAAGTAAACTTTTATTAGTGATAAATTTGTTTGCCCCTTGGGCTTACAAGGAATGGGGTTTTAAGTCTCCCATGGACGTTTCCTCTTTGTGTTGAGGTATGAGTTGAGATTCCGTTCCTCGTGAAGTTGCTTTGTTAGTTCTAGGATTCTTTCTTGGCTTGCTTTGTAATGAGCTTCGAAAGTATCCCTTTGCTCCTTCAGCTGGATCCAGGATCTCTGTAAGTCCTCCATGTCAGTAGGCATGTCTGGGTGAAGGATGGTATAAGCAGTGTCTCCTTCAGCAACAGGTTCCATGGTAACTGGCAAGATAGCAGGATATGGCATCATGAGAGTCTGAGCACGAGATCGCACCCATCTGAGATAAGCTTCCATAGGAATAGTGTACTTAGGCTCCAGAGTCTTGCTGTCAACCTTATTCACTTTTCCCCATGCCCGAATAAATCTCTGACGGTAACCTTGAAGATCGTTGTCGTAGTCAAACACAATACCCTGAATCAACATGTCATGAGGACCATCACTCCGAGCGTAACCAAACTGTCGTAAAGCTAAGGAAGGGTTGTAAGTAATGCCTCCTCTTATGCCTAGAAGTGACACATTAGGAAACTCCCCACAACGGTCAATGATAGTGACATTCTCCATAGACCTAGAGCACCAATGAATATCTGAATGAGAGAGTGACATGATTCTTTTGGACCATCTGAACCCCTGTTCATTCTTCATTACTGAGCGAGGAAGGTGAGAAATAAACCACCTAGATAGCAAAGGTATGCAACACATCAGGGTTCCTCTTGCCCTTGTAGTACGGGTGTGAAGAGAATGCAGAATGTCTCCAAGCAATGTAGGCACTGGATTGTGACTCAGGAATATGTTGATGGCATGAACGTCTATGAATTGATCGGGATTGGGGAACAACACTAGGCCATAAATCAGCAAGGCTAAGATATCCTCAAAAGCATCATAACTCATTGCCTTCAAGAACATTTGAGCCTTCTCTATCAACACCTTAGCAAGAACACCCTTAACTCCGCTTCTCGTTTCTAGAACAATGTCAGCCTTCTTCAGATGTAGAGCTGCAGCAATAACCTCAGGTTTAGGCTCCTTCTCCAAGCCTATGGATGGTTTCTGATCAAGAACAGGTATACCCAGAAGTTTAGAGAATTCCTCCATGGTAGGAACCAGTTGATAGTCGGGGAATGTGAAGCAATGGTGCTTAGGATCAAAGAACTGAAACAGAACACTCATCATGTCTTCATTGAACCCTGAAGTGACTAGATCCAATAGGTGACCATGTCTCTTGATAAACTGGGAGTGATCAGACACTTGAGAAACCAACTCTTTAAGCTTAGCAGGTATGCCCACGAAGTTGATCCTGATGGTGTTTCTACGAGCAGAAGCCATGACCTGCAATAAAGAACAAAGATAAATCCTTTGGTCCTTGAAATGGTTAGTGAAAATGCTTATGCTTATGATGCATGATGATGTCATGATGTTATGCTCAATCACAAACATGTGGCACACACAAGCAAGTCACACAATAGCCCTAGGTTTAAAGGCTTGCATGAGGTTCAAAGGTAAGTACCCTCCCCTGAAGTTTAGATGGTTCATCCTGTCCTACAAAAGTAACCATGTTCTAAGGGATCTCAATATCATTGATCCTTCACAAGGGTGGTTGTTCAGTAGGCAACTTACTTGCCAACCAAAACCCTCCAAGTTTAGAATCTCAATGAGCGTAGTATCGAGTATCAACCAACTTCAGTCTTCACCAAAGCCGGTTATCTCACTACTTTCTAAAGGCCAAGATGGGATAACTAGGGTTCTAAAAGTCAGTTAGTGTATTGACAACATATGGCAGCCTCATATTATCCTCAACTTGACTTAAGGAACATAAGCACCAACCAAGAAGTCACACTAACTATGGCCACCAGATCAACCATATTGGTATACGCCGTACAGTTTCCTTGGTCTATTGCCATTTACCTAAGGTACACTAGATCCGGGTTAGGATCTTTCACACATAAGAGCCCAACAAGTAAGTATAAAGTAAACAAGGCAAACAATTTTAAAGTGATCTAATTCCTAAGGGTACCCCTCTTTAATATTAAATCCCCAGCAGAGTCGCCAGTTCTGTAACACGGTGGGAGAACTGACTTTAGTTATGTTGCGGATAGCAAGAGTCGCCACCGACTTTTATTTTATCCAAAGGAAAGGCATAAAAGAACAGGAAAGACCTTTTAAAAGATTTTTGGGTCCGGGGGGTAGGTTATGTAAAGGGAAGGTGTTAGCACCCTTTACATCCATGGTTATCCATGGGCTCTTAGTTACTTAGCTCACTTTAAAAATGTTTTGAAATGTGAAGTGTGTGAATAAAAATTTTCTTAAGAGTTTTATAATGATCCATGTACGGATGCGTAAAAAACCTTTGTTTTTGAAAATTGTTTGAAATGTGTGAAGTGTTTGAAATTGTTTTGAAGAGTGAGCAAGTATCTAAGAGGAACCTACCCTAAGTTTTAAGTCTTTTCTGTTCTTGAATCCTTTAAATGGTAAGACTATCCCTATTATTAAGGAATAGGTAGTCATTACCTTGGATGTGTGGGACAAGTGAAGGGACATCTGTTATTTAGGCAACTGTGGGGTGTATAAGCAATTCGAAGGGACTTATCATCTTTATTTGAAAGGGACAAGATCATTACGAAGGCAACATTCGAAAGGGACTTGATCTTTTTATCTGTTAAGGGACTAGATGATGTGAAATTGAGGGACTTTGCTTTATACACCCTACTTGACATTTTGATTAAGCAACATGAGAGGTACCCCTAAGGAAGTGAGATGGCGATCAAAGATCGACTTACGTGTGTGAGTGTACAATTTTAATATTTATCTTTAAATTTGTGATCTAAATTGATTTTATATTACAAGTATGTTTACACTCCCTATTTACTAACCATAGCATAAAATATGAACAATAAACATTATTACTAACTATTACATCCAGGAACAATTACATAATAATAATTAAAGCAAATTAAATATAATAAGCAAAAATAAATAATAATAATAATAATTGGGTTAGTAGAAAAATAATAATAAAAAATAATATAAAGTTAAAAGTGGTTAGTAATAATAACATAAATATCACATAAACATAATTAATAATATAAGCAAAAATATTAAAAGATCAATTTTTTATATGAACAATTATTTTTTAAGATTAAGAATAAAATATAAACAATTATATACTAATTATCATAAAGTTTTAAATTATGCACAAATTATAAAAGTTAGGTTAATTATAAACATATTATGATAATAAATTAAATTAACAAATTTGAATTATTTTTAAGCATATATTAAAAATTATTTACATACAAGAATTAAATTATAAACAAATGATGTCATATTATTATATAAACAAAATTAAATTAAGAATTTTAATTTTAAGCATATTTATATACAAGATTTAAATCATAGAAATATGTACATGATTAAAGTTTATAGATAATAAAATAGAATTAAATTTTTGGTAAAAGAAAATTAGGGTTTGATTATTTAGAAAAATACATTAGGATTTATTACATAATTAAAATATAGACAAAAATTATGAACAAATAAATTAATATTTACAATTATGAAAATAATTAGGTTTTATAAAAATATGTTTAGGGTTAAGTATTTAAAACATAATTAAATTATTTATACAAAAATATATAATATTAATGATATACTACAAAATAAATATTAAATAATTTTACTAATAAAAATTTGGAATTTAGAATATAAGTTTTTGTTAAATTATATACAAGAAAATAATAGTAACCATTTTTTTAATTTTAATATTTGTTCATTAAATTAATTAAATCAAAATATAAGCAAATTAAATGAAATAAAAGAAAGTGATAAAAAAACTTACCTGGGGCTGAGATTCGAACCCAGGCCCTAGGCTTTACTCCCTCCAGACCAACAAGCCAGCCACTGGGCTATGCGCGCGCATATGATATGGGATGGGTAATGGCCATTATATTTTAAACCTGGAAATAATGATGAATATTGGCAAAAATTATACACAACCCAGGAATCGAACCCATGTACTAAGCCCTTACGCGCGCGTCCAAAACCAACTGAGCTACATGCTCATTGTGATATACATATGGAACAAATTTCTTTTAATCCTTGCATCAATTTCAAATATGGTTTTCGCGCCAGCAGACTTCATCTTCTTCATTTTACCTGCGAAAATATTTACAATTTTTCCTACGCGTTCACCTGCGAATTTTCAAAACCAGAAACCTACGTTTTTGTGAACATCATACAAACATCAATATTAATTCAAATTAATAACCCAGATCAAATATACAAGGATTATATGTCATAGCCATGTTTTTAGAATTTGTTTTAAGGCCTTGAATGCTTGGTTCCCGATTTGAAGCTCCAAACCCTAGCAATGGCAAATTTCGATACAGTCCATGATAACTGAATTAACTTATCCAGAAAGTTTCTAAACATCACAACAAACATAAATCCATGGTTAGTTTTCAATATCAATGCATAAATTATTCAAATCGAAAAAACTTAGAACATGAAGAAGATGCATTCGGTTTATGCGAATTAAGGCATGAATGAACAATGTTATGATCCAGAATCATTCTATGAACTCCCAGGAACAAGTTGCAACCTTTGGTTTGTCTTGAAAGCAGCTCTAGGTATCAAACCGAATTGGTGTTCTTAGGATGAATTTTGAAAATTTTTTCTTACCTTTGGAGGCTCAATTTTTTCGTCCCTAGTGCTTGCAGTGTCTTCAAGTATTTATAATGATTGAATTAGGTCAAAAAGAATGGATCTTGTATCATGAAAATTGATTACTTGATTATGAAGAAATCTCTCATCCAAAAATATCAAAAAAATCCAATATATTCTTACTATTTTGGCCTAGCACGAATTTGGATGTTGATAATTGGTCTTGAATGGTGTTGATGACTTTCTAGAAGAAGAATCACCCTTAAATATTGATTTTTTGATTTTATTTTGATTTAATATGTATTTAAATGAATAAAATTCAAATAAATATTAAATAAAATAAAAAAAATCAGAAATTACATGGGTGGGTCGTGCTTGGTGTTATATTGAAGTTTGGATCACAAGATTGCAAGCCCATTTGGAAGAAATTGATTTTAAAGCCCTATTTTCTTCATACACCACTAAAAAATTTCCCAACTTTGCAAGAGCACATATCCTTCAATTTTAATGCTATGAGGGTGTTCTTGGACATTTTGGAAAGCTTGAAGAGTCCTCTAACCAACCCCACTAGTTTCATGTCCATATCATTTACCATTCTCAAGTTATGCCCTTTTGAAGTTGTTGACTTTTTGTTGACTTTCAAAAGGACCTATAATGTCTGAGCTCATACCTTCCAAAGACACAAAGTTGTAGAGAATTCAATTTCCTTCAAAATGAGATTTGGATGGAAACTTGGTGATGAAGTATGTGAAAGTTATGGCTGGTCAAAGTTCAGTTGACTTTTACTGAGGAAACCCTAATTTAGAAACCTCTGATTCTTGATGATCTGAAATCTCCTTGATGAATCATGATCAACCCTTGATCAAATGATGAATTTTACTTCATATACTTGATGTTGGCAAAAAATCATGAAGTTTGACTTTGGTTTGACCACAGTTGACCTTAGTTTGACTTTTTAACTGCTTTGACTGGTTTTGACTTATCTGATCATCTGACTGAGCAAACTTTTGAGAAAAGTCTTGAAACTTGTCATGAGGGTTCTTACACACATATAAGATGTTATGAAGCTCACTTGAAGTCTTGGAAATTCATTTAGCCTGATTAAAGTCAAAACCCTAGTTTTGGATGCACTGCTTAGGAGGTGCATTGTCTGAGGGAATTGTCAACTCTTCTGACTATTTGTGAACTTTGTGAACCTTGTGAACCATCATAAAATGTCTTGTGAACCTTGTGAACCTCATGGGAGGTCTTGTGAACCTTGTGAACCTCAAAAAGTGTCTTGTAGACTTCATGAACCTCATGAAAGGTCTTGTAAGTATTGTGAATCTTGTGAACCTTGTGAACCTTGTGAACCTCATAAAGTGTTTTGTAAACTTCATGAACCTCATGAAAGGTCTTGTGAACCTTGTGAACCTTCTTAGCACACAAAGTCTTGTATTATGAGGGCAAATTTTGGGGTGCAACAACCGTCATACAAGAAAATATCATGGATACTGAATGTAAATCCAGTAGGGAATACATGAATTGGTATAAATATGTGACCAATTTGTATCTATCAGTAAATAGAGACTTATTTGACCCCCGTATCCAACCCGTATTGAATGTTAACCAACAACAACCATTTACCTCCTAACAATGAACATTTAATACCAACCAACCTACATCTAAGACTCAACAACCTTTCAACCCCACACAACAACCTTATACCCAAAGCCAACACTACAATTAACCATACCCATCATTTAACCCAACCCCTTACAACACCCAACAAAACCTCAATTTTACCCCAACCCCATCATACACACAACGACATTCCTTCTCTCAACCTACCCCACAAGAACACAACTATAACCAACATTCATTCTCTCAACCTACCCCGCAAGAACACAATTACCAAACACCCCAACCACAATTTCCATTTTATCCATCACAAACTTTCACCTTTAATTCATCCCAATACCAACATCCATACATCCCCGATTTTGACAGTGCGACGGCGATACAAGACGTCTTTAGTAATGATGTGGTATCTGACTTTATTAATCCTCCGGGTGAAGCGAGACCTTCTACTCAACCAACAAATGTTGGACAAATTGGCTTAAAAAGGACCCGAATAAGACGTCCTCCCGACGGTAGAACCCAGCAACGACATCGTCGACCGGGTCCAAATAGGGGATATAAAATGTTAATGTATTGTTTATATTAATATTAATATTATTGTAATTTATTATTTATATTAATATTATTATTATTTAATATTATTATTTATTTAATATTAATATTATTATTATTTAATATTTCATTTTCATATTTATAATTTTAATATTTATTTAATATTAATAATTTAAATTATTTATTAATCAATTTTTATATTAAAAATATAAAATAAAATAAAAATGCAAAAAAAAAACTGTAACAATATTGCCCTCCATTGAAAAAGCGGTACACTTAAAATTTCTTTATTCCTGTCCATTAAATAAGCGACAGAGACAAACCAATTTTTTTTTAATTTTTAAATAATGACACATTGGTATATATATTGAAAAACATGACATTTTGAATATTATTTTTATAAATAGTGACAGAAGAACAGTTAAAAATTAAAATCTGCGAATATTATTTTTATAAATAGTGACTGAACAGTTAAAAATTCAAATTTGCCATCCATCCCTTCTTCGATGGCATTGACATGCCAGGTATCGCTTTCGATATCCTAATGAATGGAATACCACTCATCATATGGCCCATTGCCAACGTTATCTATGCATTTTATTGTAACCTACAATTGGAACAGAAAATTATAACCACTAGTCTTCAAGTTCAAAGTCTCATTCACATCAGGTCTTGTTGGTTGTCACTTTTTGGCTAGGATTAGGATTAGGAACATTCGCATATGGAATTGGATCTATATTGACTTTTGAGAGAGGAAATACTATGTTTCAATTCCTTTGGTTTCGTTTGGTAATTAGTTTGATTTCTTAATCAAATCAAATCAGAACTATTTTTTATGAAAATTTTGCCGAGTGGATTGATTTTTTATTTTGACTATGACATACTAACCCTTGTTTAACACATTTCTAAATTATATTTATTTTAAATAATTTAATAAAATAAAATAGATATTTTAAATTAAAATATTATAGTAATTTTTTTTACAAATATTAGAGAGTAAATAAGATATGTTTCATCGTCAACCCAAAAATGACAAATACACAGAAAATGAGGTTTGCTAGGGCGACGACGAGTGCTTCTGGTATCGCCGAGTAAGATAGACCAACAATATTATCACTTCAATATCTAAGTCAATCAACAGTGAACAAAAGTGATAATATGAGTAAGAGCTGGATCATACATGTGAACAATACGTGGTGGAATTTATATATTAAAGACAATTAGAATCGTCATGTATTCCTCGTCGTTAGATGCGAGGAATTGTCTTATCAAATCTAACGATATGTGATCATTAGACGACAAGGATTAAATGTTGAACTCTCAAACGTTATTATACTCGATCCTTAACTATTTTGTGGAGGAGTCTTTTGGGTCAGACTCTCATGTGATTGTGTTTTCCACCTTTTGGTGGCCCATAATTGTTGCGTCATTAAAGCTTCAATGTTGCATAGTCATGTGAAGGTTTGGGATTATTGAGACACCTTTGTAGGTCGCCTTAGTCTTCCTAACAGGCTCATCGTTCGCGAAAGTGGAAAAGATTAGTAACTGGAAGGGAAACTGGTTGCTCATTGCTTTACGATTAATGTTGGTTTTCCTTCCTTGCCTATATGATTTCGGTCCATCCTTTATCTTTGTGGAGGATTTTATTTTATCATCTCAATTGTCTTGAATGATTTTGTTTCACCATTTATCTCTTTGAACAAATTTGTTTCGTCATTATATGTTTTAAATGGTTTTGTTTTATCATTATATCTCTTGAAAGATTTTGTTTCATCATTGCTTAGGCATAGTCAGCCCAATCCTGAGATTATGTCGGAAGGGTTGGAGTCGGGTTTTGCTTTGACATCTCTTGGGATCACATTGTTTTTCCCTCCTCACGCGTATGATTTTGATTCATTATTTATCATCGTGGATGATTTTATTTCATCATCTAATGTCTTGAATGATTTTATTTCATCATTTTAGTCTATAATAATTTTATTTAATCATTGCTATGGTCTTGCGTTGGCTGGTTGGTGTCGCTCCCGACAAATGAAATATGGATCAAATGAAGGTACAGACGCGAACGGTCGGCGAAGGGAACAGTGAGAACACACAGCAGTGAACTCACTGGAGATGAATAGAGTCGCCAGCTAGGCATTTTTATCCCGGAGGAAAGGCAATGCTGCGTAGGCCTAGAAAAAGATGGATAAGATGGGTTGCGAACCCGAGAGACTGAGAAAGGGGGTTGGTTACAACCTGGGAAGGTATTAGCACCCAGATTGTCCGTCGTACTCGACGGGATCCACGCTTAAAAGATTTGCGTTTTAAAGGGGTAGTGTCAGTGCAATCTGTGTATACAATAGCTGGAAAGGGATGTACAGGTGTCAGTGTAAAGGAAGTGAAAGTGTAATATGAGAGTGTCAGTGTAAGGACAGGAATGAAATGCTCATGATCATGAGGCTTAGAGAATAAAGCTAGAAGGAGGGGGAATATACAGAGACTTTTGTTCGATAACTGTTAAGTCATGCCTACGTATCCTCTCGTGCAATGAGGAAGTCAGAACACCGTAGTTCGACCCAAAGAGACTGAAAGGTGAATTGACTTGTGAACTGCTTGCTTGTCAATGCTCAAGTGTATGATCTGTCTGGCACAGATGCAAACTGTCTTGCATTAGACGGAAGAAGCGAGTTCTCGTTTATGAGTGAGGGTGATGAGAAAAGAATCCCGAAGGAGACGATTATTGTTTGTTTTTGGGTTTTCAGTCTTTTGTTGCTTTTGAAAGTTTGTCATAAGTTAATGAGCTTAAGCCTAAACCAATGGATTTAGTAAACTCATCACATCTTCCCTCTAATTAGGGGTAATGAGAATTACCTTAAGTGTGAAGTCAGATTCTCACACTTAATTACCTTTGGGGTAGGGTTAAGATCATTAACCTACTTGTGATTATTTAGATGTTTTTGTGGTTTTGTTTAGTGTTAAGTAATGAGGTTAAGCCGTAATCAAGGATTAAACAGACTCATTACACCATCCTAATAGAAGGATAATAGATGAGAGTGTTTAAGCTGAGGAAAGCTCCTCAACTTAATCCATGATTAGGGATTAAACTCATGACAAAACAAGCCTTTGATTAAATGGATTTTATTTAATGATAAGATGAAGAAGTGATTTTTATGATTTGTAAGACAACTTGAGGGGGACTTGTCCATTAACACTAGGGTTAGTCCTTCTTAACCAATTAAGGAAGAATTAGAACCCTGATGCAAGGCCCAAGTTACAAGTGTAATGTCTTGATACTTATTAAGTGAAGTGATTAAAGGAGTTAAACACATTAAGGGTTTAACACTTAGGATTAAAGTTATACACTCCATCCTAAGAGAAGGATGCAGGCATAAGCTTAATCACAAAGCCTTAAAGCCTTTAGGGTTTAGTCCCTGATTATGAGATGAGAAGAGAAGACTCAAAAGAGACACAAAGGTAAGACTAAGAGGGGAGACTAATCAAAACCCTAATCATTGTCATGCTTGGTTGTTCCTAAGGTTTGTGAGGTTTAAACAAGAACAATCTTCAAAGGAGCCACCAGGAAGCAGATGAACAGGATCAAGAGAAACAAAGCAACTTGCTTCATTCAAGAAGTCAAGTCACTTGAAGAAAGAAAGTGGGAGAAACAAGAATGAGCAAGCTCAATCTCAAACACATATAGAAATGCAGCAATGGATGCAAGAGAGATGAAAAGAAAAGTTATGAGAAATGAAGGCAAATTCACTTCTCAAGTTTACTTACCACCTGAAATGTTAGAAAGAAATGCAGTGCAATGCCAAATGAAATGAAATGGTATGATGTTAAACAAAACCAGAAGCATGTTGATGATGGAAATGATGTTATGAGATGCTGCAAACATGAGGCAAGGCATGGAGATGTTCATACAAGATCATGGATGCAAATGATGCAAGCTTAGAAGCATGGATACACATGAAAAGTTATGAAACATACAAAGCAAATGACATGGCAAATATGAGATGCAATGATCAAACATACTTTTTACATGTCTTAAGATGTTAAATGAATCAAATGGATGCTTGAAATGTCATGGCAAGTCATGTTGTGCAAGAAAATGCAAGAAGGATGCAAAAGAAAGCCCAAATTAGGGTTTATGGATCAAACAACAAACAACAACCAAAAACAGAAGCAAACCCTAAGATAAAAAATGGAAAACGCCACTCAAAGAAACCTTAAACCTATACTAAACCAAAGCCCAAAGGAGAGGTCTCAACTCTTAACCAAACTCAAGTTATGATTTTTCTAAGTTATTAGGGTTTTTAGGGCTCCTAAACAAAAGAAATGCCAAACAAATTGAAAATGAGGAATCAAGTCATGACCAATTAATCCTAGAGACTACATGCTAAACACCATGCAATGCAAGAAGAATCAATGTCCAACTCTTCTTAGATAGGCAGAAATGAATTTTTGAACTTTGGATCAAATTAATGCATAAAAATGATTTTTATTCAATGAAAAATTCTCAAAATGCATCAAGATCAAAAAAGAAATTTGGTTTGAAGGTTGGACAATGTTTCTAAATGTCTTAGAACATTTCATGAATTTTTTGGTGATTTTTAAATACTTAAAAGTATTTTTAATTAATTAATTTCCATTAATCAATTAAAAATAATCTTTTAAATATTTAAAAATACTTTTTTAATGATAAAAAATAAAATAAAAATATTTTTGGGTCATAAAAATTAATAAAACCTATGAGAAAAAGTTTCATAATTTTTAAACATTTTTTACTATTTTAAAATAAATATGCAAATAAAATGAAAAGAAATGAAATTAAAATGGATTTAATCTGAATTAAGTAAAAGTAAGCTAATCCTAAGGTGGAGATTCAAACTCACACACGCGGGAGTTGACTGCGCGCCACATCTCACGGCTCAGATTCAAATTTCACTAATCAATGCTTATGCCCTAATCTCACCGTTAAACACATTCAGATGACCGGAACAGTGTTCCGGTCATCTTCTCCGTTCACCCAAAATCCCTAACTCACTCCCCAGGCCAAATCAGAAGCTCTAAATCTCCAGAAATCATCTACCAACTATCCTAAGCACGAATCCAGCATCAAATCATGTTTAAACTCACACACAAACAAGAATCGAAGCAATGAAATTTCTAGGTCAAACTTTCAGAACACCATAACATACTCATTCCTTGCTCATTTCAAAAAGTAAATAGATCCCAATGATCAGTGCAACATACAAAGCAAGATTCTAACAAGAAAATGGAGTTCTGGAAAAAAAGTTCATGGAGTCACCTGAGATGGAGCTTTTGATTCAAGAGCTTTCTGGGTGGTTCTTTGGCTCAAACAGGTCCCAATGATCCCCCTTAGAAGCTTTGCACACTTGGTTGGAGTTTAAACAGCCTCTTGAGTGAGTTTGCAGAAGCTCTGACCAAGGGAATGTGAAAATCGTATTTGAGTTATGGAGGGTTTCAGGCTAAAGTAGTGGGTGGTTTCTGGTCAGTGGAGCAAGGTGAGTTGATGTGTGGAGTTTGTTTGAGTGTTCTTGGCTTGTGGAAGCAAATTCGAAAGCTTTTGCTTTATGGAGTGAAAATGGTGAAATGGAGTTAGGGCTTGTTTCAGGCCTGGTTCTTTGTTGCTTTGTGCTTAATGAGGCATGGTGAGTTGATGTGTGGGAATGGTTTGGATGTTTGTGAGCTGTGGAAACAAATTCGAAGGAAAATGCAAAGTGGTGTGTTTTGGTGTATATGTTCTTGTGAAGTGTTTCAGCCTTGCTAGATGTATGGAATGGCTTGCAAAGAGATATTGTATTTTAATCCTATAGGTCAGATGATGTGACCTGGCCTATGGTGATTGGTAAGTTTGCTTTTGCTCAAAGTCCACTTTTTGTGTAAGAGAAGTATGGCTCATGATCTAGGCAAGTACAAGCATGGGGCTGCACAGCAAGGGTGAGGGGAAAGGCTAGCCAAAGTCAGCAGCCAATGTCACAAGTTGTAGGAAGTGATCATGATGATTTTGCAAGTTGCTTGCTTTTTGAACTTCATGAAGAAAAGTCTTGTTACATGAACCAAAACATGAGAAACCTTGATCCAATTCTGACTTTTAGGTCATGTAGAATGTTTGCATACTGGTTTGAAATGAATTAGGGGTCACAATTGGCTTTGGTTCATGATTTTGCAAAATTCCCATTTGAAGCATGCCTTGAAAATCAATGATTTTTGCCAACTTTGTCACACCATAACTTTTGATCCAAGAAGAGTTTGATCATGTTCTTGTACTTTTTGAAAAGGGAAAGATGTAATCTACAACTTTCATGACCAAAGTTTTTCCATTTGAAGCATTTTTGGACCAAGAATCAAGGCTTGAAAAATGACCTAAAATGAAGCATTCTTGAAAAGTCAACTATGCCCAAAAAGTCAACATTTGCAAAAACCCTAAATTCTTGATTTTTATGAACTTCAACCTTCTTCCATGACCAAATAAAGATCATATACACTCAAAATGATGAAGATCACCCATTGGTTGGGTCATTGGGGGCCTCAGATGCCCTGATTTTACATTGACTTGTCTGAAAAGTCAACTCTTGATCAGATGACTTCCCCATGGAATTTCTTCATGAAAATTGATATGCATACTCACTATACCATATAGAGACCAATGGAAACAAGAATGACCAAAAAAATTGGGGTTATGGCCTCTGAAACCAAAACCCTAATTTTAGGTCAACTGTGCAGTCTAGCCTGGCTCTGCATCCATTCAAACCCTAGTTCTTGTGATTCTTTTGAATTCTTGGCTTTGGGAGGATGTACCATGATATAAGAACACATGTGGATCCCTTTGAATTGATTGATGGCCTTTGGAGTGGCTCAAGAAGCTCTTGGATTGCTCAGATCACAAACCCTAGGTGCAGATGACTTTGAAACTATGCAGTGAATCAAAAATGTAATATGAGATGATATGATTGTGTTTATGCATATGGGAATGATCACAAGCCATGGTGTGAATGGGTGAGGGCAAATTTGGGGTGTTTACAGCTGCCCCTATTCAAACATGAGTTAGCTGTGCAGGTTGTAAGCAACGGCTTATCAGGCAAACAAGATAACTTGTGGTTGAATACCAAAGACAATCCAAAATTTGCACTCACAGAATGAAGAAGAAAAGGGATATAGATCGTAAAGAAAATAAAGTATATTGTAAAGTGTGGGCGACGGAGGACGACCGTCGAGCAGAGGACGACTGCTGGGTAAAGAGCAATGACGGGGACGGCCGACATGCAGGAAAAAGTGCTGAAAATAAAGCGATGACGGGGACGGCCGACATACTGGGGATAAAAGGTAAAGCTAAGACGGGGACGGCCGACTAGCTGGGAAAAAATAAGAAATTATGATGGGGACGGCCATCAAGTTCCTAAGCAAAGTAACCAACGATGGGGACGGCCATCGGGCTAAAAAGGAAAAGGGACCACGACGGGGACGGCCATCGGGTTAAAGAATAAATGGAATAAACAGATGATGGGGTACGACCATCAAAGGTGAAGGACGATCACCTAGCAGGGGACGGCTGCTCTGTTGGGAATAAAAGAAATATGATGGGGACGGCCATCAAAGGTGGAGGACGACCACCTAGCAGGGGACGGCTGCTCTGTTGGGAATAAAAGAAATATGATGGGTACTGTCGCTCCCGGGATTTCATCCTGGTACAAACGCGAAAGTGGCGCGGAAAAAGAATAGAGTCGCCAGCCATGCATTTTTATCCCGAATAGAGGGAATGGTAATGCTGCACAAACCAGAAGAGAAAAAAAAAAAAAGGAAGGACACAGGTCCTGCGAACCAAAGAGACTGAGTTCGGGAGTCAGTTACGACCTGGGAAGGTATTAGCACCCAGATCGTCCGCCGTACCCGACGGGATCCACGCTTGCGAAAATAACTGTTTCAAAGGGTGAGAGCATGAAAACTGCAGCTAAAGAAATAAAAATGAAAACTGGAACTGGAAAGAAAAGAAATAAGAAAGCGAAAGGAAAAATGTAGGGAAAATAAAGATTGTGCTCGAACGGGCCCTACCCCGCTGCCTACGTACCTCATCAGGATAATGAGGATCAGAGACGCCGTAGTTCCCCTAACTAGGGGTAGAAAAGAAATTGCTTGTGGATTAAGGCTTGAACTGCCTATGCCATTGCTCAGGTGTTGCAGGCTCGGACGACGAGTGCGTAACCGTCTTGCAAAATGACAAGTAGGAGCAAGTTCGCGTACGGAGCGAAGGAGATGAGAAAAGAATTCCCGAAGGAAAGACGTTTATTGTTTGTTTGGTGTTTTTTAGAAGCTTTTATGAGTGAAAGTTTGCATAGGTAAGTGTACCCAAGTCTTACTCAATGGGATGTGTACATCTCACATCATCCCGAAATGGAATGCGCAAGAGGCACACCTATCTATGGAGGAAATCCCCAAAGCTAGTCCCACAAGTGAAGGCTCAAGCACACTAACCTATTATCATTATTAAGTGTTTTTGTGGTTTTGATTAAGAAGTGTTTTTTAGCTTTTCTTTGTGAGGTACTCATGTTAAGACCTATCCACCACGAGTGATGACTCACACCTCGCCCCGAAATGGAACGCATGTGAGCATCTCATAGCAAAGTCTCATGTCACATGAAAGTACTCAACCTTTATTAAATGAATTAGAATTAAGTTTGAAGATGAGAAGAGAGAGCACCAAAGGATCTTAAAGGAAAAATTCTAAAGGGGGACTAAAATAATCCTAAGTATTCACATGCATGGAAGTCCTAAAGGTTAGTGAGGTTTCTATCCTAATGAAGGAAAAAAGAAGAGGATAGAAGAAGGGATGAGAAAGGCCTAAGCCCAACAACAAAGAGTTAGTAACATAAACATAAGAGGAAGATGAGAATTGGAGATGTGGAACTCAATTCCCACATCTCTCACTTACCATAGCCCCTGCAAGGTTAGTATGCACAAAAAAATCCAGCAAAGTGACCAACACAATCATGGAATTAGTCATGCTCAAAGGTTCTTGTGAACAAGAATCAAACATCATGCCAAACATTGCAAGTACACGACTTACGCGTCGAAAACATGAAAGCATACATCAACCAGCAAGCAAATCACCCTAAAATCTCATGTTTAATGATCATGCAATGATCCATGGCAATTAGAACAAGCAAAGGGATCAAACAAGCTCAAAACAACACTAAAAAGTCATTCTGCTTCAGTGTTAACCGGTTAACCAAATGCGTTAACCGGTTAACCAGCTCAAACCTGCACAAAATACGCACAAAACAGGGGCGTTAACCGGTTAACCATATACGTTAACCGGTTAACACTGATAAAACAGCAACAAATCCTGCAGAAAACAGCATCTCAAAACAGCTTATTCAAATAAGCTTGCACCAGACCAGCAATCAATTACACATGGAAAATTAGATCAATTCACATTAATCCATATCATTAAGCTCATGAACAAATAACATTCGGATCCGGATACAAATCAAACAATCAATTCATGCAACACAATCAAATACACAAACACATGGTGGATCTAAAGCACAAGCATGCAAATAAGCTAAAAACAGAGCTAGATCTGAAATTAACCAACCTACAAAGCTGAGGTATGCTTTGGTAATTGTTGATTGAGCTGAAAACAATAAATCTCGCGCAAAACTTTGAAGATCCGATGCTAAGCTCCACACTCCATGCAAAATAAATGCAAGAACAAGCTCTTGATGCAGAATTTTGGATCCAAAAGCACTTCTAGATCTCAAACCAGATCTGAATCTCCAATAAAACCAGCAAAAAGATGCAAAGAAGCTATGAATGGAGGTTTAGTTCCAAGATCTACACACCTCAAGGCAAGGTTGTGTGATCTTCAAAGAGGAACTTTGAGTGATTTGGAAAATTGGGAGAGAAAAGTGAGAGAATTGTGAGTGAGAGGAATGAAAATTCAGAAATGAGAGTGAAAAATGAGTGAGCCCCTTTGGTTTGGAGGGAAATGGAATAAATATGGTTTAGGTTTGGGGCCCAAAATTTTGGTTTGGGATCCAAAATTATGGCTTGGCATTAGCTTAGAAAGTGATTTGGATTTAGGGTTGGAATGAGGCTTGGATAAATGCTCTAGATCCTTCTCTCAAATTCAAATTTAATTCAAATGAATAAAAATCAGAAAATTGGAAAATGGGGCCAAAACACACATGCTGAAATTGCTGCTGGAAATTCAAATTTCGCAGCTGTTAACCGGTTAACCATATGCGTTAACCGGTTAACGCATGGAAAATTTGAATTTCCCTCCCTTTGGTGGGAAACCTCAAAAATAGACCTGCACCAACCGTTTCAAGCAAATTTTGATCCATCTTCTCTTTCTAGGGCTCTGAACATGATACCAGGCTTGTGCAAAATGATCCTGTGAGATTCTTGCCAGATCACCATGCTCTTGATTTTGACTTGCAGGTTCGGATTTTCCCAGATGACCGATCATATGCCTTATGCTAGAACATGTGAGTGTTATGCTTGATTTTTCTATGCAAAATGATAAGGATATGGTATGCTCATGATGATTATGATATGATAACGATGCTAAACAAGAAGAGGGCAAATTTGGGGTGTTACAGCTGCCCCTATTCAATCAACTGTTAATCTGAAAAGGATGAGAGCAACGGCTATCAGACATTCGAGATAAACTGTGATTGAATACCAAGAAGACCTGAAATTTGCACTCTGACGAAGAATGCAACACTGGGAAATAAACCCAACCAGATGACGCTCTGGGGATAAGAAGGAGAGAAAAAACAGACGAGCTTCTTCCAAGTTGAAAATGATATCTGAAATACTATCATACGGACAGACGAGTCTTCGCATGACCTGTGACGCCAGGTACAGAGAGCGGACGAGCCCTTAAGGATCTTCAAAGTAACCTGAGATGGACGAATCTCCTTCACTAATCCTTACGCAGATAAGTGGAATAAGACGGACGAGTCTTCTTCGGATAACCCTTACGCAGGCTCCGGGAATGCATATAAGTCTGTGGGATAGACATGCAATCAAGGTAGACGAACCTTCTTCATATATTATCCGCGGATATATGGCATAAGACAGACGAGTCTTCTGAGCAAACCTGTTACGCCAGGTGCAGCAACCATAATAATTGGTGCTTGAGACGGACGAGCCTCCCTCGGATTTACCTGTTACGCCAGGCCCGGTAACCATTTCGACATTTAATTCCCACTGTCAGGATTTTAAACCTCTTCAATACAGACGAGTATTGGATGATCATCAAGAGAACACAGACGAGTGCCAATAGTCAAAGATACAGACGAGTATCGGACGATGATCTGAGAAACACAGACGAGTGTTTCAGGCGATGATACAGACGAGTATCAGCCATTGGTATAGACGAATACCAGAAGTTCAAACACAGACGAGCATTTGAAGTAGCAACAGCAATATCAGGATGAACGACAAATCTTCACATTCAGGTGCGAGCTAGCACAGACGCGTGCTGAGGATGATACAGACGAGTATCCAGGCAAAGCAGACGAGCTTCAGAACACAAACGACTTCTGGGGGATAAAAGCTGACGAGCTTCAAACACACACAGACGAGTGCTGGACAGTTGCAGACGAGCAACAACAGAGAATACATATCAAGGCACAGACGAGTGCAGCGAAGGATCCAATACCAAACACAGACGAGTGTTGGAAGGTTGCAGACGAGCAACAGCAAATATCATCTCAGAACACAGACGAGTGTTGAGGAGTTGCGGACGAGCAACAACGGAGGCATCATGACACAGACGAGTGTTGGAAATTGCAGACGAGCAATAATAAGGTAATCACTTCAAAACACAGACGAATGCCGAAAATTGCAGACGAGCAAACAGCAACACAGAGCTAACACAGACGAGTGTTGAAAGATGCAGACGAGCAGCCATAAAGCAGTGATATGTCCTTGCTGGGGAAACTTGCTTAGGGATAACACATACGAGTGTTGAAGATTGCAAGCGAGCAATAGTCAAATGCCTGATTGGCCACAAGAGATACAACTCTACAGGGGAAGACAAGTCAAGAGGTCTGGACTCAACTCTGACTGAGGTGATGAATACCTGGCTGTATCATCAAATACCCAAAAGTACGGCAACTTTGCTGGGAAATATTTCACGGACAGAGATGAAAATCCAATATTAACTCTGTGGGGAATATCATCTAGTGACCTCTTGCATTTTCTGGACTAGTTGACTGCTTGAAGATTAACCTAAGAGGATTTTACAGAAGACCTGACATCCAAAATGTCCAAGTCTTCAAACTCTTCAAAGATTCGTCGAATCTTGACATAACTGCCCCAGACTGCATATACTATGGAAGAATTTGTCTCGCAAGGATTCCTGAAAACCTCATGTCACTGCGAAATACCGTACTCCGTCAGCACAAAGATATGCACACTTGCCCCTAGAATAAATGAATCCAGGTATGTCTGAAATTTGATGTTGTGATTTTGAATTTCCTTTTACGACAGACTTACTGGGTATCAACTCAAGGGTTGAAGAAGTGAAGACTATGATATCGACTCAAGGGTCGCAAGAAACAGAAATATCGACTCAAGGGTTGAGGAGAACACAACAACATCAACTCGAGGGTTGAGGAATAAAGCGACAACAACATCGACTCGAGAGTCGAGGAAACGAAAGCAACAATATCGACTCAAAGGTCGAGGATAACAAAGCAACATCAACTCGAGGGCTGAGGGAATAAAATAGCAACATCGACTCGAGGGTCAAGGAAAACGAAACAACGTCAACTCGAGGGTTGAGGAAAACAGGATGACAATATTGACTCGAGGGTCGAGAAAAATAAAACAACATCAACTCGAGGGTTGAGAAAACAGAATGACAATACCGACTCGAGGGTCGAGGGAAACAAAACAACATCAACTCGAGGGTTGAGAAAACAAAAGCGATGATATCGACTCGAGGGTCGAAGCAAATCAAAGTGAAAATTGCCATACTCAACTGAAGTGAGAGACTGAACACATATAGAGACCAACTAGTCATAGTTGAAAAGATGCCAACCAAACCTGGACTTTAACCGTATATGATGATCAGATGAAGTAACCATAACGACTGAGGAGAAATTCTCTGATTAGGAAAACATGCTTCCCGCGCCCTACTGGGATCAATCATCAGATGTTCATTCTGGGAACGGTCTTGCATACCGTAATATTGTCTCAAGAGGATTTTACAGAAAACATAGCATCTGAAATGCTTCAGTGTTTCCAAACTCTTGAATATCCCGAAGTAACCACTTCAAACTATATGGTTCATGAAAGAGTTTGCCCCAAGATCTGGCATCATCATGAGGTGTTCTGCCCCAGTATTATGAACCTTGGGTAGGTGCATCTGATCGACTGTCTTCTAGAGAGAGTAACTTCTAGTTCTTCTAGGGTGACCTGCCCCAGTACGAGTGTTGCTTTGGAAATAAACACCCCGACTATCTGCTTATTGAGAGATTTAAATCTCGAAGTGATTGCCCCAGTTTGGCTGAATCTGAAGAGATTAATCGACGTTATTGCCCCAGATTGGCTACCTTTAACCCAACTGGTTGGAAAAGGTCCTATTCAACGAAGTTTCTTGGAAAAATGCCCCTTGACATGAATGTCCTTCAGAAGTTTCCATCTGCTCCACTTGGCAAGATTAAGCTTCTATACTGAGGTTCCATATGTGAACTTCTTTGATGCCAAACAAATGTATACAAGCAGAAAATGTCTTATTCTGAGAATGAAATTTCTAATGCAACACATGTTAATCTTGAAGCTTTTATTGACAAAATGTCGTTTGTGAACGAATCACGGGTTAAGATAGTACAGTATTATTTTATGAAATAAACATGCATATGCAATACCAACAAGGGTCTGTTAGTACAACTCGTAGGAGTCAGGAACACTATCTCATGGTAGCACGCTCTCGAATTAACCCTGCTTCAATTAGGACTTTTAAGGGTTGTATCGTGGCCTAGCTCACGGTTATAGAAACAAGGGATACAGGCTCGAAATTTATATGTGCCCACCCATCTTCGTGATGTCCTTCCATTCCTATGTTCAGCTAGTTTCCACAAGCGCACACCTCTCAAAAGGGTTTTGTGATGGTTGAGGAACCAATGACTCTAACAGTTTAAGTACCATTGAGGTTATTGTGGGCATAACAGTCACCCTTATTGTCTTTCGTGTCCGTATCACACGACTTGTTCTTGCTTAAGGATTTTTCTTGTGCAATCCCTTTCATCTTTCGCTTTTTGTTCTTTTGCTTATCCCTAACTTTTGCCTGGACTTATTCTTGTAAACCTTTTGCAATTGGAGTCCAGCGGGATGCCCTAATTTTTGCCTAAGTTGCTTGTTTTCAAGTTCTGACTTAGCGGGCTACTTATTTTTTTTCGAACAGATCGTGTGACACTGTTTGCCTTGACTGTTTTGTAAGGGTTGTGACTGTCTCACTTTTCAGTTGATGAAGAATAACCATGGTGGTTTTCGGTCTTTGGACCTCTTGATTTGGTACAATGAAATGTTAGGGATCCTCAGATGAACTCCTTTATGAAGGTCTGAACGCTTGGTCCAACTAGCTGACACCTACCCCGCCCCGGGTTAAATGTGAGGTTTTTTTTTTTTTTTTTTTTTTTTTTTTTTTTATGCGAAAAGAAACTCCTACTTCAAGGCTCAAAGGGGTTAACGAGGGTCTATCTCCCTTATATCTCCGGTGTTTGGGAATTTGAAACAATGCCTGTACATCGTCAACAGGGTCTTATTCAAGAGCACTCAATTGGAGATTTTTGCGTTTTCATTTCGTCATCCTCCATCACAGAGTTTAAGAACAACAGTTGGTATTGCAATGCACATCCTCAAAATTAAAAGTAAAAATATGAATTAATTACTTCAAGAAAAACATGTGCATTTCATTAGTTAACATTCAAAATAAACAAGTTTCATGCAAGCATACAAATGTTCGAACCAACATAAAAAGCTACAGATGAAAATGCAATAAAGAAACTAAGCAATGCCATTGTTGAGGAGACTTGACTCCGTCTGGACTTGTCGACCTTGAATACTTTCAGTAGTCAGCATCTTTTTCCTGATGAAATTTGCAGTCTTCAATCAAATGACCACGTGTCAGCACCATACTTCATTCCCAATTATTCGGACCTGAAGCTTTCAACGTTCAAACATTGACACGAGACATCTGAAGAAAAGTAACACTGAGAGAAGTTGTCACATAAGTTGACACCTAAGGTTGCTCGGAAAGACCTGACGATCTTCTGCCTACGTATCTCCATTGACCAAAGACCAATGAAGAATCAGAGCGACGTAGTTCCCCTTAATTGGGATCAAAATGAGGTACACAACCGCTCTTCCGAATCAAACTGAGAATCACCTTCACATATATCTTCAACAAATTCCTCCATAACATGAGCTGACGAACCCACATGACCAAACGGAGACTTGTTAACTTGAATGCCTTGAGGTGTCACTGAAATCAACCCGGACTCAATCAAATCCTGGACCTTATCCCTGAGAGGCTTGCATTCTTCAGCTGAATGCCCTGGTGCGTTGCCATGGAATCCACATTGAACATTGGGATCAAAACTTGGTGGATATGGAAAAGGCACTGGACCCGGTTTCTTCGGCACTATCAATCCACTATCGATCAGGCATGGAAGTATCTGACTGTATGGTACTGGCAATGGATCAAAATACCTCTTGGATCTCTTAGTGTAGTAACGACGCCTTTGTGGAGTATGCTTCTGTTGGCATGGTATTTGTTGGTACTGAGGAGGTTCACTGTTAACTGAAATCTGACATACGGATTCAGAAGGTTGCTGACTCTGAGCAGCTGAAATGCATGGGTAATGTGGATAAGTCGATGGAGTTAAAGGATCTTCCCAGATTGCCTCAATCACATCCTTATCTTGGGAACTGACAAAAGATTCATTCTCTTCAGCTGAGCTATCTGACATGCCTTGGATCTTTCCCATCTTGATAAAACTCTCAATGCGTTCTCCAACTATCACCAAGTCCGAGAAACTCGAAGTTCCAGTGCCACTCAACCTCTCCAAGTACGGCCCCTGTAAGGTCTCTATGAAAAGATCAACCAATTCTCTGTCTAATAGCGGGGGTTGCACTCGAGCAGCTACTTCTCTCCACCTCTGGGCATACTCTCTGAAAGATTCACCATCTCTTTGGGATAACACTTGCACATCCATGCGGCTAAGAGCCCTGTCAAGATTGTAGTCGTACTGCTTCACAAATGCATTGGCTAGGTCCGACCATGACTGGATACGACTGCTCTCTAATTGCATATACCAATTTGACGATGCCTCACTCAGACTGTATT
Source organism: Lathyrus aphaca (assembly GCA_963966055.1). NCBI lineage: Eukaryota > Viridiplantae > Streptophyta > Magnoliopsida > Fabales > Fabaceae > Lathyrus > Lathyrus aphaca. Next base: position 19,469,649 of record OZ014521.1, read on the forward strand.
GGAAACAATGAATCATCAATTTGTCATTATGCTCATGTGAGGCCATCCTTCTGCAAAATCTTACCAAATGCTGTCTTGGACAACTATCCCCTTTGTACTTTTCAAACTTCGGCACTTTGAACTTTGGAGGTATTACCAGGCCATGCACCAGACACATGCTTGCAACACTTAGATCAATGACATTACGACTTTGAAGGGCTTTGATCTCTTCCTCCAACACACGAAATCTCTCCTCCCTCTCCACAACTCGTGGATCTTGGATTCTCACCACAGGGATTGCCTCTTGAGGATCCGGCATAGTGAAAGCAAAACTGTGATAATCTGCAGCATCAACAGAAGAAGAATGTCCACTTCGGGCGACTTGGTGCTCTTGAACATCTGGATTCCCAACAGGGGTCTGTACAGGCTGAGCTTGAGCGAAATTACGGTCATCCTGCCTTGCCAAAGTCATCATAGCCTCCAAAAGTTGGTCCCACTGATCTTTTGTCAACCCAACACTTGCAGACTGGCTTTGCTCTCCAGGATCCATGATCTTCACAAAAGTTGCTTCAAGTCTGATACGAAAACCGGAGTCTCAACCGTAGATGGTGAACAAATAACGGATGAGCCCTGCCTGCTGAACAGAAATGCAATGCAAATGCTATGAGATGCCATGTTCAGTTATTTCCAAAGAATCTATCTACTTCAATCCACATTATGATACAAAAATCCAACAACAATTATTCAGGTATGGGATTCTCAGAAATAACTGAACATGTATGCTAAAATGCCATGATGGTATGTATGCAGCTGGCAAGTGATCAAGAACTGGTGTCTGTCTGGATACGGAACACTGAGTTGAGAACCAGGCAACTGATGATATATGCCCTCTGAATAATAACCATCTGATAAGAACTCAAAACCAAGGATCAAGAACTCCAGAACCATAGTAACCGGATCAAAACATAAGATCACACTGATGATGAAGGGTATGTTGAGGTCAAGGGTTCCTGCAAACCTGTAAACCCCTCCCAATCTCACGGGTGTGCTCCGGGTCAAACATCACGGACTCTCAAAGCCGAATAGCAATAATACTTTCACCATTTCCGAGAAATGGCTCATGACCAAATCAGGGAATCGGTTAGGCATTATGTACTACGCAGGGAGGCCTCAGCTGAGTCCGGGAAAAACAAGCATCCCCTATAGGTTCCCAGCTTCAAGCACTGAAATCGAGAAACAATAGTACATTCAGCCCGTAGGATACAGTACTGATGTCATACGACCAGATGCTTTGACTGAGTTCCTATAAGAGAACCAGGCCATCCTATGCGAGTCCCCAGTGGACCCTCGGGTGCGAATGGGTTTGCCACAGAATGTGGTCTGCCACTGTCACCACTGGAGAGGGTTGTTTCCACAAAGGTTCTCAATGATCGGTCCCCAGATGCACATAACTATCAAGGTCCTATCCCGAAGTGGAGGAAATCCCCACACGAGATATTTCCAAGACAGTCGCACTCTGGGCGTGAAACACATCGCCACTCATCATGCCACATGCGAGTACAATATGTCCACTCTAATCCTAGGGTGCACTCAAGCCGGGTACTTGGCTTATCTCTCAGAAACAGTATCACCCAAGCCCACCAAACAGAAAACCAGTCCAGACAGTCCAGTATGATATATATGATGCGGAAAATAAATACTGAAAACTGTAAATAAAGCTGTAAATAAAGCTGTAAACAAACAACAATACAATACAACAAGCCACATCAAACAAGCATCACCCAAAGAAACAGAAACAAACAAGCGCTAGGATAGACTTACAGGGGAACCAGAGACTATCTGGTATGCAGTCCCCAGCAGAGTCGCCAGCTGTCGCTCCCGGGATTTCATCCTGGTACAAACGCGAAAGTGGCGCGGAAAAAGAATAGAGTCGCCAGCCATGCATTTTTATCCCGAATAGAGGGAATGGTAATGCTGCACAAACCAGAAGAGAAAAAAAAAAAAGGAAGGACACAGGTCCTGCGAACCAAAGAGACTGAGTTCGGGAGTCAGTTACGACCTGGGAAGGTATTAGCACCCAGATCGTCCGCCGTACCCGACGGGATCCACGCTTGCGAAAATAACTGTTTCAAAGGGTGAGAGCATGAAAACTGCAGCTAAAGAAATAAAAATGAAAACTGGAACTGGAAAGAAAAGAAATAAGAAAGCGAAAGGAAAAATGTAGGGAAAATAAAGATTGTGCTCGAACGGGCCCTACCCCGCTGCCTACGTACCTCATCAGGATAATGAGGATCAGAGACGCCGTAGTTCCCCTAACTAGGGGTAGAAAAGAAATTGCTTGTGGATTAAGGCTTGAACTGCCTATGCCATTGCTCAGGTGTTGCAGGCTCGGACGACGAGTGCGTAACCGTCTTGCAAAATGACAAGTAGGAGCAAGTTCGCGTACGGAGCGAAGGAGATGAGAAAAGAATTCCCGAAGGAAAGACGTTTATTGTTTGTTTGGTGTTTTTTAGAAGCTTTTATGAGTGAAAGTTTGCATAGGTAAGTGTACCCAAGTCTTACTCAATGGGATGTGTACATCTCACATCATCCCGAAATGGAATGCGCAAGAGGCACACCTATCTATGGAGGAAATCCCCAAAGCTAGTCCCACAAGTGAAGGCTCAAGCACACTAACCTATTATCATTATTAAGTGTTTTTGTGGTTTTGATTAAGAAGTGTTTTTTAGCTTTTCTTTGTGAGGTACTCATGTTAAGACCTATCCACCACGAGTGATGACTCACACCTCGCCCCGAAATGGAACGCATGTGAGCATCTCATAGCAAAGTCTCATGTCACATGAAAGTACTCAACCTTTATTAAATGAATTAGAATTAAGTTTGAAGATGAGAAGAGAGAGCACCAAAGGATCTTAAAGGAAAAATTCTAAAGGGGGACTAAAATAATCCTAAGTATTCACATGCATGGAAGTCCTAAAGGTTAGTGAGGTTTCTATCCTAATGAAGGAAAAAAGAAGAGGATAGAAGAAGGGATGAGAAAGGCCTAAGCCCAACAACAAAGAGTTAGTAACATAAACATAAGAGGAAGATGAGAATTGGAGATGTGGAACTCAATTCCCACATCTCTCACTTACCATAGCCCCTGCAAGGTTAGTATGCACAAAAAAATCCAGCAAAGTGACCAACACAATCATGGAATTAGTCATGCTCAAAGGTTCTTGTGAACAAGAATCAAACATCATGCCAAACATTGCAAGTACACGACTTACGCGTCGAAAACATGAAAGCATACATCAACCAGCAAGCAAATCACCCTAAAATCTCATGTTTAATGATCATGCAATGATCCATGGCAATTAGAACAAGCAAAGGGATCAAACAAGCTCAAAACAACACTAAAAAGTCATTCTGCTTCAGTGTTAACCGGTTAACCAAATGCGTTAACCGGTTAACCAGCTCAAACCTGCACAAAATACGCACAAAACAGGGGCGTTAACCGGTTAACCATATACGTTAACCGGTTAACACTGATAAAACAGCAACAAATCCTGCAGAAAACAGCATCTCAAAACAGCTTATTCAAATAAGCTTGCACCAGACCAGCAATCAATTACACATGGAAAATTAGATCAATTCACATTAATCCATATCATTAAGCTCATGAACAAATAACATTCGGATCCGGATACAAATCAAACAATCAATTCATGCAACACAATCAAATACACAAACACATGGTGGATCTAAAGCACAAGCATGCAAATAAGCTAAAAACAGAGCTAGATCTGAAATTAACCAACCTACAAAGCTGAGGTATGCTTTGGTAATTGTTGATTGAGCTGAAAACAATAAATCTCGCGCAAAACTTTGAAGATCCGATGCTAAGCTCCACACTCCATGCAAAATAAATGCAAGAACAAGCTCTTGATGCAGAATTTTGGATCCAAAAGCACTTCTAGATCTCAAACCAGATCTGAATCTCCAATAAAACCAGCAAAAAGATGCAAAGAAGCTATGAATGGAGGTTTAGTTCCAAGATCTACACACCTCAAGGCAAGGTTGTGTGATCTTCAAAGAGGAACTTTGAGTGATTTGGAAAATTGGGAGAGAAAAGTGAGAGAATTGTGAGTGAGAGGAATGAAAATTCAGAAATGAGAGTGAAAAATGAGTGAGCCCCTTTGGTTTGGAGGGAAATGGAATAAATATGGTTTAGGTTTGGGGCCCAAAATTTTGGTTTGGGATCCAAAATTATGGCTTGGCATTAGCTTAGAAAGTGATTTGGATTTAGGGTTGGAATGAGGCTTGGATAAATGCTCTAGATCCTTCTCTCAAATTCAAATTTAATTCAAATGAATAAAAATCAGAAAATTGGAAAATGGGGCCAAAACACACATGCTGAAATTGCTGCTGGAAATTCAAATTTCGCAGCTGTTAACCGGTTAACCATATGCGTTAACCGGTTAACGCATGGAAAATTTGAATTTCCCTCCCTTTGGTGGGAAACCTCAAAAATAGACCTGCACCAACCGTTTCAAGCAAATTTTGATCCATCTTCTCTTTCTAGGGCTCTGAACATGATACCAGGCTTGTGCAAAATGATCCTGTGAGATTCTTGCCAGATCACCATGCTCTTGATTTTGACTTGCAGGTTCGGATTTTCCCAGATGACCGATCATATGCCTTATGCTAGAACATGTGAGTGTTATGCTTGATTTTTCTATGCAAAATGATAAGGATATGGTATGCTCATGATGATTATGATATGATAACGATGCTAAACAAGAAGAGGGCAAATTTGGGGTGTTACAGGTACGGCCATCAAAGGTGGAGGACGACCACCTGGCAGGGTACGGCTGCCGAAAATATCGCGACATAGGACGAATGTCGGATAGAAAAGGTCAACGATGGGGACGGCCATCTGACGAGCATGATGGAGGACGACCATCAAGAAGTGGAGGACGACCACTCAGCAGGGTACGGCTGCTCTCGAGGTTTCTCATGACATAGGACGAATGCCAGATAAGAAAAGGAAAATTTGTTGCGATCTACTGGGGAATGGTAAACACGGACGAGTGTTCACATCCAAGAAACAAAGGGTATGAGTGTTTAGATGTTAGGGTATAGATTAAAGATGCGGACGAGCATCCTTAAGACTATGATACGGACGAGTATCAGGTAGAAACAAACTGCCATGTGTTCAGAGATGATGATACGGACGGGTGCCAACTGGTTAACAAAGAACACGAACGAGTGTTGATTCTGGGGGGACTCTTCTGGGGAATAGTAGACACAGGCGAGCATCTATATTCAAGAAGACATGAGTGTTTTGACACGGTGTATGGATTAGAGACGCGGACGAGCATCCTTAAGACTATGATACGGACGAGTATCATGTAGAAACAAACACTGGACGCATATTCTGAGATGATGGTACGGACGAGTACCAACTGGTTAACAAAAAACACGGACGAGTGTCGATTCTGTGGGGGTATATATATGGCGTATACAAGATACGGACAAGTACCTGTATAAGTGTGAGTGGTGTATAGATGAGTATTTAGCTGCTGGGGAGAGTGACACGGACGAGTGTCACAAGGAGAAGAGTGTGATACGAACAAGTATCTGATATACAAAGTGTAGGCGACTGCGCTGGGGATATGACACGGACGGGTGTCAAGAAAGTGTATATATAGGTATATATGAGTGCAAAGGGGATGTCTTTGGCTTTCTGCTGGTGATATGACACGGACGGGTGTCATGAAGTATCTGTAATACAGGTGATTTGTTTGTAAAGAGTGTTCAGGCGACTTTACTGGGGAGTGTTGGTACGGACGGGTGCCAAAAGGTGTATATACTGGTGTTTGTGAATTGTGAGGCAACTGCTTTTGCTGGGAACTCTGGTGGTGTTTTTTGTATATTGTATTCTGTATATTGACGGATTGATTATTATTCACAAGTGTTCGATTCACAACATGACTTATGATTATGCTATGCGTTTGATTTTTGCCGTAATGCTCCGTATCTGACGGAATGCTACGCTCTGAAGGGATAATATGATGCGAATGCCATGATTATGCAGAGAGGTATAAATCCGGGATTCGGATCCCGTTGCTGCGAAGATCTCTGATCGATCTGTTGAAATGGACCTCCCAGCTGGGGATGAGATCATTGATAGACCTGGAGATATGTATCCACTTGGGGATATATGTCACTGGTTGACATATCTTTGTAACAGGATCCAGCTGGGGATATGGGAGCCTTCTGTACTCTGTTGCGACCCTCTATGCGCTGCTCTTCTGGGTTGAGGTTGAGGATCTTGTGGGGAGATGATTCCCTGATTCTTGTTCTCGGCTGAGGGCGAGATGACAACTCGGCTGGGGAGAGAGAGAGGCATCACTGAAAGACCTCCCTAGAAATTCTGTTATGGTGACTTCTTGACTCAGCCGGGGATATGGGCATCTTCTGTGATACCTGCCCATTCTGATGATGATAAGTAATAAGTGGCCAACTCAGCTGGGAGGAGTCATGAAAGGCAATTCAGCTGGGGAAAGAGCACTTCAAGTGCTAAAATTGAGTGTTGATATAGATTTGGCAACTTCGCTGGGGAAATGGGTACCCTCCGTGCCATGTGGAAGATAGACCGAGTTGATAATGATCTGCCAGCTTGCTGAGGATGAAGCTTTTATGCCCCAAATTGCGTTCTGGATACCTGCAATCCTGCAAAGACAAGGGAACGTACAAACGGTTCCGAGGTATCCTTTACTGGATTCCGTCATAGGAGTTAAGCATTCTTGAGAGTAAGTATATTCCCTGTAAGCATGTGTTTTTTACTTTTTAGAGAAAAGCATCTGTACTTATTCAATTAGCTTTTTAGAGACATCAGACATTTTTGCAAATAAAAATGTACAAGACGAAACAATGACTGGAAATCTGATTTTATTAATTCAAATGCCCTGAATTGGCGAGATACAATCAAAGAAACAAATCTCCTAAAATGAAGAGACTGTTATAAATTGAGAAACAAAGTGCTGGCAATGTTGACGACGCTTTGAGGGGCTTCCTCTTCTGCTATGACTTGTATGACTTTTGACTTTCTTCTCGTCTTGCTTTCTGGAGAAAGTTGATTCTGATTGAAGCTTAATCCTTTCGAAGCTTACCAAGTTGTGAACGATACAGACGAATTCAGAATGCAGTTGTTCGCTTATTCCCTTATTTTGCATGGATCGCCCTTTCGGGTTTTCAATCCATCGGGATACCCATTTTTGCCTGAGCTGTCCAATGCGGCTTTTCAACTCAGCGGGTGTACATTTTTTGTTTATTTTCCCTTATTTTTGCCCGAGTCTCTTATTCTGTTTTTGACTCGCCGGGATGCCCTATTTTTGCCTGGACTTACATTCTGTTTTTATGTCCAGCGGGTCATTTTATGCGAAGTATTTTTTAACTGCATCTGAATTCACAGGGGATGGGAAATCTTCACCATCCATGGTGCTGAGCATCAGTGCTCCACCAGAGAAAACTTTCTTTACCACGAATGGTCCTTCATAGTTTGGAGTCCATTTGCCCCTGTGGTCTGTATGAGGAGGGAGGATTCTCTTCAGCACAAGATCTCCTACTTGGTACTCTCGGTGCCTGACTTTCTGATCGAAAGCTTTCTTCATTCTTTTCTGATACAACTGCCCATGACAAATTGCAGCCAATCTTTTCTCTTCAATCAGACTCAGCTGTTCATATCGGGCCCGAACCCATTCTGCTTCGTCCAGCTTAACATCCATTAGTACCCGTAGAGAGGGCAATTCAACTTCAACAGGTAGGACTGCTTCCATGCCATACACAAGCTGATACGGTGTTGCCCCAGTAGACGTTCTGATTGACGTGCGGTACCCATGCAAGGCAAACGGTAGCATCTCATGCCAGTCTTTGTATGTGACTACCATCTTCTGCACAATCTTCTTGATATTCTTGTTAGCTGCCTCAACAGCGCCATTCATCCTTGGCCTGTAAGGAGAAGAATTGTGGTGTTGGATCTTGAAGTCCCGGCACAGCTCTGCCATCATTTTGTTGTTCAAGTTGGAACCATTATCAGTAATGATTCGCTCGGGAACTCCATATCGACAGATGATATCTCTCTTCAGAAATCTGGCTACCACTTGCCTTGTAACATTTGCATATGAGGCTGCTTCGACCCACTTAGTAAAATAGTCAATGGCAACCAAGATGAATCTGTGGCCGTTTGAAGCAGTTGGCTCAATCTTGCCAATCATGTCAATGCCCCACATGGTAAAGGGCCATGGTGAAGACATGATGTTCAAAGGATTGGGAGGCACATGCACCTTATCTGCATAGATCTGGCATTTATGGCATTTTTTGGCGTAGGCACAACAGTCTGCATCCATTGTGATCCAGTAATAACCTGATCTTAACAATTTCTTAGCCATGGCATGCCCTCCTGCATGGGTACCAAAGGAGCCTTCGTGCACCTCGTGCATCAACAAGTCTGCTTCTGTCTTATCAACACATCTGAGGAGTACCATATCAAAGTTCCTTTTGTATAAAGACCCATCAGTGTTCAGAAAGAAACTACCAGCAAGCCTTCTCAAGGTCTTCTTATCATTGGAAGATGCCCCAGGTGGGTATGTTTGATCCTCCAAGAAGCACTTAATGTCATGGAACCAAGGCTTATCGTCTTTAACAACATCTGCTGCGAACACATATGCTGGCCTATCAAGTCTGGACACTGAGATCTGAGGTACAAAGTTAGTAGCTTGAACTTTGATCATGGATGAAATGGTAGCAAGGGCATCTGCAAACTGATTCTCATCCCGAGGGATATACTCAAGCTTGACTGTTGTAAAGAAAGTCAATAACCTCCTTGTATAATCCCTGTAAGGTATCAGATGATCCTGGTGGGTGTACCATTTGCCGTTGGTCTGATTGATTACCAGAGCTGAATCTCCGAATACGGTCAATGTCTTGATCCTGAGGTCAATGGCTTCCTCAAGACCCATAATGCAAGCTTCGTATTCAGCTTCGTTGTTGGTGCAGTTGAAGGTAAGTTTTGCCGAGAAAGGCATGTGAACTCCTTTAGGTGTAATGAGTACTGCACCAACACCACGACCATTCATGTTAACAGCCCCATCAAACATCATAGTCCATTCTTCTTCCGGGTCAGGCCTTTCAGTGTGAATAGGCTCTTCATGATCTTTTGATTTTATGAACATGATGTCTTCATCAGGGAAGTCAAATCTCATAGGCTGGTAATCATCAATGGGTTGCTCAGCCAGATATTCAGATAGTACACTGCCCTTTATGGCTTTCTGAGAGGTGTACTGGATGTCATATTCTGTGAGAATCATTTGCCATCTTGCAACCCGTCCGGTAAGAGCTGGCTTCTCAAATATGTACTTAACTGGGTCCATCTTTGAGATCAACAAAGTAGTGTGGGTCAACATATACTGTCTCAGTCGGCGAGCAGCCCACGCTAAAGCACAGCAAGTTTTCTCGAGCAGTGAATAACGTTGTTCACAGTCGGTAAACTTTTTGCTTAGGTAGTATATTGCATACTCTTTTCGACCAGACTCGTCATGCTGGCCCAGCACACACCCCATTGACTCTTCTAATACTGTCAGGTACATTATCAGAGGTCTTCCTTCAACTGGAGGCATAAGTATTGGAGGTTCTTGTAAGTACTCCTTGATCTTGTCAAAAGCCTTCTGGCAGTCTTCGTTCCACCTGACCGTCTGTTCTTTTCTTAACAGCTTGAACAAGGGTTCACAGGTTGCCGTAAGGTGAGATATGAACCGTGAGATGTAGTTCAATCGACCTAAGAACCCTCGAACTTCTTTCTCAGTTTTCGGTGCAGGCATCTCTTGGATGGCTTTGACTTTGTCAGGGTCAACTTCAATCCCTTTCTCGCTTACAATAAATCCCAGCAGCTTACCGGATCGCACCCCGAATGTGCATTTGTTGGGGTTCAACTTCAATTGGTACTTCCTCAGACGCTTAAACAACTTCAGTAGATTTACCAGGTGGTCTTCTTCAGTGAGGGACTTGGCAATCATGTCATCCACATAACACTCTATCTCTTTATGAATCATATCGTGGAATAATGTTACCATAGCCCGTTGATACGTTGCACCAGCATTCTTCAGTCCGAATGACATCACTTTGTAGCAGAACGTGCCCCAGGGTGTGATGAATGTTGTCTTCTCCATGTCTTCAGGTGACATTTTAATTTGGTTGTATCCTGAAAATCCATCCATGAAGGAGAATACCGAGAACTGAGCAGTATTATCCACCAATACATCAATGTGAGGCAAAGGGAAATCATCTTTCGGGCTAGCTCTGTTCAGATCTCGGTAGTCAACACACATCCTTACTTTGCCGTCTTTCTTAGGCACAGGTACTATATTAGCAACCCACGGTGGATAGCTTGTCACGGCAAGGAACCCGGCGTCCCATTGCTTTTGTACCTCTTCCTTGATTTTCATTGCCATGTCTGGACGAGTACGGCGCAGCTTCTGTTTGACTGGCGGGCATTCTTCTCTCAAAGGCAGCTTGTGCACAACAATGTCGGTATCCAACCCTGGCATATCTTGGTAAGACCAAGCAAACACGTCTACATATTCTCGAAGCAGATCAATCAGCTGTCTCTTCACTGAGTCTTGCAGGCAAGCCCCGATTTTGACCTCTTTCACGTCTTCATCCGTACCAAGATTGATCACTTCAACCTCCTCCTGGTGAGGGGTAATAACCTTTTCCTCTTGTCTTAACAACCTGGCTAGCTCTTCAGGAAGCTCATATTCTTCATCAACCCCTTCATCATCTTGATTGATTGGATTGTCAAAGTCATACAAAGTCATAGCTGTGCTGTTGTCAGTGCTGTCTGGAAGGCACTCTCTACAAGGGTTAAGTTTGTTCATTTTAGTGATCTGATTTTAGTCTTATTTAGAAAAGTGAAATAAAGTTGTCATTTTGAAAACACTGCCATTTATTTTTTTGTACAAAAAGAAAAATGGGAAAAACAGTGAACGGAAAAGAAAAAGACTCGTTTGCAAAAAGCTGTCTGATATTTCATTATTTATCTTGTTTGCACAAAAAGTACAGATGGCCCGATTACAAAATGAGTCTTGTCATCTTGGGCAAGATGCAAGACTTTGATGCATGCTCATAAAAATACAGGAAATAATAATTACTCTGCATGAGTAACTCTTATAATTTCCTGGGAAGACCAGTTCGAGACACTGCTCCCCGAGATCTTTGGACGAATCCAGCTTTCCAGGTTGCGCTCCTCTTCCAGCTCGTCTTCCAGACAGTTGATAGCATCGGGGGTAAGCATCCCCCCACTCACAAAATTGGGCTCTTTCGCAGCCGCTGCTTGATCTTGTTGAGTTGGTCTGTAACCCAACCCAAATTTGTCTTTTTTCTCCTCCACAGCTAAAACTTTGCCCCAGCCTAGGGCAGTTCCTTCCTCAACAACCTTCCGGGCTTGTTGGTATGATGACATGGAGATCCCAGATACAGCAGATGCTTCATTCACATTCAAGGCTTCAAATCCTTGGCTCATTGTTTCATGGATCTCCCCATCCATTTCAATATACTTATAAGTAGCCAGATGGCTAACAAATATATCCTCCTCCCCACAGATTGTAACAACTTGGCCTTCCCACTCAAATTTTAACTTTTGGTGAAGGGTAGACGTTATTGCGCCGGCGGCGTGAATCCAGGGTCTACCCAACAAACAGCTGTAGGCGGGCTGAATGTCCATCACATAAAAGATAGTTTTAAAGGTCTGCGGGCCAATTGTCACAGGTAGCTCGATCTCTCCCAGAACCGATCTCTTAGAACCATCGAAGGCCCTTACTACCAGGTTGCTGGGTCTCAATGCCAATCCATCATATTCTAACTTCACCAGAGCCTTCTTTGGTAAGACATTCAGGGATGAACCTGTGTCTACCAGCACATGAGAAAGGACAGCTCCTTTGCATTCCATGGTGATGTGCAAGGCTTTGTTGTGGTTGCGGCCATCCGCTGTCAAGTCAGTATTGGTGAACCCTAGCCCATTGCTAGCAGTAACATTCCCAACCACGGTTTCCAACTGGTTGACAGTAATCTCTTCAGGCACGTAAGCTGCGTGCAAGACCTTGAGTAGTGCATTCCGATGGGCTTCGGAGCACATAAGCAGTGAGAGGATAGAGATTTTGGATGGCGTTTGGTGAAGCTGATCCACAATTTTGTAATCACTCTTTTTGATGATTCTCATAAACTCATCAACTTCTTGATCGAACGGTGTCTTCAAGGCTTCTTTAACAGCTTGATCTTCCTGCACCGGGCTCTTTCCTTTTGCCTTGGCAGCAGCTTCTGCTTCGGCAGTAGGTCTTTGAATTGGTGGAGCAAAGAGACGTCCGCTTCGAGTGAAGCCTCCGCCTCCCCCCACATTATCTACTTGTGGTGCAGGTGTTGATGTTTCAAGAGTGATTCTTTTTCCTTCGCAGTATACGTCAGAGCCATAGTGCCAAGGGATGGCCCTATTGCTTTCATATGGTACTGGTCCAGGCACCGTGACAGTGACTGGACTGATTGCTGCTGCTGAAGGGACTGTAATTGTTTGTGGATCATAAAAGATTGTAACTGGTGCTCTGGTGGGAGCAACACCTCCTGAATGGTAGGCAAAGTTGTTTTCAGGATCATAAAATATTGTGACAGCTGAAACGTCTTCATGATTTGTTGCTGGTGTTGTAGGAGATAATGGTGGCAGAATGGATGTCGTTGTTGTAGGAGTCTCGAAATGGAGTGAAGCTGAAGTTGTAGCAGGAAAATTTGTTGAAAACTGATCAGTTGAGATGATAGATGAAGTACTTGTTGATGAAGCCGAAGAATTGTCAGGAACGATGGTTGCTGCAGTTGTAGGAGGTTCTGAAATCGTTGCTGATGGGATTGCGGGATTTGTTGGAAATGATGTGGTGATCTGAAGTTGGCCACTCTGAATAAGGCCATCTATGCCATTCCTCAGATTATCGCACCCATTTACTGAAATATTGCAGTAAGCACAACCCAACTCGCACCCCGGGAACATTTGACACTCCAAGAGCTGAGCTTTGATTTCCACCAATGGTGTCCTGATCTGTCCCACACTGGTTATTAAATAAGACGGCTTGTCTTCTTCAATAGCGTTAATTCTAGGACCACCGTGATTCGGCATCGGGTTCTTATTGACATTGGGTGGCGGTGCGAAATTCAGAGCCTTGGAGTCTACCAGGTCTTGTACCTTCATATGCAGAGCCCTGCATTTTTCTGTACTGTGGCCAGGTGCGTTTGAATGAAAAGCACACCTAGCATTGGAGTCATAGTTCCTTGGTAGACTGTTGGGATCCGGAGGTGCCAACGTTCTTAGCTCAACTAGGTTGAGTTTCAGGAGTTGTGGCAGCAGGGTAGCATATGGCATAGGGATTGGATCAATCACCCTATTGGCTTGAGAAGGCCTCTGCTGGAATGGCCTTTGCTGGTTATTGTTGTTGGTGTTGCTGTTGTTGTAATTTCTCGGAGGATACTGATTCTGCTGATGGTACTGAGGTTGTGGCTGATAGTTTTGTTGCGGAGGTTGATAAACTGGTTGAGGATGAGCTGGAGCAGGGATGGTGACTGCTGCCACTGATCTGTGAACATATTGGGGTCTGCCCCTGTTGGTGTGGATGGCATTGGTCTCGCCAGTTCTTCTTGGGCCTGCAAAAGGCTTTCTTGTACTACTGGACGAGCTGGCACCATTGTCAGAAATCTTACCCATTTTCAACAAGCTTTCAATTCTCTCTCCGGCTATGACAACATCTGCAAAGCTGGTAGATGAGAAGGCAGCTAGCCTATCAATATAGGTTCCCTGAAGGGTGTTCATGAACATATCAGCCATCTCTCTTTCAGACATAGGTGGCTGGACAGCAGCAGCAAGCTGTCTCCATCTTTGAGCATATTCTCTGAAGCTCTCTCTAGATGACTGTGACATTCCCATTAGGAGAGTCCTGTTGGGTGCCATGTCCAGATTATACTGATACTGTCTGATGAAGGCCTCTGCCAGGTCCTTCCAGCATCTAATTGTTGCTCTTGTCAGATGGGAATACCATTCCCTAGAAGCTCCAGTCAAGCTATCTTCGAAGTAGAACATCCACAACTTCTCATCCATGGTATAAGCTTTTAGTCTTCCGAGAAAAGATTGTAGATGAGTTCGGGGACAGGAAGTCCCATTATACTTTTCAAAACATGGTGGCTTGAACTTGTGGGGAATCCTGACCCCGTCTACCAAGCCCATATCCATAACATCGAACCCCAAAGAGTTTTGAGATTCTAAGGACCTTAACTTCTCAGCTATCTCATCCAATCTTCTATCATAAGCCTCTTCCCCAGCACCCATTACTGTAAACTGGTCCTCTTGAGGGTCTTCCTGAAGTACCCTCCCGGCTGTAGCAGTTCCTGGTATATTAACTGGAATGTTGGCCTCTGGATGGAGGTGGGGTCCAAAAACTGGGGGATTGACATGAGGTTGTACCCTTTCATTGTTGCTGGTGCCGGCAGTCCCTATATGTGGGTCTTCTTGATTCTGCCTTTCCACCATGGCCCTCAATCTTTCCTGGCTCTGAGCCATGGTGTTCATCACTTCCATAAACTGAGCTATCTGTGTTCTCATTTCTAGCCTTTCGTTCGCCATTTGAGTCCTGACCTCTGCAAGGTCCTGCTGTACCTGATCCATTTGAATTCCCGGAAGGTTGTTTCGGGTTGGATAACGGTGTGGACGGTTGAGGGGAAATACCCGGCGCCTAGCAATAGTTCCTGAGATTCACAACAGAGTTAGTGACAATAAAACAAAAACCTACAAAACAAACAAAGGGTTAGCATGCAATGCAGTTATGCTTATTTGTTCTCAAGGTATCCGGTTTGGCTTTCAGTTTTGACCCTTCCAGACCCCTGAAGATGCTGTTGAAGTTGCTTGAAGAAGACTCAGATGAAGCAAACCAGCACAAACATACATTACAAAAAGCAATGGTACATAGTTTGTTTACAAATACAAGCCCTCAGAGGGGTCAAAATACATTAAAATAAAAGTACATGGAAAGAAAGCAACAACAAACAAATGGTCAAACACCAAGACCAAACTCATCCTCACGAACTTCCTGGAGAAGTGCTTCGGTCACAGGATCAGCCGGACGCTCTGTGAGATTCCTGATGAGGAGATTCCGGGTCGTAACAGCTGCTGCTAGCTTTTTGTGCTGAGTTTGGTCCTTTGACCTCTTCACTCCTGCTTTGATCTTCAGCTCTGATATCTCCCTCTGGGCTACTGCCAGGGCTTCTTGCTGTTCTTTTGCATTAACTTCCAGTTGCTCCATCTTGTCTTGAACTCTCTTATCTTCCAGGGTACGAGCCTCGGTGATCCTGACCCACCGGGCTTGACTCTCCTTTAGATACAAGTCTGTCCTTGCTCTCTAGAACTGGGCTTCTTTGCAAGCATTCTTCAGAATTTGTTCTCCTGCTTTAGACTTTTTGATGTAATCCCCAGACTTCTCAATCTTAGCCAGATGTTCCACTCTCAACTTCTCTAACCTCTCAATCTCCCTCATACCCTCACTCCTCTCCCGGAGGGTCTTCTGCAAAGCCTGGGTTAACTTCTCATTTCTTTCTTTCAAACTCTCGAACTCCTCTAAACTGACAGTGGCAGGTGGCACTGAAGATGATTCAGGCATATCTTCTATGGTAAAGGGCATTCCAGAGAATTGAGCCCTGGCATAGGACCACTTATAGTATTGTGCTGATGCCACATTATTGCACTTCCCCAGAATGGTGATTCCCTTGGTTTGAACATTATCCCAGGCCCAGGCAGCCTGCCTAACAACAGCCAGATTAATCTTGTTCTCACAATAAAGAGTCTCCACCAAATCCTGTGCCTTGGGAGTATGGACCAGTGCATAGCCCAGTTGCCTCCTGAACAGCAGAGGGTTGTAATTGATACTGCCCTTAACTCCCACTAGAGGCACATTGGGAAAATGCCCACAGCTGGTGATGATATCTCTGCCCTTGGTGCTTTGAGTGCACCATCTGATATCTGCTGAAGTTAGAGCAGTGAGTCTCTTAGCCCAGTTGCTCTGCTGATGAGGGTTCAGAAATGCATCTGTCCTGGGTAGATGCCTGAGAAGCCAAGTATGGAACAATGGAGCACAACACCTCACTAGTCTCCCCCTCTGCTTTTCATTCCTCTGATGCACTGAATAGTAGAGATCTCCCAATAAAGTGGGCACTGGGTTCTTTAAGATGAATAGATGTATTGCACTCTTGCTGATGAATCGAGGCTCATCTGCAAACAATATAATTCCATATATGCTCAGAGCCAACAAGGCACAAACAGCCTTCCACTCTCCTAAAGAAGCTTTCAGGGTAGCTTGAGAGATCAAGAAATCCAGATGGAAGCCAGGGATTCCAGCTTTAGAAGTCATATGCTGCTCAATCAGGACAGGTTCCAGATGCAAAACCTTGGCTATTTCTCCATTAGCAGGAAAGGACATCTCAGGGTTGAAAGGGATTCCACCCCTGATAGGCAAACCAACCAATGATGAGTATTCTTCTAAAAGAGGGCCCAACTGAAAGTCTTGGAAAGTAAAACACCTCAATGGAGGATCATAGAACTGAATGCAAGTGTGGATCAGACTTCTTTGTGACGGGTCCAGATCCATAACCATATCAAGTATATCTCCATAATGTTCCCTGAACAATGGTATGTGATCTGGGGTGATCAGGGTCTGAATCCTCCTGATGTCTGATAGTTCTGGCTGGAAGAAGTGATAGATGATGTTGCTCTTTTTAGGAGCCATGATGCTGAAGACTGAGTAGAGATAGGTGCTGATGATAATACTGAAGTAATGAGCCACTGATTGGCTGATGCTGGTGATAACTGAAGCAGATAGCTGATGAAGACAAGTCAAAACTGAAGATGGGGTCAAAACCAAAACCAAATGAAGATGGATACCCTGAAACACAAATAAGCAAATGTCAATATGATGCAATGATTATGTATGCAAATGATATGCAGGGGTTTGTGACCGAGCTGGATCTGATCAAACTGTTCTGATATAGGTCCAAGTGTGTTCAAGAATTCCAGATGGAGGTCTATAAATCCAGTAACCAAGGTGGGGGACTCAAATAAAGAGTCACATGTCCAGGGTTTTAGAATCACAAGAACTGTTCCAACATGGAGTACTCTTAAACAAACAAAGTAACAGGGTATTCTGAGGTCAGGGTACCTGCAAACCTGTAAACAGCCCAACCCCCTCACAGGTGGTGGTCTAAAACAAGGATCCTCAGACTTGGATCAGTTATGAGAAGTGTAAACACTTCTAACCCGGAGGTACAGTGTTTACAATAACCATAACAATTCCTCCTCTAATTCACCTCAGTTTCTGAAGGTCAATACTAAAGGTCATCCAGACTTAGCAGGCTTCCCAGATAGCCCTAGCATTGCAGGAAATCTGCAACACAGAGTTCTCAAGAAGAAACCCATATCTGAACCGTGTTTCATATTCCCGCACCAGACCGAAATGGAATGGGAAAGAATATGATTCACTCTAGCCTAGGTGTCCCTCAGGTCCCAGGTATAGGACCTTAACTCTCAATGAATCACCTACCCACCAAAGCAAACAACAGATCCAGCCAGCAACATGACAGTATGATATATACAAATGCAATAAAGAAAGCAGTAGAGCAAACTGTACATAAAGTAAAATAAATACAAGCACAAATAAGCACATAACACCCCAGTAAACACAAATCAATCAAGCGCTAGGAGGAACCCACATAAAGAACCAGAAGCCCTGGTTGCAGTATAAGGTCTCCCCAGCAGAGTCGCCAAGCTGTCGCTCCCGACAAATGAAATATGGATCAAATGAAGGTACAGACGCGAACGGTCGGCGAAGGGAACAGTGAGAACACACAGCAGTGAACTCACTGGAGATGAATAGAGTCGCCAGCTAGGCATTTTTATCCCGGAGGAAAGGCAATGCTGCGTAGGCCTAGAAAAAGATGGATAAGATGGGTTGCGAACCAGAGAGACTGAGAAAGGGGGTTGGTTACAACCTGGGAAGGTATTAGCACCCAGATTGTCCGTCGTACTCGACGGGATCCACGCTTAAAAGATTTGCGTTTTAAAGGGGTAGTGTCAGTGCAATCTGTGTATACAATAGCTGGAAAGGGATGTACAGGTGTCAGTGTAAAGGAAGTGAAAGTGTAATATGAGAGTGTCAGTGTAAGGACAGGAATGAAATGCTCATGATCATGAGGCTTAGAGAATAAAGCTAGAAGGAGGGGGAATATACAGAGACTTTTGTTCGATAACTGTTAAGTCATGCCTACGTATCCTCTCGTGCAATGAGGAAGTCAGAACACCGTAGTTCGACCCAAAGAGACTGAAAGGTGAATTGACTTGTGAACTGCTTGCTTGTCAATGCTCAAGTGTATGATCTGTCTGGCACAGATGCAAACTGTCTTGCATTAGACGGAAGAAGCGAGTTCTCGTTTATGAGTGAGGGTGATGAGAAAAGAATCCCGAAGGAGACGATTATTGTTTGTTTTTGGGTTTTCAGTCTTTTGTTGCTTTTGAAAGTTTGTCATAAGTTAATGAGCTTAAGCCTAAACCAATGGATTTAGTAAACTCATCACATCTTCCCTCTAATTAGGGGTAATGAGAATTACCTTAAGTGTGAAGTCAGATTCTCACACTTAATTACCTTTGGGGTAGGGTTAAGATCATTAACCTACTTGTGATTATTTAGATGTTTTTGTGGTTTTGTTTAGTGTTAAGTAATGAGGTTAAGCCGTAATCAAGGATTAAACAGACTCATTACACCATCCTAATAGAAGGATAATAGATGAGAGTGTTTAAGCTGAGGAAAGCTCCTCAACTTAATCCATGATTAGGGATTAAACTCATGACAAAACAAGCCTTTGATTAAATGGATTTTATTTAATGATAAGATGAAGAAGTGATTTTTATGATTTGTAAGACAACTTGAGGGGGACTTGTCCATTAACACTAGGGTTAGTCCTTCTTAACCAATTAAGGAAGAATTAGAACCCTGATGCAAGGCCCAAGTTACAAGTGTAATGTCTTGATACTTATTAAGTGAAGTGATTAAAGGAGTTAAACACATTAAGGGTTTAACACTTAGGATTAAAGTTATACACTCCATCCTAAGAGAAGGATGCAAGCATAAGCTTAATCACAAAGCCTTAAAGCCTTTAGGGTTTAGTCCCTGATTATGAGATGAGAAGAGAAGACTCAAAAGAGACACAAAGGTAAGACTAAGAGGGGAGACTAATCAAAACCCTAATCATTGTCATGCTTGGTTGTTCCTAAGGTTTGTGAGGTTTAAACAAGAACAATCTTCAAAGGAGCCACCAGGAAGCAGATGAACAGGATCAAGAGAAACAAAGCAACTTGCTTCATTCAAGAAGTCAAGTCACTTGAAGAAAGAAAGTGGGAGAAACAAGAATGAGCAAGCTCAATCTCAAACACATATAGAAATGCAGCAATGGATGCAAGAGAGATGAAAAGAAAAGTTATGAGAAATGAAGGCAAATTCACTTCTCAAGTTTACTTACCACCTGAAATGTTAGAAAGAAATGCAGTGCAATGCCAAATGAAATGAAATGGTATGATGTTAAACAAAACCAGAAGCATGTTGATGATGGAAATGATGTTATGAGATGCTGCAAACATGAGGCAAGGCATGGAGATGTTCATACAAGATCATGGATGCAAATGATGCAAGCTTAGAAGCATGGATACACATGAAAAGTTATGAAACATACAAAGCAAATGACATGGCAAATATGAGATGCAATGATCAAACATACTTTTTACATGTCTTAAGATGTTAAATGAATCAAATGGATGCTTGAAATGTCATGGCAAGTCATGTTGTGCAAGAAAATGCAAGAAGGATGCAAAAGAAAGCCCAAATTAGGGTTTATGGATCAAACAACAAACAACAACCAAAAACAGAAGCAAACCCTAAGATAAAAAATGGAAAACGCCACTCAAAGAAACCTTAAACCTATACTAAACCAAAGCCCAAAGGAGAGGTCTCAACTCTTAACCAAACTCAAGTTATGATTTTTCTAAGTTATTAGGGTTTTTAGGGCTCCTAAACAAAAGAAATGCCAAACAAATTGAAAATGAGGAATCAAGTCATGACCAATTAATCCTAGAGACTACATGCTAAACACCATGCAATGCAAGAAGAATCAATGTCCAACTCTTCTTAGATAGGCAGAAATGAATTTTTGAACTTTGGATCAAATTAATGCATAAAAATGATTTTTATTCAATGAAAAATTCTCAAAATGCATCAAGATCAAAAAAGAAATTTGGTTTGAAGGTTGGACAATGTTTCTAAATGTCTTAGAACATTTCATGAATTTTTTGGTGATTTTTAAATACTTAAAAGTATTTTTAATTAATTAATTTCCATTAATCAATTAAAAATAATCTTTTAAATATTTAAAAATACTTTTTTAATGATAAAAAATAAAATAAAAATATTTTTGGGTCATAAAAATTAATAAAACCTATGAGAAAAAGTTTCATAATTTTTAAACATTTTTTACTATTTTAAAATAAATATGCAAATAAAATGAAAAGAAATGAAATTAAAATGGATTTAATCTGAATTAAGTAAAAGTAAGCTAATCCTAAGGTGGAGATTCAAACTCACACACGCGGGAGTTGACTGCGCGCCACATCTCACGGCTCAGATTCAAATTTCACTAATCAATGCTTATGCCCTAATCTCACCGTTAAACACATTCAGATGACCGGAACAGTGTTCCGGTCATCTTCTCCGTTCACCCAAAATCCCTAACTCACTCCCCAGGCCAAATCAGAAGCTCTAAATCTCCAGAAATCATCTACCAACTATCCTAAGCACGAATCCAGCATCAAATCATGTTTAAACTCACACACAAACAAGAATCGAAGCAATGAAATTTCTAGGTCAAACTTTCAGAACACCATAACATACTCATTCCTTGCTCATTTCAAAAAGTAAATAGATCCCAATGATCAGTGCAACATACAAAGCAAGATTCTAACAAGAAAATGGAGTTCTGGAAAAAAAGTTCATGGAGTCACCTGAGATGGAGCTTTTGATTCAAGAGCTTTCTGGGTGGTTCTTTGGCTCAAACAGGTCCCAATGATCCCCCTTAGAAGCTTTGCACACTTGGTTGGAGTTTAAACAGCCTCTTGAGTGAGTTTGCAGAAGCTCTGACCAAGGGAATGTGAAAATCGTATTTGAGTTATGGAGGGTTTCAGGCTAAAGTAGTGGGTGGTTTCTGGTCAGTGGAGCAAGGTGAGTTGATGTGTGGAGTTTGTTTGAGTGTTCTTGGCTTGTGGAAGCAAATTCGAAAGCTTTTGCTTTATGGAGTGAAAATGGTGAAATGGAGTTAGGGCTTGTTTCAGGCCTGGTTCTTTGTTGCTTTGTGCTTAATGAGGCATGGTGAGTTGATGTGTGGGAATGGTTTGGATGTTTGTGAGCTGTGGAAACAAATTCGAAGGAAAATGCAAAGTGGTGTGTTTTGGTGTATATGTTCTTGTGAAGTGTTTCAGCCTTGCTAGATGTATGGAATGGCTTGCAAAGAGATATTGTATTTTAATCCTATAGGTCAGATGATGTGACCTGGCCTATGGTGATTGGTAAGTTTGCTTTTGCTCAAAGTCCACTTTTTGTGTAAGAGAAGTATGGCTCATGATCTAGGCAAGTACAAGCATGGGGCTGCACAGCAAGGGTGAGGGGAAAGGCTAGCCAAAGTCATCAGCCAATGTCACAAGTTGTAGGAAGTGATCATGATGATTTTGCAAGTTGCTTGCTTTTTGAACTTCATGAAGAAAAGTCTTGTTACATGAACCAAAACATGAGAAACCTTGATCCAATTCTGACTTTTAGGTCATGTAGAATGTTTGCATACTGGTTTGAAATGAATTAGGGGTCACAATTGGCTTTGGTTCATGATTTTGCAAAATTCCCATTTGAAGCATGCCTTGAAAATCAATGATTTTTGCCAACTTTGTCACACCATAACTTTTGATCCAAGAAGAGTTTGATCATGTTCTTGTACTTTTTGAAAAGGGAAAGATGTAATCTACAACTTTCATGACCAAAGTTTTTCCATTTGAAGCATTTTTGGACCAAGAATCAAGGCTTGAAAAATGACCTAAAATGAAGCATTCTTGAAAAGTCAACTATGCCCAAAAAGTCAACATTTGCAAAAACCCTAAATTCTTGATTTTTATGAACTTCAACCTTCTTCCATGACCAAATAAAGATCATATACACTCAAAATGATGAAGATCACCCATTGGTTGGGTCATTGGGGGCCTCAGATGCCCTGATTTTACATTGACTTGTCTGAAAAGTCAACTCTTGATCAGATGACTTCCCCATGGAATTTCTTCATGAAAATTGATATGCATACTCACTATACCATATAGAGACCAATGGAAACAAGAATGACCAAAAAAATTGGGGTTATGGCCTCTGAAACCAAAACCCTAATTTTAGGTCAACTGTGCAGTCTAGCCTGGCTCTGCATCCATTCAAACCCTAGTTCTTGTGATTCTTTTGAATTCTTGGCTTTGGGAGGATGTACCATGATATAAGAACACATGTGGATCCCTTTGAATTGATTGATGGCCTTTGGAGTGGCTCAAGAAGCTCTTGGATTGCTCAGATCACAAACCCTAGGTGCAGATGACTTTGAAACTATGCAGTGAATCAAAAATGTAATATGAGATGATATGATTGTGTTTATGCATATGGGAATGATCACAAGCCATGGTGTGAATGGGTGAGGGCAAATTTGGGGTGTTTACAGTTGGAAGTCAGGTTTTTCTTTGACGTTTACGGGGACCACGCTCCACCAAGGGCCAGTTACCATTCCTTGCCCCCAGGTGAAAACTTGTTTCGATGCTAATGTATTTAATGCTCCATCGCCCATGCTTTAGATTGACTAGCTACCGAGAGAGGGGTTTCATGTGTGGCTTCACCTTCCTCATTTTTAGGTCTTATTGTGTTTACCATTTGCCTTGTTCTATACTAGAAAAGGAAATCACGTAATTCAATGAAAAAATATTATATTACTTAACTCAGAGTGTAAAGATACCTCGATTACCAAATCAACGATGTTTTCCAAGACGAGTCTGACATTATTTTCCATATCGTCAGACAACCCATTTGTAAACACGATCCATGTTGAAGTTAGTTCAGACGCAACTAAGGTTGTTTAGGCTATGAAGTCTACAAACAATTTGGATTTTAGTGCTTTTATAGGCTCAACGGAGACATCAAATTTAGACATTATGATAAACCCTTTGGTTATTCGTCCTTCAAGATCTGTCATGTGAATGAATTATTTAAGAGGTAGGTCGGTTTGGATGACGATGGTGTACACTAGTAAGTAATGTCGTAGTCACCAATGCTAATGCCATCTTCTCTATCTTATGGCAGTGTGTTTTCGATTCGACCAATGATTTTGATAAAAAATACATTGGGACCTGATAAGAGGTTGTTTTTCAAATTAGGACGACGTTGATTGCTTCGTCAAAAATGACTAAGTAAAGGAATAAAGTCTCATCGGCTACTAGTTTAGATAAAACTGGTGAGGAAAATATGCATGCTTTCAATAATACAAACACTCATTCTCATTAAGGGGTCCAATCGAAGTGTGTTTCTTTCTTTAACAACATGTAAAATAGTGATTCACGGTGAGCCGAACTTGAGATGAATCTATTTAAGGTCGTGAGTATCCTATTTAGCTTCATTATCTATTTATCCATGATTGGTGCTTGCACTTTGATGACTGTCACACACTTGCCTGAGTTCACTTCTATGCCTCTCTTCGCCAGGTAGAATCCCAAAAAATTTCCAATCCTAACTCCGAAGGTTCACTTTTCTCGGTTGAGCCTTATATTGTATTTTTAAACCCATCGAAACACGTTAATAGGTGTCCATCACGTTACAATTCTTTTTTGGGCTTAACGATCATGTCATCCATGTAAACTTATAATGTTTCACCTGTTTCCTGTTTAATGATTTTATTCATCATATTTTGGTATATCTCTATTGATTGCTTCAAGTCAAATGGCATGTCATTGTAATGATATCTAACTCGCTCCATCATGAAGGATTTGTGTCCTTGTCTGTCTCGTGCAACTGTATCTGGTTATAGCCAAAATATGCATCCATAAACAACAAGAGTTTGTAGCCAACAAATTTGTCCACTAGCTTGTAGATGTTATGGGGTGGATATGAATCCTTAGAGAAAGCTTTATTGAGGTTAGTGTAGTCAACACAAATTCTACATTTCCTTGATGCCTTCTTGACTGAGACAACATTGGATAATCATTAAGTATATATCTCACCTTGGAAATAAATCAACATTGAGTATGCCTTTTACTGTGTTAATGACAAATTAATCTTTCTCAGGGGATTGTTGTCTCCTTCATTGAGCTAAATACTAAAAAAATGGATTAATATTTGTCATTCCTTTGATTGGCTGCTTTAGGTAAAATAACATGGTCAACACAAGATGTAAAATGTGAAGAGGCATCATGTGGGACAAAATGTTCTTGCATGAGTACATCATCTGACCTCAATCTGTAAGTCGTGTTACATGAGTAAATATGTGTGTGTGTATTTGATTGGTCCAAAAGAGATTTGTCATTTATGAGTTTCATCTTTTAGCAATGAGTTTTTTAGGAAGCTTAGCTAAAAAGATTGTCCAATACAAAATTAAATTAAATGCGATAAAATCTCTAGGTGGATTTTAATGTATATCAAATCAAATCTTCATCAAAATCAAATCAACATTAAAATCAAATATGTTTGGTTTCAATTCAAATGCTCAGGCCCAACAAATATTTTTCTATATAAGAAGACACATTCCTACCAGAGTATGTGCACAATAATTAACGATATAGTGTGTTAGAGTTTGATATTTGATTAAGTATTTGTACTTGTTGTTATTTGTGCACCTCTATAAATCCTAAGTTCCATATCAAAGTCATAGATGTTGTTCTGTTAGTTGAGTTGTAAATCAACAATCTTTAAACATGTTTTATGTATTGATCAATATGGTTAATGATTAAGAGAAAGTGATAAGGGTTCTCATATTTATGGGGAGTTCTAAATAGAAAGTCATGAGTAGTATTAGGTAGAAAGGCATAAACAATGTTTGTTCATCTAAGATTAACTGAACTAACACTATTGAGAGTGAATTTCCTTTCTTAGGTTGGAAACCCCCTAGACATAGGTGACATTGCACTGAATTGAGTTAACAATCTTTTGTGTTCTTTATTGCTTTATGATTTATTTCTCATTATTGTTAATATGTTAGAAACAAGTTATACACATTGTCCCAGACATTGTATAATATTTGTCCTGCGTACGAACCATAATTCCAATATTCAATTTATGACAAACCACACTAGGGTCGATGTGGGGCATCATAATTGGATTGAATGAGAAGAGATTGTAATTAACTTTAAGGCATTCAATGGTGCTTTATTTAATAAAGCTTCCAAATCAACTCCTATACATCTCCTATACATTGTGACCTTGCTAGATTCTCATCAAGATTTATCACCTTGAATCTTCCATATGTGATATGTCTCATGGTCTTTGCTTTGGGCTCCAGTGGTGAATCGAGGTCATCACTTAGTATGGCCTCATTTTCATGTACGCCAAGGTCAACCATGTTAAAGGCGGACATAGGCATCCTCTTCACTTTCTTTTTGGGAGTAAGGGTGGTTTCTCGAGGATTCCTTAGTATCATATCGTGAATCAGACAAGCTATGCGTAAAAATGTTGGAATGACAACTAATTCACCAAAGTTGTTGTAGTACTTTTTTAGGTGGAATGTAGAATCTACCGCGTCTAGCATCGCGAGGAAATACCTTCCTAAAATGCAAGTGTAAACACTTTCACAAGGGATCACTAAGAAACACATCAACGGTTCTCTTATTATTCCCTTCATCAAAAGAACTTAATAATTCTATGGATTAATAGCGGTGAGTGGTAGAATCCTTGAACGCCTAAAGACTCCTACCTTCGTATGGTGTGAATAGGGATCTCAATGGGTATGGACGGGTGCAGGTTTCAAACTACCAAAACCCGCACTAGAAATCACCACCCGAATCCGAACCTAAACGTTATTTGGGTGGCAAGATAACAGTCACGCCCATACCCGATGAGTTTGGGTTTTTCACCCAAACCCGTAGCAAAAACACAAAAATACAACAGCAACATTGAAATTTGAAACACAAAAATTTCATCAAGGTCTCTAAAAGAAATTAAAGAATTAAATTACAACTTTCCATCAAGTTTGGTAACATTACAATTAAAATTAAGGGGCACTTATGTATATTTAGGGGCACTTATATAATTTCATGTCTAAACGAGTGTGATTTCGGATTTCGGGTACGAATTTCATACTATCCAAACCGCACCCGAAATATCAGGTAGTACCCGAACTCGAATCCAATCAACTCAGATTTTCACCCGTTGACTCGGATTTGGATGCGAGTTGACCCCGCGAATTTGGATCTGCCTACCATTCCCAGGTGTGAAGTCCCTATTGTGTAGACCCAATCTCACAAAGACATTGGAAGTAGTCCAACTGGTCATCGGTGATCATAGTGATAATCAGAATGATGGTCGTAATAATAGTAGGAGTAATGATTGACTATCATTGAGAATAGTTTCCTAACTTCAAGAAAGAAAGAAAAAAAAAAAAGAGAATAGTTTCCTAACTTCAAAAATTAGAAAGAAAAAAAAAAGCAGAAAATGTTTTTCTCCGTGCTGCTTAATAATGCAGAAAATGGTTTTGAAAGTTATTTTAAGGGTAAGTAATGAAAATGGGCAACACAGCCCTAGTGTAATACATTATACATCCCTATAAAATAACAAGTCTTTCTAAAACACACATTCAATGCTATCAATAATGCAAGTGATGACTTCCACAAATTGAAACGTTTGTGGTTTTTAACTTTCTCAGACTCTCCTCTCTTCTCTTTCACAACTTTTCCTGCAGCGCGACATCGGCACAACCTTCTCTCCCATGTTGTCTGCACAATCATATTTCTTCTTCGACAGAAAAAAAAGTGCAAGTACACCATGGTTAGATGTAGTTTATAGAGCAAAGAGACAAGAATTAATGATCTCATTAACTTCACAACATATATTTATTGACCGAAATAAAACTAAATAACAATAACAAAGCAATGGCCACAATATCTTATACACCTGGTTTGTAATGAAAAAAAATCATATCTGAAACTTAAAACTAAACTAACACACCAACAATTAAAAAAGAATATAAGCCTCAACTCTCAAATTAAGCTATTCTTTCCATTTGTTTTGCATACTGTGATGTCCAGCATATTGAATTATCAAGTTAAAATACAGCAAAATTTGTGAACCAACTAATCCTGTTCTACATAAAACCAACTTGCTTATAAAATTGAAACATGATTATTACCTGATCTAATGATAAAAAAGGAGAAACTACAGTGTATGAGACACTAAGATAACAGACTAAATACATTGAGGCCTTGTAGTCTCACTCAAAAATCTGTCTATTTGCATCCTACAAAGACTCGACAGAGCTTTTACCACCAATCAAGTGATGAAGAAGCACACCCGCTGCTACACTAACATTTAAGCTTTCCACAGCCAAAAATGAAAGAAATTCCGTACCAGCACTCTCGCTATTTAAACCGGTACTTTCACCTTCTAGTTCACTAGTACTTGAGTCTAGAGGAATATTACCAGCAATTTTAACCAACTGAGTACATGATCTCTCCACCAAAGGCCTCAAACCAGTGCCCTCACTTCCTAAAACAAGAATAGTCGGCGGACCAGGTTCGATCTCATTCAATGAAATCGCTTTGGCGGAGACAGATCCTCCAAGAACCCGCCAACCGTTTTCGGCCGAAGACACTAAGAACTGCATCATGTTCTTGCAATATCTAAGTTCCATTAACTCAAGTGATCCTGCACTTGCTTTGCTTACAACACCGCTCAATGGAGCTGAATTCTTTGCACATAAAACTATCCCGGTAGCTCCAAAAAAATATGAAGACCTGATAATTGCCCCCAAATTCTGAGGATCAGTAACCTCGTCCAAAGCTACCCAAAGAGAACCCTTTCCTTCCTCAAGAGAAAAAGGTTCCAATTCCTGTATTTTCACCATCTCAAGCGGCGAAGCGTCTAATACCAAACCTTGATGAGGTCGGTTGTCAGCCACCATATTCAGATCATGCTTTGATGCTTCTTTTATACTTATATTGAGCTTTTCAGCAATCTTAAGAACCCTCTCAAACCCTTTCTTGTCTTTCTTTTTCCTATTATTGCTACTCAAATCCAACCCTTGTTGCACATACAATGCATAGAATTCCCTTCTTCCAGCTGACAAAGCAGCCAAAACTGGACCAACCCCATAGATTCCTTCACCAACAACCTTAGGCACAGTTGATTCAGTAGCCTCTTTCCATGTCTTTCTACCCCAATTTTCATTACTATCCCATCTTCGATATTCAGGTCTTTCCGATCCACCCTGGAACCTATTCCTTATGTTATCCCACCTCGGATCATCAACACCCTCCTCTTCCACCTCCCCTTTCTCCCCATCCTCCATTTCATCACCAATTCTTTCTTCAACATTATCATCCTTCCTTTCTTCAGCATTATCATCAAACCTACCATATCTTTTAGAGAGCATGTTGCTAGTACTCCTCTTATCATCAAATCTACCATATCTACTAGAGGGTGTGTTGTTAGCGCTTCTCTTATCATCAAATTTGCCATACCTACTAGAGGGCTTGTTGCTAGCAATTCTCTTATCATCAAATCTACCATATCTACTACCACCATCACTTCTACGCTCTCTCGCCTTCTCAACAAACCCACTTTTCTTTTCCTTACCCGAATCATCACCTTTCACAGAGAAGGTTGATTCCCGCAATTCTCCCAATCTCTGCTTATATTCTGGAACTGCTGTTTTCTCTAACCTATCAACTGATTGTTCCCAAGAGGACTTAACACTCACATTCTTCACTGAATCCTCTTTAACAGAACCTCTAACATTGACCCTTTTTGCTTTCTCCACCACTCTACCTTCCTTAGCTCCATTCATTTCTAGCCAAGGAAGTTGCTTTTCAGCACTTCTCGCCCCACAGTATCTCCTAGCAATCTGTAACATCAACCCGTGTGGATTTAACGATTTTCCCATTTCAAAGGTTCGAAATTTACATCTGGGGTTTGTAAAGATATATTTTTTATGGGAAGAAAAATGGATGTTTGCAGATGGGAGTGAATTGAAGCATCTGGGTTGCGAAGATATTTTAGATGCAAGAGGAAAAGCTTGGACTTTGGAGATATTGGTATACATTGAAACAGCAGAAGAAGTGAAGAATTATAAAGTGTATGAAACGGAAAACCAGAGAGGAATATCAAATATTGATGGAGTGGATTAAGGAAGAAGAAAGCATGAAAAAATGTAATCCAATTAGGGTTTCATTCATGTGAAATTAGGGCATTGTGCAGACTCCATAGACGGATAGGATAGGAGTAGTTATCGATTTCAGATGGGACTAACCTAAACGACTTCGTTTCATAGTGATAAACTTTGATTTGATTCGATACATGTATATCCTAAATAAAATCTATTTAAAATATTATTATTTTTAAAATAAATTTTATAAAAAATATTAAAATAATTTTCAAAAGGAAGAACATTCATAAACCAAACCTTGAACAACATTTTGAAAAGCAAAAATTTAACAAAATACTAATTTAAGTTATCTTTAGTATACTATCAAACATCCTAAACAACAATTTAAACAAAATATTTTTCTTCTTCTTGTTCGAGATTTTCTTCTTTGTTAATATTGATATTTTTTTTTCAATGCACTTTACCTACATGTTGTTGTTGAATTTAGTCTTGTCGTAGGTCATGTACACTTGTTGTGGTTCTCCTAATGTTAAATTTTATAACCTCTGTAGTATGAGTCTAACCTTTTGACTAAGCTTGTGATAGTGTACCATTTGTAGCTTATGTAACATGAGTCCTAACATTGGGCTGAGTATTTCCTTCTGAGCTCCAAAGTTGGATGAGTATCTCCCTTTCACTGCATCAAATCTGTTGGTTGAGAGATGGTAGTGGTATCTTGCATGTTAACTTGTTACAACTATTTTATCCACCTTTAACACCTAATATGAAATTCAGTCCTTCTCATTTTACGATCCATTAATCTCACCTTGTCAACATAGTTAGAAAATTTCAACCTATTTGCGGTCCACCTTTCCATTGTATATGTTATGATTTCTTACAACATAGTGACTATTGCCTTACCTCTAGTATCAATAATGTCACTATTAAAGGTTTATTAACATATTACTCAACAAAGTATATCACATTTTGAGCCCTCGTTTCTCATCTTGGATAAATTGCCTTAGTTGTCTTCCAAATTATTTTCTTCAATTTATTTCATGGATATTTCTTCCTAGAATTGTTGTCCAAATG
Organism: Lathyrus aphaca; assembly: GCA_963966055.1. Lineage (NCBI taxonomy): Eukaryota > Viridiplantae > Streptophyta > Magnoliopsida > Fabales > Fabaceae > Lathyrus > Lathyrus aphaca. The sequence continues at coordinate 19,500,231 of OZ014521.1, forward strand.
ACGTACACAAAATCTTTTCTCAACACGGGATATAAGTTTATCCATAGTAGTCAATAAATCTTTCATCGAAAAATAACTAAATTGTTTTAAAATGACATAAAATTGAAGAAACGTTAAATTATGAATAATTATGTCAATTATAATATGTACCTTTTGTTAATAAGAGATAAATGTATATGTATGACATTAATTCCTACCTCCAAGATAATCAAATAAAAGTTAAAGAAACCATGACTAGTAGTCATTTGTCTCTCCTTCAACAATTGCAAAAGCTACTTGGAACATCTGATTGTTTGGATCCCTTCCTATTACTGCCAAAAATTTCCCTCCATAAAGCCCCTTAAAAAAAATCCATATAATCAGCATCAACACTAAGTGTAACATTGAGATCAGAACCAATTCCAACAATCAAAAGTAGCTCTAAATTCTTAGTTTTCTTAATTTATTCGGCGGTAACATAGGTATGATGAAATGGCGTTAGATATCAGGACATAAATATCAGGAATGTGCTTTTCTAGTTCTAATAACAGGACAATAATTAAGTCATAAGTTCAAGCAATCACAAACTTCCGATATTATCCACATATTTAAAATTCAAGCAAACAAATATAACATGAAAAATGTTTAAAATACCAGTTATGACAAATTGGTCCAACCATATACTTGATCCAACCATACCAGCCTTCATTTTCATGCTGGTAAATTGGTTAATTTGTGTCAACAAAGTTCTAGAAGTTCTGCAACAACTATAAGATTATCAGTCCAATGCCAAACTGAAAATTAAAGTAATTACTAAGGAAAGTAAGAATCCCCACCATGGAAATTGGAGGTGGTTGTCAAAGGCTTCACAACATACAAAGGCTAAAATAATCACGAGGACTAAATTTGTCATGAACCACCACTTAGGGACTTGTGCATAGTTTTTCTTCATGATTCTTCTATGCACGTGTTTACCCCCAAAATTGATAAACAACCGCTGGTCTTCTAAGGATACTAAAACACCCTTAGTTGCTTACAGGATCGATCAAATTGATTATAGGACATATGCTAATAGTTTGTTGATTATGATGTTTTTGGGAAAATGTAATGAATCATTCGACAAGACTCAGAAAATAGTAAAGAACAAGAAAATAAGATAAAAGAGAAAGCTTTCGAAGTAAATGAAATGATAAATGCAAGGCAAGAATGTTAAAAGGGCAGGAAATATAGAGAAAAGACAGTAAATTACTTTGAAAGTAAATGAAAAGACAATATAAAATGCTTTTAACATAAAAGACTTAAAGATAAATGACTTGGATAATTGACATTAAAGATAAAAATGGTGGTGTTTACATCACCTACATTCTCACTTCACTCGTTTCTCTACACACAAATACTTTGGGTATTTATGGAGTTACTAGTACAATATGTTCACACACACTTATTCCAAAACTAGACTAAACTATTTATAGAAATATAATGTAACCGCTTTCGATGGTTTTATTCCAAGATTGTGACATTTGTCACTACATGTTGAAGAAGCTTCATCTTGCACAACTTGTCCTTATTTTTGAATTGAAGGTTACACATTTTCCTTCCAAGGCTTGTGAGTGTGCAATCTGAACAACTACCATTTCTAGTCGAACTATGCATGGTCGAATTCCATCAATACTTAGAAAATACTCCAAATTCGGTATTCTTCTAAGTACAAAATCCGTAGGTAAGGGTTCCTTCGACCTACGTCTTTCACTGAATAAGGTCGAAGAACCTCACTTTTAGCTTACAACGAAAAACTCTTTTCTAATCCAAATATTCCAACTATGTTAGCGTCGAAATTTGGGAGATAACAGCACGTCTCCAGCCTATTCTTGTAGTGCAGGTATTGTCTTCCTTCACAAATATATATAGTTACCAAACAAACAAACAACGACAATAAACTGAAAAGTACCAAAGCTACAAGCAAAAACTCTTATTGGTATGTCTCCCTTTGCTTCCATGACGGACCAACACTCACTTTCTATATCAAATGCCCATACTGCACAAACACCAAAACGATAATCAGAAAATTCTTCAATTTTGCAAGGGAGTTAGATTATGAACCGAAAATACTATTGTAGATATACAAAATGAAGAAAGCATGAAAAAAGGAGAAAAAGTACCATCAAAGGGATTTGAAGCTCCAAATGAAAACTGAAATATACAGATCAAAAGGTTTATCACTTCTCATCCTTCCTCTTTCAAAATCCTAATTTTACCAAATAATCCAAAGCAAACAAAACCCTAAAAACACAATAACAAAAACTGATATGGAAAATACTTTCAGATTCCTTGTTCATACTTTTTAACACACTTTCAAGAGAGATCTGGAAATCGCAAAAAAATAAATATTAACTCTAACAAAAACTTTTTAACAACATTTTCAACAAATTTTTGACTTACATTCAGATCTGTCCAAGATGGTGATGTCCACTAAAGTTCAAACAGTCTTGCAATGTTGGTTGGTGTTGTCTCCTGAACTTCAAACGATTCTGAATCTTGCAGACAAAAAATGGAATTTAGAGAAAAAATTTAAGGTCAGTAGTTTAATTGTTTAGCAACAAAGGTTTGGTTGATGGAAGAAGGAGTTTTGTAGAACAAATGGTATTGAGATGCAAAACAAATGGTAGTGAGATGCAAAATAAAACTGTAACTGCAATCTTCCAAAGCTCTTTAGCATCCTTAAGCACAGGAAATTGTCTTGCCATTGTTGTTCTTCAGAAGTTTTGAAGCTGGGAACTTGGTGTGAAGTAAGAGAAAGGGCATGTTTGTTTTAACATTAAAAAAAAGGATTTTTTCTTTGTATTTTTAAAAATGGATTTTGTAAAATCGTTTTTCTAAATATTACAAGTTTTTTTATATTCAATGTTTCTAAATAGCAAGACTAATTTTGATATTGTACAACATAAACATACATTATTGATGACCAAAAAATAATCGAAATCGCAATTTTTGAAAAAAGTTGTATCTCAAAAATGATTTTTATGAAAATCTATTTGAAATATCTTCAAAATTAAGTGATTTTTTAAAATTTTGATATTCAAATTTTTTTCCGATAAAATGATGAAATATCTAAAATAACATTTTAAGAATAACCACTCAAACCAAAATTTTATTTAAAATTTTTATAAAAAAAAATTGTAATTTTGTTTTCATAAAATTTTGTTACACTATAAAAGTCATTTAGAAAAAAACAAAATAAACGACCCAAAATAGAAGAAAAGAGTGATTAAGGATTTTTGGAATGTGTCCCTGAGAAAAAGAGCAGAGAAAGCACCGGTTTCCATGCCATTATGTTTTGGGAATATAATTTTATTTGAAACATCACGTTTGGTTGCCAATAAACCAAAAGAAAAAAACTTCAGTTACATTGGCACTATTCTGGTAACGCATTTGCTGTGTAAATGGCCAGGTTAGGTTCTAACTGATAGATCATTTGATCGAAATTAGTTAATTTTAGACTTAAATTACCCCAAATTGTAAAGTGGCAGCCAATTAAGGAAAGTTAATTTTGTGTTATCCATAATGCATCACATAGTTTTCTTATTATATTATAGATGGTAACTTTCCTTCCTTAAAAGTTACTAAAATCCAATCTATATTTTGCCACTGCCGTTCCTACATTTTCGTATACTTTACGTCACTCTCACACTCTCTTCCTAGTTCGCAACCACATGGCCGCCGCCTTGCCCATAACCCCATCAAACACGCGCCTTGGATGGATCGGCACCGGTGTTATGGGTCAGTCTATGTCTGCTCATCTCATCCGAGCCGGCTATACTCTCACCGTCTTCAACCGCACCCCATCCAAAGCCCAACCACTCCTCGACATCGGAGCTAACCTCGCCGCCTCCCCCCATGATGTCGCCTCTCAATCCGACGTCGTTTTTACCATCGTCGGCTACCCCTCCGACGTCCGCTCCGTCCTCCTCGACCCTAACTCCGGCGCCCTTTCTGGACTCAAACCAGGAGGAATCCTAGTCGACATGACCACCTCAGATCCCAATCTTGCAGTCGAAATCGCTGCTGCAGCTTCCTCCAAAAACTGCCACTCAATCGATGCCCCAGTTTCCGGTGGGGATCGCGGCGCAAAGAAGGGGACCCTAGCAATCTTCGCCGGCGGAGACGAATCAGTAGTTAAAAAACTCGAACCGTTGTTTAAACCTTTGGGGAAAGTGAACTACATGGGTAGCAGCGGAAAAGGCCAATACGCGAAGCTAGCTAATCAGATAACAACGGCATCGACAATGATAGGATTAGTTGAAGGGATGATTTATGCTCACAAAGCTGGACTCGACGTAGGGTTGTATCTCGAAGCAATATCGACCGGTGCAGCTGGTACAAAGTTGCTTGATGCATACGGGAAGAGAATCTTGAAGAGGGATTTTGAAGCAACGTTTTATGTGAAGCATTATGTGAAAGATTTGGGAATTTGTTTGAAAGAGTGTGAGAAAATGGGTATTGCTTTACCTGGTTTGGCACTTGCTCAACAGCTTTATGTGTCGCTTAAGGCTCATGGTGAAGGTGATTTGGGTATGCAGGCACTTATTTTGGTTCTCGAGCGACTCAATAATGTTTCTCTACCATCTCTAGCTTGAAATCAAACACATTATCACGCTTGTGTAATAAGAAATTTGCTGTATGTTCATTTTGAATGTTTCTATGAAAGGGGTATTAAATGTTGTATACCACATTTTACTTAGAGAAAATATACACATATGACGTTTTTATGGGGAGGAGAATCAAGAAAAGGTAAGGTTATAAGTAGCTATAACTGTTTTGTTTTTACTCTCTCTTGTGCTAAACATGACAGGCAAGCTTGAGGAATTTTTTTAGAAGAAAGAATGTGCAAATCTTTTTTTTTTAAGTATATCAAACAAAGAATACTGAATTACACGAAAAAATTGTATTGAAATTGAGTAATATGGGTAGTCAATCCATGTACAAAAGGAGAAGAAGAGGGCCTCTAATCACTAAGATTAAGGAAAACAAAGAATAGGATTTCTAAATCAATCCTCCACTCAAAATCTAAAGGCCTTAACAACTTCGTCCTAACCAATTCCAAACTAACTTCTTAGCTAAAAAGACAATATTATATACATCTTTAATGCCCTCGTTGAAAAGAACTTCAATTTTTTGTTAACCAAATAGGCAATGCAACCGAAAACCAAATCATACTACGGAAACATTTCTTTAAATTATCCACCATGCACTTAGAAAACTTGAGCACGTGTGACACAGTATATCTTTTTGAATAATCTAATTATATTACGTAGAGTTATTTTGGATTACGCTGTTCAGTTATGAAAGTATATTAAATTATTTAAAATAAATAAATAATAATAATGATAATTTATTATTATTTTAAATAAATAAATAATAATTAGAAAATATCCAAAAAAAAATTAATAATTTGATAAACTATTATCATGATAAATTATTTGCATACTTCATAATGCCAATTTATTTAGGGATGACAAAAATGTTGGTCATGTTTATACTGATCTCACAAAAGTCCATAAAAAGAATAGGGTGTGGAGGGACAAACATAATTGATAATTGGTGATGTGGTTATAAAATCTAGATCCGCTTAATAAGACCGTTTCCGAGATTTTAAGTGTTCTGTGAAAATTATGAATTTGATATTTTTTTTGTTATTCATAATTTTTTTTACCTAATTTAGAAGTCATATAATTATAAATATATAATTGTAAAATAAGTAAAAAATCACATTAATATTGAAAAGTTTACCCCAAATTAAATTTACAATAAAAATAGTTATAATGTATATATCGATCCGAACATGTATCAGTACCATTCTAACATATTAATAACAAAAATTATTATATATGATATGTCCTATGTGATTCAATCTAAAGTTATTTTTTTTCCATTAGAGTTTAAGTTATATATATATATATATATATATATATATATATATATATATATATATATATATATATATATATATATATATATATATATATATATATATGTTGCGGTGAGAATCGGATACCAAGCTATTGATTAAGCTTGAATCGCAAAACTTTTATGTTCACCACCGACTTTAATTTAATCCAAAGGGAAAAGGGAAAAAGATCGTAAAAACCCTAAATGAGGAGAAACTAGGTTCGGGGGTTGATTATACCTAGGGAAGGTGTTAGCATCCTAAGCATCCGCAGTATCCTACGGGAACCTCTTGTTAATATTTGTGTTTTTGTTATTTATTGCTTGTTAAAACTAAGGGAACCTAAGGTTTTTATTTCTAATGGTGCTCGCAAAACATCGCATCGATGCCTACGTATCGGGTATAGAATCAGAGCACTCGTAGTTCTCCTAAGGATTAACGAACACTTGGTTACGCTCAAGGTTCGCGGGGGAAAGTAAGTGTTATGGCAAACACTCACGTGACTTTGGGAAAGTCACAAAAAGTTGTAAAATAAAAAGTCCTAATGGTTAAAGTTGAAAAAGAACTAGGGATGGCTAAACTTCCTATGACATTGAGTCAACTGCAGGAGTTCTTTCCCTTTTGGATTGAAATGCGAAAAAATAAAGTAAATAAATGAGGGTGCAAGCTCCTAAGTCTAAGGCATAGGTTGCAACTTGCAAAAATGAACTGAATAAAGTAAATAAAAATGCAAGGTAAAAGGCTTAGTAACCGGGCTATGACTCGATATATGGATCGAGAATGCGGGGGTGGAAGACAAGCGTGGTGCGTCAATTTGTTTAAGTTGGAAAGTTGTGAAGTGTAAAGACCGTGCAGATGGCGATCGTAAAACGATCGACTTACGTGTGTGAGTGAAGTGTGTAAAGTTCACTTGGCGTTGGACCAAGGATTATTATCTTGAAAATTAATGTGCGCTTTCAATTTTATTTTAACAGGTATATGGTCATGAGGCAAAATAAAATAAATATAAACATAGTGCATACAACCAAGACATCGGAAGATTAAATTTAACACTCGCACTAAGAGATAAACCTAAATCTAAACCTCTCACACTAATAGGATCTAAAACTACGCTAAACAAATCTCTATCTTAAACGAAGAGGAACTAAATAAATATTTTTGGATTTTTATAAAAAAATAAATAAATGATTAAATTAAATATGTACTAAAAAAGTGAGATAGAAAAGAAGAAATTGAATTCGAAATATTTTTTTATTATTTTTTTTATGTATATATAAATATCTAACTAAATAGAAAAGAAAATTTTAAAAGTTTTTTTTTTATTTTTCTAACTAAATGTAATAATAAAATAAAAAAGAAAATTTTGAAAATAAAAGTTTTTTTATTTATTTCATATGTAGTTAGATTTCTTAACTAAATATAATAATAATAATAGAAAAGAAAATTTGAAATTAAAAAGTTTATTTATTTATTTTATATGTATATAAATTTCTTAACTAAATATAATAATAATAATAGAAAAGAAAATTTGAAATTAAAAAGTTTTTTTTATATTTATTTTATGTGTATATAAATTTCTTAACTAAATATAATAATAATAATAGAATAGAAAAGAAAATTAAAATTAAAATGTTTATTATTTATTTATATGTATATAAAGGAGAAAATAATGAAAAAAAACAAATTAACTAAAAATTTAATAAAAGTTAAAAACAGAGGGTGTAGGAAGCAGGTCCATGACCTGGAGGCCCAAAAAGGTGCTGGAATGGAAAGGGCGGATGGACTAGGTCCGACCCGTGACCCATACCCGGCTTGATCTAAAACCTAATGGGCAAAAGAAAACCCAAAGAAACCCTAGCCGCTGCATACCCTTCCCAAAATCGGAAAAAACCAAACAAAAACTCCCCTCTCAAACTTCCCCTCTCTCGTGGCCCTCAAATCCCAGTCACTCTCAATCGCATGTCTCTCTCAGATCGTTCAATCTTTCATGGCTTCCCCTCACACTCTCGTCGTCAAATTTCTTTCTCTCAAACCCTGCTCTCTCTCTCACGATCACCGCTTTCACTCTCAATCGCGTGTCTGGATGGCCGGTTCATGGGTTTGGGGTTTGCGAGCGGCATTTGGGTTCGCGACCTTCACGCGGTGGTTTACACAGTTAAAAGCGCGATGGCGGTGATGGTGGTGTTCGAAAGTTGTTAATGGAGTTGGGTTGAAGAGTTTGGTCCGAAGGTGATGGTTGGTGAGATATGCTGAAGGTGCGTGTATTGTTTGCTGCGTTTTTGTGTTTGTTTTCTGAGTTTGCTGTGAAATCTATTTCTTCTTCTTTCTGTGTGATTTCAAAGTGTTGATGACTTGAGCTGGTTCAATGAAAAAAAACAGATTGAAGGGTTTGCGAGTTGGTGTTGATTGTGAAGAGGTCGGATCGTGATAAGGTTTGATGGAGGGTAGTGACTTCAGTTAAGGCCGATAAAGGAGAGGGTTTGGGTTGTTTTTGATTTGGCTTGAAGAGGTGGGTTTGGGTGTTATGGTTTGTGCTGTATTGGAGAAATTAAAAAAAAGTTGAAGGCTCCACGGCAGATTCACGATAATGGAGGGTTTGGCTTTTGGATGTCAAAAAAAATTTGTGAGTTTGTGTTGTAAAGAGTTTTTTTGGTTGTTGATGTTTTTGGTGTCACTGAGTTTTTGTTTTTTGGTCTTGCAGGTTTGATGCAAGGGGGTGCGGATTGGCGGATTGGTGGAAGTGATGTTTCGGTTTGCTTCAAGCTGTGAAGGGTTTTTTCTACGGTGAGTTTGTCGGCTGGTTGTGTTTTAATGATGGGTGGATGATGGAGGTTATGAGAGCTGGCCGGCTTGAGGTAAAGCTCATGGTTCTGTTTGGTGGTTGCGGCGAACAAAAGCTTTCGACTCGGTGGAGGATGAGTGCTTGAGGTTGGTTCAGGTCTGAGCTTTAGCTTGTGTCAATCTCTTTCACAGTTTTGAAATATCATTTGCGTCTCTCTCCAGATTTGTTCTAACAACGATTTCTCTCTCGTTTTTTTCCGGTGGTGTAGGTATGGTTTCGTGAGTTTGGAAGGAAAGTTGTGTTTCGGGTCTGTCACGGGTGTTCATGGCTTTCTGGTTGTTCCGCCGTGAAGGTGAGAGTGACGGCATCGGTGTTTTGCTGGCCTGAGTTTTGTTTCAGGTTGGGAAATGGTTTGTTTCCTTGGTTGTATGAGTTTGGGGTTTGTAGGTTTGTGTATGCTGCTATTTTTTTGTTGCTGCAGTTATATTGATGGAGTTGGCTGCTGATTTGTGTATGGTTTTAAGTGTTTGGTTGTTCTTTGTTTGCAGGGATTGCGGAAGATTTCAGAGAGTTTTGGAGGTCGAGGGGAGTTTCACACAGTGGCAGTGGGAAAGAAGGTACGTGATTGCTTCGGTTTTTCGGCGTTTTGCAGGTTTATTGGCTTGTTATTGATAATGGTTTTTTTTGGTTTTGTCTTGCAGGTTGAAAGTGAAGGGTGTAGAGGTTAGGGATGGTTGGCTGCTGATGTGAGAATGTGGCTCCAACGAAAAATAATGTGAACCTTACTACTCTCCTTACTACCCCCTAGATTCTACCACACACATCACAAAAACGCAACTCATAGCATCCGAATCAAAGCTAAGAAGAAATCTTTAATGGAAGCAAAACAAAAACATAGTTCTTCTCACATATGAACAAGGCAAAAACACAAAGGTATCAAGACAACAAAGAAGAAGAAAAGAAAACTCACAAAAGCGGAACTAGTCCGGTCGATCTTTCTGGTGACAATGCACAAGTGGTTCTCCTTTCTTTATGCTTTGAACTTTTAAATTCCTCTCTTTCTCTTCTGATGTTCTTCTGAGTTTTGGTATATGTATTGAGGCTCTATGTGGCTGTGTTATTTTTATGAATGAAGTTTGTGGCTGTTTGGTTCAATCTTTCTATCCCCTCTTCCTCTGATGTAACAGTGCTATATATATGACTTCATTAGGTTTTTTTTGAAAAAATGTACCAGGTAACTTCTAGGTGAAGGGTTGGAGGAAATGGGACAAAAACTGAATGCTGCTGTGGGTGGAGAGGTGGAGCAGAGGCCCTGCGGATTTGCAGACCTGCTGTGGGTGGAGCAGGCTTGCTGAACTTGCCTTGTGGTCCTGCTGTGTGCTGTCCCATTTTTTTTTAAAATCTATCTTACTAATGCAACTGTAACATGCTAATGTGATGAATTGGCTATGTAATGTAAAGCTTGAATTTGACATTGAATTTTAAACATGGAAAATGTACTTTGAAATTGAAATTAAGACTTGAATATGGATATGGAATTTGCAAATTAGACTTGGAGATGGAATTTAAAATTGAAATGGAAATTAGAGGAAAATTTGTAAACTTAAGAAAATGAAATAAAAGTTTTGAAAATGATACTTCAACATGGATTGGAAATTGAGAGTTAGAAATGGATTTGAAATTTAGAAAACTTGGAAATAGAACTTGAAAAGAAATGAAAAATTTGAAATTTACATTAAAATTAAATTTTGAAACAAAAACTTGAAAATGAATTAAAAATTAGGAATAGAAATTAAAAATTAATTTAGAAATAAAACTTTGAAAAAATGAAATGGAAATAAAATTTAAGTTTAAAATTTAAGAATGAATTAAGAATTAGAAGTAGAAATTAAAACAAGAATTAAAAGTAGAAATTGAAAAAAGTTAGAAACTTGAAAATATAATAAGAAAAAGGGTAATAGAAATTAAAATTAAAACATAAGTTAAAGAGTTAGAAATGTGAAATAGAAATTAAATATATAAAAAAAAAAACTTGAAAGTGGAAAGAAATTAAAATTAAATTTTAAAAAAAAACTTGAAAATGAGTTAGAAGCAACAAAGTAAAAAACTTGGAATTTCTCTGTTAAATGTGATGAATGTATGATGCGAGCAGTTAGGGGTAAAAATTTGGGGTGTGACAGTTGCCCCTATTTAAATAACTTCACCAAATGGCGTGAGTGATGGTAATCCTCATGGAATCAGTGTGAAAGATATTTAAATATAGAAATAACCGGAAATTTTGCCCCTAAGTGCAATGTTATGCTGGACTACAAACTATCTAACTCTATAACTCTTATGCAACGAATGATGCTTATGGTATGAATGATAGAAAGAGATATATCGACGACCACAAGCCAAAACTCACTGGGGATGACATACACTGGGGATACAGAAACGAAAATGGGAAGTATTCAAAGTGATAAATCAACAGGTTCAAGTGTAACTGTTGACACTGAGAATAACAAAAGACGGGAACAAAAGGAAATCCAAAGCGTTGGATTAATGAACACAGACAAAACAAAATAAAATTCAAAGTGACTGCACAGTGGCTCGATGCGACCAACTGACACCAAGAACACAAATAAGACAAGGAAATAAATCGAAGTGGTAGACCAATGGCTCTATGCGACCAATTGACTTTGAGAAGTAAAAAAAGCAACAACATATTCAAAATGAATGCGCAGCGGCTCGATGCGACCGACTGACACCAAGAATACAACAAAATAAACATTCAAAGTGAATGTGCAGCGGCTCTATGCGACCAACTGTCACTGGAAATGATAAACATAATACTCAAAGTGAATGCGCAGCGGCTCCATGCGACCAACTGTCACTGGAAATGATAAACATAATACTCAAAGTGAATGCACAGCGGCTCTATGCGACCAACTATCACTGGAAATGGTAAACATAATATTCAAAGTGAATGCGCAGCGGCCATTGCCGGTCAACTGACACTAAGAATGAAAAAATATAATATTCGAAGTGAATGTGCGGCGGCTCGATGCGACCAACCGACACTAAGAATAACAACAAAATAAACATTCAAAGTGAATGCACAGCGGCTCGATGCGACCAACTGTCACCAAAAATGGAAAAAAAAAATATCCGAAGTGGATGCGCAGCGGCTCGATGCGACCAACTGACACAAAAAATTCAACAAAATAAACATTCAAAGGGAAAGTGCAGCGGCTCTATGCGACCAACTGTCACTGGAAACGATAAACGTAATATTCAAAGTGAATGCGCAGCGGCTCGATGCGACCAACTGACACTATGAATAACAACAAAAATATTCAAAATGAATGCGCAGTGGCTCGATGCGACCAACTGACACCATGAATAACAACCAGAATATTCGAAGTGGAAACGCAATAGGTTCGAGACCTATTGACACTAAGAATAGAAGCCAAGATACACTCAAAGTGAATGCGCAACAGGTTAGAAAAACCGGTTGACACTAAGAATGATAAAGACCAAGTAGTCAAAGTATTCAAAAATGGTAAATTAGCAGGTTCAAATGTAACTGCCAACACCGAGGATAAGGAAGGAAATCACAGTGATTTAGTAGTGGCTCTATGCGACCAACTAACATTGGGAATAGAATGAAAATCACCCAAAGATAGATCAACGGCTCTAAGCGACCGACTAGCGCAAAAAAGTAACAACAAAATATGTTGGAGTTTTCAAATACGATAAAACACCCAACCTCTGGAAATTCCTTCAGGAACCATCAGGAGAAAGGTACAAGTATGTGCCAAAATCAAATAGACTTGGATTTTAAGCAAAAGGTTGCAGGACCTGCTTAAAAGATTTGTGTCAATGACAATTGGACTTCAAGGAGATATTGGTGGTCATAAAGACAAATACCAATCACAATTAGAATTCCACGGGGAACACCAGCAATTACTGGGGACAAAAACATTGGTAAACCAAACTTCGGGTACCAACAACAATGGATTTTCAAATTGAACACTAATGATATCTGGACTTGGAGTTAGACAGACGACAACTGGGGAAAGACAAATGCTAATGTCGAATGCGCATGATTGAGCATGATGCGAATGATCATGATATGCAAATGTTGACCCTAAAGAGACGAAGAGTTTTGACAAGACTCAAAGAGGAGTAGGCTCTCAACACCAATACTTAGATGATCAATATGAAAAACACTGGGGAGATGTCTTCGAAATTGGAAATCATGCTTGGTCCAAGGATCCATCCAAGAGTGTTATAAGTTTCGAACTTCTATGGGGATTTCTGTAATAATAGTATAAAAGTGTTGTTGCAAACCAGGACTTCTTGGGGAAACAGAAGGTTTTTCCAATTTTCCCAAAGTCAAAGAAACTTGAAAGTTTTTCAGCATGTTTTCAAAAAAAACATTTCCTTAAGAAAAAAACTTGTCATTTTCAGAGTTAAATTGTAATCAAGTGATGGCATTTTGCATAACAAAAGAAAATAAGAGGTTGAACAACAAAATTCATAGGCAAAGTTTGTATTTTATTCAAGAATGGTAGCTTGCTAATGGCAAAAACTCCATGGGAAATTACAATTTGAAAATGGCAATGGGGAAAGGTCTACATTGAATCCAACGACCACTACAATCCCTAATAACTAAGACTGCCCGACACCTTGCTTCTGACAAGAGCAAATGGATTGGTCTTCCATTATGATTCTTCATTAATGGTAAACACCATCTGCTACAGTCAAATGCCTTTGTCCCTAACTTTTGCCTGGACCGCCCTTTCAGGTTTTCAATCCACCGGGACGCTCTTTTTTGCCTAAGCCGCCCTTTCGGGTTTTTAACTTAGCGAGCTCTTATTTTTCATTTTTATCCCTAACTTTTGCCTGGATCTCCTTCATAGGTTTTGATCCACCGAGATACCCTTTTTTTTGCCTAGGTCGCCATTTCTGGTTTTCGACCTATCGGGTTTTATTTAGGCATAATATTTTTTGACTGCATCAGAATTCACCGGGTGCTTCAGCTGTTCACCATCCATAGTTGTAAGGATTAAGGAACCTCCGGAGAATGCCACCTTCACAACATATGGGCCTTCATAGTTAGGACTCCATTTTCCACACATGTCTTTGTGGACTGGCAAGATTTTCTTGAGTACAAGATCTCCTTCTTTGAATTCTCGGAGACGGACTTTCTTGTCGAATGCTCTCTTGATGCGCTTTTGGTACAACTGGCCATGGCACATGGCGGTCATTCTCTTCTCATCAATGAGGTTCAGTTGGTCAAACCTGTTCTGGACCCACTCAGCTTCCTCCAGTTTGGTTTCCATCAAGATTCTCAAAGATGGTATCTCTACTTCAATAGGGAGAACTGCATCCATCCCATACACCAGAGAGAAAGGGGTTGCCCCTGTTGAAGTGCGAACTGATGTTCTGTATCCGTGTAAAGCATATGGTAACATCTCGTGCCAATCTTTGTAAGTTTTTACCATCTTCTGCAGAATCTTTTTGATGTTCTTGTTTGCAGCTTCAACAGCTTCATTCATCTTCGGACGATACGGAGAAGAGTTATGATGTTCAATCTTGAATGTCTCACACAACTCTTTCATTGTTTTGTTGTTCAAATTGGTCCCATTATCTGTGATGATTCGGCTTGGGATTCCATAACGGCAGATAATTTGGTTCTTGATGAAATGGGCAACCACTTGCTTTGTTACATTGGCGTAGGAAGCTGCTTCTACCCATTTGGTGAAGTAATCGATTGCGACCAAGATAAACCGATGACCATTGGAAGCTTTAGGCTCAATTGCCCCTATCATGTCAATGCCCCACATTGAGAAAGGCCAAGGCGATGACAGAACATTCAAAAGTGTTGGAGGTACGTGCACCTTGTCGGCATAAATCTGACATTTATGACACTTCCTGGCATACTTGAAACAATCTGAGTCCATGGTCAACCAGAAGTATCCAGCTCTCAAAATCTTCCTGGACATGGCATGTCCATTGGCATGTGTTCCAAAGGATCCTTCATGGATTTCCCTGATCAATAAGTCTGCTTCGCGCTTGTCCACACATCTGAGCAGAACCATATCATGATTTCTCTTGTAAAGCACATTATTGCTGAGGAAAAATTTGGACGCCAATCTTCTTAAAGTCTTCTTGTCTAAATTTGTTGCGTCCGCTGGGTACTCTTGATTCTGCAAATAGTTCTTGATGTCATAGAACCACGGTTTCTCATCAGTTTCCTCTTCGACCAGTAGACAGTAGGCGGGTGCAGTTCTTCGCTCGATTGTAATGAGTGGAGCTTCATTAAGAAATCTGACTTGAAACATAGATGCCAACATAGCCAAAACATCTGCAATTTGATTTTCTGCCATTGGGACATGATGAAAAGTGACTTCATCAAAGTATTTGATCAATTCCACAATGTGGGCACGATATGGGATCAACTTCTCGTCACGTGTCTCCCATTCACCTTTGACTTGATATATTACAAAAGCTGAGTCTCCATATACATCAAGGATCTTGATTCTGGTATCAATTGCAGCTTCGATACCCAAAACACATGCTTCATACTCTGCGATGTTGTTTGTACATTCAAAGCACAATCTAGCCGTGAAGGGAGTATAACCACCATCAGGATTCATCAAAACAACTCCTACACCATGCCCCATGTAGTTAGAGGAACCATCAAACATCATCTTCCAACGAGACCCTGGCTCGGGACCTTCATCTGGACCTGGAACTTCACAGTCCTTTATCAACATAATGTCCTCGTCCGGAAAATCGAATTTCAAAGGTTCATAATCTTCGACAGGATGATCAGCAAGGTATTCAGATAAAACACTGCCTTTAATAGACTTCTGGGTTACATACTGGATATCATACTCGGATAACAACATGTGCCAACGGGCGAGTCTTCCAGTCAAGGCAGGCTTCTCAAAGATGTACTTTATTGGATCCATTTTCGAGATCAACAAAGTAGTGTGACAAATCATGTACTGCCTGAGGCGTCTGGCCGCCCATGCCAAGGCACATCAAGTTTTTTCTAAAAGCGAATATCTGCTTTCACAGTCTGTGAACTTCTTGCTTAAGTAATAAATGGCGTGCTCCTTACGACCAGTTTCGTCTTGTTGGCCTAATACGCAACCCATGGATCCCTCGAGCATAGTAAGATACATAAAAAGAGGCTTCCCTGGGGTAGGTGGGATCAAGATAGGGGGTTCCTGTAAATAAACCTTAATCTTCTCGAAAGCCAGTTGACAATCAGGACTCCACTCAATTGCTTGATTCTTCCGGAGTAACTTAAATAAAGGCTCACAAGTAGCAGTCATGTTGGAGATAAATCTGGAGATGTAGTTCAATCTTCCAAGGAAGCCTCTGACTTGCTTTTCTGTTTTTGGAGCTGGCATCTCTTGAATTGCTCTGACCTTGTCTGGATCTACTTCAATTCCTTGCTGACTAACAATAAAACCAAGTAACTTTCCTGATCGGACACCAAAAGTACACTTAGCTGGATTCAGACGCAGTTGGAACTTTCTGAGACGCTCAAATAACTTCAAGAGATGATCCAAATGATCCTCCTCACTCTGTGATTTGGCAATCATATCATCCACATAAACTTCTATCTCTTTATGCATCATATCATGGAAAAGGGTGACCATTGCCCTCTGATAAGTGGCTCCTGCATTTCTGAGACCAAATGGCATAACCTTGTAACAATAAGTGCCCCATGGTGTGATGAATGTAGTCTTTTCCATATCATCAGGATCCATCTTGATCTGGTTGTATCCTGAAAACCCATCCATGAAGGAGAAAACAGCAAATTTAGCAGTGTTGTCAACCAAAGTATCAATATGCGGAAGAGGGAAATCGTCCTTCGGACTGGCTTTGTTCAAATCCCTATAGTCCACACACATCCTGACTTTGCCATCCTTTTTAGGGACTGGCACAATATTAGCTACCCACTCAGGGTACTTTGCAACTGCGAGGAATCCCGCATCAAACTGCCTTTTGACCTCTTCTCGAATCTTCAAAGCCATGTCTGGTCTTGTTCTTCGGAGCTTTTGCTTTACAGGAAGACAATCTGGTCGAAGAGGTAACTTGTGGACCACTATGTCTGTGTCTAAACCAGGCATATCCTGATATGACCATGCAAACACATCTACATACTCTCTGAGAAGCTTGACCAATCTTTCTCTGATGTCTGCCCCAAGTGTTGTACCAATCTTGACTTCCTTCTTGTCTTCATCAGTGCCAAGATTGATGGTCTCTACCTGCTCCTTATGTGGCTGGAGCTCTGTGTGCTCATACTCAACTAATCTTGCTAGTTCTTCGGGAATGTCACAATCTTCCTCACTTTCATCTTCCGCTTGGTAGATGGGCGAATCAAAGTTAGGAGAGAATGTAGAGTCATTGGATTCAACAGGGTTTTCGTTTATTCTGCATATGATAATGATTTGCTTTTATTAAAAGTGGAAAATAGAGAAATGCAAGAGAAAAAGCTTTTTTTTTATTGGTTTTGAAAGATTGCCATTTTCTTTTAAAAGTGAAAAAGAGAGAAAGAAAAAAACGGTAAATGATCAAAATAAGAGTTTAACAAAATGCCTTCATTGATAATAACTTTGAAAATGAGAAGGGGCCCTACAAAATACTCCCATAGCCTTGGGCAGAGCTAGGGAACTTTGAAAACACTTAAAAAAACAATAAATTACTTTGACAATGGAAAAAACTCTGGGATCTCGACTGCCTCCCAATTGCCCAAGGCTTCTTCACACTGATACACCAAATGATTCACATCTTCATCTTCAGAACCTCCATCAATTGCATTGACCTGATAACCAGCACTGGAAAACACTTCTTGAATGGTCTTTGGACGTCCTTTAACGGAGGTTGACGCTCCTTCCTTCACATGAGTTGGTTTGTAACCCAACCCGCAACGATCTAGCTTCTGTTTGACTTCAATGACATCACCCCAACCTTCATAGCTTCTTTCTTTAATGGTGGAAATGGTACTCTTCAGCGATGCAAAAGATGGGATACCCCTCCCTTTTGGTTCCTCTACTTCCAAAAGGACAACATTGGCTATCTCAAGAGCTTGGAAAGAAGTTTCCAAAGCATCTTCATCAGCCTCAATATAGCTAAAGGATGAAAGGTTGCTAACCATGAGGTCTTCTTCCCCAGACACGGTTACCAGCTTATTATCGACCACAAACTTCATCTTCTGATGTAGGGTAGAAGTGACTGCCCCAGCGGCATGGATCCAAGGTCTTCCCAGCAAACAACTGTAATTAGGATTGATGTCCATAACCTAGAAAGTGATTTTGAAGACCTGTGGCCCAATCAAGATTGGTAGGTCTACTTCTCCAATAACGGTCCTCCTTGACCCATCAAAAGCTTTCACAATCAGTGCACTGGGCCTCATCTCTGCCCCTTGATAAGATAACTTGGCAAGCGTTCTTTTCGGCAAAACATTCAATGAAGATCCTGTATCCACAAGAACTCTTGCTAAAGTATCCTCCTGACATTTTACAGATATGTGGAGAGCACGGTTATGGTCCAAGCCATTCTTTGGAAGATCCTCCATACTGAAGCTGAGATTGTTACATGCAGTAATATTGGCAATGACACCATCAAACAGATTCACAGTTATGTCATGTGTAACATGAGCTTGGGCTAGTAATTTCTGAAGAGCACCTCGGTGGGCCGGTGAATGCATAAGAAGTGATAAGATAGATATTTTGGAAGGCGTTTGATGTAGTTGATCAATAACCTTATAATCACTCTTCTTAATGATTCTGAGAAATTTTGCATCCTCTTCTTCCAAGACCAACTCTTTATCCTTGTTGGTAACAGCGGGAATGACTTCTTTAGGCGGAACCGTATTGGCTTGCTGAGTATAAACACGACCACTGCGAGTTAAACGACCTGCACCCGCTATGTTAGCACTTGCAACTTTTGAACCTTCCTTCTGACTAGCTTTATCAATCTTCTGATGAACTTTCCTTGTATCATACTTCCATGGAACTGCTTTAGTGTCTTCATAAAGGAAAGGGTTACTCCTTTGTTCAAACCTTGGCTCAGGTATATTGAAAATGGGCATCACAGGCTCTGGCATATTAAAGATGGGTTGAACCCTTGAGGACTCAGGCAGGTTAAACACTGGCACCAAGGTGGAATCAGATTCAGGCAAGTTGAAAATGGGTTCAATCGCTGCCACTTCATTCTTCTTCACACGACCGCTTACTTGTAAAACACCCAGATTAATCAAATCTTGAACATCTTTTAAGACCAATTCACATCCCTTTGGGTTATTCGCACAAGCTTCACAATTCTTATGACAGTTCTTCAACATACCCACTTCTACTAACTTCGCATGGAAGTCTCTAAGCGGGGTCTTGATCTTTGTGGCGTTGAAAATCAAACCTTCGTCAGACTCGTCAACAATGGCATTTATAGACCCATGCTTGGGTAAAGGATTATCTTTGACATTCGGACCAGTATTCCCAAATGACAGAATGTTTTTCTCCATCAAATCTTTCACGATGTACTTCAAAGCATAACAACCCTCCAAATCATGCCCTGGGGCACCTTCATGGAATAAACAGTGGGCATTTGATTTGTAATTTGGTGGGAGCGGATTTGGTGGAGGACCTAAAGGCCTTGGAGTAACCAAACCTTTTTTCAGCAATGAAGGATATAATTCAGTATAGGTCATAGGGATTTGAGGATTAGGAGGCCTTCCTCCTGGTCTTCTATTCTGAAAGTTGGGATTCGGAGAAGGAGCTGGAGTCCTCTGCTGGTAGGCTGAAGCATTGGGCGCTTGTTGATAGCCTGGATTGTTGAGCATTGGCTGATAAGGTGGAACCACTGGAGCCGCTTGCTGATACATCGGTACTGCTTGAGTTGGCCGATACATCGGGACTTGTGGATTAAATGACGGTTGAACCGCCGCTACATAAGGATGTTGGGCATACTGTGGTGGATGAGCATACTGCTGTTGAGCCACAGGTGGAGGTCTCTGCCAAAGCGGATTTCTTCTTTGACTTGCCATTATTGCATTCGTCTCACCCTCTTTCTTCTTGTGGAAATTACTGGTAAATTTCTTGACATTATTTCCACTGCCAGTGCTGGAACTGCCAGATGCACCACTCATCTTTCCACTTTTTAGTCCAAGTTCAACTTTGATTCCCACGGCTACAAGGTCAGAGAAGCTAGCAGTTATGCTCCCCACCATTCTCTCATAGAATTCTGGTCGCACAGTGTCAACAAACCAGTCAGCTAATTCTCTTTCAGTCAACGGGGGCTCTACCTGAGAAGCGGTCCCCCTCCACCTCTGAGCATATTCTTTAAATGATTCAGAATCTTTTTGTGACATACTCAACAGTTGCCTCCTATCGGGAGCAAGGTCCATGTTGTATTTGTACTGCTGGATGAAAGCATCTGCCAAGTCTTGGAAACTGCGAATCTTCGACTGGTCTAGAGTTAGATACCATTTGGAGGAGATTCCTTTCAGACTGTCCTGGAAGCAGTGGATCATTAATTTATCATTGTCCACCTGCGCAGCCATTCTTCGATAGTACATCAAGAGATGATTCTTAGGACAAGTTGCGCCCTCATACATATCAAAAGTGGGTATCTTGAACTTTGGAGGTATTACCAATCCAGACACCAGACACATCTCTCTAGCAGCGGCCCCAAAGATCTGGTCACCTTCAATTGCTCTTAACCTTTTTTCAAGAGTATCAAAATTCTCTTGCATCTTCTCATGTTTTCTCGTCTCCGTTTTCAGACATATCGGGCGCGTCATACACCTGATGGTCATTAAAGTATGGTTGGGCACGGGTGTGCACAATGTCTGGTGTAAAATTAGCAACTGCATGGTTCTCTTCATTAGTCACAGGAATAGTCTGTTGAGCAGCAAATCCTTGAGGAGGAGGCACAAAACCTTGGGAAGGAAATGCCATGCCCTGAGAAGGAGGTGCGAAACTTTGAGAAGCTAAGCCTTGGGAAGGAGGGAAGAAACCCTGAGCAGTAAGTCCTTGGGAAGAAGGAATAACACTTTGAGAAGCAAGGCCTTGAGAAGGAGGGAAAAAACCCTGAGCAGCAAGTCCTTGGGAAGAAGGAATAAAACTTTGAGAAGCAAAACCTTGAGAAGGAGGGAAGAAACCCTGAGCAGCAAGTCCTTGGGAAGAAGGAATAAAACTTTGAGAAGCAAAACCTTGAGAAGGAGGGAAGAAACCATGAGCAGCAAGTCCTTGGGAAGAAGTTATAAAACTTTGAGAAGCAAACCCTTGCGGAGGAGGAACGAATCCATGAGGAAGCCCAAAAGGAGGCCAGGTCACAGGGGTAGTGACTGATGATGTAGGCTCAGTCGTTGCAGTGACAATCTCTGACACTACAGTCTGTTGGGTATCCATCTTCGCTCGAATGACCTGCAACATTTCCATCATCTGACCCATATTTCCACGAATATCAGTAAGTTCCTCGTTAACTCTGTCCATCTCTAGGTCTCTTTCAGCCATTCTCTTTCTGGCTTGAGCTCGAGTGTAGTATTTGTGTGAGAGCCTCAGTGTGAAAGCTGGAGAGCAGATGACGGGAATGAGTTTTATATGAAAAAATGCAAATGAAATGCCAAATGTATGAGTGCAATGCGAAAATTAAATTTTATTCAAGGAAATTAAGAAACAATTTGCAAATACCAAGGAAAACATAATAATCAAAAGGATATGATTTCATTAAATTCAAAAAGTGATACAAAGTCTTGAGTACATCTTCAAAAATCCCAAACAAAGCTTAATAAAAACAAAGACAAAGTCCTAAGGATATTCTCCTAAAAGCCTCAAGTTGAGCTTCTCGATTTGTGCCTTCATCTGAGCCCTTTCAAGCATAAGTTGATCCATGATCGACTTCCAAGAAATGTCTCCTTGAGTGCTGGAGGAAAATAAATCCTCTTGCGTTTTCCTTTTCTTGTTGGAGAGCTCTTCTTCTTCCTTCATCTTCAGTTGTCTTCTAAGTTCTTCATTCTCACTACTGATGATCTGATGTCGATTCTTCCAGGCATTCTTCTCTCGAAGCTCTTTCTCCAAATCAATCTTCAGCTTCTCTGCATCATCCATAAAGATCAGAATGGGTTTCTTGAAGGTCATAGGATCCTGGCGAGGGTAAGGCATCTTCAGACTGATTGCCCTATCTCGTACCCGTTGAAGATAGGGTTCCATAGAAACACAATTCGGCTTTCCCAAGCTACTCCTCCCCTTCCTATGGATGTACTTCCAAGCTTGCATAATCTGTTTCTTGAGCTCTGGTTCTTCGTCATCCTTAAAGAAAATTCCTTCCACTTCAACACTCTTAGGTTTGTCCTTCAACGGATACCCGAGTTGGCGGCGAGCCAAAACTGGATTATAGCTGATTCCTCCCTTAGTGCCAAGAAGAGGTACATTAGCAAAATCACCACAGCTATCAATAATCAATGCTCCATCATAAACACGATTGTACCAACTAATGTCAGAGTGGGTAAGAGACATGATCCTTTGTGACCACCACAAACCATCCTTAAGATTCCAAAATGAAGCTGACTTAGGCAAGTGCGAAATAAACCACTCGTACAACAATGATGCACAACAAGTAATCATCCCTCCCTTATGGAGATTCCTCAGATGGATGGAATGGTAAGTGTCTCCGAGCAAAGTAGGGACCGGGTTCTTCTTCAAAAATATTTTGATGGCGTTCAGGTCTACAAAGTCTTCAAAGTTTGGGAAAAGTAACACTCCATATATTAGCAGAATAAAGGTCGCCTCAAAAGCTTTCATATCCTTCACCCTAACAAAATTCTTGGCCTTTTCTACCAAAAACTTTGTAGGGAATCCAAAAACCTTTCCTTTATAGGTCATATTTGCCTTGACCTCAGGAACACTCAAATATGTTGCCTTTGCAATCTCCGCTTCTTCAGGGTCCTTCTCTAGAACAGGGAATGGAAACTCATCCTTAACACGTGATCCCACCATAAATGAATACTCTTCCAAAGTAGGCGCCAATTGGTAATCAGGGAACGTAAAACAATGGTAGAGAGGATCATAAAACTGGAGCATCACAGAGAGCAACCTTCCATCCCACTCAGTCTTAAGTAAGGCTAAAAGTCTCCTATGCTTCTCCATGAAAGCTTCTTGATCCAAAACCAAATCTCTTAATTTCCTTAGGTCTTTGAGTTTGGGAGTTTTGAATGTGTACTTGACAGTCTTTCTTCTTCCAAAGTCCATGATGATACCTACGATATTTGCAAAGATAGAGTTTCTGAGTTCCTTGAATAAATTGGTAAAAATGATGCTTCATGATGTGTGAATGCAATGAATACACAAACACAAACAAGGCTTAGGTTCAAAGCTTGCATGAGGTCAAAGGTTCAACCCTCCCAAAAGATATGTACTATGAGTTTATTTGTACCTGTACAACGGGTTCTAAAAGTTCCCAGAATCATTGTCCCATCTTTCGGATATTACCGATTTCCCAACTCAACTTGGTAATCAATAATATTCTCAAGAGAGTCTCATCCGAGTGTAGTATCGCGTATCAACTATTTCGGATTTGCACCCTCATAGTCATCGCATTACATCCCTAAAAGGCCAAGTGGGGGTAAACGTTCTACGGTCCTTAACATTAATGGCTCTCAGGTCGAATATAGTAATGCTTTCACGACTGAACTCGATCAACAAAACTATATCCGAGGAGGCCTCCGCTGAGTGGTGGTGTCTCAAGTCAGCTTGGTCGGGACTCAACTCCCTACAAGCCTTCTTGAATATACCACCGTCCTATCTTATTTTGCACTCAAGTCTGGGTTAGGACTTATCTCACCACACATGGAACACCTGACAAAAATCCCAAATAATAACAAGCAATAGAACAACAAATATACAAATACAAGGTGGGCTTAACCCTCAAAAACAGACATCTCCCCAGTGAAGTCGCCATTTCTGTTGCGGTGAGAATCGGATACCAAGCTATTGATTAAGCTTGAATCGCAAAACTTTTATGTTCACCACCGACTTTAATTTAATCCAAAGGGAAAAGGGAAAAAGATCGTAAAAACCCTAAATGAGGAGAAACTAGGTTCGGGGGTTGATTATACCTAGGGAAGGTGTTAGCATCCGCAGTATCCTACGGGAACCTCTTGTTAATATTTGTGTTTTTGTTATTTATTGCTTGTTAAAACTAAGGGAACCTAAGGTTTTTATTTCTAACGGTGCTCGCACAACATCGCATCGATGCCTACTGAAATTCTGTAATGAGATGTCCTAAGAGATGTTCCAACACTTAATAGGACATTTGACAAATTTTAACCAAAACTTAAACAGCAGGAAAAATAAACAACACAGAAGTTTGTTAACCCAGTTCAGTGTATAACCACACCTACATCTGGAGGCTACCAAGCCAGGAGGAAATCCACTATTAGTAATATTAATTCTAGACTTAAACCACCCTGTTTAATCTATCACTTAATACTTACCCAATGCAATTTCTACCTAAGACTCACTTAGATAAGAGTACCCTACTCACTCCCCCTCAATCACCCAGTGATCAAGTTTACAAGTTTACAGAAATTGAAGACATCCTTCAAACAATAACAGCTTGATTTTACTTCACAGTTTCAATCAAGTCACAAATGCACTTTTGCTTAAAAGCTCATAAAGTGGTACATAAAAAACAACCTGCTATTAAAACACTAGACACCCTATTTAGTCTTCTCAAATTCGTGTTAAATTCTATGATTTTCTGTTGTTTAAATAGGTCTCTGAATTTTGGGCTTTCTGTAGAATGATCCAGCCCTAATGTGCAGCAGCTGTCACCTTGAATTTAGGGTTTGTTACCTCCTATATTCTAGGTGCATTAGGTCTTCTGTTTTAATCTGAATCTTCAATTTAAAACTCCCTACAGATGCGCCTTGTTCTGTTTTATATCCATCATTAATTAATTCCAGATAATTCTCCTTAAATATCTCTGATCTGTTAATCAATAATTAATTCTGGTAGCAGGTCTGAGATGTCTCAACATCTGTTGGGACATCCTGACAAAACTGAACTTAGTCATTTATACAATGTCCCAACATCTGGTAGGACATCCTGAACCAAGTTCACATACTCTGTTTGCTAATGTCCCAACATCTGATAGGACATTCTGAACTGAATTTAACATTTCTTGTTTGGTCAAAAATTCTGCCAATTCTTAAACATCTACAAACTCCCCCTTTGGCTAATTTTTTTGGCTAACATCTTTTCTGGTTTTCAGAGTGCAGCAGAAGTTCTTTTTATCAGAGTAAATCATTACTATTCTGTTGATTCAAATTTGAGTTTTACTCCCCCTCAAACATATATGAGTCCAGTCTTGTTTCAACAGAAATATTCACACTTATTCAGTTCAGTCAGAAACAAACAGATTTCATTCATCATTTAAACAGCAATTACATTTGATGTTGTTCTCCCCCTTGGTAGGCACAAAATTAGGGGCCAAAGAACTATTATCCAGAATTACAAATGCCTCACATACATTTGATCACTCAGAATCATCACTCTCAGTTCCCTCCTCAACTTCTGTCTCTTCATCAGCTTCTGTTTCTTCATCAGCAGCACTGTCTTCATCAGAGGCATTGTTTGCATTAGAGGCAGCTTTCTGGTCTTCTTCATTCTCCAATCTTTGAATGATTTCTTCCAGTTTCAGCTTCCTTGCTTCAAGCTCCTTGCATGTGCACTTTAGCTCAGCAATTAACTCTTTCTTGGAGATTGAATTCTTAGCAGTTGAGGGACCAGCAGATGTCCCAGCAGGTGCTTTAACATCTGCAGCATGGTGACTTAGGAATAATTTGTAATGAAAAGCCAGGGGGCTCTCTCTTTTGCATGCAGTATCCTTGTCAGTTAAAATCCCAGGATATTGATTGAGTACAATACCACACAGCAATGATGGAAAGGCTATTGGTAGCTTGGTTGCAGAGGAGCTGGCATGCTTCATGGTTTGATCAAAGATGAAGGCTCCATAGTCCATTTTGGTTTGAGTTCCAACAGCATATATAAATCTAGCTAGACCAGTTGAGATTGAGGAAGTGTGGTTAGTAGGCACCCAATTAGATGTACCAATCCTGTTCAGCATGGCATACTTTCTGGTAAGCATGCTTACAGATAGTTTTCCCTTCACAGGCCATGCCTTTACCTGGTCAGCAGTTATCACCTTACAGACTTGATTATCTGTCTTGCTCAGCTCATTTGGTCCATCTGTTTCTCTTCCTAGATACTGATTTATGATTTGGGGAGAAAACTCCACACATCTACCTCTAACAAAAACTTTTTGGAATTCAGAGGACTTACCATGTGAACAATCTTCCT
Organism: Lathyrus aphaca; assembly: GCA_963966055.1. Lineage (NCBI taxonomy): Eukaryota > Viridiplantae > Streptophyta > Magnoliopsida > Fabales > Fabaceae > Lathyrus > Lathyrus aphaca. The sequence goes on from OZ014521.1 coordinate 19,526,302, forward strand.
GAAGATTCACAATGAACTCTTTGACAAGAAGTTCATAGCAGGGAGAGAGGTCTGAGACTGTCTTGAACAGTCCTGCAGCAGATATAAGGTCTATCAGTTCTGTGCACTCAAGTGCATTGCTGCTCAGTTCTCTTTCCAGGGCAACCCTTCTTTGGTACACATATTTCCACCTGTTCACACTAGAGACATGGTGAAATGATATGTTATCCAAGGGAGCTTCTGGTACAGCAGATGAAGCTCTGGATATTGCTGGTCTCTTCTTAGGAGGAGATGTTGGGACATCTGATTCAACATCTGAATCTGATGGTGTGACAGCCTTTCTTTTCTGAGTTTGAACTTTACTCCATTGTTTTGATGGCCCAAAAGAGGCTTTAGCTTTCCCTTTCTTTGGAGAGGCTTTCTTCTTTTCAAGAATTGCTGCTTCAGCTTGCATCTTACCCTGCCTGGACCTGAGTCTTTTGGCTATGCTGGGTTTGACAGATGCTATGATTTCTGCATCAGAGTCCTGCTCCAGATTGACCACTGGAGGAGATTGAGCAGTCTCTTCTTCAGCTTGTTGATCAGCAGGGATTAGATCTTCATCTGAGGCTTTGGTCTGATCCTCAGAGACCTTGTCATTATCTTCATTTAAGGCCTTATTCTGATCCTCAGAGTTTTCTTTATCACTTTCACTTGAGGCCTTTTCTTGGACCTCAGTCTGTTCAGCATCAGATGAATTTTCTTTCTCATCTGCAGATGTTCCAACATTTATTGGGACATCTTGTTCTGCAGAAGTGCCCTCTGCAGTTTGAGATGGTTCTTCTTGGGGAGCAGGCATGGTTTGCAATGGAACAGAGATCCCACTCACCTTTCTTTGTTCAAACAGAATTTGGGTGACAATCTCCTTGATTGAATCATCCACATAGTTTGAAGATTTTGGTGGCATGTTAGCAGGAGAAGGAATTCCTCCTTTGGCTTTGCTACAAACTTGATCTTTAGCTCTCTTTGGTGTTCTTGCCTTTTTAGAGTGAGAAGGGCTTCCCCTGAGCTCGTCTAATGGTGTTGATTGCATTGGCACCATAGAAATAGGAGTAGCATGAACCACGTCTTTCTGATTGAGAACTTCTTCAGATGTTTTAGGGTTTTGAGACATTGTTGAAGAAGATGAATGTGCAGCTTTAGGGTTTATGATTTCTGAAGAATTGCTAGTTAATGTGATTCGCTTGTGATGATGTGATGAGACTCTTGATAGCTGCTTATAAGGAGTTCCTAAATAAGTAGCCGTTACAGTCCAAATGATTAGGATTGGAATTCTCAAAGATCTTGTCCAGACCAGTTTTGCCATCTGGAAATTAAGCCATGCAATGTCATATGACATGTTGGCACATCTCATTAACTGCTAGATATCACATAAACATATTCCAAGTTTGCCCCTTAAGTTCTCAAATTGAGTAGCATCCAATGCCTTGGTAAAAATATCAGCTAACTGCAGATCTGTAGATACATGCTCCAATGAAATCACCTTTTCTTCTACAAGATCTCTGATGAAATGATGTCTGATATCAATATGCTTTGTCCTGCTGTGTTGGATAGGATTCTTAGATATGTTGATTGCACTCAAGTTGTCACAGTACAATGTCATGACATCCTGTGGGACATTGTACTCAGTGAGCATCTGCTTCATCCAAACCAACTGAGAACAACTGCTACCTGCTGCTATGTACTCAGCTTCAGCTGTAGATAAGGATACACAATTCTGTTTCTTACTGAACCAAGAAATCAGATTGTTTCCTAGAAAGAAGCATCCTCCTGAAGTGCTTTTTCTGTCATCAGCACTTCCTGCCCAATCAGCATCACAGAAGCCAGTGAGAATTGGTTTGCACCCATGAAAGTACATTATGCCATAGTCACAAGTACCATTAACATATTTAAGGATTCTCTTGACTTGATTGAGATGACTGACTTTTGGATCAGCTTGATATCTTGCACAAACTCCTACTGCAAATGCAATGTCTGGTCTGCTAGCAGTCAAGTATAACAAGCTTCCAATCATGCTTCTATATAAACTTTGATCTACCTTCTCACCCTTTTCATCTTTAGTCAGCTTTAAATGTGTAGGAGCAGGAGTTCTTTTATGAGAAGCATTTTCCATTCCAAATTTCTTCACTATGTTCTTGGAGTACTTGCTTTGTGAGATGAACATTGAGTCTTCCATTTGCTTAACTTGCAGACCAAGAAAATAGGTTAATTCACCTACTAGACTCATTTCAAATTCAGCTTCCATCTGCTTGACAAAATGTTTGACCATCTTATCAGACATCCCACCAAACACAATGTCATCAACATATATTTGTGCAATCATGACATTTCCTTCTTCATCTTTAACAAACAGGGTTTTATCAATCCCACCTTTTCTGTATCCTTGCTTGATAAGAAATGTGGTAAGTCTCTCATACCATGCCCTTGGAGCTTGCTTCAGACCATAAAGTGCTTTCTTGAGTTTGTATACATGATTTGGACAGCTTGGATCAACAAATCCTTTAGGCTGTTCTACATATACCTCTTCATTAAGATAACCATTAAGAAAGGCACTTTTCACATCCATTTGAAATAGCTTGAACTTTAAGATACAAGCAATTCCCAACAGTAGTCTTATTGATTCAAGCCTTGCTACTGGTGCAAAGGTTTCATCAAAGTCTACCCCTTCAATTTGAGTGTATCCTTGAGCCACAAGTCTAGCTTTGTTCTTTGTAACAATTCCTTGTTCATTTGACTTGTTCTTGTACACCCATTTTGTACCAATCACATTTATGTCATTAGGTCTAGGAACAAGATTCCACACTTCATTCCTTGTGAATTGACCTAATTCCTCTTGCATAGCACAAATCCAGTATTCATCAGTGAGAGCTTCCTTGACATTTTTAGGTTCTATTTTGGAAACAAAACAAGAACCTGAAATCACTTCTCTTGATCTAGTGCTCACACCTCTGTTGGGATCACCAATTATTAAATCTTTGGGATGATCCTTCTGTATTCTGATGGAGGGAGGTTTGCTTGAATCTTCTGACCTTGTATCATTTTGAGTGAAGTTATATTGATCATTCTTTTCTTCAGCTTCAACCTTGATATCAGCAGATGTTCCAACATCTTCTGGGACATCTGTAGGAGCATCATCAATTATCACATTTATGGACTCCATGATAACATTTGTTCTGTAGTTAAATACTCTATATGCTCTGCTGTTTATAGAGTATCCAAGGAAAATTCCTTCATCACTTTTAGGATCCATTTTTCTCCTTTGCTCCCTATCTGCCAGAATATAGCATTTACTTCCAAACACATGAAAGTACTTCACAGTGGGTTTTCTGCCCTTCCAGACTTCATATATTGTGGACAGGGTTCCTTTTCTCAAGGTAACTCTGTTATGGATGTAGCAGGCAGTGTTCATAGCTTCAGCCCAGAAATACAGAGGTAACTTTTTAGCATGGATCATAGCTCTTGCTGATTCTTGAATAGTTCTATTCTTCCTTTCAACAATCCCATTCTGTTGAGGAGTGATAGGAGAAGAATACTCATGATTGATTCCTTCTGAAGAGCAGAAATCTAAGAACTTTTGATTCTCAAATTCCTTTCCATGATCACTTCTTATTCTGATCACACAGCTGGATTTTTCCCTTTGCAATCTTTGACATAATTCTTTGAATACATCAAATACATCTGACTTTTCTTTGATGAAGTTTATCCATGTATATCTTGAAAAATCATCAACCACAACATAGGCATACCTCTTACCACCAAGACTTTCAACCTGCATAGGTCCCATAAGATCCATATGTAAAAGTTCCAAAACTTTGGAAGTTGTCAGATGTTGGAGCTTTGGATGGGACATCTTGGTTTGTTTGCCTATTTGACATTCACCACATATTTTGCCATCATCAATCTTCAGTTTGGGAATACCTCTTACAGCATCCATAGATATGATCTTCCTTATGCCTCTGAAATGAAGATGACCTAGCCTTTGGTGCCATAGTTTTACTTCTTCTTCTCTAGCTAGAGAACAAGTTGAAGTGGGACTGAAGTCTAATGGCTCCCACATGTAACAGTTGTCTTTTGACCTTGCACCTTTCATGACAACTTCTTGCTCTTGGTTAGTCACTATGCATTCAGTTTTTGTAAAGTTTACACTGTATCCTTGATCACATAGTTGACTTATACTGATAAGGTTAGCAGTTAACCCTTTAACTAGCAATACATCATTTAGTCTTGGAACATCTTGACAGTCCAAGGTTCCAACTCCTTTGATCTCTCCTTTAGCTCCATCTCCAAAAGTTACATACCTGGATGAATGTGATTTTAAGTTCACTAGCAGATTCTTCAATCCAGTCATGTGCCTTGAACATCCACTGTCAAAATACCAGTCTTCTTTAGCTGATACTTTCAGTGATGTATGTGCTATGTATGCAGTACTTTTCTTTGACCAGATGAGTTGAGATTTCTTTTGATGCCTCTTCCCTGTGTGTTGTTCAGCTGATCTCAAAGCTTGATTGTTGATCTGGTTCTTAGGACTGTGGCTTTGATCAGTCTGAGTGTCAGCTTTTGGTCTCCAAACCTTCTTGATGACCTCTGTCTTCTGCTTAGGAGGTTGCTGATTCCTTTGATGTCTAAGCACTTTCTTGGTACCTTCTACTTTCTGTTTGGAGGGTTGCTGATACATCTGATTTGGATATCCATGTAGCTTATAACAGTGAGGTTTGATATGCCCAAATCTTCCACAGTGATGACATCTCCATCTTTGATACTTCTTCTTCATTTTGTTCTTTCCAGAATGTTGAGACATCTGTTGGAACATTAAGTTAGTCTTTGTGTTCTGATGTTGAAGCATCTGTTGGGACATCTTGTTTGACTGTGTAATTTTTGAAGTAGCTTTGCTGGAGCTGGCTTCATCTCTGTTATATCCCAGTCCACTTTTGTCCCCTGAATGTTTATTATTGCAGAGAATAGCATCCAGTGTATTTGAGCTGCTGTTCATCATTCTAACAGATTTGGACATATGTTCCAGCTTAGAATTGAGAAGAGTTACTTCACTTTTTAAGGTATCAATGATTACTTGATCACTTGCTTTTTCTTCTTCTAGTACTTCATTCTGCTTCTTTAGCTTTATGACCTCACTGCATACTTCAGTACTACTCTTGTACAGATCCTTGAAGGCTTGCTCAAGATCTGCATAAGTAAGCTCTCCACAGCTGGAATCACTATCATATTCACACAGTCCAGCTAGAGCAGTAATATGCTTAGCTGATTCTTCTTCTGACTCTCCTGAGTCTTCATCAGACCAGGTCACAGAGAGTCCTTTCTTTTGCCTCTTTAAGTAGGTAGGACATTCAAACTTGATGTGTCCATATCCTTCACATTCATGGCATTTGACTCCTTTATCTTGACTGGTCTTTTCAGCAAACTTTGACTTTCTGTTAGCATCATATGTTCTCCTGTTCTCAGAGTTTGTGTTTCTTCCACTGGATTTGGATTGGCCTTCCATTCCTCTGAGAATCTGTTTGAATTGTCTTCCAAGCAATGCAAGGTTTTCTGATAAGCTTTTGTCATTTGCTGATTTAACATCTTCTTCTTCATCTGCATTTGAAACCAAGGCAATGCTTTTGTTCTTTTTAGCATGTGTGTCATTCATTCACATTTCAAAAGTTTGAAGGGAACCAATGAGTTCTTCAGCTTTCATGGAGCATATGTCTTGAGCTTCTTCTATTGCTGTGACTTTCATGTCAAATCTTTTTGGCAAAGATCTGAGAATCTTTCTTACAAGCTTTTCATCAGTCATCTTTTCTCCCAAGGCTCCAGAAGTATTGGCTATATCCAAGATGTTCATGTAGAACTCATGAATTGATTCATCTTCCTTCATTCTCAAGTTTTCAAACTTGGTGGTGAGAAGTTGAAGTCTTGACATTTTTACTTTTGATGTTCCTTCATGAGTTGTCTTGAGGGTATCCCACACATCTTTGGCCAGCTCACAATGATGCACCAGTCTGAAAATATTTCTATCAATGCCATTGAATAAAGCATTTAGGGCTTTTGAGTTGCCTAGTTCTGAATCTTCTTCCTCTTTACTCCATTCTTCTTCAGGTTTCAGAACTATTGATCCATCTTTGGTGTCTTTAACAGGATGTTTCCATCCAACAATTACTGCTCTCCATGCCCTGTTGTCAAGTGACTTTAAGAATGCAATCATTCTTGGCTTCCAGTAGTCATAATTAGAACCATCCAGTATAGGTGGTCTATTTACTGACCCTATATCTCTGTCCATGTTACAGAATTTGTTTTCCCTAGATCTCACCCAGTATAAACAGGCAGGGTGCCTGCTCTGATGCCAATTGAAATTCTGTAATGAGATGTCCTAAGAGATGTTCCAACACTTAATAGGACATTTGACAAATTTTAACCAAAACTTAAACAGCAGGAAAAATAAACAACACAGAAGTTTGTTAACCCAGTTCAGTGTATAACCACACCTACATCTGGAGGCTACCAAGCCAGGAGGAAATCCACTATTAGTAATATTAATTCTAGACTTAAACCACCCTGTTTAATCTATCACTTAATACTTACCCAATGCAATTTCTACCTAAGACTCACTTAGATAAGAGTACCCTACTCACTCCCCCTCAATCACCCAGTGATCAAGTTTACAAGTTTACAGAAATTGAAGACATCCTTCAAACAATAACAGCTTGATTTTACTTCACAGTTTCAATCAAGTCACAAATGCACTTTTGCTTAAAAGCTCATAAAGTGGTACATAAAAAACAACCTGCTATTAAAACACTAGACACCCTATTTAGTCTTCTCAAATTCGTGTTAAATTCTATGATTTTCTGTTGTTTAAATAGGTCTCTGAATTTTGGGCTTTCTGTAGAATGATCCAGCCCTAATGTGCAGCAGCTGTCACCTTGAATTTAGGGTTTGTTACCTCCTATATTCTAGGTGCATTAGGTCTTCTGTTTTAATCTGAATCTTCAATTTAAAACTCCCTACAGATGCGCCTTGTTCTGTTTTATATCCATCATTAATTAATTCCAGATAATTCTCCTTAAATATCTCTGATCTGTTAATCAATAATTAATTCTGGTAGCAGGTCTGAGATGTCTCAACATCTGTTGGGACATCCTGACAAAACTGAACTTAGTCATTTATACAATGTCCCAACATCTGGTAGGACATCCTGAACCAAGTTCACATACTCTGTTTGCTAATGTCCCAACATCTGATAGGACATTCTGAACTGAATTTAACATTTCTTGTTTGGTCAAAAATTCTGCCAATTCTTAAACATCTACACCTACGTATCGGGTATAGAATCAGAGCACTCGTAGTTCTCCTAAGGATTAACGAACACTTGGTTACGCTCAAGGTTCGCGGGGGAAAGTAAGTGTTATGGCAAACACTCACGTGACTTTGGGAAAGTCACAAAAAGTTGTAAAATAAAAAGTCCTAATGGTTAAAGTTGAAAAGGAACTAGGGATGGCTAAACTTCCTATGACATTGAGTCAACTGCAGGAGTTCTTTCCCTTTTGGATTGAAATGCGAAAAAATAAAGTAAATAAATGAGGGTGCAAGCTCCTAAGTCTAAGGCATAGGTTGCAACTTGCAAAAATGAACTGAATAAAGTAAATAGAAATGCAAGGTAAAAGGCTTAGTAACCGGGCTATGACTCGATATATGGATCGAGAATGCGGGGGTGGAAGACAAGCGTGGTGCGTCAATTTGTTTAAGTTGGAAAGTTGTGAAGTGTAAAGACCGTGCAGATGGCGATCGTAAAACGATCGACTTACGTGTGTGAGTGAAGTGTGTAAAGTTCACTTGGCGTTGGACCAAGGATTATTATCTTGAAAATTAATGTGCGCTTTCAATTTTATTTTAACAGGTATATGGTCATGAGGCAAAATAAAATAAATATAAACATAGTGCATACAACCAAGACATCGGAAGATTAAATTTAACACTCGCACTAAGAGATAAACCTAAATCTAAACCTCTCACACTAATAGGATCTAAAACTACGCCAAACAAATCTCTATCTTAAACGAAGAGGAACTAAATAAATATTTTTGGATTTTTATAAAAAAATAAATAAATGATTAAATTAAATATGTACTAAAAAAGTGAGATAGAAAAGAAGAAATTGAATTCGAAATATTTTTTTTATTATTTTTTTTATGTATATATAAATATCTAACTAAATAGAAAAGAAAATTTTAAAAGTTTTTTTTTTATTTTTCTAACTAAATGTAATAATAAAATAGAAAAGAAAATTTTGAAAATAAAAGTTTTTTTATTTATTTCATATGTAGTTAGATTTCTTAACTAAATATAATAATAATAATAGAAAAGAAAATTTAAAATTAAAAAGTTTTTTTATTTATTTTATATGTATATAAATTTCTTAACTAAATATAATAATAATAATAGAAAAGAAAATTTGAAATTAAAAAGTTTTTTTTTTATTTATTTTATGTGTATATAAATTTCTTAACTAAATATAATAATAATAATAATAGAATAGAAAAGAAAATTAAAATTAAAATGTTTATTATTTATTTATATGTATATAAAGGAGAAAATAATGAAAGAAAACAAATTAACTAAAAATTTAATAAAAGTTAAAAACAGAGGGTGTAGGAAGCAGGTCCATGACCTGGAGGCCCAAAAAGGCGCTGGAATGGAAAGGGCAGATGGACTAGGTCCGACCCGTGACCCATACCCGGCTTGATCTAAAACCTAATGGGCAAAAGAAAACCCAAAGAAACCCTAGCCGCTGCATACCCTTCCCAAAATCGGAAAAAACCAAACAAAAACTCCCCTCTCAAACTTCCCCTCTCTCGTGGCCCTCAAATCTCAGTCACTCTCAATCGCATGTCTCTATCAGATCGTTCAATCTTTCATGGCTTCCCCTCACACTCTCGTCGTCAAATTTCTTTCTCTCAAACCCTGCTCTCTCTCTCACGATCACCGCTCTCACTCTCAATCGCGTGTCTGGATGGCCGGTTCATGGGTTTGGGGTTTGCGAGCGGCATTTGGGTTCGCGACCTTCACGCGGTGGTTTACACAGTTAAAAGCGCGATGGCGGTGATGGTGGTGTTCGAAAGTTGTTAATGGAGTTGGGTTGAAGAGTTTGGTCCGAAGGTGATGGTTGGTGAGATATGCTGAAGGTGCGTGTATTGTTTGCTGCGTTTTTGTGTTTGTTTTCTGAGTTTGCTGTGAAATCTATTTCTTCTTCTTTCTGTGTGATTTCAAAGTGTTGATGACTTGAGCTGGTTCAATGAAAAAAAAACAGATTGAAGGGTTTGCGAGTTGGTGTTGATTGTGAAGAGGTCGGATCGTGATAAGGTTTGATGGAGGGTAGTGACTTCAGTTAAGGCCGATAAAGGAGAGGGTTTGGGTTGTTTTCGATTTGGCTTGAAGAGGTGGGTTTGGGTGTTACGGTTTGTGCTGTATTGGAGAAATTAAGAAAAAGTTGAAGGCTCCACGGCAGATTCACGATAATGGAGGGTTTGGCTTTTGGATGTCAAAAAAAAATTTGTGAGTTTGTGTTGTAAAGAGTTTTTTCGGTTGTTGATGTTTTTGGTGTCACTGAGTTTTTGTTTTTTGGTCTTGCAGGTTTGATGCAAGGGGGTGCGGATTGGCGGATTGGTGGAAGTGATGTTTCGGTTTGCTTCAAGCTGTGAAGGGTTTTTTTTACGGTGAGTTTGCCGGCTGGTTGTGTTTTAATGATGGGTGGATGATGGAGGTTATGAGAGCTGGCCGGCTTGAGGTAAAGCTCGTGGTTCTGTTTGGTGGTTGCGGCGAACAGAAGCTTTCGACTCGGTGGAGGATGAGTGCTTGAGGTTGGTTCAGGTCTGAGCTTTGGCTTGTGTCAATCTCTTTCACAGTTTTGAAATATCATTTGCGTCTCTCTCCGGATTTGTTCTAACAACGATTTCTCTCTCGTTTTTTTTCGGTGGTGTAGGTATGGTTTCGTGAGTTTGGAAGGAAAGTTGTGTTTCGAGTCTCTCACGGGTGTTCATGGCTTTCTGGTTGTTCCGCCGTGAAGGTGAGAGTGACGACATCGGTGTTTTGCTGGCCTGAGTTTTGTTTCAGGTTGGGAAATGGTTTGTTTCCTTGGTTGTATGAGTTTGGGGTTTGTAGGTTTGTGTATGCTGCTATTTTTTTTGGCTGCAGTTATATTGATGGAGTTGGCTGCTGATTTGTGTATGGTTTTAAGTGTTTGGTTGTTCTTTGTTTGCAGGGATTGCGGAAGATTTCAGAGAGTTTTGGAGGTCGAGGGGAGTTTCACACAGTGGCAGTGGGAAAGAAGGTACGTGATTGCTTCGGTTTTTCGGCGTTTTGCAGGTTTATTGGCTTGTTATTGATAATGGTTTTTTTTGGTTTTGTCTTGCAGGTTGAAAGTGAAGGGTGTAGAGGTTAGGGATGGTTGGCTGCTGATGTGAGAATGTGGCTCCAACGAAAAATAATGTGAACCTTACTACTCTCCTTACTACCCCCTAGATTCTACCACACACATCACAAAAACGCAACTCATAGCATCCGAATCAAAGCTAAGAAGAAATCTTTAATGGAAGCAAAACAAAAACATAGTTCTTCTCACATATGAACAAGGCAAAAACACAAAGGTATCAAGACAACAAAGAAGAAGAAAAGAAAACTCACAAAAGCGGAACTAGTCCGGTCGATCTTTCTGGTGACAATGCACAAGTGGTTCTCCTTTCTTTATGCTTTGAACTTTTAAATTCCTCTCTTTCTCTTCTGATGTTCTTCTGAGTTTTGGTATATGTATTGAGGCTCTATGTGGCTGTGTTATTTTTATGAATGAAGTTTGTGGCTGTTTGGTTCAATCTTTCTATCCCCTCTTCCTCTGATGTAACAGTGCTATATATATGACTTCATTAGGTTTTTTTTGAAAAAATGTACCAGGTAACTTCTAGGTGAAGGGTTGGAGGAAATGGGACAAAAACTGAATGCTGCTGTGGGTGGAGAGGTGGAGCAGAGGCCCTGCGGATTTGCAGACCTGCTGTGGGTGGAGCAGGCTTGCTGAACTTGCCTTGTGGTCCTGCTGTGTGCTGTCCCATTTTTTTTTAAAATCTATCTTACTAATGCAACTGTAACATGCTAATGTGATGAATTGGCTATGTAATGTAAAGCTTGAATTTGACATTGAATTTTAAACATGGAAAATGTACTTTGAAATTGAAATTAAGACTTGAATATGGATATGGAATTTGCAAATTAGACTTGGAGATGGAATTTAAAATTGAAATGGAAATTAGAGGAAAATTTGTAAACTTAAGAAAATGAAATAAAAGTTTTGAAAATGATACTTCAACATGGATTGGAAATTGAGAGTTAGAAATGGATTTGAAATTTAGAAAACTTGGAAATAGAACTTGAAAAGAAATGAAAAATTTGAAATTTACATTAAAATTAAATTTTGAAACAAAAACTTGAAAATGAATTAAAAATTAGGAATAGAAATTAAAAATTAATTTAGAAATAAAACTTTGAAAAAATGAAATGGAAATAAAATTTAAGTTTAAAATTTAAGAATGAATTAAGAATTAGAAGTAGAAATTGAAACAAGAATTAAAAGTAGAAATTGAAAAAAGTTAGAAACTTGAAAATAGAATAAGAAAAAGGGTAATAGAAATTAAAATTAAAACATAAGTTAAAGAGTTAGAAATGTGAAATAGAAATTAAATATATAAAAAAAAAACTTGAAAGTGGAAAGAAATTAAAATTAAATTTAAAAAAAAACTTGAAAATGAGTTAGAAGCAACAAAGTAAAAAACTTGGAATTTCTCTGTTAAATGTGATGAATGTATGATGCGAGCAGTTAGGGGTAAAAATTTGGGGTGTGACAATATGTATATATATATATATATATATATATATATATATATATATATATATATATATATATATATATGTGTATATATATATATGTGTGTATATATATATATATACATATATATATATATATATATATATACATATATATACATATATATATATATATATACAAATATATATATACATATATATATATATATATATATATATATATATATATATATATATATATATATATATATATATATATATATATATATATATATATATGGTGCCCTTAAAAACTTGATTCCCCGTGTCACTGCTCCTTCCGAACAGCTTTTGGGATCTTCTGTCGCCCCGCAAAAATGTGAGGACGGAGCATGGAAAGCCCGCAGACACTACTTTTTAAACTTAAAAACGTAAAAATTTATGTAAATGCTGATGTCCGCAAAAACCTGTAAAGAAAACGGGGCAGAGTAGGGCAGACACATTAAAGGGTGAGTGTTTAAACTTTTTACCCTATACGCGGTAAAATACGGAAAAAAACAAATATACACAACAGATCAGACACATTTTACCACCCCAAGACGTATATGTGCTGCTACCATAATGAAAAAATTTATTTCCTTTTCTTTTTTTGTAGTATAATGACCTCTTAAAGTTACATATAAGCTTCGTATAAGTTTTCTGATACAATAAGAACAACAGAAAAGTAACGTTTGTTACTATTTTTTTTATAATAAAAGTAATATCAACATTTATTATTATATTATAAAATCTATCGAATAAATTTTTCATATTTTCAAACTCTAATTTGACAACACAATTTTTGTGTTGTTATAAGTTATAATGTAATACATTCACATTTTTAAAAAGACAACGATAAATTATTCAATGTGATTGATTGAAATGTCATTGTTTCAACATACGAGTAATGAATGAAGAATAATGTCTCTACTTTAGGGGTGATAATGAGAAAAGTTTGGGCATAATACAATAGTATACGTCTTCATACATGTGGTTTGAAAAAAATATTTGTACCCGAGCCCTTATACATGTGTGTGTCAACTTTTTCTCGCATACTTGTGCCATAACAAATAAGAAATAGCGATCCAATTTTTCCATGATTGCCGAAACATGGATAGCCATCTGACAAAGCCAAAAAAGGTGATCAAGGTCTTCCGGAGGGCCAAGACAAATAGGACCAACGAGATTGTGCGCACCAAAAAGAATATCTCTTTTCGCCAATTCGTCATGAGTATGGAGCCTTATCACGAGCAATCACCAAGTGAAAAACATGATGTTTCTAGGAACACAAGAACTCTAAGATAACGATAAAGTTGCAGCCAACCTTACATCAAATGAAACACCAAAAGAGAATAAATATGATAGAGTATTATACGCGGATTTTGCTGAAAAACCAGAACCATCCCTCCACCAAACTACTGAGTCATTGGCTAGCAGGTATGGGTAAAAGGGAATCAACTATGACTTTAGTTCTTCTAAAAGTAATTCAGATTCCTCAAAATAGAGCAGTAGACTAATTTAAACTTTCCAATTCTAACAACCTTGAGCTATAAGAAACATGCATTATTGATAGTCACTCTTTGTATAACATAATGATCAAAAAGAGAAGGAAAGCTTTCTTTGAGAGGTTGATGGCTTATCCATCTAGATCTTCAAAAATAAACATTTGTTCCTGCACCTAGTTCGCAATAGATACAATTTTGGAACCAACCAGAATTTGAACCCGAAACGTGAAATAATATGAATAAAACAACTACACACATAAGGTGTCACTGAAATCACAACATAAATCTGCTCTATAACACGAGTTATTCAAAACAAGCATTCAATTAAACACATGTCATCACATGCTCGCCTTAACATAGGTTCATCGCAACGAATCAATTAATAGAAAAAATTAAACAAATAAATAACTCTTGTGACATTAAACATGGTCATGGTAAAATACCTTCAATATCAACATCGCAAAAAGATAAAAATAAAACGAATCGTTCACTCGCCTAGTGTTACAGATCAGGGCAATGGAATACTAAATAAACACATAAAATAGAAAAAGGAATGAAAACCTCTACACCATCCTTTAGTCTCTAAGTAGCTACACATTTACTCGCTCGTATGTAGTGTACCCCAATAAGGAACATAGAACCACACAAACAATAAAAGAGGGATAATACACTTATAATACATAATGGGGGCAAAGGTATGCAAGGGAAGCCTAAATAAACATCAACAATTATTCAACACAAGTCATTCACATACATCACCATGGTATTATCAATCACATAAATCAACATAATTATTCAATACATATGCAAATAATGAGTGCAAATGTACTCAACACTATGATTCAATAATGCATGTGGTACCAATATGGACAACACAAGTCCATCTTGCTAATGAATCCCTACCATAGGACCAGAGCACGCCAAATTTTTACCATCACCATAGGTAACACTTCACTTATTCCCATATGCAACCAACTACTCGCTCCTGAATCTCCACCATAGGATCAGAGCACACCAAAACTGGACTGAAACTCATATACCATGATGCATGACTCTTAACAACATGCATTATCACCAAAATAATCACCATGTAAATTTTACCATTATGCACAACATCATTCACCATACCCAACAATTAATCAATGCTAAGATAATTAACAAACAACACCAAACCTAATCAACTCAAGAAATGCATATTCATAAGCATTCAATCATGTTAATTCATTATAACTAGGGATGTAAATGGATATCTATGGTGACGGATAGTATGATATTCGTGTCTGTCCCGTTGGATAAATATGATATCTATATCTACCCCATATCCATGTGGGTATCCGCTAAACGGATAATCCATAGGTTTTAAGATATCCGTGAATATTTACAGATATCCATGGATATCATTTTTTATAACTTTTTTACAATTTTTTTGTTCAACTTCTTTTAAAGACACATAGAAGTTATTTTCACATATATCCATACAAATCTTTCTTATTTTAACAACAAAATGTTATCACATTAATTTCCTTTATTTTCAAAAAAACATAATATTCTACACATTTCATTTTTAACAAAAAAATGAAAGATATTGCGATTGTTTGTTATGGTGAAAATGTGAATGACATAGGTGAAAGGAAGACACTGATTGGACAAGGGAAGTGGTTAGTTGGACGGTGGAATTGAATTGTTGAAGTGAGGTATAGAGTAAAGAAGAATCTTAAATATGAAAATGACCAATATGATTTATATGAAATGTAAAAGGTTTTCTTCAAAGAAAACTTCAAAAAATATATATGAGAAGACTGATTTTTTAGAAGATGAAAAGACAAAGAATAATAAACTAATATTTAATATTTAAGTAATTATTATAATTTATTAACGGATAGGGATATCCGCGGGTATGGATATCATTAAACTCGTATTCATATCCATTACTAAACGAGTATTTAAATATCCATTTGTTGCGGTGAGAATCGGATACCAAGCTATTGATTAAGCTTGAATCATAAAACTTTTATGTTCACCACCGACTTTAATTTAATCCAAAGGGAAAAGGGAAAAAGATCGTAAAAACCCTAAATGAGGAGAAACTAGGTTCGGGGGTTGATTATACCTAGGGAAGGTGTTAGCATCCTAAGCATCCGCAGTATCCTACGGGAACCTCTTGTTAATATTTGTGTTATTGTTATTTATTGCTTGCTAAAATTATGGGAACCTAAGGTTTTATTTCTAATGGTGCTCGCACAACATCGCATCGATGCCTACGTATCGGGTATAGAATCAGAGCACTCGTAGTTCTCCTAAGGATTAACGAACACTTGGTTACGCTCAAGGTTCGCGGGGGAAGGTAAGTGTTATGGCAAACACTCACGTGACTTTAGCAAAGTCACAAAAAGTTGTAAAATAAAAAGTCCTAATGGTTAAGGTTGAAAAGGAACTAGGGATGGATAAACTTCCTATGACATTGAGTCAACTGCAGGAGTTCTTTCCCTTTTGGATTGAAAAGCATAAACGAAAGTAAAGTACATAAATGAGGGTGCAAGCTCCTAAGTCTAAGGCATAGGTTGCTACTTGCAAAAATGGACTAAATGAAGTAAATGGAAATGCAAGATAAAAGGCTTAGTAACCGGGCTATGGCTCGATATATGGATCGAGAATGCGGGGGCGGAAAACAAGCGTGGTACATCAATTTGCTTAAGTTAGAAAGCTGTAAGGTGTAAAGACTGTGCAGATGGCGATCGTAAAACGACCGACTTACGTGTGTGAGTGAAGTGTGTGATTTAACCGAACCGTTATAATTTGATTTTGTACAAAAGTATGAGACGTAAACAAAATAAATAAACTAACACAGTGAAATAAAATATAAGACAAATTGTGAAATAAAATAAATTGTGAAATAAACTAGATTAAATTAAACGATAATAAAATAAACAAATGGCCTCATATTAGTCATGATTAATCGGATACGATTTATCGTGATTTTTTTTGTCATATCATTGGCCCAAACAAATATTAAACAAAACAAAAAAAATCAATAATAATAAAAAAAAATAGAAAATAGTAAAAAAAAATACAAAAAATAGAAAAAATAAATAACATAAAGAAACACAGGCAGAGAGTTTAGTGTCAACTAAGGGGTGATGTAAAACACATGTATGGGCCTAGCCCATTGGTAAAAAAAAACAACTTTTAAAAAATAATGTGAGAAAAAGAAGGGTGTAGATGGGTCGGTGGATCAAGGGCTGAAAGACCCAGCTCAAACCAACAAGAATGAGTGTCGCTCCCGGGATTTCCATCCTGGTACAAACGCGAAAGTGGCGCGGAAACAGGTAGAGTCGCCAGCCATGCATTTTTATCCTGAATAGAGGGAATGGTAATGCTGCACAAACCAGAAGAAAAAAAAGGAAGGACACAGGTCCTGCGAA
The DNA here is from genome assembly GCA_963966055.1 of Lathyrus aphaca. Classification (NCBI taxonomy): domain Eukaryota; kingdom Viridiplantae; phylum Streptophyta; class Magnoliopsida; order Fabales; family Fabaceae; genus Lathyrus; species Lathyrus aphaca. The sequence continues at coordinate 19,543,127 of OZ014521.1, forward strand.
CCAAAGAGACTGAGTTCGGGAGTCGGTTACGACCTGGGAAGGTATTAGCACCCAGATCGTCCGCCGTACCCGACGGGATCCACGCTTGCAAAAGAAACTGCTTCAAAGGGTGAGGGTATGAAAACTGCAGCAAAAGAAATGAGAATGGACTGGAAAATAAAAATGAGAAAGGAAATGAATAAGAAAGAAAAAAAAAAAAAAAAAAAAAGAAAAAAAAAAGAAGGAAAAATGTAGGGAAAATAAAGATTGTGCTCGAACGGGCCCTACCCCGCTGCCTACGTACCTCATCGGGATAATGAGGATCAGAGACGCCGTAGTTCCCCTAACTAGGGGTAGAAAAGAAATTGCTTGTGGATTAAGGCTTGAACTGCCTATGCCATTGCTCAGGTGTTGCAGGCTCGGACGACGAGTGCGTAACCGTCTTGCAAAATGACAAGTAGGAGCAAGTTCGCGTACGGAGCGAAGGAGATGAGAAAAGAATTCCCGAAGGAAAGACGTTTATTGTTTGTTTGGTGTTTTTTAGAAGCTTTTATGAGTGAAAGTTTGCATAGGTGAGTGTACCCAAGTCTTACTCAATGGGATGTGTACATCTCACATCATCCCGAAATGGAATGCGCAAGAGGCACACCTATCTATGGAGGAAATCCCCAAAGCTAGTCCCACAAGTGAAGGCTCAAGCACACTAACCTATTATCATTATTAAGTGTTTTTGTGGTTTTGATTAAGAAGTGTTTTTTAGCTTTTCTTTGTGAGGTACTCATGTTAAGACCTATCCACCACGAGTGATGACTCACACCTCGCCCCGAAATGGAACGCATGTGAGCATCTCATAGCAAAGTCTCATGTCACATGAAAGTACTCAACCTTTATTAAATGAATTAGAATTAAGTTTGAAGATGAGAAGAGAGAGCACCAAAGGATCTTAAAGGAAAAATTCTAAAGGGGGACTAAAATAATCCTAAGTATTCACATGCATGGAAGTCCTAAAGGTTAGTGAGGTTTCTATCCTAATGAAGGAAAAAAGAAGAAGATAGAAGAAGGGATGAGAAAGGCCTAAGCCCAACAACAAAGGGTTAGTAACATAAACATAAGAGGAAGATGAGAATTGGAGATGTGGAACTCAATTCCCACATCTCTCACTTACCATAGCCCCTGCAAGGTTAGTATGCACAAAAAAATCCAGCAAAGTGACCAACACAATCATGGAATTAGTCATGCTCAAAGGTTCTTGTGAACAAGAATCAAACATCATGCCAAACATTGCAAGTACACGACTTATACGTCGAAAACATGAAAGCATACATCAACCAGCAAGCAAATCACCCTAAAATCTCATGTTTAATGATCATGCAATGATCCATGGCAATTAGAACAAGCAAAGGGATCAAACAAGCTCAAAACAACACTAAAAAGTCATTCTGCTTCAGTGTTAACCGGTTAACCAAATGCGTTAACCGGTTAACCAGCTCAAACCTGCACAAAATACGCACAAAACAGGGGCGTTAACCGGTTAACCATATACGTTAACCGGTTAACACTGATAAAACAGCAACAAATCCTGCAGAAAACAGCATCTCAAAACAGCTTATTCAAATAAGCTTGCACCAGACCAGCAATCAATTACACATGGAAAAAATTAGATCAATTCACATTAATCCATATCATTAAGCTCATGAACAATAACATTCGGATCCGGATACAAATCAACCAATCAAATCAAACAACACAAGCAAATACACAAGCACATGGTGGATCTAAAGCACAAGCATGCAAATAAGCTAAAAACAGAGCTAGATCTGAAATTAACCAACCTACAAAGCTGAGGTATGCTTTGGTAATTGTTGATTGAGCTGAAAACGGTAGATCTCGCGCAAAACTTTAAAGATCCGATGCTAAGCTCCACACTCCATGCAAAATAAATGCAAGAACAAACCCTTGATGCAGAATTTTGGATCCAAAAGCACTTCTAGATCTCAAACCAGATCTGAATCTCCAATAAAACCAGCAAAAAGATGCAAAGAAGCTATGAATGGAGGTTTAGTTCCAAGATCTACACACCTCAAGGCAAGGTTGTGTGATCTTCAAAGAGGAACTTTGAGTGATTTGGAAAATTGGGAGAGAAAAGTGAGAGAATTGTGAGTGAGAGGAATGAAAATTCAGAAATGAGAGTGAAAAATGAGTGAGAGCCCCCTTGGTTTGGAGGGAAATGGAATAAATATGGTTTAGGTTTGGGGCCCAAAATTTTGGTTTGGGATCCAAAATTATGGTTTGGGTAGTGCTTAGAAAGTGATTTGGATTTAGGGTTGGAATGAGGCTTGGATAAATGCTCTAGATCCTTCTCTCAAATTCAAATTTAATTCAAATGAATAAAAATCAGAAAATTGGAAAATGGGGCCAAAACACACATGCTGAAATTGCTGCTGGGAATTCAAATTTCGCAGCCGTTAACCGGTTAACCATATGCGTTAACCGGTTAACGCATGGAAAATTTGAATTTCCCTCCCCTTGGTGGGAAACCTCAAAAATAGACCTGCACCAACCGTTTCAAGCAAATTTTGATCCATCCTCTCCTTCTAGGGCTCTGAACATGATACCAGGCTTGTGCAAAATGATCCTGTGAGATTCTTGCCAGATCACCATGCTCTTGATTTTGACTTGCAGATTCAGATTTTCCCAGATGACCGATCATATGCCTTATGCTAGAACATGTGAGTGTTATGCTTTATTTTTCTATGCAAAATGATAAGGATATGGTATGCTCGTGATGATTATGATATGATAACAATGCTAAACAAGAAGAGGGCAAATTTGGGGTGTTACAGCTGCCCCTATTCAATCAACTGTTAATCTGAAAAGGATGAGAGCAGCGGCTATCAGACATTCGAGAGAAACTGTGATTGAATACCAAGAAGACCTGAAATTTGCACTCTGACGAAGAATGCAACACTGGGAAATAAACCCAACCAGATGACGCTCTGGGGATAAGAAGGAGAGAAAAAGCAGACGAGCTTCTTCCAAGTTGAAACTGATATCTGGAGTACTATCATGCTGACAGACGAGTCTTCGCATGACCTGTGACGCCAGGTGCAGAGAGCGGACGAGCCCTTAAGGATCTTCAAAGTGACCTGAGATGGACGAATCTCCTTCACTAATTCTAACGCAAATAAGTGGAATAAGACGGACGAGTCTTCTTCGGATAACCCTTACGCAGGCTCCGGGAATGCATATAAGTCTGTGGGATAGACATGCAATCAAGGTAGACGAACCTTCTTCATATATTATCCGCGGATATATGGCATAAGACAGACGAGTCTTCTGAGCAAACCTGTTACGCCAGGTGCAGCAACCATAATAATTGGTGCTTGAGACGGACGAGCCTCCCTCGGATTTACCTGTTACGCCAGGCCCGGTAACCATTTCGACATTTAATTCCCACTGTCAGGATTTTAAACCTCTTCAATACAGACGAGTATTGGATGATCATCAAGAGAACACAGACGAGTGCCAATAGTCAAAGATACAGACGAGTATCGGACGATGATCTGAGAAACACAGACGAGTGCTTCAGGCGATGATACAGACGAGTATCAGCCACTGGTATAGACGAATACCAGAAATTCAAACACAGACGAGCATTTGAAGTAGTCACAGAGATATCAGGATGAACGACAAATCTTCACATTCAGGTGCGAGCTAGCACAGACGAGTGCTGAGGATGATACAGACGAGTATCCAGGCAAAGCAGACGAGCTTCAGAACACAAACGACTTCTGGGGGATAAAAGCAGACGAGCTTCAAACACACACAGACGAGTGCTGGACAGTTGCAGACGAGCAACAACAGAGAATACATATCAAGGCACAGACGAGTGCAGCGAAGGATCCAATACCAAACACAGACGAGTGTTGGAAGGTTGCAGACGAGCAACAGCAAATATCATCTCAGAACACAGACGAGTGTTGAGGAGTTGCGGACGAGCAACAACGGAGGCATCATGACACAGACGAGTGTTGGAAATTGCAGACGAGCAATAATAAGGTAATCACTTCAAAACACAGACGAATGCCGAAACTTGCAGACGAGCAAACAGCAACACAGAGCTAACACAGACGAGTGTTGAAAGATGCAGTCGAGCAGCCATAAAGCAGTGATATGTCCTCGCTGGGGAAACTTGCTTAGGGATAACACATACGAGTGTTGAAGATTGCAGACGAGCAATAAACGAATGCCTGATCGGCAACAAGAGATACAACTCTGCAGGGGAGAAAAAAGTCAAGAGGTCTGGATACCCACTCCGACTGAGATGATGAATACCTGGCTGCATCATCAAATAAACCAACAATAGGGCAAATCTGCTGGGGAATATTTCACGGACGGAGGTGAAAATCAAATATGAACTCTGTGGGGGGACAGATCATCTTCAGACTTGGCTGGGGAAGCTTCCTGGGCGAATACTCTGACTGGGGAATATTTCACGGACGGAGGTGAAAATCAAATATGAACTCTGTGGGGGGACAGATCATCTTCAGACTTGGCTGGGGAAGCTTCCTGGGCAAATACTCTGGCTGGGGAGAGCATCCGATGATTCAAGACTCTGAGGGGATATCAGGCCCTCAATCACGCCTACTGGGAAGGACTCTTGCTGATGATAAAATACTGTTAATTCCACCTCTGATGATGACATGCTCTCAGGTACTTGCTAGGCACACTCCGCTGGGGAAGAATGGACTACTACTTCACTTGGGAAGAAGAACCTGCTTGGGCTGCTGCCAAGACTTAGTTGGAGGAAAATATCTATTTAGACAAGTCAGGCTTTCAGCTACCTGCTGGAGAAGAAAAATCTCTGCTTGGGGAGATACTCTACTGGGGAAGAGTACCTTGCTTGAGAGAATGTGACGCCATCCTGCAACCTGCAACAACAGAAAACACACGTGTGTCCCGGGGATCTGCCTGGCGTGATCTGTTCATCCATTATCACCCGACACTCAAAGAGGGTTACAGTTTCCCTGCATGTCAGTTTTCTTTTCAAGATTATCACCATGTTTAGAGGCAATGCTATTTTTGCCAAAAATTCGGGACATTTTGCAAACAAAAATAAGCACACACAGCTTTCTGACTGAATATTATTTTTATTGAATGGCCTCTGAATAGGCACAGATTTACATCAGGAAGCAACCACCTGGAAAGAGGTAGCCACTATAAAAATTGAGAAAAGAAACTATCCTAATGGCAATGTACATGGCATTCCAAGGAGTTCCATTTCTGCTATGACCTGCATGTCTTCAAGACTCTCCATTCTGCTTTGGCTTTCTGAGAGAACAAGGGGACTGTTTCCTATCCTTCTGATATTGTCAAACCGTACGAAACGATGACGTGGTTCAGATAACTTGGATCACAGTTGTTCGCTTATTCCCTTATTTTGCGTGGATCGCCCTCTCGGGTTTTTCAATCCACCGGGATACCCTTTTTTGCCTGAGCTGTCCAATGTGGCTTTTCAACTCAGCGGGTGTACACATTTTTTATATTTATTTCCCTAATTTTTGCCCGAGCTTTTTATTCTGTTTTTAGCTCGCCGGGATGCCCTTTTCTTGCCTGGACTTACATTCTGTTTTTGTGTCCAGCGGGTCTCTTTACGCGAAGTATTTTTTAACTGCGTCCGAGTTGACAGGGGATGGGAAGTCCTCTCCATCCATAGTGGTGAGCATCAGCGCTCCTCCTGAGAAGACTCTCTTCACTATGAATGGTCCTTCGTAGTTTGGGGTCCACTTGCCCCTGTTATCTGAACCTGGAGGAACGATCCTCTTCAATACAAGCTCTCCCACTTGATACTCTCGAGTACGTACTCGTTGGTCGAATGCCCGCTTCATTCTCCTCTGATAAAGCTGACCATGACAGATAGCCGCTAATCTCTTTTCCTCAATTAGACATAGCTGGTTGTAACGAGCACGCACCCATTCAGCCTCATCCAGTTTGACGTCCATCATCACACGCAGTGAAGGAATCTCTACTTCAACAGGCAGGACTGCTTCCATGCCATACACTAGAGAGAAGGGAGTTGCCCCTGTTGACGTCCTGACCGACGTTCGGTACCCATGCAATGCAAACGGTAACATCTCATGCCAATCCTTGTAGGTGACAACCATTTTCTGCACAATCTTCTTGATATTCTTGTTAGCTGCCTCTACCGCACCATTCATCTTTGGTCGGTAAGGAGAAGAATTGTGATGCTGTATTTTGAAGTCCCGACATAAGTCTGCCATCATCTTGTTGTTGAGATTAGAACCATTATCAGTAATGATCCTTTCGGGCACTCCATATCTGCATATGATATCTCTTTTCAGAAATCTTGCCACCACTTGACGAGTGACATTGGCATAAGACGCTGCTTCTACCCACTTGGTAAAGTAATCAATCGCGACCAGGATGAAGCGATGACCGTTCGAAGCAGTTGGATCGATCTTCCCGATCATGTCAATGCCCCACATAGAGAAAGGCCAAGGAGATGACATGATGTTGAGCGGGTTAGGAGGAACATGCACTTTATCTGCATATATTTGGCACTTGTGGCATTTACGAGCGAACGAACAACAATCTGCATCCATTGTCATCCAGTAATACCCTGATCTCAACAGTTTCTTTGCCATAACATGCCCTCCTGCATGGGTACCAAAAGATCCTTCATGGACTTCCTGCATCAACAGGCTTGCTTCGTGTCTATCCACGCATCTGAGCAAGACCATGTCGAAGTTCCTCTTGTACAAAACCCCGTCTGTGTTCAAGAAGAAACTAGCAGCAAGTCGTCTCAAGGTCTTTTTGTCTTTGGAAGATGCCCCTGTTGGGTATTCTTGCTTCTCCAGGAATAACTTGATATCAAAATACCAAGGTTTCTCGTCAGGCACAGCGTCTACAGAGAAAGCATAAGCCGGAGAGTCAAGCCTGGAGATGTCAATTCTGGGCACAAAGTTCCAACACATGACTTTAATTGACGAAGAGAGAGTGGCCAAAGCATCGGCAAATTGATTTTCGTCCCGTGGTATGTATTTGAGCTCAACTGTCGTGAAGAATGTCAACAGTTTTCTAGCATAATCCCTGTACGGAACTAGATGCTCTTGATGTGTATACCACTTGCCGGTAATTTGGTTAATGACGAGGGCTGAATCTCCGAATATGTCGAGGTTCTTAATCCGAAGATCAATTGCCTCCTCTATTCCCATTATACACGCCTCGTATTCCGCTTCATTGTTGGTGCAGCCAAAAGTAATTCTGGCAGCGAAGGGTAAATGGACACCTTCAGGAGTAATAAGTACGGCACCAACTCCACGACCATTGATATTGACGGCCCCATCAAACATCAACTTCCATTTGGATTCAGGGTCAGGCCCCTCCTCCGGAAGTGGTTCCTCATAATCGTTTGTTTTGAGGCACATGATGTCCTCATCAGGGAAATCAAATCTCATCGGCTGATAGTCATCCTCAAGAGGTTGCTGAGCAAGGTATTCCGACAATACACTTCCTTTGATGGCTTTCTGAGAAGTGTACTGGATGTCGTATTCAGTTAAAATCATCTGCCATCTAGCAACCCTTCCGGTCAATGCTGGTTTCTCAAAGATGTACTTGACAGGATCCATCTTGGAAATGAGAAGTGTAGTATGGGTCAACATGTACTGCCTCAGTCGGCGAGCAGCCCATACCAAAGCGCAGCAAGTTTTCTCGAGCAGTGAGTATCGGGATTCACAGTCGGTAAACTTTTTGCTAAGGTAATAAATGGCGTACTCTTTTCGACCAGACTCGTCATGTTGGCCGAGCACACACCCCATCGACCCTTCTAGCACGGTCAAGTACATGATTAACGGTCTCCCCTCCACTGGAGGCATCAGAATTGGAGGCTCCTGCAAATATTCCTTTATTTTGTCGAAAGCCCTTTGGCAATCATCATTCCACCTGACTGTTTGCTCTTTTCTTAGCAGTTTGAATATCGGTTCGCACGTGGCAGTTAGGTGAGATATGAACCGAGAAATGTAGTTCAATCTACCTAAGAACCCGCGCACTTCTTTTTCTGTCCTTGGTGCAGGCATCTCTTGAATAGCTTTTACTTTAGCAGGGTCTACCTCAATTCCTCTTTGACTTACAATGAAACCCAGCAACTTTCCAGAACGCACTCCGAAAGTGCACTTGTTCGGATTCAACCTTAATTTATACTTGATCAATCTATCAAACAACTTCTTCAAATTAACCAAATGCTCCTCTTCGTCCTTGGACTTTGCAATCATATCATCCACATAACATTCGATCTCCTTGTGGATCATGTCATGGAACAACGTGACCATTGCCCGTTGATAAGTTGCCCCTGCGTTCTTCAGACCGAAAGGCATGACCTTATAGCAGAACGTTCCCCACGGGGTAATGAACGTTGTCTTCTCCATGTCTTCCGGCGCCATTTTTATCTGATTATAACCGGAGAATCCATCCATGAAGGAGAATACTGAGAATTGAGCAGTACTGTCGACCAACACGTCAATGTGTGGCAACGGAAAATCATCCTTTGGGCTTGCTCTGTTCAAATCTCGATAGTCAACGCACATCCGGACCTTGCCGTCCTTTTTAGGCACTGGTACGATGTTAGCTACCCAAGGTGGGTAACTAGTTACGGCAAGGAACCCGGCATCCCACTGTTTCTGCACCTCCTCTTTAATCTTCATCGCCATATCCGGGCGAGTTCTTCTCAACTTTTGCTTCACAGGAGGACGGTCTTCTCTCAGAGGTAGCTTATGCATCACGATGTCGGTATCCAACCCTGGCATATCTTGATATGACCAAGCAAAGATATCTACATACTCTCTCAGCATACTGATCAGCTCTTGTTTGACGTCGGCCTGCAGATTGGCTCCTATCTTGATTTCTTTCTTTGCATCTTCACTGCCAATGTTGATGGTCTCAATCTCCTCTTGATGAGGCTGAATAACTCGTTCCTCTTGTTTTAACAATCTGACCAACTCTTCAGGTAGGTCACAATCTTCCTCAACCCCTTCATCAGCTTGGTAGACTGGATTATCAAAGTCATGCATAGTCATAGCAGGAACGTTATCCGTGGAATCCGGATGATCAATACTGCACAAATGATGTGCTTATTCAGAATCTGCTTATTTTGAAAAGAGACGCTAACACAAAGCAAAAAATGAAAAAACACATTGCCATTTTTATATTGTTTTTTGTGAAAAAGTTTAAAAACAAAGAAAGAGAGCACAATTTGTCTGAAAATGTCCTTTTATTTCATGGCAAAAATAACGATGCAATACAAAACATGGTGGCCCAGTACAATGGATCCAAACATCTTGGGCAGAATGCTGGATTTGACAATGCAGTATGCTAATAAAAGGAAACAAAACAATTACTTTGAGAGCCAGGTGACTTGAACAATGTCCTCAGCAGACCAATTTCCTAGCTCCTCGCCGGGTGCACACGGGCGGATCCAATTGTTGTCCCAGTCTCTGTCACTATCCCCGTCTTGGCTTGCCATACAGATTTGATCGCGGTCAATCGACCCAACACTTGTGAATGAGATAGCTTTACCACTCCGAGTAGACCCCCCAGGCTGATACCCTAAGCCGAATTTATCACCCTTCCTTTCCACCTCCAGTAGCTTGCCCCAGCCCTGGGCATTGCCTGATTGGACGGCCTCTTTTGCTTCCCGGTAGGAATGAATTGACGTGCCTTCGTTGTTTTTCTTCACCGGAGTCAGGATACTGACATCTGCCTCAAAAGCTTGGCACAAAGTCTCGTGAATTTCCCCGTCCATTTCTACATATTTAAATGTCGACAAATGGCTGACGAATATATCTTCTTCCCCGCAAACTGTGGTGACCTGGCCATCCACCACATATTTAAGCTTCTGGTGCAGAGTTGAGGTGACAGCTCCAGCTGCGTGTATCCACGGTCTGCCCAACAAGCAACTATACGCAGGCTGGATATCCATGACATAGAAGACACTCTTGAAGACTTGAGAGCCTATCTTGACAGGCAACTCAACCTCTCCGAAAACGGATCTTCTTGAACCATCGAAAGCTTTAACCACCAGATCACTCGGCGTCAGAATAACCCCATCAATGTTAAGCTTCATCAACGCCTTCTTCGGGAGCACATTCAAGGAAGAGCCTGTGTCCACAAGAACATGAGACAAAACAGCGCCCTTGCATTCCATCGTGATATGCAGTGCTTTATTGTGATTCCTTCCCTCCGAAGTAAGGTCTCGGTCAGTGAAGCCTAAACCATGGCTGGCATTAACACTTCCAACAACAGCTTCGAGTTGATTAACAGTGATTTCTTGAGGAACATAGGCCATTTGAAGTACTTTCAGCAAGGCTTCTCGGTGCGCGGGAGAGCACATCAACAGTGACAAAATAGAAATCTTTGAAGGCGTTTGATTCAGTTGGTCAACCACCTTGTAGTCACTCCTTTTGATGATCTTCATAAACTCCTCTACCTCCTTTTCAAACGTCCTCTGCCCAGCCACAGGAGTAGTTGACTCGTCATTCGCAATCTGCTTCCCTTTGTCTTTGGACGAAGCTTCGGCCTCAGGATCCTTTCTCAGTGCAGGGGGAGCAAACAAACGACCACTTCGAGTAAAACCTCCAACACCTCCCACATTTTCAATGGTCAAGTCAGCAACAGGTCTACTTTCCATCTTCTGTCCCGCCACATAGACATCGGAACCATAATGCCACGGAATGGCTCTATCATCATTATACGGCATTGGCCCAGGTACAGTTATAGTCACAGGACTAATCTGAGGAGCGTAAACGGTAACAGGCTCTTGTCGAACGGGCATGTCAGCCTCATTGTAGAAGATAGTAATGGTTGACACATCATCAGCCTTTTCATTACTAATCTTGCTAAATTGTAGGGACCCAACATCAATCAACTCTTGCAAACCCGTCTTCAATTTCTCGCAGCCATTCACAACACTTATACAGTCTTCACAATCGAGAGAACAACCAGGAAATACTTGACCTTTCAACAGTCTCTCTTTCACCACCTTCAACGGCGTCTTGACTTCATCAATTCTCAGTGCCAAACTCAACTTGTCATCACGCTCAACAGCATTAACTCTTGCCCCTCCATGATTAGGTATAGGGTTCGAGTTGATATTCGGTGGTGGCGCAAAGTTGATTGCCTTTGAATCCACGAGATCTTGAACTTTGTGATGTAGCGCCCTGCACTTCTCGGTTGAGTGCCCGGGTGCCCCTGAATGAAAAGCGCATCGCGCGTTGACGTCGTAACCAGCTGGAAGCTCTCCAGGAGGTGGTGGTGCCAAAGTCCTTAATTGAATAAGGTTCAAGTCTAGTAGTCTCGGCAACAAGGCAGCATATGTCATCGGAATAGCTTCAATCACCCAGTTAGCAGGACGAGTCTGCCTTGGCTGATAAGGCCTTTGCTGGTAGTTGGCTCTAGGTTGTTGTTGTTGTTGTGGTGGAGGTGGCATCTGTTGTACGGGAGCTGCAGGAATAGTGACAGCAGCCACATGTTCATAAGGTCTTCTGTAACCACGGCCCTGGCTTCGGCCGAATACAGCATTGGTCTCTCCTTCTCGCCTTCTTGGAGGTCCGCTAAAAGCTTTCCTCGCTCCATTTGAGCTACTAGCACCTGGGTCTTGTATCTTCCCCATTTTCAACAGCGTTTCGACCCTTTCTCCCGCAATGACAATATCGTTGAACTTTGTAGCAGAACTTGATGCCAATCTCTCAAGAAATACCCCCTGGAGGGTACCCATAAACATATCGGCCATCTCATTCTCTAACAAGGGTGGCTGCACCCTAGCAGCTAGCTGACGCCACCTCTGGGCGTATTCTTTAAAGCCTTCTTTTGCTGTCTGAGCCATATGTTGCAACTGGGTGCGATTCGGAGCCATATCCATGTTGTACTGGTACTGCTTCACGAAGGCCTCAGCGAGATCCTTCCAGCTCTTAACATTGACCCTGCTGAGCTTCATGTACCACTCAAGGGAAGCTCCCACCAAGCTGTCCTGAAAGTAATACATCCATAGCTTTTCATCGTCTGTATGCGCGGCAATTCTCCCCACATACGATTGCAGATGAGTTTTTGGGCAAGCAGTGCCGTTATACTTCTCAAAAGTAGGAACCTTGAATTTGTACGGGATTCTGACTCCCGGAACCAAACCCAAGTCTGTTATATCGAATCCCAAAGAACTCTGGGACTGAATAGCCTTGATTTGCTCGGCCATCTCTTCGAATCTCTTATTCATTTCGACCCCTTGACCCTCGGTCTCATCAAGTAAAGTGAACTGGTCCTCCTGGTGGTCCACATGAATGTTATGCATCCCGTCATTGACTACGGTCGCCCCTGGTTGTATAACATGAGGTTCACCCTGACGTGCGCCCGCACCGGTATGATTACCAACATTTGCAGCAGCAGCAGCGTTTCTGTTCTGATTCTCAACCAACTCTCGCAGCCGTTCTTGATTCTGCCCCATGCCGGTCATTAACGTCATGAAATTATCCATTCTCTGTCTTAGGTCTGCCAAATCTGCCTGCATTTGATCCATGGCTCTCTCTCTGTTAACCTTGGTTGGGTACCTGTGTACTGTTGGCTGCCCCCGAGCTTTTCGAGGAGCTATAGTGCCTGAAACACAAAATACGTTAGTAACCGAGACACTACCTGCAAAACAACAAACAGGTTATATGGATGCAATGCAGTTGTTTATGTTTCCAAACACAAGTCACTTATGCCCCGGCTCCGGTATTTAGCAAAGAAAACCAGATGGGTACTGATCCTCGACTTTCAGAAACCTTTGCGGGAAACCACATTCAAACCATAATAGCAAGCAAACCAAGAAATAGTGAGAAACATCTTAACATAGATCAGCCCATTAGGCACAATAAAAACAGAATACCTCATAGAGTACGAGTTCTTACAGAGTATAAACAAACAACTAGGACTCCTACAACATGCCCGTAGGTGATCCAAATACAAAGAAAACAAACTAAGAAGCATAACCGCCGCCTGAGGATCCTGAAACTCCATCATCAGACCTGACCTTCTTGACTCCTGCCATCAACTTGAGGTCTTCAATCTCTTTGAGTACTTCTTCGAGGGCTTGTTGACTGTCTGCAAGCTGTTGGGTCTTCTCTCTGCGAATCTTGTGGGCCTGCTCCACCTCTTCTTTCTTGTAAGCCATCTGAGTCTCAAAGAACTCCTCTTTTTCCTTATATTGCTTCAACTCTTGCTCTCTTTGTCCCTTCAACCAGACAATAGACTGACGAGCATCTCTAAGGGTCTTTGACTTCTTCTTGCGCTCAACTTCTCTTTGGGCTTCCATCATCCCCAACCTGCGGAAATGCGCTTCTTTTCCTGCAAAGTCTTTCTCCTTAGCCTCCAAAGTCGTCTGTATCTTCAGCAACTTCTCCTCAGCTTCCTTCTTGGCCCTGTTAGCTTGGTAATACAAGCTTACCATCTCGGTATTTTCAACTCTAACTGCATGTAACTGGGCTTCTAACTTCTCGAATTCCTCTAAAGGCACAGTATCAATGGACTCAGCAACTGGTGCTGAAAATGGTAACAAAACTCTTCTGGCTCTGTCTTTCAACCAAGCTTCGTACCCTGGGAACGTCTGATTGTTGCACTTCCCGAAACTAGCTATTCCTTCTCCTTTGATGCTTTTCCAAGCCCCCGCAACCTTCCTCACTAAGGGCATATTATCTTTCACGGAAAAGTAGAAAATGGGGGTCAGCTTCAAATCTTCAGGCACATCTCTCAAAGCGTATCCTAATTGTCTTCTTAACAAGATTGGATTGTAATTAATCCCTCCAGTTATTCCCAACAAAGGCACACTATGATACCTTCCGCAGCTGGTAATGAAACGTGCACCTTGCAGCCTCTGAGTGAACCACCTAACATCCTTGGCAAGCAACTTTTCCAGCTTCTGAGCCCATATCAGACTGTGGTCACTAAACACTCCCGTACTAGGCAAATGCCTCATGAACCACATGTGAAATAATGGAGCACAGCAACGAACCAAACCTCCCCTCTTCTTTTCAGTCTTGTAATGAACCGAGTAATACAAATCCCCGAGTAAGGTAGGCACAGGATTCTTCAGCAAAAAGAGATGTATGGCGTTTATATCTATGAACTTCTCCATATCAGCAAACAAAATGGTGCCATAGATAGAAAGAGCCAAGATAGCACAGACCGCATCCCATTCTTCTTCAACAGCCAATTCTTCCGCCTTCTTTACCAGAACCTCCAAAGAAAACCCAGACACACCTCCTTTGATAATGGTCAAAGACTTCACAGTAGAAGGACTCAAATAAAGAGCCTTAGCAATAGCCTCCGGTGCTGGTCTACTCATCTCAGAGTTGAAAGGAACCTGATCTTGAACTGGCACACCCAGGATCAAAGCATACTCCTCCAGCATAGGGCCCAACTGGAAATCAGGAAAGGTGAAGCAACGGAGCTGAGGATCATAATACTGAAGCAATGTATGAATGGCACTCCTCTCTGAAGGATTTAGCTCTATCACCACATCAAGAATACTCCCATAAGCTTTTCTGAATCTCTCTACCTGGTTGGGCGTAATCAGCTTTACCATCTTCTTCAGCAAACCAATCTTGACATCAAAGAACTTGAAGTGAATATTCTGCTTGCGAGGATCTTCCATCTTTGAAGAGAATACCGGAACCGGAAGCAGAAATATGAACCTGTGAATGAAAACAAAACAATGATTAATGATGCAATGATGCAATGCAGATGCAAATGCAAAGACATATGGTCATCTGAGACCGTCTGGAATCTGGCCACTGACAAGATCCCTCTGACAAACCAAAAGTTCACTGAGTCACCCTCTCTGATAACCACAACCCTCTGAAGAAAATCTCAGGACCATAGTATCACGAATACCAGAACCAGAAAACCAGAACTCCGGAACCAAAGTAACTGCATCATAACATGAACTGCACTGATAACAAGGGTATGATGAGGTCAAGTGTTCCTGCAAACCTGTAAACCCATCCCAAATCTCACGGGTGTGCTCCGGGTCAAACATCACGGACTCTCAAAGCCGAATAGCAATAATACTTTCACCATTTCCGAGAAGTGGCTCATGACCAAGTCAGGGAATCGGTTAGGCATTATATACTACGCAGGGAGGCCTCCGCTGAGTCCGGGAAAAACAAGCATCCCTTACAGGTTCCCAGCTTCAAGCGCTGAAATCGAGAAACAATAGTACATTCAGCCCGTAGGATACAGTACTAATGCCATACGACCAGATGCTTTGACTGAGTTCCTATAAGAGAACCAGGCCATCCTATGCGAGTTCCCAGTGGACCCTCGGGTGCGAATGGGTTTGCCACAAAATGTGGTCTGCCACTGTCACCACTGGAGAGGGTTGTTTCCACAAAGGTTCTCAATGATCGGTCCCCAGATGCACATAACCATCAAGGTCCTATCCCGAAGTGGAGGAAATCCCCACACAAGATATTTCCAAGACAGTCGCAATCTGGGCGTGAAACACATCGCCACTCATCATGCCACATGCGAGTACAATATGTCCACTCTAATCCTAGGGTGCACTCAAGCCGGGTACTTGGCTTATCTCTCAGAAACAGTATCACCCATCCCACCAAACAGAAAACCAGTCCAGACAGTCCAGTATGATATAAATGATGCGGAAAATAAATACTGAAGACTGTAAATAAAGCTGTAAATAAAGCTGTAAATAAACAACAATACAGTACAACAAGCCACATCAAACAAGCATCACCCAATGAAACAACAACACACAAGCGCTAGGAGAGACTCACAGGGGAACCAGAGATCTCTGGGTTCGGTCCCCAGCAGAGTCGCCAGCTGTCGCTCCCGGGATTTCCATCCTGGTACAAACGCGAAAGTGGCGCGGAAACAGGTAGAGTCGCCAGCCATGCATTTTTATCCCGAATAGAGGGAATGGTAATGCTGCACAAACCAGAAGAAAAAAAAGGAAGGACACAGGTCCTGCGAACCAAAGAGACTGAGTTCGGGAGTCGGTTACGACCTGGGAAGGTATTAGCACCCAGATCGTCCGCCGTACCCGACGGGATCCACGCTTGCAAAAGAAACTGCTTCAAAGGGTGAGGGTATGAAAACTGCAGCAAAAGAAATGAGAATGGACTGGAAAATAAAAATGAGAAAGGAAATGAATAAGAAAGAAAAAAAAAAAAAAAAAAAAAAAAAAAAAAAAGGAAAAATGTAGGGAAAATAAAGATTGTGCTCGAACGGGCCCTACCCCGCTGCCTACGTACCTCATCGGGATAATGAGGATCAGAGACGCCGTAGTTCCCCTAACTAGGGGTAGAAAAGAAATTGCTTGTGGATTAAGGCTTGAACTGCCTATGCCATTGCTCAGGTGTTGCAGGCTCGGACGACGAGTGCGTAACCGTCTTGCAAAATGACAAGTAGGAGCAAGTTCGCGTACGGAGCGAAGGAGATGAGAAAAGAATTCCCGAAGGAAAGACGTTTATTGTTTGTTTGGTGTTTTTTAGAAGCTTTTATGAGTGAAAGTTTGCATAGGTGAGTGTACCCAAGTCTTACTCAATGGGATGTGTACATCTCACATCATCCCGAAATGGAATGCGCAAGAGGCACACCTATCTATGGAGGAAATCCCCAAAGCTAGTCCCACAAGTGAAGGCTCAAGCACACTAACCTATTATCATTATTAAGTGTTTTTGTGGTTTTGATTAAGAAGTGTTTTTTAGCTTTTCTTTGTGAGGTACTCATGTTAAGACCTATCCACCACGAGTGATGACTCACACCTCGCCCCGAAATGGAACGCATGTGAGCATCTCATAGCAAAGTCTCATGTCACATGAAAGTACTCAACCTTTATTAAATGAATTAGAATTAAGTTTGAAGATGAGAAGAGAGAGCACCAAAGGATCTTAAAGGAAAAATTCTAAAGGGGGACTAAAATAATCCTAAGTATTCACATGCATGGAAGTCCTAAAGGTTAGTGAGGTTTCTATCCTAATGAAGGAAAAAAGAAGAAGATAGAAGAAGGGATGAGAAAGGCCTAAGCCCAACAACAAAGGGTTAGTAACATAAACATAAGAGGAAGATGAGAATTGGAGATGTGGAACTCAATTCCCACATCTCTCACTTACCATAGCCCCTGCAAGGTTAGTATGCACAAAAAAATCCAGCAAAGTGACCAACACAATCATGGAATTAGTCATGCTCAAAGGTTCTTGTGAACAAGAATCAAACATCATGCCAAACATTGCAAGTACACGACTTATACGTCGAAAACATGAAAGCATACATCAACCAGCAAGCAAATCACCCTAAAATCTCATGTTTAATGATCATGCAATGATCCATGGCAATTAGAACAAGCAAAGGGATCAAACAAGCTCAAAACAACACTAAAAAGTCATTCTGCTTCAGTGTTAACCGGTTAACCAAATGCGTTAACCGGTTAACCAGCTCAAACCTGCACAAAATACGCACAAAACAGGGGCGTTAACCGGTTAACCATATACGTTAACCGGTTAACACTGATAAAACAACAACAAATCCTGCAGAAAACAGCATCTCAAAACAGCTTATTCAAATAAGCTTGCACCAGACCAGCAATCAATTACACATGGAAAAAATTAGATCAATTCACATTAATCCATATCATTAAGCTCATGAACAATAACATTCGGATCCGGATACAAATCAACCAATCAAATCAAACAACACAAGCAAATACACAAGCACATGGTGGATCTAAAGCACAAGCATGCAAATAAGCTAAAAACAGAGCTAGATCTGAAATTAACCAACCTACAAAGCTGAGGTATGCTTTGGTAATTGTTGATTGAGCTGAAAACGGTAGATCTCGCGCAAAACTTTAAAGATCCGATGCTAAGCTCCACACTCCATGCAAAATAAATGCAAGAACAAACCCTTGATGCAGAATTTTGGATCCAAAAGCACTTCTAGATCTCAAACCAGATCTGAATCTCCAATAAAACCAGCAAAAAGATGCAAAGAAGCTATGAATGGAGGTTTAGTTCCAAGATCTACACACCTCAAGGCAAGGTTGTGTGATCTTCAAAGAGGAACTTTGAGTGATTTGGAAAATTGGGAGAGAAAAGTGAGAGAATTGTGAGTGAGAGGAATGAAAATTCAGAAATGAGAGTGAAAAATGAGTGAGAGCCCCCTTGGTTTGGAGGGAAATGGAATAAATATGGTTTAGGTTTGGGGCCCAAAATTTTGGTTTGGGATCCAAAATTATGGTTTGGGTAGTGCTTAGAAAGTGATTTGGATTTAGGGTTGGAATGAGGCTTGGATAAATGCTCTAGATCCTTCTCTCAAATTCAAATTTAATTCAAATGAATAAAAATCAGAAAATTGGAAAATGGGGCCAAAACACACATGCTGAAATTGCTGCTGGGAATTCAAATTTCGCAGCCGTTAACCGGTTAACCATATGCGTTAACCGGTTAACGCATGGAAAATTTGAATTTCCCTCCCCTTGGTGGGAAACCTCAAAAATAGACCTGCACCAACCGTTTCAAGCAAATTTTGATCCATCCTCTCCTTCTAGGGCTCTGAACATGATACCAGGCTTGTGCAAAATGATCCTGTGAGATTCTTGCCAGATCACCATGCTCTTGATTTTGACTTGCAGATTCAGATTTTCCCAGATGACCGATCATATGCCTTATGCTAGAACATGTGAGTGTTATGCTTTATTTTTCTATGCAAAATGATAAGGATATGGTATGCTCGTGATGATTATGATATGATAACAATGCTAAACAAGAAGAGGGCAAATTTGGGGTGTTACAATGAGAAACATATTAAATAAAATAAAAGTAAAATAAATGAGTTGTAATGTTGGAAATACTGAACCACGTTTCAGCAACCGAAAAGAAGACGAAACCTCACACGTTTTATGCAGCCTTTGCGTTTCTCTCTCAATCTCGTCTCTTCTCACACTAATTTTCACTCGTGCCGGTTTTCTCTTAAGCGTTTCACAGCGGCGACAGTCTAAAGGTGATGGGTGGCTGCGGTTCGCGATCCTCTCTCTCTCACGAAACTCTCTCTGGTTCGTTCGTCAAGTTTCGAAGGTCTCTCCCTCCCCAGTTTAATCGGCGCCGGTGGACGTTTTGGATCCGCGGCGGAGGGTTTGAATGTGCGGTTTCGCGATGAAGAGTGGTGAGGTGACGGTCAAAGGGTTTTGGTTGGTGGAGATGAAGGGGCCGCGGAGGTTAACGGAGAAGAGAGGTGTTCCGGTGACGACTTTCACAGGTTTGGCAGATTTGTTGTGGATTTGACGAAGGTGAAAGGTTGCTGCGGGATAGAAGCTTTTGGTTTGTGATGGTGAAGAAAGGTTCAGGTTGTTGAGAAGAAAAACGAAATCAAAGGTCAGTTTTTGTTATTATGTTTTTTCTGAACTTTCTCTTTTTCTTGATTTTTTTTGTGTTGGTTGTTGATGATTTTTTTTTACAGGTTTTGAAAGAGGTTTTGAAAGGGGTCTTTGTTGTTGTTGATGTTGTGATGGTTTCTCGGTGCATTTCGCGATTTCAAGGTTAGTGGTTTACGGTTTGTGTTTCAGACCCATGCGGTTTCGACTCACTTCACGTTCTCATCTGTTTCTCTGTGGTTTTGATTCCAGCTCAGGTTTCTTGGCGGCGGCTATGAGTTTCACAGGGTAAATTTCTCACGCATCTCATTTCGATATGCTTTTCGAAAGTTTCTTTCCGCTTACAGTGGAAGAGATGGTTTGTGAGTGTTTACGAGTTGTTGTTCTCCCTTCATCTCATTCTTTCTGGTTTCCCTAGTTTTTTGGTTTTGAAGGTTTACATGTTTTGTGCGATACAGGTCGATGGTGGAGGATCTGAAGGTGATGTGGTTGCGATTAAAGGTGATGGAAGAGCTCAACTGATTCAAGGAGAATATGTTGGTTCTATCCTTCTATTTTTGAAGAAAAATGAAGGTTTAATAGATGTTTTTCGGTTTTGGTGATGGAGGGATTATTGAAGGTTTGTTGAAGGAAATTTTTGTTCTGGTTTGCAACGGTTCTGCGGATTGTGTGGAAGGAAAGGGTTTTGCGGGTCGGTGTTGGCTTCACGGATTTGTGGTTGAAGACTGGTTTGTGTGGTTGAGCGTTAGAGATGAAGAATAAAGGATGAAACGAATTGTCTGGAGTTACGGAGGTGTTATGGTGAGTTTTTGGTGTAGATGCAAGGTTTGAGAGGTTGATGGCAGCTTCAGTTTTCGGTAAGTTTTTTTTCCGGTGGCGTCGGTGATACGGAAGGGGTTCTGGCTGGGCTTGTGTTTCTGTTTTGGTTTCAGAACGGCGGGGCTTGGTTGTTGAGGAAGTGTGTTGGCAAGGTTTGTTTCGTGAAGGGATTTAAAGGCCTGTGAGTTATTGGTGTTGGGAGGATGAAACTGTGGTGCTGGGAGGTTTAAGGTTTTCGATTTTGGAAGGTTGAGAAACAGGTTCAAATCAGATTTTTTCTTCTTCTATTTTGGTTCTTTTTTGTGTCTGTTTATAGTTATAATGTTGAGTTGCAGGTTCTGTTTGAGAAAGAATGAGGGGTTTGTGACTGTGTTTGCGAAAACTTGAAGGTGAGGATATGGTTTGAGTTTGAAAGAGGATGTTTTTTCCTGTGTTTTCTGTGTTCTGCTGTTTCATAATCGTGCTTATGCAGGTTTGGTTTTTTTGGTTTGCAGGGATTTGTTTGGCTTGTTGATGCAGCGGCGGAAAAAAATGGAAAAGGTTTACGGCTTTGTTATTGATGATGTTCTTTTGGTTTTATCTTGCAGGTTGAATGAAATGAAAAGTGTAGCGGTTTGTGCGAGATTAGAAAGATGGTTGGCTGCTGTTTTTTTGGGTTGGCAGCATGGTTTTGCAGCATGGTTGTGAGGGTTTGCAACAAACATAAGCAACAAACAAGCAAAATAAATGAGGGAGGAAAATAAAGATTACCGATCGAAGACAAATCCGGAAGAACCTTTGCACGGTGAAAGCTTTGATATGATTCGAGTGAGTTCCCTTTTCTTTATGCTTTGAACCTTTAACTTCTCCCTTCTCTCTTCTGAACTTCTGAGTTTGATTTGGTATCTGTCTATGTGGCTGTGTTGTTGTTTTATGAATGAAGTTTTGTGGCTGCTGGTTTTTTTTTGTATATGGAGCTGGTTTTGGCTTTTTGGTTCTGTGTGTGTTTTTTCTGAGAAAAAAAAGATGCAGGGGTTGTATATGGTTGTTGGTTTGAAGTGGCTGTCTCTTTTGCAATGTAACAATGTTGTTATATATGACTTCATTAGGTTTTTTTTTTATTTTTTTTGAATTTTGTACCAGGTAACTTGTAGGTGAAGGGTTGGAGGAAATGGGACAAATACTGAATGCTGCTGCAATAGTGGAGCAGAGTTTTATGCTGCAGACCTGCTGTGGGTGGCTGTATGGAGCAGGCTGGAATTGCCTTGTGGTCCTGCTGTGTGCTGTCCCATTTTTCTTTCTCTTTTTTTTTTTAAATTCTTCTTCTATGCAATTGTAACATATGCTGATGTGAATATGGCAAGAATGAATAGGAACCTTATGCTATGTGAATGTATGATCATGGAATGATTTAATGTTTGGATAAAATAGGGATGAAGAATTTGTGAACTTGAATTTATGAAATATTGAATGAATTTTATGTGATTATGTGAATGATAAATGACTTGAAAAAAAAAGAAAGAAAAAAAAAAGACAAGGTTTGAACATTATGAATGAGTTATGAGAAATAATGAAATATGAGTATGATAGTATAGACATGGGATTGAATTTGAAATTTTGAAATTGGAATTGATTCTTGAATTGAAATTGGAAATGATTCTTGAACATGATTTGGAACTTGATTTTAAAATATTGAAAATTGAAAATGGAATTGGAATTAAATTGGAACTTGAAGCTTGTGAATAGAAATTGGAAATAGAAATTGGAATTAAAATTAAACACTTATAATATAAACTTGGAAGAAGAAATAAAAGTGGAAGTAAAATTGGAATTGAGAATAGAAATAAAAAAAAAACTTTGCAAATGAAATGGAAATAAAATTTAAGTTCAAAATTTAAGAATGAATTAAGAATTAGAAGTAGAATTTGAAAGATAAAAATTAGAAACTTGGAAATAGAATAAGAAAAGGGAATAGAAATAAAAATAAAAAAACATGAAAAATGGATTAAAAGGTTAGAGACGTGAAATAGAAATTAAATAAAAGACTTGGAAATGAAAGGAAATTAAAATTAAATTTACAAATTTCTCGAAAATGAGTTAGAAGCAAACAGAAAAAAAAAAGCGTGGCACTCTCCTTCTTTAAACGCGATGAATGATGATTATGATATGAGCGATTAGGGGTAAAATTTGGGGTGTGACAGTTGCCCCTATTTAAATAGCTTTACCAGGTGGCGTGAATGACGATAGACACTCAGACGATCAGGGTGAAAGGTATTTAAATATATAAATAACCGGAAATTTTGCCCCTAAATGCAATGTTATGCGGGACTAACAAACTATCTAACTCCGTAACAACTATGCAATGAATGATGATTATGGTATGAATGATTAAAATGAGATATATCGACGACCACGAGCCAGGACTCACTGGGGATGACATACACTGGGGATAAAGAAGCGAAAACGGGGAGTATTCAAAGTGACAAATCAACAGGTTCAAGTGTAACTGTTGACACTAAGAATAACAAAAGACGAGAACAAAAGGAAATCCAAAGCGTTGGATCAACGAACACAGACAAAATAAAATTCAAAGTGACTGCACAGTGGCTCGATGCGACCAACTGACACCAAGAATACAAATAAGACAAGGAAATAAAACGAAATGGTAGACCAATGGCTCTATGCGACCAAATTGACTTTGAGAAATAAAAAAAAAGCAACAACATATTCAAAGTGAATGCGCAGCGGCTCGATGCGACCAACTGACACTAAGAATACAACAAAATAAACATTCAAAGTGAATGTGCAGCGGCTCTATGCGACCAACTGACACCAAGAATTCAACAAAATACACATTCAAAGGGAAAGTGCAGCGGCTCTATGCGACCAACTGACACCAAGAATACAACAAAATAATCATTCAAAGTGGATGTGCAGCGGCTCTATGCGACCAGCTAGCATTGGGGATAGAAACGTAATATTCAAAGTGAATGCGCAGCGGCTCGATGCGACCAACTGACACTAAGAATAAAAACGACACAACATTCAAAGTGAATGCGCAGCGGCTCGATGCGACCAACTGACACTAAGAAATGATAATCATAAAATTCAAAATGAATGCGCAGCGGCTCGATGCGACCAACTGATACTGGAAATGATAAAAATAATATTCAAAGTGAATGCGCAACGGCTCGATGCGACCAACTGACACCAAGAATTCAACAAAATACACATTCAAAGGGAAAGTGCAGCGGCTCTATGCGACCAACTGTCACTGGAAACGATAAACGTAATATTCAAAGTGAATGCGCAGCGGCTCGATGCGACCAACTGACACTAAGAATAATACCAACAAAATATTTGAAGTGAAAGCGCAGCGGCCATTGTCGGTCAACTGACACTAAGAATAAAAACGTCACAACATTCAAAGTGAATGCGCAACAGGTTAGAAAAAACCGGTTGACACTAAGAATGAAAAAGACAAAGTAGTCAAAGTATTCAAAATGGTAAATTAGCAGGTTCAAATGTAACTGCCGACACCGAGGATAAGGAAGGAAATCACAGTGATTTAGTAGCGGCTCTATGCGACCAGCTAGCATTGGGGATAGAATGCAAATCACCCAAAGATAGATCAACGGCTCTAGGCGACCGGCTAACACGAAAAAGTAACAACAAAAATATGTTGGAGTTTTCAAATAAGGTAAGACATCCAACCTCTGGAAATTCCTTCAGGAACCATCAGGAGAAAGGTACAAGTATGTGCCAAAATCAAATGGACTTGGATTTTAAGCAAAAAGTTTCAGGACCTGCTTAAAAGACTTGTGTCAATGACAATTGGACATCAAGAAGATATTGGAGGTCATAAAGACAAATACCAACCACAATTAGAATTCCACTAGGGACACCAGCAATTACTGGGGACAAAAACATTGGTAAACCAAACTTCGGGTACCAACAACAATGAATTCTCAAATTGAACACTAATGATATCTGGACCTGGAGTTAGACAGACGACAACTGGGGAAAGACAAATGCTAATGTCAAATGCGCATGATTGAGCATGATGCGAATGACCACGATATGCAAATGTTGACTCTAAAGAGACAAAGAGTTTTGACAAGACTCAAATAGGGAGTAGGCTCTCAACGCCAATACTTAGATGATCAATATGAAAAACACTGGCGAGATGTCTTCGAACTTGGAAATCATGCTTGGTCCAAGGATCCATCCAAGAGTGTTATAGGTTTTGAACTCCTATGGGGATTTCTGTAATAATAGTATAAAAGTGTTGTTGCAAACCAGGACTTCTTGGGGAAACAGAAGGTTTTTTCCAATTTTCCCAAAGTCAAAGAAACTTGAAAGTTTTTCAACATGTTTTCAAAAAAACATTTCCTTTAAAAAAACTTGTCATTTTCAGAGTTAAATTGTAATCAAGTGATGACATTTTGCATAACAAAAGAAAATAAGAAGCTGAACAACAAAATTCATAGGCAAAGTTTGAATTTTATTCAAGAATGGTAGCTTGCTAATGGCAAAAACTCCATGGGAAATTACAATTTGAAAATGGCAATGGGGAAAGGTCTTCATTGAATCCAACGACCACTATAATCCCTAATAACTAAGACTGCCTGACACCTTGCTTCCGACAAGAGCAAATGGATTGGTCTTCCATTATGATTCTTCAGTAATGGTAAACACCATCTGATACAGTCAAATGCCTTCGTCCCTAACTTTTGCCTGGACCGCCCTTTCGGGTTTTCAATCCACCAGGATGCTCTTTTTTGCCTAAGCCGCCCTTTCGGGTTTTCAACTTAGCGAGCTCTTATTTTTTCATTTTTATCCCTAACTTTTGCCTAGATCTCCTTCATAGGTTTTGATCCACCAGGATACCCATTTTCTGCCTAGGTCGCCATTTCTGGTTTTCGACCTATCGGGTTTTATTCAGGCGTAATATTTTTTGACTGCATCAGAATTCACCGGGTGCTTCAGCTGTTCACCATCCATAGTTGTAAGGATTAAGGAACCTCCGGAGAATGCCACCTTCACAACATATGGGCCTTCATAGTTAGGACTCCATTTTCCACGCATGTCTTTGTGGACTGGCAAGATTTTCTTGAGTACAAGATCTCCTTCTTTGAATTCCCGGAGACGGACTTTCTTGTCAAATGCTCTCTTGATGCGCTTTTGGTACAACTGGCCATGGCACATGGCGGTCATTCTCTTCTCGTCAATAAGATTCAGTTGGTCAAACTTGTTCTGGACCCACTCGGCTTCCTCCAGTTTGGTTTCCATCAAGATTCTCAAAGATGGTATCTCTACTTCAATAGGGAGAACTACATCCATCCCATATACCAGAGAGAAAGGGGTTGCCCCTGTTGAAGTGCGGACTGACGTTCTGTATCCGTGTAAAGCATATGGTAACATCTCGTGCCAATCTTTGTAAGTTTTTACCATCTTCTGCAGAATCTTTTTAATGTTCTTGTTTGCAGCTTCAACAGCTCCATTCATCTTCGGACGATACGGAGAAGAGTTATGATGTTCAATCTTGAATGTCTCACACAGCTCTTTCATTGTTTTGTTGTTCAAATTGGTCCCATTATCTGTGATGATTCGGCTTGGAATCCCATAGCGGCAGATAATTTGGTTCTTGATGAAGCGGGCAACCACTTGCTTTGTCACATTGGCGTAGGAAGCTGCTTCTACCCATTTGGTGAAATAATCGATTGCGACCAAGATAAACCGATGACCATTGGAAGCTTTAGGCTCAATTGCCCCTATCATGTCAATGCCCCACATTGAGAAAGGCCAAGGCGATGACAGAACATTCAAAAGTGTTGGAGGTACGTGCACCTTGTCGGCATAAATCTGGCATTTATGACACTTCCTGGCATACTTGAAACAATCTGATTCCATGGTCAACCAGAAATATCCAGCTCTCAAAATCTTCCTGGACATGGCATGTCCATTGGCATGTGTTCCAAATGATCCTTCATGGATTTCCCTGATCAATAAGTCTGCTTCGCGCTTGTCCACACATCTGAGCAGAACTATATCATGATTTCTCTTGTAGAGCACATTGTTGCTGAGGAAAAACTTGGACGCCAATCTTCTTAAAGTCTTCTTGTCTAGAGTTGTTGCATCCGCTGGGTACTCTTGACTCTGCAAATAGTTCTTGATGTCATAGAACCACAGTTTCTCATCAGTTTCCTCCTCGACCAGTAGACAATAGGCTGGTGCAGTTCTTCGCTCGATTGTAATGAGTGGAGCTTCATTAAGAAATCTGACTTGAAACATAGAGGCCAACATAGCCAAAGCATCTGCAATTTGATTCTCTGCCCTTGGAACATGATGGAAAGAGACCTCGTCAAAGTATTTAATTAACTCCACAATATGGGCCCGATAAGGGATCAACTTCTCGTCATGGGTCTCCCATTCACCTTTGACTTGGTAAATTACCAAAGCTGAGTCTCCATATACATCAAGAATCTTGATTCTGGTATCGATTGCAGCTTCGATACCTAAAACGCATGCTTCGTACTCAGCAATATTGTTTGTACATTCAAAACACAATCTAGCCTTGAAGGGAGTATAACCGCCATCGGGGTTCATCAAGACAACCCCCACACCATGTCCCATGTAGTTAGAGGAACCATCAAACATCATCTTCCAACGAGACCCTGGCTCGGGACCTTCATCTGGACCTGGAACTTCACAGTCCTTTATCAACATAATGTCCTCGTCCGGGAAATCGAATTTCAAAGGTTCATAATCTTCGACAGGATGATCAACAAGGTATTCAGATAAGACACTGCCTTTAATGGACTTCTGGGTTACATACTGGATATCATATTCGGATAACAACATGTGCCAACAGGCGAGTCTTCCTGTCAAGGCAGGCTTCTCAAAGATGTACTTTATTGGATCCATTTTCGAGATCAACAAAGTAGTGTGACAAATCATGTACTGCCTGAGGCGTCTGGCAGCCCATGCCAAAGCACAACAAGTCTTCTCTAAGAGTGAATATCTGCTTTCACAGTCTGTGAACTTCTTGCTTAGGTAATAAATGGCGTGCTCCTTACGACCGGTTTCATCTTGTTGGCCTAATACGCAACCCATAGATCCCTCGAGCATAGTCAGATACATGAAAAGAGGCTTCCCCGGAGTAGGTGGGATCAAGATAGGAGGTTCTTGTAGATAAACCTTAATCTTCTCAAAAGCTAGTTGACAATCAGGACTCCACTCAATTGCTTGATTCTTCCGGAGTAACTTGAATAAAGGCTCACAAGTAGCAGTCATGTTGGAGATAAATTTGGAGATGTAGTTCAATCTTCCGAGGAAACCCCTGACTTGCTTTTCTGTTTTTGGAGCTGGCATCTCTTGAATTGCTCTGCCCTTATCTGGATCTACCTCGATTCCTTGCTGACTAACAATACAACCAAGTAGCTTTCCTGATTGGACACCAAAAGTACACTTAGCTGGATTCAGACGCAGTTGGAACTTCCTGAGACGCCCAAATAACTTCAAGAGATGATTCAAATGATCCTCCTCACTCTGTGATTTGGCAATCATATCATCCACATAGACTTCTATCTCTTTATGCATCATATCATGGAAAAGGGTGACCATTGCCTTCTGATAAGTGGCTCCTGCATTTCTGAGACCAAATGGCATAACCTTGTAACAATAAGTGCCCCATGGTGTGATGAATATAGTCTTTTCCATATCATCAGGATCCATCTTGATCTGGTTGTATCCTGAAAAACCATCCATGAAGGAGAAAACAGCGAACTTAGCAGTGTTGTCAACCAAAGTATCAATATGCGGAAGAGGGAAGTCGTCCTTCGGACTGGCTTTGTTCAAATCCCTATAGTCCACACACATTCTGACTTTGCCATCCTTTTTAGGGACTGGCATAATATTAGCTATCCACTCAGGGTACTTTGCAACTGCGAGGAATCCAGCATCAAACTGTCTTTTGACCTCTTCTCGAATCTTCAGAGCCATGTCTGGTCTTGTTCTTCGAAGCTTTTGCTTTACAGGAGGACAATCTGGTCGAAGAGGTAACTTGTGGACCACTATGTCTATGTCTAAACCGGGCATATCTTGATACGACCATGCAAACACATCCACATATTCTTTGAGAAGCTTGACCAATCTTTCTCTGACGTCTGCCCCAAGTGTTGTACCAATCTTGACTTCCTTCTTGTCTTCATCAGTGCCAAGATTGATGGTCTCTACCTGCTCTTTATGGGGCTGGAGCTCTGTGTGCTCATACTCAACTAATCTTGCCAGTTCTTCGGGAATGTCACAATCTTCCTCACTTTCATCTTCCGCTTGGTAGATGGACGAATCAAAGTTAGGAGAGAATGTAGAGTCATTGGATTCAACAGGGTTTTCGTTTATTCTGCATATGAGAATGATTTGCTTTTATTAAAAGTGAAAAATAGAAAAATGCAAGAGAAAAAGCTTTTTTATTGGCTTTGAAAGATTGCCATTTTCTTTTAAAAGTGAAAAGAGAGAAAAACAGTAAATGATCAAAATAAGAGTTTAACAAAATGCCTTCATTGATAATAACTTTGAAAATGAGAAGGGGCCCTACAAAATACTCCCATAGCCTTGGGCAGAGCTAGGGAACTTTGAAAACACTTAAAAAACAATAAATTACTTTGACAATGGAAAAAACTCTGGGATCTCGACTGCTTCCCAATTGCCCAAGGCTTCTTCACACTGATACACCAAATGATTCACATCTTCATCTTCAGAAACTCCATCAATTGCATTGACCTGATAACCAGCACTGGAAAACACTTCTTGAATGGTATTTGGACGTCCTTTAATGGAGGTTGACGTTCCTTCCTTCACATGAGTTGGTTTGTAACCCAACCCGCAACGATCTAGCTTCTGTTTGACCTCAATGACATCACCCCAACCTTCATAGCTTCTTTCTTCAATGGTGGAAATGGTACTCTTCAGCGATGCAAAAGATGGGATACCCTTCCCTTTTGGTTCCTCAACTTCCAAAAGGACAGCATTGGCTATCTCAAGAGCTTGGAAAGAAGTTTCCAAAGCATCTTCATCAGCCTCAATATAGCTAAAGGATGAAAGGTTACTGACCATGAGATCTTCTTCACCAGACACGGTTACCAGCTTATTATCGACTACAAACTTCATCTTCTGATGTAGGGTAGAAGTGACTGCCCCAGCAGCATGGATCCAAGGTCTTCCAAGCAAGCAACTGTAATTGGGGTTAATGTTCATAACCTGGAAAGTGATTTTGAACACCTGTGGCCCAATCAAGATTGGTAAGTCTACTTCTCCAATAACAGTCCTCCTTGACCCATCAAAAGCTTTCACAATCAGTGCACTTTGCATCATCTCTGCCCCTTGATAAGATAACTTGGCAAGCGTTCTTTTTGGCAAAACATTCAATGAAGATCCTGTATCCACAAGAACTCTTGCTAAAGTATCCTCTTGACATTTTACAGATATGTGGAGAGCACGGTTATGGTCCAAACCCTCCTTTGGAAGATCCTCCATACTGAAGCTGAGATTGTTACATGCAGTGATATTGGCAATGACTCCATCAAACTGATTCACTGTTATATCATGTGTAACATGGGCTTGGGCTAATAATTTCTAGAGAGCACTCCGATGGGCCGGTGAATGCATAAGAAGTGATAGGATAGATATTTTGGAAGGCGTTTGATGTAGCTGATCAATAACCTTATAATCACTCTTCTTAATGATTCTGAGAAATTCTGCATCCTCTTCTCCCAAGACTACCCTTTTATCCTGGTTGACAACAGCTGGAATGACTTCTTTAGGCGGAACCGTATTGGCTTGCTGAGTATAAACACGACCACTGCGAGTTAAACGACCTGCACCCGCTATGTCAGCACTTGCAACTTTTGAACCTTCCTTCTGACTAGCTTTATCAATCTTCTGATGAACTTTCCTTGTATCATACTTCCATGGAACTGCTTTAGTGTCTTCATAAAGGAAAGGGTTACTCCTTTGTTCAAACCTTGGCTCAGGTATATTGAAAATAGGTATCACAGGCTCTGGCATGTTAAAGATGGGCTGAACTCTTGAGGACTCAGGCAGGTTGAACACTGGCACCAAGGTGGAATCAGATTCAGGCAAGTTGAAAATGGGTTCAATCACTGCCACTTCATTTCTCTTCATATGACCGCTCACTTGTAAGACACCTTCATCAATCAAATCTTGAACATCTTTTAAGACCAATTCACATCCCCTTGGGTTATTCGCACAAGCTTCACAATTCTTATGACAACTCTTCAACATACCCACTTCTACTAACTTCGCATGGAAGTCTCTAAGCGGGGTCTTGATCTCTGTGGCGTTGAAAATCAAACCTTCGTCAGACTCGTCAACAATGGCATTTATGGACCCATGCTTGGGTAAAGGATTATCTTTGACATTCGGACCAGTATTCCCAAATGACAGAATGTTTTTCTCCATCAAATCTTTCACGATGTACTTCAAAGTATAACAACCCTCCAAATCGTGCCCTGGGGCACCTTCATGGAATAAACAGTGGGCATTTGAGTTGTAATTTGGTGGGAGCGGATTTGGTGGAGGACCCAAAGGCCTTGGAGTAACCAAACCTTTCTTCAGCAGTGAAGGATATAATTCAGTATAAGTCATAGGGATTCGAGGATTAGGGGGCCTTCCTCCTGGTCTTCTATTCTGAAAATTGGGATTCGGATGAGGAGCTGGAGTCCTCTGCTGGTAGGCTGAAGCATTGGGCGCTTGTTGATAGCCTGGATTGTTGAGCATTGGCTAATAAGGTGGAACCACTGGAGCCGCTTGCTGATACATTGGTACTGCTTGAGTTGGCCGATACATCGGGACTTGTGGATTAAATGACGGTTGAATCACCGCTACATAAGGATGTTGGGCATATTGTGGTGGATGAGCATACCGCTGTTGAGCCACAGGTGGAGGTCTCTGCCAAAGAGGATTTCTTCTTTGACTTGTCATTATTGCATTCGTCTCGCCCTCTTTCTTCTTGTGGAAATTACTGGTAAATTTCTTGCCAATATTTCCACTACCATTGCTGGAACTATTAGATGCACCACTCATCTTTCCACTTTTCAAACCGAGTTCTACCTTGATTCCCACAGCCACTAAATCAGAGAAACTAGCAGTTATGCTTCCCACCATTCTCTCATAGAATTCTGGTCGCACAGTGTCAACAAACCAGTCAGCTAATTCTCTTTCAGTCAATGGGGGCTCTACCTGAGAAGCGGTCCCTCTCCACCTCTGAGCATATTCTTTAAATGATTCAGAATCTTTTTGTGACATACTCAACAGTTGCCTCCTATCGGGAGCAAGGTCCAAATTGTATTTGTACTGCTGGATGAAAGCATCTGCCAAGTCTTGGAAACTGCGAATCTTCGACTGGTCCAGCGTTAGATACCATTTGGAGGAGATTCCCTTCAGACTGTCCTGAAAGCAGTGGATCATTAATTTATCATTGTCCACCTGCGCAGCCATTCTTCGATAGTACATCAAGAGATGATTCTTAGGACAAGTTGCGCCCTCATACATATCAAAAGTGGGTATCTTGAACTTTGGAGGTATTACCAATCCAGACACCAAACACATCTCTCTAGCAGTGGCCCCAAAGATCTGGTCACCTTCAATTGCTCTTAACCTTTTTTCAAGGGTATCAAAATTATCTTGCATCTTATCATGTTTCTCGTCTCCGTTTTCAGACATATCTGGAGCTTCATACCCCTGATGGTCATTAAAGTATGGTTGAGCATGGGTGTGCACAATGTCTGGTGTAAAATTAGCAACCGCATGGTTCTCTTCATTAGTCACCGGAATAGTCTGTTGAGCAGCAAATCCATGAGGAGGAGGCACAAAACCTTGGGAAGGAAATGTCATGCCCTGAGAAGGAGGTGCGAAACTTTGAGAAGCTAAACCTTGGGACGGAGGGAAAAAACCCTGAGCAGCAAATCCTTGGGAAGAAGGAATAAAACTTTGAGAAGCAAAACCTTGAGAAGGAGGGACGAATCCATGAGTAGCCAGTCCTTGAGAAGAGGGAATGAAACTTTGAGAAGCAAAACCTTGAGAAGGAGGGAAGAAACCCTGAGTAGCAAGTCCTTGGGAAGAAGGAATAAAACTTTGAGAAGCGAAACCTTGAGGAGGAGGGACGAATCCATGAGGAAGCCCAAAAGGAGGCCAGGTCACAGCGGTAGTGACTGATGACGGAGGCTCAGTCGTTGCAGTAACAATTTCTGACACTACAGTCTGTTGGGTATCCATCTTCGCTCGAATAACCTGCAACATTTACATCATCTGACCCATATTTCCACGAATATCAGTAAGCTCCTCGTTAACTCTGTCCATCTCTAGGTCTCTTTCAGCTATCCTCTTTCTGGCTTGAGCTTGAGTGTAGTATATGCGTGAGAGCCTCAGTGTGAAAGCT
Organism: Lathyrus aphaca; assembly: GCA_963966055.1. Lineage (NCBI taxonomy): Eukaryota > Viridiplantae > Streptophyta > Magnoliopsida > Fabales > Fabaceae > Lathyrus > Lathyrus aphaca. Next base: position 19,575,790 of record OZ014521.1, read on the forward strand.
GGAGAGCAGATGACGAGAATGAGTTTTATATGAAAAATGCAAATGAAATGCCAAATGTATGAGTGCAATGCGAAAAATAAATTTTATTCAAGGAACTTAAGAAACAATTTGCAAATACCAAAGGACATGATTTCATTAAATTCAAAAAGTGATACAAAGTCTTAAGTACATCTTCAAAAATCCCAAACAAAGCTTAATAAAGACAAAGACAAAGTCCTAAGGAGATTCTCCTAAAAGCCTCAAGTTGAGCTTCTCGATTTGTGCCTTCATCTGAGCCCTTTCAAGCATAAGTTGATCCACGATCGACTTCCAAGAAATGTCCCCTTGAGTGCTGGAGGAAAATAAATCCTCTTGCGCTTTCCTTTTCTTGTTGGAGAGCTCTTCTTCTTCCTTCATCTTCAGTTGTCTTCTAAGTTCTTCATTCTCACTACTGATGATCTGATGTCGATTCTTCCATGCATTCTTCTCTCGAATCTCTTTCTCCAGATCAATCTTCAGCTTCTCTGCATCATCCATAAAGATTAGAATGGGTTTCTTGAAGGTCATAGGATCCTGGCGAGGGTAAGGCATCTTCAGACTGATTGCCCTATCTCGTACCCATTGGAGATAGGGTTCCATAGAAACACAATTCGGCTTTCCCAAGCTACTCCTCCCCTTCCTATGGATGTACTTCCAAGCTTGCATAATCTGTTTCTTGAGCTCTGGTTCTTCGTCATCCTTAAAGAAAATTCCTTCCACTTCAACACTCTTAGGTTTGTCCTTCAACGGATACCCGAGTTGGCGGCGAGCCAAAACTGGATTATAGCTGATTCCTCCCTTAGTGCCAAGAAGAGGTACATTAGCAAAATCACCACAGCTATCAATAATCAATGCTCCATCATAAACACGATTGTACCAACTAATGTCAGAGTGGGTAAGAGACATGATCCTTTGTGACCACCACAAACCATCCTTAAGATTCCAAAATGAAGCTGACTTAGGCAAGTGCGAAATAAACCACTCGTACAACAATGATGCACAACAAGTAATCATCCCTCCCTTATGGAGATTCCTCAGATGGATGGAATGGTAAGTGTCTCCGAGCAAAGTAGGGACCGGGTTCTTCTTCAGAAATATCTTGATGGCGTTCAGGTCGACAAAGTCTTCAAAGTTTGGGAAAAGTAACACTCCATATATTAGCAGAATAAAGGTTGCCTCAAAAGCTTTCATATCCTTCACACTAGCAAAATTCTTGGCCTTTTCTACCAAAAACTTTGTAGGGAACCCAAAAATCTTTCCTTTATAGGTCATATTTGCCTTGACCTCAGGAACACTCAAATATGTTGCCTTTGCAATCTCCGCTTCTTCAGGGTCCTTTTCTAGAACGGGGAATGGAAACTCATCCTTAACACGTGATCCCACCAGAAATGAATACTCTTCCAAAGTAGGCACCAATTGGTAATCAGGGAACGTAAAACAATGGTAGAGAGGATCATAAAACTGGAGCATCACAGAGAGCAACCTTCCATCCCACTCAGTCTTAAGTAAGGCTAAAAGTCTCATATGCTTCTCCATGAAGGCTTCTTGATCCAAAACCAAATCTCTTAATTTCCTTAGGTCTTCAAGTTTGGGAGTTTTGAACGTGTACTTGACAGTCTTTCTTCTTCCAAAGTCCATGATGATACCTACGATATTTGCAAAGATAGAGTTTCTGAGTTCCTTGAATAAATTGGTAAAAATGATGCTTCATGATGCGTGAATGCAATGAATACACAAGCACAAACAAGGCTTAGGTTCAAAGCTTGCATGAGGTCGAAGGTTCAAGCCTCCCAAAAGGTATGTACTATGAGTTTATTTGTACCTGTACAACGAGTTCTAAAAGTTCCCAGAATCATTGTCCCATCTTTCGGATATTACCGACTTCCCAACTCAACTTGGTAATCAATAATATTCTCAAGAGAGTCTCATCCGAGTGCAGTATCGCGTATCAACTATTTCGGATTTACACCCTCATAGTCATCGCACTACATCCCTAAAAAGGCCAAGTGGGGGTAAATGTTTTAAGGTCCTCAACATTAATGGCTCTCAGGTCGAATATAGTAATGCTTTCACGACTGAACTCGATCAACAAAACTACATCCTAGGAGGCCTCCGCTGAGTGGTGGTGTCTCAAGTCAACTTGGTCGGGACTCAACTCCCTACAAGCCTTCTTGAATATACCACCGTCCTATCTTATTTTGCACTCAAGTCCGGGTTAGGACTTATCTCACCACACATGGAACACCCAACAAAAATCCCAAAATAATAACAAGCAATACAATAACAAATATACAAATATACAAGGTGGGCTTAACCCTCAAAAATAGAATCCCCAGTGAAGTCGCCATTTCTGTTGCGGTGAGAATCGGATACCAAGCTATTGATTAAGCTTGAATTACAAAACTTTTATGTTCACCACCGACTTTAATTTAATCCAAAGGGAAAAGGGAAAAAGATCGTAAAAACCCTAAATGAGGAGAAACTAGGTTCGGGGGTTGATTATACCTAGGGAAGGTGTTAGCATCCTAAGCATCCGCAGTATCCTACGGAAACCTCTTGTTAATATTTGTGTTATTGTTATTTATTGCTTGCTAAAATTATGGGAACCTAAGGTTTTATTTCTAATGGTGCTCGCACAACATCGTATCGATGCCTACGTATCGGGTATAGAATCAGAGCACTCGTAGTTCTCCTAAGGATTAACGAACACTTGGTTACGCTCAAGGTTCGCCGGGGAAGGTAAGTGTTATGGCAAACACTCACGTGACTTTAGCAAAGTCACAAAAAGTTGTAAAATAAAAAGTCCTAATGGTTAAGGTTGAAAAGGAACTAGGGATGGCTAAACTTCCTATGACATTGAGTCAACTGCAGGAGTTCTTTCCCTTTTGGATTGAAAAGCATAAACGAAAGTAAAGTACATAAATGAGGGTGCAAGCTCCTAAGTCTAAGGCATAGGTTGCTACTTGTAAAAATGGACTAAATGAAGTAAATGGAAATGCAAGATAAAAGGCTTAGTAACCGGGCTATGGCTCGATATATGGATCGAGAATGCGGGGGCGGAAAACAAGCGTGGTACATCAATTTGCTTAAGTTAGAAAGCTGTAAGGTGTAAAGACTGTGCAGATGGCGATCGTAAAACGACCGACTTACGTGTGTGAGTGAAGTGTGTGATTTAACCGAACCGTTATAATTTGATTTTGTACAAAAGTATGAGACGTAAACAAAATAAATAAACTAACACAGTGAAATAAAATATAAGACAAATTGTGAAATAAAATAAATTGTGAAATAAACTAGATTAAATTAAACGATAATAAAATAAACAAATGGCCTCATATTAGTCATGATTAATCGGATACGATTTATCGTGATTTTTTTTGTCATATCATTGGCCCAAACAAATATTAAACAAAACAAAAAAAATCAATAATAATAAAAAAAAATAGAAAATAGTAAAAAAAAATACAAAAAATAGAAAAAATAAATAACATAAAGAAACACAGGCAGGGAGTTTAGTGTCAACTAAGGGGTGATGTAAAACACTTGTATGGGCCTAGCCCATTGGTAAAAAAAACAACTTTTAAAAAATAATGTGAGAAAAAGAAGGGTGTAGATGGGTCGGTGGATCAAGGGCTGAAAGACCCAGCTCAAACCAACAAGAATGAGAAACATATTAAATAAAATAAAAGTAAAATAAATTAGTTGTAATGTTGGAAATACTGAACCACGTTTCAGCAACCGAAAAGAAGGCGAAACCTCACACGTTTTATGCAGCCTTCGCGTTTCTCTCTCAATCTCGTCTCTTCTCACACTAATTTTCACTCGTGCCGGTTTTCTCTTAAGCGTTTCACAGCGGCGACAGTCTAAAGGTGATGGGTGGCTGCGGTTCGCGATCCTCTCTCTCTCACGAAACTCTCTCTGGTTCGTTCGTCAAGTTTCAGAGGTCTCTCCCTCCCCAGTTTAATCGGCACCGGTGGACGTTTTGGATCCGCGGCGGAGGGTTTGAAGGTGCGGTTTCGCGATGAAGAGTGGTGAGGTGACGGTCAAAGGGTTTTGGTTGGTGGAGATGAAGGGGCCGCGGAGGTTAACGGAGAAGAGAGGTGTTCCGGCGACGGCTTTCACAGGTTTGGCAGATTTGTTGTGGATTTGACGAAGGTGAAAGGTTGTTGCGGGATAGAAGCTTTTGGTTTGTGATGGTGAAGAAAGGTTCAGGTTGTTGAGAAGAAAAACGAAATCAAATGTCAGTTTTTGTTATTATGTTTTTTCTGAACTTTCTCTTTTTCTTGATTTTTTCTGTGTTGGTTGTTGATGATTTTTTTTACAGGTTTTGAAAGAGGTTTTGAAAGGGGTCTTTGTTGTTGTTGATGTTGTGATGGTTTCTCGGTGCATTTCGCGATTTCAAGGTTAGTGGTTTACGGTTTGTGTTTCAGACCCATGCGGTTTCGACTCACTTCACGTTCTCATCTGTTTCTCTGTGGTTTTGATTCCAGCTCAGGTTTCTTGGCGGCGGCTATGAGTTTCACAGGGTAGCTTTCTCACGCATCTCATTTCGATATGCTTTTCGAAAGTTTCTTTCCGCTTACAGTGGAAGAGATGGTTTGTGAGTGTTTACGAGTTGTTGTTCTCCCTTCATCTCATTCTTTCTGGTTTCCCTAGTTTTTTGGTTTTGAAGGTTTACATGTTTTGTGCGATACAGGTCGATGGTGGAGGATCTGAAGGTGATGTGGTTGCGATTAAACGTGATGGAAGAGCTCAACTGATTCAAGGAGAATGTGTTGGTTCTATCCTTCTATTTTTGAAGAAAAATGAAGGTTTAATAGATGTTTTTCGGTTTTGGTGATGGAGGGATTATTGAAGGTTTGTTGAAGGAAATTTTTGTTCTGGTTTGCAACGGTTCTGCGGATTGTGTGGAAGGAAAGGGTTTTGCGGGTCGGTGTTGGCTTCACGGATTTGTGGTTGAAGACTGGTTTGTGTGGTTGAGCGTTAGAGATGAAGAATAAAGGATGAAACGAATTGTCTGGAGTTACGGAGGTGTTATGGTGAGTTTTTGGTGTATATGCAAGGTTTGAGAGGTTGATGGTGTAACACGGTGGGAGAACTGACTTTAGTTATGTTGCGAATAGCAAGAGTCGCCACCGACTTTTATTTTATCCAAAAGAAAGGCATAAAAGAACAGGAAAGACCTTTTAAAAGATTTTTTGGGTCCGGGGGGTAGGTTATGTAAAGGGAAGGTGTTAGCACCCTTTACATCCATGGTTATCCATGGGCTCTTAGTTACTTAGCTCACTTTAAAATGTTTTTGAAAATGTGAAGTGTGTGAATAGAAATTTTCATAAGAGTTTGATAATGATCCATGTACGGATGCGTAAAAAACTTGTGTTTGAAAATTGTTTGAAATTTATGAAGTGTTTGAAAAGTTTTTTTAAATAGTGAGCAAGTAACTATTAGAAACCTACCCTAAAGTTTAAGTCTTTATGTTCTTGAATCCTTTAAATGGTAAGACTATCTCTATTATTAAGGAATAGATAGTCATTACCTTGGATGTGAGGGACAAGTGAAGGGACGTCTGTTTTAATGAAGGCAACTGTAGGGTGTATTAAGCATTTTGGAGGGACTGTCATCATTATTTGAAAGGGACAAGATCATTATGAAAGGCAACCATTTAAGGGACTTGATCTTTGATTATGAAGGGACTAGATGACTTTACTTTAAGGGACTTTTGCTTTATACACCCTACTTGACCTTTTAATTAGGCAACAATGAGGAGTAACCTTAGAAAGTGAGATGGCGATCAAAGATCGACTTACGTGTGTGAGTGTTTAATTTCAATATTTATCTTATAATTTAAATGATCTAAATTCAATTTTAAATACAAATAGTTTTCACTCCCTATTTTTACTAACCATGGAAAATAAATAATTTAAATATTACAAAAAATTACATCCAGGAGCAATTACAATAATAATAATAAAGCAATTTAAAATAATAGCAAAATAAATAAATAAGCAATAAGCAAAATAAATAAATAAATAATTATAAGAGGGTTAGTAAAAATAATAATAATAACAATTTTAAATGGGGTTAGCAATAAACATGATTAGTGATAATAATAATAATAAGCAAAAAATATTATAATAAACAAAATTTTTTAATGGTTAAGAAAAAAATTATAAACAATTATATCAATTATTATAAAATTTAAAATTATAAACAAATTAAATAAATTATGAACATATTATGAAAAGTAAATTATAATTAAAAGTTAAATTAGCAATTTTTAAACATATAATAGAAATTATTCACATGAAAAATTAAAATATAAATAATTGTAGAATATTTACATATTATGAAAAAAATAGGATTAATTATGATTACATTTACAAAATTTAATAAAATATACACATGATAAAAATGATCATACAATTATATTTATAAATTTAAGGATTATAATAAAATTTTATTTATTAATTAAAATTATAAACAAGAATTAGGTTTTTTAGAAAATATATTTTTAGGGTTTATAAAATAAATTAGGTTTTATGTACAAAAATTATAAATATTAATTCAAATAAATTATATATATATAATAACAATATACACATATAAAAAAAAAGAAATTAGTTTTTTAGAAAATATTTTAAGATTAATATTAGGATTTTAGAATTATGATTTTAATTAAATTAATATTAATAACAATTAAAACAAAAAAAAAAAGCAAAAAAGAAAACTTACCTGGCTGGGGTTTGAACCCAGGATGCTTTGCTTGACAACACCCATGCCATACCACCAGGCCAGCGCGCGCAGGTGAAAGGAAAGGGCCTCAAATTGGTTTTGTTTCTTCAGCCTAAAAATAAAAAAAAAATAATGGAAAAAGCCAAAAGGCCTAGGGGATTCGAACCCAGGACCTTCATAGTATCACACAATACACATTACCATCCCAGCTAGGTGAGCGCGTCTGATAGTATAGTGGTAATAATATATAATATATGAAGCTTCCTGATTAACCTGAAAAAATAAGAAAAAATTTGCAAAGCCAGGATTCGAACCCCTGCCCTTTAGCAATACACACGCTGGTTTCACCACTGGGACAAGCATGAGCTTGTGAAATAAAATAGAAACTATATCATAATATTTTAAAACAACAATTTAAATTTAAATTTCGCGCCAGACCAGCTTCATCTTCAACCTTGAATTCGTAGGATTTCCTGCGAATTTTCCTGGGAAAATTCCTACGAATTCTCATGCGTTTTAAACCTGCGAATCCTGTACATCATCCTACAAGTAAAATTTCATCAAATTGAACCTACAAACATGATCTATGCAATGATTACAGTCCAAATATGAGTTCATTAGTTATTTATATTAGGTATTCCGTAAACCCCTAATTTTGAAGCTCTAACCCTAGCCATGGCCGTTTTCGATTCCAGCCATGAAGCTTTGGTTTAATTGTCCAGAAACACTCTATACAACATCACAAACATGATTAAACAAACAAAATTCGTTAGAACGCATTGGATTAGTGAAATCGAAAAAAAATTATTCAAGAACAAACATGATTCGGTTTATGCCATATGAGTGGTTTTGGATGCAACCAAGTATTGGTTTTCACTCAATGATATCTAATGATCATTGCTATGTCCTCAAATTACCTTCTAATGCCTTGTTTGATTGAAACCGAATGTGAGTTTTTGAGAGTTTTTTTTGATTTGTGAAACTTACTCTTGGGAGGCAGAAAATTCGTGGCTTGCATTAGGTTTGTGTCAAGTACTTATAGAACAATGTATTAGGTCAGAAAAATTGATCATTTGTGTGGAAGATTTGATATAAAAAGATTCAAAAATATTATGCCTTAAAAATCAAATATCCTTGTATGAACACTTGCTATTTTAGGCCAATCCTCATGATTTTCTTTCCACTTCAATTCCAATCACATTTATGATTTTCTAGAAGCTCAATCATTTTTTAATCTTTGATTTTTATATTTTATTTTAATTTAAAATGATTTTTAATGAATTAAATCAAAATAAATAAAAATAAAATGATAAAAAATCTGATTTTTGTTGACTTGGGTCGTGCATGAAGTTATAGTATGGATTGGGTCATCATTTGGCAAGCCCATTTGGAAGAAATTGGTTTTAGACCTCCATTTTCCTCATAAACCAACCAAAAATTTCCCAACTTTGCAAGGGCACATATCCTTCAATTTTAATGGTATGAGGGTGTTCTTGGACATTTTGGAAAGCTTGAAGAGTCCTCTAACCAACCCCACTGGTTTCATGTCCATATATTTTACCATTCTCAAGTTATGCTCTTTTGAAGTTGTTGACTTTTTGTTTACTTTCAAAAGGACCTATAATGTCTTAGCTCATACCTTCCAAATGAAGCATTTTTGGGATTGGCTTGTGAGACACAAAGTTGTAGAGAATTCAATTTCCTTCAAAATGAGCTTTGGATGGGAAAAATTTGATGAAGCATGTGGAAGTTATGGCTGGTCAAAGTTCAGTTGACTTTTCCTATGAAAACCCTAATTTAGAAACTCCTGATTCTTGATGATCTGAAATCTCCTTGATGAATCATGATCAACCCTTGATCAAATGATGAATTTTACTTCATATACTTGATGTTGGCAAAAAATCATGAAGTTTGACTTTGGTTTGACCACAGTTGACCTCAGTTTGACTTTTTAACTGCTTTGACTGATTTTGACTTATCTGATCATCTGACTGAGCAAACCTTTGAGAAAAGTTCTGAAATTTGTCATGGGGATTCTTAGACACATATAAGATGTTATGAAGCTCACTTGAAGTCTTGGAAGTTCTTTTAGCCTGATTAAAGTCACAAACCCTAGTTTTGGATGCACTGCTTAGGAGGTGCATTGTATGAGGGAATTGTCAACTCTTCTGACCAATTGTGAACTTTGTGAACCTTGTGAACCATCATAAAATGTCTTGTGAACCTCATGGGAGGTCTTGTGAACCTTGTGAACCTCATGGGAGGTCTTGTGAACCTTGTGAACCTCATAAAGTATCTTGTAGACTTTATGAACCTCATGAAAGGTCTTGTAAGTATTGTGAATCTTGTGAACCTTGTGAACCTTCTTAGTACACAAAGTTTTGTATTGTGAGGGCAAATTTTGGGGTGCAACAGCTGCCCCTGTTCAATTTTCTGAAACCTGAGGGGTTAGATTGGTATGCTTGCCAGTCGTGACCTGGAAGGTTGAAGGGGATTGAACACAAAAGCCCAAAAATTTGCACTCACCAGTGCATAGAGTGATACAGGTGACTAGTTGAATATGCTTGAGTGGGCTTAAAGATGCCACTTGGAGAAAAGTTCTTCATACACATTTCTTGGAGGATAAAGCAGTCCAAAATATAATGATAGCTTTCAGGAGGATAAAGCAGTCCTGATGGATGATATGCTTTCAGGAGGATAAAGCAATCCTGAGGTAATGATGATAACCTTCAGGAGGATAAAGCAATCCTGAGGTAATAATATGATTTCAAGAGGATAAAGCAATCCTGAGGTACAAGAAGCTGTCAGGAGGATAAAGCAGTCCTGAGGTAATAATAAGCTTTCAGGAGGATGAAGCAATCCTGAGGTACAAGAAGCTGTCAGGAGGATGAAGCAGTCCTGAGGTAATAATAAGCTTTCAGGAGGATGAAGCAATCCTGAGGTACAAGAAGATGTCAGGAGGATGAAGCAGTCCTGAGGTAATAATAAGCTTTCAGGAGGATGAAGCAATCCTGAGGTACAAGAAGCTGTCAGGAGGATGAAGCAGTCCTGAGGTAATAATAAGCTTTCAGGAGGATGAAGCAATCCTGAGGTACAAGAAGCTGTCAGGAGGATGAAGCAGTCCTGAGGTAATAATAAGCTTTCAGAAGGATAAAGCAATCCTGATGTACTAGAAGTTTTCAGGAGGATAAAGCAATCCTGAGGGATGATATGCTTTCAGGAGGATGAAGCAATCCTGAGGGACAAAAAGCTTTCAGGAGGATAAAGCAATCCTGAGGAATGATAACTTTCAGGAGGATAAAGCAATCCTGAGGGACAAGAAGCTTTCAGGAGGATAAAGCAATCCTGAGGGATGATAACTTTCAGGAGGATAAAGCAGTCCTGATAATCACAAGTCTGTTTGCTGGAGAATTAACCTGAAAACAAGGTAGCATTCTGTATAACAATATCAGCTTATGCATTATGTATGCATGTATAATATGATGTACTTAAATAATATGTTATGGTATGATGTAAATGATGTATGTATGATATGATGCTGCCTAAAGCGTCGGAATATCTTCGTATAATAACTGCTGTTCAGGGAAAATAAATCCCGATTCGTTGTTGAAGAATATGAGGAACTCGTTCCCGTCTTGTTTGATAATATATTATACATAACCTTCCGTCTGCTGGGGATAGCGAGGTATATATAACCTCCCGTCTGCTGGGGATAGTAAGGTATATATAACCTCCCGCCTGCTGGGGATAGCAAGGTATATATAACCTCCCGTTTGCGTTTGATAATAGGGTAGATATAACCTCCCGTCTTTGTTCGTCGTACCCTTATTGGAAAGTAAATTCCCGAATATCCGTCTGAGGATAAAAGAGATGGATATAAATTCCAGGGGAGATGTGACTTTGTGAAGATGGATTTGCCCTACTGAGGATTTGTAACTGTCTTGTAGAGATGAACCGGTGAAGCTTCGTTGAAATCTTTCCCTCGTTCGTCCTTAGTAAATACTATTACTGCATTTTTATGCATTTCTGGTAAACATCAATCATATTAAGCATACATGCATTTCTCGTAAACATCAATCATATTCAAAAGCATACATACATTCAAACACAACCAATGGACGTTTCGCTTATGTAAATAGGGTAAAAGTAAATCTGGATTCAAGGATGGAATTTTATTCATATCAACAAGTGACCCATACATGGGTGAGCTTGTACAAGGAGACATAAACCCTAGTAAGAGGATTTTGTCATAAAGTTTTTACAAAATGAAGAAAATCAGCTATGTGGGAAATAATCGTATTGAGTTTCAATTCTACTATTGCCATTATCTTCAAGTATCTCATCTTCTGCTGTCGAGACGGAAACGATTGAATTGAGCTTTATCTGTTCGAGCTTGAGTAAGTATCACAACTGGTTGCAGTTTCATGGGTGATCCAAACGAGACATAGTCATACGCTTTAATCCCTAACTTTTGCCTGGATTGCCCTTTCAGGTTTTCAATCCACCGGGATACCCTTTTTTGCCCAAGCCGCCTTTTCAGGTTTTCGACTTGCCGGGTGTACATCTTTTTATATATATCCCTAATTTTTGCCCAAACCCTTTTGGTTTGCCGGGATGCCCTTATTTTTGCCTAGGCCTGTCAACCTAGCGGGTCTCTTTTCATGCGTAGTATTTTTTAACTATGTCTGCGTTTACAGACTGTGGGAAGTCTTCACCATCCATAGTAGTAAGTATCATGGCACCTCCTGAGAACACTGTCTTGACTACAAATGGTCCTTCATATGTTGGAGTCCATTTGCCCCTAGGATCACCCTGTGGTAATATGATACGTTTGATTACCAAGTCACCAGCCTGATATACCTTTGGCTTAACCTTCTTATTAAAAGCTTTGATCATTCGTTTCTGGTACTGATAACGAGAAAACGCATCGATTATATTGCTAGGTTTCATTGACGTTTTATCGCATAATCACCGTTTTAACACTCGATTTCTCGAGTTTTTCTTACCATTTTGCAGGTACATCATTATATGGAGCTAAATCATGAATTAAGAGAAAAAGGAACAAAAACAACCATAAAAAGGTGAAGAAATGAAGAAGCCTGCAAAACTGCATTTTTTGTTGCAGCCACGGTCGTCACCAGGGTGTCACGACCGTGACACCCCAAAATGAGCCATCACGACCGTGAGAGAATTGTCACGACCGTGACACTTAAAAGCCACAAGCCACGAACGTGAAGACCTTGTCACGACCGTGACAAGGGTAAAAATAGGTTTTTGACTAAGACTACGTCAAGGCATTACGTGAAGAATTTTCCTCCTAAATTTTTGCCACGTTCCTGCATTCCCTCCACAAATTCAGCAAGGCCCAATGCAACAAAAGTCCAATTTTCAGCCCATTAAAGATTCTATAAATAGCACCAGTTTTATGAAGACACTACAGAGCATTTTTTATTCGAATTTCCTGCGGAAGCTCTGCCGATTTATTTTGCGACCCTTTCTATTTCTGCATTATTTTTAGTTTTCTTTTCGTTCTTATTGTATCCGAACCAGCAATATAACAATTTCCAACATCAGGAAATTGTTATACATTTATTTGTTTCTAAACCTTCAGCCTTTGTTATTTTCGATTTCCGCCAACTCCAAGTTTTCCGGTCTGTGGAAGAAGGAGTCTGCTTTAATATTGTTAACCAGGTTTTTTATTATATTGCAATTTTAATATTTATAATGTTTATTTATTTTTCTGCCATGAGTATTTTGTTATTTAATTTTCTGTCTCTGTCTGGATCAACATCAATGAGTAGCTAAATACCTTAGGGCGGTATGTAGTTAGAACAAACTTAATCGGTAAAATTTAATCATAGGCTTAAAATAATTAATAACTTAACATTCTGGCTGATACCTTTTAATTAAAAACAACCTTTTTGTTACGAGAGTAAGAAAAGAGTATTAGGTTAGGTCAAGACCACGAGAGTGTGAGATTTTAACCAGATAGCTAAAGTTAGGCATTTAAATTAAACACAGCGAGAGCGCTTTAAAATAAATTAGAATTACTAAGTTTCCAAAAATTATCTCTAAACACTTATGGGCTAGCGAGAGCAGGCATAGGGCTTTAGGGATAAGATCTGAGATAAGACCACGAGAGTGTGAGTTGAGGGTATTTAAACTGGTAACCTCTACCGAATAGATTAAGTAAACACCTTTATAAGCCTAGGTTAGATTGAACCACCTAAGTTAGTATAATTACATACCGACCGTCTTAGTATTATTTTATTAAAACTTAAATTTAATTCCGCCTTTAATATTTTTAAAAACCAACAAAAAATCGTGACAACCCTTCGCCTTAGCTAAACTAGAAGTTCATCTAGCACTAAGTAACCATAGAATCCCTGTGGATCGATAATCTTAAATATTACTTCGATAGGCTGTGCACTTGCAGTTAAGATACCGCTAGACGCATAATTAGACACGTCTTTAGCCCATCAAGTTTTTGGCGCCGTTGCCGGGGATTCCTTAATTTAGTTACTAGTGCATTTAGGTAGCATTGTCTAGACTAAGGTATCAACTATTTAATTTAACTTAATCTCTGAGTGTATGCCAAGTACTCGGTCTAAAAGCGAAGGCTTGCAACCTCTAATCCCTGAATCGGAACGCTTCTTACACGTAAGAAGACGTATATTCGATTACGAAAATAATTACAATATTCCAGATCTTCAATTAGATCCGCCTAAACCAGTCGTAACATCAAAGGACGCAGAGATGGCTGAAGAACAGAATCACCCACTCAAGTATTACGCCAGTCCTTCGCAAGCTGAACCGCATTCAAGTATTGCAGCACCGGCTATCAACCGAAATGATTTCGAACTAAAACCTTCGTTGATATCAGCCGTGCAACAAAATCAATTCGCCGGAAATCCTATCGAGGATCCGAATCTTCATCTTTCGATCTTTGTGCAATATGCAGATACCGTAAAAGCCAATGGAGTTACCCAAGAAGCTATTAGACTACGTTTATTTCCTTTTTCACTTCGAGACAGAGCAAGAGCTTGGCTTCAATCTCTGCCTTCGAACTCAGTAACTACGTGGGAGGAACTAAAGAGAGTTTTCTTGAACAGATATTTTCCACCCAGCAAGACAGCTATGCTGAGAGCTCAGATCAACGGATTTAAGCAAAGGGAAAGTGAATCATTATTCGAAGCTTGGGAACGCTATAAGGATCTACTGAGACTTTGTCCACATCATGGATTAATAGAATGGATGGTCATCAATACCTTCTATAATGGACTCTTGTACAATACAAGAATGACAATTGACGCTGCCGCGGGCGGTGCATTGATGGACAAAGAGTATAATGATGCCTATGCACTCATCGAAAGTATGGCTCAAAACCATTACCTTTGGGGAAGCGAGAGAGTCGCAACTGAGAAACCAACAAAAGGAGGTATGTACGAAGTAAGTAGTATGGATCAAGTCAATGCGAAGTTTGACCAACTAAGCCAAAAGATCGACAACTTGGCCATAACACCAGCAGCCACCGTGGCTGCAGTAACACCTAACTGTGAGTTATGTGGAGTTTCAGGACACGAAGTTTCTGATTGTCAACTATTGACAGGAACTCCCACTGATCAAGTGAATTATGCTCAAGGAAATCCTTACTCAAACACATACAACCCAGGTTGGAAGAATCATCCGAACTTCTCCTATAAGAATAACAACACTTTATACGCACCAGGTCAAACACCAGCTACATCACCAGGATATCAAAAGATTGCTCCTAATGTCCCTAGAAAATCGAACCTTGAATTGATGATGGAAAACTTTATAGCTAACCAATCTCAAACAAACAAGGACTTCTTAAACCAAAACATTCACACTAGTGAGCAGATTAAACAATTAGTGAGCAAAGTAGATGCATTAGCTACACATAACAAAATGCTTGAAACTCAGATTTCACAAGTAGCTCAACAACAAGCACCTACTGCTGCACCAGCTGGAGTATTCCCTGGACAACCTCAACCTAATCCGAAAGGACATGCTAACGCCGTAATATTAAGAAGTGGCAAGGAACTTGACGGACCTACCGATCCAAGACTTGACAATCTAGCCATGTACCAAAAACCGGATAAACCGACTGAAGTGGTGAATGATCCAAAAGAAAAGGAAGATGATAATCAAGAGGTAGTGGAGAAAGAACAACCTTATGTGCCTCCACCACCCTATAAACCACCAATTCCGTACCCTCAAAGATTAACCAATTCCAAAACGACGGGTCAATTCAAGAAATTTGTTGAACTTCTGAAACAGTTGAATATTACTATTCCGTTTACAGAAGCTATCACCCAAATACCCTCGTACGCTAAGTTTTTAAAAGAAATCTTATCCAATAAGAAAAAGATAGAGGATAACGGAACAGTTACACTTACTGCCGAGTGTAGCGCCATAATTCAGAATAATATACCTCCTAAGCTAAAAGATCCAGGAAGTTTCTCTATACCCTGTGTAATAGGAAAATTCGTCATTGACAAAGCTCTATGCGATTTAGGAGCCAGTATCAGTGTTATGCCCTTAACGATTTGCAAAAGGCTAGACATGGGAGACCTAAGACCAACTAAAATGTCTGTTCAACTAGCCGATCGCTCTGTTAAATATCCTGTAGGCATACTAGAAAACGTCCCAGTACGTATAGGACAATTCTACATCCCTACTGATTTTATAATCATGGACATCTCTGAAGACTCCACTACACCTATCATACTAGGAAGACCATTCTTAGCTACCGCCGGAGCTATAATAGACGTAAAAAGAGGAAAGCTAACCTTTGAAGTAGGTGAAGAAAAAGTTGAATTTATTTTAACGCAATTCTTACAATCACCAGCTATAGAGGATACATGCTATCTATTGGACGTAATTGACGAATGTGTAAGAGAAATGGAACTGAAAGAGACTACTTATTCTGAAATAATGAAAATTCAAATCCCTCCGATTTTCGAAGATGATAATTGGCGTGCACCGTATCAAGATGATAGTCTAAGCGAAAGTTTAACACTTACACCGGATCCCATGGCAAGTAAAGATAAACCTACATTAGGATTAAAAACTTTACCTCATAACCTAAGATACGAATTCTTAGACATTGAATGTAAAAGACCAGTTATAATAAATTCCAGTTTGGGAACTATAGAAACAAAGAAACTTTTAGATGTCTTGAAGAAATATCCAACTGCATTAGGATATAACATATCTGACCTCAAGGGAATATGCCCTTCAGTCTGTATGCATCGTATTCTGCTAGAAGAAGATTGCAGAACCTCCAGAGAATCTCAAAGAAGAATTAACCCAATCCTTAGCACTGTAGTAAAAGAAGTAGTTAAGAAACTACTAGATGCCGGAATAATATATCCAATCTCTGATAGTGAATGGGTTAGTCCAATACATGTAGTACCAAAGAAAGGAGGTATCACTGTAGTGAAAAACGCTCAAGGCGAATCGATATCGCAGAGAGTAGTGACGGGACATAGAGTATGCATAGATTATCGTAAACTAAACAAAGCAACTCGAAAAGATCATTTCCCACTACCTTTTATAGATCAAATGTTAGAACGATTAGCCAAGCATTCTTACTTCTGTTATCTTGACGGTTACTCAGGATTTTTCCAAATCCCTATCCATCCAGATGATCAAGAGAAGACTACATTCACATGCCCCTATGGAACGTTCGCTTATAGACGAATGCCCTTTGGATTATGCAACGCTCCTGCAACCTTTCAAAGATGTATGATGTCAATCTTCGCAGATTTTATAGACAACATCATGGAAGTGTTCATGGACGACTTCTCTGTATGCGGGCAAAGTTTTGAAGGATGCTTATCGAACTTAGAAATGGTATTAGAAAGATGTGTAAAAGTAAACCTCGTGCTTAACTGGGAGAGATATCATTTTATGGTCAAAGAAGGAATCGTATTAGGTCATGTAATATCCGACAAGGGAATTGAAGTTGATAAAGCTAAGATTGAAGTCATAAAAGATCTTCAACCCCCTAAAACCATTCGAGAAATACGAAGCTTTTTAGGACACGCCGGTTTTTACCGACGATTCATTAAAGATTTCTCGAAAATCACTAAACCTCTTACTGGTTTATTAATGAAAGACGCTGAGTTCATATTCAATGAAGATTGTCTTAAAGCATTCGAAACTCTAAAAACAGCCCTCATCACCGCACCAATCATGCAACCCCCTGACTGGAGATTACCTTTTGAAATCATGTGCGATGCGAGTGACTATGTTGTAGGCGCAGTTCTAGGCCAGAGGAAGGAAAAGAAACTTCATGCGATTTATTATGCCAGTAGAACCTTAGATTCTGCCCAGATGAACTACGCCACTACTGAAAAAGAATTGTTAGCAGTTGTCTTTGCGTTTGACAAATTCCGTTCTTACCTAGTTGGAGCGAAAATAATCATTTACACAGACCATGCTGCTATCCGATATTTATTAACTAAGAAAGATGCTAAACCAAGACTCTTGAGATGGATTTTACTCTTACAAGAGTTTGATCTAGAAATAAAAGATAAAAAAGGTACTGAAAACGTCGTAGCGGACCATTTATCTAGAATAGAAGGTATTAAACCCGAACAAGTGTCGATTAACGATGATTTTCCGTATGAACAACTGATAGCACAAATAGGAAGCGACCTAGTTCAGTTAGACATAAATGAACCAGAAACCGTGGAAACAATCCAGACAACTGTAGGACTGCCATGGTACGCTGACATTGTCAACTACCTAGCCGCAGGAGCTCTTCCACCCGATCTAACCTATCAGCAGAAAAAGAAATTCTTTCACAATCTGAAACATTACTATTGGGATGAACCATTATTGTTCAAAAGAGGACCAGATGGAATCTTTCGCCGATGTATTCCCGAAGAAGAAATAGAAGATGTCATTGCTCAATGCCATTCATCTCCTTATGGTGGACATGCAAGCACTTCCAAGACTTGTGCAAAAATCTTGCAAGCCGGCCTATTCTGGCCTAATCTATGGAAGGATGTCCACATCGCTGTTATAAATTGCGATCGGTGTCAACGCACCGGCAATATTTCAAGAAGAGATGAAATGCCTCAAAAAGGAATATTAGAAGTAGAAATCTTTGACGTCTGGGGAATAGATTTCATGGGACCATTCCCATCATCTTTCGGTAATAATTACATACTCGTAGCTGTTGATTATGTTTCGAAATGGATTGAAGCTATAGCTTCTCCTACAAACGATACACGAGTAGTAATAAAGCTTTTCAAAAATATAATCTTTCCCAGATTTGGTGTGCCTAGACTCGTCATAAGTGACGGTGGCTCGCACTTCATCTCAAAAATCTTTGACAAATTACTATCTAAGTATGGAGTAAGACACCGTGTGGCTACACCATATCACCCACAAACAAGTGGACAAGTCGAAGTCTCGAACAGAGAAATTAAACAAATCTTAGAAAAGACTGTCTCCATATCTCGGAAAGATTGGTCATCTAAACTTAATGAAGCTTTATGGGCTTATAGGACCGCTTACAAGACACCCATAGGTACTACCCCTTTCAAACTAGTTTATGGAAAATCTTGTCACCTCCCGGTAGAAATAGAACACAAAGCTTATTGGGCGATTAGAACTCTCAATATAAACTATAATGCTGCAGGAGAAAAGCGAATCCTAGACATTAACGAATTAGAAGAATTAAGGCTAGATGCTTATGAGAATGCTAAGATATATAAAGAAAGAACTAAGCGATGGCATGATAAACGCCTATCTAGGAAAGAATTTAGTGTGGGAGACGTTGTACTCCTCTTTAATTCAAGACTTAGGCTCTTTCCTGGAAAATTAAAATCTAGATGGTCAGGACCCTTTGAAATAATTAAAGTATTCCCGAGTGGAGCAATAGAAATTAAGGGTAGGAATAGTGAACCATTCATAGTAAACGGACAACATTTAAAACATTATCATAAAGTTGAAAATAGAGATTATGCAAATAATCTAAGGCTTTTAGAGTTGTCCACTGATTCCCCTGATTAATCTAAACCTAAGCATTACGTCAGGCTTTTGACGATAAAAACAGCGCTTAGTGGGAGGCAACCCATTTACTCATTTAATTATTTAAACTATTCTCTTTATCATTTTGTTATTTATCGCTTTACTATTTGTTTATTTGTTTTGTCATTTTATAGTTTTATTTTATATTACTATTATTGCCATTACATTATGCATTTCATTTTCTTATTTTTATCTTAAATCACTTTTTACAGATTTTCTAAAAGTCTTTTCCACTTTCCTTCTTCCCCTGATTTGTTTCCTCCATATTTGCACTAACCATGGCTAACCAACCGATTAACCATATGGAAACCAAATTTAGAGGTAGGAACCAAAGAATGAAGTTTGAAGAGTTATCACAGAGGCAAATGGATTTGACCCTGTACCCGGATGATCAGACTATGGAAACCCTAGGTATACATGATAGCATCATGTACTTGTTTAACCGACTCGGATGGGAGAATGCATTGATCCAACATAAGTTTGTGACTTACCGCGAGCTCACCCTTGAGTTCCTTAGCTCCTTAATTTACCTACCTGAGCGCGGTTTTGGATTTAGGAAAGGATTTATTAGTTTCCGCCTCTTTGGAATAGAATATGACTTTAACCATAAAGAACTAGCTGACTTATTAGGATTCCCTAGTGGACCATTTGCTTTTACTACCACACAGGTAGAATTGATGGATATTGAGCTAGATTTCTTTTGGGGAACTTTAACCGGAAACTACCACCCTGAACCTAATAGCATGAATAATGATGAGATCCATAACCCTGCTCTCCGTTACTTCCATAAAATCCTTGCCCACACCTTCTTTGGAAAAGAAGAAAACATTACCGGAGTTTCTAAAGATGAGATATTTATTATGTCATGTTTCACTAATGGACAGCCTGTTAATGGTGTACCTTTCATGATGCAAACCTTCACCCGTATCCAAGAAGAACCTGAATTACCTATATTAGTAGGAGGTCTTGTAACCATGATTGCTGATGCTTTAGGACTTAGGTACCAATTGCACAGGTGCAACCGTTTAGGTACCATCTGTCCTATGAATCTTAACTTCTGCTTTAATAGACATATCATAAGGAATTTAGGACATCCACCCTTTGAGTACCTAATCCGGAACGAGGTAGTAACCCTGTTCACATTGCCAAACCATGCTAGAGTAAGTGTTCACAATAAGGATAACTGGCTTTATGAGTTAAACCCACCTGATTATCCATCCACTCCTGAAACACCTCAGTCTTACAAGATAAAAGATGATACAATGACCGATGTCGAAACTGACCCTGAGACACCTCCTGGTTACCATGACATTGACCACATTGACGAAGTGAATGAAACCCCTGAAGTGAATCAAGGAGATTATGCTAACAACTTAGAGAACATCATGAACACTCTTAATGCTTACCAAACTGATATAAATTTATTTAAAGAAGACATTAAGAGCATGCGATTGGACATTATAGGTTTGACTGACATAACCTGCGAACAATTCTATCACTTGAACTCCGCCATCGAAGATTTGAAGAAACGCTTTTGAAAATGCTATAAGTGATTTAGTTTATTTTTCTCATTGTTTTCGTTTCTAGTTAGATTTATTTTTCGCAAACAATTTCGTATCGTATTTTCATTAATGTAATTTCATTTTCAATTACCTTATGCAATGCATTTCTAATTCCAAAATTTCTCCATTTTAATCAATTTATATTTTATGTACTGTTATGCTTGCATCTATTTATATTATATACAATCTCTCATGCCATGCAAGTAGTAAAGTACTCTGTTGAAATTATATGTTATATGGTGTTTATAATTTAATATGAGTGATAAGTGAAGAAAATACATTATTATAAAGTATGTGACATAAATGAGAAAGTGTTTTCTGGAAATTATTCAACGAAGCAAGCCCTCACGGTCGTCACACCCCCCTAACGATCGTGACGTGCTCATTTAGCGTGTCACGACCGTCGCACTCCTGTCACGACCGTGACAACCCCTATTACAGGATTCGTGAGAAACAGAACTGTTTCTCTTCGGGACCTCTTCTTCTTCTTCTTCCATAACTTCCAAAAACCTCCCATTTTCTCCATAACTTCCGTAACCCCCCCCCCCCATTACCAACTTTAAACTCATTAACCCCCCATTATCACCACCAATCACATTCCCACTCTCCATTATTTATTCTGAATCCTTATTTCTTCCATTTTATCATTTTTTCACAAAAATTCCAAAATCTCCATCTTTCACTCTAAGCTCTTGCATGCAATGGATGCCATTCAATTTAGAGAAGGTGATGCTGGAGAAACCCAGAGAGAACGATTTCTCCGATTCCAAAACCGCGGTGTGCAACCTACACGTTACATCGACACTGTCTGTTTGAGGGAACTCGAAATGCTTGCCAGTGTCACGAGCCTGCTTCAAAAAGTCGGTCTGTGGGATCTTTGCAGTCAACCTCAGCCCACCTTCGAGCTTCTGACATTGGAGTTCCTCAGCTCATTTCAGTACGTCACTCCCGCCGGTTCTCAGAGTCAGCTCACCGGTTTCGCAAAATTCAGATTGCATGGCCAAGAGTTCAACCTTTCGCAAGACAGGATAGCCGAGTTGCTAGGCTTTGATCACGGAACTGAAGCTCACCGTCGCGTGCCCGATAACTTTAGTGAACCCGCTTTCACTCTATGGCACGACATAACAAATACCCGTGCCTCAGCCTTCCAAAGCCTCAACGCT
This sequence comes from Lathyrus aphaca, assembly GCA_963966055.1. NCBI lineage: Eukaryota > Viridiplantae > Streptophyta > Magnoliopsida > Fabales > Fabaceae > Lathyrus > Lathyrus aphaca. The sequence continues at coordinate 19,597,334 of OZ014521.1, forward strand.
ACGCACATTCACAACCCGACAATCCGCTATTTCCACCGAGTCATTTGCAACACCATCTTCGCTCGAGAAAGCAACCATAAGCTCAATTCTAAGGAGCTTCTATTCTTGCACTGTGCTCTTAATGATGAGCCGATCAATGCTGCCCCTTTCATGCTTTATCATATCCAGGCTATTGCACATAGAGGATCCACCCCGTTCTTCATAGGCGGCATTGTCACCACCCTCGCCATTCAGTTGGGGCTTGGTGACTTGGTCGTAAATCAGCCTCACCTAGCCGCCGAATTCCTCACCAAGAGTTATTGCAGATCCGCTCACCTGATTGCGCAGCGAGAGGATGGCAGGTATAGCCCTGTTGTCCATGGCACCATATTTCCCCATATCATTCTGCCGTCCCGCGACCGCATCGACCCATCCAGCCGAGCCAACTGGCTCTTTGTTTTACCAGATGCTGCCGACCACGCTCCTATCCATGATCAGGCAGATCACCCAGTGGATGAGATGCAGGACGCTATGGATGCAGCGGAGCCTGTCCAGGATATACCAGAGACATCTACCCGACAGCCTCCTGCACCGGAATTCACTCTTGAGGATGTCCTCCGTGCGATTCATCAGCAGAACCAGATGAACGCCGCACTGGAGCGAAGGCATAAGGAGCAGTACGATGCTTTGCTCGGCACTATTGCAGCAAACCAAGCAGCTACTAATGAGAGGTTTGGAGAGATTTTCAGCGAGTTAGAAGCCTTGCGTCTCGACATCACTGCGACTACCAGCACCGGTTCTGATCCTGAAGCGACTCCTTCCAGACGCCGCTCCCGCACCAGAAGCCGACCCCGCGGTCCTCAGCAGCCATAGATCTAGTTTTACTTATGTTTGTTTTTCGTTTTTGTCGTTTGTACTGTACTTTTACCGCATTTATATCACAACATTGAGGACAATGTCTGATATAGTGTGGGAGAGGTACCTTTCATTTCCGCATTTTTCATTTCCGCATTTTTCCATTTCGTTGTATTTTCAAATTCCGTTGTATTTCCTTTAGTAAGTTAATGAAGCAAGCAAATCTTTGTGCTATTTTCTTTAGTTTCAAACTTTCCCGTTTATTTAGCCATACCCGAAAAATCTTTAATTATTCGCATTACCCGACTTACCTACGAAATCGTAATTAGGAAGCTGAGAACGATTAAACAAAACCAATACAATCTTGACACCTTTGACTTCCTACTTAAGCGATTCCATTCCGATTATCATTACGAGTACACTTTAAGTTTCAGTTCAAAAGTAACCCCTAGTAGTTTATACTAGCAGTCAGCACCGTCTGAACACAAACCACGTGGGGAGCCGATGAATATAAGCGTTTGATGCCTAATCAATAATGATCCTTCATATCTCGATGCAAAATGAAAAGAAATTGCACCAAAGTACACGGTCGCATATAAGAAACGAGAAATATGAGAAGGAATCCATTGCGGGTTGGTTCAGAGGTACTGGTTCTGAACTTGGTAGGGCGTGCTACGGCTCGATCCCCCACAACCTCCAAATCGGATAATATATGTAGGGTTACCACACTCTTGTACCAGACCCCGTGCTCAAAAAGGATCAAAGTCGCTAACCGGCTACTCCACTACGTGCGTGCTAAGGCAAAGGGCTTAATGTGATTGCGCTAGAATGAAACCGGGCGAAATAAGATCGAAAAACTCTAGGTGAAATCGTAAATTAATTGTCGATTGTTTCGTTTAACGGGAAGTCGACGACATAGCTTGTTGCTTGTGTCATTAATGTATCGGTAGTGTTCTATCAAAGTATCGGATTATCCGACAAAACGATCCCTCGTACGGATTTGTTATGTGAATGCGTAAATAAAAACTTGTCCGCCAATTTTCAACCGACTATTTGCTTGAGGACAAGCAAAGGTTTAAGTTTGGGGAAGTTTGATAACGAGAAAACGCATCGATTATATTGCTAGGTTTCATTGACGTTTTATCGCATAATCACCGTTTTAACACTCGATTTCTCGAGTTTTTCTTACCATTTTGCAGGTACATCATTATATGGAGCTAAATCATGAATTAAGAGAAAAAGGAACAAAAACAACCATAAAAAGGTGAAGAAATGAAGAAGCCTGCAAAACTGCATTTTTTGTTGCAGCCACGGTCGTCACCAGGGTGTCACGACCGTGACACCCCAAAATGAGCCATCACGACCGTGAGAGAATTGTCACGACCGTGACACTTAAAAGCCACAAGCCACGAACGTGAAGACCTTGTCACGACCGTGACAAGGGTAAAAATAGGTTTTTGACTAAGACTACGTCAAGGCATTACGTGAAGAATTTTCCTCCTAAATTTTTGCCACGTTCCTGCATTCCCTCCACAAATTCAGCAAGGCCCAATGCAACAAAAGTCCAATTTTCAGCCCATTAAAGATTCTATAAATAGCACCAGTTTTATGAAGACACTACAGAGCATTTTTTATTCGAATTTCCTGCGGAAGCTCTGCCGATTTATTTTGCGACCCTTTCTATTTCTGCATTATTTTTAGTTTTCTTTTCGTTCTTATTGTATCCGAACCAGCAATATAACAATTTCCAACATCAGGAAATTGTTATACATTTATTTGTTTCTAAACCTTCAGCCTTTGTTATTTTCGATTTCCGCCAACTCCAAGTTTTCCGGTCTGTGGAAGAAGGAGTCTGCTTTAATATTGTTAACCAGGTTTTTTATTATATTGCAATTTTAATATTTATAATGTTTATTTATTTTTCTGCCATGAGTATTTTGTTATTTAATTTTCTGTCTCTGTCTGGATCAACATCAATGAGTAGCTAAATACCTTAGGGCGGTATGTAGTTAGAACAAACTTAATCGGTAAAATTTAATCATAGGCTTAAAATAATTAATAACTTAACATTCTGGCTGATACCTTTTAATTAAAAACAACCTTTTTGTTACGAGAGTAAGAAAAGAGTATTAGGTTAGGTCAAGACCACGAGAGTGTGAGATTTTAACCAGATAGCTAAAGTTAGGCATTTAAATTAAACACAGCGAGAGCGCTTTAAAATAAATTAGAATTACTAAGTTTCCAAAAATTATCTCTAAACACTTATGGGCTAGCGAGAGCAGGCATAGGGCTTTAGGGATAAGATCTGAGATAAGACCACGAGAGTGTGAGTTGAGGGTATTTAAACTGGTAACCTCTACCGAATAGATTAAGTAAACACGTTTATAAGCCTAGGTTAGATTGAACCACCTAAGTTAGTATAATTACATACCGACCGTCTTAGTATTATTTTATTAAAACTTAAATTTAATTCCGCCTTTAATATTTTTAAAAACCAACAAAAAATTGTGACAACCCTTCGCCTTATCTAAACTAGAAGTTCATCTAGCACTAAGTAACCATAGAATCCCTGTGGATCGATAATCTTAAATATTACTTCGATAGGCTGTGCACTTGCAGTTAAGATACCGCTAGACGCATAATTAGACACGTCTTTAGCCCATCAGGTACATCTGGCCATGACAAACTGCTGCTAACCTCTTCTCATCAATCAAATTTATCTGGTCAAGTCGAGTCTGGATCCACTCATCTTCATCCAAACCTGCATCCTTCATAATTCTTAAGGAGAGAATCTGAACTTCAATGGGTAGAACTGCTTCCATACCATAGACTAAGGAGAATGGGGTTGCCCCTGTTGAAGTACGTATTGTAGTACGATAACCATGAAGAGCAAACGGTAACATCTCATGCCAATCCTTGTAAGTAACAATCATCTTCTGTACAATCTTCTTAATGTTCTTATTAGCAGCTTCTACTGCCCCATTCATCTTTGGACGATACGGAGAAGAGTTGTGATGCTTAATCTTGAACTGCGTGCAGAGATCAGTAATCATAGTGTTGTTCAGATTAGAGCCATTGTCAGTAATAATTCTTTCAGGGATGCCATACCTACATATGAGATTATTCTTAATGAATCGAGCCACAACATTCTTAGTAACAGATGCAAATGAAGCTGCTTCCACCCACTTCGTGAAGTAATCAATAGCAACCAGGATGAAACGATGCCCATTAGAAGCAGTAGGCTTGATCTCACCAATCATATCAATGCCCCACATGGCAAAGGGCCAAGGAGGAGTCAGTACATTCAATGGTGATGGAGGTATGTGTACTTTATCAGCATAGATTTGACATTTGTGGCATGTTCTGGAGTGTTGATAGCAATCAGCTTCCATGGTAGACCAATAGTAACCTGCTCTCAATATCTTCTTTGCCATGGTATGACCACTAGAATGAGTGCCAAAGATCCCATCATGCATATCTTCCATAATCTCAATTGCTTCCTTCTTATCCACGCATCGAAGCATAGTTGAATCATGATTGCGCTTGTATAAAATCCCATTACTCAAGAAGAGCTTAGCAGCAAACCTCCTCAGAAACATCCTATCTTTGACAGATGCCCCCTCAGGGAACTCCTGGGCTTCAAGATATCTTTTCACTTCATAGTACCAAGGCTTTTCCTCTGCCCCTTCTGTACCAATCTCATTGCAGTATGCAGGCTTTTCAAATCTATCAATAGTAATCTTGGGAGATTCATCATCCCAGCTGATCTCAAACATGGATGCCATGGTGGCTAATGCATCTGCCAACTGATTCTCTCTTCGTGGAATATGTCCAAAAGTAATCTCTTTAAAATGTGGGATCAGAGACAACACATGCTCTCTGTAAGGAATGAGGTTATCATGCTTGGTATCCCAATTTCCTTTGATATGACTAACTACCAGGGCTGAATCTCCATACACGTCAAGGAACTGAATCTTCATATCAATAGCAGCTTTAATACCCAGGATACATGCCTCATACTCAGCCATATTATTGGTACAATAGAAACAAAGTCTGGCAATAATCGGGGTATGGCAACCTTCAGGGGAACTAATCACAACACCAACACCATTACCAAGTGCATTAGAGGCACCATCAAAAACCATAGTCCATCGGGATCCTTGTTCAGGTTCGTCATATTGTCCAGGTTCTTTGGTAATAATCATAATGTCTTCATCAGGGAACTCAAAACTCATTGACTGGTAATCATCCACTGCTTGATGAGCTAAATGATCAGCAACAACACTTCCTTTGATGGCCTTCTGAGTAGTATACTGTATGTCATATTCTGTCAATATCATTTGCCATCTTGCAATTCTTCCGGAGAGAGCAGGTTTCTCAAATATGTACTTGATTGGATCCATCTTCGAAATCAACAAGGTAGTATGAGTCAACATATACTGTCTTAGTCGGCGAGCAGCCCATGCCAAAGCGCAGCAAGGTTTCTCGAGCAGTGAGTATCTTGTTTCACAGTCGGTAAACTTTTTGCTAAGGTAGTATATTGCCTGCTCTTTTCGACCAGACTCGTCATGTTGCCCCAATACACACCCCATTGAGTTGTCTAACACTGTTAAGTACATAATCAAGGGTCTTCCATCAACTGGTGGCATCAAAATTGGAGGTTCTAGCAGATATCTCTTGATTTCATCAAAGGCTGTCTGGCACTCATCATTCCATTCCATCACCTGATCTTTCTTCAACAGCTTGAAGATTGGCTCACAGATGGCAGTTAATTGGGAAATAAATCTTGCAATGTAGTTCAATCGTCCCAAGAAACCTCTAACCTCTTTCTCAGTACGGGGAGCTGGCATCTCTCGTATAGCTTTCACTTTTGCAGGATCTACTTCAATACCTTTTCCACTGACAATGAAACCCAGAAGTTTACCAGACCTAACTCCAAAAGTACACTTGTTTGGGTTCAATCTCAACTTGTATTTATTCAACCTTTCAAACAACTTGTGCAGATGATCAAGATGTTGTTCTTCATTCTGGTACCTGGCTATCATATCATCCACATATACTTCTATCTCATGATGAATCATATCATGAAACAAAGCCACCATAGCACGCTGATATGTTGCCCCTGCATTCTTCAAACCAAATGGCATCACCTTATAACAAAAAGTGCCCCACTGTGTAACAAATGTTGTCTTCTCCATATCTTCAGGTGCCATCTTGATTTGATTGTAACCAGAGAAACCATCCATGAAAGAGAATACTTTATGCTGAGCAGTGTTGTCTACCAGAACATCAATATGAGGAAGTGGAAAGTCATCTTTGGGACTAGCCTTGTTCAAATCTCTGTAGTCCACACACATACGTACCTTACCATCTTTCTTAGGTACCGGTACCACATTTGCAACCCACTGAGGATAAGAAGTTACTGCTAAGAACCCTGCATTGAACTGTTTCATTACCTCTGCTTTGATCTATTCTGACATCTCAGGACGCATACGACGAACCTTCTGCTTCTTTGGACGACAATCTTCTTTTACTGGTAAACGGTGAACCACAATGTCTGTATCCAACCCTGGCATATCTTCATAAGACCAAGCAAAGATCTCCACATAATCACGTAACATCTGAATCAACCTGCCCTTGACACTGTCCTCTAAATCAGCCCCTATCTTGACCTCTTTCCTGTTTTCTTTAGTTCCCAGATTCACAACTTCGACTGGCTCTTCATGTGGTTGTATAGCTTTCTCTTCTTGTTGTAATAACCTAGCAAGCTCTACAGGTACTTCACAATCGTCCTCATTTCCGTCTTCAGTTTGATAGATCGGATTCTCGAAATTATAATTGGCAATAGTAGAACTGTTATCAACAGGATCCAGAGTGGATGAGGATCTGCATTTTAGTGATGTGGGTGTGTGTAAGAACATATAGCTGATAAAACAAAAATAAAAGAAAAGAAAGACAAGGAACACAATATTTACGAAAATGAGACGTCCACTGATTTTTATTGAATGAAGTATGCAAATGAAATGACAGCCCGTAACAAGCACACCATTGTGCCCCGGGTAAGGCACAAGGCTTAAAAGTTCAATTGTTCAAGAAATTACAAACTTTAAAAAGCAACAACACAGTAATAGTATTTACTCCTGACTAAAGGAGATATGAATAACATCTTCAGCTTTCCAATTATTGAGTCCAGCACCCACAGTAGGAAAAATCCAAGCATCCAAGTTGTAGTCTTCATCATAGTCTCCCACAACATTGATCTGATCTTTCATAACCCCTTGATTGGTGATACGAACAGCACGAGCACGACGAACAGCCTTCTGGGACTCTGCAGTGAAACCCAAACCAAATTTGTCAGACTTGTATGGGATATCAGGAAGCTGACCCCAAATAGTACAACCACCTTCATCCACTACAACTCTAGCATCTTTGAGGGAGGCCATTGTTGGGGGTACTCTGGTGACCACAGGAACTTTCTTGACAACCGGAGGAGCTACATAATCATTAACAATCCAAGGAACCACTTCAAATGTCTGACATGGAGTTTCAACATATTCACCTTCCATTTCCAGATACTTGAAGGTATTCACATGGCTGACAAAGTATTCTTCTTCTCCATAGACAGTAACAACCTTTCCTTCCACCGGATATCTTAGTTTCTGATGTAATGTAGAGGTTACAACACCTGCCCCATGGATCCAGGGACGACCAAGCAAACAAGAGTATGAAGGACGAATATCCATCACATAAAATGTAGCATTAAAAACCTGAGAGCCAACTTTGATTGGAAGATCAATTTCCCCATGCACTACTCTTCTAGAACCATCAAAAGCCTTCACCACAATACTACTGGGCTTCAGCACAGCATCTTCAGGACTCAGCTTATTCAGGACTTCATTGGGCAACACATTCAGAGAGGAACCATTGTCTATCAATACATGTGACAGGGTAGTGCCCCTGCATTCAATTGAAATATGCAGAGCCCTGTTATGATCCCTCTTGGCAGGGGTCAAATCAGCATCAGAAAACCCTAACCCATTATCATAGGTCAGGTGGGCAACACAATTCTCAAACTGGTCAACATAAATTGCATTGGGTACATGAGCAGTCTTCAGAAACTTGATCAGAGCTTTGGCATGAGCCTCAGAACATAACAACAAGGACAGCATAGAAATCTTGGAGGGGGTATGCCCCAACTGATCAACAATGTCATAATCACTCTTGCGAATGATTTTCAATACTTCTTCCATCTGCTTAGAGAGATCATCAGCAGCTGGCACATTAGTAGGTATAGGTTCAATAACAGGACCTTTGCCCCGAGCATCAGTGGTGGAGGTAGCAGCAGGAGTAACTGCATTCTTGGAAGTTACTGGAGGAGAGAAGACTCTTCCACTTCGTGTGATCTTACTTGTCCCAGCAATATTATCAACATCAACAGGCACATCAGTCAAAGGTTCTTGCTTAACACCATGGATATAAACATCAGACCCATAGTGCCAAGGCACAGCTTTATCAGACGTATACGGAATAGGACCAGGAGTAGTAATGACCATAGGAGCCACTCTGGCTTCAGCAACAACTTTCACAGGACCTTCAGCAGTAATCTTGATTGGACCCTGATGGGTGATTTTAATAGGTCCCTTTGAAGTAATTCTTACCGGTACTTTGTCAACCATGTCGACCTCTTCAGTCTTCTTACCTTTAGTAATATGCTCCACCATACTCTCCACAGAAGGTGGTCTCCTTTCAAACACTATGGTGTAATTATTCATGAGACGTTGAATTCCATCCTTCAACCTCCAACAACAATCTGGATTATACTCACAATAGACACAATCTTCACGACAACCCGGAAAGAACCCAGCTTGTACTAATTTCTTCCTGATGACAGCCAATGGTGTGGTCAACTCTGCAACTGAATAGATATGTAAATCTTCATCAATGGCGTTGACAGTCTTCTCGTGATTTGGCATTGGAGCAGTAATCACATTTGGAGTACCCGGAGGGTCAAACTCAATCTCTCCAGCCTCAATCATATCTTGAATTTTGTTCTTCAAGACCCAGCAGCTATTAGTATCATGTCCCTGACAGTTCGAATGATATGCACATCGTGCATTGGGATTGTACCTGGGAGAGGTAACATTAGGATTCTGAGGAGCCTCTTTCAGAGTGATAAGTTCAGCTTTCAACAAGTGTTGCAATGCCTGAGCCAGTGACATGTTGATCTTTGTGAACTGCCTTCTAGCCCTCTATTGTTTGCCCTGTGGCTGCTCTGGTGTTGTAGGAGTTGGATTTGAAATATGAACTGCACTCACAGACTGATGCCTTCTATTACGATCAGGTTGACCATAAACAGCATTGGATTATTTCTTCCCAGTGGGAGGCTTCTTTGCAGCACCTAATGATGAAGTACCCACCTGGATCTTGCCATTCTTTATACCATTTTCCACTCGCTCTCCTGTCATTATCAACTCAGTGAAGCCAGATGATGAGCTTCCAATGAGATGACTGTAAAAAGGACCATTCAGCGTACACATGAACATATCAACCAATTCCCTGTCAGTTAAAGGGGGTTGAACTCTTCCAGCTAAATCTCTCCATTTCTGAGCATACTCTTTGAAACGTTCTTTGGCACCCATAGACATGCTTTGCAGCTGCATGGGAGTGGGGGCTAAGTCAGCATTGTATTGATACTGTTTATAGAAAGCCTCAGCAAGATCATTCCAATCCCTGATGTTGACACTCTCCAATTGATAATACCACTCCAACTGAGCTTCAGATAAGCTCTCTTGGAAAAAGTGGATCCACAACTTCTTATCAGCAATGTGAGGTTGGATTCTTCTGACATAAGACCTCAGATGCAACTTGGGACAAGAGACCCCATCATAAACAAAAAAGGTAGGAACCTTGAAACCAATGGGTATGACTACCCCAGATATCAGACTCAAATCTTCAAAATCCAGCCCTGAAGACTTCTGCAACTCCATAGCATCCATTCTATCCACCAGCATTTTGAATTTGTCTTCATTAGGCTCATGGTAGTAATTAGCCTCAGAATCAGAGTCCCACATAGTGTTGTGGAGACTGCCTCCCTCTTTTTTCAGATTCCTCAGATTCATGGTCTTCAACTGGTTCTTTGGTCTTGGCAAGACCTTTGAACCTTCTTCCCATGTTGATCAGGCCACCTGACCTTCTAGTCTTCTTAGTCTTCTTGGCCAGCAGTGTCTTCAATTCATCCTGCCCCTTGGATAGGTTCAGGATCAGCTCTTGGAACTGTGCATTTTGTGCCTGGAGATCCTTAACTGTTTGTTCAAGAGCCATTTCTGCTGAAATAAACAGCGAGAAGATAAGATACCTGTACACAATAAACCTGTGATGCAATGATATGATATGTGAATGTGTATGCAATGTTTTCAAGGACCGCAGGATTTAAATTTGCTTAAACAAACAAGAAGGTAAACTTTTATTAGTAATAAATTTGTTTTGCCTCTTAGGCTTACAAAAAATGAAATGAAATAGATACAAAAGATGGGGTTTTAAGTCTCCCATGGACGTTTCCTCTTTGTGTTGAGGTATGAGTTGAGATTCCGTTCCTCATGAAGTTGCTTTGTTAGTTCCAGGATTCTTTCTTGGCTTGCTTTGTAATGAGCCTCGAAAGTATCCCTTTGCTCCTTCAACTGGATCCAGGATCTCTGTATGTCAGTAGGCATGTCTGGGTGAAGGATGGTATAAGCAGTATCTCCTTCAGCAACAGGTTCCATGGTAACTGGCAGGATAGCAGGATATGGCATCATGAGAGTCTGAGCACGAGATCGCACCCATCTGAGATAAGCTTCCATAGGAATAGTGTACTTAGGCTCCAGTGTCTTGCTGTCAACCCTGTTTACTTTTCCCCATGCTCGTATGAATCTCTGACGGTAACCTTGAAGATCGTTGTCGTAGTCAAACACAATGCCCTGAATCAACATGTCATGTGGACCATCACTCCGAGCGTAACCAAACTGTCGTAAAGCTAGAGAGGGGTTGTAGGTGATGCCTCGTCTTATGCCTAGAAGTGGCACATTAGGAAACTCTCCACAACGGTCAATGATGGTGACATCCTCCATAGATCTGGAGCACCAATGGATATCTGAGTGAGAAAGTGACATGATCCTTTTGGACCACCTGAACCCTTGCTCATTCTTCATCACTGAGCGAGGGAGGTGAGAAATAAACCACCTAGAAAGCAAAGGTATGCAGCACATCAAAGTTCCTCTTGCCCTTGTAGTACGGGTGTGAAGAGAATGCAGGATGTCTCCAAGTAAGGTAGGTACTGGATTGTGACTCAGGAATATGTTGATGGTATGAACATCTATGAACTGATCTGGATTGGGGAACAATACTAAGCCATAAATCAGCAAGGCTAAGATCTCCTCAAAAGCATCATATCTCATGGCTTTCAAGAACACTTGAGCTTTATCCATTAACACCTTAGCAAGAATACCCTTAACTCCGCTTCTCGTTTCTAGAACAATGTCAGACCTTTTCAGATGTAGAGCTGCAACAATAACCTTTGGTTTAAGCTCCTTCTCCAAGCCTGTGAAGGGTCTTTGATCAAGAACAGGTATACCCAGAAGTTTAGAGAACTCTTCCATTGTAGGAACCAGCTGATAGTCAGGGAATGTAAAGCAATGGTGTTTAGGGTCAAAGAACTGAAACAGGACACTCATCATGTCTTCATTGAACCCTGAAGTGACTAGATCCAATAGGTGACCATGTCTCTTGATAAACTGGGAATGATCAGACACTTGAGAAACCAACTCTTTAAGCTTAGCGGGTATGCTTACAAAGTTGATCCTGATAGTGTTTCTACGAGCAGTAGCCATGACCTGCAACAAAGCACAAAGATAAATCCTTTGGTCCTTGAAATGGTTAGTGAAAATGTTATGCTTATGATTCATGATGATGTCATGATGTTATGCTCAATCACAAACATGTGGCACACACAAACAAGTCACACCATAGCCCTAGGTTTAAGGCTTGTATGAGGTCCAAAGGTAAGTACCCTCCCCTGAAGTTAGTTGGTTCATCCTGTCCTACAAAAGTAACCATGTTCTAAGGGATCTCAATATCATTGATCCTTCACAAGGGTGGTTGTTCAGTAGGCAACTTACTTGCCAACCAAAACCCTCCAAGTTTAGAATCTCAATGAGTGTAGTATCGAGTATCAACCAACTTCAGTCTTCACCAAAGCCGGTTATCTCACTACTTTCTAAAGGCCAAGATGGGATAACTAGGGTTCTAAAAGTTAGCTAGTGTATTGACAACATATGGCAGCCTCATATTATCCTCAACTTGACTTAAGGAACATAAGCACCAACCAAGAAGTCACACTAACTATGGCCACCAGATCAACCATATCGGTATACGCCGTACAGTTTCCTTGGTCTATTGCCATTTACCTAAGGTACACTAGATCCGGGTTAGGATCTTTCACACATAAGAGCACCCAACAGATAAGTATAAAGCAAACAAGGCAAGCAATTTTAAAGTGATCTAATTCCTAAGGGTACCCCTCTTTTATATTAAATCCCCAGCAGAGTCGCCAGTTCTGTAACACGGTGGGAGAACTGACTTTAGTTATGTTGCGGATAGCAAGAGTCGCCACCGACTTTTATTTTATCCAAAGGAAAGGCATAAAAGAACAGCAAAGATCTTTTAAAAGATTTTTTGGGTCCGGGGGGTAGGTTATGTAAAGGGAAGGTGTTAGCACCCTTTACATCCATGGTTATCCATGGGCTCTTAGTTACTTAGCTCACTTTAAAATGTTTTTGAAAATGTGAAGTGTGTGAATAGAAATTTTCATAAGAGTTTGATAATGATCCATGTACGGATGCGTAAAAAACTTGTGTTTGAAAATTGTTTGAAATTTATGAAGTGTTTGAAAAGTTTTTTTAAATAGTGAGCAAGTAACTATTAGAAACCTACCCTAAAGTTTAAGTCTTTCTGTTCTTGAATCCTTTAAATGGTAGGACTATCCCTATTATTAAGGAATAGGTAGTCATTACCTTGGATGTGAGGGACAAGTGAAGGGACGTCTGTTTTAATGAAGGCAACTGTAGGGTGTATTAAGCATTTTGGAGGGACTGTCATCATTATTTGAAAGGGACAAGATCATTATGAAAGGCAACCATTTAAGGGACTTGATCTTTGATTATGAAGGGACTAGATGACTTTACTTTAAGGGACTTTTGCTTTATACACCCTACTTGACCTTTTAATTAGGCAACAATGAGGAGTAACCTTAGAAAGTGAGATGGCGATCAAAGATCGACTTACGTGTGTGAGTGTTTAATTTCAATATTTATCTTATAATTTAAATGATCTAAATTCAATTTTAAATACAAATAGTTTTCACTCCCTATTTTTACTAACCATGGAAAATAAATAATTTAAATATTACAAAAAATTACATCCAGGAGCAATTACAATAATAATAATAAAGCAATTTGAAATAATAGCAAAATAAATAAATAAGCAATAAGCAAAATAAATAAATAAATAAATAATTATAAGAGGGTTAGTAAAAATAATAATAATAACAATTTTAAATGGGGTTAGCAATAAACATGATTAGTGATAATAATAATAATAAGCAAAAAATATTATAATAAACAAAATTTTTTAATGGTTAAGAAAAAAATTATAAACAATTATATCAATTATTATAAAATTTAAAATTATAAACAAATTAAATAAATTATGAACATATTATGAAAAGTAAATTATAATTAAAAGTTAAATTAGCAATTTTTAAACATATAATAGAAATTATTCACATGAAAAATTAAAATATAAATAATTGTAGAATATTTACATATTATGAAAAAAATAGGATTAATTATGATTACATTTACAAAATTTAATAAAATATACACATGATAAAAATGATCATACAATTATATTTATAAATTTAAGGATTATAATAAAATTTTATTTATTAATTAAAATTATAAACAAGAATTAGGTTTTTTAGAAAATATATTTTTAGGGTTTACAAAATAAATTAGGTTTTATGTACAAAAATTATAAATATTAATTCAAATAAATTATATATATATAATAACAATATACACATATAAAAAAAAGAAATTAGTTTTTTAGAAAATATTTTAAGATTAATATTAGGATTTTAGAATTATGATTTTAATTAAATTAATATTAATAACAATTAAAACAAAACAAAAAAAGCAAAAAAGAAAACTTACCTGGCTGGGGTTTGAACCCAGGATGCTTTGCTTGACAACACCCATGCCATACCACCAGGCCAGCGCGCGCAGGTGAAAGGAAAGGGCCTCAAATTGGTTTTGTTTCTTCAGCCTAAAAATAAATAAAAAAAATAATGGAAAAAGCCAAAAGGCCTGGGGGATTCGAACCCAGGACCTTCATAGTATCACACAATACACATTACCATCCCAGCTAGGTGAGCGCGTCTGATAGTATAGTGGTAATAATATATAATATATGAAGCTTCCTGATTAACCTGAAAAAATAAGAAAAAATTTGCAAAGCCAGGATTCGAACCCCTACCCTTTAGCAATACACACGCTGGTTTCACCACTGGGACAAGCATGAGCTTGTGAAATAAAATAGAAACTATATCATAATATTTTAAAACAACAATTTAAATTTAAATTTCGCGCCAGACCAGCTTCATCTTCAACCTTGAATTCGTAGGATTTCCTGCGAATTTTCCTGGGAAAATTCCTACGAATTCTCATGCGTTTTAAACCTGCGAATCCTGTACATCATCCTACAAGTAAAATTTCATCAAATTGAACCTACAAACATGATCTATGCAATGATTACAGTCCAAATATGAGTTCATTAGTTATTTATATTAGGTATTCCGTAAACCCCTAATTTTGAAGCTCTAACCCTAGCCATGGCCGTTTTCGATTCCAGCCATGAAGCTTTGGTTTAATTGTCCAGAAACACTCTATACAACATCACAAACATGATTAAACAAACAAAATTCGTTAGAACGCATTGGATTAGTGAAATCGAAAAAAAATTATTCAAGAACAAACATGATTCGGTTTATGCCATATGAGTGGTTTTGGATGCAACCAACTATTGGTTTTCACTCAATGATATCTAATGATCATTGCTATATCCTCAAATTACCTTCTAATGCCTTGTTTGATTGAAACCGAATGTGAGTTTTTGAGAGGTTTTTTTGATTTGTGAAACTTACTCTTGGGAGGCAGAAAATTTGTGGCTTGCATTAGGTTTGTGTCAAGTACTTATAGAACAATGTATTAGGTCAGAAAAATTGATCATTTGTGTGGAAGATTTGATATAAAAAGATTCAAAAATATTATGCCTTAAAAATCAAATATCCTTGTATGAACACTTGCTATTTTAGGCCAATCCTCATGATTTTCTTTCCACTTCAATTCCAATCACGTTTATGATTTTCTAGAAGCTCAATCATTTTTTAATCTTTGATTTTTATATTTTATTTTAATTTAAAATGATTTTTAATGAATTAAATCAAAATAAATAAAAATAAAATGATAAAAAATCTGATTTTTGTTGACTTGGGTCGTGCATGAAGTTATAGTATGGATTGGGTCATCATTTGGCAAGCCCATTTGGAAGAAATTGGTTTTAGACCTCCATTTTCCTCATAAACCAACCAAAAATTTCCCAACTTTGCAAGGGCACATATCCTTCAATTTTAATGGTATGAGGGTGTTCTTGGACATTTTGGAAAGCTTGAAGAGTCCTCTAACCAACCCCACTGGTTTCATGTCCATATATTTTACCATTCTCAAGTTATGCTCTTTTGAAGTTGTTGACTTTTTGTTTACTTTCAAAAGGACCTATAATGTCTTAGCTCATACCTTCCAAATGAAGCATTTTTGGGATTGGCTTGTGAGACACAAAGTTGTAGAGAATTCAATTTCCTTCAAAATGAGCTTTGGATGGGAAAAATTTGATGAAGCATGTGGAAGTTATGGCTGGTCAAAGTTCAGTTGACTTTTCCTATGAAAACCCTAATTTAGAAACTCCTGATTCTTGATGATCTGAAATCTCCTTGATGAATCATGATCAACCCTTGATCAAATGATGAATTTTACTTCATATACTTGATGTTGGCAAAAAATCATGAAGTTTGACTTTGGTTTGACCACAGTTGACCTCAGTTTGACTTTTTAACTGCTTTGACTGATTTTGACTTATCTGATCATCTGACTGAGCAAACCTTTGAGAAAAGTTCTGAAATTTGTCATGGGGATTCTTAGACACATATAAGATGTTATGAAGCTCACTTGAAGTCTTGGAAGTTCTTTTAGCCTGATTAAAGTCACAAACCCTAGTTTTGGATGCACTGCTTAGGAGGTGCATTGTATGAGGGAATTGTCAACTCTTCTGACCAATTGTGAACTTTGTGAACCTTGTGAACCATCATAAAATGTCTTGTGAACCTCATGGGAGGTCTTGTGAACCTTGTGAACCTCATGGGAGGTCTTGTGAACCTTGTGAACCTCATAAAGTATCTTGTAGACTTCATGAACCTCATGAAAGGTCTTGTAAGTATTGTGAATCTTGTGAACCTTGTGAACCTTCTTAGTACACAAAGTTTTGTATTGTGAGGGCAAATTTTGGGGTGCAACAGATGGCAGCTTCAGTTTTCGGTAAGTTTTTTTTCCGGTGGCGTCGGTGATACGGAAGGGGTTCTGGCTGGGCTTGTGTTTCTGTTTTGGTTTCAGAACGGCGGGGCTTGGTTGTTGAGGAAGTGTGTTGGCAAGGTTTGTTTCGTGAAGGGATTTAAAGGCCTGTGAGTTATTGGTGTTGGGAGGATGAAACTGTGGTGCTGGGAGGTTTAAGGTTTTCGATTTTGGAAGGTTGAGAAACAGGTTCAAATCAGATTTTTTCTTCTTCTATTTTGGTTCTTTTTTGTGTCTGTTTATAGTTATAATGTTGAGTTGCAGGTTCTGTTTGAGAAAGAATGAGGGGTTTGTGATTGTGTTTGCGAAAACTTGAAGGTGAGGATATGGTTTGAGTTTGAAAGAGGATGGTTTTTCCTGTGTTTTCTGTGTTCTGCTGTTTCATAACCGTGCTTATGCAGGTTTGGTTTTTTTGGTTTGCAGGGATTTGTTTGGCTTGTTGATGCAGCGGCGGAAAAAAATGGAAAAGGTTTACGGCTTTGTTATTGATGATGTTTTTTTGGTTTTATCTTGCAGGTTGAATGAAATGAAAAGTGTAGCGGTTTGTGCGAGATTAGAAAGATGGTTGGCTGCTGTTTTTTTGGGTTGGCAGCATGGTTTTGCAGCATGGTTGTGAGGGTTTGCAACAAACAAAAGCAACAAAAAAGCAAAATAAATGAGGGAGGAAAATAAAGATTACCGATCGAAGACAAATCCGGAAGAACCTTTGCACGGTGAAAGCTTTGATATGATTCGAGTGAGTTCCCTTTTCTTTATGCTTTGAACCTTTAACTTCTCCATTCTCTCTATGTGGTTGTGTTGTTGTTTTATGAATGAAGTTTTGTGGCTGCTGGTTTTTTTTTGTATATGGAGCTGGTTTTGGCTTTTTGGTTCTGTGTGTGTTTTTTCTGAGAAAAAAAAGATGCAAGGGTTGTATATGGTTGTTGGTTTGAAGTGGCTGTCTCTTTTGCAATGTAACAATGTTGTTATATATGACTTCATTAGGTTTTTTTTTGTTTTTTTTTGAATTTTGTACCAGGTAACTTGTAGGTGAAGGGTTGGAGGAAATGGGACAAAGACTGAATGCTGCTGCAATAGTGGAGCAGAGTTTTGTGCTGCAGACCTGCTGTGGGTGGCTGTATGGGGCAGGCTGGAATTGCCTTGTGGTCCTGCTGTGTGCTGTCCCATTTTTCTTTCTCTTTTTTTTTTTAAATTCTTCTTCTATGAAATTGTAACATATGCTGATGTGAATATGGCAAGAATGAATAGGAACCTTATGCTATGTGAATGTATGATCATGAAATGATTTAATGTTTGGATAAAATAGGGATGAAGAATTTGTGAACTTGAATTTATGAAATATTGAATGAATTTTATGTGATTATGTGAATGATAAATGACTTGAAAAAAAAAGAAAAAAAAAGACAAGGTTTGAATATTATGAATGAGTTATGAGAAATAATGAAATATGAGTATGATAGTATAGACATGGGATTGAATTTGAAATTTTGAAATTGGAATTGATTCTTGAATTGAAATTGGAAATGATTCTTGAACATGATTTGGAACTTGATTTTAAAATATTGAAAATTGAAAATGGAATTGGAATTAAATTGGAACTTGAAGCTTGTGAATAGAAATTGGAAATAGAAATTGGAATTAAAATTAAACACTTATAATATAAACTTGGAAGAAGAAATAAAAGTGGAAGTAAAATTGGAATTGAGAATAGAAATAAAAAAAAAACTTTGCAAATGAAATGGAAATAAAATTTAAGTTCAAAATTTAAGAATGAATTAAGAATTAGAAGTAGAATTTGAAAGATAAAAATTAGAAACTTGGAAATAGAATAAGAAAAGGGAATAGAAATAAAAATAAAAAAACATGAAAAATGGATTAAAAGGTTAGAGACGTGAAATAGAAATTAAATAAAAGACTTGGAAATGAAAGGAAATTAAAATTAAATTTACAAATTTCTCGAAAATGAGTTAGAAGCAAACAGAAAAAATAAATCGTGGCACTCTCCTTCTTTAAACGCGATGAATGATGATTATGATATGAGCGATTAGGGGTAAAATTTGGGGTGTGACACCATTTATTTTATCCGCGGATATCTATTATGCTACCTGCCCCGTATTCGTGACGGATTTTATCTGCATGTATGGATATTTTTGTCATTCCTAATATTAACATCAACATATCATTAGGCAAAGACAATTATTGGCTAGTTGATCATACATTGTCATCACATGCATCCCTATAATAGACATATTACTGAAACTCAATTATTTCACCAAGCATTACCATGAGTTATCTTTACACGTTAATTTTCCAACACTTCAAACATCTTCTCATTTGGAGTCACGAAACTCAAGTTAGACTCGAAAATGTCTCACTTGGTACAAAATCCAGGGAGCTGCTACAACCACCTATAGCAGCTTCTATGATTCATAGCACTCCCTAAACATACCCCTCTTTTGGCATGTCTCTAGTACAAAAACTAGAGGGCTGCTACGACCACCCGTAGAAGTTGCTACAACCAGTAGTAGTGCCTAGAAATCCCAAAATTGATATGCGATTTTGTACGATCGCTCTTGTTTTTGAACCCTTCATCAGGCACCCAAACCTTGAATTTTCACTTCTAATAGTCCCAAAACATACCATATATCATTGTATATGAAAACATATTGTTAGAAAATAGACTTTGATCTAGAGGGAGATGAATGGATCTCAAATTAAAAACATAACTTTTGGCAAAAAATCATTTTCAAAAGTTTTATGGCACAACCCGAATCAAATAGTCTAACTGAATCTACTATTGAAAAGCTCGGATATGTGTAACATAAACCAATAGGATGAAAATGAATACAAATTGTTCAACAATGATTAATTCACGAATCAATCAAATGCAAAGCTATACGTAAAGTTTATTTCAAATGAATAAAAATCAATTGAAATACTAAAATGCAATTTATCGAATACTTTGTGAGCGATTGATAACATTTGGAAATTCAATTTGTTTTGTTGATGTTAAAAGTCAATCACAATCAAAATGATTATGATTGTATCAACAATAACACTTTAAATGATAGTTGAAAAACAATTTCCAATTGAATTAATCGAATCAACAATGAACTCGATAATTTGCAAGAACAACAATTAAAGAGATATAGAGAAGAGCGAGAGAGACACAAATATTTGTTTAGGCATTTCCCCAATCAGCCTGGCTATGGGTATGTCTGCCCTCAATTCAAATCGAATTGAGATACTTGCAATTAACCTTATCTTTGCAAAAATATTTATACAAGAGATGAAGAAATATAACCCCATAAATGCTTAATTGTTGATTCTACCACCTCCAAATCCTTGATCAAAGTTTAAGCAAATCACCAACAGTGCTGCTACAATCCACCTGTTCTTGACTATTTTCTTGCAAGAACTCCTCATCTTCAAGGTTTTCGCTTGGTCAGATTAATCCATAACACATATTTGTTGAACCCAAGATTTCCGAATACGATTCACTATCTCACGCTACTCCCATGCAACGAACCACCTAGTCCCAAGGCCTTCACTCGGTCGAATCCGTGTTTGAGTTATCTTGTCCAAAACCTTCAAATCCCAATGATCTCGAAGGAAAAATTCAGCTTGATTTTCTTATTTGAAACACACAAAGTTCCCAACCTAATATTCTCGGTTACACCAACCTAATTGGATGTTATCAACTCTAATATAGATAGTCACTTAATAAAAAAAGGATTATGTGTAGTTTGATTGTGTGTATACATAGAAGAGAGGATGAAGATGATGAGAATAGGCGAAAGGATCCAAGAAAACATAAGATTCAAAACAAATTTTATGTTTTTGAAAGCTATAGGTCGACCTATGAAAGCAATAGGTCCACCTGTCAAGGTAGTTAAGTCGACCTAAGTGAGGCGACCCATGGGAAGAGCCTACTAGATTTAATATTGATGCGCGGAGTCGGTCTGTCCAAGCTATGTGTCAACCTATACTGAAGCAAAAGCTTCTATAGGTCGATCTGAACTCGTGTGTATCGATCTATGCAACTATGTTCACATATAAAACTTTATTTTTGATGTATGTAGCATGCCTAAGGCTTTTCAATCATTTTCAAAACCATTTGTATTCATCTTAAGGCTAAGATAATCAATTCACATCTAAACTTTGGTTGATACCGCCCAATATACAAAAATGCTAAAGCAATCTCCTAGTTTTAACTAACATGGATTTAACATGTTTTGTTTCATAAATTAACAACAACATGGGAACAACAATTCATACAACATTATCCACAAGAACACATAATTTCTACAGCAAAATAGTACACCAATTTCACATCAAACATCATATAAGTCATGCTATCATAGGATTTACATCATGTTCGTCATTCATTCTGCAAAAAGGGAAAAAAAGATATGAAAACCTAAAGTAATTAAGGACTTCTTTCAACCTAATTCATGCAATCTACACCATATTAAGAGTAATCCCCATTACCTTTGATTTTCCAGTAAGATGCCAACTTCAAGCTCTAACAATGGAGTTCCCCTTAGCCCTAGCCTTTGCTTCTTCAATTCACCCAAAATTTTGTCTTATGTAAAAACTCTCAAATCCCTCTTACTAGCCTTTTTATTAGTAACCTAATCTCCCTCATTTATGAACTTCCAACACTACCCTCACTTATCCTCATTTTATCAATATGCCCTTTCATCTCTAATTTTATTTTAATAAAAAATACCACTAATTTCCCCCTTTATTTTCTACTACTTTCTCCTTCTTTTATTTTATTCCAATAACTTAATTAAAATAATTATTTTACTAAAATTCTATTATTCTGACATTATTAATTTTATTATTTATTTATGTACATACCAAATATACATGGAAACTATCCGTTGTTTTTTTCATTATGGGAGTATTTTTAAAGTTGGATCAAATATTCCAAGAGGCACATGGTTGTTGAACCAAAAATTCGAGATACAAATCTCGATTTTGATCATAAATAAGATAGACATTGATAAGTAAAATAAAAGAAGCACAATGGCCAACTAGGCACATCGAGCAATTGCTTACGATCACTTCTGCAATTTAGCATAATCATCTAGCATTATGTTTGAAGTTGTGGTTGGAATTGTCACAACAGAGATGCGCCACCAACCACAGCTACAATGATATAAAACCTCATCGCCAAAGTCGACGTCGTTGCTAGCAGAAGATAAGCTATTTCCATATTTTGTATCAGTATATCACAAGTATTCAAGCTTATTTTTATATTTGTAAAGTCATCATAGAAATTTGAAGGTCTATAATGAGTGTCATCGGAGGCGGAACCAGAGTATTTAAATGCAGGATTGGATCCATTAGCGATAACTGTGACCGGAAGCTGATTTGGAGCATGTTATAGGTTCATATGATGGCTGAAAACACGAAATCCGCATATGTCGTTGTTTACCCCCAAAAATGGTAAACAACCGATGGTCCTCTAAAGATACCAAAATACCCTCAGTTACTTGCAGGATCAACCAGATTGATCCTAAGACATGTGCTAGTTGTTGGTTACTTGTAATGTTTTTTAGGAAAAAGGTCATGAATCCTCCGACAGGATTCAGAAGGTAGTAAAAGTAAGAAATTAAAGTAAAGAAAACAACGTAAAAGTAATCATTAAGTGCAAGAAATGTTTAAAAGGCTTTCAAAGTAAATGAAAAGATAACTGAAAGAGTAAATGCAAGGCAAGGAAGTTTAAATGGCTGGAAATGTAAAGAAAAGATAAATGCAAGACAAGAATGTTAAAGAGAAAGAATTGTAAATGAAATGCAGTAAATTGCTTGCAAAGTAAATGACTTGAAAGATAAATGCTTTAACATAAAAGACTTTGAAAATAAGATGGTAGTGTTACATCACGTACATTCTCACACCACTCTTTTCTCTACACGCAGATACTTTGAGTGTTAGATGGAGTTACTTAGTACAATGTGATATTCACACACCCTTATTCTAACACTAGACTAAGCTATTTATAGATATTACAAAGTAACAATTTTTGACGGTTTCATCCTAAGACTACTCTAAGATGATGACACTTTTCCCACTACATGCTGAAGAAGCTTCATCTTGTGCCATTTGTCTCTGTCTTTGAATTGGAAATTACAGATTTTCCCTCCAAGGCTTGAACGAGCATTACTTGGGTAACTGCCACTTTGCGTCGAATCATATGTTGGTTGAATCGTACTAACACTTAGGAAATATTCCAAACTTAGAATTTCTCTAAGTACAAAATCTGTAAGTGGGAGTTTCCTTCAACTTTCACCCTTTCAATGAGTAAGGTCGAAAAGATCTCATTTTAGCTTATAACAAAAAAACTCTTTTCCAAGCCAAATAATTCAATTATGCTAGCGTCGCCCCCCAAAAATGTTATTTTTGACCATTTTGATGAAAAGATCATTTTTTTATGTTCATCATTTCGTCGCCAACTTTGGTCAGATGAAAGCATGGTGGTAACCACCCAACCCATGTCCTAAAAACTATTGTGATTCTCCAACCATGTGCATGACATCATATTATAATGGAAAATTCCCTAAAGGTCCCATCAGTCATATTCTGATGTTTTATCATCATGACCTTTTCTTGAAACAAAGCGCCAAGACATTTTGTAGTAACTGTTACCTCCAACGTGTCTGATCCAAAGTGCCACGCGTCCCAACACCTCATATTTACATTAAGTGGCTGGACTCCACAATTTCTCATTCCACGCCTATAAATACATCCTACAGCAAAAAAGAACACTTTTCTACACTCTTGCAAACTTTGTCTTCTTCTTGCTAAAGTATCTTCTTTTCTTCCCAGAAACCCTAAAAACATCATTCTTCATTTCTAACAACGGCGTCTTCAAAAGATACCATATTATAAAAGAAAAGTCAGAAAGGAAAAGCCTTTACTTTCGAACAAGCTCTTCTTCCATTCAACAACATTACTGAACCTAAGACGGTCAAGATCTGTCAATTCATACGATAACCTAGGATGGTTGAACAAAGAAGTTTATACGTTTCTCAGGTAATGATTCCCTTCATCATTAATGAATGTGCTTACGCTCTTTCTGGCTCTTTGGCCAAGGTTGAAAATACTGATGAAAGGTTGAGTGAGTTCTTCCCTAGCTATTGTAAATCTCAACCCCTAGGACAGAAAAATACCCCCAAAGCTGATGATTCTTCAACCGACTAACCTTTTTCCAATCAACTGGACTTAAAGTACCTCTATGATGGTACCAAATTGGCTAGGGTTGTTAGCCAATTCAATGACTTTGATCTTTGGATGGCTAAAATTGAAAAGGTAAAAGCCGCCCACAGGAAAGAAATAGGGATCTATGACTTGCTAATGTTGTTGAAGACCAAAATCCCCTATTGTCTGAACCTCTTGGATGCCTCCCTTTATTTCTGGGACACCACCCATTACACCTTCCATCTTCCTTGTGGGATGGATACCCCCACCCTCTTTGATGTAGCCGCTATCACAGGGCTTCGACCTGGTGGCTTGGCCTATGACCCTTCTGTTGATGCTGGAGATACCATTGGGTTTAATGAGTCTAAGCTGAAATATACTCATTTCATTAAACACCACTTCAAGCCCAACACTGAAGAGGTTTTCTGATAAAGAGTGACTCAAGTAATGAAGATGATGAATCCAATGAGGATATGGGTTTGTTTGTTAGAAGATACAATCAGTATCTTAGAAATAACGAAATCTCTCATTCGGATAAACGCCTCATTAACTATAGAAGGCAATCCCCTCCAAGCAAGAATCAAATAAAAGTACCAAAGGTAAAGGATCATGCTACAATTGTGGAAAACCGGGTCACTACAAACCGGATTGTCCAATAATAAAGAAAGATAAAGCTAAAGATAGATATCAAAGAAAAGGCAACAAAGCTAGAAGAGCATATATTTCATAGGAAAGTGATAGTGAATCTTCTAGTAAAGCAAACTCAAGTGATGAGGAGGAGAAATTAAATCTTTGTCTCATGGCTCATAAGAAGGGCAAGAAACAGGTAAGACATGCCAAATATGATAATTTTGAAAAATTGTCTTATGATGATCTACTTAGTACTTTTAGAGTTCTCCACCAAGAAAGCTAAAACATACAACTTATTATGCACCGATATCTTCACTTTAAGGAGGAATCGAGTACCTCTGGTCTTCTAACCATTTTTTGTAGGAAAAATTTAAATAATTAGAACTAAGAACTACCAACCAAAAGCACCAAATACTACTACTAACCACCCAATGTACATACAATCAATTTAAATAATTAAAAACATGTCATTTCAAATAAATAAATAAAGGGTTAATAGGCATTCACCCCCTGCAATATGAGCGTGTTTCGGTTTACCCCCCTCCCTGCCTTTTAGAAACGTTTTTTTTCAAAAAAATCGTTGCCAAAACCTACATTTGGCAACGGTATGGGGCAAACCGAAACAAGCTCATATTGTAGGGGGTGAATGCCTATTAACCTATAAATAAATTAGAAAATGGGCGTTACACCTTGTACGGTGCTGTTTTAAGGTGATTGTAGTTGCATGTATGTACTTCACTCAGGGGGAACATTTATATTCGGTTATTTTGTTACTTGAATTATCGCTTTCATCTTTGATTTAATTTTGATTTGTTGAGTCTCCTTCATGATTACACTTCTTAGAATAAAGTTTGAAACGATTTGTTTTTAGCATGCGTAAAATTTTGGTTAGATTTGACCGTGATCATGATTTTGTTTGATCAATTACATTTATTAGTGGAATGAAAACATTTTTTGTTTTTGGTTTAAGTTTGATTCAAAGTAAAATATTAAAGTTCTTAAGTAAAATATCAAAGTTCCTTTCAAAATATAAAAAATTGAGATTTTACATGTTTGATTCAAATCGTTGAGTTTACACTGCAATTTTTATCCTGGTCGAATTGGACATAAGAGAAATTAGGTTATTTGAGTGGAATCAATTATTGTATGTGATCCGAAACATTTTCATGGTGACCAATTAGGTTTGATTTGATTCAAATCAAACTTTGTACATGATTCAAATCATTCACGTTTTCATTGAATTATCTGTCAAGGATGTAACTCTTGATTCGAATCAATATTTACACATGATTCGAATCACGTGGCTAATGATTCGAATAACCATTTCCCCGATTCGAATCAAGTGGAAGATTTTTCAAATTTATGTTATTCATTTATCCCACTTCATTGGCTTATTTGATTAAAATCATATATTGCTCTTGATTCGAATCTAACTAACTTTTTCAACTATTTTATGTGCATAATCTCAAACACATATAACCTTTTTGTCACTTCTCACATATCATCTATCATTCTTATCATAATTTTTCATTGAGATTTTAGTTTAAAATCAATTTCATTTCTTTTGAGTGTTCAAAGTCTTGCACCAAAAATATTGTATCTTTAACTTCAATTAAGTTCAGTTCTTGATAAAGAGAGTTATGAGATTTATTGAAGGAGGTATGTCCTTGAAACTAATTAGTCTTTGAGATCTTGTTGGGTTTTTCAGGTTGTTAGAAAGATTGAGGTGATTGTCAATGATGGTGACAAATTCCATTAAAAAGAAGTAAGTTTTTCTCTCCATAATCACCTTAGTAGTGATTGTGTGGAAGGCTACAAATAAGGCGGAGTTCTTCTCAAATCTTTGGATAATTTCACTGTTCAAGGAATCAGTAGGATCAAAGGGTTGATAGCTACACGCGAAAGCTTGGAGTAGAATTGGTGATATTGGAAGATTCAAGAAATATATTTGAGTAAAGATTAGGTGGAAGACTTTGGAAAGTGTGTTGTATGCAAGTCAATATCCAAATAGGAGATTTATTTTCTCAGTTGTATTGTGGATTGGTGATTGTACGAACTCTTGAAAATATTTGTTAAATAACAAGGAACTATGCAGGTCCAATGGGAAACCATCGAAGAGTGCACATAGGCAAAGTGATGACGAATGCAGAAGCACTATAAATCTCAGTGTCATCTCTCTCTCTCTCTCTCTCTCTCTCCCTCTCTCTCTCTCTCTTGTACTCTTGCATTTAATTTCATAGTGATTGCATGCTTAAGTTTTTCAATTTTGTTGTATTATACTGTTTCTTTGTTGATGGTGATTTATTACGTAATCATTAGGTTTTGTTGGAATTTGATAGCTCATTAAGCTAGTTTTGTGATTGAATAATGTGAAACAAATTGAACTTAGAACTCTGTCAATAGAATCATTGTGTAAACATTTCTTGTGCATTACACAATTGAATCAATTCATACCAAATGTTTCATCATTATAATATTTGATATATGTGAAATGATTCATATTGACTTGATAAATATTCAAACTGTATAATTTTCATTTTCGCATCAAATCTTCCGCTCGTAACTCATTTTTTAAAACACTGATTTTAGAACGATGGTTGGATTTTAATTTGGGTCTATTCATCTCCTCCTCCTCTAGACCATTTTTCTACTTCCATATTTACACTCAATAGTGATTTATGAGACATGCTCACGTGAGGTGATAGGCCATGCTGATGACCGGTGATGCTTGATAGCAAGTGTATGATCATCGCTGGTTGTATGTTAAGACAATAGTGAACGTTGTGCTCTTTAAAGTGTTAAAAGTATGTATTACTTGGAGTTTGTCCCTTCACCATGAGAGGAGGTGTATTTATAAAGGATCTTTGACCTAGAGTTTCCTTAAAAAGGACCACCGCCTACGTTATCAATAATGGACAGTTAAATCCCTATTTTCAAGGGAGTCGTGTGTTAGTTAATGACCTTTTTTTCTGCCCCGAAAACGTCTTATCTCATGTTTCCCCCGTAAGGACAAAAGAAGACTACAAGGTAAGGCGACACCTCCCTTAGAGCTACCTTCTATCGCCGCCTCCCTTAGACAGTCCAAGGGCATCATACAAAACAAGACCTTTTGCAAATATAACTTTACATATTGAAATGTAAAAGTTTAATTATGTGCCCATAAAATAATTTTTTATCTCTTTATAATCTCTTTTGTATTCAAAAATTTAGGACAATTGGGCACCAAACTCACTGAGAAAAGGTAGGCCTTTTACAAAATATTTACATATTACTTATTAAAGATATCTTCATATCAATACTAAGAATATATCGATACCGATAGTTAAATTCACAATCTCTTATATGAGTAAACTAAGCCGATCTTTTATTATGTCTCTTTATAATTATGGATAATGTCAATATTTTAATTAAACTATCAAGTAATGCTATCTTTTGGATGTAATTAAAAAATTAAGAATTACTCTTTCAATTCAAAATTTATAACAAGTATATTTTGTGAAAAGTTTACTTTTAGATAATTTAATCACTTAATTTTATTTTATTTTTTTGACAAAATTTAATCACTTAATTAATCATTGAATAAGTTAATATAGCCTAATGTGGTAAATAAAAGAATAGAGATGCCACTGCCATTCATACATTTCCGTACACTTTACCACCGCATCAGCCACTCCACTCCCCTCATCGTTCGCAAACTCATGGCCGCCGCTGTGCCCATAAACCCGTCAAACACACGCCTTGGATGGATCGGCACCGGTGTTATGGGCCAATCCATGTGTGCCCATCTCATTCGAGCCGGCTACACCCTCACCGTCTTCAACCGCACCCCATCCAAAGCCCAACCACTGCTCGACATCGGAGCCAACCTCGCCGCCTCCCCCCACGACGTTGCATCTCAATCTGACGTCGTTTTCACTATCGTCGGCTATCCCTCAGACGTTCGCTCCGTCCTCCTTGACCCTAACTCCGGCGCCCTTTCCGGACTCAAATCTGGTGGAATCCTCGTCGACATGACCACCTCAGATCCCAGCCTCGCCGTCGAAATTGCCGCCGCTGCATCCTCCAAAAACTGCCACTCAATCGATGCCCCAGTCTCCGGTGGAGACCGCGGCGCAAAGAACGGAACCCTGGCAATCTTTGCCGGTGGAGACGAATCAATAGTTAAAAAACTCGAACCGTTGTTTACACCATTGGGGAAAGTGAACTACATGGGTAGTAGCGGAAAAGGTCAATACGCGAAGCTAGCAAATCAGATAACAATAGCTTCAACAATGGTAGGGTTAATTGAAGGGATGGTTTATGCTCACAAAGCCGGACTCGATGTTAGTTTGTACCTCGACGCAATTTCGACTGGTGCAGCAGGTACAAAGTCGCTTGATTTATACGGGAAGAGAATCTTGAAGAGGGATTTTGCAGCAGGGTTTTATGTGAACCATTTTGTGAAGGATTTGGGGATTTGTTTGAAGGAGTGTGAGAAATTGGGCATTGCTTTACCTGGTTTGGCACTTGCTCAACAGCTTTACGTGTCACTTAAGGCTCATGGTGAAGGTGATTTGGGTACTCAGGCGCTTATTTTGGTTCTTGAGCGACTCAACAATATTTCTCTACCAGTTCTGGTTTGAAAGCGGTTGCGGAATAAGAAATTTGATGGATCTGTTGTCTGTCTTTTGTCTGTTGCCTGTTTTAGACTGTGGTATGAATCCTATGATGTTGTATAATAAAAGTTATGGCTGTTCAATTTGGTTTTTTTGTTGATCATAGCCTATAATACTTTGGCTTTTTAAGATGTTACAATTCTATTAGTCTTGATATATTGAATGTTTAGGTCAACCAAGTCTGTGCCGCACCACTGCATCCACGAGATATTGTCTATTTTAGGTGTGAGAATTATTTTATCCTTTAGAAAAGATGTTTAGAAAAAATGTCTCGTTTGATTGAGATTTTATTGGATTGAGGTTTATGCATGTTGTATATAAATTATCTTTAGCATCAGCATTGATTCCTAAGCAATGTGTGACTGTTATATTGGCTAGTGCATCTAACATGCTACAGTAAGAAAATGGTGCATGTGAGCGCTGAGCTATATAGGATTTGCCCTTTGATTTTAGAATTCTTTTTTTTTTTTGTCCATAAAGTGTTTCAAGAATTCTTTTTTCCAAGCACTTTGTCCATAAATTTTTTCAAGAATTCTCTTTTCCGAGCACTTTATTTGTCCACAAAGTTTTCAGAGCGCTTTTTAGGTGTTGGTGCTCATGGCTTCATGGCAAATTGTCTAGCGGAAGTAGCTCATCAAGCACTTTTCAGGTGTGGTTGTGTTGCAAAATGAGACACTAACATTTACCTAAGTTTATGTTTATTGCATTTACTTCTAAAATAACTTTATTCATAGACATTGACGTATCTTTCTACATCATAGATAGGAGCATTTACTAGTAACGTGATTTGTGATCCACACGGGAGAAAAACAGAAAATGTCTCTTTTAATATAGTATTATGGTTTGGTGGTCCTGCCACATCGAAAAAGATATAAAAGGAATCTTGTTGAAGTTAGTGATACTGATTTTATGTTCTGACCTGTCTTAGAGTTACAGTTACGCATTCCAGACCAAAAAAACTACTTTTTCATATCCAAGCTCAACTGGCAACAACAAAAAACCGATATTATTAAGTTAAACGCACATCAGAGTTCGAATCCCGACTCTCGATGTTAGTCCTGATTTTATTTATAGTTGAAAACAGGCTACTCCGCAAAACATGATACACTCAAAGTTAAGTTCATAACATTCATATTATTCCTTAAAACAAGAGAGACACGAACTTTCCAACCAAAATAATGAATCTCCCGGTCACCAACACAGGAGCATCCCCACAGTGGACATGGTCTACCCTTTAGATAGCTTCTTCGACGTGTTGATCTTTCGTATGCAAACAAAAAAATGAAATTGATATTACAGGTCTTTAATTACCCTTGCAATAACATTAGGATTCTTGCACTCCCAAATACTGCGAATGTGAAGCTGCAAGAAGTGCGGCTCCAATGCCTGAACCATCATTAGCATGCTCAACGACAACTGTTTCCGCTGCTTCATCTCCAAGCAACTCCTTCAGTGTATTCTCCAAACAAACCCTGAATTTCGTGTAGTGTTCAAACAACCCTCCGTCTAGTGCTACCACCGACTTTTGCTTCTCCCCGGCCTTAACTGTGTCTCTTCCTATTTTCTTGAGGATTCCTAAAATACCAGCAGCTGCAAGACGTGCACCACGATAAGCAACAATGTCGCAAAGTTTCACAACAATCTTCCTTTGTTTTAGTGACGTGTTAGAGACCTGACAAAAAGGAAATCAATAAGAAACGTATCGGTTTGCAAAAAAGTAGCACTTTACTCGATGATATGCGGGGCATGATCAGTAGAGCAAGCATGCGTACCTCTAATATATCCTTCAATTTGGTTCCAACCAATTTCAGATCCGGCGTTGTGTCATGGTGGATGGAAGACATGTCAGGTGTCCTAATATAAAAGAAGTTAAAATTATGAAAGTTCTAATACTACACAAAGTAACGCGCTGCAATGAAGATTTACGCGATGAGCAAAACACATAATATACTGCAAAGACAGTGAAAATTAGGAGAAATCAACGGCCAAAGGTTTGGTGGCATACCTAAGTATAAATGGAATTTTCAACTTGGGAGGGACGGTATCTCCGAAAAACTCCGCTTCTTCGGCGATCTTCAATAAAGCTCTCCGTACAATTTCACCCAAATACATGCCAGAAAGCAATTTCTCAAAAATCTGTAAACAATAGTAGAAGGATCAAAAGATGTTACAGATTCACATTGCTAATTTAAACTGAACAATATAATAGATTAATCATCACTACCTGTTCTCCAGGGTTTAAGCTTTCAGCATCAAGATCTTGATCATATTCGGTTAGAGGAAGGTGTGAAGATCGGAAATTACCCCATTCCATGTTTATAACCTACAGTATTACGACATAGTTTGACACCGGTTAGTCATTACCTGTGTCCTAGTAGCACTGTAAGACAGTTGCATCACACAAAAAACTCTCCTAATTATTCATAACCGTACCATATCTCCTGATTTTGGCATAAGGCCGTGCCATTTTGGAATAGCATGTGCGCGTTCTACGTATGCTGCATTTGTCCCTGTACCGAGAATCACAGCCGCAATGACATCCTGATTGTAGAATCTGCCTCCGGCCAATGTTCCAATTGTATCATTAACCTGCATAACATCAAGTTAGTTTTCAAAATCTTACTATAAAAAATAAAGAAATCCTAAAACAGAAGAGCAAGACTTACTAGAGCCGCAACCCGCATATCAAGGCCAATTTTTTCCAAGGACTTGGTTAGTTCTCCCACCACATCTTCGCCAACCTACAAGCAAAGCCATAAGGGAGCAACTAATCAACGAGAGAATATCGAAAAACGAAGAAGAGTCATTAGACTATCTGGATGCATCAAAAAACAATCAAGATAGATGACAAAAAGAAAGAATTACGGTATCATCAATACTGAAACCCTTGGTCCACTTTATTAGAGTCCCAGATGAAATTGATGTTTGCTTCACTGGGAACGAGAACGTAAAACCGAGTTCTCTTTGTCTTCCAGGTGGAGGATGAAAACCTTCAGGTTCCGACTCAACAAATTTAGCGAGAGCAGCAGCTATAAAATCAAACAATCCCTGTAACATCCAACAGAATCCAATAAATACTCTCTTCCCTGTAACATACAACACTCGTAATGATTTTTCGACAACACACTCACCTCTGAAGAACCAGTCATCAAATGAGGAGGAATCGAAACTTCATCAAACTCTTGGTTAACAACACCTTTATCTTTTCCACCTAAATGAACACGAAGAACGCGGAAGTTTGTGCCACCAAGATCTAGTGCATAATACAGCCCTTCCTCTTCCCTGCAAAAGTTGGAAGGTCGGTTGAACAACAAATTCGAGTCTAAAAACCAATCGCAGACGCAAAAGTTTCAAATTCTAGCTTCAACAAAAAAAATCAATTCTACTCAAAAACATCAAACATATCAATCAATTATTCAAGACCTTCAAAATCAATTTTGTCACGGACTGAATTACAAACTGAAATCAATTTAAGAATTTGAAATAAAGACATCAAAAAAGTCAACCACATATTAATGATATCAGAAAATAAAACATATCAAACAAATGAAAAAATCCAAATTAGAAGGAAAAAAGCAGAAAAAAATGATGAATCCACTAACCCAGTTGGAAGATTATCAACATAGCTGATTAACATACTAAGCTTACTACCACCTTCAGATGCAAGACCAGCATGCATCTCAACATCCATAGCATCAGCCAACTGTCTAAGCTTCCCAATAGGGGTCCCACACTTTTCCTCAAACTCCTTCAATATAGCCAATCCACGTGTCCACTTTCTGGAATTTATCATACGGTGGCGAACCACCAGCGCCGCGGCGGCACAGACGGCGGCGGTACAAACAACCGCAGCTCCCACTGCAACTCTACCCATGATAAAAAAAAATAAAAAGACAAATCTAAATCCAATTCCTGGAAAGTCGGAAGCTTTATGGTAGAATGAGAAAAACCCAGGATTGAAAATTGATTGGGAAAGTGTGAAAGATTCTTGTTGTTGGTGTTGTTATGTGTGCAATGGTGTAAGAAAATGAGAGTGTAGTTAGGGGTTAGGAAAGAGAGGAGACAGAGACAAGTTGAAGAAACATGAATGAATGAATAAACATTGGAAATCAAACATATAGAAAAACAAAAACAACAAAGTTTTAGATCTGATTCTGTGGGAGTGGAAAATTAGTTATTTGTTTAGTTAATTACACCAACAAATATGAATATTAGTTTAATTTATTTTTAAGTAAAGTATCGTTATCATCATATCAGGTTGTTTTGATATTTTATTAGATAAAATCAAATCATATTATTTACAACTGTATTTATCTTATACTAGCATCTATTTAAACATGTCTATATGAGGAATTTTTTTTTAATATAACATAGTTTAGTAATTAAATTTTCAAAATAATATAGTTTTGAAAAAAATTACCAAACTAACATAGTTTGGTAACTCATTCGCCAAATCATATGAAGAACAAGTTAATATTGTTAGGAATTCGCCAAATGGTTTGGCTAAATCCATTTATTTTTGCCTAATTCGCCATTCCATTTGGCGAATGAGTTGTAAATATATGCATGCATTCGCCAAATGGAATGTTGCATGTTTAGGATTAACAATTTTTTTTACTATATATATGCCTCACTCATAAACATGTATGCCTCAATCATAAACATCAGATTTATCTCACTCCTTCCCTACAAACCCTAAAAATTCATTCCTTTCAATCTCCCTCTCTCACAACATGGCTTCTCCCCGTCCATCTAGTTATGCATCGACA
Source organism: Lathyrus aphaca (assembly GCA_963966055.1). Taxonomy (NCBI): domain Eukaryota; kingdom Viridiplantae; phylum Streptophyta; class Magnoliopsida; order Fabales; family Fabaceae; genus Lathyrus; species Lathyrus aphaca. The sequence continues at coordinate 19,631,147 of OZ014521.1, forward strand.
TCGTCTTCCTCAACATCAGAAGAACCGCTTCCAAAATTTGATATTTTGAAGAAAAATGCTTTAGTGTTTTTCTCGGCAACAAAGCCTCCTCTGAAGATGCTGTTATGGAACCCCCAAACTTTGGAACACTTGCACAGAGAATTAACCCGCTGGTTAGAAGGAGAGATCGGCCACAAAGAAAAGATAATTAAAATTGAGAAGCGGGTTGTGGAGTCTGGTGTGACGAAATGGAGAAAAATTGTCAATGATGCAGGTGTTCTTTCGATGATGCTAGGCGGAGGTGAAGTTGTCCTGATGGTTCTGATAGGCTAGATTTGTTGAATGTTGCAGTTGTTCTATTTATGTATGGTCATGTTTGAATTTATGTATTTTTCCGTTTTATTTATGTACGGTCATTTTCTGAATCATGTATTTCCTTGTTTTATTTATGTATGTTCGTGTTTGTGGTTGTATGATTTTACTGATATGAATAAAACGAACTAGACTTCCATTTAAAATAAATACGGTTACAATGATTTAATTTACGATGTTGAGCTTGGTCCAACGTTGGGACATTTTTTACGATTGTGACCGGGCTGACGACATGAACTACACAGTCTCACCATCTTATTCGCCGTATCCATTTCGGTGCGAATACGCGTGCTGTTAGGACGCCCTTTTTTCTTTCTTCGCATGTTCTCATTGTGCCAGACTATTTCCCCGTTGTAGGAGGGCCAGTAGTCCTCATTTGCAACAACCGAAAAGCTTTTGTTGTAGACGTTGCAAAGATTGTGCACTTGGTAGACAGGGGATAGTAAGCCTGAAGGGTCCAGCCGAACCTTCGAACATGCCGCTATGACATGGGAGCAAGGCATGCGAAAGGCTTGAAATTTTCCACAGTCGCACCAATTGTTATCAAGTTCTACCCGATAGGATCCCCTCGGTCTCCCTTCGTTGTGATCCATGATCTCATCAACATTGAAATGTCCCTTATTGTGGTTAAACACAGTGACCACATGTGTGTTAGACTTGGATGCTTCGTCTTTTATGAATGTCATAGAACTATCGCTGAACACTTGACCAGACTGTAGGATTGAACTCCACTTTGAACGCTTGGTGTCAAAAAATGCTCCGAGCCTAAAGTAGGTTGACCTCACCAAAGCGGTTATCGGTAGGTTGCGGATTCCTTTGAAAACAGAGTTAATTGATTCCACGAGGTTTGTTGTCATGTGACCCCAGCGTTGTCCTTTATCGTAGGCCCTGGTCCACTTATCTAAAGGAATCTGGTTTATCCATCTGAACGCATCTTCATTTGCCAGTCTGATTTCGTCACGATAATGTTTGAATGACGGTTCGGTTAATGAGTACCCTGCATTCACGACCTTCTTCCGCAATGTCTTGTCTTTGATCTCTCTCATGAAGTTTTGCGCGATGTGTCTAATACAATAGACATGTGTTGAAGGCGGTTCCTGCCAGCCGTTATCAACATTCTTCCATGCACTCTCAATTGATGCATGTCTGTCCGAAATCAAACATAAGTTAGACTGGGGAGCCACATGCAAGCGAAGATTTTTAAGGAAAAAACTCCATCCCTCGGCAGTCTCTCCCTCGACGATAGCGAATGCAATTGGGAAGATATTGTTGTTGCCGTCCTGTGCCACTGCCATCAATAGAGTTCCTTTGTATTTGCCGTAGAGCCATGTTCCATCAATTTGGATTATAGGCTTGTAGAAGGAAAAACCCTTTATACATGGGTCAAAAGCCCAAAAGAGTCGGTGGAATATGCCATTTCCACTAACACAATGACTTTCCGAAGTATACGCCGGCAAGGTCTCAAGGATGACAACGGTCCCAGGTGCATAGTGTTTCAGTGCCAGCAAAAACTTTGGGAGTTCTTTGTACGAGTCCTCCCAATTTCCGAATACAACGGCAACAGCCTTAGTTCTAGCAATCCATGCTTTCCTGTATGATGGAGTATAATTGTGCTTCTGTACTATGTGCTTAATTATCGTGCTGACCTTGACCGAAGGATCGTCGGCAACGATTGATAGGATATCGTTGCATATTAGCTGAGAGCTCAGTTGCCGATGATCCTGCAATGAGTTGGTTATTACACATGGATGCTCCGGTCCCATTGAAGCAACCTTCCAATCTTCACTTCTCTTTCTGTATGATGCTGTCAATCGAAACGGACACGCCACGTTACGACAATGTATCATATATAGTGTAGGATTCGTTCGGTCGACCTTATAATCAGCCGATAAATCCATGTGGTAAAATTTTATAGCTCGAACGCATTCTTCTTTTGTTCGAAAATGGTCGCCCTCCTTTAATGCACCTTGTCTTTGTGGATACGGATCATAAAATATGTCTGAAGATGGGCCTTCACTTCCCAAGTTCAAGTTTGTCATGTGTGGAGGAGGACGATATACATGACTGCCCGGGACCTCGTCTTCATTGACCATTTCATCAACTACTGCCTCCTCTTGTTCCTCGTCCTCATCAACAACATCGACTTCAGCCAAATCATTGTCAGATTCGAAAAAGACTTGCGAATGATCAATGGGCTGAGACATTTGTTGTTGGTGAAGCGTAACATAGAGCTCGATATCATTGAAACCAGAATACTCATGGCTTAGAAACATAGTACGAACACTTTCGTCATCAGATATAGTTAATTGGAAATACATGACCTGGTTATCCTCATAGAATACTGGATTTTTGTAAATAATGACGTCCACTGGACCATGCTGCATTTTGTTTTCCAATCTCTTTTTTAGATGAGCGAAATTGGATTGTCGGGTGATTGAGAACCGAGTAACCTCGGTGTTACGAAAGTTGAAACCAGAATGGTTACATTCAAATATTTCGCCATTTATATATATATATATATATATATATATATATATATATATATATATATATATATATATATATATATATATATATATATATATATATACTTATACATACTTAATTAAACCCTACCTAGTATTACATTAATGAAACCCTAACTTAACTTAATTAAACCCTAATTAAACTAACTAAACTAACCTAATTAAACCCTAACTAACTAAACTAACCTAATTAAATCCTAACTAAACTATCCTAATTAAACCCTAACTAAACTAACCTAATTAAATCCTAACTAAACTATCCTAATTAAACCCTAACTAAACTAACTAAATTAACCTAATTATAAACTAACTAAACTAACTTAATTAAACCCTAATTAAACTAACTAAGCTAACCTAATTAAACCCTAACTAACTAAACTAACATAATTAAACCCTAACTAAACTAACCTAATTAAACCATAACTAAACTAATCAAATTAACTTAATTATAAACTAACTAAACTAACTTAATTGAACCCTAACTAACTAACTAAACTAACCTAGTTAAACCCTAACTAAACTAACCAAACTAACTTAATAAACCTAACTAAACCTAACGTGTATAAACACGTTCGCCAATTGGTGTGGCTAACCAAGGCTGACTTTAATCCTATTCGCCAAATGGATTGGTGAATCCATTAACTCATTCGCCAATCAACATGGCTACTTATGTGTCCTGCTAAAGCTGGAAAATGCAGAAGAGATTCGTGCTGGTTTCAATGCTTTGACTTCCCTTGACCATGCAGAGATTCCATTGAATGCATGTGAAGTGAGCTGGTGATCCATAAACATATGCATTCGCCAATCAGAATGAAGATGAGGAATCCACAAACATGCTGATGAACCAATCACAGGACATGCAAAAAACTTTTGTTCAGATTCGCCATATGGTGTGGCGAATTAGTGTAAATGTTTTTGTTCAATTCGCCACATGGTTTGGCGAATGTGTACATGTTGTTTTTGTTTCAATCCGTAACAAGTAAATGGAAATTCTTATATATACCACACTATCAAACCTAAAATATCAAATATCACACAAACAATTCATAAAGGTGCAACATCAGATATCAAATATCAAATATCAAATATCAAATATCGCGGCAAAATCGAAAATGGCTTTACTAACGATGGGAGATCAACATCGAGGCACAGTCGAAAATATCGCGTCATTTGTAAGTTTAATCTTCGTAAATTTTTTTACACATAATTTTTATATATATTTCATACTAATATAAGTAAACCCTAACTTATATATATATATATATATATATATATATATATATATATATATATATATATATTTATATTTATATTTATATATTTATATATATATATATATATATATATATATATATATATATATATATATATATATATTTATACATACATATATATATTCTTGCGTATTTTAACTTATTTCGAAAATTATTTTTACAGAATGTAAGAAGATTTAGGTGTCGGGTGCACGACTACATAGAGTTTGATCCGATCATTGAACCGTATCTATGGTTATGCGGATTTGGTGAAATCATAAAGGTGCACAACAACTCTATAGACTCAAAATTCATCTTGGCACTACAAGAGAGGTGGAGGCCAGAGACACACACCTTTCACCTGCCCTTCGATGAATGCACTGTCACATTGGAAGACGTATACATGCTTTTGGGGTTACGTGTATCCGGCAGAGCTGTCTTTGGTAAGGTGAACCACGAAGTTTCTATAATTGTGGATTTGCTGGGTGCCCCTCTCATTGACGAGGAGCAGCCAACAAATACTCGTAGCCGGGGTTCAGGTATTAATCTAGGAGTCCTTAGAGCCCACTATGCTAATTTTATTTTAACCGAAGAATCAACCGAGTTAGAAAAAATGCAAAAAACCCGGTGTTATATTATGCTTTTATTCGGTCATTTTTTATTTCCCAACGGTACCGGAAACACAATAAATATGATGTATTTACCATTGTTGCGAAACATCAACAATGTAAATACATATAGTTGGGGTTCGGCTGTTTTGGCACACTTGTACAGTAGCCTTTGTAAAAATGCCGCAAAGGATACTTGTACATTTTTTGGTTGTGCATTTTTGTTACAAGCTTGGGGGTATTCCAGACTGCCGATGCTTGCCCCACGCAACATGAATCCATGCCCGTTCCCCTACGCAAATCAGTAAGTCTACTATTAATTTTTATTTCCAAACATATTAAATTTTAAATATTTAAATTGTTATTGTATCTAAATGCGTTTAAATCTGTTGTGCTTCGCTGGTCCGATCTTGGGATGGATTATAGTAGAAACCCAAGAAGTTCCATAGTTTTATATCGCCAATTGTTAGACCACGTGGGGATCTATCAGGTATTGTCATATATAAAAAATATTTTTCCGTTTTAATGCATTTTATTAACTAAAATAATTTTATACTAAACGATTTTTTTTTTTCGTAGTTCATCTGGCGCCCATATTTAGCCCTCGACCATGAGCCTAACCCAGAAGATGCTGAAATTTGGACGACAAAAACTCAAATCATCCGGTTCACTACAATTGAAATGCACCAAACAGATCGGGTGAAAATGCAGTTCGGAATGCAACAGGATATTTCGGGCCCTCCGACATGTTTGGGAGATTGGCATTTGAAAAGAGTAAGTGACATGTGGAACATGGAAGATTGGAGAGACTTTGCAAGGGAATTACGTCAACAATGGAGGGATCGACGCCAACATGTCCTAACTGACCAAGTGCTACAAAATGTCAAACCAACTAGAGAATATTTAGTTTGGTTTAGGTCAGTTACTATGCAACAATGGGTGTCTGATAACCCATACTTGATTGACCCGCGCTCGCAGGCCGCAACATACGCCCAACCACCAACCCCACAACATGACTACCCCACCCAATTCCAGCCATCGACCTCAAACACCCATAGGCCATTCCTCCAAACACGTAACCCCTTCATGCCACAAACCCAATCACAACAACAAGAGCCTTACCAACACCAATATACCCCCCGACAACCCCTTCATATCCACACCAACCTATAGCCCCCCACCTTTGTTTCGTTCTCAAAACGAGGCAATATCCTCATTTGGTCAAGCTTATCGTCCTCACCCAACCCAATCCAACCCAGCCCAACCTATCCGACCCAGCTTTGAAAACATGGGCACACAACTGAGTTACGGCAGCGCCTTTGGCAACAACCTTCCACGTAATTGGGGACAAGCTGAATCATGGACTTAACAACAACCGCCTCCACCAAACACACAAATACAAGCGGAACCTCGACCACCTGGTGGTAGAGTTCGAAGATGGGGTCATCCCCGTGGATGTGGTACTGGGGGACAGTTAGATCGGGCGGAAAATTAGTTTTTGTAATGTCGTTGTTGAATTATTAATAATAATTTTCTTTTAATTTATATTTCTCTTTCTCATATTCTCTAATTTTCTTTTATATCAATAATTTTCTTTAAATATAATTTTATTTCAATTATAATTTTCTTTTATATACTTTTATATATATATTTATATATATATATATATATATATATATATATATATATATATATATATATATATATATATATATATATATATATATATATATATATATAAGTATATATATATTTATAAAAGAAAAAAAAAATATATATATATAAGTATAAGTATATATATATATATATATATATATATATATATATATATATATATATATATATATATATATATATATATATATATATATATATATATATATATATATATATATATATATATATATATATATAGATGAATACCACAAAAATAACAAAAACATTAAACCCCCCCCCAAAAAAAAAAACACCTAAACATGCATCAATCCATTTGGCGAATGTGTACATGAAATTACACTCATTCGCCAAATGGAATGACAAATTAGTGAAAAATATTTCATTCTAGCCAATCCAAATGGCGAATTCATCATATTTTATACATGTTCATCACATGGTTTGGCGAACATGCATCCAAACTATGTTAGTTTGGTAATTTTTTTCAAAACTATGTTATTTAGGAAATTTAATTAATAAACTATGTTATATTAAAAAAAAATTCTCTATATGAGTAGATGTTTATATTAAATTTTAATATAAAAGTCAAATTTAAATTTAAAAGTTAAAAATTTAACTTTAAGTAATCAATTCTATTTAAAAAACAAACAAGTCATACTCATTTTAAAAGTAAAATTATGATTTGATAGAATATATTTTAAAAAATATCTTTCATAAATATTTTACAGCCTTCTATACACATATATTTCTTTTAACTTTCAATATTAATTTTTAGGTTAAATATATTTGTGGTCCTTTTAAATATTTCAAATTTCGTTTTTAGTTCTTCAATTATTTTTTTAAAGAATGATTTTTTTAAAATTTTGTATGCACACTTTTGATCAATCATGTAACTTAGCGATGATTTTGACAACTTAGCGACAGAATTAGCGACGATTTTATCGACGATTATTACTTAACGACTGAATTGACGATAATTTTAACGACAATTTTAGTATTAAGAATCAAAGGTGTATGAATTTTTTTTAAAAGAATCATTCTTTAAAAGAAATATTAACAGAGACTAAAAACGAATATTAAAAAAATTTAAAAGGACTAAAAATATATTTAACTCTTAATTTTTAAACAAATAACAAAAATTTAAGATCAGTAACTATGCCCACAAAAAAATTATTCTAAATTTAATTATCATTTATAAAAAAATTCTTTTATTATACTATTTTATTATTGATATTTTTAATTTACATGTTTTTTTTTATTAGCATAATTCATATTCAAATAAATATTTGTGAAGATTAGAAAATGTGATGAGTCATGTTCATATTATATATAAAAGTACTTTTATAGTTTAAAATCACTTTTATAATGATAATAATAATTTTCATACTGTTTATTTCAGTATATATTCAAATGTAACAAGTGATCAAGCCAATTTATTTTATGAAGTATTTATTTATAAAGCATATTTAACTTATGTGTAGAAAATAAAAAATAAAAAATAAAATAGAAAGGGAGCATCATTTAAATATAATTATATAATTTTAAAATTACAAATTTCATCCTGTTTTTACACTTAAGACATATTTATTTGTTTGTTTGTTAAAAAAGGACAGGACAATGTCAAAACGAGCATGTGTGTGAAAAAGAAGTCTACAAAAGTGCTTTTTTTTTCAAAACATTAAAGATATATTATTTTTCCTTATCCCAAAAAAAAACTACATTACTAGTATTGGTAACAGAATTAAAAAGCTGAAAAACTATATATATTTCTTTTAATAATTTTATGATAATGCTAGTTAAGGATTTTAAATTTAAAACGATTTAAAAAAAACGTAAATTCGTAAAAGAAAGATAATAATGTTATGGAGCATATTTGGGGTCTAATTGTATTTTAGATTTTTTTAAACCAAGTATGATGTATTCTACTAATTATTTAATTGTATTTTTAAATTTATTTGTTAATATGACATATCTACTATTTATTTGTTAGTATGATATATTCTTCCGAGAAGTTATATCCATTATCCAGTCATAAATTTTTAACAAATTTCAAAGCTTTTTAAAAATTAATTTTATGTTTACAATAAATCTTTTTCAAGGTCAATTAATACAAACTTGAATACAATTTTCTAAAGCATAAAAACTTGATAGGTGATCTTTTTCTTATGCTTATGCTTATTATACGTGTTCTTCATCTAATCTTCATCTAATGATTCAGAATTAATAAATATTAAATAAATAAAAATTTATTGTTTTGAAAACAAATGAAAAAAATAGATGAAGAGATGAAAATTGGATGGACAACAACAACAAAAGAGCTGGAGAGGATCTAGATCTCGCATGTTACATATAGAGAACTGCATAATATCCTTATCCAGATAATGTAACTCGTATTTCATATGAGAAAAATAAAAGAGTGAGTCCTATCGAAAATGTACGTATAACTTTTACAATAATATGGAGAAATGAAACACTTAAGTGTTGCGTGTGAGTGATTTGACACATTTTGAGAAGTCTTTTGCATGCTAAATAGTAATTTGTAAGAGTCAACACTACTCTCTTTAAGTTATTTTCTTGATCTTGTAACCACCTTCTTCTTTGGTCTTCTCACTTCCTTGTATCGGATAATTTAATGCATTATGAGTAAGAAATCACATAAGAGTACTCACAAATTCCAGAAAGATGTTCCATCTTCTTGGATAGATGTTTATTACTCCATTGTTTCTGCTTTCGCGAAGGTGGGCGACCTTGATGACGTCTTTACTGAAGTTGGTCAATCTTCCTACTAGGGAATGTTGAGTCCTTCTGAGGATGAAAAAATATGCGGTAAATATGGTGATTGCACTATCCCATTTTATGAATGCATTTTCTTCGTTATGGGTATTCCTCTTCCAGACTCTGCTTGTGATATAGAGGTCCTAAGACATTTGATGATTGTTCCTTCACAACTTCATCCTGCAAATTAGGAATACATGAAGTTTTACTAATATTAGTGCGAATATTTGAATGGAAAGCCTTATGTGATCCTTTTCTTCCATCTTTTTAAATATTGTTATGACTCTGTGGCTCAAACCTGTGGTAGGGGTTTAGTCAATTTTGAGATCGACTGTGTGTCGCTTTAGGCCTCTTTCGATGCTACAATCTTTTGAAGATAAGATATTTCTAGTCTCTCTATTAGTCTCGAAGCGCATTCTACAGTTTACGTCATTGGAGATGGGGTAGAGGGAAGATGTGTTGAGTTGTTCTCTAAGTACTGGATTGAGAGCCATTTTCTGTTGAGGAACTATCTTTACGTGTATGGGGAATGAGATCTTTCTGATGAGGCTTGGTACTAGAAGAGATAATTGATGAAACTTATCCAAAATTTACAATATTTTGAAGGAGGAACCCCCATGGAAGAGGTTGAAAATAAATGCTTGCAACACCTTATTGACATATAGTTGTTGATAGAAGTCCATTCTTGGGAGGAGAGAAGGACTATTTTTTGTAAATTCTGGAACCTTCAGGTTCTTTTGTTTTTAGTTTGTTCATTCATAACGTGTTTTCTTTACCCATGATTGTATGTAGAATATATGCATGATGAAGTATAAATCCAACTTATAAGGCGAGGAATATAGTCGATTGGGAGCAACACTATTTTGGAGAACCTACTGACTTTCTCGAGTATCCCGAGTCTGACTACCCTTCCATTGCTAACGAGGTCTACTTCTCGTTATTCTGAAGGTCGACAACCTCCTCCCTGGACAAACACAATGGTAACTTGAATGGATGAAAATGATGCCTTAAAGAGGGAGTTCGAAATCAAGAAAATTTACCTATTGGAGTGTGTCCATTGCACCTTCTAGAGTACTCCAGGGAATATGTGATAATGTCTATAACTTCACTAAACCCCCAATAGTGTGTTGGAATGCTTAGTTGCAATGCCTTTGATGAGTTAAATTTGATGCATGGAATGTGTGTATATGAAAAATTTGCAAGGAAAGTGGAAGAATAAAGAGATTCGAAGTTTCGACTCTTATGTAACAATGGAGTTTTTTTTTGGAAATTTTAGTTTTTTGTTCTTGAAGGATGTTTTACTATTTTTGTGTGTGTGTTTCTCTTGGTAATTTTCCTTTTTTTACTTCTCTTTTTTTCCTCCCTTTTCCTCTTTTTTTGAAGTAAGAGCAAAATGGCTATATATAGAATTCTTGATCCTTTTTATTCTTTAGTAGCAAGACTTCCATGAGTATCAGCTTCTAATTACAATTTTTCCACCAGTAATTACAAAACTGTCATTAGTAGTGTAAATGAAAAGATCATTATTTACAGATTTTCCATTGAACGATGTTGATCCACATGTTGATCCTCAACTGCTATATGTTATTACAAAAATGTCATTTGATATTTACAACTTTGTCATTACTTGATGCCCAAATATGGTATATTCCTTCCTTGATCCTCACATATGTACCATTATTACAGTTTTGCCATTGAGTGATGTTGGTCCGCATGTTGATCCTCAACTGCTTTATGTTATTACAAAAATGTCATTTGATATTTACAGTTTTGTCATTGTTTGATGCCTAAGTATGGTATATTTCTTCCTTGATCCTCACACACATGTACCATTATTAAAATTTTGTCATTGCATTATTTCTTGATCCTCTTATGTGATTTTATTGATTCAATCTTGATTAAATTCAACTATCTTCCATATTTTCTTGATTAATTGGCTCGAAAAGTCCATGGTTGACCCGCAAAAATGTCAAAAGTCAAACTTTGACTTTTTTTTTATACTTTTTTTGCAATTAAATCAAATTCTTAAACTATCAATGGATCACACTTCTTGGGCTTTATGAATCACATGAATGGACCACCAAGATGTATTTGAAACCTTTGAATCATGTCTTGAGGTATGAGGTCATGCTCAGATGAAAAGTCGACACCAAGTTGTCTTTGGTCAAAACCCTAATTTGGTGCACTTGAGGAATCAAAACTTGATGAACTTGACTTGATGTGATCTTGCAATTGTTCATTGATGAAGGGGATATCTTGATCATGTTGAATGAGTTAAGAGCTTGGGAAGTTGAGAATCACATTAAGCCCTGATTGATCATACATTTGAACACCTTGAGGAAAAACCCTAACTTACAAACAAACAAGCAAGCCATATATTTTTTTTGTATTTTCATGAGGTTAGTAATGCATAAAAAAAAACACACAAGAAATGCTTGATATTATGCAAATGAAATGGGATCTTAGGGGTAAAAATTAGGGTATGACAACATGCATCATTTCTAGTAACATTCTTGAGAGAAAATCTACATGGAACCAAGATTTCAAAGAATTCTCATCATCTTCAACCTCTCTTATATGCATACACACAATCAAACTACACATAATCATTTTTTGATTAGGTGACTATCTATATTATAGTTGATAAAATCCAATTAAGTTATTGTACATAGAATATTAGGTTGAGTTCTTTGAGGGTTTCAAATAAGAAAACTGAGCTAAGGTTTTCCTTCAAGATCATTGAGGATTTGAAGGTTTTGGACAAGATTATGATTCATATCTAATCGAGTGAAAGCCTTGGAAGAAAGGGTTCCTTGCAAGGGAGTAGCCTGAGACGGTGCATCGTGTTTGTAAATTTGGGTTCAACAAGTATGCGGTTGGGATTAATTCGACCGAGTGAAAACCTTAAGACAAAGAGGTCTTGAAAGGCAGTATCAATAACTGGTGACACTACAACAAAAATGACGTTTAACAACGCACCTTAGACAGCGCTTATATGAAAAAACGCTGTTATAAGTGAAAAAATTAAAAAACACAGAGACTGTTCACAAAAATATTTTAAAAAGCGCTGTCTAAGGGGGGGCTTAGACATCACTTTCAAAAAGCGCTGTCTAAGGGGGGGCTTAGACAGCGCTTTCAAAAAGCGCTTTTAAAGGTATACCTTAGAAAACGCTTTTGAGAAAGCGCTGTCTAAGTTATTAAAAATAAAATCAAAATTAAAATCAAAAGCGTTATCTAAGGTACCCTTTAGACATCGCTTACTAAAAGCGCTTTCTAAAGGGTACCGTAGACAACGTTTTCCTCAAAACCGCTGTCTAAGGTCTAATTAAATTAAAATATTACTCAGTTTCTATTTTTTGTTCTTTTTGTTCTTTCGTTTTCCCTCTCTTCCAGGGATACGCGAAACGCGAAACCTAACCACGAATCCTCCATAAACTACATTTCTCTGTTCCGATCATTGAAGAAGTGTTTGTAGAAGCTATTATCGGTTACGGTCATTGACTGAGTTTCGTTTTTTGTTCTTCTTCTGTTCAAAAAGGTATTGTTCTTCGTTCATGGTATTGTTCTTGTTCATGGTATTGTTCTTCCATTGTTTTCAATCTCTTGCTTGTTTTATTGCTGAGAAGTTGCATAACCTGAGTTTATATACATTAGTTTATTAATGGCTGAGTTTAGTAGTTCATTGATGGATAGTGTGAAGAAAATATTGACACTGAGAAGTTGTTTTGTAGTTCACTGAGTTTATATATATATACAGTAGTTTATATACATTAGTTTATTAATGGCTGAGTTTAGTATAACCTGAGAAGTTTAGTAGTTCATACACTGAGTTTATATAAATATTAACACAGAGTTGTTGGCTTCATTACCTGAGAAGTTTTTTTGTTGAATTTGTAGACTGAGTTTGAAAAGCAACCAAGTTCGTCCATTTTCTTGACTGAGTTCGTCCGAGTTCGTCCTCTACTGAGTTCTCATAAGGTACATTGTTGTTGTTATGTTCGATAAGTCATAATATTTTTGTTATTTTCTTGATTGAGTTTTTGTTATAATCTATGAAGCACGGATAAAACATTTAGGATACAGAGATACGTTAGTCATTGAAAAATTTAGGATACGATACGATTAAAATACATATATAAAAAATTAAAATTAAACATTAGTGTTATGTTCGATAAGTCTAATATTGTTGTTATGTTCGATAAGTATAATATTGTTGTTATATTATTATAATGAAAGTGAACTTGAAAGTCTAATATTAGTGTTATGTTCGATAAGTCTAATATTAGTGTTATGTGCAATAAGTCTAAATTAAAATTAAACATTTAGGATACGGAGTTTTTGTTTAAAACATTTAGGATACGGAGATACGTTAGTCATTGGTGTTATGTTCGATAAGTCTAATATTGTTGTTATTATATGAAACTCTATTTTCAACTTAAATGATGTAAATATCTGTTAAATGTGAGAAAATGAAGTGAACTTGTAAGTTGTTAGAATATTCGAAGATATTATCTTAGTTATGTATTTTTGTCTGGATTTAACTAGGTTATTGTCGTTTGGAGAAACATTGGTTATGTATACGTTATTGAAGTTGATATTGATTGTTTACCTTAATAAGTAGGAAAACCATGGATAAAACATGGATCTGTGTCGATCGAATAACCAAAGAGTACGAGAATGGGGTAGCGGAATTCGTTAAGTTTGCTGTTCAACACGCTGAAAACCCCAGACGAATGCATTGTCCTTGCTTGCGTTGTTGTTATATTGGTAAGATTGACGCAGATGGATTGAAATTGCATTTACTGAGGCATGGAATTGATCAAAGTTATCAGTGTTGGATATTTCATGGTGAGAAAATTAACGAGAACGTTGAACCGAGTGGAAAAAGTAATACGACCTATGCTTCATACGACAAAGACACGGAAACATACGACTGTGATCGAGTTGAAGAGATTGTAGAAGCACTTGAAGAAGATCTTCATGATTGTCCCGAAATGTTTGAGAGGATGGTAAGCAATGCAGAGAAACCGCTGTACAAAGGTTAGACTAAATTCTCAAGACTGTCTGCGGTATTAAAGTTGTACAACTTAAAGGCGGGCAATGGATGGTCGGATAAAAGTTTCACAGAGTTGTTGGCCCTTATGAGAGAAATGCTACCAGATGATAATGTTCTTCCTAATCAAACCTATGAGGCAAAAAAAATGTTGTGCTCTATTGGCATGAGCTATGATAAGATACATGTTTGTCCTAACGATTGCATTTTGTTTCGTAACGAATATGCATCGTTAACTGAGTGCCCTAAATGTGGTTTATCTTGATATAAGAAAAGATTGTCTCCCGCAAAAGTCTTATGGTATTTTCCCATAATTCCGAGATTTAGGCGCATGTTTCGTAGTGAAACCGATGCAAGACATCTGACTTGGCATGCAGATGAAAGAATTATTGATGGAAAGTATCGGCATCCGGCTGATTCACCATAGTGGTCGAAGATTGATAATGATTATCCTGAGTTTGGAGAAGAAGCAAGAAACCTTTGCTTGGCATTATCTACTGATGGAATGAACCCGCATGGTCTTCAAAGTATCTCACATACCACATGGTCTGTGATTCTTATGATTTATAACCTACCTCCATGGCTATGTATGAAGCGTAAGTACATGATGTTATCTATGTTAATATTTGGGCCTAAATAACCAGGGAATGACATAGACGTATACTTGACACCTTTGATCGAAGATTTAAAGATTTTGTGGGAGAACGGTGTGGAGGTTTATGATGGATATAGGAAAGAAAGTTTCAATTTGAGGGCGATGTTGTTTGGCACAATTAATGATTTTCCAGCATACGAGAATCTATCTGGGTATAACATTAAAGGTCAACATGCGTGTCCTGTTTGTGAAGACGGAACCGATACGATTCGATTAGAACTTTGTCAGAAGAATGTGTTTCTCGGTCATCGTAGATTCTTACATTCTAAACATCACTACCGTGGATGGAGAAAAGCATTCAATGGAGACACCGAACAGCGTAAAGCTCCACCCGCATTATCAGGTGACCAAGTTTTTGAAAAGGTGAAAGATGTGCGTACTGAGTTTGACAAGCCTTTTGCACATAAGGTTGTCAAAGGTGGGTGGAAGAAAAGGTCGATATTTTTTGAATTGCCATATTGGAAGTCTTTGTACGTGAGACATTTTCTCGATGTTATGCATATTGAAAAAAATGTATTTGAAAGTGTTATCGATACATTACTCAATATAAAAGGCAAGTCTAAGGATGGCCTTAAAGCAAGGGAGGACATGTTAAAAATGGGAATGAGAACTGAATTAGCACCCGTGAAGAAAGAAAAACGAACATATCTACCACCTGCTGCTTTTACTTTATCTAGAAAGGAGAAAAAAAATTGTGTAAGTCTCTGAGTGAAGTTAAGGTTCCAGAAGGATACTCATCAGATATCAGAAGACTTGTTTCTATGAAAGACCTCAAGTTGAAGAATTTGAAGACACATGATTGCCATGTTATAATGGAACATTTTCGACCGATAGGTATACGTTCTATTTTTCCAGAAAAAGTGAGAAGTGCCATAACTAAATAGTATTTTTTCTTTAGGTCAATCTGTAGTAAGGTGATCGATCCCGAGATCTTACCAACACTACAAAAAGAGATTGTAATTACCTTGTGTGAGCTTGAAATGTATTTTCCTCCGTCTTTTTTTAACATAATGGTTCATCTAGTTGTTCATCTTGTGAAAGAGATACAGTTGTGTGGACCAGCTTATATGAGATGGATGTACCCTGCTGAACGGTATATGAAAATATTAAAAGGGTACATGAAATCCCGAAGTCGATCAGAGGGTTGTATTGTTGAACGATACATTGTTGAAGAAGCTATTGAGTTTTGTACTGAATATTTGTCTAACGTTCAATCGATTGGACTCCCCAAAGTTCAGATTTTCGAAAAAATGGAAGGTAAAAAATTAATTGGAAATAAAATTGTGACAGTATCAAGGGATGAAAGGGATCAAGTTCTTTTGTATGTTCTGCACAATGATAATGAGGTTGAGCCATATGTTGAAATGCACAAGGATGTACTCTGAAGGTTAAATCCGAACAGAAATGAAAATTGGATAGTTAGAGAGCACAATCAAAGTTTCATACAATGGTTAAAGGATCATATTTATTCGAAACGCTATTCAGATCCTTCTTCGGTAACAGAAAGGTTGAGATGTTTGGCATATGGTACAAGTTTGCATGTGTTTTCTCATAGCGCATACTCAATTAATGGATACACATTTTATACCAAAGAACAAGATGATAAGAGTACTATGCAAAATAATGGTGTCACCGTGCTAGCTGAAGCAATGCATATATCAAGTATGAAGGACTTAAACCCCAAATATGCAAATTTGTCATATTTTAGAGTTATTGAGCACATTTGGGTGTTTGATTACGAGAAGTTTCAAATTCCTATCTTTGGTTGCAAGTGGGTAAATAGTAGTGGCATACGAATGGATAAGTCTAGATTTTTGCAAGTTGATCTTACTAGGGTGAGGTATAAAGATGAACCTTTTATTCTAGCATCTCAAGATAAACAAGTGTTCTATGTGAATGACCCGACGAGTACAAAATGGTCTATATTGTTATTCTCTAACAAAATGGTTGATTATAGTGGTGTCGATCAATGTGATATTGATGTTGAGAATGAGTCATGCATTAGACGGAATGAGTTGAATAAAAATAATGAAGATGAAGATCTTATAGCGTATGAGTCATATATAAGAAACGATCATAATGAGGGAATTTGGATCAATTCATCTGTATGCATTGCTAAGAAACAAGTGATTAATATTCCAACAAAGAAAAGAAAGAGATGTTAGTGAAAGAGGTAAATTCATGCATTGTTTCTTTATAAGTTAGTGAAAAGGTCGATATTTTTTTGTTTTCAGTTGCTTTCATTATAAGTTATATTTGGTCATCCATGGTTTCTTTATTTTTTTGTTTTCAGTTGCTTTCATTATAAGTTATATTTGATCATACATGGTTTCTTTATTTTTTTTGTTTTCAATTGCTTTGATTATAAGTTATATTTGATCATGCATGGTTTCTTTATTTTTTTGTTTTCAATTGCTTTGATTATAAGTTATATTTGATCATCCTTTGTTTCTTTATTACAGGTTAGACATGGCCACTAATGATGATAACCCACATGATGATCATTCGACACATGCAGGACGTAGTAAAAAAGAATCAACTGAAGAAGAGATTAGAAGAGGTATAGCAGTTATGAGAAGAGTGGTCCATGGTAGATCTCGAGGCATCACTCTAGATGTGCATTGGAGCCCTCAGAGGCAGCTTATAGAACCTAATGGGCATACCTTAACTAGTTTCATCGGTGCACTAGTAAGGAATGAAGTTCCCATTACTTGCGATGATTGGAGAAACAAAGACCTGAATGACTCTAAAGAAAGAATTTGGAGTGAGATAAAGGTACAATAATTATGTCTTTAATTATGCGAATCAATTATGTTTTTTCAATTACCTGTACTAACGCACAATCTGTATGTTTTTCTTAGCGGTGTTTTAACATTGAAGAAGAAAGAAGAGGTTTTTGTATGAAATTGGCCGAAAAGCTTTTACGAGGGTTTATAACACTTTTATCATCCAAGTTCCTTAAGGATGCGGATGGTAATCATGTTGATGCGGAGATTCCTAAAAAATATGAAAGTTTGATATCAGCAGAAGAATGGGAAGCCTTAAAATCCAAACGACAGGACCCGGTATTTAAAAGACTAAGTGCCACAAATCGGGAAAGAGCATCAAGTCCCGCATATCCGTACCGAAAAGGACGTGTCGGATATGGATGCTTAGAACAATCTATGGTAAGTATTTATAAAATGCGATAATCTATTTGTTCATCATATATTAGTTATATTTGATCATATTGTATGACTGAATGTGTAGCTGCAAAATGAGAAGAGTTCTGAAACATCTCTTTCTGCACATGTTTTATGGAAGGAAGCCTGTGTGGGCAAATCTGGAGTTCCTACAGAAGATGTTTTACAAGTATACAAGAAATGTGTAAGTATAACTGTCGCTCCCACCAAAATGACACCTGGTCAGAAGGGGTACAGACGCGAACTGTCGGCGAAAGGGAAAGGAAATGAATAGAGTCGCCAGCTAGGCATTTTTATCCCGAAGGAAAGGTAATGCTGCATAAACCTAAGAGAAGATGGATAAGACGGTTGCGAACCAGAGAAACTGAGAAAGGGGGTTGGTTACAACCTGGGAAGGTATTAGCACCCAGATTGTCCGTCGTACTCGACGGGATCCACGCTTAAAAGATTTGTGTTTAAAAGGGGTAGTGTCAGTGCAATCTGTGTATCAAAGCTGGAAAGAATGCAAGTGTCAGTGTAAGAAATGAATGAAGCTCAAAACTATGAGGCTTAAAGAATAATGCTGGAAGGAGGGGGAATATACAGAGACTTTTGTTCGATAACTGTTAAGTTATGCCTACGTATCCTCTCGTGCAATGAGGAAGTCAGAACACCGTAGTTCGACTCAAAGAGACTGAAAGAGACTGAAAGATAAATTGACTAATGAACTGCTTACTTATCTATGCTCAAGTGTATGACCTGTCTGGCTCAGGTGCAAACTGTCTTGCATTAGACGGAAGAAGCAGGTTCTCGTTTGTGAGTGAATGAGGTGAGAAAAGAATCCCGGAGGAGACGATTATTGTTTGTTTTTGGTGTTTTCAATCTTTTATTGATTTTGGAGTTTGTCATAAGAAAATGAGCTTAAACCTAAACCAAGGGTTAGTAAACTCATCACATCTTCCCTCTGATTAGGGTAATGAGAATACCATAAGTATGAAGTAAACACCTCACACTTAATCACCATGAGGTGGGATTAAGATCATTAACCTACTTGCACTTATTTAGATGTTTTTGGTATTTTTGTTTAGTGTTAAGTAATGAGCTTAAGCCATAATCAAGGATTTAATGGACTCATTACACCATCCTAATAGAAGGATAATAGATGAGAACATTTAAGCTGAGGAAGGCTCCTCAACTTAATCCATGATTAGGGATTAACCTCATGACAAAACAAAGCCTTTATTAAAGTGGATTTTATTTAATGATAATATTAAGAAATGAACTTTATGGGTTGTAAGGCAACTTGAGGGGGACTTGTCCATTAACATTAGGGTTAGTCCTTCTTAACCAGTTAAGGAAGAATTAGAACCCTGATGCAAGGCCCAAGTTAAAATCTTGATGTCTTAGTGATTATTAAGTGGATTGATTAAAGGATTTAAACACATTAAGGATTTAAAACTTAGGATTAAAGTTATACACTCCATCCTAATAGAAGGATACCGGCATAACCCTAATCACAAAGTCTTAAAACCTTTAAGGTTTAGTCCTTGATTATGAGGTGAGAAGAGAGGACTCAAAGATGACACAAAGGTGAAACTAAAGGGGGACTAATCAAACCCTAATTATTATCATGATTGGGTATCCCTAGGGTTTATGAGGCTTGCAAAAGATCTTCAGGAGAGAAGCCACCAGGAAAGAAACAGATGAAAGGAGGAAGAAGCAAAGAGAAGCAAAACAACTTGCTTCACTTAAGAAGACAAGTTGCTTGGAGAAAGAAAGAGGGAAATGAGCATGAATGAGCAAGCTCACTCTAATACACAAGTAAAATGCAGAAATGATACATAAGAGAGATGAGGAGAGATTATGAGGAGTGAAGGCAAATTCACTTCTCAATGACTTACCACCTGAAAAGTTAGTAACAAGAGGTGAAATGAAATGAAAATGAGATGAATGCAATGATGCAAACCAAAGTCAGAAGCATAAACATGATGTTGATGATGCTAATAGATGATGCAAACACATGTCAAGGATTGTGGATGATCATACAAGGATGAGGATGCAAATGAAGCATGCTTTGAACCATGAAAGGTCATGAAAGTTTATGAAGTGGGATGAATGCATAGCATGGCAAATGAATGATGCAATGATCAAACATGATTCTAATATGTCCTAAGATGTCTTATATGTCATGAGGATGCACAAAATGTCATGGCAAGTTCATGTATGCAAGCAAATGAGAGATGAATGCAAATGAAAGCCAAAATTAGGGTTTATGCACAAGACACAAAGCAAAAATCCAAAATCAGAAGCAAATGACAAGATAAAAAATTGAAAATGGGATCAAAGGAACCCTAACCCTACATAAGTTCACTGCCCAAAGGAGGGGACCCAACTCTTAACCTAATGGAAGTTATGACTTTCTCAAGTTAGCTAGGGTTTTAAGACACTTCAACAGGAAAAATGCACATCAAATTGAAAATGAAAGATAAATTCAAATCAATTTTACCCTAGAAACTACATGGTATGAAGAATGCAATGCAAGAAGAACCATCATCAAACTCTTCATGGTTAGGCAGAATGAATTTTTCTAAGTTGGAACAAAAATATTGCCTTTTAAGAACTTTAATTCCAAAGAAAAAGGTCAAAATATGTCAAGATCCAAAAAGAAATTTGTTTGAAGAGTTTGATAATGTTTCTAAATGTTTTAAAATGCAATGTGAATTTTCTTGTGATTTTTAAATGCCTAAATGCATTTTTAATTAATTAATTTCCATTAACTAATTAAAAATAAACATTTAAATGATTTAAAAATAATTTTTAATGCAAAAAATAAAAATAAAAATATTTTTGGGTTCTGAAAATTAATTAAAGTTTGGATAAATTTTTCAGAATTTTTTTTGAAGTCTTTTTCTATTTTTAAAAATTCATACAAGTTTAAATAAAGAAAATGAATTAAAAATTAAAAATAATGAAAGTATGCTGGTTGGAGGGTCAAGATCTAATCTGGGCCTGAAAAGTTTGACCTGGCGCGCATCTGGACGGCCCAGGTTCAAACCTGCCTAAACTTAATTAATCATTTAATTAATCCTGATTAATTGCTAATGAGAATGATCCACACAAACACGCGCGGGAAGGCCCATCTAACGACTCACATTCAAATGAAACCCTAAACCTGATTAAAAGCCCTAATGACTTTCAGGTGGCCGGAAATGACCTCCGGTCATCTTCTCCGGCCACACTCTCCCCTGAGAATTTCTATCTCTCTCCCTAAGCTATAAAAACATGCCAAAACCTCCAGAACTCTTCCTCTAACATCAAATAACAAGAATCCAACATCAATAACAATTTATTTTACTCACACAAGGAGAATCGAAGAGGAACAGATTTAGGGCAAAAGTTTCAGAGCAACATAAAATGCTTGTCTCTGGCTCATTTTCAAAAATAAACACATCCCCATGATCAGGGCAACACATAGAACAACATTTTAACAAGAAATCTGAGTTCTGGAAAAATTGTTCATCATGTTACCTGAGGTTGAGCTTTCGAATCCTGGGCTTTCTGACCTTCTGCCTTGTGCTTTTCCACTCTAATGAACTCCTTGAGGCTTCTGGTAAGCTTGGAATGAGCTTATATGGAGGGTTTTGAAGCTTCCAGTTCAGGGGTGGTGAAAATCGTATTTCTGTTTGGGTTAGTTTTAGGTTGTTTTGATGGATGAGAAATGATCAGTGAAGCATTTTGAGATGAATGGTGGAAGAAGTTTGGAGGATAAATGGCTGAGTTATGGGATTCGATAGAATTTGCAAAAGAGGGAGTTTTTGTGAACTATGGTGATACTGTGGTTTCAGGCTCTCTTCTTGTGTGTTTGGAGTTTCATTTTGTCCACTTATCAAGCTGTGATAGGTCTGTGGAGTTGGTGTGGGCTATGTTGATTGGTATGGTTCATTTTGCCAAAAGTCAAGGTTAGGTGTCCTTGGAGGTATGGGCAAGTTCAGGCCAAGGACAAAGGCATGTCTGGTGCAGCTGTGATCAAGGAGAACCATGGAAGTGAGATTGAGGCAAATCAGCAAGTGGTTTGAAGTTTATGGGTTTTTTTGCAATTTTGTGAACCTTTGCCCCTTTTGAGATTTCTTAATGATCAAGGCATGAAAATGAGTGATTCTTTGGAGCATTCTGAATTTTAGGTCATGTGTTATGTTTGTATGATGGTTAGAAGTAAATTTTAGGTCACAAGATGAATTGGCAAGAGGTTTTGCAAGTTTCCTCTTTGGCACAAAAGTGATAATTAAGTGATTTTGTCCAACTTTGACAAGCCATAACTTTTGTTCTAAAATGAATTAGTATGAGTTCTTGTACTTTTTGAAAATGGGAGGATCCAATCTACAACTTTCATGACCAAAGATTTTTCATTTGAAGCATTTTTGGATCAAAAAGAGGAGGTTGAAAAACTTTCCCAAAATGGCAAGTTTTCATTACAAGTCACTTTCCCAAAATGGCAAGTTTGCAAATGGCTTGAAATTCTTTAATTTTGTGAACTTCTAACATCTTCTAAGATTAAATAAAGATCATACACACCCAAAATGATTGAGAATACCCTTTGGTTGGATGATTGGGGGCCTCAGATGCCCTGATTTTGCACTAACTTGCCCAAGAAGTCATCTATTGATCAGATGCCTTCCCCATTGAATTTCTTCATGAAATTTGGTATGCATGATCCTCACATCATATAGAGACCAATAGAAACAAGAATGACCAAAAAAATTGAAGTTATGGCTTCTGAAACCAAAATCCTAATTCTAGGTCATCTGTGCAGTTAAGCCTGTCTCTACTTCCAAGCCTTTCTCAGTTCTTGTGATTCTTTGACTTCCTTGATCTTTGGAGGATAGAATATGATGCTTGAACATACATGGACCCTCTTGAGATGATTGAATACCCTTGGAGTGGCTCAGATAGCCCTTGGATTTCTTAGATCACAAACCCTAGATGCAGATGACTTTGAACCAATGCAGTGAAGCAAAAATGCAATATGAGATGCTATGGTTGAACTTATGCAAATGAAAAGAAATCACAAGCCATGGTGTGAATGAGTGAGGGAAAATTTGGGGTGTTTACAGCTGCCCCTATTCAAACATGAGTTAGCTGTGCAGGATGTAAGCAACGGCTTAACAGGCAAACAGGATAACTTGTGGTTGAATACCAAAGACAGTCCAAAATTTGCACTCACAGAATGAAGAAGAAAAGGGATATAGATTTTAAAAGAAAATAAAGCATGATTATAAAGTGCGAACGACGGAGGACGACCGTCGAGCAGAGGACGATTGCTGGGGATGAAGTAATGACGGGGACGACCGACATGCTGGGGAAATAGAGGAATCAGGATGGGGACGACCATCAAGTAAAGTTACAAGACTCTCTGGGGTTTAAAGGTAAATGATGGGGACGACCATCGGGCTGAAGAAATAAATGATGAGGAACGGTCATCAAAGGTGAAGGACGATCACCTAGCAGGGGACGGCTGCTTTGTTGGGGATAAGGATGAGGGACGGTCATCCAAGGTGAAGGACGATCACCCGACAAGGTACGATCGCCGAAAATATCACGACATAGGACGAATGTCGGATGAAAAGGTCGACGATGGGGACGACCATCAGATAAGATGATGAATGACGATCATCAAGAGGTGAAGGAAGATCACCTAGCATGGTACGGCTGCTCTAGGGTTTTATCATGACATAGGACGAATGTCAGATAACATAATCAACGATGGGGACGGCCATTGAATAAAATGATGAAGGACGATCATCAAGAGGTGAAAGACGATCACCTAGCAGGGGACGGCTGCTAAAAATATCACGACATAGGACGAATGTCGAGTAGAAAGGGGTTCTTATGAATAGAGACTCCGCTGGGGATGATGAAGGACGGTCATCAAAAAGGTGAAGGACGATCACCTGGCAGGGTACGGTTGCCGAAAGGTATCATAACATAGGACGAATTTCAGATAGAAAGGAAATAGTTTATGCGGGATTTGCCGGGGACTCTTCTGGGGAATAGTAGACACAGACGAGCGTCTAAATTCAAGAAGATATAAGTGTTTGACACTGTGTATAGGTTAAAGACGCGGACGAGCATCCTTAAGATTATGATACGGACGAGTATCGGTAAAAACAAACGTTGCCGCAAGTTCAGAGATGATGGTACGAACGAGTACCAACTGGTTAACAAAGAATCACGGACGAGTGTCGACTCTGAGGGGATTCAAGTGGTATATACGAGATACAGACGAGTATCTGAAATAAGTAAACATGGGTGAGACACATACGAGTGTCCAACTTGCTGGGGAGAGTATGATACAGATGAGGATCATAAAGGGAAGTGTATAAGTTATAAGAGATATTCTAAAGATCTGTGGGGACAAGATGACACGGACAGGTGTCAAGAAGAGGTGTATTATAGACAAGTGTTTGGTTTACAGTGAGTGTTTAGGCAACCATGCTGGGGACGGGTGACACGGATGGGTATCAGGGAAGTGTGTAGATATATGTAAACATGTGTTTGTGAGTGCAAAGGGGACGCTTTGGCTTTCTGCTGGGGATATGACATAGACGAGTGTCAAGAAGCATCTGTAATGTATAAGCATCTATTTATAGAGAACGCTCGGGCGACTTTACTGGGGAATGATGACACGGACGAGTGCCAAAGGGAGCATGTATCTGTATTTGTGAGTGTAAAGGAAATGCTTTAATATTTTGTCGGGGAGTTTGAGAAGTATTTTGTATATTGTTGATGGAACGTTAGTATATACAGCTACTTGATTCAGATCATGGCTTATGATTTATGCAATATATTTGATTTTTGCCGTAATGCTCCGTATTAGACGGAATGCTACGCTCTGGGGGAAAAGATGATGTGAATGCTATGATTATGCGAAGATACCGATCCGGGATACGGATCTCGCTGCCGTGGAGATCTCTGGCTGATCTGCTTGACGTGGATATCCCAGCTGGGGATGAGATCATTGGTAGTTCTGACATATATGATTCTGCTTGAGGAAATAGATCACTGATAGACCTATCTTGGTAATGAGGGACCAAGCTGGGGTCTGTGGGAGCTTTCGTCACTCTGTTGTGGGATCTTCAGGCATTGCTCTTCTGGATAAAGGCTGAAACTCTGCGGGGAGATAGTTCCCTGTCTAACACTTGGTTGAGGAGGAATGACGACTGGCAACTCAGCTGGGGATAAAGCAACTCTGGTGCTATTTGGAAGACGTGCCGAGTAAGTAATGATTTGGCAACTTGCTGGTGAGAAGCTTTCATGCCCCATGTTGCGCTTTGAATACCTGCAATCCTATCATGACAAAGAAACGTACAAGTATCCCTAGGTATCCCTTACGGGATTCCATCATAGTAGTTTAGACACTCCCGGGAGCAAATATATTTCCCGTTAGCATGTAGTTTAGGAAAAAAACGCATCTGTACTTATGCAATCAACATCTTAAGGACATCAGACATTTTGCGAATGAAAATAAAATGTACGAGACGAAATATGACTGAAAATCTGATTTTATTAATTTGGGTGCCCTGAATTGGCAAGTACAGTCAAAGGAACAAATCCCCTGAAATGAGGAGGTTGTTGCAAATTGAGAAACAAAAGAAAATGCTGGCAATGTTGATGACGCTTCAAGGAGCTTCCCTTTTGCTATGACTCGTATGACATTGACGTTCTTCTCATCTTGCTTTCTGAAGAAGGCTGATTCTGACCGATGCTCGAACCTTTCGAGGCTTGCCGTGTTGTAAGTGATACGAATTCAGAATGCAGTTGTTCGCTTATTCCCTTATTTTGCGTGGATCGCCCTTTCGGGTTTTCAATCCACCGGGATACCCATTTTTGCCTGAGTTGTCCAATGCGGCTTTTCAACTCAGCGGGTGTACATTTTTTTTATTTTATTTTCCCTTACTTTTGCCCGAGTCTTTTATTCTGTTTTTGACTCGCCGGAATGCCCTATTTTTGCCTGGACTTACATTCTGTTTTTATGTCCAGCGGGTCATTTTTATGCGAAGTATTTTTTAACTGCATCTGAATTCACAGGGGACAGGAAGTCATCACCATCCATAGTACTGAGCATCAGTGCTCCACCAGAGAAAACTTTCTTTACTATGAACGGACCATCGTAATTCGGAGTCCACTTGCCCCTGTGGTCTGTATGAGGAGGGAGGAGTCTTTTCAGCACAAGATCTCCTACTTGGTATTCTCGAAGCCTGACTTTCTGATCGAAGGCTTTCTTCATTCTCTTCTGATATAACTGCCCATGACAGATTGCAGCTAATCTCTTTTCTTCAATCAGACTCAGTTGTTCGTATCGGGATCGGACCCATTCTGCTTCATTCAATTTGACATCCACCAGTACCCGTAGGGAGGGTAATTCAACTTCAATAGGTAGGACTGCCTCCATACCATACACAAGCTGATACGGTGTTGCTCCAGTGGATGTTCTGATTGACGTACAGTACCCATGCAAGGCAAATGGTAGCATTTCATGCCAGTCTTTATAGGTAACTACCATCTTCTGTACAATCTTCTTGATATTCTTGTTAGCTGCCTCTACAGCGCCATTCATCTTCGGCCTGTAAGGAGAAGAATTGTGGTGTTGGATCTTGAAGTCCCGACATAGTTCTGCCATCATTTTGTTGTTTAAATTGGAACCATTATCGGTAATGATTCGTTCGGGAACTCCGTACCGAAAGATGATGTCTCTCTTCAGAAATCGGGCTACCACTTGCCTTGTAACATTTGCATATGAAGCTGCTTCAACCCATTTGGTAAAATAGTCAATGGCAACCAGGATGAATCTGTGGCCATTTGAAGCAGTCGGTTCAATCTTGCCAATCATATCAATGCCCCACATGGCAAAGGGCCAGGGTGAAGACATCACATTCAGGGGATTTGGAGGTACATGCACTTTATCTGCATAGATCTGGCATTTATGGCATTTTCTGGCATAGGCACAACAGTCTGCATCCATTGTGATCCAGTAATAGCCTGATCTCAACAACTTTTTAGCCATTGCATGCCCTCCAGTATGGGTACCAAAGGATCCTTCGTGCACTTCGTGCATCAACAAGTCTGCTTCTGCCCTATCAACGCATCTGAGAAGTACCATATCAAAGTTTCTCTTATACAGGGAACCATCAGTATTCAGGAAGAAACTACCAGCTAGTCTTCTTAGTGTCTTCTTGTCATTGGAAGATGCCCCAGATGGGTATGTTTGGTCCTCCAAGAAGCACTTAATGTCGTGGAACCAAGGTTTATCATCTTTAACCACATCTGCAGAGAATACGTATGCTGGTCTGTCAAGTCTGGATACTGAAATCCGAGGCACAAAGCTGGCAGCTTGAACTTTGATCATGGATGAAATGGTAGCCAGAGCATCTGCAAACTTATTTTCATCTCGAGGGATATACTCAAGCTTGACTGTTGTGAAGAAAGTCAATAACCTCCTTGTATAATCCCGATAAGGTATCAGATGATCTTGGTGGGTGTACCATTTTCCGTTGGTTTGATTGATTACCAGAGCTGAATCTCCGAATACTGTCAAAGTCTTGACCCTGAGGTCAATGGCCTCCTCAAGACCCATAATACAAGCTTCATATTCAGCTTCGTTGTTAGTGCAGTTAAAGGTGAGCTTTGCCGAGAAAGGCATGTGAACTCCTTTAGGTGTAATGAGTACTGCACCAACACCACGACCATTCATATTAACAGCCCCGTCAAACATCATAGTCCATTCTTCCCCTGGGTCAGGCCCTTCAGTGTGAACAGGATCTTCATGATCTTTTGGTTTTATGAACATGATGTCTTCATCAGGGAAGTCAAATCTCATAGGCTGGTAATCGTCAATGGGTTGCTCAGCAAGATAATCAGACAATACACTGCCCTTGATGGCTTTCTGAGACGTGTACTGAATGTCATATTCTGTGAGGATCATTTGCCATCATGCAACCCGTCCGGTAAGTGTTGACTTCTCAAAAATGTACTTGACTGGATCCATCTTTGAGATCAACAAAGTGGTGTGGGTCAACATATATTGCCTTAGTCGGCGAGCAGCCCACGCTAAAGCACAACAAGTTTTCTCGAGCAGTGAATAACGTTGTTCACAGTCGGTAAACTTTTTGCTTAGGTAGTATATTGCATACTCTTTTCGACCAAACTCGTCATGCTGGCCCAGCACACACCCCATTGACTCTTCTAATACTGTCAAGTACATTATTAGAGGTCTTCCTTCAACTGGAGGCATAAGGATCGGAGGCTCTTGTAAGTATTCCTTGATTTTGTCAAAAGCCCTCTGACAATCTTCGTTCCACCTGACCGTTTGTTCTTTTCTTAACAGCTTGAACAAAGGCTCACAGGTTGCAGTAAGGTGAGATATGAACTGTGAAATGTAGTTCAATCTACCTAAGAACCCCCGAACTTCTTTTTCAGTTTTTGGTGCAGGCATTTCTTGAATGGCTTTGACTTTATCGGGGTCAACTTCAATCCCTTTGTCACTTACAATAAATCCCAGCAGCTTACCGGACCGCACCCCGAATGTGCATTTGTTGGGGTTTAACTTCAATTGGTACTTCCTCAGACGCTTGAATAACTTCAAAAGATTTACCAGGTGGTCTTCTTCTGTGAGGGACTTGGCAATCATGTCATCCACATAACATTCTATTTCTTTGTGAATCATGTCATGGAATAATGTTACCATAGCCCGTTGATAGGTGGCACCAGCATTCTTCAGTCCGAATGGCATCACTTTGTAGCAGAATGTGCCCCAGGGTGTGATGAAAGTTGTCTTCTCCATGTCTTCAGGTGACATCTTGATCTGATTATATCCTGAAAATCCATCCATGAAGGAGAACACCGAGAACTGAGCCGTATTGTCGACCAATACATCAATGTGAGGTAAAGGGAAGTCATCTTTCGGGCTAGCTCTGTTCAGGTCTCGGTAATCCACACACATTCTCACCTTGTCATCTTTCTTGGGCACAGGTACAATATTAGCAACCCACGGCGGATAGCTAGTCACAGCGAGGAAACCGGCGTCCCACTGCTTTTGTACCTCTTCTTTTATCTTCATTGCCATATCTGGGCGAGTACGGCGCAGTTTCTGTTTTACTGGCGGACAATCTTCTTTCAAAGGCAGCTTGTGCATGACAATGTCGGTGTCCAACCCTGGCTATCCTGATAAGACCAAGCAAAAACATCCACATACTCCCGAAGCATGTCAATCAGTTGTTCCTTTACTGAATCTTGTAGGCAGGCCCCGATCTTAACCTCTTTCAAATCTTCTTCTGTACCAAGATTTACTGTTTCAACCTCCTCCTGATGAGGGGTGATAACCTTCTCCTCTTGTCTTAACAACCTGGCTAGCTCTTCAGGTAGCTCATAATTTTCTTCAACCCCTTCATCAGCTTGATTAATCGGGTTGTCAAAGTCATACGAAGTCATAGCAGTGTTGTTGTCGGTGCAGTCTGGAGGGCACTCTCTGCAAGGGTTTAGACTTGTTCGTTTTAGTGATCAGTTTTATCTTATTTAGAAAAAGTGAAAATGAAGTTATCATTTTGAAAAACATTGCCATTTTATTTTTGTACAAAAAGTGAAAAATGAAAAACAGTGAGCGGAAAAGAAAAGACTCATTTGCAAAAGATGTCCTGATATTCATTAATTGATCTTTGCACAAATACAAGATGGCTCGATTAAAAAATGAGTCCTGACATCTTGGGCAAGATGCAGGACTTGATGCATGCTTAAAGACAGGAAATAATAATTACTCTGCAGGAGTAACTCTTATAATTTCCTGGGAAGACCAGTTTGAGACATGGTTCCCCGGGATCCTTGGACGTATCCAGCTTTCCAGGTTGCGTTCGTCTTCCGACTCATCTTCCAAATTGTTCACAGCATCCGGGGTGAGCATCCCCCCTAACAAACTTGGGCTCCTTCGCAGCCTCTGGTTGATCTTGTCGGATTGGTCTGTAACCCAACCCGAATCGGTCTTCTTTCTTCTCCACGGGCAGCAGCTTGCCCCAGCCTTGGGCGGTACCTTCCTCAACAACCTTCCGGGCTTGCTGATATGACGTGATGGAAGTTCTCAGTACATCAGATGCTTCATTAATATTGAGGGCCTCAAACCCTTGGCTCATGGTTTCATGGATCTCCCCATCCATTTCAATGTACTTACACGTAGCCAGCTGGCTAACAAAGATGTCCTCCTCCCCACAGATGGTGATGATTTGGCCTTCCCACTCGAGTTTTAACTTCTGGTGAAGGGTAGACGTAACAGCGCCAGCGGCGTGGATCCAGGGTCTACCCAACAGACAGCTGTAGGCCGGCTGTATGTCCATCACAAAGAAGGTAGTTTTGAAGGTCTATGGGCCAATCATCACAGGCAGATCAATCTCCCCAAGCACTGATCTTTTAGAGCCATCAAATGCTCTCACCACCAAATTACTTGGACGCAATGCCAAGCCATCATACTCCAGCTTCACTAAGGCTTTCTTTGGTAGAACATTGAGTGATGACCCAGTGTCCACCAGTACATGAGACAGAACAGCACCCTTGCATTCCAAGGTGATATGCAAGGCCTTGTTATGATTGCGTCCCTCTGTTGTTAAGTCAGCATTGGTAAAGCCCAGTCCATGACTGGTGTTGACATTTGCAACCACAGTTTCTAGCTGATTAATAGTAATCTCCTCTGGCACGTATGCTGCGTGCAGGACTTTCAACAATGCGTTCCTGTGAGCTTCGAAACACATCAACAGTGATAATATGGAGATTTTGGAGGGTGTTTGGTGAAGCTGGTCCACCACCTTGTAATCACTCCTTTTTATGATTCTCATGAACTCGTCTACATCTTGTTCAAAAGATGTCTTCTGAGTATCTTTGGTAGTTGGCTCTTCAGATACCACACTCTTTCCTTTTGCTTTGGCAGCAGCTTCTGCTTCAACATTAGGTCTTTGCGTCTGTGAGGCAAAAAGGCGTCCGCTTCTGGTGAAGCCTCCGCCTCCCCCAACATTATCAATTTATGGAGAAGAGGTCGATGAATCCAGAGTGATTTTCTCCCTGTTGTAGTAGAGATCAGAGCCATAATGCCAAGGTATGGCACTACTGCTTTCATAGGGAACTGGTCCAGGCACCGTAATGGTGACCGGACTGATTGCTACAGAGGAGGGTACTGTAATGGTGTGCGGATCATAGTAAATTGTGACTGGTGATCTGGCAGGAGGTGCTACGGTTTGTTGTTGGAAATTGCTGCTGGGAGGAACATTTGATGGGTCATAGTAGATTGTAACTGTTGAAACATCTTCATTAACTTTTGCTGGCGTTGTAGAAGATTCCATTGACTGGATGGGTGTTGAAGTTGTAGCAGGAATGGTAACTGAACTTGCGTCCATTGAAGTGATTGATTGAGAAGTTGTTGGAGTTGTAGTGGAATCCGTTGGAACAATGGTTGCTGACGTTGTAGGAGTATCTGGAATTGTTGTTGAAGGAATTGTTGGATTTGTAGGCGCCGTTGTTGAAATCTGAAGGATACCATCCTCGATAAGACCATCTATGTCGCTTCTCAGCCTTTCACACCCATTGACTGCAATGTTGCAAAACCCACAGCCAAGCTCACACCCGGGGAACACTTGGCATTCTAAAAGCTGAGCTTTAATTTCAACCAAAGGTGTTCAAATTTGTGCAACACTGGTGATTAAGGTGGATGGTTTGCCTTCATCAATGGCATTAATCCTAGGCCCACCATGATTAGGCATAAGATTTCTGTTGACTTCGGAGGAGGTGCAAAGTTGAGGGCTTTAGAATCAACCAAATCTTGAACCTTCATCTGTAATGCTCTGCACTTCTCAGTATTGTGACCAGGAGCATTGGAGTGAAAGGAACACCTGGCGTTGACATCATAGTTCTTTGGGAGATTGAGAGGATCTGGTGGTGCCAACGTCCTTAACTCAACCAAGTTAAGCTTCAGGAGTTGTGGCAATAAGGTAACATAAGGCATAGGGATAAGGTTAATCACCCTATTTGCCTGAGATGGTCTCTGTTGGAATGGGCGCTGTTGTTGGTTGTTGTTGTTGTTGTAGGTTCTCTGTTGCGGATACTGAACTTGTTGTTGATACTGCGGTTGTTGTTGTGGAGGATATACTGATTGTTGAGGAATCGGAGCTGGAGTGGTAACTGCTGCTACTGACCGGTGTACATACTGAGGCCTGCCCCTGCTTGCATGAATGGAATTTGTCTCACCAGCCCTTCGGGGCCCCACAAAAAGCTTTATGGGATTGCTGGACGAACTTGCACCACTATCGAAAATTTTGCCCATTTTTAAGAGACTTTCAATCCTTTCACCAGTTATGACCACATCAGCAAAACTGGTAGAGGAGAAGGCAGCCAATCGATCAATGTAGGTTCCTTGCAAAGTATTCATGAACATGTCAGCCATTTCCCTTTCTGACATGGGTGGTTGGACAGCAGCAACAAGCTGTCTCCATCTTTGGGCATATTCTCTAAAGCTCTCTCTAGAAGACTGTGACATTCCCATTAGGAGGGTCATGTTAGGAGCCATGTCCAGGTTGTATTGATATTGCCTGATGAAGGCTTCAGCTAAGTCCTTCCAGCATCTAATAGTAGCTCTGGTCAAGTGTGAATACCACTCTCTTGAAGCCCTAGTCAGACTATCTTCAAAGTAGAACATCCACAACTTTTCATCCATAGTATACGCTTTGAGTCTTCCCAGGAAAGACTGCAAGTGAGTACGTGGACAAGAGGTTCCATTGTATTTCTCAAAGCACGGGGGTTTGAATTTGTGGGGAATTCTCACCCCATCCACTAGTCCCATATCCATCACATCGAAACCCAAGGAATTTTGAGACTCCAAAGATCTCAACTTCTCAGCAATTTCATCTAATCTCCTGTCATAGACTTCATCTCCAGCTCCCATAACAGTAAACTGTTCTTCTTGGGGATCCTCTTGCAAGATTCTCCCTCCAGCAGTATTACCTTGTACATTCCTCGGGATGTTAGCTTCTGGATCCAGATGAGGTCCAAATACTGGTGGGTCAATACGAGGCTGGCCTCGCTCATTGTTACTAGTCCCTCCTGTCCCAAGATGAGGTTCCTCGGGAGTTTGTCTTTCCACCAGTTCCCTTAACCTTTCTTGACTCTGGGCCAAGCCAGTCATCACAGCCATGAATTGAGTCATTTGGTTTCTCATCTCCACTCTTTCATTAGCCATCTGATTTCTGACCTCAGTCAGATCTTGCTGTACTTGTTCCATTTGAATACCGGGAAGGTTGTTGCGAGTAGGGTACCGGTGCGCGCGGTTGACAGGGAACACTCGGCGACGAGCAATGTTTCCTGGGATCACAGCAAAGTTAGAAACAAAGATAATAACAAAACCTACAAAACAAAACACAAAGGTTAACATGCAATGCAATATGCTTATTTGTTTTCCAAGGTATCCGGTTCGGTTCTTGGTTTTGACCTTTCCCGACCTCGAGGAAGATGCTTGTTGTTGAGAGAAAAGCCCAAATGGAAACAAACTGGAATACATTACAAATGATAAACAATACATAGTCTGTTTTACAACATATGCCCATGGAGGGTCAAAATACAACAAAAAGAAAAGTACATCAAATGGAAATAAACAACAAGCAAAGGATCAGACACCCAGTCCAAACTCATCCTCTCTGACCTCCTTCAGGAGTGCCTCAGTCACTGGACCAGCTGGGTGCTCTGTAATGGTCCTAATGAGGAGGTTCCTGGTGGTAATGTCAGTGGTCAGCTTCTTATGCCTGTCCTGGTCCTTTGATCTTTTCAATCCTGCTCTGAGCTTCAACTCTGAAATCTCCTTCTGGGCTGCTAACAAAGCTTCCTACTGCTTCCTCTCATTGGCCTCTAACTGTTCAATCTTGGCTTGAGTTTTCTGATCTTCTTGAGTACGGGCTTCAGTGATCCTGACCCACCTAGACCGACTCTCTTGCAGATAGAGCTCAGTCCTAGCCTTCTGAATTTTGGCCTCTTTACAGGCATTCTTCAATATTTGCTCCCCAGCCCTTGCTTTCCTGATGTAGTCCTCTGTCTTCTCAATTTTGGCAAGATGTTCCACCCTAAGCTTTTCCAACCTCTCAATGTCCAGACGACCATCAATCCTTTCCCAAAGAGTCTTCTTCAAAGCCTCAGATAACTTCTCATTCCTTTCCTTCAGTTTCTCAAATTCTTCTAGGTTGACAGTTGCTGCTGGCTGTACAGTAGATGGCCCAGGCATGTCTTCCAAGGTGAAAGGCATTCCAGTCATTTGAGCTCTAGTACGAGACCAGTCATAGTATTGAGCTGAAGCAACATTATTACACCTTCCCAGAATAGCCATCCCTTTTGTCTGAATGTTGTCCCAAGCCCAGGATGCTTGTCTGACAGCAGTTGAATTAGGTTTTACTTCACAATACAGGGTCTCAGCCAAATCTTGCACTCTGGGAGGGTGAACCAAAGCATAGCCTATTTGTCTCTTAAACAGCAAAGGATTGTAGTTGATGCAACCCTTCACTCCTATTAGAGGTACATTTGGGTATTGTCCACAACTGGTGATAATGTCCTTGCCTTTGGTGCTCTGGGTGCACCATCTAATATCATCTGAAGTCAAAGCAATGAGCCTCTTGGCCCAATTTTTCTGTTGGTGAGGGTTCAGGAAGGCATCTGACTTAGGCAGGTGTCTGAGCAGCCACAAATAAAATACAGGAGCACAACATCTAACCAACTTCCCCCTTTGTTTCTCATTCCTCTGGTGGATGGAATAATAAAAGTCCCCCAACAATGTAGGCACCGGGTTCCTCAGAAGAAACAGATGGATGGCATTCTTGCTGACAAATTTGGGCTCATCTGCAAACAGTATAACCCCATATATGCTGAGGGCTAACAGTGCACAGACTGCCCTCCATTCTCCCAATGAGGCCTTCAGGATGGCCTGAGAAATTAAGAAGTCCAAGTGCAGACCAGGGATTCCAGCTTTTGTTGCCATACTTTGCTCAATCAAGGCAGGCTCCAAGTATAGTGCCTTTGCTACCTCTTCATTTCTGGGAGTTGGCATCTCTGGGTTGAAGGGGATTCCACCCCTGATAGGTACCCCAATCAATGAAGAAAATTCCTCCAGCAGAGGCCCTAGCTAGAAGTCTGGAAAGGTGAAGCATCTCAAAGGAGGGTCATAAAACTGTAAGCATGTGTGGATCATGCTCCTCTGAGAAGGGTCAAAGTCCATAACCATATCCAGGATACCTCCATAGTGTTCTCTAAACAATGGGATGTGGTCAGGTGTGATGAGTGATTAGACCTGCCTGATACCAGTCAACACAGGTTCAAAGAAATGGTAGGATATGTTGCTCTTCCTGGAAGTAGTCATGAATGCTGCTGAAGAAGATGAAGATAGGTGCTGATGAAGATTACAAACTGATGCTGGAAATGAACCACTGACAGGCTGATGCTGGTGATAATGAAGATAGCTGAAGCAGATAACTGATGAAGCAGAGGTCTTATGCAGAAGAAAGGGGTCAAAACCAAAACAGATACAATGTGGATACCCTGAAAAACAAATAAACAAATGTTTAAATGATGCAATGATGATATATGCAAATGATATGCAAGGGTTTGTGATCAAGCTGGATCTGATTATCTATCTTGATATAAGTCCATGTATGTTCAACAAAAAGGTCCAGATGAAGGCTTAGAAATCCAGTAACCAAGGTGGGGGTCTCAAATAAAGAGTCACATGTCCAGGGTTTAATCACAAGAACTGTCCAAAATGAGGTACTCTTAAACCAAATAGTAACAGGGTATGATGTGGCCAAGGGTACCTGCAAACCTGTAAACAGCCCAACCCCCTCATATGTAGTGTTCTAAAACAAGGATCCTCAGACTTAGATCAGTTATGAGAAGTGTAAACACTTCTAACCCGGAGGTACAATGTTTACAATAACCATAAAAGATCCTCCTCTAATTCACCTCAGCTTCTGAAGGTTATAATAAAGGTCATCCAGACTTAGCAGGCTTCCCAGATAGCCCTAGCACTATAGGAAATCTGTAGCAGAGTTCTCAAGAAGAAACCCACATCTGAACCGTGTTTCATATTCCCGCACCAGACCGAAATGGAATGGGAAAGAACATGAACCACTCTAGCCTAGGTGTCACTCAGGTCCCAGGTATAGGACCTTAAACTCTCAATGGAACCCCACCCACCAAAACAGAAGCCAGATCCAACAATGATAATGACAGTATGAAATATGCAAAACTGTAAAGGAAAGCAATAAATAAAGTTGTACATAAAGCAATAAATAAAGCACATAAATAAATACTCAAAGCACATAACACCCCAGTAAACACAAATCAAACAAGCGCTAGGAGGAACCCACAAAAAGAACCAGAAGCCCTGGTTGCAATATAAGAGTCCCCAGCAGAGTCGCAAAGTTGTCGCTCCCACCAAAATGACACTTGGTCAGAAGGGGTACAGACGCGAACTGTCGGCGAAAGGGAAAGGAAATGAATAGAGTCGCCAGCTAGGCATTTTTATCCCGAAGGAAAGGTAATGCTGCATAAACCTAAGAGAAGATGGATAAGACGATTGCGAACCAGAGAAACTGAGAAAGGGGGTTGGTTACAACCTGGGAAGGTATTAGCACCCAGATTGTATGTCGTACTCGACGGGATCCACGCTTAAAAGATTTGTGTTTAAAAGGGGTAGTGTCAGTGCAATCTGTGTATCAAAGCTGAAAAGAATGCAAGTGTCAGTGTAAGAAATGAATGAAGCTCAAAACTATGAGGCTTAAAGAATAATGCTGGAAGGAGGGGGAATATACAGAGACTTTTGTTCGATAACTGTTAAGTTATGCCTACGTATCCTCTCGTGCAATGAGGAAGTCAGAACACCGTAGTTCGACTCAAAGAGACTGAAAGAGACTGAAAGATAAATTGACTAATGAACTGCTTACTTATCTATGCTCAAGTGTATGACCTGTCTGGCTCAGGTGCAAACTGTCTTGCATTAGACGGAAGAAGCAGGTTCTCGTTTGTGAGTGAATGAGGTGAGAAAAGAATCCCGGAGGAGACGATTATTGTTTGTTTTTGGTGTTTTCAATCTTTTATTGATTTTGGAGTTTGTCATAAGAAAATGAGCTTAAACCTAAACCAAGGGTTAGTAAACTCATCACATCTTCCCTCTGATTAGGGTAATGAGAATACCATAAGTATGAAGTAAACACCTCACACTTAATCACCATGAGGTGGGATTAAGATCATTAACCTACTTGCACTTATTTAGATGTTTTTGGTATTTTTGTTTAGTGTTAAGTAATGAGCTTAAGCCATAATCAAGGATTTAATGGACTCATTACACCATCCTAATAGAAGGATAATAGATGAGAACATTTAAGCTGAGGAAGGCTCCTCAACTTAATCCATGATTAGGGATTAACCTCATGACAAAACAAAGCCTTTATTAAAGTGGATTTTATTTAATGATAATATTAAGAAATGAACTTTATGGGTTGTAAGGCAACTTGAGGGGGACTTGTCCATTAACATTAGGGTTAGTCCTTCTTAACCAGTTAAGGAAGAATTAGAACCCTGATGCAAGGCCCAAGTTACAAGCTTGATGTCTTAGTGATTATTAAGTGGATTGATTAAAGGATTTAAACACATTAAGAATTTAACACTTAGTATTAAAGTTATACACTCCATCCTAATAGAAGGATACCGGCATAACCCTAATCACAAAGTCTTAAAACCTTTAAGGTTTAGTCCTTGATTATGATGTGAGAAGAGAGGACTCAAAGATGACACAAAGGTGAAACTAAAGGGGGAATAATCAAACCCTAATTGTTATCATGATTGGGTATCCCTAGGGTTTATGAGGCTTGCAAAAGATCTTCAGGAGAGAAGCCACCAGGAAAGAAGCAGATGAAAGGAGGAAGAAGCAAAGAGAAGCAAAACAACTTGCTTCACTTAAGAAGACAAGTTGCTTGGAGAAAGAAAGAGGGGGAGGAGCATGAATGATCAAGCTCACTATACTACACAAGTAAAATGTAGAAATTATGCATAAGAGAGATGAGGAGAGATTATGAGGAGTGAAGGAAAATTCATTTCTCAATGACTTACCACCTGAAAAGTTAGTAACAAGAGGTGAAATGAAATGAAAATGAGATGAATGCAATGATGCAAACCAAAGTCAGAAGCATAAACATGATGTTGATGATGCTAAGAGATGATGCAAACACATGTCAAGGATTGTGGATGATCATACAAGGATGAGGATGCAAATGAAGCATGCTTTGAACCATGAAAGGTCATGAAAGTTTATGAAGTGGGATGAATGCATAGCATGGCAAATGAATGATGCAATGATCAAACATGATTCTAATATGTCCTAAGATGTCTTATATGTCATGAGGATGCACAAAATGTCATGGCAAGTTCATGTATGCAAGCAAATGAGAGATGAATGCAAATGAAAGCCAAAATTAGGGTTTATGCACAATACACAAAGCAAAAATCCAAAATCAGAAGCAAATGACAAGATAAAAAATTGAAAATGGGATCAAAGGAACCCTAACCCTACATAAGTTCACTGCCCAAAGGAGGGGACCCAACTCTTAACCTAATGGAAGTTATGATTTTCTCAAGTTAGCTAGGGTTTTAAGACACTTCAACAGGAAAAATGCACATCAAATTGAAAATGAAAGATAAATTCAAATCAATTTTACCCTAGAAACTACATGGTATGAAGAATGCAATGCAAGAAGAACCATCATCAAACTCTTCATGGTTAGGCAGAATGAATTTTTCTAAGTTGGAACAAAAATATTGCCTTTTAAGAACTTTAATTCCAAAGAAAAATGTCAAAATATGTCAAGATCCAAAAAGAAATTTGTTTGAAGAGTTTGAAAATGTTTCTAAATGTTTTAAAATACAATGTGAATTTTCTTGTGATTTTTAAATGCCTAAATGCATTTTTAATTAATTAATTTCCATTAACTAATTAAAAATAAACATTTAAATGATTTAAAAATAATTTTTAATGCAAAAAATAAAAATAAAAATATTTTTGGGTTCTGAAAATTAATTAAAGTTTGGATAAATTTTTCAGAATTTTTTTTGAAGTCTTTTTCTATTTTTAAAAATTCGTACAAGTTTAAATAAAGAAAATGAATTAAAAATTAAAAATAATGAAAGTATGCTGGTTGGAGGGTCAGGATCTAATCTGGGTCTGAAAAGTTTGACCTGGCGCGCATCTGGACGGCCCAGGTTCAAACCTGCCTAAACTTAATTAATTATTTAATTAATCCTGATTAATTGCTAATGAGAAGATATGATCCACACAAACACGCGCGGGAAGGCCCATCTAACGGCTCACATTCAAATGAAACCCTAAACCTGATTAAAAGCCCTAATAACTTTCAGGTGGCCGGAAATGACCTCCAGTCATCTTCTCCAGCCACACTTTCCCCTGAGAATTTCTATCTCTCTCCCTAAGCTATAAAAACATGCCAAAACCTCCAGAACTCTTCCTCTAACATCAAATAACAAGAATCCAGCATCAATAACAATTTATTTTACTCACACAAGGAGAATCGAAGAGGAACAGATTTAGGGCAAAAGTTTCAGAGCAACATAAAATGCTTGTCTCTGGCTCATTTTCAAAAATAAACACATCCCCATGATCAGGGCAACACATAGAACAACATTTTAACAAGAA
Organism: Lathyrus aphaca; assembly: GCA_963966055.1. NCBI lineage: Eukaryota > Viridiplantae > Streptophyta > Magnoliopsida > Fabales > Fabaceae > Lathyrus > Lathyrus aphaca. The sequence goes on from OZ014521.1 coordinate 19,670,965, forward strand.
ATCTGAGTTCTGGAAAAATTGTTCATCATGTTACCTGAGGTTGAGCTTTCGAATCCTGGGCTTTCTGACCTTCTGCCTTGTGCTTTTCCACTCTAATGAACTCCTTGAGGCTTTTGGTAAGCTTGGAATGAGCTTATATGGAGGGTTTTGAAGCTTCCAGTTCAGGGGTGGTGAAAATCGTATTTCTGTTTGGGTTAGTTTTAGGCTGTTTTGATGGATGAGAAATGATCAGTGAAGCATTTTGAGATGAATGGTGGAAGAAGTTTGGAGGATAAATGGCTGAGTTATGGGATTCGATAGAATTTGCAAAAGAGGGAGTTTTTGTGAACTATGGTGATACTGTGGTTTCAGGCTCTCTTCTTGTGTGTTTTGAGTTTCATTTTGTCCACTTATCAAGCTGTGATAGGTCTGTGGAGTTGGTGTGGGCTATGCTGATTGGTATGGTTCATTTTGCCAAAAGTCAAGGTTAGGTGTCCTTTGAGGTATGGGCAAGTTCAGGTCAAGGACAAAGGCATGTCTGGTGCAGCTGTGATCAAGGAGAACCATGGAAGTGAGATTGAGGCAAATCAGCAAGTGGTTTGAAGTTTATGGGGGTTTTTGCAATTTTGTGAACCTTTGCCCCTTTTGAGATTTCTTAATGATCAAGGCATGAAAATGAGTGATTCTTTGGAGCATTCTGAATTTTAGGTCATGTGTTATGTTTGTATGATGGTTAGTAGTAAATTTGAGGTCATAAGATGAATTGGCAAGAGGTTTTGCAAGTTTCCTCTTTGGCACAAAAGTGATAATTAAGTGATTTTGTCCAACTTTGACAAGCCATAACTTTTGTTCTAAAATGAATTAGAATGAGTTCTTGTAATTTTTGAAAATGGGAGGATCCAATCTACAACTTTCATGACCAAAGATTTTTCATTTGAAGCATTTTTGGATCAAAAAGAGGAGGTTGAAAAACTTTCCCAAAATGGCAAGTTTTCATTACAAGTCACTTTCCCAAAATGGCAAGTTTGCAAATGGCTTGAAATTCTTCAATTTTGTGAACTTCTAACATCTTCTAAGATCAAATAAAGATCATACACACCCAAAATGACGGAGAATACCCTTTGGTTGGATGATTGGGGGCCTTAGATGCCCTGATTTTGCACTGACTTGCCCAAGATGTCATCTATTGATCAGATGCCTTCCCCATTGAATTTCTTCATGAAAGTTGGTATGCATGATCCTCACATCATATAGAGACCAATAGAAACAAGAATGACCAAAAAAATTGAAGTTATGGCTTCTGAAACCAAAACCCTAATTCTAGGTCATCTGTGCAGTTAAGCCTGGTTCTGCTTCCAAGCCTTTCTCAGTTCTTGTGATTCTTTGACTTCCTTGATCTTTGGAGGATAGAATATGATGCTTGAACATACATGGACCCTCTTGAGATGATTGAAGACCCTTGGAGTGGCTCAGATAACCCTTGGATTACTTAGATCACAAACCCTAGATGCAGATGACTTTGAACCAATGCAGTGAAGCAAAAATGCAATATGAGATGCTATGGTTGAACTTATGCAAATGAAAAGAAATCACAAGCCATGGTGTGAATGAGTGAGGGAAAATTTGGGGTGTTTACAATAACATTTATTATTTAATTAAATAAAAACTTTATAAACAAATATTTAACAAGTATACGGTATTCATCTGATTTTTAGGAGGCGCTATCTCAGTCTTTACCTCCAGATGATACTAGGAGCATACTTAGTCGGGCATTAGATGTCTGTGAGTATTCTGGTCGGGTGAGGGGTAAGGGATTTGGAGTCACTCCGACCTCCCTGAGTATTAAAAAAGGAAAGGCTCCTAGTAATCAGGAGCTTCATGCAAAATTGGAAGAAATGCAAGCTGAGCTTGATGCATTAAGGAGAGAAAGAGAGGCTAGCGCCTCAACATGTTTCAAAGATGGTTCAGACAAAGATAGTATCAACTGTACCTTTCAGCCGAACATTCCAGAGGTAATTACATATAATTGTCTTAAATTGAACTATTTGCTTAAATTATGTATTTGACATATATACACATTGACAATTTCATTTTATTATTGGTTTTAGGGCATTTCCCATTGTCAGCTCTATTTATCGTCACCATATTATCGGATGGTTGGCAAGGGAAAAGTGCATAACATTAGTGGAGTATTACTTCACACTAGAGAGCTCCCTTTTGGATGTTTGAAAGTATCAGTTGATATTGCAGTTGAGCCGATGCATCATTACCATATCCTAACGATGGTTCGGATGCAACAATGGTGGAAGAAGCAGTAGTAGGTTCGTTTGTTGCATGACCGACAAACCTCATTAGTGTAGGATATGAGGTATGCCTAAAACCTTTGTTAACCTTAATGTGTATATTCAAAGTTTTTACGCGCATTTTACGTACATTTTTACTTGGTTATGTTAAATAGACTCCCACAAGATCCAAATCAAAAGATAATGCTATTCTACGGCATACCGAGTCCTTGGTTTCAAAAAAACAGGTACAATACAATTATATGACATATATGCATGCAAGTTGTTAAATTCTTAATTTCATCTAACTATTTATATGATATGTAGTTTCAAGAAAAGGAGGTTAACAACGTCTCCGCACAACAAAAAAAGGAGGTTAGCAACGCCTCCGCACAACAAAAAAAAGCTGGTGCTAAGAAGACCGTAGCTAGGAAAAAACCTACCACCAAGTATAGGTCGTGCCTCCAGACATTTATAGATATGACAGATATACCGACCGGAGGTGTTCGTCTTGTGCATATGGAGGAAGGTATTTTCGGTTTTGATTGCAAACAAATGATTGGTAATGAAGACTTTATGCAAGTTTTGGGTCATGAAGAAATTGGCGTCAGTGTTGTCAATACATATATCAGGTAAATCCGGTCTACTTTGTTATATTAATTGAACAACTTATTTACTTTATGTTTCAAATGAGGCATCTTATGTTAATGATGTTTTTATTTAAGGTTTTTGTATGACAAATTGATGCGCCCCAATGGATTGGACGTAAAATTTGGATTCTTAGCACCCGCGTCCGTCAACTTAAGTTTAATCTTAAGTAGACCGGATGACGTGACGAAGTACGTTCTCAGGATCCTCATGGCCAACAAAGATGCAGAGAAGTTGTTCTTTATACCGTTTAATACCGGGTTAGAATTTCATTCTAAATTCATCTATTATAAATATTTTGTATTTTGACGTCGTGTAGAAAATTTACATCTAACATTTGTTTAATCATACAGTGGACATTGGTTGTTGCTCGCAATCAATCCTATCAGACAAATCGTTTATTATCTTGACTCGTTAGGAAATGATTGGACAACATACCCAGATATGAAGGACATAATTGACACGTAAGTGAGATTGTTCTAAATTTTCTTGTGTGTATTTATTAATTTATGTGAATTGTTCTAATTACTTCATTTTTATTTTATTAGCATCCTACAAGCTTTTCGAGCCCAACGAGATATCAAAACATCAAAGAGGAGAGCCAACGACATTACATGGATAAAAGTGGCGGTATATTATTAATTATCACATTTTTTATTATATTAGTGATGATACTTGATAAAACTTAGGATTTATCCATATTTTCTTTTTATCTGTAGTGTCCTCTGCAACGTAATCAAATAGATTGCAGATATTTCATGTTGAGGTTTATGCGAGAAACTCTTGTTTTGGGCCGATTAGAGATTCCCACCGATGTATGTATTTCTAACTTATGAGTTCTTTTAATATTTACACATATCTCTCATATAATTAAATAGTTGAAATTAAATCAAACTATGTTATATTATTATGTAGTACTTTTATGAATTCAAGTGTGCATATTATACAAAAGATCAAGTGGATGAAATCAAAGAGGAATGGTATCAATACATTATAGAGCTCGGTGTTATATGAGGTATAATATTATACTCTTACTTTAATTGATGAGAATTTAAATATGTGTAACGTTGTAATTTCTATAATATTGTTTATTAATTGAATTACAATCTTTGTGTTGTTTCAGGACCTATGTATATTTGAAGCAATGCTTTGGATGGATTAGATATGTGTAATTATAATATGTACATTTGTAGTAAAATGCAATGACTTGTAATTATAATTTTGGTACATAAATTTGTATATATTTTGGTACATTTAATAGGCCAAAATGGTTTGAATTGGTATATATATATATATATATATATATATATATATATATATATATATATATATATATATATATATATATATATATATATATATATATTGGTTTGAATTGCCAATTTGGATTTATAATTTTGGTGCATAAATTGATATATAATTTGTGATCTTTGTCTGCCAAAAATTGGTTGAAAACAGGTCAAAATTCTGGTTTAAAAACCTGGTAAAAAAAGTGGTTTCAAAAAAATTATACTAAAATTTTTGTATACCTTAGACAGCGCTTTACACAAAAAGCGTTGTCTAAGGGTGGGCTTAGAGAGCGCTTTTGGCAAAAGCGATGTCTAAGGGGGGCTTAGATAGCGCTTTCAAGAAGCGTTGTCTAAGGTATACCTATAAAAATTAAAATAGGAGGGGATTAGACAGCGCTTTCACAAAAGCGTTGTCTAAGGTATACCTATAAAAATTAAAATAGGAGGGGATTAGACAGCGCTTTCACCAAAAGCGCTGTCTAAGGTATACCTAAAAAAATTAAAATAGGAGGGGCTTAGATAGCGCTTTCACAAAAAGCGATATACTCCTATTCCTAAAAGCGTTGTCTAAGGGTACCTTAGACAACGCTTTTAAGATTTAAAAAAGCGCTGTCTAAACCTTTAGCAGCGGAGGTTTAGATAGCGCTTTAAAGTGCTGTCTAAAGGCAAAAAAACGCTGTCTAAGGTCTTTTTTGGCATAGTGTGAATTGAAGCGGCATTATTGGTGACTTGATTAAGAGTTTTTTAGGTGGTAGAATCAACAAAAAATATATAGGGTTTGTATGGTTAAAGTTCTTCATCTCTTGTATACACACTTTTTGCAAAGTAAGGTTAATTGCAATTATCTCAATTCGAATTCGAAT